>JAMRXY010000004.1:0-2689579 GCA_024447195.1 Panagrolaimus sp. LJ2414 | reverse complement strand
CCATTAGATGAGGACCAACTATTATCAAGTCAATTTTGTTGTCAAGAATTTGCATAATGAAATTAATACTTTAAAAATAGTATTGATTGTGCCTAAAAATTTATGAAAGTAATAAAGTTTAAAAAAATAGTTCCATGTGGTTGGTTTATCTAAAGTCAAAATTTGAATAAATTCTGTTTGTTTTTGAAACTTTTCATAAAGGATTACTTTAAATTGTGAGAATTTTGTAATTTCAAATAAAGTAATAACTTTAAGAATAAAAGTAATTACTTGATTTTAGTAAAGTTATAAAATTGTTCACATTAAAACTGTTGAGAATATTATCACCAAAATTATCAGCGTTACAGTAGTCGCTTTACAAAACATTCGAATATTACAAAAAACTGCACATTGTTTTCACGTTTTTATTGAGAATAAAATTTTCATGTGCGAATTTTGAAATTTTATTTTAGTCTTTTTCAAAAAAGCTCTAAATTTTGCTTCTGTTTCAATGTATAAAAATAAAGGATGTAATTATCATTACTAAATTTTCACAAGCTTTTATTAACTTTTTTTAAAGGAAACAAGCAATTAAAAACAAGGCATAAAATCTTTTTTCAACAATTAAGGGAACATTGTAAACTTTTGTGATATTTTAAAAGTTGAATAAAATATTTTCTTTATTTCTAACATAGATATTTTAAGTCAATTAATTATTGTTGATATATGTAAATTCATGAAATGGTATATTCTGGAACGCGATGTTATCGTCAATTTATATTCAAAAAATTGTAAGTTTATTATAATTTTGACACAGTGTTTTTCAATCGGTATTGCTTAAAATTAGGGTAATAAAGGTACTGTATACAGCTGCCACAACATTTGATAATGAGAACAATATTTCAAGGATACATACTTATTCAGAGAAGTGTGGTATTGAATTTTGCTTATGTATGAGATTAAAATCTTATACGACAAATAGTTTTGTCACAAACGGTACTGAAAAATATACGATAATACCGTATTCTCAGTATACCGCATATCCCTGATCCCGTTTTTAATGCTTTCAAATTTGTTTGAAGCCATTTTTGAAGTTTTAGTTTTAGCTTTTTGCATTTCTAGGAAGAAAAAAGAATTTGTTCATTGCAAGGTTTTGTTGTTGCTGTCAAATTTTTTTATACATGTATTTGTTATTTATTTTATTCTTTCATTCTACTTAGGGCATTAAAATCTTTACAATATACATACACACCAAGGAAAAGAAAAAAAACAACAGAAAAATCAATTCTTACCAGCAAAGAAAAACTAAATATGAGAAAATAGACAAATAATGTAACAAACATACAAAGGAAGAAAAGGCGAGAGATCTAATTCATTAAGAAACAATTGTTGATAAGGAAGAAAAGAAGAAATTGGAACCCGAATAAATAAAATTTTGGGATTAGAAAAATTATACATTTAAAATTCTGCATTTTGATTAGTACTTTCAAGCAAAAGATCAAAGGGAGTTAATTCAGTTCGAAAATCAGTTTCAATGCTTACAGTATCCGATGAAGGAGGAGGAGTTGAAGTTGAGCCACCACGAACAAGTGCTTCAATTTGAAGTTTTGTTAATTTTGTTTTTGCATTTGCTTCTTGAGTTTGTGATCGAAGAAGGGCTAATTTAGCTTGATGTAATTCTTCTTCTCTTCTTCGACGAATTTCATATTCTGTTTCTTCCCAGAAGACTGAACATGGAATTGGAGAATTTGTTCCAGATTCTGTGACAGAATTGTACTCGTCTGGTGCACCAGATGTTGGAGAAACTGAATCATTTGCTGCAGATTTTCGACGTTCATCCTGAAAAATAGGGGTTGAATGCTTATCGAAAATTGCGACAAACATACCTTCACACTTCGATTTACACGTAATGCCGATAATTCACTTGGAGGATATTGTGATACCAATTTTGGCATTGTTGAATTTCGAGTTGTCCTTGTTCGTTTTCGTTCTGGTGTTTCTTTCTCTTCTTCTTCTTTTGATGCTGTTGTGATTGTTGAAGGACGCTTTAAACTGAGTCGTTTTGAAGAAGTTGAAGCAGATGTTCTTGATGATTGTAGTAGCAGTGGTGGAGGTGGAGATTCTTGATCTCTTGTTTTAAATGATACATCATTTTTGATTAAATTATTCAACCATGGCGGGAATTTTACACCATTTACAGTAATATCTGAAGTTCGAACACGATGTGGTGAATCTTTGAATTTCTTGTAAAAGGTTTCAGCGATATTTCGGGGTTTATCCACTTTGAAAGAGTATGCTGAACGCATGGAACGCCATCTTGCTTTAACCTAAAAAAAGAGAAAACATGAAAGGAGTGAAAGAGAGACAGAGAGAAATGACTTTATGGCAACACGTGAATGGTCAGGTGCAAGGAAATAAAAATATGGAGAACTTGTTTTTTTTAATTGAGTGAACAAAAATAGGATGATTTTTTAAAAAAGTTAGCCAATAAACTTTGAGACAAGCAAATGCACAAAGAACTAAAAAATGCCCAAAAAATTTGCACGCAAGTATACATACTTTAGCTACAGTTATTGTGTGTACTTCTACATGGACGGTTTGGCATTTGAGTTGTGGCAATTAACCACAAAGTCATTCTCCCAATGGACATGTGGCTTGGCATATCAAGTAAGATAAACCACCTACGTACATCAGTAAAGCTTTTAACTACCTATGCATCATTATTACATTTCACCTTTTAAAAAACTCTAATTTGCATCACGAGGGTCGAAAGTTAGACAAATTTAAGCAAGGGAAAATCCTTAAACGTTTACCTTCTTTCCCCAAACTCCTAGATTTTCTATCACCATTCTGTTCCATTATCCTAGCTACATCTACCTCCATAAATTCAAAATCCTTACTTGTTCTTCAGAACGTTGAATTCCACCAATTTTATTGCGAAGTCGATCAGTTATTAAATGCCAAACTCGATTCTTGGCATCCAATGCTGGACCGGCTGAAGCAGTATTTCCGAGAATCTCTTCATGCATTGATATCAGAACACTCAAAATAAAATTCTCTTCATCATCAAATGGTGCAACGTTTGAAGAAGATGAAGAATGATGGGGAGTAGAAGATGTCGAGGTTCGAGTCATCGGTGCAGTAGAGGTACTTCCACGGCCCATTTCTTCTCTTCTATAATGAGGCTTTTTATAGTTTATAAATTGTGGAAAAAAGCAATGAAAAATAAACGAAATAAAACGTTATAAACAAAAGAATTACAAAAAAGAAACAATAATAAACGAACATCGATGACGACAATAGCAATAAATGATGAAGGAAAAGACCCCTACAATGAGGAAGATGATGATGATGGCGGCGACGACGATGATGATGATATAAACTATTATGGTGATTTTTTTCTCTCTCTCTTTCTTCTATTCTACCACCACCACTACCATCGACTTTGTCTCCTTCTTCTTATTCAATCTCTTTTCTTTTATTTTCTTTGCTAAAAAACGCCGCACATATTTTTTTCCTGCTTAGATAGAAAAAGAAGAAACGAACACAAGCAACAACAAAAAATATATAAAAAAATAAAAAAAGGCAGTGAAAAGTGAAAAAAGGAAGCCAAAAAGACAAACATGTGCAAGCGCCAAACAGCCTCTCTCGCTTGCTGTTGTTGCTGCTGTTGCAACAGCATTCAATTCAACAAAGCAATGCACGCCTCCTTCCATCATCATCCCCCTATCGTTTGGTGATGATGGTAGATAGGTGGTGGTGGTAAAAGAAAGGAATATCTCATGCCAGAGAAGGCATTTTTAGAAGAAAAAAATGTGGACTTGAAGGGGGTCCGATGGTGGTGTTGATTGGAAGCCCCACCAAAGAAGAATGTGATTAACCAGTCCATGCTGACTCCACCCCCTTCAATGTCCCATCTCTTCTACCACCACTACACACATTTTTCTCTCTCTTCAGCACCCCTCCTAGCAAGTGTAGTCGTAGTAATGGTGTACGTAAGTAAATGAGAGTCACTCTCACACAAGTGAAAAATCTTATATGTGCAATTTTTAACTCAAAGAATAACAGACAAGTCCATAAACAGCCATCAATGACAAAAAGAAAAGGAAGAAAAACGATTATCAAGGATTATAAATCTTGTTGCCTGGCCTGTAAGAGGATTTTGGTGGATTATTATTAAAACAGCTACCGTATCATCTACGTATACGGGGTTCATGGATACGGTAGCTACGTAGAAGAACGTTTTAAACAACACCAATAAATTATTAGAAAAGGACAATAAAGTGTGGGAGGTGGTTAGGAAAATGTGAAAATGAAATAGAAACACACACGCAAGTCAAAATTTTGCAAAAACTGACATTTCTAACAACAACAAAATAAGATTTGGAAGAAAAAAGTCAATTCGATTTTCAAAATTAAAGAGAAAAATTGGACGTCGAAAGAACAATTTTGAGAGATTTTCAATTATAATATTTATGACATAATTTTAGGGCAGAAATTCATAAATTTTGGAGTGTTAAGAAAACACAAAAAGCGAATAAATAATTAAATTGCAAAGTAAACTAAAAGATGCATTTTGTAATTCTAACAATTTTTAGTTTACTAAAAAAGTAAAAAATTATAAAAGTTCAACAAAAAAACTTTTAGTTTCACGTTCGTAAACAAATATTGATTTTAGAAATAACAAATGCTAAAATTGTTTATTTCAACATCATTTCTTTTTTATGGATTTGAAATTAAATAAATACAGCTCAAAATTAAAGAAATAACCAGGGTTACTGTAATCCAAAACTTTTCGGAAAGCCATTGCCTTTTTTAATTTCTATGATTTAGTAATTGACTTAAAATAGCTTAAAAAGGGGTTAATTACAAATTTAGATTAATTAAAATTTTTAAACGCGTTAAAATTTAACGCATAAAAGTCGTGTTTTATTTCTAAACCCCATCTCGAGAGTCAACGATATCGATTTTACTCCAATTCTGTAGTTATAATTGAAGTTGCATTTTACAATTACAAAATCGAAACAGCATCAAAAAAGTTGCCGGATAAAACACTAAAAATTTTTGTTTATACCGAAAAAATAGCTCTTCTTTTTTTTGTCAAATCTAAATCTAATCAAATTTTCCGATCTCTGTCAAGTTTTTGCTGTTTATGTGCATTTTCAACGATTCTGTGTATTTATATTTTTATTACAATAAAAGCAACATCAAAAACTCCATTTGAAAATATTTGCACCAATGCAAAACGAATTCCACTTTCATCAATTTCTCCGCCAATAACAACATTTATTCGAGGTGGAAATTTAGACATTTCATGGAAAACCCAAAAAATTAAAGCATTTAAATCAAAAATAATGGCAAAAAATTGGGCAATTTTATCCGCATTTAAAATTACCGGATTAAATGAAACTCTTCAAGGTGTTGTTGATAGCCTCAGGCAGGCTGGATGTAGGATTTACTTTTTTGGTGGAGGAATTCGGGATTCTGTTCTTGGAAAAATTGGTGCCGATCTTGATGGATCTGTTACATGCAGTTTGGAAAAGCTTCAAAGAATTTGTATTGAAAAATTCGGGTTCCAGAGCTGTTATTCTCCAAAACCTAATACTCGAATTATTAGAATTGGCTCAACAAAAACTAATTTTCAAAAGTTGCTTTTTTTATTTTATTTTATTCAAAAAATACAGTAATTTTAGGAAGAATGAAATTCTATCGATTGATATCAGTTCATTTTCTGGAACATTTGAAATTTCACAAATTTATTGGGAGTATACTGTAAATTATGTTGTCTATGATCCATATGCAAATATCTTAATCGATATGACAGGCAGAAGCCTCTTTGATCAATGCAATAAACAATTTGATATTCCTGTTCCACAGTATCAATGGCTCAATTGGACACAAAAAGATGGCATCCTTAAAACATTACGGTAATTCAGTTTTTAAAACTTAATTTTTCAAACAAAAACTTTAGATTTTGGAATTTGAAAGAAAAGGGTTTTCAACCTGCAAATTCGATGTTAAAAAATTTTATTTTGGAAACACTCGATCGCATTTTTGAGAAAGAAATTGTTCAAGGATATTTTTGTTTAAAATTCTTTCGAGGATATTTTGATAATGGACAATGCCTGATTCATTCTTACAGTAACCAAAAAGAAGAAATATTTCAAAAATGGATTCAAAAAATTGAAATAAATGAAAAAACTTTTAAATTGTACAGTAAACTAAAGGATGCATTTTATTCAATTAAATTTAAGCAACAAATTTATTAATAAAAAAAACTAAACAAAATCTAATAATAAACATATTTAAAAAATACACGTAACAATAAAAATGGTAATGAACCAAAAACAACAACAACAATCACCGAAATTACTTTGATTTTTTAGCCTTCTTTTTTCCTTTGACATTCTTTTTGAGAATTGATTTGAGACCATTTTTACGACCTTTATTTCGTAATGGAACATATGCATATGGCTCAAATTTATCACCCTTCTTTTTGTCATCACTTCGTTTTTGCTTCTTTCCACTTGATGATGGTGCAGTAGCATTTGAAACATATGACATTGCTTGAGAATGTGCCATTGAACGATGAATACCATGTCCACCAGGCTTGTATGTGCTTGCAACAACGGTACGATTATCTTCTTGTTGTTCCTGAGCAATTTCTTCTTCATCTTCTTCATCACGATTTCGACGACCACCATCATCATTATCTTCAAACATTTCAGAATTGTATCGCTTTCTTTTCTTATCAATATTAACAATAACAATTCGGCCATCTTTTGCCATTTGGAATGTATCATCTTTCTTTGGAGTTTCAAT
Source organism: Panagrolaimus sp. LJ2414 (assembly GCA_024447195.1). NCBI lineage: Eukaryota > Metazoa > Nematoda > Chromadorea > Rhabditida > Panagrolaimidae > Panagrolaimus > Panagrolaimus sp. LJ2414. The sequence continues at coordinate 2,682,778 of JAMRXY010000004.1, read as the reverse complement.
TTGAACCCGTTTTCCAGATGATGATGGCCTTTCTTTTGTACTCAATTTTTGAATAACTGCATCACGATCAAGAAAATCAACAATTTCATCGTCTTCTTCATACAAGAATACATTTTCTGCAGCTTTCTTTGGATGTCTTTCTTTTTCTTCTTCATCTTCATCATCGGTGTCTTCAAGAATATCAAAAATGGTATCAGCTTTTACCGTATCAGCTGTGGTAAATGTTGATTGAGCATCTTCATCCATTTCTTCATCCTCTTCAGCAATGGCACCAGTTTGTCTTCTTTCACGTCGACGTCTATAAAAATCACAAAAATTACTGTTAAATTAATGCATGCAAAAATAAACAAACCTAATCTTTTCAATATTTTTGATTTGTTTTACAAAATCATCTTTATCTGTTGCATTTAATAGCAATTCAGGCCCATATCTTTCAACCAATACTTCCAATAATAATCGATTTGCTTTTCGAACACGTTGAGTATCATTTTGAAGATCTTGTTTGAAAATGCTTTCCAAGATCAGAGACTAAAATAAATGAAATATACATGTATATTTTAAACAATCGAAAAAGAGAAGCAAAATATTACCTTGAATTGAGTCATGACAAATTCTTCCAATTTGTTGCACATAATACGAACACATCTTACAGCAAGCAATTTAACAGCCCCACGAGTATCTTTCAAAGTTTCACATGCAAAATGAATCAATTTACTCAAAACGGATGGATTAAGAAGTTTAATATATTTCTGGGTAATCATGTTCATTGAGATTAATGCTGCTCGAGCTTGTTCAATTGAAACTTGGGTTTCACCTTCTTGTGGTGTACTGTAGAGCTTGATAATAATATCCAAAATAGGTTCAAGTACTGTTGATGGTGTGATTTCAGAATCAGCACCACGAGCCATAAGACCAGAACAAATTTGAAGGAAGCAATGAGCAGCTTGTTGTCTTGTTCGTTTTCCAAAGCTTTTATCCTGTGAAAGGATAACTTGTTCAAGAATTGAATCAACAAAATGCTTCAAATCTTCGTAATCACCAAAAGTTGTAAGAATCTGAAATTTTCAAATTTTAAAATATTGAAATGAATCTAGCAAGCTTTTTCTTACAGCACGATATACACCAATACGAGGAGCTCGAGCAGGTGGTAAAACTTTTTTCAAGCCTTGTGAAATAAGCTTCTTGACAAATGGAGCATTCTTTTCAAAGAATGGCCGCAAACTTGATTCATGAATTCTTGCATACATTTCACTTAATATTCTATAAATAAAAAATTTAACAGTTATCGTTTTTAAAGACTAAATCAAACAAACCTGTAAGCTTTCTTTTGGAAAGATGACAAATTTGAAGTAAACCATTTTTCAACCACAATAAATACTTGATTAAATTGATCGGCATTTAAGCCTTTGATTAAAGCAATAACAAGATCTGCAATAGCTTGCTTCTTTTCCAAAGATACATCATCATCACGAAGTTTATTCAATGCAAGATCAAGGAAGGTTTTCTTTACATCATCTGGGGTATGAAGGATATAAGAGCGAATTGTTTCTAATGTTGAAAGCCGAACAGCCATATCATCATAATTTGTAATGCCTTGTTTTTCGACAGCTTCAATTGTTTCAGCTGGAAGGGCAGTGTAAATATTGAATAAGATTGGAAGATAATTTTTAGCAAAACGTTTAAGAATATCTGCAACATCATTTTTTTCAGCGAATCGTATAGCTGAACGAAGTGAACGAAGAAGTACAAGTCGTAAATCCAAACGATGAGCAAGTGCTGAGCCAATCATAGGTGCAAGAGTTGCAAAAGATTCGATGAAATCAACAGGGGAATTAAGTAGTTGAGGTAGAATTTGCCAATATTGAGTTTCTAATGTTGTATAAAGCTTTGCAACAAATGGTTCAAGTTTTGGAATACGATCATGTAAGGCAACAAGAAATGGCATAATTGAATCAACGAAATATTGAATTCTTTCATTTTGTACATGTTCAGATAAAAGTGGAAGCATCCATGATCGCGGAAAATCTGTTGGCATTTGAGAAGCAGTAACATCAACACCAAGTTCAACAATGGAAATAACTTTTGATAATCCAATATTTCGAATAGCCGAACCAAAAACGATATCAATGTTCCCAGGACAAACACAATCATCTTTTTCACGAAGAGCAGCCAGAGTCAATAGAACTTTATTAAGTACAAGTCCTTCAACAGCATTTTTGCATTCTTCAAAAAGCACAGCCATAGATTGAAGCACAAATTTCCAAACTGATGTATTTTGAACATTTAAAGATTTCTCCAAAACTTCAAGGCATTTTTGCGCAGCTTGTGAATTGGTTTTGATACATTCAGCCATTACTTTATTCAAAGATAAATGTACAGCATGACCAAGTTCAACACTAGGAGTATTAAATGCTTTTCCAAAAATATCAAGAGTATCAGGTAGAAGATTAATACTTTTATCTGGAGTCATCTTGGATAAACAACAATGAGCTTCACTTAAAGCTTGAAGCCAATAAGCAAAGACACTGATATCAGCAGGAGTTTGATGTGCCCTTAGAGCCAAAATAAGTTCAGCATTTCGATTGATGGGAAAAGCAGATGGTGAAGGGGGACGCTCCAAAGTCCTTTGAATGCATTGAAAGGCTGAACATCTTACGGTAGAATCAGAAGTAGTACCAAGTTGAAGTAAAATTTCCAATAACGATGCAAGGTTAGATTCTGGCATGCGATATAAGATTCCCTCCAAAAGGCACAAAAGACGAGTAATTGTTTCACGATTACCTAAAACTACTTATGTGATACTGTAATGGATACAAATTAATACCATTTGCAACTTCGAGTTCTTCTTTAATAGCTTCTGAAACCCTTTTAGCAGAGGGATGTACTTCTTCTGGCTTGACATATGGTTCTTCAGTCAATAAAGCACGAAGAATTCTTCTGCTCATCATTCTAACACCAGCATGAGGATGAATTGTAAAAGTAACAAGTTCAGCAGCTGTTGCCTTGTTATCACTGACTTGCCAAAATGCAGGAGGTTGTGCTTTTAATAAAGTTCCAAGTGCAGCAATCAAAAACTTAATAGCACCATGAGCTTCTTTAACAACAGCTAAAGCATGAAGCTTACGATCAAGGACCTAAAAAATGAAATACTGTTTTTTATATTTTTGTATTGTCATAAACATACAGCTTTTGCATTGCTGTAATATTTAGTCATCAATTCTTTTGGAATTTTTGGAGCAATGAGTTGAAGCAAATAACTACTTGCATAAACTTTTTTGATATCCTCAATGGGAAGAGCATCAAGAGTCGACAACAATATGCCAAAATATTCAACATCACTTTGTGAACCTTCTTTTTCTTTGATAATATCAACTGCACTTGCAAGTACGGCAATAACATCATTTTGAATTGTAGAACCAGATTTCCAGATTCGATTTACAGGTTCAAAGGTAGGATTTGTACAATTTGTAAAGCGACTGATAGCAGTTTTCCCACCATCTGATACATTTGTATTCCCTTCATCCATATTCATTACATCCTAAAAAAATGTGAATCAGTGGCATAAGTTTTGAATTATCATTAATTATACCAATCCAAGATGAGCTAATGGATCTGCGGTTGTTGCTTGTTCAACTCGATCATCAATTGCAATTAATGGTTCTTTATGAGCAGCTCGTTCAGCTTTTGCAGCATCACGAAACTTCGTAAACGTTGCATTTTGAGATGAAGATTGCCCTTTTCCAATAGCTGTTGTTCCCTTTCTATTAACACGAAGACGAAAATTTTTTCCCATTCCTGTAAAATTATAAGATGTAATTAATTTAATGATTAAAATTTTATATAAGAAATATAAGAATTTATAAAGAGTTTTTTTAACAAAAGCCAAAAGCGATCATATGATATTAGGAAAAATATTAGGGGAACTTCAGGATTATCAAAGAAGAAGTATAGTCTAGCAAAAGGCCTTAAAAATATCAAGGATCACCAAATTAAGAATCCTAATGGAAAAAAATACAAAAAAGTTAAAAGCAATCACCAAAAATGCGCGATCTAAAAGACTTGTCGAGCGTGAACTCGGATTTGGTTGAGAAAAAAAATGGGGATAGTAAGAAAGTTTTCCAGTCGAGAAAAATCTTGGCGGTTTGTTTATTGTTCAATTTTTAATAAAAAATTAATAGAGCAAAAATACTTTTTTCGCCTTTTTTGTTTTAATGTTAAACTGAAGCTTCAGGTTAACATTAAAATTTTTATTCAATTAATCTTCGAAGATTAATTTTTCTAAAAATAGCTAATGAATCTAGGATTTTAGGTAAAACGCGAGAACCCGTTGCCGTATTTACGGCTACGGAATAACCTTGATTAGGATTGAGTAATTTTTGGGATGCTTTGAATTGCATAACGGCAGGATCAGCTGAATTATCCGTTTGTTGTCTTGGGAATTCAAATGGATTCTATAAAATGCAAAAACAATACATTATACGATTTATATTTTTTGAATTTAGTTGTACAGGTAATCAAAAAAAATCACAATCTCCCACATTTTTCCAGGGCATTTAAGTTGAATAAAAAATCAAAAATAATATTTCGAGTTTTCAAGCTCAAAATAATTTGGCAACAAAAAATCAAGAAAATAAAATTTTAAAAAATTTGGGAGTCAAATTTTGAAGTAAAAATGACTAAGTCTGGAAAATTGTTATGTCGGTTAATTCCCAAACCCTAAAGGGATGGTAATTTTTTTGATACCCTTGTATTTAAATCTTACATTCATAGCTGTTGATTTATGGTTAGAATTTGTGTTTTTAGATTTATCTTTGCTAATTTTAAATCCTTCAAATGAATCAGCTGCAGCTTCAATGGAATTTTCATATGCGGCAATATGAAGGGAAAGGGTGCTAGCATTTTTGTTTTTGCTTGAATCCTTTCCTTCTTTGGATTCACTTTTTTCAATAATATTTAAATATTCAGATGGCAATTTATTTTCTAATTTTTTCCACGAAATCGAAGATTTACAACTTCTTTGTGTATCTTGAGTTAAATCTGACAATTGTGGTGAGGCTGCAGTTTTTTTCTAATGAAATCAGAATTTTCGAATTTCTTGATTGTCTTTTAAACATTCCGTAAAGAACCTTTATTTTAATAATTTAAAAAACTGCAGCTTTAATTTTGATTTTACCGAAATTTTGAACTTTTTTGTTTTTATTTGAAAAATCTTGTGATTGAACATTTTCAACAGATAAACAGTGATGCTTTCGATTGAGATTAAGATTACTGTAACGACCATTTGAGGTATCAATATCAGAAAGATCATTTTTGCCTTTGAATGGCGCAGAATGATCTTTTGTTGTCATCTAAAATTAATATTTTTATGTTCTGTTTTGACCCATTCGTCACAAATTAAACAAATTTCAAACCGTTTATGTCCTTGTTTCTCGTGAGAGAAATCAAATAATTTATCGAAAGCTTTTAACAAAAGTAAATTTACTGATAGCACCTTAAACCCAAACTTGGGTTCATCGACCAAAAATAAACAATAACAAAAAAAATCTATATAAAAGAACTAATTTAACGAATTAGAATTCAAACAAATTCGAAAAAGAAGTTAAATATTTTGCAAGAAAATTTTAAAATAGACAACTATTTTTTAGGCTAAAACCAAAAAAAGGACAGAAAAAAGGAGAGCTAAAAAGTAGAAGAGAGAAAAAGCTCCAAACTGCCCATCCAAAAGTGTCTGAAAGTGATGACTGAATGATTTAGCTCAACAGGATGGATGCTCTTTTTAAAGGAATGATGCAATCAATCAAACCCCGGCGATAATTTCACATTCTGTTTTGCTTTTTGGATAAAAAAAAGAAAAGCTAGACATTACAAAAAGAATGTTTTAAATAAAACTGACACTGCCGAAAAATAATAAATAAAAGCATCTGTCAATTCATTTAAATTATTTTTCAGCGAAAAAAGTTCGCTAATAAGGTCTTAGATTCTTTTTGCACTGAAATACAATAAGAATGATGCAACAATAATGTAAAACATGTCATTTGAAAATTTACAGAATATTTTTTGTGACTAAAAATTTTCTAAAAATTTAGTCTAAAATTTTCTGGTAAAAAATTATTGTTTGATATTTTGATCAAAATATTATTTAACTGCAAAAAATATCATAAAAAGACAACTTGCTGATAGAAACCTTTATTTTGTTTTTAATCTTTCTGTTTTTAAACAGAAATAAGTATTTATGCATTTCAAAACATATTACTGTAGTTAGGTTTGCAACAACATTAGCTAAAACTTTATGCAAATTTAAGCTGATATCACTTTTTTTGATTTTCTCAAAAAATTTACAGTAATTTTTGTCAATGTTTAATTCAGAAATAAGGCATAACTTTGTGTATTATTTTACAAAAAAATGCTTTCGAAAAAAACCAAACTATTTTTTTGTTTCTCAGACTTTTCACCTATTATTTTTTATGGTTAAAAAGAGAATGTGACACCTTCAAATTTATACTATCTAAATTGTTTGGACCAAAAGAAATTTTCTCGAACCAAAAACATACTAGTCAAATATTTTAAATTGATTCTTTTTTTGGACCTTATTTGACCATTTTTATTTTTACTCAAATTTAATTTATATTTTTTATAAAATGAAGCCAATTTTTAAAAGTGTTTTACGAATTCCATCTTTTCGAAAAGAAGAGGAAGAATTATCGGTTGCAGAAATTGTTGAAGCCGTTGAAGAATTGGATCAATCTCGAACATCCCGGATTAGCACAGATTTATTATCCTCAAAATCAAGTAATACACAATTTCATGCAACAAGAAGAGTAGGTTTTTTTAAAGATGTAATTTTTGAAATTAATTAATTCTTTTTTAGTGGAATAAATTAATCAGAAAATTCTATGAAAAAATGCCAAAACGAAAGCATCGAGGTTTAATTCTTTCCTATGAAAATACATTCACCGGAAAAGCAGCTGTACAATTTTTGGTTACAACTTTATTTCCTGAAATTGTTCCAAATAAACCTGTTGATGAGTAAGTTTACTGTAATAAATAAATTATTAAACTTTTACAAATTTTTTTAGAACAAATGCAATAAAATTTATGGAAGTTTTGTTAAAGAAAAATTTGGTTGAAAATGTTAAATCTCCAGAGTCCCAACTTTTTATCTCTAAAGCAATTTATCGGTTTGTTTATTTTAAAAAATTCATGTTTAATAATTTTTATGTTTTTAGATTTATTACTGTAAATGTTGCAGCAGAAATTGAAGCAACAAGTTTAAAACGTTCAAATTCAATAACAAATTTAAAAGATGCTGCAAAGTAAGTTTTTTTTCTTGAGATTCTCGATAATTTAAACGCAACGATTTTAGTAATTTTAATTCATCTTTTCGTACTGCAGCTACACCGAATCGAAGAATCTCAAAATCATGTTCAAACTTGCATACGGTACTTTTTAATTTCTTAAAACAAAATTATACTAACTAATTTTTAGCTTCTCAAATGTGAATTAAAGATTGAAGAAAATACAAGCAAAAATCCCTTCAAAATTTCTAAAATTATTAAACCAACTCTTGAAACTGCCGTTGAAGAATCTGAAGTTTTTGGTAAAGCAAAAAATGAAAATAATTATTTTCAGAAACAAGTTACCTGTAATCGTTACAGTAATCTTCCAACAAAAAATGGTATTGTTTTTCTATTTTTTACATACAAAAATAATTTTATTATTTTAGAATTTTTTTCAAGTCCATCAACCTCTTCATCAACGACATATCCAACAATTCCAACATCTTCAAATTTTTCAATTTCAACATTTTCTTCGTCTTCAAAAAGTATCAAACGTGGTGCCGCAGATTTTGAACAATCTCCAATTCCATTTAAACGCCTAAATCAAGTAAGTATTTTAATTTACAGTATCCATCAAATACAGTACACATTTTTAGAGACCAATGTCATATTATGATCCATCATCAAATGTATGTGAAACTCCATCAAAAGCTGAAGAATATTTGTTACTTTTGGATAGTTTAATCGCTGATGAAATGTTAACTGAAAATCAAAAGAAACGAAAACTTGCTGCTTTTCAAAAAACTTATCCTGAAATTTATTTGATTAGATTCCCTGAAGCTGCTTTTACTCCAAAAGTTCAAAAACCTCGACATCCAACTCCAATTCGAGTTTTGCAAAAATTAATTCGTCGAAATTCAGCAAAACGTAAATAATTTTAAAGTACCGTATTTCTTATGTACCTCTTATGTTTTTTCTGTAACAAATAAATGTATTTTTTATAATCTTTGTTCTGCAGGCAAGACACTTTTTTTTATAGAATTTTGGAATTCTCGTTATTTGATTGGAACACTTTTTTTAAGCAAAAAACTTACAACCAGCATTTTACACTGATAAAGAAATTCTGATGGAATAAAATGGGTTTTTAATAAAAATTGTTGTGGAAATTTAAATAAAATTAGATTACTAAAAATCCATTTTATTCCATGCAAGAAAATGTTTGGCGGTTCGTTCCAAATTTAAATGTTGTTCATCGTTGTAAACAACAAAATTTTTCCAGGAATATTTTTTTCCTGTACAAACAACTTGTAAACCAACAAACATTAATATATTTAATATACTGTAACATTATTTTATTTAATAACAATAATGAGAATGCCGTCATTTAAAAGAAATTGCGGCGAATTAACAGTTGCTGAAATTGTTGAAGTTGTTGAAGAAATTGATCAATCTCGAATAAGTGGACTTGAAACAAGTATTTTAAATACTGCAGAAAAGAATGATCAATTTCAAGCTACACGAAGGGTATTTTCTATAACAGTAATATTTGGTAATTTAGTATTTGTTTTTTAGTGGAATAGATTGATCACCGGATTTTATAAAGAAATGGAACGAAAAAGATGTCGAAGGCTGCTTAAAAGTTATCCAGATTGCTTCATTGGAAAAGCTGCAATTCAATTTTTATTAAACAATGTATTTCCAAGAATTGTTCCAAATAAACCTGTTGATGAGTAAGTTTAAGTTTTGTTAAACCCAAAAATAATCTCTATGTATAATTTTTAGAACAAATGCTGAAAAATTTATGGAAGTTTTGATAAAGAAAAATTTGATTGAAAATGTTGAAGATCCAAAGATGCCTGCAGATGCTTTTAAACATAATAAAGATAGATTTTATCGGTAAGTTTTTTAATAGAGGATAAATTTGTAAGAAAAGATTGCAGATTCTTGGCAGAAAATATGGCTGCAGAAATTGAAGAAACAAATTCGATGAAGAGAAGCAACTCTCTTCAAAATCTTGGTGTTAAACCTTTGGCGTTCGTTTTTCTTCTCTTTCTTTTTTCGAACAATAACATTTCTCTCGCTTCTTTTTTAGTCGCTCTTCTTCATCATTTCAACGACCACCATCAAATTTGGATCGCCGTATCAGCTCTTCTTATAGTACCCTTCATAAAGTATATCTTTTTTCTTTCATGTTATAATAATAGTAATTAACTTTCAGCTTTTAAAAGCCGACGATATGATTAACTCAAATTCAATGAAAGATACTTTTGTGCGACATCCATCTTCTTCAAATTTCAAAGCCACAACTCCTGATACAATTTATGAAAAGATTCCAGAAACTCCACAACATAAATCAACTTCTTCATCGGTAACTGCAGAGGATGTTGATTTTCTTAAATCTTGGAAACAATCGTATGCTTTTTTTAAATAATAATTAAACTTTATTTGTATGATTATGTTTTTAGAGTACGAAGCGTTATCCAAAATGATCAACTCGTTTTTTCCCTTGCTACCCAAGTTTTTGGGGATGTAATTAAATGGAATTCTACACAAGTTGGTGAAAGTGGTGTCGTTAAAATTGAAGATCCTAAAAGTTTGTTTTTCCTTATTTTTTCTCACTTTAATCATACGGTATTATTTTAGATGACCTTCCATCAGAAGTTAAAAGATGCCTTAAAATTCTTATGAATTGGACTCCAGAATCTTATGTCACAGAAGGACAATCCTCAACGCAAATCTTGGAAAAGCTTTGTTCAAAATTGAGTTACTTTTCTCCACTTGTTCCAGAATTTGAAGCAAAAAAATTGGTAAAAGTCTGGGATTATTTCAATAAACAAATTCTCGGAGATAAATATGATAATCATTTTGTTCGAAATGGTATTTTTATACTTTCCTTGAAATAATTCTTTTAATAATATCTTTAGATTTGCCATTATTTGCAACTTCAACAATCTCTACAAATCAATCAATATTCTCAGCTTCAACAAATTCTTCCCTCTCTTCCAAAGGAATCAATTACATTGATGATTATGAAACTCCAATGCCACCAAGAAATCTTCGAGCACAATTTCAGAAAAATATTGCTGCTGCTGCCTCAGGAACTGCTGGAAGATCTGTTGATTTTGATGTATCAAATGCATCATCTGGAATTTCTGAAGTCTTTTCATGTATGACATCTTTGAAGGATTATTATGTTTTTTTAACTTTTATCAATTTTTAGGTCCTAATTTTAAAGCCGCTTTACAAGCAGTTCTTCTTTCATTTCCATCAACGACTCGTCGAACTTTGCATCTTATTTGTCGATATATTAAACGAATAACATCAAATCCAAATCTTAAATTGCATGAAAAGAAATCAAATTTAGATTATGTAAGTGTTTTTTGCTTATCAATTTCTTACTGTAATTTATGTATGTATATTTTTAGTTGATTGATAGGATTGGACTTTTTATCTTTGATTTTACTGCAAATTATATCAGCTTCAAGGATGCAGTTTGCTTAATTCAAATTATGGTTGAAAAACAAACGACAATTTTTGCTCCATCATCTGTCATCGTTGAAAATGCTGAAAAATTGTATTATTCTCGTACCAAGGTAATTTTTTTTCTACCTGTGTTTATACTGTAATTGCTGTTCCCATGTTAAAGCATAGCTTATTGATTACTCATGTGATTTGAGTATATAGAGTAATCAAATGATGCTCAAAGTTTAAGCCACCGAAAAATTGTTTTTCAAACATTTACCCTCAAATTTCGCCAATATGCCAAACCAACTACTGTAGCTACAGTATCAATGAACATCATGCATTGTAGTTTCATTTTTCAGGGTACTCCTGCTCCAACAATCAATAGATACTGTCATCAAATTGATCGAGAAGAATATCAACGACAAGCTATTGATACTAGTGATGAACTGCTTACACTTTTGGATAGCATTATTGCAGATGAAAATTTATCAGAAAGCCAAAAGAAAAAGAAATTGGAATCCTTTCGAAAAACTTATCCACATTTGTATGTTCTTCGATTTCCAGAATCTTCATTCGTAAAACCAAAGCGTCAGCCAACTCCAACTCGAATTGTAAATCGAATTAGAAGTTTAACTCGACGGGCTTCAACTAAACGAACTTAAATCACAACAACTTGTTGCTAACTGTTTTATATCTTTGTTTTTTAACTGTACGAAATGTTGTTGTTTTTTCTGTGAATAATTTTGCAGTTGTTGTTGATCAACTTTTTTTGTGGTATTAAAAAAATCTTCAAATTATTTATTTTATTCATTTTTTCATTAATTCAAGCTGAAATAATTTTGTTATTAATTTTTTAAGTTGTTTAAAAATTAATAATTTTACCTGTTGTGAAATAGAACGTGGAATTTTTCCACTATAAAAACCCTGAGATTGTGTGGATACTGTAGAATGTTGATGAATTCGAGAACCATTTTGGTCATCAAAATGCTCGGATTCTTCTTCAATTCGATGTAACTGAAATTTTTTATTTGATTGTGCGTCCGTTTCAATGGAAGAAATATCATTTGCTGCATTCGCTGGTCTTTCCTGAAAAGTATCCAAAGAATAAACAGCTCCTCGAGAATCAGATTCTGATGGAATTATAAAGCTATCACTGATTGATCCAGTTGTATCAGCAGGAGATTCTAAGCCACATGAAGATGCTTCAGGAGAAGATAAACCAGGGGAATCTCGACCAGGTAAATATATTCGACGAGAGATTACTGTAGAAGGCTTTTCTGACGTGGAAGAGGGAATCAATTTTAAATTGGCCCGTCGCTGCGGCATCGGTGCTGATGGCTGTTCCCATGGTGGAGCAGGTGGCTCATAAAGTGGAGGTTTTTCCTGAAATATATACTTGATATATTTCAAAACTTCAAAAAAGAATTGCTATATACTTTAAATGGCATATTTATTGGTATTGGCACATGTGGATAATTTTGATGATGAATTCCGGTTGTTTTTGGAGAAGCTTTTATTGCTGTACATGAATGCCGAGTTGAAACATATGTCTAAAATGAAGATTACGACTTGATTAAAGATTTAATTCTATTAAAAAAGGGTTTTCTCAGCAAGCGTCATTCCCTTGATTGACCGCATGAAAAAACACAACTTTAAGAAAACTAAAAACCAACCCTATCAATTGAAACCAAATCAATATCAGTTCTGTCATCTTCTTCATCTTCCTCTTCTTCTTCATCTTCAATTGAAATTTCTTCATCCTCTGGAATTGTGGCACAACTTTTTGTTGTTCCAGCTTCAATTGAAGTTATCCTTGAATCAGGAGTTCCAACAAGATTATGCAAATTTCTTACTGCAATTAATTAAATTACTGTAATATGTTAATTAATTGCAGTAAATATTTCGCTTACTTTGTCGATTATTGTTTGCTGCTGTTAATGGAACAATCAAAGTTTTACCAGAATGTGGCCGGCGTGGAAGTGGCGGTGAATCATTTGTTAAAGCGTGGGCGGCTTTAATTAATTGTTCTTTTGTTGGTTTAAAGGCACTTTTGATTGGTGCCATTGGAGGTGGAAAATTTGGAGGTTTCAAGGACGATGTGGTCGAAGATGGCGAAACAATTAGCGGCGTTAAACTTTCAAATTCTTCCAGATTTGCGAACATTAATGCTAATAATCCTCTCTTAAATAGAATGTTAAACATTGGATTACTGTATAAAAAGAAAAATATTACCCTATTTTCATTGCCATTATTCCTACGGTATTTTCGAAAAATACAGTAACAAAGACAACCAAAACAGCAACACTAAAATTTTGTATAATTTTTAGAGTTTTGTTAATTTAAAAAATTTATAAAATGTTACAAGATTACTGTAGCCTAAAAATTTAAATCTTTTTAAATTTAAAATAAAATATTTTATTACTGTTTTTTTGTAATTAAATATAATTTTAAATTTAATTACAGTAACTTTAATTTTGGTGCGCAAAATCTGAGATAAATTTTGCCATGTTTGCTTTTGTTTTTCAAATTTGCATAATATTATGCTGTGCTACAGTATTCTTAAAACCAATCCTAAAAAACGAAGAACCAACCAAAGAAATGACCAAACTTAAAATGAAAGCAGTAATAACCAAAAATGTTAATGGATCAATATGTAAATCATTTGTTGCAAATTTCGTTACAATATTTAATGCCTTTTCCCACCAAACAATATTTTTGTTTCTTGAAGGAGCAGACATCTTTTTATTAAAATTGAATAAATTATCACAGCTTTAAAATAATAAATATAACATTTTTATACATTTTGATTTAAAAAGAATTTCCTGAAAAATGCGTTAAACTTCTATTTTTTTTCACACTTTTAAGTTTGTTTTCAGAATAATCTTTTTTCTAGGATGAAAAAAAAGTCAAAACTTGAAACATCAGCTCGAACAACAACAAAAACAAGAACAAGAACACGAAGAAAAAGAAGAAAGAAAAGGGCATGGAAGAAAAAAGAAGCAAAAGAATGCCTCGTGGGATTTTCCTTTTTTTTGTTGTGTTAAAACTAGGGAGAAGCTGGAAGTTTTGAAGAAGTTTGAAAAAGAAGAAGACCCCTTTTTGGAGAAGCACACGCTTTCTTCGCCTGCTTTTTTTGAAAGTTTCGCGCACGCAACTTTTTTTGCTAAAACTTCTTCCACAAAAAATACATATATTTTTAGAGAACAGAGATTTCTTTAAGCCTTTAATTTAAAAAAACTATTGAATTTCACGGACATTTTATAAAAAAAGAATGGCAAATATTTTTTTTTTATAAAAAGTACAATTTTGAATCAAAAAAATTACCCTTTTTTGAAATTTCAAGGAACACTTTTTTCTTCTTTTTTTGCAAAAAGCAAACTTTAATCAAATCAAATTTTCTTTGATTTCTTTGAATTTTTTGAAACAAATTTTTTTAACGTTAAAAATTCAAAGATGTTTAAAAAGAGATTTTTTTCGGGTGAAAAAAAGTCACAGAATAAAGAGAGGAAATGCCATCAAAAAAGGCACACGGAAAGGTTTCAAATAACAAAGAAAAGGCATAAAAAGGAAATTTAAAAAAACTAAAGCTTTAAAATTATGTGTGGTCCTTTCATATTGGTTTTTTTTCCATCAAGAAAATTTGTGAAAAAGAGAAAATATTTTTTGTACAGTTGATAAAAGCTTATATAATATTACAAAAATACAGTCTCCAAAATATAATGGGTTGTTTTAATACACTTTTTTTAATTATTACCTGGCAAGTATTTTTAAAGATTACGGTATAATAATGAAACCCAATAATAATGTTTTTGGCATTCCTATAAAAATTTTATATTTTTCAAATCACAGTTTTAACAATTTTATAAAAGGATTGTTACCGTAACTTTAATATCAAAAACAAATGCAAAAAAAGCAATAATAAAGTGCAGATGAAATCATTATAACTTTCTACACAACCTCACAAAAAAGCATTTCAGATATATTTTCAGATATCAACCCAATTATTAACACTCTTTTCTTTCAATATTAATCCAAAACACGCAAACATCCAACAACAAAAAAAAGTTAATGAAAAAAATAATTTATCCAATACATTCTTTTTTGGAATGCCAAAAAAGTAACCCTAAAATTAAGGCAACTTAATGGTCCTCATCTCGAGAAAGGGGTATCTTTCGAAAAAATAGCTAATAAAAATTTACAACTTTTCGTTCGTTCCGTTATTTTATTTTCCTAAAATTGACAATTTAGAGGCAGTTTTGGAATGAACAGGACAAAACTAATTGCGCTTCAAAAAAGCAGTTTTCGGCCAAAAAAGAGGGGGATGCGCAAATTCTCCAAAGTTGTTGCGCACCCTCATAAACCAAAGAAAGAAAGAGTTCTAACATCATTTATGCAAATTTGTCGCAATTTTTAGAAAACGAAGAGTTGAATCCTCTTTTTTGTATCGCTTTTTTGGCTCTTTAAAAGCTTATTTGCGCAACATCTTGTTTTATGGCTACTCCTTTTTTGAAGAAGAAAAACTTTAATCAAGATAAGTCAAGCAAGGAAGAAAGAATGAAGAAAGAAGAAGTTGTAAGTCATTCATTCATTCATTCATTCCTTCATTCATTGTCTGATGCAGATGTAAAAAGTACCAATGATTTTTCATGTAAGATAAAAAAAATGCCAAAAGCAAAAAGGAAGGAACGCTTTTAAAAAATATATAAAAAAAATGGACGGCACTTTTTATTTGAAGTTGAGTGGAAGCTCTTCTTTTTATTTTTTTTTGCAAGAATTACAACAACGCCTCATTCGTCATCTTCAGAAGTATTATAAAGGAAGGAATGACTAAAAGTAGAAGAGAGAAGAAAGAAGGAAAAGCTGGAGCCAGAAGAAGAATAAAGATGGAACGATAAAATTATTTCCCTTCTTTTTTCCCTCCTGAAAAACAAAGAAAAAGAAGAAGTTTGTTGTTGTTGTTTTGTCATTTTTTACGCATGATTCACTTTTTTATATATCTTTAAGGAGGAGGAGAAGAAGTCTTCTTTGAAGTTACCCTTCTTCTCCTTCAGGGAAGGCCTTCTGAAACTTCAAAAAGCAGTTAATTTTTTTTCAGACAGAAATAAAAAAATAAGTGCTTCTAAAAATTCAGTTTTCATCTTTGAAGTTGTTTTTGAAATAATAAATTTTTTAAAAATATCTGTCGCATTGGGTTTAAAAGAGACATAAATCATGTCAAAAAATGACAAAGCTAAAAATTGACTCTTCTTTTCTTCATTTCCGATGGGAACAATTTTAAAAGTTTTTTTCTGGAGAACTTCATTTACAGGAATCTAAAAAGGAGAAGAAAACATATGAATTTGGTATTTATTGATTAATCAAATATAAACATGTCAGAAAAGTTATCATTTTTTCTCAAAAAAAATGAAAGTTCCCTCTTTTGCTCCTTAGCTCTTTTGTTTTTGAAATTTAACTTATTGGAGGATTAATTCGTTTATGAAAGATAAATATAAACTTTATTTTTAAATTTTCTGCGTTTAAACAAATTTATATATCCGTATAAATTCAAAGATAAAAACAAAAAATACGATAAATACCAGAATGCAAAACATCATAGTTTAGAAGTGTAAATATAGTATTCAATGATTTTCATTTTTCACTTAACGTCAATTTTGCAAAATTACCATTAAAATTATTGCCCTCTTTTTTGTAAGCTACGAAAATATTTTACAGGGATCTTCACAGTGATTCACATCGTTTTTGTACACTTTTTAGACCTCAGTTTAGACATTGTTTTGGTAACATTTTTTATAAGAAATTTTAAAAAATTACTAAGCTTTTTGCGTAAATTCTGAATATTTTCATTTTAAATAATATTCAGAATGAACGCAAAACGTGCGGCAATCACCTTTTTAATACCCCGTTGTTTTTTTTAATCAAAACAATTTTAACATTTAATTGCTTCTTTAGCTTTTTTTTTCTTACAAATCGTGGACCACGATTTGTAGTGGTAATAAAAAATCAAAGAACTTTGATTACGGTATTTTTCATGCAAATCTCCAGTTTTTATTTTCTTCATTTTCAAAAAATATCCGCAACGTTTCAGTAACATAAAAAAAGCATTCGAACATTTGTCATCATTTTGGAGAAGGTCGTGCATTTTTATCTTTGGTTTTGAATTTTGAATATGGATAAGGAATTGGTTCCGGATCTTCTTCCTGTTATACCTGATATGGTTCCTGTTCATCGTCGTCAACCTTCATTTCGTGAAAAGTTTTTGTTTTATCTCAAGAAAAGTGCCAATCCTGAATTATTGCTCCAATTGATGCAATCTTCCAGATACTTCTGCTTCCGGGAATTTCCTTTTTTAGTTATCAAGGATCTTACAAATAAGAATCAAACTTGGGAATGCCTTTCTCTTGGAAAAAATGAAGATTTAAAAATTGTTCCTGTCGAAGGTGGTGAATATGCTTATTGCTTTAGTAATTTTCAAAGAATTGATTTGGATAACCTTGAAAAACCTTTTTGGATAACTAATAAATTTGAAGTTTGGCATGGTCATAGTTCAACTCAAATTGCATCTGAATTGATCCCAAAATTTGCTTATTGTCAACTCAAAGAATTGAATCTAGCAAATCAAATTCTAACAATGAAAGAATTTGAATTCTTGGTTTCTGCTAAAACTGTTGAATACTTTGATTTTGGTCCTAGTCAAGTTAAATATTCCGATGGAAGCATCGTTGCTGTTGATGAAATCGTAAAGTTTATGCCAAAATTGAAGGTTTTTGTTTGGTGAGTATTTACTATGGTTTCATTATGTAATAAATAAATGATGAATTTTTAGGTATGCTTTTGATATGCCTTTAAATGTCACTCCAGCAACAACAAAAAATCTTATCAAATATTTGAATCCTTCTATTTTGACGCATTTTGAATTAGCGGGAATTCCGGAAACATTTGATTTTCCATTGTTTGTTGAATTCATGGATGCAAGTTTTCTTTTCTTAATATTTCATCTTTAATTAATTTTTGTTTTTAGAAACATCCATCAATTGCATTCAAGCTTACTTTTAATGGTCCTCCAATATCTGATGCTTATTCTGACATGCTTCAAACTTATGTTGATAAATTGCTCGAAACTGGTGTATACAAAGCGCGTCAAATAATGGTTTCTTTTCCACGTTTATCTCAAGAACAAAATGATATTTTGAGAGAAGAATATCAATTGAAATTCGAATAAAATTTGTATTCATTTCACTTTCTTCTTTTGTATACTGTAGAATTACTATATTAAAATTGCTATTTTATAGAATTGATTTTTGGAGAACTTAAAATAAATGATCATTTGATATGTACTGTAATTCTTTAATTTGAACAAAATCAATTTTTTTGAATAACTGTTTTTTTTATTGGATAACGATATTCAATATCCAAAAGATAAAGTTTTTTTAAAAAGTTTTTTTAAACTTTAAATGGATGAAAGAAAAAATGTGAGATTCTAGAATTATTTTTTTGTCTTCAACATTTAACTTTCATTTCTTCTATTTTGTTGCAATTTTTTATTCTCATTCTTCCCCTCTTGAGCAGCAAAAAAATATTTGTGGCATTGCCTTCTTCCGTCAGTCAGTTAGTCAACAAGCCAAACCCAACCCACATCTCTTTCATCTTCTGAAAGCCAAAGAAAAAAGCCCAGAGACGTGTACGTGGCCAATGGCATTCTTTCTTTTTATGCATTTTATGTTTCAAATTCTCTCACCAACAAAAACAACATAAAAAAAAATAAATATCGATTGCAGCAAGCAAAAGCTTTTTTGCATGCGCAATTTCTCTTTCTTCCTTTTTTTTTTGTTGTTGTTTTTGCCCTTTTAAAAGTCTTCAACTGAAGAGAGAGAGAATTCTTTCTTCTTTCTTCTTCCAAATTGAAACTTAATTTAGTTGTTGCCATTTTCCATCCAACTACTACTACTGCCTGCAACAACTCTGCTTTTAAGTTTTTTTTATTTTATATTATACTTGAGTTAAACACACAAGTTGAGTGTATCTGTTTTGGAATTGAAGAAATAAAAAAATGACAACAACAATTGATCCAGATGATTCCCTATTTGCTGCTGAACAACGGGGCTCAAATAATGAAGGAGGGCCATGGTGGCATAAAACAATTAATTTAGATGAAAAACTTAGCTTCGGTACTCCTACAGTAATGGTTACGGTATTAGTAAATATTTTTGGAATTGTTGTCTTCTTGAGATTAGGATGGATTGTAGTAAGTTTTTTTGGTATTTAAAATTTGCATAACTTTATAACTTGAATAGATAAACGATGCCAAATCCCTTAAATAACCCTGATTTTTAGGGCACCGCTGGCGTTTCTGGTGCTTTAGGCCTTTTGGCAGTTTCTGTAATAATTGTCTTGATTACGGTATTTTCTGCCATTGGCATTTGCCAACGATGTCAAGTTCAATCAGGTGGAATTTATTTTTTAATTTCACATGTCCTGGGGTCCCAATTCGGTGGAGCCGTTTCATTAGTTTATATTTTTGGTCAGGCTGTTGGCAGTAGTTTAGTTGCAGTTGGCTTTGGTGAAAGTATGGCCCGACTTTTTTCAACTGAAAGCCAATTTGTCATTAAGTTATTCTCAATTTTAACTATTCTTGCTGTCACGGGTACGCATAAATAAATAAAGAGATAGATAGAAGCATCAATCAAAAAACAAATAAATTTTTAGCAGTAAATATAGCTGGTGTTCAACATGCTGTTCGGGCTGTTACAGTATTGCTAATTTGTGTTGGAATTGCTGCAATGGATTTTATTCTTGGTGGAATGTTTACATCAACTTTTAGTTAGTCTTTTAAAGCATTTATGCAAATTTGTGATCTGTATAATTTACAGAAGATGGAGTTGGTGGATGGAATCGGGAAAGGTTATCTGAAAATTGGGATTCTCATTATGAGCCAATTAATTGCTCCGCCATCGGTTTTGAATATGATGCCGGACCGCAAACATTCTTTTCACTTTTTGGTGTACTTTTTGCAAATTTTCTTGGAGTTCTTACAGGCGTAAATATGGGTGGAGAACTTCAGAATCCTTACAAAAATATTGCCAAAGGTGAATTGAGTGCCATTGGAATCAGTACCATTGGATGCCTTCTATTTATTATTACTTTTGGGGCATCTGTTGACAGAAGCATGCTTCTTTGTGACACACTTGTTGGAGAAAAAGTTTCAATTACAAAATTGCTTTTTCTTTCTGGAATTTATATTGCATCTTTGAGCTCATTGACGGCAGGTTTAATTGGAACTCCAAGAGTTGCGGCCGCAATCGCCGCAGAAGGATTTATTCCAATGCTTAATCCACTTGCTGTTAGTGTAAGTAATTTTTACATCTTCTTTGGCAATGATCAGTATCACACCTGGGCAAATGGTCCGAATTGGTCCGAAATTCGCGGGCTAGATGGCGCATGGCGCAAGGAAAAATGCTGGATGGTTCAGGCAATGGCGCAAAATTGAAAGGGGGTACCACGTTGGGTCAAAATAGATGGCGCAAAATTTTTAAAATCGAAAATCTAGAATGTCGAGAGGAATCGATTGGTGTAATAAAAATTTTCACCTTTACTTAGAAGATTTTTCCGTTCGGACCGCCTTGCCCAGGTGTGATCAGTATCATACATTCCCTTTGGCATTAATTAGTGACAAAGCTAATATGCAAATTTGTATAACATTAGGTTTCAATAGCTTTCGAACAAAAAGGTCTTGATTAAAATGTGGAAAACTTTCTAATAAAACCTGTAAGAATTTTCGAGCAAATATTTTTTGCGCATAAAGTTTATGAGATCCAATTTTTTACAAATTTGCATAATTACCCTTCTAGCAATCTGCAAACTCATATTTTTAGGATGGAGTAAACAGTAATCCAATTCGAGCAACATTGGTCATTACCACAATTTCTGTAGTTTTTGTTTTACTTGGTGATCTAAATTATTTAGCAATTTTGTCCACCCTCCCATTCCTCTTCACCTATGCTACCGTAAATTATGCATATGTTTCACTTGCAATGAGTACAGATTTAAAAGAACTTAAATCCCAAATTGCTGGTCAAGATCCTCAACAACAGCAACAACAATCAAAGTCAACTGCTGATTATGGATCAAGTCATAACCTTGCTCGAGATAACCTTAATGCTCTATTCCCTGAACGACAACAATCCCAATTCGATTCAAATCTCACAAATATCGGTGCCGGAGGGGATTTCTATTCCCCTTTCACAAATCGATATGTTGCTCTTTGTGGTGCGGTCATCAATATTCTAATTTGTTTCTTAATTAATTTCTGGATGAGTATCGCCCATGTCATTGCCATTGCATTACTGTATTACCACATTGGACAACGATGCCCAACTGTCAATACTGGAGTCTCAGAATTTTCAGTTCGACACATGTTTCAAGTTGTCGCAAAAGGGGATGTCCCCGTTCAACAACAAACTGGAAAAGATACTTTACTTATTGGTGGAACTTCTGCTGGCCCAAATTTTAATATTGATGCTTCCCGCTTAAATGATGACAACGAAGATTATGCTCATCGAAAACAATATCATCATTCCGAAAATTACTAAAACTTATTAGTTCAAATTTTAACTTATATAATTTATCTATTTCTATTATTTAAGAGACAGTCTACGAGGAAATTTAAATCGAGCGGAACCGAGAATTTTAAAATGAAATTTTTTGTGGTCCATTCGATTAAACTAGGTGAAAAAAGGTTATTCTGAAGGTTTTGGCTCAATCTATCTCGTACTTTTGATTTCGGAGTAATGTAAAGTTGATGTATAGCCAAAAATGGTAAAATTCGGGAAAAATCCAAAAGTTAACCAATCAAAAAGTTATTTTCCATGATTGTACATATAAGTAAGGGCTATTAATTGCACTATACAAAAAAATTTTACCTGACCCCTAATGTCGAAATTTTGGCTATTGTAGTTTTCGACACAGAAGAAAAATTTGCATATTTAGCCGGCAAGACCAAAGTCATACCGCATTGAATAGCCCTATTTCTGGGCTTTCCAAAAATATAAAATTTGTTGAAATCGGTGGGCAGAAAAACGATAGCCAGTAAAAAAGGTGCACGTGATCAATATCTCCAACATCAACCTCGGGGCAAAACTCATGTATGATGAAAGATATTGACATGAGGTGACTTACAGTATGAAATATCATGTTAGTAGAGTATACTGGATGAGTTTCATGACATTTGGATATGTTTTTGAAATATGCCATCAATGTGAAATTTCGAAATTTAACAACATCAGACTTCGAAGGGAAAATCAGGGTAATTTGAGTTTTAGATTAAAAATAAAAGAGTTGATGCTTTTAAAATATTATATTGATGTAATATAAGTAATTATAAGCAATGAACATTCATATATAGGTCATTTTTGATTTTTCCGGTTGGTTTGAAAATTGCCTTATTTTTGACCATTTTTCCAGGTATCAAAAGTGTAAGAAATATCATACCTATCAACTTTTTTTGTCGTTTCCGATCAAGTATAACATGTTTAGAGTTAGTAGGTACAATTTCAACACCTGAGGATACCGACTTTTTATTTAGGATCATTGTAAAAATCATGGTATTTTTGGCTTAGAAATTATCTCCAAAATCGGTGCTTTTTGCATTGAAAAGGATTCAAAATGTTTCAAAATTAATTTTTATGATTAATATTGCCAGTAAAAATCATTTATGAACAAATTTGATGCTTATGCAAATTTTTTGGAAATTTTGATTTTTACGAATTTTTGAATTATTGAGTTTTTATCGATAGGTTTTCATTTTCTTTTTAATGTTACATAATACTGTTATTGAGTTCAAAAAAATGGTTTTTGTCTCTTTTTTGGAAGAAAAACATGCATTTTGGAGATAATTTCTAAGCCAAAAATACCATGATTTTTACAATGATCCTAAATAAAAAGTCGGTATCCTCAGGTGTTGAAATTGTACCTACTAACTCTAAACATGTTATACTTGATCGGAAACGACAAAAAAAGTTGATAGGTATGATATTTCTTACACTTTTGATACCTGGAAAAATGGTCAAAAATAAGGCAATTTTCAAACCAACCGGAAAAATCAAAAATGACCTATATATGAATGTTCATTGCTTATAATTACTTATATTACATCAATATAATATTTTAAAAGCATCAACTCTTTTATTTTTAATCTAAAACTCAAATTACCCTGATTTTCCCTTCGAAGTCTGATGTTGTTAAATTTCGAAATTTCACATTGATGGCATATTTCAAAAACATATCCAAATGTCATGAAACTCATCCAGTATACTCTACTAACATGATATTTCATACTGTAAGTCACCTCATGTCAATATCTTTCATCATACATGAGTTTTGCCCCGAGGTTGATGTTGGAGATATTGATCACGTGCACCTTTTTTACTGGCTATCGTTTTTCTGCCCACCGATTTCAACAAATTTTATATTTTTGGAAAGCCCAGAAATAGGGCTATTCAATGCGGTATGACTTTGGTCTTGCCGGCTAAATATGCAAATTTTTCTTCTGTGTCGAAAACTACAATAGCCAAAATTTCGACATTAGGGGTCAGGTAAAATTTTTTTGTATAGTGCAATTAATAGCCCTTACTTATATGTACAATCATGGAAAATAACTTTTTGATTGGTTAACTTTTGGATTTTTCCCGAATTTTACCATTTTTGGCTATACATCAACTTTACATTACTCCGAAATCAAAAGTACGAGATAGATTGAGCCAAAACCTTCAGAATAACCTTTTTTCACCTAGTTTAATCGAATGGACCACAAAAAATTTCATTTTAAAATTCTCGGTTCCGCTTCAACCCTGAATTTTCAAATTCTCTCGTAGACTGTCTCTTAAAAGCATTGTTTTTCATATCTCTCATTTTGTTTAAAATTGCATAAAAGCTCGGTGAAACTTTAAATAATTATTTTTTTGAAAAACAACCATAAATTTATTCAACAAAACAAAAATGACGCCAAGTTGGAAAAAAGAGAAAATTCAAAATTTGAGAAATCAGCTTTTAGATATTACTTGGATAGAGCATCTGAAAAAAATGGCAAAATTAGCATAAACTTTAAATTAAAGTTTTAAAAAAAACGTACAACACGAATTCTTTTTCCCATTGCAGCAGCAGGAAGATTACGATGGAATTTTGCTCGAACTGCACCAGAATTACCATGAACACGAGTAATACGGCCCCAAACAGCTCTGATTTTAGTTTTTTCACCACCATTTCGGGCTACCTTCTTATTTCCTTTGTATACGTAAACAGCTCGCTTACCAAGATAATATTTTGCATCTTGTGGAGTATGAACACCTTCAAGTTTAAGGAGGGAAGTATTCTCATGTTGATTACGAAGACCTCTTTTATACCCAGTGAAGATTGCTCGGACGTAAAGTCTAAAAAAATAGAAATACATTGATATGAATTTTTAGGGTACAAATTTAAGAAATTTAGAGTATTTAAAGAATGATAAGATATCGTTATTCTATTTCGTTAGCTAATAAAAGATTCATGGAACGTTATTTTGATTTTCACTATTTAAAACTACAAATTTAAGTAATTTAAACATATGTTTTTCAAACTCTTTAATATATCAAACATCAAAATTTAATGTAAAAAGCTTGTCATACTTGAAGTATCGGGAAGGAAAGATACATATGGATCTACAAGATCCCAATATCCTTTTTAGAAAGCTAATAAAAGATTTTAGGATTCTTAAAAATTATTTATAACTTGGTAATTTTTAAAGTCAAATTTTAACGATTTTTACATGTTCCATCTTAGAATCTGATATAAGAATTATAAAAAATTATCATATTTAAGCTCAAAAATCTTTGAAACGAACCTTTTCGGAGTTTTGGGACCGTGTTGGCGTTCCATTTTAAAGATCTGAAAATTAACTTTTGTAAAATTAAACAAAGTATTAAACAAAAAAGTAAATTTTTAACAACAAAAAAAATTTTCAACGCAAAAAAATTCAGTAGACTTTGGGAACGAAAGAAGAGAAAAAATGGAGAGCTTGTCAGGAGTGATACGGTAACTGAAGGCGGGAAATTCAAAAAATGCAAAAAGATGCATTTTGCCAAAGTTTAAAAAATTTCAATCAAAAACAACCAACGTTTTCTCGATTTTAAATTTTATCGCAGGTTTCTGTGATTTGATTTTGATTGTTACAGGTTTCTGTGATTTGGATTCTTTGCAGGTTTCTGTATTCTTAAATATTTAACATTGTTAGTTGCTGCAGATATCTGCTATATTTTTTGCAATTATGTCAGAATGTGAAAAGCTTATTGAAAAATTAGATGCAGCTTTCACCAACAATTCTATTGATGAATTTGCAGTAAGTTTCCACCTACCAACTTCTGATATTTAATCTTTCTTTCAGGAATCTTTTGGAGATGATGTTGGCTTAGCAAATGATATCCTTGGAACGTTTGATATTCCCGCCGAAGAGGGACAAATTGATTACAAAAAAGGGTTAAAAACTTTGGCAACAAAGGTAAGGTTTTGTTTTACACTTTCAATCCTCACATTTAAACATTCTAACTTTCAGTACTTTCCTGAAGAATTCTGTAATTCTGAGTATGTTGTTTGTGGAGCAGAAGATAAAGCAACTAAGACTCGAATAATAAAACTTAAGACAAGGCTGTATTATAAACAACTAAAATTCAATTTATTGCGAGAAGAAAGTGAAGGATATGCAAAAGCAATTACAGAATTATTCTCAGGTGATAAATATAATGATCCGCAACGGACACTTGCTCGTCTACAAAAATTAATTGGTCAATTCAATTTGGATCCGAATCGAGTCATCGATATTTTGCTGGATTGTTTTGAAGCAAATTCTGAACGAGCTAATTTTTATACTGGAATTTTAACGGCGCTTAAAGTTAGTCGACAAGATTTAGCAGATATTTTGAAGAGAAAGTTTATCTTTCAAGAAGTATGTTTTTTGTTTTGGTTGTTTATTTGTACTTTGACATTGTTATAGAAGTTGGATGGTTCTGCATATTCATTATGCAATCTTGCTGCAATAATCTGCGAACAAGGCCTTGTTGATTTGTTACCTTTCTTTGCTTTTGTAAGTTTTCTTTCATTTTAATCCTTGTAAAATATTATCATTTGAGCTTGACCCTGATCAAAAAACTTTAACTGAAACCAATAAAAAGCATGTTGCGTTAATCAAAGCTCGAGCTAAAAAAGGTGAAATTATTATAACCTCAAATGCAGATGTAAAAATGGTTGAAACTGATGAAGAAATTGCTTCAAAGAATGTTGCAACTTTACCTTTTTATGTTGCTCTTAGTTCACAGCTTTCTGAAGATATTGAACTTATGGGTGACTTTTACGATGATGTATGTTTTTAGTGATCTTTTGTTATATCTTATGAAGTAAATTTCAGAATATTAATCTGTCAAAGAATCTTAAACTTGGTCTTATATGTGCATTGCTTGAACGGGGAGCTTGGGATATTGCTGCCAAGCTTTTGGAAAAGTTTCCACAGTTTTCTGCTGTTTCATTATCGTAAGTCTTATATTAATATTTGAAGTAACTTTGAATGTTAGAGTATTAATAACTTTTTGGAATGAAAGAATGTTTCTCTCGTGATTAAAAAATCCTTGCTTGCACAATCATAATTGCTGATTAATATGGCAACCTATAGTTTCTCTTTGGTTTTATCGGTTATTTTGTTTTTAAACTTTATAGTCTATACTGTATTTGTCACAAATTTTAGACAACGAATTCAACTTGCAATTTCTCGTTTAATTGATCACTCAATTTCTCACCTTTACAAACTTCAATTCAGCGATGATACTTTTCGATCTTCCACTTCTGGATCGACAACATCAAACAATTTTCGATTTGAACCTGTAAAAACTTGGACAGAATTTGTTGAAGTTACTGTACCCATGATTAATCAACTTGGACCTTATATTGCCGTTGATACAATTGCTGCTTTCAAGTTACTTCGAATTGTCACCCTATTCTTTCGAAATATGGAAGAGAATTCAGAATTAAAAAAGCTTGAAACTCCAATGGTTGATATTGTTGATAACTCAATTTTGCCTGCTCTTTCTCTCCTTGAAAGCAGTTACACCTACAGTGATGAACTTTGGGAATTGTTAAGTCATTTTCCATATCAGCAAAGATTTCGTTTATACAGTCATTGGAAGAATATTCATACTCCAAGATTTTTAGAAGTTCAACGTGGAATGGTACTTGGAAGAACAAAATATTGTATAAAGTTTGTGCTTGAATAATTTTGATCTTTTAATGGTGATACTCTTTGCAGAAGATTAAGTAAAGATTCCGTGAAGCTTATTGGTCGTCTGCTTGGAAAGTTATGTCATATTCATCCATTTGCTGTCTTTGATTATCTTCTCGATCAAGTACAAGTTTTTCAAAATTTTATTTCTCCTGTTGTTGATTCATTGAGATTTTTGTCGAGTCTTGAATTGGATGTTCTTACATGTAAGTTTTTTTAAGTTTTTAAATGATGATTACTGTATTTTTTTAGTTTGTGTAATCGAAAATCTTTCATCACCTGATAAAGGCCAACTTAAAACTGATGATGGAACTCTTTCTATTTGGATAATTGCTCTTGCAACTTTCATTGGAGCTTTGTACAAAAAATATCCATCTGATTTAACGAGTATGCTGCAGTTCATTGTAAATGAACTAAAAAATGGAAAATCTCTTGATCTTTTAATTCTTCGAGAAATTGTTGCAAATATGTCTGGAATTGATGCCAATGCATCTTTAACCGAGAATGGAATTGATGCTTTAACTGGCGGAGAAATTCTCAAACAAGAAATCTTTCATACTTTGGCAGTTCGATCTTCAAAACGTTTATCTTCTCGTTTGAAAGAAGCTTTACTCAAAGATGATCTACTTCCATCACTTTTTATTTTAATGGCACAACAAAAAAGTTGTGTGGTTTTTGTTGATTCTGAAACTTTGCCATTGAAACTTACTGGACAACTACTTGATCAATGCCGTGATACGTTTGTGCAATTTAATTCGTTTCTTCAATTTGCTTTTAAACCGGATGAATGTGCTGCAATTTTGCCAAAGGCTGATGCATTAATTCGTGACTATTATTTACCAATTGAATGTTCAATGTATTTTTGGAGAGAGAATTTTATGCGTGAAATTGAAGTAAGTATAAGTTACTGTAGCATATGTAAATATTGTAATTTGCTCTTTTTAGGCCAATTGGAAAGATGGAATAAAAAAGCTTAAAGGCGAAGATCAAACAATTGATGAAACACAATCATTACTTATTTTTTCTCAATCTTTTGAAAAAGTTGTTCAGTCACTTGAAAATGCACTGGTGCCGTTGAATGAAGCTTCATTCTGGACAGATGTATCAAAACGATTATATGTTATCTTTTGGATTTTGGATCTTGGGGATTTACAATGCCCAACAGCATTATATGAAAAATTAATTAGCAAAGTTTCATCAGAAAGAAGTGAATCACATGAAACTGTAAGTCAGGATTACCGTAGTACTATAAATTTTTATAATTAATATTTTAGAGCTCTAAGAAACGACAAAAAGAAGATAAATCACAAATTTTGGAACGTAAACTCAAAGATGAATTAGCAGGCCGACAAAAGCATGTTGAACTTATTCGTGGATATTTACAACAACAAGTTTCTACTCTTTTTTCATTACAAAGTATTTTTTGTTTTTCTTTTTGATTATCGTAATCACATTTATTTTAGTTCAAACAAATCCTGTTCATCGATTCATACAAACATGTTTAATGCCGCGGGCAATGTTTTCTGAAGCAGATGCAGCATTTTGTGCTCGATTTGTTGAACTTTTACATCTTCAAAAAACTCAAAATATGCAAACTTTAATTTTATTTGATAAATTATTCTGTGATTCGGCATTAGTTATTAATGGATTATCAGAGAAAGAAAGTCATTCCGTTGGAACTTTTTATGAAATGTTATTGTCGATAACTTTGAAATGGCATAGTAATGTTAATGTCTATAATGAAGTAGGTTTTTTGATTTTTACAGTATTCTTTAAATTGTAATATTTTAGGAATGTCTTTCACATCCAATGCGATTAACGAAAAGTGAACAAGGTGAAATAAAAGATACTCAAATGGGATATGATGAATTTCGAGCAATATCATATAAATGGCATTTTCGACTTCATAAAGGTTTAGCACATATGATTAATGCCGGCTCATATGTCACTAAACGGAATGCTTTAATCGTATTAACAAAAATTCTTCCCGCTTTTCCTGTTGTTATGCCACATTTCAATAGTATAGTTGGATCGGCTGAAAAACTTCGAGACAAAGAAAAAGGTGTTCGAAATGATTTAAGTCTTTTGGCTGCAAGTTATGTAACACAACTCAAAAAGCGACATTCATCAATGATACCGGTTGAAGATTTTTATACTGTAAGTTTTTATTAAATAAGTATTACTACTATATGAAATATGATGCTATAATTAAATTTTTAAAACAATTAAGACAGTTTTTTTAAAATAAATTTTAAATTTTAGAAAGAAAATAAAACTGAAAATAATACCGTTTCATCTGCCGCAAATTCTCAATCTCAATCAACAACTTCTGATCGATCAATTCGAAAGCGGATAACTGTTGATACAGGTTTTAATTTCTTTTAAAGTATTTCTTAATAATTATTAAAACTTCATTTTAGAAGCTTCTGCTGCTTCACCATCAAAGAAACCAGCTCGTGGAAAACGGTGATATCTCTCTCTTTGTTTTTGATTTGTATCTATGTAATTTCTTTTTTTTGCATTTGTTTATTTCATTTTTGTTTCATATTTTTATAAGTATTAAAAATTGCTCACAATTTTTTTTGTTTTATTCAAGCAGAATTTTTGATGGCAGCAAAAAAACTTTTTTGAAGTTGATAAAAATTAAAAGAGTGGCTGAAAAAAATCTGGCATTAGAAACGTTTGTTTTCAAATCGATCCCCTCAAATTTATTTACGAGACGACGACGACGTTCATCTGAAACAAAAAATTTAATTCAATTCAAAAAAAGAAACACGAAAGACATACATCCTTAAAACGCCTACTCTTCTTCCTTCCTAAGATCGGTGGTGGGATCGTGGGCGGCCGTGATCGGGATCGTGAAAGCAAGAAAAAGAAGAGAATGAAAACCAACAACAACTGCCTTCATCAATGGCACAAAAGAAAGCTTGCTTTTAAATGCAGAAGCAGCAGAAAAATAGCTTTACAACTTTTGATCTTTTATAAAAATAAGAAAAATGCAAGGAAGAGAGAATTTTGCCTTTTTTCTTTGTTTCAAATCTTTTACTGCACTATTTTTGCATTTCTATGATCGTCTAAAAATCAGAAAAAAGAAGAAGAAAAGAAAAAGCTAGAAAAACAGCCGTTGGCAAAAAACGCAATCAACTTGGTTAAAAAATGGGAAAAGAAAGAGAAAATGAAAAAAAGCAAGCGGGGCCGCCTTTCACGAAAAAATAGAATAATAGTAAAAGCAAGCTTAAAGCAAAAACTCTTTTTCTTCCCTTTACATTTTTGATATCTTCAGCAAGGTCGAATCAGTCGTGCTGTTTTTCGCCCACCAACAACCATGACAGAATTACCCGAAAGGTTTGTCTTTTTTATTAAAGTAAAGAATTTTTAAATAACTGTAATTTAATCATTTTTTTACCAAAATATTTATCAAAATCATACTGTAATATTGTTGAAACATTTTATTTACCAATTAATATTACAGTATACTTTCCTTATCATTGATTACTTTTTTGAATCTTGTTTTTCAATATTCAAATTTTCTTTTCTTTTTTCAGCTTTGAAGAAGTCCGTTACGGCGGTGCCATGGGAGAGGAAGATGGCCAAACGGATGCCCAAAGAAAGGCCGCTGAACGCGAACAAAAGAAAGCTGAAGTTCGGAAGCGTCTTGAAGAAGCTGGCTCCAAAAAGCGTGCCAAGAAAGGTTTCCTTACACCAGAACGTAAAAAGAAGCTCCGAAAACTTCTCATGATGAAAGCCGCCGAAGATCTCAAGCAACAACAACTTAAACGTGAACAAGAGCGTCAATCTGCCCTTGGCTCCCGAATTCCTGCCCTTCCAGATTTGGATTCCATCAATGATCATGGAAAACTTGAAGCAATTTACAATGACATGTTTGAAAAGGTCAAAAAACTTGAAGAAGAAAAATTCGATATCAATGCTGCCGTTGCTGCAAAAGATTCTGAAGTAAGAATTTTTATCAGCATAATCATAAATTTTTTACACCCTTTCAATTTTTTAGATCAATGAACTCACCATTGCAGTCAATGAT
Organism: Panagrolaimus sp. LJ2414; assembly: GCA_024447195.1. Taxonomy (NCBI): domain Eukaryota; kingdom Metazoa; phylum Nematoda; class Chromadorea; order Rhabditida; family Panagrolaimidae; genus Panagrolaimus; species Panagrolaimus sp. LJ2414. The sequence goes on along the minus strand of JAMRXY010000004.1, from coordinate 2,651,706 downwards.
CTTCGTGGTAAATTGTAAGTGGCATTTTCGAAAAAAAATACTGTACCTTTTTTTTCGGCAATTTAATCCACATTTTCTTTGTTTTTTTTTCAAGTCAAAGGTCACCCCACACAAAATAACTAACAAAAACATGTGGTTTTAACTAATTTTAAAAAGTTTTTGTTAACTCTAAAAACTTTTTTTCAACGTTTACTTTACAATTTTTGACACTTAAAATTTTCAAGTTGAAAAATAGAATAACTGCAAATTTTTCATCTGTATCAAATTATCAAAATCACAAAACTATTACAGTAATATTAATTGTTTTATCTAATTACAATTTAACACTAATTTACAAAAATTTCACTACCTTAATTTTCAATATTACCCGTTTTTTAGCGTTAAGCCTTCCCTTAAAAAGGTATCAAAATATGATAACAAATTCAAGAAGCTTAATGAACAACAACAATCTGCAAAAGGTGATAAACAAGATTTCCGTTCACAACTTAAAGTTGTCAAAAAAGAAAATGTATTGGAAGAACTTGTTCAAAAGGTTTGTCATCCATCATCAAAAAATATTTTAATGTTCAAAAGTACAATAATTTCTTTTATTTTTATAGAAAGCAAAATCAGACAAGCCAGAATGGTCAAATAAAAATAAATTAGAAAAGAAGGAAGAAAAAACTGAAGAAAAAGAAGAAAAACCCGCAGAAGAATCTGCGCCACCAGCTGAAGAGCCTGCTGCTGAAGAAGAGGAAGAAGGTTTGTAACATTTTTATACATCTGAATTATGCAAATTTCAAAAAGCTATAGCTACTAGCTTAAGCTTACTTGACAATTTTTAAGTTATTAGGCTTAAGTTATTAGTAAATAGCTTACAGTATTAGGATTTAAATATCTTTTGACTAGATTACGGTAACTAATTTAAATATTTTTCAGAAGAAGAAGAAGGCGAAGAAGAGGAAGAAGAATAAATTCAAAAAATTGTTTCAAAACTATTTTTTATTGTTTTTCTTCAAAGCTGTTTTTTGAATGTTTCAAAAGGTTTTTTTCTGTCAAAACTTTTTGTAATTTTTCTGTCATAAAATTTCTTTCTTACTCTCTTTTTTTCTGGTGTATTTCTTTAAAGTAAAAAAATTTTGCCTAAAAATAAAATATATGATATTTCCTTTCTTTTTTTCTTTTATATTTAACCATCTATCTTTTTTTATTATCAAAAATGATTGAAAAATTGTGCCATTTTTTATTATGTTATGAATAAATATACTTTTGGCTTGTTTGAAATATAAAAAATAAAGCTTCATTCAAAAATAAAACATTTCATTAAATTTATTTAATAAATTGTAAATTAATTGTTTCGAGCACACAATGGCCGCCGACAAAATCCATCAGTTTTAACCAAAAATTTTAGGGAACATTGAAAGAAAAGAGACATCTAAAAAATGTGAAGGATATAAAATTTTAATTATTTTAAATTTTAATTTGAAATAAATGTTTTAAAAAAGGTAACAAAATTAAGCATTTGTCAAAAATTTGTTTTTTCTCAAACACTTGTATCCTAATTTGAAGTTTGTGTGTGAAAATAACACTGTCACGTGCATTTATAATTCTTTGTCCCAGAATTTTGTCTATAAACTTACAGTACCCATGATAATCTCAATTTTCAATCTTCTTCAAAATCTCGGATATAAAATTTTTAAAATAACATTTGAAATTTTAAGTATTTCCATCAATTTATTTATCCCCTTCTAAAAATTCTGATACAAACCTGTTCAATATCAATTAAAAATGCATTTGCTTGAAAGCCTGCTTCTGTATCATTTGAATAATGCATATTTGGAACTAATTCAGGAAAAATTGAACACCCAAATTCATCAATTATTTCCACCCTTTTAGCTTTTCGTCCAACATTGTGCGAAATTGAACAACTATGAACCATAATACAGTATAATTTTCCTGTAGATGAACATTTCCATTGATGAAAAAGTGGATCCCCAACTTTTACAGATCTAAAACTACTAATTAACCCTGCATCATTAAATAAATAATTAAATGTACCCTTTAACTTCAGGACCATATTGATCATTCTTTCTTACAGTATAAATACAATTGGGTGGAACAAAATGTGCCGTTGGAAGTTCAGAAACTTCAAGCTGTTTTTCATCTAATCCATGTAAAACTGATAAAAATAATGTTAAAATAATAAAAATAACTCGCATCATTTTTTTTCTTTTTCTTTCCTAAATGTGTTTTAAAGTTTAAAAAAAATTTTATGCGTTTATTTCAGAAACAAAAATCATGAATGGATGAAAGAAATTTTTATCAATGACCTTGGCCCAAACGACTCTCGTCATTTAATTTTAATTGAACAGTTTTATATATTTCTATTTTAATAAACATTTTAATTTCCTTTAATCATCTTTAATTGAACTGTTCACTCGAAATTATGACGGGATAAACATTATCCTAAAAAAGTTGAAATGGACAAATATTATAAGACATTTAAAATGAAAAACATAAAAAAATAAAATGGATAAAAAAAGGCTTTTGAATAAATGTGATGCAAAAATTTGAAAACAAACAAAAAGTTACAAAAGTATGAGAGTCTCAACACGAAATATTGCGAAACTACTCTCTTCAACACGCTTCGACGCGCGCGTCCCTCAAAAAAACATTTTTTCCTATTTTCCAATTTGATCTTCTTATTTTCATTACTTGTTGCAAAAAAATATATACAACTGTATTATTATTTTTGAATAAGGGTTTACAAAAATGGATTTACACCATGATGATATGATTCATTTTCATGGAGATGATATAACGCTTGATCAAGCTTCTCTTCTTGAAGCTCTACCTTTTTCTACACAACAATTCCTTCATGATCTTCGTCGTTCAACTGGTGTCATGAGTTTGTGCAAAAAAACTGGAGTATATTATGAATGCAAAATTGAAAGGATTGCTGGAGATGACGTCAAAAAGGTTTTTACGATTCATTACAAGGTAATCATTTTTCTCGAAACTTTAAGAAAGATGTCGTTTTTGACTCAGAGTTCGGTGTTAGAGCTCTAGCAGAAGTACAACCTTGATAATATGATGTTGATTTTTAGAATTATAAAAAAAGTCAACAAAAAAATGTTTCATTTTGTGAAGCTTCAACTCTCTTTTTGCCTCATACACACCATACCGAGAAATTTGCAAAGGTAAGCTTCTACAACGTTTTATTTCCCTTTTAAATGCCGTTTTTAGGAATACAATGAAAATATGCGTTCGAAAATTGAGGAAATCTCGATTCAAGAAAGAGAATTCGTTGTTGAAGATGATGATGAAGATGAAGATAATGCTCCATTAAAAGGATTACCAGAGATGCATCCTGAATGTTTGAAATCACTGGAGATGTTGATGTTAACCGACAATGATGGTAAATTAAAACCTCGATATCCTCCTCGATATTGTATTGAACAAATTCTTAAAGAAGTATGTTTTTCTTTCATATTGCTAATTTCCAATATGTCGACTTGCTCAAGGGAAAATAAACTTACCCTTCGAGGAGACCAAAATTAAAAAAATAATAATGAATGTAGTCGTGCCAAAGACTAAATATATATATATACATATGTATTCTTTTAGTTTGATGCTTCTACGAATAAGATGAATATATTTAATGAAGTTGGATTGGAGGAATTTTGCTCGGAGTTTGAAAATACTTACACACTTTCAAATCATCAATGTATTTCGCCATATGAAAAGAAAATGTGTGAGTTTCGTGGTATTCGAGAAGAAATGGCTGTTGCATCAGAGATTCTTGGTCCTTTGAAACTTGATTTACCATTTCGATATATTTTTGGTGTTGTGCAATTGATTCGTTACATGTCTGCAGTATACAAATATTACGTTGAAATCGAAGGAGATAGGGCTCTTAATGGCAAAGAACAGGAAATGATGCTTTTGGTAACTTATTTGGCACATTTTATTTATCAAAATCGTGAACAATATTTTTGTGAAGGAAAAGATTATGATGAAGAAACTGAAGAAAAAATGATGATCGAAGATTTTGATGATATGTTTGTTGAAAATAATAACAATGAAGTTTGAGTTAATTTTTGTTTTTTATTTGTTGTTGTAAATAATTTAATACCTGATTATAAATTTTGTTTTTCACTTTTTTCTTTCTTCTTTTCTAAAAATCCGATATCGGAGAGCTATTGCTTGTTTGACCTTTGTTGATCCCTCCGTTTGCGCACCTCCGGTTTTTTCTTTCCATCGACTTGCCTCTTTAACAAAGCTGTCAAAAAGAAGCAAAGACTTTTCAGCTGTCCATCAATGGCGATAAATAAAGAAAAATATTTTCTGTAAAAATGATGAAGGAAATTATTTCAAAAACAAGATCCGTCCCCCTTTTTTGATGTCTTTAATTGTATTTTAAAAAGGAAAATAGTAATAGTCATCGGGAAATAATTAGCTTTTGCATTTTTCATAAAGCTCAAAAAAGAGGGAAATAAATATTTTCATTTAATTCATTTTTCTCTGTTTCAAAAATTATTTTGAGTTTCTAACCAAACGGAAATGGTTCGAGTAAAGGATTCGCGGTCCAGATATTCTAAAGACCATTATTCTGCTCCCATTGTTACGATTAGTGTTGATGAAAAGCAGCAACAAAATAATCGAAATCATGGCGGATATCATCGTGAAGATTACATAGATAAATATAGGTACGGTATTTTTGGGATTATTGTAGATGTAATAATTTTTAATAAATTCTAGTCATCATCAACCTGTGAATCAGATTCACTCAAATTCGACAACAAATGACGATGACTTTAATGAATATGATTATGAGATTATTGATGGTCGGGGTGGTGTTAATAATCCACCAAGGATTGATTTTGGTGGTTCACATCATCAACATCCTTATCAACAACATCAATCAAATCAAGGACATGCCCAACATCGGCCAACAACAAAATACGATAATTGCTTTAAAAATATTGATTCAGATTATGATGTTGAAGCTCAAGAAGAAGAAGAGGAAGAAGAACCAATGCCTCTACCAGATATTCGACCAACCAAAAATGGAATAAATTTATCCCGTAGTACCGGAAGTTTTCGAACACACTGAAAAAAAAGTGGAAACTCTTAAGCACAGCCCAAAAATTTAACGGGCTTCTCCTTCCCCTTTTTAGGGGAATATAAAAATCTATCCCCTATTTTTGGGGGAAAATGTTCCCCTATCTGGTGCTGCTCTTATGTTTTGTACAAATTTGTGCAAAAATAGCACTATTTTGTGGGAAATCTTTTAATGTCAGAATAAAGAACAGATTTCTTTTTTTCTCTGTTGCAAAAATGAGCAAAAGTGCACCTCTCTTTCGTGTTATCTCTTCCAGGAGATAAATTCTGTGAAAATCAAAGCATTTTTCGGGTTTCGTTTCCCCGTCGCGTCGTGCCGTTCGTGTTTGAAGGCAACATTAAAAAATGTTGCCTTCAGATCTGCTAAGATCTGTTTAAATTTTGGATATGCCTTTGAGCTTTCTCGAAGGGCTTTACAAAAAAAATTATAAAAATAACCAATTTTTAAAAAATTAACAGTTTGATTTTCCCGTAAAATATGGGAAAGTTTTCCCCTAAAATAGTGGAAGAAATTCCCATAAAAATGTGTTACAATTCCCTGAAACACAGGAAGCATTTCCCGTAAAATAGGGGAGCTGGTTTCCACCATTTTAAAGGAACAATTTCCCATAGTTATTTTATGGGAAACGGTTTCCCGTAAAAATGGTGGATATTTTTTCCCGTATTTTAGGGGAAAGCTTTCCACTTGTTACGGGAATAAAGAGCACCTTTCTAAATAGGAGTAATCCCGATTTGAGCACCTATTTTGGTGGCTAAATTTTCCACCATTTAGGGGAAGGAGCAACCCGTCTTTTTTTTCAGTGCAGCATTAAATAATCATCCATTGGTCAAACAACAACAACAGCGTCAACAATCATCTGTTGGGAATAATGCGGGATATGAAAAGATTCGACCAACAATGGGAACGAAAATTCATCTCCAACAGCACCATCAAAAATCAAACGATTATGACAGTGATCATAATCGAAGTCAAGGATACGGTAGACGAGTCACTACAACAGCAAATGCTCGACAACGTCGACAATCATTTGATGATGAAGCATTTCGTGCAAATCACCAACAACATCATTATGGACGAGGATATGAGCATGAAAATGATGATGAAGAAGAAGATTTTTCACCAAGTAGACAACAACAAAATCAACAAGTTCGACTTGAAGATGTTCAACCATATCTTGAAGAGATTGATGAAATTGATGAAGAAATGCCAAAACCTGCAAAAACAATTCAAATTGTTGCAACTGGTGGAACATCTTCAACTTCAAAACATTCAACACAACAAAATAATGATAAAAAAGAATTACCAAGACAATGGGAACCATTACATCATCAACAACAACAAAAACCCCATCAACAATCATCCCACCAACAACAAAAGCCTCCTCAACACCAACAACCATCCCAGCAACAGAAACACCAACAACCCCAAAAATCTCAACATCAAAAAGAGTTGGAAGAAATTCAACAAAAAATTCAACAGCGTCGACAATTTGCTGCTGCAAAAGAGGCAGAAGATGATCGACTTTATGATTTAGAAATGGCTCGACCAACTCATACCTCAAAAGTTCGATCCGTTGTTGATCTTTTGAATAAAGAACCTTCAAAAGGGAAAGATTCTTTGAGATGTGTAATGACGACTGGGGAAGACCATCATCCCCAAAAAGTAACAAATAAAGTTCCACCAACAATCTCTAAAGCTTCTTCAGTTCCACCCCCGCCTCCGCCACCCCAGAATCTGTTAATCAAAGCTGGAAGTATAACCCCAAAGTTACAAAAACCAACTCCTGTTTCATTGGCAACCGATGAAGTTAAATCCCAAAATGATACCCTTCCACCCCCGCCTCCACAACTTCAATACCGTACCAAGCTAGAACCTCCTCCAATCAATAATCCTTCTCCAAAATCTGGAATTGATATTCTTTCGGATGAAGCTGACCTTCTGCTACAGTACTTTAAATCAAATTGGCAAATTGTAGATTATCTAAATCTTAAAATTCCAAATGAGATAATTGATCGAATGAATCGGCTACCACGGAAAATTGTTTTTATCCGAGAAGGATCAGATTTTTCAAGAGTTAAAAGGCCTCGCCGATCAGCTGCTGCAGCTAAACGACTTCGAGGAAGAAAAATTGCAGCAGCTTCAAAAGTCGGATTTCAAAAGCAACGAGTCATTGAACGAGTGGCTTCAATGAAATCAGAAGAAATTTCTCGAATTGTAAGTGGCGCTTCAAGTCTTTCCCGGCAGGAGACAGAACGGGAAGGAGAAATCTATGATACAAAACCGGAAACAAAAATTTATGCAAAATCTGAGCGTCGAACTTCCGCTACCACACTTGAAGATTATCATCATCCTCAACATCTTCAACAACAGCTACAACATCAACAATATCATCATCCACCAAATCCTGCGATCCGACAATCCTTGACAGAATCTTCTGAAGAACCAGTTTATGAAGATTCAAAATGGTCTATCATAAAAAAAGGTGGAAGGTTTGTAAAAAAATCTGCTGCAGCTTTAATTACAAAAAAGCAATCACCATGTCCCACTCCGGTACAGTATTCCAAGCCCCAGCTATCGTCTCGAGATATTCCTCCACCACTTCCACAAGAGAATAATGCACATGGACTTCGAACAGAATCCAGAATTGCAGCAGAAATTAAAAATTTGAAGGAACGAGAAGAAGAACTTCGAAGAAATCGAGCTGCAATGGGACTTCCGAATGTTCATGATTTGATTGGAAATTGGAAGAATCAAGATTCTCGAATGTGTCCTTTAAGAGAAACACGATCATTTAATCATTTAAAGATAAATGTTAATGATCCAGATGGACAACGAAATTGGCCTCCTCTACAGAATGGTAATGGTCATTACGGTATGACAAAATCTGAATCATTCCATCAATTACACGTAAGATTTTTTAAACTTTACTGTAGAATCATTATTATGATTTTTAAGCAACATCAACATTCACATATGCATCATCATTCTCAACAACACCAACAGCACCAACATAATCAAGCTCCACCACCCCCACCTCCCCCCCAACAACAATCCCATTCAGCTGTTGCCCCAAAATATTATCGTCGTGGAACCTATGATATTAATGCATCCGTAAATAGTAACACAACTTGGACTCCAGTTGAAAAGGTTTGTTTAATTGTTTCCCCCAAAAAATAATTAAAAGTTGGATAAAATAAATATACAGAATTACAGGCGGCGTTCAGTCGCAGCGACGCTCGTCAATCGTCGAATCCATTCCTCGAGGCCGCCCCTTCCCATTTATCTTCAACATCCACAACAACAACCCCACCAACCATCCCATCAACATCAACAACAACAACACACCCCCGTCCTCCATCCTTCTATAATTCAACAATCGATCCACAGTATGTTTCCTATTACTATTACCGTAACCCAATTGAAATAATAATTCCCTATTTTAGATTTCAATAGAAATACACCATTAATGAAAAGCGGTTCACGACCTTTATCAAGACTTTTATTTGTATCAAAAAGAAAAACTAAAACAAAATCAGGGCGAATAGGTCTTTAACAATGATCCAAAGCCTGAATTTTACCGTAGTCTTTCAAAAATCAATATTACCAGTACAAAAAAAATAGATTTTATTACCATTTCTGTTTTGTTATTAGAGAATTTATCATAAATTATTCATGAGAAATTCTGAATATCAATCATTCATATATGTATTGATTTAGATAATTGTCTTGTGAACCTATACGCTGTAATAATATCGAAAATTTTAAAATAAATTTATCTTTAAAAAAGTGTAACAACAGCTATGACAAATTTCGAAGTTAATTTTTTCACAAACTAAACAGTCCTTAAAATTATCATATGTACAGTATCCAATTAAGATTTCTTATTTAAACAATTAAACACCATAATCCATTCAAATACAAATTACAAAATTAATCGATACTGTAATGATAACAGCGACTACAGTAATCACCACTTTCCATAGCTACCGTAATACCGATTAATAAAGCAAAAAATACACATTAAAATTCAATAATTAACCAATTTGTTCATAAAAATTATCATTATATTTATATAAAATGAAAGTTAATTTATACAAATTAGTTAGTACAGTATTATCACAAATATTGTAAATAATATAAATATTCTTCCTATTCATGGGAATTGATCATCTTTTGCTGGAGGATTTTCATTTGGTGATATAAATTTCAACAACATCTCAAAATCTGGTCTTTCTTTTTCATCTTGTGTAAAGCACTTTTTCATTGCAGCTACAAATAATGTTGGGGTTCCTTCTGGAGCAGTCATGGGTTCATTGCCGGAGATAATTTTTGCACGAGCTTCTTGATTTGTGAGACCTGGGAATGGATCAGTTCTACAATGTACAAAAGTTTCCCACATCTAAAACAAATTACAAATATAAGGATTAGAAATGAATAGTCCGAGTTCAAAGAACTTACCAAAACACCAAATGACCATACATCAGATTTCTAAAAAAGTTAAAAGAAATATTATTTATTGAAAATTAAAAAAATTACCGTAGAAAATTCTCCTTTCTTTAAAGTTTCAGGTGATAACCATCGAATTGGCATTGATTTTAGTTTATCAAGTTTTAGAACATCCGCATTAGCAACAGATAGCCCAAAATCACTAATTTTACATTCATCATTTTTTCCCATTAAAACATTCCGAGCAGCAACATCTAAAATTTTGTCACCAAATTAACAATTACAGTAGTCAACTAAAGGATATTACCTCGATGAATAACTTTCCTTTGACTTAAATAACACATTCCACGACAGACATCAATTGTGTAAGCAGTAAGTTTATCTTGCTTCAATTCAGGATGCTTCTTTAAATGTGATTGAAGAGATCCCCCAGGGCATAATTCAAGAATAATCATCATTGGAGTTTCATTTGGTGCAACACCAATAAGCAGCACAAGATTTGGATGATTAAATTTTCTCATGATTCGAGCTTCCTAAAATATAAAGATACAGTAATGATTAGTGAAAGTAAACAACAGCAGAAATACAGTATCCAAAGATATAAACAACATACTTTTACAAATTCACAACGTTCTTTTTTATGCATCATTCCTTTAAGCTTTTTAATTGCAACATCGATTCCTTCTCCATGTGCCTTCTTCCAAACTCCAATATGCACATCACCAAATGCTCCACCACCAAGTTTTTTACCAAGTACAATGTGTTCCTAAAAGCAACCCCTTATATATACAGTAATCATCTCAACCCAAAAAACTCACATGTAAAATATAATATTCAGGACGAGGAACAGCAGTAATCAAAAGTGTTCCATCTGTTTGTACAGGATGTTTTGTTCTAAAAAAACAAAGATACAGTAATCAGATGAAGAGTGTACCTAAAAATGGACATACTCGACAAGATGTTCGATTAATTGAATAATTGTTTTCTTTTTTACTTCCCGAATTGCCCATGTTCCATCAGAATGATTTAATAAAATATGTCGAATTCGTTTATTATTGAATACAGAAACTGCATATCGACATTTGTTTGCGACATCCGTTCTTCGAACTAAAAAGATTACAGTAACCATCATAATCGTTTTCAAAACATACCCAAAAAATCGCCATCTTTCTTCAATAAATCTTCAATTTCATCCCTTGGCATCATTCCGTGATACCATTGATGATGGGTTAAAGTTTTTGAAATTTCTTCATCCAATGCTACATTCGGTTCATTCAAAGATACATTGCTTTTATTTGTTGATGGTGCAGCTGCACTTCTTTCTGTTGTTGATCTAAAAACATATCATATTTATGTATGTACAAAAAAAAGAAATTTCATACTTTTTCATCCGAGGTTCAGAATAATTATTCATCTTTTTAAAAACTTCTCGACTTGCCATTGGTTTCTTTCTATAAAAAAGGGATATCATTAATATTACTTCTTTAGACATAAAATACTTACGGATGCATAAGTGGTTCACGACTGGCAGCAGAAGCCAGTGATTTCTTTCTAAAAATATAATTGTTATACATCAAAAGATTCAAGATGAAAAAAAGAAACTTACGGTGGCATTCTGATGATAGTTTATCAATAAAAATTGAAGGAACTTCAAAATAGCGACGACTTTTCCGGAATTGATTAAAATTGAGACGACAAGCAAAAAAAAGAAAGAAACATTCATTCTGCACAAAAATAAGTTTATTTTGAGAAATGAAATGAAGAATTTGCATTTTTTTGCATTTGAAATTTCCTTTAAAGATTGGAAGTGGAAAACACACGTACTTTTTGCTGTTCAACTTTTACAAAAATGATAGAATTAAAGGCTCCCATCCTCAAGAAAAAGCTTCAACTTGGTTTTATAAAACTAAAAAGATTTCAATTTTTAGAACAAATAAAAATCCTCCTCTGTGTTCACTTGTCTTTTTTGTTGATGTTTTTTTGGAATAATTAAAGTCTTTAATATGTTTATATCAATGTTTTCCCGATTCCATGTGTTGAAAACTCTGTTAAAAGATTACTTTGCAAAGGTCTTTGTGGAAACAACTTTACGATATGGAGATTCTGAATCCTGCAGGATTCAGAATCTAAGAAATCTTATTCCCTTCAGAAAAGTATATTCTTACAATCATCCCTTGTTTTTACAATTGTACTCTCACTAACCTTGATTAAATCCAAAAAACAGTGCTACAAAAAATTAAACGCTTTTAGTTGTAGAAAAACATAAATTAAATTATTTTCTATGGTAATATTCCACCAATATTTTCCATCAGAATCTCATTTTGTATAATACTGTAAAAAGTTTCCATAATTTTCGAATCTACGGCAGAAGTGTTCCTAAAATATGGTATGTTTAATTCGAATACTTTGTACAGGGTGGCCAAAATTATGCCACTCTGTTTGTATAAAGATAGCCCATTGAGCACAGAATTCTTTAAAGCCATCAAAATTTAAAGCTTTTTGTGACATCTTTGAAAGATTCGGTAAAATGCAGGAGATGGTAATCGCCATCATTTTAAAAATTTGCATATTGCCAAGCTTTGATTTGATAAACAAAGTACTCTCACTAACCTTGAATAACTGCTTTTATTCTTGTACTTTTCTTCCAACATTGTAATGAATTTGTGTTGAGCAGCTTCGTACATTTTAGCTTTTTTAAATTTTCCATTAATTTTGTAATCATTTAATTCTGCTGTTGAAAGGCTATCTCTGATATAATCAATGTCATCCCGACAAAACGCATCCGAAAGTTTTTCAAAAAATCGATCCTTTTTACTAAAGAATACCAAAACTCCAGAATTCCGGGTGCGATCCTAAAATTGTTGTTATAAAATTAGAAATTTGCATAAAATTAACATTATTTAGAACGGCATCCATGAATTCCGCAGATTCATCGAGTAAAGTTTTTTCGGAATATTCCGGGTGTTTGACATTGTAATCCGCGAGAGAAGCAACAAAAAGAATAAAACTTCGGTTATTTGAGTTACTGTTTTGTCCGATGTTCCATTTACTTAAACATCTTTGCAAATAGTCCTAAAATGTTTTAAATTGGCTTTTTGAAGTAACAAATGGGTAGAATCATTTTTAGAATTTATCCTTTGGTCTTTGTTTCTCATGCGGCAAAAGATTAAAGGATTTTTAGAAAGGAAAAAATAGAAACATTCAACTTTCTTTTGTGTATATCAATTATCGATTAGTTTTGATTAGTTTTCATAATCACGATATCTGCAATTTAAACTGGTGCCATTGTTTTTCTATCCATCCGTTAAGGTAGACCCAACATTTGTCACTTTTCCACAATCAACTTTTTGCCATCTGGGCATCAAAAGCGCACTCACCTTGTCGGAAACCTGTCCACCAGAATCATAAATTTCAATTTTAGTTTTATTTATCATGAAATAATATCGATGTTCTTCAACTGTTGGTAAACAATTATAAATTCTATCAATCTCGGTGGGGTTATAATATGAATGAAATACTTCCTAAAAAAACGTCAAGAACAACTACGATGACACAAAAACTTCCAAACCTTTAATTTTGTTTCATTCAAAAAATAGCTTAAACCATCAAAAGGTTTTCGTTCAGTTTCATTAATTTGAATTTTATTTTTCATTGCCAACGCTTTCACAAATGCAGGATCATTAAGAAGATTAATTAAATGTTCCCGAAATAAATCGGACATTTCGACTGATGGAATCTCGGATTTATTTGCATATGAATGTTTCAAAGATTTTGCAAAAACTTCCAATTCTTCACTTTCAAATTTATCACCATTTTTTAAAACTTGTTTTATAAAAATATCAAAGGCATTGATAATATTTTCACGGAGTTTATTCTTCCAAATTTCATCATCACATTCCATCTCATCATTCTTTTCGCTCCAATCTTCATTACAGTATTTATAATTTGAATTTGTTTTACACAAATATTTTAATTGTTGAATAATTGTTAATCTTTCGACCGGGTCAATTCCGGTCATAAAAAATCGAACAACTTTGTCTTTCTTTTTTGTATGCAAATATTTTGAATTTTTCTAAAAAACGTTTTAGGTGGTACCTTTTGGTTTTTATATGGCTTCGTTCAAAACTCCAGATTTTAATCTTAATTAACAGTTTTTAAATAATGAGAGAATCATTTTTTATTTCATGTTTAAAGTACAGTAAAAACTTACGTTTTCCTTTTGAAATAGTTTTTTGTATAATTTTTTACAAAAATTACACAGTCGCATCTTAAATTATATAAATTTAAAAACAAAAAAAATTACTTTTGTTTCAATCTTTAAAATTTTAATGAAGAGGACAAGAAACACGGATTTTTTGATAACAGCTGATTCCATATTACTCCAATCTTTTTATCATTCCTGCTTTTTGGAGTGCAGAAAAGAAGTTAATGACGTCCGTGAAAAATGTATTAAATTTTTAAGAACCAAAATTTACGTCAAAATTAAATTTTTGAAATTAAATTTCAACAAAAAACGTTGTTTTCTTAATTTTATGATTAAAAATTCGTTTAATTTTTCAAATATGACCCAAAGACCAAAGACATAAAATTTTTAAAAAAAAGTTTTTACAGGTTTCTTAAAAGAGTACTGTAATTTTTTTGAAAATCGCTTTTCTAAAAATCGCAGTTTCAAACACTGAAATTTTACAAAAGAAGTACGGTATAGTCACTTAAACGATATAAAAGCACTAATTTATTGAAAAATTCAAACTACAAAAACAAAAAATTATGCAAATTGACTAGTAAAGAAAAAATAAAATTACATATCGAAGGCCAAAAATTAAGTATATACACGTAAAAACCCGAAATCTTGATATGATTGATTTACTTCCAACTATTTGCAAATTCATCACTTTCACATTCACCTTTTTCTAAATACCATTTAACAATATCAGGAATTGGGGTAGCAACTTCTCGACCCTTTTGTATTAGTTGAGCACAGAGATCACAGTATCCTGAAAAGTATGTATGAGCCATAATAAGTTAAACAAAAATCAAGGCTATGCGAAATCATAATAAGTATTCTATCAAAATAATTTATAACATTACGACGGAAACGAATTCTAAAGTAGGATATGAAAAACAAACAGAATCTGATTTTCGCAGAGCCTTTATATAAATGAAAAACCTTACCAATTTCATATCCCTTTGCATTCCATGGAACATGCGCCCATCCATCTTTTCTCCATTTGAAATATTCCATGTATGCTGTTTGATTCTTTGTTAACATTGTTAAATATTCTCCCATTTCTTTTGGAGTTTTAAAATCATCCATTGCAATATAGGATTTTGGAGGAATTCTCATTTCATAAATTCTTTTTCTCATTACAATTGGAATTAATGGAAGTTCATAGCGATTCCAGTATTTTTCAGTAATGTAATCATTGCATACAGTATTTTCAACAATAATAATAAAGTAATATTTGACAATTTCAGAATGGCATGAATCTCCTCTTGGACAAAGATTTCTCATTTTAGAATCTTTTGCACAAGCACCAGCAATATCAACTCGAAAATATTTTGATAGTGATTCTATTGCCTTTTCACGCTTTGAAATTGTATCACAATTTGAAACAAGCCAAAACGCTCCAGGAATTGCTTTATTTGCCATAATCGTTGCTGCATCAAATGAAAGTTTTACAGGAGGAAAGGCATTCTCTTTTGCGACTCTTGGATTTGCCCAATATCCGCCATATGGTGAATGAATATGAGATGAAGAGAGATGGGTCATTGTCCAATCAAAAAAGTGTGCTGAAAATTTTATTTATAGGAAACTTGTGCAAAGAAAAACAAACAAACCTGGAACATTCTTAAAACGAGGTACTTCATTTACGGGAGATTCCATTGAATACATGACATGCTTCTGACCTTGAAACGCTCGTAACGGAAAATTACGAACAGTATACAAATCATTAACATGAAAAACTACAGCTTCAGCATCGGGCAATAAACTTTTATCAAATACTATTGTACATCGATTCTTCCATGGACAATCATCCATACCTGTATTTGACCATTCCCCAAAGATTGGAGTATACTGTAGAAGAAGTAATGGTTGTCCATTTTTGGTTGTAACTTCTGTTGAAGAATCCCCATTTCTTGAAAATAAATAAAATGTTCCACCAATAATTAAAAAGAGTGCAATAACAGAAAATGCAAAAGATGCACGGATTCGACGAACTTTTCGTAGTGTCATTTCTGTTCCATCCTAGATACATTGTTATTTTTTTTAACTTGGTTTTATAAAAAAACAATAAAAAACCGCATGGAACGGATAGATGTTTTTCACGAAACAAAAACGCATAAACAAAAGAATCAAAGATTGAATTTATTTCGAAAAAAAATTCAACAATAATCATCAAAAAAGACAAGTGAACAAAAAAGAGAGATTGCTGCAATAAATGTATTATCACGAGTTTTCCGGAAGCAGTTCATCATTATCTTCCCATTCTTCTCGACTTTCACTTAATATATTTGCGTAGAGATAATCCCAACTCCATGGAACTTCTTCATCAGCAACTTCTTCTTCAAGTTGAAGGAATCGGATCAGTGGATTTAAATCTACAAAAATGCATTGTTTTGTAATTTCAGTGTATGTATTTACTAGTTAGACACATACCAATATCTTCAAATTTCTTTATTTCTGGATTATCAAATCCTGGCAAATCAAAATTGTATAAATCTGCGACATGATTCACTGAATATTCTGGTGCACGTGCAACTAAATCGAGATTTAAGGGAACTCTCTAAAAAAGTATGACATATTTAAATACATATTTTGTATTTTAATACCAATAACTTACATCAAAAGATTCATTTCGAGGTCGTGAACTTGTTACTTCTTCGTCCTTTCCAATTTCCAGCACTTCATCAGAGAAGGTCTCTCTTTCACGGTTTGATTTATTATCGGCTGCAGCTTGTTGTTGATGATCACGGCCAGCCCGCGACCCAGGTCTACGAAATAAACCTAAAAAAAGTTTCGTTTTTTACAAATAATTTCGTAAAATTTTACTTACTTGATAAAGGTCGCTTTAAAGTTTCTTTAAATTCAGTTGTTGTTGACGTCAATTTTGGTGCTGCTGTTAAATTTGATTCTCCACCTCGATCACCACCACGATTAAATGGATTTAGTTGTCCGAGACGACTCTTTGGTCGATCATCTGATAAATGATGAGGATCTTTTAATCGAACCATCAATGGCGCATCTAAAGAAGTAATATTTAAATATATGCTTAATAAAAGAAAAATACTAACCTTCAACCTGTGGCTCAGATTGTTGAGCATCAGCTAACTGCAAATTCATATTTCCTCCTTGTACGCTACCATTTTGTTGTTGACGCCTTCGATTTCTCGCTGAACGAGCTCGTAAAGTTTCTCGAGCACTTGAAATGTCTTCAGCCATTTATATGCTTGTTAAACCAAAAATTAAGTAAACCCCCAAAGGGAATAATAATCATAAATACCAAACATAAGAGTTATAAACATTAGCCCGCAGCAGAAGTAATACAACTTCTCCATAGCAACGATACTATAATATAATTGTTTTGGAAGAAAAACATATTTTACGTTTCTTTTGAAGAAAGTATTCTTTGTATATTTTTTATTGATTAAAATTTTCTCAGAGTCATAAAAATGAGAATATCGAAGAGCAAATGGCTGATTTTGTTTTTTTATTAATTTTTGCTTCTATTTTTGTCTCTTCTTTTTTGTGTTCTTCGTCGATGCATAATTTTTTTAAACATTAAAATTCTCTTACCAAGAAAGTCTGATTTTCGTGTTGTCTGGGTTTTCTAAATTTTTTAGTTGTGTTTGTCGTCGCAGCAGAAATTTGTGCGAGACAACAAAAAGTGCTGGAGTGTCTGCCAGACTTTGTTGTTCTTCTTTCTTCTGTTTAACTCTATCTCTTTTTTTCGTATATTCGTGGTTTTTATGTTGTTCTTTAATGCTTTACTCGTATTGCATTGAAGAGAATATATACACACACATTTTTATGCCCTCCAATATATATGTATATACATTTTTGAAGGCGGAGTTGTTATTCTGTCTTTCCATCCGTCGTTCCTTCTCTCTCTTCTTCGTTTTGTGACTAGTATAAATAGCAGCCGAACTGCATTTTTCAGGCTCAGTCTGCATTTCGAGCTGGATAGACGATGGTTATTATGACCGCTGCTCGAATCGCGACTCCAGAAGCGATTAGCTTATCAGGAAGCTTATCGCTTTCACCGATTCCGCTTCTGGTGGATCAACTGAAAGCTGAACTGAATTCAGCTGCTGATAATGTACGTTAAAGCATATATAATCATAAATTGTAAATATATATATAATTAAAAAATTGGCATAATTTGATTTTTTTTCTTGATCGTACAAATTTTGTATTTTTGTAAACACAAAATTTGATCGAATCTACAAAAAAGAGCTGGGATTAAAATAAATTCTTTGCATATCTGTTTTTTTATCTTTTTGCATTTGCTTTTTCTTGTCACATCATTTATATAAATCTTGCCATCAGAAATAGATGATTTTAAATAAAAATTTTTTTAACTGCCTGTTTTGATTTCTTTAAATTATCAATAACAAAAAAGTGAAAGACAAAAATATATAAGTAACTAAAAAAGGATTTCTGGGGAAAAAATATCTCTTAATTCTCTCGTGAAATTTGTAACACAAATGACTTATTTCGGTGATTTTAGAATGATGAGTCTTCTGGAATCTCAATCTGTAACAAACTGGAAAAATTGAATCTCAGCAAGGAACATCTGGAGGTAAGCTAATATACAGAATCAAGATCTATTTTTTTAAAAAATCATCAAAGGTAACCAATTTTTTCCCTATTTCTATTTTTTTCTTCTATTCGCGTTTGCGTTTTTGAGCATCAAACGAGCGCAGACTGGTGCGCGTTGCTCGCGTTGGTTCTTCACCACTGCTGAAAAAATATTTTCAGCAGCCAAGGCAGCAGCCTTCCAGCTCGGCCGCCAAGGCGAAGAACTGATGCTTTGGTGGTTGTGACTGAAGTTGAGGCAGCATTTGTGGAATTACGACCGAATGCAACACACATAAGAACCCTTTTTAAATTGTCTGCATCTTTGATGCTCTCTTTTTCGATCCCACTATTTTCTTTGATGCAATGTTGTGTCGTTGCTTTTTTATGGAATGTTTCGAAATTTTTTGAGGGGAGAAAAAGCAAAAACAGAAAAAAGACACAATATTGACTTAGTTAGCTTGCAATAGGAATGTAATAGAAGAGATAAAAAAATTGGTTGCCTTTGATGATGAATAAAAAAAGCAAAAAGCACAATAATTAATTAATTTAACAACTATTTTAGGGTACTCGAATTGGTGGTACTGTCAATGATATCAGAAAGCGGGTGGCAGAGTCTATGCCAAAATTTTCGGCTGCATGTCGAACCTTGATTAAACAATGGAGAAAGCAAACAGAAACTTATACAAGATCAAATTCAAGTTGTGGTGGTTCAAATGGTGTCACTCCATCTATGGCATCCTGCAGCCCAGCGATAAGGAGGCTTGTCACGCCGCAGACACCTCACCGACTTTCTGACGGTGTGGATTATATTATTTTAGACTAGATTTATTTTAAATAAATTGTACAGGTTCAATAACCAAAAGTCAAGTTTCTTCACCTCGTGTTGGTCCTGGAAATCTAACACCTGCTCCTTCGCTCAATGGTATTCATGGTAGTAGTAATGATCTTGTAGCTCAAGCAATTGAAAAAGTTCAACTTCAAAATGGTACTGATCCAATCCGAGTTGCTTTCAAAAGGAAAACTGAATGTGAGTTATTTATTTTTGTAAACATTTTTTTTAAATTGATGAATTTTTTTAATGCATTTTTTCGATAAAAATACAGGGTGATTCAAGAAAAAGTCCGATTAAAGAATGACTATAACTTTTTAAATTTTTAAGTTTAGAAAAAATTGATAGTACCATTGGACTCAGTATTGGTTGCCATTTTTAATTATCTAAAAAAATTAAAAAAATAAAAACTTTTTTTTTCGAATTTCACGTACTCCCCCCTGTGGAAAAAAATCGTTTTTAGATCTGTTTCACCTTTTTTCACTTTTTTTTCATTCAGTGTGTTTTAACAATAGGAAATTTTGCATATTCTTTGTTTTTGAAGGAAGTGAATGAAAAAAAGTTGAAAAAAGGTGAAACAGACCAAAAAATGATTTTTTTCCACAGGGGGGAGTACGTGAAATTCGAAAAAAAAAAGTTTTTATTTTTTTAATTTTTTTAGATAATTAAAAATGGCAACCAATACTGAGTCCAATGGTACTATCAATTTTTTCTAAACTTAAAAATTTAAAAAGTTATAGTCATTCTTTAATCGGACTTTTTCTTGAATCACCCTGTATATTGCTTGTAAAACAAGACACACAATGCGTGTACACACACGTTTTTTGTCCACATCAAATAGACTGTTTTTGATTTAAATTTTTAATAAACATTCTATTTATACATTTGTTTACAAAACTATTTTTACTGTGTTGTCTTTCGTTGAATCATGGTTTCCTTTTCAGCTAACATCTCTCCAACTGAAGGTCCATCTGTCTTTAAACGTTCAAAAAGTGCTCTTATTCAACAACAAGTTCCACCATCTCCGCTTTTATCACTTTCTGCTGTACGACAAAATGCTCAATCTACAACCGAATTAGTTGCTCAATTATCTGAAAATTTGCCTTCACATTTAATTCCTTCTCTTGATGTTCCAAAAAGTAATTCAACTTCCCCGAATGTTGAAACTGTAAGTTGTTCCTCTATTGTAACAGGTAATTAACTTCCGTCTTCATTTTAGAAAGTAAATATTTCACATCAAACAATTCAAGAAGAAAGGAAAGAAAAGCGAAAATATACTAAACGAGCGCCTCGGTTCTTTAAAGATGGTGGTGAACCTTTGACGTCAATTGATGATGAACCAGAACCGCCAAAACCAAAGATTGAAAAGAAACAACAACCTAAAATTGCTACAATTAAATCAAATGATAAGAAAATTGATTGGTTTGCTTCGATTCCTTCTTTGGCTGATCTTCGTAAACGTGCACAAGAAAAGGTGAATGCTGTTGCATCAGAAAATAATCGAAGTTCTTACGTCGTTAATGTTAACAATCATGATGTAATTTGTTTTTCTTTTGATTGAAATAATGCAATTTTTTTTAGATAACTTGCTTGCCCTTCGTTGATGTTGGCATTCCAGATGTTAATGAATTCAGTTATCCAGAAGAGAAATGTCCAAAAATTGAATTACCATATCCTCGAATGGTTCAAGCAGCTATCAAAGGCATTTCATTTTAGATTCAGTCGTCCTGTTAAATGATATCTCTCAGATCTCTTGTATTTTTATATTGTTTCTTTGCTCCGAGAAAATCTTTATCCTGTTGCATCATCAGAGTTTTATTCTTATTTTAGTATTTTATTGTATCATTATAGGTTTCTTTCATGGTGTTCTTTAAATTAACCAAAAAATCTTATCAAAAAAACAATCCATCTCATTTTTGAAGATGTTTTGTCGGGTCCTTTTTAATCCTGAGAGGGAACAAAAAATATATATTTTTATTGTAAATGCTTATAATCCGGTCTCATTAAAAAATTCTCTTACGTTCCATTTAATTGCCTTTTTTGACATTGTTCATTGTGTCTATTTTTTTGTGTTTTTTATAAATTTTTGTTGCTTTCATTCAGCAAATTTCTTCCGATGCGTGTTTCTTTTTTTGATTTTAAATTGTTTTGTGGTATACTTTTAATTCATCTCCTTTTTTATTCCATTACAGTTTTTTTTTGTAATGGATTAACCAATGTTCTTTCAATAATTTTATTAATTTTTTCATTTTTTTGTAACAAAGTTTTGACAGAAAGTTTATGTGCCAATATATATTTATATAATAAATAAAATCTGAAATTTAGTTTTAAAATTTTTAAGGATTCATACAATTTCTAACAAAACTAATATTTTTGTATCTTTGAGAAAATCTGTAGAGAATTAATACAGCAAAGAAGGTCATATAGAATACTTGACATTAGGATATATGCTACAATATGCTTTGTAAATTAAACCATCTTTTAAAACATCCGATTATTCTCAGAGCTTCTCTTTATTTAATGGTTGTTATATAAAAGTTAGGGAAGAAAAAAAATGATAGTTGAAAATAAACAAGATTGCATCATGCTCTTTTTTAGGCTTTTCGTAACACTAAAAATTGAAAAACTAAATTTTACTATTTCTGTTTCGCTTAAAAATTCAATTAAAATTGCATAAAAAATTTATGTATTTTTAAATTTTTTTTTTAAAAAGTTTCAAATGACAGCAAGAGCTGAATTGGTTCCACTGAAGCGACAATCCAGTCTTCAAAATAATGTTAGCAGAAGGAATCAATATTCAAATGTCAACTTAAATCAAAATCATAAATGCTTAAATTTATCACTTGTTCAATCAAATAGCAAATCAATTTGTAATAACAAAGGTCTTGGTAAACTATCATAAAATGTTGCAGTCAATGAAAAAACTGTTTCCATGTAATTATATTACGATATTTAAAATAGTAAAAAATAGTGCACTGTAAGATGCCAATTTTTTTTTGTGTTCTAAAACCCTGGGTTATCTCAAATAGTTCTCAAAAGGCTGCAACAACAACAAAAAAACAGATTCAAAAATTGGTGATCTTGAAAAAAGAAGTTTATGGAAAAAATCTTCATCATCAAATAAGTTACAATCAAAAGCTTTTAAATTTTTTACTGCATCTGATGAAGCTGAAGAAACGAATAAAACAAAAATACTGAAAAACGATTCCCCTACCAGCAGTAGCAGCACTTTATCCCTTCATATTTTTGCTTATGAGAATTCTGTTGAAGGTGAAGAAGTTACTGTATCCTTAAATGAGAGCTTAAAAAAGAATGAAAGATCATCGGGTTTAATTAAAGAACGAAAAGAATTTTTAATTAATTCCACATTTGTTAGTCCATTTAAATTTTGCTATTAACAAAAGTTAAATTTTAAACCTATTTTTTATAGAATCCACTTGAATTTCCAAGGCAGCAAATCGATGGCAAAACAGATCCTGCCATTATGCAATTTTCAGCATCCCAACGTTTGCTTAACCCAAATCAAATGGGTTCATCAAAAAATAATCAAAAAAGAACTCAAAATCCCGCCATCGTTACTTTTAATCAACGTCTTCCTCCGGCACAATTTTTGGGTACAGGTAATTAATTCCTTTTGTAATGATCAAACATTAATCGAAAATTGTTTTTAACAAAGCTCATTTTTTAAAATTCGAGCTTTAAAGAAAGATCCAGGATCCTAAATACTGTTAACAATTTTACTGTAGTTTAGCTTGTTACGCAAAATATCAGTAAGAAAAAATTATTTTAGTTGATCAAAGATTCAAACGCTTACGATATAAACATTTCTAAACTCATCAAGGTCTTTCAAATTATACAAAAATTGTAACTTTACCTTGAAATCTAAAAAAATTTAGGAAAATTTCAATTTTGTAAAAGGATACGGTAGCCAGATCAAATTTCGGTGAACGTTTTCCAATTCCTTAAACCTTGCTTAGCCAAAAAAAACCGTTCATATCTTTTCTTATAGCTTTGTGCAATAAAATCTTTAAAAAAAAAGCTCGAGATAAAAATATTAAAATTGAACAAAATATGGCCGATCGTTAAAATACCAAACCACCAAAAAATGAACGTTTTTTCTTTCCACGAAAATAAAACTTTGTAAAAAAAAACACTTTTATAATTTTTTCTCACTTTAAAAAATTTTCAAAAAACGTTTTGATTCCATTTAAAAAAGTATATTATGAATTTTCAACCTCCTCCAGGTGTTGTTACAGTTCCGATTGTGCTGAATCGACCAAATGATGTTCGAACAGCAATTGATAATTTGGAAGCAAAAGCATTGAATATTAAAAGAGGAATTGAAGAACTTTTACTTTCCCTTGATGCTCAAGATAAAGTTTCATGGCCGGCATTTACTGCAAAATGTTCCTCTCTTGCAAGTGATCTATCAACCCTTCAAGCGAATATGCGAAAATCACTTTTAATGAATTCAAATGAAGATAATGGAGAATTTATTAAGAATCAACTCATCCTTCCTCATACAATTTCACCAGATGCAAATCCACATTTAATGGTAAGATATATATTTTTGTTTTATGCATTTATTTTAATTTTATTCTTTAAGGCATTAACAGAAAATCGAGTACCTGTATGGAATCATGAAACAGCGCCATCATTTCTTCGAACAAAATTGGCACCTTTAATTGAAGATGAAGTGACACAACTTGAACGAGATTTGTTGGATATGAATTCAGGAAAGATGGATCAAACTTCAAAGCAAATTACAACCATGAATAAACATCTTGATCAACTGTATAATGGTGCTGCGGATCAATTGAATCGAAATAAACAAGCTGGTGAAAGCAGTAAAGCTTTGTACAAGAATGATCAAACAGAAGCTCTTGTTCGAGCAATTTATGGCGGAGAAACCATCGCAAAAACAAATGAATCTTCTCGACGTCGTTAAATTTTTTTGTATGTATTTATTTTTTTCATTTATGGGTTTATTAAATATATTTATGTTCAATAAAAGAATGATCTCAAAAATAGAAAGTAATATATTTTTATTTGTTACAGAAAAAACATATACATGAAAAACTACGGTACTTTTAAATTATTTACGTTTTGCTGAATTTCGACGAATTAATTTTTGAAGTACTCGAATTGGAGTTGGATGTCGAGGTTTTTGAACTTTTGGAGTAAAAGCAGCTTCAGGGAATCTAATCAAATAAATTTCAGGATAAGTTTTTTGAAAACCAGCAAGTTTTCGTTGTCTTTGATTTTCTGTTAACATTTCATCAGCGATTAGACTATCCAAAAGTAACAAATATTCTTCAGCTTTTGATGGAGTTTCACAAACATTTGATGATCGATCATAATATGACATTGGTCTCTAAAAATGTGTACTGTATTTGATGGATACTGTAAATTAATAAAATATCTTACTTGATTTACGCGTTTAAATGGTATTGGAGAATGTTCAAAATCTGCAGCACCACGTTTGATACTTTTTGAGGACGAGGAAAATGTTGAAATTGAAAAATTTGAAGATGTAGGAATTGTCGGGTATGTCGTTGATGAAGATGTTGATGGACTTGAAAGAAATTCTAAAACATAATAATAATTATTTTTGTAATTAAAAAATAAAAAAACATTACCATTTTTCATTGGCAGATTACTGTAACGATTGCCATTAACTTGTTTCTGAAAATAATTATTTTCACTTTTTGCTTTACCAAAAACTTCAGATTCTTCAGCAGCAGTTTCAAGAGTTGGTTTAATAATTTTAGAAACTTTGAAAGGATTTTTGCTTGTATTTTCTTCAATCTTTAATTCAGATTTCAGAAGCTGAAAATTACTTTTTTAGTAACATTTAAATATAATAAATTAGAAATTACCGTATGCAAGTTTGAACATGATTTTGAGATTCTTCGATTCGGTGTTGCTGCAGTTCGAAAGGATGAATTAAAATTGCTGAAATTGTTTTATTAAAGTTTTTAAGGATCGTAGGAAAAACTTACTTTGCAGCAGCTTTTAAATTTGTTATTGAATTTGAACGTTTTAAACTTGTTGCTTCAATTTCTGCTGCAACATTTACAGTAATAAATCTAAAAATATAAAAAAATGTTAAACTTACAATATCAATGAAAATAAAACAAACCGATAAATGGCTTTAGAAATAAAAAGTTGGGATTCTGGAGATTTAACATTTTCAACCAAATTTTTCTTTAACAAAACTTCCATAAATTTTATTGCATTTGTTCTAAAAAAAGTTTTCACAAGTTTAATAATTTACTTATTACAGTAAACTTACTCATCAACAGGTTTATTTGGAACAATTTCAGGAAATAAAGTTGCAACCAAAAATTGTACAGCTGATTTTCCGGTGAATGTATTTTCATAGGAAAGAATTAAACCTCGATGCAGTGTCTCCAAAGTTCCACTTTTTTTTGGAACGCGTACCGTTCCGTTCCTTCTCCAGCTTTATCCGTTCCGTCCGTTCCGTTCCAAATTTTTACCCAAGCCGTTCCCGTCCGTTCCGTTCCGCACGTCAGGAACGGGTATACGTTCCCGTTCCGTTCCCGTTCTTGCAAAATACTGGGTTCTTGGTTATCAGAGGTGCAAAAATTTTGCAGGGCAAGGTTTTTAATCCGCCCAAAAAGGGAAAAGAAGATATTTTTGGAACATAAAAGGCTTTTAAAGAACAAATAGGATGAAAATAAGCTTTTTGCAATTTTCGAGGTGCAGTTTTTAACCCAAATTTATGGAGAAAATTAGTGAAAACATGTAAAGGAACGGAACGTGTAAAAACATAAAAGGAACGCGTTCCGTTCCGTTCTTATTAAAGCTGTTCCCGTTCCGTCCGTTCCGTTCTTAAATTAAGGAACAGGTATACGTTCCCGTTCCAGAACGGGAACGGAACGGAGGAACGGACGTTCCGGAACGGAACGGTAGAGACACTGCCTCGATGCTTTCGTTTTGGCATTTTTTCATAGAATTTTCTGATTAATTTATTCCACTAAAAAATAATTAATTAATTTAATAATTCCATCTTTAAAAAACTTACTCTTCTCGTTGCATGAAATTGTGTATTACTTGATTTTGAGGATAATAAATCTGTGCTAATCCGGGATGTTCGAGATTGATCCAATTCTTCAACAGCTTCAACAATTTCTGCAACAGATAATTCTTCTTCTTCTTTTCGAAAGGATGGAATTCGTAAAACACTTTTAAAAATTGGCTTCATTTTATAAAAAATATAAATTAAATTTGAGTAAAAATAAAAATGGTCAAATAAGGTCCAAAAAAAGAATCAATTTAAAAATTTGACCTGCACTTTTTTAGTTCGAGAAAATCTCGATAGGTCCAAATTATTTGGATAGTATAAATTTGAAGGTGTCACTTTGCTAGAGAGGCCACATTCTCTTTTTATCCATTAAAAATAATAGATGGAAAGTCTGAGAAACAAAAAAAATATATTTGTCGAAAGCACTTTTTTGTAAAACAATACCAAAAAGTTATGCCGACATTTTTATTAGTTACCGTAATCCTGTAGACTCATTTCTGAATTACTGTAATCTTCATTGACAAAAATTACTTTAAATTTTTTGAGAAAATCTAAAAAAGTGTTCTCAGATTACTTTGCATAAATTTTGAACTAACATTGATTTTTAGTTAAAGATTTAAAAAATTTGACAAGCTTTGATTTTGCAAACACAACTACAGTAATCTGTTTTAAAAAGCATAAAATTATGTTATTAAAAGATTTGCATAAAATTTTTATGACACGACTTTCACCCCCCGAAAATTCATACTATTTTTGCTTTCATTAGCAAATTTTTATACAGAACTAATCAACGTCCAAATAAAATGAATAAAATATTTACAACGGCTGCTTTTCTGATTTTTGGCTGCTTAAATTTATGTTCTTCTTCAAGCTATTACGGTATGTTTTTACAATTTGCTGTAAAGCTTTATTTTTTCCGTCTACAAAATTAATTTTAGATGAAAATGCCTGTGGAATTGTTGCACCTGAATTTATTCCTGATAAACCTGGATTTCAAAAAAAGATCATGGGTGGCGATGATACAAAAGAAGGAGAATATCCATTTATTGTTCCAATCTTTTTTAAAAAGGGTAAACTTTTTTAAATATTTTTTTAAAATTAATACTGATGGTTTTTTTAGATTTAATTTGTACCGGAACTTTGATAAGTCCTCGACATGTTTTAACTGCGGCACATTGTTTTGCATATGGAGCTGCAACATTTCTTCAAAAAAGATGTGGCGAAGATAAAGAATGCCAAAAGAAATATCTTGGAAAAAATGTTAAAGAAAAATGTGTTGCTGGATATTTGAATGAAGCTGGAATAATCAAACATTATGAAATTGGATATGGCTCAAATTCTATGAAAAAAATTATTCAACGTGCAAAAATTGAATCAATTGATCCAAATTATCAGCAATTCTTTCGGTCTGGATGTCATCATAATGATTTTGCAATTCTTACTTTAGCAGTCGATGGTAATGAAGATAAACGACCATATGTTTGTCTACCGTATTCTTTTAAATTTGAAAAGATTAACGAAATTGATTTCACAACCCTTGGATGGGGCAAGGATCGTAGGTTTTTTAAAATTAAATTAATTTTACAATTTTTTAAATTATTAACATTTTTTTAGCTTTGAACAACTTACCAAGCCATGATATTTTACAAAAATTACCTGTTGGATTTCTTGCAACAATGAAAAGATGTCTTGGTAGTTGGAATCCATTACCAATTGATGCCATTTGTATTTTTGAAAAAGATGATAAAGATACATGTGATGTAAGTACTTCTTTTTTTCTGTATCATGTTTGATGGATCTAATTATGCAAATTTTTAGGGTGATAGTGGTGGACCTTTGATTACAGTACTTCCGGATCAACACCAACAGCCTCGTTATGTTATGTTTGGACTTCTTTCATTTGGAACTGATTGTAATCTTTTAAGAGATAATACCCAGCCTTCAACAGCTGTCTATACAAGATTGGATTTTTATCAACAAAAGATAATTGAATTTTTTGACTTAACAAATAATGAGAATTTGGATGGTTTTAATTTTAATGGATTGAAGATCTGATACAATTTCTTTCAACTGATGAATTTCAATGATATATTTTATTAACATTTTTTCTGTACTTGTATATAAATATAATACTTATTATAAAAGAAGGAATTAAATAGTAAATTACTGTATTGCACAAAATAGAAAAAATAATGACAACATACTGTAGCATGCGTCTGGTTTCATTTGGAATATTTTTTAAAAGCAGTTATGAATGTTTTGATTTTTGTATACTGTGGGAAAATTAAAGATAAAAATAACTGTAGCTATACTCTACTTTATTAAACAATTAAAGTTTTAAGAAAAGTTCATTTTGTTTCAAAAGTTTCTATGCGCACAGAAATTGTTAAAAATGCACGTGTATTTACGGTTACGGTAGTTTTTAAAAAGATCAAAAAATTTAAAAATAAAACACGAGACTGTGACCCAAACACATTTCTATATCGGCATTTTCTTATCGATATTGAAACATTTTTTGAACAACAACAACGTTACAATAATCTTTCTAAAGTTTTTATACTGTAATTACAGTATGCAACTTAATTAACAGTATTTTTGAAAATACAATTTTCAATTTTTTAAAACCATTTAAAAAATATTTTTACTCTTTTTTGCGTTGTTCTGGTTGGAAAAAAGCAGCTGAGAAAAAAACAAGAAAAAAGGAAGAAAAATTACGCATAGCAAAAAAAAAGAAGCACTTTGTTTTTTTGGTCTGCTTTCCCTGTTTTGCTGTTGTTGCTGCTGCTGTTGCAATACCACCACAACCACCTTCTTTGGCAGATTAAATGTGTGCTTTTTAATTTAAAAAATAAACCCACAAAAATCAATAAAAAGGTTGTTGTTATTGTTGTTAATGTTGCTGTAAATATTTAGTATTTAATATTTAATAAATAGAAGATGCCAAATCGAGATCCTCTAAATCAATCAAAAGCTCGTCGATCCTTTTGTATTAAAGCAAAACCAAAGGCGCATAAACCATTACATCCATGTTTACGAAAGCTTCGAATTGATTTTGATGGATTAGATATTAATCATGTGGATCTCTCTCAACTTCCAATTGTGGATAAAAAAGATCGCTCTAAAAGTAAACCAAAGAAATCTTCTCCAGATGGAGAAAGTTTGGAAGAAATTAAAGAAGATGTTGAATGTTTAACCCTGGAAGAAGATGATCATGTTGCAATAAAATCCATTCGACAAGGTTTAGCTATTTGTGATTCGGATGATTCTGTTGAACTTGATATTTTAATGCCAAATGGAATGACTGTTACAATTTCATGTCCAGGAAATAAGACTTTAGCTGCTCTAAAACCTGATGCAATTTTACAAGCTAAAAGGTATGAACCAAAACTAACGAGATAGTTGCAAAAATTTGCATAATGCTTTTACTAATTTGCTTGTTAGGAATAATCGAACAAAAATTCGCATAAGAGAATTATCACCTATTGACTAATGTACACTTTTAACCCCAACATATCCATATATTTTTATCCGATATCCCCTTTCAGATATCCGCTTCAAGAAAAATTATGTGAAAATACAATGTATGTATTTTATTGCTTTGATCATAAAGGTTCAAGGCATGAAATA
Organism: Panagrolaimus sp. LJ2414; assembly: GCA_024447195.1. NCBI lineage: Eukaryota > Metazoa > Nematoda > Chromadorea > Rhabditida > Panagrolaimidae > Panagrolaimus > Panagrolaimus sp. LJ2414. The sequence continues at coordinate 2,621,852 of JAMRXY010000004.1, read as the reverse complement.
TTTGATGAAACTCGAACAATTAAAAGTCTGAATTTGATGATCCCAGTTTTGGGACTTCGAGAACCAGAAGGCAATGATATTGAAAATGATATTAATCAAAAGATTACTGCTTCGGTTGGAATTCCGCTAACAACAATTGAAAGTTCGCTGGATGATGAATGCGCAAAATTTCGAATGGATTTATTTGATTCTATTCAAGAAGCTGAAAAGCTTCGAGGAAAGGTACCTAACTATTTGCAATATAAAATAACAAAAAATGCATTAATATTCAAATTTCCCAAAATCTATAAATGGTATTTTTTAGGTAGGGACACAACATTATGCCTTTTCGGAGGAAACTGTCTTATATCGGGGATTTTATGAATCTTCAAAGCCTGAAGATAGTACAGAAATTTATGAAAAAGATTTGGATGAAATGGAATTCAGTGGGAATCAAGAAGTCAATGAAGAACGGGCCATGGAAAGGCTAAAAAGGAAAATTGAATCTTCAGCTGGAGTGGCACATATTTGGTATCGTCCAAATGAGACGGATGAATATGCATATATGGCACCAATTGGAAATTTGGGTGGCCGAAATATGCTTGAATCAACTCCGCTTGAATTTATTAATGAAGCAATTTTATATTTAAAAAGTCGAGAAGGTGTTGAGGTTTGTAATTTGTCATTGAGTGATGAGAGTGATGCAATAATGAAAAATGTTATTTAGTTCTCTGATAAACCTGAAGATTTTATCCTTCAAGTTGCTGGTAAACAATCTTATATTACCCGTGATATTCCACTAAAAAATTATGAGGTAATTTTTTATATACTGCTTAAATCCCTTTTGGTTCAACACCACCGGTGCACCAGTACCCCAGAGGCGGAATGGGACAGGATTCACTGATATCGTACCTTTGATCCCATCCCTGGATCGAGGAGGATTTGAAAAAACGATTCAAAATTTTTGCTAAACATCCCTAACTAATCCTATAAATATGCAAATTTTTAGTACTTTCGATCTTGCTTTGAAAATTACAAAACCCCGGTATTGATTCTTCGGCTGAAGGAAATGATTTTTGAAGATTTACAAAAACCTGCAGAAATTTTTGTTCCTTCTTTTGTTCGGGCTGCCCGGAATATTGTCGTTGAACGGGAAGCTTTTGAAGCTTTGCAAAAAGAAGAAAGAAAAAAAGAACGAGAAAATTTAAGTAAAAAAAATCGTGGCCGAATTCAACTTCCAATGACTCCCGAAGATTTGCCACCCCCAGAACCGATAAATTTTTGGGATTTGGATGAAGATTTAAAAGTTCGAATTTTAACTGCTTCACATATTATTATTACTGGTGTTGAACGACTTTATGTTAAAGTGGCGGTTACGGTAGGATATAATGTGCTGGCAATGCGAGATTCACCAATTGTTTCACCAAGTAATCCCCGGTGGGGAAATGTAAGGATTACTGTAGCTTTTTAAATTTACATTATTCATCTCCCTTTTTCAGTGCCTTCTTGATTTTGGCCTTTATATTAAAGATATCCCAAAATCGGCACAGCTTTGTTTCTCTTTGATCTCAGAAAGGTCCCGAAAAGGTGGTGCTTCAGAATTAACTCCAATTGGATGGTTGAATATGAGATTATTTGATTGGGATGATTTTCTCGTTCAAGGAAAGAAAACAATATTTTTTTGGCCTTTTCCAAAAGAGGCAATGCCAAAGGATACAAAAGATCCCCGAAATCTGTTAAATTTGACAGGATTAATTGGTTCGAATCATGATCATAATGTTGCTCGACTGGAAATTGAATTAACGGATTACGGTAACAAAGTCCGATATCCGCCTTTTGAAAGGGTTCTTCAATTCGTCAAAATTTTACAACAGCGAAAAGCCCGAGCTACGGCGGATCATGAAGCGGCTCCAATTGAAGATTTTGAAAGAGATTCTGAGAATCTTCGAAGACTTTCAAATTTAAGAAGAGTTATGGATCCTCGAAGTTTATCCCTTGATGATCAACATTTCCTTTGGAGATCTCGAAAAAAGATTAGCAGTAATTTTCCTTCAATGCTTCCGATTATCGCTGATTTGCCGTTGATTTGGAAAACTCGGGAGACCTTTTGTGAACTTTATGGAATGCTTGTGGAATGGCCCCTGCTACAATGTGATGCTGCCGTTGAGTTATTAGATGGAAAATGTTGTGATACATGGATTCGAGATGCTGCTGTGGATCGGATTGATCGGGCCCTGGATAATGATCAACTTCAACTATATCTTTTACCCCTGGTCCAAGCATTACGGTATGTGTATTCCTCAGAATGATGCAATAAGACAATTGAATTCAAATAATTTTAGGTATGAACCATTTGCAAATTCAAATCTTTCAAGAATGTTGGTTAAACGTGGACTTTTAAATTACAAAATTGGACATACACTTTTTTGGTTACTTCGAGCAGAGCTAAATTATTTTGATTTATCTCCAAATGTTGTTCGAGTTCCGCAATATTATTCAAGGATTGCAATTTGCTTGGAAATGTATTTGCGTGGAAATTCAATTCATTTGGATTCAATTAAAAAGCAGGTTGAACTTGTCAATATTTTAACTGAACTAAATGCAATGGTTAAACTTGTTGGAGCAAAAGAATTTGCAACGAAACGACTTCAACAAGAATTATTCAATAAAAAAGATGAATTACAAAATATGATTTCCCCCTTAAATCCAACAGAAAGTTTGGGAGAATTATTGTAAGTTTTCTTATGTTGATTACTGTAGTTTTTGAATAACATATACAGTATACCAACACCATACTTATCCCTTTATTTAATCATTGATTACGGTAATATATTAAAATTAGATAATTTAAAGAAATACACTACAACAATTGATTACTGTAACTAACACTACCGTATCCTTATCCTTCGATAACTTTTAAGCGAATATTCAAATTTATAGGATTGAAAAATGCAGTGTCATGGGTTCTGCCAAACAACCTTTAAAACTTACATGGAAGAATCCAGAGCCAATGGCAAGGGTGACATCAGAAAACCATCAAATTCTCTTTAAATTAGGGGATGATCTTCGGCAAGATATGTTAACCCTTCAAGTTATGAGAATTATGGATGCAAAATGGAAAACTCATAATTTGGATTTCTGTATGACCTTGTATGAAGTACTTCCAATGGGAAGAAATGTATGCTATTTGTAGTTTGTTTAAAAATTACCGTAATTCTGTAATTACAGATTGGAATGATTCATGTTGTTCAAAATTGTCAAACCCTTTTTCAAATTCAAACAAGTGCCGGACAAATTGGGTCATCATTTAACATGGATAATAGTTTGTTGAATAAATATATTTATCAAAAATGTTCAAGTGACAGTAAACAGTAAGCTTTTGAAAATTTGAATAAATTCGGTTACGGTAATTTGTAATTACTTTTAGGTATATGGAATGTGTAGATCGATTTACTTATTCATTAGCGGGATACTGTATTGCAACATATGTTATTGGAATAAAAGATCGGCATCAAGATAATATTATGTTAGCTAAGGATGGACGGGTAAGGCCCTACAGTAATCTTGTTTCAATGTGCATAAGTTGTTTCAGATATTTCATATTGATTTTGGACATTTTCTTGGACATACAAAACGAAAACTTGGAATAAATCGTGAAAGAACGGATTTTATTCTAACAGAACATTTCCTTTACATAATTTCAAGAGGAAAGGGAAATTTCCGTGATACGTAAGTTGCTTTAATTTTTTGCCAAATAATCTCAGTCGAAATGTCCAATTATTTTTGTAACATTCAAAATTCCAGATATGAATATACATCATTCCGAGAAGCTTGTGCCCAAGGTTTCATGGTCCTTTTTCATAATGCTCGATTCTTTATTGTTTTATTTCGAATGATGCAATGTATGGGTTTACCAGAGCTTTCCAAGCAAGAACACGTTGATTTTATAAAACATTCATTAATGTTCGAAAAACCAAAAGAAGAAGCAAGGTCACAGTTTTTGAAAATTTTTGATGATGTTGTTAAATCTGATTTATCAACCTCAGTTAATTGGTTCTTTCATTCCCTCAAACATTTGTAATAAATTATATATCAAATATTGTGTAATATTTGTTTGTACAGTAATTTTTATTGTTAATAAAAAATAAAAGTTTATCAAATTACTTTTTTTTTGTTAAGATTTAGAAGTCACCTTGAATGTTTAAAAAAATAGTCGAAAATGTTAAAGTTCAAATACAGTAATCTTGCGAAACAAACGTTTTATTGAAGTACTGTAGCTTACGTGCAGCAGAAACCTAATCCAAAAGAACCAATTAAGAAAATCATAAATGAAACAATTGCAAAATCAATCATAAAAAATCCCGTTTAAACTAGACTCATAAATTTTCTCGCCAAATCCCATTGGAAAAATTGTAACTTTTTTCTAAACAGCTTAATAAATTTATTTGATGTAACACCGATTTTTAAACGATGAGTCAATAAAACGAAAGAAGAAGATCTAGTTTGGTTATAACTGACTGAAACAAATTGAAAGAATAAATAAAAACGAGTTATGTAACGGCATGAAAATGGATGATTCAAAAATATTGAAAAAAAGGATATATTTATTTGGCGTTTAACTAAAAAATCCCCTAAAGGGTTTTGATATTTTGATAAAATTCATGATAGTTTTTAAATCACAAAATCTTTCTCTCTTCTTTTCTCGTCATTGATTAAATAAAGAGATATATAAATGTTTGATCAAATATTGAATACTAAATAGGCGGGATAAGAAGGGGGGATAATCCATCCCTTGAAACAGAAGAAAAAAAACATGCATCAAAGAAAAATTAGGCGATCGCGTACTTTTCTTTTATATATTTTTTTCTTTGATCAAAATCTTCTTTTTCTTCTTCGTCAATGTCGATGATGGCATCCCGAAGATTATTATTATTATTTTCATATTTTTTAATAATAATATTTATAAATAATTCGTTGGCACAAACCCTTCGACCAAATAATGTTGTAATTGATGAAAAACGACGGCATATTGATGCTGATTCGGCATGGTTGGATAAGACAGGTCAAAAGGTTCAACAAATTGGTCTAGATGCATCTGATCCAGAGAAGGTTTTGTTGGATTTATTGACCGAAAAGAAACAACTTTCTGCATCTGCAACTGGAAATATTGCAGTTGCTGAAACATCAGAAGGTCATCGAGCTCAAGTACAGAAATTTGGAAATTCTGGGGGTGTCGCACAAGCTGGTGGACATAAGTAAGTCTAGGTTATCGATTGAAAAAGGCTTTATTGATTTGTACTTTTTATTCAAAATTTTATCTTTTCTAACATACAGTATTTTCGTTAACAGCCATAAATTATAAACTGGCACTTTTACAGGGGTCAATTGAGATTAAAAGAAGATGAAGAAGGGAAACATGCTTTCCTTAAAGCCGACAACAATATCACCCTTGACACCCTTGCTAGGGGATCACTTAAAAATGCTGAAGATACAGATTTTCTAGCAACTAATGAAAGATTTGATTTTAAATTAAATCCTGCTTCCCACAATAATAATACCGGGGAAGGCACAGTTGGCTTCAATGATAAAGTATGCAAATTTTCAAAAATATCCAGAACTTTATCCATTTCAAAAATTGCAGGAAAAAGATAAAAAGGGAACATATGCTTATACAATTCGACAAGATGGAAAACGTACAGAAGCAGATTTATCCGCGCATGACATTGGAGGTGATCAATTTACACAATCTTTATTCGGTCGTCGACAAGAAAAATATCATTGTACCGCAGAGACACCAGGCATCTCGCAATGTTATGATGGACAAGGCCGTTCAGTTGGTAAAGTTGTCGCCGATAAAAATGGCAATACCGTTGTTTACAACGATAAAGATGTCCCAATCGGAACTGGATCCGTTCGAAAAATTAATGATCGATCATATGAAGCTGTGATAAGTAAAAATTTATTTGTTGCAAGATTGAAGGATGCCCGAAGAGGAGCATGTTGTAAACAAATTACTGGACAAGATTGTATTGCCCCAATTAAAATAGCAAATCCACAATTCAATCATCCATCAGAACGTGATGAAAAAGGGGCTCTACATTTAACATGGCCAAGCTGCTTTGATATGTCTATTGATGTTACACTTCCACCAAGTAAGAGATTATTTTGAGGATACTGTCAAGCCCACATCTAGGATTTTTTGGAAAGGGCTGGCCTTTGATCTTTTGCCGACGGCAGCAAAAGATCAAATGGTTTGCCTTTCTCCACCCTCCCTTAAATATGGGCCTAGATACTGTAAATGAGACATAAGCTGGAATCTATTTCTTTCTAAACGATCAAAATTACAGATGTCCATATAAATAAACTTGCAATGAAACTTGATGTTTCAATTCAACCAATTGGAAAACTTCGATGCATGGATGTTGCAACCTGCGGTCGGGAATGTTATTACTGTGATTGGTGTAAGAAAACTCGAAAACTAAAACTTCTTGAAAATACAGATGGAAATCTTTGTCGAGCTACCCAAGAACGCACCTACCGGCTTACCGTAAAACTTTGCCCTCCACCAGAAGATAAAAATTTTACACTTTGTTCAACATTTTCAAAAAGTGTTTGGCAAAAAGATTATTGGCAAAAGGAGGGTGCCGTGGATGTTTGGATGAAATTCTATCAACGTGGACAATCTCGAACTGAATTGGAGAAAGAATTCTTTTCTCAACTTGATAATCCTTTACTTGGAAAAGCTTTTAAATTAGCATTAATTGGGGATTGGCTGGCTGCAAATGGTCTTGATGTTTGTTTTGATTGACTTATTAAACACACAATTACAGTAACCCTTTGTTTTTAGAAAGGCAGTTACACTCCAACAAATTCTGAATTAATGGAATATTTTGTTTCAAAAAGAGACCCCGATCAACTTCTTGCTTGCGAACATGCAGTTGTTGATTATGAAATTGAAGGCGCAAAAGTTAAAACTAATCTTTTGTTTGAAGCTGCCACAACTGCAAATTCTGTAAGCAAATCTAAACTTTATATCTTATTCTACAGTAACTTTTTGCAGATTCCTGAAATCTTTAAAGATAAAAAATGTGCTGCATTTGAAAAACTTCAAGAAAGTCGATTCCAAGAAGAAGTCGCAGATTTTAGAAGAAATGGCGGCGGTGGCGGAATTTTAGGCGGTTTAGGAAATCTTTTTGGAGGTAATCGCGGCTAAACGAAATCATTCATAATTATTTTAAATTTATATATTTTTATATCTAATGAAATACAAAATGTTTGTACAGTAATATTTTTATACAATTTGATTATTTACATTTTTAATATGAAATATGTTTTAACAAATTTCAACACAATAAAAACAATTTTTTTAAACAAAAAAATAAAAGCAATGAAACTAAAAATAAAGATAAAATACATTCAAAAGAAGATTTAAAAAATATAAGATTCTGATCATTTAGATTTTTGTCCGGGATTTTCTTTCCGAGCAGGCTTCTTTTCAGTTTTTGTTTTCTTTGCCTTTTTATAATGCGGTTTTCGATCTTGATAAGAAAAAAGGTAAAAACCAGGAAAATCATTTCCATTGAATTTTTGATCTGCCGTCATTTCAATTCCCAAACGTTTTTGCTAAAAATGATTGTAAAAATTACTGTATTTCTTGCTTATTTAATTTTTTAACCGTTTCCATTTTTTCTAGCATTTTTTTACGGGCTTCTTTAAGAAAATTGACTCTTTCAGTCCATTTAGCTTGATCAGGATTTTCACTGCCGGCAGGAAGAGAAGCACGGAAGAAACGGGGATTGATTGCAGGTTCACAAGTTCGAAGAACTTTTAAAGCAAATCTTCCACAATGACGTAACATTTGTTAAACAAAAGTTAAATAAAATATCTAAAAATAAAAATTTCTAATTTTAAAACACATTTAATTTAAAGGATAGTTGAAAAGAGTTGTTCATTTTCCAGCATTTGTGAGTTACAGTATTTGAAACTACAGTAATATTTTATCGAAAACACCCTTGAAAACTACAAAAGAAAGTAAAATATTAATTTTATCATTTCTGGTTAGTTGCAATGTTTTATTTCATATTTGTCTCATTTTTTCACGATCGCAGTATACAGTAATATTTTACGTTAAAAAAACGTAAAATATTACTGTGACATTTCCCGGGAAATGGGAATGCACAACCCTACTGTCAAGAAATACCCGCTAATAATGAAACGTTGCAAAATGTTTTTAAAACATAGACAACAAATATTTAAAACTAATGAAATATATCATTTATATTATGTAACATAAATTAATAATTAGCTTTTTAAAAACAAATTTATTAATGTTCTATTGAGATAAAATGCAATAAAACATTACCAAATAAAATACAGATAAAATTTACAATTTTAAATAAAATCAAATCACCAACTACTAAAATCATTTAACGTTGATTTAAGTGCCGGTTTCTTTTTTGGAATTCCAGATGGTCCAGCTTCAATTGAAATATCTTTAGCTGCAGGTCTTTTGGATGCATTTGGATTAATATATTTTCCAACGCCACTTCGGAATGTCTTTGGTTTCGGCTTGATTTCTTCTTCTTTTTCTTCATCAGGTTTTTCTCCTCTTTGAAGAGCAGCACGTTGCTTTTGAATTTCAGCTTCAGCAATTTCAAATGGATCAAAAAATACTTCAGCTTTGACAAACCAAACAGGCTCCTAAAAATGAATAAAAATGAAAGTACAAAAATCATACAAATGTATACCCTTGGTTCTTCTGATGAAGATTCAGTTCCAATTTGTTCAATAATATTCAGCGTCTCCATTCCTCCAACCAATCGACCAAAGATTGTATGTTTACCATCCAAATGGCTTGCTTTATCAAGTGTCAAGAAACTAAAAAATGTTTAACGTCATGATAAAAATACCGTAATACGAAAAATACTTACAACTGAGATCGATTAGTGTTTGTGCCTTTATTTGCCATACCTAAAATAATTACTTCAGGTTTAGGAAAACATTATATGTAAAAAGCTTACTTAACACTCCTTTTTTATCATGCCGATAACTTCCACTAATTTCATCTTCAAATGGTTTTCCAAAGATTGATTCACCGCCCTTTCCGGTGCCAGTTGGATCTCCACCTTGTAGCTAAAATACTTTTTAAATTTGAAAACTGAATGAAAGAAACTTACAATAAATCCTGGAACCAATCGATGAAATCGAGAATTGTTGTAATATCCATTTTTGCAATGAACAATAAAGTTTTCACAAGCTTTTGGAGCAATTTTACAATATAATTCAAGATTGAGTGGACCATAATTTGTAATAATTTGAACATATCCATTTTTGGTTACACGAGAATATCTATAAATACAGTATTTAAAAACTATTATAAAGCTACAGTAAAGTATACCTAACAATATTATCCTCTAATACTGCAGAATGATTTTGTGTTACAGGTTCAAAGGTTGTTGAAGTGAAGCCAGCAGCCATCTTTCCTTGACTGTAATGTGCAGCATTAATTTTATCAGCAATTTTTGCCGTTTCTTCTTTTCGTTCAGCTTCTTTTTCCATTGTCTTTAGCTTATCCAAGACTGTTCTGGCTTCTCCACTAACATTGTTGATATAATACATTGGACTTTCCATAGCCTTCTTTTCATCAGCAATCTCGGTCTTTGTTTTGGTATCAAATTGGACATGATAAAATTTTTCCATATTAAACTTTTCAATATCATTTGGATCTTGAAGAGTGATGATATCTTTTCGTTGGAAGGGAACTTCATTTAAAAGATCCTTGAGATAATTACGCTTCAAATTCAATTCATCAATAGCTTCCATAGAATAAACATTTCCGGTTGTTTTGATAGCAACAATAAGACTGGTTTCAGTAAAAACACGATATGTAACTGGACAACGGAAGGCGCCATCATTGTCTTTAGCAAAATGAAGAGTAATCAAATCTTTGATGGACATCTTATTTCCATTGACAGGATTAATACCATTTTTCTTGACATATGGGTAAATTGCTCTGAAAATTGAAAAGTCAAAGTAAAAAGTTGTTGTAACTGAGATCATTTAAGGTTTTAACTGCGGAAGTTAACTTGTAGTCAATTTTTCAACAAAAAGTCGTAGTTTGACTCGTGAGACACTTAGTGATTAGGACAATAAAACGTGAATCATAGCTATCCAGAATATTGTTTGATTAACGACACTTTGTAAAATGTGTTAACTCACGTCATTTCAAATATAATTCCTTCTGGAGAGCATACCGGATCTTTAAATGGAACAAAACTCAAAGCACAATGAGTAAAAGGAAGCTTCTTGAATTCTGCTCGTTGAATCTTTGAAGATTTATCTAAAACAATAACATTAATATACGAGATAAATAAGATGTAAAAGTTGCTTACCATCTTTGTGACCACCATAGAGATCTTTCCATTCTTTTGTTGTAAGATACCTGAAATAATAAATCAGAAACAGAAAAGAGAAAGAAAAACTTACAATTTATCAGATTGATGCTGCTTTTTTCCCATTGTTTTTAAAGTTTCAGAAACGTTTTCAAAAAAACACTTGATTGAAATTTGGCTTCAAAAAAATTTCTTTCTTCAACAATTTTGCTGCGTTTCTTCAGACACAGAATGCCAAATTATGTTTGTGAAAAATGCAAAAAAATTAAAGAAAAAAATACAAAATCCGAAACTGTAAAATTGCGATTCCGACTTTGAAGTTGCTTTCAATACTGGTAATTAGAATCAGATTTATTCAAATACAAAGACATATTACATCGTAACAAAATGTAGAAACCTATTTATTTAACAACTGTTTAACATAAATATTACAGTACACAAATATAAGCAATCACAAAACTCCAACAAGAACTTATAAATATTTTTCAATATCTTTGACCATATCTTTTGGTTCAGTGGTTGGAGCAAAACGTTTAACAATGTTACCATTTCTGTCAACCAAGAATTTTGTAAAATTCCATTTAATTGCATCAAAAAGTGTTCCACCTTGTTCTTTCTTCAAGAATTTATACAAGGGTGCAGCATCATCACCATTAACATTAATTTTGCTGTAAAGATCAGGTTCAAAATTGAATTTTTGTGAAACAAAATTCTTGATATCCACTTCACAGCCAGGTTCTTGAGATTTAAATTGATTACAAGGGAAAGCAGCAATTTCAAGGCCTTGAGATTTGTATTTATCCAAGAGTTCTTTGAATTGAGTGTAATTTGAATTTGTGAATCCACATTGAGAGGCAACATTTACAATGATAAGAACTTTACCCCTGAGAAGAATGTAACATATTATAATAAAGATCAAAGAAAGATAAACATACTTGTATTTTTCTAATGAAACATCTTTTCCATCAGCATCTTTAACAACAAAATCATAAAGTGATGAAGCCATTGTTGAAGAGAATCTTGAAACAGTAATTGGTGAAAGAATTCGAGAACCGACTGAAAGCATTCTGTAAAAATTTTATTTGACTATAAACAATAACAAGTTTTTAAAAAATGAGCGTTTCGTTACAAAGTACAAAGTTTAAACTTTCAAAAAATTTCAATAAAGTGATGACAAAGGATATAAAAATATCCGGATAAAATGCTTTGACAGAAAAAAAGTTTTATCAAAAAACATTTTTTTTATTGATGATGACAAAAAAAAAGGATACACAAACATACACAGAAAAAACGAACACGAAAAACTTTCAAAAATCATTGAATGAATTAATCGCGGGCTTTAAAAAGAACACAAGCTAATTTTCCAATAAAAAAATAAAGAAAATATCCATGTTCATGGGTGATAAGGGAGCTAAATTTTCGGCCAACAACACAATGCCATGGTGGAGAGATTATATCAAATCCATGTTTGATATATTGTGCAATATCACCTAAAAAAGGGAATGAGAGAATTTTAGTAAACAAAAACAAACAAAAGAAAAAAGTTAGAGAGTCAGAGGAAGGAAAAAGGACCATAAATGAAAAACATGAAAAAAATAATCTGAATTTTTCCAATAACAAAAGTGACTTAAAAAGGGGTAACCAAATTTTAAAAGATTAAATACAATCACATTTGATCTTTTTGATCTCAAATTTTTAAAGGGCCCATTTAAATGTTGCATATAAATTTACTGTAGGGTTACTGTATACACAAAACAAAACCAACCATCATCATTATGCTTTTGCATTGCTTCATCGGCAAGTAAAACAGCTTTTTCAATCATTTCAAGCGGCATTTCAGAAGCTTTTATTGTGACCTTAAAAAATGCAGCTTTCATTACTTTTGCAGTTTCATATAAATTACAGTATCTCTCTTACCGTATACTTTGTATTAAACTTCAAATTTTTAAAATTGATATTTTCGACATCGCTTTTGATTGAACTTCCTTTTCGACTTCTAAAAATTCAGAAAAGATAAAATTAAAAATGCAATAAAAATTTTGATGGCCAATTTTCTCCCAGAATCTTATGGCAAAACATTCCAGGACATTTCGCCGAAACTTTTGTCGAAAACAACTAAGGACAAATTTTTCGGCGAAATATCCGGCATAAAATGAGCCTGACTAACTTTTTGTTATTGCTTTTTGTAGAACTTGTTTCATTTGGATTGAGAACTTTTTGGGATGATTTAAATTGCATAATTTCTGGTTCACCAGCTTGATCGTCTTTTTGTTGACGTGGAAATTCAAAGGAGTCAGAAAAAACGGTTTTAGCTTTTTTGAATTCATTTTTGCTTTCATTTTCGACAGCATCTTCATAAGCAGCAAGATGAAGGGAAAGGGTGCTGCTGCTGGATTTGGCATTTTTGAAATCACCAAATTCATTTCTCTTCTTCCATCGTTTTTGAGTTTCTTCATTTTCAGAATCGTAAAAATTTAAAAATTTTGATGCTTTTGAACCTTTGTCATCACAATTGACATCACGTTTTTCTTGTGAACATACAGTAAAATCTGATACTGTAGTTATGACTGCAGTCTCGGAAAAAAAATTCAGAATACTTCGATAATTTACCTATTTATGCTAAACAATTTTAGGTTATCAAAACATTGTTTTTCGAGACTGCAGTAATTGTTTTTTTACCAGTTTTATTCTTTCCATTGTAAATTGAAGAAGTGCTTTTGGATGAGAAAAGATTGGCAGCTGCTGAACATTTATGGTCTGAATTTAAATTAAGGTTGCTAAATTGATCATTTCGATTTGAATTTGAAACGGCAAAAGTTTTTGAGTTGACAGAAAAATCTTTTGTTGCCATCTAAATTTTAAAAAAGGTTGTAAAATTTAAAACAAGGTTACGGTATAAAATATCAATGTTGAACAGATCTTTGATAAAATGAAAAATGTTGACTGCTGAAACAAAATTAAAAGAACCAAGACTTTCAAACATACTGCTCTCGAATTTGCTTTTGGAATGCTGTGATAAAAGGATCAAACAATTATTTATTGCATCATTCTTACGTAATACTTTAATCATGATAAAAATTTGCTACGAAAACGACAATGAATAATAACAGTTGGTAAGTTGTTTCGTTATGGACAAGGACAACAAATATATTCAAATAACATTATTTATTTTTTATTAACAAAAAACAAGAGTAAAAATAAATCGATTAAATATTAGGTATTATTATTCAATAATTACACAATTTGAATCATCAACAACCTCTAACATATTATCACATTCATACATTTTTGAAGGCCATCCATAATCGATTGTTTCAAGTTTTACCCGACATTTTGAATCTGTTTCTTTCCATTTGAATGGTACGGTAGTTTTCTTACATTTTGGACATTTGACAAACAGCTCAGATGAATGCAAAGTTTTTAATAAATATTGAGATAAATTTGAAATTCTTGGCTGCTAAAAAGTTGAATTTTAAAGATCACAGAAAAGCATAGATTTCGCAAATATTACGTCATTCTTATGTAATAGCTATCAGTGCTCTTTTGCGGTATTTTGCCTGGACTTCTCTAATTAAGGATTTCTAATAAAAAAGTCATTTAAGTGTTAGTTCCCTCTGACTGTGTTTGTTTAAAGCCCTTACTTAAATTTTCGGTCTAAAACTACCACAACCTTTTTTAATATACAGTATTATATCTATTGATTTAAACCTTCAAACTTGTGTATTGAAAAACAGGTGATTTTTAAAAACTAAATTAAATAGTGCTTAAAAGAACAGATGTTTTTAGTTTTTTGACGTCCAATTCGTTTCTTAAAAATCTTATCACCTGTCTTCAAAAATTTTAAGCAAAACCCTTCCGCAGCAAAAGAAAGAGCTTACCTTAATTTCAGCTGAAGATCGGGCACTAATAAATCGATTTCCCATTGAAACTTGTCCAACTCCAGCACAGGCAGAAAAATTTTTAATTGATTCAACATGCAAATTTTCCTTTGAAAGATGTTCATGACATTGAATCTGTTCATGCCGATCCACGCAAGTTGATTCATTGTGATTCTTCAAAGTGTAATGCCGCCAAGCGAATGATTCATTTCGAGAATTTTCACCACATGATGAAGCATGAAAGTTTGGATTCTTTAAAGGCTTGTAATTGCAATGTGCAAAAGTTTTATAATTTGAGAGAGTTTCGAGATGAGCATCTTCAGAATCAAATTGTAAACGAATTCCACGCAAATGAATATAAAAATATATGCATAAAAACGCAAGAATTGATAAAATTGTAAATGTTACTGTCTGAAATATTTATAAATTAAACATAAAACAGAGTAAAAAAACAAACCTCACAAATACTTATATAAAAACATGGACGTCGGCGAAGCAAATATCGAAGCCATTTGTACCGAGTTGAAATGGATTTTGGGGTTGATCGATGTGTCATTTTTTTTTAAAGTTGTTGTTGATAAAAAAATATTTCACTCAAATGGAACACATAAAAAATGTAATGTTTGTAAAAGATCATCTTTTGTTTCGTGTAAGAAAAAAGTTGTTGATACAATTGATTATGCAAATTTTGGTATTTGTAGGTATACGGTAGCAAACATATAAATTTTGAATAAAGACAATTTTCTTCATTTTTATGTCATTTTCATTTCCAGATGCTTAAAAAAATTTTAAAAATTTATCAATTTATTGATTTATTTTTTGTTGAATCATTTAATTTAGATGACAACATAAAAAATTATATCTAATTATGATTTGCTTTTTTGAAATTGTTGAAAATGTTAAATAAGTTTTTGTTGATTAAGGTGAGATCACACTTTTGAATTTTATTTAATTTAAACTACAATTAAAAAAACATATTCAAAGATCTTCTCACAAAAATGTATTCTGTTCCAATTAAGAAATTACCGTAATTACATTACTAACAAACATTTTAGGATTAAAAATTCAATTATTTATGGAAACTTTTCCCACGCTTTTTTTCCCTTCGTTTCCATAGAAACAATCTTTTTTCCTTTCAAAAATTAACTTCTTTTTTTATTAAAAATATATTATTAAAATTTAATGTTTGTAGTCTGATAAAATTTAAAGAAAAAAAGGCCCATGGAAAGGTAATTGATACTTTATTTTTCTTAAATGTCAGAAAAAGAGAAGAAATTAGAAAGATACATTCGAAGTTGAATGTTTCCTTGTTTAAATTTGGTAATATTTTATTTAACTTTTATACAAATGATTCAAAGAATTAATGGAACAAGATGTTTTACATGTCAAACAGGTCCAGAAAGGATTATTTGTTCCCTTCAAACGGAATGCACTGGAAAAGGATGTTACGTAATCATGGATGGAAAGAATAATGCCGCAGGGTGTACATCAGATATTGATCCAACAACAAGACTTGTTGGCTGCTTTAATGAAACTTCTACAAGGTATTATTACCGTATAGTGATAAAATGATAAGAAATCCTTTTTAGAAAAGTTTGTGCATGTTATACAAATTTTTGTAATACTCCAATTGGGACTGTTTCATTTGTTTCGTTGCCGTCTTCCCCTTTAACAGCCAATATCAGTGCTCCATGGGATCTTGGATTTATTCCTACAACAACTTTATTGCCTGCAACAATAACAACCACAACCATATTACCTACTACTGTAACATTATCAACCACTCCTGAATTAACAACTTCGATATTAACAACTACAATTATTCCAACTACCGTAACTTCTGTGTTGACTACCACAATAACCTCTACCACTACATTAATACCAACAACATCTTCCATGCCTGCAACAACATCAACAACAACAAAAATTCCTTCTACCGTTTCCACCTATCCAACAACTACAGTAATTCCTTCAACAACATCTTTACCAGTACAAACAACAACGAAAAATTCCTCATTAAAATATACCCTTTCAATTCCTTCATATATTTTTATAATAGTTTTAATAGCCAAAAATAAACTAAATGTATAGTTATGCTAATTTTAATATATTAACATCATGAAACTGCAATAAAAGAAGGCTCTAATGGCTACATACTGTAATTCAGACAAATAGTCCTTTGTTTAAATTTATTGCATGTTTAACTTTTGCAAATACAGATTTTGAAAGCAAAAATTAAAGTAATTCATCAAATTCTTGAAACTCAATGAAACCATTTTTATTTAAATCCATTGAATTAAACCATTCTTTTTCGTTTTCAACTTCAGTTGAATTGAAACCCATTGAAATTAAGAATTCTTGAGCTTCTTCAACGCTGATTAAATTATTCAAATTTTTATCAATCGCATTAAATTTGGTTCTCGCAGCTTCAACTTTAAATGTTGTAGATCTTTTCATCTGACATCCACCATCACAATTACAACAAAAACTAAAAAAGAACATTATTGAAATTTTTTTATAAATCTTTTGTAAATTACATATTACATCGTCCTCTTCCAAAACAATAATATTGTGATCCACCGCAACAAACTGCACCCGACTAAAAATAATATCAAAAATAATGTTTTTCAAAAAACAATCATCAAAAATTACGAAATGAATCAAAGTCATGAGAATCAGAATCATGAATCCTGCATCCATTGTTATTCAAATATTACTTCTTCATAAATATTTTCTGATAAATATTGTTTTATGTCTATATAAAAATAAGCAAAAAATGTAAATAAAATAAATAAATAATACTTTTTAGTAAATATTAAAATCAAAAAAGACACCGATTGATTTTAAAAAAGTTTCAAAAGTATGCTTTTAGATATTTAAAAAAAATGAAATTTTCAAAAACATCAAAAAATGTTTTTAAAGTGTAGAAACATGAATTTTAATGATTCAGTTTCGAAATATTTAAGAAAACATTGTTTTTCTTTAAAAACATTTTTCGTCAATTTCTGATGATACAGCAACCGTAACAACAACAAAAAATTTTTCCATACAAAATTATGATTTACCTATTATCTAACATTGGGAATGCTAAAATTATATCAATAGTTTTTTATAAATCAGCATGGACTCATTACAGTATTTAATTAAATTTTTATTTTGTCCTTGATTATGTTTTGATAATACAGTATATAATTAAATTTTTATTTTGTCACTGATTTTGTTTTGATAATACATGTATTTTAAGTGTTGTAAATGAAGATCTTCAAATCCCTTTCCGTTGCGAGAAACGATCACCCTTTCGAAAGGCCTTTCTCCCTAATAATTACAGTAATTTCAGAAGTTTTAACATTAATAGGAGTCACTTTTTAAAATAAACTTAACCTTTTAAAATGCGAATGATGGTTAAATTTAAGCTTAAAAAGAGTACAAACACAAGTTTTTTAGAAATCCCGACTTGCATCAAAGTAGATAAAGCTGACTTAGAGTCTCGAAACGAAAGCTAGCTTTAATTTATTTGCTAAAGACATGCAAATTTTGATAACATCTTTAAAAAATTTATATTTTAAAGTTAATTCATTTAATAGTGTTTAAAGTTATTTAATGAAATTGGTTTTAATATTTTTCTCATAGTTACCATATTTTTATTTTGATAATCAATATCAAAGACTTTGATTCAAAGTACAAAATCTATGGATTAAAAGTCACATGATTTATTTTTTCTTTACAACTAACTAAGTAAACATGAAAATTTATTCATCTTTATCAAATATTTCAACCAGAGATAAGAATTCAAAATCAGAAAAGGTAAAACATATTTAAATACTGTATTAACAGTTGTTGTATAATATAAACTTTATAATTTAAAGGTTACGTACCCGTATCAAGAATCATTACAAAAAAATCTTGATTCTGTTTGGATTTGTATGTTTATTGCAATTCCTGCATTAATGGATGTTGCAAGTTCATATTGGAATCCAGAAGAATTTTTTTATCCATGTAATTATGCAAATATAATTTCAATCAATGATACATTGAAAATTCAAAGCCGATTCAATAAAACTAAAAATGTAGGTTTGTAATTGAGTTAATTAACAAAAATGAGTAATTTATTGGTTAGGTAATAACAACTACCTGATAATGCATATCCTTCCCTTTAGGGCATTTTAGTAAAAGATTCTTTTCAATTACAATTTTTTTCAGGAGATTGATTCATACAATTCATTTTTGCTATCACCAGAAACTACCGTAATCGAAAATGAAAAATATAAATTACTTCTTCAAAATGTGATTGATGAATCTGCAACTTTAAAAAAAGAATTCGATTATCACAAAAATCATTGGAAAGAATGCTTTAATCAAAATTTATTGAAATTTGATCAAAAAATTATTAGTTATCAACTTTGCATTGTTACATTCGGTTTCGGACTTGTTTTATATCAAATCATCAAATGCTTTGGATACATGTCAAAAATCAAAAATCTTAACTTAACAAAAAAGCAACAAGAAGCATATGCAAAAGACTGGAAAGGCTTAAATGCATTTAAATTTAAACTTATCTGTAAATGCGTTGTTCTTTGTATGTTAGCTTCTTGTATTGTACTATTTACGCTTAGATTTTTTCATTCATCTTCACGTGGTGTTGAAATGCCATTCTTCATTTAATTTCCTGCCTTCTTTAAATAAGTACAAAATTGCTATTACTCATAAAAAATTTCTTTCGTTTTTGATTCTCAGAAAAATTCATACCTCAAGTGCTAAAAACTTTAATTGAACTTTTTGTATTTAAATAAATAAATTTAAAGATATCGTTACAACATATATCTGTTGAATAATATTCAGTGCAACATTATTACCCATAGTTGCATTGTCTTTTTTAACAAACAGATGAATTTTATTTAATTTCTGATGAAAACTCGTAGTAGAATCAAAAGTTTAAAAGATACAGCAAAACCAAAACTGATACAGTACCCATTTTTATTCCATCATATACAATAAATTAAACAATAATAATAAATTAAATATAATTAGATTTTATCAAAAAAAACTCTGTTAGCTTTAAAAAAATTACAATTTTATAGATTTTACTTTATCTTTGGGAAAATCAACTCTCAAAGCCAAAACTTTTTTAAGTTCATTAATTGTTAAAATACCACTGCTTGAAGTTTCAAGTTGCTTAAAGAAATTCACAGCTTCTTCAACAGAATCCGAAGATAAAATATTGACAATTTGTGACAGCTTTGAACATTTTTCTCGAACTTTCCAACCAGCAATATTTGTAAGATATGATGCAAGTTGACGATATTCTTTATCCAATTGAATTCCACCCAAATGATTAAAACCACATTTATAAATTACTCGTTCAATTTGATGCGCGGTTTCAACAGAAACACATTCAAGTAATTCCTAAAAATGACAACTACCGTAATCATCACAAAAAATTAAAAAAATGCATACTTCGTAATTTTCCGGTAGTAACGCATCTTCAAATTTATGAATTTGTTCATCCAGTAAACCAATAAAATTTTCAATAAATGGATCCACAGATTCAAAATCATTTAATTGTTCTTCAGTAAGTTCATGGGAATAATCAATATAAGTTTCAGCAGCAGCTTTAAGTCGAGGCCGGAATGCTGCTGTTGAAAGTTTATTGACAGCGATGGAAGCCATTTGTTCAAATTTACGTGAAAGTTCATCAAATTGATATAAAGAATTTTCAAGCTTGCTTTTATCAGTCACATTTATCTAAAAATGAATACAAGATAATCAATTACCGTAACCAAATAGAACAAACCTGTTTGAAATGAGTTTCAAAATCTTGCATTAAACCTTCTTTTAAAGTTGTAATACTTTGAATAGAAGCACGAATATTATTTAAAGCTGCAAGAAAAACTTTCTTTTGCATTTCAGGCCCAGCTTCAGCAACAGATTTTCCATGTTGAAGAACATTGTAAGCAGTTTGAGCGTGTTGATATGCTTCAGCAGTCCAACCAGTACTTGGATAACCTGCTCGGATTGCAGCATTCAGACGATCAAGATAATTTGTTTCCAGTAATGTCATTCCATTATTAATCATTGCACAAACACAATCAACTGAACTTGAAGTAATTGAACGACGAATACATTTTCGAACAATGAAAAATACATCATCCAAGATTGAAGTGGTTAAAGCACCTTCTTCAGAATCTTCCATTTCCAATGCTTTTGATACGGATTCTTGCATGTAATATTGTTCCATCATAACATAATTTCCAAGAATTTCTTGCATTCTCATACCAAGTTTTGATCGATTCAATACCGTATCCAATTTCTTTGTTCTTTCGGTTCTTGCCTTTTTCTGCTTTTCTTGAAGTTCTTTTCGTTCTTCTTCTGTCAGTTCATCATCGTCATCAAAATTCGCTTCAGCAAATGTTGGAGATTTTGGCGGATCTCCGCTTTCGCTCAATGGTCGAGCAGGTGCTTCACCCAACCGACGTTTTAAGAATCTCCAATATAATTCCGTACGAGTATGAATAAGACAACACTGAAAAGAATAAACCAATTTAGATTAATAAAATATGTTAAAGTTACTTCAGAAAGCAGCACATCCAAAGCAATTGGATCAAGTCTTTCTGCAACTTGACTGCCACGAAGAAAATCTCGAACGGTTTTAGTTCGTTGTTCAAATTGTCGATTTTTTATAAATGAATCCAAGACCTGTGTCGACTGTTTATCACATTCAGCCTAAAATAATACTTTTGCAAATTTATTTATTTCACCTAAAACAAACTTGAATAATTTCCATTAAATACAGTAATTTATCAGGACCATAATAGCTGTCAATCAAAGATTGATATTCCATAACTTCTCGAGCAATTTCTTCCAATACCATTGTCATTGTATCAGAAAAGAGAACATTTCTTCGAGTATCATCAGTGCCACCAGATTCCATAATTTTAAAGAAATCTTTGCATGATTTTTCAATTTTTCGACAAAGATATGCACCAAATCTTTGAAGGCCATTTGCATGATCATTCAAAAGAGGGAATAATTTGAAGAATCTTTCCATTGATGCGGTATCCCCAGAAGCAACAGCAGCATCAAAATTTGTTTCAATAATAATTTTTAAATCAGCTGCAGCGTTTTGTAAAGTTTCATATGAAGTTTTCATGGATTGACCAGAACCTTAAAAGAACAAAATTTTATTTATGTGTTACAGTAAGCAAATGTTTACCAGGTAAATCAAAACGTGTTCCCATTTTAGCAACAATTCCTTCAAGGGTATGAAATCTGTGAATATATTGACAAGCTTCTTCAAAATCTTCATTTGCAATTGCAGGAACAACATTTTCAGAACATGTTCGAAGATCTCGGAGATCATTCACTCGAAGCAAACATTCAACGACACGACTCTTTGCAACATCAAGCTCTCGAACTTGAGAGGATATTGAATCGGCTAAGATTGAAACACTTTTCAAATTGCTAGCAAGAGATTGAGCAGAAAGTTCAATCGTTTCAGTTCGATTTGCGAGTCTTGCTAAAGCTTGATCAAATGCACGAAGTTTATCTTTGTCTACTAAAAAACCACAAATACTATTAAAGATAATTGTAAAAAGCAAGCAATAAACATACGTAATCCAGAAGTTGAAATTTCTTTATTAATTTCAAGTAGAGCTTGTTCTTGCTTATCCCGTTCTGTTTGAATACTTTCTCGTAACTTTTTAATTCGATTTACAGATTCTGAATTTCGTCCACTACCAGCATCAGCCGTTGAAGGTTTTACAGGTTTTGGTCGCCATTCTAAAGGACCTCTTCTCTGAAAAATTACGATTAAAATTGAATCATTAAAATTTGTAATCTTACTTCAAGCCTTTCCTTCATTCCAAAATACCCATAATCATTGTTAAATATATCTGATGATTTATTCATTTTAAAGATTCCATATAAAGTGTTTGATATTAAAAAACGTGTAATAAATAGTTTTTAAAAGTATCGGCGCCGCTCAAATTTTAAAGTTGAAGAACAACGACGACGTGAAACGTGGAAAAATTAAATTATCGTGCACTTTGGCGTTGTGTGAATGAAAATAAAAAACATTTTTAACAAAAAATTTTTCTCCAATTTTTTTTACAAAATTTTTATTTCTTCATCAAAGCTTCAAACTTCTGAATCCTTTTTATTAAAAATGGCTTCTAATGATCTTATGTTTGATGAAATTTTTGTTGTAAATGAACTGAATCCAGATGGTAAAAAGTTTATGATGTGTGACAGAGTTAATTGTACTAGGTTTGTTTTGTATAAGAACAATTCTAAATAACATTACTATTGTTTCAGTGAAGTTGGAAATCTTGATCTTATTTTGGATGTTCATAGTGAACTGTTTAAATGCGATGTTGGCACAAAATTTCGTATGCATATTGTCCCAACTTTTCGTGAAGATGGCCTTCCTGATGATGACGAATATGATCCTAACGTAAGTTATTTGACCCTGAAATAAATCAGTCCCAGACACTTCTGTCCCCAGATGTTTTGTTCAGTCACACTTAACTTATGATTTTCCTATTTTATTGCTTGATTTACGGAAATGTAACTGAGGAAGTAATGTCTGGGACAAAGATGTGCTATCATCACCATATGCTTTTCTTTCTAATATCTGTAGTTAAAACTTTTTAGATGTCCAATCGAATGTTAGATCGCTTTGAATATGCAATGTGTGGACAAGTTTATCGAATTGAAGGTGGTGGATCATCATCTGAGAATAGTCAAATTACTGTCTTTGCCTCATATGGTGGCTTGCTTATGCGTCTTCGAGGTGATCAATTGAATATGCAAGGTTTCAAAGATGACAGCACCCTCTATCTTATGGTTAAGAAACTTCATGATTAATTTGGTTGTTGGTTTTTGTTGAGTTTTTACTTTATTATTATTTTTATATTATTAACTGAGATCTCTCCATTTGAAAATAAAAAATTTAAAACAGCTTTTACTTGTTTTTAGCATAAAGGAATCATTTTTTATTGAAGGTTGTGGTACCGTATCTTTGTTTTTCATGGCTACGTGAAAAAGGTTTAAAGCTCATTTACCACTTTTCCCTATCCAAGAACTTGAGTTTTTCATTCTTTTCAGTTGTTTATCGATATTTTGTTTGTGGCTTTAACAAGAATTAAATGTCGCCCCAAACGATGTAATAAGAGATGACATTTGTTCATTTTTTTGATTGCATAAAGTCCACAATATGGTGTTTAAACTGGGCATAAAAATATTTTCAATGACATTTTAGTGGTGTAAAGTCTGTTCCCGATCTGACTTGATCAATGAGGAATAAAAAGGGGTGACATTTGTTGTTTGATTGAGGTTGTTGTTTATTTCCCGTTCCAGAAAGAAAAAAGGTGATCAACAACTTGCTTTGAGGATTGCAAAAGAAAACGTGATTTTATTAGGATTTTAGTTATTTATTTTATTTTAACGGTTTAAATTTTAAAAAAGAATGTCAAAGCGTAGGAAGGCAAAAAAACAGCAACTGTTGGGCTACCGTATCCTTATTATACATACAGATAAGATATAAGCAATAAAAATAGTAATATTACAACAAATTTTAAAATATAGTTAATTACATATGTTCAACATCCAAAGTTCCAAAGAGATGATTTCCCAAAGCTTTTTTATCGGCGGAGAAGAAGAGATCATAGAAGAGATCTTTCCATTCATCATAAGTAATATGAGATTTTGGTTGTCCCTTTTTATCAACAGCAAATTTATGGAATGCTGCATGAGCTTCTTGAAGATCATGACCGTAAACAGCCATTCCATCAGCTAAAATTTAGGCATGTATTTTTAAATGAGGGTTACGGGAATTACCGTATTCATTGATATCAAGATGTCCATCTTCTGAGACATTAAAAAGTTTAAACATAAATTGTTTGTAATCGCTAAACCATTTTGGGACATCTCGTTTTTTGCTATCAATCTTTTTCAAAACTCCAATCCATTCTTCGATTGTAACAAGTTCATCGCCATCACTATCAGCAAGACGTTGCAAACCCTCCCAAAGAGCCTCAAGGGTTTTTCGAGCATATCCCATTTGTTTGGATTCAGCTCCATAAATTTCACGAATTTTCTAAATATTAATTGATGAAGTGATATGGATACTAAATGATTAGTTACAGTAATCTCTTTGTTAAAAACTTACTCGAAGACAAACATAAAAATCACTCCATTCAATTTCATGTGAAGCATTTCGATCTAAAAATTAAATGTTTACTACAGTATGCTTTTAAATATAAAAAATCAACTGTAGGCTACAGTATCCCTGTGAATCACATACCAAAAGAAAGAGTGAAAATTCTTTCCCATTTTCGAATTAAAAATGGATCAATATCTTTATTCTTTTCAACCAATTCATCAAGATGAATTTCATGTGTTCCCTTAAATGAAATATTACAACTTCAAAAACACAAAACTACAGTAACTTACAAAATTTTTAGGATGAGCCATTTTCTTCAAGTTTTACAATTTCAAAAAAAGAATTTTAAAACGCAACTTTTTCTTACACAAATTTTAGTTTGTAATTTAAAAGAATTTGCTGGAACTTTTAATCCTTTAAAAAGAAGATTTTATTGCTTAATGTAGATCCCGCCCTTTGGCACTCAGCCAAAATTGTTGTTTATCTCTCTCTCGGGATCATCATCCCTGACAAATAAATGATGGTGATCGAAATAAACAACATTTGAAAGTAAGCAGGAAGAATGCAAATGCTGACTGACAGGCGTTTTCAATGATGACAACTTTTGGCTTGCTTTCTTTGATGATCGGGGGTGGCACTAAAAGAAGAACAAGGAAAAGGGATAAGATTAGAAACAAACAAAGGTGATAGCTGATATGGGTCATGTGTGAAACGGATATATAAAATTGTTGTTTATTTTTACAACAATGAATGACTCTCTTGTTGTTGATGCTATTCTTATTGTTCAAAGGTTGAAAATGACATTTATATCTTTTTTTCTTTCTTTTGCAAAAGAAACGTTTAATTATATCTCAAAAGAAAAAGTTTAATGATCATTTAAAGTTCAAAATATTTATGAAATGCCAAAAGTGTGTAATAAACTGCTTTCCTTTTCTTTAAGTTAAAGCGCCGTAAAAACTTAATGCAGACAGAACACATCTGGGAAAAAAGGCATTTAATCTCGAGATCTTCCACCTATCTATCAAAGAAAAATGAACACATTTCATATTCTTACTTTCTGTCAAAAATTACACTTCTTTGGCAGGCATACCCTGAGAGATAGACAACTGATCAACATTTTTTATAAAGAAAAATTTATTAAAGAACACCCGTAACAAAACAAAAAACTACATCCATTTAATAATCATCAAAACCAGCATCATCATACAAGGCATCCCCGTCAACTTCATCGCCATCAAAATCACCGCCATCGCCATCAAAATCATCATATTCACCATCGCTGTAGCTATAGAAATTTCCAATATCAAGATCTCCAATCATATCAGCATATTTTTCACTATTAATTTCAATTCTAAAATACAGTAATTTTAAACGTCAGCACTTGCATTAAACAACTTACTCATCAATATAACATGTAATTTTGAGGTCTTTCAATTCCGAAATATTGACAGTATATGTCCATTTTTGATGGCTCACATCACCATCACCTTCTTCAACAAATTTCGCGCTTTCAAAAGCACTTTGCATTGCAGTAACATCATCTTGAGTCTAATTAGTAATTATTAGCTCTATTAAATTAAATCAGAAATGCATACCGTATTGATATAATCCGTACGGCAATAATGAAAAGCAACTTTATATTTGATATTTGCAGTTTCGAGTTGTTTACGAAGTTCACCGATTACAATTTGAAGATATTCAAGATGAGGAACAAAATGCTAATATATATATATTATATGTATAAATGCAGTAACAAATCAAAACCTACATATCCAAAATGAACAACGTCATCACCTTCATCAATTTTTATTTTCAAATCAAGTTCCTTCAAATTGGGAAAAATCTGCTGAAGGCCTTCAAGAAATTCAGATGCTTTAAGTTCAGATAACATTGAAAAATCATGTCCGAGAGAAAATTTAAGTTCAAGCTTTTCAACAGTTGGTAAAACAGCACTAAAAATTATTGCCATTTATTAATTTAAGGATAGTGTTACTGTTACCTATGTTTACTACCATGAATTAAATCCCAATATGCAAACCAAGATTCGATTTTGTTAATTTTGAGTGATCTGCAAGGAATTCGGAAAGTAGCGAAAAATTCCTGAAAAAATAAATAAATAACAGCGTTGATAGAAGCTTTGAAAAAAGGACAAACTTGAAATAAAGTGGATTCATCGTTAATGACGAAAGCTTCAACTGCTTCGATGTTGGCATAAAAATGTTGATCAAGTTTTCCAATATCAATCAAAGAGCGGAAAGGTGCAGAAATTTTCGTAACAGATGTATCCAAAAGATGTTGCCATGCTTCATTATTCATGTTAAAGGTTGATACAACTTCACAGAGTCCTAAAAATAATCCGTGTACGCGAGATCTGAAACCTTTAAAATCTTACTATTACTATGTTGCATTTCTCTAACCATAGCCATTTGATACGATTCATCAAAACCTTTGACAATCAATTTTGGAACAAGTAAAGAAATCTTCTTCCAAAATCCAAGTGGAAAGCTTTCAGCATTGATGGAACAATTTCTCTATAAAGTTGTTTTATCAGCATCAAGTCAAAAAAAGGAATATCGCTTACCAGTTCAATCGAAATATCAGATTTATTCATTTGCACAGCTTTAACATCACGCAAAAGTAAATTAAAAGCATTAAGGGTTTCTCTACCAGCAAAAATGAGAGGTTCAATTTTGAGAAAGTTATTGAAAGAAGATTGAAAAGGTTTTTTCTTCAAAGCTTCTTCAAAGACTTCTTTGATAATTGGAGTATTAAGTGTTGGAGGAGGCATTGTTTTTTACGCTA
Organism: Panagrolaimus sp. LJ2414; assembly: GCA_024447195.1. Classification (NCBI taxonomy): domain Eukaryota; kingdom Metazoa; phylum Nematoda; class Chromadorea; order Rhabditida; family Panagrolaimidae; genus Panagrolaimus; species Panagrolaimus sp. LJ2414. The sequence goes on along the minus strand of JAMRXY010000004.1, from coordinate 2,594,643 downwards.
AAAAAGGATAATAAAATTATTTATTGTATTTATAAAAAAGTCATAAAATTTAGAAAAATGTTAGATTTGACTCAAATCATTTAAGACGACGGCGCGATTGAAGAGTTTCAATGTTTTTTTTTTGTTTTTGCACAAAAAAATGTTTCGAACAGTAATGAGGAGATGTTTCAACGCGAAAATTGTAGGAAAGGGAAAGAGCGCGAGTTTAAAAATTTTTTTAATTTCGCGAGTAAGAAGATTTTGTAACGAAACTTTTGAAGATTTTTTATATAGTTTTTTAAACTATTTAAAAAAACTAAAGTCAGAATTCTCAACTCAGAAATACTCTGACTTTTTAACCGAAACATTTTTTAAAAGCAGAAAAGCAAAAGCTTTCTTTCTGGAAGATAGAAGAAGGTGGAAAGTGAGAAGAGCTAGATATTACAAAAAGGATGCTTAATTTTAAAATAAAAACAACTTTAACAAAATTACAGTAGCATTTACAGTACTGAATTTTAATCATTTTGTAACACATTTAATGATTTTTTGTTTTTAAAAATCAAATAAGTTAAATCGAATATAATGGCAAAAAACCAGTATTTTGTTTAAAATATGAGTGAAACTTTGTATCAGTCATATCTATTTTTCATAGACAGTTGCAAAAATAATCGAATTTTTTAGCAATGGAAAATGCAAAGAGTGAAATATTCAAAACTTGCAACGAACTTTAATGGTAATGAAGTGTAGTTTGATGAAAAAATAAATATCATACTGTATGATTCATACAACAATTATAATTAAATTATTTAGTGTTACAGTATGCAACATTTTAGAAGTATACAAATACAGTATTACAAACAATTAAAAATTTAATGAGCAGTTGCAGGTAAATGTTCAACTTCACGGAAAGTTTGAATGTCATGTGCGGCAGCGGCAGCTTCCATGCCTGCTGCTGAGACACAAGTAGTTTGTCGAACTTCACCTTGTTGATGAATATTGTATGAAACTTGCTTCTGATTTGCCATTGCTTCTTTTTGAAGTTTTGCCCCAGCTTCAATTAATTTTGCGCCTAAAAGCTTTTTTATGTTTAAGTTTGCATTAGTTTATTTATTCTAATTTACCAGCTTCAGCAAGAAGTTCTTGTCCGATTTCTTGATGTTTCAAAGCTTCGGCCGTTTTAGCATTGGCTTGTTCGGAAGCAATTCGAGCAGCTGCTTGTGCCCGTTCAGCTTGAACAAATTCCATTTCATTCTTTTCAAGGGTGGCTTGAGCCTTTTCTCGAAGTTCCCGAGCTTTTGCTTCATGCTCCTCAGCACTTTTTAAATCTAAAGTTGTGGTTTCACTTTCTTGAATGAAAGTTTCTGCTGCTGATGTTGCTGCTGCAGGGGGTGCATCAGTGCTGTCATTGGTCAAACATTCGCGTTGAATTTCACGGCATTCAGTTGCACCTGAACGATTTTCAATATCAATATCACATTTCTCTGAACGTCGGCATTCAGTTGTATGTTGATGGGAAGGTTTTGAAGGATTTGAATTTCCATTAAATTTATTTATCAAATCTCGAATATTAGCATTTGCTTCTTTATTTGAAGAGGACATTTTTTGAAGGCAGAATACAAAGTTTTATTAAAACAACAAATTTAAAAACTATTTTTTTGTTGATAGAATTTGCTTTTCTGCACCTTCCTTATATATACGATGCATTTTGTAGAACATCAAAATATCCGAAAATAAATATAAACAAATATTTCGCAAAATACATAAAACCCAAAACAGATGAAATCAACAAACATTCATGAGAGAGATTGTGTGCAAAAGAAAAAGGGAAAGGAAACATTTTTTGTTGTCTAAAATAAACCATCTTCGGTCAAAAAACATCATAAATGATGCATCCATTTCAGAGACTCTTTCCCTATCAGTTTTGTCTAAAAAAATACGTTTCAAAAGAATTTTGTAAACAATTTAATTTTTTTGTTGTTTACTGTTGTTTTTTAAAGGTTTTCATAAGTAGAGACCGGCAGCTCACAGAAAAAAGTTCGTAAAAAAATACTTTTTTGCGTGAATTAGGTACTTTTTAACCTGATTAAGCCGAAAATAAAATCAAAAAAATTATTAAAAATCATTAAAATGCCGAAAATAGCAATTAAAAATAGTACAATACAAAAATTTTTGGTCGAAAAAAATAAAAAAGGAACACTTTTTTATCGTGAAAACTTTCGTGGTGCGTTCATTTTTGTCGAGAGAAAAAAGCTTTTGCACTTTTTTTGCAACTTTTTTTGCAATTTTTTAACAAATTCTAGCTCTGCGTTTGCTGTAACTATTTTTCGCATGATTTCGCATGATTTTCCTTTTAACCCAATATGTATTTTTTGAAGGGCTATCCAATGATATAACTCGCTAAGCTTACTTGAGCTTACTCAGGGGTCAAAAAGCTAAAAAACATCTAAAAATGCAAATTTTAGCTCTTTTTCACAGAAAAAACGTTTTTAAAATTAGCATATGCGGAATCAGCGTAAAAAAATACGTCTAGTAGGTCTGATAATTAGTTTGTAAAAAAAAGTTTGAAATTTCGTACTGTAACGAAGAAAAAAAGAGAAAAAGAAAAGAAAAAAGTGTTCCTCGCCGGTCTCTATTCATAAGCAACATTTTTAAGTTTCTAAATTTAGAAAAACTAATTTTGCAATGAAAAATCAAAGAAAAATATAATGGCTTATCTAAATTTTGAAATATTCCGAAGCAAAATAAGATTCCAAAAACGGCGACATGCCGCCACGGTGCAGGCAACGTGCAAATTTGCAAAATTTTGAACCTCAAAAAAAGTTTGAAGTTAATTTTTTTGAAAGTTCCAGAAGTGAAAAAATGTTTGCATTTTAGTCTACGGTTTTTTGGTAACAATTATTTTTTTTGTTACGATACCTTGAGCAAATTTACATAATTGTAGCGAAAGCATTGTTTTTGGTTAATAAAAAAAACATTTTAAAATGTAATAAAGAGTGCAAGAAACACTTTTTTCTTTTCATTTCTCCATATTTGTTCTCTTCCAATCAAGTCAGTCAGGCATGCTTAACAAACTCAAAAATGCTTTGAATCCAAAGAAGTCAAAGCTTGCTTCTGATGTGCCATCGCTTCCTGCTTCATCACTTTCAACATCACAGCAACAAGTCGCTTCACCAACAACTCCAACAACGCCAACTGCTCAAGTTGCCTCACCTCCACCTCAAACAGCACAATCATCATCATGTCCATCACCAATAACTGCAGTTGGTCAAGTTTCATCAATGCCATCAGTTGATTCAAAGCCTCGAGCAATCAAGTCCCAACAAGAACAAAAGCGAGAACAACTACATGGAACAACTTCTCAACGTACTCAAAAAAAAGATTATGCTTCTTTGAATGCTGAAGTTTTGAAACGAGATGTTCATGAAAATGTTGCATTTGGTATACATGTTTTTGGGCCACCTCTTCCTCCTGCAATTCAATTTCGACATTACAATCACAAACTGAAAATTGGTGAAGTTTTGGATATGGGTAGAGGTGGTGATTGCACTGTTATTTCAAGCATACCATTTTCTGATCGATCATATCTCATTCAAAATACTAAAGGTTCAGTAAAGTTTATAAAAATTGAAAGCCTTGGACTTGATAATGTACAAGAACCTTCACTTAATGTAAGTTTATTTATTTATTTGTATTTCTTAGTATGCATATATGTTTATTGTTTTATATCTTTAGCGTGAAGCAAAATTATTGGTTCAATTTTCTGATGAAGATCATCGACTCAAGCAGCCATTCTCTGGAAATTTCTTGAATTTATTTTTTGCTGGAAAAATGAATGGCTACTTTTATATTGTCACGACTGCAGCAGAAATAAATCTTAGGGATTTGAAGAATCGTTGTGGTCGAACATTCTCTCCTGCTTCATTCGTTCATATTGCATCACAAACTTTACAATGCATTCATAATGTTATGGTATATAATCATATGCATCGGTAAGTTCTTTATTTTGTGTGTGACTGAAAAATAATCTCTAAAATTGCCTTTCGAAACTGCCCTTTTTCATCCCTTTGATCATTGCCGTGTAGGCATACATCATTTTTCCTGATCTCTCTCTCTCTCATTTATGACGTCATTGCTGTACGAAATCCAACAAATTATACTAATGTACAATTTTAGAGCAGTTACACCAAAGAATTTTGTTCTCGGAGTTGGTTCAAACAATAAAACAATATACATTGTCAATTTTTCAATTGCACATAGAATTTCAACAGATGAACGTAAAGATAGGTATGTTTAATTTTTTTGCAATACAGTACCCACATAATGTTTACATATTTTTAGAAGAATCCAAAGTTGTCCCAAATTTGAGAATATTAATTTGGTATTTGCTCCTCGTTCAATACATCTTGGTGCAAAGTATACATTCATCGATGACGTTGAATCATGGATTTATTGTTTTATTTGGCTCTATGATAATACTTTATATCCAATTTCTACTGCTTCAGTTTCTGAAAGAGGTTTATTCAATTACAAGAAGAGACTCTTTTATGGTGGTTGTAAGTTTTATATGTACTCATTGATTACAGTAATCTATTTGTGTATTTTAGATGATGAAGAACTTGGTCCAATTCGAAAATATGTTAATCTATTTTTGAAAGAAGTCGAAAAATCAAATAAATCGGTTGTTGATTATCCATTTTTTGCGAGTGTTATTGAACAAATGGCTGCTGATTGGAAAGTAACAGGAAATGAAAAGCTTGATTGGGAAGTGGAACCAAATATTAATAATAATAATACTCTACTGGGACAACAACAACGAGCTCGTGTTTTTTCTCCTTCAAAAAAAAGAGAATCAAAACCACCAACACCTGATAACTTTGAATTGGATAATTTGGATAATAATGTTGATGTTGTAAGTTTATTCATTTTTGATATAAGTTAATATTGATAAGTTATATTATAATTTATAGGATAATGATAATCTTATATCATTTCGTTCAAAGCGTGAAACTGCAGCAGCAGCAAATGTTGAACGAACTCAAACTCCAACTCAAGAAGATGACAAACAACAACAACAATCAAAAAAGCGAGGCAGTAAAAATCGTCGAAAATCTATAACTCTTCGAAATACAACTCGTTCCAAAGAAGTTGGTGGTGGTGGATCAAATATTACCCGTCGAAAAAATGGTACCATTGATGCTACTCAAGCGGATGATGAACTTTTTCCAGTTGCAACAAATCAACAAAAAAAGCTTGCAAAATCTCTTCCACGTGAAAAAGGTGAAAAGAAATCAGCTGGAAAAACTGTTCAAGAAGAAGAGGAAGAATCTCGGGGAAGTTCGGCTAAAAATTTAAAGGAAATGAAGAAAAAAACAACAGTTGAAGAAGAAACTGCAGCCAATAGTACTCAAGATCAAGAATACTCAAAACTTTGACTTGTATTTATTTGATGCTTGTATTATTAACATTTAATAAAGGATTACTGTCATTTATGTTTTGGGATTTTTTATGGGTTTGCTGTTCTTTTCGGGTTGGGATTAGGTGTATCGAGTGATGCTTGCTACAGTATACTTGGACATATTCTTAAATGACAATTGATAATCTAAAATGTTGCCTAATATTAAAAATAGTTCTTTCAAGTTTTTTATATCCGCTTTATCTTGCTTAATCTTAAGCTTCAAAACAAATTCATACGTAAATATTGCTTACTGTCATTATCCATTAATTTTATGACGATAGAAAAATATAGTCTATTTTTTGCTACATATTTGTATCCAAACTCCAAATTTTTTTAAAGTTTTGACCTTTTTGAAACTTTTTTGTACAAAACAATTTTTTATGTTAGCACTTCTTGGCACTGATAAAAAAGCATAAAAAAGAGTTTTGTTTTTTTACAAAAAAGTCACATATGAGTTTCAGAATCCGATAAGGTAAAACTTTTTAGGATAAATCGAAATTTTGTTTTGGTTTGAGGACATTCAAATTTTTGAACTTCAAAATGATGATAAAAAACTCAATAATCTGCCATAATTTTTTCTTTAAAGAACTGACTCATTCTTTCATTTTCACACATGTTTTATTTATTATTTTTTGTTGTCGTCAGCTTTTTCATTTTTTTTAATCCTTGTGAATTTTATAAGAAATTTTCTTTCTTTTGCTTCCTTATCTTTTTTTTGAATTAAGTTTTCATAAATTTTTGGAATAGCATAATCATAACCAAAAAAAGCTGTTGCAAAGAAATAACAAAATGAAAGAAAAAAAAGAACCTTTTCAATGAAAAAGCGAACACTAAAGAGATTATTCTAATTTTTTTGTTAGCCCTTTTTTTGGGTTGACGTAAATTTGTTTCAGTCTATTAAATAAGCAAGTTGAAAAAAATATATTCTTTGATGTTTTAAATTACTTCCTTCTTATTCATTCTTTTTTTCTCCTCCAAACTATGGCATTAATCTTATGATGATGATGTATCGGAAGCACATGGATATATATGATCATTGAATTTATAGTTTAATTAATTGAAAAAAAATTGAAAATTTTCAGGTGTTTTATTCATCTTTGTACTTTCATTTCCATGTGAAAAAAGGCAATTGTTTCTATTTATTTCTCTGTTGAAAAGATTCTTATGATTTATCCCTCTTATTTTTTAATTAACACCTATGTTAATAAAAAAACATATAAAATTCAAATCCTAGAAAAATTTAAGACTTTACTCTTGTAAATTGACAAATTTGTATTTCTCACAAATATTGTGATATTTGAAAATTCTGAGATGCTTTTAGTCTTTGATTATTATTGCTTCATCGAATCCTTTCATACACGTTTCCTGAGGCATTTTTCTTGGATGATCTAAATTCGACCTTTTAAATTTTCTTAAAAAACAGTTATCTTTTCCGGATTAAGTTTGACTGAATACGGTAGAAAAAACCAAAACGATCAAAATGAAAAATGTCATTTTAGATTTTTAGCTTTGACTCTTGCATCTGATTTCGGTATTAAAGCTTTCTTTCATCATTTGTGTAGCCTAAAAATATGTTAGAAAAAGTTTGCTTGTTTTTCTTTTAAAAAAATTTCGAAATATTTATTAATGGTTTTTTCTTTGTTTCTTTTAGTTTTACTATCAATTTCGACATCCAATTAAGCTAAAAACACAAATCCCAAAGCTCCTTTTTAAAGTCCCATAAAAGGACACAGACATTTAACCTCTCTCTTGTTTTTGCTTTCTTGTAAATGAATTTCTGTTCAATTACTTTGAAACAGTAATAGTAGCAATGATCTTTGTTTACAAACTTTTGAAAACCTTTCCCTTTTTTTAAAATTGACGAGGTTCATCATCATCATTATTACTATTATTTGTTAGCATCATTTTGTTTTTACGAAAAAAGAAGAGAGAAAAAGAACCCCCTTGAGGCAATAAATATATGTACTTACGCTTAAACGTATGAATGAATAAGGATGAATGAAAGTGTTGCGGCAACAAAATGTCCGATGATTCATCATCAATAATAAAAAGTAATAATAATAATACAAGTTCTTTAGGGGAGCCGCGGTCGCGGCTCCCGCATACTTAAGTTTTGCATTAGAAATACTCATACGTCACCTTTCATGCCCTTCTCAAACATACCAAGCAACCGCATTACAATTATTCAAGTACATGATAAAAAAATCATGATACATTCAACATTATTTCTCCTTTTTATAACCATCATAGGTTCCTGTGGAACCAACGATCGTTAAACAACCCCATCATCGTCATAACCATATTTTATTATTCCATCACTTTTGGGACCATTGTTGGTTCCGTTGGAACCAACAACCGTAGCAATTTTCATCAATGCATAAGCTTATTTTTTACCATCTCTCTATCATTTTGAATTTCATTGCATAAAAAGAAATTGTGGGTTCGTACCGAACCCACAATTTCCGACTTTTGCCATTCTTTGTTTCCTAGAATTCCCTAAATATGCATTCTCATTCTGACATTTACCGAAGGCATTTTTTTTTATCTAAGAACAGAAATACACTTTTTGTATTTTCATTTTTCATTCTACCGTATACTTATATTCTAATAATCATGTTCTCGCTCATTAGTTTATCTACATTTTCTACATTCATTGTCACTAAACATTTAAATACCATACATTTACATTTTATGTTATACAGTTGGTTCTTATTGCATAATTATAACTCAAACAGTATCAGGCTTATTATTTTTCGCACTTGAAATAACCAAAAAAATTATTGCACACATCCTTTAATTTTTAAAATCATTAAAACAGCTGTCATACATTTTCAATTTTCATCCCATAAATTTTTTGCTCCATCATTTTCACCACCATTATTGGATCCCTCAGAAGCAACAACGGCGGTAATTTTCCTAAATGCATAAACTTATTCGTTAACACTCCTCTCAAATAAAACCAAACAAAATTTAAACTCATCGAAAATGCATTCAAAACATTGTCATTTTTCGTGCTATAGTAATTGTAAATCACATAAAAATTACTATAACCATTGAAAACTTACTAAACTTATTAAAAAATGCATTTCGTATTTCTTTGCAAACTTCATAGCAAAAAAAGAAATTGTGGGTTCGTACCGAACCCACAATTTCTGACTTTTACCATTCTTCATTTCCTTAAATTTCTAAAATCTACATTCTCATTCTGCAATTTATCACACCCAAAAAGCATAATACAAAATTATTTTTATCTAATGCATTTTGATCATTTTTTATCCTACAGTATACACGTATTCTTAAAATCACATTAAAACTCATTGCTTTAAATGCACTTTTCATTCATTTTTCATCCTACAGTACATACATGCAACATAATTTATTTTTTAGACAAATCCATAAATAATAATATGGTATATCAACAAAAAACAATATTTATAGAAAACCACATAAGAATTTTTTCAGTTAACATATTTTGTCTTATGTTTATTGCCTACTAAAAACACACTTTTAATTTGTATTTGCACATCATAAGAAATAATCAACATTTATTAAATAAGTAGAAAACAAACTATAGTCGTGCAAAAGTTTGTTTTGTGTTTAATGAATTATTACTTTTTCATCCTACATTATTATCATAATTAGGTATTTTACGTGCTCACATTAACATATTGTACACCCGAAAAACAAATAACATAACTTTTTGCAATGTTTAGCACGAAAAAAATAAAAAAATGATCTGTGGCTTGTTAATTACTTTTTTCATCCTACAGTAAAATCATTACAAAAAATGTAAACATAAAAATGGACTGCATACCTGAATTGGGGGTTGAAATCACAACCCTATTGATAGACGGACCTCGAATGAGAAATTCCGAAAAATTGCCCAAAGGGGGGACCAAGCTGATTTCTCGAAAAAATTTTTAAAAAATTTAAAGAAAGTACAGTATTTTTGTGAAATAATTTAGTTTAAAATAACAGTTTATTATTAAAACAAAAGATTCAGAAAATGACAAATACTTAAAATAATTCGTTAACGTTTGACGGCTTTCGAATTTTTCTTTGACAAATGCATGGTTCAGTTTCGAAAAAATTAGCCATCGTCTACATCAGTTTCAGGTTGTTTGGCATGACTTATTGGTCCTTTGTCGGCTCCTCTTGGCTGCTGGGCATCAGAACTCAGACCACCACGTGCTTTCTATTCTTCAACATATTTGAAGCAAAAGAAATCCTTAAAAGATGGGCCATTTATGCGCAATAGCAAGATGGTGTCAACGGTTTCGATGTCCATTGACATTCTCCTTTTATCAAATGAGTGAAAGAGGATGGAGAAGCCTCTTTCAGCATCACTTGAACCAATTGGAACAGTGAGAGCTGCACCAAGGAATCTTTAATCTTTTGAGTTCTGGGCTAACTTCAACAATTTCATCATTTCATTCATGCAAATTGAAAAAGTTTTGAGTAAAAAATCTCTGGTTCAAATTTCATCCAATTTGTAAATTCCGTTTCACCAAGTTGATATAACACATCTTGCAACAAATCTTTGAATTGTTTGGGGATATTAGGGGATTGAACTTTTAAACGTTGTGCCAATTCTTTTAATCTCTCATTACAATCATCATTGATATTTAGTTCACGTCCAACTACAGTAATCGAGGTTTGAGCGTTGAGACTTTCAAAGTCTTCAAGGTTATTTCCAGTGTAGTATGAATTTAATGAATCAATAACAGATGTTATGAAAGTTGTTCGATAGGCGATCAGAGATGGCCATGTGATCGTTGAATCATGAACAGCAAATTCAAGCCCAAAATCAATATCAGCAACAGGATTTCTTTTGCGGTCAAGGTAAAGTGTTGCGTCATCATTAATTCGTCTACTGTTATCAATAATAAAGGGTTTACAAGCTTCTCCCCCTTGATAACTTGTTAATACAGGGTCACTTTTTACGCGAGTATATGCAATATTAGATGATGCCCGAAGACTACCTGCACGAACTGTACCGGATCGAAAAGTAAAACCATAAAGGGGTATTGGAACAAATAATATTAACATTAAATATGTGCTAAATCGCATGTTTTGGAACCAATGATCCGTTGAAATAATTCAATAAAATTAAAATCCAACAATCAACAAAATAGTGTCTTGTGAAAAAAAAACTTAAAGTTGCTATGCCTTTAAAATAGAAAAAACCAGCAACCGCTTCTTTTTGAGGAGCGTAGGAAAAAAAGAGCTCTAAACTAAAGCTAGAAAAAATTGAACAAAAAAACTTGAAAAAAAACTAACCCCCCCCCCCCCCCCCCCCTCTACAGTAAAAATAAGCAAAAAAACGAAAACAAGGAAATAATTTTCATTAAAATATAGCTGGGCATGAAACAGTAGACCTCGAAATGATGGAACAAAAAGACATAAACATCGATCGGCGGCGCGAAGCGCCGCCGAAAAATTTTTTGAACTTTTTTTTCCGCCGGCTAGAAACCATAGACCTATACCGACCGAGAAAAATCGCAACCCCCCAATTCAGGTATGATGGACTGTCTGCTTTTTCCATTTTTCATGCTACAGTAAATGCATATTCTATACGTCGTGTCATAAGTCATTGTTGAACATCCTTTTATGCTTTTACAACAAATTTAATTAAACATAAAAACAAAAATTAATATCATCATCAACACATTTTCACACATATTCATTTTTTATTCTACAATACATACGTGCAGGAATCATGATTATTGCTCAAAAGTTTTTACATTTCATTTTTTTCATATTTTAAACATCAAAAAACAGTACTTAAAAGTGCACAAATTCATTAACAAATGCATTCCCTAGCATTTTCATTTTTCATGCCATACTACATGCACAAAATCATATAACCCTCATATGCATTTCTACACCACATATAACACTCACATACTCACAAAACACTCATAAAAGGCATACAAATATACAGCAATCATTAAATTCATTAAAAAAATGCATTCCATGCATTTTCATATTTCATGCCATATCACATACAAAAAATCACATAAAAGTCATATGCATTTTTAACACTCATATAACACTCACATACCACTAAAATGCATACAAACATGTACACATCATTGAATTCATAAAAAAATGCATTCCAATCATTTTCATTTTGCATACTAAACTTCATGCATTCATTCACATAAACGTCATATGCATTTTAACACTCATATAACACTCACATAACATTCATACATTGCATACCAACATGCAGCAATCATTAAATTCATTGCAAAAATGCATTCATTGCATTTCCATTTTTCATACCATATTACATACAAAAAATCACATAAAAATCATATTCATTTTTAGCACTCATATAACACTCACATACTCATAAAACACTCATACAATGCATACAAACACATTTGCATGCAATGGGCATCGAACCCATGACATCCTGCACGCAAGCCCTCCACACTACCCACTCCACCATACGTACATCTCAAATATTTACAGACCTCCGGAAGTCATTTAAAAAATTTTTGGCATCTACATGCCATGGGCATTCCATTCATACCAAATTTATCAAAATCGCAAAAGGTCCAGCAGAAAAGTGTCATTCTCAAATAACATAGCGGGTGATTTGTTGCGCAGCACTCTATTTCTCTCTCTATTTTTTTTCTTCCTCCTTCTTCATCATCTTTTCCGTTGGAGGAAAAAAACTTGTCAAAAATCTTCTTCTCTCTTATTTTTTTCTCTTCCAAAACAACTACTACTACACTACGTAAAAATACACGTTAGAATAATATGTGCAGTATTTTCTCTGTCGTTCAATTCAATTACCCCCAAAGTTTCTTTATTTTTTTTGCGCAAAGAACTTCCGAAAAAAAACTATTATTTTTATTGGTGACAAAACAAAAAAAAACTTTGTTATTTTTTAAGAAAAAAATTCATGCACTGCTTTTTTCCTTTAAAAGTTTTTTCTGTCTTTTCCAAATTACTTACTTCGTTTTCGAAGTCTTCTTCTTCCATGAATTTCAAAATCAACCCTTTTTCAAAAAAGAAAGCTTCGAACGTTAAAAAAATAGAGAGAGACTTCTTTCTCAAAAAAATGTCCCCGTCTTTTTTTGACCAAAAAACAAATTTGTTTTTTTCGATGACTCATTTTTAGTTTAGTCATGGCTCCCCATCAATTGAAAATAGCAGTAGTAAAAGAAACTGCAGCGCCCGAAAAAAGAACTAACACAACTCAAACAAAAAAATCTCCATCCTTTTTTGCTTATTTGGAGGTCCGTTTTCTCTCTTTTTTCTTTCTTCTTTCTGCCTTAGGGCATAAAGCTGCTTTCTGGCACATTGAAAGAAAAAAGTGTGTCCTTATTTAACTCTTTTTTTTCTTTCTTTAAAGAGTTTTACACTTTTTTAAAAAATACATATATGGTTTTTGGTTAGCAACAATGGTTTAATAGCAGTGTTATGCTTTGCCCGCGCCCGCCCGCGGGCGCCCGTTGGCGGGCGGCGGGCGGGCGCGGGCAGTTTTTTCAAAAGTTAGCGGGCGGCGGGCGGGCGCGGGCAGATTTTTTCTAAGTCAGCGGGCGCGGGCGCGGGCGCCCGCGAGTAAAAAAGTAAAGACATTTTGTTTTTTTTTCTCAATGCTTTTTTGATAATGTTTCTCAACGAAAATCTACGAAAAAATATTTTTTTGGCATAAAAATCACACGGAAAGACAAATCATCCAATGAAGAAAGAAAAAAGTTTATCACCGCAACGACCTAAATGCCCTATGAGAAAATTTGCTTTCACATTGGTGTCAATCTTTTTGCCGAAAATGAAAGAATAAACTGCTATGAAAAACTTTACATCGTTATTAACTTCAGCTGGATTTTAACCGATTTTATTGCATTCGATTTTTACTGATTTTGACATTACTTATTTCTAGTGAATTTGTATTGTCTAAACCATGGCATCAAGGAAAAGAAAAGCTGCTAGTATTTCTGCTGCTGCAACTCCCGATAAAAAAAATGAATCTTTATCAGGTAAACTTTATATTGACATTATAGATGATCAACAGCTCATTTTACAGACACAATTTTACTTGAAAGAGAAGAATTTCTTCCGTTTTTGGATATCAACGATAAAAAATGTAAAGAATGCAATCAATCTTTGGTTACAAAATAATATTAAAAGACACTTTGAGTCTCGACATCCTGATATTGTTCAAAAACTGCTTGTTGAACATGCAATGAAAACAGCAGCGTCTGCTAAATCTCTAATTACAAATCACATTGATCGAAGTCATGTTGTTACTGGTGAATTAGTGAATCTTTTTTCTTCTGCACCAATTGGGAAATATGATTCTTTTCTTAATATATATTATCAATAATCTTTTTGTTAATAAATAATGAATAAACTTTTAAAATGTTGAATAAAAACTCAAATATAACATTTGCCGGCGGCGGGCGGGCGCGGGCGGTTTTTTAAAAGTACGCGGGCGGCGGGCGGGCGCGGGCGATTTTTTGAAAAGTACGCGGGCGGCGGGCGGGCGCGGGCGGTTTTTTTCAAAAGTACGCGGGCGGCGGGCGGGCGCGGGCGGTTTTTTTCAAAGTTAGCGGGCGCGGGCGCGGGCGCCCGCGGAAAAAAAACAAAAGCATAACACTGGTTTTTTTTGTGAAAAAAGTTTTTTGTTTTGAACAGAAAAAACTACCAAAATCTTTAGCTTTTTCACTTTTGGATTTTCCTTGTTGAAAAAAATTGGAATAAGTTTGGTAGTATTTTTATAAAATTTTTAAAACTAGGCCAGAATTTTTAAACTTTTGCGCAAAAAATCTTTTTCCAAATCAAAAAAATACATTTAAAAAGAACGCTTCAAAAGTACTTTTCTGAAAATTTCCGAACTTTTAAATCAAATTTTTCAATCTTTGTTTCAAACTTTATTTATTTTTTCTCAAGTCCCAAAAGAACACTCTTTCTCAGACATTTTTTGATGCCTTTCAAAATAAAAATATAAAATTTGACTAACATAAAATCAAAATTTAATTATTTTTTCAAAAATACTTTTTTTATCAGACGTCCCGAATCTTTTTTGCCTTCAAAAATCTCATCAAAATAATATCCGAACACTTTTGTCAGTTTTTGTTTTTTTATGGAAAAAAATGAAATTTAAAATTTATCAATGGTTTTTATCTTTTTTACTTTTTTGGCTTTGAATTTTGAAACTTTACGTTTCATTTTATAATTTTATTAAAGCTTTTTTGTTGAACTTTTCTAGTGAGAAAATTCATTTAACAAAATTTTAAAAATTTTGAATTCTTGGAAAATATTTTGAAATATTTTTGAAGTTTTAATGTAATTTAAAGTAAATTGATTAAAAATGTAGTTAAAGTGTTATGTTTTTATGCTTTAATTTACAATATTGTTTTTAAATTAATAAAAATGGTTGTCATTGGTTTTACGGACTTTTGGCGGCTTTAAATTTTGCTCTCTAAATTTTAGGAGATCAAAGTGGCAAAGACAAATTTGCACATTTTAAAAATTTTTTGTAAGCTTTTAAGTTGGTCACTTTTTTTTAACTTTTTTTGTTAAAATGACTATCAACCTATTTAACACCCTAACTTTTCATAGGATATCGTGTACTTTCATTCAAATGTTTCATTCTCACAATTAATTAACGTTTGTCACACCACGATAAAGCGAAAAGCTTACCACATGTATTTCCCATTACCGTAATTTGTGTCCTCATTAATTTTTTCTGCCTCGCTTAACAATTAATTTCACTCAGTTTATTTATTCCGATAATTGTTAAGTACATTTTTGTACACCACGTGTTTAATTTAGAGCAATTGTGTTTGTTTAAAAAATAATTTTTGAAAATTAATTTTTTTGTACTGTACTTCAAGTTTTTGAAAATGCACGTAAAATGTAAAATCTGTATTTACAAAAAATAAGAATTCTGTTTAATAACAGTGTTTTTATTATTTTATAAAATTAAATAATGTAATTAAAGTATGATAAAAAATATATTAAAAATTTTCTATGCATTAAATTTATCAGTTTTCTTTTTTCAAATCCTTTTTCTTTTTCTTGAGAATGCGATACCGTAATCTTTTACAAATCTCTTTGACCTCTTCTTCGTCTTCTTTTTTGATTACCGTATGCCTTTTTTTAAATCCTTTTTTAATGCTCTAAAAGAAAAAAAAGAATATATTTAATAAAAAAAGAGTTAATTTTTTTGAATGACTAAAATTATCTGAATGAAAAAAAGATTTTATAATTTAAAAGCAGCATTTAAATCCTTGCTTTTTTTTATTAAAAACAGGATTCATTGTTTTTGAATCTTTGATGCCAAAAAGCCAAAAAATGTGCCAAAAGTGGAAAGAAAAAAGTTTATTTTGGTTGCAAAAATTTTTATTCTTTCCACTCCCGTTTTTTCTTCTAGAATGAATTTTTAAGCTTTAATCTTTTGATTTTCAATGTAGGCATCAAATTTTAAAGAAAAAGTTTATTTTTAAATTTTAATCATTCCTTTGCAAAGAAACACCGATTTAAAAATTAAAGGATATATATTTTTTGATATCCAAAAGATGCAAATGTAAAAATTGAAAAAATTGTTACATTTTTAGAAGACCTTATTTTGACGTTTTTCATACACGGTATTTCTGTGTTATAAATGTAATGCTAAAAATATACACCTATATTTTTTAAATATTAGGTGCCGATTTTTGGAACAAAGATGGCAACTTTTTTCAGCGTCGCAACCTTTAAAAACAAATGTTAATGAAATTTTTGTTTCTTTCTCAATGATTTTTATAGTAGCAATTACTAAAGGTGGAAAAAACTTTAAAAAAAAAAAGAAGGTGGTGGCTGAATTTAAATTGAAAAATTAAAGAAATAAATATTTGAAACATCTGGTTTTTACCCTTTCATTTTTAAGGCTGGAAAAGTAAAGGTTATTTTAAATTTAAATTTTACACATTTTTAATACTCTATTTTGCACCTTGCTGGCATTAATATATAACTTTAAAAAAATACACTTTTTGAATTTAATTAATTTTAAAATTTCTAAAAATTAAAATTTATTAAAAGTGCAAATTTTACTTTAAAAAACGTTGTTACCTTTTGATTTAATTTTCAATAGTTAATATTGCCCATCTTCAAAAAAATGATGATTAATTTGTTCATTAACTCCCCCCTTCTAAGTACCTCCCCAAAATACCAAACTTGTCTAGACTTAATTGCTTTCTATTCTTCTTTTTTCTGAACGTCTTTTCACAAAATCTTGATTATTCATTGAAAACATTTTTCTTCTAAAAAAGTCGATATTTTTGAAAAAAAAAACAATCTTCTGTTGATCATTCTTCTTCTTCTGAAAAAAGTTGTTGTTTATCATTTTTTTAACCCAAGTTCAAAAAATCTTTATATTTTTATTGAAAAATGATTGATTAAAGAAGAAAGAAAGAAATATTGCAAACGGAAACTTTTAATTTTTTTTATCAAAAAAAATAATAACCCTTTGATTTTGTGAAACAAAAACAAATCATCTGTGTTGTGTTCGTTCTTCTTCTTCTTCAATTTTCATTCATTGAAAAAGAAAGGGTTCAATTTATCTTTGCTGTTTTTTTCTCGAAAAACAGAAGAAACGAGAAAAAAGACACAGTTCTTTAAAATCCACTTGAAAAAAGAAAAACGAATGATTTTAAAAACTTTGACGTTAAACGTGAAAAAGCAGTGAAACAAAAACTTAAAACATGCGATCTTTTTTTTTGTTACAAAAAATTCATCAATGATTATTCTTCCCACCTTTTTTTTTCTCCCTTTTTACCTTCCAATTTTCAACCTTTTTTCTTCCTTCTGAGTAACTAAAAAAGTAACTAAAAAAGTTAGTCAAGAAAAAAGAAAAAATAAGTTTCAATTGTTGTTACTTTATTTTTTTCTGTGCTTTTACTTGCGCAAAAAAGAAAGAAAAAAATTTCAATCATTTTTTTTATTGACAAAACTTTCGTTTTTTTCCGTCATCTTCTTCTTCATCTTCTGTGGCCATTGAAGCCTTCCCCGCAACAATGAAAAATAAAGGATACGTTTTGCAATTTTTTAAAATTTAAAAAAAAGAAGTTTTCACATTTTTTGATAAAGTGTAAAATTTCTTTATAGAAAAGTTGTTATAAAACAAACATTTATTTTATTGAAATGTTTATATTTTTAAAGCCAAAAATTTTATCGTTTAGTTATCAATAACAAAAATTATTTGCTAATTTTTATTAATACCAGCTTTTTTCAATAATATAATAGTAACATAACAGTAGATTGCTATGTTACTATCACTTTTGAAAGTAACACAATTGTGACAAAATGGACACAATTTTTGTTACTGTCACGATTCTTTTGTCTTAAAATAATTATTACGCGAAAATACATTTATTTTTTTCATGCACCAATATGCCTAGGTAATTTAAGAAAAAGTTAAAGATAGTAATTTGTTCTTTTAATTTTACCTTTGATTACGTCACATCCAATGCATAATATTTTTTCTTTTTTGCAACTAAATTTCTAATTTAACTAACAACTATTTAGGCGTCCAACATTCTTTATATTCTCAAAATAAAAGTAACAAAAAACAATGCAATAAATCAAAAATCTTGTAGAGGTGGATGGAATTGTAAATTGAAGTTTTATAACTTCATATTTTTGCTAATATTACGTCAATTAAATGGTAAGATGTGCAAAAGTTCGTAAATGCTTATGCCAAAAAATGCGCATGATAGTAATTTATTTTTTGAATAATTTCCACATTTTTGTTACTATACTTTTTTGGTTCTACCAAGCACTGAAAAAAAAGGATGCGTTTTTAGCCCCCAAAAATGTGCACTTTTTGCCCCCTTTTTGGGACCCTTAACTGCATTACTACCCTCAAGGTGGGGGCATTTTTTACAAAACAAAATAGCCCCTAAGAAGGGGGCTAATTTGCCCCTACTTGGGGGCTTTTTTTAAAGTACGTCGATATATCATAAATTATTTTTTAAAACTTTAAATATATATTTATTTAAATCCCGAGGTATTAATCACACCTCTGAATATCCAAAAATTTCAGGCAAATATTGCACACTCCAATCAGGAATGCGCAACGTTTGCGCCAGCACTGCTGCACCGGATTGCCCCGCTGCACCAGGCGTGCACCAGGTGGTGCAAGCTATTTTTCTGCTTATACAATATCCCATGGTTATTTCCTTGAAATAAGGAAGCAGAAACAAGCTTGATGGATAAGAAACCGCTTTGGCTTATTTATGTTTTTCCGAGATAGAATTGCAAAGCGAAGTCGAAAAGGAAAGCAGACAGCCAAAGAGAGACTATCTCTTCTTATAGAAATAAAAATGCTACGTAAAGGGTTTCTTTTCCAAAAAGCCCCTTTCTGTAACAGGCAATTTGCCCCCTTGTATGGGCTAATTTTGCCCCTTCTTCCGATGGGCTTTCTTAACACTTGCACTCTTTTTTTTCAGTGAGAATTTATTTGAGAGTAACATATTTTTCAAACATTTGAATACTTTTGTTACTGTACTTTACCTAAAATTATTCATGGAAAAATACTTTTATTTCTGTTAAGTTCTTTGTCGACGTAATACTGTAGTCTTTAATTTTGTTGAAACTTTTTTTTTCGCCTTCTGGGTAGCTTAAAGTATAAAAAAAATTGTATCATGAGAATTAATTTACCTTTTTTTTGTACATTATCTTATTTGTATTTGTAGTCTGTGTGAGTGTTTTTTCTTTTACTTTGTAATTGCCCTCTTTTTTAATATTTATTTTTTCATTATAACCAGATTAAAGAAAATTTAGGGACTGACTTTACCATCATTTAATAATAATAATAATGCACATTTTAATATCAACCATAATTTACTTTTTTTCTTTTTAAATTATAAGCAATTGAATATATATATTTAAGATTTATATTTCCCAAAATAATAATCATATTTAAATTTTTATATAAAAAAGAAACAAGAACCTCATTGGCCATATTATTATTATATTCACATTGTATTTATCTCAGGTGAGAGAGGTACATGTACAAAATAGGGACATTTTTATTACTATCCATTATTAATAAACTTTGACTCTTTCTTCTTTTTTATCAAAGACTGCCTTTTATATATGTGTCTATTTATGTGTCTTTTATATTTTCCTTCTTTTACCATATACTTTTTTTATACATGTGTACCATTTTTTACCTGCCTTCTTCTTTTTAAATATTTGCACCCGGCATGCCAAAAATACACTCACACCCCTTCATTTATTTAGTCGCTTTGATTTTAGCTTATACATTTCTCTTGTGTATTAATTCATTTTGTGTAAAAATGCTTGTTTCTGTTTGTCACTCTTTTCTCTTAAAGTTTTCTTCTTCTATAAAGGCTAATTATTATTTCTGGCATGAAATGAAAAAGCTAAGAAAAAGATAGAAGACAGTCGAGAAAAACAAGGAAGAGCAAAAAGAAGAAAAAGTTGGAAGAAGAAGAATGTGTTGCCATTTTTCATCTCTTTTTTTTGCGCAGGAGTGTCTCAGTTTTTCTTTGAATTTCGCTTCAGTGATTTCATTGAGAAATAGCACAAAAATGTTGTTGTTTTGCCGTAGAAGAAGCATCGATGAAGGAACTGAAGTAAAGTGGCACACGTAAGATATAAAATTTATGCCAATGAACCAATGAGAGTATTTTTTTCGCGCACTTCCTCTTCTTTTCTTTTAATTTTTACACTTTTTCTTTATACTTTAGCCTTTCATCATGAGAATGAGAAATCACAAAGTATAAAAGTAGTAAAAAAAGCTATATTTATAACTCTCATAGCAGCAACAGGCAGCAGCAGCACCCAAACAGCCGTTATTAATAAGCTTGAGATTAATTTCTTCAAAAAATATTATTTACAAGTGTGTAAAAGATAATAAATTTACGTATTCCTAAAAAAGCTCATGCAAAAAATAAACTCTTTTTTTGTCGCATCTTCTTCTTCTTTTGGCATCCCCATCTAGAAAGTACTTTCATTCGTTTTGCAAAAAGTCAAAGAATTATATTTATTAATTTTTGCTGCTACTTTGGGATGTTGCTGCTAATTTTTGTAATCTTTTTTTTTAAATATCTAAATTTACTGTAAAAGGACAACCCCCTTTTTAATAATCTTTTTCAACATTTTTTGCATATTAAAAAAGAGGGAATCCGACATATAGAAAAATGTCAAATACAGATTTAACACTTTTTTTAACAATTTTAAATATTTTTTCCGAATGTAGTGTCCTTTTGAAAAAATTAAAGAAGCTTCCCTTCAAAAAAATGTTGCGTTATTTTTTTTAATGATCGAAGTTGGTAAAATTTAAATAAATAAAAAAAAGAAACCAGGAAGTTATTACTTCTTACATTTTTACTAGCTTGATTACATTTTTTGTGGGAGAGGGAAGTTAGTTTTTTATTTTGCCATGGCACGGGGTTTTTGACTAAATAGAAAAAATGAAACAGAAAAGCTTTAAAAAAAGTGTGGTTATTTAATTTAATGCCATTGCGCGAAAAAGCTTCCACTTAAACATTGCATTATCCTATACAAATATAACTCTACTACAATTAGCCCTTTCCCACTTGATTAGCACTGTCGAGGGTGTCTTTTTCTTTAATGAAATTTGAATACCAAACTTTCAACAGAAAAAACAGAAAAATTTCAAGTGAGGAACAAATTTTGAATTTCAAGCTCCCACAAACTTTGTTCGAAGTTGACATTTTGCCAAGCCTTGCTGCTTGACTTGAGCTTTCCATTTTCTAATCACCTCACTTTTCCCTCGACAGCATGTGTCGGATGGTCGGCACTATTTCTCTTCTCTTTTTTACCTTCGACCATCAAATTTTATCTTAATTTATTTTTATATGCATATATCCATCAGTAAGTTTAATGGTATACTATTTTATTCTGTTTGGATTACTTGTATATGTCTAACCTTCACCGGCATCAAGCCAGGTTGCGATATTTTAGATTTTCATCAAAAAAACGACCACAAACAACCCGAATTGGTGCTTCTTGGGAAGCTTCTACAATTGATATTGCATTATCAGTTCCACGGGGAACTCTTTATAGATAATGTTACAAAATTTATTCGACAAATAGTTCACGGGAACTTTAAATTGTTGTAATTATCGAAGACATTATATTTTTGACAAGAATTATTGATTCATTATGGATAAGAACTTATTAATAGAATACATGGGTATTCAAAGGTTTAAATTATCATTGGTTACGCATGTTAAAATGCTTTATGAAAATTTTCGGGTTTCATTGGGTTTTGTAAATGTTTGGTGTACAGAAATGGTTGTTTTTATCCCTCCAGGGATTCATCGATAGTTCAACTCGAAACTGCTGGATTCTTCTAATGTTTAAATGGGTCAACATATTTGTTGCTTCACGGGAAGCATACAAATTTTTACCTTAAAAAAGACACTGTTTATCTACAGCATCTTTTTATATGGATATCGGCTGTGCTGGAAATAGATTTAATAATATCTTAAAAATTGTTCAACAAATTCAACATAAAACTTTCTCAAATTTTATTGCGTGGATGCAATCAGTTGAAAGTTCCAGACCCACATGGGTTATGTATTTTTCTATTTCAACGTCAAAGCATTTATTTTATTGTTGAACATGTATAAATGTTGACCATAAATCATACACAATCTCGGGATTGTATTACAATAAATTTAACGCAAAGATTTTCTTCAGAGATATCTGTTAAATGTTTCACTCTTTCTTTTATCGTCGTGATGTTTGTTGTATGATACTACATTTGTGAAAAGACCAAAAGCTGATAAACTAATGACATTATTTATCTACTCTTTCTTCCTGGGAAGAAAAAGAGTATATTAGCAAGAATTAAATTGGTCCTGTACATAAAGAAAGAATGAAAAGAAAAAACTAACAGAAGTAAGAACCACAAACTTCTCGAGAAGTTATTCTTTCTTGCGATCGAAATACATCTTTTTTGTGTTACAACCGTGACATAGTTGCAATGAATATCCTTAAGCAACTAAAAGCGAAATCCAGTTATAACATTCAATATGGAAGATGGACGAATTCGACTGTAGAATCTTGAAAAAAAAAAAAAAAAACTTGTGCTTCAAGTTACAACTTATAACACGGGTTACAAATTTGAACTGCCATTACTCGACAGTTAAACATATTTATTTCTTCAAGATTTATATCTATTTTAGAAGCTCGCATGCGGATGCAACTATAGCTTGATACTGTAACACACATTCCATTAAACATTGTAAATGTAAGCTTCATGGGAAGTTTAAATTATTATCTAATATCTTTGATATCTTATTAAAAAGAATTTCGCTTGTTGATAAGATATTTACGTACATTTACGTTACAAAGATTTGCATTGCTTATGAATCAGATGTAGGAGGAAAAATTTAAGACGATTGTTATAAATTTTTCCCAAATACCGTAATATTTGTTCCTTTAAGTGAACAAGGTGATGACTTCTTTAATGTGAGGTAACACGGGTTACTGTTAAAGCAAGACTTCGAAGCACTGGACCTCATGTTGTGTGTTTATTTTGATTTCGACAAAATTTTTTACTATCTCAAAATAGTAAAAATGATGTATTAATGCCGCATTTTACATTTAAATTCATCCCAACTTCATGGGAAGTTTAACACTCTAAATCTAATCGGTTTTGTATACCAAAGCTAACGGTAGCATCGGGTCATTTTTTTCACAGTTCAAGAGAACTGACAAACATGTCATTCGATTCAACAACGGTTACTGTAAGAACTGGATTGAAGTGATTTAGATGACTTATGCCATTTGACTATAATTATTTGAGACTGCTGTCTACATTTAAAATATGTCTATGGTATCACCTTTTTAAGTGTTATGGAACACAAAAAAAAAAAAAAAGGCTAATGTAATCAACAATCATTCTTAAATAAGCAGTCATATATATTGCCGAAAGATTCACTTCGTCAGGCGTTAATATCCTTGGTAAATTGGTTCAAGGTGTGAAAAGATCTGAAATGGCGAAACCAATAAAATGTGAGATGCATTTGACAAGATGACACCTTGATCACCAATAAGTTTTGCTCGGGCAAATAAATTTTTTTGTTGGATGTTGTTTCCAGGAAGTGTCATTCTGTCACTCTTGAAGCAAAATAATATTAAAATAATCTTTTCATTACGTTGAAATGGTGGCAAGAAATGTTCGTTCGAAAGCCTCTTATCGATTCCACAAAGAAATATACATTTCTATATTGACCTCTGAAGATTACGGTATGTCAATACTGCGATAACTAAAATAAATCATTATGGATGACTTAAACTGTAGTGTTGCGGAACACAAAAAAAAAAATACAGTTAGTATTTCTGACATTCCCTATTTCTTATGTGGTTCACAGAATGTAAAGCAATACCATCGGGGTCGTCAAAATGGTGTTCAGTAATGGAAATAAAATTTGAACTTGTAATTTGTCTCTTATTTGTTTTCATCTCCACCATACATTTGTAGTGTAATTATGGTTGGAGCATAAGCTTTAAATATGTATTATGATTTTATCTATTGAAGCTTTAAAGACAGAGCAAAGACATGGTTATGTGTGAGCTTTTTACTAAAATTGCTACATTTTTAAAGTATGGTTACTTTTTAATGAAGCTAACGTAATCATTAATGTATTGCGAATTGAACAGCTTGATATATTTCTTTAAATGATATTTTTGCATACTAATCCACGATTTCACCTTCAACATATTTTTGTTGTGTGATTACGTTTGGAGCAGAAAAGTATTCATTATTCATACATCATTTATTGCTCTTCTTTAATCATTGGTACACAAATGATTATGATAAACTTTGCTTCTATATTAACAAGAAAACGAAGAACGAAGCAAATAATTGGAGCGAGCAAAACGGCGTCGGCGCCTTTTGTCTTTTAATACATTTCATTAGTAATGAATTATTACGTAACTTAAACAATGATGTAATTAATTTCAACATCGGTATAATGAATGTGGTTTATACTAAACAGTATAAATGGAAGGAACAAGAACAAAAATGTGAGACACGACATTAGTGTTATTATTATTATTATCACAATCCAGCAATTGACAGTAAGCAAGCCGGATTTTGCAACGACGATGTTTGTACTGATATGTTGAATCTCGGGATTCTTAGACCTTTTATTACAGTACGTGGAGTAGAATGTTCACAACATAATACACCTCCATTTGAAGCAGTTGTGATTAGAGTTTACCTCATCAACAGTGATGCAGAAATTATTCTTCTTGATGCAAATTATCGAGTCAAAGTTTTTTGTCAAAATGACGCAACCCCTTTGATTATGAATCGTTCCTCTCGGGAGGCAATGCTATGATTCAATGTTAAACAGGGCTAATTGTAGTAGAGTTATATTTGTATAGGATAATTATTATTTTTTACTAGATTTATTTATAAATTGAAGGAAAAAATATATTATCAAATACAAATATAACTCTACTCCCACCCAGGCAATCGAAAATTGCTCCCACCCAGGTAGCATTTGCCTCATGTATTTTGCTCAAAATCTGAATCAATGTGAAAAGACTGCGCATTGTCGGAAATGCCATTTAATCTTCTTGTTTAGTCCAAGTCATACATCAGAGCAAACTTTTGATTTTCAAAATTTATGAAACGAGACATTTGTAATGCAATGTTTAGTACTAAAATCGAATCTGCCAAAGGTTACGTGTACCAATAACAGATCGCTTGTTACTGACAATTAAAAATTACGGTACATTTTTACCTATAAAGATTTGAATTGAAGTATTTGAAAATAAATTGCTTGTGATACAACGACGAATCTTTTGCTCATGACATTGTGTTCAAATTTGAATTGCCGATTAATTGAACCAATCAGATGATAATTCAATATCATTCTCATTTGTTCGGGAGCCACCGATTTTTTGTGAATCAATGTTTTATGTGTGGTGAAAAAGAAAAACCGAACATCACAATAAATTTATAAATATTGCACACGCCCAAGATTATATAGATTCACGCGAACACGAAAAATCAATAAAGGAAATGGTGCGATCAATGAAATAATTCATTTCGTAATTATTGGAATTAAAAAAATCCATCAAATTTATGACTTACGGAAGTCTAAACAATTACAACAACAAAAAGTGATAACGGTATCAGCATTTATATTAGAAAGACATGAATTTGTATTCAAAATATGTCTAGTTTCGGAGCTACAGTACTCAACAGTACTAACAAGCTCGGGAAAAGTGAGGTGATTAGAAAATGGAAAGCTCAAGTCAAGCAGCAAGGCTTGGCAAAATGTCAACTTCGAACAAAGTTTGTGGGAGCTTGAAATTCAAAATTTGTTCCTCACTTGAAATTTTTCTGTTTTTTCTGTTGAAAGTTTGGTATTCAAATTTCATTAAAGAAAAAGACACCCTCGACAGTGCTAATCAAGTGGGAAAGGGCTAATTGTAGTAGAGTTATATTTGTATTTGATAATATATTTTTTCCTTCAATTTATAAATAAATCTAGTAAAAAATAATAATTAACTGTGTTTAGGGCTTTCAAGAAAATTGAAATAAATAGGAATAATTGCTTTATATAATTTTACATACCGGAACAATTTATCTATACGGCTTTAAGGCAGTTTTTAATGGGACAGGATTTTATCTTTTATTTTTGTGCGCGATTATTATTTTTTTTAAATAATAAATGGGAAGACCATAATTAAAGCTGTTAGTATTATTTGAACTTGAAGTTTATTCGACAAAGTAGTATCAGTTTTAAAAATTAAAAACTTTTCTTTTCCTTTACGGATGTTTCATAACTTGTTTAGTAAATATTTATGCAAATTAAGAGAGAGTCTGTGAGATTCGTTAAAACAGGGTGCACAAGATTTTTTAGAATTTGGTTTTTTGTTAATAAATCGACTAAATAGGTTGTAAATAGACGATTTTGAAAATATAAGACTCATCTGGTGTGTAGTTTTGATATAGGAGTAATTCAAAGTTACATATGTGCAGAAAATAAGAAAATTCGGCATATTTTTTGGCGTAAAGTTATAAAATTGATACTCTGCACTTATACTAAGTTGGACATGGGCTATTTAATGGTATATAGAACATATTTTTCCGATGACGAAATCGGGTTCAAAATTCACTTTTAAATTTTTGAGCTTAGATATCGTCATGAAATCTTTGCTTAGTTTCTTAAGCACATATCCCACAATGTTGCCCAATATGTCTAGTTTATGTGTGGAAAGTTTCAGCCAAATCCAGCATCCCCTTTTTCGTAGACTGTAAATCAAAGTTGCTGACTCAACATCTCCAACATCATATGACCCACATAAGTTACGAAATAGTTGAGCAATCAACTTCCGGTGACTTATATTATCAAATACTATGCTAATAGACTATTCTGGGTGAGTTTCATAACATTTGGACATCATTTCGAAATATGCCACCAATTTGAAAATCCAAAAATTAGCAACATGAAACATTCAACTAAAAATCGCAAAAACTTGTTGTGGCTTGTAGTTTAAAACGTGTTAATGTTTTTAAAATGTTGAACAGATGCAGAAATATCATGTAAAAGCTTAAAATACTGGATTCCGCGACCTATCGATTATTCCGGATGTGTCGCAATTTGCCTTATTTTTGATATATTTTCAAAGTATCAAAATTATATCAAAAATTTAATATATCAATATTTTTAGGTGCTTACAACAAAATTTAGCATGTTTACGTTCTACTTTTTAAAATTTCCAGATTAAGGTAGTATTAATGTAGTTTTTAGATAAACACCAAAATATAGTAATCTGGAATTTTTTAAAAGTCGTCGGTTTTATCTAATTTTAAAGGTATATAGCAAATCGACCACGGGGAATCCGATGGTGATGTCTGTTTTCGTTGAAAATGGCTTTTTTATGCACTTATGTGGCAAGAATATGCAAAAATACCTGTTTTTGACAGATATCGCTTTTTTAACTGCCACCTGAAAAATCATTTTTGTACTATTTTGTAGCCCTTAAAAAGATCTTGTTATTGTACCAATATTATTTCACATACTCTATTGGATTTTTGAGTTTTGCCCCAAAAACCGAAATTTATGGTTTTCAGGTCACTCAAAAAGTAGGTTAAAGTTGATATAAAAACCTGAGACTTTCACAGTATGTTCCCCTGGCATAGTAGAACATTATCCAATGGTTAGTTTTGTTTAATCTGACGTTTTGGATTTTTCATTCAAAGGTTTTTTATATGCCAATAAACAGCTAATATTTGAAATATTGCTTAATAATCAGCAGACATCCAAGAGCGTTGAAATTGCCCAAAAATGACGTAAACATGCTAAATTTTGTTGTAAGCACCTAAAAATATTGATATATTAAATTTTTGATATAATTTTGATACTTTGAAAATATATCAAAAATAAGGCAAATTGCGACACATCCGGAATAATCGATAGGTCGCGGAATCCAGTATTTTAAGCTTTTACATGATATTTCTGCATCTGTTCAACATTTTAAAAACATTAACACGTTTTAAACTACAAGCCACAACAAGTTTTTGCGATTTTTAGTTGAATGTTTCATGTTGCTAATTTTTGGATTTTCAAATTGGTGGCATATTTCGAAATGATGTCCAAATGTTATGAAACTCACCCAGAATAGTCTATTAGCATAGTATTTGATAATATAAGTCACCGGAAGTTGATTGCTCAACTATTTCGTAACTTATGTGGGTCATATGATGTTGGAGATGTTGAGTCAGCAACTTTGATTTACAGTCTACGAAAAAGGGGATGCTGGATTTGGCTGAAACTTTCCACACATAAACTAGACATATTGGGCAACATTGTGGGATATGTGCTTAAGAAACTAAGCAAAGATTTCATGACGATATCTAAGCTCAAAAATTTAAAAGTGAATTTTGAACCCGATTTCGTCATCGGAAAAATATGTTCTATATACCATTAAATAGCCCATGTCCAACTTAGTATAAGTGCAGAGTATCAATTTTATAACTTTACGCCAAAAAATATGCCGAATTTTCTTATTTTCTGCACATATGTAACTTTGAATTACTCCTATATCAAAACTACACACCAGATGAGTCTTATATTTTCAAAATCGTCTATTTACAACCTATTTAGTCGATTTATTAACAAAAAACCAAATTCTAAAAAATCTTGTGCGCATCATTCCTGGAAATTGCAAATTTTCTGACAGACTCTCTCTTAAATATTGGCCCAATTACTTACAAAAAATATAAAATAGTAATCCCGTGTTCCCCATCCATCACAGTTAGCTAAATTTAATAAAAATATTACATTTTTTGATACAATTTTTATGGATTTCAAGAAATCCAAAACCATGCAATCCTATTTGCAAGTACAAAATTTTTAAGTCCTAGTTTTTGATAACATCAAAGTATTTCCTCTTTTTTATATAGTTTGGAGTTACAAATCACATTTTTGTTAAAATAATTACTGTAATAAAATTATTATGCGTCTTTAAATAATATTTAATTTAATGGAAAGGTAACATTAAAAATTTATATTCTTTGATTACTTTTACTTTTTTTATTTTTGATGTTTCAAACATTAAATGGTTTTTTTAGCTCATTGACCAAAACTTTTCTGTCATTCTCTGTCTTTAAAGAGTTTCTGAATTTCGCATAAGTTTAAAAAGTTGAAGATGAATTTGTCACTGTAAGGACTAAAACAGCTGAAAAAGTTGTTATATGTTTTAAAAAGATGGAACCATTATATATTTTTTTGATTACAGATGTTTATCAAATTTGTTAGTTTGAGGGAATCGATAAATGAGTTTTTGATGATTAAAGTTTTTTCTGTTTTCTTTCCACTGAGTCTAATGTTTTAAAAGAAGGAACAAAACATTCATTCTTGAGTCATTTATTATCATTGGAAAAGAGAGCTCAAAATATTTTATTGTTGACACATTCATTGATGATATGGGCTGCCTTCCTGCCTATTGGTGATGATTGTAAAGGTAATGATGATGCCAAAATTGTTCTTTAAAGTTTTGCTTCCCCAAAAAACGTTTTCGTTTAGTCTTTCTTGGAATTTACAAATCTTGATTAGTCTATGTTCTGGCAAATCAGGGTTTATAAATCGCGCCAAATTTAAAAACAAATGTATCAAAGCTTCCTTTAAATTTCCAATTTTTGAATGTAAACTTTATTGTTTTTATTTTTGTTTTTATTAAAACTTTTAAAAACAAAGATTTTCTTCTCTAATTTCTGTTCACAAGATTTTTGTTGATGTTGTTATTGAAAAATAACAGTAAGTAAGAAAATCATGAACAGACCACATCACTTTTTTTGCAAAAAAAGTTTTTTCGTTGCATTCATCAATTTTTAACGTTTCTCTTTTTCCATCTGTATGAATAATAGATAAATACTTCATCGTCTTACCGAAGAGTCATTCATCCCATTTTTGATTAACTTTATTGATAAGAAAATAATATCAGAAGATAGAGAGAGTAAAAAAGTGTAATCACAAATCAACACGCAAAATTGACAGCCAAGGAAAAGAAATGAATAAATGATTCTTTTTTCTTTTTCTTCTAATTTTTATCGTTTGCCTTTTAGTCATCACCTTTTCCTTCTTCTTTTTTTTCTGCTGCTGATTTCTCGCAATCTTTTTTCTTCTTTAATTTTTGATTGAGACGCGTTTTAAAAAGATTCACCCCCTTTTTAAAAAAGATCGAGAAAAAAGTTCGATGATTTTTTACACATATAAAAAACTTTACGATGGATTTCAAGTTCGGGAACTCGACTTCTAAAAGAAAAGTAATCTTCTCTGCTCTCT
This sequence comes from Panagrolaimus sp. LJ2414, assembly GCA_024447195.1. Taxonomy (NCBI): domain Eukaryota; kingdom Metazoa; phylum Nematoda; class Chromadorea; order Rhabditida; family Panagrolaimidae; genus Panagrolaimus; species Panagrolaimus sp. LJ2414. The sequence goes on along the minus strand of JAMRXY010000004.1, from coordinate 2,564,397 downwards.
CATTAACAATTGATAATTTTTGATGACAAAGCGACAATAACGATAACTACGAAAACGACCAAAAATAAATTTTCGATGACGCAGCAGCATCGCGCAAAGCACCCACCCCACCACATCAATTGCAGGCAGCAGCAACAACAGAATCAACAATCAACACCATCGAAAAAAAGAAGTGAGATGATGATGATCGACCGGAACACGTCCTTTATTTTTTCAATGGGAAAACTTTTCTTTTAAAAACGTTTATTTTCTTTTTGCTCGTTTTTCATTGATAATCAGCGCAAAAATGGTTTACGTTTTTGATAACTAGAGGTGCCCCGCCCCTCCGGGGCGGCCACCACTGATTCATGTACTTGATTCTTGTAAAAAACAAATGCTTTGTGGCGCAAAATAATCAAAAAATTTCATTGCAAATAAAAATGTTTTTAGCACTTGCAGATCTCGGATAGTAGTTAACTCCAAAAGCTAATAATTTAAGAAAATTAAAAAATTAAACAATAATAGCAAAAATAATTTTGCGTTGCTTTTTAACCACAAAAAACAGACAGAAAAAATTTTTGTCTTCAAAAAAGTAGATTGACGCTTGCCACATTTTGCCAAAACCCGCTTCTTTTAAAATAAAATGACACGCACAAACGCACATTGTCGCTTTTACGGGTAGACATCAAAAATGTTAGGAACTTTAAAGGTGACAATTTCATCGAGCTTTAATGATTTTTTTAAACAAAATTTAGTCATTGAAAGTAATGACTTTTCGTACAGTATGGTTTATTTTGGATTACTGTAATTGTGATAGTAATGAATTTTAACATAGATTTTTGTTAATCTCAATAAAGAAATTTATAAATTTTTTACTCATTTAAATGATTTTAATTATTTTCTTTTAGTTACTGTAGTTTTTAAGCTAGTAATTGACAAGATTTTTTAAATCCTTTAATTTTTCTTAGTTTCATTGATTATCAAAAATAAATATTTTTAAACTTTCTGTTCCGTTTCAAAGAAGTGTCTATTATTCTTTTTCAAGACATTTTTTTGTTTATAAAACAAATGTCTATTATGTGTTCGTTCGTCTCACCAAAGAATTTGCTTCTGGTCTTGATATAAGTTTTTTAAGAACGGCTTTAAAATGGCTCAAGTTTTATCAAAGATTGGGAAAAAGCAGCAGCAACCTTTGATTTCTTTTCTATCGATAGATTTTTCATCATCATTCTTGGACAGGTCGAACAAGCAAAAGGTGAGCATCAACCTGACTGACTAAAGATGAGACTATTCTTTCATTCATTCAATCAACAATGACTCCAACATCATCATCATTGTTCTCCTCCCTTCTTGTCTTCTTCCAACATGCTTGCATGCAAGCAAAGGAAAAAAAACACAAAACAATAACAGCAGCAGCAGCAAGCAAGACAAGCAAGCAAGCAATAAAGAGAGTAAACTCTGACTCAGCTTCAAATATAAAAAAAACCCCGGGCTCGTCGCCAACCTTTCCTTTCTTCTTCTTTAACAAATTTTCACTCTTTTTATTCTCTCTGTTATGTGCACACGCATATACACGTATATATATATATTCATATATATATTCAAAAAGCCAAATGCAACAATCACACAATCCCCTCTTTCTCATTTTTTACACTTAACAAAAAACACATACATATTTTTTCCCCTCTGCCCTCTCTCTTGGAGCCCCAATGCTTTCCCCCCTCTTTTCTTTTTTTCGGTCTCGGGGGTTCGCCTTCTATCTTTCCTTCTGTCTTTTTTTCTGCGTGGAAAAAAGTGAGGTGCTTTTTGTTGCATTTTTTTCTACCTCTTTTTTCTTCTTTCATCTTCAGAGGTTGAAGGTCTTCACCTCTTTTTATTTCTGTGATGATCTTCTTTCTTGTCGTCGCCTTCCCCAAAACCAAAAATATCACCATAAAATTATGATGATCTCACTTTTTTTCTTTTTTTTTGATTTCAATTCTTTTTTGAAATCGCGTAGGCGATTCATAATTTTTGTATAACAATAGAATTTCATTGATGGATTTTGAAGGGGGTTTTTATTGTTACAAAATTGATAGAGTTCATACATTTTTAATTATTATACATTCATGTATTTATGATTTGTTTTTCAATACAATAAATAGAAATGATTTTTAAGACCTCCCTTAAAGGTCTATCATTATCACAAGGTGATAATCAGTATCGATGATGCGATCTGTTTTTTTTATATTTTTAATCCTATCAGAAAAAAACTTTATAGTTTCTAGACCTTTTTTGTTATTTTTGTATTTTTGTTGTTAGTAAATGTCTGTCTTGAGTGTTGATCTGGTAAGCCGAATTTCGCATTTTCAAAAAACTAGAAATAACTTTCTTTAAATCAAAAAATATTTGATACTGCTCAAAAATAATTATGATAAATAAGAAGAAGATTCATAAGGTTCATGATCTTCTTCTAAGAAAATGTTAATATTATCCAATCTTTGTTTTATTTTTTGCTTGAACCTATTTATATATCTTTTCTTTCTATTATATGTTTGACCTATGACGTGTTTGTATTATGCCAAATGTTATTATTCTTATTTTTGTTGTTAGACGTTCATTCCGATCTCTTTCTTTTCCCCACCACTAAAACAGCTGTCTCATTCTTTCTTCTTTCGTTCTGTCCTTTCATCATCCATCGAAGATCAAAAAAGAAGAAAGAATATTTATGGTTAAATTCTTCGAAACCAAACTTCTTTCTTTTTTTTGTTTTAAAAACATAAAAAATCTTTTTAAAACGTAAACATAAAATTAAAAAAGTTTGAAAGAAAAATCGTTAAAACTAATGATTATCAAAAAATTGAAACAATTTTTGTTTCAATTTTGTAATTTTGTATTTTTATTGATTTTACAGTAATATTTTGACTTGTACTTTTTTCTTACTTTTAAAAATTAATAAAATTTCTCACGTACTTTTTTGTTGGATTTAAGGGTATTTTTTTCTTTAACACATAAGATGTCAATACTTTTTTTTTTCATTCAATTATTCTGGATTTTGTTTATCCTTCTTTTCTTACCTGCTTTTTTGAAAACAAAAAAGTTCATTTTTCTTTTTTTGTTTTTGCTGGAATCTTTGGAACTTTGACAAGGAAGAAAAAAGAAGGAGAAGGATTGTTTACAAAAAGTAGGCGATTAAAAGATGACTTTTTTCTAATGAAGCCTTGTATCTTTTCTTGGAAGAAAAAACAAAATATTCCAAATTATTCATGAAATTGACATCTGCATTTCCTTCTCATATTTCTACTTGCTATTTACTAGCTAGCTAATAAAATGTGTTGTGAAAGTGGTAGTAGTAAAAGAAACTTCCTTATTATTTTTTAAAACTTAACTTTTGATATATGTACCAATTTGCAATTTTTATATATCAACAATTTTGTTTTTAAATTTTTCAATTGTTTTACCCTATTAAAGGGAATAAATAAGAGAGAGAGAGGGATAGAAAAAATTATGCATGTAATCTTTATACAACATCATCATCATCCTCAGCAGCATCATCATCATAGAATATATAAAAATAAAACCGGCCATTTATCCCGATTAAAGAAAAAAAAGAAAAAGAGACTTGTCAAAGTTTCTCTCTTTTTCTCACAGAGCAGCAGAAAAAAAAAATTTTTTTAAAAAATTTATTTCAACGACGACAACCGATGAATCAGCACCAGTTTTGTGTCATTTTTCGTTGTCTTTTTAAAAAAAAGAAAATTTTTTTGAAACAATCAATAGATATGACATCGAAGAAAGACGAAGAAGGAGAAAAGAAATCTTCTTCCACCCTTTTTTAAAAACGGATTTTAAACGCCTTAAATTAATTTTATTATCATTTTCGCCCTGTTTTTTTTATTATTTTTGATTGGACACACTTTTTCTTAATTTTATATACCTATTTATTTTTATTCAAACAAAATCTATCAATCACTTACTCCCACCCCCTTCCATTCAGTCTTCAATATTTTTTCCCTATCAATTTTACGTTTGTTAATAAAAAAAACAGTCATGGAAAATCAAATGTCAAATTTCTTATCCCTACCATTTTTGGTTAAGGAAAAAAAACGAACTTGTACTTCTCCTTTTTTTACTAGTTCCTACCGAAGCAAAGAAAAAGAAGAAGAAAGGCGTTGAAATAAATTTCTTTATTTTTTGGTAGACGACAATCACGGGACCCCTTTTTATACATAACTTTTTTCTCTTTTTCTGTTTTCTCATCCGAAGTTAGTCATCACCGCGACGGTAAAAGTAAAAAAAAACTATTTCTTGGAAGAAGTAATGAATGAAGAAAAAATTAAGTACCGACTACGTTTTTTTAAAAAAATAAAAAGATCAAGATAGTAACAAAATTTTAAGGTTTATTGTTTGTTTTTTGTTACTTTCAAGGCGAATTAGTTTTTTGTTATGTTGATTTTATTACCGTGCTTCGTGTTTTTCAAATATTATTATTTCTTAATTTTATTAAGTACAGTAATCTTTTTTAAAACATTATTTTACTTTTATGTTACTATCAAACATGAGAGTAAGAATTTTCTGCGAAATTTGCACAAAATTATTACTGTACTTTTATGCCATTTTTAATTGCATTTTTAAAAAAGCATTTTTTTAAATCAAAATTCCTCGTATTTTGATTCCTTCTTTTTTTGCAATTGTTTATTGTTTTAATCTGTTCGTAGCCTTTTTTCCCTCTCTTGCCTTTTTTTATTTTCCAGTCATCCAAATTACTCATATATGTTTTTTTCATGATTCAATTTTTTCATCTCGATCATCAAAAAATATATAATTCTCGTTGTTTTTTTTGATTTATTCAAAAATCTAATTAATTATGTTTTTTAACGATGATAAAAAGCAGCAATTTTTATCTTGGCTTGAGACGCTAAAAAACGCTAACTTTAAATTATATTTTTCTTGTTTTTCTACTGCTTCTTGAGCAATAAAAAATAAAAAACTTTTGTTGTTTTTTTCAGTGATCACGTTTTTTGATTTTTTGCTTTTCAAACATTAACTTTTTTTCAAGGTGAAGAAGATGACCCTTTTTTGCAGACGTTTTCATTTTTCTTCTTTTCCATCTTTGGAAAAAATAAGAAGAAAAAAATTAGAGAGGGTTGTTTTTTTTGAGAAAAAACATTTTTATTCATGATGAATCGAATATTATTATAAACATCATCATAAACACGTAAATAATAAAAATAAAAGCATACGACAAAATCTGTGCAAAAATATTGTTTATTTTTGGATTCTGCAAAATGACCCCTGCAAAACACGTGTGTTATTTATTTTTGATAATTGAGCATTGTTTTTAAGTTTTGGATTACTGTAAAAAATGATTTAAACCTGTTAAAACAAGCGATACTGTAACACGTGCTAAAAGCATTTTTCAAGTGTAAAACTTATAGTCTATTTTTTAAGTGCAAATTGGCTATGAATAATTATTATCCCTTTGAGACTATCAAGCTCATCGTTTTGCTGTTTTTTAATTTTGAAGTTATTTTTGGATATTTTAAGAACAAAATATAATTTATTAATTAATAGGAGAGAAAAAATAAATTAAACAATGCAAAAATATTAAAAATTAAGCTTCTAAAAATAATAATTAAAAACAAAAATAGCACGTTTTCTTTAATTTTTAATTAAGTAATTTTTTAAATAAAATCTTATTTTTACTTTAATCTCTTTCTCACATTTTTCTAATAAATACCGTATCTTTTTAAATATATTTCATATTTTTTGTCCTCATTGTTAAGAAGAAAAAACTCTACTGTAATTATTTATTTAGCTTCAACTTTTTCTTTTTCGTTTTTTGTTTGAGGTTATGGTAGAGGAAGAAAAGAAATCCATTTGGATTAAAGTGACTCATTTTAGTCGTTTTTTTCTTCTTCTTTAACTGTTTCTCATGAACAGAAGCTTTTCTTAAAACTGGCACGTTTAATAAGGCTTTTTTACACTTTTTTCTTTTCTTTTTCATAAATTTGTAACGTCAACAGAGAAAAAGTGCAACTCTTTCTTACGGCTGACATATACTACAAGCTGAATATTACTCATTTTTTAACATTTTTTTCTTTTTAAAATTAATTTTTATATTTGTGTTCATTTTTCCCCTTAAATCCGTGTTACGTTAGCTTTTGTTAGCGTTTATTTTAAATATTAATTTTCTAAAGCTTAAGATTATTACTGTAAAATGAAAATGAAAAAGAAGAATGACGCGCGCGAAATCTTGATATTAAAAATTATTCCGCTTCATTTAAAATCATTTTTTAACGGCAAATTAAAGTGTTTTGATGATGTCGATTTTATCGTTTTCTAAACATTGTTTTTTGAGGTGGTAATAAATATCTAAAAATTTTCAAAATTACAGTACAAATTTTTTTAATGAATCCATAATTTTTAAGTTTACAAAATTAAACACTCCATTTTAAAATTAAAATTTACAACTTTTTTCTGTTAATTTTTTGAAAAACAACAAAAACGTTGAATATTTTAGTGTGGTCTTTAATAATTTTAAATGACTAAACTTTAAAAAAAAGAAATGATTATGTTTGAATTTTTTTACAAAAAGTGTCAACTTTTTGATTATCTCAATTTTTGATTTTGACTCAGCGCCTTTGGATTTTTTCTTGTTTTGCCCACTTTTTTTCATTTTATATTTTTTTCCAAACAGTTGTTAGTCTAATCGACCCCCTTTTTCCTCTCATTTACATTCCCATTGAATTTTTTTTATTCATTTAATCACACTTTTTTGCCATGCCATTTTTCTATTTTTTGGTGCCTTTAAAAAACCGCGCATGTTTTTTTCTTGAACGTTTTTTTGAAAATAAAAGTGTTAAATTAAATGTATCTTTAAAAAAATTTGTTTCCATTTCAGTAATTTTCTTCTTCTTTATTAATAAATTCAATTCTTCATTTTCAATCGGCACAGTCTCTTTTCGTTGCTGAAAAGTTGTGTTCCTTATTGAAAAATAAAATATTTAATATATTCGTCGTGGCTTCCATAACTTCATCCTCAAATCCGCCATTCAATTATTTAAGCAACAGCAGCAACAGCCTGAATTCGTTTATGACACAAATGAATGCAACGAGTGTTTCGGCTGCTTCAACCGTATCACAAAATTCTCCGCAATGTTTTTCCCAAAATTCTTCAAATGGTAGTGAACTGGCATCCCCGGAGGGCAATGATGAATCTGTTGGATCTACGGATTCTGTGAGAGATCGATCCCATCTGTTTCTGGATCCTGGAAGTTTAAATGTTTTACGACCTCGAACAAATTTTGGTCAAAGTCTTTTTGATTTACCCCCTCGAAAAAATCTTACAACAGCAACTTCAACTGCTGCTGCTCCAACAACTACCGTAAACAGCAGCACCAACAATAATAATAATAATCTCAGAAATGGATTCTCCACGTCCCTCACAAATCCCGATGTTTCAATGCTTTCACCAATGCTTCAAAAAGACTTTTTACAAGTCGTCAATGCAATGATGTCTCCAGGTATGGTTTTGTTTTTATGCAAATTTTTCGTTATCTTCTATACCGTATACCAAACATGTTTACCAAAAAATCCAATCCAAAACACCTGATTTTTTCATAAAAACAAAACCCGTCTTAATGGATATTACAATATCCCTTATTATTTATCCGCTTTTGAAAGGCAAATTCCTTCTTTGACGTTTTTGGGTTTAATTAATTCTTTAAAAAATGTTTATCATTCATTGCTTCCGGATTTTTTATGACAAAAAAAAACAGTTGTCATGTTAACGATTTCTGACAAGGTGAAAAATGATAGCACATTTCAGCTGCTATTAAATTACCGTAGTTGACTTTAACAATTTGAGTTTTTAAAAAACATAAATTATAATATTGTTTTTAACCACACTGATATTAATTCTTGTAATATCAACAATGTTAAGGTGATATTTAATGACGGAACTGTTTTTAATAGCACGCTTCAAAATGTTTTCAAAAACAGAAGTAATTCTATGCAAATTAAAGGTTACCGTAATTGATTTACAAAATCTTACAAAGTTTTCTTGCATTTTGTATGTACCTTTTTGTGCCAATTTTTTCGGTTTTATCCAAAAAATATTTTCGCTTACTTTTCCTTTTTACAGTACACAAAATCTCCAAATTACTTTTTTCATAAAAACTATAAAAAAAAGATATCTTTAAGAAGTATATTTTCGTTTCATTAATCCTTCAAAAAAAATACGAAAAATTATTATTTTTTGTAAGATTTATTGAAATAAAAAATATATTATACAATACTAAAAATCTACCAAATAGCCTATTTCCTACAATGACTGTTTTAGAAAAAACAGTCATTGTAGGAAATAGGCTATTTGGTAGATTTTTGGTATAGTATAATCCCTTTTTTCAATTATCTTCCCCAAATTTATTTTTGTGACATTCTAATTTTGGTAAAAATCAAAAAAAGCTTTTAACTTTATTTTTACCATAATAATAACTTTAAAAGTTACCGTAATTTCTATATTTTTTACATTGTTATTTTTCATTATCTGCAAATATATGCAAATATTGCGTATATTTTTTTGTACCTAAAACCCTTCTTGGAAGAAGAAGAAGTCACATGAAAATACCTACCCACTTCTTTGACCTTCGAATTTTTTTAATTTTTTAGATTGAGATAAACAATGATAGTAATATTCCAAAACATTCCAAAATATGACTAATCTCTTTCCACTTTTCCCCTAAGGCTTTCTTTTTCTATTCATTGAAATAATTAATTTTGAAAAGGAGTGATTTTTGGGATTGTTGATGTTGTAGTTTTATCTCCTTCTTTCATTACTTTTTTTTAATAAATGCATCACATTTTGATGACACATTTATGTTTTTTGTAAAAGTAGCTATTTTTTATTCATTTTAGTAGTAATAAATTGATGACGTTCAATTTTTCTTTTTAAACTTTTTCTAATGTTCTTACAGATATTTTCCCTTCAGGGGATTTGTGAGAATGAAAGAATGACTAATTTAGGTATTGTAAATACTACAAACTGACATAGTCAATAATATTTTAAAACATGAGATATAGGATACTGTAATTTTGAAATTGTTGAAGCAAAAAACTTTTTGGTCACAATAATACTATTTTTTTAATTATATTTGCTTCTTGGAACAATTATTTATCAGTTTCTTTTTCGTCTAGAAAATGACTAAAGTAATTTTATGAAAAAAAGAAATTAAATTTAAGAAAGTAATTTTAAAAGCTTAATTTTTCTTCTTGGTTAAAGAAAGTTCTATATTAGCTTAATACCTGGTAATTTTAAGATTGTTTATGACTCACTGTAACAATTACGCTACAAGTTTAACATAATACCCTTAGGGAATTTTCTTTGTTTTGTTTTAAAAAAATTGTTTTCATTTTTTGTCACTAAACACATGACACATATTTCGTCGTACTGTAACACTTTAAAATTCATGCTCGAACAGTTTTGTGACAAAATTTTTGTCACTAATTTCTTTATTATTATTTTTAAGAATTTAATTATCAAAATTCCGTTCGATTTGTTTTAAACTTTCCCTTTAAGAGTTTTGATGTAACAGATTTATAATTGTTATTATTATTTAAAATCTAAAATATTACCCTTTCTTTGGCATGAACGTAAAAAAACTAATAATAATAATTTTTTATGCCCGCCTATTTTTTTCTTTTCTCCCATCTTAAACAAATTTATCGGTTTTTTAACACTTGCGCACGGAAGGTAAAAAATAAAAACAGCAAAGAAATTTGAAGCAGAAGAAGAAAAAAGATGAAAGAAAGAAGGAAGCGATGACTCAGTGTTCCCTTTTTTGTATGCCCTGAGGGGGGCTTTTCTCTGTTTTGTTGAGTGCGGCTTAACACTGCGCAAACAACAAGAAAATAAAATTGGAGAAGAAAATGCCAGATTTTTTTTTCTATAAAAAAATGAAAGTACTTTTTTCTAGCTTATTATTATTATTTATTATTAGAGGTTGTTAATTGTGTGACTTTTTTTCTCATCGAATGTTTTTTATAGAAAAAAGTTATGAGTAATAGTCAGAAAAAAAGGTGATGTGAGTAATACTGTTTATTTTTATTGAATAAATAAATGATAATTTAATTGAAGAAAAAGGATAATTTTGCTAATTTGTTTTCGATGAGGGAGATGCAAGTTTTGTAAAGAGGGATACTGTAATTCAAAAAATTGATTTAAAATAAACTTCATAAATTTAAACTTTGTAAAACGTTTCACGATTACCGTATTTAAAATAATTTAGGCTACCGTATAATTTTGCTGAGGATATGAAAAAATTTTTGTCAAAAAATTCCTTTAATCATTCAAGGACGCCATAAATCTACCGTATCATTTTCCACTTTTCTTATCACATTTTTATCTTTCTTTTTTGACATTCCTTTTTTTCGCATTCCTCAATTGTATACGGTAGCCCCAAATTTTATCCCTGCCCATTTCCTGTTTTTTTTTGCAACGAAATGAAACGAGCAAAAATTTCTCTCAATTTTCAAGTTTTTATCCAAAAAAATCCATGAATGAAAATTCTAACAAAATCTGTTTTTCCCCTCCCATTTTTTCCACAATATTTTCCTGATGTTTACTCAGGAATTGGACATTCATTTATTTCACTTGATGATGGATGACTCATACATAAATTCAAAAATGGTCTTTCATAAACATTTTTTAAAAAATAAAAAATAATAATAACTTTTTTTTCTATTCAAAATAAATGTATTTTGTTTTTGTCCAAAAAAGAAAAAAACTGTAGCACCAAAAAAATATAAGCTTTTTTGTATTTATTGTTTGTGCCAAAAACAGTTTTTTTTCTATCAAAAACATTTTTTGGCATTTAAAAAACAGTTTTTATGGAAGAAAAACAAAGCTACAAAGTTCTTTTGCCCTAAAAAGGAAATAATATTTTTCTTTCTGTATGTTTTTATAGCTTTAAAATTGGTTTTTGCGTTTCGAGGGTAACAAAAAAACTCACATATTTTTATTTAAGCTTTTCAGAAGAAGAAAAAATTAGTCTTACGCAATTAATCTCTATATTTTTCGTGTTATTTACAATTTTCTCATTTTTTTAAGACTTAAAAGTGTTAAAACACAGAGTCACACTTCTGTGACTTTTACATGATAGAAAAAAAACTTTTTTAAGCTAGCTACAAGTAACCGAGATAATCTCAAAAATTTATTACTCATTGCTTTTTCTACTTTTTTTTAAATTAAAAAGGTTAAAGATAAATTCATTTTTTGGCTGAAATATAATTGTAAAATTTCGAACGTAAAAAAAGAGGAAGTTTAAAAATAGATTACGGTAATGTAATACCTTCTTAAATTTTGATGAAAAAACGATATTTAAATTATTTTTTAATAAAAATAATAACAAAATGAGTAAATTTGGAGAAAGGATAATAAAAAATGAGTCATTAAAAATATTTTTTAAAAAATTACTATAGTGAATTTTTTTAAGCTTTTGTTGGAGATTACGGTATTTAGCATGTGTGTGTTGAAAAGGTTTCGCATAAGAAAAAATATTTATTTTTAATTACGGTTTCATTAATGCAGTTTTTGAATTTTCAAAATGAAACTGAGTTTATTTAAATTTTTAATTTCAAAAAAAGCGGAGCAAAAATTTGAGTAATGTTAGGTTTGGTGAAACTGTTTGTAACAAAAATACAGTAACTCAAATTAGAATTACTGTATTTGCATATTTTGTGCCCTAATACAGTAATTAGAAATACATGACTGTTTCAACCTTTTGATTACGGTGCTTTGTTTACAGTAATTTTGAATCAAAAAAAAAAAAAAAAAAAAAATCAAAAGCGTTAATCTGATAGATAGATACCTCAGTAAGTATTATACAGTAATTAATCAATAATCGCTTCAAATATTCCAATCACACATTTTTATTTACATTGTTTATTTTTTCCAAAAGAAATCTTAATTAAATAATCCATTTTATATCTCTTAAATTTCATCAACAGCAAAGAAAACTATAATTTTTCTTGATTAATTTCGAAATAATTTGCGACAAAGAAAAAACTTTTTTCAAAAACGATGCGAGGAATTTGTTGCAATTGATCATCACTAGTTATTTCTTCTCTTTTCTTCTTTTTTTAAAAAATTTTGATGTTCAATACCTCAATTATTTGAAAGTTGCTGATGATTTTCTGCATTCTCATCATTTTTTTTGTCTTTCTTCTTTCAATATTTTATTAATAAAAAAACATAACTTTTGCCTCTTTTCTGTTTCTTTCTATCTTTTTTCCATTTCCGTGACCAGTTTAACATAAAAAAAAGAAAAGTTTGTAACGATCAACACCGTCGTCGACACAGAAGAAAAAATATTGGAAAAGGTCTTTTTTCTTTTCATTCGGAAAAAAATACAGAGAGAGAGAGCCAAAGCTGGGCTGTTGCTGCTGCATCAGCAGCCGAGGAGGAGAATCGTTTGATGGTGGTGATATTTCGAAATGCCCTTTTTTGTGTTGCATTTTTTTCTTTCTTTCTCACTTTTTTTTCACAAACACCGATATTATTTTTTCTTTTTTTGACCATTATATTTATGTTCCTTTTTTGCTGCTGCTGGAATAAGCTTTTTGTTATGCTTACAAATGTTTTTTGGGCTTACATAACTTTTTCTCTTTCTTTGTTATTTTAAGCTTTTAAAAAAAGACAATCAAAGAAAATTCCATTGAATGACCTTTTTTCTCTTTGACCGTTTGGCATTTCCCTTCCCTCGACCTTTTGCCCTTTGCTTACATGCTTGTTTTTGTACATTTTTTGCCTTCATCAATCTTTGAATGGGAATCAAAAAAAAACAATATTGTCGGATCATTTTCTTCTATTTTTTCATGCTTTTCAAACAAAAAACACCAAAGCAAAAGCATTTGGAAGAAGGAGAAAAAAAGTGTTGAATTTGATGAATCATCAAACAAAGTTATTCCAAAATTCTTTTTTCTGCGCCCAAGCTTTTTTTGCCTGCTTTTAAATGATTTTTTTTCTCTTCGGAAAAAGCATATTTATTTGTTTCCTGTCCAGTTCATTTCAATTTACTTTTTTTCTTCTTCTTTGCATAATATAAAAATGTTCAATTTAAGACCACCACCTTCTTTTTCAATCAACAACAAACACCTGAAGCCACTTTTTGAGAGAGGTGTTTTTTTCTTTCTTTCAAGCTGATTTTTCTGACGTAATATCGGTCATCATCATCTGTTACTTGCCTCTGGGCAAGGAATAGAATGAATAGAAAATTTTGATGACAAATGAGTCATCAAAGAGATGTTCCTTTCTCTTTCTTTTGATATATCCATTTTTAGTGATACACTTTTTCATTTTACAAAACCTTATGCAACACCAAACTTTTAAAGTTCTCTCTTTCTCATCCCCTTTTTTGAAGCCATTCATTTTTTTGCAGTTTCAAACATATGCGCGAATCCGAATCATTTTCACCATTTTTTCTTTTCCAAAAAATGAGTCCTTTTTTGTTGCGGCTGCTTCTTTTTTTTTGCTGACGTCAAACAATTTTTTTTGCATTCAAAAAGAATAATTTCAATCTAGTATCCTTACGAAATCATCCCCTCAAAATTTTTTCTTGTTTATCATCAAAACTTTTTTTCCCTGTCAAGCAAAAGTAAAAAACGGTAGTTAATCGTTAATCCCACTTTTGTATAAAAATTTTGCTTTAAAGTTTTATAAAGACAGCAGCAACAGAAGAAGAACTCAAGTATCTCAAAATTTTTATTCCTACGCAAAAATCGAAAAAACTATCGAAATTCAGTTCTTTTCTTCCCCCCTTGAGGCACTAATCCCCATCAACGGCAAAGATAGATTCAAACACAAAAAACGAAAGGGGACACCTTCAACTTATTTTTTTTGGTGATGACTCATATTTATATTTTTGTTGTTCGGAAAAAAATCAGTTGCATGTTTGCGCTTTATTTTTAACCCTCACTTTTTTTTCGTCTGCCTTTTGCGGGGGCGCCGCCCTTATTTTTCTTTTACTTGCGCGTTCTTCTCCTTCTTTTTGATGTTTATGAGGCCCTTCTTTTAACAGCCGTTGCTTCTCTCCATCTTTTTTCTCTCCCTCGCTCTTTTTTTGTTAAAGAACGAACAAAAAAAACAAAACACATTTGGTATACGGTAGAAGAATAAGAAGAAAGAAAGAAAAAACGCTTTTCTTTCTCATTAAAAAAGAAAAACTTTAATTAAAAGCTTTTATAAAAAAATTAAAAACAAATAATATCTTTTTTGCAGCAAATCGACGACCAACAAATTTTCCACTGCCTTCTTCATTAGCGCAGTCAGCATTTAATAATTTACAAAAATCATCACTTTTATCTTCGATCGCCGAAACTCCAACCCCAACAAAACTTTTATATCCCGCACAAGTCACCGACGAAGCCCAAGAATTTGTTGAAGGTTTTTCAAGTGAGTTTTCTTTTGATTTCACACTTTTTTAAGTGATACAACTTTAAATAAACTTTTTTTCTGACTAAACTTGAAAATCAGGGATTTATTGGAGCTAAAAAATGTCAGGCTCAAATGAATCCCTAAATTTTCAGGTTTGGTCAGAAGAAAAAAATTTATGTGAACTCCCCTCTTAAAAAAATGTTTGATAAATCAAACATTTTCTTTAAAGTTTTTTAAAGTTTCCAAAGTAGCTCATGAGAGATGAGTTATTCAATCACTTTTCCGTCTCTTCTATTGTTGATGATCGTAATCATTCAACAATAGATAGAACAGACGGAGAAAAATAGAGCAAGATCAAAAACTTTGGCGAACTTTAAAATTTTAGATAATGTTTTTTTAAAAAAATATTAATAGTTGAGGTAATAACGGAAATGCCGTTCTTTTTTGAATGATAAAAAACAATATTTTTTGTGGAGGTACAAAAAGTTTTGTTTATAAAGTGAATCAAAAGTTGTTGCTTCTATTGTTCAAAAATATGAGTAATTTTAAGTCAAGTGACTTGACTCAAGTCTGTCAAAAATAAAATACTTAAAGTCGAAGAAGATGTTTGAATTTATTGCTTAAATTTGTTGTTTTCGTTTCTACTTTCCTCTCTCGAAAAGAAAAAAAAATCATGTTTCCTGAATCTTGAGATTAATCTTCTTATCCATTTTTAGAAGTTTTGGAGAAAATCCAAGCACAGAATCAATTTTGTGCTACTTCACTTGCATCTCCATCAACGAATCTTTTGTTGCCGTTGATTAACGCAGCCTTAACCCCAACAAATCCAGCTCCATCAGTTGTAACTTCCTCGAACAATACCAACGCTGCAGCTTTGAACGCGATCATCGCAGCATTGACCCCAACCTTGACTCCAACTCAAAACGCAACAACTGAACAACTTTTTGCTGTTGCATTAGCTTCCCTTGCAACAACCCCAACCGGAAATCATCCTTCACCAACAACAAACTTTCCACCCCTTCCACAACTTTCACATCAACAAATTCCTGCAACAAGCAGTACAACAGCAACCTCAACATCAGCGACATCTGGAATTAACAACAACCAAAGTCTTTCAAATTCTTCAACAGTTGCAACAGGAGGTGGAAGTCAAGTTGCTTCTGCACCAATTCCAACAACCACTACATCAACTTCTTCATCAACAACCCAAAATAATCAACAATCATTAACTGATATCTACAAAAATCTTGATTCCGGGTGAGTAATAAATACGATATGTATGATTTTTGTAGCAAAAAAACTATACGATGAAGGGGATTACGGTATTACTGTAATCCTCCATCCCAAAAAAAGTCGAAGGGGATTAATTTCAAGTGTTTAAAAAAAGGATACTTCAAAAAATTAAAAAAGTTTTTTTATCATGTCAAAAAAGTGAGAAGCAAAAAAAATCATCGAAAGGGGGAGGAGTTGATTGGTTGCGGGGTTTTTTTTGTTTAAAAGGTGAAGAAAGGGACGAACCAATCGGATAGAAAAAAGTTTATTTTCCAAGTTTTTCATCACAGTTTTAAAAAAGAATAGAATAGAGGATGAACGAATTTTAGTAAGTTTAGTGTTTTTTAAAAACATCAAAAGTTTAATCAAAAATTAGCCTAAACATTGTCCTTTTTGGGGTACCGTAATAGAAAAGTTTGATATTTTTTGATAAGAATCAATACAAAACTTTTTTCATCCTTTTTTTCTTCTAACAAAAAATCAAACATTTTGTTCGAAAAAAGAAGAAAGAAAACGGCAGCAACAACGTAAAATGAATCACTTTTTTCTTTCGATTCTTTTTGTTCCATCGATTCCATAACAATTCTTCCTTCCTCCCTTCACTTTAACGTTTATTTCTTCCATTTTTTCTTCATTTCCCTAAAATGACACCGCTTCAAAGAATACAAATTCATACCTTTTTTAAATACTTTTGTTCGAAACTTTTTATAATTTTATTCAAGTCCAATTTTTTTAGCCTAATGGATCATATGTTTCAAAATCATGATTTATCCTTCCCAGGATTAATGTCACATTTTGGACAAAGTAATGGCATGCCCCCACATAGTCAACCTTTATCCCAACACAATGGATATCATCAACAACCTGGACTTGGGGGTGGTGCCCATCAAGGCCCTCCACAACAACCTGGAATGATTCCAATTAAATCTGAACCAAATAATAATAATGGATACGGTAATGGCATTGGACATTCCTTGCAAGGTTCAGCTGCAACTGGAATGTGCCAACCTCCACCACAAAATCTTTCATGTGCTCCTTCAACTTCTTCACATCAAATGGCATCATATCAATCTCATTTATCAAATAATCTTCAAGAGTATGTTTATTGTTGATATACAGTAACCCCGATCCTAATTACTGTAATATTTTAGGCTTGAATTAAATGAACAAGAGCGACGAAAACTTGAACGAAAACGTGCAAGAAATCGAATGGCAGCATCAAAGTGCCGACAACGAAAAATTGAGAGAATTTCACAACTTGAAGGTGAAGTTCAACAAGAACGGCAACGATATCAATCATTACAAAATTCAATAAGTTCAATGGAAAAAACAATTTCAATGCTTCAAGGTGAATTACAACGGCATAAACATTCTGGATGTACCCTTGAAAAGTCAACCCTTAATTTAATGAATCATTTATCAACTATCATGAACAATAATGCCGCAATACCTATGGATACAAGGTAGTGAGGTAGTTGGTGATTGGTTGATGTAGTCGTTGATGGATTCCTTGATGGAAGAAGCATCGATGAACTCCTTGATGAATTCAAATTCCTCTCTTCTTCTCAAATTTATGTTTTTATTATTGAATTTAAAATTACTCAAAAATGACTTTTTTCTCTTTATTATTAAAAATTTATCCTCAAAGAATTGTTTAAAAAAGAAGGGTTTCAATCAGGCTCTTTCAAATGATCTCTATAATCTTTTTTTATCATCAAACTAATGTTTTTTTTTGTTTCTCTCTAATTTTTTCTCAAAAAATTTTATTATTCCGGTTAATTTTTTATAGAAATATATACTTTTATTTGGCCATAACTTTTTTATATTAACAAATATTTTTTGCAATTTTGTAATTATAATTGTTGTAATAGTTTTTTCATAAAAAGAATATCATCGTGCATACTGTATTTTTTTTATCTCTAAAAATTTAAATTTATTTTTGATATTATTAATTTGTTTTATATAATAGTTTTTATTTATATATTTTTTTATTACTGTATCTTCTTCCTTTTTTTAATTATCGGTGAAAAATTATTACGGATGAATTTTGCACTTACCAATTTTTATTCTTTATTTTTGTTAATAGATTTTAAATACTTTTTTGATTTTTGAATAGTAAATGATCGAGTTTTTTGAAATTTTGGATTTGAATAATTCTGGGGACAATATTAACAGGGACAAACAAAGCAATGAAAGAAAGCAAAAAATTCAGTGGTCTGAAGATTGAAATAATTTCGGCTACAGTAACCTTTACTTTAAACTACTTTTTCATACTTACCCACAGGGCATATTCATCCAAAGTCTATGTAAAATGCAAATAAAATTAGAAAATTTGTTGAACGTTAACAATTTACACTTTTGACCTTTTTTAAATCCCTCAAAATTTGTCATAAAACAATACGTGTGTTTTTTACGATTGAACACTTTTAAGCAAAAAATGAATTTAAAGAAAAGGTTAAACCTATAATTCCACTACTTTTCTTGTAAAATAAGCACTTTTTTATCTGAAAAACAATAATATCTTCTTTCTTCCTACCGTAAACCTCTTATAAAACATTGTCAAAAACAAAAAAAACAAAGCATGAGTAATTTTTTGTTTTGCTCCGGATTTCCTTTTTCTCTTTGCTTTCCACGTGATGGATTCCATTTTTTGTTACGTATTTTTTCATTTAATCTTCTCTCACAAGAAAATATTGTATGTCAGATTTTATATAAATCTTAAACATTCTTAACTTTTACTTTTGTGGCATAAAAAGAATTAATTAAGTATAAAATTGTTTTTTTTTTCTTAAACAAATTTTAATGGAAGTTTAAAGAGATGGATTTGAAAGAAAAGAAAACTACAAGATGGGATTAGATAGATAGAAAAAAAATTGCAAAAAGGGATTCCATTCAAAAACAAACTTTTGTTTTTTTGACCTCAAATGAACTGTTAAAATATTATTACGTTTTTTGTAGTTAGGAGAAATATAAAAACAAGTGTATTACTCATTTTTCACAGAATTGCCTTTTTTGAAGCAGAAATTGTATTTATTTTTTTAAATGATAAGGTTCGATAATTTGCTCAATTATACTTTTAAATATGAGTCATAGAAAAAATAGAAGCTAGTGTTTACTCGATTAAAGACAACTTAATTTTCTTTTTATCTTTGTTTTCTTTTTAGCAAAATACCGTATTCCCAAAAAAAGGAATGTTGAATAATAAAAAAAATAGTTTAACAATGGTTACATTGTTTTTTTTGCAAAAAATTGTTTTTAACGTAATTACGTAAATCGTTTGGCGAAGATACAAAATAGTAAAAAACCTTAAACTCATTTCCAATTGTATTTTTTTGATCAAATTAAAACCATCAACGAAATAAAAGTTATGGGTCCAGGCTTCATAAAATGTTTGGACCCGTAAGATACAGTATCCCTAATACACTCATTTAGAAAGTTTTAGATATCAAAAACTGTGAAAACAATTTCTCTAAAAATTTTGGTTATGACTCATAATTTATGAGAGTTTGCACAAAATTATTGAGATCTAAAAGTTCTTGCAAATTTCTTTTTTCTCACGCGTCGTGCCGAAATCTCTTTATTGTTCGAACATTTCAAAACACACAAAAAAGAGAACAAAATGACGTCAATGGCATATGTTTAAATCTATCAAAAACATAATTCCATCATCAACAAAAAATAAGTTTAACAAAAAAGGTTAATGTCAACCTTTTGAAATTGCTTTCAAAAATACCGTAAACTTTCTTTCATTCGAAAGCAGCAAAAAATGCAGAAAAGATGAATCATTGAAAAGGAAGTTATTTCAAAAAGCTTTCTCTCTTTTTTACGATTGAAGGAGCGGCTGGTCCACAAACAAAGTTTTATGAATGAAAAAGTTATTTTTAGGTATGCATTTTAAACCCTTAAAATCCCCGGACGGGGATATCCACAAAAAGTCAAACACAGAAAAAATGGAAAAAATGTTTATGAAAAAAATATGAAATTACAAATTTAAAAAATAAATATTACAATTGTAAATTCATTGTTGCAATAAAGGCATCCGCCAAGAAGGATCTCTTTGACTTTTTCTCCCATGCTGCTTTGATTGAATCTCCGGATACGGTAACATGAACAGGCCTAAAAAGTGCAGATGATAAATATTACGGTAATTAAGAAAAAACGTACCTAAAATCAAGTTGCCCTTTGTGGGTTCCTTCTTTCAATTCAATGACCTTCTTTTCGACCATTCTATCAAGCATAAAATATACAATTTCCTTTCGAGGTGGACGAATTCTCATTGTATTATGGACATTACTAAAGCCTAAAAATCAGAATCTTAATTAACTTTAATAATCCAAAAAGAATTACAAACTTTGAAAGATATTCAAATATGGAATTTCTCGGATACCATTTCGTTCTGTTAAACGCCGCATAAGTTCAAGTATAAAAATTTCTTGAGTTTCAAGGGCTAAAATAATATCCTATTAATATACAGTAACTTATCAAAAGTATAAACAAACTTGTAAGATAATCGAGAATGTATGTGGATTTTGGAGTAATCAACATTGAAATATCAAAGACAGCTGCAACGAAATCCTCAGGAATATTCTTAAAATATTTTGAAGCAAGCAATAATGCAATTTGTTTGAGTTTGTAAATACTTGGACCAAGACCATATCCAACAACTCTGTTTATTTCACGTTGAAGATGTTCAATCTTTTTGGAGCAAATATCCTAAAAAAATGTTGCATTTGATGTTGAAGTTGTAAAACAATGAAATACTTACATTACAAAACCGTTTCCATTGTTCATGAGATTCTTTAATTTTACATTTCCAGGTAGGGGGAATAAGCAATTGAAGAAGCCATTCACTTGGAAGTTCTTCCTTAGGATCAAGGAAAATCTTCTTTTGAGAAAATCGGGATCGAACACGTTTTTCAAAGGCATCTGTGCAATTCTGAAAAAAGGAAAAGATTAAATTTTGTTTACGGATACTTAGAATCATAGTTTTATCGCAAACTGAAGATAATCTATAAACCTTGAGGAAAAAACTTACAGCATCTCTGGAACAAAATAAAACTAAACAAGTTGTTGAACATGCTTGATTCATAATCGTATAAAGTAGTTGTTGACGAGATCGAACAGCAAATTGTTCAAAATTATCGACAATGACAAGCTTGGCACCCTGCATAATTATCACTTTAAACAAATGGAAATCCATTAAAGTAACGAACCTTTGTTTCACTTCCAATTAAATTAGTTCCTTCAGAATCATCACAAAAATGCCCATCAATATTAACAATATTTTCTTCTTCAAAATCACGTGGAAATTGTCGATATACTGCTTCAATCAAGGACGTCTAAAATAGATAATGAGTGTTAGTTGTAGTTTAATAAAATAACAATGTTGTACAGCAAATCTCACACCCACCTTTCCACAAAGTTCTTGTCCAACAATTAAACACGATTTTCCAGTTTTTGTTGATAAAAATGTTTCAAAAACATTACTCAAATCTCTGAAATAAATAATTTAAATAGAAGTAAAGATGAATAAATGTGATACACGAATCATCAAATGTAAAACATGATTTAAACTTACTGAAATTGTGAATCTAATCCAACTAGGGTACGGTCAATAGCTTTTAACAATTTATCTTTTGACGAATTCGACATTGTAAAATACAATTAAAATATAATTGAAGATTTTAAAAGAACAACACAGCAAAAAAGTTTGGAAGTTTCGGAGTTTGAAAAGAGGAAAAAATTTTGAAGAAAAAAACTGGCGGTTAAAAATTTGATTTTGTTCGGGCAAAATGGAACCAAAAGGCAAAGAAAGATGCTATTGTCTTTTTTGCAAAAAAATTTGTGGGAGAAGTTGATTTAATTTTATCGAAATGCATAAATTTTTTCATGCGACGGAGAAGTTGATAAAAACTATGTTTCCCTCAAAATATCTGTTTCATAAGCAGCTGCAATTCCAACTTTGATAAAAATAGGGTTGTTCAGTTCCCGTCATTTCCCTGAGTTACAGTATTCTAGGCTACTGTAAAATTTTACCAGAATTAGCCTTACAACCTACAGACTATTAAAAAAATGTGTAAAATTTAAGAGCAAAAGTTATTACAGTCGAACCTCATTATAACGTTTTTCAAGGGACTGTGAAAAAAGGACGTTATATCGAGGTTCAAGATATTTAACAAATTTTCGAAAAAAATTTCGTAAGACTATTACTGTAAAACTGTTCATCTACAAAATAATCTCTGTTAGCCGCAAGTATTTAAATATCTTTGTTTATGAACACAAAAACGATGTTCGATGAAAAAGAGACTCGATTAAATCTGAAGTTCCTAATGTTTTGAAGGCATTTTTTCCTTTGTCGACTATTATAGTAGTATTTAAAAATAGGTATTCTGCTTTTGTTTTTATAATTCCAAAAGTAATTTTTTCGATTTTTTTTTGCCAAAATCTAACAGCATTAAAATAACATAAAAAAATTGATTTGCTGAGCTCTATGAAAATTGTTTGTCCAAAGATACTGTAACTGCAGTACAAATTTATAAATTTTTGTACGACATAACTCATAGCTACTTTACTTATAGGAATATTAAAGCACAATTTGGAGCAAATTTATGTTTAGCATGTTTCGTTAATTAGTGAGTTTCGGTCAAATTATGTCTAAAAAGAACGTTAAAATAAAAAAAAAAGAAAAAAAAGAAAAAACAAGAGACGTAATAACGAGGTCAAAATCCCTTATAAATTATTAAATTATATAAGTTATAATACTTTGAAGGGATCGTGAAAAAAAGACGTTAAAACGAGGTTCGACTGTACAAAAAACAAAAAATTGTAGCAAATCAAGAAATAGAAAAGCGTATTCTTTGACAAAAAGAATCTTTGTGTGTTGAAATTTCGTTTTTTTAAATGAAAAAATTCTTTTTAAAACGTACATTTGTAAAAATCTTTTACGCTTTCGAAATCCTGATCATGATTAGGATCAACAATCAAAGGCGGGAACTTAAAAAATAAAGCAATACAACCTTAAAAGAATCGCAGCCTTCTACTTCTTTGTAAATTGAAACAAAAATATAACTTTGATATTGTTTATGTAATTAATTGTTTTGTTCATACTGTCGAATGACGACAGTAATTGTGTGTGTTGGATGACGTTGGTCCCGACGCGCGCGTACCTCTTTCATTTTTGACGTTCCTTCTTTTTTTAGTTTTTGACACAAATGTTTTTTTTCAGACGCAACTTTTTTCAAATCGGTGTTTTTCATTTTTACCCGTTCCTTTTTAAAACTTGTGTCGCGGTTTTTTATCCCTCATTTTTTATTATGTTGCTATATTTATGCTGGTAATCTATTTAATACAATTTTTTTAGCGATAAATGTCATCTCTTCTTAAACAGCTTCCACCATTCAAATATCTTCTCGACGGATTGAAAGATCCATTGGATGATTTAGTTGATCGAATAAGTTCACCGATATCAGTATTTGTATTTGCAATTTTTCTTGCAATTCATACAGCTGGTTTAACATTTGCTGAGGATTTCTCATGCGTATTTCCTGCTCAATATCGTAAGTTGCACATATTTGTTGGGATGCACTTAATTTTGATGGTTTTAGAATCTTGGGTTCCCTTTGCTCGAGCATATTGTTATGTTCAACCATTCTCATATATAAATGATGATCTTGAATCTCCTCGAGAACGAATAATCTCATATTTTCCGGTAAGCTTTTGTGTCTTTTGATTGCATCATATATATATGGATCAATTTTTAGTGGGTTTCGATGGCTTTGTTTGTTCAAGCTTTTGGTTTTTTTGCTCCAAAAATCTTTTGGCATTTTGCTGCTCGTCATAGTGGTATGTTTCTTTTAACGATTTCCAGTGTTAAGCTTAACTAGCTTTGATTGCTAGTCGTCCTTGACTTTTATTTTTACGGAGCTTTCTTTAAGTTTTGTTTAAAGAGGAGAATAGGTTAATGAAAGTACTTTCTTTTATATTTATCACGCGGAACAGAAAGAATTTTATTGTCAACGTGATTAGGCAGGCCTGCATGACGACCAAAGTTACAGAGGCTATTTATTAAAGTTGCTATTTATTAATGTTTATAACTTTTTAGAACTTGATTATCTTACGGTAATGAATCATACTCGTGGAATGCGAAAGAGTATTGGCGAAGACCTCCATGGAAATATTAAACGCATGACAAATTTTTTGGCTCGACATATGGGCTCTTGCAAGCATAAAACCACTTTCTTTGTTCTCCGATCTCCAATTGTTTTACTCTATCTTCTCAAAAAATGGTTATACTTTTTCAATGCTGCTTTGCAGTTCTATCTTATTATTCACTTTGTTGGTGATGGCAGTTGGGCTTGGGGTGTTCATACCTTCATCTATGCTTATTCTGGTTTTAACAAGTTTTCTTATATTCGCAGTGCCAATGATACTCGTCTTCCAACTTCACCAAATTTCCCAACCTTTACTTACTGCCAGGTTCCATTTCTTGTAAGTTTTGTTGTTTCTTTTAAAGGATTATTTAAGTTCTCCCTTTTCAGGTTGATGGACGTCAAGAATCTGATGTTGTTTCATGCATTTTGACAATCAATTATCTAACTGAAAAAATCTACGTTATTGCATATTTTTGGATTCTTATGGTTGCAATTTCTTCGTTCTTGTCTGCACTTTATAATACAATTTACTATTTATATCCAGCTTTCCGTATTAAATTCGTTATCGCTCGAGTTCAAGTAAGTTTGAATGTTGAGCTTGAATATGTTCATATGTAAATTAAAATGATATTTTTATAGAAAAACAAACATGGCGTCACTGAATGGAGAGCTAATGATTTTCTCAATAATTTCCTTCATGCTGATGGTCTTCTTGCAATTCATCTT
Organism: Panagrolaimus sp. LJ2414; assembly: GCA_024447195.1. NCBI lineage: Eukaryota > Metazoa > Nematoda > Chromadorea > Rhabditida > Panagrolaimidae > Panagrolaimus > Panagrolaimus sp. LJ2414. Next base: position 2,539,857 of record JAMRXY010000004.1, on the reverse strand, counting down.
ATTGATAATTGTGACAGAATTTTATCTGAAAAATTCCTTTGTGAACTTTGGGATAAATGGGAAGAACATCGAACTAAGTCAACTTATTCACCCTTGCCATTTTTTTAAAATAAATACAATTGTTTCTATTTATTTTGATTCTTTTGTTGCTCCTTTTCTTCTAAATATTTGATTTATAAATGTTATGTTTTTTTTGAAAACTTTGGGTATATTTGATAAAAGAAAATGTTAAATTTGTTATTAGGAATACTTTATTATTGTTGTGAGTTACTATACTTAGATTATCGATTGCTGTGTTTTGCTTGAGTCCTTGACGTAAATCATCAATGTAAAAAAGCTAGGATAAAACTTTTTATTTGTCTTCAAAGATAAATATAATGTTTTTTGAAATGAATTAAATTTCAAGCTTTAGTACCTAAAGTTTAGTTATCTTGTTATTATAATTAAGTTTGAAAAAATTGAATGTTTCAACAAAGAATAATAAATATTTATTTTGGTTATCACATTTAACTTTAAAAAACACAACCGTGTTAGCCATAAGCAATTAACAAAAGAAAAACGATTAAAATTTAACAATCTAAAAAACACCGGTGAAAACTAAAGAAAGAAAAATGATGAAAGTCTAAAAACGTAAGTATAAAGCGACGAATTGAGTCGAGATCGAAGATTATTGCAACAATCTTTTTATTCAAAAGCAAATCGATTTTATGACCGCGGAGTTAAAGGAATAACAGAATCAACCAAAAATTTTCCACAAATTTCTGTATATTCTTTTGGATGAGCTCGAAGATGTTGAACATGAGCAGAAGATTCCCAGCACTTTGCATGAACATCCATTCCACGTTCTTGTTGATTTTTAAGAAAATCTTCAATTGAATGATCAGAGCATATATCATCAGCATTTGAATAGAGATATAATTGATGCTTTGGCAAATCCATAAGTTTAAGCATTCGAAAATATGCATAATTTGTTTCATATGCTGTTGAATCAAAGAATGACTGAATCCAAACAAGGGCACGATGAGATGCAAAAACTCCAGCAAGAATTAATTTATATGTTGAACGAAAAAGTTCAGAATATTTTGATGGCGGTAATGTTGCATATGAGACAGCATTGGCACTTTGCATCGGTTGAACAAATGCTGGTGAACTAAAAAGTATAATAATCAATTAATTACTGTAATCGAAATAATACAAACAAAATTCATACCTATCAAAAATAATTCCTTTAACTCTTTTCTTAATTTCTGCTCCATTTGATACAGTATCCAATAAATCCCAAAGTGCAACAAAAAGTGTACATCCATTCATACTGAAGACATGAAAAATAATTGGTGAAGTATCATCATTGACAAGAACCTTTTCATAAAATTCAAGTGCAAAAGTTCGATAAGATGAAAAGGATCGAACTTTTTGGATTGGAGCAGTGTAACGAACAACAGAACAGCTAAAAAAAGAAAAAGCATACATGAATCATCAAAAAAATGTTATCAAGTGGACGAACTGAACTGGTGATAATATAACTAACATATTCTTTGATAAGACTATAATTCTTGCTATGCATTTCATTACACAACAATAGCGTGAAGAATGTAATGAAATGCGTAAACAACGTGTTAAACAAAATTACGGTAATCTCAACAAATTTGATTTGTCTTTCTTTTTAAACTACCGTATCTCAACTTCAATCCTATCATATCATTATTAGGATTATAAAACAAACTTTAAAGATTCAATTTCATATCACCATTTTTCAGATCGAAGTTTTGTAAAATAAAACTAACCTTTTATCAAGATATATTTGCGAATACTTGGTCAAATATCGATCATGACAACCAGCCCAACCAAATAGAATAACATTCGGAGCACCAGGATCTTCACTTTTTGTAATATGGATGTGATCATTTTTAACTTTTTGTGGCGGTGGTTCTGTCATTGCTTTTGTTGAAGAAGATGAAACCCAAGTTTGATTCAATTTTCTAAAACCCATTTTATCTTTTTACAACAATAAATTCCTTTTCTTCAAAATATATTAACTATTTTAAAGCAACGTAAACATTAAAAATGACCGACACAATTTTTAAAGAAAAGTAACGTAAAAAATGTTATCAGTCTTCGCAATCAAAAAAATACAAAGAAACTTTTAAATAATGAATGCGCAAAAGAGGATGAGTAAAGTTTTAAAAACCCAGGAAGTTTATAAGTTTAAATTTTACCACAAGCTCTAAAGCGTAATATTAAAATTGTGTAGAAAAGGTAAATTTCGTTTTGCTTTTATATGGATTATCATATGCAAAGATCATATCAGTTCTAAGAGGCGTTGAAAGGGTTAACCGCGTACCAATTTTGAGGGATGATATATAAAAAAGGAAACTGTCTGGGAATGAAACAGTAAAAAAAATAGGTTTTGCAAGAATTTTTACAAAAACAGCAGAAAACGATGAATCACTAACGTCGAAGATATCGATCAACAAAGAAAAAAGGGTTTTTGAAATACAGAAAAAATCCTATATTTTGCAAAAACTATTTTTTTCGCAGAGAAACCCCCCAATTTTTCTTCTACATTTTTCCCTCTGCGGCGGTTGCTTTTGATGGTTGTGGAGACGCCGCCTCAGACATGGAATATGTAAAATCGATTTTTTGAGTCAAAAAATGCGCACTGCTTTTTTAAATAAAAAGAAAAAAAAACTATTTTTAAAAAAACGTGAAAAATGCCGTTAAAAAAGAACTTACTTTTCTTCTTCAGTTAAGAAATTGTTATTTTTTGAATTACTGCTGTTGCTATTACTTGTTGATGGTAAATTAACGGCTTCAGTAGCAGCAGCAACACGCGAAGAATGAGGAGTAGACGGCGATGAAGAAGAAGAAGGAGGAGAATAAGAGGTTGAAGCAAGTAAAAGTGCTGCCATTGGTGCAATTCGTCGACAAAACATAATGCTTTTTGATGTTGTTGTTGAAGCTTTTCTAAAAATTAAAAGCTTTACAAAGTTAGTTGATAAATAAGGTTTTATATGTAAATTAATACGAATTATTAAAAACATTTTAATAAACAAATAATTAACAAGTTTCGAAAGAAAAAAAGTTCGAAGAAAAAATGTTGAACGCGTTCAAGAACAAAAAAGAAGAAGAAGGAGACTTGCATGTTGCAGCTAATTGTGTGAAGAGACTTGCGTGTTAGAAATAAAATATCCGACAAGAAAAAATTGTTGAGCTTAAATGCTACAGTTTGTTAAATATAATAAATTAAAAGCTAAATAAGGTCTCATAAACGACAAGAAAATAAACGAATGAAATACTTTAAAAAAGACAGTATTTTTTCATGGTTTACCGTATGAAAAAGAGTACTGTAATTCTTGATTCGTTTTTATTAACGGAATTTGGTTTGTTGTAAATGTTGCTTTTACTTAGCAATAAACTAATTGCCCTAGAACTTAATTTAAATTTTGCTCAAAATTTAATGTTTCTTTTTTTCTTATAGAGCCCTTTATAAAGCTTTTTTGCTGGTTTCAGTGGTAAAGAACTCTTGAACTTTCATCAATTTTTTATGTTACATCATTCTTACTGTTCAACAGTATCATGACACTTTTAAGTTAAAATAATAAAAAGTGCACAGTTGCCTTTGAAAGTTTTTTTTTGAAAAGTTCATTACACACTTCAATGACTATGAGATTACTGTAACATAAAAAATGATAATAGAAGAATTCAAATTACGGTAATTAACGCTAAATATTGCAATCAAATTTTAAAATATTTTACGCATTTATTTTAATTGATTGGTTTAATGCTTCATGCATCCTGAAAAAATAAGGATGACGATGTTCAACAAGTTTGCAAGGATTTAATGTGCCCGCATGTTGCAGACTTTTGCGCAGCGCAAACTAAATTTTTTTCCATTTCCAACAAACAAAAAATATTGCACGTGCTTGAATAAAAAAAATTTCGTAAAGTCTGTAGTTTGAAAATAGAACGCGTGTATCGAATCCAAGTCATCTTCTTATAAATTGCTAAATTTTGATTATCATCACATTTTTAACTTCTTCATCCTTAAATTATCAAATTTTAGAAAACTTTCTCAAAACAAAGAAGATGTCTGGTCGTGGCCGTCGACGAGATAATAATGTTAGTTTTCAGTTTCTTATTTTCTTGTATCTTTTGTTTGTTTACCTTTACTTACTTTTGCCATTATTGATTTTTTAGGACAGTGGTGAAGCTGAATCTTTAACAAAAGAAGAAGATGCAATTGCAAGATTTTTACGATTTAATTGTCCAACAAAAATTGGAAATTGTAATTCAAATGATTTTTCGTATTTTATTGGTTTGTTGCTCCTTCAACTTTTACCTTTACTGACCAAAATTAACTATTTTAAGGTTCAAAAGCTGTTGATACATTACTGGAATCAAAGAAATATGGTGTTGATGCCAAAGATCCAAAATTTAAGACCAAAGGAGATTGTGAATTTTTTATTCGTACTTTGATTGATAAAGGTGCAATCTTCCGAGCTAAAAAGGTTATCCTGAAAAAGAAGACCGTGGAAGAAAAGCGTAAAGGAAAGAAAGATAAAATTAATGCTGCTGTAACTAATTCTCCAAGAACAAAACGTGAAAAGCAACTGCTGAAAGAAGAAGAAGAAAAACGGGATGAATCTGATTCTGGAACAGATGTTGCAAGAAAAGACAAGGAAGAAGAAGGTGTAAGTAATATTTTGAATTTTGTGTCTTAGAAATTATTCTGTTATCTCCAGATTCAATATGTTTGTAAGCTATGTTTTTTATAGGAAGAAAAGAAGGAAAAGAAAAAGAAGATTATTCTTGTAATGCAACAAAATCAATCCTTCTCTTCTGATACAACAGATGTCTATGCATGGGTCTTCGATCCAACACCTTGGCATAAAAAGTTAATTGGTGCTTTGATGCTTGTTGGAGTTATTCTTGGATGCCTTTTCCCGTTATGGCCTGATTGGCTTCGTCTTGGAATTTATTATCTTTCAATGGGTGGTATTGTATTCCTTTTAAGCATTATGGGACTTGCCGTTGCTCGAACAATTTTATTCGGTATTATTTATGCTGCAACATTTGGAAAGCATCATCTATGGGTATTACCAAATTTAACTGCCGATTGTGGCTTCATGGAATCATTCCGACCTTTTTACACATATGAATATATTTCTGGTGATAAAAAAGATAAAAAGAAATCAAAAAGTACAAAAGACGACGATGAAAAAGAAGGTATGTAGGATTACTGTATATTTACTGCAAATCTAAATACATTTATATTTTAGAAACAAAAGCTTTACCAAAATCTGAAGCATCAAAACCTCCATCATCAAATGAAGAAGAAGAGAATGAAGCTGAAGAAGAGGAAGAAGCAAATGTTGAAGAAGAAGAAGCTGGACATGAAAGTGAATCCTCAGGAGAAGCAGTTCCACAACAACCACCAGCCTTTGAGCATGTACCTGCAGAAGATTTTGTCCCGGAAGAAAGCTCTCGAAGACGTCGACGACCACGTCGTGAAGATGAAGGTGATTTTGTTATGGTTAATAAGTAAAGAAAAAATCAAGGATACTGTATTTTGTATGATATTTTTGTAATATGCTAAAACCTATGTGTGTGCTCTCAATGAAATGCATTATAGAAAATTTTTATTTATCTGAAATAAATTTGATTCAATTGCAATTAATTAACCAAGACTATTTTTACAGTAAGTTATATAATTTTGTCGAAACAAACATGCAAAGCTAAGATATACTGTAATTCTTAATAAGCTTAAATAATAAAATAAAAAATACTTCAAACTGTTTTTTAAAAACATCTCCACTGATGAGTTAACCCGTTACCAAAATCTTTGTCATATATGTAATTAGAATAAGTGAATTATTACAAATTAGAACTTTAATATGTATATATAAATATGACAATGGAAAAGATGTGAAACAAAAAATGTAACAACAAAAAGAAGAAAATGAACAAATTCAATATCGAAAACGATTTCGTGGATTTCCTTGTAGCTGTTGTTGTTGCTGCTGTTGATAATATTGATAATACTGATGGAATTGTGCCGGAGGTGGTGGAGGCATTGATAGCGGTGGCATACCAGCCGGAAATCCAGGACCACCATAAATTGGTTGAGAAGGTGGTGGAATTGGAGCACCATAAAGAGATTGAGGTGGTGGAATATTGTACATTGGTGGTGGTTGAGCGGCACCTAAAAATTAATTTGAACGTAAATTAGATTTATTGTGCATGTCTATGTTATTGTTTAAAGAATTAAAAAACTCTTACCATTAAAGAACCATGGAACGGGTGGAGGAGGTATGGACGTTGGTGGCATCATCATTGGCAATGAATTCAATGGAGGAGGTTGTTGCGGAATAATTTGTTGTTGTCTTGGACCATTCTTTCGAGTATCAGCTCGTTTCATTTGTACATCTGATAAATGATCACGTTGTCCAGAAGATTGTTGTTGCTGTTCTTTTTGTTGTGCCTTTTGTTGAAGGTGAAGTTGAAGCTGTGCTTGTAGAGATTCAGATGTTAGCGGTTCAGGCTGTTGAGCAATTGGTTGCTCTCCACCAAATATTCTTTCACGAGTTTGTTGATAAAGAGCTTCACGTTCTTCCAAAGCTTGTGTGGCACGTTCTTGCGCTTCTGCTTCTAATTCTGCTTCAGTTTTATGTTGTTGAATACCTTTTTGTTGGCGTCTCAGCAATCGAATAGGTCCATCACCAACTTCAGGTCTATAAAAATAGGATAAGCATTACATTATTTTTAAAAATATTAAAAAAATAAAACTTACTTCTTTTCCATTTGATTATTTGCGCTACCAGCTTTTTGATGAATTTTTAATTGTTCTTGTTCAACGGCAAGATTCGTTTCATTTTGTTTAAGCTGCTTCTGACGTTCTGCAACATTACTAATTAATTGCTCATCCCCGACATTCTCCCAGTCATCGGCAACTTCATCTGATTTTTTATCACATTTTTCTCTTTCACTCATCGCCTGAAGTCCCAAAGTATTTACCTATAAAATAAAACACAATGTAATAATAATTCGTTCATGCATAATATGCATATTACTATGATTATTATCGATCAATATACGGGATTAATAAATGTGGAATGCAATATAAAGAATGCAAAAGGAAAAAGAAATGAATGCAAAATTAACTTACTAATAACTTGAGGTTTACAATTTACAAAATTGTAATAAGTACGAAAAGGTTTTTGAGCAATGATTTTTCAAGAAAAAATACAAGCGATTTTTGAAAGAAAGAAAAAAAACGATGCAGCGAAAAACACGAAGAAAAACTCAAAAGTGGACATGTCTTTTTTAGTGGGCCGCAACATGCAAGGAATTGCGCAAAAGGTTTTCTCATGGATTTCTTTTTAAAATTTTTTTTAAAATTTAAAAAAAAAAGTCAAACTAACCGGTTTACCGTAATCACCTTTCTGTAAATCATATTTGTATGCAACAGAAAAGCTTGCAGGAGCACCGTAACCCGTAACAGGAAGAAGATAAATATGTCGTTGATTAACCCGATGATGAAGTGAAATTCCAACAATTTCTTGTTTTTTCGCTCCAAATATTTCGTTCGGATTAAATAATTTCTGGGATGCTTTAAATTGTGCAATTTCGGGCTTTAAAGATTTATTTCTTTGCTGTCTTGGAAATTCAAATGGATTCTGTAATTTTTAAGATGCTTAAATAAATATTTTGGGATACGGTAGTTACTTGAATAATTAACTTTGCACCAGGATTTTTCATCCAGCCCGGTCGTTTTCCATTTAAAAATTCATCAGTAACAAATGTTACAGTATCACCTTCAATTGAATTTTCATAAGCTGCAATATGAAGGGAAAGGGTGCTTCTATTAATGCTGCTTTTGGCATTTTTTGAATTATTTTCTTTATCAAAATTATCAGAACGAATATTTGAGATATTTGATGTTTTGTTTGATTTTTTCCACGATAAATTTGAAGCTTTTTCTATTTTTGATTTTTCAGTAAAAACTGAGACTTTCGTAAAAGCTGCAGGAGATTTTAAAGGGTAAATCAAATTTTGCCAATTAATTTTTTTAAAAAACTTAAAACTTGGCATTTAAAAATTGTTTATTAAAACCCTACAGCCTTAATTTTTATTTACCATAACTTTGAACTTTTCTTTGATCAGATATGGTGCTTTTTGATTGTACCGTATCAAATTCAAGATTATTGTAATTCAAGTTGAGATTACTGTAATGACCATCGGAAGCATACTTTTCAAAAACTTTTTGCTCATCTTTCCAAGGTAAACAATAATTTTTTGTTGTCATCTGAAGGCACTCTTTTTTTAGTAAATGAACAAAATAATATTTGTAACAAGTCTGCAACATTTAAAATGAAAAAATCTCAGTCTAAGCAAAGAATGCATTTCACAAGTTGTTACATAACGTTTTAAATTTAAAAAATGATGCAATAATGGTTTGTTTCTTAAGAACTACGAATTAAAATGTCACTGTCGATGATTAATTTGTTTATGATTACATGATTACTGTAAAAGACTATCTATAGTACCATTAACTTCTACAGTTAATGGTACTATTTGTATGCAACAGAAAAGCTTTATATTGAGAAAAAATTAACTGAAACAACGTCATAAAATACAGTATCTCTTAAATTCTTGTTCGAAAAATGAATTGTGCATTCAGTTTTTAATAGAAAATTTGCAGTTATTTCTATTAAAAACTGAATCACAGTTTAGAAGTTATCTATCATTTCGAAGATCCGAGTTTCATGTTGTTGAAGAATAGCCAAAATAGAGAGAATAAAATGCTTGAATGCAAAGATATCAAAAGCCAAAAACGTTTATGAAACTTTTACATCAAAGAAAGAGAAAATAATGATAAACAAAAGGTAAACGATAATAAAAGAAGGTTGATTCATTTCTTTCCAGATTTCTTGATTCCACTTCCGCCTAAAACAGATACTGTAATTATTTATTATTTTAGCAATATACTCATCCATGGGGCCTTTTGCCGAGGCTTTGGCTGCCATCTCTTTCAATTTCTTTTGTTCTTCCATTTGCTTCTTCTTGAATTCAAGATCTTCCTACAAACGATATATTGTATAACCTTTCCCAAACATTTAAAAAAATAATAACTTACTTCAGTTAAATCATTGTTGGCTTTCTTGGCTTGTTTGAGAGGCTTAAGCTTGCCACCTTGACGTCCAGACATGATGAATAGAGAGATTACACAATGATAAAAATTTGATAGAATAAAGTTTTCTAAAAAAATATATGAATTATATCAATGAAATTGGTCTCGACTGATTCGTGGAGAAAAACTGCTGATTCACGGAACGTATTCGCGTGAAAAATGCTTATATTTGCAACGAAATAATTACAAAATAATAATAACTAAAATTGAATCATAATCTTGTGACAAGTTTTAATAGAAACAGCCGGAATAAAAACGACTCTTTCAAAAAAGGCTGCTTTCAAAACAAAAAAACTATTTTTCGTTTTGAGAAAAAATGGTTGTTACATAAAAAATGCGACGAAGATGTTTGAGCAATTGATTTGGTGGGCAATTTTTTTCTGCTTTTTTAGCCAAAATTTATTTGTATACTTTTTGATAGATGGACAAACAAATACCCATGAATGCATTTGCACATTCATGAATGGATCTGTGTTTTAGGCAAATGCCACCAAACTTGGAGATAAAAATGCCAACAATGTTTTTACTTTTTCACTCCAAAAGCTTTTTTACAATGAATATTTTTTGTCAAATTTCGGAAATCTGATTTCATCAGAAAATTCGTAGCTTTCTGTTCTGTATTGAACTTTAAAGAACTATTTTTGTGTGTTTAAGAATAATATTTAGGTTGAAAACTTGCAAAAATGAAAAACACTGTATCAGGATTACAGTAGAATATTTTTATTTTTCATAATAATACTATATGCATTTTACTCTAAAACAATTGTTTTTTACACGTATTAAATTTAACAAAATCACAGAGAGCAAAAAAAGAAGAAAAGGAAAATCATTGTGAAAAAGATTTTCGTCGTTGAGGTGGCAATTTTGGGATTCCGCTTTCAAGATCTTCAAAAATATCAAATTCGGATGGAAAATGATTTCGAACCTGTAATTTTTTTTATCAACAATGTTCTTTAAATAATTAATTTATGTCAGTTGTTAAAATGTTAGTTTTTGAAGAAAAATAGGGAAAAACTAACTTTTTTTAAAATAAATTTAAAAGAAGTAAGGCGAACTTACAGCCTTCCATCGACCCGATGGATCAAAATAAAGATCCTCATTTTCGTCATCATCAAAATCATTATCAGATGAACAAGAATTTAATTCTGGAACAAGCGGATCTCCATCTTCTGGAAGGGTGGGATCCATTGTAACAGCAACAATAATAATGCCTAAATTTTTATTCTATTAGAATTTTTGAAAAATTGCTGTTGAAAAAGGTTCTGAAAATTGGACACCAGACACATTGATAGAGCGCACAAATAATAAGCAAAATGTTAAATGTTAAAGAAGTAAGATTTAACAACTTCTGACGGCGACAAAAAGCAACAAAAAAGAAGCAACAAATTTGAACGAGACAGAAAAAAGTGGGTTTTTGGAAGAAAATATTTACTGACAACAAATACCCGTAATTAATAAGGCAACTGTAAGAAGAGAAACAACCAAAATAATGGCAATATTAAGTGTTAAAGGCGGCGGATTTGAACGTTGATTTAAGCCTTCTGAAGCTTGAGAATCTTCTGGAAGCGCTTGTAAAATATTGATAATTGCATCTGAAAAGTTTTTGATTATTTTAGAAGATTCAAATGAAAGGGAAATTTAATCGATTAAAAAAAAAGAAGAAGGATTCCTTGATGCTATTTTTATTTGTTAAACCTGATCCCTGAAAGCTGTATTGAATCACAAAAGTTGTTTTTTATCATTTCAAGACATGATTCAAGGATTAAATTTAAAAAAATTTTAAAAATGCAATCTTTTTTGAAAAATTTAAAATTAAATGAGTCATTTTAGGTCTTCCCTTTTTAACTTGTAGTTTTCAAAATGATCCATTTTTGGTCTTCTATTTATTATGAGTCATATTTAACTACGTAAAGTTTAATGGATACCGAAAAAATTTAGCAAGTAAAATTTACTGTCTTTTGAAAACATTTTGACTACTGATAATTTGTTATTCCAAAGTTGCTATTTCAAAAAATTAAATTATTTAAAATTGATATAAAAATTTGATGTTATCTCTTTCTTAATATTTGAATTGCTCCAAAACCTTTTTACAATTGTAGCTACAGTATTCAAACTTTTTCGATTACTGTATCTGCATAAAACTTGATCACAACGATTTTTTAAAAAACCTACCATCTTCAATATCTTCCGAAGTCCTTTCCTGATTAATAAGATATCGAACTGCAATAATAATAAAAATAATTACAATTAAAATGCATAAAAGGAATAATCGGGGAAAGAGTCGCATACAGTTTCAGCGACGACATCCGATGACGACGCCAAAAAAAGAATTTTTGGGAATTTTTCTGTTGAAAATACAAAAATAAATATATCTCCAACAACAAAATAAAAAATAAACACTGCAAAATATATAAAAAGATTATTATTATTATTTTCAAAGAATTTTCACAAAAAATATGCGTACATTTAAAAAAAAACGATGATGATTTTCATTGTTATTTCAAACAACAACAAAAAAGTATAAAGAGAAGACTTAAAATTGCTTCCGTTTATGATGAGGCAAAATTCATATATAACAATGAAAAAAATGGAGAAAGACAGAGATCCGGTCGGATCAAGCATTTTTTATATACAATTTCAAGTTGAGTTTAATCTTTTTTTAAAAAGAATAAAACGTTTTCTTGTTTTTGGGCAATTTAAGAAGTATAGGATTTCAAAAATGCCAAAAATGTGAGCAAAAGATATTTCAAAAAAATTCTCAATATTTTTGAATTACAAAATTTTATGTTTCGTTTAAAAAACGAAAGAATAAAATTCAGTACGGGATACTGTAATAAAATGTTCCTATTTCTCTCAAGCGGAATCTTAAAAGCTAGTCATTTCAAAAAATTATTTCACTTTTTGGGACTCAAAATTGGAAAACCCGGTATTAAAACTTCAATCAAGTTAGTTCAAAATTTGAAAAAGCGTCAAATCGCAAAAACATATTGAAAAAAGAAAACATTAGCCTTTTGGAAAGTATTATTATTCCTGCTGCCGTCGATGTTCAAACGAGAAAAGAGAGTCTTCAAAAAAGCCATCATCTTTTTTCCTTCTTCTTTCTTTTTCAATCTTCATCTGCAAAAAAGATGAAAGAAAGAAGAAGCATCAAATTTCAACCTTCTCCATATTTTTTTAAAAGAAAAAAATGATGAAAAAAGTCTGCCCTCCCTGAAACAACGTTTTTTTTTCTCGTCGTTGTTGCTGGAAATATTTTTTTATGAAATTTTGCTGCCGTCAGAAAAAAAAAGAACAACCATCATCCAACATCAAAGGAAGACATTCAGAAACAAAAAAAGAAATGAAAAAAGTTTTTGATAATGACTGCCAATAATATTTTCTGTTCCTTTTTTGTTTTCTTTCTTCCCCTTCTGGTATGATGATAAAAAATCAAGGAAAATGTTTTTCAATTTTGTTTGAAAATTTACAAAAAAATAAAAATTTTAATGGGAACAAATACTATTTTTTTATGCTTTTCCTAAAAAAGCCAGACAATCTTTTTTTGCTCTTTTCACATGAAATTTTTACATCTTTTATGAATAAACTTTTAATGAAAGTTGAAGGATATTTTTTCTTATTTAATTATTGCGACTCCAAAAGAGGCATCATCACTTCATATAAAGTCAAGCAACAGCAAAAAAATTTAAAACATTGTTTGGCCTAGAAAGTCATCATCCAAAAAACAATTCCTTACTTTTCTTTACTTATTCGAATTTGAAAGGGAGAAAAAAATAAGGGTTCAAAAAGTCAACAAAAAAATTTAATTGCAAATTTCTTTGGCTTGTTTGACTAAAGAGAAGAAAAGTAAATTTATTGAAAATTTTCCTTCAAAAAACATGTTTGAAAAAATAACCACAATTACGGCATCATTTTGGTAAACGTTTAAAGGATGAAGAAAAACAGAAAAAATAATAACGAACTAATGAGAAGAAGATTCTGGAGGAATCTATCTTATAAATTTGCAAACATTTAATGTTTTTTGTTGATTTTTAAGATTTAAACTTTTTTTACAAATAAAAAATGAACATCTCAAAAACAAACAAATGAAAATATATAGGAGTATCAAGGGAGTCTCCCTCTCTTTTTCTGTATCAAAACAATACTGAAGTTTAACGTTCTAAAAGAAAAAAGAGAAGAGGAAATTGACAATTTTAAATGAACAACTCTTTTTATTTTTAAGATGTTTTTTATGGATAATAAAAGCAGGGTCCCAACAGCTGGCAAATAAAAATATATAGATTGTCATATTATATGGCGGGAAAAGAAAAAGAAGTCGGGACTTTCAAAGAAGCCATAAAATTTAGACATTAAAAATATATTTATATTTAACCACAAAAAACTTTTCAATTTTTATTACTAAACATTTGCAAAAAAACTTTGTTTAGTTTTAAAAGTATTAGCTCAAATCTGGAATGATGTTCGCCTTTAGGGGGTTCAAGACAAGACAATAAGATTTTCAAAGTTAGAATAAGTTCCATATGTGCCAATATGACAATATGGCCTTCAACAATATTTTAAACACATAACACTTTTTTTGTTTTGACGAGTGCCATTTCCCCACCCATCAACACTTCCATCAACGACAACTAATTATTACAAAAAGAAAAGAAAAATCACGTAAACAAAAGAAAGAAAATGACACATGTATTATTTTAACAACAAATTAAAGCTTTTAGTTTTTTTCAAAAATGACTGAAACAAAAAAGCAAAGAAAAGAAGAAAAAGGTTAAGACACCGACAACGAAGACAAGATGATGATGATTTGTTTTTTAACACGTTGATCAAGTCAAAAAAGTGTAAGGCGGTGTGCCTTTTTTTTTCTTTCTTTTTTGTTTTAAAAATATATTTATAAGCAAGTCTCGAAAACTTTAAAAACTGACAAAAAGCAATTTGTTCCGTTTTAAAAATTATTTTTAGAAAAGCTGCTAAAATTTAATAAAAGCAAAAAGGGCAAGACTAATTATTTACGATTAATTAGTTCAATGTTAAAAAATTATTTTTGAAACAAGATAAAGGTAGAAATAAAAAATACAAAAACTCGAAATTATTTTTGTTTTTAAAAGTGTGAAAACATGAAAATCGACGGAAATGTAAAATGGACACAGAATGTTAAGAAGCGGATATGAAACGGATAAAAACGGATTAAAAAAAGTGTGTACAAGTTTAAAATTAATAAAAATGGACCAAAACGGAAAAAATATGCAAAAAAAATTTAATGATTTAAATTTCAAACGATCCTTTAAGTCAAAAAACAGCACTTTTGCAAACAGAAAAATGCCATAAAGATTAGCTAAAATGGCGACAAACAAGCTTAAAACTACAAAAAAAGTATTCCGAAAAACATTAAAATTATTCAAAATCAAACAATTTCAATTTAAAAAAGTTGTTGTTTGTTGAAAAAATCACAAGATCAAAAAAATGTATAAAATAATTAAAAACAAGAAATCGCTCAATTTTTTTATTTACTAATTATCGCCTTAAAAACCGCGTAAAAATTATAATCAAGTTTTTACTCCAACGAAAAATAAAATGTCTGATATCAAATTATTGCCGTAAAAATACTATTGATTTAAAATAAGATTATTTTTTTCCTTCGTCCAAGATCAAACGACAAAAATATTTTTTAGAAAGAAGACTGAAAAAAAGTTTTCTACCCCGCCAAAAAGAAAGAAAAAAGAAGAAAAAGGTTTTTGCGCAAGACCCGACGTGTTTGATCAAAATTCAAAAAGTCCCCAAACTTTTTCCATCCATTTTCTGTCACCGTTTTTGAAGAAGGAAAGCGGTTTTGCAACAAAAAGAAAGAAGGAAAAAACATTATCATCAAAATACGTCAAAAAAGGGCCCATTCCAGTTTTTTCTTGTTGCCTTTTTTTCAAGACAGGTTTTTTCTTTTGGCAAACAAAAACCACCACAATTTTTTATTCCTTGAAATTCATCAATGGCAAAAAAGTGCCATTCAAAAAAGTAACAAAAGATTTTTTAAAAAACAATTTTAATTTTTAGAACACAATTTTTCAAGGTTCACATTTTTTAATTTTTATAAATGCGGTAAAAAACAGAGGGAAGTTAATTTTACAAGAGTTACATTTTTCTGAATCATAACTTTTAATGTTAATTTATAACTCTTTTTTTAACGAAAAAAAGAGCTATAAAATTAACGTTCTTTTCAAACCCCCATAAAATTATTGCAATCAATAAATGGCCGCTTTAAGGGAAATAAAATTTAGATGAATTTGATTTACAAAAAATTTATTACAAATTCAAATTAATTTAATGAGTAATAAATAAAGGTATCAAAGTTCATAAGCATAGTCGTAGTTTTTATGCAGATGGAGTTGTTCGGAAATGTGGAAATCCACCAGGGCCACCTGGACCACCCATCATGCATGGAGGCATGAATTGACCTTTTGCAGATTTGAGTTCATTTTTAACTTCATCAGAAGCTCCATCAAAAAGTGCTTTGATTTGGTCACGTTCTTGGGCAGGGGTAAGGGACATATCATCGTGGATGGCCTTCATTTGGGTGGTCAATTGTTTAGCAGCATCTGAAAGGCTTGAAGTGGCTTCTGAAACCTTTGATTCCATTTCGCTTTTCATTGAATCCATTTTTGTTTGCATTTCATTGAATTTTGTCTAAAACATATTGGTACAGTAATCACCACCCCTGAGGCAATGATGTAAAAAACTTACAGCAGCATCACCACCAATTCCATCAAAGAAAGATTTAAGGCTGTCTTTTGTTTGTTGTTTTGTGGCAGAATCATTCTTAAAAATAGCTTGAAGTTGTTGTTTTTGTTCTTCACTTAAACCGCTTTCAAGTTCTTTGAATGGACCACCTGGTCCCCCAGGTCCTCCCATCATAGCCCCAGGGCCTCCAGGAGGTCCCATCATTGGTCCAGCTGAAACTGCAACAACAAAAACAATTGCAAAAATTGCTTTGAACATTTTTATTAGTAGAAAGGTTATTCAACGTTGAATTGAATGATATTTTCCCATTTCTTTGGTTTCTTTTATATGCAATTTTTTAAACTAAGGGTTCACAAAAAGATCATAATTCACGAACAGTTTCATATTTTTAAATGCTGTTAATACTCAAATTGACGCAGCTGCTGCGAGAAAAGGATAAAATTGTTTGTTTTCCCTTTGAAAAGGGAAGTCCATATTTTTTTGTCTCTGATGTTTTTAAAAAATATGAGTGACCATGGACAAAAATGTGTGCAAAATTGTGTCATAATTTTTTAAATTTTGGACAAATATTTGCTTTAATTTTATTTAACTTTTAAAGTTTTTATGATAAAAATTATATCAATGCTGCTACACTTTTAAAATCAAAAAATGATACAAAAAAGTCAATTACAAAGATTTAATATAAATTTTAGGGCAGACATTTTATGCCTTTAATTTAGCATAACAAAAGTTTATTAAATGCTTTTCAAAGATTTATAAGCTTTAAGGGTCTCCATTTTTGATTGTCAATTTTAACAGTTTTTTCTTCAAAGAATGAAAACTTTTGTGTTACTTTTTGCTCTTTTTTGTTTCTCCATTTTTGAAGGAGGGAATTTTGAAGAAGGAATTTGTGGAATCTCAACTGCTGGAGACATCTTTGATAATTATTTTAATGATAAACCCGATGTTAATAAGGTAATGGCATTACCGTAGTCCTACAATATTTAGAACTCGCATTTTATTTAATCAATTAGAAATTAAAATTTTAAGTATTAAATAATTATTGATTTATTTTTTTAAAGATTATTGGTGGCGAGACAATGATTGATGGCCGATTTCCATGGATTGTTTATTTGACAATTGCACATGACGGTGATTTTGGAGGTTGCACGGGTACTGTAATTTCACAGAATTATATTTTAACTGCAAAACATTGTACCGCTTTCGAAAATTTGGATTTAATTACAATTTTTTATGGAAGTGCAAATAAGAAAAAAATGATTAAACAAACTTCAACCGTTGTTTTTCATTCGTCTGGTTTTGATCAAGTTGGACAAGATATTGGGCTTATTAAGGTAAAATATTTGGGATTACTGTACTTTGGTAAATGTAAAATTTATTAGTTGCAAAGTCCAATTGAATTTAATGAAAATGTGAATCCAATTTGTTTGAGTCGAAAATTAAGACCAAAAATTGGAGATAAAGCTGTTGTCGCAGGATTTGGATTTGTTTTTCGGAAAGTAAATTACGACACTCAAGAAGGTGATGAAGGTAGATTAATTATTTTTTGTAAAAGTTGTAAAACTACGGCATATTTGCAGTTGATGAAAAAAATATGGACCTTGAAACAGTGGATGATTTACAAGCAGTAAAGGTTGACATTATTGAAGACAAAAATTGTACTTGCAATTGTGACAATCCTGAATTCAGTAAGTATTTTATCAACAGAAAAAAAGATCCCAAACTGTCATCTCTAGATTTTTAAGCTTCTTAAATGGATTTTGATAAATCCAAAGCACACATTTGCATAATAATTTTTTTTTAATTACAGTTGCCCTGGGGATACAAAAAGAAAATGAAGTGTGTGCCGGTGGACTGCAAAAAGGAACATTGCAAGGAGATAGCGGCGGTCCTTTGATGATTCTTGATAAAACTTCAAAGAAATGGTATCAAGTTGGAATTACTTCTCGAGGTCAAACATATGCCACGAATAATTCTGCAAAAGTGGTTGATCGTGGTCGAATATTCAGAATAATTTTCGATAATTTTGACTTCAAAATTTTTAGGAATTTATACGGACATTGCAAAATTTTGTGATTGGATTGAAAGTACAACAAACAAAGAAGTCACTTGTGAATCATGAAGAAAATGCAAAAAAAACAAACAATTACAGTAATACTTTTTAACCCTATACAGTAATCATTGAATGGTTCAAATAATAAATTATGCAAAATTTAATGAATTAGGTAACAAAAAAGTGTTGTCTGATACACTATACAAAATGTTTCAAAAGATATTTTTAATACATTTTGCTTTCTCAAATACAACAATTACAGTAATCATTTTACCAAAACAAAACTCTAAACCCTTTGTTGGATGTTTTTAAAAAACCTTCACTTATCTTGGCAATGAATCAAAGCTACAAAGAAGAATCATTGAAAAAAAACATCCCGTAACAATAAATTCATCAAACAAAAATTAACAAAAGAGAACACAAAAATTCAAATTGGTCTTCTTTATTAAAGCCATATCCATTAAAATATCATTTTATACAATTAAAATTAGAATCACAAATACATACATAGAGAGAAAATATTTTTAAATTCATTCAGGACCAAATCCAGTTAAACTTTTGCCATTGTTGAATCATCCTTCTTTCCAAGTTCCTTGAGGCGTTTGTAGATAGTACCAAAATCAGGTCTTTTTTCAGGATCCTTCACCCAACAAGTTCCAACAAGAGTAGCAACGGCTTTAGGAGTTTCTTTCGGCACTAAAAGAAATCAATATAATCAGATCAGGATATTTATAAACAACAAAAACTTACTATCCATTCGATAATCATTCACAACAATCTTAGCTCGAGTTTGAATATTTGTCCATCCAGGATAAGGTTCACCACCATCAGCATAAATTTCATAACATAGTACAGCATATGACCATACATCCCTAAAAAAGAAGTTCATTAATATTACATGAATATGAACCAGATAAAAGCAAAAACATACGTTTTATGAGAATATACTTTATTCTGCATCGTTTCAATTGCAAGCCATTTGATGGGAACCTTTTCAAGCTTGCCTTCAATATTCAAATTTTCACGTTCATCAGACATTCCAAAATCCGAGATCTTCAATTCATTCTTTGCTGTGAGAAGACAATTTCTCGCAGCAATATCACGATGAACAAGCTGAAAAATGATATTTATTATATTTATTGAAAATAAAAGGATAAAAACTTACTTTTTGTCTTTCAAGATACCATAATCCATCAGCTGCTTCAGTTGCAAATCGGAGACGAGTTCCATTGGAAAGTTTTTCTTTATTCTTTCGGAGATAGGATAAAAGGGATCCGCCAGGGCAAAATTCCATAATAATCATAAGAGGATTTTCATGAACAGCAACACCATAAATCTTGACAACACTAAAAAGATACGGTAATGATAATGGGCAGACAAAATGAATGAAAAAAACTTACTGTTTATGATTGAACTTTCGCATTAATCGTGCTTCTTTCATGAACTTCAGACGAGCTTCTCGGGATGCTTCATCTCGCATTGTTTTGACAGCAACTTCACTTTTTCCAACAGCACCATTAAATTCAGATAAGTATACTTCACCAAAAGCTCCTTCTCCAAGTTTCTTCTTTAGCCTAAAAAGAAATAGTTGATATTAATTCGTAAAGAGAATATACAAAAAGTAAACATACTTGAGGGAATCATGATTAAGCAGCCAATTTGGACGTTCAATAGGAGTTCGAAGCTTTGCACCATTTTCAGATGAGAGAGGAGTCTTCGTTTTGATATGCCATTCAATTAAAGCACCAACAGTCTTTTCATGATGTTCTTCGATGTAGAATGTGTTATCCGTATCTTGATTGACCATAAAATGACAAACACGATCATTATGAAAGGCAGAAACAGCAAGGACAATTTGGCCTAAAAATTATATAGGTATTTAGTATATATCCGAAACATCAAAGTTTTTCATACCTTTATTATCAGTCTTGCGAAGCAAGAAATCTCCATCCTTCTTTAGCAATGGTTCAATATCAATTCTTGGGACCAATCCATGATAATAATCAGCTCCTAAAAATGAAAGATGTTAAAATATATTTATCACAAAGGTTAAAATTCTTACCTCGAACATCATCGGTAATTGATACTTCATCGTCTTGTTGAGTAATCGTTCCACCTTCCTTCTTTTCTTTTGCATCTTTTCCTTCTTTGGTATCATCCTTCTTTCCTTTGGCCATGTTTTTCTGATTCAGCAAAACAATTCAAGAAGAAGAAATTCGTTGAGCAAGTTGGTTGAGAGAGAGAGACGAAAGCAGTAGTAGTAAATTTGATGACGTTGAAATACTGACGAATGAGTAAATGAAAGTTTATAACAAATCTTTGTGCATTTGCGTCGAGTTGGAAAGTAATTTGCAAATTTACATATTTTTTTATTTGTTTTCTATTTGCTTCAAGAAGATTTTCAAAAATTATTGTACTTTTTTCAAAAAATATTTTTTGTTGATACTTTTGCGTTTGTTGGCAGCAACACTTTTTGAATGCCAAAAAATGTTTTTTTACAGTATTTTTTTGAGCGAAGATCTTCTTATCTTATAAGAAATCAAACTTAAAATTTTTTTAAATGTTGCAATTCAATTTCAGAGTCATCACAATTTTTGTTAAGAAATAAATATCAACCATAAGCAACGGGCATGGTTGCTTTATAAATCATAGTGAATGTTGGATTTTGTTGCATACTGTATAAAACTGTTGTGTATTTTTAATTACTAATCAATGCAATATTTAATGTCTAGGCCAATAGCATCAAATTTAATCACCAAAATGGTTTTGGGTTCATTAAAAACATTAATTTTCTTTATTGTTTTCTGATGCCTAAGGGAATACGGTAATCCAATCATTTAGTAACCAAACACAGATCAGAAAGACCGGAAACAAAAGCATTATTATTTTTAAAAAGAGATTTACTTTCATTGAAAAATGACAAAAACATCTCTCTTTTTTGTTATTTATGTGACGTAATTCATGTTGTTGATCAAGAACTGACTTCCCTCTTTTCCTCCCAACGCGTTGGCCAACGGATTCATTTACAACCTATCAAATAAAAGTTCGTGAATTTTGATCCTTTTTTGGACTTAAAAATTAATATAAAAGCAATTCTAAAAATGGAAAAATATCATTCAGTTCAACGTTGAATAATTTTACTCAAATCTAAAAAAATGTTCAAAGCTATTTTTGCGATCGCTTTTGTTGTTGTTGCAGTTTCAGCTGGACCAATGATGGGACCTCCTGGAGGCCCTGGGGGTATGATGGGTGGACCTGGAGGACCAGGTGGTCCATTCAAGGAACTTGAAAGCGGTTTAAGTGAAGAACAAAAACAACAACTTCAAGCTATTTTTAAGAATGAATCTGCCACAAAACAACAAACAAAAGACAGCCTTAAATCTTTCTTTGATGGAATTGGCGGAGATGTTGCTGTAAGTTTTTGCAACATTGCCTCAGGGTTGATGATTACTGTGATAGTAGTTATAATAATAAAATTTTTTAGACAAAATTCAATGAAATGCAAACAAAAATGGATTCAATGAAAAGCGAAATGGAATCAAAGGCTTCAGAAGCCACTTCAAGCCTTTCAGATGCTGCTAAACAATTGACTACCCAAATGAAGGCCATTCATGATAATATGTCCCTCACCCCTGCCCAAGAACGTGACCAAATTAAAGCACTTTTTGATGGAGCTTCTGATGAAGTTAAAAATGAACTCAAATCTGCAAAAGGTCAATTCATGCCTCCAGGCATGATGGGTGGTCCAGAAGGGCCTGGACCAATGATGGGACCTCCTGGAGGCCCTGGGGGTATGATGGGCGGACCTGGGGGACCTGGTGGTCCATTAAAAGAACTTGAAAGTGGTTTAAGTGAAGAACAAAAACAACAACTTCAAGCTATTTTCAAGAATGAATCTGCCACAAAACAACAAACGAAAGACAGCCTTAAATCTTTCTTTGATGGAATTGGTGGTGATGTTGCTGTAAGTTTTTTACAACATTGCCTCAGGGTTAATTACTATATGATATAATTTTTTAGACAAAATTCAATGAAATGCAAACAAAAATGGATTCAATGAAAAGCGAAATGGAATCAAAGGCTTCAGAAGCCACTTCAAATCTTTCAGATGCTGCTAAACAATTAACCACCCAAATGAAGGCCATCCATGATAATATGTCCCTTACCCCCGCCCAAGAACGTGACCAAATTAAAGCACTTTTTGATGGAGCTTCTGATGAAGTTAAAAATGAACTCAAATATGCAAAAGGCCAATTTTTGCCTCCAGGCATGATGGGTGGTCCAGGGGGACCAGAAGGACCTGGGGGTCCAGGTGGTCCAGGAGGATTCCCCCATTATTTCCGAACAACTCCATCTGCTTAAATTTACGGTGTAACTAAGTCGATCATTCAGTAAACCCATGTGTTTGTCTTTCATATTTAATGTTTTCTTTATTACTATTTGGTGTTTATAAAATTATAGATTATGTAATTTCTAAAACCCTATGGAATTTTTTCTTCCTGTAAAGAGATTTCTTCATCCGGGCATTTGCTTTATGATTCATTTTATACAACTTTTTATAATTTGTATTAGTTTTTCAAGTTCTTTACAAAAAAAGTATAAATTTTGCATTGAAGGAGCACAAAATGCTTACACAAGGTTAACAATATCTGCAACGTTTTTGTTGCTTTTTTCTTTCTTTCAACTCGCAACATTGAGAAAAGAAGGAGAAAGAAAAAAGTGATGTGCTTCCTGAGTCATTGTTTTCCTTTTGTTGTTTCCCTAGCTTCAATTTTGTCTGGAAAAAGAAAAAAGGTATAAAAAGAAGAAAGAAAAAAAACAATCAGAAAAAATCCAAATTGGATAATTTGAAGTTACAGTAATTTCAGTCATAAATGTACTTTTATGAAAAATCATAGAGGAATAAAAACTGGACAATTTAATAAAATAATTTCGTGTCCTTTTTCAACACTTATTTTCTAAATAAATGTCTAGAAAATTTGATGTACTCAAAATTGGGTGGTTTTTTTTTCATGGATTCTGCTTCCGTTTTTTTGCTCTATTTTTTTTTCTTTTGACACCTTCCATGGTTTATTTTCCATTCTTTAACAAAAATTTACAGGTCAGACATCCGTCTTATATTTTTTAAGTTTTTAAAAGAAAAAAAGACACTTTTCCGAAAGTCTTCCTTTTTTCAAACAAATGAATCTTTTTCGTACCTTTAAAATGCGTGTGTTTTCGGTGTCATTGGTTTTTGTCTAAAAACAGAAGACACCTTTGTTGTTGCTTAAAATTTACGTAACTTTTTTTTACAGAAATCCTTTTTTGAAAATATGATTTTTTAAATAAATTATCAGTTTTTTGGCTTTTGTTAAATGCTTTTTTCAAAAAAGGTTTTTCCTTGACGTCAACCCCTGATGGCAACCTTTTTACTGTCATTTTTTTTGTCTATTTTGAAATATTTTAAATTGCATCTCTCTGAATAATTTTTTTATGTTATTATAAAAAAACCGCTAATTTAGAGCTTTTGTGGGGATGAGAAAAAGTAAGGGCTTTAAACAAATGCAGCAATTAGGAGTGATGTTTGTAGACTAACATGTGAATACATACATCATTTTTGGGTTACTGTAAAAATTTAAATGAATTTTTACTTTCCCTATTTTTTATCGCATACTTTTTTTCTTTAACCTTTTAAAATTTCTTAAGTCAATCTTGTATTTTTGGTATCTGTAATTGAATTTTCTTAAAAATTAATAAAATTGTGGGGATGGAAGTGGTAAAATAAAAAAAGCAAGGTAAAAAAAAGTTTAATGTATTTTGAAATAAGGAAATATATTTTTTAAAAAAATTTATTTATTACTCATTAATAAAATAATAGCATTTATAGTTTTTTTCACAGCTGGAAAATTTTTTTTTGTTCCTTTTTTATAAATGTTGTAAAAAACATTTATCATTAAAAAAATTAAAAACGGTTTTTTTGTTTTTGTTACTGCTTTTCTCTGCTTAACAACAACAGCCTTGTCTGGTCTATTGTTTTAAACACCGCCGTTCAAAATGCTTGTTTGAAATTACTTTTAAATTTCTAAAGGTTTTTTCTTTGAATGTTGGTTGTTTCAAAAAGCTTTTCCGTTGTCATTATAAATCAAAAAAACTATGACTACATTGTAATTCTGAACATTTTTGTAACTATTGGTGATACAATTTTCAAAGAAAATAATTTATTTTAGTCTCGTCACCAGGGACAATATTTTTCTTTGAAGTTAATATCAAAAAAAGATGGATTATGACTCGAAATGTTTTTTGTTTCTGTTATCAAATACTTATACACGTAAATTTGTGACATAAGAAAAAAACGTAGTAATGATATTTACCGTACTTTTTTTAATCATGCAAAATTAATTTGATCCTCTTTTTAGTTTTGGGATATTGACATTGTAGTAATAAAAAGAATTTTTTTAAAAACTAAAGGTTACTGCACTTCCTTATTAAATCCCAAAGAAAAAGAAAAAATGTGCTTGTAATTTTCACCTGTTGAGAAAAAAAAGAAAGAAAAAAGTACATTTTGTTAGGTTTCCACCCTCCTCTTTTTTCATTTTCAAAGGTATAAATTGCTTTTCAAAAAATTTAAATTACAGCTTTTTGTTAGTTGAAAAGAAAGAATGGCATTTTTAAGATTTTCTAAATTTCGAAAAAAATGTCTGCTTAAAGAAACAGCTTTATGAAATCTTTAAAAAAGGTGTACGGTAACATTTCCGTGAACGGCACTGAAATGAAAAAAAGATGAAACCAAAAATTCAATTTTTATGGCTTCTTTATATTTTTTGCTGCTCTCTCAAGAATTTTATTTTTTGTGGCTTATCTTTTTTTATTTTTGTTGACTCAGACGTGCATAAGGCGGTGCCCCTCTTCAAAATGGCAACTTGAAAATGAGAGACTTCAAATTTAAAACTTTAACATCGTTAAACTAAAAAAGGATGTTTTATCCTTTTAGTTTTGTTTTTGTACTTACAAATTGGTAGATTTCAATAATGAAGTATTCATGATAAAAAAATTAAAAAGTACAAAAATCAAAATCATTTTTGTAAAGTATGTAAAGTAATACAAAAGACAAAAACGACAATTGATCTTTTTTATTTAAAACATTTAAACTCAAAATTAAAGGTCTCTTCACTGGGTTTTCAGCTTCAAGACTTTTAAAAACAGACTTTAATAATTGAACATTTGATAATAAACAGGTTCAAAACGTGTAAAAATATGCGGGAGAAAAAGAATATCAAGCATTTGTAAAAAATTATTGCTTTATTTTTTTTCGTTATTTTTTTTCCAAAAATTATACTTTCGTTACGAGACTTTTATAACTTTTGTTTCAAAACAGCAAAACTCAAAATCGTAAAACTCAAAACCGAAAAACTCATAACTTTAAAAATAAAGGTTGGAAAATTAAAACTGCTATTACCCAAGGGCAGATTTAAATTTCATTTTCTTTGTAAAATAAGTTGTTTATTTTTATGTTTATTACAAATGTGACGACGATCCAATTAGAGAACCAACGGCTGCTGAAAATAAACAACTTATTTTACAAAGAAAATGAAATTTAAATCTGCCCTTGGGTAATAGCAGTTTTAATTTTCCAACTTTTATTTTTAAAGTTATGAGTTTTTCGGTTTTGAGTTTGCCGTTTTGAGTTTTACAATTTTGAAAAAAAGTGTAGAAATTCTCGCAACGAAAGTATTATTGTCGCAAAAAAATTAAAGAAGAAAAATTACGCAATAACTTTTTGCAAATGCGATACATTTATTTTCTTCGTCATATTTTTACACGTTTTGTATCCTATTATTATTAAATGTTCAATTATTAAAATCTGTTTTTAAAAGTCTTGAAGCTGTAAAAACTTTAAATAATTTACCAATTTCTATCATCTGTTAGATAACGAAAATCAACTTTTATAACTTGTGAGTTCCTAGAAAATGAAAACTACATTTTTGATTCTCTAATTTTCACTAAAAAAAATTTAGATTGATGATTTTAAATAATTAAACTTGAAAAGCTTTTTTCATTTTAAAGATCTTTATTTCAAATTTTAACTTTAAAAGTATAAAACCTGCCAATATTAAAGTTTTAAATTTGAAGTCTCTCATTTTCAAGTTGCCATTTTGAAGAGGGGCACCGCCAATAAGCAATATCAGACATGTTTCTAACAATTTAAAGCAAAAAATAGAAAAATAAAAATTTTCATTTTTTGAGTTTTTCACGTGGTCCCCCCTGTGGATTTTGCTCATAAAAATTTTTTTTTCGACTTTTGTACAAATATTGACCTAAATTGGTTGGAAATAATAAAAATAAGGTTTTTAAATAATTTCTGGGCGAAAAGAAGTGTATCCGACGTTTTAATCATATTCTAGAATGATTTGAGTGTCAAAAGTGACAGTCAACCGTAATAGTTTATGCAAATTTTTAATATGCCCCGAAAACGTTTTCTGTTGCTTTTATCCAACTCTCAACTATATTTTCTAAGTTTTGGCAGGAGGAAATTTCAACTGGAGACCTGGTTCTCATTTGCCAACAATTTAAAATTTACAACGTCATTTTCTCCACTAAAATGTGTCTTAGAAAATGTTTATACAAATTTTCATTTTAAGAGATAAAAACTCAACTACTACTTTTTTTTAATCATAAATATATTATCTAAGTTTTGGCAGGAGGATTTTCCATTATTGTACCTTGTTCTTGAAATAGAGCACATTAAAGTTCTACTACTACTACAACATCAAAAAAGTGCACCATTTTCGGCTCGCTGAAAGTCATTTTTTTGATAAGCAATGGGTGTAGTCGTCATTGGAACTTGTAAAATAGATGTAGGGCTTCAATTTGGCGCAACAGATTTTTATTTGAGGCGGTAATATAGTCAGGGCACCACAAAGAATTTAAAAAATTGGGTTTTTAGGCCATTTTTTGAAATTTTCGGGGCGCTGAAACGTCTTAAAGCATGCCACTAGATTGGATCTTGGGTTACTAAAAGTTGGCATATAGTAAGCTCTAAAAAATGCTGCAGGCGTTTTTTACTATCTTGATTTTTTGTATCATTTTTACCCAAAAAACCGCTAAAATCAGGCATTTTTCATGATTTTCAAAATTTTGGCGCACCTTCATAAAACACCTTAAAAACATCTGGGATATGGTTTTTAATCATTTTTAAGCTATTTTGGACCATTTTGGGCCAAGGCCGCGTTAACCGGACGCAAAAATAGCCCGTGATTTGGACAACTCGACGAAGGAAGTTATAACCCATTTTTTAAAAAAAGGCTTTTATGGTATTTACTTACTTGTAGGTCTGTTAGGTCCTGAAGGTTGTTGGGTCGTGGTGTACATTGGTGGTGCAGCTCTTGTGGTTCCAGCGAAAGGAGGCATTGGGGTTGTTTGAACATAATTTTGTGTTGTTGTTGATGTAAATTGTGGAAATGGAACTCTTGTTGTTGATGTTGAATACTGTGGAGGGAAAGGTGGTCGAGTTTCCTGTAATTTGAGAATCGTAACACCTTTGAACACCAAAAATTGAAACTGATCTTTAGACTTTGTGTCAAAAAAAATAAAGATGAAAAAAACTTGATTGAAATGTACAAAAAAGGAAAGAAAGAAACAAACCTGTCCATTTCCTTGTCCGCTGCAATCACATTGAATTTTAGGATCTTGTAAAAGGATTTGAATTTCAACACATTTACATCGAGGTGAATTATGTGAAATTATTTGGGATGGGGTTGTGGTAGTAGTTGTTGTGGTGGTTGTTGGAAGATATTGAGGGATTTGTTGAGGGTATTGTTGCTGCTGCTGTTGGGGATATTGTTGTGATTGTTGTTGAGGAGGAGGAGGATATTGTTGTTGCTGTTGTTGAGGTGGTGACTGTTGGGGATACTGTACTTCTTGTTGTTGTTGCTGTTGTGGGGGATATTGTTGTTGTTGCTGTTGATTATAGTTTGTAGGATTATAAGCAGTTGGATTATACCCAGGATTAATATTATTTTGGTTCTAAAAATTCTTCATTAATACCGGATTCTTTCCAAAATCAAAACCTACAGTATCAACATTTTGTTGTGGGGTAGTAACACATTGACAATCAAAAAGTGGTTGAATATTATTATTTCCTATTTCATTATTATTTCCATAATTATTATTATTTAATATTTGTGAATTTTGAAAGAAATCAAAGGGGCTTTGTGTTGTGCCAAAACTTACAGCACTCCATGCCGTTGTTGGAGTTGCCGTTGAAGTGTACTGTGGGGCGAGTTGACATCCACATGAAGTTGATTGACTTCGAGGAGATTGTTGAACTTGTTGGAGCTCACGTTGGAGTTCTTGTTGTTGTTGGTATTGTCGTTGAAGGGGGGTTTGATAATATGATGCAGATGATGATGATGCACTTGTTGATGAAGATGGATCACATGAACATTGAAATGATGAAGTTGATGGATCAAATTCATCCACTGTGTTCGGGAATGTAACCGAAACACAAACACATTGTTGACGCTTCGATCGAAGAATTATTTTATGCGGTGTTCTTTGATCCACACCGTCTTCAGAAAAAGATGGAAACATTTCTGCATTTATTTGCTAAAAAAATAATTACGGCAATATGAAAAATAAGTTCTTAAAATTTTATTTTTTAAAATAAGAAAAAGCAAAGTAAAGTGATTCTTTTTAATGAAAGTGATTTTACAATTAAAATCTTCGTGACAACTTTATCTTATTACTGTAAAGTTGACTGTTTATATTCAGTTCTAACAAATATCCGTTTTTAAAAAGATAATTTTTTCTACATATGTAATTTATTAAAAAGGTTTTACAGTAAGAAACCCACAAAAAACTTGTGATACCGTATAAAAATGATGAATGGATAAAAACATTAAAATCTTTATTAGTTTTTCAATGGAATTTTTAGTTCATAATTACTGTAATGAATCCATGTAAGCCTTCACATAATTAATAGAAATGTGATATTTGTTCTAATACCGTAATCGTGATATGGTAGTTTAAAGAAATAATAATGAACAAAGCAAAAAAAGCATTTTGATTCAAAAAAGTTATGAAGAAATTATTAACAAAAGAGTTATTAAAAGTTAGTTTGTCAAAATTACGTTAATTATGAAATTAATTCCAAAAATAATTAACAAGAGTGTAAAAAAACTACTTTAATTGATATTAAATATCTCATCAATCAAAAAGCAGGAAATAAGATTTTGTTTTCATTTAACCAATTCAACGAAGAAAACTTACTGTAATAACCACCAAAAAAAGAATAAAAAATTTTGCAATAGCCATTTTTAAAAGGCTGTGGTGTTCTTTCTTTTATTTCGAACAAAATGAAGAAATGAAAGTTTAATCAAATTTTCTTTCACCTTTTAAGTAATATAATAAATGAGGGGTAAAAAAAGGATGTGTTAAGCTGCCTTTTTAACAACACACCCAAATTAATCGGATTTAATCGTCGGCTTCTGCTTCCAACCAACTGCTCCCGACAGATCGAAAATGGAGTGTGAAAAATGAAAGCTTTTGCGTTTTTTTGAAACGATAAATATGGAAGAAGAAAAAAAGGGTATTTGGAGGTTTTTCAAAAAAAATATGTATGAAAAAAGTAAATAAACATTACCGGATTCGAAACAGATTGTTTTATTTTTGCTTCATGCTTCTGCTTCTTGATTTTTTTTTCTTTTTGCACATTTTTTCTATTGTTCAATTCAATTCTGTTATTTTCAAAACCGAAAACTCCATAAAAAGCGGGAAGCAATTCGAGACTTCATCATCTAATTTTTTTTTTGCTTACATTGTTCAATTTTATCTTTAAGCATCTTTCATGTGTTAAGCATTTCATGTCTCCTCAAATAACAACAATACAAAAATGGGGGTGTTAAAAAAAATATCGAAGAAGTTTGTAACTTTTTTTAAATTTAAAAAAGAGAGAAGCAACAAAGATTAACACAAAAATTTTCATTGAAGCAGCAAAAAAAAACGGAAGAAGAAGAACTACAAAAACTGGCTTTGATTTTTTGGACCGAAAAAGAGATGAAAAAAAGCGAAAATCAAATTTAAATATCAAATTTCGTTGCTTAAGAAAAAGAAATAGAAACAGTAGTTTTGTAACAGGTTTTTGACAATACTTTAAAATGGAAAAAAGAGCTATGACTTTTGGTCTTTAAAATTGAGAAAATGCTTGTTAAAATTATTTAGACATAAAGATTTTCTAAATTTCTGTAAATCCGGAAATTTAATTATAATTTCTTTAAAATTTTACTTTGATTTCTATTTCTCAGTTTTTTCTTCTCTAAAACAAATCTAATTCACAATTTAAAAAAAGAGAACCGTTAATTAACTCTGTAATAATTGTACATGAAAAACCTATGACACCAGAAGCATAAGTGATCATGCCAACGGTGAAAAACTGTCGATGAAATGGTTCTAATTTTCGAGATAATCTCAATGTTCAACTAGATCCAAAATTCGAAGAAGAAATGGTCAAATATCCAATTGTCCCTCTTTTAAGCAAAATAAAATTACTTTACTTTATTTAATGAATATTATCAAATAAAAACACAAAACAAAAAAAATAAAAAAAGATATGAGATAAACACATATTTGACGAGGATCATAGCAATATCACCAACAGGACCAAGAGAACAGCTTTCTTCATTCCGGCTTCATCCAATCATCATCATATTTAACCATAAAGCGTTGTGGATGTTCATAAAGAATATCAAGAAGAAGTGGAATTGGATATCCCATTCTTAGCAAAACTTTTGGGTCCGGCATCATTTTGATAAGTTCACCCAATTTGTAGCTGAAAAAGTTAAATATTAATACAGTATCCAAAATTAATTTTATAAACTTACAAAGTGGCCAACATGAAGAATTCTCGACGCTTGAATGATTGACCATAGAGACATGCTTGCCGGAATGTTTCAGGAACATCAGACTTGTAGAGATATCCCTTCCAGAGGTCTTCATTATCTTCATATTCTCCATCTTTTCCATCAATTCTTTTTTCACAGCATTTGACGATAAAGTGGAGAAAATCCGCATCACTCAACTTCTTCAACCACTGGTCAGCCTTCTTTGAACATGTAACATAATATTGATCTTTGACATTTGGAGCAGTTCGAGAGGTTTTGCGACGGAAGCCAAGATCATAGAGTTGATTATTTGCTTGGATGCTAAAAAATCAATATAATTAATCATTCAAAAACATAAAAAAAACTTACACAGCATTCAACAACCCTTTTGTACGATCTTTATTATCAGGTTGGAAAAGAGCATGTTGAAGGAGGTAATCAGCCGTATATTGAGATGGAATATAAGCAGGATCGAAGAGTTTCTGCGTCAAAAATGGAATGATGTTTGGCTTTGCAGTCTTCTTTGGAGGACAAGTCAATTTCCAATAAAAATCAAGAGCAACAAGCTTTGTGAAGGCTGCTTCTTTGTCAACACGAATTGGTGGACATGCAGTTTGCATCAAAGAAAATTCTTCATCAGCAGGTTCCTTTGTCTTTTCTTCAGCCGTCTTGATTGGATCATCTGGAAATCTCTCAAGCTTGAGAACACCAGGTTGACTAATCTTATCACATGCAGTTGCAACACTTGCAGATGGTTGAGTAACATCCGTTTTGATCTTTGGAGATACATCAGCAGCAGGTACGGTAGTTTTTGTTGGAACATCAGGTACGGTAGGTTTCGATGCAGCAGCAGGTACGGTAGTTTTTGATGGAGCAGGTGTAGCAGGTTTGGCAGGAGTAGAAGGTACGGTAGTTTTTGTTGTTGGAGCAGGCACGGTAGGTTTTGATGGAGTAGCAGGTACGGTACTTGTTGGAGCAGGTACAGCAGTTGACGTGGAAGGAGGAAATGGAGCAGCAACAGATTCCATTGACTTTGATGGACCTGGTTTAACGATCTTCTTGGCACCAGCTTTAGCCTTCTTTTTCTTGTTTGTATTCTTTCGACGACAACAATAGAGGACGAGACCAAGTACCGCGAGAATAACAATGACGCCAAAGATGGAGCCACAAATTGCGACAATTTCTTGCCATGACATTCCAGAAGCCAATTCAGTCGTTGTTGCAATTGCTGCTGTTGTACCATTTGAAGCTTCGTCCGATGCATTTGTATTTCTAAAAATTGATTTAAAAAAAATTATAACGTACAAAAAAAGCTTACGGTGAAGTTTGAACTGAAGAGGAAGTTGAAGAAGTTTCGTCAAGTTCAGTGAAGAGTAACGAAGCATTTGGGAATTTTACAGAATTACCACATGTTGAACCATTCATACGAACATAGGCTTGCATAAGAGTGTCATTTTGAGGAAGAGGACGATCACCAGTTTGAAAAGGTGCCAAATATGTTTTTGTAACGCCAGTATGAGGAATAAGATCAATACTGCCACCATCATTTGGACGAACTTGAACACAACCTTCACTAATTGTATCCCGCGCTATACCAAAAAAATATAGTGGTTTTGAGCCATATGAGAAAGAAAATGATGAATCATCCGAGCATTCTTTGTCAAAACAAAGTGTGAACCTAAAAAAGCAGTATTAAAAACACATGATATTTTACTAACAAAAACTTACTTATCTTTACAGGAAGCTGGACGACACCACTCGACGATTGGATTTAGGACATTTTTGTAGACAATGACAAATTCCAATGTTGTGTCAGTTGAAGACTTCTTAACCAATAAGCTTTGACCATCGTATCCAAAATGAGATTGTAGATTTTCGGGAATTGGAGCATCATTGCCAACAATAAAGAAAGTTGTATCATTTCCAGAAAGATAATCACCTATTACTTGACCATGTAAAGGAGGAGAATTGGAGGAAGATTGAAGCAAAGAAGCAGCAATAACAAACACGAGCAGAAAAATCTTGACCATCTTTATCCCAGAAGCACGAAAGAAGAACAACCAAAGAGACGACTTTATTGAAGAAAAAAAATAAAATTGAAGTAAAAGAGAAAAAATGAAAACTCAAGCTTATATACGCTTTTGAGGTACAAAGAATTTACATACATTTTCTCGAAATATTCATTGTCATTTTGTTGGACACGGTAATGGCTCTTGAAACGAAAAAATATTTTGTGAATTTTTAAATTTTTTGAAAAAAGGAAATTACAAAAACAATAAGAAAGACTTTACACAGTTTGTTGGATTTTAATTCTCTTTTTTGCAAGATCCATTCATTTAACTCTTTTATGTAAAATTTATTCGTCGTTCTTCTCTGAGTATCTTTGTTGTTTTTATGTTAATTTATTTGAATCTCTCTTCTTTAGTTTAAGTTAAACTGTTTAACATACTTTTCGAAATTTTTGTTAGCAAAATGTTGATCATAATTTTTCTAATCCCTTTTTTAAGGCTATCTCATGGAAATATTGGATTTACTCGAAGTACAT
Organism: Panagrolaimus sp. LJ2414; assembly: GCA_024447195.1. Classification (NCBI taxonomy): domain Eukaryota; kingdom Metazoa; phylum Nematoda; class Chromadorea; order Rhabditida; family Panagrolaimidae; genus Panagrolaimus; species Panagrolaimus sp. LJ2414. The sequence goes on along the minus strand of JAMRXY010000004.1, from coordinate 2,506,486 downwards.
TGTATGATGAAAATGAAAGGACATCAATTGCATGGACAAATGAAGAAATTCCTTCAAATTTACGACCATTTTTTAAATTTAATGGAACTATTTTGCTTGTAACTCCACCGGATAGACGTTCAATTGAATTTGTGATTGCTCGACCTAGTAAAACTAATGACGAGTTTGTTGCTGAATGGTGTGCTTCATCTGATTCTGAATATGCCAAATGTGATAATGATTTGTATGTTTTAAAAGTTATAAATGAATCTTTGATTTTTTAACATTATTTTTTCAGAATGTATATTGGTAACACTTTTGCTGATTCAGAAGATCCATTTTATAATTACGAAGATTGCAGTATGAAGTTAACCGCTACCGTGCTTATAAGAAAAAATTATAAAACGAATTATCTCAGTTAGTTTTTTCTTGGATATTGTATGTTTTGTCAAGCAGCATTTGGGTTTGAGTTGCTTTGCAAAGACCGAATGTGCTATTTATTACATGTCTTTTTTCCTGTTATATTTAAATCTAAACTTCTTTTCAGTTAGTCCTGACATACCTCTTGATGGCGTTGCTACATCTTCTTGCCTTCGTATAATTGTTTTTTCTGAAACAGGCAGGCATCGACTTTTAAGTCTAATAAATGGCCGCTGGATTCATAATGTATCCGGTGAAGCAGGTATTGGCGGATTAAAATATACTGCATTACCGGGACATTCTGGATATCAACAATCGGGACGTCAGCTGAATGGATTGTTTTGTGGATCACCTTTTCGTTTTCCTGATTCTGGTTTAGTGTTTCAAACATTTGTACGGTATGTTTTTTTTGCCTTGAAGTAATTTTTATTATTCCATTATTTTTTAGAAGAAATATTTCTGAAACAATTCATTCTTCAACTTCTGTAATTCCAATGAATATTTCTAACACAACTAATATTGTTTTTCAATCAACATCTCCATCTCAAATATTGATTGATTTTTTAATTGTTTATTTGATGGCATTTATTTTTGGAGGAATTTGTGTTGGATTTATTTTAATTGTTCTTACATGTTTGATTGGAATTTTTGTGATTCGACAAAAAAGAAAGCAAACTTTCAATGGCCGACCTTCATTTTCTTTGGAATCTGACAGAAATGATTCTGCTTCTGGAGTTGCAAAAATTGGTGAAACTACTTGGATGGAAGTTGAAGGACCACATTCTGTGAAGAAGAATACAAGCAAGACAGAAACTGAGGTTCAAAATAATTGTTCATGGTTGGTCAAAGCTGATTTTGGAGGTAATCATAAAATAATGCCTGTTGTGAAATCAACAAACAAAGAACAATTAATTATCCAATTTTTGACCCAAGAATTCGAAGCTTCAAAACTATTTAATGATTTAAAATCTGTTGATGAATTACTTCAAGAAGCTTTGGAAGAACAATTTGCTGGAAATCGAACAAAAAAATTGATTCAAGTTGTGTAAGTTTTTATTCTTTAAAACAATAGTTGCTGAATATTTTCATATAAATTATTGTTTTAGAATAAAAGCAAACAATGAACTTTATTCCCGAGAATACCGTAATAAGCTTGTTCAGCAATCCAAATTCAAATTATCTGCTCCATCAGAATCTAAAGCATGGTTGAATAATTTGAAAAATGGGGATTTTTTGAGATTTATTGTATCTGTTTCAACAAAAGAAATTGGTGGAAAAAATGGCGAATTTGAATATGATGTAACTGTTTGGAGAGCATTTTTGCAACATATTGATATTCCTGAATGTTTTCGGCAAGCTTGTTTATTTGGTCAAACTTTTGAAAGACGACAATTTTTTGTTATGGCAACTTTGTAAGTTTTTTTTTGGGTTTTTGATTACTGTGGATTATACAAGATTTTAGTTACAAAATGGCATTATTGATTGGTGAAAATTCAAATCGGACAGAACTCAAATCATTTGAATATCCAGTTCCTTTGTTTATCCGTATTTGGGAAAAATATCCTCATTATTTTGAAATTAATTAATGTTTACTGTAATTTATAATTTGCTTTTTTGATTAATACAAAATATGTTTTAATTAATTTTGTTTAGTAGCGACATTGTTTGGTGATTATTTTGTGAGTGAAAGTTGACATTAGATAATTCTTTCTCTTATTTCTTCAAGATTTTTTAAAAATTAAACTTTAATGCAGGTTAGACTGATTCAATCAATTTCCGACAAATCTTCTCTTATGAGGTCATGACTAATAGGATTTATGTTGAGACTATTTAAAGAAAGAGAAATCAGTTGATCTTTTTTAAATCACCGAATGATTCATTATTTTATTTTCACAATTTTTGTTGTTTTTGTGTCTTCTTTGAATGCAATTGAAGATGTAATGAGTTATTACATTAAACAAGAAAATCCATTAAATCTTCAATTAATTCATCTTTCAAGCTTTAATGATATTTTACCGGTAAAATTATTTATTTTACTGCTTTTAGATACTGTCTCTTTATTTCCAAGTTGATTCTAAGAAAAAAAGAATTATTTTGTTAGCTTCTGAATTCTGGAAATACTCGTTTCCAATTATTCTGTCAGTTCCTATTACAGTAATCCTTTTTCTTTTAGAGGAAGCAATGCTTATTTGATGAAGCATTGATGTGCTTTAAAAAAGCTTATGAAGATGGTTCTTGCATGATTAAATTTAAGAAAGATTCAGATGAAGTTTTTGAAACTTCAATTATCGAAATTGAACATTCTAATATTTTTCGAGAATATTTTGAAAGCTGTGTTGGAAAAAATATTCAAAGTTACACAACTTTAGCCGAAAAAGAAATCATAATTCCAACACTTCAGGATTCTGAAGGCGATGATATTAACCGAAACAAAATCAATGAAACGACAGAATTTAAACATTTTAAATGTATAAAAAATGAAATCCAAGAATGCTTTTTTCAATTAAAATGTTTTATGAAATCCCATGACAAAATTATTGATGAAATTTTTCCATTTTGTCGATTAGAAGCTTTGGAAAAAATGAATGTATCCGATTCGGAGCGGATCAAAGCTTACAATAATTTTGAAGATATTGAACAACTTTCAACTCATAAACTTGGCAAAATTCATGATCCAAATGTATCCAAATTGCCATCAAAAACCATTGAAATATTTCAAAATCTGACATACGGACATTTAGAAGCTATAAAAATGGCACTAATTCCATGGCCAAAAATTAAAAAAGATTTTTGTGATCCATTTTCAACCTCAACTTTCATCCAACCAAGTCATCCAAAAAATGAAAAAATTTTGTCATCATTTTTCGTACGGTATCCATATATGCGGGTTTCAAAAGAAATCAAAAATATTTTACAAAATATTACTGCTGAACAATTTCAATCTATTAAAGAGGTTACAAATGTTTCAACACATTTTCGATGGATTATTTGTAAATCTGTGGTAATTTTATCCACTCCAATTAAAACTGTTACAAAAGTTCAAAAGAATGATTGCAACAACAGCAAAAATGAAAATGAAACAAAAAAATTTGAGCCAACTTTATCAAATCTTAAAATTTGCCGAAAATGGGTTTTGGAAGATGAATTTAATAAATCTGGAATTTGTAAATAAAACTTATTTAATGCTTATTTTTTTTTGTTACACATGATTTGTAAAATAAAATATAAATTAAACGAAAACACTTTGTATAAAATATAAATAGTTTGTTAAAAGTTGCTGCAAAAAAGATTACTGTACTTTTTTATAATTGTTTTGCTTCTTTTTTTTGTGTTTGAACAAAACGCGGTTCAACGCCAAAACATTTTTTACAACAAAAATTTTATTTTTTAAAATCTTTTTTAGACAAATTTAATAAAAGCTTCGTTTAATTCATTCATTATATTTTCAATATGTCAGAAGATCAAAACATTGGTGTTCCACCAGAAACTGAAGAGCAGACTTCCGATGAAACAAATTCCATTGGCTCTGATCGTATGTTTTTCTTTTTTATTGAATCTCGTTCACCCATAATGTTTTAGGCCAAATCTGGCTTGCTGAACAAAGAAGATTGGAGGGATTTGAAATTTCAATGGATGATGAAAATGATAGTGACGAAGAAGAAGGAGAAGACAGCGTTGAAGATGAAATGGCTGAAGCAGAAGAAATGATTGCGGAGGAATTTGTTGCCATGTTTAGACGACTTGATTTGCCTTTTGATGATGTAATTGATTCAGATATTTTGTATCGAATTGTATGTGGTCGAAAAACTTGTGGTAAGCTTATCACATTAGCGATATTGATTACGGATAGTATTTTTTAGATGAAAAACTGGCCTTCTTTTGTGATAAATTTGAAGAACATTTTGCTTCAAAGAATGATTTGATGACAGATTTGAATCATTTTAGTGATGTTTCGGATGTAACTGATGTGGAAGGGTGGAAAATGTTTGATGTATATGATATTGCAGATATTTTTCGTCTTAATGAAACTTCTACAAAGGCTGCAGATCCTGTTAATGTTGTGGTAATATAAATGTTTATATTCTTTTAACAAATGTTAAATTGTATTCTTTTTAGGTTTTCTCAACTTTAATTGCTTTAAATCTCTATTCTCAATATCCTGAAGATGCTATTATGCAAGGTCGATACATTTTTGTTAAAGATGGTGGTATGGATTACTTTGAATCTGTATGTTTTTCTGTATTCTTTTCACGCATACTTACAGTATATATATTTTTAGGTAATTAAAGATGATGATCTTAGAAGCATTTGTTTGCAAGATATTTGTAATCGTTATGCTGTTCCAGAAATCTTGGATATTCCATCGTTGCTTCATCATTGTATCTCACTTGGATTAGGATGGTTATCAGCTGGTTCAGATGGAAAAATGATTCATAATCATATTATTAAGACCCTTGTCTTTGATGAAATTCCAGAATATATGATTCCTTTTCCAAATTATGAAATGGCCCAATTAGTAATCAGCTCACTCATGGGTGACAATACTGGCTTTGCAATTACAGAACATTTTACACTTTGTAGTGAAGAAAATTGGAAAACTTTGCATCAAGTTTGTTTTCTTAATATCTCTTTGACTTTAATTAATTGTGTAACTTTAGTTTCTTTCTGTTGATCCTGATGTTCGGGCAAACCTCTTAGATAGATATATTGAAGATAGAATTACAATGATTGCCCTTGAAATTGTTGCTGATAAAATCTTGGAAGATTTTGATATTATTGAAAAGAAAAAACAAAATGTTCGAGAAAACATTGATGAATGCTGCCAATGGTTGCAAGATTTCGATGAATTGGTTAAACTTGATTAAGTTTTTATGTCTTTGTTTTTTTCTTATTGTTAACCAATAAATCTTGTTTGTTCAAATGAATATTTTTTTATATTTTCTTACTCTGTTTCTTTTGCTTTTACAGTTATTATTTTTAAATGTTGTTGAAGATGTTTATTACGGTCATTCTTGTCCTAATAGTTTATATGTTTGTTAGCTAGTTTCAATCTTGAAGTGTTTATTGTAACTGATGAGCTTTATGTTACTGTAAAAGGACAAACTGTTATCAAATTTTTTGTACAATTTTATTTTGGACATTTGAAGTATTTTTCAAAATCATTGAAACTCCATGAACAAAACTATTCAGAACAATCAATCACTTTTCTTTTCAAACTTCACATCCATTTTTAAATTCACAGGATTTAAATGAGTATGGTACAAGCAAAGCTCAAAAAATTCTTTTTCTTGTGCAATATTGAATTTCCAAGTTCTAACATTTTTCATAGCAGTAAATTTAAAATCGTTGCTGCCACGAATTGCATCTTTTTTCTGGTGTGTTTTCGCATTCTGCAACGGTGTGAAGATTTATTACGGTAATGTGCATAACCTGGTAATAGTTAGTTTCCGATAATTGAAAGTTTTGTTCGATACTGAAAGATTCAGTGCTACTGAAAAGGTAAAAAATTTTTTTGTACAACTTTATTATTTCTTTGCAATGAAACTCTATGAACAAAACCGTTCAAAACATTTTTAAATCAATCAGTTTTCTTCTCAAACTTCAAATCCATTTTCAAATTCACAGGATTTAAATGTGTATGGTAAAAGCGAAGCTCAAAATATTCTTTTCCTTGTTCAACGTTGAATTTCCAAGTTCTGGTATTTTTCTTTGCAGTAAATTTAAAAATATTGCTGCCATGGATGTAATCTTTTTCTTGACGTAATTTTCCTTTCCAGAAATATTCAAACGAAATTTTTATGTCTTTTTTGCTTTCTAAAGATGTAATTTTAATGCAGCATTGTTGAGATTCGGAAGGAGATTTAAAGAAAAAATGAGTTGAAGATCCTGGATTTACAGTAATTTCTTTATTAAAATTACTTGGATCAGCTGGACAGATTACGGTAATTGGAAGATAAAAGAATGGACCAATTGAAGGATTTAAAGAATCAATTCCATGGATTTCTGCATAATTTATACTTCCTTCTTCCAATAAACTTGTGTCAATTTTAACATTGATTAAATTCTTTTTCACAATTTTGTATTCGGTAATAAAATTTTTACCGCTTGAAGTACATTTTAAAATCCAATTTTCAACAAATTCGGGGTAAATATTTACATAATAACTTTTTGTTGATTCATTGTTGTTTCTATCATTGTGAATTAATAGAATTCCTTTTTGTTTTGGTTCGTTCAAGAAAAGTGGCAACAAAGATTTCATTGGTAAATTATTGATTGATTTTTTGATAAATTCAAAGGCATCATAAATTTGAATAATGCCATGCCCAAATGCTAATCTATCAGCTCCTTCAGGAAGAAATGCCGTATTTGCCAATGCCATTTTTATCATTGCTGGTGAATATGGAATTTTATTAGCTTTTAAAGCGGAAAGCAAACAGGCAATTGAACCTGCAACATTTGGTGCGGCTAAACTTGTTCCATGCTGATATTCATTTTTGATAGGATACCATTTTGGAAAGTCCAGAATAGCAGCCCCAGGTGCAACAAAATCTATCCCACGAGCTCCGTAAAACGAAGGACCTTTGGATGAAAAATGGTGGACAGAATTGACGCTTTCTTTGTCGTTGAAACGTTTTTTCACATCATCAGTATAAAGTGCTCCGATAACAAAAATTTCTTCACTCCAAATCCCTTCGTCGATTGTTGAATAAAATGGTCCTTGATTTCCAGCACTTTTTGTGATAATAATTCCACGATCTTTGACCATCTTATCAATCCTTTTAACCCAAAGCTGGGGAAAGCTGAGTGAAAAATTGATAATATCCACTTTTAATTCAATACATTTTTGAAGCTAAAAATAGATTAATGTTATTGTTTGTTGGTATATGTTTTTACCAATTCTTCAATGTTGTCCCAATTCATTGACACAATTTGTGCCCCGGGGGCTAATCCACTTCCTTCTGGATCATCTGGAAAATATCCTGCTGCAACTTGAGTTACCATAGTCCCATGACAATGAAGAGGACAAAATATCTCCAACAAATTTCCATCATCAGAAATATTAACGCAATAAATTATATCATTCACGAAATGTGCAACTTCTTGTTCGTCATTGTAATTTGTAAAAACTTTCAGATTTTTAGAATTTGAATTACCCGATACAACAGAATTATCAATGCAAGCTCGCCATTTTTCTCCATCAAACCAAACAATGCAATCAATAATTTTATCTTTGATTAAAGCTAATTCTTTTTTATTAATGTTTTTTGCAACACCTTTTTTGAGTTTAACATATTCCTAAACGTGAATTTAAATGAACAAAAATAGAGATTTTAAAACCAACTTTTCTTGCCATGGTCATATTGAACAAATTTTTGATTGGCATGCTTCCAATATGCCATTTATTTAATGGATTCTTCCAGTTTGACGGAAGCTAAAAATATTTTCACGTGTTTTTTTGTTACAAAACAAATTTAATTAAAAATTTTACTATTATTTTATGACCGCTTAGACCAATAATATATTTTTTATCAGTTGATTCAATAACTGTTGAAGTATTCACAGAAATACCAATTCTAGGAAAAATTTCAGTTATCTTTGGAAGTCCAGTAGACGTTTTTTGAAAACCCGGTAAAGAAGCATCAACAACATCGGTATCAATAATGGCAATTTTAATTCCCCTTCCATCAAATTCTGGGTACTTTTGAAGGAATAAACTCTGCAAAATATTGTCTATTTATTAGGTATGAGACAGTAAAACTACTTGTTGAGTTGTGTCTTTTGGAATAAAATTTTTAAAAGACATTCTTCCAGCAGATGTGAGACAGTAAAAAAGCAATATGGCAGAACTTACTCGAATAATTTTAAAAACAAATATGAATTGTGGCAAAATTTATTAGGAGGATTTTGGGACGAAAAAAAGAAAAAATGTATCAATATTTTGCCTTCAGTCAAATACATAAATCAATGAGTTTTGTTTTTATCGATACTCAGGTGAAGTTTTTATACAAATTGCTTCTGGGTATCCTTGTAACTACTTATTGATAGATAATAACAAGACGAAGGAAATATTTAATTTCAATTACTATCCTCACTTCTCAATTATAATTTTCTCGTCTTAACACCTAACACAATGCAACTATTATCCTAACTAAAGTATCAATATTTTGCCTTCAGTCAAATACATAAATAAACTCATATCAATCCATGATTTTATTACATCAGACTTTCATCATGGAATGTTTACTTTTAAACAAAATTTTTATGCAAAATAATGATCTCACCTTACTTGTTTCTGTTCGAACAAGCATACTGTATTCAATTTTTTAGAAGCGTGCCAATCAAATAAAAAAAAGACAATAGCAAGATATATTTTTAGTTGGGTCATTTTTTAGTTTATTATTCTTTTATATTGTTTGTTAATGATATACAGTATAGACTTTAATATTACTGGCACTTGTCATTTATTTATTTACACATAAATGTTTGTCAAGGTTTCATTAAAAGTTCCAGTAAAGTTTTTGTGTCAGTTGCATTGATTGTTTTTTTAAAAGATTTTTCTTTCAGTAATATTTATTTTGATAGATAAAATTAGTTTTTTAACAAATTACTGAATCATTATTGAAAATCATAATAGCAATTTTAATTCCTCTGTCATCGCATTCCGGGTACTTTTTACGAAATAAACTCTACAAAATGTTTTTAATGAATTAAGATCAAAATCAGTGAAACTACTTGTTGAGTTGCATCTTTTGAAATAAAATTTTTGACAAACATTCTTCACACAGGTGATATAAAATCAGGCACTGAAAAAACAATATTGCAGAGATTATTCGTAAAAGTTTCTAATTTGTTTTCAATGAATAAAGTTACTACGATACTGAGAACTTCTCAGTGAGAAGGACACATCAATATTGGTCCAAACAGACAAAACAAACAACTTTGTTTTTATCAAGAGACACTCATGGTAGTCAAGCTTTTTTTCTATGTGATCAATGAAGATCACATATAAAATCCTGTTGGGTTAATATATACTCTCTTACGCTATTGATAATCACAAGACGAAGTGACAAATACAATTTAAGATTACTATCTTCTTTAATAATTTTCTAATCTTACTAGATGACCCAGTACAATTTATATCACAACTAAAGCTAGTGTAATCTCATATCTACCCATACTTTATATCATATAAAACTTCCATAAGCTTGCAAATCATAAATATTATATATCCCCATAAATCACCCCAGAGAAAACCATAGAAACAAAAAAACAATCATAACTTTATTGAACAAAACAAATATTAAAAACCAAGTTTAACAACATAGTTCACCAGCACGAGCAAGATTAGATATTACTTGGGTAGAGCATCTGAAAAGAGAAAATTAGTAAAAGCTTCAGAGTGTTAAAGAGAAAACTTACAATGCGAATTCTTTTTCCCATAGCAGCAGCTGGAAGATTACGATGAAATTGAGCACGAACTGCACCAGAATTTCCATGAACACGAGTAATTCGGCCCCAAACAGCTCTGATTTTAGTTTTTTCTCCACCATTTCGAGCTACCTTCTTGTTTCCTTTGTATACATATACTGCTCGTTTACCAAGATAGAAGTTTGCATCTTTTGGAGTATGAACACCTTCAAGTTTGAGAAGAGCCGTATTTTCATGTTGATTGCGAAGGCCTCTCTTGTATCCAGTGAAGATTGCTCGGACATAAAGTCTAAAAATGATATGTATAAATATATAAATCCCAAAACAATAAAGCAAACAAACCTTTTAGGAGCTTTTGGACCATGTTGACGATCAGCAGCAGTGGCAGGAGTCATGATTGAAAAAAATATTCTAAAAATAGAGGTTAATCATTAATGATAAGAAACAAACTAATGAGATAAAAAAGACAACACGAGAAAGTGGAATTACAAAATCAATTCTAATAAAAACACGGCAAAATTCAAAAGAAAAAAAACGACGGAAAAAAGTTTCCTGCAAATTTTTTTATTGCAACGAGAGACGATACAGTATGCAGTTTGGCTCGAATTCGTGTTAAAACTTTTACATGTGAGCGCGATTTTCAAAAAAACACATGTTTCTTTTCTTCGAAAACCAGAAAAAAAAATTTACAAAATAACAGAAAGAAATTTTTTTACCTTAAGTAACGAGACATTACTAAAAAACTGATTAGATTTAGTTTTTAATTATAATAAACTTTTGTAAAAATAGGACTTTTGTCACAAAAGTTTTGTGGGTATCAATTTTTTAAATTGTTAAGAAAGCAGTTGCTGTAAAATCATGATTTTTAATTTTTTCGGGTTGTGTTTTTACATAAAAATTAACATATTCATTTTCTTCAACACTCTTCTTCCCCTCTTAAAAACTCAAATCACTTTTTCCTTCCACTTTTTTCTCGACGCAACGCTTTTTTGGGAAGTGGAAAAATGTCATCACAATTATTTGCAGGAAAAGCTCTTCCAAAATTGCCATCCGTTCTCTCATTGGATCCAAATATCTATGATCCCTCAACTCGTTCAGAATCCTCACCACGAATTACTCCAAGTAAACCTGCAGAATCTCTTATTTTAACCACTTCTTCCTCCAACGCTGATGTCAGCTATGAATCTTCTGTTGCTTCCTCTACAACCGGGTTTGATTCTGTAAGTTTCTATTAATTATTAATGATATTCTTATATCTTGCTTATTTTAGGATGCAAATAAATATCTGAATGATGCTGATGTTTTAGCAGCAAATAAATTGCAAGAAAAACTCTCTAAAAGAATGGTTGAAACTTCATTTCTGCATGATCAAAAGATTCAACAACTGAATACAAGTCTTAAAAATGTTCAAAGAGCTGTTGAAGATAATGTTTCAGTTGTATGTGTATTTATCATTATTATTACAATTAATAACATTTTTAGTTGAATGATTTCGTTCTTGATTTTGATATGAAAAGTGCTGAGAAGATTGAAAAATTGATTGAGAAAGCTGATCCACAAATGTCAGCAATGGAAGAAATTTTTCAAATGGATACAGCTTTAAAATCTTTGGAAGAATGGCTTGAACTTACTGGCGATGATAATCAACGGGATTTGGGTGCAATCGAAAGAGCTAAACACAATTTGCAAAAACAAAAGAAAATTGAGATTCAAGTTTGTGCTTAGATGTTTTTGATCTGTTACATTGTTATTTTTTAGGTTAAATCACTTGATCGATTGAGCTTCAAGCATCGTTCAACTTTTGATGCATTGGAATTGGATGATCCTCGGTTACTTCGTGATGCAACTGCCTCCGCAAAATTACTTGGACATTATGGTGTTAAAGAAAGTAAACATTGTATTCCACAGGTTTGTTGCTGTTAAAAATTACTGTAGACTTAAATTAATTTAAATTTTTAGTTTTTGGCAGATTTAAAAGATTTTGAAACAAATCTTTCTGAAATTAAACGTTTTTTTATTTCAACCAGTTTAATTCCACCGTATTACATGAATAAAATGGAATTGTTGATTCAAGAAGTCAAAAGTGAAATTACTGAACAAATGGGCCCATTCTCTGATGAATCATGTGTTTCTTCATTATTTTCTACTGTAAATGAAGATCCATTTGATTATACAACTTCACAGTATTATTATGCTCCATCTTCCGTTTCATTCTCTGCTCCATCAGAAGCAGAAGATTCTGGTGAAGTTGAAATTGAAGTTTCTCGAAGTCCAACAAGTCGCTTAAATTCTGATAAATCTTTGGCAGAATCAGATGACTTCACTCTTGAATCACCTCAGTCAACTTCTGTCATGTATGATACTTTGGATTCAACTCAATCATCTTTTGCTTCACTTGCTGATACTGTTGCATCAACTCAAGCATCTTCTGTTAACTGTGATTCTGTTCACTCAACTCAAGCATCTCTTTCATCTGTTTCAACCTGTAATACCTTTGATTTGGATTGTGATAAAACCCAAAATTCTGATGCTGATGTTACAACTGCAATTTCACCTCAATGTTCAAGTCTAAAAACTGCTTTGGCCTTGCATGATTCTCTTTCAGCTGATTCTTTGGGTTCAAGTTCAACAATTGCCATTTAATTTATTTTGTATTTTAATTTTATTCTGTATTGTAATATTAATTGTATGTGATTTAATTAGAATAAAGTTCTCTTTTGAAATTGTCGTTTTAATAAAAATTGGCATTTACATTTGAATGTTAAAAGTACTTTTAAACAAGTAATTGTCCTACCTTATTTGCTCTTTGTTTTCGTTAGCAAGCATACTGTATTCAATTTTTTCAAAATCAATTAACGAACCTCATAAATTTTGCCGCACTTCTTTAATAATCATTTTTTTATTTGGACCTTTTATTCAAATGTGACTTGAGGTATAAATCTCAGAAAATGACGGAAAAGTCATTAACGTATCTCGTGCCAAAATATTTTATTTTTCCACTATTGTATTTCTATTGGTGAGTCTGCCAGTCATTTGCAAATGGATGAATTAATGATATATAAAAAATCGAATGAAAATGCTTTTGCAGCTGGAAAAGATTTTTATAAATGTATTAAACCTCAAAAATTCTCGCTTCCATCTACAATAATGGAATATTTATGGAAATGTCCATCAAATCCAGAAGGGTACAAAAAATTGATTCAAAGCTGTAAATTCTTTTTTGCGAAAAACCCAATTTTGATTTGTCCTTCGATGTTTAATTTTTGTAATACAACAAAAGAATATTGGAGTTATTGCACAAAATATCACGACTGTTTTCCTAATTCTATTTGGTGTTTCGAAAGAAAAATAATTCTTGAAAAAATCGATTGTAAATTTTGGCCGATTTATGAAGTTGATATTAGACATCCCACTTTTCCACATGACTTTTTGCCCAAGCTTTATCGATCTGATGCAAAACGGGTATTTTTACATTCCCGGATTAATTATCTCAGTCATATCCATCTTCTGGCTTCTTCTGCCGTTGAATTATCTTTAGCTGATTGCATTCTCGACGATGATAATGGTCAAAAAATTTTTGTGGAAGATTTTATTGAATCTTTTCCAGGGCTTCAGAAACTTCAAATGTAAATTTTTTGAAGGGGGAGTCACAGATCCTTAATGTAACAATTTCAGATATTTTAATATAAATGAAAAATCTATCCCACCTAGTAGGAACTATGAAAAACTTTTGACTACCCTGCAAAAGTTTCCTAATTTTGAGAAATTTGTTTTTAATGCAGTCCCAGATAATTTTAATATTCAAACCTTTTTAAAATGTGTTAAAGTAAGTAGTTCCTATCCAAAAATAATAAAGTCGGTATATAATTTTTTAAGCATCTTAAAATTCAATTCAAAACCCAAATATTTTATTGGAATGAATCTTCCGCACCTGAATTCAACAACCATCTTCAAGAAACTGTTGATCAACTTCTTGAAACAAAAGTTTTTGATTATTTTCCAACTTTGATTTGGTCTTACTATTTGGAAAAGAAGAAGCCACTGACATATTTTGATTTATGTTCAAAGATTGAAGAATACAAAAAAGAAATCCGAAAACTTTAAAGATTTTTTTATCCGTTTTTATGTTTTTGCTTCAAATCGAATATTTCTTTTGTATAGATGGAGCAAGTTTTGCCTTGAATTTTTGTCAATGTAACAAATAAATGTGTTGAGTTAAACAAATTTGAATAACCATAAATACAACTTTTTATAAAAAAAACTTCAAGAAAGTGGCAAAAGTCAATGATTTATATTTCAGGTAATAACGTTTTTTCATTTTCCACTATAAAAAAAGTAGATTTAATCCAGAATCGGTATATTCAAATTTAAATATTACAGTATGTAAGCATTTGAATCAAATGATTTGACAAACTAAAAAAAGATTACATTTCAAAAGTCAGCAATAACGTTTTTTATTTTGTTTGTCGAACTTAAAAATTAAAGTTAAAAGGAGAGAAAGTGCCAAAAACCTACAAAAAAAGGTTTTTGGCACTTTTCCGGGCATACAATTTCGTATTACCGTGTCACAGAATTCTTTATTTTCTTGAAGGAAAATAAGAAATTTCCGAATGTAAATCTCTGATCAGAAATTTATGAGAACCCTATAAAATTTTTTAATAACCCAAAGAGGAAAATAAAAAAACACACTCGCATTTGAACATTCGCTTCTTTTTTTAAAACATAAAAAATGAAGAACAAAAATTCAATTCACAATTTTCAAATTTTCTCTTCGATTCGTTATGGCTTACCTTTTTGAACCATCAACGGATGCCGTCAATGTATTCACAGATGGAAACCAAATGGAGAAGCTGGTGCTGGAATTTATATTACCAATGTTTCACCTGGTGCCCTCAAAGATGATCAAAATAAAATTTCAAAGCGACTATTCGAATGCCGAGACAATAATTTTGCTGAATTTAAAGCAGTCATAATGGGATTACGAGCTCGAAAAATAGTTTAACAATTGCCATGTAATTTATTTGATTTTGTATTGTAGTTTTTATTCTACATGATTTAATTTAAATAAAAATCCTCTTCTGAATTGGTTGTTGCATTTACAAAAATTATCCCGAATATTAGTAAAATAATTTTCTAGTACCGTACTCATTTTTGTTTTTTCTGGCATGCCGTAAATTACATATAATAAAACAATTAGTTCATTATCATTTTTTTGTGTACTTGTTTGTCGGTGTGTATTTATTACCTACTAATAATTTTTAAATCGATTCAAAAGGTGACTCATGCTGTTAAATTTATGTTGATAAATAAAACATAAAATTTTGTAACAATAACAAAAAAATTATGAACCTAATTTTTCAGAACTGATTTCCAGTTTTAATTTCAATGAATCTGAGTTTGTATGAAAGAAACGAATTTCAAGAGGGTCCTCATCGTCTCCAACACGAATCGATGTTGTTTGAGTTTTTTTCTTTTCAGAAAATTTGAAAATATGTTTTGCATCCAATGAATTTCTTATCATTGAAATAACTTTCTTCCGGCAATATTTCATTGTTATTTCCTTTTCACTTCTAATTTTTACTGTCGAAACAGTTGTAGTTTTTTTCTTTGGATTGATTTTTATAGCATTTTTGGAACGGATTGATTCTTTTTTCTTCTGTTGATGCATTTTAGGGATTTTATTTTCTTTTTCATATTCTTCTTCTTCCAATAAAGTAATTTCAATATCAAATTTTTGAGGTTTTGAAGGAGATTGAAAGAAGAAACAAGTTGGAGATCCCGGATTTACGGTTATTTCTTTATTAAAATTATTTGGATCAGCTGGACAGATTACGGTAATTGGAAGATAAAATAATGGACCAATTGAAGGATTTAAAGAATCAATTCCATGGATTTCTGCATAATTTATACTTCCTTCTTTCAAAAAAGTCGTATCAATTTTGACGATAAAAAAGTTACCAATTTTCGAATAACTAATAAATTTTTCAACAGAAGAATTGCATTTTAAAATCCATTTAATATAATCCATTTCTGGTTCAAAATTTAAATAGTATCGATATTCTTGTGGCAATTTATATTTGTTTTGAACATGAAGAATTCCATTTTGTCCAAATTGATCGATCGAAATTGGAGCTAAAGATTTCATTGGTAAAATATTGAAAGATTTTTTGATGAATTCAAAGGCGTCATAAATTTGAATAATGCCATGGCCGAATGCCAATTTATCTGCCCCTTCAGGAAGAAATGCCGTATTTGCAAGTGCCATTTTTATCATTGCTGGTGAATACGGAATTCCATTGGCTTTTAAAGCTGAAAGTAAACAAGCAGTTGAACCCGCAACATTTGGAGCGGCTAGACTCGTTCCATATTGATGTCGGTTTTTGATTGGATACCATTTTGGAAGATCCAGAACAGCAGTCCCAGGTGAAACAAAATCAATCCCCCGAGCTCCAGATGTTAAAGGTCCTTTGGATGAGTAATTCTGTACTTCATTGACCTTTTCATTATACCCAAATAATTCTTTCATTTTTAGCTGATCCGCAGTAAAAATTGATCCAATGATAAACATTTGTTCAGAAATTATTGAATACTGTTCAGGAATTGTAGAATAAAAGGGTCCTTGATTTCCTCCAATTTTTGTGATAATAATTCCATGTTCTTCTACCATTAGGTTAAATAGTTTTTGAAGTCGAACATATGTTTCTGCTTCAAAATTACAAGAAAAATTTAGAATATCAACTTTTAATTCGATACATTTTAGAAGCTAAAAATCAGATATCTTTACATTTTTTAAAATGCTCAAACGAACCATTTTATGTAGATTTTCCACATCCCAATTCATCGACACTATTTGAGCCCCCGGGGCTAATCCACTTCCTTCTGGGTTATCTGGAAAATATCCTGCAGCAACTTGGGTTACGGTAGTCCCATGACAATGAACAGGACGAAAGATCTCCAATGATTCTCCATCTTCAGAAATATTTACACAATAAAATACATTTTTTAAGAAATGTGCAACTTCATGTTCATCATTAAAATTCGTCAAAGCTTTTGCATCTACGGAATTTGAATTGTCCGACACAAATGTATTATCGATGAATGCCCGCCATTTTTCTCCATCAAACCAAACAATGCAATCAATAATTTCATTTTTCTTTGAGTCCAATATTTCTTGCTTCAAAGCTTTGACAAGACCTTTTTTCAGTTCCAAATATTCCTAAATTATGACTTTGTTTTAAAAAAAAAGTTTTAAAATTTTTACTGTGCCTGGCATCTTCAAATCAAGCAAGTCATTCAAAGGTAAACTTCCAAGATGCCATTTGTCATTCACGTTTTCCCAGTTTGTTGAAATCTGTAATAATTAATGGTTACCGTAATATTTAGTGTATTGTTACAAAATATTGCATACTTGTATTTTACGACCACTTAATCCAATTATGTGTCCTGTTTCAGTGGTTTTTGTAACCTTAGAAGTATTTACAGTAATACCAGTTCTAGGAAAAATGTCTATGATTTTCGGAAGGCCAGTTGATGTTTTTTGAAGTCCCGGTAAAGAAATATCTGCAACGTCGGTATCAATAATAGCTATTTTAATTCCCCTTCCATCGAATTCTGGGTACTTTTGAAAGAATAAACTCTGCAAAGATTTAATTTTTAATTTAAATTAAACAACTTTTTTAAATATAATTTTACTTGTTGAGTTGCATCTTTTGGAATATAATTTTCCATAACGTTGGTAGCAGACATCTGTTCGTTGGAGCTATTTTAATTATCCACTGCAACAGAAACAGTTGAGAAAAATATAGAAGTAAACTTTTTTTTTCAATATTTTTTGGTCATAAAAACAAAAGTTTATTATGGTTAGTTTTAATTTTCTTGAACTATATCGAAAGGCTGAATCGATAATCTAGGTAATAACGGAAAATGCATACTCTTTCTTATAATTTTTGAAGGATAAAAGTTCACAATCACAAGCTGAAAAACAAAAAGAATCAATAATTTTCATTTCTATCAAATTCAACAGTCGAACCACGATTTTATGTTGTTTGACTGTATATCAGATAGCATAGAGTTTTATGGTGTTCAATGGTGCGCCAAATACAATGCACAGCTTTTAAAATTACATGTTCATATCTATTATTGTCTGCTGCTATTTTCATTATTCTATTTTAATTAATGTAAACAGGTTATTATTCGACAATCAAGGCTTGCTTAAAATGTTGGAATTATGGAAGAATTTCGAAATTGAAAAACTAATTTTCAGTTTATCAGTTATGCAAATGCCAAACATGCTTTCACTGAAATTATTAAGCATTTAAATACCGTAATTAAATGACCAAAATAATCATTTCAGAATTTAATAGTTGTGATATTCCAGGAATTGGATTTGCCAAAAAAGCTTGCTGGCGATAATGGCGTCAAGCTTTGTATCTTCTGGATGAAATTTTACGTGGAAAAAACAAATTTGATTAGATTCGGTGGTTATTTTTCAAGAAACATAGATTTTTTCGTATTCTAGCTTTTATAAAAACTTTACGTATTTAGAAAAAAGTCATCGTCTTTTCTGCTCAAAAAAATAATACAAAAAAATTCCGTTTTAAAAAAGGCTCAATTTCAAACGAAATATTCATTTTTACTTTGTTAGTCATTCTCTCTGCAGTATTACTCAAATACATTTTTAAAGAAATCAAATGTTGAATAAGAAAAATCCAATATTTTGCTTTTTCACAAATATATTTTTATCCTAACCTTGTTAATTGTTGAAAATGGCCTTCATTAAATTTTCAAACAAAAGTTTTGAACTTTCAAACAGTTCTTTTTTCTTCTTCATCTTCCTTCATTACCGCCACTGATGCAAATAATGATGATGATGATGCTTTTGAAAATAAAGGTTTTGACTTTGACTGATTGACCTAGATTGCGGCACCCGCCCGCTTTCCTTTCTTTTTAACTGACTTTCGCCCCCTTTAAAAAAGTGTACTTTTTTGCAATTTTTTAAACAGCAGAACAAAAAACGCTTTTCAAAAAAAAATGTTTTTAACTCAAATATTACTGCTGCTTTTTGGGGGTGCTTGGATTTTGGGAATCTCGGGATCTCTGGTCGAAATAAAATATAATGAAGGCGAAATTAAAAGGAATTCTGAGCCTGGAACTCAGGTTTTATTTGATGCTCCCCTGAGGGCAAATCGACAGGTAAGGTTTTATTTTGTTTTTTGAGCCAAACTTTGACTTGTTAGGATTTGTTTTTATGGTGCAGTGGTTAGTGGCATAGATTAATAATCAACAGGTCAAGGGTTCAATTCCTTGTTACATAACTTTTTCTCTACAGTACCAAAAACAATTTTTGTAATTTTTTACATTTCCAGAATCCATCACAAGTAACAATTTCTGTTGCAAATGAAATTGCATCTGATACCTTCGGAGTTTTTCCAACGGTCCTCTCCCCAGGGGACCCCTTTACATTGATTTTACGTGACTCTCAATCAATTCCAGTTATGGAAAAAGATAATATCTTTGAAGTTCCAGTCAGTTTTTAAATTTTTTTTAAATTGAAAGTTTTCTTCTCTGTTTTAGTTTTCTGTGTCACAATTAAATTTTCCAAATGAAACAGAAAAATTTTCATTATTCGTTAAACTTTTGTCTGGAAAAGCTGAACTTCCAAGAATTTGGAAAAGTGAACAAAATTTTAAGCTTAGTCAAAGACTCACAAATGGAATTGTTGGAAAAATTGGAATTAAAAATTTGGATAAAACAGATTTGGGATTATTTAATTATGAGCTTTTTGGTGGATTTTCAGAGCTGTAAGCTTAGGATAAAAATGAATTATGCAAATTTTACGTTTTAGATTCTCAATTGAAACTGCAAAAGAAGGTCTCTTTCTTCGAACTTCTGGTTGTGTTCCAGAAATTTGCATAAAACTGCCTGAGGCCTTTACCCTTCTTCTTCGAATTACTCCAATTGAGCCAATGTCAATGTTAAATAAAACCGAAATTGCCTTGCTGCATTTTGCAATTTCACGTGAAAATATGTTAGGTCCACATTTTTCACAACGTGAATATGATGCAACGATTTATGAAAAATCTGCATATTTTTTGGAGACCCTTCAATTGGATGCTTCTGATTCAGATTTTTATTCATCTTCAGAAGCTGTTTCAGAAGGAGGAGGACATCATCAGAAACCAATTTTTTCACTTTCTGAACCATCAGAAATTTTTCAAATCGATCCGGTGACTGGGGTTCTCTCTGTCAAGGTCAGTTGTTTCAAATAAAATGTTTGATCGAGAAAAAAAGTTTTGCTCTAATTTTTATGTTTTTTTTGGTTAAAATTGAGATTGAGAAATTTTTCTTCTTTAAAAAAACACACATTAATTTTTTATAGAATGAATCGTTGATTACAATTGACACATTTGGAGGAGATAAGATAAAATTGATGGCAGAAGTCAAGGAAAATGATGGCAAAAATCCTGCTGATATGGCAGAGATTACTGTAAGAATTTTGAAAGAACAAAAAGAAGAAAAGCATGAAAGAATTGAAGGTTATGAATTTGAGCAGGTATACTGTAGAAATTTTTTTGAGCAGAAGGTGGAATAAAAAATTTGCATATTCATTTTTAGCCAATTTATGCTTTTGCTGTTACTCCAAAACAAACAAAAGTTGGAAAAGTTTCTTTGATGAATGACCAAAAAGGTCTGATCAGGATTGTTGAAGGTGGGGCAGGGAATTTTGGAATTGATGAAGGCACTGGGGACCTATTTTATAATGGTCCACTTGAAAGAATTGCCAAAAATTATACTTTAAAAGTTTGTCTTTGAAAAAAATACTGTAGTTTACTTTTTTAATTCCAGATTCTTGCAACCCCAAGCATGCATTCCCCAACAGTGGCATTAACAACGGCACAAATTTTAGTTGCCGGAATCGGAACACATTTGCCAATGTTTACAGAGCCTTTTGAAGCTTTAATCGTTAATTACAGTAGGATGATATGCAAATTTTCATTTCCAAAATAACATTCAATTTTAGCAACTCCATCTGAAACCAAGATTCATCAATTTAAAGCATTGGATTCCGATAAAAATGCCGCACTTGTTTTTGCCATTGAATCCGCTTCAAGCCTTGACTTTTTATCCAATCCCATGCCCTTCAATGACGAATTTGCAGTTTATCCAAATGGTGAAATTATTGTTAAACAAATTTCCCCAAATCTTATGTCAACAATTTTGAATGTTTCTGTTCAAGATAAAAGTCATAAACTTGAAAGCAAGGATTACGGTAATTTTGGTTCTAACATGCTGAAAATATTACTGTAGTTTACTTTTAGCACAAATCGTCATTACTGTACAACATCAAAAACCTGTAATAAATATCACAGAATTATTCAAATTTGAAAAACTTGAAAATCCTTTGATTATTGCTGATGATCTTCCAATTGGGACATATATTTTTACGGCTTTGGTAAATCCATTATCATTCGAAAACAATCGATTGTTAAAACCTAAAATTACGTATTCAATAATCAATAATTCAAGGTTTTATAAAATTGATGAACAAACAGGTACTTTTTTTATCTAAACCTTATCAATGCTTATCAGAAATGATAATTTTAGGAATGATTTATACTTCATCACTTTTAAAACATATCGGCTTACAAAATCTTACTGTATCTGCAGAGATTTCAACTTCAAAAGGCGATAATAAAATTTCTACCGTAATCCCAATTGATGCCGTTTCAATGGATGCTGAAGTTCCAAAACTTAAAAATGATGAGGCTGAATTGGAATTAACGGTTGAAGAAAATTCTCCAATTCAAACCCAAATTGGTCAAATCAATATTTTGGAGAATGAAGGGGGAGATCAACTGTTTTTTGAAATCATTGGATCTGTGAATGATTTGGTTGAAGTTGATAATCGAGGAAGGATTTTGGTTAAACAAAACATCGATTATGAAAGTGTTAAAGAAATTCTATTTTTTGTTAATGTTTCCAATTCTTTGGAGAAATTTGTTGTTTTACCGGTAGGTTTTTTTAAACTTTAGGATTTGTGTCCGAAGGGCACAATCTGGTCGAACATGATGCAAATCTTAAAAGACGGCAAAGATCAAAGTATATAATATTACTGAAGATCACATCCCTGAACAAAGCCTTTTATAGTATCCAATTTGTGTCATCATTACTGTACATACGTAATTTTTAGGTATCCATCAAAGTTATCAATCTCAATGATGAAATGCCAACATTTGTCTCAACTGAATCCAAATTTTCAACATTTGAAAATGCTCCAATCCAAACATATCTTGGATCAATGATGGCAATCGATAATGATGGAGATCGACTTTCATATTCTTTAAACTTCCCTGAAGATTCTCCATTATTGGGTAAAATTAGCATAAGTCAACAAGGGCACCTAACGACATCTGCACCACTTCGAAAATTGGAAGGAATTTTTAAGTTTACGGTTTTCGTCAAAGATGGAGAAAATACAGTATCCCAAGAATGTGAGATAACAATTATTGCAACAAGTCGATGCCAACCAATCTTTGATGAAAATCAGGAAACTGTTTTTCAAATTAAAGAGGTTCAAATTTGAATAACTTTTACAGTATTTTTTGATAAATGTATTAATTTTAGACATTGAATCCTGGAAGCTCATTCGGCAACATCAAAGCAACATCTGAAGACGCAAATGATTGTGATCCTTTATCTTATCATCTCCACTTCCTTGACAATAGCTCTAATTCTGATTCCACAAAGGCCTTTAAACTTGACCCTGCCACAGGCATTTTAACAACCTACAGTAGCCTCCAAACACTTGCCGGCCTTCGGTTTCCAATTGTTATTTCTGTTTCAAGTGGAAATTTACTATCACGAAAAGCAGCTGAAATTCAAATAATTTCAACAAAATTAGAATCTCCAAATTTTCCACAAAAACATTTAAGAATTGAAATACCTGAAAATAATCCGGCAAATATTTCCCTGGGATCTTTTAAAGCTTTACCAACAAATTTTGGGGATCAAATTTATTACAAACTTGAAGATAGTTTTAATCAAACATTTTCAATCGATTCTGAAGATGGAACTGTTTATATTTTGAAAAGCCTTGATCGAGAGATTAAAAGTTTGTATCGATTAAATGTGATGGCATCAACAGACAAAAATTTTGGAGATGGATTAACTGATACTACCGTAATCAATATTGTTGTAAATGATATGTAAGTAATTACTCAATTATTGATACAGTAATCATTTGTAAACTCAATTTCAGAAATGATAATGGTCCAACATTTGAAAAAGATTTTTATGAAATTGTTTTGGATTCTGAAACCTTGCCCGGAAAGGAAGTATTTTCTGTGCAAGCAAAGGATCGAGATGCGGCATCGAAGGAAGCAATTTCGTATAAAATTGAAAAAGTTTATTTTAAACATCGAGAAAGAGCTGCTGCAATTTTTAATGGAATTTTTGAGATTAAACAAGATTCTGGAAAAATTCGAGTTCTTAAAAATTTGACTGATTTTTCGGGTGGCCTTTTCGAGGTTTCTATTTCTGCCACTGAACAGGAGGAAGAAATTTCACATTTGGCTCATACAATTCTTAATGTAAGTTTATTCATAGGTTTCATCCCCCAAGGGGATGATAAACTTGTCTACGACTTAAATATCCATTAATTCTCTTTGAATCACAGATTTGGATAGCTGATCGAGAAATTCATTCAATTCCGATTTTAATCCATCAAAATCCTATTCAACTTTCAAATGATCAATTAAGGCAATACAGCTCGTAAGCCCCTTCTAACTACATAAATTTGCATATAAAATTGCCTTTGTAGAAAACTCGCTTCAGCAATCACAAATTCAACTGTTTTACTTTTATCCCTTCGATTCCATTATCTCACTTCTGAAGGATCTCCTCTTACACCAATGATTGTTCGGGATTCAACAGTTGCAGAATTTATTGCAATCAATAAAAAATCTTCAACAATTTTTTCATGGAATTCAATAAAAACTTCAATTCGAGATTTAGATGTTGATGGAATGAGTCTTTTTACGGGTGGTGCCGCTTCCTCCCTTTCATCTTCAAATACCCAATCTTTGATGTCTGCCGAAGCATCTTTGACCCTTTTGGCAGTTATTTTCTTCATACTTTTGGCATTAATTATGGCTATTTTGGGATGCATTCTTTGTTATTATCGAAAGAAATTCAGAATTGAAAAAAATAATTTAGTTGAAGCTAAAATTGCTGCAGCAACTTTACATCGTCAAACTCCTGTTCGAACTTGGTCTCCATATCTTGAAAGACCACCAGAGTTGCTTTGGTTTGTTAAAATGATAAATACTAATATAAAATTATAATTTTAAGGGAACGTTCCACAACTGCTACAGTAGGATCAACCACACCAGAAACATATTCGGTTCAAGAAATGAAAATTGCTGTTAATTAACGGGTGTTTTTGTAAAAGATTTTTATGTTGTTAAAATTTATATTCCAAATTTTTATTAAATAAAGAATTTTTGAAATTTTATGCAAATACAGAACATTACAGTTACAGTATCAAATTACTGTAATAATTTAGGGTTAAAACATTTGCAAAAAAATTTTTAAAAGCTTGCTTTATTTAAAACAATCATAAATTTGAAAAAACAAAAACCAATTATGAAAATTAATAATACGTTACAAAAAAAACCTTCAACATTTCATTCATGATATTCACGATATTAACGAAGACCAATATTTCGATCTCTATTTTGGTCGGGATCACAACGGATAACAACAATTCCACCAGATCTGATGTTATCACGAATTGAGATTTCTGGAACTCCAGGAACATCAAAATATGGGAATCTTTCATTCAAACTGTGTTGAACAAGTCCGCCTAAAAATCTTACATACTATATGACCTTTTACAAATGAATTATCACGTACGCCCAGAAATGTAATCAATTGAAATGAAATAAGCATTATTGGATTTCGTAACGGGTAAATAATATTCTGCTTCCAACCAATCTCCATTTTCCATTAAAGATGGAAGAGAAGTATATCCAATGCTTTGATCAGCACGATAATAAACCTTTTTTGTTACTTCATTGGTGCCTTTTAATTCTAAAAATTATCTTATGGTTTCATACTATTACTTATTTTATAATATCCCACCTAATCCAGCCTTGATTTTATTATATTCTCCATGAAGCTTTCCACCAACTTCAGTTTTAACTTTTCGAACTTCAACTCCATCAATATCAATTCGAACAAAAATATCATAGCTTGATTTATTCATCACTTTTACATATCCCAATTTGTAAATGTCAACTAAAATTAAAAGATTTTAATTCTCTTTGGTTTGGCTTTTTCAATTTACTAAGATTTGAATCTCGTCCAGTGAAAGAAGGAATAATTTGGGGAATCCCTTCAGGGGTTCCATAAATATTTCCATCAAAGGTAATTTTGCATCGCTTTAAAATCCAATGATTTTCAGCAACCATGGACCATGAACCTTAAATAACAAAGGCGTAATATTTCAGGGTCATTTTTTGTAAAATGGCACTAAGTTGTATGAAATTCTAACAAACGTTGTTAAAATCTTATTAATAAGTTTATAAAACTTTCTCACCATCAGAATTTTCAGACATAATAGTCATCAAGCAATGAAGTTTTTCATCATCAGGGGGATAAAAAGTTCTTTGTTCATGAATGGCAACAATTGAAAATGAACTTGACGTATCCACAACGTAATAAGCTTCATAATCAGTTGTGCGTTGTCCTGACCCACTAACACCAAAAATTCCAACATCAACTTTTGCGCTGACACTATTCATAACAACTGAATCCATTTTTCTATCTGAATCAATTTTAATTTTGAGTTTTTTACCACTTTTATTAACAAATAAAATTTTTGTTGGATGTCTTACAACAGGTTGAGATTGTGAAGCACCCATTTTTAGATCTAAAAAGTCGCAGAAAATTAATTGTGCAAATCCAAAAAATTTAAATAACATAAAATTTTTAATTCTACACATTTTTTTATATAAAAATACATGAAATAAAACTTAATTTCTTCTTGCAAGGCAAATTTAAAGACAACAAAAGTTGAAAAAAGTAGAAATTTTAAGGGGTGAATAAAAGAAATTTCAAAACTATCTTTTTTTCTGGCAAAAAAGGGAAAGCGATCAATCGATGATGTTGAGAAATATATATTTTGTGTGCTATTTCATGTAAAAAAAATAAGATGCACAAATATTTATTCAAAGAATAAAAAAGGCAATCACTTTTTTTCAACATTAAAAAAAGACATAAACATGTCGAAATAGTCACTGCTAGAAAAATCAAAAAAGCGTTGGGTCGAAGTCATTCAACTCCAAAATATTTAACTTTTTTTTGTTTTTATTTACCGACAAATGGCATAACATTTCGTTTACACTTTTCAATTGAAGATGTGCACATAAATTCTTTCATCGTCTAAATCGGACTTTTTCTGTTACTTTGTTTGTTGTTTGTGGTTTTTAAAAACCTTTATTGTCTTGCAATCGGGTTCAATAAACAAAAAATTGATTTTAAAATTTTAAATTAAAAAGCAGAAAAAAGAAACTGTGATTTATTGTCTTTTTTCTGGACTCAAACAAAAATGAAAAAATAATGGAACAGGAAAACATGTGGTGTAAAAATTGCAATAAGTCAAATAATATTTTTATGATTCAGTGTTTAAGTTTAAACCTTTGTTTTTGAAGTCAAAATTACTGTCGAAAATTGACACATTTTTTACAGATTTGGATTTTATTGTAAAAATTTTTTATTAAATACATGAAAATTAAATTCTAAAACAAAAGGTAATATGAAACATTGTGGCAGGATTACTGTAACACAGTGTTATTAACACTGATCATGAATAAATGTTAAATTAATTTATATGAAAAAATTCCATTTTCATCAATATTCAGCTCAATTTTGCCTTCAGAATTTAAAGGTAAAACAATTTCATCAACAAAAACATTTCTTTCCAACACCTGAAAAAGCATCAAATTACAGTAATATCCTCAACAATGACAAAACCGACATTTATCTTAACTTCAACATTTTCATTTCTTGTAAAATATATAATATTTTGATACGGTAGTGGCTCAAATTCATCCACTTTTAGGATACTTTCATCATTGTACAGTAACTCAATCGGACGTTGGAGAACTCCATCAACATCGAAATCCTTAACTTTGTCATCTCCCCCGTGCATGATTCTTGCCATGGTTAAAGCATATTCTGTCCATTTATGTTCATTCTTTTCCAAAACAAATATTTTAGAATCACTGAAGATTTTATTAATCTCAGCTTCATCAACAAATCCGTCAACAAAAATTACTGTAGGTTGTTTTTCAATTCCAATCTTTTTATGCAAATTTTGAAAATCTTCTGATGTTGGAGAAGATTCTTTGCCTTTATTGGTTTTTGATTGTCCACAATTACTTTTAAGCACACATTTATGCCCTTCTTTTTGCCAAACATCACAAATAATATTATTTTCCCAAATTGATAAACTCCAAAGCACATCACCTTCGGATGGTCGAGTTCCAGTTTTACCCAACATTCCAATGAATCGAGCTTGCTTTCCACCAATAATTTTAGCCTTTTTTATTCCATTTTCTTTTGCAGATTTGATAAATTCCTTTCGGATTTTGTTTAAATATTTATATTCAAGAACAAAACAAATACATGAAATTTCTTTTTCATCAATTTTGGTTTTAATTTCTTTAAACATTTTATCGACATTATTTAAATCTTCTGGTTTTACTAAAATAATGTAATTAATTGTTATTAATAATAGTTTAACAAAAAAATAGAAACCTGGAGTAATATTAAATTTTGAGATTGTTTGTGCTTCAACATCGTAGACAGAAAAGGATCCCCAAAATGGATAAACTCCAATATTTAAAACCATTTCTCTTTAATTAATTAAATATAATTTGCAGGACAAATATTAATATAGCGTTTAAATATACATGAAAGAAGGAAAAGATCGAGAACTTTTCCCATTTAAATGCTTGCATAATGTTATGTAAGTTAACGTGTTAAAATTTTATTTGTTGATTCACATACTTTTTAATTCATTTTCAACAAAATAGGTAATTTTAAATAGTTAAATGAGTTAAATAAAATAACATTTTAATAATATTTTAATAATTAACACAACCAACAAAAGGTTTAACACAAACGTTTCATCGTTTTACAGAATTGAAGTCAAAAATTTTCTGCAGATTTGCAATGCGTTAGTTGGCACAATGGATCATTTTGATAATGAGATTTTAAAAGTTTATTGCAAATTTGATGGACTTGAGCTATTTTCGGCATTTAAAAAGATAAAAAAGAGAAAAAATATTACCAATTAATTTTTATTATGGGAAAACTTGAACGTCTGCAAAAAGCAAGAATCATTAAACTTTCTCTTATCCAAAACCTGAAACACAGTTGGCAAAAAAACCCATTTTTTAAAAAACCTCTCATAATTTTCGATCATGAGGTACTTAAAATTTTGCCAATAATTTTTTATCACCATCATTTTTATGGCATCCAAAATCGAAACAGATGTGTCTCAAAAAATGCGTATAAAATCTTCAAAAAATTATTGTTGCTGCCATTTTTTTTGTTAAAGTCTCGGCCATCAAAAAAAGATGTTGATTTTTTTGTTGTTTTTGCTTTTTATGCCGAAAAATTCTTTGGCATCACAATTCAATGGAAATATACCTGAGTGTATGGCATCAATGGATGACAATCATGAAGCTGTTGTGGAAAGTCAGAATTTTTTTATTTTAGTAGTGTTGAAATTTAAGATATTTAAATTTTTAGCACCATTCGGATTTTTGGAAGGTTTGAATTATACTGTTGGGACTCCGCTAAAACCATTTCAGTAAGTTTTATGTTTTTATCTTAAATTCGATAAATGCTAATTGCTAATTAAAATACCCTAAATTTGCATAAATTTTTAAAAAATCCCGCTATTCCTTCCTATTGATCGAGATTTCAAAATATGCAAATATTTTAGTTCAAAAGTGGTCCTTGGTGTTGCATATGCGTATAATGCAATCGGTGAATTCCGCTTCCGTCGACCCATCACTGTTCCGTCCTTTTCCGTTGCCTCAACAAAAAGATATGAACGGCATTGTTTTCCAAATAAAAATTATCCAGGAGTTAAAGATTTCAATGAAGATTGCCTTTTCTTGAATATTTTTATGCCAAATGATGAAAGTTTGCCGATCCCGGAAGATGGATTTCCAGTCCTTTTTTTCATTCATGGTGGAATGTTTAATTATGGGGCATCGGATGATTTGGATTTGACTTCAATTGTTGAGAATTATGTCCGACGTGGGATTGCCGTGGTAACTGTAAATTATCGATTGGGACCATTTGGATTCTTTCAATCCCGAGCTCGACATTTCTCTTACAATATTGGATTATGGGATTTGGAGAAAGCTTTTGAGTTCGTCCTTGTGTCCGCAGAAAAACTTCATCTTGATCGAAACAAAATTACTTTGGGCGGTGTAGAAGGTGGCGCAGTTTTGGCTGAACTTCTTTCCCTTCGAGATGAAGTTCGTGCAAATATTTCTGGTTTAATTCTTGTTGGAGGAAGTGTCCTTTCGCCATGGGCAATCTCGCCAGGAGTTTTTGATGCTTCCATGAAACTTGCAGAAGAACTTGGAATTAATACCACCGATCCCAGGGATGTTGTTTATGGAATTAAAATGGCATATGCATCTTCTTTGGTTGAAATACGTGAAAAAACAAAGGAATTAAGTCAAGATTCTCGAGATTTTATTGAATTTACACCGGATTTTGATCATGAATTCTTTTATTATTCAACTTTGAAAAAAACATTTTATGAAGCAAGGGAAATCGATGTTTTAATTATTACAACTCGAAATGAAGGCTCTATTCGAAGTAAGTCTTCTTTAAAACTTTGATCATGATTAGAGTCGGTGCCATGGCATTAGAGCCTACCCTGAAAGCTGTCGAAACAGATTTATAAAATCCCAATATTTTTTAGCATCAACCTGGAAGCAAGGCTATTACGGTGTTTTCAATGAAAAAACAGGAATTCGCCTTGAAAAACAATCAAAATATTCTTGCCAAAATTTTGAAGAATTTGTTCAAAAACATTTTAATCAAAGTCAAGCAAATGAAATTCTTGCCGAATACAAATGTGCATCTTCTTCAACTATTGTAACCCCATTTAAAATTTATAAAACTTTTATCGGTGATTTTTGGTTTAATATTCCGGCAGCTTTAAGCGCTCTGCTTTATGCCGAATTGGAAAATAATGTTTTTGTTGCAGTTGTAAATACTTCAGATGCCGGATATGAAAAATTTACTGGTCAAAAAGGTTTGTGTAAATTAAATTAATTTTTTTCCTTTTCACCAAACCTGATCAGGTTTGGTGGAAAGTCTTTAAAAAAGTAGCTTTATTGAATCCCTGATTTTCATGTTAAGACAGGAAAAAAATTTAAGTAAAATTACAGAAATGCCTAGCATTATCATGAATGAAGCATACCTATTTTCCACCACAAATCCATATAATTTGGATAAAACCGCAACTGAAAATGACCTTTACAAAGCCACCCAAAATCTTCTCCTTGATTCTGTTGCAAATTTTGTTAAGAAAGAGTAAGAATTTAATCTTTCTAAAAATCCTTAATCCCATTTTTTATTTCAGTCATACCAAATTGCAAAAGATTGATGCATATGCGTATCAAAATCTTAATTTTGGATATCTTGACATCGAAAATGGCACTGCAAAAATTGAAACCAAAAAAAGCTTCAATGAAAAACTTCCATTTTGGCGAAATTTTCTTAAAAAATATGGTTTTGATTTGCTTAATCCCCGAATTGATGATGGCCGAGATTTATTCTATTTTGAAAGTTTTTAAAATTTTTAATAATTAAAATTTTTGCGACATTTTTTGTTTAAAATTTATAAAATTCGTGGTTGTTGGTTACTGTAATTCTATTTTATCTGCCATAAATTACTTGCTTAATGTAAAAAACATTAATTTTTTGATTTTAATAAATTTCAAAATGTATGAAATTGCCCATCTCATTTTATTTACACTGGATTTTTATCATTTTTTATCATCAAAAATACAATTTTATTTACATTCAAAAAATTTTCAAAATTTATTCACAAGTGCCAATCTCAGGTTGCCATGTTTCGGTTGTGTGGCACATGGATTCTCCGGCTCCTCTTAAATTTCCTTCCGAGCCACAGGTAAGCCTTACAATTGTCCCAGGGGTAATTTTAACAATCAAAGGATTTGTTGGTTCACTTTTTGCATTGAAATATGTCAATCTTCCACCTTCAACTGATTCCAACACAGGACAACCTAACAAAATTGATTATTCAAATTTTTAATAATGTTTACCTAAAAACTTACTTAACATTTTACATTCTCCAATGTTTTCATTATCCCATTTCCCGTCAATACATTCTGTCGTGCCTTTCCCGATTAAATTAGTTCCAAATGGACAAATTAATGTCGCAATTGTGCCATTTGTATTTGTGACCTGATCCATCCCTTTTGAATCAGTATAAACGATATTGGCATTTTCAACATAAATTTTTGGACAAATTTTTTCACATTTTCCCAATTTTTTAGGTTGCCATCCTGCAAGGGTACAGTAAGAAATATCTGCCCCGTTATGACTAACATCCATTCTTTCAGAGCAAATTAACATTGCCGTAGTTCCAGTTGGATATCGTTGATCCGCAACTACAACTGAATTATAAACAATTCGACCTTGAATGGAAGAAGAAGAAGAAGATGGAGAATGTTCATGTTCAATTGGGGGACACCCAGATAAATAACAGGTTGGGGGTTCTGGAAGCCAGCGCCCTGTTCGTTGACAAACTATCGCTGATGTGCCATTGCTAATGGCATATCCGGTATTGCAATTGAGGAAGCCAATGGTTCCGGGGGTTCGCATTACACTTGTATATGACCATTGTCCATTTGTTGCTGTTAAAGGTGGACATGCTGAAAAATTGGGATTTTGATTTGGGAAGATTTTTGAAATATGACATTTTTGTTAGGCAAAAAAACTGTACAATTATCTATGCATTTTGATGGGAAAGATTGTTGAAACTTTAAAAAATAGTTGTTTGTTTTTTGATGTTTTTATATTGTTTGTGACCTTGACAGGTCTGCTTGTACCCAGATAATACAGGATCTTTGATACTTTTTAAAATTCCGCTTACCCATATCAGAAACTTTTTTAATTTCAGATGGCCCAGTTCGAGTGTAAGTTGGAAAAGCCCCTCCGGCAATTGGGATATTTCCACTATCAATCTTTGGAATTATCCTTTTATCCGCTACCGGGGCAGCCTTTTGTCCACTTTTGTAATCATGTGGCCAAATATAACATAGCACACCTTGGGATTTAATATTAGCGTCATGGGCCAAATCTAATTCTTCTCTTGTTGTTACAAAATTATCTAAATTCAATCAATAATATGCTAATTTACCCTAAAAGAAAACTTTTACCAATTTCAGATATCGAAAACCATTGATACAAGGGAATACTTGCTCCACATTGGCCATATTCTGGAACACAAAAAAGTTGTTCCCCAGTTCGCATATAATTTTCAAATAATTGATTCGATTCTTCTCCAACTTTTACAAGTTTATGATCCAATCTTCCAAAAAGACCCGGCTTTGTTGAATCTCCCCCAAGGCCAGGTTGTTCATCAAAAAGTTGAACAATTTCTTGAAGGCATTCACAATGATGTCGGGTGCCATTGATGGCACTGGAGGAATTTGGCAAAAGTCCCAAAATATCAAGTCTTTCATATCCCCTCAAGGCTTGCGGATGAGAAGTTGATGACCAAGTTGTTGCAAAATGATCATGAAAAGCTCCCATATAAGTATTTGAATATGAAATCAGAGGTAAAAGTTCATCCCGATCAATTCCATTGAAACATTGCTTTTCTTGAGATTTCACAAATCCACCAACAAAAATTGATACAAAAAACCACCACAAAAATATTTTCATTTTTTCCATGATTTTGAAAAAGATCCAAAAATTTTCCGTTGAATTTATTCAAAAAAAATGACAATATTTTTGAGGACAATTGTTTTCAAAAAATTGCAACAAACAATCAAAAAAATCCTGTTCCAGAAAATTGTGTTTGCCCTTCCAATTTACCAAAAAGAGAGATAACTGGATCAATCTATGGTTGTTTTCCTCTGCCCCTTCAATTTTTTTATTTTCACGGATCAAGTTGTTTTTCTGAATGAACGAAAAAAATAAATGTTTTTGTATCCTTTTACTTTTTTTTGATCGAACAACAACAAAAAAACAGAAATAAACAAAATTCAAATTGTTTTTTTAAAGAAACATAAAATAAGAAATATTAAAATTTTAAAACAAATCATCGTAGAAAAAATTTATTTCAAAAAAAAACAAATGAGTTTAAAAGCAATTTATATTCAAATTTTCGCTAAAGTTTCAAAGTTTCAAGCATTCCTTAAAATGCTGCAGGTATCTTACAGTAATATGGCACATTCGTGTTACAGTCGGTGTCAGTGTACCATCTGTCACTGAACTTTCTATCTCCGAAATTTAAGCATTGAGAGTTGCCAGTATGCATGTTTCTAAACCATGAAAAGTCATAAGGTGTTCCGTCAGACCATTTAACATCAGCATCACCGTTGCGATAAGTAACATTCCCGCCAATCCAAAGCCAATGTCCAGCTTTGTTCTCTAAGCCTTAAAAAAAGATTTGAAAGTTTTTGCTGAAATTTATTTTAATTTTATTTACTTTGAACAAAACTATTTTCTTCTATGGTATGAATTGATATTAGATGTGCACCAACAGAATTGCAAGTTCTTTCCGCTTCTGACCATGTTGAATTCCCGTAACAGCTTCGACTAATAGAATAATAAATCCAGCCTGCAGGGCATTGTGTCACCTTTTTTGTTGTTGTCGCTTTTGTTGTTGTCGTCGTTGTCGTTGCTTTTTGTGGAATTTCACAAATGTATGGTTTTGGTTTAAAGCAATCTTCAGATTGCCAAAATCCATTTAATGCATTTATTCCTGCACAACCTTGCCCGGTTACATTATCCAGTTTACCCCAATTTTTAAAATCAAAGTTACTGTCATCTGTCCAAGAAAAATCTCCACCTTTTATTAAGTTTGTTGCTCCAATCCATGCGTCATTGAATGTGCTGCTAGTAAAGTTTATGCCGGCTTGCTCTAGAATATTGTTGTAACTTTTTTGCTTTTCATTTGAATTTCAGAATAAGCTTTAGGACACTTTTTGAAAGATACCTAAAATAAAAACTTACGGGCTAAAAAAGCATTTGTAAATCCATCATGAATAGAAGCAAGATGTCCACCAAATTGAATACAACTTCACTGAGAAAAAAATTGAAATTTTTTGTCACTTAAAAAAGGCAGCAACGTCACCAAAAGTGAACATTTGCCGCCCTATCTGGAGCACGTGCGATTTTGTCACACTTAGTGATTTCCGTCACAGTTTTTGAACAAAATTCGTCACAGAAAAAAAAGTTTCATTAATTAAAAAATTTTTAAATTTTAATTTTTTTAA
This sequence comes from Panagrolaimus sp. LJ2414, assembly GCA_024447195.1. Classification (NCBI taxonomy): domain Eukaryota; kingdom Metazoa; phylum Nematoda; class Chromadorea; order Rhabditida; family Panagrolaimidae; genus Panagrolaimus; species Panagrolaimus sp. LJ2414. The sequence continues at coordinate 2,472,086 of JAMRXY010000004.1, read as the reverse complement.
ATAAATCTGAGAGTCTGCGGAAATCATCGCCCAAAATTTTTGTGCCGAAAACTTCGAGGCAATGCCATGAAGTTTATCGGCAGCTACCGATCAAAATGGCACAAAACCAAAATGCTATTATGCAAATTTTGGTTCTGCACCATTTTAATTTTTCCATTTAATTATACCCGAAGGTATCCCTCAAATGGGTATGGAAAAATTTTTGGTTTGGTAAAAAAACCGACGACGGTTTACTTATCAAAAACAAAGTATACTATCAATACAAAACGCTGGAAGAGACAGAGAACACAAGACACACTCTCTCTCTTCATAGAAATAAAGCGTCACCAAAAGTGAAATGGTAATACGATGTCACTCAATTTTCGTGACCATTTAGTTTACTTTCAGTGACGATTTTCTTTTGGTAACAAAAAAACGAGCGTGACATAGTAACGTTTTTTTCTCAGTGTTTCTTCAGCAGTAACAAATGGGATTTCTGCCGGGTCAAAGAAATAACATTGAGATTGCCATTTGATAGTGTTTGCTGGGCATTCACAAGAACTCAAAGAAAATGTTAAAAATAAAAGAATGAGAGGTAACATTTTTTTAGAACCAAACTACGAATGCACTGTATATTTTGCTCATTTAAATATAGCATTGATAACAAAAAAAGAAGCAAATTAAATCATTCATTATAGTTTTACATTAAATGCTAAACTCTAATGATGATTTTTAGAGTTTACCAAAGGCTTTAGAAGAGTGATTGTAAAAATTGGAAATTGATAACATAAAAATAATACCCTTTCTCGCAAGTCTTTTTATTTTCACTTTTTAGACAATAAAGGTTGTTACAGTTTGTTACAGTTCCTTTTGACCACGTCTGATGTCATTACCAAAGTAGAAGAAATGGGCACACGTAAGAAATGATAAATCTGTTTCTTTAAGATAATAGAAATATCATTATAACAATAAGTTTTTGATCGTAAAAAGTCTTCGAATCAAAAAAGCATCATCGCCATTTTTCATTAACTCTTTTTTATTTAAAAAGAACCACCCAAAAAGTACAATTTGATCAATCTATAGATGGTTGTTTTTTTCGGACGCGTCGGCCCCCTAACTCACTTCTCTTTTTTTATGTTAGAATTTTAATGATGTATTCTAATTTTTTTAAATTCAAAACTCAAAAAGTTATTTAGAATCTTCAGGGATCATTGTTTTTCTGAATGGAAAAAAAATAAATGTTTTCGTATCCTTTTTTATCGAACAAAAAAAACAGAAAGAAACAAACAAAATTAAACTGTTTTCAAAGAAATATTTTTTGCAGTCGGTTATAAAAAGATTTGAAAATGCAATAAAATAATTCGCATATCTAAAATTTTCAACATTGATACTATGGTTGACACTTTTCACAAGCTTGAAAACCGCAAAATTCACAAAATCAAGGATCATCATAATTATTACTGATGACGTTCAAAGAAAATCAAAATATTCCAAACAGAGCAATTATCTCTCTGAACAATTTTTTGTTTGATGAAACTTTAAACTTTGAATTTGGAGGTTTTTAAAAAAATAAACGTAAACATCGTCTGAGTCGTTTACAAAAGAAAATACAAAAAAGGAAAACTTGTTTTTCCATCGAACTTTTCTTGACTGTCAAGATTATGTCTGATAAAAAACAGTTTTGACTTTTGAACCAGACAAAAATAAAGACTCTTTCTAAAAAAAAGAATTTTTAAACTTTGAGATTTTAAAAAACAAACTTTAAAGTTGAAATTTTAATCTTGATTTTGAACAACAAAAACTTAATAACACGTTTTTGGGTGATTTTAAAACATTAAAATTGCCGGCAGTTTAAAAATTTCTTGATTTGTTTTGGTTGTTCGTGCATTTTTGAGATGATATAAAAATGACGCAACAATAAAATACTCAAAATTTTTAATAATGTAAATTTAAGAAATGTGTCTTGGATTGTTAAATAAACGAAAAAATGGTTTATAAAAAATCTTCAAAGTTTTTAATCATCTTTTATTAAATTAAATGTTTGCTAAAACTCTGACGTTTTATTTGCTTTTAAAACAAAGTAAAAGTTTTTTATGATTTAAAAATTTAATGTATGTTTACTTTTTGTTTCAGTTTTTTTATTAAAAAGATTTTATTAACGTTAAAACTTTTTAATAATAGTATTTCGCCGTAATAGTGAAATTTCATGAGACAAGATGTTGTGTTAAAATGGCTCATACTTTTAAAAAGGGATACTACATCCGTGTTGTTAAATTATTTCGCACGATTTGACTGTGGCGTATGTCATTTTGTTACATGTACTGGATCTTTGCTAATTTTGAGTCTTGGAATTTTTTACAGCCAAGATATTTTTAATTTATTTTTTCCAGTTTTAAATGCTAAATTAAATATTAAAATTTATGACCTTTCTTTGGCCCCAAGTATGTTCAAATAAATCTTGAGCAAGAAACCTCCAAAAAATCATGTAATATCTTTTTAAAATTGCCCAAATTTAATTTCATTTTTTGGATTGAAGCCATAAATTTTGTTTTGTCAAAGAAGAAACCCCCTCCGCAATTTTAAATTAGCCGTCACAATTGCCAAAGATAAAAGAACAAATTCTTGCGAATGAGAATGGGAAGTGGATAAAAAAATGGAATAAGTTCAAGGGGCACGTGGCGGAGGGTCTAATTTCATCTTTCCGCCATTTTTTCTTGTGTTTATTTTAAGGATTATCGACTTTAAAAAGAAATAAAGAGAGAGATATGCCTTTTCTGGTTTAAAATGGAGCATCCTCAAAAATTTCAAATTCAAAGATTTGAATCTGTCATGCTTTTTTTGAGGTCGTCAACCTTGCTTTTGGTTGTCTCGCGTTTTTCCTTCCTGGGAAAAGTATTGATGACGATTTTCGGGAGAAAATTTAAAAAATAGATTTTTTTAAATTTTAATTTAAAACTTTTTATTTTAATTCTGTGTTTTAAAAACGAGTGATGCTTGCTTGTAATTAAATCTTTGCTCTCTAAACTAATTTAAACTAAAACTAAAACTGTCGTCATGATTTTTAATTAATCATGGCTTTCGTCTTTAATAATTATATCAGAATCTTGAATGAATGAATGAAACTTTTCCAGCATCATTTTTATCATGCCAAAATTTTCATCGTCTCTTTTTCCAACGCATATTTCCTTTTTGGTTTTTATTTGTGTATTTTTTCAGTGTGGAAGTTTGTCACTTCCTGTTATTAATCAGGTCACGGGGGTTTTTTATCTAACATTTATAAAAAAATTTGTATAAAAGCTTTTTTTCTAAAAAGTTGTTTTGAAATGCTCAAAACTCATTTCAGAGTGTTAGTTTGTTGGATGAAGAAGATAGGTCAAATAGGATTAAAAAGGATATATTTGTTGAAGTAGTTTAGTCTTGCTTGAACGATAACCAATATTTATAGAGAACCTTTTGAACATAGTTTCTAAAATTAAAATATTTTTTGTTTATTAAAAATACACGGTGTAGTCTACAGTAATTTTTGTTGTTCAATAGTTTACTGTATTGTAGAAATTATTGCACGTCTTTAAAAATATTTTTTTATTGTTAAATCATGCGTTTTAATGAGCTGTTTAATAATTGCTAAATAAGAATAGCTTTTTTAATTTTTTTCTTTTTTCTAAAACCGAAGATCGTTTGAAAAGAAGTTTCAAACGATCACGAGTTTCAATGATTTCTGATTGTTTGAAGCAGCATCATTTTTAAAATAGGTGTTCAAACAATACAAAAAATTAATCATTTTAGAAATGATAAAAATGATGATAAAGCAAAAAACGGTTATTCTGTTTTTTAAAAATGTTTCTGCATATTTTTTGATAAAACAAAAATAGATTGTTTTTAGTCATCTTTTAAAATGGAAATAAAATTTTTGTTATAAAAACAGCCTTCAAAAAGTTTGGAGCAAAAGTCGATGTTTAAAAAATGCGATGTTTTTTTAACAGAATTCACCTGCATTTTTAAAGGATGAAATTAAATTAAATTTTTATTTTAAAGCTGCCATGCCAACTAAGTTAGGTGAATTTTAGCAGTTTTAATTTCAACCTTGGAATTACGGTTTTAAGGGGGGGACAGAATTTGATGAAATTAGTGTTTTTCCGAATTACTTTGTAAAAATTGTTAATAAATATTAGGCAAAAAATAAAATATAGAGGGAAAGATAATCTTGTTAAAGAAAAAAAAGATTTATATTTCTGCTGCTGCTGCGCATGACAGCCACCCGCCATTATAAATAAAATATTTTTGCATTTTGCTTTTATTGCAAAAATATATTTTATTGGAGATGCAAAAAGGAAGGCATTTTTGAACATGACTTTTCTCTTTCATCTCATTACCACCATTGCCATTCCTTTTGCCCTTTCACATGTTTGGTCATCTTCCAATAAGTTTAAGGGGCTAATAATTACTGGAAAAAGAAAGGAGTTTTTCCATTTTTTTAAAGAAAAATGTCTTCCAATTTCATTCATTCATTTTCAATCATTAGAATATGCCAAAAACGGAATTAGTGTCGAAGAAAGAAGAATTAGTACTGCCTTCAAGGAATGCAGACGATGGCATCTTTTTGCCTTTGATTAATTACTAAAAATTGCATTGCTTATTTTATTTAAAATTAATTTAAAGATTCTTTTTGGATTGGCTTTCTTCAAAAAATAGGTCAGAATTCAGAAGATTTTATTTTTTTTCTGCTTTTTGAAGTTCTTTTTTTTTAAATTAATGCATTATCTTTTGTAGGGACAGGCAGGTTAAAAATAAAAGTTTAAAAAAAATTATTTTACTGTTCTTTCTAGGTACTTTCAGACCTGAATAAGCCGAAAATAAAATCAAAAAAATTATTAAAAATAGTTAAAATGCCGAAAATACCATTTTAAAATGCGGCAAAGTAAAAATTCTTCGTCGAAAAAAAAGAAAAAGGAACACTTTTTCTCTTTCTTTTTTGCACAAAAAAGAATGCATTTTTTGACGCGCGTTGAAAAAAAAGTTCATTTCCTTTTCTTTCCTTTGTTTTTTCAAGCATTTTTTATACAAATCTAGCTCTGCGATCGCTGTCACATTTTTATGCGTGATAATGCGTGATTTTCCTTTTCACCCAAGATGTATTTTTTGATTGGCTATCCGATGGTACTAAATTTATGAATGCAACTCGATGCATGAAAATATTTTTCTGTAAAAACCACTAAAAATGCAAATTTCAGGTATTTGCTACAGAAAAAACTTTTTCAAAAATAGCATATTCTGAATCAGCGTAAAAAAATACGTCTGGTAGGCCAGATTATTAGTCTTGGAAAAAAAGTTGAATTTTTCATACTGTAACGAAGAAAAAAAATGAAAAAGAAAAGGAAAAAGTGTTCCCTGCCTGTCCCTAATCTTTTGACTTTAATTTTTGCAAAAACAGCAAAAAAATAAAGTATCTTTGACGAGACTCTTTTCTCTCTCCAAAATGAAGATCGTGAGTTCAAAAACGAAAAAAATCACTTTCATTTTTCTTCTTTTTTCTGCGATAACCTTCTTCTTCAACCTCCTCAGACAGAATCTTTCTATCAATGTTCTCTCACTCCCAAAAAAAGAAGAAGAAGAGGGTCAAACTCTTGATTTTTCTTTTTTTAACGGTGAAGAAAAAAAATACTTTCACGAGAAAAAAAATTTCCATTATCGAAAATAGAAGAAGGAGGTGGACAAAAGAAGGGGTAAAAAACTGACCATTACCTTTTTTTAACTTCAAATCCATCAAGAAGAACATCAACATCAACATCAACAGCAGCAGCAGCAGCAACAAAGCCTAATTGTTTGCTGCTGCTGCTTGCTTCTTTGAGTGTGTGTTTTTTTGTGTAAATAAATAATCCAAAAAGTCCATTTTCTTTGTTGCGCAAAAATATAAAAAAGAGAAACCAAATTATTTTTGTGATAAAAAGTTTAGGTCAAAAAAAAGAAAGATTTATTTTTAAAATTCATCAAAAAAAGTGCACACTTAAAAACGCAACAGTTTTTTTTGTGTTTCAAACATCCCTTTTTTATCTCCCCAAAAAAGGAGGGTTTTTGTAGTTTCAAAGTTTTTTCAAGAACGAAAAATAGCTTTAAAAAGGGTCTTCAAAAATGTGAGTTTTGATGTCAAAAATTGGTCATTGCTTCTTCTTCTTCGCTTCTAAAATTATGATGAAGAAGGTGTTTTTGAAAATGAAGAAGAAGGGGTAGTTTTAGTTTAGCGAATTCTGTGATGTCTGTTTTTGATATTATTATTTTAAAAAATCTGACAAAATTTAGAAAAAATTATTTCGTGCTACTATTATTGTCAAAGTTTTTTTCTGTTTTTAAAAAACTTTTCTTTCTATTTTAAAATTCGAAATAAACACTTTTGGAAGAAGAGGGATAATAATTTTTAGTCAGAGATAAGCTTGGTGCAGTTTTGAATATTTTTAAATGAGAAATGCTGCCATTTTTGGAGTTGATTGTTTAAAAATATAAGGTTAAATTAGGGTGGAAAAAAATAAAAACAGTCTGCAAGTTTTTTCGAAAGTAATCGAAAACCATCTTTGTCTTAGATGGAATAAAATTTTTTAGCCTAAAAAATAAACCTTGTCTTCGAAGTTGATTTTAAACGCGGTTCCCAATTAAGAAATTAATTATTTGGCAGTCCAAGAGTTAAGAACTATTTGAAACTTATGATTGTTAATGAAACTATTTTCTGAAGTCATTAAATATTTTCCAAATTTCTCGGATTAACTGAATCCTTGCAACTAAGATTATTGCAGCAAGAAGGGCTTCTCTGCAATTTTACAAATAAATAAAAAAAATACTTTTTCAATTGGCTTAAAAGTTCAAAAAGAATCGCCTTTTTTCCCTTTGCAAAGAAAGGGTCAGAAACGCGCAAATCCCTCTTTTATCTTTTTCGATTTGAATTTGAAACATCTTTCTTTTCAAAAAAAATGTTTCTTAACCTCCCCCTCCCTCTTTATTCTTCATCAATCTGTCATCATCATTTTTTAATTATCAATTTTTAATCAAAATCTCTCTCTTTCATTTTTTCTTTACCTTCTTAAAATGAAGGGGACATGTTTGTTTCATTATTTATTTTAAAAAACATGGTTTTAAAAAATTTATACTCTCTCCTTCAAAAATAAAAGAAAAAAAGTTTCAGTTTTTTTCCGTGTCATCTTTTTCCATTTTTCTCCCTCCATTTTTTTATTTTGACGTGATGAACATGAAAGATTAGTAGCTGTTTTTAAGTCATTTTGCATTAATTTCCTTTTTTTTATATACTTTTTTTTTCTTTCTATTTCCCTTCTCTTGCCTTCCATCTTCCTTATGTAATATATTTTTAAAAATATTTAAATATATCTTCGTAAACCTCGTTTTTTTGCTTTTTTTAAAAATATATTGATGCTTTTTCTTCAACAACAAACTTACATACTCCAAAAATTTTTTAGTCAAATATGACGAAAATTTTGGTATTATTATTTGCATTTTATGCAACAATATTATTAACATTAACAATCAATTACTGTAATGCTGGAGCAATTCCATTACTTCAATCTGGGCCTTTCCGAGCTGCCGTTGATTCACAGACTGCCGAATCTGATAATTCCCCAGGTTTTCAAAAAGCTGCAGCAATTCTTCGTCGATCCATTAATGAATCGGCAGATCCATGTGAAGATTTCTTTGAGTATGGTTTTTTTGATAATGATATTTATTACTGTAATTGAAATTAATATGATTTTAGATTTACTTGTGGTAAATGGGTTGCAGAAAATCCTATCCCGGATGATTTAACTTCATATGGACATTTTACAGAATTGAGAGAAAAAGTTATCAAAGAAATGAAAGGTATTTTCAATTTTTTAATTAATAAATTTTATTAAGATTACTGTAGTTTGAAAATTACTGTACATTTTCGCTAAACTTTTATTTCTTATTTTTCAGATCTATATTCTGATAAAACTCCATCAACTTCAAAAGCAATTAATACTTTAAAACAAATTCATACTGCCTGCATGGATATTGATGCAATAAATTCTCGAAAAAGTTATGACCTTTTAAAAGCTCTTGAAGAATATGGTCATTGGCCAATTGTACATGGTGAAAAATGGTCTCCAGCACATTTTGATTTAACTGATATCCTTATGAATATTGGACAATCCCGAGGGGTTGATGTTTTCACTGATATTTATGTAACTCAAGATCAACGAAATGTCTCCAGAAGATTATTGAGTTTTGATCAAGGTGGATTAGGTAATTACTTTTTAGAGTAACTTTTGTAATACATCAAATTATATTATTTTTAGGCCTTGGAAGTAGTGCCCGAGAATATTACCTCAATGAAACGAGATACGGTAAACAGCTGAAAGCATATCAAACATATATGACTGCAAAAATTAGTTTAATTGCAAAAGATGCAAAATCCAATAAAACCAAAGCTCAAATTTCTTCTGAAGTCAAAGAATTGATTGAATTTGAAAAACAATTTGCAACAATTTTGACGCCGGAAGAAAAAAGAAGAAATTACACAGAAATGTATAATGTTTATAAACTCTCAGATTTGAAGACAATGATGCCTTTGATTGATTGGAATCGATATTTCCGTGGATTAATGCCTTTTGATATGCATGAATATTTAAATTCTGATCCGCTAATTATTGTCTCCGAACCTGGATATTTTAAACGTCTTACAGCATTAATTCAAAATACTGGTATGTTTTAAAAATGTTTTGAAATCACTTAAATTTCGATTACCCAATTTTTTGCCTTCTGAGAAATTCTTTTTGCAATCCATTTCGAATTCAGAATCTTTTAAAAAATTTATCATTGTTGAAATTACTGTACTTTTTTTAGATACTCGAGTTGTAACAAATTACATTTTTTGGAGATATACTGCTTCATGGGCCCTTCAATTGGATGAAAGATTTGATGATATTCAACAAGATTTTCTTAAAGATTTTATTGGACGTAAAACAAAATCTCCACGTTGGAAGGATTGCAATTCTGGATCGGGGTCAAGAATGTCATATGCCTCCGGGGCCATGTATGTCCGAGCACATTTTGATAAAAGGGATCGGGATGCGGCTCTTGAAATGATTGAAGATTTACAAGCTGCTTTCCGGGAGATTCTTCTTGAAACTGATTGGATGGAAGATGAAACCCGAAAATATGCCCTTGAAAAAGCGAATGAAATGCAAAGCCTAATTGGATTCCCAGATTTTATTTTGAATGATACCGCTTTGGATGAATATTATGAAAATCTTACCCTTTCTGATGGTGATAATTATTCAGAAGTTATTCAAAAAACTACAAAATGGGCTCAACATAAAGCTTTTCGAAGACTTTTGGAACCTGTTGATCGAACTGAATTCGGCACTTCTTCAGCAGTCGTAAATGCCTTTTATTCAAGTGTTAAAAATGGAATTAGTAAGTTTTTTTATGTTAAGGAATCATATTTTTGAAACAGTAAAACATTATTTTCGAGTTCAAAATTGAAATTTTTAAAATTATGAAAAATTATTACCGTAATCTAAAACAATTTGTCACGTACAAAGGCTTTTTGAACGACGTGATAGTAAAATAAAAATTATTGTATCCAATTTTTCTAAATATTGTTTATCATCTTAATACTATTACCGTAACCACCTCGAACTAACTTTTTCTCAATTTTTAGCCTTCCCAGCTGCAATTCTTCAATCGCCATTCTTTGATCGGAATTTCCCAAAAGTTTTTAATTACGGTATGTCTTAACTTTGATATTGCAGAATATAATTTTTGTTAATTTAAGGTGGAATGGGTGCGGTAATTGGACACGAAATTACACATGGCTTTGATGATCAAGGTAATCTATCAATTTATACATTTTTAATTATTCAAGTATTAAGCTTGTTTTAGGATCACAGTTTGATAAAATTGGAAATCTTCATAATTGGTGGGACGCCAAAACTCAAAGTCATTTCTTGAATCGAACTCAATGCATCATTCAACAATATTCTGAATATGAAGTCCCCGTTCCAGGAACAACCTTAAAAGTCAACGGCGTTTTAACACAAGGCGAAAATATTGCTGGTATGTTTTTAGTATTTGAGGTCGTTAACTGGGTTACGGTAGAATATTGTAGATAATGGTGGAGTGAAAGAAGCTTATCGGGCATATCGAGCTTATATCAAAAAACTTGGACACGAAGAAAAACGAATTCCCGGCTTTGAAAATTACACCAATGATCAAATTTTCTTTATGAGTTATGCAAAGGTATGTATTTAAAACTGTCTTTTTTCAACTTCGAGCAAGGAGAGAAAAAAAATCAAGGCGAAATTGAAAAAATCCAAAAAAACCAGGATTTTTTTAAGAATAGCATTCTACCATAAATGAATATGTTCCCCTAAAATTAGATAACTTTGCTTATACGGTTTTTGGGGGGGATAGTTCTATGACAAAAGTTAGAACTATCCCCACCTTGACTTTTCGAGAAATTTGCATAAAGCTGTTTTTGGCATTTTTCAATTTGATGGCATTTTACCTTACATAAATGATCCAAAAATTATACATTTGGTATCAAATGATAGCTCTAGGCTAGGCATTTTTTCAATTTGATGGCATTTTACCTTACATAAATGATCCAAAAATTATACATTTGGTATCAAATGATAGCTCTAGGCTAAAAAGGTTTTTTGGTATATTCCAATACCAAAAAACCTTTTTTGAAAATTATTCAAATTTGGCACTCATTAAATTTGCATAAATGCCTTGCGGGCATTTAAACAAAAACGGACTCCGGATTCGGTGGTTTCGGCATCCCATTAGACGATTTTGAAAGTTTTATCCTTCTGTTTTTAAAAACGACTAATTTTTTCCTGTATTTTCAAATTTGCTCGAAGTTGAAAAATATCAGTTTTAATTGGAACCAATATGGAGAATATGCAAATTTTTCAGACCTGGTGTGGTGTTGCCAAGCCGGAATCACTTATCCGCCAAGTTTTGACAGATCCACACTCCCCTGTCAGATTCCGGGTAAATGGTGTCGTCCAAAATCAACCTGAATTTGCATCCGCTTTTAAATGTCCCTCTGGCTCTAAAATGAATCCAAAAACTCGTTGTGCTGTTTGGTAATCACTCTCATCCACCCAAAAAAATTTTTAAACTTTTCTTTTTCTTAATCAACGGGTTCCAAAAACCAACACCAAAAATAACAAAGCCTTTTTCGAAAATAAGAAAAAGCTTTATCGTACAATTTCTAGTGTTTTTTTCACTTTTAAAAAAACAAAAACTGTAATTCTTTGTTTTCAAAGATACCAATTTCTTTTTTATTTTGTTAAGCTTTAAAATATTTTTTCATTGTTTTTTCTAAAATTAATTTATACAATTACTTTTCCTTTTTCTGTTCTTTGATGTTAGTTGTTCTTGTTTTTATTTGTGTTTTGTTGTTTCTCCATTCAAAATAGTAAGTAACTGGAAAAGAGGGTGCTTAGAATTTTTATTTTTATATATTTCTAACAAATTCAATTTAATTTTTACACATATGTGTACTTTTCATCATCTCTATGTCTGTTTATTTCAATTTTTTCAAAACATTTGTACATAATAAATATCCTTTTTTGCTCATAAATATATTCCATTTATTTTTTTCTCCTTCAAAAAATTTTACAAAGTTAAGAAACATAGCAGAGAGAAAAAGAGAGATACAAATTTCAAAAAGATATTGTTTTAACAGTTAATTCCAATCAAAGGTGGCAATGGCGTATCATTTGGTAAATGGCAAGCAGGATTTCGAAGAGAATCAAAGAATGCATGCTTCAAAGCTTCATCACCACGTAATCGTAATGCTCGTTCATATCGAAGTACTCTGAAAAAAATCAATTAATAAAGGTTACTGTATCTGAATTTAAAAACTTACTTATGAAGAAAATCAGCGCCAATTGGTGTAATAGATTTATTATATCTTCTAACAATTTTAAGCCAATCAGCAGCTGGATAATTTGTTGCCAAAATTTCATCATCCACAGTAACACCGGGAACGCATTGACTTAATTGTGCCATTGTAGGAGTACCACAAATTCGTAAAATTTTGAATATTTGATCACGATTATTTGCACCATAAAAGATTATTCGATTTGTGAGCAATTCAGCCAAAATACATCCAGCTGCCCAAACATCTAAAAAAGATAAATGATTACTGTATGTTCATGGGATATTATAAATCCATTGTAAATATAACTCACCAACAGTTGGATCATAAAAATTAAATCTTAGACAAAGTTCAGGAGCTCGATAATATCTTGTAACTTGATAAGAGCTTAATTTTGCACCTTGTTTGTAATGTTTTGCTGAACCAAAATCACCAATTTTAAGTCTTCCACTGCTCATACAAACTAACAAATTTTCAGGTTTAACATCTCGATGAAAATATCCAGCTTTTTCCATATAATGTAGACCAGCAAATGTTTGATAAATGAATAACTTGATATACAAGAATGGCATAATCTTTCCTTTTTCAATGTATCGACTTTGTTCATGTGCAACTGTTGAAGGCATCAAATCCATTATTAAAGTCCACATTGTCATTTTTGTTTTTGGATGAATCTAAAAATTTTATTATAATTATATTTTGGTTGTAACAAAATGCATCAAAAACTTACACAAACATAATAAAATCGAAGTTTTACAAGATTAACATGATCCAAATTTCGATGTACACCAATTTGTCGATCTTCTCGAGATGGATCAGGCCAAATCTTTTTTACTGCAACTTGCATTGGTTCATGTTGATCATTGTTATTGCTTCGACGAGATGTTTTTGATACATATCCAACAAAGACATCTAAAAATAGAAGATACAGTAATACGGTAAGAAAAACAAGCAATTGCCACGAATCCCTGATATGGCAATTTCATAGCTACTCCTGATGTTTAAAGAATTCAAATAAATTCTTGTCCTAAGAAAAAATATATGCTTACCACTGAATGCACCAGCTCCAAGAAAAGTTGATTGTTTTACAGTAAGATAGCAGAGTTTATCTTTCAATGGAAGAACTTCTTTTGCGATAACTTTGATAACATTTGATTCATCACCAGCATTCGGGTCAGAAATTACTTCACGATTAATTGGTTTTGGTCTTTTTAAAGGATCATGTTGTCGCATTGCAACCTATAAAAGGTATATTAACTGAGATATAATGAATCCTGGCATTGACAAATGGATACGATAAATCCAATAGCCTAAATTACACGAAAACCTCAAAAAAAGATGCAAACCTGATTCTTAAAAAATGATGGATCAAAATATTCATTTTCAATGTTATCCTTTTTGACGCCTTTTCCAGCTTCAGCTAAAACATCAGCAGGAAATGAAATTGGTGGAGTTACAGCTGAAATTGGTGGAGGTCTTTTATCATCGCCATCTTCAGAAGTTTTGGTTTTTGTTGTCACTAAAAAATTGTTTTAATAAAGTTGTAAAAATTAAATGAAGAACTTACATTCTTTACTTGTTTGAGTTTTTTCTTTTGAACCAATTGTTTTCATCAATGGAGTTGGGGTTGCTGCTGTTGGAGTTGCTTTCATTGCATCATCATTATTGTTATTTTTGTTATTCTTTTCATCTTTTTCTTTATCTTTATTGTTGATGGTGGTAGTTTCACGCTTCTTCTTTGCTGCTGTATCATTGCTATTATTATTGGTATTAGTTTCTTTTGAAGGTTGTTGCTTTGTTGTTGTAGTTTCAGCACTTTGAACTACTTTTTGAGTTGCTGCAGCTGCAGTTTCTTTTTCGAGAACACCCATCAATTTCGTCGTAAGAGATGTAACTGCTTGAAGGAGGAAAAAAAATAAAAATCAATCAATCGAAAAAAATACAAAAACTTTGTGTGAAAAATGAAATTACTTTTTGTTTGAGAATGTTTAAACATGTTTCTTAACAATGGAAATAATTTGAATATGCACTTTGTAATTTATGTTCAACAAAATGTAGTTTTTATTGAACATTTTCAATATCATCATTTCATTGATTTTGAAGCTGTTCAATTGATTGTCTTCGTCATCGTCGTCAAAAATGGCACCTCATAGAAAGATTTTTAAAATTCCAATTTCAATTCCAAGACATCATAAAAAGGAGAAAGTGTTTAAACTTCTTGAAGAAGATGCTGATGCTGCTGATGGTGGTGAGAATTATGATGATGATGAAAAAGTTATTGAAATTGATGGTAAGTATTTTGGAGTTTATGGTAACAGAAATTAGTACAAAGAACGGAGATATACTGTATCGTTATTTGTAAACATGTAAGATATTAATTTATGTATCCATTTTTATTTTTAGTTGATCAACCTTCTGCTTTATCTCGACAGCTTCAACCAATAGTTATATTTCCGCCACCTGAACAACAACCAATCGTAGCTCCAATTGTACCTCTGTCAAATCAATCTCCACCAGCGCTTCCAGTTGTACCTCAAACAGTAGCTCCAATTGTGCCTCAACCTCCACCAGCACCTCCGACTGTACCTCAACCTCAAACAGTAGCTCCAGTTGTACCTCAATCTCAAACAATAGCTCCAACTGTACCTCAACCTCCACCATCGCCTCCAGTTGTACCTCAACCAGCACCTCCAACTGTACCTCAATCACAACCAACGCCTTCAATTGTACCTCAAACAGTGCTTCCAATTGTACCTCAGCCTCAAACAACGCTTCCAATTGTGACTCAACCAGCACCTCAAACAGTAGCTCCAATTGTACCTCAACCAGCGCCTTCAGTTGTACCTCAACCTCAAACACCGCTTCCAATTGTGACTCAACCTGCACCTCAAACAGTAGCTCCAATTGTACCTCAACCAGCGCCTTCAGTTGTACCTCAACCTCAAACACCGCCTCCAATTGTACCTCAACCACGTGCTGTATCAACTACCACTCAATCTCCAAATACACCGTTAACACGTACATCTTCAACTGAAATACCAGAAACACCTGAGTCAAGAGTTTCTGTTTCATCTTCAACAACTACTTCACCGACTACCGAACATATTGGTCAAGGCGCCGTAATAAATTCCTCTCCAACATTTGGAAATGAAACTGTAACAGGAACAACAGAAAAAATTGGAAATGGTGTTTATCAAAATACAACAAATTTTCTTAGTGTACGTTTATTTTTAAAAATTTCATTAAGTTTTTTTTAATAAATAATCTTCAGATAACTGATTCTCCTCCACTTCCTTCTCAAAAACAACAAATTTTCGGTGAACTTGATACTGGTATATATCGTGTTTTGTAATACTGTAATTATATATACAATTTTAGAATGCTGTATTTCATTGACTGCTGGATGGTTGACAATTGGAATATTTATGTTTTTAGCAATTTTGATGATAATTTGTTGTTTATGCTGTATGTATTATTTTCAAAAGAAAGAAAAGCAAAAATGTGATAATGCAGTTAAAGAATATAATGAAAATTATCAAAAGAATTCAAAAATGCCAAATTTTAATAGTCATTTTATGCGTAAGTTTTCTTTTAATTCCTGAATATTCTCATTTTTGAAAATCCTTAGAGGACACCTTTTTTCGGAGATAGATTTGATATTGATAAGAGTTGATGAAAGTGATAACAAAAATACATATTTTTAGCATCTGGACCTGCAATTATGACACCTCAAGCCAAAATGGATCAAATGATGAAAAATATGAAAGTATGCTTAAACTTTGCTTTTTCTAATAAACGTGTGTTTTTACAGGATAATCCACATCCAATAACAACCGATGAAAGATGTATTGCCGGAGTGCTAGATTATCTTGCAAATAATCCAATTGAACATGATGTACTTTATCGACCTGGACGGCAAGATGTTGTTTTATCACAAAAAGATTATCCAGGTTACTGTACATCGCTTTAATAATTGATTAATTTTGTTATTGTTTAGCTCATGTTCGACCAATTCCAAATTATGAAATGATGGCTCCAGAAACAAGAGAAAATATAATGCTTCCAGAATCTTCTCAACTTGCAGAACGTGAGCCAAATGGTTACGGTACTCATCAAATGGCAGCAAAGAATGAAAAAGAAAAGCCACAAAAATCTGAGAAAAATGAAAGCTCAAAATCAATTTCAAAGAAAGCAAGCAAAAGTATTGAAAAGTTGAAGTATGTTTGTTGGAGTTACAGTAATTTCGTATACCTAATGTCATTTTTATTTTAGGAAAAAATTATTTAATCAAAGTAAATCTGAGAAAAAGCCAATTCCATCTTCAACACCAACCAAACAGCAACAGCAGGAATCTGAAAAAAATGGAGAAGAAGCATCACAAAATAATCCTGAAAAAGCTGCAACTCCACCTACTCCAAATACATATTCTTCAAATCCTCGTCGATCCAAAGATCGCGTTGTCTTTCATGAAGGACAACATCATCGTCTTTAAATATGAATATATATTTTTTTATTTTATTATTTACAATATTATAATATAATTTATATAAAATATTTTATTCATTTTCTTGTATATGTAATTGTTGCATTGGCTTAAAAAGCATATCTGATTCAGGTCGTAAATAAAGTGATTCATAAAAAACTTTTTGTGCAAAAACTCTTTGAATATCTTCTAATGTAATATATCCATCAGCATCAACATCCAAGGTCTATAAAAATTTAGGTATCATTGAAATGATACGGTAGAATATTTCTAAGCTTACCCGAAATTGCCTTCTGGCAAAACATCCAATCCACGGTGGTGAAACTTTTTCCCCTGATTTATTACTGCTTGATCCGGATTTATCTGTGACAGCACTTTGACTATTTGTATTGTTTGAGATTTGATGAAATAATCCAAATGTTGCTGCATCCCCTCCGGAACAATCCAAAATTGATGCATTCAAATTAAACACAGATTTTGTGTATTTTACAAATCCTGCTTCATCAACTCTTCCCTAAAAATGGGTACTTTTTGTCAAATTCATTCATTTTAATAAAAGGAAGAACAAACATGTGAATCAGGCATCATTAAATTAAAAGTAAATTGTTCGACGGAAGTTGTGGTGGATGAAAGTTGACTATTAGTTTCAGAGGATAAAGAACCCGATGTTCGATTTAATGATGAACAAATATCGTATAAACAAAAAATTAAATCTTCAAAAGTGATAAGTTTTTGTGAACGGGACCCGGCAATTGCCATAAAAAATCTATCTGCAAATTCATAATCTGTTGCACCCTTAAATATTAAACGAAATATTTGTCGCCATTGTGTTTGGGACATTCGACCATTTGAACATGTCTAAAAATAGCAGTAATAGCTTGTAATATTATTTGGGCATACTGTAATTTTGTAATTAAGATTTTGGCTACAGTATCCGAAAAGCTTTAAAACAATTTTATTCTTATATAAACGACAACAAAAAAGATGCTACAGTATACAGTAAGTTGTTAAGCAGAAAAATAATTCAAGTGTTTCTTTAAGGATATTGTAGTTTTTTCCCCCATATAATTAATACTTTCTTTATTATTTTAATTTTTTAAGGATACTGTAGTTTTAAACATTGCATATTTTGCTACAGTATCCAAGCATTCTCAAAGAAAAGAAAACAAACCTGTTTAAAATTTCGATAAACAAACATTAACCAATCTCTTCGAAATCCGGTTAACCTTTGAAGTTCATCAAGTGAAGGTGGCTGTGTATTAAATGGATTTGTAAGTAAATCTTCAACATCAATTTCAACATCTAAAATTTATTTAAAAAATTTTATACAAATACAGTAAACACAAAAAAGACCTTTGAGTAAAATTTTAAGCAAAGATGGAGAAATTTTTAATTTTCCCATATAATTAATACTTTGTTTATTAATTTTTGGTCTGGATGCCATTTTTTAAAGAGAGCAAAAAATAGAATAAAAAGAATAATAATGGAACAATGGCTCTTTTTAACAGAAAAAAATGAACAATCAAAAAGAGGGAGGCAGCAAAGACCGGAAAGCCCTTAAGGCAAAAAGGGAAATCAAAGGGGAAATTGCAGCTGTTTTAAAAATGCTTAAAAAGCAAGTTAAAAGCTTAAAGGTTGATTCTTCCTTCCCTCCTGTTTGCTTGGGTTAATTGTTTATTTTCGAAATAATATTATTTGATGATCATCAAAAAAAACAGGTGAATGAACTTTCAAAAAAATATATGGGATCAAAAGATAAAAGAATTAGCGGCTGCCAGAGGCAGCAATCACTCATGTCAAAGAGCAAAAATATAAAATTTATGTGTGTTGCACATTTTTAAAATTTTTATGCTTTAAACTAATACGTGTTTTTTTTAAAAATATAATGAAAAAGTGTGTTTCTTTGTTTCTCTGTTCCTAATTTTGCTGTTCTTTTAACGCGTTTCTGTGTTAAATTCAAATTTGGATAAAAGCAATAAAAATCTTTGAAATTGTTGAACTGAAAATTGGCAGATGCTAATTTAAAATATAAAAATTGTAGAAGAGTGATTTTTGGGTGGAAGTAATTCCCCATTCAAAAATCTCTCGAATACAATTTAAAAAAATTTTTGTTAGCTGTATGTATTTTTATATATGCAGCACATAATTAGTCTGATAATTTGTGAAAAAAAAATTATACACGGTGTGCTGAATGAACGCCTTTTGAGATGGTCCCTGGAAAAATTTGAAAAAAGCTTTTTTTCCATATTAAATTTTTAAACCCAAATTCTGAGAAATTGGAACAATTTAAACAAATTCTGTGAACGCAGAAAAAAAGGTTATCATGTCTTTAATATATGGGACTAAGAAAATTTTGAAAGTCGGATTCAGAATCCTGCAAGATTCAGAATCCAAGTAAATT
Organism: Panagrolaimus sp. LJ2414; assembly: GCA_024447195.1. Classification (NCBI taxonomy): domain Eukaryota; kingdom Metazoa; phylum Nematoda; class Chromadorea; order Rhabditida; family Panagrolaimidae; genus Panagrolaimus; species Panagrolaimus sp. LJ2414. The sequence continues at coordinate 2,453,309 of JAMRXY010000004.1, read as the reverse complement.
TTTTTCTCAAGAATCCATAAATGTGGTATCACTAGATTCCCCACGACGAGTAGATTCCAAAAATATAAAAGTTTTTCTATTTTGGAGGATTCTGAAGCCAAAATCACAGTTTAAAAAATTTGTTCTTTGATACGATAAAAGCTCTAATAAATCATTGCTAAAACAAATTTATCAATTTTTTAACCAAAAAAATCAAAGCATTTTTCAGCTTTTATTTGCCCCAACGTAACAGCAACAAAAAGGCTTCATTTTTATATAAAATAGTTTTTTTCTAACAATAGCCTTTCCGGAAATTTCCGGAACAGAAACTCTCTTTTTCTTTTTAAAATGTAAAACATTTTTTTATAATCCCAAAGATTCTTGACAAAGAACCAAACAATATAAAAAAGAGAAAAAGAGAATAAAAAAGCAACAACAAAAACAACTTCATCATCCTTTAAAAAGACGAAAGAATGTTACTTACCATCATCATAAAAGCAAAGCCAAAATTGAAATCTTCGAAGTGACCAATAAATTTGTCGACAAATAGAATTTCCAAATTTGAATTTAAATGTTTGTGTACCAAATTGTCTGCAAAATTTTTTTTTTGCATAAATTAAAATTGTGAAACTGAGACATATAAATTTAGATATATTAAAAAAAAGTACAAATTTTTATGTGTCATGTCTGTGACAGGCATATTCTAATTATAAAAAAAATAGAATTTATGCTTTTGCACTTTTGCTACCAATTTTTTTTACTTTTCTAAAAAAGGGATATCTTTGAAAAATCCAAATTTATTATTTTTAATTAAAAATCATTAATTAAAAATTTTCGCTTGAATTTTTCGTTTGCCATTTTTCAAAGAGTAAAAACCAAATTTATTTTACTTTTTTTATTTTTTCATTTACAAATAAATAAAAAAAATGCCCCCTTCACATTTTTTCCTTCTGGTTATCCCAAAAAAGCGAAAGAATAAAAAAAAGTTTCAACAAATTAAGGATTCAAGAAAGCCATCAAAAGTCTTTTATCTTTTTTCCTCAAAAACCAAAAACTTTTTTGTTTAAAAAAAACAAACAAAAATGTGAGAAAATGTTTTCTAAAGTATTTTATTAAAAAAACTTTCCCACAGTTTGAATCTGCAGTTTTTTGAGTGATTACTGTAATGAAAAATCTGGTTTCAAAAGATTCAATATTTAAAAGTGGAATTTAAGAGAGAGTCTGTGAGAAAATTTGCAATTTTCAGATATCAAGCGCACAAGATTTTTTAGATTTTGGTTTTTTGTTAATAAATCGACTAAATAGGTTGTAAATAGACGATTTTGAAAATATAAGACTCATCTGGTGTGTAGTTTTGATATAGGAGTAATTCAAAGTTACATATGTGCAGAAAATAAGAAAATTCGGCATATTTTTTCTAATGTAGTTATAAAATTGATACTCTGCAGTTATACTAAGTCGAACATGGGCTATTTAATGGTATATAGAACATAATTTTCCGATGACCAAATCGGGCCCAAAATTCACTTTTAAATATTTGAGCTTAGATATCGTCGTCAAATATTTGCTGGCCGGACCAAATAAACATCCCACAATGTTACCCAACATGTCTAGTTTATTTGTGGAAAGTTTCAGCAAAATTGAGGGTCCCCTTTTTCGTAGACTGTAAATCAAAGTTGCACGCCCAACATCTTCAACATCATATGACCCACATAAGTTACGAAATAGGTTACGAAATCACTTCCGGTGACTTGTATTATGAAATAGTATGTTAGTGGAACATTCTGGATGAGTTTCATGACATTTGGACATGATTTGAAAATATTCCATCAATAGGAAATTTCGAAATTTAGCAACATCAGACTTCGAAGGGAAAATCAAGGTAATTTGGGTTTTTGGTTAAAAATAAAAGAGTGGATGCTTTTGAAACATTAAATAGATGTTATTTAAGTAATTATAAGCAGTGAACATTGATATATTGGTCATTTTTGATTTTTCCGGTAGGTTTGAAATTTACCTTGTTTTTGACCATTTTTCGAGGTATCAATATACTATGAATTCTCATTCCTATCAACTTTTTTTGCCGTTTTTGATCAAATATAGCATGTCTGGAAATAGTAGGTACAATTTCAACACTTGGGGATGCTGACTTTTAATTTCCCATCATTTTAGAAATCATGGTATTTTTCGTATATAAATTATCTCTAAAATCCATGTTTTTCTTCCAAAAAAGATATAAATACAATTTTTTTAAAATCCGTGAGAGTATTTCGTAAGCTTATACATTAAAAGAAAACCAATCGATTAAAAATCAATAATTCTAAAATTCGACAAAATCGAAATTTTTACAAAATTTGCATAAGCACTAAAATTGTTCCTAAACGATTTTTTGTGTCGAAAGTTATCTTAAAAAATCATTTTGAGACCTTATGAACCTTTTTGAATGCAAAAAACATGGATTTTAGAGATAATTTATATACGAAAAATACCATGATTTCTAAAATGATGGGAAATTAAAAGTCAGCATCCCCAAGTGTTGAAATTGTACCTACTATTTCCAGACATGCTATATTTGATCAAAAACGGCAAAAAAAGTTGATAGGAATGAGAATTCATAGTATATTGATACCTCGAAAAATGGTCAAAAACAAGGTAAATTTCAAACCTACCGGAAAAATCAAAAATGACCAATATATCAATGTTCACTGCTTATAATTACTTAAATAACATCTATTTAATGTTTCAAAAGCATCCACTCTTTTATTTTTAACCAAAAACCCAAATTACCTTGATTTTCCCTTCGAAGTCTGATGTTGCTAAATTTCGAAATTTCCTATTGATGGAATATTTTCAAATCATGTCCAAATGTCATGAAACTCATCCAGAATGTTCCACTAACATACTATTTCATAATACAAGTCACCGGAAGTGATTTCGTAACCTATTTCGTAACTTATGTGGGTCATATGATGTTGAAGATGTTGGGCGTGCAACTTTGATTTACAGTCTACGAAAAAGGGGACCCTCAATTTTGCTGAAACTTTCCACAAATAAACTAGACATGTTGGGTAACATTGTGGGATGTTTATTTGGTCCGGCCAGCAAATATTTGACGACGATATCTAAGCTCAAATATTTAAAAGTGAATTTTGGGCCCGATTTGGTCATCGGAAAATTATGTTCTATATACCATTAAATAGCCCATGTTCGACTTAGTATAACTGCAGAGTATCAATTTTATAACTACATTAGAAAAAATATGCCGAATTTTCTTATTTTCTGCACATATGTAACTTTGAATTACTCCTATATCAAAACTACACACCAGATGAGTCTTATATTTTCAAAATCGTCTATTTACAACCTATTTAGTTGATTTATTAACAAAAAACCAAATTCTAAAAAATCTTGTGCACCCCGTTTTAACGAATCTCACAGACTCTCTCTTAAAAGTTTCTTCGAGAAAATTAAATTTGTTGCAACAAATATTTTTGCAAGGCTTTTATTGAAAAATTTTGGAGTAAAAATGAACGACGCTTGAAAAATTTATGGTTCATAAAATTTGCTTTTAAATTTAGCAAATTTTTGAAGCATTTTTTAAAATCAAGTTTAAAATAGAATTGTTTGTAAAAGCTTTTTTAGAATATGAAAATTTCGAGGTATTTTTAAAGAAGTCTGTCTCTCCAAAAATTTGCGTAAGCTTATCCCTGAAGATCAAGATTCAACAAAACTTTTAAACTTTTTCATCCTAAATCTTGCATCATACTTATGAAAATTTAAAAACTGTAATAAACATAACTTAATTTAAACAATTAATAAAATTGTTTTTTTTATTTTAAAAAACTTACTTTTCCAAATTCCTTTGCTTTTCAGAAGCAGTACGTTTCATTCTTGCAATTCGATTTTTGCATGCACCATTTCCGCCTCCGCCACCAATTCCACCTCCTCCAGACGATGATGATGTAGTTGGATATCGTCCACCACGACGAAAATTATTTCGGCCACCACCAAAATTCCAATGCCCAAACGAGTCCCTCCTTCGAAGGCTTTGAAATGTGCGAAGTCGTATCGCTGTCCACATAATTTCCCCCTTCTTTCTCTTTGCTGTTGCTCTCTTTAGTATTTTTAAAAGCCTAAAAAAGGCGGAGTTCTTTTTATATATATATTTTGAGAAAAAGTAGAAAGAAAGTAGTAAGTCTGCGTGTAGCATTTTTGTTTCATTCTTCCAAATAAAGAATGAAAGGGGCCTTTCTATTATAAAAAAAGAAGGAGAGTTAAATGAATGGAAGCAGCTTATTATTTGCTAAAATAATGTTTCTTTATCCTTCCTTTTCCTTTTGTCCTCCCTCAAGGGAATTTTTAGCATCATTTTTGAATGAGGTAGAAAATGAATAAGCTAAAAAAGGGGGATCTTCAGAGATTGTAGGAGATGATAAAAACAAAAGAATTTGAGTTTAAGTAAAAAAGGAAGAAATAGGAATTCAAAATCTTCGGATTTTCGAATTTATGTTTGAATCTTAAAATGATGATTAAATGATAATTTTGATCAATGATGCCTTGGGGGTAAATAGGGTTTAAGGGGCTGATTAATCGTTAAACACAAATTTGATACAATTCAAACGTTAAACAAAATATACTGTACTGTAGAAAAGTACAGTATATTTTGTATACAACATTTTGTTTACAAAGATACAGTAATTTCGCGTTCAAACAGTTAAACAAACATTCCATAAAACTGAAGAAAAACATAAAAATAAAAAACCACGCAAGCCATCTGTTTTTCATCCATTTTTATTTATCCAATCATTAACCCTTGCCCACTTTCAAAAAAAAGAAATAAAATTAAGCCAACTCATTTTTTCAAACAAAAAAAGAATAATATTCTTCCAGAAAATTGGTCTTCATAATTTACTCCCTAATGAATTATCATCTCCTGGAGAGAAAATTATTCTTTGACGTCATCTCATCTCATTTTCTTTTTCTGTTTTTCTTTTTCGGTGCCATTCTTCTTCTGTTTGAAAATAAAACAATTTTTATTACAAATAATTAATAAAAATTGAAAAAACCTTTGAAATTTTTCTATCAAAAATCCAAATAAAATTTTTTTAATTAATGCCAGAAATAAAGAAACAAAATTTGATGAAAAATAAAAACAAATTTCTTGACTTTTATTTTTTGGGATCGGAAAAAAATAAAGAAAGCATTTAACAAAAACGGAAGGGGAAGAAAATGTGGAATTGGAATGAAAAAAATGATTGCCAGAAGCAAAAAACACAAGCTGATGATGATGATGCTTGAAGTTGTCTCAAGTTTATCAAAAAAAAAACAAAATGTTGATGAAGACAAACGAAAAAAAGTTAAAAAGAAGTAAAAGATGCTTCTTTTGATGACGGAAAAATACGATTTTGAAGTTCTAATGTTTTGTCACGATTTGGGTTTTTTTCGTCATAGATTTTCAATTTGAAATACCGAAGAAACAAAAACAAGGTACTGTAGCTGCTGCCACAAAAACACAGAAATACAGTACCCTGTTTTTCATAGCTCTTTATAATTAAGCCATTTTTGATTAAGAAATAAATTTCTGTGAAATAAAGTAGATAAGATACCAAGAGAAAAAACATCAATTTTTTGTGGCATAAAAAATGTTATCGCTTCATTAAACATGTTTAAAAGTGCTTTGCGTGAGTAACTGCAAAAAAAATGTAGCCAAAAATTGTTGGGATTTTTTAAAGTTCAAAGATGATAGTAAAAATGCGTAAAATAAGGACAACGTATTTTAAGGAATTCTTAATAGGCATAAACATTTAAAAACTTTATACGGTTATTACTATAATTTTAAAACTTAAAGAACTTTTGAAAACTTCAACAAAGTTTTGAAGACATTCGAAACAACCACTGTCAAACTTCATTGTTTTACTTTCTTTGTCAAAGTTTTACGCATTTTATATCCAAAATTTTTGGTTTTTAAACTCAAAAAAATAGTTTTTTTAGTTGTCCAAAGTGTAATAAATAAATATGGAAAACCCGGAAATTGGATAAAAAAACTGCTGATATATTTATTTATTTATTTGCAATCCCTTTTCTCTTTTTCCTTCATTTTTTTAATTTCCATAAAAAAACCCAAAAAAAACACATGAGTCTTCCTTTTTTCCGACGGCATCATCGAAGGTTGTTTGTTTGTTTCTATCCAATTAATTTTTGTTTTAGTTTAGTTAGCAAAAAAGAAGAATCATAAGATTCGTTGATGAAAATTGATTCTTTCGTTGAAGCAAAAAAATGAAGTATGAAACAAATTCTGTGAATTTTTTTCTAAATTTTTGGTGTAAAAAAAACACGTATACAAACATTAGTGGAAAAGCTGTGTCAAAGTCATACGCGTAAATGTGTATTTTTGCAACAAAAATGAAGTTTGTTAAAAAATGACAAAAAGTTTTTTTTGCAGACGTAATTGAAGTGGAAGAAAAATTCAAAGTTTAAGTTTTGGATTTCAAGGAAACAAAAATTATGAAAAATTACTTTGATTTCGCGCAATCATAATTATTTTTAAAAAATCAGGGCTATTAAAACAAAACAAGTCAGTTGTCACAAAAAAACAAACACAAAATGTAACAGAAACATTTTTCAAAAATGAAGAACCCTCAGATTTTTTGGCACAACTAATAAACAATTTATAAACACGGAAAAAATCTGCCAAGAAAAAACAAACAAAACAAGAAGAAAAAAGTCGAATGCCTTCTTTTCAATATTTTTTATTATCATCTTTAAATTCTTATTCATAACCCTTATTGCTATATATATTTCTTTCTTTTCAAGTATAAAAAAGCAATTTTTCTTACATCCAAAAACTACAATTTAAAATAAAAAAAGAACTTTTAAATTTACTTTTTTTCTTCTTTCTTTAAAGTCACATGTATTAAATTGTTTATGCCAAGTTAAATCTTAACTTTTTAATACCTTTATTGAAACATAATAATCTTTTTACATAAATCAATAAATAAGTAAAATTAAATAAACTAAACAAAAAATGCCATTTACAAAGTTTGAAGGATTTACAGTATCCAAAAGTTACAGTAATCAGACAATAAAAAATAAAACTAATAAATACTTATAAAGAAACATACACAAAAACAGAATATTTTCAAGATCCAAAAAAAGAATATAAATCATCATCGGATGTTATGTTTGCATTTTTGATAGAGGATTATTGTTTTTCAAAAATTACTTCGTAATCAATAATAAGTTTTGCACAGAAATTATTTAAATGTATTATTTGAGTTAAAGGCACTTGTTGATCAGTTGGCCATGTAAGATTCGGACCAAACACAACACCCAAATTATCGGGGGTCATCAAATTCTTATGACTGTGAGCAGCAACTTCGGTTAAAAATTGAATCACAGTTTTCAGCAGAAGGAAATTTGCAGGCTTCAAAGACCAAATAAGATTTCGAACTGATTCGGTATCGGTTTTTGGATCTAAAATTTAAATGATATTACTAAACTGATTACGGTAGAAATAAATACCTTCAATTTCAACCAGTTTTGAATAATTTTTATTCGTCAGGATCGGTTCTCCAAGACTTCGAAGAAAAGTTTTAAGCAGCACAGAAGCATGAATAACAGCTTTTTGAATATCTCCAACATACTCAGGATCGTTTATCCAATCAATTTCTTTTCCTTAAAATTAGATATTGATGAATGTTAGATGTGAATAAAAGATACAAACCAAGATTGATTCTTTCTTGCAATCGAGTAATGGCATTCAGCTCTGCAGATCTTCGAAAAATTCCTTCAACTTCAAGGCCGTAATTCCTTAGAAATTCAATCAACGAAACAACCAATGGTGGTACCATATAATCAGGATGATTTTCTAAGATGCTAAAAAATGATTGCATTAAATGTACTGTAAATAAAAATTTGAAGGATATCTGGAGTGGCTCAAGACTTAATTTTTTGATGCTGTAGGCTTAAAACATGTCGTCAGGATAACTAAACCTACAGTATACTTACTGTAGGTTTAGATATCCCAACTCTCAAACAGTCGTAAATATTTTTTTTACAAGAATGCTCAAATACCGTATTCCCCGAAATGTCATGGCCCTATGAATTTTATGCATAAAAATCTGTCCTCAAATGCCGGATTTAAAAACTCTCCAACAATTATGACTAATGGCTAGGACGTTTATAAATAAATAAACTTACAAATCCAAAGAAACATTAAATTGTTGAGTTGGTCGAGGAGGTAATGGTGGAGGAGCACGACCGAAGAAAGTTTTTGAAGTTGAGACAAGACTCATATCATGATCAATAATAACTTGAGGAAGATTTAATTGCGCAATTCGAATATAAGTATTTAATTCATGTAAGTAATTTACGTAATGAACTTTTCGTTCAAATTTAAGTGAAATAAATGGCTTAAAAATATTCCATACAATTCGAATAAATGTTGATGGATGAACAAGGAATAATGCTTTGAGGTTCTTCTTATATCTATAAAATACAGTATACTGTATATGGTTAAGAACAAAAATAAAGAATTACCGTCGATCCAAAACTTGATAAGCTTGTACCAGCCATTTAAGGGGAGGCTTATTATTACTTCTTAGCCCATAATGACAGTATACAATTGAATAATCCAAATCAACAAATTTATCCAAAGTATGTTGTAAATATCGTAGAAATTTTTGATGATCGAATTCTTTGTTTGGTGGCAGACGATATGCTAAAAGCAACAAAGATATAAAAAACTTAAGAAATATGGACATACCGTATACAACAATGATTGGCCTTGCCACCAAATCTCCTTGACTTTGAACTTCAACAATATTATGTCTTGCAATATCCGAAAAATTTTCACTAAAAGGATCCTCCAATCCAGTCGTACCCAATTCACGTTCAAAATTTTCACTTTCAAGAAATTGATGTTGATTATCATCAGCTGGAGTCAACATATCATCTTCTTCAAAGCCATTTGTAGGTTCAATAAAATCTCCAACATCATTTTCAGGTTTCTTTGAAGAAGAGCTTGGAGTTGTCATAACCTGAAAAAAAAGTAAAGAGAGAATTAAGAAAATGGGTGCTGCTGCTGTTGCTTAACCTTTAACACACGTATGTGCAACAAGCTAAGCAACTCCAAAAAAAGTGGAAAAAGAAAGAGGAACATATGTGTCAAAAATCAATTTCACGGAAGCTGAAGAAGAAGAAGCAAACGAGCAAATCTTTTTCTCCTTCCCAAAGGAATTATCAAGTAGTAGCGTGTGAAAAAAAAGCCAAAAAAGAAATAAGAAGTAAACGATGGACAATCATCATCATCATCAACAACATCAGACGAGAGACACTTATTCTATTAGTAACAACAAGAAGGAAGGAAGAAAGAAAAATATTTATAAGGCAAATCTCACGATAACAAAAAGTTTGATGGAAGAAAGAAAAACCGCAAAATTGAATGTTTATAAAAATAACAACATTTGTTTGATTTAATGAAAAAAATCGATTTTGAACAACAACAATCAAAACGAAGAAGTGATTCATTTTATTAAAAAGAGAGGAGGCAGAAAAGAAGAAAATATTTTTAAAAACTGGTATTTTTTCTAAGTATTTATTTGATTAACACAAATTTGCAAAAAGAAACGGGGGATATACAAGTTGATGTTGATGATGGAAGACATACTTATTTCAGTGATCCAGATCCATTTTTTTCAAGTTTTAAAAGTGTTGTCTTGGATTCTTGCCAAATCACATGATCGTTGTAAGAAATTTCGCGCAGTTACTGTTCAAATACAGTTGTAACGGATTTACCAAATCTAATACAAAAAAATCACCTTTCAAAAATATAAGTTTCATTGATGTCCAATTGCTGCAACAGAGATTTTTTCTATCTGAATTTATACATTTTTTTGGAAAAGCTTTGACGTCTTTTTTTGAATGTCTAAAAAGGTGTTGGGGAAAAAAGGAGAAGAACAAATAATAAAAAAACTGCGTCAAAATTTGAAAGAGGACAAAAAAATTATTTTCTTTTCATCAAAAAATTGTGTGTATTCTTCTTTTCAAATCCTCCGAAAATGAAAAAACTAACAAGGATTGCCTTTTTCTGAATTTTTATGAAATATAAAATTGTTTTGAAAAAATGAAAGAAAAGACAATAAGTATACGGTAATTATCGCGGTAATTATTTTTGTGTAAAAAATGAAATCAATGAAAATGTTTTGTAATGGCAGAGAAAATATCATATGAAATAAATCCGTTTGGATGCATATCCCTTTACATTAACAATACCCTTGTATTGCATCATTCTTATTCATACGAAGACGTTTTGGCCCATAGATTTTAAAAGACGCGTACTTTTTCAATTCAAAAGGATTTGAAGAAAACATTTTTTCATCTTAATAATGTTGTGCATCTGGAAAAACATAAACAATAAACAACAATTTCAGATGACAGATAATTGTTTGTCGTTGAAGAGACAAATCTTTATTGATAATGTTTCAAACGAGATACAGTAATCTAAATTTGAATCAAAAACATCGATTTTGTAATTCTTTCAAAAATTGCATAATTTAAAACATCCCAATTAATCCCAAAGACTTTGTCGTTGATTTTACTTCGTGGATTAAGTATTTGTTTTTTTCGATGTTGACTACGGAAACTACCAGGATCCCAAAAATTTCAAAATTTAAAGGATCAAGGCCACTTTTGTTCCAATTATTAAAAAAATTTTTAAAAAGAGTGCTCAGAAATCATAATATACAATTATTTTTTGTTTTTGAAGTAATCATTTTGACTTCAATCTCATGACGCTGATAAATAATATTTTATGATGTACTTTTTTATTGCAAAAAATCACTTGGTTTGCGTTTTACAGTTCCACTTTTTTTTCTACGTTATCGTTCGAGAATGGTTTTGAAACGAAAAAACTTGTAAAAAATTTTGATTTTCTTTTTTTTTCAGCTTTCTTCAAGATTTTGTAAAAGAGAAATTGTAATAAATTTAATAATTCTTTTTAACATTGTTTATTAAACAGTAATAATGTATCGGCATCCGATTCCAAAATCACACGGCGGTGGCCGAGTTATGAAGAAAATGCCTGGTGGGCATTCTGTCTTTTATCCAGTAAGATATTTTGATTTTTGCTTTTACCAAATCTATTATATTTTGTTTTAGTATGAAGCTCCTCCTGCAGATGCTGAAGTTAAAGAATTTTCTGTTTCAACTTCAAACTTTGAATTCTTTCATGGCTATAATAATATGTTTACCTTGCAGTTTTGGGTACGGATCTTTGTCTTTTTAACTGCTTTATAGTATTCGTTTATCGCAGTTTTTGATCATTCTTTTGTCCAATCCTTTAATCCTATGATCTCTTCTACATTATACAATTACAGAATAGCTTCTTTTCAACGATTTAATACCTTCTTTTTTAGACTGATATTAGCATTGATGATATTGTTTACAAAAGTGTTGATCATTATTATCAAAAGATGAAAGTCTTTGATTTAACGGGTTCTGCAAGTGATAAATTTGATGATCCAAAGATTAAGAATTACAGTGGTGTTGCACGTGAAATTTTACGTGAAAATAATGTATGTTTTAACTCCTTTTGTTAATTATTAGTAATTAAAACTATTGCAGATTAGTCGTAAAACAGTTGATGACTGGAGAACAACTTGTGGAGTTGAAGTTATTCAAAAAGCTTTGCTTGAAAAGGTTAAACAAAGTACTGCATTTCGTGATCACCTTCTTGCAACTGCTGATAAAATTATTTGTCATCCATTTCCATTGGATGATTTCTTTGGTACTGGATGTCCTGTGAAATATGTTACAGATTGGGCAACAAGCATGCAACAAAAGGATACGAAATTGACGGTAAGAGTTTTGAAATATATTGGGAAACCTTATATAACCCGTTCATAAGTTTTGACAATAATATGAGAAACTAAAAAGGGATGCTTCTTCATAAAATAGTTTGCCCTAAAGTATTATTTGATCATTTTTGGTTGATTCTGATTCTTTCTACTGTAGTTTATTTACTGCATCAAAAGACCTACGGATCCATGGTTGGTTTGATGACACAATGTCGACGGTACCGTAAATCTTTGGGCTATGACAGCAAACCTCATCTGAGTTCTTTTATTGTTAATAAAGATCCAGGCATTTGAATGATAGAAAGAATAGTCAAAAATTTCACCACAACAAATCCTTCCCTTTTTCAAAGATCAAACAATTTTCGTTTCAAAATGGATATAACAAATCAGATAATCTATCTTTTATGAAGCCCTTAATACAGTAAAAACTATTTTTAATTCTGTATTTCAGTTTCCGATCGCATATCCACTTACAAATAAAACAACCAAAAATGTTCCAAGTGTTGCAAAAGGAAGAAATATGTTGGGAGCAATTTATATTGCACTTCGTGAACAGGTATATTTTTATATCCTTATTAATCCCACTTTATGAAAGCTTCTTTGTAGATAAAAAATGGAAAGTTAAATGAATTAACTGTTTCTTTGACACCTGTTGATCAAACAGTTAAGATTAAAAAGTCTGCACCTCGACTTCCAACAGCAACAATGACACGACTTTTGCCACCTGCTCCATCCCAAATTAGTAGCCCAAATGCAGTACCAGTTCGTCCATTAAATGCTCCTCCATTCCGAGATGTTAGAGGACCACCACAACAACCTACAAATGGATATTTGGGATATACAGCTGGACAACCTCCAATGATGTATACTCCAGAACAGCAACAACAATTTCAAAATAATCGACCATCAATTGCTTCACAACTTCCTGAAGTTCCAGTTGCACCCGATCTTCGATATTTTAATCATCCTTCAAGAGAACCTGTACCACAACAACCTCAAGGTCGTGCTTTTCCATCAACGGATCAAATGTATGCAAATTATCAATCCCAACAAATGCAATATCAACAACAACAACAGCTGCAACAACAACAACGTCCTCCAACATATGCATCACTTGCAGCACAAAATCAAGATTTTTCTGTTGATGTTGATACTATTTCTGGTCAACATGCTAATACTCAAGTCACTCGACAAGTTGCTTTTCAACCTGCTGGAGCTGGTAATCAACAACAAAGTATGTATCAAAGTCAATATGATTGGCACTGGTGAAAGAATGAATAAGATACCGTATCCCCCTCAACAATAACCAAGATCTCAAATTTGTATTTTATTTTTAAAACTTTAAAAGGTGAATTTTGTATATTTTTATAGCTTTTAAATTTTTTTACGAGTTTGAGATTTAGTTTTCTTTCACCGATTAAAAGCTAAAAATTTAATATTCACTTTTTGGGGGTTTCTTTTGTTTTTCTTTCTTTGTTGCGTTTTTTGTTCTTTAATGAAAATATTTATTATTATTAATACTTGACTCTAAAAAGCAAAACAAGATATCGTTGATATAACATATGATTGCATGGCAATATTTGATGTGTATTCCCACATGCCCATGGCATTACAGGTAAACATAGCAACTACAGGATTCATTTGATTGTCATCGGGGTTGTTCATTCCATTATCAAAATCTAAATTTTAGGGGTTTTAGTCATTGTCGAGAAACTGTGGAGTCCAATTTTCAAAGTACGGTAATAGGCAAAAAGAGAAACTAAATTCCGAATGTTCGTAATTACGATAATCTTACCCATAAAAACGTTCATCGCAGCTGGCGCAGTGCATGTAACCGAGATGGCATTACATCCTCCAACGACTGTTACCGGGCTTGCCATGGGTGTAATTCCCATACTAGGATCTAATGTTATGTCAGCCGCAGTACATGCTTGACAAGCGGCTGGAGCTGCTGTAGTCGTTGTTGTTGTCGTTGTAGTAGTGGTAGTTGTGGTGCTTGAAGTTGTTACTGGTGTGGTACTGTAATCAATTAGTATGGTAATGTGATTTTCAAGAAAATCTGAGCGTTTAAGAATACTGTATTAAACAATTTCTTCAAACACTATAATACTTTTTGAAAATAGTATTATAGCGATTGAAGAAATTGTTATAGAGTTGTTGTAGTATTACATACAACCAAATATTGATAGATATCTTTTGCATTATTTGGAGAAATACGATAAAATTAAAAAGCTTACGTTGTTGTTGTAGTCGAAGTTGATGTTGCAGCAGAAGTACTGTAATCTCATTTATTTTAAAATCATTTTTGGTTCAATAATTAACTTACGTTGTTATTAATGTTGGACTAAAAATATGTTTCATTTAAATCGGCTAGCCAATATATCAAATCTTACCTGGAAACGGAGCTTGTTGCTGCACAAGCATCAGATGTCTGCCTTATTAAATATGAAAAAGCTATCAAAAATATAATACAATTTTTATCCTTCATAATGTTTTTGGATTTAAAAAAAATGATTTTTACGTTTTCATTTCATTTACAGAATTTAAAAATAAAATAGTGACTCTTTTTTTCTTGCATAATTGTTACAAATAAAGGATGAAAGGAAGGATAATTAACTCCCTTTCTTTAGGTGAAGATGACCTAAGAGGAAAAGGGGGATGTGGTGTTGAAACCATTTTTTGCGTCATGAATTACATGAAGAAAAAAATTAAAGATTTGACCGAAATCGCATTTATCGGAGTTGTAATTTTTTGTTTTTTTTTGAATGTAATAGTATTAACGGTTGAACATTTGCTCCAAAGAAAACTACAACAAATTTGTTCAATTTTAATGTGTTTTAGAAAATTTAAAATTTTGCGAAAAAATTGTGTAGGCGGAAGTTCTTTATATTAGAGAAAATAAGTTTAATTAACCGTACAAAATTTTTAAAAGTTGTCGTTTTGGAGACTACTTTTTTGTTTAAATTTGATCTTTAATTTTTTATGTTTATTTAATTTCAACAAAATACTTTCTTTATTAAAAACCAAAATAAAATGATCACATAAGTTTTCGTAAAAGCATTCGGGATTTAATTGGATTAATCATGTATTCTCCATCGATAAGCCAAATGAATCCATATCCGTCGGCGTATTTTGCAGGTTTGTATTCACCATTCAGGGATACGGTAGAACAATAATGTAACCACCAACCACTGAAAATTATATTTGATTACCGTATACTTTTGAAAGATAGTCTTTATAGTATTGTACCGTACCCCAAATGATAATCAGTAACACATTTAGGCATAGGGTCATTGATTTTATCAACAGTTGAAAATTTAACTCCTTCTTCACAGGTTACATCGTACCAATTTGTACTAGCATTCCCGGTGCCGGTCCAGTCATTTGGATTCCGTTTTAAAATCGATGCATGCAAAGTGTAATCTGTTGTTTCATCTTCCAGCTGAAAATTGAATTCACTCCACCAATAATCATTTTTATAGGAAGAAGCGGGATTTTGATCTCCCCAAAGTTCTATTCGAAGAATAACTTTTGAATCTTTGGATGAAAGTTCATGAATAAGGTCATTTCCAGCCCAAAAATTGGAAGTCTTAAAAGTTTTACAAAATTAAATGTTAAATTTTATGAGTATACTGTAGCTATAAAGGCATACTTCTCCAGAATCCCCAAAGCCTAGTTTGTAATCATTCCATTTTTGATTCCAAAATTCTAATGTATCATCCACACGTCTAAACTTTTTATGATTAAAATTTTCATCAATCGATAATTAATTAATTAGCAGCTTACTGTTGAATAACAACCCATCCACCATTTTCGATCTCCATGTCACAGTATACCTTTTTTGGTCCATTTTTTGTTGAAATATAATAATTTCCATTTCTGTAAAACTGTATTAATTTTTAATTGTTTCTCTCTAAAAAATACAGTACTTTGTTTGTCCTGCGTCTTTAAGTTCTGCACAGTCTTTATAAACTGCAACATCGGGAGAATCTGATGGAGCTGGTTTTTCACAAATATAACAATTTTTATCTGAGCAATCCCATGTATGCTTAAATACAACCTTTTAAAGGATACTGTAACAAACAAATTAGTTTACCCAATTTGTTGATTGAGAATTGATATCTGTGCAATCTTTACTTGGATCATTGTCGTTTCCCGGCCCAAAGTTACTGTAAGAAAATTTATTGCTATCACTCCAGGCAAAAGTCCCATCAGATCCCCGTTTTGCACCAATCCAATAAAAATCGCAACTGCCAGAGCTTTGCATTACAGCTAAAAGTTTTTGTAATAAAAAGAATTGAATGAATCAAACTAACTTTTGACATCATCTTCTTCGAAGGCATCATTGATTGAAATTAAATGTGTTCCAGATTTTGCACATTCAGATTCTGCATCGGCCCAGTTTCTATAAATGATTACGATATTTACAATTTCAATATCTAAACGCTTAAAGAAAAAAACGAACAATGGAGAATCTTGGATTTTGATGCAGGTCTTCTTTGATGTTAGCCAGTGCCATCCATCGTCACATCGAAAAGTGTCTGTATTTTCTGGGTCGTCTTTGAATTGCAATTTTTTCAACGACAACGCTATGCAAATATCCAAAATAACAGATAAAGAAATCAACGAAAATACCAATTTGGTCATGATTAAGCCACAATTTTTAATAATGAAATTTTGAACAGACAAATCAAAAGGTTTCAATGATCTCTTTTTATATGTTTTTTCCTCATAAATTGAACAATAGAAAAAGATCGATAAGAAACATGCTTTGATGATTTTTTTTATCATTGTTGGAGCATCAATGAGGTTCTTTTTTATGGGGGGTAAAACGACAAAAAATCAATTATGCATGTTCAATTTTAGACAAATATTCGATAATCTAAATTTTCAAAGATGTATTGGAGACCGATTAAATTCAAACTATGGATAAAAATAGAGAATACAGTAACACAAAAAGGCACAAAAAATTAAACTTCATTTATTACGTATAAAAAAGGTACAGTCGAATTACAGTATAATATTACACAATTAAAGACAAAACAAAAATATCTTTTTTTAAATCAAATAATGACGACGATGTTGATGAATTATCCCATCATAACAAAAGCAGCACCATTTTGACGAGATGAACTTGGTGGATGACGTTCTTCTCTTCCATTAACATCACTTTTTGGTGGAGCAGTTGCGGCAGTTGAACTTCTGAAAAAAGATATTCAATACAGTAATAGAAAGCATTACATAACACAAAAACTTACGAAAGACCTTTAATTGATTTCATTGAAAATGGTGCAGCTTTTGTGGTGGTTGATTTATCCATTTTCTTTGAAGCTGAATCACTTAATTTTGAGGGAACATCTTTGACGGATTTTGTTGTAGCAGCAGCAATTTTCTTGGTCTTTGAAGCAGCAGATTTGAGGGAAGATTTTGATGTTGCACTTTTGCTTGATTTTGATGTTGAAGTTCTTCCTTTCTTGGTTTTTGCAGATCGACCATCACGCTTCTTCTTATTTCCCTTTTTGCTCTTCTTTCCATTTTTATTAACTTTCTTGCTTTGCTTTTCTTTTAATTTAAGCTTTTGATTCTAAAAGAAATGATTCAAAAGATGCAAAAAAGTAAAAAGCTTCTTACCTTGTTACATTCAAAGATTGAAAGAATAACATGATGACAATCAACAATTGTAGAGATCAAAAGGACAGCAATAATAAATAATAAAGTTGATGACAGTCGAAGAAGATGTGTTGAAATACCAGTAACAAGGGCATTAACTTCGTAATCTTCCATTTTTGTTGATCTTGCAATGATGATACACACTACCAACAAAGATAAACGAAAAAGAAATGAAAGAAAAGATTGATAGATTTGTTGCGTGGAATATCAATTCTTTCGAGTGTATAAAATTTGCATATTCTATTCTTTTGGCAAAATACTTAAAATCAAATTAGCAAAAACTTAATAAAAGATAAAAGCTTTCTTCATCTTTAAACCTTTAAATACATCAATCTTTACCTAATACCCCCGCCAAAACTCACCCATTTCACACATACCAGATGTTCATTTTTTGATTCTTTTATTTATATATAAAAAACAGTAAAAACAATAATAAAATTAAACAAGAACACTTCAATTCAATAGAATTCAAGAAGAAGATGATGAAAGAGAGATCAAAAATGTCCACATTTTATTAGACTTTAGGCTTGTCCAACCATTTGAATAAGAGTAATGTTATCACCTTTGAGTAGAATTCGACCAATCTTTTTTCGTTCTGTTTGTTTATGAACTTCTTCCGCTTCATCGATGACAAGATTCATGTATTCATCAAAGCCAATGATATATCCTTCAATCCGTGTTGAGATATTTTCGTATAACCAAATTTGTACTCGCGTTCTTCCTTGTAAGCATCGAAAGATAAGATTGATGGGTTGAACCATAACTTTTTGAACTTTTGGTGGCATCTTTAGGCTGATGATTCTTGTACTGCTTTTGAATATTGAAGATAACTAAAAATTTTAATAGAATTATTTAAATGAATAATAATTATTTAAACACGAAACAGAAAAACGCAGATATTTCAAAAAAAGATGAACTTTTAAAAAAAATTCGAGCAAAAAATGCGCCTTCAATGACAGACATTTTCGTTTTAAGAAAAATGAACAGAGTTGGAACAAAAATTTTTTGAAATGAGTTTTTACACAAAAGTTTTACAAACTAAAATTAAATTTTAACGAACAAATTTGACCCAGTAATTTCTTTTTAAAAAAACTAAAGGTTTACTTGTAAATTCACAAATTAGATATAAATTACGAGATTCTTTAAAATTAGTTCGAATAAAATTATGGTCCATAGCAAATATCTAATTTGGTATGATAAAATGAATCAAAAAAAAGTGTACTGTAAATTAGAGTAACAACAATTTGAATAATGCAAATTTTCTTATCCTCTCTCTTTTTTAGACAATGCTTTCAATATTTTTCTTCCTCCTTCCTCAATATCATTCAATTTCTTTCATTTTGCTTCTTCGACAAAGCTTCACTCATTCCGTTTAATTGCTTGTTGTCTTGGATTGAATGATCAGCAGCAGCAGCAAAGATGCCGTCGGAACAATTAACTCATCATGATGCAATTGCAAATAATATTGAAAAGCTTTCAAAAGTTGTTGAAACCGTTAATGTTTCGGTTATTATTCTTTTAATTTTGATTGCAATTTATATGTTGATTCGTCTGGTTGATGTCTGCTTCTACATTTTACATTGGAGACGTGAAAAGAAAGAGGTTAGTTTCTTATAACTTTATTTGTATTATCGAGGAGAAATCATTCACTGGACCATCCGTCGGGATGTTAAGAAATTGTTACGGCATCAAAAATTTGCCATTTTCGGCTAAACATCGACTGATCTCTGTGACGTTTGAAGCGGCTTTGTCGTTATTAACTCTTTTAGATACAATTTCTTGACATTCCCGTTTATATATAAGCCGACAGTAACCTGTGTTGACTTTACCTAATGTTCAATACTTTGACCTTTTACTGGCTTCTCTATTTACATACTTGCTCAAGTCAGACCTAATACACTGTATCTATCTTTCATTACTTTTAGAATCAAAAGCTTAAATTAAAAGAAAAGCAAAGCAAGAAAGATAATAAAACTGGAAAGAAGAGCAAAAAGGGAAATAAAAAGAAGCGTGGTGGACGATCTGCAAAAGCCAAAAAAGGAAGAACTTCAACATCAAAATCAAGCAAAAGTGCCACATCAAAATCTTCCCTCAAATCTGCTGCTTCAAAGACCAAGAAAATTGCTGCTGCTACAAAAAATTCCGTCAAAGATGTTCCCTCAAAATTAAGTGATTCAGCTTCAAAGAAAATGGATAAATCAACCACCACAAAAGCTGCACCATTTTCAATGAAATCAATTAAAGGTCTTTCGTAAGTTTTTTTTGTTATGTCATGCTTTCTATTACTGTAACGAATATTTTTTTCAGAAGTTCAACTGCCGCAACTGCTCCACCAAAAAGTGATGTTAATGGAAGAGAAGAACGTCATCCACCAAGTTCATCTCGTCAAAATGGTGCTGCTTTCGTTATGATGGGATAAATCATCAACATCGTCATTATTATCTGATTTGAAAAAAGGATATTTTTGTTTTGTCTTTAATTATGTAAAATTATACTGTAATTCTACTGTACCTTTTTATATGTAGTAAAATAAAGATTAATTATTTAATTTTTTGTGTCTTGTTTTGAGTTATAGTATTTTATTAATCGTAGTCAAATCGTTTTCTAAAAATTAATATCAACTTTGAACTGTAAGGTAATTAAATAATTATGATAAAAACAAAGTTCAAACGGCGGATCATCTTCAACGATTTCAATTGTAAAATTTTGAGTTTTTTCTTTTTCTGTAAATTTCACAGAATTTCTGCTTACAATGCGGCCATTTTTTTGTCGATGCTTCACTGTTAACTTTTTATCTTTTTCATCATCTAATAAAGTAATTTTAATGAAGCACTGTTGAGATTCGGAAGGAGATTTAAAAAATAAATGAGCTGTTCCACCAGGTTTCAAGATTATTTCTTTGTTAATAAAACATTCTGCTGGACAGATTACTGTAATTGGGAGATAAAATAATGGCCCAATTAAAGGATTTAAAGTATCAATTCCACAAATTTCTGCATAATTTATACTTCCTTCTTCCAATAATTTTGGGTCAATTTTAACATTGATTAAATTATTCTTCATAATTTTGTATTCGGTAATAAAATTTTTACCACTTGAAGTACATTTCAGAATCCAGTTTTTCACCAATTCCGGGTGAATATTTACATAATAACTTTTTGTTGATTCATTGTTATTTCTGTCATTGTGAATTAATAGAATTCCATTTTGTTTTGGTTCGTTCAAGAAAAGTGTTGACACAGATTTCATTGGTAAATTATTGAAGGATTTTTTGATAAATTCAAAGGCATCATAAATTTGAATAATTCCATGCCCGAATGCTAATTTATCAGCTCCTTTAGGAAGAAATGCCGTATTTGCAAGTGCCATTTTTATCATTGCTGGGGAATATGGAATTTTATTAGCTTTTAAAGCTGAAAGTAAACAGGCAATTGAACCTGTGGCATTTGGGGTGGATAAACTTGTTCCATATTGATATTCATTTTTCTTCTGGTACCATTTTGGTGGATCAGTAATTGTATGACCAGGAGCAACAAAATCGATTCCCCGAGCTCCGGAAAATGAAGGTCCTTTGCATGAATATTTTGGAATCCCTCTTTTCGTTTTTGAAAATTTGAATTTGTTTATTACGTCCGATGAATAAACTGATCCAATAATAAAAGCTTCTTCAATACTTTTTATTCGCTTGTATTGTATCGAAGAATAAAAGGGCCCAAAATTTCCTGCTCCTTGAATTAAAATAATGCCGTGTTCGTCAACCATCTTTTTAATTATTGTTTTTATAATATCAGTATAAACAAAATCATAAAAACAGCATGAAAGATTTACAATATCAACTTTATATTCAATGCATTTTAAAAGCTAAAAAGTATACTGATTCACATTTTAGATTTGACATAAAAACTAGATTTTCTTACTGCTTGTTCCATGTTGTCCCAGTGTATTGATACAATTTGTGCCCCCGGGGCTAATCCACTTCCTTCTTGATCATCTGGAAAATATCCTGCTGCAACTTGAGCTACTGAAGTTCCATGAAAATGTAGAGGACAAAATATCTCTAACAGATTTCCATCATCACAAATATTTACACAATAAATTATATCATTGATAAAATGTTTAACTTGATGTTCATCATCAAAATTAGTCAAAGCTTTTGTCTCTTCGGAATTCCCAAATAGACTTGAAGTATCAATGAATGCCCGCCATTTTTCTCCGTCAAACCAAACAATGCAATCTGCAATTTTGTCTTTGATTAAAGCAAGTTCATTTTTATTCATCTTTTTTGCATCAATTTTGTCGAGTTCAATGAAATCCTAAAATTTTATTTTTCACTTTACAATCATGAAAGTCACTGAACTCACAAAATCAGTCAAAACTTGCATATTCATTATGTCTTTTAATGGGATGCATCCAATGTGCCATTGAAAAGAAAGATTTTTCCATTCTGAAGGAATCTGAAATTTTAATTTTTAAAACAATTACTTTAATTTTCTTGCATTCTTACTTTTATTTTACGTCCGCTTAAACCAGTAATATATTTTTTATCAGATGATTCAACAATTGTTGAAGTATTTACAGTAATACCTTTTCTTGGAAAAATTTCAGATATCTTTGGAAGTCCAGTAGATGTTTTTTGAAAACCCGGTAAAGAAGCATCAACAACATCAGAATCAATAATAGCAATTTTGATTCCCCTTCCATCGAATTCAGGGTGTTTTTCAAGGAATATACTCTGTAACATTTTTATTTTTAAAGGGAGCGGAACCTTTGGTATTTTTTTATTTTCTAAAGTTTTTTTCGTTGAATTTTTTTGACGATCCGGGTTTTTTTCTGTTGTTTTTCTTGGCTGATCGTCATGAAAATTCAAACGAAAAAAAACGTTAGAGAAATAAAAAAGTGCCAAAGGTTCCGTCGTAAAAATTTAGTTATATTATTACTTGTTGAGTTCCTTCATTTGGAATATAATTTTTAGTAGACATAAATAATTACACCAATGAAAATTTACAGCACAAGAAACGATTGTTGGTAATCTCAAAATATCAGTTTTTTGTTCTTCTTTTTCTTCTTAAAATACCAATTCCTTGAGGGGTTTCTTAAAGTTGTGAATGATATTTTGAAGGCTTAATCGATGTCATAGTTCATTCAAAATTTCTTTGCATTTCTTTTTTTATTTGAATTAGAAGTGTTTTTGGAAATTTTGTTTGAAGAAATTTTGGATAGGGGTAAACTGGGTTGTCCTGGAGTCAAATGTCTCTAGAATTTTCGAATTCTTTTTCTCAATTCAAACAAATTAAATTTCGATGATGCTATAAATTGTCAAATGTGTATCACCTATTGAAAACTGCATTTGTCCCAATGGATGCTCAAGAATTTTTGGAGTATAACTTTTAGTCACCGCCAAATACTTTAACACGATACAGTCAATGTTTAATGACTGGTTGGTACACTTGAAATATTTATGTGTCTGTTTTCCAACATTTTATTTAAAATAAGATGGTTATTGTGGTATCACTTTTTATTTTGCAACTTATAAATTCGATTTCTGAAAATCAATACAAAAATTGAAGTGTACAGTACTTGAATGCCTATGATAAAAACATAGTTCAAAAAGTGTTTCGTCTTTAACAACTTTTAATAATGAATTTTTAACTTTTTCCTTTGAAGTAAATTTGAAAATGTCTTGGTCCTTAATGTCACCACTCTTTTGCTGATGTATTAATATTAGTTTTCTTTCTTTTTCATTTTCTAATAACGTAATTTTTACGCAGCATTGTTGAGATTCTGAAGGAGACTTGAAGAAGAGATGAGCTGTACGACCAGGTTTCAAAGTAATATTTCTATTGAAGCAACTTGGATCTGCAGGACAGATTATTGTAATCGGAAGATAAAATAATGGACCGATTGAAGGATTTAAAGAATCAATTCCATGAATCTCAGCATAATTTATACTTCCTTCTTCCAATAAACTTGGGTCAATTTTAACATTGATTAAATTATCTTTAACAATTTTAAATTTGGTAACAAAATTGTTAACAGTAGGAGTACATTTTAAAATCCATTGCATATTGAATTCTGGTTCGATATATATGTTATAATTTTGCGATGTATTTTTATCATTTCTATCACGAATATGAAGAATTCCTTTTTGCTTTGGATCATTCAAAAAAATTGGCGACAAAGATTTCATTGGTAAATTACTGCAGAATTTTTTGATAAATTCAAAGGCATCATAAATTTGAATAATGCCATGCCCGAAAGTCAATCTATCTCCACCTTCAGGAAGAAATGCCGTATTTGCGAGTGCCATTTTTATCATTGCTGGTGAATATGGAATTTTATTGGCTTTTAAAGCTGAAAGCAAACAGGCAATTGAACCTGTGACATTTGGAGCGGCTAAACTTGTTCCTTGTTGATATTTGTTTTTGATTGGATACCATTTTGGAAGATTCACAATAGCAGCCCCAGGTGCAACAAAATCAATTCCACGAGCTCCAGAAGCTAACGGTCCTTTTGATGAATATTTCGGAACTCCCTTTTTTTTCTTCGAGTAGTTAAATTTTCTTATTTCCTCCGATGAATAAACTGATCCAATTAGAAAAGCTTCTTCAATACTTGTCATTCGATGAAAATGCATTGAAGAATAAAATGGTCCAAAATATGCTGCCGCTTGAATTATAATTATTCCGCATTCTTCAACCATTTTTTTGATTATTCTTTTAATTACTGTGTTATCAATTTTATCATTAAAACAGAATGAAAGATTTACAATATCGGCTTTACATTCAATGCATTTTTGAAGCTAAAAATACCGGGTGAAATTTTTAGCTCAAAACCAGATATAAGAAATGCAAAAATTTTTGACTGCATTTCTCATATCTGTTTGAAAAATAAAAGTGAATTTTATTACTGATTCTTCATGGTTGCCAAAGTTCAGGGATACAATTTGAGCCCCCGGGGCTAATCCACTTCCTTCTGGATCATCTGGAAAATATCCTGCAGCAACTTGGGATACGGTAGTTCCATGATAGTGAAGAGGACAAAATATCTCTAACATATTACCATCATCAGAAATATTAACATAATAAATTATGTCATTCAAGAAATGCGCAACTTCGTGTTCGTCATTAAAATTTGTCAAAGCTTTTGCATTTTCGGAATTTGAATTGTCCGACACCAAAGAATTATCAATGAATGCCCGCCATTTTTCTCCATCAAACCAAACAATGCAATCTGCAATTTCATCTTCGAATTCATTTTTATTCATCTTATTTGCATCACTTGTGTCGAGTTTAATGAAATCCTAAAATTTTATTTTTCACTTTGCAATCATGAAAGTCACTGAACTCACAAAATCAGTCAAAACTTCCATATTCATTATATCTTTCACTGGGATGCTTCCAATGTGCCAATGATGAGAAGGATTTTTCCATCCTGAAGAAATCTAAAGTTTTAATTTTTAAAAATTGCTTAAATTTTGTACATTTTTACTTTTATTTTACGACCGCTTAAACCCGTAATGTCTTTTGATTCAGATGATTCAACAATTGTTGAAGTATTTACAGTAATACCAGTTCTTGGAAAAATTTCAGTTATCTTTGGAAGTCCTGTTGATGTTTTTTGAAAACCCGGTAAAGAAGCATCAACAACATCAGAATCAATAATAGCAATTTTGATTCCCCTTCCATCGAATTCTGGATATTTTTCAAGGAATAAACTCTACAAAATTTTTATTTTTAATTAAGTTGTAAAAATTCAATAAAATATTATTACTTGTTGTGTTCCTTCTTTTGGAATATAATTTTTAGCAGACATAAATAATTACAGCAGCGATCTACGAAAAGGAAAAACAATGCAAAAGAAAATGAGATATGAATGATTGGTGGTAATCCACAATTCTTTTTTCGTTCAGTTTGCTTTGAAAAATATAGAAATTCCTTGAAGGGCTTTTTTAGAAAATATTCTCAAGGCTTAATCAATGTTTAAATCAATACCACAAGTACTTGTAGTTGGGATTTGATTGATCAAACTTGAGATTCAATAAAACTGTGCCATGGCATTTTTTGCCATTTTGTGTTTTGCTTTGTCGGTTAAAGAATTCAAAAAACTATTTCTCTATTTTGGATTTTTTACTTTATTGTACACATAACATTTTTACCTTAATTTTTTAAAGCATTTGGACTTCAAAACAGTATCAGGATGAGAAATACGTCCGGCCAAGCCTTGATTTTTCTGCCGCGGGCCGGCCGTGAATTTTTGGAAAATTCTTTTTTTTCACCATATAAAAATGAAAAACCGGGCCGCAGACCGGCACGGCCGTCGAATTTTCGGCCGCGGTCGGTTGTTTTTTCGGCCCTATTTCTCATCCCTGAACAGTATACACATGCATGATTTTGTTATTCACTTAATTAATAACAAAAAATTTTTGAAAAAATTTTTGATTTTAAACGACATATTATAGTTTAATCAAAACTTGACTAGACTAAAATTGACATCAGTTTTTTATTTGAACATTTGTATTGTCCGCTTACAATGAATAAATGCTTTTTACAGTACAAATCTCAGCAAATTTGGGCTTTCGATAATCCAAATATTGTCTACCAACATAATTGAAACTAATTTTACCAAAAAGATTTTGTTTATCTCTTTTTTGTCAAAAAAGAAACACTACATTTTTGTTAAAAACAAAGACGACACAAATATTGTAGGGCAAAATGAACATTTACTCACCACTCCAAAAAATGTCTTTGCATTTCTTCTTCTTTTTTTCATGAGAAAATTATAGTTATATCATCACCACCAACGTCCATATTAAGTCTCTTCTTTTTTTGTCGTCTCCTTCTTTCAAAAGAACTACAATCTTTTTTGTTTTTAATCAAAAACTTTCTCCGATCAATTGATTTTTGTCAATCAAGAAAATTGATTAAAAATCTCTAAAATCTTCCAAAAGCCCAAGAATAATGCCGACAGTTTTGAGTCGACTTGCGATTCATGGCCCTCAACTTCGTAAGTTTACTCCAACCCTTTTTGGAATTGGTGCATTTTTAATTGTGATAAACGCGTATCGTCGAAAGCATGGTCTTGGGTAAATTTTATTTTTTTACCACTTTTAATATATTACTGTAATGTTATATAATTTAGGCGACTTCGATCAAATGTTGCATATTCAAAGAAGAAAGAAAATAATGGCAAAAAAGCTGCTGAAAAATCACATGTGGATATAAAGTTTCTGAAAAAGTTGCTTCGAATTTCAAAAATTTTAATTCCAAGCTTTTTCTCCACTGAAGTCTTTTATATGATTTTAATTGCGGTTTCACTTTTGTGCCGAACTTATGCCGATGTTTGGATGATTATGACTTCAACAGGAATTGAAGCGTAAGTTATTCATTTGTTGGAAAATGAAAAAAGATAGACATTTGTAAAATTTGGGATTTTATGAATGGACAGTTTACTAAGCTACAGTATACAGTGTAGCAGAGATACTGTAACTGATATTGTACTTGTGCATTCACTAGCCACATAAAATATTACCAATCATTTGCTAATCTAAAATTTTAAATTTTAGAGCAATTATTGATCGAAATAAGACCCTTTTCCGTGATTCTGTTCTTCATTATTTACTTTGTATGCCAACTGTTAGTGTTGTAAATGCTTTATTGAAATTTAGTTTAAGTGAATTAAAACTTCGATTCCGTGAAAGACTTACAAATCATTTGTATTCACAATATTTGGAGTAAGTTTTTTTTAATTGTTTAACAATTTTTGAGTACTGTAACTATTAAACTGAATACTGTAATGACAGTAACTGGATATTGTAGTTACTGTATTATTTAAAACAGTGTCTTTTAAGTTATTACATATTCCTTTAATTTTTAGTGGTTTTACATTTTATAAAATGTCAAATCTTGATAATCGAATTGCGAATGCCGATCAACTTTTGACGCAAGATGTTGATAGATTTTGTGAAGGAATTGTTGAACTTTATTCAAATCTTTCCAAGCCTTTAGTTGATGTTGCACTTTATTGTTGGAAACTTGGTGGAGCCCTTGGATTTCAAGCTCCTTCGCGGCTATTCTTTTATCTTTTAATTAGTGGAATATTTTTAACATATCTTCGGCGCCCAATCGGAGGGCTTACTGTCGTTGAACAACAACTTGAAGGAGAATTTCGATTTGTTAATTCTAGATTGATTATGAATTCTGAAGAAATTGCTTTTTATCAGGTAAATTTTTATGTACAGTAATCTTGTATAAAAATATATTCAAGACTATAATTACATTAATTCTACATAGCCAAAGTTACAGTAACGTTGTTGATATGTAAATTTGTAGGGAAATGAAAGAGAAAAGCAATCTGTGATGACAGCTTTCCAAAGAATGATTACACATTTACGATCGGTAATTTTATTCCGATTTGGAATTGGATTTTGTGATAATATTATTGCAAAATATGCTGCAACAGTTGTCGGCTGGTATACTGTATCTCGGCCATTCTTCAATAAATCAAACACAACCATGATGGCAAAATCCAAGAATGAATTGATTCAAGTAAATTTGTTACATAATATGCAAATATATGAGCTATATTTTAGGATTATTACAATTCTGGTCGAATGATGTTTAAGCTTGCTGAAGCCCTGGGGCGATTGGCACTTGCTGGACGTGAAATGACAAGGCTAAGTGGATTTACGACTCGTGTGGATACATTGATGGAAGTATTAAATGATCTTCGAACAGGAAAATACGAAAGAACAATGGTCGCCGATGGGGCCTTGGCTGCGGCATCCACAAAGTTATTATCTCCTGGAAGTGGAGAGCTGATAATCCGGGATAATATTATTAAATTTGAAGATGTACCATTAGTAACTCCAAATGGGGATGTTCTAATTCCATCAATGGATTTCGAAGTCCCTTCAGGGCGAAACGTCCTTATTTGTGGTCCAAATGGTTGCGGAAAATCAAGCTTATTTAGAATTTTGGGAGAATTGTGGCCACTTTTTGGAGGAAAGCTAACAAAACCAGCTAAAGGAAAACTTTTCTATGTTCCACAAGTTCGTTTTTGGGGCTTTCAAAAATTTGCATATCATACCCTTTTTAGAGACCATATATGACCTTGGGAACTCTTCGAGATCAAGTCATTTATCCGGATAAGCCAGCAGATATGAGAAAGAAAGGAATAACAGATCGAGATTTAATTGAATATCTTGATCGAGTCCAACTTGCTTATATCCTTCAAAGAGAAGGTGGATGGGATTCTCAACAAGATTGGATGGATGTTTTATCCGGAGGTGAAAAACAGAGAATTGCCATGGCCCGACTTTTCTATCATCGACCACAGTTTGCAATTTTGGATGAATGCACTTCCGCGGTTTCCGTTGATGTTGAAGGTGCAATGTATAAAAAGTGCCGAGAATTAGGTATCACCCTCTTTACCGTATCTCATCGAAAATCTCTTTGGGTTCATCATGATTATTACCTTAAAATGGATGGACAAGGAAATTATGAGTATGAAAAAATTGATGAAAATGTTGAAGAATTTGGATCTTAATTAATTGTTTCGATTACCGTATGCTAATTTTTTAAGATTGGTAAATTTTATTGTTACAGTATAATTTTTGAATATGTGTGAAACTTTCTCATCCCTTTTTCTTTTTTTTTCTAGTTTTTGATTGTTGGCGACAAACAATTTGTTTCCCCGAAAAAACACATATATATTTTTTTCTTTGTTAATAACCTTGTAATTGTAATGCCAATAAAAAATAATAAATTTGTTGTAAAAAAATTATTTTCCCTTTCATACAATAAAAAATATGCGATAAAAAAGACGATGGAAAATGATGAGAAAAAAAAGAGAAACCATTGCTTGCGCAAATTCCAAAAAGGTGGTTTGTGTTTTTTATGGCTATGATTTTTTCAGTGTTGATTATTCCTTTTTCTTTCATAAAAAATCATCTTTGAAAAAGAAGAATAGTTCCTTCTTTTCTCACTCATGAACATCAAGGAAGCAAGGAAAAGGTAAAGAAGAAAAGAGGATGGCACAGATTGCGCAGAATCAGAAAAAAATGAATGAATGCAGGTGTTTGTTAAAGAAGAAGATGAAGGAGAAGAAAATGAAAAGCTATCATGTTCCGCTTCAAAGAGAAAAATTTTTATGCATCTTTTTTAAAAAAACAATTGAATTGCAATAATGGTGTGATTCACTTTGACTAACATTATAAGATTGGTTTGGATTCAGATGACCTTAAGTGTTGATGGAGTTAAAGTTCAATAGTTGACAAAAATCAGCTAGCTTTAAACTTCCTCGACAAAAAAGCAGTTTTGTTCGTTAAAATAAACTTGATTTAAACTAATGAAGTGTCAGGTGATGGTTGTGTTTTTTTTGCCTCATTTGGGCATTTTACGTTGTCTACAATGGTGATGGTTCATAAAATGAAATCATTTCTTTATCTCTCAAGGATTCGCCTTCTACAGTAATCAAAAAGAGCAAGAACAAAAAAGAAGCATCTTGAAAAAACGTTTGACCTTCTTCAACCACCTCCTTCCTTCCCAGCACTCAAAGATTCACAACTTTTTCTTTTCTTTGATCAAAGCGAATATATAAAAAACATACCTCTTTTTGCAGGCATCTTTGTTTTATGATTTTCCTTTTTTCCCTGTTGTCTGCTTTCAACGATCGAGTTACACAAATTTATTTTTTTCTTTTCTCTTTTGTTTTTGACCATTTGAAACAAACCTCAAAAGTTTTTTTTCTTACCCTTTTTTGAGTCTTTTGTCTTCCAATGCTTATTTTTGTGGCGACATTCTTTATTATTCTTTTGTGTTTTTTCCTTCTTCCTTCGACTTGTGTTGCCATAACTCTTTTTTCACACTTTTTTTGCATTCCAGATATTTTTAAAGACATTTTTACCAGAAGTAATTTTTTTACCTTTTTTAAATACTTTATGAATAAACCTTGTATTTTCTGAATATGAAAATCTCATTTCATTTACAGTAACCAAATTTAAAATCCTAACAAAGTAGTTCTCAAATCTTTTGTCACCTTTTTGTAATCAAACAATATTAAAGTCAAAGAAGCAATAAAATTCTTTTTTTGATTTTGATTTTTATTTGGTGATATCCTCTGATTTGGTTTTTTGGAAGGCCTCCAATTGATGAAATTTTTAAGAGGAATCCATTTCTTTCACCGAAAATGTAAAAATTTGAAAAAGAAATTTTTTGCAAAGGTCAATTGTTTTTTCTGTCGAATTTGCTTTTTCCAATTATTTTTGATTACTGTAACATTTTTTAGGTGAAAATGAGGCTTAAAATAATGAAAATAAGAATTTTGCCCCTGTATGCATTTGAAAGGTAATCCAAATCAAAGAGAAATGATTCATTTTTTATTAGCATCACATTTTTTACAACTTTAAACAGTTTTATTTTTTGGTAAAACCCTCGTAAAAAGTTGTAAAGTCTGAGTCATATTTTTGAATAAAAACAAAGTTTTTAGATTTTATATCAAATAATTTTTACTCAAAAAAGTATAAAAATAACTGTATTTATTAGCCTTTTTTTTTTTTTTTTAACAAATAGAAATTAAAGGTTGCTATTTTTAAAAATTTTTTTTAACAAATAGAAATTAAAGGTTGCTATTTTTAAAAATTTTTTTGTTGTCAAGGTATCTTTTTTCTTCATCTCAATTTTTTATTGATGAACGAATTCATGCGTGATTACTTTATTTATTTCTTTCAAGCTCTTTTTTCCCTCATATTATTTCTCATAGTTTTGCCTCATTTAGTCAATTTTACGTTATTTTACAAAAAAAGTCGCAATCATGGACACCGAAAATAGTAGCCATTTGAAAAAAAAGATAATATCCGATTGACCTTATTTTTTTCCTTGTTTCACTCAAAATTTTGGTTTCAGTTTCAAAAAAGTGTTGCATTTTACAAATTTTTCAAAAGGACACTTTTTAAACTGTTAAAAAATAACACAAAATTTTGTTGTTAACATGTTTGAGGGTTTGGAAAGATTAGAAATTAACAAATTTTTTTATATATCGAATCATGATTCTCATCCCACATTTTATGTCTCTGAAACTACCGTAATTCTTCCAGGTGCTTTCAATCTATGTTTTTTGTTTATTATTTTTGTACTTTCTGATTTGACTATTTACTTTTCTGACTAATTTTAGTTTTTAATTAAAAAATTTAATTTATTCATTTTTATGTATGCTTTAACTAATTTTAAATATTTATTAAAAATTTAAAAATCTGTATTTTCGACGACCTAAAGTGGCTAATTAACGGGCTGAAGAGAGAAAAACAGCACGAAACAAAATATGTATTTTTGTTGTTGTTTTGTAATGAGGCCAAATTTCCATTTTTCTCTCTTTTTCTTTTTCTCCCTGAAGCTTCTCCTTTCCTGTGTTTTACCAGATTCAAAACCCTCACGAATTTTATTTCTTTCGATTTCATTCGTTTTCTCTCTTTAAATTTCTGGCATCGAGAAATAAACTATTCTTTTAAAAAATATATAAATTTTGTTAATCTTTTTTCTCCTCCTTTTCACAACCAACAGAGGTCAATAATTTGATTATTAATCGGAGGGAAGAAAAATGCTTTGGTCAGATTTTTTGTTTCTTTCTTTCATTTTTTTTGGGGTCGGTTGGTTTTTGCCAGATGTTGTTGCTAATGTCCGAGTTTTTTTGGCATTTGTTCAAAAATTTATGATTTAAAGTCATAAAAAAACCATGCCATCCCATTTTAAGGATTCTTTTTAGGTGGTTTCTATTTGAAAATATTGAGGAAAATGATGTGCTTCCAGAAGAACTTAATTTTAGAGTAGCTTAAACTACAGTATCCCAATAATCTTTCAATCGCGTGCTTTCATTTCTTTTTCTTTTTTTTCATAGCATGCTTGAAGCAATCTGTCCTTTTTTATTCTAACTATTTTTAGCACTTTTTTTTCGCAAATTAGCACTTCTATTTTTTACGTTTTTCTTTTTTTTAGTATTTTTGTGAATCTCTTTTTTTTCTTTAGCTTTTTGTTGGTCATTTTTTTGAAAAATCTTTGCAAAAATTTTTTGAATTTAATTTTCTTCCTTTTTCAAAAATTAGCCAAATTAGGGCCCGCTTTTCACTCCCTTAATTTTTGTCTTTATTTTGCGTGAATTTGCTTTTTTATAAAAATTAAATAAAAAATGTTGCATTTTTTTGTCTGAGAAAAACAAGTGTCGACGTCGGCTACTTCTTTTTGTATGCTTGCTTTTTATATTTTTGGCCTAAAAAAGATTCTCCTCAAAAGTGCAACAAAAAATATTTGAAGATGCTTTTACACTTTTTTTTGTAACTGTTTAAGTGTAAAAGCATCTTCCATTTAAGCATTGTTACGGTCGATCATAAAAAATTTCTTGGGGGTTCTTTTTCATTTTCTTTGATTTTTGTGTATTCCTTTTTTTCTTTCTGAATGAAAAATAATTTGTAACAGCAGAAAAAGAAGAAGGTGTGCCACCATAACCACAACCGCCACCATCAATGTTATTGCTGTTACAGGCTGCTGCTGCTGTTGCTGCTGACCACAATCGCCATAATTTTTTTCTGTTTAGCTTTGATTTGAAGCATTTACTTTTTTTTATAACCCATTTGGCAATCGTCCATCTGGTTTTCACTCCTTTTTCTTTTTCTTTTTCTTTGATTTGTTTTTATAGTTTTTCTTTTGCCCGTTTTTGAAGTTTCAAAGTTTATTGTTGCTTTTTATTGTAAATCATAAACTTTACACTTTCTTTTCGGAAAGGGTTCAGTTTTAGTTTGCATTTTTAAGTTTAAAAATAAAATAATATTTGTTGGCATTTTTGATTTATCAGCAGAGATCGCGTGCTTTTTGCTTTTGCCTTCTGTAAAGTCATTCATGGTGGTGGTCACTCTGTTTTTGGATGTTATCAGTTTTATATTTGCTTTTTTGGACTTGCTTTTAAAAACAAACATTCTTTGATTGAAATGTCAGCTTGCATGTTTTAGCATTAAAATATAATTTTTTAACCTTTTTACAGTTTTTTAAAAATTAAAAACATGGTACAAAACCCATATTTTGAATATTCTTTTAAAAACCTATTCTTTTGAACAAAACCATGTTCAAATTGGTTTCTGCCAATTTTAAACAAATTTTTTGAAAACATGCCAATAACAAAAAAAAGAAGAAGAAAGGCAATGAAAATTGCTTAAAATTGAAATGAATGAAAGTGACCAAAATAAGGCGAAAAAAAGAGTGACTCAAAAATAAAAAAGGAAAAGGAAAAAGAAAGAAAATGTAATGAGTCAAAAGAAGGGAAAAACTTGGCCCCAGAAAAAAAGTGACCATCGGGGGTGGAGGGTGGATGGTCATCATCAAAAGCCTCAAAAGCAGCAATTTTGAACATGTGCAAACCAAAAGAAAAGGCAAAAGAATTGAATGCAACAAGGAAGTGTCACGAAAAAAAGTTGCTTGCGCGAATTAAATAATTTTGAATATGCCTTTTCTCTGTTTTTGTGCCTATATTTTTGCATATCTAAAAATTTATCTTGAGGGAATAAAAATTCTTTCGAGCATTAAAATCCACTTACGTTAGTTTTCCTTGTTTGGCATTTTTTCGGCACTTTATTATCATATTTTAAAGAAATGCCATTGAGAAGGATGGCAACGAGAAAAACTTTGTAACAGATAGTCAATTTTACTTTTGTAGGTCTTTGGAAACGACTATTTGTACACACCTTAGGGTATAAAAGTGGTCACATTAAAAATAGAAAATTTACACCTGCAAATTATTCTTCTGGGACATTAACTTTTTCTTTTCCAAATGTGTCTTTGTTTTCTTTCGTTGCTTTGATTTTTGTTGAAGGCTTTTTTTATACCTGCTTATTATCGTATTTTTTACACTTTTGTGGAAGCTATTTTTACACATATTTTTTAGTTTTATAAAAAGATTGGCAGAAAACTTGTTTGTTTTGATAATTTTAAAAATTATTGTGATGTTCAATTTTGAGTATTTCGTGACAAGCTGTCACTAATTTTTTAGTCTCTTTTTATTAAATTAGCTACCGTATTTTTTTGATTTTTGCGTTTAATAACTTCAAAAACAATCTAATTTTTTGTTCATTTTTTGAGTTGGTTTTTGACTGATTAGGCCGGAACAGTCCAGCACTGGAACTCCTAAAAACAACAACACATAATTCTTCAAAAAAATGTCTATATGTGATGTAAACTGAAAAGAATGTGGACACAAAAAGGGAGGAAGAGAGATAATCAATCTTATTATCTCCCTGATCTCATCCCTCCAAAAAAAATCGTTTTGCTTTCGACAAAAGCGATAAATTACTTCAGCCACAAAAGTGATCACTTTTGAGGAAAATGAAAAAAGAGGTTTTTTGGAAGCAATTCTTTAACACTTTTTTTCTTGACAAATTTTTTAGGTATGATTTTTGTGGGTTTGTTTTGAATTTTAAGTTGCTTAACTCTAGGGATACTGTAGACTTTTGATTACCCCTTTTTAAGTTTTAAAAATCCTAAAGTTTATGAAGATAACCCGTAATATATCTGTAGTATTTCAAAAATCATCATGAAAGTAAATATAAAAAACATGTGCCGACAAAACTTATGCCTGTCAAAAAAAAGTTTTGACGTTTCACAGCTGCTTCTTTTGTTGCTGAAGCAAAAATGGCCCACCCATCATGATCTTCTTGCGTGCCATCTTTTTTTCATTATCTTTCTTTCTTTTTTTATAGACATCATTTTTAAATGCCTTTTAATGACCTCATTAATAGGCTGCAACTTTTTTCATTTTCTATCATTCCAAGTTTTTATCTTTTTAGAAATTTTTACATTTCTTTTATAAAAAAATATTTTGATACTTTTAATTACGTTTTTAAAATTAAAAAGTATAATTTCAAGGAAATAGGATTTGGAAAATCTATAAAAGTTTTTAAAGGCGAAGTTTATGATGATGATGAAGTTGCCAAGAAAAAGTGCCAATTCTTCATTGCTAAAAATGCCGTTGAAGAAGTCGCTCTTGTCAAGTTTCATGTTTTTTTTGGAATGTTTCTTTTCTTCGTTGTTGCTTCTTCGAAAAAATGCCTTTCAAATGGACATTGGTCATTAATCAAAATTCTCAAAATTTTACTTTCTTTTTTTTCTGAAAGTTTAATGCTTGAATCAAGTTTTTTGTTTTGTTTCGCTTTTTAGTTTTGAATAACTTTTTATATTATTTAACAGTAACTTTAAAAATAGTCTAGACGATTATGCCTTTTGCTTCCATTTTAAAAGTTCATTATCAATAAAAAAATCAAATCAGTACAAAAATTTTACAGCGTTCATCATGTATTTTTGGCCCTTTTTTGACTAATGTAAATAAACTGATTGAATTGAATATTTTTGAAAAGGGGAAAAAATGAAGAAGTTGCAAAAACATGCTTTTTTATGATTTCCAGTGGCACCTTTTTGAAAAGTAATTAAAATTTTTGAGCGCATAAAAAAATGATAAAGAAAAAACGTGTTTGAATTTTTTTATAGTTTTTTTCGGGTTAAAAATTTTTTTGAAGTATTTTTATCATAAAATTTTACATAAACTTTTGGCGGTTTTCATGAATGAAGTTTGTCATTTCAAGATTTCCAAAAGATTTTGAGAGAAGAATTTCAAAGTACCGTATTCATTTCATTTAAGGAAAACTTTGGTGCTTTTTTCTTTTAGGTAAACTTTAACAAGAAAGCTACAGTACTTTTTTACATTCACTCAATAAACCTCTCCCTTTTTTTCCTTTTTTGAAACCTTTTTATTCAGAATCGCCGTGTATTTTTTCTTTTTTTTCTCCCGAAAATTCTCATCTTTTTCTTTTTTCTTCTACCGATTTTCTCCTCCTCCGATAATTATTGTTCTCATTAATAAAACAAGCTATTTTCATTTCTTCCATTATCAAAAAAATACATATACATTTTTTCGGCACCTATTTTTTGTTGCTTCCATCATAAAAAAAAATGGAAGGTTGATTAAAGTCTATGTAAGTTTTTCCTCCGATTTTCTTTTTCCCAAACTTTGATTGATGTTTTAAGCGTGGTCGCTGCCGCTTTTTATCTCTCCTTTTTTACGTGTAAATTAATTTGCAACAATCTTTTTAAAAATAAATCAAATTTGTTTTTTTTAGATATTCTTTCACCTCCATTTTTTCAAAATATAATCGTTTCGGGATGTAATTACTACTACTTTGGATTTTAACAAATTCATTTTTATTATTTCTCTGTATTTTTGTGCAATTATTTGCCTTTTTATATCAAATCAGGGAAAGCTTATTTCACTTTTTTTTATTGTTTGAATGTATCTTTAATTTATTTAATCTCAAAAAAATAATGCCAATATTTAAACACTGCCAAGTTTCATTATTTTGCTTTAATTCTTCTTCTCTATTTTTTATTACTGCCAAAAATCAATTTAATTTATTACTGTTTTTATTTGTAATTATTTTGAATGTTTCTTCTGTCTCTGCTGCTGCTTCTGATACTGTAACAGTACCAAGTATTTATCAAACAACTTCAACTGAATCTGAATCCATAATTTTCAATGATGACATAACTGCTGATGCAATCAATGATGCCGAAATTGCCAATGCTCAACCTGCTGTTTGGGGCGATCCTGCTCCAGATTACTCAAGAACAATTCTCAGCGGGGACCCTGTCTATCTTTACACTCTTATCTTTGTTGATTCTAAAATTGTAAGTTTTATTTTTCTATTGATCTTTGATATACTGTAAGTATATTTTTAGACTCGACATTATTCTGGAAATATAACTTTAATAAAACAAGAAATAATGAAAATGATTAAAGAAGCAAATACTTACTTCTCACAATTAAATATGCGAATCAGTGTTGTTGATGTCCTTCAAACAATGAGAGATGACCTATCACTTTATACCTTTCAAACATATCACTATCACAAACTTCGAGAATTACCTTTTCATAATTTTGCAGCATTAATTAGTAAGTTATTTACTTTGTTGACGCTTTTGATTTTTAATACAAATATTTTTAGGTTATCGATATGCTGGTGGTCTGGCTTATGTTGATGGAATGTGCTCGTATCGAAATAATCTTATTTGTGGGGTATGTTTTTTATTATTTTTTCGAATTATAGAATCAATTTCAGTTTTATCCACATAATCCTGAAGCAATGGGTGCAATATTTTTTCATGAAACTGCCCATCTACTTGGAGTTGCCCATGATGACAAGGATCAACCACTGAACCTTACAAATTGTGCATGCAATGATCGAACTTTGGCCCAAGAAATTTATGAATCTGAAAAATATTCTCCTTCTGCTGGTTGCTTAAAAATACCGTATGCTTCTTTGAGTTTTTCTTCTGCAGTAATTATGTCTAACTTTTACAGGGGATTTGATCATGATTGTTCTGCACAACATCTTGCAAATTTGATAAGTCGAAATCGATGCCTTTCAAAACAACCTCGTCGGGAGAAAGATAATGTTGAAGATGGATATCTTGATTGGTCGGCTTTTTATGATCCAGCTTTAGCAATGTGCGGAAATGGCGTCGTCGAGGGTGAAGAAGAATGTGATTGTGGAGTTACAAAGTTTTGCAATGAAATAAATTGTATTCCAGAAACATGCAAAAGAAAAATTCCATTTTATGTTAT
Organism: Panagrolaimus sp. LJ2414; assembly: GCA_024447195.1. Taxonomy (NCBI): domain Eukaryota; kingdom Metazoa; phylum Nematoda; class Chromadorea; order Rhabditida; family Panagrolaimidae; genus Panagrolaimus; species Panagrolaimus sp. LJ2414. The sequence continues at coordinate 2,415,156 of JAMRXY010000004.1, read as the reverse complement.
TGTAAGTTTTGTTATTTTGCATTTTTTGAAGGACACTATTTTCTTTGAGGGCCACTAAAAGAATGTTTGGGAGAAAAACAAAAAAAGTCATTGAGTCACTTTTTAAATTTATACTTTTGAACAACTTTTGTCAATCAAAAAGTCAAAGGGGGAAATGTAATCAATCTAGCGGAGAATTTTAAAAGAATTTTTTGCAGCAATTTTTTTCCTTAACGTCCAGCTGTTCCTTTTTTAAAAGTTTTATTTTGAACGGACATTTAAAAAAGTTAAATTAAATTTGTTGTTCGAATTAGTACACTTTTTTGAGCTATTTTTTGTTCTTCGTGTTTTTTCGATTGATGATCAATGTTTTAATTAACAAAAAAATGGTTACAAACAGTGTCTCCACCGTTCCGTTCCGGAACGTCCGTTCTTCCGTTCCGTTCCCGTTCTGGAACGGGAACGTATACCCGTTCCTCATTTTAAGAACGGAACGGACGGAACGGGTACGGCTTTTAAAAGAACGGAACGGAATACGTTCCTTTTGAGATTTTTGACGTTCCGTTCCTCTACTTGTTTTTACTCTTTTTCTCATAAAATTTGGGTCCAAAACTGTAACTTTAGAATTGCTAAAATTTGAATTTCATTCTATTTGGTGTATTTAAATAAAAATAACCTCTTATATCCCAAAAATATTTCAAATTCCTTTTCAAGTTCAAGTAAAAAAATTGTCCTTGCAATTTTTTTGCACCTCCGAAAACCAAAAATACAGTATTTTACAAGAACGGGAACGGAACGGGAACGTATACCCGTTCCTGACAAGCGGAACGGAACGGACGGGAACGGGTATAGTAAAAATATGGAACGGAACGGACGGGACGGATAAAGCGAGAGAAGGAACGGAACGGAATACGTTCCGAAAAAAAGTGGAACTTTGGAGACACTGGTTACAAAGTTTTAATGAACAAATGAAAACCTCTGTAAAAACATATTAATCATCAAAAGATCCCATGCCTTTTTTTATCAATCACAATCATTCAATGAATGACTTCACTTTTCCGCATCCGGCTGATGCATAGGTTTTTAACCCACCACCTCCTCCTTCTTCCACACTTCCTTCTTTCCTTTAAGTGATTTTTTTACACTTTCCAAGGAAGGAAGAAAGTTGTGACTCATTTTCGAAAAAAAATAGTCTAACCCTTTTTCCCTTAAAAAATCATTTTTCCCATAAATTTTGTGTTTAAGATTGAAATCAATTTTGTAAACTAACTTGTTTATATATTTTTTTCAGTTTTTGGTTGGATTTTTCGTATGCTCTGTATTTTTGACGCTTTCATCAATTTGTTGTTACTTTGTGCTAAAGAAAATTTCCAATAAAGTCTCTGAATCTATGAGACCATCAACAATGCGATATAAGAAATGGAGATTCTGTAAATTTGCTGTTGAACCACTTCGAATTCTTAAAAGATTTTGCTTTTCAAAAGCTGAAAACAAAAATCGAACACCAAAAAATATTTCAAATTCATTTGGTCAACATGAAAAGGTTGGTTTTGTTTTTCAAATTTACAAATTAAAGAAGGTAGATAGGGTGATATATTGATTAAATTTTTCATAAGCTTACCATGCTTAAGAATGCCAGAGCAATTGATTGGTATACGGTATTTACTAATCATTTGACTTTGTTTTTATGAACATGTTGTATCAGTTTATTTAAATATTATTTTAAAGAATCTTACAGTATTTATTTCTTTTAGCTAAGCACTGAAACAATTGTAACAATGGCTCCGAGATCAATTGAAGGATCAACAGGAACTTTACGGCCAATTACTCGACCACAAATTGCTCCTCCTCCACCACCTCCAAAACCATCAACAGTTGGAACACCATCAACAAATACAAATACATTTCGACCAGCAAGACCTCCACCACCAGTTTTTTCACAACCAATTCGAACTGCTCCACCACCTCCTCCTCCAATATCTGCAAAGCCAACCTTCCTGACATCTTGTGCCATTCCAAGCCTTCCTCCATTTGAAAAAGATCCAATTCAACTTCGACGAAATGAAGTCCTCTGGGCAGAATATGAAGAAAGAATTTCACATAAATTCGCAGATTTCGCTGATGAATGTGCTTCAGATGATGAAATGTTTTAGAAAAATTAATGAAAGATATCCGCTGATTTGATATATCCGGTTTTTAACATTCCTTCTCTTTTTGTATTATTATTTTTCTCTTTTTTGTTTAAACTTTGTTCTCTTCTTTAATATTGTTTTTTCCTTTCCTTTTTTTGTTTCCTATTATTTTACCAAAGCACTCATTTTAATTACTGGTCTCATTTAATACACATCCGAAATATCTGTTTTTTTTCCTGTTTTTGTAACTGAACAATAAAGATATTCTATCAAATTTTATACTGTACGTATTTCACAAAAAAATGTTAGCCTCTAATTTTTAAAAAACTTTGGTTTTTTTAAATACCGTAATCTTTGCTAATAAATAGACAACGTTGTACAAAATTCTCATAATTGTGAGTTATCTCGTTCTTAAAAATTAATGAGTATTATAGTAATCTTTGCACATTACAGTAGCGTTCAAAAGTTTTGACACAAAATGTTTTTTCATTAGAACTTTTTTTTCTAGCAGGGGGAGATTTATGAAACCTAACTATATTTTGAAGCCCTATCTAGGGGCTATCCAAAAAGCCCATCTTTATACTCTGAGGGTCTTTACATGAAAAGTTCCGAATTTTTAAAAATAATTTGGTGTTCAAAAGTTTTGACACAAACTTTTTTTGATTTGAAAAAATTGTTTTTTTACATTATTTTAGTGTTCAACTGATTAAATTATAATTTAAACATCTATATTTATCATATTCGGAGCCTTTGAATCCATAAAAATATCAAAAACACAAATTGGAATGAGTGTGAAATACTGTATTTTGGCAAATTTCGGTGTTTTTGCGGGACCTTTATATCGGTGCACCAGCGGTGCAGGGTGACACCAAATACATTTTTGGGTAGTCCTATATATCACTAATAAGTATGGGAAGTTTCATATACCCAACTTCAATACCCGCTGCAGGTCGATTTTTTGAAAGTGTCTCGTTTTTGACAGTTTTTCATAGTTTTTGTCATTTTTCAACAATTTTCTGCATTTTTCGACGTTTATGGTCTATCTTTGATTTAATGACCTGAAGCGGGTATTGAAGTTGGGTTTATGAAATTTCCCATACTTATTAATGATATATAGGACTATCCAAAAATGTATTTAGTGTCACCCTGCCCCGCCGGTGCACCGATTTATAGGTCCCGCAAAAACACCAAAATAGACCGAAATACAGTATTTCGAGCTCATTTCAATTGCTGTCTTAGGTATTGTAATGGGTTCAAATATCCCAAATATGATAAATATAGATGTTAAAACTATGATTTAATCATTTGAACATTAAAAAAATGCAAAATAAAAATTTTTTCTAAGCAAAAAAAGTTTGTGTCAAAACTTTTGAACACCAAATTTTTTTTTAAAATTCGAAACTTTTCGTGTAAAGACCCTCAGGGTATAAAGTTGTGTTTTTTGGATAGCTCCTAGATAGGCCTTCAAAATATAGATAGGGTTCATAAATGTCACCTTACTACAAAAATAGTTCTGATGAAAAAACATTTTGTGTCAAAACTTTTGAACGCTACTGTAGTTAAAATAACAAATTTTTTATGAATCATCCAAATTCATTTTGTTATATTTGATCAATGTCATTTCAATTTTCTTCATTCTTTCTTAGGCTACCCTCAAGCAGCGATGAATATTTCATCATTCTTATTTAAAAAAAAAACTTGTTTGTTCTACTTTAGCGTAAAGCTTCGTAAAAAGCATAACACTGTAATCAAAATACTGCAGTTTAGTGTTTTCGATAGAGATTTTTTTGCAAGTCTCGACTTAGAATAACAGGCTTTAAAAAAAAATATTGCATCATTCTCATGATTCAAAAACTCAAGCATGTTGAATCATGTCTCAGCCGCATAAAAAACCCTGCTATTACATCATAAAATTATCAGACGTAATTGAATGGGAGCAGCAGATCGCTCTCTTTTTATTGGGTTTTGCTTAAACGATGTCTGAACAGATAAAACTAGAGTTTTTAAAGGGTTAAAAAATTAATAAAAGTGTTCGCAAGGATTTAATTTTTAACGGTGAACAGAGTGCGGCATTATTTAATCATGTTTTTTATTGATACCCGTGTTGAATGTTTCATTGCTAATAAGATTTCCAATTTTTTAATTGATTCAAAAAGCCATGCTAAAAATATTTTTTAGATGACAACAAAAAGGGATGGATTGTTTTTAAAGCAGCAACAGCAACTTTCTGTATCCAGTCATTCTCATTCTTCTGATGAACGTCCTCAATTTTCCAATCTTAATTTAAATCAAAGTTTAAAATGTACAAATGTTCAAACTTTTAGCAAATCATGCAATGACAAAAATTACGGTAAAAACAACACAGCTACATTTCTACAAAATCCAAATATTAATTTAAAGTTATTTATTTCCTTGTAATTTATTATTATCTTTAATCTTCGTCCGAATGAGCATGAAGGCAAAGAAAGAAAGTTTTGTAGAATCGCAGCAACAATAATAATATCAGGTTATACAGTAACCGAAAATTACCAAGAAAATCGAATTAAAGTTACAAAAGATTTCTCTTTTAAAACTTCAAAGAATTCAAATTTAATCGTTAAAGCCGATCAAGATAAAGAATCTGAAAAGCGTTGGAAGAAAGATAAGAATTCTTCCAGCCTTAACAGTAGCACCTTATCACTTCATATTGCGGCATATGAAAATTCTGTTGAAGTTGATTCAAATGAAATTCAAGATTTACCAAAGAAATCCACCAAAAGAATTTTTGATTCTTTAACAAAATTTCAAGCACCTCAAGCAAGATATAAAATTTTTGTGCATTTTTAATCCAAATTTTGCATATTTCAGAATCACTTTGAATTTCCTCGACAAATGGAAGGCAATAGTCAAGGTCAAGGAGGAGGAGCACCAGAAGTTCAAAAATTTACAGCATCGCAAAAATTACTTGCACCAAATCAAGGAACTCCATCATCAAATTCAAACTTTGCATATGCGGCATTACTGAAAAAGCATCTCACTTTTAGTGATGACAAGGCAAGCATTTTTTAATGGCTTTCATTGATGATCAAAGCCAATGCTATGTTTTTTAAGATTGAATATGATCCACAAGAAGTTCTTCGAATTATTAAAGATTCAAAGGCTTTACTTGCTGCTGAACCAACCTTACTTGAAATTCAACTTCCATGCATCGTAGTTGGGGATATTCATGGTCAAGTAAGTTGTTGGATATGATAGATGCCATGGACGTCAGCAGGATAAGGCACATACCTATTTCATGTTGACCGCCTTTGATCTTTTGCCGCCATCGGCAAAAGATCACAGGCTTTTGTCAAGTTTGGATGGGATCTCTGTGTTTCTCTCTGTTGAGGTCCATGATAGATGTCATTCGTTACATAACAAATGGCATCTATCTTTGGCATAAATGTACATTGTTTTACAGTATTTGGATTTACATCGAATTTTTGGAATGCTTGGACAAGGAAATAAAGCTGGACAAGTATCAAGACGATATTTATTTCTTGGGTATGCTTGTATACGGTATCCTTTTTCCCCTCTAGGCATTATTGTTAATTACAGGGATTATGTTGATCGTGGACCAAATTCTTTGGAATGTATTATTACTTTACTTCTCAATAAATTGGCGTATCCAAAAATGTTTAATCTTTTACGAGGTAGTTTTAATTAATTTTGTATTACTGTACATTATCTCATTTAAGGTAATCATGAATCAATTGCAATTAATCGAGTATATGGATTTTGGCAAGAACTTCGGGATCGCTTTAATGATGATGATGGAAATATTATATGGAGAGCTTTTAATGATCTATTTGCCTATCTTCCATTAGCTGCAATTATCCATGGTCGAATTCTCTGTATGCATGGTGGAATTGGTCCAACCCTGAATTCCTTGGATGATATTCGAAATATTAAACGACCTTTGGAAGATCCAAATTCCAATCAACTTGCATGTGATTTGCTTTGGGCTGATCCGATGATTGATTTGAAGGGATATGTTCAAAATACTGTTCGAGGAGTTAGCGTTTATTTTGGTGAAGATGCAGTTGTAAGCCTTTGTGAAAAGCTTAAAATTGATTTAATTGTTCGTGCTCATCAAGTTAGTTCTTATCTTTTGAATGGTTGATGAGATATATGAAATCCTTTGTGTTTCAGATGATGTTAAATGGATATGGATTTTATTGTAAGCGTCGATTGCTAACAATTTTTTCTGCTCCAAGATATTATCCTGAAAAGAATAATAAAGGTGCAGTTTTAAAGATTGATAAAAATCTTAAAATTGGTTTCTTCTTGCTTAATCCTGTAACCCAAAATACTCGAGGTGAATCAAAATTCCGAAATGATTATGCTCAAAAGAATGATGATTCAAGTTATATGAGTCGACAAGGCTCTTCTGATTCATCCTCAAATGCTGGGCCTCCACCACCTCCTGCAGCTGGGGGAGGAAGTGGAACCTCAAATTCAACAGAACAAAATAGCAATTCTGGCTTTAATCCTGTTTCACCTGATTCTGGAGCATTTTTGCAAAAGAAGTAGCGGGAAAAAAGAAGAGGCAATATAAATTTTATTTTTTTGATATATTTGTGTACTGATAATTTTTGTGTTTATGTAAAAGGAAATTTGATAAAATAAATTTAATTTATTATCATTTTCCTTTTATGAAATTTATTCATTCTTGCATGGAAAAATTTATAGATTCTACCGTAATTTCAGAAGTTTGAAAAAGGCTTTCTGCTAATGGAAAAGCCGATAGAACGGGAATTATTATGTTTAAAAAAGTGGTTTTATCATACCTATTTCACGTAGTTTAAAAACTGGTAAATCAAGAAATTTTATCATCGAAAAACAAAAAAAAATTAACTGATTTACAAAAGTCTCATTACGGTAGTTATTTTCACTTAATAGTTTATCACATAATTTTCAATCAATATTTTTGCTCAAAGAAACCTCCAACAAAAAATTTAAATTTTTAGATGAATCAATTGATGTGACAAAAAAACGATATTCTTAAATATTTTTTTCATCAAATTGCAATGGCCTAGTTTTTTTCTTAAGATAATTGTTATCTCTTTTGAGGAACAATAAGCGATAAAACCTCTTAGGATATTAGTATCATAGAAAAACAAAATTGATTACAAAAAAGAGATATTTAAAGATTAATAAAAATAGAAAAAATCAGTCATACTTTTTTATTCGTATCAAGTTATATCTCTCTTCTGCTGTCAGCTCTTTGTTTTCTAGAAAAATTAAAGGAAATTCAAAAATGTTTCGCTTCGTTTCATTTTTCGTAATTCTTGCATTAATTACGATTTGTTATGGCTGTCAATCGGGTGTTAGTAGTGTTGCTCGAGATATGCAAAAACGAAATCCTCAAAGTAATTTTTATAGTTGTGATTCTTTTTTGTTAATAAATGTATTTTTTAGAATGTATGCAATGTCCTCCAATTGAAATATCAAAAGAATGCAATTATGAATCGATGGATAAATCCCTTACCTGTGGTCAATCCCATATTGATGTTTATACTTATTGGAGCAGCAAAAAACAAATGTGTGCGAAACTTACCATTCATTGTTCAGCAAAACCACCAAAAACAATTGATGCCCGGCTTGCTATTGAAGAATTAAAGCCAACTCCAACTCTTTCAATTCCAAAACCTCTTGAAAATTTTACCATGGCTTCAGAATCTCAAAATCAAACTTCAACCTTCACAAATGAAGAACTTCAATTTGTTGAAGATGGCTCTGGAACTGAAATCCTTTTTGATGAATCCAATGATGGTCAAATTTATTCTTATATTTCAAAGGAAGAAAAATTCCATGCTTTTTCATATCTGACTTGCAACGATGAAGGAAAATGGGAAACTACTGATGTCGATGGAAAGAAAATTGAAGGTTTTGAAACTGTTCATTGCATTGTTCAAAAAGTTTAATTTTGTTTTGTTTGATTTTTTTTGTTTTTGAAATTTTGTTGTTTTTATCCATTTTTTGTATTGTATTACTTTTATAAAAAAATTTTTTACAAATATTTTTAAAAGGGAAAAAAATCTTATTATTTTACTTTTATCCAGGAAAAAAATAAGATTACTGTACCTGTTTTGGAAATCTCTTTCAAAACAATTGAAAGCGAACATTGTTTTTGTTTTTTGATCGATCAGAATCTCTTGAAAAATGTGCCCCAATTCTTTAAAATCAAAAAAGCTAGATATAATTTGAAATTTCTTTCTTTTTTGTTTTTTTGTTTTTTGTAAATTTGTAAGAAGTAACCTTTTTACAAAAATCTGTTTATTTTTTTGAACCCTTGTAGTATAGCTTTTTCTTATAAGAATTTTGTGTGTTTTTCGTTATCAGAATGACAACAATTTTCATTTTTAGATTTATACTTTTTAAAGCAAGGTTTAAGTAAATAAAAGAATATTGTTGTCTCGAATACTGTAAGAAACGTTTATAGAAACCAAATAATGCAGACTATTAACAATCCGAATTGCTTTATTTGAATTATTCATTTGCTGCAGATTTTTTCCCATCATGCATCCAGCCAATGAATCATTGAATGTATCCAATTGGTGACTGTTTTTTAAAAAAAATTTAAAATTTAAATTTCTGATCGAAAAGAAACATTGTCTGCCTTTTTGTTGATGATGAAAAGCAAGAAAATTCTTAAGACTTAATGTGTGAACATTTCGTTTCAGACAAAACACATTTCTGTCTCTTTTCATTTTTGATGAATCAGTGATTTTTTTAAAAAAGAAAATTTTGTTAAAAATTAGTTTTTTTTTAATTGAAAAAATTTGAAAAGAACTATTAAATTATAAAAATTTTATTTGATAAAAATTGCATAAACTTTAAATAATCAAATGAGGTACATTTTTACATACAAAAAATGAGAATTTAATGGAATTGAAACAACAAGTTTAAACTTAACGTTCACGAGTTGCAGTAGTTTTTTCATGACGAATATTTCCATCAGAATCTTTGTAGCTTTTTTCTTGAACATGAACGGTTTCTTTCATGGGTTCACCGGTTACGGCTTCTTTCACAGCGCTTGCAGCATCTTTGACACCTTCCTTCAATTTTCCAAGGGCTGTCTTTTCTTCATATGGAACTTCTTGTTTGGTAACTTCTTTATGAACTTCAACTTTTTTGGTATTCATGATTTAGGAGTTGATAGGGATTGGAATTAACAGTAATATCTATAAATGTACAAAAAATTATTTTCTAAAAAAGACACTTTTTGAAAGAAAAAATACACGAAAGCGGAAAAAGAGAGAAACAAATTCAGTTGCATTTTTTGTGTTTTTCAGCTTCCTTTTATATTCGGTCTTTTTTTTTTGTTTACATGTTTTCTTTTTCAAGTATTTTTTGGGCGCACATGTCCGAAGTCCATCCTTTTTCTTGCTGTTGTTGTGAAAGAAAAAGAGAAGGATGCTTTTTCTGTGTTGTTTTGAAACATTTTGTTTAGCGTAAACAACTTTAAGCATCAAAGATGAAAGAATGACACGTTGTTGCGGAAGAAGAAAACTAAAACTAAAAAAGAGGATAAGTGAATGTACTTTCATTTATTGTGTGATTCAACTTGATAAGAACTCAAAAAATAAACAACAACAATTTTATCATTTTTTGGAAATTGATTTTTCTAGTTTTCAGTGTTTTTGATTTTTAAGTATCACAGAAAATGGTGATATTTTGTATATAAAATTAATCGGATTATGTTGATCCACTTTGTTTTTGTTTATGTTGTGTTTTTTACATAACTTTTTTTAAAATGGTTACAAAAAGAAGTGGCTGTAAAATTTAAAAAATATTTAAAAATAACAATTTTTATTGATTTTTCTTTTCTTTAGTTTGTAAAAATCTTTTACCAAATTTACAAACTTTTTTAGCAACAAAAATTACAAACGCAATAGCAACTGCAGTTACAGTAATCAAAAATGCAATTACATCAATGGAATACAGTACCCAAAAAGATTGATATCTCCCTTGAGTTTGTAAAGTGCCGGTATCTCCAAATTGTGCCGCAAATTCGGCATATTTTACAACCCTTTCGGCAGAGGTTGTTGGCTTGGCATTTACCATTTTTGAAAGAAGTTGTGCATTTTTTCGATATTCGCCATTGCTGATTATTTCTTTAATTGCTGCAACAATGGATTCCTTGGAAATTTCAGATTTGTCAAGTTTAAGAGCAGTTCCTCGACGAACAAGTAATTGAGAGTTTCGTTTTTGATCCGCAAAAACCGGGATACAAATCATTGGGACACCTTTTGTTGAACCTTCCATCACAGAATTCATTCCACCATGAGAAATGAAAGCGAGAAGTTTGGGGTGATCTGAAAAAAATACAGAAAATTAAAGGGAAATATCTTTTGGAATTTAAAAAAACATAAATTCAATTTTAAAACTTAAATTGATCATTCAAATTTTTTACCAATGTTCAAATTCAAAATTCTTAACAAAATTTTTAGGTCAAAATCGAAAATCTCGATTTTATTATCTTCCATAAATCTTACCCAAAATATCATTTTGTGGTAACCATTTACCAGTAAAAACATTTGAATACCCTTTTGCAATTTCATCTTCATCTTTTTCGTATTTCCAAATAAAATTAATTTCAGGAAATTCGGCAAAAGCTTCCAAAAAGGCTTTTTTGTATTGAGAAGGCATTTTATGACTTTGAACAACTGAACCAAAGGAAAATAAGATTACACCTTTTTTGGCTGAATCAAAGATATCCGTATATTTCTAAAAAATTTATTATTGTTAATTAAGTTTTTAATTTTTAAATTTACAGTAATTTTGAGTAAATAACTAGATACAGAAATTCGTTTCACATAATTTGTCAGATTACTGTAGATGCCCATGAATTCATTAAAGCTACAGTAATCTAACGAATTTAAACGGAAAAGTTACTGTAGTTATTAAAAATGGGTTCAAACCTTTTCTAATGGATGTGCTTGAATTTTTCCAAGTCCAGCCATATAAATGACTTTATGCGTAATTGGCATGGCATAATCAACATGCTCATCACTGTTTACGAAATAGAAAGCTGAATCCGCAACTGCTTCCTATAAAAAAAAGTTTTTGGCTATTTATAAACAACAAAAAATAGAATTTCCAAACCATCATATTAAAATTAGGTAAAACTTTTTTAATTGCCATTTCACTGCCTTTTGTAAACATTGAAGAAAGAAAAGCATTTTCCATTAAAAATCCAATAAAAGTTCCAACTCTTTCAAAGAATCCCATTTGATCTGTACTTGATGACATCATTCCTAAAATCGTCATGTTGGTTACTGTAAAATACCGTAACCGTATTAGGATATCTTACCAGGAAGATATGACGGATGCATTTTAATTCCAAGTGATGAAGCACTTGATGATGAAAGTGATCCGGCATAAGTTGTAATATATTTCTTTAATCCAATTTTATGAAAAATTCCAACTCCACACGCTTCAAATAATTCTGTAAATCCCAAATCAAAATTCTCAGCTTTTAACTTTTCCAAATTTTCAGTGTCGTTCAATACTTCTAAAATGTACAAAAATGTGTTACGGTAATGCCAAAAATTGTGCAAACATACGTCCACAAAATGTTTCTGCTAAAGTTGTAAATGTTGACATCATCTATAAAAATTAGAAAATTATCACAGTAATTTTGGTAATTAAACCAATATTTTTAATTTTTTTTGAAATTTTGATTTTAGAAAATTTAAAAAAACTCTTACACCAATCATTTTAAACATGGATTGCTCTTCCCAAACTCTATCCTGCATTTGCATCATATTATTTTCAAGACTTTCATTTCTTGGCATTGTATAATACCGTATACTTTTATGCTTTGATCCTGTGAATGTAATATGTTCATTTAAAACTGGCTGATAAACAACCTAAAAAATTATGCAAATTAGTCTTTTAAATAGTCAAACTTTTAATAGATTACTTAAAATAATTAATATTTAAAGATAATTTTTAAAAAAACTTACAACATCATGCCCAGCTGCGGCAATTGTATCAGCAATTTTACCCGTAAATGTTACATGAGATGGCCCAAATTTTGGATTATAAAATAATATTTTATAACTTTCAACATTTGAAATAAATAATATTACTCCAAAAATGAGTACCAAAAATGAATTCATTTTTTACGATACTTTTTTGGTGTTGATTAAAACAGACAAAAATGTTTTCATTTTTATACTTCAAAAAAGGGTGAACTTTGTAGACTTACACAAAAAAGGTACATTATTTTTGCTGTCTTGATATCACCTTTCTTCCCGAGGTCTGAGTTTGACACAAAAATTTTTTTGACAGGAATTTGATTCTTTTCACGTTTTTGTGTTAGATCAGTCACAAAACAAGAACGAAAATAATGGAGTCTTTTTGGTGTTTGTGATTGATTTTTTGTGTATACACCATTTTTTTTCTTCAACTGTTTCCCACAAATGGATTATTATATTTCACAAGTTTCTTTTTCATTTTTTTTTGGATGAAACTAAAATGATAAAGATTGCTTTCTCTACTTACAGCTATTTTTGTTTGATTATTGCGAAACTTAAATGAACTTTATGTTTTGTGCCAACAAAATTACAAGGTTGCTAAACTTCTTGTTTTAATTTCTGACATGCTACATTTTGTAACGCCCAATTTATTTCAAATCATTCTTCACTTAAAGGGCGAGATGCACTTTCAACAAAACCAAATCCGTCTCAACATCGTCTTTTGAGCTTGATGTTTTTATTGTTTAATGTATTTTTATTTATATGCATTGGTTTATAACTGGGTACTTTTTATTCAACATTTTAAAAGAATAGAAGCTAAAAAACAAAATCATTGTCTAACAACGGTTTAAAGCAAAGAAAAAATATGATCATAGAAAAAGGAGATTAAAGGTTTAAACCAAATCGGAGATGAATGTGGGCCAGAATCTTTAAAGTATTTGAACCATTTCAGGATACTTCAATTTGAAATGATCCAAATCCGTACATAAACTCATTTCAAATGCTTTTTGAGTCATATCTTTTGCTTCGGAAATTCTTTCCGCTGAAAGATAACAAATAGCAAGATAAACTCGGGCCTTTGTAACATCAAGAACATATTCAAGGGGATCAGCCATTAGAGATATAACTTCTTCCAAGTATGAAATACTTTTTGTAATTTCATCCATACCAAAATATACTCTTGATAAATTGAATAACATTTGGGCCAAATGAATTTTGTAATCATTTTTGACCGAATAAGTTTCTCGCATCTAAAAATGGGCTTTTGAAAAAATTCTGATTTTTTATTGGTACTGTTTCTCATAATTATTGATTACCTGTTTTAAAAGAGATTCCAATTTAGTGACATCTGCTGGGGAAGGCTTTTGTTTCTTTGAATATTTAACAGATTCGTAATAAATTTGAGTTCGTTTTGAGGTATTTTCATCTTCTGCTTCAATTTTGCAAAGACGACAATGACATTTAAATTGCCAATATTCCAATCTTTCTGAGCGATAAGGAAACAAAGGATGTGTGTAAGCAAGACAAATTTCATCTCCTTTTTTGATATTTGTGCTTGCATGAACAACCATTACATCACCGTAAATATTTCGATGAGCATTTGCTAGAAAGGAACATTTGAAGTTTAATTTGTTAAAGAGAGATAACAAACCAATGCATGAATGATTAAAATAGGATGGAAGAATAAATAAATGAGAATTTTCATTGACCTCTCGAAGAGAATCATCTGAAGAAAAACAATTGAATGCACAAATTTTTTGAATCCGAGCAGCATCAATTATACCTAAATAATATAATTTTTCTAATAAAATTTCTCTTTAAATGTACCATCTGGAATTTTATCATCTTTTCTTAAATCTCCAGAATATAGATCATAAACTTCATTAGCTTTTTGTGGATTCTTTTGAACATTTTCCATTGCTCGAATTGCTTGCAGCATTTCTGCAGCAGTACCTTCAGATTTTCGAATTAAATTAATTGAAACTAATCTTCCAGGAAAATCTTTGCTATAACTTGATGAAAATGATTTCGAAACTACAAGCAAAGTTCCTTTTTCAATATCCTTGGATGCGATGATTCCTCGACCTAAATATTATGAATTTAGAAAGGCGTTCTTTTATGTTTTTAAAGTTAGTTTTTTTTGTGGTAAACTTATGCAAATTTTTATCGTAACCAAAAATATTTGCCTTGGTTAAAAAATTTAATGGTATGATTACGGTAAATAAGAAATTTTTAGGTTTTTTTCTTCATTTGTCAACCTGATGCAATCGCGGTTACATGATACTCGGATTATTGATCCGAGTATCGTGTAAAAATTATACATTTTTATATTTGTTTTTCATGTCTGATTTATAGTGTAACCTTAATATAAGGGTATTTGTTTAAACTGTATGTTTGCTGTATTGCTTTGGCATTGCGTTACCGAACGTCCATTGCGTGTTAGACTTTGTCCAACACCAAAGCTTACGCAGCCAAAGTACCCCCTCTCCTGAGGAGAGAATCTCCTTTACTTTGTTCTCGTTTGAGTTTAGTATATTATTAGCTCCTTGTCAGAGTTAAGATGTGTGCTCCGGCCCTCTTACTCATCATTCAGTATTTGTGTTAATAAGTATTCGTGTTATTATAATTTGTTTAACCCACGGTTATAACAATTTATTTGTATTTCTTCAAACAGTTATTACTCGCTTACTTTAACTTTTACTTGTTTTTTCAGGATGATGAAAGGTGCCGGATTTATTATAATGTTCGTTGCTGGCTTCTTTTACAATGGCTACAAGTTTTCCTTTTCTGATATCACTATTATTACATCTCAAAGCATTAATATTACTAATCCACAACTTTCTAAATATGTTATCAATGTTCAAGCTTTAAATAAAGGCCCTGATGTTTCATATTTTATTCATCCTGTTTCAATGGAAGAAAGTCAACATTTATCAAATATTACTGCTTTTGAAGGAATGAAACAACTTCAAGTTTTACAAACGGATGAACCTGTTGAAGATGATCATGGATATATTTATTACAAAATTGAACTTGCTTCTCCATTGAAGGCTGATACGATTTTGGAACTTCAAATTGAATATGTTTTGTCAAATTGGCTGAAGATTTCTCCTGTTGAAAATAGTCAACATCAATCACGGTAAGTGTTAATGGTTTTTATTCCCATGATGTCTCTTTTCATTATCAGTATCTCTGGAATCGGACTTTGACATCGCATTCTGTAACACGAGAAGTCGTTACCTAAGTATTAATCACAACAACTTTGTTTTGCTATTCTCATACCTCACATGTTTTTTTTTCAGATTAATGATGTGGAAAGGCTCTTCAAATTATGTCAGCGTTTATCCAATAGAAAGTGATGAAACTTTCGTGATTCTTGCAAATGGTAGTAAAGTTCTTGCTTTCACCGGCACAAAAATGGATGATAAAATTTTCTATGGTCCAACTAAAGATATTCCACCATTAACTTACGTATGTTTCGTTTTGATAATTCTTTATTTTAAAATGTATACATTTTTTAGAACAATGTTTCAATTCATTATGAATACCGTATTCCATCGTTTGATTTGAAAAAAGCTTCTGATTTTTTGTTTCAAAAATGGTACAATAATTTTTCAAACTATCAATTATTCATCTGTTTGGTATTGATCCCATCTTTGGTTTTTGTTGGTCTTATGTTTTTTACTAATTCTTTTTTGAAAAGTAGTAAACCACATGATTCTGTTAAAGTAAAATAGGCTTTATTTAGATTGTTTTTTGTTGATGTTTATGTTTGTTAAATTTTGTTTGTTGTTTTATTTCAGTTATAAAGTTATTATCTGATACACTATTCATTGTCTTATTTAATAGTTCGCAATCTAATCAACAATATCTTTAACATTCAAAAAATTCTTGTTATCGTAATGAATTAGAATGACAAGTAACTTCAACAAAGAATCCAAAAGCAATATCGATTTTAAAAATATTTTTATTTAAAAACATTTAAATTAATGAAACAAAAACATCAACAACCAAAATTAGTTCTCTTCCATATTCTCACTTTCACCTTCAACATCTGTTTCTGTAATCGCTGCTTTTTCTTCCACTTCCTTAACTTTAGATTCCATAAATTCAAGAAGTTGATTATCTCCACCTTTATGCTCTTGTGCATTCATAATACAAAATACCACAATATCAACAAAATTATCAGCTTCAACATCAGCGGTCCAACTAATTCTTGCAATTTGTTCATCTTTAATCAAATGTACAGCAATTACATTCTACAAAAAAAGACAACATTAAAATTTAATTACAGTAATCCAATCCAACAAACCTCAAACATTCGAAATAATGTTGCTGGTTTTTTCAATTCTTTTTTAGTTCTTTTTGGATCAATTGCAAGATAATCAGGAAGATCATAGCCATCAACTTGTTCAATGGTAAGATTTGGATCAAGAGTTCGAAGATTAAAAGCAAGCCATTCTTCGGATCTTGAAAAGTAAATTGTTTGATGACTGCTGACATTACTGGTTCGAAGGGATGAATATTCCATTAAATCTTGAGGTACAAGAACATTGTAATTAAAATTCTTTCTCATTAAAACACCTTGAATCAAATCTTCTGTATGTAAATCGGTGACAATTGAACCAACAAGTCGAGCAACTTTTTCAGATGCAAATCTTAGGTTAAGTTTTTCAGTATTTCTCGGCATATGAATTTCCAAATTTGAAAAATCAGGATTATTTTCGAGTAATCTTTGTAGGCCATTTCTTAGTCGACTCATTTCACCTTGTTCACCATGAACCAAAATTATATGATGCGGTTTTAATCTTGTAACAAAATCGGAGGTTTGATTGAAATCAGTATGTGCCGAGAAACTGATATATGAAATTTGCATTCGAACAGGAATTCTTCGACCAGTTAGAGTTACAATTTCTTCAGGTTCTGATAAAATATGTTTGGCAAGGGTTCCTTCAACACAGTATCCAGCAACAATGCAACCATTCTTTGAATCAGGACACCATTGTTCAAAGAGTTGTCGAGAGAGACCTGGTTGAAGCATACCAGGTGATGCAAGAATAACACAAGGACCAACATCATCAAAGTGATCAGAATTCTAAAAGCATACTGTATTAGTAAAGTTCAACATTTGTTAGTCTAACCTTTAAATAAGTAATATGTTTGAAGACAAATGGATTATTGTTAACAAGATTTCGTTGAACCTTGGAATTCATACCATTTACAAATGTTTGATAAACGCTCATACATTTCTTTGCCAAACTACTTGCATCTAAAAAAGGCATACTGTAGCTTTAAAGTATCGAGATAAAAAAAATTACACAAAATTGGAATAGTATGAAGTTCAGGATGAGCATGCCAATATTCATCCAAGATTAATAAAAGTTCTTGTGCTCGACCAAGTGCAAATACCGGAATTAAACATCTTCCACCACGTGTAACAATTTCTTTAACCGTATCCGTGAAACGTTGTTCACGAACTTCTCGGCTTTCATGTGATTGTGTACCGTAAGTTGATTCCTAAAAATCAATGATAAGAAAAGATTAGCGAATGCAAAAACTAACAGAAATCAAAATATCTGGAGTAACTTCAGGAACTTCTGCAGCTCGTAAATGTCGATCTTCTTCACATGAAAAATCACCAGTATATAAAATTCGAACAGTATCAATTTCAATCATAAACATGCAAGCTCCAAGAACATGCCCAGCAACATAAGCTCGAAATCGAACTCCATTCACTTCTTTCTGTTCTTTAAAATCAATGCATTCAATTTTGCTCATACTTTTCTCGACATCATCTTCGGTATACAATATTCGATCACCACCAGGACCATTTTTAGCAACTTTAACAAAATCTCCCAGCAGAATACGATAGATTGCTTTACTTGCATGGGTCATAAAGCATCGTCCCCGAAAAGCTGTTTTAGTTAACAACCATGGCAGAGCACCACAATGATCAAGATGAAAATGTGTAATTAAAAGTAAATCTATCTCATCAACATCAATATAATCCAGAAAGGGAAGAGAATCAATTCCATGCATACCAGGATGAATACCACAATCAAGCTAAAATATGGAAGGCATTTACAAAAAAATTATAATAATGAAATGAACGAACTAAGATCTTTTTGCCTTTGAAATTGAGAAAATGACATGATCGACCAACTTCTTGTCCAGAGCCTCTGGAAATGTATATTACAAATTGTTAAATAATAAATAAAGTAATAAAGAAACTTACAATGGTATAAATTGTAAAACATCAGAGTTTACACTTCCATATGGTTCTTCTGTTCCTGAGTCCAATGAAATACCAGGGAAATTACCATCATTAACCATTGCAGATAAATAACAACAACAGCTAAAAAATTAAATGAAAGTAGTTTTGTTAAAACTTAAAATTTTGCAACAGCAGCAAAATTTTATAGTTTGCTTTTAAAAAAATTCAAGACATTTTTAGTTGACAGAAAAGTATGGCAGAATGCCAAAGGCAACAAAATAGTTTTGTTTTTTTTTCCGGAGAGGAACTTCGGTGTTTGCTTTTATGAATCTGTATTTGCATAACAATGCTTCAGAAACTTTATATAACCTTAATAGTTTATATAAAATATTTACAAAGCTAAAACATGTTTTAAACATGCACAATTTATTTTTTTGTATTTTCTCTGATCCAAAGTTTTATAAAAGTAATATATAATATTTGTATTTTTCAGCTTTATCAAATCTTTTGTCTCTCTCTTTCTCTCAAAATAGTATATCTATGATGGGGAAAGATTCTCCGGATTCGTGCAATGAAATTACAATGGCAGAACTTGTATCACGTTTTCCACTTCATAGGTCAGAAAGGAAAACACAACTGAAATGGATTATCTGTTTTACTGGAAACAATGATTATTTTGTAAAAACAATGGCAATTGATTTTTTTGAACATTTAAAAATTATATTCGGACCTCTTAATGTGATGCTTCGTGAACCTCTTGAAGAGTTTATTGATATGTGTAAGATTGATCTTGAATGTACAGGTACAGGTAAAATTTCTGATATGAATGTCTTCAAAGCAAAATTATCTGAAACTCTCAATGTTAAACGTAAATTGATACTGTAAGTTTCTGTTTTTTAAATTGTTTTGAGTACCGCATTATTAGGACGTAGTTTTTTGGGATATAAAATTATAGAAGGTCTTCACGGACAATTAATTAGGACAAATTTTTGTAAGTTTGGGACATTGCTTAGGTGACTGCAGATTTGAGAATTTATTAATTTTTTCCTCTTCCAGAAAAATATTTATTTTAACAATATCGAATTTAGAGATTCAGATGTAGAAAATTGTAAAAATTGTTCAATTTAAGGAAGCTAAGATTCTTAAAAATACTGTATGATATAGTGGGTTTCGGTTTTTATACCTTGCGTTATCTATCAATTCATAAAGTAGATCAAATTCTTTATTTTAATAAATCCACAACTTTCAGCCTACCAGAGCAATGTCCCCAATTGTTGGCCTCAAAAAAATTTGATCCTAAAAGTTTGTCTTTGATTCTCTCAAAAATATGTAGCAACGTTTCTTTCAAATTTGACTAATCTATTTTATTTTTTCAGAGATAGCTTAGAATGGGTTAGAAGGGAACGAGAATATTTCGTTATTCAAGGAATCCTGAATACAGATGAAATTATTTTAATTCAAGAAACGTTTGGAATTGAACCAATTATCATTGAAATTTTTGATACAAATTGTTATCGGCAACTTGATCAAGGTCCATGGAGATCAGTTCGTTCATCAATGAAATTTAATGTTAACAAGAAAGCTGATCTTCCTATACTATATCAATCAATGGTGGATTATTTATTTAAAACAATGGATATTGATCCTCATCATAAAATTGTAATTTATTTAGTTCATTTTGGATTAAAATATTTTTAGTTCTTTAGTTTCCTGAACGGGTATGTATTCATACTGCAACTGAATATGATCGGGTAATACTTTCTTCCCCTGAAATGTTTAATGGCTGCTTTAAAGAGCTTCAGCCTGAAGGTTGGAAAGAGCCTATTGAATTTCCAAAAAGTCCTCTTGAACTTGAATATGTTTCACCTGAAGAAGAAGACGAATATTTTCCAGATGATAATGATGATGAAGAAGAAGAATGAAAGCTTTTTAATACTGTTTTAAAATTGTTGATTTTGTTTGGTTAACTTTTGTTGTTTTTATACGTAATAATAAATTATTACAGTAAGTTGGAATATACATTTGAACAGTTTTTTGTTTATCAATGAACAATAAAATGACAAGTATTTTACAGTATGAAAGTAAATAAGGAAAGTAATAACACCATGCAGTAATCTTAAAAAAATTATACAGAAACAATGAATTTATTTATTTCAAACAGAAACATAATAAAACATAGAGATCATAACAAAATAAAAAGAATGCACAAATTATAAAAAATAGGTTTAAAGGAATTTTTCCTTGATTTCTGGAATCTTAGCAATCAAGCTTTTCAATTGATCAGATGTAAAGGAGATTCCCTTCTTAGTAGGAGCAAGTTTGCCATCTTTTCCACGATAATATTCCCGAATATGAACATAGTTCTTGCCTTTGAAATCACCGGAAGTGACGAAACGATTATTGCCAAGGTCAATACTCTAAAAATTTGAAGAATTTATTCACAAGAACGGGTAAATAGAAAACTTACACCAGGTAGTTCAGAATCTTCGTTCTTGGACTTCTTTCCCTTCTTGGGTGGAGGAGTTTTTTCTTCCTCTTCTTCACTGTCACCACCATCTTCTTCTTCAGATTCGCTTTCAACCTTGCGCTTCTAAAAAATGGAAATTTTATTACAGCCATGACATAAAATAAAGAAATAAACTTGCCTTAGCTTTGCTCTTAGCTTCAGGTTTCTTGGACTTTTCAGGAGCTTCCTTCTTCTTGTCATTCTTCTTTGGCTTAACTTCCGGTTCAGATTCCACTTCTTCAGAGCTTTCTTCTTTCTTTGAAACCTAGAATTAATCATAAGAATTGGATAAATATGTTTATAAAAAATTCAACATACCTTTTCAGGTTCAAAATCAGATCCAGAATCAGAATCAGATGACATGTTTATTGATTAAACGTTTGTAAGTAATAATATAAAAATTAATTTAAGCGGTTAAAAAACTGGCTTAAATTTTTTTGTTTTGCGCAAAAAATTTTCAAAACAAAATTTTATGTCGCGTTTGAGAGACATTTTGCCAAAAAAGGGAGGGATAATTGAAAGTCAATTTTTTTAAATTTGTGTTGCAGTTACCGTAATTGAAAATTGTAATTTGCAAAGAATTTTTAAAATTTTAAACAATTTGGCAATTTTTTTATTTTTGTAAATTTTTTAATTTCAGTTACCAAGTTAAAGTCAATTTTGTGTTTACTGTAAAAAAGTACAAATTTATACAATTAATTTTATTAAAACATTACATACATTTTATTATAAATTACATTAATTACAAACATAAAATATTTATTAAATTATCAAAGTTGAATTCCTTTCAACCACAAAAAGCGCATCCGAAAGAAGGGGATACATGAATGACGTAATCAAAGTAAAAGCAAGAAGGGTCAAAAGTTTTGACCAAAATTGTTCTGAAAAAATAAATTCGTGCTTCCATTTTTGTGTCATTTTTGATAGCTGCTTTTTGGGAATTGTTGTTGTTTTTGTTGATACAATTTTGGCATTTTCGTAATATTGTATTGTTGCTTTTAAGCAATGATTATTTTTTGGATCATATCCAAAATCATTTTTTGCTTTTTCAATAGAATATGTGTTTGTGAGGGCAAGAAGATTAACTTCAAATCGGGTTAACAAAGGTTCAAGCTTGAATAAAAAGTAAAGCCATTCAGAGATAAATGCAATAAAATATACAAAATAATATGGAATTTTGAAAGCTGGAAGGGGGGCTTCCACACACGCAAAAAGCGGAAACCAAAATCCAATATTTTGAACAGCGTCTCCGCCATCCAAAATATTATACGCATTTCCATTTGTTGCAGATTCATGTCCATTTCGTAAAGAAATTTCAGCTTTTCTTAATGCCTAAAATATATGCAAATTTATTTCAATTTATAGCTTAAAAATCTTCCAATTACCAATGAAGTATTTTCTGCACTACTGTATTGACTTAAGCAAGGCTCAGATTTTGAAAAAGTTGCTCGAATAAATCCTTTTGTAATCATGTCAACAGTTTTTTGGGTACTTCTTATCTCTCCAGGACCATAAATCCCTCGAAGTCGAAGGGCACAAGTTTCAAGGGTTCCATTTTTGCCTTCTTGTAAAACTCTTTGCTCCGCGATACATTTGGATTTTGCATATGGAGTTAAAAACTGAAATCATATATTTAAAACTTTATATTATTTAAATTTTCAAAAACCTCTGTCAAATATGGTGCTGTTTCATCAAGATTAAAAACTTCTTCATTCCCAAATGCAACAGCTACCGTACTTGTATACAGTAATCGTCGGCAGTTTGCTTTTATGCAGGCTTCAATTACCAAATTTGTTCCTCCAACATTTATTAAATGGGTCATTTTTTCATTTAAACTAAAACAAGGATTTTATTAAAAACACTTTTACAGTAATTTTTTGTATAATAATATGTGTAAAAAATGTTTAACGAACCTTGCCCCTCCAGACATTCCATATGCGGCAAGATGAAAGCATGCAACACAGCCTTCCAAAGCTTCTTCCAATTTTGAACGATCCATAATTGACCCTTTTACAAGTTTTACATTTTTCCAATCAACATTAATATTTGGAAAAAGTGCAAAATTTAAATCCAACATTACCACTGAATGTCCTTCAGCTTGTAAATCCTTTGCTAAACATTGCCCCAAATATCCGCCTCCACCCAAAATGCACATTTTCATTGATTCTGAATTATTATTGTTATTGTTTTTATCTGCCATTTCAGACATTTCTGAGTTCAAAGTTTTCTTTTGTATTTTTAACAAATCTGCAAAAATAGGTAATTAGTTTAAATGCAACTTTTTTAATTGTTCACGAAAAAGAAAGAATCCGATTATATCCAATTAGTTGAACAAAATTTATCAAAAAAATATCAGCAGATCATTTTTAAAAAAGACAATTTCGATGGTATCAATCAAGGATGAAAAAAAAATATCATGGAAAAATGGAATAATGAGAAAGAAAAGAAAGGGGGTCAAAGTCGAGACACAAATTCAATTTTACATTGTGTTTTTTTCTCTTTTTTCAAATGATTAAAAAATGACAAAACTAAAAATGACGAAAAATTCCAAATTGATTTTTTGCAAAAAAATAAACAAACAGTAATGATTCATTAAAAAATTAAATACGTGTTTTTTAAAATCTTGAAATACAAAAATGTGGGAAATGATTTTGGTTTAAAAACAAACAAAAAATAAACTTCACAAATTCCAAGACTTGGATAAAAAATAGACGCTACAGTAATATTACAGTATTCTTACAGTAATCAAATGCTCCTAACATACAAGTCATTTTTCATTCAAATACTGAAACTAACGTAAAAATCTTCAAATTGCACCAGTATTAATGATATCATTTTGAAATTTTTTGGTTTTTTCATAGGGCTTTTAAAGAAAATGCTCGAAAAATGGAAAAGAAAACAAAAAACTTTTAGAAATTTTAAAAAACATGGACTTTAAAAAAAAATTTTAAAAAACCCTCTATTTTGATCGGGGGAAATATTTTGAATAAGGAAGAAGAACTTTTATTGTTTAGATGCTTGTAAAAAATGAAAAAACCAAAAAAAAATAAATACAAACATCTTTGAACTCATTGTAGTGTTCAACACATTTGCCCATATCAGAGCAAACAAAAACGATCATTCCAAAGTCCGGGTTGTTGATGGGAGGTCACCCTCAACTCACAAGACAGAAGTCACAAAAGTAATGAAAAAAACAATCAGCAATAAATTTATTTTTTATGGGGTGAAACTGAAATTAAACGTGTTGGCTCACTCTAATCACTTACAATTGTTAGAATTCATTCAAAATACAGTAATTTTAAACTGTATTTGAAAACAGTTTACTACCAAAAAATTTAGTTAAAAATCTTATTGTTCAGGAACGTTTTGCACCAAAGTAGAAAACCTAATTTATCTATTTTTTCTACTTTTATCATTTTTTTGTCGTCACAAAAAAGTACAGAAGCAGCAAAAGTGTAAAATTATGCACGGCGGTGCCCCTCTTCAAAATGGCAACTTGAAAATGAGAGACTTCAAATTTAAAACTTTAATATTGGCAGGTTTTATACTTTTAAAGTTAAAATTTGAAATAAAGATCTTTAAAATGAAAAAAGCTTTTCAAGTTTAATTATTTAAAATCATCAATCTAAATTTTTTTTAGTGAAAATTAGAGAATCAAAAATGTAGTTTTCATTTTCTAGGAACTCACAAGTTATAAAAGTTGATTTTCGTTATCTAACAGATGATAGAAATTGGTAAATTATTTAAAGTTTTTACAGCTTCAAGACTTTTAAAAACAGATTTTAATAATTGAACATTTAATAATAATAGGATACAAAACGTGTAAAAATATGACGAAGAAAATAAATGTATCGCATTTGCAAAAAGTTATTGCGTAATTTTTCTTCTTTAATTTTTTTGCGACAATAATACTTTCGTTGCGAGAATTTCTACACTTTTTTTCAAAATTGTAAAACTCAAAACGGCAAACTCAAAACCGAAAAACTCATAACTTTAAAAATAAAAGTTGGAAAATTAAAACTGCTATTACCCAAGGGCAGATTTAAATTTCATTTTCTTTGTAAAATAAGTTGTTTATTTTCAGCAGCCGTTGGTTCTCTAATTGGATCGTCGTCACATTTGTAATAAACATAAAAATAAACAACTTATTTTACAAAGAAAATGAAATTTAAATCTGCCCTTGGGTAATAGCAGTTTTAATTTTCCAACCTTTATTTTTAAAGTTATGAGTTTTTCGGTTTTGAGTTTTACGATTTTGAGTTTTGCTGTTTTGAAACAAAAGTTATAAAAGTCTCGTAACGAAAGTATAATTTTTGGAAAAAAAATAACGAAAAAAAATAAAGCAATAATTTTTTACAAATGCTTGATATTCTTTTTCTCCCGCATATTTTTACACGTTTTGAACCTGTTTATTATCAAATGTTCAATTATTAAAGTCTGTTTTTAAAAGTCTTGAAGCTGAAAACCCAGTGAAGAGACCTTTAATTTTGAGTTTAAATGTTTTAAATAAAAAAGATCAATTGTCGTTTTTGTCTTTTGTATTACTTTACATACTTTACAAAAATGATTTTGATTTTTGTACTTTTTAATTTTTTTATCATGAATACTTCATTATTGAAATCTACCAATTTGTAAGTACAAAAACAAAACTAAAAGGATAAAACATCCTTTTTTAGTTTAACGATGTTAAAGTTTTAAATTTGAAGTCTCTCATTTTCAAGTTGCCATTTTGAAGAGGGGCACCGCCTGCTTATTTTTCAATATTTATGCCTAAAATCCTTAAAAAAATGAAAAAAACTCATTTTATACGAAAATATTTTTTTGGGATTCTGAATCCCGCTCCAGAATCCGTAAAATTTGATGAAAACATCAGGCACCCTCCCAATATTAATCAGTGAGTATTTGGCTATCATTTGGTACCAAAATCACCTCTGTATCATCACTCTATGCAAAATCCGCCTTAACCGGACAAAATAGGGGTAAAAAAGAGCCCGTGCAAATGTGGCATCATTAAAAAATTTAAATGTTTGCTTATCGGAATCCTTTTGATCTTTACCGCAAGTTTATCGGACATTAGATTTTGTTTTATCTTATCCTCAAATAACTAAAGTTGGATTTGAAAAAATATCCTATGCAAATTTTGTGATATAATCTTATTATCATTTCACAAGTTCAATTCTAATATTTTTTAGCTGAACCAGATGCCCTTCCATGTGTAATGATTCAAATTCGAACAGGACAAAAAGTTTGTGCTTGTCAAGAAAATTACAAGCAATGTTCTGAAAATGTTTGTTGTAATACTGAAAAATATAGTTCATTAAAAGTGAGTCATCTTCCCCTCCTTTTTTTCTTTATATACCGTATCCCTTTCTCATTTTTTAGGGAAATGATGATCCCCACCATTCTCCCCCCTCGGCGGGAGCTGCAACCGTCGACCTTCTTGTTGACCTTCTTCAAAAAGTTCGCGAAAGTCTTGTTTAATTCATTCCTATATTTTATTATATTATATTTTTTGTGGCTTTAAGTTAATCTTTGAATTGAATAAAAAAAATTTTCAAAAAATTTGTCTTTGAAAAAGGATAGTCCGAATCATGGATTACTTCTTCTTCTTTTTTTTCTGATGGTCAGCAAAAAAGAAGAAGGAAAAAAACATTTAAAAATGCGGTAAAAACAAGTGTAAAAACCCGGTTTTTTTAAATAAAAAAGAGTCGACTTTGTTCGAACTTTTAAAATTTTCAAGTATCCGGAAATTTTTCGTTACTCACTCATTCACTTACTTCAAATAATAAAGTAGACTACAAAAAATAAGAATTGCAAAAATTACGTAAAAAATACATATAGTTAAAAATGGGTTGATTTGGTTAAGAGATTAGAAAATTTTATTTCAATACAGTAATCGTATTTTCCAATTACTGTAATGAATAGATTTTGTTTTATAAAAATTAATATACTGTAAAAGTTAGAAAAGCTATCTTTAAAATAACACAGTAATCAAAAAAGTTTAGGATTTTTTGATAGAATCCGCATTTTTTTAAAATAGTAGTTTTGTTTAGTCGTTGTTTAAATATCAGTTATCATTTTATCAATTCATTTGTAAAAATAAAATTTTTAATGACAAAAATTTCGAGCGCGAAAATTATTAAAAAAAATTTACAAATTTTATGAATTTTAATGTATTCACAAAATTTATGATATATTATTTATCAACATTATTTTTTGTGAATACAGTACAACTGGTTAAAACAGAAATAAAATTATGAAAGTTCAAACTAAATCCATAAAATTTTGGGATTGTTTGTTCTTTTGCTTTTTACGCTCACATTTTTTTCCTAAAAAGGTTTTAATCGAAAATATTTTAGTGTTTCTGGTTGAATATTTTCAAAAACAAATCTCACACAAAAACGTTAAATAAAATCCAAGATACCGTAATTTATTTACCTTTTCTGACTTTTTTGTATTTCCTTTTTTTTAAATTTCTGTTTATTTTTTGTAGCTTTAATATTGACATAAAATTTTTTTTTATTTGAAAAAATTGAAAAAAGACATAAAAAGAAAATCAGCTGAAAAAACTTTTACAGTAACAATCATATGTTATTTACCATGAATCTATTGTTATATATTTTTTTAAATGTTTGTTAAAAATTTGGACCTTTTATTTACGTTTTTACATTTGTTTTTATAAACTCTACTTTTTTTGACTTTCAATCTTTGTATTTTTTCGGTCAAAAAACAACACCTTCTTTGTTGTCAAATAAATAAATGTTTTTCACTTTTTTAAAACTGTAAATATTTATTTTAAAAATTCGTCATTTTCTAAAATTTATTTTATAAATTTTAAAATTCTACTGTAATCCTTGACAATTTTTTTTTCTTTCCCTCAGAAAAGTGCATAATTTTTGATCATAACACAAAAAAGAGAGAGAGAGAGATAATTCTTTCGAGCTTATTTACTTACTCATTTTGATCATCATCAATTCAGTTCAATAGAAACAGAATAAGCAAGCAGAAGAAGAAGAAAGAAGGATCGGTAAGTGGCTTTTCATCCGATAAGCTTTTCTTCTTTTTATTTAAAATACAAAAAAAAAGTCGGATAAAGACCCACTTAAAAGTTGTGAATTACATTTCTGATCAAACAATTCCTTCTTCTTTAAAAATTTTTTCTGTTAAAGATGTAACTTGAGGAAATGATGGACATTGTTCCAAAAAAGAGAGTCTCTTTTTCTTTCGGTTTTTTTTTTAAAAAGAAGAAGAAGACGAGACCGGAATTAAAATATTATTTATTATTGGCTGATCGGGGGATTGAAGAAAGAGAGGGAGAGATGCGCAACATAAAAAAAAGACATGACAATAAATATTTTATTTAACTTTATACCTTTAAAAGGCGGAGGTAGAAGAAGAAAAAGAGAGAAAGAGTAACAACAATTCAGGAACATTGTTGACATTTTGTTGTAAAAAAGGATTGAAGAAGAAAATTTTGAAAAAAAAGAGTCTCAAGCATGTGCGAAAAAAGTTTGATGAGACATATCTCCTCTCCTCGAGAGAGAGAGAAATATCAGCAGCTCAAATAATAATACCGAAAAAAGAAGTCTTCACAAATATGTTTGAAACGAAGAAAAAACAGGAAAGAAAGAAACATGGATGGATACAAAGTGCTTCTTCTCCTGAAACTTTGTTACTTACCTTACCCATACATATACACATGCTTACTCGATTAGGCTTACCTTCAAAGAAATGCTTGCTTGTCTATATTGAGTCCAATGGTCATGGTCATCTCCTCATCCCATCACTTTGTCAATTGTGTTTGGGTAACGCGAAACATGACGACGACGACGAGGGATAAAAAAATTTGAAAGGAGGAAAAAACTTTTTTTGGGGCGGTAAAAAATAAAAGGGGAGACTGACTTTTCACAAATGGTGTATAAAAGCTTGTTCAACAAATCCAAAAAGATGTTAGTTATATGTTCTTCCGTTTTCTTTCTTTCCTTTTTTTTCTATTTCTTGAAATCTTGTTAAAATATAAAATTCTTTTTTTTTTTGATTAAACAAATTTTTAAAAAGTTACTCTTCTTCATTTTTTTCTTTCAGGGCCTAAAAAAGAAGAAAAACGGAGAAAATGAAACGAATAATTTTTGGAATTTTACTGATTTCTGCAATTTTTGTAAGTTTTTTATGCTACCGTAATCCTTTGTTTTAATTACTGTATTTTTTTGAAGGCATTTTCAAATGCTGAAATTAAAAAAGAAGGTGATAAAATTACAATCAGAACAAAAAGGCAGCAATGTGTTTGTGTTGTCGTCTCCCAAAGTAATCAACAACTTCAATGCAGTTGTGACAGTAATCAGGTTGGCGAAATTTAATTTTTTTTGCAAATTACTGTAGCTTTTTATTATTTTACTTTTTCTTGTTTCAATGTTTTAAATATTTTAAAAGCTTTTATTTCTGATGGTAATGGGGTACTGTAGAAACATTGCACGGATTGCACGCAGTTTTGCTTAAATCACAAATTTTAAAATATAATTTTTTTGAATTTTTTTCAAGTTTAAATCCTTTAAAAGTTCTAAAACAGTAAAAAAAGTTAGGTTCTTATAAAACTTTTAGCCCAATCAAAGCATTACAAACCCTCAAACTCAACGAATCCAGCAGCAAGAACTTCAACAACAACTCCAACAAATTCCTTCATCTGGTGGAAGCCAAGGATCTGGTGCAGCTGGACAAACTCAATGTGGTTGCGTTTTAGTTGTTGTTAAAATTCATGATGGCCGACAACAATCTTCTCCAAGTACTTCTCAATCTCCACAATATCAGTGTCAATGCACAACAGGTGTACGCTTTTTTATATCACTTTTAAGTTTGCATGTGTTTTTCTTTGAAGTGCTTTAATTTTTGCTTACTAACAATGCTCTATCTTGAAACCCCTTAAAATTCCAAAACCCTATTTATTTTGTTTTCTTTATTGTTTTTTGGTGTTGATTGTTAGTGAGTGTTAATTTTAGCAAGGTGGTGGAGATAATAATAGTCCACCAACACCTCCACCATTTGGTGGCTTCACAACCACTACAACAACGACCCCCTTCCCCTGGACCACAACTCAACCATATCAAGGTGGAGGATTTCGTCCAACAACTTCTTCATCATCTTTTGATTCATCAAGCAATCCATGTGCCTGTGTACAAATTTTAGTTTCAAAGGGTACCTCACAATATGCCTGTGATTGTGCAGGTGGACCCCAAAAGGATACGGTAATCTTAATTGAATGATAGAATTTTAAATTGTGCTGTGATTAAAACAATAATAATTTATCGTAATCCCTTAGATACAAGAATAAATGTATTTTAGACTGGAGCTCCTGGAAGCAATTACATTGCACAGGATCAAGGAAGTAATCAAAATTTCCTTCAATCTGCTATCACTCAAGCTGATTATTTTGGCGCAAATAATAATCAACAGCAACAATCTTTCCAACCTCAACAACAGCAACAAGTTACAAATAACGGATTTCAATCAAGTCCCGCCCCAGGAGGTTACGGTATCCAAAATCAGAATCAATTCCAACCAATGAATAATAATAACAATAATCAACAACAACAATTCCAAGATACCTCAAATCAAAATCAAAACTTCCTCAATACTGCTTTAGGTCATTCAAACTTCCTTGGAACTAACAATAATAATAATAATAACAATCAACAACAAATGCAACAACAGCAACCTCAACAACAACAATTTGGTACTCCATCAATGTTCCAACAAGATGCTCCACAAGGATCTGTCTTTGGTAAGTTCTGACTTACTCAACTACAGTAACCATATCATCACAACTACAGTAACCTCATCAATCAATTAAATATTCTTTTAGACAATGAACCCGCAACCACAACATGCATCTCAATTGCAATTCCTGCAAATGGACAGCCATGCCTTTGTGGAAATAATTACGTTCAATGCGCCGATAATATGTGTTGTCATAAGCGTTACCGCTCTCTTAAAAAGGAAGATGAGAGCGCTATGGATATAATTGTCGACGTTCTAAGAAATATCAAAGATCGTTTAGATCGAAGCTAAAAAATATATATATCCATGAAAGGTTTTACAGTATTTCTCAAAAGAATTATTTTGTCTGTACCTAATGTTTCGAACGACCCCATCCAATTGTTTTTCTTTTAAAATAAAAGTTATTTTTTGAAAAAAAAAGTTAAACGTAAAATTATATAAAGAATTCTATTTAATTTAAAACGAAAAGTACAAAACAAAACAATGGAAAAGCAGATATACAGAAATATAAATTAAATATTATTTTTTCGAGTTTCTATTTGGGGAGATAAATTAAGAGGTTCAATTCCAACAAAACAATAAAAAAGGCCACAAAAAAGACCCGTAAATTTGAAAATAAGTTCATACAGGATATTTATGTTCAGGAGCAATTCGATCAAGACACTGAAATTCAAGAAGACATCATAAATGTATATTGAATTAATTTTGAGAGAATAACTAAAATAAACAGCAGGGATATGCGATACTCGGAACTTTACAACACTGATAACATAAAAGTAGGGAGGATAACGATAGTCCAAAGGCACTCAATAACATTTTTCGAAGCAATTCAGCCGAAATCTACTGTATAAAGAAAAAAGGCATTCTTAAAAATATCAGAGGAAACAACTAATACCGATATGATACCCAGTATCGCACATCCCTGATGATCAGCATTCAAACAGCAAAATACTACTTACTTGTCGAATACCAGGCAGCAACAATAAATTTCCAACAATTGGTAATTGTCTTATAAAATCTAAAAACACAACCCATTAAATTCATTAAAAATATAGCTTATGTTGAACTTACTAATAACAGTTGGAACAAATCCACCAAAGAGGAGAACAAAGCCCCATGATTCAATTATCATACCAATAAATGGCCAACCAAGTAATAATACAATAATTCCACCAAAAAATAGTGCACTTCCTTTTGCTTTATGCCATTGAAAGAAGAATAATGTTGCACGTTGAATTCCTATGACTAAAGTAATTCCCGCAATAAATAAGAGCTAAAAAATATATTCGTGATAAAAAAAGCAATCATACAGTAAGTCTGAAGAACTTACATTACCAATAGCTAGTAAAGCTCCATCAAAAAATAATATAATTCCAAGGCCAACGAATGTTACACCGAATACCGATAAACCGATTCCAATTTCTAAAAAAGAGAGATAAAAGATGAAAGAAAGGAAGGAATTATGAGATACAACTGATAGAAAAACAGTAAAAGAAAACTTACGTTTTGTATTACTTATCTCAAAATTCATCGCATAAAAGTTTTACCTGAAAATTTCAAAAGTGATAGCTTTCAAAGAAAGAATACAATTAATAAAGTTAAACAAGGAAGAAGAAAGACATTTTTTTAGAAGCAACGTCAGCAAAAACAGAAAAGAAAAGACACGTAAGAGCGCGAAAAAATGACAACATGAAAGAAGGTTTAAAAAGTGTAGTTTGAATCTATTTTGGATTAGAGAGATAAAGAAAAAGATTTGGGTAATCCGAAGGCTGTTTAGAGGAAATGATTATACAAAACTTTATAAAAGAAATAACGTAAAAACAGTAGGAAAAATGTCATGATTTGTACATTTATTTTCTTTCAAGCTTTTCTGCTTTTAAAATTTTATGCAAGATTAAATTTCTTTTCAAGACTTTTTACAACAATTTTTAATGCAAAAATAAAAAAATCAAAGAATTTTTACAGTTTTCCGTAATCTTAAGTCCTTCTGAATCTATTATTATTAATTGCTCCAGATAATTCAAATCATGCTTTTCACCCTCTTAAGACTTTATCCTGTCATAAAGATGCCGTTTGGAAAGCAAATCTGGGTTGAACAATCACAAGTTTATCTTCCAAAAGGTGGAAAAAAGATTGATTATGGTTTTGTAAGTTCAGTTTTATTTTACTTATTTACGATAAAGTAAAACTAAAACAAAATTCTTTTTTAGAAATTCTTTGGTGGATTCTTTGCTTTTGTAATTGTTTGTGGATATATGTACGTTCAAGCTGATCAAAATCCTGATTCAATTTATGGAAGTATGTTTTGTTTTTATAAATTATGATTGCTTACTTATTGCTATATTATATATATTTTTTTATATATTTTAACACTCATATATTTTTTCAGGATTATACAAAAAGTATATCACAGATAATATGGGCCTTGTGCAAGGTACAGAAGAAGATAGATTTGATCCAAATAGAATTAAACCAGCTTTTTAACTTTTTTTAAGATTGTATGTGCAACATAGATGTAATTATTGTTGGGTAGTTTTAAATAAAACTGTTTTCTCTTTGTTTGATATAAGTTTCTTATTACACGGTTGATTTCTGTGATTATATTTTAACCTTTTGTTCTATTGGTTTTACGGTTAATATTACTTTTTGTTATGCTCACATTTGTTCGCTCTTCACTTGCACGTGCTTTGTTTCTCTCTTCATCTAAAGTTTTGATTCAAAAACCTCCCCAATTTTCTTTGATTTTTAGTGTTCGGACAATGACTTCCAAAGATAACGACCTTCAACCAGTTCCTGCTGATGAAGTTTGTTTTTTTTGTACAATTATTTTTGTTTTGACCATTAATAACGTCATTAAATTTATAGATTCAAAAACTTTGCTCAAATAATTCTGATGAAACAAATGGTTTTTATTTTCAACAAACAATGTATCGAATCAAGGATCCCCGCCAATCAATTCCCTTTTACACCAATGTTCTTGGTATGAAGTGAGTGCTGTTTTATCAAAAACAAAGATTGTGAAATGCTTGTTATTGTTGTTGTTTTTAGACTCCTCAATCAAAGGGACTTCCCTGCTGGCAAATTTTCTCTCTTTTTTCTCGGCTACAAACCTGAAAACGAAATTCCCAAAGATAAAAGTGAACAACAAGAATACGCTCTTTCCACTTTAGCAACTATTGAATTAACTCAGTAAGTTGATATATAATTTTTTATTTAACGATTTATAAACATAAGTATTTTTTAGTAACTGGGGTACAGAAACTCAAGAAGATTTTTCATATCATAACGGTAACAAAGTATGTTTATCATTTTTCACTATTATAGATATATTTTAAAACTTGTATTCTTTTTCAGGATCCACGCGGTTACGGTCATATTGGTATTGTCGTTCCTGACGTTTATAAAGCTTGTGAAAGATTTGAACGTCTTGGTGTAAAATTTGTTAAAAAGCCTGACGAAGGTTCTATGAAAGGTATTTTAGATTTTACTTTTTATCATATCAATTGATGACTTTTCATATTTTAGGACTTGCTTTTATTTCTGACCCTGATGGATATTGGATCGAAATTTTCAACCCACACAAAGTCTGAACCTTCTTCATCATCAAATGGAGAATGGTGTGATTATCTTGAAATACCTATTCGCTTTGTAATTTTAATAGTTATTTTATATCTTGCCGGTAATTTTGTATTTATGTCTGAACATTTAAAAGAATCTGTAAATAATGAATAAAGTTGAATATTAATAAATTGGAGATTTTTATATTAACCGAACTCATACAACAATTAAAAAACGGTAGTGGAATCAAAAAGATGATTTTTATTATCAGACGGCACAATGTTAAAAGCTTTTAAATTTAAGTTGATGTTTTTATTTACCAGCTTCAACGAATAATCCAATCTTTTTATCGCTGATTTAAGTTATAAATATGTCTTTTTAACTGTTTTTCTAATGATTTCATTTTATTCTCAGATGTTTAAAGTATCCAAAAAACTAAAAATAATAACTTCTAGCTATTTTATAGAATTTTTTTTGACGAAAAACAGTTTGTTTTTGTTTTTGAAAAATCAAACAAAAAAGCTGCAAATTTTTTTTCAAAGTGTTTTATGCCTGATCGACTCTTAACACGAATGCATCGTACAATTTCCTTTTCTCCCCAAAGTGAGCCTTTTTCTTTTGCGTTTTCCTCTTTTCTTTTACATATTTTCCTTTATCGTTTTTATTTATCCGCGTTTATCTTCAATTAATTAATTAAACTTTTATACATTTTTTAACATTACTTTTTTCAGTTTACGTTGGTTAATACCGCATCGAGGAAACTGTAAAAATGGCTACAGCTGGGTATGTTTAATTCTTGCCTTTTTCGAATCGTTTTAATGGATAATTTTTTTAGAGATGCTCCATCAATGGACGTTCAATTGGCTTTAAAACGTGTCCTTAAATCGGCACGTATTGCTGATGGTATTTCTCGTGGTCTTCATGAAGCTGCCAAAGCTCTTGACAAGTAAGTTTTATTTCTGTTTTTGATTGTTTATGAACATCATGTAGTTATCTACTTTGCTGGATTACTTAATGAATGTTTTAAACATTGTTTCTGTTTATTTCTGCTACTTATGCTTTCCGTTTTTTAGGCGTACTGCTCATTTCTGTGTCTTCGCAACTGCTTGTGATGAACCTGCATATCAAAAACTCGTTCGTGCTCTCTGCAAGCAACATTCTATTCCAATCTTCGAAGTAGAAGACAAAGCTCAACTTGGAGAATGGGTTGGACAATGCAAATACGACAAAGAAGGTCAAGCTCGCAAAGTTGTTGGATGCTCATGTGCTGTTGTTCGTTCATGGGGCCGTGATGAAGAAGCCAAGAAAGTCATGGAAGACTACTTCAACAGTCATCGTTCATAAGCTCATTCTATTGTTTATGTTTCCATTTTTTGGTTAATAAATTGTTGTTCGTTTATATTGTTTTGTTGATGATATAAAGTATTAACTTTATTATTACTTGTATTTTTATTCAAACCTTAACAAACATAGAGAGATAAGATTGAGATAAAAAAGTGTTGTTTTTTTTCTGAGTTGAGTTTTGTGAGGGTTCCAGCGTTTATTATGTTTATTCTCCGGACATCATTTCCATAAATTCATCAAAGTCGACTGTACCAGATCCATCAGTATCAATTTCTGCAATCATTTCGTCCAATTCTGAAAGGTACAACTCAATCCAAGAATCCTGTTTAAAATAGCAAGCTTACCATCATCATTGATATTGTCATCAAGGGCTCTTAGGATTTCTCGAAGATCAGAGACAGCAATGTATCCATTTCCTTCTTTATCATAGAGACGGAAGGCTTCTCGGAGTTCTTCTTCGAGACCTTCATTATTTTCACTTGAAACGACGAAGTTAGCAACCATAGCTGCAAATTCTTCGAACTCAATTTCACCACTTCCTGTAATGATTTAATTGAGAATTAATTTTTAATATTACTGATATGTCGTTTACCATCAGAATCGAATTCTTTGATAAGTTGTTTCAAATCACGTTCTTCAAAAGCTTGTCCCATAGTACGAAGGATTTGACCAACTTGAGTAGCCCGGATGTATCCTTTTTGTTCTTTATCGAACATGTTAAAATATTTACGGAATTCTGTAATAGGCCTTTTTAATTTCGGATACTGTATTTTACTTTAAAAGAATGTAAAATTGCAAATCAAAAATTTAGGGTCAAAATACGTTTATTAAAAATCTTATTGGCTGTTAATATGGATACGGTAGTCTTTTAAAAAAGGAAAGCTTACGTTCAATTTGTTCAGCAGTAAGCTGATCGAGAGCTTCTTCAACATTAGCCTAAAAACGACGATTACGGTAATAATTTATTCATTTTAAAAATTCAATATTTTAACGTACCATGATTACAGTTTTTGAGGTTTTTTCGTCAAGCTTTAACCACAAAAACGACCAAACACTGAATCAAAAGTTTATTTTGTGAGGGAGAAGAAGAAGAAGTTTGAGTGGCTTTGAGGATAAAGCTTTAAGAAAAAACTGTTGACAAGTTTCTTGCATTTTTCTTCTTCTTTCAATTATGTCTGTCTTGCTCTTTCTTTTTTTCTACAGTTTTTCACGGAATGGATAAGTTGCGCAAAAAAAGTCAAAGTTGTAAACTTTGTGCACACAGAAAGAAGGATGGATATTCAGCAGCAGCTAAATGAAAGAAGCATCTCAAGCATGTGATTGACAATCCAACCGCCTACGAGATTTATTTTTTTTTGTATGAAAAAGTAAAAGAGCAAAAATCTCCCTTTCTTTTGTGTTTGTGAAGTAATTTCATCAATAAAGAAAAAAGGGTACCTTTATTTTCTTCTTCTTAAACACAACTATTTCAAAGACACTTTTTCCTTTTTGCATGCAATTGAAATCATTTTAAATGCATCAATGGCATCTTCTTCTTCATCTTTTTTTGTTATTGTTGCCGTTTTTAGAAACTGAATGAATGAAAAGAAAGATACTAATACTTTACATCCGTTTTTTATTACGGTAAATGTGTTTTCAAAGAAATTGCTGCCATTGTTTTAAACAAAAAATAACAAAAAATTTTTTTGCTTTAAAAATAAACTTCCAAAAGCTGTCAAAAACATTTTCCCATTTTTAGCAGTAATAATTATTACTCATTGAAAAAGGATATTATACTTTTTTTCAGAGATCTTGTTTTTAAGCACGTTGACAATTTCAAAATGGTAAATGACAGTTGCAATAACATTTTTGAAAAGATACTGTAACGGAATTTTATTGTTATAAAATCAAATTTTTTTCTTCATTTTTTTGTTTGCTTTTCTTTCGCATTTTTTTCAGAGATCAGATATTTATTAACTTCAACAACTTCTTTTCTTTTGAAAACATAAATTATAAATTTGATGAAAGAATATTTTTCCAAGTAATAAAGTATTAATTTTTCTCATGGGTTGCAATTTTTTGTTGTTTGAAGATACTCTTTAATTTGTAACAAAATTTCCGCGTTCAAAATGTACATTTTTGATGGAGGAAATTTCTTTCTTTAATAATTTTTTCATTGTAAATTGGTTACGGTAGTTTTGGTTTTTGAAACATACAAAAATTTAGGTTTTTGTACATACAAGTAATTTTCGATGCAAAGAATTAATGAAATGGAAGTAATTTTGTTAAAATAATTAATTACTTTATGGGATAATAGTATTTTTTTGATCTTTTTGAACAGCAAAAACCCTGAGTTTAAACGAATGTAAAAAATTTTGGATTACTGTATTTTTTTGAAAAATTTGCAAAACCAAAACGTTAAGTTTTTTTGCAAATTTGATCATTGAAGGTTCAATGCAGCCAATTGAAAACCTACAATTATATGTTTTTTATTATTCAACAAATTGTAGCCTTTAAACGTTCAAAATACCAGGAAACTATTTTCTCTTTGGATAGCTTTTGCAGTAGTTTTTTAGCTACAATTTTAAAATATACAACAATGCATAAATAATTTTAAAGGTTTAAAGAAAATAAAATGATGTAAATTTGTGTATGTTTAAAAAATTACTGCTAAATTGTACCCTTTGAATAAAACATTAAACAAAGAGCGCAGAATTGAAAAGAAAAAAGAATCTGTTCAAAGATTACACACGTATTTTTGATAAAAAAGGAAGGATTTTATTGGATCTTTTCAAATTCAAAAAAATGATATTATTCGTTCAAAATCAAAAGATTCAAAAAGCTTTTGTTTTTCTTTTTTATCTTTTTTATTTAACACTTCTTTTAATTTCTGCTTCCTATTATTCAACATGACGAATTTTATATTCAAATTTGACTCAATTGATCAAATTTTAGTTACAGTAATTTTTGTCGGAACACTTTTTCTCTCAAATATTTTTTTGTTATTATTATTTTTAAAAACTTTCAAAACATTTTTATCTTATTTTAACATTTAAAAAAAAGATTAAAACCCTAGCATTTCTTCCGTTATTTTTTTTAATCTTTTTTTTTCTTTAAATGTCTCATTTCAGAAGCTTGTTTTCTTTTTTCAGGATGGACGTAGTTTCATGTTAATGTTAAATACAATATTTTTGAAATTATATGTCAAAACTGGATATGAAAGGATTTAAATTTAAATATATGCGTTCTGGAAAAAATATGTATGCGTATATCTTTTTAAGCTTCTAATTTTTGTAACTGGAGAGATAAAATTGTGTGGGTTCTAAAATTTGTCTCATAGTCATATTTTTTTGCTGCTTAATAATTTAATTAAAAAGGGTATGTGTCACCTTAAATTATTATCCCACGTACCAATTTTGTGTTACATTTTATTAAAACATAGTTCACATCCTGGATTTTTAACATTTTGTAACAAAATTTTTGTTAATAATTTTAATGTTAACCTTTTTTGTAGACATACCGTAGTCCTTAACATTTCTCATTAATTAAAGAATTAAGTGTACTTTTTATAAATGTTTAAATGTTACAAGACAGACATTTTATCACCTCCACAAAAATCGTCTGAACTTTAAAAAGTCTTTTTTGTTGTCACAATTCCCAATTCAGCACCAGCAAAAGCACCAGCAGTAATTAATAAGTACAAATTTATATTATTATTTTACCACCACTGCCACCCAAACATTCACCCCAGAGGAGGCGTAAAAAATTGTATGAATGAGAAAATTTATGTTTTTGTACTTGGAATATTTTTGTTGGAAATATAATTAACTCTTTTTTTGTGTTTGTTTAATTAATTAAATGAGTTTTTGTTCAAAATTATAAATTATATTTTGGAACAAATTTTAATAATTTTTTGGGAGGGTTTTTGTTGTCTCTTTTTTATTTTCTTTGACGTCCGGATGCTTTGTTTCGTTGATTAAATTTACGAAACATTTGATGGTGGAAAACACACATTTTTTGAATAATTTAATTTAAATTCAATCACTCAAATTTGAAAAATTTGAACAGCTTCGAAAAAATTTTTTTTAGTTGATTGAAAAAAACACGTTCACTTTTGTTGGTTTTGTTCCGGGATTAAACGTGGCTTAAACAAAATTTTGCTGCAAAAATTAGTTTTAAGTTTTTTGCACAATCATTTTTTAAAGTTTTTTGAACACTTGAAAACTCACATATTTTGTGTTTAAAGTGGCCAGGATACGTTCATTTTTTTGAAAAAAGATCCAAACTCAAAAAGTGACGGATCTATCACCAAAGTTTTTTGTGTTTTATTTTTGCAAAAATAAAGCTTGAGTTTTATCGCTTTTACTTTCCTTCTTTCATCAGCAAAGTTTCAATTTAAACACGAATTTTTAAAAACTGAACTTTGTCATTTTTAAACCTTTAATTTGTAATATTTCCTACCTACTTTTGTTGTCCCGAAACCATTTTTCTTTCCTTTAGGGAATAAAAATAGTATATCACTTTTATGGTGGTATTTAGAAAATTTATAGCGTCAAAAAGTATATTATCAAAAATGAATGAAAAAACTGTTTTAAATGTTTTCCTCCCCTGAGGGGAAA
Source organism: Panagrolaimus sp. LJ2414 (assembly GCA_024447195.1). NCBI lineage: Eukaryota > Metazoa > Nematoda > Chromadorea > Rhabditida > Panagrolaimidae > Panagrolaimus > Panagrolaimus sp. LJ2414. The sequence continues at coordinate 2,375,047 of JAMRXY010000004.1, read as the reverse complement.
AGGGAATTAGAGACGAGACGACGACATTCCCCATTTTTTTGGAGGCGTCAAAAATTAAAAATTCCGATGTAGCTTTTATCATTTTTAAATGTTTGATGGTTTTGGCGGTTGAAATATGCCATTTTTAATGTCATTTTTTAGGTCCTCGTTTTTTCATTATTGAAATATTAATTTAAAAAACATGGTAAGGGATACGGTAATATCTAAAAACATATTTGCTAGATAGATTTTTTAAGTTGAAGAAAGTGTGTTTTAATCTGGGAGTTTTTGTTTGTTTCAAAATTTAATCATTTTTTTCTTCAAACAAAAAATATTATTTTTCTCACGGGTGTTTTTGATTGAAAATTTTCAGTTGAGTTTAATGTTATTTTTGAATAAAAATAAAGTTAAAACATGGTTGTTTAAAAAAGGAATGTATAATTTGTCAAGGGATTTGTTGAAGTGTTAAACACCTAAAACATAAACATAAATTACGTAAATATAAGTTTAATGTAATTTTAGTATTAAAAAAAGTAAGGTTGTCACTCTTTTTTTGTTCCGTGTTGTAATTTTTAGGTTTTAATACTGTAATTTGCACTAGTAATAAAATTTGAAAAAGTTGTTATTTTACTAAATTTAGAAAAAAGTTGAAGTTTTAGCATTTTAAAGAATGTGTTGTTGTTGGTCACATTTTTTAGATTTATTTAATAAAACTTAAGTTTTTTTACAAAATTTACAGTAAATATTATTACAAATTTCAAAGTCCAAATAGCTATTTTTTTTGAACATTTGTTACTTGGTCGCTCACCACCACCACCAACTTGACTAACTTAATTTTTGCTCTTTCAAAAGTCATCCACCTTTTTTTCTGTGATTCATTTTTTACATAAATTGGTTTTGAGATTCATGAAGCCTAAAATTCTTAAATTTACACCTGCAGGGAATGTTGGAAAAAATATTATATAAAGAAATATGTTTTGAAGTTTTTGCAGCTTCGTTAGATTTTTGTGTTTAGTTTTTAAGCATATTAACTACAGTAATCTTTTACCTAAAAAATAATGTATGGGTTAGTTCACATTAATTTAATCTTTTGCATTTCATTCAAAAAATATATCAGATTTATGAATTAAAAAAGGGTGATAAAAAGAGTTAACACAATCAAATCCATTTCCGTTTTTCTTTTTACAAGGTATTTTACTTTTCTCTCTATTATTTTTATTAAATAAAAGGTAAAAGTATTAATCAAATATTTGTTGTCGTAATATAACCCCACGGTTTTCTCTTTTTTTGATGGAAATAAGTACACAGCATGTTCGAGACGGAGTAGCATTTTTCAAATTTCTGCTACCCATTCGGTCTTCTTAATATTTTAAGACATTCTGTTAATTTGTACAACTAGTCAACATGCTTAACTATAATATGAAAGAGGGATTTTGCGATATTTTAAGTTGCAGCGATTTGCCAGCCCGATGAACCCAGAAAGCTAAACCTTTGCCAAAAAACAGCTTCATCGAGTTGGCAAATCGCTCTAACTTAAAATATCGCAAAATCCCTCTTTCATATTATAGTTAAGCATGTTGACTAACTGTACAAATTAACAGAATGTCTTAAAATATTAAGAAGACCGAATGGCTAGCAGAAATTTGTTGCAAATTCACGATTCTGCTAACGTGCTGTGAGTAAAATAAGTTCTTTTTTGTTAAAAAATATTGTTTCCCTATTGAATTTTATTCTTTTGTCTTCATATTTTTTTCATTGACGAAGGAGATTCCTTCTTCTTCATTTTCCCAGGAACCGAAAAAAATATAAAAAAGACTGCTTTTCTTCCTTGTCATTTTTCACTTGAAAAAAAATTATTATTAAATTTTTAAGTATTTTATTTTTTTGTTTTTGTTTCTAACGGATTAAGGAACGGACACATCCTTTTGCTTGCTTGCTTATCTTTCGTTCAAGGGCATTATTGCCAATGGCATGTGTGCCAGAAATTGAAAAAATTTATTAAAAATATGTTGACGATTAGAAAAAAAGTGCATCTAAAAATTAGCTAAAATCATGATTGATGTTTTTTGTTTGTTTCTATCTTTTTTTTAAATAAATGTCTCAAGTTTTATTTTGCATATCTTTTTTTTTGCTTTTTGGTTCTTTGTTTTTTTAAAGGAAAAAGTTTTTTTGTTGTTTTCTAATTACATATTTTTCCAGTATATCTAAAAATATGTTGTTTGAATGTTTCTATTTTTAAACATTTCTAAAACAGAAAAAATAAAAATAATAATTCATGTTTTTGTCGTCTCGCCTGCATAAATCCATCCTTCAAAACATGCTTGAATCTTTCTGGGGGTAACAAAAATGAATATTATTCTTGCGCAATTTCCGTTTTTTGAATGAAAAAAGTTCTGCTTTCCTGAAGCTTTTTTAAAAAAAGTCTCAAATTTCAAGATTCCCATAAAAAACAGAGACAAAACTCCATTCTTTGTTTTTGTTGGAAGAAAAAGTTAAGGATCTAATTTCTTCCCAAAATTAGCTGCAATTGCAAAATTCTTTGATGTTTGAATTTTTTCAAATGTGATTTTTGAATATTTTTGTTTATCAAAATACAGAAAAAAGATATTTGAGTAAAAAAATGTGTGTTGAAACTTATTTTTTGATGGGAACAAATATATTTTTGAGTAGGAGGAGGAGATATTTGCGTGATAAACGATGTCTTTGAAAATGAAAAGTTGTTTATCGTAGGGCTTTTTTGGGATAAAAATGGAAGAATAAAAACATTCCAAAAATGATTTTCTTGGAAACGAAAAAGTTGTTCCTCTTTTTTTGGAAGTGCGTGTTCGGGTCAAGGAATGATGGCTGTCTTCTTTGTCCTTGGATTATTTTTGGGATGGAAGTAAGTATTGCTTCCTTTTAAATGAAAACAAATAAATGTTGAACACATTTTAAATTGATGTTTTCTTTGAAGTCTATAAGGAAGACTAACATACTGTATTTGATCTTTTGAAAACTGCAAACGGTTTAATACATCTTTTAAAATTTGCATAATTTTTAAACCCTGATTTGCAACGGTAAATGACCTTTTAAATCCCATCCCCCATTTAATATTACAGCTACCAAAAATAGAATCAAAGTTCATTAAACTACAATTTTTGAAATTTTTCAAAGAACCTGTTCTTAATCCCAATGATTTGTACAATTTGTCATTACTTTTTAAATTTACAGTATTTACTTTTTCCACCAAAAACTTGTTTTTCACACGTTTTTCAATAAACCCATAAAATTTTTGTCCTAACAAATTTATAAAAATCAAACACCTAAAATTAAATTATTACTACTAAAGTATTTAAAGTACCACAGAAAAAAGGGGAGAGTAAGTTTATGAATAATTCTTTGAGCTTTTAATTTTCTTCTTTGCTTTTCTTCGGCAAAAGTTAATTCATTTCAAAAAAAGGAAGATTTTGCGGGGGGAGTTTTTTATGCCCCTTTTTTTGCTGCTGTTTCTGCTGCTATCTATGCCTACGAAAATTCATGCTTGAAAGATATTATCAATTCCAAGGATAAAGAAATTATTCAGCATTTTTTATAATTATTAAATCCGGGATTGCAAAATATTAATAAATCCCAATAATTTATGTTTATCATTTATTTTCAACTTTTTTTGAGACAACGAAAAAATTACTTTCAGTCTTCTGATTTTTATTTGTTGCACACGAGCGCGCAGTAATAATAATTATTGCTGACATTTAAATTTTTTAAGCGCCTGCGGATTTTTAATTTCTTTGTTTATCATTGCTGCTACTTTTGAGGCTTCTATTTTTACGCCATGTTTGTATTGTTTTAATTTTTTTTCTTCTTTTTCTGTTTCATTCCTTCCCTTAAGGCATGTCTGTATTGCTTAAAAGTCACAGCCATAATTTTGGTAATCTGAAAAAATGTATAAATACTTTTTTAATTTTCTTTCAACTTTTGTCTTTATACTCCAATTTTCGCGCATAAATGTTTTAATCGTGTCCGCTCAAATGCACATTGTTATTTCATTTTTTTATACTTTTAATAATTATCCCCAACTTTTTTATAGTCATTTATTTTGTATATCAAAATCTCTTACATGTGCATTTTAAAATAAAATTATGTTGAACGGAACTTTAACTGCAACAAAGCTTTTAATGTTTAATACAACAAAATTGTAAGTAGATTTTTATTTAAGTTTTTTGTGTTTTGATAATGGTTTTATTTTGTTTAAGAAAAACTGCTGTTGAATCTGTTGCAAAAACTGTTAATTCAATGGCTGGCCCTTCTGAAGAAGATTGCAGTGTTGTCCCAGGGGTAAATGGATCCGATGAAAATATTGCAATTAATTCAAATGGAGCAATCGAAGGATCCATGAAAATTTGGAGATTTTTCTCCAATGATGAAAGAATTCTTCTTTCCGATACTTTTAAAAAGTGAGTTTTTGGGATTTTTTGTGGTTTAAAAATTACAGTAACAATAATGAATAAATTATTGACAAAAATGTTACTGTATTTTGTTGTCTTACAAAAAAAATCAATTTATAAATTTTCAAATTGCATTAAAATTAAAGTAGTCAAACTTTAAAAGGACATGTCTAAAGTTTATAACTAATCAAATTTTTAAGTTTCAAAAAAATCTGTTATTTAAAGTCATGTTTATTATTAAATAAAATTATTAATCAAATAATCACAGGAAAAAATATGATTTAAAAGTCAAAGAAAAAAAGCTAAAGATTTAAACACGTAATAATCATTCTTTGGCATTATTTTTTCATGTCTTCTTTTAATCCAAAAAAGAATTAGTAATGCCACAATTGTTTTTTATCCTTCAACAAAAAAAAATTACGTCAATTTGTTGACGACAAAAAAGAAAGAAAGAATATATCAGTCATTAACCTTTTATTTCTATTGTTTTTTTTGCCAAATTAATGCAAAACGTTTTTTTTATGAGGGCTTTTTTCTTAAAATGGCTGAGAAAACGCAAATTTGATGACGCAATTTTAATTTTAATTTATGCATTTTAGAGTCATAAAAAATAGTGACTTTGGAGCCGAGCTTATCCTTGCAGTCTTGGAAGACAATTATGAATTATTTAATATTTTAATTGGAAAACCGGAAGGAAAAATTATCATTGAAACACCAGAATTATTACGGAAGGAATTTCCAAAGGCTGCAAGAATTGGAGATGGAATTCAATTCTTTTTGAGTGAAGTAAGTAAAATGTTTTTTAATCATTTTATCACACGGGCTTGATACTGTAGTTTTGTATTTGGCGCGTTTTTCAAATCCTGATTTGCCTATCCTTTGAAATAAAAATATGGAAATTTTTTTTATTATTTTATTTCAAAGTTCAGGCAAATCAGGTTTTGCAAATTGCGCAAACAACAAAACTACAGTATCGAAAATTTCAAAAAATCGAAAAAATGAGTTTTACAAATTTGTGATAACTAATAAAAATTACATGTTTTCCAAGTTGATATTTTATGACTTGAAAACAAATTGCATATACATATTTGCATATCCCACTTTTTCCAGATAATAGCTGACCTAAATGACGATGATGTCTCCTCCGGTGTAATAATTAAAAAGTGCCGAGTTTTGGGTGCAAAACATAAAAGATACCGTATAAATTTTCAAGCTGAAAGTTGGCTTTCCGTCAAACGTGTAATTGTAAATACAGTTTTAAATATTTATTTTAATAAAAAAAGTAAGTTTTTTTTCTAAATTTTTCACCTGCCTTGTTTTATTTGCAAAATTGATTGTGCCAATTAATTTTTTTTTTTTTTAGTTTTTTCATTTATTAATTTTGAAATTTTCAGATGGTCCATTTGCAAATAATAAATTTATTCGAAATGCATCAAACTTTTTTTGGGCTTCAACATATTCAAATCAGCAGGAAAAGATTGCCCTAATTTGGCAAAAACTTGTTGAAGTTGTTGTAAAAAATATGAAAGCGGGTTTCTTAGATGTAAGTAATTATTTACAGAATTACGGTAGATTAGGACGTAGTATTACGTAAAAATAATTTTAAAAAACGGATGTCATTTAAATATATGTATTACGTAGTCGGAGCAAAAGCACAGACACATTATTACTGTAAAAAAACAATTAAAACTATATACATTTGTATTTATTTTTTCAGAGTGCCTCATATGGTCCCGAATTTGTTGAAAATGAGGTTTTGGTCGACACTGATCAACATGTCATGCTTCGATGAAAATGTGTAAATACAAAAACACAACAATCCATTCAACAACGAACTTTAAAAAACCCAAATACCACTTTCATATTGTTTTACTTTTTTTTAGAATCTTTCATTTAAGCTCAAATAACAAAAATCTTTTATGTAAACTTTTATGTTTCTTTAAATTTTGAATGTTTGTAAATTGAATCGAGATCTCTTATTTAAATTTAAAAATGCCAAAATAAAAATAATTTAAATTTAGTATTCAACTTTCAAAATGTGTATCAGGAAAAAATCAATGTAAAAATGTAATCGAAAAAATTGAAATCAAGCTATCAAAATGCTTTTAAGGTATATGTTTTTGAAGTTCGAAGGTGTTCCCGTATTTTTGGCCGCATTTTTAATCCATTTTTGGCATTTTTGAACCTGTTTTTTCTTTTCTGTAACCCTGAATTCAACTGTCAATGAATCATTCAAAAATTGATCAAGATTTAATATTGAAACCATAATTTCATTTCAATCAAAAATCATTTCATCAAAATTTAAATATGCGTACCCGAACGCAATATATTTGCCTTTTTCAAATTTTTTTGTTTATCAAGATTAAAAAAGATAAAAAAGTGTCAAAGTTTTTTTAACGTCTGGAGTCAAATATTTTTTTATAAACGTTTCATGTTTGCAGAAGGAAGAAAAAAAAAGAAGTTGTCTGGGACGAATGCGTTCTGATAGAAAAAAAGATGGCGAAAAAAATTTTTAAAAACAAGTTTTTTTTCAACAGCTTTTTAAGGAAATTGATTTTATTTTTTGAGGGGAAGGGGAAAAGTGTAAGTGATTGAGTGACAAGGAAAACAACCTAAAATGAAGATGATGCAAAAGAAATAAATAATTTTTGAATGAAACTCAACTGTAAAAGGTCAACGGTGAATTTCAATGAAATATTTTAGTAAAAATTAGTGAGAACTAAAAATGACCAAAAACGTAGTTTTCTTTGTTTATGACAGATTCAAAAGCATGAGAATTATTTTTACACGGAAGAAAATATTGGCACAAGTATCAAATATTTTATTTAAATTGATAAAGTGCCAAATCTTAAAATTTAGCAAATGTGGTTTAAAAAAAAGTAGTAATCCAAATATGATTGTTACACACAACTTTCCAAACTAACAAAGCTAGAAAACGAACATTAAGCCTGTATTGAATATTGTTAAATTTTTTGTCATATACAAAAACTGCAACGACATCCAAAAAGTCACTCAAAATCAATGCATTTTTAAAATACATCCCTCAATAATTTAGGCTTAATTTCCAAGTTATGATATTTTTACATATGTTTTTAAGCCTACAATTGATCAAATTTTATCGAAAATATTCGTAGTTTTGATCAAAAAAATTAAGATTTTGATCATCAGAAGCTATATGATGATCATATTCTTATTGTCCATTATTCATTGATTCTGTCGAAAACTTGATAATAATAGAATTCAAAGTGGTATGAATTAAAGGACATTATTTTAACTTTAATATTTTGTCCTGTGAGCAGATCGCAAGAATTACACTTTTTAACAAGTGAAGCGTTTAAGCAAGAGAAATCTTTTCTTTGCTTGATGCAATCAAAAGATAAGAAAACAGAAAAAATCACGATTTTTTGTGATCACAAATCTTGACAATTTCATAAATCTAAAGCCATGAACAATGTTTCATAACTTTACATGCTTGTTTTCAATTAAACAACTGTAATTAGGTCTTACTGTCAACACCCGCTTCGTAACAAAAGTATTACATTATAATGCCAACATCTGAAACATATTCAAGGTTGAAACCTAAATAATACAAAAAATATCTAAAAAATGCGGTAAAAAATTGTTTCAAATTTGTTGTTTTTTGTTGCTGTTAAAAAAATTTGTTGTTTTTTTTGTTATCAGCGAATAAAAAAAAGTTGCATAGCTATTTTTCGTACCAAGTGGTCAGCAGGTGCGACAGGTAACAAAAAAAGAAAGGGTTGATGAAGCTGCTGCTGATGACTGAGTAAGGAGAAGTTTTGACTGATAACAATTCTCTGCAGTGTCTTCTTGTGTCTCCCCCTTCTCTATTTTCACATCTATTCTTTTCTAACTCTTCACAGCTGAAGAGTAACAATAATAATAACAATAGATATATTCTCATAAAAAGTGTCGTTCATATTTGCCCTTATATTTGATATAATTCAAGGTAAGCCTCTCATCATGTAAGTATTGGCAAATCCCTTAAGGGAATAATTACTTTCAATTTGAGAGATACTTTTCCAAAAACCTTGAAGAACATTTTCTCATCCATTCCTGTTTTTTTCTTGTTACATTATGTTTTGTGTTTGTGGATCACAGTTGGAATTCAATTGTCTTTGGGTAATAATCAAACTTATATTTTGTCATTGGCAAAAATTTTAATATGTGTTTTAGGAGAAAAAAATAGTTATATATTTGAATGTTACAACTTTTTGTTGCTCAAAATTAGAGTTATATCTAGACATATAAATAAATGTATGGCGCCCTATTAAAGGCAAATATTTTGGGTAAAAACATTACCCCAAAAAAAAGTAAAAATTGCATATTTTGATTTCCTTTTTTACCTTTTTTGTTGTTTTTTGAAGTGAAAGAAGAAGTTTAAAATCGTTAACATTAGGTAAACACCATTTTTTTGGCTGTGCCTTTCACTGTTTGTTTTTGATACTGTTTTTTTCTTGCCTTTTTTGAAGTTTTGCAAAATTAGGCGCGAATATGCCGAGGTCATTTTTGAACTCAAAAATATTTTATTTTTGTTAAAACTTGTTAAATGACAAAAAAGTTAAAAAAGAAAAAAAGACGCCGTTGAAAAAAAATCACTGATCTAAAAGATTTTGAAGAATATGAGGTGACAGTAGAAAAATGATGGAAAAGAAAAAAAGAAGGAAAAAAACTTGTTGCCACAATAAAGTCATTTATCAAAATCTGTCCTTTTTCTTCACGCTTTTTTTTCGGGTGAAATTCCAAAATGGCGCTTTGTTATGAATTTATGAAGTCCCTCTTTTTCATAATTTTTGTGTTTTCAAAACTTTTTTGATCCCCCTTCTTTCGATTTTTTGAAAACTCACAACTCTAAAAGCACAATTTTTGCTGCAAAAGAAAAAGCAAAAAAATGATCATAAACCGTAATAACTTCCAACTTTTTTTTATTCAACTTCTTTTTTCTCACATTTTTATTATGTTTCTTTACATATTTTTTTGTATTTTATTTTTTTGCCTGCTTGATCACATTTTTATAACTTTTCTGTGTTTTTTCGCGCTTTTCAAATAACTTCGTTCTTTCATTTTGGGCGGCATAAACAGCGTAATCGAAGCCTTTTTTTCACACAAACACAAAACCTCTTTAAAGTAATTTTTCACGCAAGGACATCAGATAACAACAAAATTCATGAAAGAAAAGGTTTTTTAACATTTTGCGCAGGCCTTATAAAAACGAAGGAGGAAAAAAGAAAAGAAAGCTTTCGAGACCCGACACAACGTTTTTTTTCAGGTTTAACGTTTTTTATGCGTTTCAATTTTTTTAACGCGAGGGTCTTATTTTTGATGTAATTAAAAGTAAAAAAAAAGTTAATGAGAAAAAATTGAAAATTTTGAAAATGAATTTATTTAATTTTTTAATTACTATACGCTACAGTAACCCATTTAAGGAAGTCGAAGTGTGCTCTACCGTAATTCTAAAACACTCATTTTCCCACCCTTTGAAGTAGACTTTCGGCTTTTAAGTAAACTTCTTTCATTGGGTCAATTTTCAGAGTTTTTTTCAAAATTCTTTCCATCGGCTAGTTGAAAAAGGAGAAAATTTTTTTACCTGATTTTTTTTGCCTTTGTCAAATAAAAAACTTTCAAAAAAACTCTTCTTTTTCTTTCAGCTATTTTTTAAAATTCTCATTCCGCAGAAGTAACTGACACTGAACTTTCTTTTTTGCTTTTGCCCTCATTTGTCACTCACTTTTTTTGGTGATTCTGAAACCCAATTGGCACGGATCGCAGCTGCTTTGAAAAAAACTAACTAATTTTTTTCTGGGGTGTCATTTTTTGTGATACCCTTAACCTTATTTTTTTTCTCATCCTAAACAAAAAAAATACATTTCTCAATCAACAGTATTTTTTTAATTTTAACCTTCAACTTCAAAAAATCGCTGTCTTTTATTCTTTTTTTTGTTTCCAGAAGCCTCAAAAAAGCTGTGTCACCCTTTGAGCTCTTTTTTTTATTTTTGTTTTTTTTACTTGAAAAGAAGAAAGAGGGAACAATAGAATCATTTATCACTTTTTTTTGTAATGTTTTCAGCAAAAAACGTCAGTTGAAAAGACTGGACTAACGAGGGTAGGAAAAATAGTAGCAGCAACAAACTTCATTTTGATTTACAAAAATTTGAGACTGTTTAGAAAGAAGAGTTGATGATGAAAGAGAATTGCATCATTTTTATGTTGCACTTGTTGATTTTAGGATGAAGTCCGGTTTCAAAATTGGAGCTACAATTGCGGCATTTTTCTTTGATCTTTTGAAATGACTCTGATTTTAATTTCGAAGACAAAATCACGAGAAATTGATTTCATCAACACCAGGATCAGAGTCGCAAAAACGGTGGATAATTTCCGTGTTTTCCGTGTCCAAGACATCCTTCCATAAAAAAACTTCCGTTGCAGATCATCCCTACCCCCAGGGGGCAGCCTCACCAGCAGTAGTCAACAAAAAAGACGCCGACTTGAAGGCGCTGCTGAATTTTTTTTGTGTCTTTGTTGTTTTTTTGAGGACAAAGAAAATAAGAGAAGAGAGGAAAGAGGGAAAGAGAACACGGCAATAAACTATAGTCTAACGTTTTTCTCAGGCATTTTTTTTGCATTGCCTTTTTTCATATTTTCTTCCTCAAACTCCCTTTAAAAAAAAGTCTGCAACAAAGAAACATTTATAAAAAAATCAAAGAAGGTTTGCCTCCAACAAGTATGTTTTTTTTTATTTTTTTCGAAATTATCTTCTTCGATTTTGTCGTACCTGGTACCTGACCATTTATGGGAACATTGAAATGAGGAGACAAAAAGTCATCATCATCCAAAATGATAATGAACGGCAAAAAAGAACTAATAAGGTGAAGGAAGAAGATGAATCAAAACGTTCAAAAAAAAGATTTTTTGTGTCCCCAAAAAGAGAAGCATAGAAGTTAATTAAGTTTTTGAACGCGTTGTAACAAAATAAAGCGAACATTGTTCTTTTCCTTTTTCGATCTTCTTCCGATTGAATTTTTTCAATGCTGCTTTCAAATATTCAAATAAAATTTTCTATGAATTGAATGAAAAAAGAAAGAAAAAGGTGTGATATTTACAAACACACTTTGATTAACTCCTTCTTCTTCTTATTTTTTCTGACTGATGCTTTCTTTTTTTGTGTTTTTTTGCTTCTTTTTCTGTTCCGATTTTTTAAGTTGCTCTTTTAGCATAACAAAAAAAATATGTTTTTTTGGATCAAATTTTAAAAATAGGAGATGATGAACGGAACAGGAAGGAAGGAAAGAAAAGAATGGCAAAAAAATACAAAATTGAAGGAGATTAAAAATTAAGGTAGCCACGAAAAATTCATAAATTTTATTTGAATTTTCGTTGTTGCTTCATTGTTAAAAAAATGGAACTGTTTATGATTGTCCAGATATTTTTGAATGAAAAAGTCTATTATTATTATTATTTGTGTTTTTGAGTTTTTTTGTGTGTTTTTGAAAAATAAACGAAATACTCAAAGCAATAAAAATGTCAAAATACTGTAGGAGAAGAATCTGTGAAAATAAAGGAAGGCAATGCTTTGAGAATGTTTGAATATTTTTGAATGAATTGAAAAAAGAAAGGAAGGAAGAAGAAAAGAGCATGTGATTCTTTTTTGATAAGAAAAAGAATGCTTTTTTTCTGCTGTTGCTTCTTCTTTTTTTACCGGGGTTTTCTAGCTTGCTTGTTTAAAAAGAAAAAACAAATATATGAATGAATGAGTAAAGTCAAAACATTAAACAAAAAGTATGTAAAAAAAGAAGTTTTATTTAGCAAGCTGATGGATCAATGATAAGAAAATAGTTAGGTAAATAAATAAAGTAATAAGCATTTATTTGATAAAAGAAAAGCATGTCTAGCATGTCATTGATGATATTTGGATACTGTAAATGTAATAAAATTGCGCCAAATTTTGTTTTATCACTTTTTGAGTTTTGTTGTCACAAATTTGTTTAAAATTATTCTAATTTGAGGTATTTAATCCTTCATCAAGAACGTGATCTTACACAACAAGATTAAATAATGGTGAGATTTAGATACTGTAATTGTACAAAAATGCGCCAATTTTGTCTTTAAATGTCAATCTTTGAGATTATCTCCTCAACCTGATTACATTGTCATCAAGTTGTTGTGCAACAATTTTCTTATGCTAATTTGAGCTTTTCAATCATTTTACACCTATTTACCAATCTTCGATTACATCTAATCTTTCTTTTCTCTCTTTAGTTTTTTTCTTCGTTCAATTACCTCATCTTCAATCATGTCTACCCTTTTTTGCAACTTCTGCTTGTCATTTTTTTGATTTTAATCCACAGAAGATGAGATTAAGGACACATGCCATTGAATGCCATGTCAATCCTGTTTCATATTTTGACAATTTTTAAACACTTTTTTGTTTTTTTTGCATCGCTTGCTTGTCAAACAATTTTAGAATGGATCACAGGTCAAAACAGTCTTCCTCCTTCTGTTGTGCCAAAAAAATATATATGCAAATCATTCCGGTCATTTGAACTTTTTTCTCTTTCGATATTTGGCCAATATCCAAATATCTCTCCCCAATCACCCAGCTGTTTTTCTTCTTTTTCTTACAGTTGTTACGGTTTCTTTCTTTCTTTGTTTCATTCCTTCTATTTATTATTATGTTATTTTCAAAGAACGTCTTTCATTTCATTTGATTTTATTTAATATTAAAGAAGGAAGAGAAAGAAAGGGCGGATCGAAGAGTTTTATAATTTTTTTTTGTTATTCCATTTTTTTCTTGCGCACTCCGCCTTTCCCACCTCTTTTTTTTCCCTCCCCAGAAAATGACGATGGTGACTATTTTTTTCCTTGCATTTTTTAACAGAAAGCAAAAAAAAATTGGAACCGTGAATTTTTTTCTATCGTTTTTTTCCTTTCTTTCTTGTCTCAAGTGGTCAGGCAGGAAAAGAAAGGGAGGGTCCTTGTCTTGCGCTAAAAAAATGCCACAAAAAGATCAGTTGTTTTTCTTCTTTAGACTGTGAACAAGAAAGGGTCACAATGTTATTTTTTTTCTTGTGTTTTTTTGCCCTTATCTTTCTTGATCTTTTTTTCTATTCGCTTTTACTTCGATTTTAGCTTAAAAGGTGTTAATCGTGCCACATATTTGTTTTTTACTTTTTTTACTGATTATTGATATTTTTTGTTTCATTTTTTAGTATCAATTGTGACCTCCGATACTCTTAACTTTTTTCTTCGTCGATTTTCTTCATCGTTGGCATTTTTTTTGATTTACCTTCGAAAGAAAAGGCAGATAGAAAGAGAGAATTAACAGAGGAGCCTCAGCGGCAGAAGGAAGACTGAATTTTTTGCCTTTTTTTTTGAAAGAGTTTAGTTTTTTAATATACGCTTGTGGCTCCTCCCTTTTCATTCATATTCATTGTTGATCATATCTATCAAGTTTTTTTTGATTATGACAGCATCACAACATTGGCATCATCAAAATGGAAAATCATCTTTGCCACCAGTGTCTTCAATTTTAACGTTATCAGCAGATCATTTTAATTCTGAAATGTTTCATGGTTCTTCATTTCAATGTGATGAATCCCTTCAATCTTCACCATCAACTTCAATGGGGTCCTTGGGGTAAGTCTTAAGTCTTGAAACGAATGGAATTTTAAAAAATTTCATTATTACAGTTACCGTGAACCCCTTCGAACTCGGCAACCCTTTCAACAACATCAACCCCAACAGCAACATCATTATCCATCTTCTGATTCTACTGCAACCTATAATCATCATCCCCAACATTCAACAATAGTCTTTGAACATCATCAACGACAACAAATTAAACATGCCCAATCATCTCCAGCAATTGTAAGTCAAAACGATTTAATAACTTTATTTCGAGAAGGGATTTCAATAACCTCAATTAATCATCTTCTTTTTTGTGGCATATCTTTTTGGCATTTCTTTTTTCTTTTGTCGGTTTCTTTTTTGGCACAGATTGTTAAAATCGCAACAACAGCAGTTGCGCGCGCGCATGCCAAATCAAAAAAAGAAAAGAAAAAAGAAGAACATATTTTTTAAAGCAATTTTTTATGATGTTCGAAAAAATAAAACATTTGCGACGTCGATGAATGAATTGTGTGATATTACTTCTTCTTTCATCACCTTTTTTGATTTTTGTCTTTTGCGGCATTTTCGAAGAACTTTTTTTGGGGGTTGTAGACGTGGAAAATGAAGACGACAAAAAAATAGAATAAAAAAAGTGTTAAAAAGAAGAACGAAGAAAAAACACAGACAAATAAAAAATAGAAAAAAGATTGTTTCTGCGGCAAAAAAATAAGAAGGAACAGACATGACCTTTATTAAAAAATTATTTATACATATTTTTTGATGTTTTTGAAACAACTTTTTTTATTCAATAACGGATTCATTTCTGTTTTTTTTTGTTTTTTGGACAATAACAGCTGTATCTATCAGATGTATTGAAGAAGAAGACAAAAAAAAGAAAAAAGTTATTGTAAAAGTTCGATGCCCTCCTTTTTATTTAACTTTCACGGTCGTTTTTACTTGCTTGCTTGAGGGGTTGTTCAAACTTTTGACAGAATTTCTTTGTTGTTGGTTTTTTTCTTCGATGCGCGCAAGTGTAAAAAAATGAAATCAAATCACCCTAGGTGGTCTTCTGAATTAAAAAAAATGATCTTCTGGGTGGCCATTGTTAACGAAAAAAATGAGAAATTTTTAAGAAAAAAACTAAAATAAATTGAAACTTTTTAAATGCAAAAAAGTTCACGTTTTTTTCGATGGCGACAAACAAAAAATATGCTTAGGGGCGAAATTTCGAAATCAATCGCTGAAAAAATGCTTTTGTTTTTCGTTAAAAATTGTTTTATTTTTTTTTTCAAAATTCAGGCAAAATCTGGGTGCAGAAAAATTGCGCAAAATACAAAAATGTAAATCAACTTTAAACTAAAATCAAAAACACCCCTTCCAAAACTAAAAACACATTTCTATTTTTTTAGTTTAATTTTGCTCGGAAGCGTCGTTCAATTCAATGCAAACTTGATCAACCCCAACGAGCTTGCGTTTATGTTGCAGAAGATTCAGTCATTCATCAAAAAGATAAACCTCTTCAAAGATTGATCGAGAATCAACTGGATTATTTGCCATCGTTGAAATCAATGAAAAAATTTCAAAAAGAAATTACCACTGAATTTCGAAAGAATGCCGTTCAATGGTTGGAAGAAGTTTGTATTGAAGCAAAATGTGAAGTAATTGTTTTCCCGCTGGCTATTAATTTGATGGATCGATTTTTGTCAAAGAAATTTGTTCCAAAAATGCATTTACAAGCCTTAGGATCAGCTTGTTTGTTAATTTCTGGAAAAGTGAAGGCCCCGGTTCCATTAACCGCTAAAACTATCGCATATTATACTGATGGCGCGGTTACTGTAGAACAACTTTTGGTAAATTTTTATAAGATTACTGTAATTCAACATTACCGTAACCTCTTTATAGGAATGGGAATTAGCTGTTACAGCAACCTTAAATTGGCATTTCTATTCCCCAACAGCTTTTGAATTCTTTGATCAAATTTTAACGAGAACTTCAAAATTCTCTGAACTCAAAAAACACTTCCAAAAAGCTTGCTATCGACTTTTTCAAGGTTCGTTTTCAAATTTTTTTTAAATGTTTCACAGACTTTTTTTCTTAAAATTTTTAATACTCACGTAATTCTTTACGCAAATCTCTCTTTCAATTTTCTTTAACAACTTGGTGGTCGACCACCATGTTTTTTTGACTCTCAAAAAAGTTATTTAAGGATTAAAAAAAATCTGTTTCACAGACATTTTTTTTCTGTAATTTTCTTGTACTTCTTTTTTTTGCTGAACATGCATGTACTTTTTTCTGGGGTAAAAAAATCATCAAAGAAGAAAAAAATCTACGGGTGGTCAACCAAAAAAATCGGGGCAAGTTGAAAAAAGTTCTATGCAGGTGTTTTTTTTTGGCGCATCAAGTTTTTTTTAATGAATGAAACAAAAGCAATTAAAACACTGACTTTTTTGGTGCTGCAAAATATTGTTTCAAATAAAAACTTTGAGTAGTTTCATGCAATGAGAAGATTCTCTAAGGGGATAGGCAGATGGGGGGGGGGGGGATATATTGAATTGAATAAATGAATAAGTGGATTTTTGTTTGATCACCACCGGGGAGGCATGATTGGATGAGAAGATGGATGCGGGAAAAAAGAAAGAAAGATTTGAAAATGATTGATGTCTTTTGATTGAGAGATTACTGTAGTTCATAAAAATTCTTAAAACAATAGCGTTGTTTTGTTTCACAAAAAACTTTTGTAAACCACAAGTCTTTCTTTATTCATTGTCTGCCTGGGGGGCTTTTTTGACCATCATCAATTTTTCTTTCTCTTTTGTGCCATCCTTTGACGTGGTCCTAATCAGATTGCGCTAAAATAAAATTTAAGATCTTCTTTGCTATTTTTGTTTATGTTAATTTTAGTGTCCAAAAGACTTTATTTTTGTTGCTTGATTTTTATCTTTAATTTTTTTTGGAAACCCGCAAAATCCAAAAAGCTTTTTTCACATAAATTTTTTTTCACAAGCAAAAAATCGAATGCGCCAGGTTGTAACATTTCATTTTTTTTATTTTTTGTTACAAAACTTAAAAAGAAAGAAACGAACGAATGGGAAGAACAATAATAACCTTAGGGTCCACAACCTTGAAAATCTGAAATTATCCGTAAAAAAACAATTGACCCCCAGAATTTGTTCCTCAACAAAAAAGCATTCCAATTTCGATGAAAAAAGTGTTCCATTGCCAAAAAACATGACGAGCTTCTTTGTTCCATTTTCCACTTTTGTAAAAGCAACAACCAAAAAAACAGATTGAAAAAAATAAAGAAGGGGGGTAATCGACCACCAAAACCGTCACCCTCATCATCTTATTTTTTTTATATATTTTTTTTCTCTCATGAATTTCAATTTTTTTTGATTTCTAAAAAATCGAGTTTTTGGTATTTATTTCTTTCCCGCAAAACTTTTTTTTTCTTCTACGACCTCGTTGGATTTTTTTGGAAGAAGGAAAAATGACTAAAAAGATGTGTTTTTTGGATGGCTGAAATGGTTTTTTTTGCGTGAGGTCTTTGGGGGAAAACAAAATCTTTTCTTTCTTTTTTTGTGCAAATCAGATGACGGAAACAAGCAAAAAAAAGAAGTTTGAAAGACAATAAAAAAACTGAGCAGATGTGATTTACAAAAATCATTGAATGATTAAAAAAATGGAAAGTTTTGGAATTAATAATGAGCGCAGCTGCAGCGATCAACAGTGGCAGAAGCAACAGGAAATGAGATTAGGCGGAAGAAGGTTTTATGATCGAACTTTTTTTACAAGCTAGTTTTTGGGAATAATTGGTCATTGTTTGAAAAAAGTGGTAAACAACTATAGATTACTGTAGCAGGATTGGATTCGATTTGCATTAGGTCAAAATGGGTTACTGTAATTGCTCTAATTACTGTAAATTGATAAAACAGCAAATATGCAAGTTTCTTTATTAAGCTGATGATTTTTGTTGACACAGATTTTTGTTACACCTGTTTTTTTGTTTTCCATTTAAAAACCATTTCATTCCATTATGAGTTAATCTAAATACCATTAGTTGAAAGTTATTGTTCCTTTACAAATTTGAACTTAAGTGCCATTGTTTTCCTTTTCTCTCTCAGAGAATCATCCAATTGTCTCTTTTATTTGGCATTTTTTGTCGTTTTCGGCATTTTTTGCCTAAAAAGAACACCTTCCATCTTCTCACTTCTCAAACTGCTGCTTTCAAACGAAATTAGCCTTTAAGCACTTCTTCCCATCTTTGATTCATTCCGACCAGGGCTGTGCGAAAATTTCGTTTCGTTTCGCGTTTCGCGAAATTTCGCACTTTTTTTCCATTTCGTTTCGTTTCGTGTTTCGCGAAAATTTTAACGAAATTTCGCACTTTTTTGCATGCTTTTAAGCCGTTTTTATTCAAGAAAAGTTCAGTTGCAAAGATGAGTTACCACAATTTCACGTGTCTTTGTAATTGTAAAAGCCAGATTTGGAAGTAAAAAACCTCTTAAAGTTGGAAATGAAAGCCTTATTGATGGACTATTTCCATCATTAAATGATCAAAATGAAAGGTTGTTTTCAAAAGTAGTTGTTAAAAGTTGTTGCAATTTGTGATTGAATATTGCAATTACAAAAATTTGGAAAAAATTTCGTTTCGTTTCGCATTTCGCGAAATTTCGCATGATTTTTTTTATTTCGTTTCGTTTCGCACATACGAAATGAAATTCCTATTTCGTTTCGTTTCGTTTCGCAGAACAAAACTCAGTTTCGCACAGCCCTGATTCCGACTTCTCATCATTCATTCATTTAGCAAAAAAATATATGTGTTAATGACCTCATATATATATATTTTGGGGTCTGTCTTTGAGAATGCTTTGCTTTAGTGTTATTTACTGACCAAAAAAACACCTATCTTTTTCGCAAAAAAAAATTTAAATTTTTTCTTTCTTTCATGGGTCACTCACTTATCATAAGACACGACATTTTTTGAACATTTGAAATATGCCAAAGACGGAGAAAGAGAGAGTGAAAGATCGAAAGTGACCCATGTCTCAAAAACATATGCATTTCCGATTCTCTTTAACTTTTTTTTGTTAACTCAAAAAACGCATATAAAAAAAGGATTCTCATTCCTTTCTGTCCTTCTTTTGATGTTGCAAATATATATTTTTGTGTTTTTATGATTCGATAATGTCATTAACAAAAGAAAGAAAGAAAAGAAGAAGAGGCTTTTTGTTTTTGGTTAGTTGGGTGTATACCCTTTAGTTTTTTTATTATTGTTGTTATGATTTTTTGAAGATTGCCAAATCAATCGACCTTCAATTTTTTAAAGACCGCGCAAAAATCATAGCAAACGAAAGAGAAAACAGAAGGAAGAAGAAGAAGAAGCCCAAAAAGAAAGAAAAGAATGAAACATTGTTTTACATTTTTTCAATTTTTTTTTATTTCATTTTTACCGACTTCAAAAAACAATCTTTTTTATGATCTTCGAAAATTCAAAAAAAAACTTATGAACTTTTTTTTTGAAAAAAGCAAACATGCAAAATTTCATTAAAGAAAAACTATATTTCATCAAAAATCAAAAAAATGCGGAAACTTTTTTAAATTTTTTCTTCTTCAACTTTGACCACCGTGGATTTTTTTGGATTTAGGATTTTTGAAAACAGAATGAAATATGAGATCACCACCCTTAAAGCCCAATAACAGTGCCATGGCATTTTCATCTTCTCCTTCCTCCAAAAAAGCCATTAAAAATTGCAACAGACGGTTAGCTAAGATTTATATTCATTGAAAAAAAAGAGAAAGAACAAAGACAGTTTTTTTGATTTAAAAATATATACGAAAAAGAAGAAAGTCATTAATTTTAAGGCCTACCACATCGGCACGATCCTTCCTCCTTTTTTCTTCCCTGTTAACAGCTGTTTCGGCATTTTTTTGTTTGTTTCAAATAATTATTACTCAATTGTAAAAAGAAAATTCAAAAATAACATCCCAGGATAATTTTTTTCTTGTCTTCTTCTTTCTTCTTTGAGGGGGGAATTGCGCGATCGAGAGAGAAACATGCCGTCGCTGCTGTAGCACCCGACAGAAAGGATTGTTATTTCATGCAGGGAAAAGGGACTTGAATTATCGTTCTCTAAGAGAAAAAGATCCTTAATGAGTGAACAATAATTACCATCGCTGTGCAGCTTCTTAAATCTCTCTTTTTTCTCTTTCTTTACCCAAAAATACCGAAAAAACTAAAAAAGACAATGACCGTAATATAACTTGAGTACTTAAAAATGAAATCTTTGATGATGATGGAATTCAGTCATGTCTTTGAATCTGTTGACAGCTGGCTTCTTTTTTTCAAGAATTCAAAAAATAAATAAAGCATTTTTTGGAAAGGCATAAGTGTTAATTAAATTTGACAATAGCCATTTTTTTCGAAGGTCATCAAAATGTTATCTTTGAAAATGAAAATTTTATAAAAAAACATTATTTTTTACAAAAATCGATCAAAATCATTTATGTCAAATTTTGTTTAAAGTTTTAAACAAGATACTTTTTTTCAAGGCAAATCCAATTAGAACCCTTTAAAAAATGGCATCAAAATTATTTTTCTTGGAAAAACTTTCACTTTTTCCCGCTCAACTTTTTTTGACAATTCTCTGTAAAAGGGGGACCTTTTAAACGGGGCAATAACTGCTCACTTTTTTCTTGTTCAATCTTTGAAATTTTTAATACCATTTAAAAAAACAGGCTCATAAACGCTTTTTTTTGAAATTGAATAAAAGACCTCCAAAGTGGCTCCAAAAAAGGCATATAAACATTAAAAAAAATAAGAAAGTTTTTCTTTGACAATGAGTGATTCTAATTTTTTAATGGGCTTTTATGTGTGTATTATTTGCTGTTTTCTTCTTTTTCGACTTCTTTGATGACATAAAAAGTTTCATCTCCTTCTTCTCATGTGTCCTAAAAAAGAAAGTTTTGTGATTTCAAGCCTTTTTTTGGTTACGGTAGTTTTATTATTATTATTTGTGAACTTACGCAAAAAAGCAAATGTTTATTTGTTCAACACCAAAAAAGGAAGGGACTTTTTTCCGTTATGAAAAAAAGGGATTTACTTTTGTTCTTTTACCGGCTTAAAAAGAAATCATCCATCATTAATGGAATCCCTCTTATAAAATATCGGGTTACTCCTTTTTTGGCATTTTCTCTGGGAGGTTAAAAAAGTTTTTTATTGCACAAAAATTAGATTTGCTTGGATCAAGTAGCAAACGATTCGAAATGATTAATTAACAAAAAAAATGCCATAACATTGTTTTTGTTTTTAAAAAAGCTTATCGAATGACCTTAAAAAATAGGAACATTTTTGTGCCATTATTCATTTAATTTTAAATTAATTTTAAAAATATTTTTACATTTTTTGATGGGAACATTTGATAGTCCTTGGCACTGCCAAATATGCATGTATGTAAACGGGCAATGATAGATGATTGTTCGGGGGAATGTATGTTCGATGATGGTAAAGAAGATGTTATTAATTGATTTTCGTTCTCAAAAATATTGACTTAAATTCAAATTTTTAAAATTAATTACTCGCATCAAGTATAATTTTTGATCAATTTGTTTTTGTTTTTGCCGTTTTTTATGAAAGTCTAGTTCAGAACGAGGAGTGTTTTTCCGATAAAATTTTTTTTGAAAAATAATTTGAACATGAATTGATCAGAACGCTTGATTACGATCAATCAAAATTTTGCAGGCAAAAATTTTTTTTTCAAACAGGCAAATTGATGCAAATTGATAACCATCTGAAATTCAAAGGAATGCTCATTCGTTTATATTTGTTTAGCGGTTTTTGTTAAAAGTTTTTTTAAAAAAAAATTGTTGCACATTAATCATTTAAAACTTTTGATTATCAGGGAATATCAGGGTTTCAGGGTTGTTGTTTTGTTTCAAAGTTTTGGAGGGAAATTTTTTGTTTTTGTTTGATTGGTTGCAAGCATGGCGGGATTCTGTAAAAAATTAAAAGAAAAACTAGTATCAATTTTTTTTGAATCAAGATTATCTTTAATAATAATAATGAAGTTTAGCAAGCGATGAAAGAAGTGCGAAAAAGGAAGGAAAAAAGAAGATGAAGAATGTTGTCTTTTTTTACGCGTGTAGAAGAAAATTTATTACTTTTTTCATGTTTTAAAAATCTCTTTAGTAAAAGAATATACAATTATCAGTTGACACTATCATGCAACAGGTGGTCAAAAATAAACTTCCAACAAACATGAAAAAAGTTGACTTCAGTGTTCCTCTATTCTTTTTCATGTGATTTCCTTTTTTGTCTTTGATGAGCTTGAAGAATCTAAATGAAAGAGGAAAGCAGAAAATGGGGACGTTCTTTGTTTAAACAATGTTGGCGAAGAAAAAAGAAGAAGAATAACAAAAAAATAGGCTAATGAAAAAAACAGTTCGAAAAACAAAGATTTCCTGCTGTTTCTTTGCCTTGCTTTGTCTTGACTTGGCTTGGCTTGGCTTGCGCAAACTTGGAGCGTCTGTTTTTTGTTGGCTGCTCCAAATAAAAATATAAAAAGTTTTGGATTCATCAATTAAGAAGCACTTTGTCACTTTTAAATGATGCAGCAGGATTTTTTTACATACATAAAAAGTTTTTGTATATAAATAAAAATAGCTGAAGTAATCCAATCTTTATCCCATAAGCATATAAAAATTTGATACTTTTTGTTTCCAAAATTACAAATATCATTTTCTTCTTCTTCTTTAGCTAGCTACAGTAATCAAAGAAAAAACCAAAAAAAAACTATTTTCTCACTGATTGTTCCTTCAAAAAACATCTATCTTCTCCTTTTTTTCCTTTCATTGAACACCACCAAAAAAGGAAGGAAACAGAAAAAGCAGTAAATGTCATGACCTAAGGGATCCTGGCCCCGGCGCCATAAATCATTCTGGGAATGAAGCTTCTTCTTCTTTGCTTTCTTTTTTTACCTTTTGATTGCTTTTTCAAAAAAACAGAACATTGAAAAAAAGACTTTCCGCTTCTTTCTTTCTTCTTTCATTTTTTCAAATACAATAAAAGGGTGGTGATTGTTGTTGTTGTGGTTGATTACCTTTCGATAATAAAAAAAGTAGAAGTTGGCTGCTTCAAGTGAATGAAAAAGGTGAAACGAGAAAAAAAAGTGTGGGAAAACGAACATGATTCAAAATAAAAAGCAGCAGCAGCAAAAGCGGCAAAGTATTGCGCACATTCATTTTCTACTTACTACTATCTCTTTATTTCTATTCTTGATGTTTTTTGAGTTTTAACAAAAGAACTGCAAAAAAATAGAAAAACATTAAAAAGCAACACTCTAGACACAGATAGTTTTTACTTTACAACAAAAGTAATATAGTTTTTGGGTTCAATAGATTGCATAAAAAATAGGTGTGTTTTATCATCCATCAAAAATATGAATTATTCAAAAATGCTAAAACCTTAAATGACAGTAATGCTATCTTTTTAAAAATTCTTAAATTTTGATTACTATCTGTCTTCGAAGATAAAACATGTCCATAAAATTTCACTACTCTCCAGGAGGTCGAATATTTGATTGAAAATTTAAATTGCCTCATTTCATTTTTTTTGTTGATTTATATTAATTCTTTAAATGATGAAACAAAAGGAAGTCGTTTAAGTATTTTCAAAAAATAAATAGTATTGAGTTTCAAAAACATTTCATTAAGAATGGAAAAGAAATTCTGTCAGTCAATTGTCAATATTATTTGATGGCATTTTCTTTTCGTCATTAAAGAAGAAGAGGAAGAGACAATTGTTGCGCAGTTTTTTATTCAATTGTCTTTTTTAAATTGATCATTCAAAAAATCCGGAATACAAAATTTCTGAGGACAATGAGAGAGATCAGTTTAAATAAAAGAAGTCTCATTCATTAATGTTTGATGAAACAAAAAAGTCACATCTGCTTTTTTATGGCTTTAATTAGAAAAATGAGGGATCTTTAAGTTTTTGGTGGTTATGTTTTTTTGAAAAAAGGGATTAATAAAAACCTGTAAGATGGTAAAAATGGAAAGAGTGTGTGTGTGTTTCGGTAACAGCATTTTTGTTTGTTTCATTTTCCTTCTTCTTCAAATCTTTAAGGTCAGGTTATTGCGTAACCTGAACAACATCGGAAATCCCAAATATCTATTGTCTTTCTTTTTCGCTTCTATTTTTCTCTTTTTCTAATAAAATTGAAACTGCCTGACTGACTAACCTACAGGTGAATGTAAAAAATGTATGAATGCTTTCAAGCAAAAATCTCTGCATGTGTTCTTCTTCGTCTTCTTTCATTTTCTGTCTTTCAAGTAAAAAAACAAATACAAAAGCAAAAAAAAACAGGGATTATTAAACCCCTAAAAAACATATCGAAAGCAATAAACAATCTCAATTCTTTTTTTTTTCAGATGAAAAACTTGCCTGCCAAAAACCATCCCATCAAGCTGCATATTGCCTTGGATTTGCTGCCGTTGATTTTAATGACCAAAATTTATATCATTCAACATACTATGTTTCAAAGGAATTCTTTGGTCTTTCCAAGCAAACTTTCATCAAAGGTGTAAATGCAATTGGAAAATTATTTATGTCTGATCCAGAGAAGGCTATGATGGCAACAACAATTTCATCATCTTCCTCAAGGGCATCATCAGCAGAAAATTACTGTAATGCTGGAGATGAAGGATCACCAAATAAAATTCAGAAAATTGACGAATCTCTTTCCCCCCAACATTTAACTGTTATTCAACAACAACAGAAACAACAATCTCGCCCTGAGGCAATGGCATTTTCCCCAATGATTACTTCCTCCACCTCGGCAGTTGTTGGAACAGCTGGAAGAATTCATCGCTCTCAATCCACGGCATTCTATTTCACTTCAACTTCTCCACTTTCAATTTCTCATGATGCTTCTGCAATTCGAAAAACTCATTCATCCAATTCCCTTCAACGTCATCGAACTTCTTTCTCAGATGATTCTGGATTTCATTCAGAAGTTTCTTCCCCTGAATGCTCCCAATCAACCATGACTTCTCCTACAACAACTGTTGCAGGCCGAAAACTACAAAAAGCACGCCGAAGTCGACAACAACAAAATCAACAACAATCTTCACGATTGTTGGATTGCTTTTATAAAATTTAAATATTTTTAATATTTTATAATATTTTTTTCTCCCAAGTCAAGAAAAGTTTCATCTCTCAAGGTTTAAAGGTAGAAATTATCTTTTTAGGACCAAAAACAAATGATGATGAAACTTTTCTTGAACGGTTTGTGATTAGTCCAATTCTTTTTTTTTCTTTAAAATAACTTTTTGTAAATTAATATATTACTTTATTATTACTTATTATTATATTTTTATTTTATATTTAACAAAAAAAATTTAAATTATATTCAGGGATTTTGGAAACTTATTTTAAAATTTTTAAAAAAAATTACGGTAGCTGCTGTTATTTTTGGCTGGTATCTCCAAAGTAGCACCCGTTTTTATAAAAGTTTTTTTTCAAAAATTAGCTTTCCAAAATCTATTTTTTTACCCACTGTTTATATCTGATTTCTCGATCATCGATATCGAGGCATGGTCTCATTATCCTAATTCTATTATCAAACTTTTTTAAAAATTGTATCTCTCTTTTTTTTGCTCATTTAATTTTGAAAGTGCTCTCTTTTTTTTCTTTAACATTTCAAAAAGCTATGGTATTCTATTTTTTAAAATTTTCCTTTTCATCTTTTAAAATATTAAACAATAATTTTCAAAAAATACACTCAATTTTATTTCACCGGTATCTCTAATTTTATGTAACATGTTTTTTGTATTACTTTTTTGCATTTAATTCATTCATTGCCAGGATACTGTATTTTTGTATTGTCGTCTTCCACTGCCTTAATTCTTATGGTAAATTTGTTTGTTTCTGTTTTTCCTCTCTTTCTCTATTATTTTCATTTGATGTTTTTTTCAATTAAATTTGTATTACTGTATTCTGTTCTTTTTAATGTTGTTTGTCATGTGTGTTTTTTGAATGTCATAAGTTTGAATAAAAAAGCAATAAACTTTGAACCAAAACCAGATATATTTTGAAATTTTCAAAACAAACAGAATCAATCAAATATCGGCATTTTGTGCCATCAAACACAGCGATGAAATAAAAATATAGATAAAGATATCTTTAACTGCGTTGTTTGAAAAAATTAAAAAGTTCGATTTTTTTAAATTCAAATAATCGAAAAACTTTTATGCCATTTTAGACGGACAATTAAAAATGCCTGGAGGCATTTCATAGACGAAGCAGAAGATGAATCACTTTTTGGAGGCATTTTAAGGCGGAATCTTTTAAACTTTCAAAAATTTTGTTTCTTCTTTGAAAAGCAATAATTAAGAATCGGAAGTTTTGAAAAAACAACAAAGCGATTTTCTGCTCCCTTTCTTTTTCTTCCTTTAAAGAAGAAGACATAAAAATTTTGACCGCCGCATTTAAAACTAACGGTTTTTGTTTTCTTTTTTAAGAGGAACCATAAATACCCAAAACTACAGTATCCGGATGATATTAGAGGTGTTAGCCGCAGAAAAATGTTTCTTCATTGAATATTTAATGATATATGATAAAGAAAATTACTACAGTACTTTGAATATACTATAAGATACTTCATTGCCTAAAGCATTATCGATAACAAAAAACAAGAGTTATATTATTGCCATACTAAATTTATTCATTCAAAGCTGCTATATAATACATAAACACATTCCACAGAGAAACACATTAATACAAAAAAAAAGAATTATATAATTTACAAATTGCAGTCAGTTTCTCCTTCACTACTAATATTACTAAAAAATGGATCATTTGATGATGATGTTGATTCGGTAGTTTGAGAATCAGAAGTTGATGATGATGATACGGTAGTAGTTTGAGAGCAAGATGATGAAATAGTTGGATCAAAAATTGAATCCCCAGGAATCCAAGAGCATTCAGATGATAAAGCAGACCATTCAGAGATTGTTCGAACCCGAGATGGACGGTTCCAAAGTGGAAAAACTTCAGCTCGAAAGCGATGAGAATCAATAACATTGAGATGCCCAAAATTATCATAATATTGAAGCAAACCAAAAATGGAATCAAATGTTGGAGCTTCTGGATCGCCATAATCAACGTAATAAACAGGATTTTGGAATGCCAAAGTAGTTTTGGTACGAATTTGATAAAGCCTAAAACAAATATTAGGATATCCATATATAATAATTAATATACTTACTCATGTTCACCATTATCATTTCGACGATAAACAACAAAGAGATAACCAACGAAACGAAGTTGTAAAGAATCAGCAAGGGTTGGAGCAGCTTCTGGAAAAGGATGTTCAATTTGATGATAGACAAACCAGGCACTTCGAGACATACATGCTTCTTTAGCTTTTTTATCCGTTAATGGACCCAAATAATATTTTGAATATAACCATGCTTCTTTATTTGATCTGAAAAAACAACAATGTTAAAATAAAATCATTAACCCATATCTTGATCCTTCCATGAATCAAGGATCAGAAGTTACAAGCTTTGCTTAATATTCAAATGTATAAACACTTACCTGAGATTTTGTAGCGGCCAAGTTGCATCAGAACTTTCTTCAGATGTTGTTAATTCTTCCAATGATTGATATTCACTATTCTTCATTGATGCGGTGGTTGCATTAGTGGCAGCAGCAGCTTTCGTTGAAAACATGGTTGAAACGAAAATGTTTCAAAAAAGATGAATGACGATGACAACAAAAAAGAGACGACTTTATTGAAGAAGGAAAATAAAGTTGAAGTAAAAGAGAAAAAATGAAAACTCAAGCTTATATACGCTTTTGAGGGACAAAGAATTTGCATACATTTTCTCGAACGTTTTATTGTTCTTTTGTTGGACACTGTAAAGGTTCCTGAAACGAAAAATATTTTGTGCGTTTTTAAATTTTTTGAATTTCGAACAAACCTCAAATGAATATCCAGTTCCTTTGTTTATCAATATCTTGGAAAAATATCCTCATTATTTTGAAATTCTTTGAACATTCCACAGCACGTTCGAGGACGGAGTAGAAAAAAGAAAAGGGAAATGTTGTTGGCGTTTTGTTACGAACGTTAAGCCGAAGAAAAACAACTTTTTTGTTGCTTTTTTGTCACTCGTTTGAAACTGAATACTGTTTTATTAGAGAAAAAATTATTATCTAATAATTTATAACACATAACCTATGTGACATAGGTGAACAAACAAAAGAATAACATCACCAAAGTTGTTTGTAAAGTAAGATAAACAAGTCAAAATTTTTACAGTGGTGACAAAATTTTTTCCCATTTTTTTATTTTGTAATTTGTTTTTAGAATAACTTTTCTCACGAGATATAAAGAAAGTTTATATGTCAATATAAACCCTATAGTGGTATTTACTATTAAGCACAATTCCTAACCTTGATGTCTCTCTAACAACAAAATGTCGAATTTTTGTAACAAAAGTGATAGCGAAGTTTTCATATAATTTTTAACCACTTGATAAAAAAACCACACACTAATTTAAGATTCTGGCCTGAAAATGCGATAAAAACACATGCATACAAAAAATTATTAACTATTATTAAGCAGTCAGATGCCGTACAAATCATTAGGCACAACTTGAAGAAAATACAGTATCCTTGTGCATTTCATGGTTGTCCAAGAATCTCTTAAGCTAATTAACTGCGTGTTGGAGAATATGTATAAGACTTATTAATGTTTATATCGCTAATCCCATAACAAAATATGAATTCTGTTTTTTGTCTCAAAGATACTAACACGAAAATCTTACCCAATAATTTCAAAAAGCCTGCTAAACATAAAAATACTAACACAGATGTGCTTAAAATTGATTAAAAAGCATTGTTTAAACCTAATAATCTTTTTAGTTAATAAATATCTAATGTATTTTAAGATGTTAGCTGATTTATATTACCTTTTTACCGTTAATGATAATCCAGAAGGAGTATAAAGTTGTTTAGCGTTGACCTCAAGTTCGAGAGATCATAAAACTTCTGCTACGCATTTCATAGATGATGAATATAAACACTTTTTAGTGAGCAAAATAAGTGTTCAAGATGGTATTCTTGCTTGTCCAAGAAAAATTTTTGCAGTTGAAAGCGTTTAAACGTGTACATTACATTTGTGCTTCGCATTTCATTACAATCTCATTTCAGCTCGCTGTATTAGTTTCTACAGTTCACCAATAGTATACATTCATGATTAAAAAAGACAAAAACTTTATTGAAGCTGTTTTAACGATTTCATGAATGATTGAAGTCCGTCGGAAACTTTTCCCAACAAAAATGCGCAAACAATTTCTGCTAGGCATTCATTAACTATTGAGTTTCATTGAATTCTGTTAATTACTATAGTTAACCAATCATATAATCTTGGATTTAAAAGAGAGACATTTTTTATTTTAAGTGTTTTAACGATTTGCTGCAGCAATGAAGATTCTAAACGCAGTTTTTTCTTCAACTTTACAACACATTTCTGCTAGGCATACGAACACTGTTGCGTTTCAAGCTATACTGCTTATTTTAAAAGTTGCCCATATGTCTTAACATGGATTTAAAAGAGAGACATTTTGTATTAAAGACTCTGATTCTTTTTATCAGACAGAATCAGATGCTCAATTCAGCAAAAATCGTCGACGAAAGCATTTTCGTTGATTTTTTATTATTTTGGCAAAATGTTTATCAACATTCTAATCCGTTTTCTTCCTCTTTTGAACGTGCTGTGATTCTTGATGTTTTTTTTTCATGTTTTATTGACTTTGGTGTAGTATTTTGTAATAAAACAAATATTTTATTTCAACTTAAAACGTACTGTAATATTGTTGGGGGAAATTAAAAAATATATTTTTGTCGTTGTTTAATTCTTTCTTCCAAATTTGGAAGTGAGAAAACTTTTTTCTGATGTTTAACAAGGCTTTCCAAAATTGAAACATTTTCGGGTTTAAGTTGATGAACAAGTTTATCAACAATATCAGCCAAGAAGAAATCTGCCCAAGTTACAGTATCCCCAATTAACCATCCACTTTGATTGGATTGAAGTTGTCGCTCAAAAATTGGAACAAATGATTCTTGAACTGCCGGAAGTAAAACGGAAATATATTTTTCTTCTTTCTGAAAGTTGCGTGTTTTTGATTCAAATGAATCATCGAAAAAACAAACTTCTTGCAGGGGTGTCTCACGAGTAATGGTCCAAATCCATGGTCGAACAGCCATTATAAAATCTTGTATTTGTTCTGCGTAGGCATCACAAAGGGCCTTAAAAATGGAATATTTTTAATTTAACTCAAAGTTGTTAAAAATAAGTTTTTTGGACATGGATACTGTAGGTCAAGTATGGTTACTATGTTTCAAATTAAAAGATTTTCACTTACTTGATCTTCAGGGGATTTAGCTAATCCACCATATTTTGTTGCAATATATCGAAGGATGGCAGTTGATTGTGGAATTGCAATTTTTCCATCATCAACTAGCAAGACTGGAACTTGACCAAATGGAGTTGCTAAATTCGGACCTTTTTAATTCAGTTACTAAAAAGTTTAAAACAAACAAGCTTTAAAAAGACTCCATTTTTCTCTTGGAATTATTGCATCAGTAAATGGAATCTGAAGATAATCAAGCAAAAGTCGAATTGCTCCAGCTCGACCATTTAAATCAAAATATTTTAGTTCAAGTTTTGGAGCCATAATTTTTTAAGAGAATTTTGTAAAAAAAAGTTGGAAGAAAAACCGTCAAAAACGAAAGAAAACAACAATCGATCACAGCAACAAATAAAAAGACTTTGTGGCCCAATGCATCTTTCTTTTTTTTTCTTTTTCTTAAAAGATGAACTCAATCGGTCATGGCCGATCATCATCACACAATATTTTGATGCGATGTTTACTTTTTTTAAAAACATGGTTTTAAATAAAAATGCTTGAATTTAAAAAGGAAAATATGTTTTCACTGATTAAGAAATGTGTAAAAAAAGTAACTGACAACAAAAAATTAAGCTGGCTATTGCGGCATAAACTTTCACCCAACTAACACTTTGTACTTATTTTCTATTGTTCAGGGTACTGTATTCATAGCCAAAAACATCCGTTTTAAAAAGATTTAAAGTATAAGTATATTATTATAAATTATTGTGAGTTTCTTCAAAAAAAGGCCCAAAAAACATTTATTTACAAAACTTTGTAAACTGCAATATTTAAAATAGCAGCAACAACAATCAGAAATTTATTAAAATTAAAAAATGGCATTGAAAAATTGCAGAGATCTCTTTCATTGCAGCAACAAAATTCTACTTCACTTCCGCCAATATTTTGTTTAATGCATTTATTTTGATTTAACTATAAAAAAGTAATCATTGGAAAATATGAATGAATCATGAAAAAAAGTAAACAAATACTTACCATACACCGAAGGGTCGAACAACCAGCCTTTTTAAGGGAGCTCATAAAATTGATATCCGCATTTGCGCGATAACAATAATCATCTGGACTTGTGCAATTTTCAATTGTTGTTCCAACAGTTTGTCCCCGGATTATCGAAAATCCAGTATAACATCTTAAACCAGCCGCAAGAGAAAATAATAGCGAAAATAAAAATACAAAAATTGAAAGGTTACTCATCGTCTTTATTTTTTTAAAGTGATTGAAGAAGAAAGAAGAAGCTCTTGTCGGTGAAAGAAAAGAAGAAGAACCCCAAAAAATTGAAGAAGACCAAAATTGAAGATGACGAGAATAAAAGTGAAATGAAACACTTTTCTTTTTATTCTTCAAAATCAATTGAATTTTAAAAAAAGGGTTTTTTATTTCGGGTTAAACAAAAAAAGGTGATACATACCTTTTGATTGAAATAATAAAAAACGAGTTAGAGTCCAATTAAATTTGTTTGAACTATCTCTTTTTTTTGTCGGCCAAATAAATTTATTTGATCACATCTTTTTTTAAATTTTAAATTTGTTGAAATTAAAAATGGACAAATGTTTTTTAAACCAAATCGAAAAAAACGGGGAAGAAAAGTGAGACATTTAAAAATAAAACACTGAACAACAATATTGCATTTGGATCGAATTTTGAAAAAGAACATCGGTGATCTTTAATCTCAACTGAAAATCAGCAGAAGATTTTATAAAATTGCAGCTGTTGATGGGGCTGTAAATGAAAAGCATTGATGTAAACAATTACAAAATATAATTATTTTTAGTTTTATATATTGCGAGTACATCAACTGTTGACAATCAAAACTCTTTCATTTTTAATATACAGGGTGCTTCAAGAAATTCCCCCGCCGTATTTTGGCTCGCAAATTTTTATTATTGAGTTTAAACACAAACGGATTGCAAATTTATTATCAGTATACTTGCGCATTTCGATTTTTAGAAAAAAATTTTTTCGAAAAAATCGAATTTTTCACGTGGTCCCCCCTTTGCTTTTTTTAACTCATTTGTCTATGCTTTCAAGAAGCAAAGGGGGGACCACGTGAAAAATTCAATTTTTTCGAAAAAAATTTTTTTCTAAAAATCGAAATGCGCAAGTATACTGATAATAAATTTGCAATCCGTTTGTGTTTAAACTCAATAATAAAAATTTGCGAGCCAAAATACGGCGGGGGAATTTCTTGAAGCACCCTGTACTGTAGTTATTATGACTGAAAACATTAAATATTTGGTCAATTTCTAATTCTTTGTTTTTTTTATATAAAATTTTTATCCGAGATAAAAAAATTATTCACTGTATAACATTTTGCCAAGATTTTTAGATTTTTCTCGAACTTTTTTTTTTACACTTTTCAAAAAAAGTTTTTTAAAAATTTTTCTTTTTTCTCTCTCTTCAATCTTTGGAAAATAGAAACAATGAGTCGAGAGAGACATCAACGACGCAGCTCTCTTCAATTTTTCAACTCTCGATTCTTCTTCCATCAATGGCAAAAACTTCTTTGACAAAATTTTTCAACATTCAATCAGTCGTTGGATCTTTTTACCTTGAAAAACATCCTCCAAAATGGCAGCTAAATTTTCTCATCTTTTTGTTGTACTTTTATTGGCTTTGTTGATTCGAGTTATCTCAGCTACACCAGAAAGAAATAACAATAATGGAAAACCGGCAACTCCTCGAAGACGATATTATTTACCAAGATTTGGTCGAGCAATTGATTCATCAATTCCAAAACCTTTAACTGTAAGTTGTTTTTTATGCTTTGCTGACATTCATAATTGTGGAGAGTTTTGATACATTGCATAATTTATTGATGAGATAGTATTAATGAGGAACACTTGAGCATGTGTAAAGCTGTTCACCTTCAAGGGTTAGGTTCTTTAAGGAACCTAACCCTTGAATTATGTCTTGTAGCAAAAAGAACACACTTTTTTGTTTCAAGGCAGAATTCATGAGTCTAAAAAATTTACCAAGTTGTTTGCTTCATTTCATTGTCTTCTTTTTATAGGTTCGTCGATGTGATTGTGATGAAACTGATGAATGTTTTGAACAAGCATATAAAGAAGTCGCACAATGTAAAGCAAGCTGTCAAGATCAATTGATATATTTTGGTGCAAATACTGAAAAATATCTTTCATGCTTTGAAGAAAATGTTATGGAAGCAAATGTTATTGGGGAATGCTTGCAAGAAAATTCTAATGATTATTGCTCTTTGAATGGCACGAATCATGAAATTGAACTTGAACTTTTGCGTGCTGTTGATGATTTATCAATTAATGGTTCATCATCATCAATAAATGGAACAGATAATTCAACCTCCCAAGCAGCAATAACAACTCCTGAACCAATTGAAAATGCTGATAAAGTGTTCAATTTGATCAAGAAAGCCAATCTTATTTCGCTTTACTTTGTTCGATTTGAATCTTGTGTTGTCAATTGTCTCAAGAATCATGTCAATGAATGCCTCAAAGAAAAATCTTGCTGGATTAAGATTCCAAAATACACAAATATGGAAGATGTCATTTTTATCTGCACCAAATTTGAAGCCCTTGCTCAATATCAGGCTCAAAAAGCATGTTCTTGTCTTGCTCATGATCAAAAGGTTACAAAGCTGATTCCCGTCTGCCCATTTATTGGATTCACTTTTTAATTATTACATTTGTCTATTTTGTTTTTCTTCTATATATTTTTTGCTTGATTGATTATTCTGTGATTTAATGATAGAGAAAGATTTTTTTTGTATGTATTTAGAAATGAAATAAAGAATTTTAACTTTGAATGATTCGTTGTTGAGGGGTTTTGAGATTGAGGAAGGCATACACGGATTTGGGGATTCAGAAGGTGAATTAATTTTTTAAACTGAAAAAGTCGTTTGGTTTGAAAAATTTTAAGAGTTACAATAAATAAGAAAGTAAACTTTTGTAAAGAATTGAAAGGGAATAATGAAAAAATGCATCGACTGGGAATCGAACCCAGCTCTCTCGACTGTAGCCTCCGAGCATTCTGCCACTAAACTATCGATGCTTCTTATTTTACAAAATGTTATTATTACTTTCTGTTTTCCATTTCATTGAAAAGATTCTGCTGCGCAAAAAATAAAGTACAAAATAATTTTTTACTTGTAAAAAGATGAAGAGGAAAACAGAAATTAATAAAAGCATTTGCAAAAAATGAAGCATCGATAGTTTAGTGGTAGAACACTCGGAGTTCTAATCGAGAGAGCCAGGTTCGAATCCTGGTCGATGCATTTTTCTATTATTTTCTTTCAATTTCATATAAAAGTTTATATTTTCCTATTAATATCAATTATTACTCTTTAAAATTTTCAAATGATTATCTCAATTTAAAAAATCAGGCTTTCATCTTCTGAATCCCCGGGTCCATGACTTATTCAATTTCATTTTATAACTTCATGTATAACTAGAGCTTTTGCATTGTAAGTATCTTCTTCTGAAATTTATTTTGAAGCCCATTCACGTTTTATTCTCCCTTCCACAGTATATATCTATATATCTACAGTAACATATCTTCGGTATACTGTAACTGGACCCTGAAAGGTTCAATTAGGTAAACTGCAAATTCCATTTTTCCAAGTTAAAAGCACCTCATTTTCGACGTCAGAATTTCTTCTTTTACTTGCTTATCAAAGTTCATTGCTTTATCTCATCATCTCAAAAATTCCTTTTTTAGATTTTTTAAAAAGGATATATCTTTAAAAGCTTTGTTTTTGCATTTTAAAAAACTTTGCAACAATTTTTTTTTCTGTTTTTCATTGAAAGAGTTTTTTTGCCGTGACGAAAGCAAAATGAGTTAAAAACTTTTTACTACTCAAAATAAAAGAGGATTACCCGAAAAAAAATCGGACAACTTTTTTAAAAAAATAGCCGTAAAAAATGAAATTAGTTTAGTGCCAAAAATGGGCCTGCGTAGGATGGCAAAAAAAGGACTTTCCCTGTTTTGCCCCCCGATTTTTAGTCTTCTTCGTTTTTTGCAATTCTTGTGTTTTTTGTTTACATAAAAAATGGCTTTTATTTTTTCTTGAAGATTTTAAAGAAAGCATTTCTACAAAGAAAGGAAGGCTCTTTAATGTAGTTTAGAATAAAAGAAAATACATATATTTTGCACATACAAAAAAAGCTAAAATGTAAATATTTTTGAAAATTTTAAATTAACTTGTTTGAAAAAAAGATGGAGAAGAAAAGGGGTTTCCTTGAAATGTGTTCGGCAATCTTTGTTCAAAGAGATATCTCTATTCTTTGTGTTTTTTGTGTTTGCTTGCTTGAAATTTTTCATCAAAAAAATTTAACGATTACGAAAAAATGAATGCTGTTTGGTTTTTAAGTAGTATACTGTAGAATACTTATAAGTTAAGATTCATATTGTTAGACATAGAAAATACATGATCACGGTATTTTTGTTAAAACGCAGTATACCGTATTTGCTTAAAGGATTGTGTTAAGGATATTGAAAGAACCGACATGAAAATTGTTTATGGATGCTGTTCCAAGAATGAAGTCTGATTAAGCTCAAAGTCTTCTTTAAGGATGTTATTTTTCTGATGAAATACGTGTAATTTGGCTTCCGAATCCCAACAAATTTGATAAAATGAGTTTCCTATTTTGCATGACTGCTTTAAAGCGTAACTGCGCTTTAGACCAAAATCATTGCTACTGCTGCTTCCAATTTTGTGGTAACCTAATTTTCTACAAAATGAAATATATTTTGATTTGCATTTTTTCCTTCCTAATCAAATTTGTAAGAAAGTAACCAAGTTTTTAACGGTTGAGGCATTTATTGGGTTTTGGTTTTGAAAAAAGTCATGTATACAAAACAAATTCATGGTTTTTTATAATATTTTGTGCCATTGCGGATTTTGGGATTTTTTGCTTAGACTTTTTTGTTTTCTAAAATGTTTTTCAGTATACAGTAACCTAATTTGTTAAAAAGAGTAATCCTAAAACAGCTGCATGAATTCCAGCTGTTTTGAAAAGAACTTTAATATTTAATGGTCTAGACTTTCTTATATTGTATTGTAAAAATTAAAGTATATTTACTATTATGAAACATATATAATTATATCCCTATTTTTTTCTCTTCAAATAAACACATGTTTTTGCTTTTCAAGAAGTGGGTGTTTTTGAAATTTTACCTTCCCTTTTATGTATTATTTACAATTTTGACTATATAAAATGTTACACTTTTTTTTATACACAAAAACACAGATATCAAAGCATGACAAAGAACCCCAAAATGCCCTGCGGATATTTTTTTCTTCTGTTTCAATTTTGTCACGGAAGCTTTATTTCTTTTCTCTAATGTTTGTTTTTTGACGTCAAAAATTGTATTAAATCGCGGCATCGTCTTCATTTTCTTACACTTGACATTTTATATGGTGTTTTAAAAAAAATTAAAACATGAGCAAAAAAACTATGATTCAATTCATTCAAAATCTTCTTAAAAACCCACGTCCTTGTCTTAAGACCTCCATCAGCGTTGCCCCCCCCCCAATCCCATCCATGTCAGACATGTCAGAGATAATAAGCTTTATTTGGGGCGAATATGCTTTAAAAAATATGACTAAAAAACGCCTGAAGAAAAAAATAAATCTCTGAATAGTAATATTTTATGCATTATTACACATTCTAAAATCCTTTTTTTTTAAATAAAGCGAAACAACAAATTTCAAAATGTAAACAATATTTCATTTTTCCACACTTTTTGAAAATTTATTACTAAAAAAATGCAGTTACTAATTTTAAAATTTTCGCTTTCTTTTTTTTTCTTTTCCCAAAAAAAGCTACAGTAATCTCATGTGGTTGCTTTTTGAACTTCCTTGCTGTCAAAAAAAACTACCAAAACTAAAAAGATAATTGTTTTAACCTTTTTAAAACTTTACTTTTTTTAATCTAAAATGTCATTATTTCTTTTTTCTTTTTATTATTTTTTATTGTTCCTGTTTTTCTTCGACTTTAGGTCTTGTGCCCTTCTGTTTTTTTTGTTGGTTTTGTCACGGAAAAAGAAAGAAAGAACGAATTATCTTTTCAGGATCCAAAAAAGTTACTTTTAATTTCTTTTTTGACAGAAAAAACCAAGAATTCAAAATACATCCAATTCTTTTCTTTTTTTTATATTTTCCATTGTGCCGAGATTTTAAAAATGCCAAAAATAATTATTAACCTTTTTTAAATTTGTACTTTTTGGCACGTTTTTTTGAATTTTTTTATTCTTTGACTTTCTTTTATGCCAGAAAAAAGAATGGCTATATTTTGTTTGAATGGAAATATTAAAAGTAATTTTTAAGGACCTTTTAACAAAAAAAATTGTGTTAAAAAAACCTTTGTTTTCTTTAATTTTAAAATCAACAAGGGTTGCCAATTTAAATATTTGCATGAAAATGAAAAATGCCAAAATTGCTAGTTTTCATGCCGGCATTTAAAACGAAGAAAAAGAAGGTATTTGGTTTTTTTAAAAGCTTCTTCCGTGTTTGAAACAAAACAAAACAGAAAAAAGAGAAGACTTTGATTAAAGAGAAAAAAACACATTACACTTTTCTTTGTTGATTTTTGCGTGTCTTAGTTTTTTAGGCCAAACTTGGGCATCTTCTTCGCTTTCGTTTTCTTCGTTCTTCTTCAAAAAAATTCAAATTAATTTTATACCAGGAAAAAAAAGAAAAAGAAGAAGATTGAAGAGAACCGGAAATTTTATTTTTTCTTTTTCTTCTGTAATTTATTCATTCTTCCATATGTTTATTTTTTTTTTGAGGAAGTTGGAATGAAAATTTTGGCCCATTTTTTATTTATTTTAACACACTCTAAAATTTAAAAAGCTGGGGGATGCCGTGTTCAAACATAATTCAAAAACCAAAAAAGCTTAAATAAAACACACGTTTTTTTCTTTAACTATTCTGTTTTTTTAAAAATTACATGCCATCCAAAATTCATTTTTTGGCACGGGTTTCTTTTATAAATTTTAAAGAGAGATGACAAAGTTTTTTTGTTGTAGCTTGTCCCCTGAAGGCATGAAAGGAACTTGAAGGCTTGACAAAAATGATGAAATCTAAAAAAATCTTAAGAACTTCAAAAAAAGGTTGAAAGATTATCGCTTCTTAGAAGTTCAAATGTATATAGAAAATATATCATATATATTCATTTGCAACAAGAACAACCTCAATTTTGTTGCAATTTTCTAAGATTTTGTCATTGTCATTTTTTGTTGTTGTTGAAAATTTATGGCAAATGTAGCAAAATTTCTGGCAAACACGCAGCAAACAAGCAAGAAGCAAGCAAAAAAAGTAGGATTCGTTCATGCATCAAATCCGGCACAAAAGAAAGAAATCTCTTTTTTTTGTCAAAGAAAAAGGTATTTTTTCCTTCGAACAATAGTTGTTGTTTTTCAACAACACCTTTTCCAAGCTGCTAAAAAATATATATTTTAAAATTTAAGAAATTTGCTTGAAAAATTTTGTACGATTTTTTTTTTACTTTTTATTTTTTACTTTTGCACTTTGCAAGAACACCAAAAATGTATGACTTTTTTTGAGTTTAGTTTGCTTCTTCTTTGATGGTGTTGTTGTGGCCCAGAAATTGTGAATCTGTACTTTTAGAATTTTTAGAAAATGAGTTTCTTGAAATTGTTCCATAAATTTTATATTTGATTTTATCCCCTTAGGGTCGGTCAAGAAACCCTGCAAAAAAACATCAAAAAAGCAAGAAAAATGAAACAGCCGGAAATAAATAAAGTTGAAAGGTGAAACCTTTGTCAAAAAATTGTTTGTTGGTTGTTAATTTTCAACATCAGCTGTTCCTTTTTTCTGTTTCTGTTGTTTTGCTTTTGTTCTTGTTCTATTTTTTGTTGCAAAAACATAAGTTTAATAATTATAAAACTTATGTTTAGCAAGTAAAGTAAGTAATTTTAAACTTATGATAATGAAAAACAAAACAAAAGACATGTCATCGACAAAAAAAAAATATTTTTAGATAATAATTTTATTTACGTATATTTTTTTGTCATAAGTTTTACTTTACTATTGTTTTTCATTTTTTCTAATTATAACAATGGTTGGATAAGTTTAAGTCTTTAATTATCACATTTTTTGCAGTTGTAAATAAAGTTGTAGACAATGAGCAAAGGGGTATACGGTAATTTGTGTCATCAAAAATGTTATGAAAAATGTTACGTCTTAAAACCTTTACACTTTAATAAGCATTTTAGAAAGCAACTATTTTTATGTGTTGCTTCATTTGGCAACAAACACACACCTTTTTTGGAGTTTTACGTTTTTTCTACTATTTAAGCTACAATTGTTATTCTTATTATTCAAAATTATGGGTTTCTTCTTCTTTTTTTAAGCTTTTGAGAGCTTTGAAATCTTTGAAAAGGATTCATTTGTAGCCAAAGTGGCAGCAGCTGATTACTGTAGTATTGTGTGATTTTTGCTTTACTATTTTTTGGTTTTAATCCTAAATTTGGAACATACACACATTTGAGTTTTTAGTTTTTTTTGTACAATTTATACAGTTTTTGGCATTTTTAAATAGCAGTTTTTAAAATCTTCAAAAAGTAAGTACTTTTTTGAGAACCCTTTTCTTGAATGAAAAATATCCACTTTTCATTGGTTTCTTTTTGAGATCTTTTTCAAGACTAAACGAAACTGAAAATTAGAGGGGAAAAGAGATAATAAATAATAAATTGTAAAAACCCAATATTTTACTTTTTTCTTAAAAGGCAGAAAAGAATTTACCACAAAATGGGCAAAAAAACAGAGATAGACAATTATCCGCCCACAGGGTGGAGTTTAGTCTTCTTCCCTCTTTTCATTTTCCCATTTCATTTCTGTTCTGTTTTTTTAGTCTTTAAAATTTTACACGAAAACGAAGAAGGCGAAGAAAAAAGTCTAACCAAATATCCGGAAAAACGAAGAAAGAGATATGTGTATACTATATTCAATTATGACTTACTTTTTTTTTCAAAGTCTTGTTTCGGCACAAAAAAAATGAAAATAAAGTTAAAGTTGTTGTTTTTTTTTCTTCGACGTCGACAACGGCGGAGGCGCGTCTTTTGGGATATATATTTCTTTCTGTACTTTTTTGTCGAAAAATTTGTTTTTCTTTCATCAAAGTTTCGAAGTTCGAAGTCTTCATTCTTCTTTTCTTTTTCTTTTTCTTTCCTGTCATCAAATTTTAAAGTTCTTCTTCGACTTCGAATTTTTAGTTGTTGTTGTTTAAAAAAACAAATATTTGTTCTTTTCCAAAATCTTATCCCCACCCAAAATCTTTTTATTATTCAGTTTACAGTAATTTATATATGTAAAGTATATCAAATTATATGTACATTTTATTCAGCTTCATTGCCTGCAGGGGATGATGATGCCTTTAGGATAGAAGAAAAAGTAGGACTTCCATTTCTTTTAAAACTTTTTAAAATTCTTTTTGAAAAAAAATTCAGAGTGCAAAGGGCAGCTTTTGCAAAAACGTATGCATATTTGCACAAATTTTTTTTGGTATAAACAAAAGCAGCTTATGTAGGGAGAAAAAAAGTAGGCGAAAAGTAGCTCCTAAATTTTTTTGAAACCTTTTTGCTGCTTTTCTTCCACTTAATTTGCCATGCGTGCTTTTCTTTCATCTCTTTTTTGGCTTTGCTTTTTTGCCGTGCCTTCAAGGCATTTTTTTTCCATTCTTAAAAAAAGCAGCTTAACTCCTTCTTCTTTCTTCTGTTTTGTTGAATGGAATAATAATAGAAGAAGAAAAGGAAAAAAAGGGAGTTACCATATACCCCTTTTCAGCAACAATTTAAAAGGAGTTCTTTTTTTCACAATTCTGCTTTGCATAATTTTTTTTGTTAATGTAAACTTTTCACTTTTTTATGGTTTAACATTTATTTTCTTCGAAGCTTCAAAAACGATGTTTTTTGTTTCTAAAAGTTTTTAATTTCCGGAGTTTGAGTTTCATTAAATTTGGGGAAACTTTGGTTTATTGCAAATTAATTTTGCCATTTCTTTCTTTTTTCACAGCTGCTTTTTATGGCATTCTTTAAAGTTTTTTTTATTGCTTGACCTTTTCCAACCCTTTTTAGAAATTGAAATTTTAACAAAAATTTAAAACATCTTTGTTTTTGCAAAAGTTAAATTTTTGCTCAAGTCTATTTTTCTAATTTCAAAATTCCATCTTTTTTGA
Source organism: Panagrolaimus sp. LJ2414 (assembly GCA_024447195.1). Taxonomy (NCBI): domain Eukaryota; kingdom Metazoa; phylum Nematoda; class Chromadorea; order Rhabditida; family Panagrolaimidae; genus Panagrolaimus; species Panagrolaimus sp. LJ2414. Next base: position 2,333,376 of record JAMRXY010000004.1, on the reverse strand, counting down.
AAAGTTTTAAACATTTTTTTTTTTGCAAAACAACAGTCCTTTCTGAAAATATATTGGAGATCTTTGAATAGGACTAATTTTCGGCTTTTCTTTTCATTTTCTTTCATCTTTTTAAAAAATTCTAATCTTCGAGCAGGTCGTGTGCTTCTTTTCTTGAATAATAATATTAAAAAAGAAGCTATTTTTGTCGTTGTGTTTGAATAATAATATTTAATGCAAAATCCGCTCATTTACATTTACTTTTTATTAGAATATTTTTGCCATTTTTAGAGTTTAAATTTGGTTCTACTTTTTTTGCTTTCAAGAAAGTCAGTTTTTGTTAAAAAAAAAAAAGATGAAAAAGAATCTTAAAATTGTTGTTGTTGGAGATGGAAGTTGTGGAAAGACTTCTCTGATCGTCGCCCAAGCTGGTGGCGGATTTTGTGATCAATATACCCCGACGGCATTCGATGATTATGCCATTGAAGCATTGGTCAACGGAAAAACTGTAAGTTTTTAATGGCACTTTTTTAAGGAAACTTGATTAATTTTGTCATTTCTCAAATATTAGTCTAGTCTAAACTTGTTTAATTTTTATGTTTTTACCAAAATTAAATTTGTTGCATTTTTTCAGAAAATTGTAACAGTTTGTGACACAGCTGGTGAAGAAGATTTTAATCAATTGCGTCCCCTTTCGTATCCTGATGCCGATGTCTTTATCGTCTGCTACTCTGTTGAACGTCCAGATTCCGTTAAAAGAATCCGTGAAAAATGGATTCCAGAAATCCGTCATTTCTGTCCAACTGCGCCTGTCCTTATCGTTGGAAATAAAAAAGATATCCGAGAAGAAGCAAATCGAAAAATCTCACATGACAGTGGCCTCGGGGGAAACAATGAAAATTGCCTTTTACCAAATGTTCAAATTTCTGATGCTGAAGCATTAGCAAAAGAATTCTCCCTGTATCCTTTGATTGAATGTTCAGCAAAAAATCGTGAAAATATTCGACTTGTTTTTGATACCGCCATTCGAGCTGCCCTTACAGCCCGAACGCTGTGTGGATCAAAAATGTTGCAATCAATTATGAAATTGAAGCTTGTCTTTTAAAAAAAGTTCTTTTTATTTCGCTTCTATTCTTACCTAAATTTAGCTGCTTTTTTGTGTTTTTTTTTATCATTGATGATACTGTATCTATAATATTTATTATTTGTCTTTTTTGCAAAAAAAACCAAAACAAACGCTTCGAGAGAGAAAAAATCGAATTCACATTTCTTTTTCTTAAATTTTATGTATTTTTTTACTGTAACAAAATTTATTATTATTTTTTAAACATTTTGTATTTATTTATTATTATTTGTCGGGTCAAATATAAAGGATTTTTTTAAAAATGAGAGACTTTTCGTTTTTTTACAAACATGAAATTTTAATTGTGTGAAACAAATATATAATTTTTTGAAAAAAGACAAAAAATTTAAAAAGCAATAATTAAAGCAGCGTCTCATTGTTTTAAAAGAATTTATTTATTTTGGTGTTGAAAAAAAATGCAGAGCAGCTTTGTCGCGGTTGCATTTTTAAGCTGCTGGATTACATCTTCAACGGCAATTAATTCACGTAAGTTTAAGCTTTTGCAAAAATTGTATCTAATTGGAGGTAAAAAAAGTTGAGATGATGTTATTAAAATTTTTGCATAAAAAAGGATAAACGTTTTTGTTTTTGCAATATTTTTGTGAAATCGCAAGAGTTGTTTTAAAATTTAAGATTACGGTAGCCCAAATATTTTTAAAATACCTTATTTAATTTAATAAAAAGCAAATGACTAAAACATATTAATCAAAATTAAATTAAGAATATACCCACTAATATGATTAATTAATTTTATTAGTCATTCATTATTTTTGCCATTTTTGAGACGAGATTTCAAAATACCTAATTCTTCAAATGTCTCATTGTCATCAGAAAAATATGACTCAAACTTTATTTAAAAAAAAAGATTTTCTGTTTGAATGCGTTCAAGTCTTTGAATATTACGAAATCTCTAAATTGTACTTTTACTTTAAATTCTGCTTTCTTAATTTAAAATAAATCCACCAAGCAGAAAACCATGTGATAGCTTCCGTAAAAAAAGGCTTACTTCTTATAAGTACATTTAAATATAAAATAATAACAATGATAATCTCTAAATTATAAAATTGGTTACCGTAATTTGTATCATTACAAGAACTAATTCTTTCTCTAATCCGTTTCACGCGATACTATTTTCCACTCTTTCAATTACTACAACTACAAATTTAGCTACAGTATCCCATCTTAAAATAAAGCTAATTCAAATGACTCTTTTTAAAGCCATAAAAAGTACAACAAATATTTTTTTATTTTTTGTAGTTTTCTATTGTTACTAATAAAGATATAATTCCACTATAAAATTATTATAAATCCATTTTTTCAGTTGGAACAACCCTCGAAAATAAATGTGAATTTTTAAAAACTAAAACTCGATCGGCTTTTGTTGGAAATTCATGTTTTGCTTGTACCGTTCAAAGTTATAATACAACTTTGAAAGATTGGTTCAAGCTTCATTCAAAATGTGTTGACATAAATGGATACAAAGGTCGAATGGCATTTGTCCGAAATCAAGAACAAATTAATGAACTTCTAAAAGCTCAGGTCATTCGATCACATGGTCGGTACTTTATTGGTGCAAAACAAACACCCCCTTCAGATTGTGGGGGACAACTTTGCCGAAGAGAAAAACATTTGGAAAATTGGTTTTACATTGATGAAAATGGTGAAAAGCAAGGAAAAGTTAGCGAAAATCTTTGGTTACGTGGTGAACCAAATAATCAAGGAGGTATGGTATTTAAACAAATGTTTCAAAATTTTTGTGAAATCACACTTTTTGATTCTAAAAAATTTACCGTATCCATTTCAGAAGCCCCACCAGAGAATGTTGTCACCCTTGAACAATTCGATGCCCAAAAACTCGGGTTCAATGATGGAAATGGTGAACAACAAAATTTTCCAATTCTTTGTGAATATGTTAATCTTATGCAATGCAAGGAAGGGTACATCCTAATCGATAATAAATGCTACAAAGTTACCCCCGGCCCGATCACCCCAAAAGATGCCGAAGAAGCATGCAAAAAGGAAGGCGGTGTTTTGCCTTCAATTCATAACGACAAACGAAATACTTTTATCGCAAGTATGAGATTTAAAAAAGGGATTATCACATCCCTTTCATTTTAAAAATGAGCATTGAAAATATAATAATTATAGGATATGCAAGAGAATCTATTGCAAAAGCAGGCGGAATTGAAAAGGGATCAAATTTAGCGCAAAATTATGGTGGAATTTTATTTGGTATGAAATTTGAAAGCGGAAAATGGATTAACCTTGATGGATCTGTAGTTGACTATTTTCGATGGTTTGCAATTCAAGGAAAACGTAAGCTTTAATCAATTAATTAGAATAATGTATAGCTAAAATTTAGAACATCCAAATCTTGAATATCCCCCTCGTGATGGATATACCCGAGTAGCCTTAAGTACCCGAACCCAAACAAAAGATGGAATTCCAGCCTTCGGATATTGGCTTAATCTTTACAAAGAAACCGATGAAGTTTATGCTTATGTTTGTCAAACAAACACAAACAGTCTTGAAATTAATGCTAAATCAGAATAATTATTTTGTATTTGTCGGCAAACTTTTTGATGTAAGAAAATAAAGGACTTACCATTATAGATTTTGATGTAAGATAAATAAATAACAAGTTATTTCAAACAAAGTGCACGGATGAAGGTGCCATTTCAGAAATTTTTATGACACGAGATGTCACCCCACTCGTACAACTTGTTTATGAAATAACAAAAACAACAATGGTAATAATAATTTTAGCATTTTAAAATATTAATCTTGAACAACTTCAAATAAGAAATACTAAACATGGTAAATTACAGTACATAAAAACTAACTAATAGTTGTCAACAAAGACAACAATAATGGATTCAATTTGAATAAAAATAAAAATATATAATTCCACGTGGTTTTTTTGGGCCTAAAATGCAGCAATTTTTTATGGAAGAGAAACATGTCTAAAAAATAATAAAACACTTAAAAAAATTCAAGTTTCCTAAAATTTTGAAGAAGGACAGAATTTTTTTAATGCGCAGAAAATACAAATAATAAATTCAAAGACCTGCATCTATGACTTACAAATTTCATAACTGCTGTTCCTTTCTAAAATAAAAAAGAATAATCACATCCGGATTTTAATTTTAGTAGTAATAATAATAATACTTTCTTTTTAGATTTAATAAAATATATTAAAAGATACTTACTTTAACAAATAAAAAATGACTCAAAATCAATGAAAATTAAAATAGTAGAATCATGACTTCAAAAAAAAAGAAGAGGAGAGAAATTAGGATAAAAGAAAGCGAAAAAAGGAAAAAGAAGATCTAATAAGATTAAAGATTTAAAATTTGATTAGTTTTTTTTAAAATTGAAAAGAAAATTCAAGCAAAAAAGTACATGTTGATTTTTTTGTTGTTATATATTTTGTAAATTAAATCAATAAAATAATTAGCGTTGAAAAAAGTTGGAAAGAAAAAAACAGAAACTAGAAAAAGAAAAGGGAAAGATTTGTGCAAAGTTCAAAATTGTTCGAACTTCTTTTTTAAAAGTGATCAATGGTCAACATCAAAACTTAAATACAAAAAGTTAGGGAAATTTATAGTTAGATTTTTCATTGATTAAAAGTATCCAACACATAAGATTTATTCTAATTTTCTCCTAAGGATACTGTAAGTGACATTGATTTTAAATGAATTTGCTGAAATTTCAAGTTCGATCTACAAAATTTAACTTGAATCAATTCTTTTCAAAATTCCTAAAATTTAAAATCTAAATCTGTAAAATTTTGTAACAAACAGTAAATTAAAAAACTGTGACAAAATTATTGTTACAGTTATTACGAAAAAAGTACATTTTCATTTTTTCCCAAGTTTAGTTTTGAATATTAAAAATCATTGATTTGCGGTTTCTCTCTTTCCTTTTTTGCCTCAAAATTCCCACACAAAAAAAATTTAATATATTATAATCTGAAAAAAATATGAGCGTGTTATAAACCGGAAAATCACAACCACCACAATCAACATCATAGTTATTATTATTGCCGCCATCGCTGATTTTGCGGCTGCGACTGCCGAAATAACTAAAAAAACTTTTGACGACAACGACAAAATTGAAAAGAGAGAAAGGCAAAAATCATTGACGTTGAATTTTTATATTTATAAATATTTTTTTCGTGGACCCCCAACAAAAACCAAAAGAATGAAAAAAGAGGAATCACAAAATCAACTTTTTTGAAACACCAGACTTTTTCACAACAAAAAGAATCAAAAGAGTGAAAAAATTTCAGCAAAAATAAAAATTGGAGGACTTTTATTTGCGTGAAAAAATAACAACAAAGATTTCTTTGTTTCGCAGAATATCTTTTTTTGCGCATTTTTGCTTTCCTTCTTTTTTTGAAAATTGCCGAAACTTTGAAACGGCGAAAAAAGAAAAACGTTTTTTTCGGATCAAAAAAATTCGAGGACATTTTTGTGTATCAAAAAAAGAGAAAAGGGTATTGTTTGAAATTCTTTTTTTTTGGAGGTCACCAGCAAAAGTGGAGGTAGAAAAAATCCATGAAAATTTTCAAGGTTACTTTTTTTGGTTGTTAATCTCGGTAGACTTCGGTGACTCCTTGTTGGATTGATCTCTTTTTGATTCAACGAGTTTTTAAAAAAAGAACGCTAAAGTTTTTTGAGGGAAGTGAGGGTGACAGAAGTACAGTGATCAGAACAACAATATTTTTAATGTCTAGAATTTTCGTTAATGATAAAATTAGATAGAAGTTGTAAGCATTATAAAAATCTTTATTCAATTTGAATTTAATTAAAATGGATTCTAAGATTTTAAGATGTTGGGTGGTTAAAAGTAGTATTCGAATCTAGCCTTTTTAAAGACTTGAATCGATGTTCTGGAAAACTAAAACATTTTTTTAAAAACTTAAGGTAATTTAGATTTCTTTTGGAATACCGTATTTTAAACGAACACCTCACATTTTCTACCTAAAAATGTCACCCCACTCAAAAACCCATTATTAAAAATATATTTTTATAACCGTGAAAAAGTTCCACCACTTTTATAACAAATATAATAATAATGATGGCAGGGAAAGCAGAAAAGATGAAAGTAAAAAAAATGAAAAAGTAGGAGGGATATATCTTCATCCATCCATCCATCCATCTACCCATCTATATCTGCATATATGTGTATTTTAATGACACTCACTCAAAGAATTAAAAAAAGAAAAAAATAGGGAATAAAAAATTGAGCCGTCAGTAGCAACTCAACGACCATCATCAGAAACAGAAGTATAGTAATAATAATAACAAAAGAGGATTTTTTATTGTACCGGATTTTTATACACATACATATCTCATATTTTCAACAGAAGTGAGTCGGATTTAAGCAAGCAACAACAAATCTAACAAAAATCTCTTCCTCTCCGATAAATTTTTTAGATACAGAAAGACAAAATAAAAGAGCAGAGAGATAATCTGTCGCCAAAAAAATATAATAGAGTAATTTGAAGCAATAATCACTCTCAATCTCTTTTTTTCCGAGGATTAAAAACAATTTTATGATTTTTTAGGTAATAAAGTAGTAGTTAGTAGTAGTAGACGATAGACCAATTTTCAAACAATGAATTTTGATACTCTCTTTTTTCATGTCTGAAAATTAAAAAAACGTATCAAAAAAATTTTATGAAAGAGTTTGTTTTTCTCTTTCACGTTGGATATAAATGTACAATTTACATGAATTGTAAACAGCATAGAAAAAAACTTTTTTCTTTTGTTCTGTATTTTTTTTCTCCATAGCACCTTCTTCAACTTTTTCCATCACAACCAACAACCAGCAACCATCCACCGCCATCAACATCATACATAGCAGCAACAATCCATCCATCTATCGTCTACTACTTCTTCTTCGTCTTCATTTTGGAGGTTTTTTTCTTTCATAAATTTTCTTCTTTCAATACTTTTTTGAGGACTATTGTTCTCCATGAACCCCCGACAACAGAAAAAGAATATATAACCTTCAATTCAGAATGAAGAAGAAGAAAGACAGTTCCACCACAATAAAAAAAAGAGGGTAAGAAAGAAAAAAGGGCCATTGAGGGACACCGGCATTTACAAAAATATTAAGAGTTTTTTTACAGAAGAAAAAGAAATTGTAGAAGAAGGACACTGAAAATTTTTTTGTTTGATTCAGTTCAATTCAGTCAATGTCAAAGATGATGATGGAAAAAAGGAAGAATTATTGCAGCATCAGCAACAAACATATTTAAAACATACGTATGTATATTTTTGAATAAAATATTAAAAAGTTGTTGGTGTCCATAAAAATGTACAAAAAACCCTCAATCGAAAAATATCTAACTATACACTTTTAGTAGATACAAGTGTAAAAATTATGTACGTGATTGAAAAAAAGTGCTCAAAATTCGTTCATTCATGAATGACGACTACTTATTCCTAATTTTTTTCTGAAAATCCTAAAATTATATGGTACTTAGGCCTGAGCTTTGGTTTAAAAAAAAGATGAAAGAGTTTGATGTCACAAAATGTTTCAAACATTAAACCTATAATAACAAGAATCACAAAAGTGATGCAACTGCACAGAAAAAGAAAAGAAAAATGTAATAAAAACAGAATAGGTGTTTTATAATAGTTCATTAATAATTTTCTGATACATTCTTAAAAGTTAAAAAAAGCAAAATTATTTCAATCTTTGAAATTTTTAGGGATTACAAGCGGGATTTCTAATCTTACAAAGAAAGTAACAAGTACTGTAAGTTACAGTAATTTCGATTTTTACCTTTTTTTAAATTACTGTAAAAATAAATTAATTATAATCTTACATGCAATATCTAATTTCAACATAATAAGAAAGCAACATTGATCACAATATTTTTAGTTCAGATCATACGGTTATTGAATTTTTAAAAATGAAGTTTTTTCCAGAAATTTAAAGAATCTCAAATTAATTTAATTTAAAAAAAGAAACTTTCAAAAAGATTTTATTCAATTTTTTTGAAAACTGTACTTGAATTTCAGATCTTTTTAATTGTAAAATCAAAAATCAAAAAGGCACTTACTTTGATTTTTCACCAAATCATTTTCTACTCGTTCATGGAATTCCAAGGAATAAAAAGAATTATTATATTTTTACGTTTACGTTTTCAGTCATCAAAAAATAACATACATATTTTTCATATTTTTGAATGAATTTGAAACAGGTGTAAAAACAGAAAAAACTGTGAAAAAACTATAAAAATATTTTTCAAAATTTGGAAGAGCAAAAGAGAAAAAACGAGGTAATTTGCGTGAGTGTCGCCATCATTTCTGCCGCAAAAACGCAAAAAAAAAGAAAAATGAAAGAGAGGCACAAATTTTTTGAGTTGAATTGGTTGGGATAGATTTGGAAAGGAGAAAAAAATGGAATCGGGAATAAATGCAAACAATCGGGCACCATTTGCAAATATAACCATGAATAGGAAAAAATCAAAGAGAGAAAAAGAAGGAAAAGGAATTGAGGAGTGAAAAAAAAATATCAAAGAGAAAGAGAGAGGTCCTTTTATGGAATTGAATGGATTGATGGATGGAAAGGGAAGGGAAGAGTAGAAAAAGAGGGGTAAAATATATTCAACAAGTTCTTCGTTAGTACCATAAAAAATAAGTTTGAAAAAAAACTAATAGGAACAGACATTGAAAAAGGCCAAAAAAAGATTAAGCGTATAATTGCCTTTGATCCACAACATTTTTTGTGGGATTAAAGACAATTATTATACATTGAAAGATTTGAAAAATATTGTATTTGATTTATTCCTTTTATTACGATACCATTCATTCATTGTTCATCGATTTTGGCTTGAAGCAAACTTAGCTCACGACCCAACTGGATGATTTTGATCGGTTACCAGATAAAATATACAAATCCAAAAAAATACAACTACAGTAATGAGAGTAAAATGATAATTTATTAAAATGTAAAAATTACAATACAATAATAAAATTTAAACATATCAGAAGTAACCAAAACATAAGTATAAATATTTTGTAGATCATTTAGAAGTATCATCTCCATCATCCGAGATTGCAATAATACGATTTGTTAAATCAGTTCGTTGTTCAACCAAAGCATCAATTTTAGCATCTTGTTCCTTTTGAATTTCCTAAAACATGCATCAAAATTTAACCCGCAAATCAAATGCACTAATAAAACATACCCGAATTTCCATATGTTTTTGAACTTCATTTTCGACCTTATCAATATAGTCATCTTCCATCTTACCAAATTCTTCGCTTAATTCTTTCTTTCGTCTGCCATACAAGATTTGAATTCCACCAATTTGAATTTGAAGCTTTTCCAATTCTTTATGAACCTTTTGAAGTTGTTCATCAGCAAGTTTTTGCTTTTCATTCAAAGTACTTGCTTGAATTTCTAAATCATTGATTTCATATTTCAGGTCATTGTTACGTCGTTGCAGTTCTTTGATCTTTGCATGTCCATCTTGTACATACTTCTTTGTAGAAAGTTGAGCTCGTTCGATATTTCGTTCATACTCAGCTGAGGCTTCTTTATTTCGTTGAATTTGAACACGTTTATGTTCCATATCTTCAGTCATTCTATCCAAAAGCATTTTATGCATTTCACAAAGATATTGAAGACGTTCTTTTACAGCATCAATATCCATTGCACGATCAATACCAAGATCAGAGAATCCATGCCGACTAAATTCTTCACGAGAATAAAAATCTTCTGCAACTTCAGAAATTTTTCCACCAAGTATTGCAATGCGTTCACGAATGGATGAAAGAAGTTTGAAAAGGATTCCTTGAAGTTTTGTTGGTTCTTCTTTATACTTATTATGATCAGCGCGAATAAGTTTGTATCGTTCTCGAACTGCTGCCAATTTAGTAGATGCTTCACGAGCTTGTTGTGCAGAAACTGGTTGATTATTAATCTTTTCACGCTTTGCATTAATTTCATCTTGTACCTTCTTCAATGCTTTTTCTTTCTCATCAACTTTAGTTTGAACTTGTTCCTCTTCGTTAAGACGAGATTGATGACATTCTTTTGCATCTTCAACATAATTGATCAAAGCTTTAATGTCTTTTTGAAAGGTCTTTTCTTCTTCTTCAAGTTCAATGCATTGATCTTCAACAGATGCTTTTTTAAGTTCATCCAATTCTTCTTCCAAAGCAAGCTTTTCTTTTGCAAGTTCTTCACATTTTTCAACATTTTCATCTTCCATTACAGCTTGTCGAAGTTCATCATATTCAGCTTTAAAACCATCTTCAGAAACTTTTTCTGCTTTTTGCTTTTTGAAACATTTCGTAAAGTAATCATAGGAGTACTAAAAAATGAACTATTAAACGATATATGAATTTTTTATAAAAACTTACAAATCGACGAGATGCATTTCGAGAATCATCTTCAATTAATGCCATAACATTCATATTATTAACTTTCTAAAAAATATTACGTTAGTCTAATCATACTGTTTTCATAACCAAAACTTACATTAACAAAGGTAACAAGATATCCAAGAGCATCAAGAATGTAAGGCCATGAAGTTCCAGAGGAAACAGCTTGCATTGTGCTGACTTTAATTGGCAAAGGATATTGGAGACTCTTCATAATTGCAGGAAACTAAAAAATAATCACAAAACTAGTGAAGTTCATCGGCAAATAGAAATGAACAAACCTCATCCTTAATTGTACCAGGATTAACATGATAGTCTGGATCAAGAAAAGCATAAATTAGCTCAAATAATGCTTGAAATTGTCCAGAAGTAGGAGAAGTAAGACATTTTGGATCAATTTGGCTATTCTTATCTACCAAAAAATCACGAATAATTTGTTTTTGTTCTTCAATATGTGCACGATCTCGAACATTTCTGGATGGTAACTTCTTTACTGCATTTGTAATCTGTTGAGCCATATTCTTTTTGATTGCACTTGCTTGAACATTTGCATAACTGAATCTTCCAACATCGGATCTAAAAAAGGAAAGTTAAAACATATAAGTATAGAGTAAAGGTTGACAAGAATTCGTAGCCTAAAGGCTTCTAAGATCTCTCAAAAAGCCATATATATGTCCACCTTTAGTTCAGAAACACAAGAAAAAACTTACGGTCTCATAGAATTTCTGCCAGTTGTTGGATTATTAAACAATGATTGACGGCCAAAAATGCTATTCCGACCAACAGAATGTTGGGGAGTACGTTGATTTGATCGAAAGCGCTCATCCATGATTAAACAGGATACCAAAATAAATATGAGAAATCTACAATAGATGAAGAATAAGTATGTAATAAAGCAGTAAAAGTAAACAAATATCAAAATTGCTAGGGTTCATGGCAGAAAAGTCAAACCTTTTATCCGCTTCAAAATCAAAAACCTTTTTTTTTCGTTTCTAAAATTTAAATTTTTCGATCCAAATTTCAATTTTTTATTTTGCTAACACAGTTTTAAAAAATTTTTTTGAAAAAACACTCAAAAAAATTTGTACCCGCTTTTTCAAAAATTCGTTTCAAGAAATTCTGATTTTTTTTTTCAAAGACTAACATTAAAAATTTTTCGAATAAAATTTGGTCAAAAAATTCAAAATCGATTTTGTTTCTGTTGTATCTTTGATTCCGAAGACAGTTGGTTGATAAAAATTGCTTGAAAAAATACTGTTTTTTTGAGTCGATCAAAATATTTAATTTTAATCAACATGTTTTTAAGTTTAAAAAACAAGTTATAATGTATTTGTTACAAGCAGTTATTTACTGTATTCAAAACTTTGAAGTGGAGTTTGTTTTAGCAAACTTGAACTTTGAACTTAACTCTTGTTAAAAAAGCATTTTTTTAAAATTTTAATTAGATTCATTTGTCAAGCTGTTCAGATTTTGTCAGATTTTTATGGCGTTCTACCAATTTTTTATGTTTATCCTTTTAACGTTTAAAATTAAAATTTATAAACATGTGATTGAAATTTAGAAACTAATCATTTTATCAAAATTTTGTTAAACAATTGTTGCTTTAATTAGCCTCCAATTAAACTGCAAAACAAACATAAGTAAACAATGCTTTTATTTCAAAAAAAATGGATTTATTGCGTTCCTTAACAACGCTTTTAAAAACACGGGTTTCATTCTTTTGAGAAAAAAACACTCCAAACAAACATTACAAAATTTTGTAATGTATGTCTGTTTTTGTTTCCAAATTTATATTATTATTTTGCTTTTTAAAAATCATCCTTTTAAATTTTTAAATGTCCATCATCTTTTATTTATGAAAGATAAAAGTTCTCACGATTTTGCCCAAGAACGATTGAATTTCGTGATTAAAATTAAAATCTTGTCGTTCACATTGTAAATGTGAGAAAAGAGAATAAATATTTCGTCACAACCCCTTTTTGAGATGAAATCTTTTTATTTAAATAGCATCTTCTCCATGCTTTTTTAGCTAAAAAATTATAAAAAAATGCTTTTTAAAAACCGGTTTTGTTTTTTTTGATTGAAAGAGTTATAAAAAATTGAGATTATTTTCGGTCATTTTTGCATGCTTTTTTAGGTCCGCAAATGTTCTGGATTCTTCTAGAAAGAAATAAAAGAACGTGGGAATGATATTTTAATAGAAATATGTACTTTTAAATTCAATTTACACTTTTGTTGTTTTGAAAATTACTGTAAATCATTAAAAATTACTTCTTTCGCTGTTTTTTTTTATTTTTTGGATGTTTTCAAATCAAATTTTACGTTCGGCTAAAATTAGACAGGTTATCTTTAATGTGTAGACTTGTAAACAACGTTTTTATTATTATTATTGTTATTATTTTTGTGTGATTAAAAGTTTAACATGTTCATTAATTAAAGATCGTATTATTCTTTCCCAAACTTTTTTTAAACTTCTGCAAAACTGAACTTCTTTTTCTTTTACGTAATTGGTCAACGTTATTATTTAACTAACTTGGATACGTCAAAAAAATAGGAAGTAAAAGAAGAAGAAAAATGAAAGTTAGACGAATCCCATGAGTCAAATTGCAAACTTTTCAGACAAAGTTTTTTGCCTAATTTGATTCAAATTTCAATTTAAATTGTTTAACTTTTTTGAGTTTTTAAACTTTTTAATTTTATGTCGTTAATAAAATTAAAAATTTTAATCTTCCAAGAATCCTCAATATAAACCTGCGGCTTTCCAGACATATCTTTCCTAATTCATTTTTAAAGATATTAAGTTTCAATATTTCAGACTAAAAACTTTAGCTTTTAAACAAAAATTTTTAGTCTAAAAATGGTTAAAAAAATTTTTTTAAAAATTTGAAATTTCAGGGATCACCATTTTTATTTTTAAAAACCACGAGCGCATCATTTTTTACAACATTCGTTTTTTTCAACGTTCTGCTCTTTGATCATCATTTTTTTGGAGAAGAATTCTTTATTATTTTTTGGTTGCTACGTTTTTGCAACAAAAAAAATAAAGTATTCCATCTTTTTTTTGCATTCTTTCTTTGGGTCAGATCCTTCTTCTTCTTTTTCATAGGGTTTTTTTGACAAAGATCACTCGAATTTTATTTCTAATGTGACGACACTGTTTCTTCCAAAAGATTCATTGTTTTTGGGTGTGTGTCTTTTCGTGATCAATTTCATTTCAATTTTTGATCAATCAATAAAGTAAAAAAACTAAAACTTCTTTTCTTCTTTTTAGCACAATTTTTGATAGTTTAAAATTTTTGACTTTTAGTCGTTGTTGTCGTAAAATTAGTGGTTGTGGTGTTACTTAACTAATTTTTATCATTAAAGTTTTTACAACTACTTTTCCTTTTCACTCTTTTTTGTTCTTTCGTTTTTTTTTAGAATGAATGCCCAAAGGTGGTAATTGGTAAACAAGTATGATTTTTTTTCCTGTGACGTGTTTCCGTTTTTAAAAAGTTTTATCTTTTCTTGAAATCACTTTCTTTTCTTCTACCGTATTGGTTATTGATGTAGTTGATTGAAAATGTCTCGTGGTGCGGCATACAAGCTTTTTTGTAGCCATTTTTGCAGTGCTTTTGTTTAAAATTTGTTTGACAAAGCATTGTTTTTGCTGATACATGTTTCAAAAAAATTAGGATTCTTCTTATTACCCATTAGTGTTAGGCTCGATATTTTTATCATCTTTGTCTTCAGCAAGCGGCATTTTTTGTTTGATCTTCGAAAGTAGCTGATCGATTTTGGACTTGAGTATAGTGTGTATCAAACGTTTTTACGTTTACTTTGTTGATGTTTACTGTATTTGATAAAAAAATTAAGATTTGATTGTGTTCACTTTTAATTTTTAGGTATCAAGGATTACTGTAATTCTTCTTTTGCCGATGGTTACGTCAGTTTTAATTCGAGAAAGATATTTATTGTTGTTATTTTAAGAACGGGATATTCAAGGATAAAAAACATCGACTTATCAGCTTTTAAATGTTTTATGATTTTTAAAAAATATCAAAAAAATTAATTTTAATCATTCCTTTTAGCAGCAGCAGTTTATATCTGCATTCTTTCCTATTTCGATGATGACGTCTTTTTCTTTTCTCTCTCCACGTGGCAGCAATTTACGAAATATCATCATCATCAGACTTAAAGGCTTTTTTTGTTGCTTTGATAATTTTTTTTGTCTTGAAGTCATTAATCGTAAGATCATAGCAGCAGCAACAATAATCGTAGTAAAAGTAGTTAAGTGCTTTTTGTTGTTTCTGCCCTGTGGCAGCTTTGGAAAGAAAAAATGTTTGTCTCTTTCATCGTCGTCGTCATTCATTTTTTGCTTTCCAAAATCCATGACGCAATTTTTTCTTTCTTTCAAAAAAATATAAAAAGCTCAAGGTTAAACTCGAAAGAAAAACAAAACATTCATTTTATTACTTGTTGTTATTATTAGCTGCTGCTGCTGATTTTTTCTTTCGTTGAAAAAAATTATCGTTTGTGGCAAAATTCAATTTTCAGCTTCAATCCATCCCATCACTGATAGGAGGACTGACTGATATCAAATATCAGTCAGTCAGTCTTTTTTTTCTTGTTATTTTTCTTTGTCACATTTTTACTCTCAAAATTTTTATGAGTTTAGTTTAAAATTATCGAAGCTTTCAAAACAGCACCGTTACATTTTTTTCTCAAAAAGAGTGGGCACTCAAAGAAAAACAAATAAGATTTTGTTTTTGAACTCGTGTTTTTCTTCGTTTAAGTGCTGATCCCCTCTGGCAGCAGCAGATCTAATATTTATCTCGCTCTTTCTATAGCTAGCTTTAGTTGATCACTTCTCTTTTTTTGATCGTCTTGCAAATATGCGTTGTTGCAAAAAAAATAAAAAACATATTTTGGTAACATTTTGTTCAAAGGTGCAAAAAAACAATGGCGATCAAATCCATTAAAAAATAAAGTTTTGATCATTAAACGTCAAAAATGAACTGATATCAAAGAAAGAAAGACAGAGAAAAACGTGATTAACTTTTGATATTTTTGTGATTGTTAAAAGTTGAAAAAAACAGTTGTCATTTGTTTGAATCTAAACCAGAAGTTTGGATATAATATAAAATGCACTGAAAAAGGGTTAATGCAAAAATTAATAAGTATTGGTTTTTGCACGTTTTTTTTGGTTCTCTTCAATTTCTTTCAGAAGAGGAAATAAATTTTCATTGGGGTTTATTTTGTTTGACGTATGATTTCAATCATAAAAAAACTGATTGTGAGACATTCCGGCGCTTTTGAAATATTTTTCTGATCTTTCTATTATTTTGGTAAACTTCTTTTATGATTTTTAGCAGTTTTAATTAAAAGTTGTTACATTAAAGTTATAAAATAAGGATACTGTAGGGGCGTTGCCTTTTTGTGTGTTTTGCACAATTACTTTTTGATCTTCTATCATAATATAAAAACTGAGTTTTAGTGTCACAAAAAATGTAAAAATGTTCAAAAAAACAACGGTTACGGTCGTGACACCGCATTCTTTTTTCTTCCTTTAAAAACAAGTTTTTATTCTTGCTTCAATCCGGAAGTTTCCTTTCCTCTTTTCCTTATGATTTGTTGACCAAAAGTAAGTAATAAATGAAAATGCAGCAAAAAAGTATAGAGATCAGTTTTTCTTCGTCTTTTTTGCATTTTTGCGATTTTGAGATGGTATATAATTTTTTTTGTGAAATTGAACTTTGTACAGTATGTTTTGAGATGGAATTAGTCTTTTCTTTTTTTACTTTTTATCATTCATTAGTCAGTTTATCAAATTTAAGAGTCAGCCTTTTTTTCGTCTTTAATTCTTCAAACTTTTTTTTTTTGCTTTCAATTTTTAAGCTTTAAAATTTATCTTTTTAAAGCCTTAAAATTTGAAAGCACAGACTACGAGAAAAATAAAAAATAGAACAGAGTTAGAATTTTTGATATCGAGACTTTATGACTGGCTAATGACTGACTATCTGGGGCAACAGCAGCAGAAGGAGGAGAACTTTCTTTAAATTGCTTTTAAAATCATCAGCTTGAAAAGTATAAAAGTCCTTCGTTTTTTTGTTTTTGTCTCAAATTTTTGCTTGATCAGTGTTGCCGTAATTAAAAGATCAAAGAGAATTTTTTAGGCGTAAAGTTGTTTGTTTTTTTGTTAAATTTGTTTTCGACTGCTGCTTTTTTGATTAAACTTTAATGTTCCAATCTGTTTTTTTATTGTTGTTTTTGAACTACAAATTTTTTTGTCTTGAGCAGTTTTTTTCTTGTTTGTTTTTTGTTTTTTTTTTGAAAGTGAGAATCATCTGAAGCCCTTCAAGATTCTGTTTTTTAAACATTTTTTTGCAATTTTTTAAGTGCTTAAATACTTGGAATTTTGTCATTCTCGTGATTCTTTATTTTTTTCATTCATAGAATTTTTTGATTGTTGTTATTTAAAAAAGTACAAGTGCTTTTTGGACACCTGTACAGTGTACAGTACGTGGTATATGAATGAATGAATGTAAGCTGCGTGAAGAGGAACAGTCCAAAAAACGCCACTTGAAAAATGAAAAGATGCATGATTTTTTGCAAGATTTTCAATTGTTATGATTGCAAATTTTCAAAAACAATTCAAAGCGGAGGGGTTTTTTCTTTGATTTTGAGTGTGAGATTGAATTACGCGCAAAGAATGTTGTTATTTTTGAATGTCATTTTGAGGAGCCAGCCGATCTGATCAGTCAGGCAGCCAGCCGCCAGGCTAGGGGTCGTTGTTACAAATCCTAAGAAAAACACAAAGAAATAGATATCCGGTGGCTTCACCCTCGCGTGTTTTTTTCAAATGTATTTTTTTATTATTGTTGAACTTAAAAAAGTGATCATCTTATTTTACTGCTTTGAATAGCAGCAGCAGCAATAAAAATAGAGGGAATGTTATTTGCGTCATTCAATTTTCTTTTTGATTTCTTTGTCGCTTTTCATTGTTGAATTTTTTGCTGCTGCGACCTTTTTAAATTTTTTTTTCATTCAATCCTTTTGGCAAAACTTTTTTAAGTAAACCTATTTCTTTTCTATTTTTCTCTCTTTTTGTCACGTTTTTTGCCGATAAAAGCATAGAGATTGTTTTTATATCTGTATTTATACTGTATTACTATATTCTAATAATTATTAACTATTTAATGTCTTCAAAAATTGAAATATTGATATGATCTTTCGTTTATTTTTATCGCGATCATCTTTTTGCTTTTTATGAGCTATAAAGGTTTTGTTTTTTTTATTATAAATAATGTTGTTCATTACTGTATTTTAATATTACCAGATGTCTGAGATATCTTCTACTATTTATATTTTACGTCAACCGTGATCATCTTCTACTTTCTTTTTATTGACACCCCCACTTTGAATTCCATTTTCTTTGAAAGTGATACTCCCTCTCCGAGGAGGAACCTCTCCCCTCTTCTTCTATTTTCTATCGCATTCCGTGTGCCTCATTTCTTTTTATTATATTTATCTTTTGATTCAGTATGCATAGTTTCAATTGTATCCTCTTATAAAAACTATTTTTATAGAAAGAAATAAAAAAAGCAATATTATTTTTATACGCAATGGTTGTGGTTCGTAAAATTTATCCTGATTCAACGACTTCTTCGCCGATGGCTGTAAATTCACTTCTTCAAAAGAAAGAATCACCACATTCAAAACGTCCCAAAAAATCTTCATCAAATATTTTATTCGAAATGAAACCATATAAGCATCAAGTTGGTGGACATGTTGGAATATTTTCAATTGATCAGTTTCATATTTGTAAACCTTTTAATTCGCATGAAGCTTTATTCTATAAATTAATGCCTGCAGAACTTCGTTCAATTACTGCAGAATGCTGCTATCAAATCCAAATTGGTTATGATGAATTTGATTGTTCATCAGATATTCATATTGTTGATGAATTTCCACAATCTTCTCATCAACATTCAACTTCTGCATCTTCTGATTGTTTGATTGAAAAACAGCAATTTTCAAATGACGATGATTTTGATGAAAATGGTAAGCTTACTTAGTTTTTTCAATATTTTTTTATCTCAGTTTTATCATAAAGCCTATTTTTGTACTTAATTTTTTGTACTTTGTATTATTGTAATTTTTCTTCCAGATGAATACCGAGATGTGAGCTCTGGGCTCCCAAATGCCTTAAATCCATGGGCATTTCAATGTCAAATTCGAAGCTTTCAAAATAATGGTCCATATGGAAGCTTTTTAATGCTTGAAAATTTAACCTCAAAATATAAAAATCCATGTGTTGTGGATTTAAAACTTGGAATTCGGCAATATGGTGATGATGCGAGTGAAGAGAAAAAGCTATCACAAAAACGAAAATCCGATAAAACAACTTCAAAGGATCTTGGAATCAGATTGTGTGGTAAGTTTTTATTTGTTTTGTTTAAAGGATATAGGTTCTTGGGGGTCAAATAAAATATATGAATGTATACTGTACATTTCAAAATTTTAGGTACAGTAACTATAACAAAAGCGTTTAATTGTTATTTCATAATTTTATCATTGTTGTTTTTTAGGGATGCAATATTACGATTCATCGTCAGCAACGTATCAGTGCATTGACAAATATTACGGTAGAAAATTGGATCAATCTGGCCTTAAAAAATTGCTCAATAAATTTTTCAAAACTGCACATGGTGAAAGAAGACGAGCAGTGTGCACAGAGCTGTTATCAAAACTTGCAAGAATTCGTTCAATCATCGCTTCGATGGATGGCCTAAGACTGTATGGAACTTCATTGTTGATAGTTTTTGAAGGAAATCCAAATATTCAAGATAATGTAAGTTTTTCTAGTTTGTTTTTAAATATCGATTACAGTAAACCTTTTTTTAGAATCTGGACGCGCGATTAATTGATTTTGCAAATGCCACATGTAATGGCCTCTCTGAATCCCTCCATCAAGGCCCAGATGCCGGTTCATTATTAGGAATTGATAATTTGACTAAAATTTTGTCAGGTTTATTAACAAAATAATTGTAATTTTATTTGTGTTTATGTATGTAATTTTGTACATTCCCGAATCGTTTTTTGTTTCTCACAAGTATTATTGATACAGGTTTACTTTTTGTATATGTTTTTGATTTCTTTTATCACTTAAAATAAAGTTGCAATGATTTTATTACCGTGTTCTTTTACAGTATTTAGGACACAGCTAACAGTCAGATACAAATAATTTAAATTCATCCAAAACATAATATTTAAAGTCATATTTTTTATTTAAATTTAATTGTGCAATCTGTTTATGAATTTATTTATTTTTTGAATTGTAGATGAAGTTGAAAAGAAATTAATGGATTTAAAAGCTTCATTGTTAATTTTTCCAACATTGGTATAATTGTTTTTCATCGAAGATCAAGAAAACAACGGCATCAATGAAAAAAACCCTACGGCAAAACACAAAAGAAAAAAGTTTTGTTTGTTTGAAAGCTTTTACTGGATTTTGTACACACACAAAAAGATTTAGGTCATCAACTTTTTTTAACGGCACATGCCATTCAAAGAAAATGTTTGTCCAATCAAAAAAAATCGTGGCTAAAGAAAAGGCAAATTTTTGTTCACTGAATAAATTTTTTTTGTTTTTACAATTCCAAAACAAAGTCGTATGCCAATTTCTTCCATGTATTTTATAAAGTTTGGAGTTAATTTTTACGTGCCGTATTTTAATTCAATGTTATTCATATTTTCATGTTTTTTAGTATAATTTAAAATGAAAAATTTTTAGAATAACATACGATTATCAAATGCGACGATTACAATCATTTCCTATTTGTGCTTTGATTGAAATCAATCTTGAATTCAATCAAAGCAACAAAGTTGCCGAACAACAACAACTTCAAAAGTATGTTTTGTTTGCTTTTTTAATTTAATATTTTTTTCGTTGTTAATTGTTTTAAGGCGCCAAATGGTAATGCAAAGTTCTGCAGCTTCAACAATTCCTGTTGTCCAGAAGTCTCAAAACCAAAATCATCTTCTTCAACCACAATCAAGTAAGTACTTTTTATTTTTTTACAAATGTTTTTTGATCCCAAAATTACCAAATAACATTTTTAAACTTTTATTGGGTAGTTTAAAATTAATTTTAAAAAACAGAATCTCCCCCCAATTATTTAAACGTGAATTTTGTTATTTTTCACATAAATAAAACTATCTTCTTTCCTTACATTATTTTTTTTCGTGAATTGAATGTGAAAAAAACATAAACATGAATTATGAAACAACTAAAGAAAATAACTTTGTAATATAAAACTAACACAAAAAAACTGTCAAAAAAACAAGAGAGTTCTTTTTAGTGAAATAACAACAAAAGAAGACCAACTACCGCCGCCATTTCCTTGGACACTACCCAACTATTTTTTATATATGTTTTTGTACCTTTAAAGAAGAAGAATAACAAAATTTAAATCCACCATTTAAAAGAGAGGGTTGTTTTTCCCGATGTTCTTTAATTCCTTGGAGGTTGCAGCTTACTTACTTACCTTCTGGCAGAATGGTGATGTTAGTTTTTAAATATTACGTGCTTTCACGTTGCTTATATCATATCTAAATAAAAAATCCCTACAGATGTGCTAATAACTAAAGTGAAGTTAAAGATTGAAAGATATGTTTCAGTATTTGTGGAAATGATTACTGTGGTAAAATTTAATTTAAAAAACTATTTTTTAACCCTTAAAAAATTCTATCCTAACGTTTTTAAATTTTATCGAATTCACGAGGTCAAAAAATTTTAAACATTGGCAGAACATAATAAAAGCTTTCTTTTTTGTTTATGTTATGTTTAGGCTAAATTTAACTAAAAAAGCTAAAAAATTTAAAAGGAAATGTTTGAATTTTTTTTAAATTTTTATCAAAATTCTTCCTTCAATTTTTGCGCGCTAAGAAAATTTTTAATGTTTTTTGTTTGTGTTTGAATTTTTTTCGGCGTCTTTTTTTTCTGAGTGAAGGAATTTTTCTGATGTTGCGTCTTCAAAAGTCATAAATCCTCGCGAATGTCATTTATCCGATCGCAATCTATGTTTTTTAAAGATGCAAAATACATATCCATTGATTTTTTGTATGTGACATTGTCGGTGTGAGCATTTTTATTCAAAAAGACCATCTGTAAATTCTTCAACACACAAAAAAGCTGACATTCGAACCTTTTGTTTTTTGCTTGCATCTCTTCCATTTTTTTCATTGTTTTAGCTTTTTGTTTACTCTTTTAATTGCCTTTTTATGTTTAAAATTTCATAGTTTTGTTTACCTCTCTGAAAAAAATGACTCAATTATTTACTCTTTTTCCCATGAATCTACTTTATCTCCCCCACACACCTATCCCAAAATGTCTAAGCATCATCCATTTTATTCATGCTTCGTTTGAGCAGCTTTTTCATTGATTTTTAGCAATCCCTTCATTCGTGGAATAAATTTGTTGCTTTCAAGGATTTTATGTAATTGTTTAACTTTTTTAAATTCATATTTTTAGATCCACATGAACTTCGTACATCTGATATGACAAAACTGGAAAAAATTAATCTCGATGATCTTCCCATTCTTAAAGACAAAGAATTCTATGATTGCTTGCTTCAATGTGTAAGTTTGTTATAAAGTTTATAATAATTATGTGTTAGTAAATCTTCATTAACTGCTTATAAAGGTAATTAATTCTTTATCAGCATTTGCACACTAACATATATTAATGCTTTATAAAAGCAGATGTCTCTTACGGTGCTTGCAAATGTAAACGTTAAATTTGCACGTGTTAACGCGACATACAATTATCCTCTTTTTTTAATCCTTTTTAATCTAATCATTTTTAGTTAACTGAACATCATAGTGAATACGAAAATGTTACATGTCGACCTGAATTTACTGAAGAATTCTTAGCGAATTATTGGCTTCAGTTGATGAAGTAAGTTATTTTACGCAAAAAATAGATTGAATAATTAATCTTCTGTTTTATAGAAATGCACATTTTAAATATGTTCCTGAAGTAACCGTGGATGACAAGGGCTTTGATTCTATTCATCGTTCAGTTTTTGAAATTTGTGAAAGCAGAATTGATCTTCGTGTTACCACCGGCTTTGCTTTGGATTGTAAAAAATTAGGTAAATTCGTTTTCATTTGGAGAGCTTTGACTTATTAATAAAATTTTAGCCGATGACAAACAAATTCAAAGTCGAAATTTATTTATGCTGATTCTTTTGTTTATTTCTGAATGGATTGAATATCATAAAGAAAATTATCCACTTTTTTCTCTCAGTAAACATAATCCTGATGTTAATGAATGTTTCAACAAACTCTTTAAGAAAATTTATCAAGGAACTGATAAAAATTTTGAAGGATATGTTTTTGAACGTCAAAACAATTTTTCAATTTTAAATCAATTTCAAGCGTTACAAAATGAGATACAAGATGAGGCTAATGATAAAATCAAGGAAGTGGAAGATTTTAATACATCATTTGCTTATACAATTAAAGAAAAGACACATCTCCAACAAGAATTGTCAAAAGCAAAAACTGAATTGGCAGAATCCCAAATTCTTCTCTCTCAAAAAGATGCTGAAATAAAAAGTATACGTGAAGAATTATTAAATGCTCTCTCAAATGATCGAGTGAAAGAAGAAAATCAAAAGCTTGTCAGATCCCTCGATGAAAAGAATGCCGAATTGGAGCAACTTAAAAATCTGTTATCAAAAGTACAAGCAGAACTTCGTGTTGTTACAACTCAACTTCGTGATCTTCAGAAAAGTAAATTTGAATTTGAAACTGAATTTGATGCTTTTAAAAATTCTTTCGATGAAAATACTAATTTAATTTATAACAAGGTATTATGTTTTTTTGCAATTATTTTTATTATCTTTGCTCACTTTTTAGTGGACTGATGTTAAAACACTTATTGATGATTTGGCTGCTGAACGTCAACACAATTTATCACTTACAAATCAACTACAAGAAATGCATGAAGAATTTGAAGATCGGACTAATGCTAATATCAAAGAAATGAAATATTTAAATAAGGCATTCGCTGATACCATCGAAAAAAATAAACATCTCCAACAAGAATTGTCACAAGCAAAAAATGAGTTGGAAGAATCTAAAGTCATTTTCTCTCAAAAAGATGCCGAAATTGAAAATATTCGTAAAAAATTATTAGATGCCCTCTCCCAAAATGATCGCTTAAAAGAAGAAAATGAAGAGCTTTCAAAAACTGTAAACAGAAAGTCGCTTAATGAAGAAAGAAACGAAGAAATAATTCAAAAGCGTGATCGATCCCTTGATGAAAAGAATACTGAATTGGAACAACTCAAAACTTTGTTATCAAAAGTACAAGCAGAGCTTCGTGTTGTTTTAACTCAACTTCGTGATCTTCAGGAAAGTAAATCTGAAATTGAAGATGAATTTGGTGCTTTTAAAAATTCTTTTGGTGAAAATACTGCTTTAATTAGTGATAAGGTAAGCTGTTTTTCTTGCAATTATTTTTATTATCTTTACACATATGTATTTTAGTGGACTGATATGAAAACACTTATTGATAATTTAGCTGCTGAACGTCAACAAAATTTATCACTTAAAAATCAACTTCAAGAATTGCAAGAACAGATTGAAGATCGGGCTAATGCTAATATCAAAGAAATGGAAGATTTAAATAAGGCATTTGCTGATACCATCGAAAAAAATAAACATCTCCAACAAGAATTATCACGAGCAAAAAATGAATTGGAAGAATCCAAAATCTTTCTCTCTCAAAAAGATGCGGAAATTGAAAATATTAATAATCAAATACAGTCTTTGAATGGTTTGGTAAACAAACTTCAGATGGATAATGATTTAATTAATGAAGAATTATTGAATGCTCTCTCTCAAAAGGATCACTTAACAGAAGAAAATGAGCAGCTTTCGAAAACTGTAAACAGAAAGTCTCGAAATGAAGAAAGAAACGAAGAAATTATTCAAAAGCGTGATAGATCTCTTGATCAAAAGAATGCCGAATTGGAGCAACTTAAAAATTTGTTATCAAAAGTACAAGCAGAACTTCGTGTTGTTTTAGCTCAACTTCGTGATCTTCAGAAAAGTAAATTTGAACTTGAAACTGAATTTGATGCTTTTAAAAATTCTTTCGATGAAAATACTACTTCATTTTATAACAAGGTATTCTGTTTTTATGCAATTATTTATATTATCTTTACGCATATTTTAGTGGACTGATGTTAAAACGCTTGTTGATGATTTAGCTGCTGAACGTCAACACAATTTATCACTTACAAATCAACTTCAAGAATTGCAAGAAGAAGTGTCTTCACGAGAAAGAAGCCGGACTCCATCTCTTCATGATGAAGGTGTACGGGGATGTAATTCGAGACGGACAAGTTTTACTGGACCTCCTTTATTTGATGTTGGGAATGCAAGTGAATTGTTTTCTGAACCCTTTGATGAAGCCGATGAAATGCGTCTTGATTCTGGTTTTGGTAGTACTGAAACTAGTCCACGAGATGTTACCGCTGCTGTTGTCCCTGCTGCAAACCAATCATTTATTCGTCGAAGTGTTTCATCAGTTCCAAATTGGATTATGTTCTTATCATCATTTATCATCTTATTCACAATTTACTTGCATTTGGTTGGCGCTATCGTACCATCTTGGATTTATATCAAAGTGCATCATGATGAAATGCCACCACAATGATCTCATTTTTTAGCTTGTTTGTATTGTTAGGCATTTCCATTTTTGTATACGGGTTTTTTCTTTAGCTTTAATTTTGTATTCCTTTTTATTGTTTCGGGTTATTGTATTCTTAGATGTTTGCCTTTTTTTTAAATTTTTCTGTTAATAGTTTTTTTCTGTAAAAATGTTTTCTTTGTACAAATAAAGTGGATTTGAATTTTTCATTTTTGTTGTATTTGAAGCAGTCTATGAGCTGGTTGGTGAATATTTTAGATTCGAAAATATTTTTTTTTGAAAATGTTTACGGTATTAGTAGAACATTTTTAAAATCTTCACTGTTCATAGATAGTTTTGTTTATCGAAACGTTAGATTTTCAGACACTTTAATTATCTGAAATCTGATATACTTTGCTTTAAAAAATGAGATTTTACAAAATAAATTTGCTAATTTTGACAATTTTTCTCTTCTTTTCTAAACAATCTTCACAGTTTTTGTGTTTTGAAGAGTTTTGAATGCAACTAATTTTTGAAAAATGTATCTAATTTTAAAAAATAAAGGAAACTTTTACATTATAAAAAATGGAATATAAACGGTTTTTTGAAAAGAATTTTGTTATTTTTGTACGAAAGAATTTGGGGTTTGTTGGAGTTTTATTTCAAAAAATGGAAAAGCTTGAAAGTCTTATTAAAACTTACAGAAATCAGTTTATGGAAGATTCATTGATTACAGTATTATCAAATATTGTATTTGATTCTGTCAAAGTAAACAGGAATAATAATTCCCAAAATTTTTTACAAGAAGGTATTATTCGTTGTGATGGAGGTTCTGCAAATGCTACTGTCAAAGATCACACAAAAATTCATCACTATCGTCAAGATATTTATTCAAATTTATGGCTTCCAATTTATCCTTTAAAAAATAATTTTTTAAAATGTTTTTATTTCAAAAAAGAAGATCCCAACCAACTTTTATTCAAATTTTTAACTCTAGAAAACACTTCAGTGTCAGATATTGGTTTTATTAAAACTTTAACTTCATGTTTACGACAAACAATCCCAAACTTTAGTACTGTACTTTCAATTTTGGAATTTGAGTTACCGTATGCTTTCATTCATGAAATTTATGTAATTGTTTGCGTCGAAAAAGATTCGGTTGATATTGATATTTTTGGAAATTTTTATCAACTCGGACAAATTGCATCATTAAAATTTTTGTCATCTAAAAATTCAGAAGTCACAATTTCGTTAATCAAATCACTTTTTAAAAAGCCAATTGTTGAAATGAATTTGGATCAAAGTTTATGGAGGATTGGATTAGATTCACTCAAAATTGCAACATTGGAATTTAAATTGAAAGCAATTTTTGATGGAATTGAAAATTTTCCGCATGGATTTTGTCTAAAACTTGAAAGTATCCGACAACTTTTGGAAATCACGAATGCTTTGGGGTTAAAACAAACAAAGATTAATTCAATTTCTGAAAAATGTGATCTAAAAATGCCAAAGTTGCCGATCACAGAAGCTCAAAAACAATTGTTATTTTTATGCAAAACTGAAAACGGCAATAATTTTGTTGAAGAATTTTCGGCAAATTTTAAAATTCCTTTAAAGTTTCAAAAACTTAAAAATGCTATAACCGAAACTTTAGAAGCAAATCCTTCGCTGAAATCTGTTTTTGGGCTTGATTATGCAAATATTTTACCTTCTGATGAAGCTGTGATTATTTTTACAGATTTGAAAGAATTTAATAATTACAAACTTAATGTTTTTTCAAAGCCATCTTTGGCATTCTTTTTTGCCGGAGGAAAATTTGCAATGAAATTTCATCACATTTTACTTGATGGAAAATCTCTTCAACTTTTTATTAATCAATTGATGGCATTTTATCACGAAAATCCACCAAATCGAAACTTGAATTACTTTGATTTCGCACTTTTTGAATACAAATTTTTGGAGTCAACAAATTTTTCAAAGGATTTTGATTATTGGAAGAAAAAGTTATCAGTTGTTGAAAATTTTCCAAAATTGCTAAAAATCTCAAATTGCTGTAATAATAATTACGGTGGATCAATTGTTGCTGTTGATTTCCCTCAATCATTGACAACCAATTTGCATAATTTCTGTTCATCAAATTCTGTTAGTCTTTTTTCAGCTTTTATTGCATTTTATCGATTTTTGGTTTATAAACTTTATGGATTCACGGATTTTCCATTTTTAATTTCAATCGATAATCGACTTGATGAAAGCTTTCAAAACACGATTGGTTTATTTGTTAATTTGGCTACCGTATCTTTTAAGCTCGATCTAAATGAAAACTTTTTAAAACTGTTAAAACAAGCAGCAACCGATTTAACAGAAACAATTTCACATTCTACAGTACCCTACAATAGAGTAATATCTGCCCTTAGGAAACATGGCGCAAATGAACCTGAAATGCCTGAGGTCATGTTAGTTCATGATCAAGAAGCTGTGTTTAAAGGTGCAGAAATTTCATCACCTTTAAAGAAAAATTTTATTCAAAATCCACAAATTTGGTATTTGAAAGAAATTGGAGGAAACCTAAAATTACAAATTGAATTCCGGGATTTTTTATTTTCATCAGAAGCTATGGAAAATCAAGCTTCAAGATTTTTGGTTTTAATGGAAAAGGTTTTACAAAATCCAAAAATGCCGCTAAAAAGCTTTGATCTTTTAACCAAAATAGAAATGGATCAATTTTTGGATTTTCGACAAGCTTTATCAAATCCAATCCCAATTGTTTCACCGATTGAAATAATTTTTCAAAAATTAGAAGCGAATTTGCATAAAGTAATTTTAAAATCAGCATCTGAAGAACTAACCTCTGAAGACTTGATGGAAAAGGTGGTACAGTATGCTGAGAAACTAAAATGCATTTATGAGGCAAGATTTAAAAAACAACTGCCAACATCTGATCAACCTGTTGGAATATTACTTCAACGATCAATTGATTTGACCAGCCTGGTTCTGGCATGTTGGTATTTAAATTTGGCGCCATTAATGATAACCCCGGATTGGCCATTTGATAGAATTAAAACAAGTTTAAAAGGATTTCAAAATTTGATCCTTATCACTGATAACGATGATTTTGTAGAAAAATACGATGAATCATTTGATGCTTCAATTTCGCTTATTTCACTCAAAACTTTTCATACCCTAAAGGCAAATTCCAACAAATCTCAGCTTTCAATGGCATTTTCAAATCCAACGGATTTGGCATATCTCACTTTCACATCTGGATCAACTGGATCTCCAAAAGCTGTTCAAAGCCTTCAACGTGGTTTGATTAATTTATTCCAAAATTATTCCCATTATTTTTCAATCACTTCGAAATCTACCGTATACCAAGTTGTAAATCCGGCATTTGATATTTTTTTTGCGGATATAATTTCATCATTTGGAAATGGGGCAACTTTATTTTTGGCATCGCAAAAAATTCCAAAAATGGATGAGCTTAAAGAATGCACACATGCATATATTATGCCAGCATATCTGTCCCAATTGGATTTGGATAATCCTGAGATTTTAAAAATCCTTAAAAACCTTGATGTAATTTTGTATGGTGGTGAACCAATGAATCCAAACTGCTTGGAAAAGGCGTTGAAAGAAGGATTAAATCTGTTTCAACAATTTGGAGTAACAGAACATTCAATTTATTCAAATTTTATTTCGCCCAAAACAATCGAGGATCGACTTGTTGTTGGACAAAGCTTTGACAATTTTCATGGATATTTAATAGATTCTGATGGTTGCCGATTACCACCGATAAATCTTGGAATTCAGGGAAGTTTTCGATCAGCTGGGATTGCCGTTGCCAGAGGCTATGTTGGATATGAAAAACAAAATCAAGCCTTTGGGGAAGAGGAATGGTTTGATGGATGGAGATACTTTGATTCTGGAGATCAAATGAAAATTATCCCTTCAGGGGAAAATGATGAAAATCCCTGGAAATGCAAATTTCTTTTTTGTGGAAGAAATGATTCACAAATTAAAATTCGTGGTAATCGTGTGGAACTTTGGGATGTTGAAGAACCATTTCGACGGCATTCAAACATCAAAGAAATTGTTTGCTTATTTGATGGCAGCAAACTTATTGCTTTTATTGCCTTCAAAAATTCAACTTTGATGAATAAAAAAGATTTAAGGGATCTGGCACTTCAGAATCTTCCCATTTATATGATTCCTGAAATATTTGTAATTCTTGAAACTTTTCCATTAAATTCAAATGGCAAAATTGATCGCCAAAAACTTTTATCATTATCAGTTGAAACTTCTGAATCTCAAAATATACAAGAAAATGCTAGTTCAAAGGTTAAACCGTCTCCAGTTGATATGCAAATTATTTGTTGTGAAATATTTGCAAAACACCTGAAAGTTCCATCCTTAACTCCTGGGGATGATTTATTTCAAAAAGGCGCGGATTCCCTAAAGCTATTAATGGCCGTTCAAGAAATTGAAGATACTGTAGGAATGAAATTAGATTTGGCAATTATCTTTCGTGTTAGAACAATTTCAAAAGTTTTAGAATTACATCATCCTCTGAAAAGTACTGTTTCTATTCATAAACATCATTTGAAAGCTTCTGATTCCCAAAACTCAAATTTTAAAACTTCTGATGCTATTTATGAAACAGAAATTCATCAACTTTCTCATTCCCAAGAACATCTTTGGTTTCTCGAAAAATTGAATCGTGATTCTTCAAATATTGCTTCAGATGCATATATTTTAAAGTTCAAAATTACACATTCTGAATCTTTATCAGAAACTACATGGAATGATTTGATTAAATTTTTGATAACAAAACATCCAATTTTACGAACACAAATTATTGAAAATGCAGGAATTCCAAGTCAAAGGATTCTTCAAATTGATGATAATCTTGTTCAACAATTATCCATTACTGATACCGTATCCCCAGATATCCTCAAAGAACCGCCAATTAAATTTAAGATATCTGATGATTTAAAAACCCTGGAAATTGGTTGTCATCATATTGCAATTGATGGATTTTCTTTGATGATTTTAATTTCCGATATTGAGGCCTTTTTTAATTCTGAATTGCCTGAGGCAATTATCCCGGATTACAAATATTTTGATTTTATCAAATCTCAAAAAGCCAATGACTTTTCAAAAGATTTGCAATTTTTTCAACAAAAATTATCAATTGTTAAAAATTTTTCTTCACCAACGGATTTTCCCCGATCTCGAGGGTCATCTTTCAAAGCAGGGCATTACCGTACGACAATCAAAATTAATCGATTTGATGATTTTCTTAATAAATATCAAATATCTGAAACTCATTTCATTTTGGCAATTTTTGCTCTTCTACAATTTGGCAATTCTTTTTCATCATCGGAAACCAACAATGCCATTTCTGTCGGAATGCCGTTCGCAAATCGAACCCATTCTTTTGTTTCAACAGTTGGGTATTTTGTAAATGCCCATGCAATCCCAATTTCATGTCCTTCTTCAATTCAATCTTTTGATAAATTTCTTGCCGAGATCAAAGATACCGTACTCGAAATTCTTTCACATTCTTCTGTTCCATTTGAGCTCGTTGTGAGACAACTAAAACCAAAACGTGAAATTAATAAATCTCCAGTTTTTCAACAAATGATTATTTTTGAAGATTTACAAAATCCCAAAACTTTTAATATTTTTAAAGTGACTGAAATGGATTCAAATGAAGCAAAATTGGATCAAACTTGGAGAATTAAAAGAACAGCAAATGATAAACTTGAAATTCATGTTGAATTTATTAAAGCTTTTTTCAAGGAAGATACAATTTCAAAAACGGTTGAAGCCTTTCAAGCATTGGTTACAAAGGCTTTGGATCAAAAAATCACTAAATTATGCGATATTTTTGAAGATGAAGAAACTTTACAAAAGTCAATTGAAAATTTATGGAAGGAGATTCTTGAAGTGGATGCAATAGAGCCGTATGCAAATTTTTTTGAAGAAGGCGGACATTCTTTGCTCGCGGCAAGGCTCACTTCAATGGTAAATGCAAAATTTGGGATTAAAGCTTCAATAAATTTATTGTTTGAGCATCAAACTTTGGACGAATATATTGATGCTATTCAAAAGTTGTTGAACAAGAATAACAATATGCAAATTTTGGCAACAGAAACCAAATCATATCCGACTCAAACATCTCAAAAATTTCCAGTTAATCCATTACAAATTCCATTACTTGAATTACTTCGAAAAGCATCTGAAGCTGGTAATGCTTCTGTTTTAGAAGCTTATGTAAATCAAATTCAAATACAATGTCCAAATGGAATTAAAATTGATAAAATTAAGCATGTCCTGGAACAGCTAATTGAAAGGCATACTATATTACGAACAAAATTTGGTTATTCAAAAATTGATGGTTCAACAATTTTTGAATATTATCATACAGTAGAAGATTTGGATTACTGTAGAAGATATATTTTAACAACAACAAAATTTTCGACAATGAATATTTTTGAAGATACTGTATTTCGAGCTTCCATGAATGAATCAAATGTTTTAACGCTTGAAATTAGTCATTTGGTTTCGGATGGGCATTCAATGAATATTTTGGCGAAAGATTTGTTTGCTCTGTTTACAAATAAATTTTTGCCGGATTTGGCCGTGGATTATTCAAATTTTAATCAAATTTTTATTGATTCTGCAAAACAACAGCAAAAAGAACAAAGTGAATTTTGGGCCAAAATGTTTTCCAACAAGGATTACAGTAATCTGGAAACAGATTTCATTGAAAAAGGCTTTGATTATTCTTCAACTACAGTTTCAAAGATTTTTGCCAATGGCAATTCAAGTTTAGCTCAAGCAGTTAAAACTTATCGTTGCAGTCCTTTGACTTTACTTCTTTATTCTTTTGCATTTCGATTCAGAGAGAAATTTCGAGATTTTGGTGCTCCTTTGAGAATGGCATTTTGCAAAGATATGCGACCATCAGAAGAATTTTACAATTCCATTGGATTTTTTATCAACACTTTAATCATTCCCATCGAGACCACTGATAAAATCGAAGATATCGAAGAAAAAGTTCAAAATGCGCAAAAATATTCTTGGATTACTGTAGATGATTCAAGAAAACTTATAACAAAAAATGGAGATGAAAGTTTATTCGATGTCATGTTAGTGTTGGATAATTCACCAAATATGACTTCAACAGAAAAATTAAATGGATTTAAAGTACTTGAAAGAAAACAAAATTCAACAAAATTTGATTTAACTGTTTTTGTTCAAATCAATGGCAAAAATTTGAATATTAAAGTTGAATATCGAAAAGCTTTATGGAAGCAAGAAACAATTGAAACCTTATTGGATTCATGGGAAGCAGATGGCTTTGAAGAAAAGGTCCCAAAAATTTCAAAAGCTTTACCCGATTTTAATACTCCGCCAACAAATTTAATTACTGTAGATTTTGATAAACGGGATGTTACTATAATTTTGATGGAAGTATTTGAAAAATATGGTAAGAATATTGCTTTAAAAAGTGAAGACGCTGAAGTATCTTATAATCAACTTCAAAAGCGGATTATTCAAATTAGTTATCAAATTCAAGAAGAATATTTTAAAGAAACCGGATGTATTTTTGGTGTGGATACTGTAATCCCTGTCATATCAAAAAATTCAATTGAACAATGGCTTCTTTGTCTTGGGGTCATCTTTGCCGGAGGTGCTTATCTTCCAATTGATAGTGCAACACCTGAAGAGAGAATTTCGAAGATTCTGGAACAATTAGAACCAACTTTAATCATCTCAGATAAAGATATTCGAGGATTTAAATCAATAACAATGAATAAATTAAAATCAACAAAATTAACATCAAAATTCAATATTTATGCAAATCCCCATAATCTCGCCTATATAATTTTCACTTCTGGAACCACTGGGATCCCGAAAGGAGTTTGCATAAATCGGCTGGGACTTTCAAATCTGATTTCCGATGCCCAAAATTTTTTCTCAATTGATTCAAATTCAGTCATTTATCAATTTACAAATTTTTGTTTTGATAATTCTGTGCTTGAAATTTTTGCTGCTCTTGGATCTGGTGCAACATGTTTTATTCCAGGCGGATATTTTACTGCTGATAAATTTTGTCAACAAATTTCGGATTACGGTATCACCCATGCAATGCTCTTTCCTGGGCTGGTTGAAACATTTGATGACAGTGAATTGGCAAAATTGAAAGAACTGAAATGTTGGATTTGTGGAGCTGAAAAACTTGGTGAAAATTTATTCAAAAAAACCATGAATCTTGGGATAAATGTTATCCAAAATTATGGACCTACCGAAACAACTGCATATTGTTTAAGAAAAAAATTAGAATCAACAGATGATCCACAAAATTTGGGGGTGCCAATTCAGAATGCCATTGTTACAGTACGAAGACCCGATGGATTTGAAGCAATGAATGGAAGCAAATTTGAGTTGTTTATTGCAAGTGTTGGATTAACTCGGGGATATCTGGGTCGTAAATGGGATGATCAACCTTTTGTTACTTTTGGTGATGGGTTAAGGTAAGCTTAAAACCTGTTTTTGAAGGACGTCATAAAAATTGGGATTGAGCTTATCCGTTCCCTCAGGCTATTAATAATATTTCAATCCAATTTCAGATATTACCCCTCAGGGGATATATGCCAAAGGCTACCGTCAGGTGATATTCGATTTATTGGTCGAAAAGATAATCAAGTTAAAATTCGTGGATTCAGAATTGAACTGGATGAAATTGAATCCTGTCTTTTAAGTTTCCCTGCCATATCTGCAGTCAAAGTTTTATTGAATCAAAAAATGGAAGACATAATTGCATTTTATTCTTCAAAAATTCAAACTGAAACAAAACAATTGAAAGATTTTTTGAAGCTAAAACTACCGTATTACATGATTCCTCGATTTTTTGTTTATCTCGAAAATTTTCCGTTAACTTCAAATTCTAAAATTGATATAAAAAAGTTGATGGAATATGAAACAAGCCCTAAGGGGATGTCTTCTGGTGGAGAAGATGTGTCTGTCGAAAAGAAGATGAAACAAATTTGGCAAAAAATATTAAAATTGAATTCATCGGATGATTTTGATTTGCATGATAGTTTTTTCTATCTTGGCGGAAATTCTTTAACTGCTCAAAAATTAATTAATGAAATCAAAAATGAACTTAAAATTGAAATTAAAATGGAAGAATTCTACCGTAATCCAACACTTTCTTCAATCTTAACAATGACTCAAATATCAAAAGAGGAGAAGATTGTTCCAACATCAAAGGCATTACCCGACAAAATACCCTTAAGCTATCAACAAGAACAAATGCTTTATTTAGAACAAATTGACCCAGAAAGTTCTTACAATTTAGCATTCATTCAAGAATTTCATAAAAGTTTGGATATCGAAAAACTGAAGTCTGCTTTTTATAAACTTCTTGAAGAAAATTCAGCTTTTCGGACGATCTTTAAAGAATCTGAAGATGACTTGGAAATCTATCAAGAAGTTTTGCCTTTGGATAAATGTTTCGTCGAAATCAAGGTTGAACCTTTTAACAACACCGGCACTGAAAAGGTTTCTTTGAAACAATTCAAACAAAAAAAGTTTGATTTATTTGAAGAAATTCCGTTGCGAGTTAAAATTCTTGAAACGCAAGAATGTTTTGTCATTCTTTTGATTATTCATCATGGATTCAGTGATGCAACAACAACAATGTTAATGGAAAAAGAATTGAGTCGAATTTATCAAGGCAGAAAGAAAATTGCTAACGGCAATAGAATCTCCTATCAAGAATACAGTATCCAACAAAAAAGTGAATTATTCCAAAAAGAATTGGAATGTTTAACATCAGTATATATGGAAGATTACGGTAACGCTTATAATTTGCCTCCAGCAAAATTTGAATCAATTTTTAAAACAACTTATTTTACACAAATTTGTAAAAGTTTTAAATTTCAATTAACTCTTTCAAAATCAAAATTCACGCCATTCACGCTTATTACCGCCGCAATTGCAAAAGCATTTTTGCCAATGTTTCCAAAAGAATCCTTTTTACTTCTGGGTTGTCCATTTGCAAATCGAACAATTGAAACATCTGAAACTTTTGGAAATTTTTTGAATAATTTGCTGCTGCCGTTAACTTCAAAGCATTTAACCGCCGCCTTTGATGATCTACAAAACGAGTTGTTGAAGCTTACAAAATATAGCAAAATTCCATTTCAACATCTCTGCAAGAATTTAAGGCAAAAACAATCCAGCATCAATTCTGTGGATATTCAAATTTATCTTAATTGCCGCTATGATTTGGAGAATGAATCTGAATTGAACTTTAATGAAATCAGCCAAAACAAAGCTTCAGATTTACATGAAATTTTTGGTGAAGTTACAAATTATCCAATAGAAATTGACCTTGATGAACTTCAGCAAACTACAAAAACATCTGACAAAAATTACGAAATTACTGTAAGAATCAGCAAAACCTTTTTTGAAGCTGATGGAAAAAAAGTTGAAGAACTTTGTCAAAAATTTAAATTTGAAGCAGAAAAACTTTTTCATTCAAAAACAACGAACCCAATCAATGAAAAAATGTTGTTAATTTTCAAAAAATTTCTTCAAGCGGATTTGACAAAAGCTGATCTCCATAAATCTTTCATCGATTTAGGAGGTGATTCAATTTTGGCAATGAAACTTCGGCGAGCGATAATGAAAGAAACCGGGCATGAAATGGATTTGAGGATTTTAATGACTGCAAAAAGTCTCATGGAAATCTTAAATCCAAAAATTGAAGGATCAGAGAATGGGATAATTGAATTTTACAAAAACGAAAATGAAACAAATCCCGGAGCTTTGATAATCTTCATTTATCCACTTGTTGGAGGATGTTTAATTTATTCATCCCTAATAAAGCAGCTAAAAATTTTGAATCATTCAAAAATTCAATGCATTGCCGGATTTCATCCACCATCTTCTCTGCCAAAAAGTATGGAAGAATTAGCTTTGATTCATAAATCTCAACTTCGAAAGTTCTATGATTTACAAAAATTCCCAAAAATTCTTTTTATTGGTGCATCTTTTGGTGCTGCACTTGGTTATCAAATTTGTCAAGAATTAAAATCTTTTCAATCAATTTCTTTAATTTCAATTGATGGAACTTTACAAACTTTCCCAAAATCAATTCCGACCTTTGAAATCCACGAAACACAAATCTGCGAAATTATTTCAAAATTTTCAACAGATTTTGAAGGTGATAATTTTGAAGTTAAAAATGAAACTGAAATAAGTTGGAAATTGCTTCAAATAGCAGCAAATTATACCCCTGAATCGCTGTTGAAGCCTATGAAATGCATGTTGCTGTACACTTCTGGAAGTGAATATTTACAAAAACTTTGGAAAAAATACATTTATGAAATTGAAACAGTTCTCATTGAAGGAAGTCATGAAACAATGCTTTCAGAAGAAAATTGTAAAAATATTGCAGAAATTGTTTTAACTAAATTATAACCATATTAAAGTTGTGAAAATAAATATTGATGCAAATACTGATACAAAATGTAAAGAAAAAAACAAAATACAATAAAGTCAATTTGATTCCAGATGAAAATGTTGCAGGCAGTAATAAGAAATTTACAAACCAATTTTTAAACCACACCATGGATTACTGTATTTTCTAAAATGATTTTTATTTTAATTTAAAAAAAAACAAAATACTGTGTAAAAAATGCATGTTTTCATTGAACATTGAACTTTCTGTTTTGTGTTCATTAAAAAAATGCACCAATAAAAAAGATTGCCTTTTTAAAAAAAAGAGAAGAACGAGAAGGAAAAAAACTACAAAGTTTGAGCCGAAATCGATTGCATTTTTTTCTTTTTTGCTGCATTTTTTTGTTTGTTTGTTTGTTTGTTTGAAGTTGCGCGTTTTCCTGTTGCTAAAATAATATTTTTTTGCAAATTTTTTAGTGTTGTTATAGGCTTTTGTAGCAGCTTTTTAAGTGATTCAAAAATATGGAAATTAAAGAAGGAAGACACGAATACAAAGATTCAAATGGAACCGTGCTTGAAGGATTATTAGCTTATCCGGCGTAGGTTTTTGTTCTTTGTACTTTGCTCTTTTCGCTTTTTGAAAATTGCCTTTGCTTTGAAACGAAGAAAGCAAAAGAGTTTGTTTGAAAAACATAAAGTAATAGTTATCATTAATAAAAAGTAAAATTCAAGCTTTGTCAATCAATTTCATTTTAATTAAACTTTGTGGAATTTCTAAAAACCACATGACCAGAAAAACCATGACTATTTGATCCCTGAAGGGTTTTCTTGTAGTTTAAAATGAGGGTAATAATTTTAGTTTACCAATTTCCATATCCCAATGTCATGTGCTTTTAGGACAATGTCTTGATGCCTTTTTTGTAAATAACAACCAAAACCAATAAATTCAAAATCAAAATCTTTAGAGGAGCAGATAAAACAGGAGAAAAATATCCTGCCGTTCTTGTTCATCATGCTTTTGCGGGAATTACTGAACACGAAGAAGAAAAAACTCGTGAACTTGCTCATCTTGGATATGTTGCTTTTGCAGCAGGTAAAATCTTACTGTAGTATTTTACCGTAATTTAAACAACTTTAATATTATTAGATTGTTACGGTAAAGGCGTAAGAGCAAATTCCCGGGAGGAATGTTTCGCCCTTTTAAAGCCAATGGTTGCGGATCGTCGAGGCGTAACAAAAAGCCGACTTTTGGCTGCCCTTGATTTTGTTAAAAATCTTTCGTATGTGGATTCAACAAAAATTGGTTCAATTGGATTTTGTTTTGGTGGACTTTGTGCATTGGATTTATCCCGGTATAATTGTGGAATCTCAGCAGCTGTGAGCTTTCATGGCTCCCTTGATCCCCTTCCAGCTTTGGATTCCCTCCCGCAAGAAGAAAAAGATCCAATTAAATCAAGTGTTATGATTTGTCACGGCGATGCTGACACTCATATTCCCGTTGAAAAAGCTGTTGCAATTATGGAAGAACTTCGAAATCGAAAAACTGATTTTCAATTTATCAGTTATGCAAATGCCAAACATGCTTTCACTGAAATTAGTACGCATTTTTAAATACCGTAATCGGATAAATAAAAAGTTGATTTTAGAATTTGAAAATTGTGACATTCCTGGAATTGGATATGACGAAAAAGCTTGTCGACGATCATGGCATCAAGCTTTGTATCATTTGGACGAAATTTTACGTGGAAAAAAATAAATCAAAATTTATTCAAAAAATGTGGTTTTTTAATTTATCAGTAAAAATTGTTTTTAGTCGTTTTACAAATATTTAATAAAATTATAAAATTACTGTACCAACAATCTTTTATGTTACGGTAAAAAGAAACATTTATTTTGGCTTGAACATTGACTCTGAAAGAACAAACTAAT
This sequence comes from Panagrolaimus sp. LJ2414, assembly GCA_024447195.1. Lineage (NCBI taxonomy): Eukaryota > Metazoa > Nematoda > Chromadorea > Rhabditida > Panagrolaimidae > Panagrolaimus > Panagrolaimus sp. LJ2414. The sequence goes on along the minus strand of JAMRXY010000004.1, from coordinate 2,294,774 downwards.
ATAAACAAACAAAAATGTTTCTGATTAATAATCCTAAAACATTAAAGTGAAAAACACACATAAAAATTGATGACACCTGAATTCTAGCATTGATAACAACATTTTGTGTTCCAAAAAATTGCAACAAAATTCTTTATTTGGTTATAATTAAAACTTATTCAACAACAAAAAAAGAGTTAACATTGATTATGACTACACGTGGACAAATTAGAGTTGTCCCACTTACAGAGAATTAGTAAGCATTTAAATACCGTAATCAAAATTCTTAATGCTGAATTAAACGATTTTGCAGGGAATGTGGCGATGAAAAAATTGTAAAACGCTTATTTGATGATTTTAGGCATGAAATTGCTGCTTTCTAGAATGACCAACGGCAATTGATTTTGAGGAATGAGATACAAAATTTGAAGGTTTTGAGGATAGACAAGGAAAGAAATAGGTTTTGCAAAAACAACAGAGAAACCATGAATCATTAAAAGCGTAAAGAAAAAATTCAATGTTTGATTATTTTTTTTCAAAGATTGATGAATAAAAAAGGATTGAAAATTTTGATAGCTTTGCAATCGCATTTGTGATCAACAAACAATACAGTACACCGATTGTGCTTGCAACATGCATGCAAGCTGCAAGCGCATGTGTTGTTTCAAGCTAAAAACTTTTTTTTCAAAATGCCAAATTTATTTGTTTTTTTCATTGTGTGGTTTTTGTTGTCTATAAAATTTTTTTATGTATTAAAAAGTTGTTATTAAAAATCCATGTCTATCATGATAAACAAAGAGTTTTAGGCGCTAAAATTCTTTGCTTATCGAAGAACTTGTGACACCTTCTTCTTTCTTCTTCGTGCTTTTATATTTTATGACTTCACTCTCGCTTTTCTTTTTTGTCTCAAAAAAAGTTAAATTTGTTTTTGCAGATGTGTTATTATTATTTTCTTTGACTGATTTCTCTGTGAATTATCTTATTATCATTCTTCAACGAAACAAAAACTGATTGATTGTAATTTCAACTAATTTTTTATGCATGAAATAATGATAATGGATTTTTTTGGAATTAAAAATGATTCAACTTCAACAAATTCAGATGATTCAGAGAAAGATTTTGTAATCGTTAAAGAACTTTTCAAGAATATTATGAAGAAGAATGTCCTCAATAAATATGTAAATTTGGAAGCTGTTGAAGTGCCAAAACTGGAAACAAATTTTGTTAAGAAGCCGGTATTGTTTGATCATTTCGATGCTCTGAAAGGAATTACTTCAAATATCAAAGATGGTTCGCTTATTACCAATCGATGCCCGTTAAGATTACTTGCTTTAAATGAATCATGCTCATTACGGATGTTTACAATTATTAAGAATATTAATGGTGAAAATCGAAAATTTTTTGTTCTACAAACTTCACCATCTCGAAAATCTTGGTCTTCTGCAATAGCATATAAAATTGGAATTGGACTTGAAGCAACAATTGCAGAAGATATTACCTCATATGTAACATATCGATATAATAAATTTACAGTAAAAAATGGAAAATCTTCAACTATTGATGTTCATTATACCGCACAAATTGATCTCTTTGATGGTATTGGAAATCCGATGGAAATTAAATCCTTGCATTTTAAGAAATTGAATGATAAAGAACTTCCTGTGGATTTTGCATGGAAAACTGTTTTGCAATGTAAAATTGGAAAAACTGATAAACTTTTACTTGGCTTTAATTCGTATCCCGAGAATGAAGAAATCTTGATCAAGTCCTTCAATATCCCAGATATTTATGTTGGAAGAGTCAAAATGTTTGTTGATTCTGCTTTAACTCGAATGAAAGAAAATCTCACAAAAATTATCAATGAATATCAAACAAAATATGATGGAAAAATTATTCGAATTGAAAAATGTGCCATGAATGAAAATAAGGATCATTTCACTTTTATTATTATGGATAAACTGGATTTGTAAATAATAATTTATTTATTATGTTTTTGTATTGCAAATATAAACAATTGCTTTTAAATACTTTTTGATACATGATACTTGTATATACAAATGAATTATCTGCTATCTGTCATGCATAATGCTTATAATATTCATGAAATTAACGAGCCAACAATTGGGAGATTCCCTATTCGCGGGATGAAAAAAAGGCCGATTCGCGGGACGTATTCGCCACGGGCTCATTCAGTGTCCTGTAGAGACGGTTTTTTGATTTAAGGGGTCGAATATGGTCAAAATCACTTCCAAATAACTTAAGAGTGATGCAAAAAAATTTTGGGAAATGTGCAACCCGAAAATCTAAATTTTGAAAATTTCGATTTTTTCCACAGGGGGGACCACGTGGATTTTTTCAAAAAAAAATTTTTTTTTGATTTTTATTTTTTTCGTTTAATAACATCCCACTATACTTGAAAGTTATAAAAATTATATTAAAACCCGTTTACTGCTTTAAACTTGACCAAATAATTGAGTTATAGCGCAAAAATGATGTTGGGGGTATTGTGTAGTATTTCATTATTGAAGAAAAACTTTTTTGTGGGTGTTTTTGATTTAAACAAGATTGGGTAATACTAAATCAAGGTCAGGGAATTTGTTTTAAGCATTTTCACATGTTAAAAACCATTTCTGAGCTCAATTTTTCATGTTGGGGGTATTGTAGCACATGATAGTTACAAACGTTATATTAACTCGGGAACCAATAAACGTGAAAAGTTCCAGCTGGTATTTTTATGATCTATTAGTGACTACGAGGATTTTTATCAAGTTTTTTTTTCGTTTTAGGCCCTGTTGTTAATTTGACGGTCACTTGAAAAATTTGCTAATTTTGTATATCAACGTCAAAACAATTAATCAACTTGGATCTCAGTGGCACGGAAGAAGTTCCAATGCTTTTTTTTCATTCACAACAATATAATGAAGAAAGTTATCAAGTTTTTTTTTTGATTAGAACCTTCATCTCCGATTTTCGAGGATTTTAAAATGAGAATTCGGTAAAAATTGCAAAAAGTGTGCATTTTTCACGAGCAATTGATTTTTTTGGGGGAGTATATCAACATGTTCTAGTGGTTAATTATAGTCAACCATACCAAAAGGTAAAAATGAATAGAAGTTTGGGGACCACTTTCTCAGTTAATATGGGCAGGGTGCCAAGAAAACCAAAATTTGTACCTATTTTAGGGCAAAATTGCCAATTTTCACGAGCAATTGATTTTTTTTGGGGGGTATATCAACATGTTCTAGTGGTTAATTATAGTCAACCATACCAAAAGGTAAAAATGAATAGAAGTTTGTGGCCTACTTGTTCAGGTATTTCGAGTATAACATCATAAAAAGTGCCAAAAAACACCATTTTTGCCGTTTTTCGATTTTTGCACGGCACAACCCCAAAATACCTCATAAAAACCCCCAATATGGTTTTTCCATCATTTTTAAGTGTTTTCTATCATATTTTAAGAGGGCGCCTCTACAGGACAATTTTCACCCAAAAATGAGCCCGTGTCGCGGGAATGCCATTCGCGGGAAATACCATTCGCGGGAGGAAAATTTTGAAAGCAATATTTTTCGATTTTTGTTGATGATTTTAAATTAATTAAAATTCTTGAATAATTCATAGATATAATTAATTAAAAGTTTTTATGTAAATTTATACTTTTTTCTTCATTCTGTGAATAAAAGTTTATTTTTCATTCACAAGATAGACAAGCAAAAGATAAATAAAATTTAGTGAACTAATGACAAGCATTATTAGATAATTTGCCGTAGATTGGGATGCTGAAAAAGTTCAAAGAAAGACCGCAAAGTACAAAGCTAAAAAAAGTTTGATGTGCCGAACTATACAAAAGAATTACAATGCCTTGGAAATATTTATAGATTCAATATTTTTAAATATTATTTAACATTTTAACAAAAATTAATTTAATATTTTCAAATATTATTAAACTTTTTAACATATATGTGCATGAACAATGTTTTGCATTTAACTTGTTAATTTGGTTGTGATTATTTAAAAATACACATTCAATAAATCATTTCCCGCGAATACGTCCCGCGAATCGGTACTTTCTCGCGAATACGTCCCGCGAATCGGATTTTATCCCGGGAATGGTATTTCCCGCGAATACGTCCCGCGAATCGGATTTTATCCCGGGAATGGTATTTCCCGCGAATAGGGTAGCACTCCCAACAATTCGATAAAACTTTTTGCCAAAAAAGGAAAAGAGAATAATAATAGAAATTTTCACATCAAATATTGATTTTGCTTTGCACATATAAGAAATTCAGAGAAAATTTCTTTGACCTTTAATTTAAATGGAGGGAAAGACAAAACAATCAATCGTACAAAAAACTTGCACATATACAAAGCTTATTTAATTTGGGCTGGAGTCAATAAAAGCAGTGAAATCGAAAACTCTGATGCTAATAAAAGTAGGGAAATCAAATAAGAAATTCAACAAATTTTCTAAATTTCAAAAGCAGGTAATTTTAAAAAAGCAATTTAGAAAATTTGTTGAATTTCTTATTTGATTTCCCTACTTTTATTAGCATCAGAGTTTTCGATTTCACTGCTTTTATTGACTCCAGCCCAAATTAAATAAGCTTTGTATATGTGCAAGTTTTTTGTACGATTTCCCGACTTTTATTGATATCTTTGATATTTAGTTAACAATAACATTCAATAATAATACCCATTTTTAAATGGTTCGATTTTGTTTGCTCCTTAAATTCTTGAAAGGCGTCACGAATTCTCTTGTGAAAACAGTGGCTAAGTTGGTATGAATCACAGCTTTGTGATATAAAACTGAGATAAAGTCTGAAATAATGTCTTAGATAAAGTCTGAGATAAAATCTTAGGTCTAAGATAAGCTCATAAAGTCGCGTAATGGAAAGAAAATAGAGGCTGAGCGTTGAAAAGTTTGTCTGAGCTGTGAGATACAGCGTATACTTATATATTACTTGAAATAGAACAACAAATACTAAGCGATCAATAATTTACATAACTATAATTCATAGCTAACAAAATTAAAAAGTATTTAAATTTTTATTTGCATAGAAAACATTAGGGGTAAAATTATTTTTTACAACCGCGGGCAAAAAAGAACCACAAAATAATTTTTTAAACATTAAAAAACACATCATCACCTTTCTTTACATAAAAAAATAACTTTTTGCTAGATTTATGTTCAGTATTCAAAAATGTATAATTAGTGCTGTGGGCCTCAAATGCAACCCGGCCCATTTTACTGCGGGCTTTTTAATCTGTATTTATTTTAAAATAATTGACGGCAAGAAAAAAATTAATGTAAATATTAGCGGGCAAATTTTAATTTTTTGCGGGCCGGATTTTACCTGACCCGGTCCATAAAATGTGAACCCAACGTTTTACACATTATCAAATTTGCAAAAAAAGAAAAAAATTTCACTTTAAAAAATTAAAAAAAATTTTGCGGGACTTAAAATTTTTTTTGGGTACTTCTGCAGTTTCACCCCCCCCCCCCCTTTCCATTTTTCTCTTTCATTTTTTTGTCAAAAACAATTATCAAAAATTTGAATAAACATTCATCTTTTCATCCGCTTATTCTTTATTCTGATCTGATATGCTCATTTAACTGCTCGTTTTCATTGCAAATGATTAATTTACATACGATTAACAAGAAGAATGAGCGATTTGCATGCGAATAAGCCAAAAACGTATAAAAGGCAAGCACGACATTTTTTCAAGCTTTTTCTTCACTTTTTTTGCTGTGCAATGCGGTCGACTTTCATCCTCTCTTCCAAAATGTTCAAAGTTTTTGCTTCTTGCAAATGTTTCAATAAGTTGTGAATGCATTTGCGTTTGCGATTTCTTGGAACATTTGCATGAAATAAAAACTTCGAAATTTTTGGAAAGGGGGGGGGGGGGTGAAACTGCAGAAGTACCTTTTTTTGGGCCGGACATTTTATGGCCCGGGCTAAAAAATGCGATTGAAAAATAATTTTATTATTATTAATTTAAAAAATAAACAAAAATGCTTTTTTTTATAACAAACAAACAAAAAAAGAAATTCAAAACTTTTCTTTCTCGCGCCAAAAAAAAACTCCCACCACGAAAAAAAATGAGTTTTTTGTGACTTACAAACCAACCAACGAAGAGCCGTCAGCATCATTTTTTGTGACAAAACTTTCTAAACCACGTTGTACTGGTCCGATTTTTTAAATTTTTTTTTTATTTTTCGACATTAATGGACGCCCGGAAAGGTAGTCCAAACATAAAAATAGTAAAAAAGTCAAGGAGAAGCCGAAAAGTTGGGGTTTTACGTTTTGGGGTCTGTGGCAGGTGGGGAACTGAACCCAAATTGCCCCAGACTCCCCTTCGGGTCGTCCTGGGGCCAATGATCAGTAAAATATGCAATATTCATGTATATTTACGTTTTCTTTTTTTGGTAGCGTCATAGTTTTAATTATAACTAACTAATATATTGCGAAGACTCTGATAATCACTAAAATGCCTGTTTTAGAAAATTTTATTCCCAAAGATGCAACTCAACAAGAATATTTGTTTTAAACACATTTTGTCATGATTGTGCCCAAAAATTTTTAGAGTTTGTTCCTTAAAAACTATCCGGAGTATGATGGAAGAGGAATAAATATTGCCGTTATTTTTACCGATGTTGTTGATAAAAGTTTACCAGGATTGCAAAAAACATCTACTGGTCTTCCAAAAATAATTCATTGTGTTGGTGAATCAGGGATTACTGTAGACACTTCAACAATTGTTAAATCAAATGGAAAAAATTTTATAATTGGTTCAAGTGGTCGAGAGCTAAAAGTATGTAAAATGTTAAAAACTGAAATTTTAGTTTTTCATTAAAAAAAACTTTCCTTTTTTAAATTAATAGTTATGTAAATAACCCAAATTTAAGATTCCTCAAAAATTTAAAAATCCATCTGATGATTGGCATATTGGGAGCACACCATTTAAAAAGCTGCACAAAGATGATTGCAATCATGATTGTGATGTTGATAACAGCAAAGTTTGTTGGAAAATATAATTTCAATGATCAATTTTGTTAAAATTTAGGGTAGTGAAAATTACAAAGAAAATGTCGTAATAAATATAAATGAAACACCTCTGGTAAATGAGAAGAAGGGGGATTGTATTGTTTGGTTTAATGGTACAAAATGGCAAGCTTGTATTGATGCTTCATCTACGACATGTTTTTCGAATCTGGATCATACCAAAATTTTGACAAATTACGACGATGAACAAGAAATTGCTTATTTAACAAATAAAGTTCCATACTGTATTAATGTTCTTGATAATGGAATGTCAATGCACGTTTCCCGGCCACCCGATGATCATGGTACTTGTGTTACACATGTTGCAGCAGCATATTTCCCAAATAAACCTGAAAGTAATGGATTAGCCCCTGGGGCACAAATTATTTCACTTTCTGGAGATGTTATTGAAACAGATGTAAGTCAAAGTAATATAGAAATATTTAAAAAAAACGTACATTGCAGTTGTCGAAATGCGTTGAACTTAAATCTGACATTGTAAACTTGTCTTTCGCTTGCCCGATTACACCATCCATTGTACAAATAATGAAAAAATTGGTTGAAGAGCATGGAATTATTATAACATTTTCGGCAGGAAATGAAGGACCATTTTATTCTTCTATTTTTGAGCAATGTTCTGAAATTTCGGATTATCTTTTTTCAATTGGTTCAATTTATCCTGAAGAAATGAGGCCTGGTGGACATCGTTACAGAGAACACCGCAATTCCGTGCAGTATTATTCATCAAAAGGACCGCTTTTATCATCTGGAGCTCGAGGCGTTGATTTTGTTGCTCCAGGTGATGCTATTGTAGATCTTCCAAAATGGTATCCAATGAAAAATAAGCTGTGTAGTGGCACAAGTTTAGCCGCTCCAAATGTTGCAGGTTTAATTGCCTGTTTACTTTCAGCTTTAAAAGCCAATGAAATTCCATATTCACCAGCAATGATAAAAATGGCACTTGCAAATACGGCATTTCTTCCAAAAGGCGGAGATAGATTGGCATTCGGGCATGGCATTATTCAAATTAACGATGCCTTTGAATTTATCAAAAAATCGACCAACATTTTACCAATGAAATCTTTTTCGCCAATTTCAATCGATCAATTTGGACAAAATGGAATTCTTCATATTCAAAACCAATACAATTCAATTCAAGAATATCGATATTATGTAAATATCGATCCCAACTTCAAAACAAAATGGATTCTAAAATCAACTAAAAACGATTTCCAATTTATTAGTTATTGCATAACTGATAACTTTTTTATTGTTAAAATTGACACAAGTTTATTGGAAGAAGGTAGTTTAAATTATGCTGAAATTCATGGAGTTGATTCTTCCAATCCTTCAATCGGTCCATTATTTTATCTTCCAATTACTGTAATATGTCCAGCAGAATCTTTTGTTGATAAGGAAATAGTTTTGAAACGAGGTCCGCCAATTTGTTTCTTCTTTAAAATTCCTTCTGAATCTCAAAAATGTCGAATCACAATTACTTTATTAGAAAGCAGAAAAGAAATAAAAATATTTTTGACCCATCGTCAGAAAAAGAAAGAATCTCTTTGTTGGTGCGGTAAAAATGATTCTGTTATGAAAAATTATGATTTAAAATTTAACTCAAAGAAAAAAACAAGAACTGTATTGGCTGACATTCAACAAAATGATAAACTTTTTGAAATTTATATTTATCAAAAAAATTCAAGTGCGTCGAAATTGAAACTGAATATTGATTTTTTCTAAAGTTGTTTTATGAATAATAATGATTTCAGTAATCAAAATAATTTGTTTGCCACTTTATTGAGAAATAAATTTGATTGACATTTTAGACTGTGTCATAATTTTATTAATAGCTATATATGTTATGTTGGAACTGGGGAACCGTTGGTTCTCCAGTTCCGACAAAGGTAAGCTACCGGTTCTCGAGAATTGACACAAAATATATATAACAACAAAGTAAGAACGTTTTTAACACATTTTACGACCACCCTTTTCAAAAGAAGCTTCTACATTCTCCGATTTTTAGCACTTTCGATTAATTAATACTAAATGGAAGGCCTGGTACAAATATTATAACTTAAGCAAATATTTGTACCGCATAATAGCCATTAACTTTATCGCATAAAATTTCCAGCATCATACAAGCTCAGAACAAAATATTATATCACCCGATAGTGAGCCCACTTAAACAAAGTTAAAAAGAACTATAACTTTATTGAACAAAACAAATATTATAACCAAGTTAAACAACATAGTTTCCCAAAAGAAGCACTCTTAGATGTTACTTGGGTAGAGCATCTGAAAAAATAGAGACAATTATTAATAGGTTTAGAGTCGTGTTTATTTGGCCAAACTTTTGAAAGAAGACCATTTTTTGTTATGGCAACTTTGTAGGTTTTTCATAGTTTTTGATTACTGTAGATTATAAAAGATTTTAGTTACGAAATTGCATTATTGATTGGTGATAATTCAAATCGGACAGAACTCAAATCAAGTGAATATCCAGTTCCTTTGTTTATCAGTATCTGGCAAAAATATCCTCATTATTTTGAAATTCATTAATGTTTACTGTAATCTATAATATGCTTTTCTTGATTAATATAAAATATGTTTTAATTAATTTTGGTTTGTGGTAACATTGTTTGATGATTATTTTGTGAGTAAAAGTTGACGCAAAATAATAAGTTTATCTCTTATTTCTTCAAGATTTTAAAAAAATCAAACTTTAATCCAGGTTAGACTGATTCAATCAATTTCTGACAAATCTTCTCTTATGAGGTCATGACTAACAGGATTTATGTTAAGACTATTTAAAGAGAAATCTATTGATCTTTTTTAAATCACCGAATGATTCATTATTTTATTTTCACAATTTTTGTTGTTTTTGTGTCTTCAATAAATGCAATTGAAGATGTAATGAGTTATTACATCAAACAAGAAAATCCATTAAATCTTCAATTAATTCATCTTTCAAGCTTTAATGATATTTTACCGGTAAAATTTATTTATTGTACTGCTTTTAGATACTGTATTTAGATTCTGAAGTTTATTCTAAGAAAAAAGAATCATTTTGTTAGCTCAGCTGAATTCTGAAAATACTCTTTTACAATTATTTTGTCAGTTCCTATTACAGTAATCCTTTTTCTTTTAGAGGAAGCAATGTTTATTTGATGAAGCATTGATGTGCTTTAAAAAAGGTTATGAAGATGGTTCTTGCATGATTAAAGTTAAGAAAAATTCAAATGAAGTTTTCGAAACTTCAATTATCGAAATTGAACATTCTGATATTTTTCGAGAATATTTTGAAAGATGTGTTGGAAAAAATATTCACAGTTACACAACTTCAACCGAAAAAGAAATCATAATTCCAACACTTCAGGATTCTGAAGACGATGATATTAACAAAAACAAAATTATTGAAACAACAGGATTTAAACATTTTAAATGCATAAAAAATGAAATCCAAGAATGTTTTTTTCAATTAAAATGTTTAATGAAATCCCATGACAAAATTATTGATGAAATTCTTCCATTTTGTCGATTGGAAGCTTTGGAAAAAATGAATGTATCCGATTCGGAGCCGATCAAAGCTTACAATAATTTTGAAGACATTAAACAACTTTCAACTCATAAACTTGGCAAAATTCATGATCCAAATGTATCCAAATTGCCATCAAAAACCATTGAAATATTTCAAAATTTGACTTACGGACATTTGGAAGCTATAAAAATGGCACTGATTCCATGGCCAAAAATTAAAAAAGATTTCTGTGATCCATTTTCAACCTCAACTTTCACCCAACCAAGTCATCCAAAAAATGAAAAGATTTTGTCGTCATTTTTCGTACGGTATCCATATATGCGAGTTTCAAAAGAAATCAAAAATATTTTACAAAATATTACTGCTGAACAATTTCAATCTATTAAAGAGGTCATAAATGTTTCAACACATTTTCGATGGATTATTTGTAAATCTGTGGTAATTTTATCCACTCCAATTAAAACTGTAACAAAAGTTCAAAAGAATGATTGCAACAACAAAAATGAAAACGAAACAAAAAAATTTGAGCCAACTTTATCAAATCTTAAAATTTGCCGAAAATGGGTTTTGGAAGATGAATTTAATAAATCTGGAATTTGTAAATAAAATTTATTTAATGCTTATTTTTTTGTTACACATGATTTGTAAAATAATACATAAATAAAAATGGAAGCACTTTGTATAAAAAATAAAACATTTGTTAAAATTTACGACAAAAAAGATTACTGTACTTTTATTTGTAGTTTAACTTTCTTTTTAGTGTTTAAACAAAACGCGTTTCAACGCCAAAACATTTTTTACAACAAAAATTTTATTTTTTAAAATCTTTTTTAGACAAATTCAAAAGCTTTGTTTAATTCATTCATTATATTTTCCAATATGTCAGAAGATCAAAACATTGGTGTTCCACCAGAAACTGAAGAGCAGACTACAGATGAAACAAATTCCATTGGCTCTGATCGTATGTTTTTCTTTTTTATTGAATCTCTTTCATTCTTAATGTTTTAGGCCAAGGCTGGCTTGCTGAACAAAGAAGATTGGAGGGATTTTGAAATTTCAATGGATGATGAAAATGATAGTGACGAAGAAGAAGAAGGAGAAGACAGCGTTGAAGATGAAATGGCTGAAGCAGAAGAAATGATTGCGGAGGAATTTGTTGCCATGTTTAGACGACTTGATTTGCCTTTTGATGATGTAATTGATTCAGATATTTTGTATCGAATTTTATGTGGTCGAAAAACTTGTGGTAAGCTTATCACATTAGCGATATTGATTATGGATGATATTTTTTAGATGAAAAACTGGCCTTCTTTTGTGATAAATTTGAAGAACATTTTGCTTCAAAGAATGATTTGATGAAAGATTTGAATCATTTTAGTGATGTTTCGGATGTGATTGATGTGGAAGGGTGGAAAATGTTTGATGTATATGATATTGCCGATATTTTTCGTCTTAATGAAACTTCTACAAAAGCTGCTGATCCTGTTAATGTTGTGGTAATATAAATGTTTATATTCTTTTAACAAATGTTAAATTGTATTCTTTTTAGGTTTTCTCAACTTTAATTGCTTTAAATCTCTATTGTCAATATCCTGAAGATGCTATTATGCAAGGTCGATACATTTTTGTTAAAGATGGTGGCATGGATTACTTTGAATCTGTATGTTTTTCTTTCATTGCTTTAACATTTTTTATTTTTACAATTTGTCTGCAAAAACAGCAGATGATTGTGTTTTGAAAAAAATGACTCTATTGTTGTTTTCTTGCAAACTGCTATAACCATAGTCATGGGTGAAGGACTATCTTTAATTCTCTATCCGTTTCGGGACTAAAAATTATGGTCCCGTTTTCGGAACTAAGACATGTTTCTCTAAACTAGCGGTCTCTCGATCATGCATACAAGATAGACATTTTTTGCTACACAAAGAACTCACGGACCTTAAGATTTTTTAGTCGATGTCTGAGTTCTCAGCATAGGCTTTCACCATTTAATTTAAAGTATTAATCATATTTTGAATAATTATAATTTATAGTTATTCAAATATAATAAAATATGCCAGATAGAGTTTAAAAAATGTTATGAATACGAGATTTGTTCTTGTGTGGAAAAAGTCATCTCAATAATATTATTATAATGGATCTGTTGTTAGAGCATTTTTGCTAGAAAAACAAAAATTTTATTCTTTGCTTGTTTCTTAACACGAATGTAGCGTACCTAATTTCCACTTTATCTTTTTTACTCAAGTTCCCCTTTTTTGGCTCCTCCTTTTTGGCCATTTTAATAGAATTATCGCATTTTATTTTTAACCCAAATTCTTTTAATTTTTCTTTTTTAGGTAGTATATAATAAACAATGGCTGAAGAAAATACTCCTTTAAATGAAAACCCCGCAAACTATGGCTCAATGAATGTATTTCCTACTCCAATTCCGTATGTTTTTCTAAAAGATTATTGTTTTTTAACCTTTTAATTTTATAGAGATGATCCACCAATCGACGTTCAATTGGCTTTGAAGCGTGTCCTTGAATCGGCACGTATTGCTGATGGTATTTCTCTTGGTCTTCATGAAGTTGTCAAAGCTCTTGACAAGTAAGTTTTATTTCTGTTTTTGATGGTATATGTACATCATGTTGTTATCTACTTTTTGCTGGATTACTTCATGAATGTTATAAACATGGTTTCTTTTTATTTATGTTGCTTATGCTTTCCATTTTTTAGGCGTACTGCTCATTTTTGTGTCTTCGCAAGTGATCCTGATAATACTGCTTATTTAAATCAACTTCGGCAACGCTGCAAGCAACATTCTATTCCAATCTTCGAAGTAGAAGACAAAGCTCAACTTGGTGAATGGGTTGGACAAGTTGTTGGATGCTCATGTGCTGTTGTTCGTTCATGGGGCCGTGATGAAGACAAAAAAGTCATGGAAGACTACTTCAACAGTCATCGTTCATAAGCTCATTCTATTGTTTATGTTTCCATTTTTTGGTTAATAAATTGTTGTTCGTTTATATTGTTTTGTTGATGATATAAAGTATTAACTTTATTATTACTTGTTTTTTATTTAAACGTTAAAAAGATGTTTGTATTTGCTGCTTTGGTTGTTTTTAAGATTTTCAAGTAGTAATATTTATTTTTAATACGTTTTTTCCAACACTTTACTGAAAACTAGTTTTCAGTTTGAAATTTAACGTAGTTGAATAATAAATATTAAAGAAACGAATTTCAATAATTTCTTCTTCGTCTTCAACGCTGATTGATTTTCTTTGAGTTTCTGTCATTTCAGAAAATTTAAAAACATGACTTGATTTGAATGAGGTTTTTAGCAGTGCGACAAATTTCTTCTGGCGACATTCCATTGTTATTTTTTTCTCGCATTCACGAATCTGTTCTTTTTTCTTCTGATGTTGCATTTTTGGGATCTCATTTTCTTTATCATCTTCTTTTAACAAAGTAATTTCGATGTCAAATTGTTGAGATTTTGAAGGAGATTGAAAGAAGAAACAAGTTGGAGATCCCGGGTTTACGGTCATTTCTTTATTAAAATTATTTGGATCTCCAGGACAGATTACGGTAATTGGTAGATGAAATAATGGACCAATTGAAGGATTTAAAGAATCAATTCCATGGATTTCTGCATAATTTATACTTCCTTCTTCCAATAAACTTGGGTCAATTTTAACAATAAAAAAGTTATCAGTTTTCGAATAACTGATAAATTTTTCAGCAGAAGAATTGCATTTTAAAATCCATTTAATATCCATTTCTGCATTGATATTCATATAAAATCGATATTCTTTTGCCATTTTGTATTTGTTTTGAATATGAAGAATTCCATTTTGTCCAAATTGATCGATCGACATTGGCGACAAAGATTTCATTGGTAAAATATTGAAAGATTTTTTGATAAATTCAAAGGCATCATAAATTTGAATAATGCCATGCCCAAATGCCAATCTATCTGCCCCTTCTGGAAGAAATGCCGTATTTGCAAGTGCCATTTTTATCATTGCTGGTGAATACGGAATTCCATTGGCTTTTAAAGCTGAAAGTAAACAAGCAATTGAACCTGCAACATTTGGTGCGGCTAAACTTGTTCCATGCTGATATTCATTTTTGATTGGATACCATTTTGGAAGGTCCAAAATAGCAGCCCCGGGTGCAACAAAATCAATTCCCCGATCTCCCAAAGATAAAGGTCCTTTGGATGAGTAATTCTGCACCTCATTCACCTTTTCATTATACCCAAATAAGTATTTCATTTTTTGCTGATCTGCAGTAAAAATTGATCCAATGACAAAGATTTGTTCAGAAATTATTGAATATTGTTCAGGAATTGAAGAATAAAAAGGTCCACGATTTCCTGCATATTTAGTGATAATAATTCCATGTTCTTCAACCATATGTTTAATTATTTTTTGAAGTCGAACATATGTTTCTCCTTCAAAATTACAAGAAAAATTGAGAATATCAACTTTTAATTCAATGCATTTTAGAAGCTAAAAATAAGATATCTTTACGATTTTTAAAATGCACAAGCTTACCATTTCATGTAGATTTTCCACATCCATATTCATGGAGACAATTTGAGCCCCAGGGGCCAATCCACTTCCGTCTGGATTATCTGGAAAAAATCCTGCAGCAACTTGGGTTACGGTAGTTCCATGAAAATGAAGAGGACAAAATATTTCTAACAATTCTCCATTTTCAGAAATATTAACACAGTAAATTATGTCATTCATGAAATATGCAACTTCATGTTCATCATCAAAATTTGTCAAAGCTTTTGCATTTTCGGAATCTGAATTCCCTGATACAAATGAATTATCAATGCATGCCTGCCATTTTTCTCCATCAAACCAAACAATGCAATCAATAATTTCATCTTTCATGGAATCCAATTCTTCTTTGTTCAAATATTTTGCCGCACTTTTTTTAAATATTAAATGTTCCTAAATTTTGGACATTTTTTTAACAATGAATAAATTATTTATTCCTACATAGCCTGGCATCTTTAATTTCAGCAATTTATTCAACGGCAAGCTTCCAAGATGCCATTTGTCATCCACATTTTCCCAATTTTTTGAAATCTGTAATATTTAATGGTTACTGTAATAAAAAATATATTTTTAAAATAATATTATTTACTTTTATTTTACGGCCACTTATTCCTATTATGTGTCCGGTTTCAGTTGTTTTTGTAATCTTTGAAGTATTTACAGTAATCCTTTTTTTATGGAAACATTCGATTATCTTTGGAAGGCCAGTTGATGTTTTTTGAAGTCCCGGTAAAGAAATATCTGCAACATCGGTATCAATAATGGCAATTTTAATACCTCTTCCATCGAATTCTGGGTACTTTTGAAGGAATAAACTCTGCAAAGATTTATGTAATTTTTAAAATTGATTAAACTATTTTATTAAATATAATATTACTTGTTGAGTTGCATCTTTTGGAATATAATTTTCCATAACGTTGACAGCAGCTAATATTTTTTTGAAAGTTATCTAAAATTTGTCACTGCAAAGGAGGCAGTGGAACAAAAATAGATTAGGAATTTGTCTGAATTAAACAAAAATTCTCTAAGGTTATTCTTAATTCTCTTGAAATACTAAAAGGCTAAATCAATATCGTGGTTTTAATAAAAAAAATATAAATCCTTTTTGATCAATAAATAACAGAGAATAATAAACTGATTTGCTTTTTTCGTTTAACCCAATGCTTTCCTTTTCCTTGATTATAATTTAATAAAATTATGGTTACTTTCAGCGTTGATGAAAATCATGTCCCGAAAGAAGCAACCCAACAAGTAATTTTCTTAGATTCCGCTGAAATACTTTTTTTTATTATTTTTAGATTTTGTTCCTTCAAAAATATCCAGAATTTGATGGAAGGGGAATTAAAGTTGCTATTATTGATACCGATGTTGTTGATGCTTCTTTACCGGGCTTTCAAAAAACATCAACTGGCCTTCCAAAGATAATTTATTTTATGCCTACAAAAAGAATTACTGTAGATACCTCTGTCGTTGTTGAAACATCAGATCATGGTTACGTTCATGGAATGAGTGGTCGTAAAATAAAAGTATATATTTTTTCTTTGTTGTTTAATTTTTTATTTTAAACCTCACTGGCTGATGTTATTAAAATATTTCGTTCTTTAGATTCCATCATATTGGGGAAATGTGAATGATAAATGGCATTTTGGAAGAATAACATTTAAAAAGTTATTCGAATTGAATGTTCCCGACCGGCCTTCTTCAAATTGGATTAAAAATTTGAACAAACTCCAGAAATGCGAAAACTTGAATTATAAGATAAAAATTTTGGGTGAAAAAGAGTTGTTTTCATTAAAAGATAAAATTATTGATTGTCTTGTTTGGTTTGATGGAGAAAAATGGCGGGCTTGCATTGATACTTCCATTGTATTTGAGAATTCCGATCCCGAAAATATGAAAGTTTTGACAAATTTCGATGACGAGAATGAATTTACTTACTTTGTGAATGACATATTTTATTGCGTTAATATTTCTGATGATGGAAATTTATTAAATTTATTTTCTCCGTATGACGATCATGGAACTACGGTAACCCAAGTTGCTGCAGGATATTTTCCAGAAAATCCAGAAGGAAGTGGATTAGCCCCGGGGGCACAAATTGTTTTATTAAATTGGGACAACGTTGAAGAAGCGGTAAAACAGTTAATTTTAAAAGTATTCTTTGAAAAAGATTAAATTTTAGCTTCAAAAATGTATTGAACTCAAAGTCGATATTCTGAATTTTTCCTGTGCTTTTAGTAATTTAAAATACATTTCAATAAAAAGTACAATAAAACAGATGGTTGAAGAACATGGAATTATAATTGTTCAAGCAGCAGGAAATTTAGGACCATTCCATTCAACAATACGCCCCCAATACACTTATATTTCCAAATATGTTTGTACAATTGGTGCCGCTTTCACAAAAAATATGAAACATAAATTTTCATTTGATGAAAGCGCCATTTTTCCAGCTGTGTATGAATCATCATCAAGAGGACCTTTACCTTCTGGTGATCGAGGCATTGATTTCGTTGCTCCAGGTGATGCTATTGTAGACTTGCCAAAATGGTATCCAATGAAAAATAAGCTGTGTAGTGGCACAAGTTTTGCAGCCCCAAATGTTGCAGGTTCAATAGCCTGTTTGCTTTCAGCTTTAAAAGCCAATAAAATTCCGTATTCACCAGCAATGATAAAAATGGCACTTGCAAATACGGCATTTCTTCCTGCAGGCGGAGATAAATTGGCATTTGGGCATGGCATTATTCAAATTTATGATGCCTTTGAATTTATCAAAAAATCGACCAACATTTTACCAATGAAATCTTTGGCTCCAATTTCGATCGATCAATTTGGACAAAATGGAATTCTTCATATTCAAAACAAATATAAATTGCCACAAGAATATCGATACTATATAAATTTTAATCCTGAATTGGATATTAAATGGATTTTAAAATGCAAATCTTCTGTTGAAAAATTTATTAGTTATTCGAAAATTGATAACTTTTTTATCGTCAAAACTTTTTTGGAAGAAGGAAGTTTAAATTATGCAGAAATTCATGGAATTGATTCCTTAAATCCTTCAATTGGTCCATCATTTTATCTTCCAATTACAGTAATCTGTCCAGCTGATCCAAGTAATTTTAATAAAGAAATCACTGTAAATCGGGGGTCTCCACCTCATCTTTTCTTTCAATCTCCTTCGGAATCTCAACAATTTGACATTGAAATTACCTTATTGGAAAAAGAAGATGAAAAAGAAAATAAAATCCCCAAAATGCAACAGAAGAAAAAGACAAAAGAACCACTTTGTTCCAAAAATGCCTTTAAAATGAATACGAAGAAAAGAGCAACAGATGTTTCTACAGTAAAAATTAAATTTGAGAAGGAAATAACATTGGAATATTGCCAGAAAAAATTGATTAAATTCTGGAAAAAGACATCTGAATCAAAACGTTTTTTCAAATTCACAATTTATAAGAAAACCCAAACGAAATCGATCTGCGTTGAAAAAGATGAAGAATCTTTTGAAATTCGTTTCTTTCATACATATTCAGATTCTTTAAAAATTAACATACAAGTTAGTTTACAGAAAAGTGATATATAACTATTTTTGTTACTGTTCAAAATTTTTCTTATCTTTTGATTTTTTATTTTATTTATTCTTACTGTACATTTTGAACTTTCTTTTCAAATTATGTGTTGAAAAATTGTTTTTCCAATTTTTTCACAACATTCCCTCGGGGCATGGTTTGAGAATAAATCTGTTTTTTCGTCTTTTCAAAGTTTATTTAAATTAAAATTGTTTTATTTTTTCAAAAGTTTATTTAAATAAAGTTCTGTTCAGAGATTGGCATTTCAAAGCTTGTCATCCACATTGGTGCCCGTCTTCCTTCACTCAAAATATAAACTTTTACTTCGCCTTGAACTCCTTTTTCAGGATTTTTGCATCGAATTTCATTGGTAAAAGTTATTTCAGCATCCGAAACTAATCTTGGCATAAGAATGAGTTCTCGTTCCATTGAATATTCTTCTTTATCATAGGTAAAAGCAATCCAACGTTGTTTTGTACTCATTTCACCTGCCACTTTTATGCTAATATTTATTCGAAATGATGGTCCAAATCCATTCACTTCAAGATTAACATCAAGTTTCTCAGATTCTTTTGTTGGAACCATTCCAGAATTTTTTGATGTCAGCTCCGCAAAAGCTTTAGTTACATGAAGTCGAAGAAGATAAAGATCACGTTGAAAGGTCTAAAAAAAGAATCCGATTACGGTAATCAATATTGCAGAGCATGGATTTTAGAAATCCAAATTTTGAAAACTAAAAATTTTGTTTTAGAATTTAAAAAATGTAAATTTTTAATAGGTAAAAAAAGAAAACTGGACTAAAAAATTAAAATTTTGAAATTGAAGGTACAAATTAGTTTACAGAAAAGTGATATATAACTATTTTTGTTACTGTTCAAAAAAAACTAAAAAATTAAAATTTTTTAATCATAATTCAAATAATTTTCAAAAACAAAATCGATGTTTTGATTGACAGATTTTAAAAAATGCAAAAACTAACAGCATGAATTTTTTGAACATTGCTTCTCTCCCTCAAAGTTTGATCCACGTAAACTTTTGTCTTTTTGGGAATATTTAATCGATGATGCTGGGATGCTGGAGCTCCAATTTCTTCTTTAACAATTAAATGAGAAGTTCGACGAAAAATATAAACTCCAATTCCGCCTGTTGTATTTTTGATTTTTTCATTTCCAAATTTTGGAGAATAATTTGAACCAACAATTAGGACATGCTCTTCCCGACCATATCGGCCATATTTAATCCAATTAATTTCATAATCAACTTTAAGGGTATCCACAACATGATGATCAAGATAGATATCAATGTGATTCTTAAATGCAACCAAAATTCCATTGTATTGTCGAGGCTCAAACCAAAAGGATTCCATATCCACCACTGGTTCATTCAACTTAACCTCGGATAATTTTTTGCCTAAAAATTTTAGAGAAAAAATTTAACTAAATTCAGTCATAATTAGTTTAGCCAAAGATATCCCAGTGTTTTTGATTTTTAAAAATGCCACTTCTAGCAGCGGCAACTTTTAATCTGTGGCACATCAACGAAAACAACGGAACAACAAAAGGGATTTCATATATCCGGTAATAAAAAAACATGCCAAAATCAAAAATTTTTGACTTTATCAATAAAAGATTTTTCAATTTTGGTAATTTCGATCACCTTTTCTCTCTTACCTTTCATGGTACAAAAAATAAGATTATCATTTCGAGATGCCATAACAATGTTTGTCATATTTGAAGCAATTGAAATAATCGGATATTTCATTGGAATAACATGTTCACTTTGGTCACCTCGGGTACTTCGTTTTAGAACGATAATATCAGATTCTCGAGTACAAATAAAGAGACGAGATTCAAGTTCAAATTGTCCCATTGAAAAAAGTTTATCTGGAGTACCTTTAATTTTACAGTAATGCAAAACATTATAAGCTTGAATATCAATGTAATAAATTGATCCAAGTTCAGTTCCAACAATTACAATATCAGTTTCCCTTCGATCCATGGAATTCTTTTTCATTGTTGTTACACATGTAATTGTAATATTTGAGATATTTACGTGATCTCCGTGATTTGAGATTAACTGAGAAACGGCTTTTTGTCGAAGTTCATCGGATGAAAGGGTCAGGAAATCTTGGGAATGAAAACTTAATCGAGAAATTGAGTGCTTTTGTTTCAAGGCCTAAAAAAACATTTATAAAGATACAGTAATTAGATTACTTTATCTTTATAACTTTTCCTATTGAATTATTGTAATTAAACAAAGTTAAATTTCAAAATTAAACTACCGTATCCAAAAAATACTGTAACTCAATAAAAGAATTACCGTTAAAGCATCGAATAATTCTTTGGGGGTCATTTTTCGAGTCATTGCAGAATCCCAATATTCACTTTCAACAGGATCAAGATCATTTTGTGGTAAATTAAATCGATAATATGGTTTCATATTACGGTAGACCAACAAACTCCCACTTATTGCAACTCCAACACATGGAGAATGTCCTGGATCCGAAACAAAAACGACAATCCCCGCAGGCGTTTCAGAAACAGCCGAATCTCCAATAATTGTTAAATCTTTTAAAAGAAGTAGCTTATTTTGATCTGATGATGAATCCACTAAAACAAGCTTAAAATCATTTCCACCCGTAATATCTCCAGTTGAAATGCAATCCTTTGACGTAAAAATCCCAGTCATTGGTTCCCATAAAGCTCGAACCCATCTTCGCTCTTGTCCACGATCTAAATTATTCAAATTTTGTGTCATGGATTTTAAAGTTGCCTTTGGCATTCTTACCTTGAAGTGGATTGTGCCGGGGAATCGGATAATGCATTGCTGCCAAAGACATTTTTAACAATTTTTTCTGGATTTAAAGAAAAAGTTTAAAAACAAATGCAAGAAACAAAAAATTCTTTGTTGTCAACAAAAAAGAATTTTTGAATGAAAAGGAAAAAGATGGTTGCTATGGCGGCAAAATAAAATTTGTCGTTGCTATTTCTGGATCTTTAAAATTTTAAAAAAGATAGCAATTTTATTTTCTCATGGGAAAATCCAATTCTGCAAAAACAGCTTATTTAAATAACAAATAATAATATTTGTTGTGTCGATAAGTAAAAAAATTTTTACTTGCTATTTACATTTAAATATTACTTTTGGTAAAATTTTCAACTACAAAAAAGCATTTATCAAAGATATTAAATTTAAAAAACGTTTATTAAACGGTAATTTTAATGTTTTAAAAACAGTTTTAAAACATTTTCAAAACTACGGTATCTGAACTAACAAAAATGTTCTCCCTTAAAAAAATCAAACACAAAGAAATGTAAAATCAATAAATTTATATGACAATCCAATAAAAAGAAACAAACAAAACATAAAAAAGCTTATACCCAATACAAACGTTAACAAAAAAAGATTTCTTCAATGTTTTTCTCAAACTTCCATGGATTCTTCTTTCATAATCTTTTCATAATCAGCTTGTAAAGATTTTCGAATATAGATTATTTGACGGTTAGTAATTTCTAAGAGATGATTGGTTTTGCAGCCAAGATTCATTTTTTTCTTAGTTTTGAGGAATTTGATCATGTGTTTTGCAATAATAACTTCTTGAAGGCATTGTCGAGGAGATAAATTTTCATCTTTTGATCGATCAATATAATCAGCAACTTCTTTTTTGAGTTGAGGCATTGTAAGACGAGAAAGACGTTTCCGGGAGAAATGTTCACGAATTCGAGAGGTATGATAAAATTCAGAATCTTCGGGTGTTTCAATATATAAATTAAAGATTCCTTCTTGACATTCTGGACAATTTTGATCACAAATTACCCATTCTTTGATGCATTTTAAATGAAATCTAAAAATAATTATAGTATTGGTTACATAATTAATGATTTCTATGAAGTTTGGCGTACAACGTCGATCCTCATATTCGCAGGATGACAACTAACAATAGCCACTAAAACACAAAAAGAAAAAAACATACCGATGTCCACATTGAACAAATGAATTGGCAGGCTTGACAGAGCTATAACAAACTAAACATTGGTCAAATGGTAATTTTGGTGGTAAAAGTTTTTTCATGATTGATCCATGAATAATTGATGAGGAGGTCATTTCTTCTTTGTTATAGTTATAGTTAATGATGAAATAAAAAAATAAAAATAAATGTAAAATATGGTTGTATGGATCAATGGAAAAAACCTGAAAAATACGAATAGAGACGATGCAAAAAAAGAGAACAAGAAAAGAAGAAAAAGAAATGAATGACAATGACTCGATTTTTTTTACCAGACGAAGACTTTTTTCGCGCGGTTTTTTTTCAAAATTGCCTGAAAGAAAAAAAGATTGCAAAAATGGTTGTGGCATCTTGTAGCTCTAAGGACAAATATGACCCAAAAAACAACAGTTTTATTCGAAAAAATTCATTCATTTTTGAATACGGCACGCAGTAGTTCAAAAATGAAAAGAGAAATGTTGTTGACAACGTTTAACACATGTTGTAATGTTGTAAGAAATTTTTTAAAAGTACAGTAATCATAAGTATAATTCCAAAAAAAATTATGTTAAAAGATGGAAGAAATGCAGAAAAAAAGTTAAAGGAAAAGGTTCCGGATGGTTGGTTGTTGAGACAATTTCAGTGTCTTTCAAGAACTGCAACCAAACTGTTCATCTTATTCATGAAGAGGAAACAGTTCAGATACTGTAACAAAAAAAGAAGCATGATAAAGAATATTACAAAACGTGAAAGAATATAATTTTGAAAGACGCGCAAAAAAGACAAGGTTTAGAAAATAGAAGACAACGGATTTTAAATGTAAAAAATTATTATATTTTATCATCAAATAAAATACAAAAAGTAAGTAGTAGTAGTAGTAATAGTTTCCGCAAAAAACAAATCATACAGTATTTAAATAAATAAAATTTAAAGTTATCTTTATTACTTATCCAATTTTAGTGTTTAGTTTTTTGAATCTATTTTCTTTAATTTTTAGTTCGAACTTTTGTGAAAAAATTTATTCCTGAACAATAATGTGGTCTTGCAGCGACATTGACCAAAGAAAATTACGCGTGTAAAAAATTTGTGCTTGGCCGAAATTTTTTTGTAAAAAAAGTGTTGAACATTCAAACTTTTCAAACTTATTTAGATTTAACCTTTGCTTTATTTTTTTGTAACTTCTTTTTTGGTACAAATCATGGAGCAAGCATTGGATATATCCATGTATTCTCTTGGGCTCGATGATGACACAGAAGACGTTCCTGAACCTGTATATATTCGTCCAGATTTAAGATCTCAACCTCCTCCTGAACGTCCTAAATTTGGTGGTTTTAATGGCTTTGGTACAAACGGTGGTTTTAATGACTTTGGTACAAACGTTGGTTTTACTGGCTTTGGTACAAAAGGTAGACAGCTCATCAGTCTGTGTTTGACCTGCTAATTCGTTTCTTGTTTCAGATCCACCTCAAAGTCCTTTTGCATTTTTCCGTGGAAATGGGAGTATTACTATTGATAACCGCAAGGGATCTTCTCTTCAAAATGCTAAAGGTTAGTATTTTGATTTTTGTACTTGTTGCATATATACATTTCAATCTTTTAGGTCGAGTATACTCAACTACTGGTATAATTTCAAGTAAAACTATTGATGCTCATGGTATGTACATATACACGTATAAATGCTGTCTATTATATATACTTTATTTTGCAGATAACTCTTTTTCTAATGGTGAGACATCATTTTTGAATTGGACTTCCGTTACAAGTTTCCGCAAATGTAAGTTAACTTTTGGTTTTTGACTATTATATTTAAATACAACACTTTTTCCAGCTTCCTTTATGTTAAATGATGAAGAAACAGAAACTAAAATCCGTGCTCCAAAAGGTTTTGTTCCTCCTGTACGAGCTCTTTCAAAGATATATGAAGACGATAACCAATGTGCAGAAGAATATGCAAAAATAGGTGATTACGATGAATCTCTTGAAGTTTATGGAGTTGAAAATATAAGAACTATAGAGTATGTTTTTATTCATAGTTGACTTTCGTAATTTCTTCTGTTTTTAGTTCTTGGGAAATCTCAAAATTACCTCTTCTTTTATTGGAAAATATTAAACGAGCAAATTATCTTTATCCTCGACAAGTTCAACGAGCAGGAATTCCTTTGATCAATGATAGATTGGATGTTTTGATGGTTTCAGAGACTGGATCTGGAAAGACTTTGGTAATTATTTATTTTTTTCATAAAAAAATTTTAATTTTTGGGTTTTTAGGCATTCCTTATTCCAATTATCTCAAAATGCATGGAGGAAAAAGCTGCTGGTACATATATTCCATATACATTTTCACCTTTTGCTATAATTATTTGTCCAACCCGAGAACTCGTATGTTGTCATATTTTTAACTGAGTCATTCCTTATTCTTTTTTAGGTTCATCAAACATATGAACAAGCTTATAAACTTATCCAAGGTTTGTCTCGAATTATTGACAGAATCATTCCTTTTTTTTAATCGTTTTTAGGTACTGGTGTTACTGTAGCAAAACTTTATGGTGAATATGCAACATACCCAAATGTTGCAGAACTTTCTGCTGGTTGTGATATTTTAATCACAACTCCTGGAAGACTTAATCAATTCTTCAAAGAAGTTTATATTCATGTTAATCTTGTACGATTTGTAGTTTTCGATGAAGGCGATATTATGTTGAGCGAAGATTTTATGGCTGATATTGATCCGGTTATAAAAAGTGAAATATTTCCAAAAGTTTGTTTTATTCATCTTTGTTTCATTAATTACAGTACTCTGTTTTAGAGGGGTCTCTATCAAATTGTTTTTGTTAGTGCAACTTTTGATGAAAATTTGATTTACCGTGCAACAAGCTATATGCGATCTGGTGAATCTGCCTCTGTTTTCAGTAAAAAGTGTGCTACCAATAAACTTTGTGTTCAAGAATTCCAACGTGTTTTGAAGGATGATCGTTTTGAAACTCTTGCTCATTTCCTCCAAGAAAAACTTGTCGAAGGTTTGCTATACTCATTTGTAAATCTTTTATTCAATTGTTTTTAGTTGGCCCTGATGTTTCTCAATTTCCTCGTATCCTTATCTTTGTTAACAGCTTAAGTATGTGTGATGAATTAACTGCCAGACTTAAAGAACTTCGATTCCCTGTTGAATGTATGAGCAGTAATCGTACTCAAGATTGTCGCTTAGCAGCTTTTGAAGGTTTTCGTCGTGGTGATAAACGTTACAAAATCTTGGTTTCAACGGATTTATGCGCTCGTGGTCTTGACATAAAAAATGTTGATTTGGTTTTGCAATATGAATTGCCCCGGAATATTGGGACTTATATTTATCGAGTTGGTCGTGTTGGAAGAATTAAAGAAGGTCATTGCCTTTCATATGTTGAACCACAATGGAATAAGCATCTTGTTATGGAAATTTTACAAGTAAATTTTTTGTATTGTTATTCAATGAATTATGTTAACTTATTTTATAGGTTCTTCAAGTTGTTCACCATCCTGTTTCACCTGTTTTTGATGAAATCGTCGATGAATGCAAAAAAAATATTGAAAGAGGTGATGGTGATGGATTTGGGAGTAGCAATTTTACTTTCTTTGATGAAACTGATGATTGATTTTTTATTATGATATCATTTTATTATGTTTTGTTGTTTTTTGTAATATTTGCTTATGTTTGTTTTTTATTTTTCATAAAAACATAGTTATTTGAATTTTGTGTTTTTTAAATATGTAACAGATTACCGTAACTTTTGCGATTTTATACTTTTGAAATTCTGAAATCGTTATGTGTATGTATTTCGAAAAGCTTTTAAACTAGACTTTATCCGAACAAAATTCGTTTTCTTTCATAATGTCAAAATAAGCTCGAATTCAAAGAATTACGGTAGATTGTAAGGGTAACATTCTTTGATAATATTAATCTACGGTAGGATTAGTATATGAATCATCAGATGTTTGCGTTGTAACACAAGAATACATTGGCGGAAGCATATTGAAGAAGCTTTTATAGTAAGGAATGAATGTTTTGGCGTAATTATGTATAAGTGTCGGGCCGTTTTCATGCACATGCATTATCCTTTTCTTTAAATTGGATGCTTTATTCAAAAACATAAATTTAAAATTGCAACTTTCAAGTCAGAATAAAAGGATTTATTTTCAGAATTGCAAAATGTAACAAGCAAACGAAAGAATTATTGCCAAGTTGTTTTATAAATTTGAAAATAGTCATTGGCATTTCCAAGCGGTGAAACTTTGGTTGACTTTTTTTGAACCCATTTTTTTAAAATTGAGCAGGTGAAAGTTTTGCGTAAAAATGTTGAATACGTAAAAATGCACATCCATGGAAAAATATTGACGTAGATAGGCATTATAAAAAGGCTATTCAATTCCTGAATGATATTATATATATATTATAGATATCATGTATTATGAAATTATAATGGAACTGCAGAGTCTCTATGACTCCATATAATATGGACATTAAAAAATCAATAATTGAAACCAACCTTTGCAATGACATTCATTTTTATCGAAGATTGAATTTCAGATTGTTGAAAAAAGTAATAGCCTAAAGAACTGGTAATATACAGTAAGCAAAAGATAATACATGCTGGTAAAATGAATTTTGTTGTTCGAAGAATATCATCAAGGGTATACCGATTTGAAAGTGTATAATTAATGAATGATCGTTTACGGTAAAAACAGATACTGTAAACAATTAAACTTGTAAAAATACAAAAATATGGTCCCAACAGTCGCTGAGAATAAAAGAATTCAAAATTTTGTTGCTTTGAGGGAATAATATTTGAGCTACAGTATGACAAAAAATTTTGTTGATTCAATTTTAACGAAGAATAATCGTTGAAAATTGGAAAAAGTGCAAAAATCCACTGAAATGGAGTTACAGTAATTGCAAATTTAGAAATTTTATTGGCTACAGTATCCTTACCATAATTAACAATAAGCTAATTCCAATAAAAGGTTTTTCAGTTTTATGATAATTTTTAAATCGTAAAGTTGCAATTAGCCTTTCAATACAAATTGCAACAAACCCCTTTGAAAATACCGCCAATCCCGAACTTCCAAGTGCTGATTGAATTGCACAACTTCGTTCATCTTGCAACAATTGGCAATCATCTTTAAAGAAAAATCCCAAAAATATAAATTTTCCACTTCGAAATGTCATAACCAAAGTTCGAAATATCATACAAAATATTAAATTACCGTATAAAATTCGAATATTTAAATGAAAAGTTTTTACAGTAACTAATAATTTTACAACATTTAATACAGCAAATAGCCCAATTAAATTTAATAAAATTACTGTAAAATGAAGTGCAAGAATTCGAGAATCAGAAAGAAGTTCACGTGCTTCTGAACATAAAGAAATATTCAACATTTTAAAGATATGAATCAAAAAAGTGAATAAAAAAGAGAGATTAAAACATTTTCATGAAATGACTTCTTTTTCTTTGGTAATAAATTATAGCTTTCTGTATTCAACACAAAGAAGAAAGGCAACAAAAAAGCAGGCGTTAAAACTTAAAAACAGGTGTTGTTGGAAAATTGCAGTGGAAGGTTTTTAATGAGGTAATATTTAGCTATGATGATGCTCACGCTATATTTTTCTGCCACTTTCTCCCGAGAGAGATACACGTTTATGAAAATGACATTTCGTGTTTAAAAATACAATCTTTTTTAGAAAGCAAAATAACATTCTATTTTTTAAACAAAGAAATAAGTTTAAAATAAAATATTACTTCTTTGAGTTTAGGATACAATCATGGAGGTCTTACAAAATTTTGCATGAACGAATCTATGTCATCCAAGATATGACATTTCGTGATTCAGAATCCAATACTATGAATAGTAACGATTTGGCGTCGAATTTTTGAAGTTATAAGTTTACGAAATTTGCCCACCCTGATTTGCCTGAATTTTTGGGGATACAACCTTGAAAAAATTCCTTCGATGAAAGTTTTTCAATTGTTTTATTTCAAAATTCTAGCAAATTCAGGTTTGTCGAAATCACATGAAATGTGAAAAAACTGTTTCTAACAATGTGTAAAACAAGTTTAAAAATTTTAAAAATAAGTTTTATATTCAAAGATACATGATTAAATAATTATACCATAAAAACATTTATCGTTTCTTATTATTCTTGTTATTACTAGGTTTTTTGATATCGGTATCAGTTAATTCTTCCTTCAAACTTCGAATTGGTTCAAGGGTGTCATCTAAAAACGAGATTTGAATAAATAAATTATTAAAGAAAGAAAGAAACGTTAAACCTTCATCAGATCGTTCTTGATAAAAACCTTCTTTAATTCGTCGCTTCTTTTCACGTTCAATTTCTTTTTCACGTCGCTTTTTGGCAGATTCAGTTGGTTCTGGAATATCTGGAAAATCACTGTCAGGAATTTGTTCGACTTCTTTTTCTTGAATCTTTGGTTGCTGCTTTTCAATCTTTTTTTCGCTTCCACTTTCTTCATCTTTCTTTTTTCGATCTCCTCCGCGGCTTCGATGACGTCGAGGACGATCTTCACCATTTTCATCATCACTTCCACGATTCTTTGAACGAGTTCGAGAATGATGTGAACTTTTTCGGGTTCGAGTTTTTGAATGATATGATTGAGATTTTCGTGATGATGGAACTTTTTGTTGTGATGAAACCTACAAAAAAGTTATTAATAAAAAATATTAGTCAGGGATACTTCTTTAGTAGTTTTTTTGCCAGAAATCCCTGATCAGGGAAGGCGAAATATTAGTCTCTAACGGATTCCGCGCACTCATCTACCTTTGCTTGCTTGCCTGATCAGGGAACCTTTGTCAAAAATGAAAAAAGAAAAACTTACAGCTTTTGCTTGATTTAAATTAATAACATGAAGATTATGCTTTGGTTGAGATTTTTTACAGCAAACAATTAATCCACATATCATAAAACCAGAAATAAATATAAATTGAAGAGCATTGATCGCCTAAAAATATTTACTTTATTACCAAAATTATCTTAACAATTTAAAAAACTTACTGTATAATAATCACCAAATAACGACATCATTTTGTAAAAAACGCTTCCATCAATTTCAATGTTTGTGTTTTTTGTATTTTGTGTAAGTGATTAAATTTCCAAATGAGAAAAATAAAATGTTTTATATGCAAATTTTACATTAACCCGATTACAATAAACTTTTCATACAACAAAAAAATGCAAAAGTCTCTGAATTTATTTAACTTTTTGGTCTATTTTTTCTTCTGGTGGTGGAGGAGCCGTATTGAGAGGGGACTTTTCTTGACTTCCTTCCATTGAATTTTCTTTATCTTTTTCAGTTCGAAGCATCGTAACTGCATCCCACATTGTGTCTGGAAGTGGCATATTCATTGTTTCGGGAAGCCGCCAAACAAGCATTCCAGCAACCAAAGAAAAGAGGCAAAAGATTGCCATTGGCACAATTGGAAGTGTAACATCAGAGAGAATGGCGATATACCCTGAGGCACCTGCTCCCATTCTTGCAACCATTGAACAAATTCCAACAGCAGAATTTCGAATTACGGTAGGATAAAGTTCAGAGGTAAAAATGTAGAGAATATTAAAGGCACCTTGAATACAAACTTTTCCGGCTAACATAAAAACAAGCGACCACTGAAAGTTAGAAGAGATTTAGAAATGTGAACCAGGATTTCATATATCCATGTTAATCCCTTTTGTGCAAAAACATACCGTCATTTCTTTGTAATAACTTGAAACCATTGCAACAAAGATCAAAACCCCGGCACTCCAAAGTGTAATCATTTGAGATCGTTTTCGTCCAAATTGAAGTAAATACACGCATCCCATCAACGTTGGCAATTCGATGGCACCCGCGATGGCATTGTTCAAAAAGAAGTTCCCAACAAACATTGATCTTCCAGGGGATGATTGATCGGATAACGCAATAACCAGCCCATAATACACCAATGCCGTGGCAACCCAAACAATAAAAATTACAAAATTTTGTCTCGACATGTCCTTGGATTTGAAAGAATACAAAAAATGTGGTCGTTTATTATGTTTTGCCCATTTTCGCATTTCTGCATGTCGAACCTTAAAAAATATTGGATTAGAAAGATTTTAAAAATTTGTTTGAAATTTAAAGTTTAAAAAATGTGAGAAATAAGCGCGCAAAAAAAGCTTCAAAGCAAAGTTAATTTTTGCTTCCTTCATTTTAAGATTTGGCTACCGTATCTCAGCCATCACCCAAGCTTAAAAATATATGCCCAAAAACAAAAAAAGAGAAAGCAAAAATATTATTGTTTAAGTTTAGATATTATGTATACTACCACTTCTTCATCATCCACAATACGCTTATTTCCCATTGATGATAGACAACAAACCAGCTCTAAATCTTCTGGAAGCCGGGATTTATTATATCTGCATGCCTTTCGAATTATTAATGCTGCTTCATCAATTCGATTCATAACAATTAACCATCTTGGAGATTCTGGAATAAAATGTAATAGAAACAGGGCACAGAGATGTAAGAATGATGTAATTAACTAAAATTAATAATAAATTTTGTATTTTTTTGAATTTCAATTACTTGAATTTTAGTCCAAGATTTGCAGAGATATGCAATCATTGCTAATAAAGCATATCCACATGCCCATGGTGCTTGTAGAAGGGAGCCAACAATCGATCGATATTTTACTCCCGTCCATTCCATGCACATTACATATGCCGCAAGATCAGAAGCTTCATTACAAGTTGCTAATAAAAATCGAACAATAAGAAATACTTCAAATTCTTTTGAAAATGGAAGTAAGAATCCAAAAATTGTTGAAAGAATACTGAATCCATAAATTGCTGGTTTTCTACCGTACCTGAAATTGTGAAAAATTGTTTTTAGGCCACCGGGAAGCAACTATTTTCAGAAAAAACAGGTTTAATGCATTTCGTTATTTATCGATTGACTAACCATGATCAGGAAAACATTGGCAAATGTTTGGTCTTAAGTGGTATTTGTTATGTTTCCCTGATCAGGGTTATCAATCAATCAATAAATTGTCAAATGTACCAAACTTTTAGCATCTGTTAAAAATGTTAAACTTACCGATCACTGATAAATCCACCTAATAAACATCCAACAAGATATCCAAGTGAATATGACCTAAATCCACGTATATTGCTTAATCGTAACCCTACAGTATTTGAAACTTACAAATGTACATGTGCTCGGCTCCAATTATCGTCACAAACTCGATTCCATTGTGTTACTACAGTATCTTTCATGACTGAAGTATCGTATTCCCATGCCGTACATCTTTTCAATTGTGGCAATGGAACCCCATGGTCATTATATTCTGTTTGAACTTCATCAAATGGTCGATTAAACAGCCTACCATATTCCTCTACCGGTCGATTAAAATATAAGCATTGATCATGCCATTGTTGACCTTGTCGTTGCCGATTTGGCATTGTCCGATATGCAATATTTGAATTGAGAACTTTATCCCAGGTCCAGCCATTCTTTGTTGCATTTGGATGATTGTCCAAGATATCACGGGAAAAATTTTCAATCTTTAATTGTACTAGCCAACGGGGAAACAATAATTAAAAATTATAACAAATACGGCTGTTGCAATGTAAGACGGCAAAAGAGATTAAAGGTTGCAGACGGGATTGGCTTACTGTAAGACGGGAAAGGAGATTAAAGAAGGGATTCAGGATCGGCTGTAAGACGGGAAGCGAGATTAATTTTTTCTACGAGACTACCGTACAACAGCCATCGCCCTCTGCAATAAAGAAAAGGTATGCATGTTGTCATTCATGCCCACTTTTACTTATGCAAAAGATCATCCCCGACCCCCCCCCAAAACAATTTGTTCTCCAAAAATCCTCTAATTAAATGTAAAATAACTTCATATTGCTTTTTATTTATCCATCCCCTTCCTGAAAAATTACCTCTTATTTTACAGCTATAGCCCATGAAATTACTTTTGTATTACCAGTAAATGAAACTGTTTTTTTCTAATTGTTAGTTTTTGATATGTTATATGTTTACCAGAAAAACCCTTTTTAAATGAATTGATTTAAGTAAAGGCATGCCCCCACAGAATGCATAAAAGGAGGACCAGGGCTCTGCGAAATCGAAATATCGATTTCGATATTTCGACTTCGAACGGTCCAAAAACTATTTCGATTTCGATTTTTCAAATTTCGATTTGGCAGAGCCCTGAGGAGGACAGGTGGATGTCCATATCTATTGCAGAGGGCGATGGCTGTTGTACGGTAGTCTCGTAGAAAAAATTAATCTCGCTTCCCGTCTTACAGCCGATCCTGAATCCCTTCTTTAATCTCCTTTCCCGTCTTACAGTAAGCCAATCCCGTCTGCAACCTTTAATCTCTTTTGCCGTCTTACATTGCAACAGCCGTATTTGTTATAATTTTTAATTATTGTTTCCCCGTTGGCTAGTCTCCTGAGCCGTCTGCTGCGAAGCAGTAAAAGTAAATAAACGTGTTAAGGATTTTATAAGAACTATAATTTTAATAAAGTTATTTCTGACTCTATTAATATCTTGTTAACCCTATTATTTTTGTTTTTTTTCATAACGAATCTAATGTTACGGATAAAATAATTTAATACTTATTAAATAATCCATAAAAGTTTTGATTTTTAACATTAAAATATAAATTTCGTTAACAATCGGTCTATGAAGATAATTTTGGTTTAACATAAACGACGCAACAGCTACAGTAATTTTATTTCTTGCAATTTTTGGCATTTTACAATGGAAGTAATTAATTTTATCCATCCAAAAAATTTTTAATTACGGTACAATGTGTATTATTACTTCCAAAATGTTTAAATTGTTGTCGTATTCATACAATTAAAAAAAATGAATGACAAATAGATCGGCGGAAGGGAATAAAGCCCGGCCCTTCGGGCCGGGCCCTATTCCCATCCGTCTCTAATGCATGATGCTCATAAACGTGCAGCAATGACTGCGTTTTTTAAACAGAAAAAATGATAAAAATATCTAAACCTGCCACTACGCATTTTCATGAAAAAAACGGCCCCCGGGGTCAAACATGAAGATTCTTTCATCAACACCGGTGTCGATTCATATGTAATCGACCATGAGCTATCGATTCCGATATGCATCTAAACTCGAACTCAACAAAAAATCTCGAAACCCCGCAAAACCCCGTTTTTTAAAAGAAAAAGTGGTCCCCCGGGGTCAAAAATGGAGGTATTTTATCGACCCAGGTGTCGATTCATATGTAATCGACCATGAGCTATCGATTCCGATATGCATCCAAACTCGAACTCAACAAAAAATCTCGAAACCCCGCAAAACCCCGTTTTTTTAAAGAAAAAGTGGTCCCCCGGGGTCCACAATGGAGGTATTTTATCGACCCAGGTGTCGATTCATATGTAATCGACCATGAGCTATCGATTCCGATATGCATCTAAACTCGAACTCAACAAAAAATCTCGAAACCCCGCAAAACCCCGTTTTTTTAAAGAAAAAGTGGTCCCCCGGGGTCATAAATGAACCGATCTTGACAAACCAAAAGCCGTTTAGTACTATTTGGATCATGCCCGATTCATTCCGATACCTCTCATAAGTCCCTCATAGCGGGAACATCAAAAGTGTACATTCGCCCGGACGTTTTTGGGGCATATCTCGGGTCCCCGGGGTCCTGGGGGGTCAAACCCAACAAATTATCAAATGCGATTTTTTTCTCTACATACCTGCCAAATTTCATAGCTCTACGATTAAAACTGACGAAAATCGATTTTTAGGGGTAGAAAGGTAGGGAAGTTGAGTGCTAAACAGCCGCAGCGCGCCCCTTCGGGGCGCGCTGCGTCTGGTATTACTGTAGTTTTCGAGAAATAATAAAATGTTGAAAATTACCTTACACCAATGATCCGGTTGATAAATGTAATATACAACCTTAAAAATATAGAATAGGATTAGGATAAATTATATAAAATCAATAAATCAAAATTACAGATAAATTAAACATTGCATGTGGGACTTGATGTGCCGAAATCATTAAATAAATTATTATTTGCCAAAGATTACATCCACCAATAATTTTTAGAATACCTTAAATTATATAGGATTAATTACTGTAATGGATTACTGTAGTGTTAGAGTTTAGCGAAAAATGCTTAATTAATGTTGCATAATTTAATAGCAAAACTTACCCTCAAAATCGATATCGGTTAAATGCCTTTTCCTTTTATCTTTTGGTCCAGTAATTCGTTTTTTGTATTCCTTTTGAATTTTATTATGTTGTTGACGGATCTCCCAATCGGATCGATTTTTATCTGGTCTAAAAATTATTTTAATTTTTTAGTTACTGTAAAATACTGTATTACTGTACACATTTTTACATATTGATCTAATTACAGTAATTCAATTTGTTGTAGTAATTTGAATACAAATTACAGTAACTTGAAAAAATTAAAAACTTACGGTTGTTCAGAAGTTGATTCATGCCTGGATTTTCCGCCTTCAACTTCAATTGAACTTGGAGAAGGGCCAAATTGAACTGATGATCTCGGTCCCGGATCAGCTGTAACTGGAAGAACAACAAATCGATTTTTTGCTGAATCAATTGCAGAATCACTTAAAACTGATGGCACTGCCGCGCCAGAAGCTTCTGATACAACTGGAAGATTAAATTCTGACTAAATTTAAATATTTTAACAATGGTCCCAATAGAAATATTTATATTTTACTTGAATAAATGGTGGTACAGTATATGTGCCATCATTATTTCCATTTGGGATTACAAGATTATTTGCCAAAATTGGAGTTAATTCAATGGTATTTTTATCCGCTAATGGATTTACGAGATCAGAATTATTTTTTGAAGTCATGGTTCGTTGAAATAAAAAAGGGATGAAAAATATATAAAAACTTAATAAATCATTTCCTGAGAAAAATGTTTAATTGAAGGCACTGTTACTATTTTGGATGCAACGAAAATTACTAAAAAATAAATTATTGAATTTTAATTTTTGCAAAAATTTTAAAAAATTTTAATAAAAAAACGTTAGATCTTTAACACTCGCACAAAAAACCGCGCGAAAAAAAGAAAAAATAATCAGTAAAAAAAAGATAGAAAAGAGTCTGGGTATAGGTGGGTAGCAGCCGTGAAAAAGGGGCAAAGAAAAATGGACTGCTGATTTTTACTCGGGCAAAAACATTAAACAAAAAAGAAAAAAGAAAGAACCTAAACAATCGATTTTAAAAACATTGAAAAAAAATATCAAAAAGAAAAATGATCATTTATTTTGCTGGGAGGAAAGAAAAAGAAAAATATTGAAAATTGCACTTTTTTCTTTCTGTTTTGTTTTTAGCTCAAAAATAAACTCTTTTTTTGATAAGTTTTTTTGTTGTTTTTGGCTTTTGGACGACGTGTGCTGTATCTTTTTTTGTTGTTTAAGATTATTTTTGTTTAAAAATAAGTTTTTGAAAAATAAGGGATTTTCTAAGTTCGAAAGCAAAGTTTTTAAAGTTCCTACTAATCCAATCCCAGAAGCAACAACTTAATAATTAAAAGTGGTAAGTTTAGACTTAAAGTTCAATATTCAACGGTAGCATAAAATAGTTGGTGATCTTTGATTTTTAGCAGAATTAAAAAAATAATCAACAAAAAATTTAAAACATTTTTAAAAGAAAAAAACTTTTATCAAATTTAAAAGAGCAGCTACACTCAACAAAAAATAAAGTATCGATAAGAAAAATATTTTTCAAAAAAAATATAACCAAAACGGGGCAAAGTTAGAATGTCCCAAACCAGTACTAATAATAACAATAACCTATAAATTTTAAACAACTTTTTTTTGTCTTTTCGGAAAAAAACATAATCATTCAAAGACAATATCATCCCACTCGAAAATTGAACCAAACAATACAAAAAAATGAATGTAAACAAACAAAAATAATCGAAGAAAAAAAAGTCAAAAAAAGCAATCGAACAATAAATAATATCATCGTAGAAAAAAAGATGGGGAAAAACATTTATTTTTATTTAACACATTTCTGTCCAGAAAGAAGGAAAAAAATTGACTAGACCATCGAATTCGACGTTGCTGTTATTTGTAAACAACAAAAAATAACAACATCGAAAAAATGGCTTCCAAACTTTTGTTGACCAAAGCTTGTTTCTTATTTTTTTGCTAACAGGAAAAAAACTTTTTCTTAAATAAAATTGCCCATCTTAAAAAGGGACAACCCAACTCATAAATGCCATTGAAGAAATATAAAAATGCCAATGAATGAAAACATCTGATGAAAAGAAAAAGTAAAAATGAGTGTTTTTGTTTGTTTCATTTTTGGAAAACATTTAATAAAACTGAAAAAAGACGAAGCTTTAAATTATATTTGTTTTTTTATTGTCGGCACTTTTATTTTGGTTGCCATAAAAAAGTGGCATCAAAAAAAGTAAACATTGTTTTTGCTTTTGAAAATGTGTATCGTTTTCTTTCGTCTTCTTTTTTCATTGATGCTCTCTTTCTCTTTTTTTTCTCATTACTTGAATATTTATAAGCTTAAACTTTAAGCCTTTAAATTTTAAGTTAAAGTCAAAAATAATAATAAATAACAACAAAAAAAGAAGACATTTTGCTTAAAAAATAATATAAAAACAGTACTTTTTTCAACACGTGTTTTTGTAAAATTTGTGCTTTAATAAATTAAGATTTTTAAATTTTAACAGACTAAAAAAACATTTTTTCATGTATTCTAACAAGTTGTGATTTTGAATGTTGAATCATACTGTAACTTACAGTAATATTCAACATTCAAAATCCCTAATTCCTTTCTTCTTTTTTCACGAATTTAATTCCGTGTACAAAAAAAATATGGTTCTCTAAAATCATTCATTTTAAAAAGTCATATAATTTTTTTCAATCATCACAATTAATGCCACAATTGGCAACATATGTCTTCATTCATTGTTTCAATTTCCCTTTCTCTCTTTCTTTTTTTGCACTTTTTTCGTCATCACCATTTGTGCCCTTCGCCACCAAGAAAAAACCCGAGTATTTACCGCAATTTTATTTTTTTTTGAAAACTGACTCGATTGCGCACGACTCAATTTCATTTCATTTTTACCATGTTTCTTCTTTCCTTTCCTTTTTTGCAGAAGAAAATGACAGATGGTAAAAGAATTAAATGTACATATATTTTTAAAAAAAGTTGGGGTCCTTATTTTATTGGTGCTTGTAAGTCTGGCTTTAAAAACTAATAATGAAATAAGAAAAGAAAAAAACTAATTAACATTCAACGAAGAAGAAGAACAACCGCAACAATGAAATATTCCCCCCAAGGAAGAAAAAAAGAAACAATGAATATTTGACTTTTTTGCACTTAAAAAAAGTTAAATATTGGAATACTGTATTATTATTTGCTTCAAAAAGTTCAAAAAAAGGAAGTTTCTTTTGCAAAAAATAAAAATAAAATACTGAATTGCGATAAAGTGTTTTAAAAACTGGTTTTGAATTTGATTTCGAGAATACGGTAGTTGAAGGTATCTAATGATTGATAATTAATTATGTTGAAAAAAACCCGACAATAAATCATACACTTTAAATGTGGAGAAGGTTAGATTAATGACAAAGGGTATACGATAGTTATTTTAGAAAAAACCTAAATTCACGAAAGATATTTTGAAGGTAAAAATATGCGTGATTTTAATCTATTTAATACTGGCACTTAAAAATCATATAAAATTTTTTGATGGAATAAGATTGATGCTGTTTCGCAAAATTATTTAAAAAAATATAAGTAAAAATATGTTAAACCACAATTTTTTTCAGAAAACACCAAACTTTGAAAAAAAGTGTTGAACAAATTACAGTAATTTAGCCATTTTGATTAAAAATAAAAAATCATTTATTTTCTTAAAAGTACCACCGATAATAATAAAAAAGTACAGAAATAAATATTTAGCAGAAAACATACAAAAAAATGAAAGCAATTTGAAAAGTGTTGGTTGCATTTGAGGTTTTTAAAAAAAGAAAAATTCACAGGTGTTTTTCTGCAATATTTTTTTGTTTACAGTAATCAAAAAATGATTTTAAAGCTTTTGATTTAGAATTGAATCAATTGAAAAATGTGTTGATTTTGTGGAATTTGAAAAATTTTGTAAAAATAAAGGATTTAAAAGTGGATTAAAGAAGAATGAATTTAGTTCAGGTGATGAAGGAAGACTACTACGGTGGGATACTGTAACAGTTGAAGCAGAAGCCGCTGCTTCTAAATGTGAACGAGAAAGTAAAATTGAAAGAAGGTCATTCAAATTTGGTGGAGGTGTTGAAACTGAAGCTGAAGTTGATGAAAGAATTGAATCACATGGAATTGGAAGTGTTGAAAAGGATGAAAAAGAATTGAAGAAGCAGGGACTTGTTGGAGTGAATTTTGGATTTTGAATGGAATATGTTGCCGACGAAGTAGAAGATGTGGATGAAAGGGATGAAGCTTTGGATGATGAAAGA
The DNA here is from genome assembly GCA_024447195.1 of Panagrolaimus sp. LJ2414. Taxonomy (NCBI): domain Eukaryota; kingdom Metazoa; phylum Nematoda; class Chromadorea; order Rhabditida; family Panagrolaimidae; genus Panagrolaimus; species Panagrolaimus sp. LJ2414. The sequence goes on along the minus strand of JAMRXY010000004.1, from coordinate 2,255,587 downwards.
TGATGCATGGATTGTTTTCGCCATTGAATATTTCGGGCATATGATGATCGGCTGCCATCAAAGGCATCAAGTTGTAACTAAAAATTTGTTTGGTTAATAAGCATCGATGAAGGTTGAGGATTTCATAAATTCATTTTTGTAGTCAGATATTTTTATATTGCTTTTGATACCGTAATCAAAATTAAAAAAGATGTTTTGTTTATGGTTCCGAAAAGCGGCATTTTTTCTTTGATCTTTAAAATTCACCTAGTCAATATTGGATTCGAGTTGAGGCAGCAACTACCTTTTTAAAAATTTGCATATCTGTATTTATTTTTCAATCTCTTTCCCCACTCCGAGTCTTAAATTTACAGTACCCTGTTTTTCAAAACGAAAATTTAATCACCGAAAAATTTAAAACCTCATTTTTTCTAAAAACTTTAAACGTTTTTTGTTTTGCAACAAAACCGACCTTGAAACGTTTTTGCCGTCTCAAACAGCTTCCGTTTTCAAACATGTGAATTGCTTTTGGATGAATGGCCCAATAACTGCCTTTCCCGGGACGATCAGGACGTCGAGGAATTTTGATGAAGCAATCATTAAAACTTAAATTATGTCGTAAAGAATTTTGCCATCGTTGAGTATTTGATCGATAAAATGGAAATTTTTCCATTATAAATTTATATATTTCTGTTAAAGGAAGCATTTTGTCTTCAGAATTTTGGATTGCCATATACGTCAACCAAATATATGAATACGGTGGCTTTTGGAATTCCTAAAACAAAGAAAGATTTAATAAAGTTGAAAAATCTTGTTGAAATGAACAAAGGTAACTTAAATATTTACAATGCTTAATAAAAGAAGGATTTTAAAACATTCGAAAGTCTTCAGAATTTATAAAATGCAGTTCAAAAAGTTTCTTTTAGTTTCAAAGTTTAAAAGAGAGGTTTAACTTATTTCTTTAATTTAAAGTACTGTAATTTAGAAAAATAAAAATCAAACACAAAATGGGTGTAAAATAGGAAGTAGTTAAACTCTAAAACACCGTAACCAAGAGCAATAAAAAATTTCAAAAAAATTTGTTAAAAGGAAAACACTTCTTAAATGCCACGATACAGTAACCATCAATTATAAAATGTTTAAGTATTACTAAAAATCAAATATTTACCTGTTCATCATAAGAATTCTTTCCAGGACGTGGCATTTCTTCTTTGATTACAATTTTGCCGTCGATCCGGAGTCAAAGTTGCAGTCACTGTTTTGAAAATGTGATTCAAGTGTACCTCCAAATGCCCTAAAAGAAAACCTTTAAAATGACTGTAATTAACAAATTTAAATTTTTCACGAAAAAAAGGTTTTAAATCAAATACTTCAAAAATAACCTCCTTCTTTATTTTTTCAAGGATCGCTCCGTTTTTTTTTTGTTTTAAACTTTTTTTTGTTTTAAAATTGACAAAATAAAACTCAAAACAAATTGCTCCGCCCCGCTGTGGGATACCGAAGAAAAAAATAAAATGAAATAAAATGAAAGAAAGAAAGAAAAACATTTGTCTTTGGAGCAATTTTTCTTCTTTTTTCTTTCCTTCTTCAAATTCATCAAATTTGCTCCGCCTCAATTTTTTTAAAGAAATACGGTAAAACTTTTTTTTCTGTTTTCTTTGGAGTCTGAAAAAAAGAAGACTAGTTTTTTTTTCGTTGAAGAAAAAACGGCAGCAAAAACTGTCTTTGATTTGGCAAAGATTTTTTTGGAATCAAAAAAATGACAAAGTTTTTTTTCTGTTTTGAAGGTAAATATTTTAAGTGTTGAAGAAGGATATATTTTTATTGGATTTTAATTATTTAAGGATTTAAGGAATTTTAAAAGATTGAGGAAGTTGTAAATTTTTAAAGAATTTTTACAATGTTTACAAATTTAAATCATATTTAATGTTTAAAGATTAATTAGGTAATAAGATTTTTTTTGCAGTAAATCAAACGCTTTTTAAAAAAGTGTTTTGTAAATTATATGGTTTTAGTTTTTTTATGCTATATTTTTGGTAATACCAATGTTGATTTATAGCTATTATTTAACTAATAGAAGGAAGTAGTTTTTAAGAGTACTGTAGTGTTGATTATTTTGATGATAAATAACTTCACATAAACGAAGATTTAACTTTTTTATAAGTGCATTTTCAAACGTTAGCTTTAAACAAAGTACCGTAATATTTTAATTAAATAAATTCCTTTTCCCAAGTTACCGTAACAAATCCTTGATTGCTTTTCTTTCTTTTCCGTAATCTTTTAATTCACTTTTGTCATTTAAAATTTTAAAGCAAATTAAAACAAAAAATAATTCAACTTTGTTTTACAATTTTAAAACAATTGGGCAATTTTTTCGTTTAAATAAGAAAAAAGTGCCAATTACTTTTTTTACTCATTTACTTACTTGGAGGAGGCACACCGATATCTGCCATGTCTTCTCTTAGGGTAAGTTAAAAAATAGAATTGACAAATTAGTTTTTTTTCGTCATTGTTTTACTTTTCTGTCTTTAAAAAAATAAGTCGAAGAAGAAGAAGTTATTCATTTTTATTATTTCTTCTTCTTCTCCATTTTTTTGAAGGGGGGACTTTGTAAGAAAAACTGTTAGAAGCAGCCCATTCAACCAAAGAAAAAAAGGGGTTTTTTCATTATTTTTTTCTGAACAAACCAATTTTCTTTTTTTTCGAAGACACGCATATAAATATTGCCTTATGTATATTTTTTTCTGTAGTTCACTCAACTTTTTGTCTCCGTGTGTGTGTTACGGACGAAGAAGAGAGAGTTCAGAAAAAAATGAAAATGTTCTTCATAAATATTGACAACCTCGAAATAAAATAGAAAGAAGGAAAAAGGATTACGGTAGAAGCTAATGAAAACAATGGGGAAAATGAAATGCCGCAGGGGTAAACGTAAACGGAGAGGAAAAATATTAAATGTGAAATGACGAAAAAGAAAAAATATTGAAACTTGATTAATAAAAAATGTAAAATTAATAAACAAGCTACAAAAAAGAAAATTAAAGTTATGGGTTATATTTCTTTTTCCCAAAATCAAACAACAAAACAAAATTTGTGCCACGGCACGAAACTGTGACAGATCGTAATTTTTCAAACATTTGCAACATCTTAAAAAACAATAGAAATTGTTGATTTAGAAAAATTTGTTATCATTTATTTTGCAGCACAATTTTAAAAAGCAAATTTAAATTGTATTTGCTTTTTGAAAAAAGAATTTGTCATTTTGGCAGATGTTGTTTTAACCCAAAATCAAATCTGTGGTTTTTTGTAAATACACTTGAAAACTGTCACTTTGAATCAGAATCAAAGAGAAAAATTTATTAAACCGAGTTATATTTTTGTTATTTACAAATTTAAATAAGGAAAAATCAAACAAAGATCTTCAAACTTAAAATCTTCGGCGTCCAGTTCCAGGATTAAGTTTTTTACCTTCAAATGTTTCGCGTAAAAATGATGACGGATTTGGAAATCCAACATCGACGGCATTAAAGACCCCTTCGACCCCAATGGCGGGAACATCAAAGGTAGCTGCGGTTCCAACTTTTCCCTCGGGCCAATTAACAACCACAGTATTCGTGCCCCGCCAAACTGATACTCCATGATCCCGTGGACGATTATAGATTTGAGAGTTACCTAAAAAAATAAATTTGAATACAGTATTTTGGGAAAACAAATCAAAGTATAAATAATCGTGCCAAAAATATTACGTTTAATTACAGTAATATTTTAGGCTAATTTTTATGCAAATAATATCCTTACCCAATGCATCATAACCATAAAAAGTTCCACGAATAATTGGTGGTGGGGCATGTACCCCATAGGGGTAGGGTCTAAGATCAGGTTTTGGCTTCCAAAATTGTTTGCATTTTACAAACCATCTAAAAAAGAAATATTACTTTTACATTAACACTTTAAAACAACAAAAAATCCCATTAGCACACATTTATAAAAAATTAAAACATAAATTCCAAACTTTTTTTATTATTATTAAAATCATTTTCCCATGAAAAAAGGGCCCAGTTTTTAAACGATGTCTTTCTTCCAAAAAAACCCTTCTAACGATTTCATTAAAACTTTTTTTGCATCCAAAAAAATTTGCTTTGTTTTTTCAAAACTGTTTTTTTTTCATGTTTTTTTGAAAAAAAGCAGTACCCTCAAAAATGACCGCTAAAAAAAGGCTGTCACCGTTAAACATCCAAAAAAACAAAAAAAGAAAGGAATTTCAAAGTAGCAGAAAAAACAAGGATAGGCGAGCGGCATATTTTTTCATTAGATAATTGTTCGAAAAAGAATTCATTCAAGCAAAAATATTAATTTGGCTTTTATGGTCGCAAGTTTTTTTTCTCCCCTTTTTTGGGTAATGTTCAACAATAAGAAATAAAAGGAATGTTCTTTTTTAGAAAAAAATCCGTTTTCCCATATCCAGATTGTTTCATTTAAAAATGCCGTTTTGAACTTTGGCGGGATGAAGGAAAAAAACAAGATTCTTTTTTTTGTTAATGCCAACGGCGACGACGGCATCAAAGATTCAAAGGGAAAAGGGGATAAAGAGAGAGATATCATTATTGAGGCAATAACATTAATGTTTGATAATAATGTTGTTGTATAAATCCCCCCCTTTTAGGTATCCCTCCCAAAAAAGTTCTCATTTTGGCGGGATTCGTATAGTTGAAAAAAAGAAGAATGAAAAAGTTTTGACTAAAAAATGCCTTTCTTTTTGAAGGTATCAAAATTTATTTTAGAGAACAAAATTGAAACGCAAAAATAAGGGGAAAAGTGCCAAACTAGAAAAAAATATTGAAAGCATTTTTGGTGCGACTCCAATTTTCGGTTTCAAAAATAAATCAAGAAAAATTTTAAAAAACACCGGAGTCTGGATGATTTAACAACATCAAAATTTTTTCTACTGTTTTGGTCCAAATTGTTGTTGTTTTAAATTATCCCAAGTCATCAAAAATTAGAAGTTGAAACACCCCTTTCTTTTACAAACCTTTGACAATTTATTAATGAAGTTGCAGAACCCCCAGGTTGGCATTCCCTTTCCATAATCCAACCAAGAAATATACATTCACAAGCATTTACACAAAGGGGATCCGTTTCCCGGCATGATGTATAACATGATACAAGCTTTTTTTCAACATTCTTTGGAACCCCTGCTGCTTTCCAAAGTACTCTTTGACGTCGAATCTATAAAAATAAAAAGAAGAAAGAAAAGAGATACATTTTTTTCTCTTTTTATATTTTTAAAGAAACCCACATGATCGATTGTTGCAGGAACACGATCCCGACAAAGAAGATCAAATCTTTCACACAAAATCCCTTAATTTTGATGTCAATGAAAAGATTTTAAACACATAATTCTCAACTTACGAACTTCTTCATTGTATTTTGCAATATTACTGGAAAGACAGTAATATTTGTAATGTTCAAATTTTGCTTTACATTGTTCCCCCAAAGTTGTTACCCGGGTTGTTTCTTTTCTTAATTCATCCAATGGAATATCAAATGGCTCAACAAATGTGTCTTCTTAAAAATATTTTTATAAAAAATATATTTTTTACTAAAATATTCAACAAATAATACCTTCAACAGTTTCAACGGCTGCTTGAGCCCTTACAAATATAGGAATTAAAGATAAAGAAATAAGAAACTTAACAACAATCATCAATAATAAATACTATAATAAAAAATGAAAAAGAAAACTTAAAAAGAAAAAGTTAATCTCTCGAGAAACTCAAGATCCGGAATTTGAAAATAGAAAAAGAGAAACTTGTTAAATTTGAGCAAAATAATTCAAAGCTGTTAGTTATTTTCGGAAACAAAAATTTATTGAAAGATAATTCAAAATTTCTATTATAACAATGATGTAAGAAAACAAATTTAGATATAAAGTGATGCAGCGAAAACTATATCCCGTTTGAGTTTTAAACGAGCTTCTTCGAATGTCTTTTCCATATCTTCACTACCCATTGATCTTGCAGCACCAACCATTTGACGTAAAAGTTCTTCCAAGCGACGGAAACATCTAATTATGGAACCTAAAATGCTTTCATAAGTTACAGTAATTCAAAATCAATATGCGGTAGGCTGTCGCTGGTAGCACAAATTTGCGCAAATTGTAAAAGAAAATGATTGATTATTCAAAAATATCAATAATACAATTTAGGTGTCCAGTTTTTAGAAAAGAATTAAGTATTAAAAAAAAGCTAATGAATCAAAGCATTAACCGCAAACGCAGTTTTTCAATTCATTTTTTTCGAGGGCAACTGCAGCAACAGTATTGCAGAAAAAAAAACAAATTGTTTTTAAAAACAAAAAAGAATCAGAAGTGACCGCATAAATCTATCAAAAAAGAAAATTCAAGGTCAATGTTCTTCTTTTTTTGAAGGTGCTTTTAATTGACAGCCGCGCATGCCATTTCTCAATTTAAAAAAATTGCACAACCTACCTTCAAAGAGATCACTATTTTCACCGCATATTTCACTAAATGATTTTCCATTGATCCAGCTATAAACAACATCCATCATTTGTGGCTTGAAAGATTCAACATATTCATCTTCATCAATTTCCATCAAAGAATCTTTTGTTGCTTGAGCAATTCGACGAGCAAAAGATTGCATGGTTCGAAGACAACCACCAAGAACTTCAGCCAATTTTGGAGTATTTCCTTTCTCTTGACAAATAAAGCATGACAAAAGTGCAGCAGATGCAGCTGAATCAAGATCACGAAAAACATTATCAAAGATCATTTCAGTAAGCAATAATTCATCAGCAGCAGAAATTTCACATGCAACACGACCCTATAAAATGGTAATGATAATAACAGAAGAGCAATCAATGAACATACCTTTTGAGTAATAATATCACCCTCACTACAGTAATCCAATCGTCGTAATACTCTTTTCCGTGCTTCCAAATCAGCTAGCAATGTTTCACTTTGACAACGGCGCTGAAATAATAAGATACACTACATTACTGTTCTTCTTTTTTACTTACGAATTCTTGTCGCAATTCTACCAATTCATGTTTCATTTGTTCTTTCTTCTCAAATTGTTGATAAAGCTTTTGGAAATTTTTATCTTTTTTGAGTTCATGAGTTTGATAGCGCTTCTGAGATAATTGCAAACTTTTGAAATCAGTTTGGAAAGAAGGATCATTTATTTTCATATGCTGAATGGGATCCAATTCTTCAAATTTCCCAACACGCTTAATAGCTTCCTAAATATCAAAATGATAAAAATAAAAACACATATAAAAATCATAAGCTTACATTAACAGAATTTACAAGAGCTTTCTTAGATTCAGGTGATTGCAATTGATGAGGTGGTGGCATCTTGACCTTAATACGACCAATCCTTGTAATATTTTCAAGTAAAACTGGTACAGCTTCTGCGGTCCATACAACTCGATTACTTGATGGAGGTTGTAAACGTTCAACAGTTATTGGGCCACTTCTGGCAAATTCAGGATCAAGTTTTAAAAGAACAGAAATTTTGTAAACAAATCCAGGTTTATTTGGATCGGGATTTTGTGATCTATCATATGATACAACAGCACCGTATCCAAAGTTAAGGTTATTGTATGTAACTTCAACAACTCGACCAGGTTGCAAAAATTTGATGCAATGTTGTGGCAACATTATGGCATCCCGAACTGATTTTTGCTTCTTCTTGATATCAGATTCAAGTAGAACATATCCAGCAATATCCATTTCACGATCAATAACAAATTCATCAATTTCTTTGTTTTTTTCTTGGATTTCTAAAAACAAAAAAAGTATTATTTGAAACAAAACTTATAATTATTTACTCTTATACATATCAGGCAAGGTAAGTTGATTTTGAAAATGAAAGAAGGATTTTTTCAAAATAAAATCAGGTTCAACACCTTCAACTCGAAGAAGATTGAGAATCATGTTATAAGTAAGCCGAAATTGAGAATTCAAAGGATCAGCATCACCTTTAATAAGATTTTTTGCAATATCTGAACTCATTTGTTGATCACACATAAGAATGACAACACCATTATCATCTTTTCCACGACGTCCCGCTCGACCACTCATTTGAATATATTCACCACTACTAATCCACCGACGATCTTTACCATCAAATTTACGAACAGATGTGAAAACTACGGTACGAGCTGGCATATTCAATCCCATTGCAAATGTTTCGGTAGCAAACAAAACCTAAAATAGGACATATGAGATGACTACAGTAATATTTCAAAAGCTTACCTTAATCATGCCTTCACCAAAAAGAATTTCAATAACTTCTTTAAGAATCGGTAAAAGACCAGAATGATGCACACCAATACCTCTTAAAAGATGTGGCAAAACGGAAGTAACTTGTGGAAGGGTTCGATCATCTTCAGAAAGACATTCAATAGCATTATTAAAGATTGTTCTTATAACAGTTTTTGTATCAACATCATTAATGAAATCCATATCTTTCAAAGAGCTCGCATAATTTTCACATTCTTTTCGGCTAAATGAAAATATTATGCATGGTAGTAAATCTCTTTCTTTAATTGTGGTAATTATTGTTAAAACATTTCCTTCCATTGCAGGATCATTTCGACGAGGACCTTCTCGGCCTGCAGCATCAACGGAATCAGAAGTGCTAAGCTGGCTCATGGCTTCAGCAAGTTTATTTTGACGAAAAACTCCATCAACTCCAACAACTTCATAAAGGCCAGGAGATCCAACGGGATAAATAAAATGTCGAAGAGGAGTTGGTCGATAATCAGTGTAAACAACGTGACAAGGTTGATGATGAAGGGCACAAATCCATGCTAAAAAAAGATAATGTTAAACACGGTATGCAGAACCATTGGAATTAAACTTACAAGCAAATTGAAGAGCATTAGGAATTGTAGCAGAAAGAAAGACGAAATGAACACTATCAGCTAACATAATAATAGTTTCTTCCCAAACAACACCACGTTCTAAAAATATTAATGTTAAAAATGCATACTGTAAAACAATCATCATACCTTTATCTCTCATATAATGAATTTCATCAAAAACAACCCAACCAATTTCATGCATTAAACTTGAACCTCGATATAACATTGATCGCAAGATTTCAGTTGTCATAACAATACATGATGCTTCTGGATTAATCGTAACATCACCAGTCATCAAACCGACATCACCGAATTCTTTGTATAATTCACGATACTTCTGATTACTAAGAGCTTTGATCGGAGAAGTGTAAATAACTCGTTGCTTATTTTTCAAAGCTAAAGCAATAGCATACAAGGCGACGACAGTTTTACCAGCAGATGTATGAGCAGAAACAAGGACAGATTGATTATTGTCAATACAATTGATAGCTTTCTGTTGGAAGATATCAAGTGCAAAAGGATAAGTTTTTGCAGGCTCAGTTTGCTTATCAACAAGTTCGGCTTCAACACCAATTGGACATACAACCTATAAAAGATAATCATTAGTAAAACAAACATAGGTTAAAAAGATTTCATTTATCTCTCGTTCTAAAGGAGGATTAGAGTAAAAGCGGAAACAAGAGGAGTTTCACAAAAAAAATACTAGAGAAAAACGAACTTCATGTATGCAATTCTCTTTAACATCAATCCTCTTTGTGTAATAGTTAGCCTTTAGAGTTCCAAATCTTCCCATAAAATCATCTTCAGCTACAGTTAATTTGGCACTTTTGGCAGGTTGTGCTTCGATTTCGGAACTGGATGCTCTCTTCAATGGATTTCCACTTGCAAGCTGTTGCAAAAGTTCATCAGCTTCACCCATTTCGGCATCACTTTCACCTTCATCATCAATTTCTACATCAAGTGCGGCACCGTTAACTGCTTCTGCACCATTCCCATTTACAATAACATCGTCCATTTCATTGTCGTCTGACATTGCGCTCGAATATCCTTAGGCAGAGTATTCTGAAAAGGAAAAGTTTAAAAAATGAATTTAAAAGCAAAAAATTAGTAAATAAGAGAGAATAATCTTTCAAAAATGAATCCTAAACTCTTTTAACCGCGAAAAAACGAAAAGATACAAAGCATTTCATAAAAAATTTATAACGAACAAAAAAAGGGCAAAAGATCGTGCTTCTATTTTGTTCGTAGTAGTACATATGTTTTACAATCGGTTGGCGCCGATATTAAAAGAAAGCAGGTTTAAAATAGATAGACAGATGAAAAATGTTTTTAGTTTAGTATTAAACTTTCTGAGAAAAAATTCAACATCTTTCAAAAGCTTGTAGGAGGCAGTTTTTCTTTGCTCACATTTTGCCAAAATGTTTAAAAGCGGGATTATAAAAAAATTTGGTGTTGAACATTGAATCTCAAAAAAGTCTTTGATAATTAAAAATTTGCCATATTGCTTTTGTATTATTTATAGTATTATTAATGAATTCGTACTAATTTGCAAAACATGTGATGTTTATGATTAATGATTTTTTAAGGATAGTTTTTCATCTGGATCTAACAGCTTTACTTCAAATTGCATTATTTTTTTGCTTATTGTATAAGTAAAATTCAAATTTATTTCGTAAACATATAATTGAACAGTACTTATTTTTCAAGCACCCAACACAAAAAATGTTTACTTATTTGATTCAGTAAATAAGTTTTAAAAAATTACTGACTAATAAAATGTAATTTGTTTTCCTACAGTATCCCTACATGTTGGATTAACAGAATGTAAATAAGCGAAACAACAAAATTTGTAACAAAGCTCTATTTTTATTAACCCTTTAAAATACAAACGCTAAACAGTACAGTAAATAAATACTAAGCAAATATAAATCACATATTCTAATTGTGCTTCAAATTCTTATTCAATGCTTCAATATTTTCAGGACCACCCCAAACTTGAATAAATATATCTCTTTCAGCTTTGTGTTTCTCTTCTGCTGTAAAAACTTGACCAGAATTTTCAACCATTTGTTTGCAGGCTCGAATTGCAGTGACACTAAAAATGAACAATTATTACGGTAATTCGAATAAAACAAAAACTAACCTATTTTTAGTGTATTTTGCAATATATTTTTCAAATTCTTCTGGTTCTTTGTAAAGAAATGTTGCAAGTCCATTTTCTTTTGCTTCTTCAGCTGAGAATATTGCTGATGTAGCTAATACTTCAATTGCTTTTGATCTTCCAAATGTTTCAACAATTCTTGATGCACCAGCCCAGCCTGGAGCAATTCCCAATCTTGCTTGAACAAATCCAATTTTTGCACCATGTTGTACAGCTTGAATATCACATGAAAGATACAATTCTGCAGCACCCCCGAGGCAGATTCCTTGTGCATTTGCAATTGTCACAATTGGTAATCGGCGTAATCTTCTCATTATTCCACCCATGTATGTATTTAGCATATATCCATCTTCAGGTGTTGAAATCTATAAAAAATGGATAAATACAAGATAAAAAAAATAAAGTATAGCCATTTAAGAAACACAATATTGGAACTTTTCGAGGTGAGATTCAGTAAGGTTCAAGAAAGAGGGATAATGAAGGTTTATACGGTAATGACAAAACCCCATCCTAGAGTATCCATAAACTTCAAAGACATAGTTAATGAGATGCAAAATACGAAAAGGAAATCCGAAAAATTAATAATGCGAGAGGAGCTTTTCTTCAAAGTAATTATCAAATATCAAAAATGGCTACAGTATAAATCAAATGTATAAAAAACCTTTGCAACAAAATCTAAATCACCTCCGCTACAGAAATTTCCATTTGCTCCTTCGATAATTGCCAATCTACCAGTATCCCATTTTTCTAATTCGGATACAACCTTCTCCAAATCAACCATCATTTTTCCTAAAATGTATCGTATATTTTGTATTTCAAAGAGATTGCCTAGATTTGACAGTTTTAAGGGATAAAACAAATTTGACGTTGATTTCTAAAAGCGGCAAATATCAAAGAAATAAAGCTATACAGAATACTGTGGAGCTTCAAAAGTTTAGATTTTTTACTGACATCAACGCCAAATTTGGACATTCCTTTTATCAACGTAAAAACATACCAGAAAATGCATTCTTCTTTTCTTCGTGTGCAATTAGCACTTTTGCAATTCCCAATTTTTCATCCCTTTGCATTATGACTTGACCACCTTTAAATTGAGATAAATATTCTCGTGCCTTTTCTGGAGTATACACAGATTTCCAATCTGTTGCAATACCTTAAAAATTATTATTGTATTAAACCTTGTTTAATTCATTCTTACCTCTTATTATTTGACGACATTGTTGTGTAGATGGTATTTTGAAGGACATCTTGATTGATAAATATTTCTGCTTTGATCAAATTTGATAAATATTAATATACACTTTTATCACGTATTTTAACGTTTGTAAATAAACTTTATCAAATTGCGATCAGCTTGAACTAAAACAGTGCTTTGTTTCGTGATAAGAAATTTGAACAGTCAAAAATTTTAAAATTTAATTTTTTTGAAAAAATTCGTCTCTGAAAAACTTTTCAAATCTTGTAATATTTTCAGAAACTCAAACATGGATTCTGAATCTTCAATTGTAAAGCAAAATAAGCCAGTAAGCTTTTTTGGTGTTCTTACTAAAATTCTGTACCTACAATATTAAATATTTTAGTCAGTTACACTTGCAGATTTTGTTGTGAATAATATTTATCTTCCTGAAGAGCAGCTAGATTGGATTCATATCAAATTTATGGTAAGTTTAAAGTATCCTATCGTGTTCCTTTGCATTTCTCATAATTCAAAATTCAATTTTTAGCCATTCCTTGATTCAAATGGAAGCTTGAAATTCATTTTAAAAGTCTCAAATCCGTCATTCGAGCAGCTGCCACCAGTTAAAATTGTTCTTACACTTCAACCATTGCATTTCAGTCATGATAAAATTACCTCTTCAATTTATGAACATTTAATTGTTGATACTTTGCCTGAGGGCGAACGAACTCAATTTGAAGTATTTAAAAATGGCTATTCTGGATTGCTTAAAATTCCAATGTGTTTAACAATTGATTGCTTTCCATGTTTTGATTCAAATGATTCTGATTGGCATTCTCCACCTCTTTATACAACTGTTTTGACTGCTTTTGATTTGCTTTTGAATAAAAAAGAAGTTGCTGCATTAAATATTATTAATACAAAACGTATTCGATTATCTTCTACAGTAAGTTTAGGCATGGCGTAGACAAATAATTTTATGCATATTTCAGCCAATTTCTTCTAATCTTGATATTGCAGCTGAGCATGCAGTAAAATTGGTTCTCAAAGAAATGAGAGATATTTCAGAAACTGATATTTTGGCAGCAATATTTCATTATAAATGTTCAACAAAAGATAAGAAACCTTTTTCTGGATATGTTTTGATTGGAAATAACTTGGTTGAAGTAAAATTTGTTGTCTCACGAGTTATTCCTCGAAAGAAAGAAGCCGCATTTACAATTTCTATTTTTACAAATGCAACGGCAAGAAATTTCAATGCAATGTTGTACTGGCAATTAAAGAGAAAATTAACTGTGAGTATTTTAGAGACCTTTTTTTATAAATAATATTTGTATTTTTCGGGTTTTATTGGAAGATGATGCATTTCCTGTTCAACGAACATCTCGTCCAACTACCGTAATCTGGAAGAAGCATCCAACCAGTGAACATCAAAATTTTGATTTTGGTTATGAAGCCGAATGAATGTTTATTATTCAATTGTAATCTTGCACATTTTTTACGGGTAAATTTCAAAGTTTTGTTCATTTTTAAGTTTTGTTATACAAAATAAAATCCTTTTTATCAGATTTCTGAAAAACTGATTATCATAAAATTTTTGTATCAGTGTGTTTTTTTTCACAAATTTTATTACCGTATGTTTTAATAGATGCATCTACAGTATAAAGCTAGGAAGTATTTTTATTGAATATATCAACTTTTTTCGATAAACGATATTGGGAGACCCTCTTCGATGTAAATAAACCAAATCAAAACCAACCGATTAGTATCCAAGATTCAGTCGAATAAATAAATTAGTATAGATTTATTTTTATATACAACACAATCGTACACAAAATACAACATACATATAAGTGTACATAGTCTATGTAACATAGAATGTAAAATTGAGCTTTTATAAACAAAATCTTTTATTAGTTGAATTAGGATGAACATAATAATATGATAATAGTGTCAGGAAATAATTATATACAGAATAGTTGGATATTGACATGTGCAGCAGCATGTAACTATAATACTAACTTCTTTGATCCACCTTCACCACCGCCACCAGTCGGAGTTGCAGGAGCAGCAGCAGCCCCACCACCATCATCCAAATCAAGATTAAATTCCACATCCGTTTCACTCTTTTTAGCTTTAATTGAATTATTTTTATTCTAAAATAATGATTAATTTATACAAAACGATTTTTATAAAATGTAAGAAAACTTACGGGTTCCACTTCAGAAATAATATTTGAGAATTTTGGTCTTTGCGGCGGTGCCGGAGTTGTTGGAGTTGAGTCTTTCTTCTTTGAACATACAAATAGCAATCCAGAAAGTAGTAAAATATTTGAAAAAAATGTTATAAAAATAATCGTCGTTACAGTAAGAATCATTTTTGAAAAGATGTTGTTTTTGCAGAGTTGAAAAAAAGTATAAAAACAAAGTTTGAAAAAAGCAAACAAAAAAGGAAGAGAATGTTTGTGACTGAAACATCTTCGAAAATGATATCGATTATGCAAATTTTTATAAATTTTTCCAAGTTAACGAGGTAGTTGAGCAAGTTTGTGTCACAAATATTGAATCATAACGAACTTTAATTGTCACAAGAATGTAACATCGAATTACTGTGTCACAAAAATTTATAGTAAGCGAATGTCACAAAAATGTGACAAGCTATTACTGTGTTACAGAACAATGCAACCATCATATGTAACAATTTTTTATAATTAAAAACTTTATTTAACATTAAAATTCCAATAAAATTAATAATATAAATTAAAATTTTAAAAGTGTCAAGAAAAATGTGACACCCGCTTCTTCTTTTTATTGTTCATTTTTCTGAATTATCCATTTCGGGATCGAATTTGTTCGGCTTGACTGCTAATTTCATTGATAAAATTCTTAAAAGCATTAGGATCTCGAAGGCATTTTTGTGCTTTATCTTGAAGGGCATATTTACACACATCAACCCAAAGTCTAGCACAACCAAGCTTTTTGTCATGTCCATCCGTGAATGAAAATGTGAGCCAATATTCATTTGATTGAAGGGGGCCAAAGAAGGATTTTGGTAGATCATCAATGGTAAAGATTTTACTGAATGTCATTGTCCAATGACCTTTTGGAGGAGGGCAAAGACGATTCTTTCGAAGGAAATCTTCAGCTTTGTGATCATTGACATATTTGTGAGCAGTTTTAATTGTTTCTTGACATTTTTCAAGCATATCACAATATCGGCATGAACCAACTCCATCACATCCATCTACGATATTCCAGCCTTGACATGGGATAACTTGCCAACCCTTTGAGCCATGTTTGGATGTTACGGCATGTCGAACTTCAAGATCCATTTCAATTTTTGAGATTGGAAGATCTTCACTCACATCCATTGTGACATTGAAAAAGATTGGTCCTGGGAAACGTGGATAATCAGGCCAGATCACAATGTTGGAGACATTTACAACGTAATTGGTCCACTGAAAATACGGTAATAGATAAAGGGAATTCATTATTGAACTTTACATTAAGAAACACATTGAAGAGGATTTAATAAATCCATTTAATGTGGATTTATCAAATCCTCGCTACAGTATCTACTTTAATATGCATTCATTGGATTAACTTACTTGTTCACTTGCACATCGAGAAAATTGCCATCCTCGAATAACAATCCCAAATGGGCCAGTCTTGTATTTCTCCCAAAATGGCTGAACACCTGGTAAATTTTCTTCCCATGCTCGAGAAAGTGGAGATTGCCTTTTACTTCTTCCTTCTTCTTCTGGGGGTGCCTCAAGGGCAAAACTTTCAACGATCAAAGCTGCCGCCGCCACAAATAATAATAGCCTTTTCATTTTATTTTAATTTATCCCCAAAATTTTCCTACAAAAATTACAGTATGAAATGGATTACTAGGTTTATACTAGTTTTTTAAAAAAATTAATCCATAAAATTTCAAAGATCAATAAAAAGCTAGGATACTCTCAAAAAATTGATGGCCTCATTTTTTTTTGAAAAACTTTTTTATAAATAAAATCCACGAATCTTAAAATTTCAAATCAAAAAAAATTTTAAAAATGATTTTTTTTGCGAAAAGAGCAAAAAAATATAGAACACGGCCTCCATTTTGGTGATAAGGAAGAAAAGAAAGAAAAAAAGGAAAGAGAAAATCGGCGAGAAAAAGGCGATTGACAAAATAATAATTATTTTTAAGAGAAACCGATCCCCGCCTTAAGGCTTCTAATTTGGTGGATTATATTTTAAATTTAATGAAATAAAACGAAAGCGATGAAAAAGGAAGGAAGGAACTGGTGTCAAATATATAGAGAGATCTTTCAATCAGTTAGTCAGCCAGTGATGTCTGTCACGTCACGGATCTCTCATTTCAAAAAATTTTTACCAGTTTTTTTGGTAATAAAAAAAGTTTTTTAAGGATTGATTATTCAAGTTTTTATCCATACTTTTTTTCAAAAAGTGATATGTTTATTGAACGTTTTTAAACAAAAAAGTATAATTTAAAAGATTAACAAAAAAGATAATTAATACTAAACAGGATTTTTGATGGGATGATATGATTACGGTATTCTGGTAAAGTAATTGCAATCTTAAGTTTAGATGACACCCATAAATAATGGACGACCATTTTGGCATTTTTTATTCAAATTTTGAATGATTGTTGTTTCGGTTTTAAGAATTTCACAAAGATTTGCAAAAATTTGTGAAAATCTTAAAGCATATGGATTTGAGCCAAATGGAATGCAACGATTAAAAACTTCAATAACTTTTTGATGGCATTTTGATTGGTTGTATCTTGAAGGCTTCATTGTTAACACTTTTCCAATTTCGGCATTTTCATTAACAGCAGCTTTAACAATCTCCATCACGAAATCAGTAATTTGAATTCGCAAATTTGAATAATTTTTCATTATCGCAGAAACATGAGGTTTGCTAAATCCACTTTGATATGCAAATTTTTCTTTCATTAAAAGTTCAACTTCACGTGAATCAATTATTTCATCTTTGTTGAAATTAGAAGAATAATTAAATTCAGGACAACCTTGTTCAAATCCTTGAAAAGTTGCAACAATTTCAGATCGAATTAATCGATTACCGTATTCTGAAACAGTTGAAGAAGTTGTGGCACGTTTAACTTCGTCAAATTGAGTTCCAATTGTTTCATATTTAATATCATACTAAAATTATTATTTGATTTTTTGGGTATCTTTTTGGATAGAAACTTACAGTTTCAGAATCTTTCATCCAATTTACAGAAAAAAGATCTCCAAGACAGGGTAATCCATTGTCCGTGTAACAATATGTTGCAAATGAAGATTCTGATTCTGCAGAAGCTGCAACTGCATAAACTAAAATTGAAAATATAAAATACCGTAATCGTATTATTAAAACTTACTATTCCAAGTTGGATCCAAATCGATCAGCATTGACCCAGAATCACATGATTCCAAATAAAATAACATATTTTTAAACATTTTCTTTTCGGACATAAATTTGAAAGCTTCATGAAGGTCATTTTTATGAATATAAGATTCATCAGGCATTGAAAGAATTTGAATACCGCCATGTGAAACATAAAATACAAAAACGCTATCCTCAGGTCCAGATTCAAGTACCCTTCCATTTCCTTTTCCTTCATTTCCGGATTTATTTCCTTTTAAAACATTTAAAAATGTTTGAGAATTTACAAAATGTCCAGAATAATCGATTTTAACTCCACCATAAACATCTTTTCCTTTTGGTTCATTAAAAATTTTTCCACGATAAGTGTTACTATAATTTTTAAAGTTAAAATAAAATCAATAAAATGTTAAGTTTTACTTTTCATTATTTGCAATATCATCAAACATCATAACAATGATATGTTCAGGTTTAACTCCATTTTGGATTAATAAATGATATGAATGACAGATATCCGCTTGATGTCGATAATTTTCCCATTTATTTGTTCCTGCAATTAAAACTGCCCATATTTTTTCAGAGTTTCTGAAACATATTTTTCTCAGTTAAGGATGCTGGACTTTATTTTATGTAAATTTTAAATCCAAAATAAAGATGTTTTAATTAACTTACTTTTCATCATTTATCTGCTTTTCTGCCAATGATTTTTCAGTCGAACATAAAATAACTAATACGAATATAAATATAATAATTTTCATTTTTACTGTAAACATTAATAGAAATTACTGAATTGAAAAATAAAAATTTAATCCACCTTTTATATGATTCATGAAGCTCCGGCATTTGCTTTGTCATCATTATAAAAAAATTATAAGAATCCTATTCGAATAAATTTGTTACTGAAAATATTAACATATTTAAAGATAAGAAATGTGCCCCAAAACATGAGAATGAGAATTACATACATAAGATAGAACACTTATATTTTGAAATTAAAATTTTATTATAAAGTTTCTCACGCTTTTTTTTCTTTTGATGATAAGAACTTGTAATCTGCTTGTTTGTCTGAATGAATTTTAAGTTTGTTTGTCACTGGGAAAAAGATCCTTTAATTATGTTTTATTATATAAACATATTATATTTTAATTGACGTATTTCCGGCATATTTTTTTATTGTTATAAATGAGCTTTTGAACTATGACTCATTTGATTCAAAATCTAGTACTGTAACTTTACTTGTCTTCGAAGAAGTCTTGACTTCTGAAGTCGTCATTCAAATTATTCAATTTCTGATTTTAAAGCTGCTTTATCTTTTCCAAAAAATGTACAAAAAAGAGATATTTAAAAAGGATGAAAAGTAATATAGAATTCTATTCTAGAAAGGATTCAAAAAATTATGACGACAATTAAAATTTGTTTTTGATAAGTGTTTTTTAAAAAAAGGTTGTTTTAAAAATTGATAACCGAAAACAATGAAGGTATTATTTTTATGGAATTTTAGGTGCGTCGAAAAGTTCAGGCGTAATTATTATGGGAAAATGATGATAAAAGAATTTCAAAAGATCAAATTGGAATGTCTGTAAAGGAATCAAAGAATTTAAAGCATGTTTTAGTACATTAAATTGGGCGTAACAAAAAATTGTTCAAATCGAACAAGTGTTATTGTTTTTTATTTTTTTCATTTTGTTGAGGTGTTAAATTTTTGGACATGTTGCAAATGCTCTGATTACTGTATTACAGTAACCTTTGATTTATAAGTTTGAAAAACATGTTGTTTTTTCTGTACATTTGTTTGCAAAAAAGTCAGTTTTCATTTATAAAACATTTTTATACATTCAAAATCTATGACCAGAAAAAAAAACTGTCATTAAAAATCTCTTTAAAATTTGACTAGTAATAAAAAATAAAAAACACCGAAAAATAACTTTCTGCTAAAAAATAAATACTATAAATAACAAAAATAAAAAACACTCGAGAAAGACATGGGTTAAAACAAAATTTTGAGGTATTTAAATAAATAAATTTTATGGTAGTGTTATTCATGTGAAGATTTTATATCCTAAAGGGAGGTTTCCCTCCCGCTCCTCCAGAAGGACCTTGCCTTCGATTGGCAGTTTGAAAAGTTGTTGTTGAAGTACCAAAAGTAAGTTCACGCCGGCGTCGACGTTCTGCATCCAACTGTTCCCGTAAAATATTTAACTGTGATTCAAACATTTTATATTTTTGTAAATAATTTTGTTCTCGTTGTTCAATTAATTTTTCAAGCTAAAAATTTAATGATTTGTTTAAATGGGGTTACGGTAATGGGGAAAACAAACTTGTCGTTTTTCTTGATTAAGTTTATGAATTTCTGCTTCAAGTTTCATCCTTTTATTGTTGTTAGCTTCTGTAGCTCGAGTGGCATTTTCTCTTTCAAGTTGATTAAGCTGAAAATTTTTTGATTGTTAAGTAATATTTTAGCAGGGGAAAAGTTGGATTAATGTTTTTTGAATTTCGGGCCAAAATCCTGTTTTGCCTGAATTTCAATGTTTTTTGTTAGAATTTTTTAAGCTTCAAAATTCAGGTTGATCAGAGTATAAAATCCAAAATATCAAATGTCTTTCCCCTTTTTAAAAGAATACAGTACCTGTGATTGCAGCAAGCTACAATTCCGATATAGTTCCGTATTCTCTTTTTCCATGGCACTTAAAGATTTATCAAGGGCGTGCCGTTCCAGGGATGTTTGCCGAACGGCACCTTCTATCCTTTGTTTATCTAATTCAATCTAAAATTCTTTGTTATTCAAAACCATTCAAAAATTAGCATATTATTCTTTACCGTTTCGACATGCCTCTTCAGAGCCGATCTTTCCCTTTCAAATCTGACAATTTGTGCTTCCAATTCTTTTTTTGTAACTTCAATTCGATGAAGTTGCCGTTTAAATTCTTCCATTTCGGCAATCATTGTCAATTTTTCACTTTTAATTTGTTCAAGTTCTCGGCGAAGTTCCCTCTCAATGGAAGTGTTATCCCTTTCATATTTCTCCAAAATTTCAATTCTATCTTGGTAACGTTTTTTCTCGTTATTTAGTTCAGTAATAAGCATTTGGAAATCATTCGTTTTTAAACTTGTTGAATTTAGCCGAGATCGACATTCAATTAATTCTCGCCTAAAATATACGAAATTATCGATTATCTACAGTAATCTATGATGATACTCATACCTAATTTGTTCTCGATCATTTTCGCTATTTTTCCATTTTTGGGTCATTGCTTCCAATTCAATTTTTAAGGATTCAATTTTAATTTCCATTTGTTGATAATCTGCTGCTGATCGTTTCATGATATCAATTTTATTTTTCCATTGTGATTCATCATGCTGCATTTTTGAAAGTGATTGTTGTCGACGTTCAATGGTTCGCTCAAGTTCAGAACATTTCTGCTGGCAAATTGTTGTTTGTTGTTCGGTTTCTTTTAAGCGATGGGTAAGCGTCTAAAAAATTATGGAAATTTTGCAAAAAAACCGAAGTTTAAGCGATAGATAGGTTCTTGTGTGAAAAAATTATGTAAGCAAAGCTGTTAGGATTCATTGTTAGGAGGGATTAATATGGAATTAAGTAGTTAGATATGGAATTAGGGTTAGGATGTAATCAAAAATTTGCATACTGATAATTTGTTGAAATTACGGTTATTAATTGATTAGTAAATAAGGGATTAAAGTTAGTTTTGGGATTAATGATATCTAAATTAAGTTATGGCTTGTGATCAAAAATTTGCATACTGATAACTTTCAAAAAGTACAGTAATCGAAATTGTTGTTTTTTTGGTAATTATCAAATTTGTTAATAAATTGCTTTTCCCGTTCCATCACCGAGTTAGAATTTTTTGTTTAGGTTAAATTATTGATTAATGCGAACAAAAAAGATGCTTTTTAAAGCATCTTTAAAAAGGAGGTGGAACCTTTGGTACTTTTTTATTTCTCTTTCGTTTTTTTTCGTTGAATTTTCATGACGATCAGGGTCTTTTTCTTTTGTTCTCTTGCCTGATCGCCAGGAAAATTCAAACGAAAAATAACGTTAGAGAAACAAAAAAGTACCAAAGGTTCCGCTCCCTTTAAATTAAAAAAGGCTCTCGGCTGATAGGAACTTACTATTCGATTGACTGATTGAATCAGTCGAACTTCTTTTGGTTGCTAAAAGTATACACTTTTTATAAAACTCCTTCATGGATACATTTTCATTTATCAAAATCCTATTAAAAGTCATTTTGTTTACCTCTTTATCCCTGATTAGCATGAGCCGTTCTCGTCGAACTGTTTCCAATTCCATTTTTGCCTCTTTTAGGGCATTTTCTAAATTCCTTCTTTCTCGTTCCCATGAAATTTCAACATCTTTCAATTTTTTCTTGTCATCTTCCAAATTTTGAATCTCTAATTTCAACGCTGATATTTCATTCTAAAATTTATTATCCTTGTTATATCCATTTACAATATTATACCGTACCTGGAAAGACTGCAACCTGGCATCTTTATCTCTGGAATGCATATCCGCTGATGCAATTTTTGCCTTGAAAGACTTTTTATCTTGTTCCCGTGCCCGGAGGGATTCTTCTTGAGCAACTAAAATTTGCCTCGAAGAAATCAACCGAGTTTCAAGGGCAATTTTATCTTCATGAAGTCGTTGAATATGCTTTAGTGAATCCGCGACCTTTTGTTTTTGATCTTGGAAGTTTGCTTGGAATTCCTCAGATTCAGCTTTGGTTTTTCGAAGCCGGGTCATCAAAGTTCGACGTTCCTCTTCAAGGGAAGCAATTTTATCTTTGAGAATTTTGAAGGTAACTTCCATGGAATTTTGAATGTCGAAATTGGAGGTACTTGAATATTTTGGAATTAGTTGAGTGGATTTTGTGGGGATATCATGGGTACTGTGGGATGGCTTTAGGGCATGTCTTGGACTTCCACTTGTGCTTGGGGAATCGAAAAGATCTTCTTCAAGGTCGAGGTCTTGATACCTTGAAATAGGTTCTTGGGAATGAGCTCGGGTTGTTACATGTGTTTCTGAAATGCAAATTTGCATAATGCATAAATGATAAAGATAAAGGGTAATCCTTACGAGCAAAAGTTAAAACTCTTTTTGCCGATCTTTCATAATAATTTAATCTTTCAATGAGCGAATCACGCTCTTTTACAATTTCTGCAATTCTCTCTTCGAGATCTCTTTTCTTTCGATCTCCAAGTTCCAAACGATGCCTAAAATTTAAATTTGAAAGTTTGTCTCTCTCACCACGACAATTTCCTACCGTAACACTTCAATTTCGGCCCCTCTTTCTTCTACTTCTCTCAAAGCTGTAAGTTTATCCTTTTCCGATTGGCGATAATTCTCCAGCAGATCATTAATTACAGCTTGATTTGTTGCTGTTTTCTTTTCCAGTTGTTCTTTCGCATGTTCAAGTTCTTCTTTTGTATGCTTATTTTCAGCTTTCAATTTTGACAGCAGCTGTTCCAATTTTGTTGATCTTTCTTTTTCTTCTGCAATTTCTTTTATATATCCAGTTTGATGATGTTCATATTGTTTGATTACGGTATTCAAAGAAGAAAGTTCTGTCGTTTTATCAGTAAATGATAGTTCAAGATCTTTTCTCTAAAAGTTAATCATTGATTTTTACATATAAATAAAATCCAAAAACAAACTTCTGAATTAATTTTTCGTAATTCCGATAGTCTTTGTTCATGGCGATGATCAGCTTCTGAAAGCCTTGCTTCTGCCACAGCTAATTGCTTCTTCAAATTTGAATGTTCATTATGCAAATCTCGATTTTCTCCTTCAATTTGCTTCAACAAAGTTTTATATTTTTCTTTTTGGTCATTGACTTCTGATAATTGTGATTCGAAATCTTTAAGTTTGAATTTAAATTCACTGATTTGATTTTCATAATTTCGAATCTTTTCTGATGCTTCTCCAACTTCTTCATCCAATTCTTTTATTCGTCCTTGTTCTGAAAAATATTACTGTAGTTTATGTACAACTAATTAAGTTAAAAACTTACGTCGATTTGCTTTACTTTCAGTTAATTGCAGCGTTTGTTCCAAATCAGTTATTTTTCGATTAGCTTCCTCCTTCTCCTGCTTGGTCCAAGCTAAACTTGCATTTAATTGATCGATTTGAGATCGAAGATGTTCTCGTTCAGATTCTGCTTGGGCATTCAATTCTTCGGAATGTTCTCTAAAATAAAATTAGCATAATTTTTCGATCAGCTTATCTTTATCCCTACCCAAGTTCTTCAAGTTGTTTCTTCAAATTCATTACCATTTCCGCGCCTTGACTTAACCGAGATTCCAACATTTCAATTTGTCCTTTTAGTTCATTTTCTCGCATTAAACTATCTCGAATATCTTCCTCAGAATGAAGGATATCTTTTTCAAGTTTTCGAAGGTGCTCTTCAAATTCAGCTTTTTCTTTTGATCTTTGTTCATTCAAATCTGTTAAATCTTGAAGGGAATCTTCTTCCATTTTTTTGATCTTCTCTTTCAGCCTCAAAATCTCTTCATCTTTATCAGATTTATGAACATCAAATTGCTCGTTTAAAAGTTTATAATCTCCGACTGCTTTTGAATGATTTTCCGAAAGTTTTTCAATTCTTTCTTCAAGGGATGAAACTTCTTTTTGAAGGGCTGATTTTTCGGCTTCAAGGCGGTCAATAGTTTCAGAATGCTCATTTTTAAGGGATTCTAAATGCTTTTCGGATTCATCTCGGTGTCTTTGAATTTCAATTGTTGTTGATTCTTTGTGTTCTTTGATGGAGGATTCTGATTTTGTTAAAGATTCTGAAATTCTTGATTTTTATGATAAGGGCAAGAAAAATCGATACCTTTAAGGGTTGTCATTTGAGAATTTAATTCTTTGACCCTTAATGTTAGCGTCTGTTTTGCTTCTTCTAATCGATCAATTTTGTCTTCTGAATCATTCAGCTGAAAATAATTTGGGTTATGAGAATTGTCTCCAAAAGTGCCATTTCGAAGGGTCAACAAATTAGACTTTGTTACAACTTTTATTGGCGACATTCAAAATCTCTGTTGTTATTATTCACATTAAGAGATAACTAACTTTTTGTTCAATATCTGCAGACTTTTTCTCTACATCTGCTTTTCTACTCTTTTCTTCTGCCAAATCTTTTTCAAGTTGTTCCAGCTCAAGTTGTAATGTTTCTTTGGCACTAAAATATTACTGTAAATAAAAATCAACTTATCATTTTTATAAACAAACTTGATTAAATCAGCTTTTTCTTTATGCATTTCTCCAATAATTTCCAAATTTTTTGTGACTTCTTTCCTCTCTTCTGTCAATTCTCTTTCCAAGGTTCGATTCAAATCACTCGTATTTTCAATTTTCACTTCCAAATCTGTTACGGCCATTCGAGTATGAACATTTAGCTTTTCAAGTTCATTTATTTGTTGTTTATATTCTTCAATGGAAGTTTCGGCATCTTTTTGTGTTTCATCGGCTGTCTCCAATTGTGAATTCAGTTCTTCAATTTCTCCTCTCAATTCATTTACATCTTTTATTAATTGACTATTTTCTTGCATCAACGTTTCCTTTTCAATTTGAAGTTCATCAATTTTTTCATTATTTCGTTTTTCTTGATGCTCATAATCGGCATTCAACTTTTCCAATTGTACAATTGCAACTTCTTTTTCTTGCAATTGATCCGTTAAAGCTGAAATCTCTTTTTCTAAGCTTTCATTCTTCTTTGAAGCTTCGGATATTTCATTTTCTTTTTCTCCAAACTTTCGTTTTTCAGCAATTAATTCATTTTGCAATTCATGAGCGGCATCCCTTTGTTTGCTGATATCTGCCCTAAGGGCTTCAGCTTCTTGTCGGGCTCTTTGAAGTCGTTGATTATAACTTTCTTCAATTTGTTCATGATCTGCTGAAATCTGTTTTAACCGTTCATCCCATTCATTTTGTTGTTTAATTTTTAGCTCTTCAATTCCAGCTTGATGACTTGCTTTAAGCTCAGCCATTTGTTCATTCAGCTTTAGTACGGTATTATTCAAATTTTGTTTTTCAGCTTCACATTTTTCATATTTTTCTTGTAACCTTGATAGTTGTTTTTCAAGGGATTCTTTTTCATCTTGCCTAAAAATTAAATTACTGTAGTTCAATAGATTACGATAGACCGATTACTGTAGGCAGTTTACGGTAGGAGACAACTTACACTTCATCTTTTGCTGTTTTTTCTTCTTTCAGTTTCCTTTCCAATTTTTTCTTTTCTCCTTCAACTTTTTGTAACTTTTCTTCAACTTCTGAATGCTTTTCACGAAAATTATTTGCTTCTTTTTTATGACTTTCAATTTCATCATTTTTTGAATGTAAAGCATGCCGAATATTTCGAATTGTTTCATGTCCCAATGAGCCAATACTTACTAAAACATAATAACTTCATTATCATTACTGCTACAGTATCTCCTCCTACCTGGACTAACTGATCGTGTCCTTCGTCCAAGTGCTTCAGCAACTTCTGGCAGTTGATGAATCTTTTTAAGGGATTCTTCAATTTGTTCTTTTTCTTCTTGAGCCCTTTTCAACGCTGATTCTAGGAACATAACCTTCCTTGATATTTCGTTTCTTTCATGCTCATTTTGAAGGGATTTATTTACAGCTTCATCGTATCTTTTCATAACCTCTTCAAAAGCAGTGTCATGCTCTTTTGCGGCTCTTTGAAAGGTTGTTGTCCTCTGGAAATTAAACTATGATAGTTCTGAGGTTACGGTAGAATATGACTTACAATAGTTTCTTGATGCCGAATCCGATTTTCCATTGTTTTAGAACATCGATCAAAATCAGCTTTATAATTTTGTAAATCTGCTTCTGCCTCGGATTTTAGATCATTTATCTAAAATTATAGGTTTTGTATTATAACAAATGAATATTTTTAATATACTTTTCTTCTTAAAGTTCCAATTTCCATGTTGACATCGTAAAATTGCCGTTGTAATAACTGCTTTTCACGTTGGAGTTTCTGAAAAAAGGACATAAAAAATGTTGTTGCACAATTAAAATTATTTTTAGTGAAGCATGCTTCCGGTTGTCTAGAACCAACAAGACGGACCACCTATGATGTATGTGTATTTTATTTTACTTACTTGTTCACGCTGCTTTGAAACTTCAACAGATCTGAGCCTTGTTTGTTCGGTCCGGGTCAATGTTTCATGAAGTGTAAGAAGATCGCTTGTAAGGGATTCATTGGTATGGGAAGTGGATTCTGCTTGACGCTTTAAAGTTTCAACCATTTCTTCGAGGACATTATTCCTGGAAAATTATAAGATTCTTAGGGGTTAGGAACTATAATAGAATTTAGAATGAAACCTATATTGTTCTTCTTTTAATCTTTGCCGGTAAAGGTCTACGGTAGGATCAGATTCTCCACTTGGAATAAAATTATCCAAAGATTCAGCGAATTTTATTGATCTTCGATTTGCTGGACTTTTAGCGGATGATAAAATCGGATTTGAGCCGGCAACACGATAATGGGCTTGAATTTGTAGTAGACCAGGTGTTGATTGACTAAATCAATCAATAATTATTGACTTTAATGTTGCCAAAAGTAGCCTACCTAAAACCATAATCTGCTGTTGAAGTTGAAGGAAATGCAATATTTTGATTCCAATTCTCTCCTTCAACATTTCCACCATGTAATAAACTTGGAAATGATTGTCCATGCCCCAAGCCTCTTGCTGAATTTATTGCCTCAACTTCCGCCTCGGCAGCTTTTTGACGATATTTTTGAACTTTGCTTTGTAAATTTTGAATAATTTCCCGTTGTTTTCGCTGCTCTTGAACCGATGAATCAATTCTTTTTCGATACCGAATTAAATCAGATGGCACTTTTTTAAGCTCTAAAATTTTCCATTCATCCATTTTCTTTATATATTTATGTTAGAAAAGTGTGTGTCCACTTTTAAGTTAAAAAACAAACCATTGGTTGTTGTTTCACTTGTGCCAGCTTTTTCAAGTTCGCTATCGGAAAGCATTTTTTTATTTTTTATTTTTAACTTTTCTCCAGGTTGATGTTTTCGCTGAAATTTGATCTCTGCATTTTTTTTAAAAACGTTTTTTAAAAAGTTTTCAATCAATTTTTAAGTCATTTTAAGTTAGTCTTTTTTTTCTTTAAAAATTATATTAATTTTTAAATTTTTCAAAAAGACAGTCGCAGTTCATTTTAATTTTTCTTTAAATTGAACTTCAAAATCTTGGATTCAAATGAGTTGTTTTTGCTATTTTAAATTCCAAAAAATGTCAAAAAACGGGTTTAATAAAAAAACAGATCCGATAAATCCCTGATTTTAATCATGAAAACTTGATGTAAGAATTTTATATGAACTGCGACTACCCCTTTAAATTTCAGTAATAATTTTAAGGCTTACAAGATCAATTAAAATTGCTGATGGACTAAAAACAAGCATTCGTTGTTGAAGAAAGACAAAAGAAAGAGAGAATTACAGAAGAAAAAATAGAAGGATTCCAAAAATTTAATGCCACCACCGTCGTCGTCTTCGTTTTTTTGTCATTTGTACGTCATTTGAATAATATTTAATAATAAAATTAACAAATTTAAAGCTATGAAATTTTATTGTTTTTAGAACATAACAAAAATTTTTAAGTCTATTTTAAAAATATAAAAATACGTTTAAATAATAGTGAAAATAGAAGGATATAATATCAGAAATGCATGGCCAAAGATATGCATATTTTTTTGTTTTGCTTTTTTGTTTCTCCCGGAAAATGTGTAAAAAGAGCTGCGGCGGAATATACATTTTTTACTGCTTTTGTTTGTCTTTTGGATTAGTCCCTGGAGGGGATTTAGAAACATGAAAAAAAAGGATTTTTTTGCGTGAAACAATAGTTAAATTTTAAAAAAGGTAAATGTTTTGATATCTCTATTTTTTGGATATACAAAATCCGGCTTGCTATATTTTGGATATTATTTTGTAAAATTTAAATCCCTGGAAAGGTGTAAAATTTTTGGGTATCCATTTGGGACCAATAAAAATGCTTTTAAAACAATTACTTCCTTTTCTTAGAAAAACAAAAACAATTTCAATCTTTTTTTTAAAAGCTTCCCCGAAAATGCCGAAAAAAATTGGCATGAAAAAAACGCGAACACAAGATTAATGACATAATTGCCAGGTTGGGGGAAAAGGTGGCAGGGTCAAGATGGCAAGTTGAAATTGTCTCAATAATTCCTTCTTTTTTGGCAGGGACAAATAAATAAATATATATCAAGTCATTTCATTTCATTCTTCATTCAAAGAAGGAAGTCTGTTTGATGCAAAAAGAAGCATGGAGCCAGTGCCAAAAAAAATAGTATACATGTTTGAGGTGAATAAATTTTGGTTTTTCTCTTGTAGCTATAGCGACCCCCCTTTTTTTCTTTGAAGAACACTTGCAAAAAATGACGAGAGTGAAAAAGAAAATAAAGAAGTAAAACGACGGTGCATTTTTTTAAAAATGGCAGAAAAAAGTATTTTAAAAAGTGGGCAGCAAAGAAAGTATAATTTTCATATAAATTTTATGGGGTAGTAAAACCTTTGACGACGGTGGTGTTTTGAAATTCAAATATTATTTTTAATGTTGGAAATTAATGATTTATTAGAATTGGGTGTTGGTTAGAAATGTGTTAAAGTGAAAAATATGGATATTACAGTATATTTCAACTGATTATTAAAAATTTGCATCCTTAATTACAAAAAGACAAGAAGAATAACAATTAAATTTTAATGCTTCAAATGATTTTAAAGCTTCCAAAATTTTTTTTACTTTTATATTAAAATTAAAAAAGCTAAAGAGAAATGATATTTTAATGATCAGAAGGTACTGTAATTTAGACCGGTCAGTTCAAAAAATCAATGAATTTCATCAGTTCAATCTGTAATTTTTAAAGAGACAAAATGAAACTATTGAAACAAAGATAATTTCTACTAAATCTTTTAACAAAATTTCTTAAATTGAGATAATGCTAATTACATCAAAATCTTTTTACTTACCTATTTTCAAAAAAATCAGCCGATCAGCTTTAAAAAAACAGTAAAGTCCCAAAAAATAAACAAATTTTTTTGAAGAGAGCTTTAGCTTTTTCACACTTTAATCTTGAAAAAGCTTTTTCTTAAAATAAAAACTCTTCCATAAAAAAATTGCCATTTTTATACGTTTTTTTTGTTGTTAAATTTTCACCTTTTTGACAGACACAAAACAATCACTGAACCAAATCCAAAAAAAATAAATAAAAATATTGCTTCAAGAAAAGTAAGTTTCCGCCCTCTGGGAAAATAATTGTTGGAGCGTTTTTTTTGAAGAAAAATAATTTTTATAAAAGAGAAAAGCAGCCATAAAAGTGCCATTTTTGTCGGCACAGGAAGGAACAACATTAAGGAAGGGAAGGAAAAAAGGAAAAGAAGACAATTGGCAATTGAAAAAAGACTATTTTTAAGATTATTCTTCAAATTTAGACAAAAGTTTATTTTTGAATGGCTTCAAAGATTTATAAAAAATAGTAAATTATTACAGACTTACCTGTTGAATTTCAATAAAATATTCAAATATTGAAATTACAGATGAAAGTATAAGAATAATAAATAAAACGGCAAAGAAAGCGATTATTGCAAAAATTTCATCAAAAATGATATGGCAAAGTTTTGATAAATGGTGCTCAAAAGTTTCTTTGAAATTATCGAACATTGTTGTTCAAAAAGTGGCAGGAAAAAGCCGGCAAAAATATAAAATGCCAAAAATTGCTGCCAGTCATATTTGAAGAAAATAGATAAATAAGAATAAATATGTGTTTTTAAATGTCGATAAATATAAATACTTTGAAAAATATCTCTTTGAAATTTGAAAGTGGACAAAAGAAAGAAAAAGAGTCACGTTTTGGAATCAATTCAAATTTTTCTTCCCTCAGTCTATTCGATATAACAAAATATACTCCAAAATTATGACCACCACCACGACCACAAACACAGGAGCAAGTCTGTCACAGTTTTTGGTCACTCATATTCAAATTTGCAGCTGGCGCGTCTTCTTCATCGAAGAAAAAGAAGGATGACCGACGACAACCAAAAAAGGGTTCAATCGCTTTTTTAGTTCGGATGGATCTGAATGAAATATGAAATATATGAATGGATGATGTAGCTTTTTTAAGTTCACAATGTTTTTCCCTCGTTTTTTTTTGGAGGAAGAAACCTTTTTTGCGAACGTGTGTGTCCGTTTTGGTTTTTCTGTTTTTGTCATTCCGCTTCTTGGATGTGCTCGGTTTTTTGCAAGAAAAATAGCAGAGTTTTTAAGGATTGCCATTGCAAAAAGGAAAAGAAGAAGATGTTTAAAACCAGCTTGAAGGGAAGGCCAAACAAGGAATGACTAAATAAGGAAGGAGAAGCTGTTTTTGCTGCATTTTTCTTTTTGAAGAAAAAAATATGAACATTCAGAAGAGAAAAAAGTCAAACATACTTCTTTCGCGTAAAAATAAATGCGGCAGATTTGGTGAAAAAAGACTGATTTAAGCTAAAGATTATTGATATTATATATCTTTCCTTTTCTTTTCAATGTCATTTTGTTTTCGAAATGGCATTAAAAGAATGATTCCAATGATGTGCCTTTGATGTATTGTGACCCTACTAAATAGTCAGAAACAAAATGAAAAATTATCATTTTTAGTAACCTTTTCGAATACTGTAGTTTTAATGCTCTTTTTGGATACTGTATTTGCAAATTTTAATTATACAAATTCAAAACTTTTTTGCATTCCAAATTTTTTAAAAACTCTATTCAAAAGTTCAATTATCTGATCAAATTTTGATGACAAAATTACATTAGACTGAAAAATTCGTTCAAAAATCAAATTTTATTTTCACAAAAAATACAAGCAATTTATTTAAGTGACACGCATGAAACACGTTTTTCATGTATTTCTACTTTGTGCGAGCCCCGCACACACACATTCAATTGTCACTGTTTCACTGTTTACATTTGATATAAAAATGCGATGGTCTTTTCTATCAAAGTTCAGTTGAGTCTTTTCATTTCTTTCGATTTGAGGTGTATTTGCTCTTGTTTGTGAACAACAAAAATATTTAATTTTAACCAACACTAAAATGACCAAAGTTAAAATCGTATATTTTGATGCCCGTGGCTTGGCTGAAGCGAGCAGATTAATCCTTCATCATGCAAATGTTCCATTTGAAGATGTTCGAATCAATCACGATGATTGGCCTGCCCTAAAGCCAAAAACAAAGACTGGAAAAATTCCATATTTGGAATATGATGGACATTTAATTGTTGAATCATATGCAATGCATCGATTCTTAGCTCGTAAATATGGTCTTGCCGGAAAAGATGAATTCGAACAAGCCCTCGTCGATGGAATTGCTGATGTCTCAAAAGATTTTTATGCTGCTGTTGCGCCATGGATGTACGCAGTTATGGGATATCGGCCAGGAAATCCTGTAAGTTTATACGTGTTTATTTTTAGGGGATGTGTAGAAATTTCTTGATCAACTCTTTCCGTTATCTTTGACCAAAGATCAAAGGCAACTTTTTAAAACTTTAAAAAAATATGACTTTATCGAATTTCTTCCTGCCTACCCCCAATCGGTCAAATAATTTCTGGAAAAATTCATGATTACCATTATCAATCTCATTTCATTTTCAGGAAGATCTCAAAAAGCCACATTTATACGATAATCTTGACGTCTATCTTCCAATCTTTTCAACATTCCTTAAAGAAAGTAAATCCGGCTTTTTAGCTGCTTCTGGCTTGACTTGGGCTGATTTTGTTTTCTCTGAATTAATTATCACCCTTCTTGGTCTTGAACCAAATGTTCTCGACAAGCATGACGATTTAAAAGAATACGTTAAACGTGTCAAAAATGTTCCACAACTCAAAGAATATTATTCAACTCGAAAAGAATAAAACCAAACATGATTACTGTAACATTGATTTAGTATTAAAAATGTCCTTTTAAAAAACATGTCCCTTTTTTCAAACATTTTGTTTAAATTTATGATTCTTTTTATTATTGTTTTATGAAACTGTTGCTAAGTTATTTAAATTCAATGTCATCAAATAAATGTATGTAAAAACGCAAAACAAAAACCAAGGTATCCCATCTCTTAGCAACTTTGATAAACCGTTTTTATTTTCAATGAAATGGAAAAAAATAAGCAAAAACATTTTTGAAGCATTTTATTCTTATCTTTTTTTCAACTTCAACTTCAAACTGAATGTTTGATAAAAATAAGAGTTTTATTTGTTTTTTGATTTTTGTTGTTTTTATTCTTTTCGTTGTTGAAGTTCATGGACAAATAAAATGGGAACCTGCAACAACAACAGCCTCAGATTCAGAAACTACTGTAACTGAAGAAGGATCAACTAGTGCAGGGAAGACTACGGTATCTGGAAAAGATGAAGAAACTACAACAACGGAAAGCAAAAAAACAACAACGGCAAAAAAATGTGTTCTTCCATTTATTTGTTTCCCAGGAAAAGAAGATGAAGTCACAACTGAAGCGTCAAATGGCGACGAAACAACAACTTCGGCAAGTGATTCAAAAACATCGACAACAACCAAAAAACCAAAGACAACAAAATCTCCATCAAAAGGTGATCCCACAACGGCTGCTGCAGATGACGAAAAAGGAACCACGAAAAATGATGTAACAAATGCTCCAAACAAGGAAACAACAACTGCAAAATCATCAACAAAAATATCAACATTGTCAAGTGGATGTGATAATTGTAATCCAACAACTACTACAACAACAGATGATGGCACAACTGAAGCAGGCGAAGAAAAAACTACTGTTAAAGGTGCAACAACAACAGCAAAGAATAATGTAACAAAGGCTTCAAACAATGATCCTGTAAAAACCACCACAAAAAATGGGTCACAAACAACAAAAAATGACGACGACCAAGAGGCAACAACTAAAGCAGGAAATGGAAAAGAAACAACTGTAAAAGGTAAAAAAAACTTAAAAATGCATGATAGAAAATAATTTTAGATACAACAGATAATGATGGATCAACACAAACAACTTCAAAAGATTCAACAACAAAAACAACAAAGAATTCATCCCCAATTTGTGAACTCGATCCAAAATTGTGTCCAACCGAAAACAGCACCACCACCAAAACAGCTGATGATGAAGCAACTACAGTAATTTCAGAAAATTCTCAAGCAACCAAAGGCAGTAATCAAGGTTGTTAAAAATTTGCATAAACACCATAAAACATATAATTTTAGTGTCATCAACGGCAAAAAATGGAGCATCCATTCAAACAACAACTTCGTCGAGTTCAGAAGTTACGGATAATAACACAAATAATCCGAAAGCATCAACTTCAAAATCAGATGAAACTTCTGAAGCCCCAAATGGAGCAACAACGAAAAAACAAGGAACAACCATTGAAAATATTGTTGGGTCAACAGATTCACAACGTACAACAACTTCTGATGACAAAGAAAGTGCTTCAGAATCCCCTAACTCAAACACTGGAACTACGGTAGTTTCAATGAAAACAACAAGTAATAATGGAGTTTCAAATTCAAATTTAAATACTGTAACAAGCAGTGCCTCGGATGAAGCAATTACAGTAACACAAAAGTCCACAAATGCTAATAATGACATGTCTCCGTCATCAACAACAGTCAAAAGGACAACCGATACTTTAGGCGATGATCAAACAACAATTAACAGTAATAATGATGCTACAAAAACAACAATGCAACAATCACAGTATTCAACACAAAAACAAAATGATGGGGAACAAATCATTACAACTTCATCCCCTTCAAGTTCGGAGGAAGGGACAACTATGAATTCAGTAACAAAAGTTTCTGGCGAATCTGTAACTACAGTATCCGTAGTAGCAACAAAAAATTCAGAAGTCACGTCACCAACTTCAATTTCTACCCAATCAAATGGTAATAATTCAACAAGTGAGTTTGAAAACATTGAAAATTTGAATAATAATAATATATTTAGGTACATCTTCATCGTCTAATTCAACTAATCCTGGAACAACCACAGTACCTTCACAATCAAATTCAAACACAACTGAACAAAATACTGTAACCTCAACAATGGTATCAGGGATAAGTACGGTAGCTTCAGGAACTATAAATACTACAGCAACAACAGCAAATTCTACAACTACAGTTCCTTCTCAAAGTAACTCAACTGTGACGTCAAGCAGTAACAGTAACCAAACAGAAGCAAATACACAAGCTTCATCTTATTTAACAACTGCTTTACAAAATACAACTTCTAATGCCACAACTCAAAGTCCAGGAACTACGGTAATTAATAGTAATAATACTGATGGAACTACAACAAACATTTCAACAACGACTACTTCACCAACAACAACAAACAATACAACTTCAACATCTCAACAACCTTCAAATAATTCAAATTTAACAACAACTTCCACAGTTTTTACCAATGTTTCTATTGCAACAACACAAAGTTCTCCAACATCAGCAGCAAATAGTTCTTCGACATCAAATAATAGTGTACAAAGTACTACAAAAAGTTCTGGAAGTGGTGGTGGAAATGGTGTTGGAGGAGGTGATGGAAATACAAATACTGTAACGAATCAAACAACACATTTTTCAAGTTCTTCAACGACAACTAAGCCAATTACTGGAACAATAAAAGCATCATCCAATTCGACTTCAAAATCGTCCTCTTCAATTTCAACAAAAACAACAACGAAAGTTTTAAATTCATCGATTCCAGCAACGACAAGGTCAACAACTAAAAAGCCATTTACGATAACAACAATTTCCAGCAAAGCAACAACAACAAATGGTAAGAAAACGGTTTTTAAAGGGGCTAAAGTTTTGATACCTTTATTTTATATCTTGCACATTCTACAAATCTTGATTTGCATGAAACAATGCAAAAATTTCACAAAACGAAAAAAATTTCTTGTTCTATTTTGAAATTCAGGCAAATCTGATTCTGCAAATTGCGCGAAATACAGATATAATGTCTCAAACTGACAAACTCCTCTATTAAAAAATTTATAAAAACGAATTACAGTAACCAAACCATTATCTTCTTCGAAATCAACAACACCTTCCACAACTTCAAAAAAATCAACCACGAAAACTTTAAATAATACCACAATTTCAACTGGTAAAGTCTGTATTAATTTTTCATGCAATTAATTAAAAAATATTTAGCAAAACCAACAACTCCATCTCCAACATGTCAGTTATTTTCAATAAATCCAAACACAAGTTCTTTCGATCAAAAATATTCAAATTCGCTTCCCTCCGGTTCAACAGTTACAGTAACCTGCAAACAGGGATACATGTTTGAAGATTTTTCAAGCATTCGAATTTATCAATGTTTATCAAATCGAACATGGGTTGATAATCCTGAAATTAAAATTTGTCAAAGTAGGCCTTTAGAGATTAATGAAAGTTAATTAAATTAAACAAATTTTGAAATTAATTTTTCAGAAAGTGTAACAAAATGTTCTGTCCCATCCTTAAATTTAACAAATACAGTATCCCCGTCATCTTCAAATGCAGCCTTAACACAGCCATCTCAAGTTGGAGCTCGTATAACACATTTATGCAAATCATCCTACACTTTTTCAAATGGACAACCAATTAATATTTATCAATGCCAAGGTGATGGCACTTGGAGTATGACACAAAATGAATTCTGTGCTTAAAAATTTAAATAAATAAAAATACAAATTGTAAAATAAAAAAATTGTGTTTTAAAAAATTTTTAATAAAATAACAAACATAAAGTTATTTGTACTTTTAAAAACAAAATATCTTATAGAAAGGATAAATTTCTGTTAATAAGACTACTTCCGGTTGAATGAAATTTGTCAAGCAATTTTTTTTAAATCGAAATTTGAGGTGTTCAATCAGTTTAGTTATAAACGACTAATATAGCTATCATTATTGTACTACTAAATTTAATTGTTTGTTATGATGTATCCGTGATTAAACAGATTGTGGGTTTAATTTTTCTTAAATATTCAAAAATATTTCGCCCATATTTTTAGCAAGAACGAATCATTTGTTACAAATGAAACGAAAAGAATGAAACAGTGAAAGTTAACATCATTAATGATTAATCTAGTCAGCCGACAACCAAACCTTTTTTTCGATATCGAAAAAAAATTGATAATATTGATAGGCACCTTAAGTTAGAGATGGGCAGGGAACACTTTTTCCTTTCTTTTCTTTTACATTTTTTTGGTTACCGTAACAAAAAACGAATTTGCGCATACTTTTTTTTACAAATTAACTATTTATCCTACCAGACGTAGTTTTTTACGCTGATTCCGAATATGCTATTTTTGAAAAAGTTTTCTCTAGAGCAAAGTGCCGAAAATGCCAATTTACGGTATCACTATAAGGAAAAAACGCGGGTATCAAGCGGTATCAATCTAAATTTTGTACCATTCGATAGAGAATTTAATTTTGATTAACATATATTTTTTCCCATGCTCCCAAAACGACCCTAAAAAAGATAAAGCGATCGTAGAGCTAGATTTGTATAAAAAATGCTTGAAAAACAAAGGAAAGAAAAAGAAATGAACTTTTTTTTCAACGCGCGTCAAAAAAATGCATTCTTTTTGTGCAAAAAAGAAAAGGAAAAAGTGTTCCCTTTTCTTTTTTTTCAACCAAAAAATTTTACTTTGTCGAATTTTAAAACGGTATTTTCGGCATTATAACTACTTTTAATAATTTTTTTAATTTTATTTTCGGTTTATTCAGGTTAAAAAGTACCTAGTTGGAACAATAAAATAATTTTTTTCCAACTTTTATTTTTGACTTGCCCATCTCTACCTTAAGTGTCGTTTGTTTGTTGTTTTGATTGGACAATTATAACTTATAATTTATAAGTTATATAATTTCTACCTGTTAACGTTACAAAAATTTGTAACCAATGGAATTTGTAATTGGTCCAAAATAACAAATTCCATCCTTTAGCTTTTGATAGGAACTATACAAATCATTTATTTCCTCTTTTTAAAAAAATTACCTTTACAAAAACAAAAATAACATTAAATGGTAAAATTTTCAAAAAATAGGTTACAACCGATTCTACTCCTAGTGATTCAAAAAGAGAACCCAATTCATAAAAATCGAAAAATAAAAATTTATATAAAAATAAATCAAAATGTTGCAAAAATATTAAGCATTAACAAGAAACAAAGACACGACTACATCATATTAAAAAAATTCCCTATTACGAACAAATAAAAAACCCTCCAGGCAGACTAAGTTATTATTTTTGTTTTGCAACAGCAAGCTTTGATTCAAATTTCGGAAGGAATAAACCAAATTTATGTTCGATACCAGAGAATGTTGCAGCAGCAAGTTTATATCCACCAACATGATCAGTATTCTGCGAACCGGAGTCTGAGAGCGTTGAAGCAACAGAAGCCTCAGAACCAGTTGGACGACTGCCTCCAAAATCAACATAGAATACACGTTGTAACAATTCATAGGTCAGGAGAGTAACAGCAAATTGAGGTGATGATCGACAAACACGTGCTCCAGTTCCTTTCCAAAATGCCAAAGGTCCTTCTTCTTTCATAATCTTTCTTGTACAATCTATTACACCATTATATGTAGTTTGACCAGCACGAGCAGCAACTTGTAACCTTGTTTTAATGACATCAGCTGGAGTAACCAATGCAGCAGCAGGAACACCAGCAATAAAGGCAGATGCAAATAATGATCCAGGAGAATTGACACCATTGTCATCAGTCGTTGATTTCTTTGCATGTGCGTATACTGTAATGGAACGATTTAAAACAACAATAAAAACAAATAACAAAAACGTACCAGGAAAATAAATCATTGAAAATGGTACATCTCGAAGGAAACAAGCTTGAGCACCTTTGTATAAACCAAGGAATCCAAGTTCTCTGAGTACTGTAAAAACATTAATTTTTGGGCCTTGAGTAATTTCTCCAGCAACTTGTAATCGAATTTTTACAATCTCAAGTGGATTTGTAAAGATAACTTGTGAGCCACCAGCACAACCACCCGCAAGAATTTCAGCCGGTAAACTAATTCGTCCATCAAAGGTCAGCTTATCTCGAACAAAATCATTCATTGTCAACTTAATAGCTTTTTCAGGAGCTACCCCAACAATTTGTGGTGGCAGACCACGATATAATCCACGGAATCCTAAAAAATAAATCACTATCGTTTCACTTTCATATTAGTCGACCCAAGAAGTTCTGATAGTGTTAAAGATGATCGTGTTGAGAAAAATGAGCCTTCAGCTGCCTTATTTTTTTTTTGCTGCGACTAAAAAAGACAGAAAAAAAAAGAAAGGCAGAGGAAGGCTCATTTTTCTCAACACGATCACGTCTAACACTATCAGAACTTCTTGGGTCGCTAAAACGATAGTGAAATTGTAAAATTTAATGCTGAACAAAGAGAAAAATTACGGTACCTTCAAATTTAATAACTTTTTTAAAGCAATCCAATGAATTCTTGTAGGCTACTTCACCGACATATGAACCAGTTCGTTGATTTTGCATACGAGTTTTAACCAAATCAATTGGATAAACAGCTGTTGCACCACAAGCACCAGCAATTGAACCAAGAAGGAACCGATACCCAGATTCTAAGAAAGCAGTAAAAATGCCACGTTCTTCTTTAGTTTGAACAGCTTTAAAATCTGTCAGCCGAGTCATATACGAGACTCTTTTAAGTCGATCGGGATCAATCCTTTCAATATCATTCATGGCAACAGTACGATTTCCAGGGTGTGCCAATTCAGCAAGATGAAAGAAAATTTCAACTTCATATGGAGTAATTTGAGCATAAGCTTGAGTGGCTTGAAGGAATTCTTCTTTTGTAACTTGAAGATCAAAACTTCCCCGTGCAAGACTAATATATACGCGTTTGAATAATTCAATTTTTGAAAGCATACTATTGAAAGCTTGATAAAATGGGAATCGAACTTTATGAGCTGATGAAGTTCCACCGCATACGGCAATCAGATTGTTTCGGACATATTCAGTAAGTAAATGGCCTTTAACAGTTGTCATAATATAGTGAAAACTTTCAGCCGAAATTGAACCATCTTTATCTTTATCAAATCTGAAAAAAATGCATTAATTAGAGAATGAAGTATACTCAAAAAACTAACTTTTCAAAAGCTTGAAGACCTTGTTCTTCATAAAAGTCATGGAGGAGTTGACAGAAGGCAAGATACCCAATTTGACGATGCTTCTTTCTAGAAACAAATTTATTTAGAGTTTTTAAAACATGTTTTATCATTAGCTAAAAATCTTATTTTGATTAAAAGTAGAGCGCTGCTAATTACTGAATAACTACATAAGCAGGGCATAAAGATAAATTAATACAGCAGCTTTAGAAAATAAGCATTAAATAGACTGCTTTTGTTAATTGGTGGATAACAAGGTTTATTTATAATAGCATTTACAAAATATGTAACACGCTTACCTTCCAAAATATCTTTTGATAAATTCTGAATCAAAATCAAAGTTCAACGCTTGAAGGGCAGTTGTATGCCGTATAACCTTTTCAAATTCATCAGCGGTAATAGATTCTGAAGCATTATTATCAAAAATTTCAAAGGCCGTTAAATATAATGCATCAGGAGCGCATAAACTTGCTTCAAAAGCTTGAAATTCTTCAAAAGAAATAAGTCCATCCTTCGAGGTATCAGCTGCAGATGCCAAAAGTCGAACAGTTTCACGATTATAATTCTCTTCAGTATAAAGTCCAAGATATCTGCAAATCAAATCATATAAAATAAAAATATATCAAATGAAGTATGAGTCATACTTTCGAACAAAGTCTGAATCACTCATAAATTTTCTGCCATCCTTTTCAATCGAAGCATATTGATCAAAGACATGCCGGAGAACCTCTGGATTTGCTCGGGGAATTGCCAGACGATTCTTTTCTTCACATTGAGCTTTTCCGAAAAATGGAAAAGCTCGTTGCAGCAAAGAATTTGAGTTTTGTTTAATTCCATATAAGCTATTTCTTTCATGAAACTATAAAAGTAGTATTATCATGGGATATTCAAGTTAAACAAATATCAATTTACCAAATCATTGGATGCTTCAATCTTTTGATGCCTCAATTCATAATTTAGCACCTGTCCTCCATCTTTCATGATTGTGTGCTGTTGTTGCTGGTTTGAATGAAGGTTGTTGTTGATGAGATAAAGTTGCTGCTGCTGTTGAACTTCTTTCTATCCCGGCTGTTGTTTTTTTACCCTACAAATTCTACTTATTTAACAAATGTTTTTGTGAAAGAAAAAATCAATT
Source organism: Panagrolaimus sp. LJ2414 (assembly GCA_024447195.1). Lineage (NCBI taxonomy): Eukaryota > Metazoa > Nematoda > Chromadorea > Rhabditida > Panagrolaimidae > Panagrolaimus > Panagrolaimus sp. LJ2414. Next base: position 2,214,661 of record JAMRXY010000004.1, on the reverse strand, counting down.
AAAATCAAGAAGAAAAGTTTTAAAAATTTAGGAGATAAACGTGTAAAAAAAGGATTGAATTAAAAAATAATACAAGAGCAGCAGCCATCAAAGTTCGGTCAAAATGGTCTGTGAAAATAGAATGTTTTAGAGGGACAAAATAGAATATGTTTTGTGTACAAAAAGACGATGAACTTTGTCGATTTTTTTGCATCAGCAGCAACAAGAAAAAAAGTCTGAGAGATAAACAAAAAATAGAAAATACGTACATTTTTCAATACTGAAATGAAGGAAGAAGAAGATGACGGAAGAAAGATGGAAAAAAACGACTCAAAAAAACGCCGAAAGAAAGAAGCAAAACATTGAAAAAAATTTTTGAGCTCGAAAGGGCCCGGCTGGCGTTAAGTCTGCAACAACAAAAAACAGAAGAAGCTTTTTTGAAGCAACACACATTTGTTGTTGTTTCAGACATTTTTCTACTCTAAAACTATTCAAAAGCTATTCGTCTTTTCACCTTCTTTTTCTTCTTCTTTTTCAATCCATTTGATTTCAACCTCAAAAAAAAGAAGTGTTTTTACGCGTTGATCAAACCTGCAGCAACAAGTAAAAAAAGTTTGACGCACAAAAAGGCACACAATTTTACCCGACAATTGTTCACGTGTTTTAGCATTGTTTTTTGTCAGGTGAAAAATAAAGTCTTTCTTTTTTATTTTTTTAGTTTTCATTTGTTCAAATTAAATCACTTCCTGATAAAAAAAATAAAAGAAAAGAAAATTAGGGAGGAGGATAATAAACAAAAAAAGATTACTATAATTTGCAATCCTTTGACGTCGAAAGGTATGATAAAAGATATCATTGTTGATAACTTATAACAACTAATAGCATAATTTAATGATGCTGGAAATTACTTTGTTTTGGAATTTATACGTTTTCTTTCAATATTTGGCTCGAAAATCGAAAGAAATTGTCAAAAACGCTGCAGCGGATGGGTTACGGTATTACAGTATCAAAAATATTTCGACCTTGGCAGGATTCGAACCTACAATCTTCTGCTCCGTAGGCAGACGCGTTATCCATTGCGCCACAAGGCCACTATTTACCAGGGCTAAAAATAATAGGACCCTTTTCTACTAGAACCAGAGCAGAGCAAAGCAAAGACATTCACTTTTTCCCATTCCAATTTCCCAACGAAAAGAAAAAAGGGTCCCCGCGATCTCTTTCTCTCTCTTTGCAGTGCTTGAGAATGTTGCGAAAAGACACTTTTTCTCCTTTTTATAAACACAAAAAAACAAAAAATTGCTATTTTATTTAGAGAAATAAATGATTAAAAAGTACTGTAATGTACTGTACCCCATAAAATGACATACTGTAAAACAAAATTTCAATTGGGATTAAAATATTTTATGGCCACATTTATTTTAGTTTGAGTTTGTGTAGTCTAGTGTATTTTTGAGGTGATGGTTCGTTTTCAAAAATTGTTAGTACATTACTTTGAAAGCAACCTTTAAACTCTTTATGGAATTGTTTCTCGTATCAGCTTAAATTGTAACAGATTATTGAAATCAATCGAAAAATTCAAATGAAATTTCTGTGTAGTTTTAAAATATTTTTTAGAAATTAAAATTATCCGAAAAATATTGGTTCACTCAGTTCTAACAGGAATCGAACCTGCGACCTTTTGGTTTCCGGCCAAACTGCTCTACCACTGAGCTATAGAACCCACAAACCAACGGTGAAATTTTTGAAAAAACATGATATCAGGGGTTGAAAATGAGGCCGGCCGGCCTCAGGCCGGGCCAGCTTACTTTTTTCAGGCCCAGGGCCGGCCGGGCCGAGCTTTTTGAGGCCTTAGGCCGGCCTTAAAATTTTTATATATTGTTATGAAATAGCGAGGGAATTTTCATTTCTAGTTATTAGACATAATATGTTATAATTCGTCATTGCTAAAACATTTTTCATACCAAAAGGAAACTAGTTAATCAAAATTTTGTATTTTCACTAACTAGAAATAAAAAAAATATCCCCAACGAAAAAATATTTGAAGGTGAACTTTTGAAACGAAAAAATCAAGGCCGGCCTGGGCCGGCCCTAGGGCCGACCGGCCGACTAAATTTCCACCTGGGGCCGGGCCGGCCTAGTATTTTGAGGCCTCGGGCCGAGGCCGGCCGTAATTTTAGGCCTCATTTTCAAGCCCTGCATGATATTCTATTTTAAACAGTAAAATTGGGTAATACACTGCATCTTTTAAATAAAGAAAATTTTAGATTACTGTAGTTTCAAAAATATTGTTGAGTTCTGTCAAAACAAATTTTAACAATGATTTTTTATTAAAATTACAACTTTTGGCAAATAATTATAATAATTGTAACGTAATTTCGTGAATTGCTGTAATTGTAGTCTTTAGATTACTGTAATTATAGCAATTGGATTACTGTATTTTTTGTCGGATGTATTAAACACATGATTTATCATGATCATAAAATGGCACAATTGATTTGCTAATTAAAAAACAAGATTCCCCAAAAAAACAATTTTCACATTTCCGGCATCCTTTTTTCCAGACACTGAAGAAAGAAATGATCAAAACAAAACTATTCAAAAAAGTAATAAATATTTGGGGGTAATTTTGCCACAAAATTTAGGATATCTTTCTTCGTTTTTTTTTGACTTTTGGTATTTTTATTTGTTTTTTTCCATCTTCCAATTTTCAACACAAAATAACAAAAAAAATAATTATCGAATCTTAAAAGCACGAAAAAATGTCGGGATTGAAAAAGCATCATTGTCGTCGTCGTTGTTGTTGTAATTGTACTCAACAACAAACAACAATAAATCTTTTTATTTCCTTCTTTTTCTTTCTTTCCTTCTTTCTTTTCTTATTCTGCATTATCTTCAAACAACCATACAAACTACTACACTATTAAGCTTCTTCTATCATTATTTCTTTCCTTTTTGCTTCTTCTTCTTTGGTCAAATTCCCTTGAGGGAATAAAGGAAAAGAAATTTGGCTCAAAAAAGATATATTTTCATGTTCATCGACATTCCATTTCTTTCTCCTCTTTTTCCCCCTCTTTAAAATATAGCTCATCGAAATCCCATCATCATCATCGAAGGACAGACGTTCTTTCTCTCTTTTCCCTCTTTCTATGATAGAGAGAGGCTATCTTTTCATTTTTTATTGCTCAAGTTTTATATTTTTTCTTTATCAAATACTTGAAATTCTTTCTTATGTTTTTTTATCTGTTAAAAGGTTTTTTGTACACATTTGTTTTTGATGATCGCATTTTTTAAGTGATTGTTTTGAAATTATTTAGGAATTTTATGAATTTTTGTTGTCTGTTGAAATTTTTGAAAGGTTTTAACCAAAATATATTTAAATCAAAGGATTTCTTTAAATATTGGAAAAGATTTTCAAATGTGATTTGATTCCTTTTCTCGTCTTGTTAATTCTTTTAAGAAAAAAGTTTGTTGTCATCACACTGTTAAAGTACGGTAACTGACAGTATCACTTCGTTGTGTAATTAATATACCCTTCCTAATTTTTCTATAGTGCGTAAAAACATTACCATTTATTACGTTTTCATGCTTATTTATGTCAACCATAATAAATTTTTACTTTAAAATTTCAACTTGAGATTCTCAAATATATAAATTGCCATTCTAATCTTTACAACTTTTGCAAGTTTTTGAATCTCAATAACCACATTTAAAATTCTAAAGAAATGCAAAAAACTTAAAATTTTCACAATAGTAAATTTTTCGGGCATTTCAATTCAGAAACAATTTTTTTTGCTTTTTTTATTTTTCCCGCATCAAAAAATGAAATAACACATAAACGGGTAATCCCCTTTATTTTGTAACAAAAAAAGAAAAGAAAAGCAGGGGCCATTTTTGTTGTTGTCCACCCTCTTCTTTCCCTTCTTCTTCTTCCGATGCCCTTTTCTTTTTCTTATTCATTCATTCTTCAGAAATTATAAGAAGAAGAAGAAAGTAAAATAACTTTTAAAAAAGCGTTTTTTGAATTCATTCAGGAACAATGTGTTTTTCTATTTTTCCCATTTACTTACTTTTATTTTCTTTTTTTCGTTGTTGTTGTTATTGCCAAAATATTACTTGTTTATTCTTCTCCCTTTATTTTTTTTTCACTCTTCAGAAGCTTTTCTTACGGCACCTACTTGAATATATTCAGGAGACTGAAAAAAACCATGGCAAAAAAATAAGAATAAGACACCTTTTTTTATGAAACTAAGAAGAAAAACTGCCCCCTGAAGAAGACGAACCTTTATTGTTTTTTTCTTCTTTTTCTATTATTATTCCTTGCTTCTTTTTTCTTTTTTACTTACTTACTTATTTCTGTCTATCTATCTATCATCACCATCAGCATCATCGATTTTGGCCGGAAACCGCCTTCTTCTTCTTTTTTCGGCTTCTTCCAAGCAGCAGTTTTCTGTCTTGTGTTTTTTCTTCTATTTTTCCGCGCTGTCAACTGTCGCCACCCTGCTGAGAAACAAAAAGAATAAAGATGGAAGAAGAAGGCGATGAAAAATAAAAAAAGTAAATGATTACCACCAAGCTACTGCTGCCTTTTTTAGAAGTCTTTGGAATCCTAATGTTTTTTTTCTTTTCACTTTTTTGAAAGCCGTCTTCTTCGTTTATCCCCCCTTCTTCGAAGGAAGATTCTTCCCTCCAGCACTTTTTCTTTTGTTACTAAAAAAATAAAGTAGTTTCCGTTCAAACCAATAAATTTAAAGTAGACGATGCTGTTAATTTCCTTTTGTTTTCTTGCTTCTTTTTCTTTTTTGTGTTGAAGTTTTCATTTAATTAGTCGGAAACTATTTTTTCTTTTTCGACCAGGCAAAAACGTTCGAGACTAGACACTCTTTTTGGAATGCATTTTTTAAAGCTTCAATAAATTATTCCAGAATTTTTTTATTAGAATAAAGATTACTGTTTCCAAAAATAACGATTTGGGTTTTAAGAGGTTTTTGGAATGTCGAAAATAATATAAAAAGCGGCCTTAGTTAATGCAGAGCTCAATCTTTGAAGATCGAAAGTAAAATTGTTACATTTAAGTAATTTAGGCTAGTTTAAGTTACCAAATCGTTTTGAAAGGATTTTGCCCACTTTAAACTTTCATCTAGATGATAATGAACAAAAAAATTTAAATTTTTTCTTTCAAAGTTTTAAGAAATTTGTCTGCAGCTACTATCACGATACCGTATCTTACAAATGTGTTACAGCATATTTATTTTATGCTTTTATCTTTGGTTTCTCATTTTTATATAAACACATTTTTTGATATATTTGTTTTTTCTTTTCTTTTCATGTTTGATTCGTTCTCACCGTAAAAACCACTATTAATGATTGATTGCCCAAATCTGTCGCAGCAGAAAGCAAGCATAAGAGAAATTGTCCCATCTTTTGAAAAAGAAGAGTGACTTAATCTTTTTTTTTGTTGTTGTCTGCTTTTAAGTGTATACTTTTTCGATTGCTGCAAGCAGGAAAGAAGATGTAAAACGTCCTCAAAAATTTTTTACTTGCCGATCATTATCGGCGACAAAAGTGTGGAAGCGTGTGTTATTATATTTGTATGCCTGTGTGTGTATATCTAATGCCATTTTCTTCTCTCATAATGATAGTCTCATTTAACAAAAAAAGCAGTGCAAAAAGCACAAATAAGAGTAATCTTTCCCGCATTTTTGCATTCATCATTACTCTTTCTTTTCATTGCTTCTGCTGCCTTTTGTCTTGTCTTTAGTGATCTTAAGCCCCTTCGATATTGCGTACGCCTTTAGGCTATTACTTGCTTGCTTCTTGCTTTCTTGAGACCTTGAAATTTTGTCGTTTAAAGTCAGGAATGAAAATGAGAAAAGAAAGTGTTAGTTAAAAGCCACCCTCAAAAAAACTGAAACAGAACGTCTCTTATTGCATATACATATTTATTTCGTTAAAAAATCTTTACGTTTTTTGTTTGAGTAAAAAATCTAAAATATTTGTTCCAAAACAAATGTAGGAGGCGAGAGAATTATCTTTTTCTTTTGTTGTCGTCGGCATTGATTCATTCATTCGTGATCCCTCCTTTTTTCCATTTTTTACGCAGAATTAATCAATAACTTTTTTTACTGTTTTGGGCCTTTTTTAAAATTAATAATTCATTTTACAGACTTTTACAATTGATAACCTAAAAATTCATTTAATGGTTCAAATAAGGCTTAAATCATTGAGCTGTTTTTTAATTGGAAATTTAACTAAATGAACTATTTGAATTTATTTTATCAACTCTCTTTTACGATAGATTCATTCCAGGTAAGACCCAAAACAAAGTTAAACATTTTTGAAATTTGAAATCTTAACATTTAAACTTAATTAAAAATTCAAAAACGAAGAAGCTTTTAAAGCCTTTAAATCTATATTAGAACTATTAAATTTATCAAAATTAATAGTCCTATTTTTTTGCAGTTTATCAATGAAAACGTCCGCCGCGTCGATGGGCCAGCGGTACGCAAAACATCAGATGCAATCTGGGGTTCGTCTTTATCATCAAAGGCATCATCATCGGGCAATATCAAAATGGAGGAGAGCATTGAGGCGCCTTCAATCGGCAGAAGATCGATTTGTTACTCTCGGATATATTGCACAAGCATATTGTGATTCGGCAGATTATGAATCAATGCTTCATTATTCTTTACAGCAAATGGAATTAGCAAATTCGAGGCATGATAATTATATGAAATCTGAAGCATTCCTAAATTTATCAAAAGCATATGAGAGATTAGCGGATTTTAGTAAAGCAATTAGCTATGGCAAAGCAAGCTTACAACATCCATCAATTGATCCTCGAACACCCGGTTATGCACATTTAGGTACGCTTTGTTTATGTATGCAAATATCCGTATCTTTCACCTTAAACTGACTTATTTAATAGAGTACATTTAAAAACTCATTAATTAATCGATAAAACTTTTTTAGCAATTGCATTGGCACAAATGGGTTTTAGTCAATTTCAAACAAGTTTAGAAGCATTTGAAAAAGCGATGAATATTGCGAATGAAACCGGTGACAAATTATTAGAATTACAAATTTGTGTTGGATTAGGAGCACTTTTCACTTTATTACGGTAATTTTAAATTTATTTTAAACATCCACCTACAGTAATAATATTTTTTAGAGATCTCACAAAAGCATTAATATTTTTAAGAAATGCATTAACAATTTTACAATTAATTACTGTTGATAATGTTCATGCCAAATATAAATCTGCAATATTATATCATTTATCAGTTGTTCTAAGGCTTAAAGGTGCCTTAGGGGATAGCCGGGAAGCATGTGAAGAAGCATTAAGGTTGTCACAGGATTCTGGATCAAAAGCTATTTATGCCAGATGCCTATGTAGTTTAGCTGATATTTATCGAGAAATTGGTGAATCTGAAGCTCGTGAAACTATTACAAAAAGTTGGGCCCGATATGAACAAGCTTTTCGAATTATGCGAGAAATCAATGATCGAATGGGTGAAGTTATTGTGTTAGGGTCAATGGCCAAATCGGCATCTGAATCCAGAAGTCATTACACGGGACAATGTGAATGTCAGGCAATTCAATTGAATAAGAAATGTCTAGAGATTGCTAAATTAATTGGTTGTAAAGTAAGTATTTATTATTTTTACGGAAACAGTCAACCTAATCGTTTCGAATAATGTTGGCGAAATTCTGAAATTGGAGATGAATGAAAAAATTCTAATTTTTGAATCAAAGCTTAATAAAAAGATCCGATATTCCAAAAAATTTAAATTGAAAAATGACACCCATAATACCGTATCCAACTGAAACTAAATCTTTCTCTAATTTTAGCATGCAATGATGAAATGCCATCAACGACTTCAAGAACTCTATGTTCAATTAAGTGATGAAGATAGTGAAGATGTTGCAAGAAAAACTGCAATAACTTTAATTCAAGAAATGGAACTTTTTTGTAATTATTAATTTGCATTTTACCAACACTTTTGTAAATGATAAATTAATTTTAGGTAATTTTTGTGGCCAACGATACGGGCTAAATGATGAATCGCTTCAAGCTTTGAGATGCTCACATATTTTTCACGAAAAATGTTTACATGAATTTTTGCATGAACGAGAATCCCCAACATGCCCAAAATGTCAATGTAAAGCTATTTTAATGGAAAATGTAAGTATGGGAACGTCTTCTGCATCTTCAAATAATGAAAATGAACAACCTGTTCAACAACAACAACAACCTTCTTCATCAAAAGAAAGTAAGTTCTGATTTGATTAAGTTGACCTAACCAATCAATTAATCAATATTTTCAGATATTCAAACTCAACAAATCAAAGAGCCACCACAAGGTGGAATTCAAACATGCTTTTTACAAGCTGCCGCCGTTCCGAATCATCTTCCTTCAACTTCTGAAGAGGCGTCCTTCTCCCAAGCCTTCCAACCTGACCCATCTGCAACAATTCATTCTGCAAAACCTGTTATTCTTGTTCATTCACCTTCGCAGGAGACTTCTGATGATGGCACTTCATCATCAACTGGAACAACTCGACCAAGGATTGTTCCAACTGGAAGTGCAACACCTGTAATTTGTCGAGTGAATCAATCTGATGATACTCGTGCCATTCCAACTGCAGTTGTTACCCGACAAAAATCACCTTTAGCAACCATCAAAGGCCCGAAACCTCCACCACCCCCGAGGAAACCAAACTGCAGTAGCCTTAGTCATGCCTTTCCACCACTGCCCCCAGAATTATTAGTTGGAATTGGTGCAACTTCAGGATCCCAAAATTCTTCTATAAATGATACAATTCGGCCACAAGGCCCTGGAGTCACTGATGTCTAAAAAACCAATACTTATCTAAACTTTTTAAAACTGCCAAAAAATTGTTTCATATCTTTTTTTCTTTCTTTTCCCAAACAAATTGTTTCCATACACTTGCCCGGGCATGCTTTCTTTAATTTTCAATTTTGTTTTTCTTTCACGCAAAAATTTTACCAAAACCAATAATGTCTTCCACTGATCTCTTTTAAAAAAGCAATAAAATTTATAAATAATAAAAAATTGGAAAAATTTTACCGGTAATATTAAAAAAAAAAAACAGAGTATCAAAATTATACATAATTATTATAACTACTACCATAACAAGGAAAAAGAATAAACAATCGTTGAAAAACAACGTTTATTTAATCCTCATAATAACAAATACATTGACAAAAAAGCAAGAAAAAGCTATTCTGACAGTATTACACAAAAAATAAAATAGAGGAGAATTTACAAGACAAATCAAAAACAAAACTCATGCTTAGTTTAAATAAAAGTAATCTTGGATCCATCATTGTTGTCTCCCATGAACAAAGTTCGGAATACGGTATCCGCAAAATCAGGATAATAATCACAAGCACGTTCACAATCAGGAGTAAAATTGGCTTCAATAAAGCTAACACCAATATCCTTTGTTTCTTCATTATTCCATTTTAACATAAGATCCAAACCATAAATAGCACGTGATTGATGATTACCAGCAACACATCGAGGTTGATCAAGTGTTGAAACAGCAGTAAAGGCTTCTTTGATGGTTTGATAAATTTTCTTTTCAGTTTTTGGCCATGAAATACCGTGCAACTTTTCAAGTTGACTAATAAAATCTTCACATTTCATTTGAAGAATTTTTGATTTATCAGAATAATTGTGAACAGTCAAATGAGTGTCAGCATCATCAAGGACATCCAAATTGAATTCACTGAAAAACTAATGATTACAAATCTCAATGAGAAAGAACAAAACTTACTTAATACCAAAACGAATCCAAAAATTGTTATAAACGGCAATTTTCAATGGATGTAAAGATTTTAAGAATACAATATATCGAAGATCAAATTTAACCAAATTTCCATTATCTTGACGACGGAATAAAACAGGACGTTCAATATATTTTGAAACAATTTTAGGTCCACTTTCAGCCAAGCGAACAATAGCATTAATATTATTCGTGACGACCATGTCTAAGCTACGAGCCAAATTCCAAGGTTTAACGATCCAAGTGTTATCCATATTCCTAAAATAAAATCATACAAAAATAATGTACATTAAGAAAAAGAACTTACTTCTTTTCACGACGTTGATAATAAGAAATAAATTGAGGCAATTCCAAGCTAAGATTATAAGTTAATGGAAACCATTCAGGTTTAGCTTCAAGGGTTTCTTCATCAACAACAGGTTCCTTTAAAGCACTGTAAACCGTAGCAGCAAATAAATCTTTAACAGTAAGTGTTCCTTCAAATGGAAATTGATTAATAAAAGCATTGGGATTGCTTTCAGCAAGTTTCTTGTAATCATGGAAATGTTTTTGTAACCAAATAACATCCGCATCTTTCATCTTTTCAACAATTTCATATCGAACATTTTGTAATTTATCAATCAATTGAGAATGATCACAAAAAATCTTCAAAACATGTTCAGGATTTCGTTCTTGAGGAGAAGGTTGTTTTGTTGGAAGTTCATCAGGAGTGCGGCCACTAGTAAAGTATTCAATAGATTTTGGAACAGGTTGAACAGATTCTTCAGAGAAATCAACATATTCATAAGGAAGCAATAAATGTTTACGCCATAATGGTTGATCCCATGAAAGTTTATGATCAATGAAATTTCGGGTAACAACATCTCCAACAACAGAATTAACAACAGGGAAAAGAAGGCTGTAAGCACAACGTTGAAAAGCAAAGAAAAATGGAACCATTCGAAATGAAGGAGTATCAGAATGACCAATACGGGCACCAAATTCATCAGGGATATACCAAATCTGAAATAAAGAAATGAAAAAGCATTTAAAAGAGGCCTAAAAACATACCGGAATATCACTTTCATCAACAACACCTTCAAATCGTCGAATCTGGTAAGTTTGAGCAACTTTCCAAAGATGCTTTAAAATTTCATTAATTTCTCGAACATCCTTTTGTCTGTCACCAGTAGAAATGTAATCTTCATCATCAACAGTAACGTCAGGACGATCACCAGCAGCATCTTCAAGCTTATTACGAGATTCTGAAAATAAATGGTATAAAAAAGTAAAAGCAGACTTTACAAAAACATACCACAATGTCGAACTTCTCCAGATTCACTTCCAACATAATCTGAACAACTATTCTTATCTTCATCTTGTCCCAATGAAAAGAAATCAACCAAGCGTTGCTTCAATCCAGCATGTTGTTCAAGTACTTCACGGGCCTTATTTGGTCGAAATGTCCAAGCATGATCAATCAAAAAGATACTAAAAAAGCAACTATTAGAATCCAGCTAAGATTTGAGGGATACTTACTGATTAGGATCTTCAGTTTGAATATCTTTGATTGTTAAGACACTCCATGAATTTGGAGTTCCACCATCTTCATCATCCGGAACTTCGGCAATAACTTCAAAATATTCACCTGCATCAAAACTCTAAAAAATGTGTAATATTAACAAAAATATAAAAGAAGAATAAGAGAGACAAACCTGTTTAGTCAATTTTTCATAAAGACTCGGCCAAAAGACTTTTGGAACATTGGAAGCAGAAAGTTGTCCTTCATGAATCCCAACAAATTCTTCATATGAATAAGTTTCAGGAGGTCCACCTGAAGCCATTTTCTAAAAAAACAAACAAATGTTAAATTGTTGATAAACAAATAAATATCAGCGAAGAAAAAACTTTGTGTTGAATTTGAAAAAAGAGAAAAATTTGTTTTTCAAGTGTCGTTTGGCTTTTATACCCCTTTTCGCCAAAAATGTAGAAAGTGTTTGAAAATTCCAGAAATTTCTTGCAAACTCTTTTTTTCTTTTTTGGTTGGAAAATTTTTAATTTTTGAAAACGAACAAAATAAACGAACATGGTTCAAAGATTATTTTCGAAAATTTTATTACGTAAGACGAATTAAGCTTAATAAGGGGATTTGTGTGGGTTGGGATGAAGAAAGATTATTTAAAAATTGCAAAATTCAAAAGTAAATTTTAATTTTGATTCAATCAAATTTTTGTGACGTTTTTGCAATAAATTTCTAAAAAATTAAACAAATATGGTTGAGAAACAAAGACTTCTTTCAATAATTCTGTTCTATTCAAGTGTTAAATAATTTGGATCAGCGTTAACATTTGTGAAACAAAAGCTTTTGGGTGTTTCATTTGTTCAATTATACAGTTACTGTAATTACAGTATTTCATTTATATATTTTATTGAAACTTTTTTACCTTTGTATTTAAATTTGTTTATTCAATTCTAAAAATATTCTGTCAATTTTCTAACGGATATTGCAATTTTTTAACGATCGAGTTCATCAATTTTGATCCATTTTGAGTACTGTAATAGTGTACTAATTAGTACTAACTCGTTGCCTATACAAATATTATGAAAATATTTTTTTGTGATCAATTCAGTTCCACCTGTGCTAATATTTTTGATCAAACGGATCTTAAAAATCTACAAATTTTAACTCAAAAATTGACTTCTTTTTTACAAAATTTTTTTATTTGTTTTTGTGGGGAAGGGGACACTTTGCAGAGACCTACTTAAATCGAATGTAGGTCAACGACATTCGAATGCATTCGGTCGGAAGGACGCACATCTGCATAGTTACACACAAATGCATTCGGTGGTGAAAAAAAGGTTGATTATCGAATTTAAAGCTAATAATACGCAAAAATTAATGATATTATTATAATTAAATGATTAATCAGTAAAATTAAAGCATTGTTATTAATTGTTAGTTGTTAATTACGAAATTTAACATTGAACTATTAAAAAACAGTTCCATTTACGTTATTTTCAGTAAAAAACGTTAAATTATAAAACAAAAATAATTCAATCATTGTAGTTTTATCATAATCAAGAAATAATATTCTTGGTTAGCAATGTTTTATTGGAAAAAACGATTAAAATGTGAAAGTAGTAATTTGTAATTAATTAGACTTGCCATTTATATTAAAAAATGGTTTACAAATGAAACACGTTATAATGTTTATCGACAATTTTGAGTGAATCATTCAAGTTTTTTGAACCAATTGTATGTTTAAATGTTAGAGTTGTATTTGCATCAATTTATGGATATCAAAAATGTGATAACTATTTTTCAAATCTGTTGTTGACTGCTGAAATATAGATTGTTTTTTTAAGTCATCATTTTTTCAGAGACAGATGGTTTCGGCGATATTTATAAAATTTGAGCCTTCTAGATGCTTTTAGTTCAACCGACAATGTTTTTGGTGATGTTAGTTGCAAAATATTTTGTTTATGAAATTGTGGCAGATGGCTTGGAGAGAGAAAAAACTTTTCGCATTTTGGTTTTTTTCATTTTAGTAAACAACAAAAGTGTTAGTGCAAAACGTTGTCAAAAATTAATAAATGTCTAAATTTGTAATTCGTTCTTATATTTTTAACTTAAATTCGGTTTTTCTTCCGCTTTTAATAACCTATCCCTCTTTATGTTTTTCTTTTTTATCAACAAATTCAAAAATTTATTTAAATATTTTAAAAAGAACAACACATTAATAAAATAAACCCATTAATAAAATACTTTTCAGAATTCTAATTTCAAATTTCCTTTTCCCCCTTGTTGCAACCAATCATGAACGCTTCTTCGCCATTGTGTTAATTGTTCTTGGGTATAGAAAGGTGGACACTTTTGAAGATCAGAACGAGCAAACAAGCATGCAATTACTCCACAATTGTACCCATCGATTTGAGACATAAAAGAATTCGGAGGAGGGTAATATAATGTGCATAAACTTCTGCAAAGAAGTTGACCAATTTTGAAGAGCTGGACCAAATGTGTATCAGGAACAGGATTTTTGAAGGGATCAAGGTAAATAATTAAATTTCGACTTTTTACAATAATGGCAAGAGTCCAATGCTGGTAGCTTCCATGAGTAATATTAATAGGAACTAAAGCTCTTTCCCAAGTTTCAGAATAAATTGGAAGTGTTGGCAACTTGATTTTATTTTTTTGCTTTTCTGGTCCCCAATAATCAAAGCCAAATCCAGGAAGCCATACTACCGTATCCACAAGTACATATGAATCATTTCCAGTGATTAATTCTTGCAAAACCTTCATAATAATGACATCATCCAGATATTGATTATTTTTTAACCGATCAAGATGTAATTTTTCAGGATGATCGCCACCAGTGGTATAATTGAATGCATTTTTATCTTCTTCAGTATCATCAAGTTGTACGGTAGTATCAGCTTCTTGTGTTGCTTTGCATTCAGAAGTTAATTCAACATTTTCAGATGTAGTATCCACAGAAGTTTTATTATCAACAAAATTCTGCCAATCCATGCCACTAGAATTATTATCATTGTCATCATCTTCTTCAAAATCATCATCGTTGATTAAAAAGCTGGTGGCATTCAAGTCATCTTGTTTTTCAGTTTCAATGAATTCTTCATCATCAATGACAAAGCCATGTTTATGCATGGATTCTTCAGTTTTGGAGATGGCAAAATGATGATCTGATGTTAATCCGGTAAAATTTAAATCTTTTTTCCAAATAAAAGTATCATTTGCTTCTTCTTGGAGTACGGTAACTTTTCTTCCTTTTTCGGTCTTTTTCTTTTTCAAAGGTTTTCGGATATCGTACATTAAATATGAAACTCGGCGACAATAACCATATAAAATGCTAATTTTATCTGCAACAGTGAGATCTTGATCATCCAATAATTCAAGCAATTTTGTTTCATAATTTGTTAAAATCTGTTCCAACTTTTCGTATTTTTTATTCCGGGGATTGGTCTTGCAATTTTCTGCTAGCTGACGAAGTCTGGTATCATATAAAGTATAATCAATTTGTGCATTATGAATGTATTCTTTTAATGAAGGATGAGTTTTATATTTTTTTCTTTGAGAGCTGTGATGAGCTTCTGCGCGATTTGTGTTCTTAACTCGACCCATTCCAAAGAAGTTAAACATATTATCTTTTCGGCCAATCCAATTTTTAACGAAATATGCTTTGAACTTTTCCATTTCTGCTGTTGGCCAGTAAAGTTC
The DNA here is from genome assembly GCA_024447195.1 of Panagrolaimus sp. LJ2414. Taxonomy (NCBI): domain Eukaryota; kingdom Metazoa; phylum Nematoda; class Chromadorea; order Rhabditida; family Panagrolaimidae; genus Panagrolaimus; species Panagrolaimus sp. LJ2414. Next base: position 2,199,654 of record JAMRXY010000004.1, on the reverse strand, counting down.
ATCAGTTTTTGTTGCAGGTGGCTTTGGAAGTTCATGAAGAACGGATTCCCATAAAAATTTTCCTTGTTCTTTTGGCAAAAGTGGGAGAGCCATTAAGCACCGAATCCAAGTTCGAATGCTCCGGTATTCAGGAATTGCTTTATCTCCTTTCATCATGAGATACGCATATTTGAATTTAAAGTGATCCAACTTTCTGATGATGATTTGGTTGTAATGGAAATAGCAGCCAAAAATTTTATCAATGCCGAAGAGATTTTTAAGTGCATTTCCTTCTGCTGCTCCATAATCACAATGCACTCTTTCCGTTAATGGTTCAATATCAAGACGATTCCAAGCTTCTTGAATTGTATCCATCACTTTCTGATAATTTGCTTCTGTTTTTTCAGCCATGATTGCGAGTAAAAGAGGAACCCATTCTGCCCCTTGATCATTTTCAACCAAACCATGCATAACAAATACTTGCTGGATTCCTTCAGGACTTGTTGCAAATGTTGCATCACCCACCAGAATTTTGCACATTGCCATTTGCCTGTAGCTGTCATCAGTTGCAAAAACGGCAAGCTTTTCATCAGAAAAATCCAACCATCGGGTTTTTGCCCCATACAGAGTTCGGTATGCTTCAGCAATAGATGTCATTGTGCAATGTTCATATCTTTGCTGATGCCATCTACCGTATTGTTTTCGAAAAAACGCATAATTGCATGGAAGTTGAGAATCAACATTCTTCGTTTTGGCATTTTTGAAAACCTCCAAGAAAGCAGCATATGGATCCATGCCTTGATGAACTTGCAAACGGCCCCATCGATCTTCTTGTTGTGCCATTGATTTTGCGGTGGAAAGAGGGGTACATCCAGGGCTATGTTCACCAATGGTAATGCTTCCGTCGACAAAAATGGTAATATTTGAACGAGGAGCAGGTTGCGATCGACATGTTGAACAACAATAATGCATTTTACCATCTTTTTGATTCTGGTAAGTATACTGATAAGTTTTGTCATTCTCATCCATCAATAAACAACGATTTTACCATCTTTTTTTGTATGCTGATAAGTTTTGTCATTCTCATCCATCAATAAACAACGAAATCTTGAGTGGGTTTGAAAATTTTTCTAAAAAACCCGACGTCGGATCTGGACAATCCCGTACGATATCAAAGCTGTTAATTATTTTTCTTTTTTGTTTTACACTTGCGTTAATAAACACTTATATGATTTTTTCAAGTTAATTTTACACATACCCTTCCATTTTGCAGCCGTTTTAGTTCTGCCAATTCCATCATTCAAAGGTGATTCAGAAGCACAATGATGATTTCGATTGAGATTAATGTTGCGATAACGACTGCTGGATGAATCAGCAACATCATCATTTTGTCCCCGAGGACTCGAACAAAGCACAAAATTTTTCTTCAGCATCAGAAAATAACCTAAACAAATGTAGTTTTATCAGATAGCAAGATGGACACACATATTTAAACATTTTTGGCAAACATTTGTGTAACAGTAATAACTATAAAATTGATAAAATCAAAGAGAAAGAGAAATAACTTATAACCCCTATGTTACAGTACTTTGATAATTAAAAATTTGATAAAATGGAAAAAAAAGAAAAGGAACTTAAAGAGTTTGTATTACAGTACTTTGATAGTTTAAAATAGTTAGAACGCAACAGAAGAGAAAGAAGTTAAAACATTTGTGTAACATTACAGTAATAACTGTGAAATAATAAAAAAGCAGAAGAAGAAAAATAATTTGAAACTCTTATGTTAAAGTACTCTGATAAATTTAAAATAAAGTAAAAAAAGAGGAAGAACTTAAAGCATTCGTGTTACATTACATTAATAACTTTGAAATAAAAAAAAGCAGAAGAGAAGATTTATTTTTAAACATTTGTGTTACAGTACAGTAACAACTTAAAATTAATAAAACGAAAGCATAAGAGAAAAAACTTAAAACACTTGTGTTGCATTACAGTAATAATTTAAAAACAATTATTGTTTTCTTAAATTAACAAAATAAAATAACACAATGGGATACAGAAACAATTTTCGAGAAACACAGCTAAAACTAGCCTTTTTTCATAGACAAATCGTTCTATTTTGTTGATCTCTGCAAAACTTATTTGTGGCAGTAGTTTTGCTAAAGCAGTACTTCAGATCATATTCTAAATGCAATTTATTGTATCTGTTACAAAAGTGTGTCACTGGCCCGCCCTTTTTCGTATTAAGTTCTGTATTCCATAGCCAAAAGCCTTCACAAAAGTAGGGCATTCACATAGTACCGCCTTTCTATCTTGTTTCAGAGCTTTTGTCTAGACAATTGTATGCATCTCTACAGTCTCTCAAGCTTTCATTGAAAGCCTACTTGCTTGTTCTGATCTCTACGTTGATATTGAACAATGTTTGCCCGTATTTGGAAGCACAGTCACAACTTCGTGTTCCGCCTTTTTCGTTAAATTCCACAGGTCTAGACATTAGATTTTAAATTTTCCTTTCGAAGTATTCCTTTTTTGCTAAAGCAAAAACTTCGATTGATGTCTCACTTCCGCCTACAGACAACAAAGAAAAGCTACCAGCTTAAATGCAATCCAAAAATAGAAAAAAGCTGTGAGAAAATAAAGCTACGCCAAAAAAAATCTTGGTTCATTCATTTGATGAAGAACTACAGTATGACTGTTGTCTAAAATTGTTATATCCGCAATCAATTAAACTGTAAGGACCTTATAATGCAGCGAAAACAAAAACTTATAACAAAAACAAGAAATACTTTATTCAAAAATCAATTAACAATTTACATTAATTCTTATTTTGTTTCGAGAAGCAAATAAATAATACTAAAGCTAACTTTATTACAAATCGTTCTATTTTGTTGATCTCTGCTAAACTAATTTGTGGCAGTAGTTTTGCTAAAGAAGCACTTTGTATGATACTGTAAATGCAATTTGTTGTATCTGTTATAAATTTACAAATGTCCAGTTTAGTAGTGATTACATTGTCCCTGCCCTCATGAAATAAAAAGATAAAAACATAATTATTTATTAACAAGAAAACATTATAACAACAAATTCAAATATACAATAAACGAAATAAACTTTAAATCTTACCGTAATCTGCCAAATTTTTATCATTGAGAGAAGCCACATCCTGCAAAAAAGAAAGTGTATTTCATTGAATAGAACAAACATCCATATAAACCGTACCCAATTTCCAGGATTCATACCATTCCACTGCTCCAACATGCCTTTGAGAATCTAAAAAGAGTTACAACTTACCTATCACCATCATCTTGGGCAATTGATATCCTAAAAATGGAGATGCACGGACTTCTGAAGGGTAACAGTACAAAAAGTATACCTGGCTTTGCACATTCTCGACAATAGCTTTCATTTAGAATCTTTCCATCTGCTTCCTCAACATTTCACTTTCAACAAACTTTTCGCATAACGAATATAGTACTTTAAGACGATCAGAAATAGAAACAAATGGATAATTTGAACGTAAAATTTCCACAATTTCCTGAGGGAATCTCGATTCACTTTCAACATATTGCTGAAGAACGTCACCATATGTTACAGGTTCTAAAAGTTGCCCAAGTATCTGAAACGAGACACTGGTTTCTGTATCTGCATAAGTTGTTAATTGATATTCATAGTCACGTAGCAAAGCTTTCAACAATGCAATATCCGCAACAAGTTTGGTCTGAGCATCGGATCTCATGGCAGCACAAAAGGAGTAAGCTGAATAGACCGATAATATGTTGTTACTCTTTCATATACCTAAAAAGAAAGGCATATTTATCATTTTCACAAAGGATATAATGCATAGAAAATATATCAAAACATACTTGAATAAGATCCATCAATAAATTAAAGCCAATAATTAAGTCATGACATGGACGAAGTAGCAACAGTTCTGGTACATTGACTTCTTCAATCTAAGGACATGCAATAGTTTCTTCATCATCTATTTCAACTAAAAAATAACAAAAATAAGAAACATCCAAAGATGAAAAATATCTTTAAAAAGATATCTTCATGAGCTAAAAATTGATAAAATTAGTGCATAAAACATTTATAGGCTAACAAGGAAAGCTTAAATATACTTAAACATAGCTCTAACAACTATCTAACAAACTTAAACATCCAAAAATATTCAAGAAATGCATACCATTACTAACACCTGCTTCTTCCACCATCATCACATATTCATGAGCTAAAAAATGATAAAATTAGTGCATAAAACATTTATAGGCTAACAAAGAAAGCTTAAATATACTTAGACAAAGCTCTAACATCAATCTAACAAACTGAAAGAATAAAAATTATCCAAGAAATACATACCTTTACTATCAGCATCTTTTCCATTCGGGCCACATATTCATAAGCTGAAAATTGATGCAATTAGTCTATAAAACATTATTAGGCTAATGTAAAAAGCTTAGTAAAATGCAAAAGACACTTTCTAAGTTATCAAATTTTATGTGGTTATCATTGCTGAAGTACAACAATGATAAGCAACTAATAATTAGCTGAATTTTAGAAAATATTACACACATAATATTAGTTTAATTCCGAAAGTTAGTTCATAAAAACTTTATTTTTTAAATAGACTTAAAAACTAGGCATAAATAATTATGCTAGTTACATTAAAATGTTTGGTTTATATAAATTTTAATAATTAACAAATATTATTGTATTATTAAAAAAATTTAATTAAAAAAATTAAAGTTTTTTTCAACAACACATTTTCAAATTTTTAATATTTTTTGGCGTTTTGTGAACAATTTTGGACACTATGCAGATGACCCAATTTCACTCATCTGCAAAGTGTCGCCGCACCGTTTTTGTGACGTAATAAACGGCTACTACTCAATTTTTAAAAAACCTGCGTTTTTTCCTACTTTTTTTGCTGACCCTTTTATTAGCTGCACAAATACAAAATATAATAAGATAGATCAGCCTCAAACAAATCTTTGTTACTTCCTTTTTTAAATTTTCCATATAAATATAGCTCGTATTTTTCGGGAAAGCAACATCGTTGACTTCTTCAACTTTTATTACTTCTTCTGATTTTCTCAAGGTTTATTAAAAAGATGGTTAAATTTATTTTAATTGCCGCTGTTTTTATTGTTGCAATTATTTCGGTTGAATCTTTTATGCCTCGAAAGATTTTTAAAGATGCCGGAATGGACAAAAAATTTGTTAAAACTTTGGACAAAGAATCAAAAGAAAAGTATTTGTCGATTGTTAAAAATAAAAATTTAACAAAAGCTCAAGTCGAAACTCAATTGGATGCTTTAGTTCAAACTTTAACCCCGGAACAAAAGGTTTGTTTTTTCGGTTTTTTTAGGAGATTCCCTAAGGGGATATAGGATTACTAGTACAGCTGTTAATTATATTATAACTGTATTTATTATTTTAGGATAAATACAATGCAATGAAGCAAGCCCGTCAAGAGCATATGGACAAGTTGAAAGCAAAAGTTGCTGAAATGATGCCAACTTTTTCACAACAAACTCAAAAAATTATTCGTGAAATCGAAACAATTTTAGACGACAAAAATCTTACCTGTGCTGAAACTCGGGAACGCCTTCAACAAATTCGAAAAAATTCTCCAAAAGAAACCCAAAATGAACTTCGAAAAATTTTCCGTTCTTTGAAAGGCGGCAAAAAAGGCAGCCGTTTCACTCAAGAAGGAAGATTCGATGCACAAAAAAATAAATTCGAAGTTCCATTCAATAATGAATTTGAAGGAACTATTGTTGATGCAGCTGTTTAATGGAAAGGGATACTATAACTGGAACTGGGGTGATGATGTAATAAGCTTTAAAAAACGAACTTTTTTGTAATTATTTGATATCGTAATTTTTGTGGTAATTTTTTGAATAAAAATGTTACTGTAACATATAAACATCGATATTTACATTTGAATATTTAATGAATATACAGTAATTAAAATTTAAAAATCACAAAAGTCTAATTGCAAATTACTTATCACTAAATATAAAGTTATATTTAGGCGGACTACGTAAATGTTTGAAATATTTAATTGAGCAGCTTAGCCCAAAATAAACTTTGATGCATCATTTTTTTTGCTTTTAACCATTTCACCCACTTTGAAACAATGAATGATTCATCAAAAAACACAAAAAAATCCTTATCAGAAAAAGTGCAATCTAATATCATTAATCAAAAAAAAACAGTGTTCACAAAACATTTTCGTCATAGACATTTCAAAGTTTCCATATTTTTATCATCCCAATTGTAAGTTAAAAGTTTGTGGTAAAAAAGAGAGTATTGTTGAAGGAAAAAAGAGTAGCTAATCCGGAAGCAAAAAATATTGTAGATAATATTTTTCCTCTGATTTTTTCGGTTTCTTTCAAATTTTTGTTATTTGATAAAATTTTGAGAAAAGACAATGCGGCTGCTGCTGTTTCATTGGATTATTTTTTGTTGTGGTAAGTAATTTTATTGATTACCAACATTTGACTTTTCTAATGTTAAAAATTTGGTTAAGTTTGTTCAATTTAGTTTTCATTCAATATGCTTCATCACATACTTTTAAAACACTTTTTATTACTTCATCTTTTTCCCTTCCGGGATATTCTCCTTCAACCATATTAAATTATCAACTAAAATTACAAACAAATCCAACCACAAATCTTTTACTTGGATGTATGAAACATAAACTTTCTAATCCAGTCAATGATAACTTTTTTGTTATAACCCTTGGAAATCCTGTTAATGGATCAACGGAATCCAAAGTGTAATATTTTCATTTGAATTTAATTAAATAATCAAATTTTATTAAAATTGGTTTAGTTTTATTGATAATAATGTAAATTTGAATATTGGAAATGGTGGTCCGATTCCACTTTTATTAATGTTTGGAACTGCTAAAACTATTTTGTGGGATGATTTTGCATTAAATTACACCAATTTTGAGCCATCGATAAAATACAGTAATGGAACAGATGTCGATGTTCCAGAATGCCATGGCACTTTGTTGAAAGATTTAACAACTTTCTGTTTTCAACATTCTGATTCAGTTTTGGGTTGTGCTGACGATGGTAAATAGTTTTTGGTAATACCAATATGTGTTAAAATTTGCATATTCAGCTTCTACCGTACCATATACAGGTCATACAAGTACTATCACGGATACCACACCGACTGTATCAAATACACTATCAACACCAAAGACTATTTCATCAAGTATTTCACCGTTACCAACAACAACAAATAATCCAGTTTCAACTTCGACAACTTTGCTACCTCCAAATCCAATAATAATTAATTGCACAGATCCAACAAGTTCATTAAACAGTATTTATTGTAACCTAACAAATGATGTAATTTTCACCATTGATAATTGAAATTCAGTCAATATGATTTTTTTCAGGAAATCATTCCAACATCGGGAAATATTTCATCAATTACAAATGCGACCATTCAAGCAATAAATGCAACAAAAATGTCCCCTGAAGAAATTTATGCCGTGGCATATATCCTTGAACAATGTTCATTGATTACAAATCTAACTCAAAAGGTATAAAAATATATTATACCTTGTTATATTTGGTAACTCTAACATAATTATGCAAATTTTTAGGATTTTACTGGAATGGCACAATTATTTGATACCATAATGTTGGCTCCTGAAGAATCATATCAAAATGCCAATGATTATTCAAATGCTGCAAATTCTTTAATTTTAACGCTGAATCGAATGATGACAAATTCGCCTTCAGATGTCAAATATCTCGAAGGTTCAAATATTGCATTACTTGGAAAATCTTTAAATTGCCAATCCAATACAGATGCAGGTGGAATAACAGATTTGGGGAACAGTTTTACCGAGAATCTATCCCATGAAAAATTTGAAGCTTCAATTTTTATTAATTCTGAAACTGTTTGTACTGCACAAGGTTACTGTAGCTTAAAATAATGTAAATAAAATAAAAGTTACTGTATTTCAGCAACTCGACTATATTATACAATTTATCGAAATTCAAAATTTTTTGTTGGTGATAATGAAAAAGGAAATGGAATTATTTCAACTTATAAAATTAACAAAGTTTCAAAAAGTTTTACGACTTCTTCAAAAATGTTTGGGTCAACAACATCAAAGAAAGTGCTGGATTCACCTCGAAATTGTCAAAGAGGTTTCCACCAAACTGATGGAAGAGTTATTTCTGCAACGGCATTAAAAGGAACCCAAAAAGGATTTGAAAATATTCATAATTTTGAAATTAATAAAGATCCAAAAGTTATGGTTAGCATTAAATACAGCGAAGAATATGTACGTAAGTTTTAATTCTGGATAATGCCGCCTTTGATCTTTGCCGACATTTAAACTGATCCCTTTGATGTTGCCGACATTCCTGTAATTTTGACAAATAACTGTTACAGATTGGAACTCCATTACATGGAAAACTTAGAATTAGTTGGTGGGACCATTCCTTCAATCAATGGTCACCCCAAACATGTTCAGTCAAAAAAGAATCAAATTATTACATTTCTGAATGTTCACATTTAACTGATTTCACGTTACTCGTGGATGGCACAAGTCTTGATCCAATATTTTGTAATACCGCTTTACAAACTTTAAATTACTTTTTTGCAATTGGTTCAATTTTTGGTCTTTCTATTTTGTGTTTAATTTATTTAACAATGATGTTAGTTTTTGTTTTTTACAGAGCTTTTATAATTGTTGTAAATTACCATTACAGTATCCCAAAAGCATCAAATCTAAGGATCTCTCGAACAATATTCAAAATTATTCCAATCAGTGATATAAGTTTAATTTCAATGGTTTATACATTTATTTTATTAATGTTTTATTTCAATTTTACTGTATTTACGGATCAACGACACACAACTGGCCCAAATGGATGTGTGGCAGTTGCTGTAATTTCTTATTGGCTTTTAATGTCGTAAGTTTTGGTATTTATAATAGCCCCAGTTGGATCTAATTTGCATATTCAAAACATTGACTGAGATCGGAATGATTTAAAAACAGTGCAAGATACAGTATCCTTTTTGCCATCGATAAAGTTACTGTGAGACAACCATATTTTTAGATGTATTATTTTATCATTATTTAATTCATGGAGAATTATCAAAGAGCACGTAAAAGGTACAACAATGGATAAATTTTTTGGGCGAATTACAGTTGCAAAGGTCATTTATCCAGTCACATTTTGTACGTTTTAATTTTTATTTTATCCATATTCAAAATTTTTGTAATTTTAGTAATTTCAACTTTATTAGCCCTAATTTTTGGTGTTGCAACTTCAGGAGATTTCTTTTTTCGAAATGATTCGTTGTATGTTACAAAAAATTTTTAATGCCAAAAAATAATATTCAAATTATGCAAATTTTTAGATGTTGGGTTCGACCCGATTATAGACTTGCAATAATAATCCCTTTTACAATTTTGGGGTTAAGTGCGATTATTTGTGTTTTAATAATGACAATTCGGAGATTTCCAATTTTGGAAAAATATTTTGCCATTAATCGCGTAAAAACAATTAATCGACCAAATTCTCCAAATATTAAAACTCGATTATTTGTTTTATTTTTGACTCAATTTAATTTGGGTGCACCTTGGGTATATTTACGGCTGTAATTAAATTAAATGATTACGGTAACATTTTAGCTACTTCAATATTTTACCCTCTTTTCTCCTGAGGCTACTGTATGGCATTATTTATTTGTGATATTTAATGGTTCACAAGGAATTGTAATTTTTATTGCATTTATTTATCGATGTTATATGGAAGCAAAACTTCGAAAAGTAAAAGAAGAAACAATTAATGAATGGAAAAAACAACCTCGAATTCAAATTATTAATAATAATAACAATAATTTACAAAACCCTCAAATTATCAAAGAACATTCTGGAATTGGAAGACATGAAACAATTAAAATTGATGAAAATTGTATTCAAGCAATTTCAAGGGCTCCTAGTCAAGTTAAAGATCGCGAAGGAGAAGGACAACGCGGAAATATAAGTGCAAGAAATTTTGGGGTTAGAAATATTCAAGAATCTCAAAATGGAAATGTTAGAAACGGTTATTTGAACGTTGATGGTAATCTACAACCTGATCGAATTCGGATAGAAAGCATAAATTTTGATAATAATAGTATGATACAGTCTGAAGTTGAATCAATCAATAATCAAAATAATCCTAAAATGAAAAATCAGAATCATTTATCACCACCACCACCAGCAGCTGCAGTTGGAAACAAAGCAAGACATACTTCAGAAGGGTATTTAGCTGATACTTCTCAAGATGAAGATGACTCAAATTCTGTAAAAGTTTCTCCAAACTATTACTGTACAAATAATGAATCAGCAGTCAACTTACCAGATGTCGTCCCAAAAAAACAATCGAAGGATTTGCTTAAATTTGAATATATCATAGATCGAGTTGGATCTCGAGTGGTTCGAGTTTACAAAGATCCGGATCATTCACATTTTTATAATGATGGCCCTCCTCCGACATAAAAGTAGAAATATGTATATAACAATATTTTGTACATAATATTTTAAAAAATAAATAAAGATTTGAATTTTAAGTCCACAGATTCGCAACAAATTGGAGAAAGAATAATTACAGATATACATCTCTGTGAATAATATTAAATTTGGTAGAATCAATTAAAATCAATGTTTTGTAACATATTTATTGCCACAAAAAAATTACGATTTTTACAGTGAAAAACAAAATATTTTAAAAAACGCATTTGATTTTTTTAGATTTTTTGATGTGATGTAATCGTGTCGTAACTTGGTGGAGCAGAATCCTTGAAACCTGGTAAAATGGAAGAAAAATATTCTGGCGGAGGTAAATCAATCTTAAAATTATCATCAAAATTTCAGCAGAAAAACATTTACCTCAAAGTTTTCATTTTTTGTAATTTTTAAAGGTGCACAATTTAAAATTGCTGTATTATAATTTGGCAAATTTTGGATTGAAATATTTTCCTTGTTTTCAAAGTTTTCATAAAAATAACTTTGATCAATAGCTACGGTATAAATAAATGGTACATTTGTTGTTGACAATGGTGGAGTTTCTGAAACAACGGAGAGCTGATCATCATTTTCATTTGTTGTCGTCGTCTTAGCTTTAATAATTCTTCCATAAAATGCATAACAGAAGAATAATAAAATTGCAAAAGACGCTAAAGTTGCAAAAATGATAAGGGAAACGGGATTAATATTGTTACACTGAAATTTTAAATGAGTCAAAAAGCTGTTAAAAAATATATCGTGTTATCAGCAAGTTTTATTAAAAACACAATAAAGTGTTCTATCAGAATCCTTAAATTTTGAATCTCGGCTAAAGTTTTGGGACACACTTTACTTTTGTATTATACATAAAAGGTTACTTACTTTTAAGTTTTGTATAAAAGCAAAAAATATCACTAACATAAAAAATAAAACACATGTTAACATTCCTGCATACATTTTTTTAAATTACAAAAATTTAAAATTTCTTTTTTTTCAAAACTTGATTCAACTTGGATACTAATTTTTAGAGAAATTTTAATTTAATTAATTTTTTGTGTGCAAACAACGGAAAAAAGAGTCCAATGACGTACCTGCTATTTTATAATAAATTTTTATTCTGATATTTTATTCTCATTGTTTTAATGTTTTTCACAGTCATTATCTGCAGAAAAAAATTAAACTACAAAAATACAAAAAAACAGAAATAAAAGTAGGCTTCTACAAATCGCACCCAAAATAATTTCACATTTTATTTTTTATTTAAACTTGGCAAAACTATTAACAAATTTTCATGGTGTTGAAAGAATTTAAAAACTTTGATAAACTTTGTTTAAACATAATTTCGATATGGTTTTATAATAATCAATGCCGCAATTGGAGTACAAAGAGAAGTCCAGGGGAAGAATAAAGATAAAATTAATGAAAATTCATTGCTTTTGATTTTTAGCAAACTTTTAATAAATAAAAGTAAAACAGGTACACTGCCAATTAAGGATGGTCCGATGGCCTGAAAATTTTTTTAAAAAATAATAATCAGCAAGAATCAAAATTCTGAGTACAGAAAAATTTGATATCAGGTTTGACATTCTGATGTCGAAACTTTTGTATAATATTAAAAAAATCATTATGATTTTGAATTTCGATTTTACAGAGCCTTGATCATTACTAAATTTGCACAAAATTGTTAATAAAAATAAACCTGGATTAAAAGAGTCCTTTGAATTTGTTTATGAAAGATTTTTGGGCTTGTTACATTATTATTACTGCCAATATGAGTTTTAAGAGTTTTGGAAATTTGTTTACTGTAATAAAATATTAAAGTATATTCAATGATGAAAGCAATAAACACAAAAGCCACAATAAATGCAAATGAAATGGAGAACTGAAAAACTAGAGAGTTATTGAAAACAATCATTTCGTTTCTAAAAACGCACAATCTGATTTGTCACAGTTAACGGAAATCGGCCGTATTCTGCTTTCCAATAATTTATTAAAAGTATTGTTTCAGTATTTTCAAGACCTTCCAAATAAAATTTCAAAAATAAAAGAAAACAGATAATAAATGTAATAAAAAGTAAAAAATATGGAAGAAACAAATTTCGATAAGTCATAATTTTTTGCCTAAATTAGTTAATATACTGTTATCTGACGGGGACCTTTTTCAAAGATTTACCTGCAAATTATCAGGTACCGTATATAATACGATACAGTAATTGATAACATTGTTGTAAGAAGTAAAGCTGCAAAAAGAGAAGCAAAATAACTTGCAAGAATTTTATTAAAAAATTCCAAAGAACCAAAAAGATCCCCAAAAACAAAATACAAACTTCCTTCAATTTGAAAAATGTGCTTAAAAAATTAATTGTTTTAATTGGCTAAAAAAGTATAACTTACAGGTGCCACAATAAATGCAAATGAAATGGAGAACTGAAAAACTAGAGAGTTATTGAAAACAATCATTTCGTTTCTAAAAACGCACAATCTGATTTGTCACAGTTAACGGAAATCGGCCGTATTCTGCTTTCCAATAATTTATTAAAAGTATTGTTTCAGTATTTTCAAGACCGTCCAAATAAAATTGTAAAAATAAAAGAAAACAAATAGTAAATGTAATAAAAAGTAGAAAATATGGAAGAAACAAATTCCGATAAGTCATTATTTTTTGCCTAAATTAATTAATATACTGTCATCTAACAGGGGCTTTTTTCAAGGAAATACCTGCAAATTATCAGGTACCGTATATAATATGATACAGTAATGGATAACATTGTTGTAAGAAGTAAAGCTGCAAAAAGAGAAGCACAATAACTTGCAAAAATTTTATTAAAAAATTCCAAAGAACCAAAAAGATCTCCAAAAACAAAATACAAACTTCCTTCAATTTGAAAAATGTGCTTAAAAATATTGATTTATCGATTTTTCGAAAAAACAAAAAACTTACAGGTGCCACAATAAATGTCACAATTGAAACAGAAATATCCAAGAGGCTCGTTGGAACAAGAGAATAATTTATATGAATTAAATTTTTAGTTTTTACAGTTTTTATTGAAATTAAAAGCAAAATGTTGCATAAAATTGCAATTACCGGAATTAAAATATCATTAAAATATACTATTTGAAGTAAAACTGACATGTCAAAATAAAAAAGATATTATATTCACAAAAATTTAAATGTTTAAATTTCTTTGTTAGACACCTTTTTAAAAGACAGAAAACTTATGACAATGCCAAACAATTTTCATTCCTAATTTTTAAAAAGAAAAGATTTCTTCGAACATTACTTCCGTCAAATTAATTTACTCACTTTTTTAATCAATGTTTTCAACTATATTTTTTCAAGCGTTCTAAATGCCGAACATTTCTTAAAATTCAAACATGCATATATTAATAAGAAAAATTTGTTTTAATTTTCAAATGCACAGCTTAATTAACCATGGCATTGTGAAATATTTGCATGGGTAAAAAATTCAAAGTTATTCTTTGAGAATCTTTAAAAAAGAAACGTTTTTCTTTGTAAAAATCAGTGTTACAGATTTTCCTAAAATGGAGGCGCCGACGCCGGCGTCGACGCCAAGTGACGCCGGAGAGGATTTTTTCAAAGTCGAAAAAAATTTCTCAAAATTATTATTAAAAGGTTGGAAATGTATATTTTTATTAATAATATCATTAATGATGCATGTTAAATGGTAAATCTAATAGTAAAGCTGAACATTAAAACTTTTTGTGTAAAAAAACTGTCTCCGGCGCCTCGGTAACACTGATAAAAATTTAAAAAAAGTAGTTTTTATAAAACTCGATGAATCAAATTATTGGGCTATCAAATGTTTGCCGAAGTAATAAAAAATTTTCTGATAATTTTTTTTATGATTTCGAAAGACTTCAAATTATTATATTTTGATGCTGATTTTATTTTAAAAGTCGCTTTCGACTTTAAGATTACCGAACGAAACATGCTCAAATAAGAAAAGTGACCACCCTTTTAAATCCTTTTTTGGAAGAACTTTCGTAGTTGGGTATCCATAGTTTTTATTTCAAAAATAATATAGAATTAAAAAAACTACAGTAACCATATGATTACATAATATTATGTTTGAAAAGCTAATAAATCTCATTTAAAACATATTATCAACATTTTTATAGTAATAAATTATAATAGTGTGCCATTGTAAACCCGTAATTTTACAACCAGATAAAAAAGATGTACGTTCAATTTTGCTTGGATTTTGATTTATATAGGAAGCAATGGCATTTAAAATTTTTTTTTCCCAAAAAATCTTATTGCAAAATGTTAATTTTTACGGTCACAGATTAATTAAAAGTTCAAATTTCCTCAAACTACTATATTATGCATCACTAAAAATGACTAAGTGTTTTTTTTGGTGGGTATTTTTTGTGGGAAGAAAAATTACTTCTTCATCGTTGTTCCTATAATAATGAGTGTCAAAACAATAACTTTTACTACGTATTTCACATATATATTGTATAAATTTTTGTTGTTGGTTTTAGAAGGCGTTTTTACAATTATTACTATATAAGCAGTAATTGTAAAAACATGTTTTTGTTCTACTTATTGTTAATATACTTCTTTCTCTCTAAAACAATAATTCACAATTTCATTCTTAATATACTGTAATAATGGAGTGGATTGACTATTTTAACTTGTTAATTCTTATCCATTTAATTCTACAGTTGTTTTTTGCTATTTATATTTCATATAAATCATTTCGGCTTCTCAGAATCAAAGAAATCTCTTCAAAAGCTTCTCCAACATTGATACTGTATTTTTATTTTTTGACAACTTTGGGCTCACTGTTGGCTATTTATTCACTTTATGCATTGATCTTTTGGAGACCCGATATTGTGTTAGCTGATCCTGCAACCCTGTATATTTTTGGGTTTTTTCCATGGATTTTAATTTCTATGAATTCAGTAATAGAATTTTGTCTTTGTCTTGAAAGAATTTTTGTTGTTTCTTTTCCGTATCAATATTTGGAGAAGTCAAAGAAGCTTATGTCCGGAGTGACATTTATCCTACTGATAATTTGCATAACATTAAATATTTGGTTGAATGATTTAGCAAAACTTCCAAAACAGCCTCAACCAATTTGTCGATTTTTTACTTGTTTTACAGTATTTATGCCAAAACCATTTTTACTTCCCTACAAAATTGTTGTTTCGATTTTGGAAGGTGCTGCGGCAATTTCTCTCCTCTTTATAGTCAAATTTAAAACTCTTTCATCAATTTATGCAAACAGTAAATCTCGAAATCATGCAATGTTAATTATCATTTTTACAACAATTTTTTGTGAATTTACTCCAAATTTAATTGATTTAATTATTTCTTCTGTAAGTTTTTATTTATTTAAAGGGCACATCAGAAATATGCAAAATTAATCCTACTTTTTTTAGATTTTTGATGGGATGTCTTTGGTATTTTATATTGGGCCTTATGTTACTACATTCAGTTGCATCAGCATTACAATAAATATTTTAATGTTTTGCAAAGTTTTTAACAAACGTCCAATTAAAACAATTAAAATAATTTCAATTCCAGCAACAATCACTTCTCGAACAAAACGTTTAACAAATAATTTTTTTAAAAAGTAATTTTAATTAAAATGAATAATTTTTTATGTTTGATTTTTTTGGTGATACATAAAAAACTTTTCAAAAAAATAAATATGTTTCTAATTTTTCATGAAAGTATACCATAGGAAACGACTTTGGCATTCTCGATGCTCTAAAAACGGCATTTTGCCGAATTTCGAAGTATTTTTTTCCAGCTTCTTAAGCATGGTCGAAAATATGGGTAAAATAAAAAAATATACGATTTTTTGGCGGTGCAGGTACATAGTTTTAAAAGTTTTAGTGGAATGCGTTTTAAAAAAGTGGTGGCAGCAGGGTTTGTTTGTCCTTGCGCGAAAAGTTCGCTCCTATTTTTTTATCCTCAAATTTCCTTCTTCTTTTTTTTGACGTCATCATTTTTTTTATTTGAACGTTCAAATTAGACCCTTTCATTCTAAATCTTCTCATCTGCTGATATCTCTTTTAATCATGTCTGGGATGCATTTTCTTATTGGATGCCGAACTGATAATTTTGTTATCCTCGCTTCGGATAAAGCTGCATTTGCACATGGAGCTATTAGTGTCTCAAAAGGTTTGTAATCATTTTTTATCCCTCTGAATTATTTATTAATATCTGTTTTATCATTTTAGATGATAACAAAAATGTTAAACTTGGTGATAAATTATATATGAGCTGCATTGGTGAAGCTGGTGATGTCAACAATTTCAGTGATTGGGCACAAAGAAATCTTAGCTTGTACAAAATGCGAAATTCCTACGAACTTAGTCCTTATGCAACTCATTTTTGGCTCCGAAAATCCATTGCTGAAGCATTACGATCTGAAAATTACTGGCGTGTTGATGTTTTACTTGGTGGCTATGATGACAAGGAAAGCAAGGCATGGCTTAGCTCAATTGATTATTTGGGAAATGGTATCGCTCAACAGGTATGTATTTTTTGATTACTTTTGCGTTAATAATTTTTCTTTTTTTTTAGAATTATCTCTTCCGTGGTTTTACTGGTCGTTTTTGTTATGCTATTATGGATACTCTTTATCGTCCAGGTAACCTTTCTCTCTATTGTCTTTCCTAAAGATTAAATGCTTTTTTAGATATGACAGTCGAACAAGCTATGGATGCTGTTAAGCAATGTATCAAAGAATGCAAGAAACGTTTTGTCGCAAATCTACCAACGTTTAATGTTCTCATCATTGACAAAGATGGAAGTCATCATGGCGAAGATATTGTTGCTGAATAATTTATTGTTATTTATTTTGTGTAGATTTTGTTAATGTACACTTTTTTGGACTGTAATTTACATGTTTTAATAAATATTTGTGTTCAATTCAGACAATCTTTGTTCTTTTGAAATATCGTATTTAAGAATTGTGTGTCATGTTCACGATTAACTGTTATATGTAGAAGGCAACATTATGAAAATTAGACTCGTCTCTACTACTTCGTCATCTTCTGCAAAGAGAAAAAGATAGGAATTTGGTGTTGACGTTAAGCTAATAATTTTTCTGTTGAAAAAAAACTTTTATTGATTAACATTTTCTTTTCTAACTTTCTTTCTTCTTTCAGCAAGAATGTCAAACTTAACTGAATTCAAAGAGAAACTTTTTGATCTAAAAGAAAGTCAAAATCTTCAACAATGGTGTAATTCTGTCAACGAAATAATTGGATTATATGATCTTGATGATGAAGAAATCCATCAAACAATTCTTGATACACTTCCACATGAACTTATTTCACGTACAGATGCTATGAATCTTCAAGCTGAATCTTATCCTGATCTTCTTCAAGCTTTACAAGATTCTGAATTTTCAAAGAATTGCGGAAATTTATTCAAAGAAATTTCAAGTAATAAAGAAATGGATTCTGAAAAATTTGAAGAACTTTTTGATAAACTTCAAGCTGAAACTCGTTCTGCTCAAGAATTAAAGCCCTTTTTGGCTGCCTTTGCATTACAAGATGATCAACGAAAGAGAAATGCTATCCTTGAATGTTTATCTAAGTTTCCTGGAATTACATATGAAGATGCTGTAATGAATGTTGCAGCTGATAAGAATTAATTTCGTAATGTATAATTTATTACTTGTAAATGGTTTCATTGTATTTTAACTCTGTCTATAATAAATTGTAAAATATATATTTTATAAGTGTTGTGTTCAAAACGCCATTATCGATATCGATCTACCTTTTTGCTATCATATTTACTCACCAACTTGTTTTTTTCGTTAGTACGGATACTGTATATCCAATACCGTCGATTAAAAAGTATTGTATAATTATGATCAGCAGCATCAATAAGCAAATTTTCATTGATTATCAGCAATGCATGCATATGCTTATCAGCTGCTGCTTTCCAAAAGAAAACATCAGCTACCTTTTTGCTCTCATCTTTTTCAACTTTAAAAAAGGCAATCGATATTTATGGGACGTGTATCAGCAGCAAAAAATATTAGTCCAAGATGGAGTGAAGTTACAACTGCCCGAAAGCAATCTTCTGATATCCGATCTTATGATGCAGAATCGGTTATTAGAAATGAGAGAGTTTATTTGCATATTTTGGATTATGAAGCCCGAGAATTTACTGGATTAACAACTTATCATGGCATGGTTCGAATTTATAATTCAAATACATGGCCATCAAGAATATTTTGGTGTGTTGTTGTTGTTAGTTGTGTTTCAATGTTTATGATTCATGTAGGAAACTTCTTTTAAAGTTAGAATAATTAGGGGCTAATTTAGTGTGGAATAATGTTATATGGATATCATCGAAAACCAACGCTGACCCAAGTTAATGTTATAATACCCCCTGAGGGGATTGTGTTTCCTGAGATTACACTTTGTGGATTAAATCCGGTAATGGAAGAAAAAGTTAAAAGTTTGTGCTTCTTTTTAATCAAAAACTTGTTAAATAATTAAAATTGTATAGATTGGAATATGTCCAAATCAGTGCTAAATTATTTGTTAAAATCTTTTGATAGAGAATCAAGTGACAGAGAAACAGTTTTAATTCATCAACATCATGATCTTCAAGCTTATCTTGATAATTACAAAACAATAAATAATAAGAATTTTCAATTACTAGAATTTATTGATTCAACAAGGTAGAGTTTTTTTGATACTGTAGCTTCAAGATATTTCGGATGCTGTAGCCTTAGTTGTAAATGCACAAATTTTTGCGTTTTGTTACCGTAATTTGTTTATTATTATTTTAGTCCATCCTGTTCAGATCTTGTAAAATCTTGTTTTTGGGCAGGACAAAGAATACCTAATTGTTGTACATTCTCTGAGGCAATTTATACCGAATATGGAAAATGTTATAAATTCTCGAATACAAAACTTCAAAGAAAACAATGGTTCAGTGGATATAATTATGGATTTGAAATAATTGTTGATACAAAATCTGATCAATTATTTGAACAGCTTGATTTGGATCCATTTGCAGATATTAGGATTCGAATTTTTATTCATAATGAAACACAATTTCCACAAATGATTGGAGGTGGAATTTTAGCCCCTCCAGGGATGCGAATGTACGCCGGGATGGAAAAGAAAGAGGTAAAATAAATTTATTGATTGATTATACTGAACAAGTATGGTATCAGTGTCACATCTACAGTATTCACTTTTATCATTGACATAATTTTTATTACTGTAGCAATAAGATGTACAGTATGCATCCAATTTTTAATAATTTATAATCTACAGTATACTCCAAATTTAATATCATTTTTAGTTAAAACTTTTACCAAACACTGACTGGGGTGTCTGTCAAAAAGAATGGGATGAAAAAATTCATGGTAAACAACTTTTAAATTTTTCATATTCTGCAAATCATTGTGAAATGAATTGTCGCTTAAATTTCTTTGTTGAAAACTGTAATTGTGCACCAGTTTATTTAAATTTTAACAAAATTTTTGAAACTTGTGATCCAATTCAGCTGACTTCTTGTGAAACAAAAGGTTCGAAACTTTTTAGTAATTTTTTGTTAAATATTCCAAATTTACAGTAAATAAAACATTTCAAAGTGAAGCATGTAATTGTGCTGTTGAATGTGAAAAAAGTGAATACGATATTCAAATTAGTTATTCAAATATGATGTTTACTGTCGAAGATCGGGAGGTGATGAAGCTGGAAGGAAAATCTTTGGAATATGCAAAGTAAGGAATTGATTGCATCATTCTTTGAAATTTTGTATTAACTGGAGTTTTTAGGGAAAATTATGTAAGCGTAATGATTTATATGAGAGAAATTTCATATGAATTACATGAACAACAACGACAAATGCAAACTGCAGATTTGTTGAGTTTGTTTTTGATTACAGTATCCTTGGCTTTATTCAACCTTTTTTAGGTAACATTGGTGGAAGTATGGGACTGTTTTTGGGAATGTCTACCGTAACCATGTTAGAAGTATTTATATTTTTATTCAAATCTGTTTGGGGTACTGTAAATAAAGATCGCCAGAAGCAATTTGTTAAATCTGTGATTGAGCAAGATGAACAGGATCAACAAAATGTTGTCCTTGTTGAAGAGAATTTTGATGACGATGAAGAAGATGAGCTTGAAGAAGGTGATGAAATGGCAAATTTAGATGCCGATGATGAAAGCAATGTTGAAGAAGGGCAACCATTTGTTCGAAGGCCTTCAACTCTATTTAAGCGTCGAACAAGTCGTCCCCGAAAATCATATTCAATAATTCTTGATGATCGAAGAAGTATTCCTCAAAATAATCGCCGATCCTTAACTGATGCGATTCATGCCGCTCGAAAACAATCAACCGCAAAAGCCACCATGCCAGTTCATGCCAAAACTTTGGACCTTCCAAATGTTGGACCCCGAAAATTAAGTAGTCATAGACTTTCAGTTTTTTATGACCCAAATAATCGAAGGCCATCGAAGACAGAAATTTTTCGGCAAGCTCGAAAACCATCTGTTCAATTTTTAAATCCTGGAATATCAGTTCTTCGACGGCCAAGTTATCAATCAAATCATGGTGATGAAATTCATCTTCATGTTGATAAACAAAAGCTCTCACTTGCCCCAGGGGCAATGGCAAGGAGAAAGTCAACAGCGTACACAAATTCATTGTTGTAAATTTGAATACATTTGTACATCTTTTTTATATTTTTAAAAATATCTTTATTAAATAAACTTTCACTTTTTCCTTATTTCTATTTGGTTCCATTAAAAATGTTTGTTTCCATTCCTTTTTGGTCGTTCATGGATGAAGAGGTCCATTTTTATGAAAGACACAGAAAAAATCAAGGAAAAAAGCTGCCGATCGAAAGAAGAAAAAGAAATTTCCTGTTTTGATGTAATCCTTCCATTTTTTTGGAATTTGTTTCATTACTGAAATGAATAAAAAATGGAAAAGTTATTACTTTTTTGATTTCGTTTTTGTTTCACTTTTTCTTCTTGATGTGTTAAGCTTGGATTCACAAGTTTTCATTCGTCAAAGATGGACAAGCTTTTTTTGAAGTTGTTTTAAAAAATCCGGAAAGTTTCCAAATTTGTTTCATTTTGCCTTTTTGAGTTTCATTCATTTTTTTGAAAGAAACATGTCGAATTAGCTACTTCAAATAACCTCTAAAAAGTATAAATTACTCATTTTTGAAACAAGTTATCCCATGATTCACCTCCTTTTGATGCTTCAAGTGCAGGTTCAAAATTTGTTGCACGCTTATTATCTATTATATTATCTCATTATTTTTTTAATTGTGTGCACTTTAGAATTTTACTAATAACCCCTTTTCCATTTATTTATCCCTAAAAAACACGTTTGAATTAAAACATTTTTTAACAAATTGCATAATTGCGCCGATAACTAACTTTTGTTTTCTCCTTTCCTTTCATTTTCCCCTGTGGCCACCACAAACAATAAAAAAGCTTGTTTCATTTCTAATAATTTTATCCCTCCCAAAATGAAATGAAATCATATTTTCACTTTTTTTCTTAACCCTTTTTTCAAAAGCTTCTTTTTCCTTGATTATCTCATATTTGAAACAAAATACCCTAAGGGCATAAAATTTGGATCTCTTCAAGGCCATTTCATTTGAACACCTTTTTATATCTGCTTTATGAAAGATTTCTATTGTTGTCAAAAAAAAGAAAAACGAATATATAAAAGTCACCTTTTTCTGTTTTATTTCCTTTCCGCGTGTCCTAGGCTTTTGGCTAGCTTTTGCCCTAAAGGATCAAAATCAGATTTCTTTGAATAACATTAAAAAAAGGTTTCCTTCCTCTTCTGTTGCGGCCCTTGAATTAAAAAGACGAACATGGTCTCATTCAATGTTGGAATGGGGGGATATAATATGGCTACTGGTTTTGCGCTTTTGACTTTGCTCTTCTTCTTTTTTTTCCTCTTCATTCATTCAATTAAATGAATTTTGCTGAGCAAAAAAATCTAAAAAAGGGATCAATTATTGCGGTTTTATTCATGACTTCGGAATTGTCAGTGTTCTAATCCTGAAACCTTAAAAAATATATTTAGTAAATTCAATATGGTACTGTAACTATGTTTTACATTTCTTATATAAGATTACAGTTTTTTGCTTTAAAAATTTGTGTTCTTTTTAGACTCTTTAATCATGTTCATTTCTTTTCATCCTCTTTTATGTTTACATAAATCCAAAAAACGCAATAAAAACTGTGCGAACTTTTTTTTAATTTACGCAATCACAGAAGGTTTTAATTTTTTATTTGTAAAAAGCTTTTAACAAAAATTCACGTGAAAATAGAAAAACGGGATTTTAAAGTAGTCTCGTAAAAATTTTGATGGATTTTAAATCAATTTTAACATCGTTTCTCATTAATTTTTTTAAGGTTTGATTATCAAACTTTGATAACACATTTTTAAGAATTTCAATCGCGCATTTCTGTGATTTTTTTGTTTTCAACAATCATTTTTTATGATCAATTTTAATCATTTTTTGTTTTCAGGGTTACGATATTTTTTGCAATGTACGGTTATTAAAATATATATATTTAATAATTAAAATTTGTTAAACTTATTATTTTTTCAATTTTATTAAATTCAATTAAAATACTTATATCTAAGTTTTTATGATGAAGTTATTCAAATTTGGAGAATTGAGTACAGATGTTGAAAGTGGTGAAACCCCATTTGTTCGAGGTTTATCGTATTGTTTTGAAAAATTAGCGATACAAATTGTTAAACGACCATGGACATTTATTTTTATTAGTACTTTTATAACTTTGATTACTGTAATTCGAATTCCATTTACACCAATGACAAATGATGTCAGTGATTTTACGCCCGTTGAAGCTCGAGCAAGAAAAGAAGTTGAAGTATGCAAATTTTAGTAGAATGAAGGAAAATATTTGATAGCTATTAAATTTATTTTAGAGTTACAAAGCCTTTTTCTCCAACAAAGGAACGCCGGTTGCTTTGTATGCTTTAATAACAGCAAAAAATAATACAAATATGTTTGGAATTAATCAACTTGCTGATGCCGTTACAGTAATGGATTTAATCAATGACAAATTTACAGTATACAATTCAAAGAAAACCAAAAATGAAACATTTCGAGAATTTTGTGGAAATTTTTGTACTTTAAATGAACCAATTCGACATTTTTATGTAACTATTTTCTATTTAAAAAAGCTACTACAAGAATTTTATTAATAAAAATTTTTAGAGTGGATTATTGGTTGAATCTCAATACAAAAATACGCCTTCCGCAGATCACATTGATCTTGGATATCCGATTACGACAGTCCTGGGAAGGCAACTTCGAATGGATCCAAATTTTTTTGGTGTTAAAGTTGCAATTCCAAAAGACCTTACAACAACCACAGAATTTTCAAATGAAACTTTAATTGTTTCTGTGAATGAAGTTCGATCAAAAAATGGTCATTCTATTTTTGATCAAAATATTGTTTGTTTTGCACCTTCTTCAAAGTATATTCAAATGATGTTCTTTTTAGCCGCAACTGCCAAATAATATTCGAGGAATATCCATGATTGGATTACAATTTCGTGCTGAACGACCTGATGAAATTTCAATGGAAGAAATCAAAAATTGGGAACTTTCAGTTGTTAAATTTTTTCAGCAGTAAGTTTTTTTTGCAAATTTTAAAAAAACTTCAAACTTCAAAAAAAGAACCTTAAAATTTTTCAAATTTAAACAAAATAAAAATGTTACAAGCTCTTAGTAAGGCAACGGTATTTAACACCAGAGGCCATGTGGAAGCAGGTACTTTGTGATATATGCAGACATAAACGCCGAGCGAAGCTATCTGACCTCTGCTCGGAGCTGGGCTGCAAACTCATTGGGGGACTCGAACCATTGACATTCTGCTCGTTAAGCAGCCGTGGTAACCACTACACTATCAGATCAATGCATAGGAGGCCAAAGAAATGCATTGACAAAAAAACGCTCGCAAAAAAAAAGAAAACAAAAAAGTGCAAGCATTTTTTTGAAAGCATTTTTTTTAAATTTTATTAAAAATGTTAAAATTAAATTACAGTAATAAAAAAAATATGGTAAAAATAACGAAAAAATCAAATAAATTTCTTTTTTTCAGTGAATTCAAAAGTGATTATGTCAAAGTTTTAATTCTAACAGAATCACATTTGACGGAAGAAATTGTAACAGCTGGATTAACAATGATTCCATTTTTACTTGTTGGTTTTATAATTATGGCAACATTTTCTTCGATAACCATGAGTTTAGCCGCTGTTTACATGAAACAAATGCATTACACAAAAGTAGTTTTTATACATTTTTGGGAAATTTTAAAAACAAAATTTTAAAGATAATTTTGGCGATAATGGCTTGTATTATTCCATTTATGGCTTGTGGGACTTCTTTTGGGCTTCTATTTTATCTTGGATTCAGATTCGGGACAATTTTGTGTGTTACGCCATTCTTGGTTTTGGCTATTTCTGTTGATGACGCATATTTAATGATAAATTCATGGCAAAGAATTAGAAAAGAGTATACACAATTTGAAGATTAAATTTGCATAATCCAAAAAATTTTAGAAAACTCGAAATGGCTTCATCATTAGATGATGATGAAACACTGAAATCAATTTTATCAGAAGTTTTTATTGATACTGCCCCATCCATCACAATCACAACTTTAACAAATGTTTTGGCCTTCGGCGTCGGGGCATTGACCCCAACCCCTGAAATCCAACTTTTTAGTATCGGAAATGCCGTGGCAATTATTATTGATTATATTTATCAGGTTTTGTTTTGTCACCTACCGTAATCATGTTATTATAATTTTTGTAGTGGACAGTTTATGGTTCATTTATGGCAATTTACGGTAAAATTGAAATATCTGCCAATTCCGGCAAAATTGCCAAAGATGACATTGAAAAAGAAGAAATTGAATCAGAAAATAAAACAAGAGAAAAATTTGTTAAAGGATGTAACGGGTAAGCATTTTTGTTCAAATTTTGAATTATTCAAATTTTTTCGTGGATTTAGATTTATTAAATCCTACAGTAAATGCCTTACAAATCCATTTATCAGTTCATTGATTATGGCATTATTGGCTGTATATTTTTACATTTCTCTCTACGGCATTTTTAATACTCGTGCTGAACTTCAACCTGAAAAATTATTTTTAAAAACTTCTGATGTCCTTGAGGTACGGTAGTTTTGAGCCTAAAAATTAATTGCTTACAGTAATCTATCTCCTTTTAAGATTTTACATTTACGAAATGAATATATTATGCCATTTTATGCTGTTTGCATGGTATTTGTAAATAATCCTGGAAATCTTTCAAATCCTTTAACCGTTGCAAAATGGAATAATTTAGTTGCCGATTTTGAAGAGCTTCCGTCATCACTTGGAAAATTTTCAACAAAATATTGGATGCGAGATTATCAAGAATTTATTCAAAATGCCGAAGAAGCTGCCCGTCTCGTTTCAGAAGAGGTTGAAGATTTAGAGCTGGAAGGCCGAAAAAAGAATGAACTTCGACAATTCTTTGAATGGCCAGAATTTCAGCACTGGCATGGTTTTGTTAGTATTTCGAATGATCAAAGGTATGCATAAAATATATGAGATTAAAATTAACATAAGAATTATAGTGGAGAAATGAACTTGGAAAAGTTTTTCTTTACGGTTGCTTCCTTCGGTCCAGAATTGAAAGAATGGTCAAACCGGGCAAAGTTGTTAGAAGAATGGAGAAAAGTTGCAGATTCGGTTTGTTTTTATCCAATATTAACAATTATGCAAATTTTTCATTACAGTACCCAGAGCTAAACGTTACCATCTATGAAGATGATGCCAAATTCCTTGACTTAATCCCAACAATGATTCCCCAAACAGCACAATCAAGTTTTTGGACATTTGTTTGTATGATTCTTGTTTGCCTTTTGGTAATGACTCATCCGGCTACTGTAATTGTTGCATCTTTAGCAATCTTTTCAACCTGCATAGGTACATTGATTGATTTTATTTGATATTTAATTATTCAATATTTAAGGTGTATTTGGATTTTTATCCCTTTGGGGCATTGAACTTGATCCAATTGTTATGTCCTGCGGGATTATGTCTATCGGATTTAGTGTGGATATCCCAGCACATATCGCATATCACTTTTATAAATCTGGCCTTGGCAAACATGGTTCAGCTTTAACTGTCCCGGAAAGAATTGAACATACCCTAATTTCGGTTGGATTTCCGGTAATTGAAGCAGGAATTTCAACGAATATTTGTGTTTTGACTCTTTTATTCGTGGATTTGCATATGGCACAGGTATTTGTTAAAACAATGGTTTTGGTGGTTTCAATTGGGCTTATTCATGGACTTGTAATTATTCCTGTTGTTTTTTATTTACTTTCAATTCTTCCAAATCCATGGAAGCCTAAAACTCCAAAATTTCATGATTCGGCAAAAATGAGTTCTGCTTCAACGGCTGCAATGATTTATACTGTAGAAAAATAATAAAAAAGAAATAATAATTTAGGATTTTAAATTTACATATTGTACATAGTTTGACTTTACTAATAGGAAAAGATTAAAGCTTGGGTTACTTTATTTTGCAAAAACACCAATGGCATGTGCCATCAGTGCCATTGGCATTTAATAAATTATTCAAGCTTTGTCTTTCTTCAAATCTCTTTTTTATCTCTCTTTTTTGACGTTAATTTTTACGGGTATTTTTTGCTTATATTTTGAAAATCTATTCTTGTCGTTCATTTTCTTTCTAATCTTTTGCTGGTATAATAAAAAAGGATTATTATTATTTATATTAAGGATTAAATACTACATATTTTTGTAATTAAAATGTTGAAGAAGGACGCGATGGCACAGTTGATGCAAGTTGATATGCCCGGGCATAGGATTCTGTAACAGCATTACAAAATTCTCTCCAATTTCGATTTAAAACTGCATCGGCGCGTTTTCTGAAAAATGGTTTTTATTGATTTTTTTATCTTAATTGTACAACAAATTGGATACTGTAGATCCGAGCTTTACAAAATAGAAATTTCGATCTTACAGTACTCTAATATCATATTTAAAATGAGTATAACCTTGTTTGAAACAAATATGCAAAATTAAGAAAAATGTTAAACGAAAAACATACTGAACTTGTCGAAGTCGTTCATATCTTTCTGTTGGGATCATTCGTGGCGTGGATGGTCTTTGTCCAGTTGTTGTTTTATCCCCTGAAGAACTTTGATCATCCGAAAATTCTCGAATTGGTTGTGGATCACTTCCATCTTTTCTAAACATATTTGATCGAATCCAATGCATATTTGTTGTATCAAATTCATACCTAAAATATTTAACATTTATTTAAAATTACCGTAATCGCAAAGTAAAGCTTACACTTTAACCAAATTTTTGCTGAATGTTACTCGTTTACTTCCATCATTTAATTCTTTCCCCTCTGAATCAAGCCTTGGTGGGAGATAAAAGTAATCTTTGTTATCTTCTTCTTCTTCACCATCATCATGATCATCATCATCATGAAAAACTTTATCCCTTTCATCTTCATCATCTGTGTCGAAAGTTCCAGAATCACTGGAATAAACTTTCTCTTTTTCTGATCCGCTTGAAAGAAGTTCTGGGCATTCTGGGGAAGTCGGGGATGAAGAAGGTTTTACAATATTCAAAGCAGCTGGAATCCTTTTTGTCTTTTTTGTCATTGATGGAATTGGAAGTGGTTCAGTGACATTTGAACGCCAATGATCAGCCATTTTTCGAAAATGATCATCCATTGGATGTTCCCAAGATGATTGACCAGTTTTTCGATTCACAAAATAAAAATCTCCGTCTTCTGTTTCACTGAAAAATTATTTGGTGTATTATTTGGGATACAGTAATCTGCATATGAAAGTTAGATACGGTAATTCAAAACGTTTTGTTAATTAGCAAAAAAATTTTTAAACTTATTTGATAATTTAAAATGAGAAGTGAGTCGGTCATTTTTGATCTACTTCGAAAAGCGGCATTTTTCATTGATCTTTTAAAGTGGCGATTTCGATCATAGAAAAAATGACATAACTTTGCCTCTGGCTTTAACGCCAATGTCGGGATCGCAACCACACAGTTTCAAACGCAAATTTTTCTTTTTATATTAATTTGAAAAAGTGAAATAAAATTTTTGCAATCGAATCAAAAGCAAAAAATGGGCGGCAGCAAACAAAAATTAGCAAAAAACAAAAAAATGAACGTCAGCAATTTTTTGTTGCTGCTAATATTTATAAAAATAAATAAGCTATTTTTATTCCCTCCAAAAAGAAATAACACGCTTAGCCTTTTTTGAGAATTCTTTGACGTGCTTTTTATTCCTTTTTGCCATCAAAAAACGACAACAATTCTCTTTTTCTCACATGGGAAATCCTCAATTATTAAACCGCTTTTTTTATTCCATTTCTTTTACGTTTTCTTCAACATAAAAAAGTGCATGCATTTTTTTATAAATAATAATAATCCTATTTCTTTTTGAATGTTCAACAAAGAAAAAAAAGGTGAACGATTAAATTTAGCTTCAAAAAAGCGTCATTTTTGACAGGAGAGAGAAAGATCACATGAGAAAATGAATTAAAGGTTATTTTTTCAAAAATTTGTAATAAAGATTTAAAAAGCAAAGCAGCTCGCAAATCAATGGTTCGTTTTCAGATGCCATTTCCAAATTTAGTAATGGGGGATAAATTAATATCTTACAGTAATCAAAATTTGGGTAAATCAATTCCTTAAGGAAGAATTGATTTACCTTTTTAAGCTTTTGGTAAAAAATAGAATTTTAAACCCGAAAAATTTTGTGACAATTGAAATCCAATGTTACAACTATAAGGATTTTTGGCAAATCTTATGAAATTGAAAAAATTATAGTTTTTTTCGTGATTTCTGATCCTTTCAAGGTGCTATCAAATCAAAATGAAATCTGAAGATGGGGCCCAGATGGCATCTGAAAACGGCACAAACACAATTTATAATTAATTAAAAAATTAAATTAAAAAATAAGGCCTATTCTATGCGTATTCTTAAGTAGTGTTACTTTCCTCCCAAAAAAGAAAACTAAAATCTAAAAAATCTTACACAGTTTTCCATTCTTCGCTTAAAGGTTGGGTGAAGCCTTCTTCGGCAATCCACATTAAATGTTGTTCGTTTTCAGGATTAATTCCAATGAGTCGAGCATATTCTTTTAAATTTGAATCTTTAAAAACAATCTAATTTTAGTGAATTTTTTTTAATTAAAAAAACGCAGATTACCTTCTTCTTCTTTTTCTTTTTCACTTCTTTTTGCCATTGCCAATGGCATTACTGAAGGTGCTGCTGCTGTTGCTGCTTCTGTGGGAACAGCAGCATTCGAAGTTGAAGATGAAGATGGCAGCAGAGTTGATGACGGCAAAGGATTATCATTGCTGCTGCTGCTGTTTTTCTTGTTGCTGCTGCTGCTTGAAGGTTTTTCATCAGCTGCTTCTTCCTTCTTAGCCATTTGACTATACATTTCTTTTTTTCCGTCTAATTCTGATTTTTGATTTAAATAAATTTTAACAAAAGATAAAAAAAAGCGAAAAATTAAATATAAAAGAATAATTGTTCAAAAAATAATTCAAAAGCAAAAAATAAAAAAATAAGGAACTTCCTTGTTTTTCGTCTTCTTCAAAAAAACAAGCTTCTCAAAAAAGTGTAACCATAGAAACAACAGAAGCAACCTTCAATGAAACTATTTTTTTGGATTGAATAAATATAAAAATTGCCAGAAACAAAAAAGGGAAGAAAGGTTTTTAATATTAAAAAATAGGATTTATGGCAATGGAATAATTTTTTTTCGGTAGCACGCGATTCCATTATTTAAATAATAGAATGTACATTATGTAAATAAGAAGAAAAAAGAAGGGAGATAAGCCAAAAGTCAAAATGGAAATTGAGATGGAATTTTGAAGATAAAAGTGTGTGTGGTTTTTTTGCAGAAAAAGTCTATTTTTGACTACAAACTCTTTTGTTTTATATTTCAGAATAAACAATTTTTTTGCAAAAAATTTTTTGACAAAAAAAATACATTTATTTGTATGATAAAATTTGAGAAAACAATGGTATTGAGAAAAACAAATTTTATTTTATTTTAAAAAAAGCCATGAAAAATAATAAATAACAGTGTCAAACACAAATATTTAATTTAAGCACAAGAGAAAATGATATAGTAAAAGTAAACCGAATTCGGCACAAAACTATTGTTAGAAATTTAATACATTGTGTAAATTAGGGGTACTTTTGATTGGGGATATCAGAAGCAAATGAATACCTTCAAGTGGATTTTTTAAACTCTGAAATGCCTGATCTTGACATCCAAAAAATGTACACAATGTATCAACTCTTTTGCCTTTTTTGAGTGCCATTTTAAAATATTTTATAAAAATTAAATTAATTTTTATAACAAATTTATATAAACCGGGTTGACATAAATTAAATGCTAAAAAACAAACATATTTTGTATTAAATTCTTGATGTGCGCAAAGTGTTAATTTATAAGATTGGTAGCTGCTAAAAAAACTGTTAATTAATTAAGTAAATGTAGTAATAAATTCTTACCGTTGAATAAGTGGTAATTTCCATAGCAACTGATTTAACAATTGTAAGAAAGAATAGGTCATCAAAAGTATGAACCAATAAATCAATAAAAGTTTTAAAAGCTTTTTCATCAAATTTAATAAAATTTTGTCGAACAGGAATTTCAAAGTTGTGACTTGTTAAAACAACTCCAATTTGGGTTGCAGAAGGTTGAGCTTCTCGAACAATTTTAAATGCTTTCTTAAAAGCATCAACAACCTCTTGACAACCGTAATGGGTAAAAATGTTTTGATTCATTGTAAAATAAAATTGTGCTTTATAAATTCCATCAACCGGATGGAATTCTTTTGGTCCTTCAATCATTGTACAAAATGATGGGGTTGAAGGAGGAGATGTGAAGGAAGATAACATGGTAGAGATAGATGCCTTTTATAGTTTGTTTACCTAAAACTTGGATTGATGAAAACTTTTGCAGGAAAAATCAAAATCGAAAAAAAGCTAAAACAGTGATTCCAATTCAAAAAGCGGCATTGTTTCTTTGATCTTTACTTCCAATATAAAAAATCGAAAAAACAGGATTTTGAAAATAATAAAGCTCTGTAAAAAACAAAAATGTAAAATGAAAACTGTTATTTTCGAGTTTTTTCGAAATCAAAACATTTTAGGTCACTTTTAGGCTAAAAATCTGTCAAAAACTTTTCGAATTTAAGGTGAGCTCTGAGCTCTCAGTTGTCTCCATAAATAAAAAAATTTCAAAAAAGTATTTTTCCTTGAAAAATTCAAAGAAAAAACCAACATTGAAGTCCAACTTCAAAGAAAATAAACTAAAAAGAAAACTACAAATTTAAAAAAAAACTCTCAAAAGCTTCAAAAACATATTATTAAAGTTTATTTTCTTATTTACTAAAACTTATTTAAATTACACTTTTACGAATGTTTAGAAAAAAGCACATGATTTACAATAAAAAATTACTGGTACAAATATTTTTTTTTAAAATGCCGGTGCAAAAAATAAAAAAGGGTTTTTTAATGGCACAAGAAAGAAGGTTTCTATGGAAACATTCGTCCCAGCTGCTGCTACTTTTTCTTCAATAATTTTTGGATTTTTTCATGTCATCGTTTTTTTTATAACAAATTGTAAATATTTTTGTAAATGTTAAAACTATAATTTTAAATAATACCACGACATATTTTTGTAATAAGAAGAAGGATAAAGGGCAGCAGAAGAATAAGAAGTTGAAGGAAGAAGAAGAAAAGGAAAGATGCTTGTCAGTCATCGAGCAGATACCCAAGAAACGGATGTCGAAAATCTTTCAACAATTTGGCATCCAACAAGAGATTTTTTAGCTGTCTCAAATTATAAATCCAATGATGGCGGGGATGTTGGATTTTTTACGAAACAAGTATGTCCTTAAAATTTGCATATTTTATTTATCTTTAATTTAAGGGTGGGAAATCATTTTTTAAATCAAAGAAAAAGGCCGCAACTCGACCGGCTGTAATCGCTTGGCATAATCGGGAACCAATTTTGGTGATTGGTTGGGACAATGGAAAATTGACCATTGTTGACCCTGTGAAAGGGGTTGAAGAAGATATTCCAAGCGGAACAGAAATTGATGAAATTTGTCGAATGCATTGGAACAGCGAAACTGGGACACTTTTGGTCGCGGATTTGGTAAATAATTTTAGTATTTATATATCTTAATTAATACGGTAATTTACAGAAATCACATCTTTCGTTGTTTAAAATTGATACAAAAGAATTTTCAAAATCAAAATTCCTTCATAAATCAACAATTCGGGAAGAGGTTCCACAAGCTCTTGCCGTTAAAGCTGTGAAAATGTATGCAAATTTTATTTGGGAGATTTATAAATTGGAGGTTTTAGAAAACCAACAAGTGCAAATTTTGCTACTCGAAAATTGGCAAAACAAGAAGCTTTCAATGAAGGCGATGAAATGTTACTTAATGCATTGGCAGAAACTAAACGACGAGCGGTAAGAATCTTTGATAATCGAAACTTTTCGAAATTTCGATTTGTAAAAAGACATTATTTCAATTTCGGTTTTTTCAAAAAAGTTTTATTATTGATTTTCTAAATGTTTGTCAAAAACTTGAACTTATTACTTGAAATTATTGCATCATTTCTATGTTTATCACTTTTTATCAACCATTTTTTATAGAATATTACATCTGCAGATGAAAATATCTATGTTAAAGATAACACAGAAACATTTACCGTATATTTTATTGGTTGTTCAAAGGGTGGAATATATTCATTTGATGAAGAAGGAAATTTTACAAAAGCTTTTCAATGTGATAATGGTGTCCTACAAATTTTGAATATCCCTGAAACGGATTTACTTGTTGTTTCCACTGATAGCATGCTTTTCTATCAATTAACGGTTGAAAATCGACGAGCAACTGAAGTTAATCGGGTTAGTACTGTATTTATATTGAGGATTACTGTAACAGCAAAGGATTTTAGGTAAAATTAACAGGAAAAAAGAATCATTTTAATCTTTTATTGATTGAAAATTCGACAGTTGCAATGTGTTACGGTGAACGAGAAATTCGAATATGGGATTTAAAAGGTGGAGATAATGCACTGTTTCGATTAAACACTGAAAAGGGTTACGATAATAAAGATGATATTGTATGTTTGAGTTATTCAACAAAGAAAAGTTTGTTAATTCAGTAATCGATAATTTGGTAAAATATATATTTTGTACAGGTATGATATCAGCAGGAACATCAGAAGGAAAAATAGCGAGATGGAAGCGTCGAAGGGATTTGAAAAATCAAGGCTTGGATCAGCAATGGAAACTTCAGAATTCTGTTGAAACTGATTGTCATGTATGCTAATTTATTTGAAATTAGACATAAAAATTCTTTACAGATTGTTTCATTAAATTGGTCTCCAACGACTGCAGCTTTGGTTGTAAATTCCATAAATTCTGTCACAATTTTTCGTGACGAAGGTATTCATGTTGTTTTTGATCAAACGGTTTGTTTACTATTTATTCATTTTTCCTTCAACAATGAACACTTAATCCCTTCAATTACAGTATGCTGCAATACAAAAATCTTCAACTGTGATATCTTTGATCCGATTGATTCATCCCCTCGAGGCTCAAGATATCTCCCTTCCATTTGGGGTAAAAGGTTTTCGGTTATCTGGTAAATTTATTACTGTTTGGGATGAAGAGAATGTATGTTCACATTTTATTAAATTATATCTATTTAAATGATTACTGTAGGTTCATATCTATGAAATTAAAGACAGTAATGATGCACCAATTTCAATTACATCAGCTGCAAATTTTACATGTTCTGCAAAAGATGCAACAGTTTTTGGAGCAATGGTTATTGTATTAGAGCCAAATAAATTGGATATTCGAACTTTTCAAGTTTGTTGTATCATACCTATAGGATATATCAAATCCGTTTTTAAGGGAACAATAAGGCAAACACTTGGCTTTCGAGAAATTGAAGGTTTACCAATTTTAATGGATTTTAATGGAAAATATATGGCTGTCGCCACAACAAACGGATATTTGGCTGTTTATGATCTCTCTGGAAAGTATGTTTGTGCTACAATAAGGGATAATCCCCTGAGGGAATATAAATTTTTCAGAGATATTAAACAACAATTTCATTCATCACAATTCTCAAAAACTGTACCAGATTTTGAAAGATTTTCAATGATTCGAGTTAATTCAGCTGGAAATCGAATAAGTTTTACTGCAACGCAGGTATGCAAATTACTGTAATCTAACATTTGTATCGTACATGTTAAACTCAGTTACCTTAATTCTTCCCAATATACTTGTTAATGTTAAATAATATTATGTTAAATAATATTGTATTGAATGTTTTGAAAATTACCGTAACCCTAAAAAAACCAAATTCAATGATTTCAATTTATAGAAGAATGATGAAATATTTGAGAGATTAAGTATATGGGATGGTGAAACAGATTCAGTTGGGTATTTTTCATTTCAATACGGTATTACCGATCAACAGCAATACGAAGCTGAAGCAGAGCAAGCAAAACCCGGGGAAAGACCAAAAACTGCAGCAATTCGAAAAATTGAAAGAGAACAAAGTCGTTTCCGTCTTGCAGAACATTATCCAGGGAATCATGTTTGGGATAAAGTTGATCCCCGTTTACTCATTTGTGAAGCAGTACATAGCACAGGAGATCAAAGTCAAAACCTGCTAATTTCAATGTATGTCACAACTGAACACGGCGTTCAAATGCATGATTTACAAACTAAATCCGATAAAGCCGAACAACTTTTACATCTTTCTGTTCCATATATGTATTTTTTCAAAAATGTAAATTTTTCATGTTTAAATTACAGTATACTCAGATATGGTTTTTAGATGGAAAGTGAAGAAGAAGATGATCCAGGAGTTGAGCGATCAATTGCTCGTTTACTTTTACGTAAAACTTTGAGGGAATTTGTTGGCTTGGATGAACATGATTCTCAGGCAATCGGAGCAATGCTGGATTTTAGCTTTTATCTTTGCATGGGACAAATGGATAATGCTTTTAAATCAATTAAATATATAAAAAAGTTTGTTCTTTTTTCTAAAGTTTTTCATTTTTGCAATTTCAAAATTGATTTTGAAAATAGCTACTGTAGTTATCCTTGGATTAGATATATACCTTTTATGATGGTTATATCTTTCTTCTTTTTTAGTGAAAGTGTATGGGATCATATGGCGCGAATGTGTGTAAAAACTCGAAGAATGGATGTTGCAAGAGTTTGTCTTGGGAATATGCAAAATTCTCGAGCTGCCCGAAATGTCCGACTTTCAATTGAACGTGGGGATTCACCAGATATTCAAGCAGCCCGACTTGCAATTGAGCTTGGAATGATTGTAAGCATACTGTATATTTTACAGTATACATCAATTAAAATAAAACTTTAAGGAAGAAGCCAAAACAATCTATTACTCAATAGGAAGATATGATATGATAAATAAAATCCTTCAAACTGAATACAAATGGGATGAAGCATTTAAAATTGCAGAAAAATATGATCGAATTAATCTTCGAAATACATATTATAATTATGCAAAATATTTGGAGGCAAATGGTGCCCTTGAACCCGCACTTGAGAATTATGAAATGAGTGGAACACAAAAAATTGAAGTTCCTCGAGCACTTTTTATGAATCCAAAAGTTTTGGAAATTTATGTAAAACGTCGACGAGATCCGTATGTTTTATAAAGTTTGCATAATTTTGTCTACAGTAATTTTTAAGGGATTTACAAAAATGGTGGGCACATTATCTCGAATCAATTGGAGATGTTTCAACAGCGAAAAACTTTTATCATATTTCTGGAGAATATTTGAATGTTGTTCGATTACTTTGTATGGAGGATCAATTGAATGAGGTACGCTTGCAAGGTGAGATTATGGCATCTGTAAAAATACATTTTGTAGGCGGCATCAATTGTTGATGAAACAGGGAATAAAGCAGCAGCCTTTCATTTAGCCCGGCAGTTTGAAATTCGTGGAAATGTTGAAGAAGCTGTAACTTATTTTTCAAAAGCACATGCATTTGGAAGCGCAATAAGATTGGCAAAGGTTTATTAAAGATTACGGTTGTTGATTGAAGATGTGTAATTTTTAATTTTAGGAGCATGATATGATAGATAAACTTGCAAATTTGGCATTACAAGCTGGTGGAAGTGATCTTGTAGAAGCTGCTAAGTTCTATGAAGATCGGGATGGACATACAGATAAAGCTGTAATGTTGTATCATAAGGTATTATTAAAGCCTTGTTTCCATAACTGATAAGCTTAAAATTTGAATATTCAGGCTGGAATGATTGGTCGTGCCTTGGATCTTGCATTTCGAACAGAGCAACACAGTGCCCTGGATTTAATTGTTCAAGAATTAAATGAAAAATCGGATCCAAGAATTCTTGAACGAGCTGCACAATTTTTTGCCGCAAATCAACAAGATCGAAAAGCCATTCAACTTTTGGCATATGCCGGAAAATATTCTGAAGCGATAAATTTATGCCGAGAACGGAATGTTGTCGTCAATGAAGAACTTGCTGAACTTTTGACCCCGCCAAAGGGGGAAAAATCAGCGGCACAAACAAGGAATCAAATGTTGGAAGAAGTTGCAAAATGTTGCCTTCATCAGGGCAATTATCATTTTGCAGCAAAAAAATTCACACAAGCTGGTAATAAAGTTGAAGTAGGTTTTTTTCTTTTTTTATTAACTTTGTTTTTTAAGAATGACGTAATTTTATATTTTAGGCAATGCGAGCTTTGTTAAAATCTGGGGATACTCCAAAGATAATTCTATTTACAAATACTGCAAGAAATAAAGATATCTATCGAATGGCAGGAAATTATTTGCAAACTTTATCATGGCATGATGATATGGATCTCATGAGAAGTATTGAATCTTTTTATGTCAAAGGGGATGCATTGGAATCCCTTTCGGCATTTTATAAGGCATGTGCCGATGTTGAAATTGATGAATATAAGGATTATGAAAAGGGTCTGAATGCTTATGTGGAAGCTTTAAACACAATCAATAAAAAGATTGCAAAAGATGGCGGAGTTGCAGATCCAAGAGCTTTAAACATGCAAGAAGAGCTTAAAGAACATATTGAAAAGATTCAAAGATTTATTAAAGCTAAAAGGTAATCTCAAATGGTTTTATTAATAATTTTAAAAAAGTGTTTTTTATAGTTTATATACATCTGATCCAGGAGAATGCCTTCGAGTTGTGAGTGCTTTAATTGAAGAACCTGGAATTGAAGAAGCTGTTCGAAGAGGAGATTTATACACAATTTTAATCCTTCATAATGCAAAAAGATCGAATTTTAAAAAAGTAAGTTTTAAAAATATTTACAGTATTTCAGTTACAGTAATCCTCTTATAATAATAATAAAATTTAATATTTTTGGGTATATTTATAATACTACAGTAATAACATTTTTTAAAGGCATATCAATATATTGAAGAATGTTTGGCGCGAAAACCTCGAATTGACATTCGACAATATATTAATGCACAAATTCTTGATGAAATTTGTGATAAAACTGAACATCCGAGAATTACCGTTCAAGCCAAGGCTGCCGCCGATGACAGCGATAATGAAGTTGGCGTTGATTTCAGTCATGCAATGCGACGACGAATGAATTCTGCAGATAATCAATCAGATGATGAAGGATTTTAACTGTTAATTGTTTATTTGCTCTTAATTTTTTTTATGATAAATAAATAAATTAATTTATTAAATGTGAGAAATTTAAATAACAATAACAAAAGTTTTACCTGCCGATCTTTCTGATGGATAAGAATTAGTATTGTGCATTCGTTTAAATTTCAAGTTTTTTCAGACCGAAATTTAAAATTTTAATTGTTTATTCATTCATTAGAAACGTATTAACTTGTTGTTACCTTGAACTACCAAGTAAAGCGAAAAAAACTGGAACTGAATTTAAACTTAAGAAGTCTGGTTGCAGCGTGAATCCATTTACCCCTCTAAATGGAAAAGTCACATATTTAAGTGGTTCAAGTTTTGGTCCATTTAATCACGGGAACATGATTCCATTTTGGTAACAGTATCGGTTTTAGAAGTTTACAATAAAATTAATTTTTGATTAAACAAACTATCGCGATTCGGAAAGGATTACAGTAGCTCACGACGGGTTTATTATAACTACTACTAGTAAAAAACGTTTTTACGAGTAAAAAAATTAAACCTTTATTATTTATTATTAAGTCAGAGACCTGCCTAAGAAAAAAATAATTCAAATTATCCAAGTTAATTACTATTGGTGAATTGACCGTATTCAATTAAACGTTTTCTAAAACTTGGATTTGGGCGATCCGCCGACCTTCATTAATAGCCATAAAATTTGCCAAAAGTTAGAATTTTGATCTCGAGTTTCGATCTCGGGTGAATTTTATTTGGTCCCGAGTTTCGGGTATCACACAAAAAAGTTGAACTATCGAGAAGTTGACATTGGCTACAGAAAAGTTTGAACGATTTTGAATTAAAAAGGCAAACAAAAAGGTAGTAAAACAATCGAAAAAATAATTTCAAAGATCACAAAATTGAAGTGAAAATTCTGTTATGTAAATTATTATTTTCCACAGATGTTTGAATGAAAAAATATCATAGTTCACGTGGGAATATGCAAATTTAAGCATGCGAAAATTAGTTGCCTTCATCCAAATTGTTCGGTTTTTTCACATATTTTTGAATGAAAAATATCATAGTTCACGTGGGAATATGCAAATTTAAGTATGTGAAAATGAGTCAAACAGTTCATTCTTTTTTTACTTTAAATTTGTATATATACTTGTGAATGCTGCAACAAACATATCATTCTTTGCTCTCAACTCTTCCTGCTTCAGTCGTCTCTGATCTCTCTCTCTCTCTCTTCATCAACTGGCTTCTTCATCAACTCCTGGTGCTCAATCTCGTGGTGCTCAACTTCTGGTCGCTGTTCAGATAAGTTTTTTTTATCCCTTTTTTGCCCCCCTTTTTTCGATTGAATGTAATGGTTGATTAGCAGTTGGATGATGTATTTAGTTTGGAAAAAGGTTAGTAGCATTGAATACCAACGTCACAGTGGACTGATTCTTTCAAGCACAAAGAACCGTGCTTGCGGCTTAGGATCCGGAATCAGATTCTCCCTTGCGATAACTGCATCAGTTTTTTAAATTGGTGTATGTTATTTGTGAATACGAGGCTCATTGCGAAAACCTTTTTTCCATTACTATTACATTTCCTTCTGTTGATCAACCACCCCCTCCCCTTCTATTTTTCCCTTTTCAGCTTCAATCATCAACTTCAATCATCAATCATCTACAACTTCTGATTCTGAATCAACTATTGCTCTTAAACTCTTTTTTCTTATTATCTTTTATGTATTTGTTTTTATTGTAATCTATCTGTTTGTAATAAAGTAATAAAGATTTGTTTGTTTTATTCGTTAATTAAAGTTCCTCTTTTTTTGACAAAGTTTGATTAACTTCACTTGTATCGGATGAATTTTTTGAGGGGTTAGAATCAATAGACTTTTTTTAGCCAACACAAAAGTTTATTTTCATTGGACTTTGGGGAGAAAAAGAAGGTGTCATTTAGACTTTTATGGGTTTCTTTTTAAGTACTTTTTTCGTAAAGTCAGTTGTCTTGGAAAAATATTTTAAAACGCATTCACTACTTTTTCATCTCAAATCGGTTCTAGATATAATTGTACCTACATAAGTTTTCGAGGTTGGGAAATCCAAATCTCGACAAAATGAATTCATTTAAAATTAATCGCTGAACACCACCATTCTTTCCTTTCATTGTGCTAGCTCCATCATAACATTGTCCGACGATTTTAATAATTCGTAAAACTACACCAGCTTCAGTTAGAAATCGAATAATATCATTTTTAATATTTACTGCAGTTTGACTTTCAATAGTAATATTTCGTTTATTTGTTGGGATCCCCAATATCAAGGGTTACTTCAGGTCATCTGAAAAAATTGTTTCAGCATTCCAATGATTAAGATATAGTTTGATTTCGATAAAAACCAGTACTGTTGCGACTTGTCCTCCGGAGTCGGAGTCAGTGTCGGAGTTGATGATTCCAAAGCATCAAAGGTGAAAATGCCGCTGGAGTCGATTAGTCGACTCTGGAGTCGGAGTCGACAAAAAGTAAAAAGCACAACACTGTTTAAAAAAATGTTTTTGAACAATAATCAACACTTTATAGCACCTATAACAAAAAAATAAAGTCAGAGGGAAGTTTTTTGAAGCGGATATATTTTATCATGCCATGAGGAGATATCACATGTAAAATGTGATTTTAGGGCAATACAAAGTTCACCATTGAATTCCTCATGGTCGAAAACCTACACTGCTCCACAAAAGTTTACGGGCACCTTAAAATTAAAGGATTCTGAAACTTTTGGAGGTGGAATCTGTCCAGATGTTTCAGATTCGGATTCAGCATGTTGGAAAACATATATATGCGTAAAATAATGCCGAAATTTCAAAAAGTGGCAATTTCGCCCATGAAAGTATTAAAAATTGCTGCCACAAAAGTTTACGGACACCCTGAAAAAATTTGCATACGGTAAGTTATGAATAAGTTATTATTTGGGGGCTGTTATAAATGCTTAATAAAGCTCATCTGGGAAGAAAACAAGATAAAATATTCAATGGCACCGATTTGCCATCAAATTGAAAATACGGCATCTAGTGTATTTTGGCATTTTTCAAGTGCCGAAAAAACGGCGCACAGTACATTTCAGAAGATGCTGTATACGCCATTTTGTACTTTTATCCATGTTTATCAAGTCCTGAAAGTTTCATAACTCAATCTCTCACGGTTTTCTCAAATTCTAATTTCAAAGTTACAAAAAAACGTCTAAAAACACACTGTGTCCGTAAACTTTTGTGGAGCAGTGTATACCGACGAGAAATTAACATAATTGGATACAAAATTCGATTTTTCATAAGTGATCGAAATTCTTGGAATTCTGAGTCGACTATATTCATTATTTTGTCGAGATTCGGATTTCCCAACCTCGAATACCTACTATTCGAATATCGAATAGAATATCTAGAACCGATTTGAGATGAAAAAGTAGTGAATGCGTTTTAAAATATTTTTCCAAGACAACTGACTTTACGAAAAAAGTACTTAAAAAGAAACCCATAAAAGTCTAAATGACACCTTCTTTTTCTCCCCAAAGTCCAATGAAAATAAACTTTTGTGTTGGCTAAAAAAAAGTCTATTGATTCTAACCCCTCAAAAAATTCATCCGATACAAGTGAAGTTAATCAAACTTTGTCAAAAAAAGAGGAACTTTAATTAACGAATAAAACAAACAAATCTTTATTACTTTATTACAAACAGATAGATTACAATAAAAACAAATACATAAAAGATAATAAGAAAAAAGAGTTTAAGAGCAATAGTTGATTCAGAATCAGAAGTTGTAGATGATTGATGATTGAAGTTGATGATTGAAGCTGAAAAGGGAAAAATAGAAGGGGAGGGGGTGGTTGATCAACAGAAGGAAATGTAATAGTAATGGAAAAAAGGTTTTCGCAATGAGCCTCGTATTCACAAATAACATACACCAATTTAAAAAACTGATGCAGTTATCGCAAGGGAGAATCTGATTCCGGATCCTAAGCCGCAAGCACGGTTCTTTGTGCTTGAAAGAATCAGTCCACTGTGACGTTGGTATTCAATGCTACTAACCTTTTTCCAAACTAAATACATCATCCAACTGCTAATCAACCATTACATTCAATCGAAAAAAGGGGGGGCAAAAAAGGGATAAAAAAAACTTATCTGAACAGCGACCAGAAGTTGAGCACCACGAGATTGAGCACCAGGAGTTGATGAAGAAGCCAGTTGATGAAGAGAGAGAGAGAGAGATCAGAGACGACTGAAGCAGGAAGAGTTGAGAGCAAAGAATGATATGTTTGTTGCAGCATTCACAAGTATATATACAAATTTAAAGTAAAAAAAGAATGAACTGTTTGACTCATTTTCACATACTTAAATTTGCATATTCCCACGTGAACTATGATATTTTTCATTCAAAAATATGTGAAAAAACCGAACAATTTGAATGAAGGCGACTAATTTTCACATGCTTAAATTTGCATATTCCCACGTGAACTATGATATTTTTTCATTCAAATTTAATTTTTTTTACTCATAAAAACGTTTTTTACTAGTAGTAGTTATAATAAACCCGTCGTGAGCTACTGTAATCCTTTCTGAATCGCGATAGTTTGTTTAATCGAAAATTAATTTAATTGTAAACTACTAAAACCGATACTGTAACCAAAATGGAATTTGATCTATTTACTATAGAATACTGTAGCGGGAATGGTGTCTGATATCTTTTCATTGGCTTTTTTTGAAGCTTTCTTTGGCAGTCAAAATTTTTTTTATATATTGATTAAATTTCATTTTTATTGTTCATCATTTTCTTATCATTAATCTAAATCTATTCAACTCATTTCAAAACATTAAAGATTTGAAATGAGTTTGTTTCAGTAAATTCTTTTCAATATTTAGTGTAATTTCTTTTTTGTTAATAAAACTACAATTTTTTTCTTCAGTCCATACCATTTACATTTAAAATGCTTCGAGCTTACGTATACACTTTAGGTTAGAACCTACTACATGTATTTATCTTTAAAAAACCAAAAGTACATAAATTAAAAACGTAAAACAATTGTTACAAATACGATATGTATCATATATAAAAAATCCAAACATAAACAATTATGGCTTACTTTTTATTTATTCATAAATACAGTTTACACAAAAGAATGATGAGATTTAACAATATTATCAAGACGAGAATGAAATAGTTGTGAATCAATTGTTGTTTCGGTGGTGATCAGGGGATTCTTGACAACAGTTTCAACAAAAATTGAATAAATTGAACGTAACAATTCTGGCT
Organism: Panagrolaimus sp. LJ2414; assembly: GCA_024447195.1. Taxonomy (NCBI): domain Eukaryota; kingdom Metazoa; phylum Nematoda; class Chromadorea; order Rhabditida; family Panagrolaimidae; genus Panagrolaimus; species Panagrolaimus sp. LJ2414. The sequence continues at coordinate 2,156,077 of JAMRXY010000004.1, read as the reverse complement.
AAAAATAATAATATAATTAGTAAAATTAAAAAGATTGCTTAAAAAATTAAAAGTTTGAACGACTTTGAATTAAAAAGGCAAACGAAAAAAAAAATGAGAAAGTTGAAAAGTCGTTCAACTAATTTTATTGTATATTTTATATATTTGTTATATAAATTAAAAACTAAAGAAACGTACCAAACCAATTGCATCGGGATCACTATTCAACACAAATTTTAGACCAGTTGCAGTTTCCATATAATTCATTTTATATCCAGATGTATTGAAGAATTTAATATATTGTTGTCCATCTTTGGTTGAAATTCTTTGTGCAAAAGATCGAAGAGAAAGAATTAAACCATAAATAAGCTTGAATTCACCTTCTTGCGTAATTTCACGTTTATTCTCTCGCCGCCATTCTTTATAACAGATACATTCACCTTTTGAATTAAAAATATATAAATTATACAAAGTCATTGTAGAGAAAATTAGAAAATTTTTGAGTATTTCAAATTCAACAATCATCAAAAAATGAAACGTTTGTTGCTGTCTCATTTGAGGAACATTATGCCAAAATCTTGCAAAAATTTTCTCACAAAAATAAAATTACAAGTTTGTGCTTCATTTTTTTTTTTCAAAAGTCGGATCCTTTTCTTTTATGGTTTTTTGGTAATGGTTGTATACTGTAAAGGATCAAAGTCTAGCATGATCATTTATTAAATGATCATGATAGATTCCTTATTCTATCCGGTGCATCTGTTACTGCTATTTTCAAATACAGTATTGTGCAAAATTTATTATAAAACGTAATAACGTTTCAGTGAAATGAATTAATAAATTAATACTATATAATTTGAAAAAAAACATTATGTTGCAAAAAGCTTTTCAAATTTAAAATAAATTAGATGCAACAAATTAAAAATATTGATTAGATTATTGACGAGCAATTTTATCATGCAAATTTTGAACAATAGAAAAATCCGGCTCAATTTCTTCAGATGTTCTTTGCCTCCGTTGGAATACACGTGAAAATGGACGATATTCTGTAGCTTGCTTTGTTTTAATGCTGCATAAATGTGGGGAGATGTTAAGGGTAGTGCCTCTATCAGGATAATAAAATGCAAAACTGAGATGGTCCCAGGTTGGTGATGGATAATCTCGATTTCCCGAAGGATTCCAATTGCTTGTGCTGTATAACTTCCAAACAAAAGTGTCATCATTATTTGTGGAGCGATATGCTTCAGTTTCGGGTGCAATAATTGAAAACCTTTTCTGGGTACCATCTTCATCATCTGTGTATGTAAGTGTATCACTAAAAATATTTTTTTGTTAAATTAATAACAGAAATGTTTGTTGAAATATTGTTAATTAATTATTTGCTAACAAGCCCTAAGGCATGTTGAGAGTTAATAATAAATTAATGAGAAAGCAAAACCAGATTCAAACATATGTAATTAAATGCATACCCTTCAACACAAACAATAATTGCATACATCATTTCTCTGCTGTATAAAAATGTGCCAAATGTTTTGAGTTGTATTTGAGAAGGATGTTTTCTTCGACTTGCAGCATACTGGCGCAAAAGATGTTTCCATGAACTTTGAAAACCGATAGGTCCACAAAGACTATCCCCTTTAAATGCTCTGGAATTACAAAAGCGAGTTGCAAAAAATTCAGAAAGAGCAGGATTTTCACGATTTATTCCAGCATCCCATCCATCAGGTGCTACTGCAGCCCACCACACAAAATAATGATCATTTTCTTCATCATCGAAAAGATTACATTTATGGCTTTCAAAAGAAAAATAATCGGGATTATCAAAGCCAATATTTAGAGCTGATTCATTCTCGGTGTAATGAATTAAATGACGACAAATAAGTTCATACGGTAGTTTTTTAGGTTCACCAAGCCAATGAAATCGTTCAACCAATTGATTTACTCGTGCCCCTCTTAAAATGAATAAACTTCCATTGTGTTCATTAAATATCTTATTTTTATCTTCCAATTCAGCTTCAAATTCGGATTGGGATTCAGATTCAGGTTCAGATTCACTCATTGTTGTAGTAATGCCCAGAGAAATGTTGTGTCTAAAAAGGAAAGGTTATGCACAATTGTCCAAAAAGTAAATTATTATGGCTTTTATATCGATGAAAAAATGCATTTGATTAATAAACGAAAAGCTAAATGGTTTTAACTTCGCGAGCAATTTACATTTTTAATTTCATTATTAAAAATGTATCACTTTTATATAAAAAATAAACGGCAACATTTTGTCATCAAAAACATAAGCACAAAGGCTTATGTTTTTGATGTGATGGCCGCATCAATAAGCAATAATATTTCACCTTTTTGAAAGAAAAGAAATCAAATCAAACTAATATTCCGCAACAAAAATATTGTATTCTCGCAGTTGTTTTTCTAGCAGGCAGCTGTTGCTTCTGTTCCTTTTTAAGCTCAATTGACCGACGCGCCACGGCGTTGACCCTTTAAGAAGGACAAAAAATGTGTTGATTGTTTGTGTTCGCGAACACATTTGATTGTCCACAAAAAAAATTATTAAGTGATGAAAAAGAGACAGTCTGTGTAAAACTTTTGCATCCGGATAGCCACAAGAAAATGAAATAATTCAGGCACTTTTTTCATTGCATTTTTTTTGAAAAGCATATCTCTGCAATCGGATCTTGGCTTGTATTTTTGTTTGGTAAAATTTTAAAGTTTCTTCTGTGAGAAATCCGCAACAAAAAAGACATTTTTTTTGAACTGCAGTTGATCAAAAATGTAATAGTGTATTACGTGTATGTCTGATCATGATTTGATGATGTTAGCTTTTTTTTCAAATTTATCCGAAGCAAAATAAGAAATAAGAAAGATTTTAACCGTAAAATTTGAAGCTTTTGACATTGCAAGAAATTAGTGTTTTATGCTTTTAAAAATTGTAAATAATGTTGTAAAATTTATACAGTAATAAAAATGATAACTAATACGAAAAAACAGTGAATATCATTTTTTTAAATATCTATGTCAAAAAAGGAAATGAAATATTATTTTTTTATGCATGCCATTTGTTACAGCTACAGTATGTTTATAGCGTAGCTTCAACACCTGTTCCAAAATTAATAATATTAAAACATTGAACTTTATTAATCTTATGACGAATTGAACTTTATTAAAATTTTCAAATTCAACAAAAAAATGTAAAGTTTTTCCAATTTTTGCTGCAGCCCCCCAAATTTAACTACAATTAAGTCGAAAAACTTGTGTTAACTCTTTTCGACTAAAAACTTTCAAAGATGGATATATTGCAATAAAAATTTTAATTCCGATCCTTTTTATCAAATGTGAAATATTTTATTCATTTAAATCATTTAAGATATTGAAAAAAATAAATTAATCGTAATAGATTATAATATTAATTGAATTATTGACGGTTAATTTTATTGCATAACCTTTGAACAACTTCAATATCTGGTATCATCTCTTTGGGTGTTCTGTTATTCTTATTTTCTCTTGACTTTGGGCGATATTCTGTAGCTTCCTTGGTTTTAATAATACACAAATTTGGAGAAATGTTTAAAGTTTGGGCCATATTGGGAAAATACATTGCAAAAGCGAGATGATCCCATGTAGCACGTATACAATCTGGATTTCCAGAAGGATTCCATTTAGTTGTACTGTAAACTTTCCATTTGAATGTTTCATTGTTCGGTATGTATTCAAAAGCTTCTGTTGGAGTATCGATTTTTGAAAATTCTTGCACAATACCGTTATCATCTTTGAATAGAATCGTGTCACTAAAAATTAATAGTCTTTAGTTTAAAAAACCATAAAAACACAGTCTTAGATATAGAATTAGATAAAGTGTGATACGCGATATTACTTAAATGCATACCCCTCAACACAAACAATAATCGCATACATCTTTTCTCTGGTGTATAAAAATGTCCCAAATTTTTTGAGTTGTATTTGAGAAAATTGCTTTCCTCGACTTGATGCATATTGTTCCAAAATATTCTTCCAAGAAATTTGAAAACCAATTGGTCCACAAAGACTTTCTCCTTTAAATGATCCAGAGTTACAAAAATATTTTTCAAAAAATTCAGCATGGGCAGGATTTTCACGATTTACTCCAGCATCCCATCCATCAGGTGCTACTGCTGTCCACCAAACAAAATGGTATTCATTTTCTTTTAAAAGATTACATTTGTGACTTTTAAAAGAAAAATAATCAGGATTATCAAAGCCAATATTTAAAGCTAATTTGTTTTCGGTGTAATGAATTAAATGATTGCAATTTAATTCATACGGTAACTTTTCAGGTTCATCAAGCCAGTGAAATCTATCAACCAATTGACTTGATTTTAACCCATTGACAATGAATGAATTTCCATCGTGTTCGTTCAAAATAAAAGTTTTATCTTTCAATTTTGTTTCTGATTCATTCATCGACGAGTCCATCTACCCGTAAAAGAGACAATGTTCGGTTGTCTGTGTCATTTTATTTTAAAAGAAGCGCTTTTATTGGCAAAATGTCGCAAGCGTCAATGAACATTTTTGATGACAAAAAATTTTTCTTTGACGATTTTTTTTGTGGTTAAAAAAGTTAAGCAAACTTATTTGTGTTATTCTTTTTTAATTTGTTTTTTACTTAAACTATTGCTGCAAACATTAGTATTGACAGTAGTTAGCTTCTTTTGAAAGAAGTTTAAGAATCTAATAACATGAATACATATCTTTGATAACTTCTGTGAAACATTTTATTTAATTAAATTTTTGTAAAAAAGTGATCAAAAAAGGACAGAAAGAACTTCTGCTGATCAAATTATAAGTAATCTTTCATGAAGCAGAGATAAATAGAAAAAAGCAAAAAACGATCGGAAATGGAGATCAGAGCAGATAGAGAGGCAAAGGCAAGCGAATTGCGTGTAAAAAGCAACAAATTTATGTAGCTGAAAGAGCGAAGAAATGGTGAACAAAATCACAGGCTAATTTCGATGATAAGCAAATTAGCTCTACAATATATTAAAAACGATATTATAAACGGTATACCGTAAACAGTAAAAAAAATTTTGTGAAGCATGCTTTAAGATTAATGATAATTTTGGTGTTTGTGGTAAAACAAAAAAACATTTTGCGAGCGGGCCGAAGGCCCGCCTTAATTCTAGTTAAATAAAAAAGCTAAAGAAATTAATTTATAGAAATATAAATAAATCTGCTACAACTATTTATTGTATTAAAATAGTGATGAAATACTGATTAGAATTATTTTATAAATCACGTGATTAGACAAAAGTGGATTTTTAGTTTTTTTCTCTTTTTACACCAAAATATATCGTTTATTAATGGGATTATTGCATCAATGAATATTTCTTGAAGCATGAACAAAAAATATTCCTCACTTTTAAAAAAAGAACCGGAACGGTGCTCCGAAAAAAAAACAGTGTATTCGGGCAATTATTTTTCACACATGCAAAAAAGGCAGATGTTATCTTTTTCCTTTTTTAAATTTGAGCTTTACTGACCGTCGTTGACCCTTTCAAAACTGCAAAAAATATATTGTGTTGGCTGCCGAAAAGTGTGTTTCCGAGTCCAAAAAAAACCTCGTGATTTAACTCTTTTTTGTTGTAACAAAAAAAAAGTGACAGTCTGTAAAATGAATCATTCGAGATTTGCATCCGGCCTTAGCAATTCGGAGGGAAAGAAAAATATTTTAAGCATCCTTTTTTAGTTGCATCTTTAAAAAATCGGTACTAATAAGCCAATTTCTAAAAAATCTCATGGAAATCTTTATTAAAAATGCGTTAATTCTTTATGGTCAAATTTGCGTTGTTAAATTCTCTGCTCTAATCCAAAGTTTTTTGCAGTTGCAAATGGTCGAAAGTTTAAAAGTGTTTACGTCAGATCCTGATTTGCAGGTGTTAGCTTTTTGATCAAATAAATCTGAAAGGAAAAACGAGCAGATGTTATCTTTTTTTACAAAACAGCAAAATTATTATTTTCAAAAAGTTGTGGTTATAATTTTGGATTGACAGTAAGCATACAGTATTTTACATTAATTAAACTTACAGTAATCAGTTTTTAATCTTGGTATCTAAAAAAACAATAAATAAAATTTCATTAACAGATTGCAATAGAAAATTTTTTATGTTTGTGTTGTACAATATGCTTATTCCAACAGTAATAATTTTAAAACATTGAACTATATTAATCTAATGACGAAGCTGAAGAAGGGTGTCATTTTCTGAATAAAATTTATTATAAAATTTATGCTTTGTTTTAGAGTTTTTTTGTTCTCTTCCATTTTTTTCTTATCTTTTATCATTTAAAAAACTTCCGAATAAAAACATTAAAATCGGCAAAAGAAAATTTATGATTGTTCAAAAAAATGCTTTTTTTGATCATCATCGACAATGCAAGGGAAAAGAAAGAAGAAGAAGAAGAAAACTGAAACGTTAATTCTTTCTTTCTCTTTTTTTCATAAACTAAAACTTGGCGTGAAGGTTGTGAAAAAAAAGTAAGAAAAAGGGAGTCAATCGAAAATATGCCAATTTTTTTCAATGTTCATGCATGATGATAAATCGCCTTTTGTGGTTTTCTTTATTATTCTTTCTTTTGCTTTTTTTTGCTCAAAAACGAAACCCTTGCGCAATTTTCCCTCTTTAAAAAAATTGATTTAAGTTTTATTTTCTTTTTTTGATAATCAAAAAACTGAAAAAAAAATTTTTGAAAAGAGCAAAAAGAAGTAAAAGTAAAAGTTTGGGGAGCAAAAAGAGAGAGAAAGAAGAACCCAAAAACTTGATTGATTTCATCAAAAAAAAATAATATTATTTTTATAAAAAAGTGAAACCCTATCAAAATATTTTTTCTTCTTCACTTTTTCTTATTTTGGACATTTTTGTTATTCTTTTACCACTCTTTATTTAGCCAAAATAAATCCCAAATTTTTTAATTTCAAAGTTCAAAGTTGCCTTTTTTCCTGTAAAATTTTACCCAATTAAATTTTTTACTGACAAAAAAAAGAAGAAAAGTTCATTCATTCAACGATTTTGGACTTTTGCATTTACGTATCAGGGTGTTCCATAAGTCTTTTCCGTTTTACTCACTTGGCAAAGTGTTCTTCACAATGAAAAACGGAAAAAACTTATGTAACACCCTGATAAAAAGTCCAAAGTTGAGGGATCAAAATAGGACAAAAAAGGGAATGGGATTAACCTAAACAATGTTTCTATAAAAAGTAATCGCGATTGTCTGTGTTTTTGTTTTTTTTTTGAAATTATTTTTGAGTGAACTTTTGTTACTGAATTTTTTTAACGGTTCTTCATTTTTTTAGAGTCGTTCTTTTTTTGGGAGAGTGATTTCAATCAAATGACTCTCAAGTGTGTAGGTTCGTTGCCCTTTTTTTATTATTGTTTTAGTTTCTTTAATAATAAAATATTGATTATGATCAATTAATTTCTGAAAATTAACACATGTTCGGTTAAAGTTTAAAAATAGAAATTACTAGACATTTGTTTTACACAGTAATGATTTTGTTACTGTAGCATACTGTAGTTTTTTACCATCACATGTATGTAGAAGAAACGTAGATCTTGTATTTTTAATAATTACTGTAATTTAAGAGAACATTATTTAACTTTAATATATCTTACCAAAACTACCGTATCCAACTTTTTAATGATAACTAACTTTTGATCGTTCATTTTTATTACCCTTTTTCATTTCTTTTTCTCTTTGCAAACGTTTGCCTCCCTTCTTTATTTTCAAAAAAAAGTTTATCGATAAAACTATAAAAAAACTCTTTTCTATTTTGGTTTAAATGATTTTTACACTTTTTTGGGGAAATTTTTCAAACAATAATATTGTCAAAATTGTGTAAAAAATTTAATGATAATTAATGAATCTTAACGGAAACAGGCAAATCTCAATCATAAAAATTAATGATTGAAAGTTACTCTCTTTTTTACTGTTTTATAAAAGAAAAAGAAGTAACCGTTTAGACTTTTATTATTACAATTAATGATACCAAAAAGGTTGTTATCAGTCTTAAAGGGATGATAATAACGATAAGAATAATATTGATGTGATTAGATTGCATTTTAAATAAAAGAAAACAAGTTTCTTAATAGTCAATTCTTGTTTTGTCCTTTTAAAAAATTGGAAAGGAGAAAGAATAAACGTGATCAAAAATTATTTTAAAGAATTTTTATTGAGCAACAGTTAAAATTTAAAGATAACATTTAAAAATTGAGTTGTTTGAAAATAAGCATTTAATTAAACTGAAAATGGTATAAATTTGGATATTACTGTAGCTTAAAATAAGTGGTGAAATGCCAAAAATATAAACATTTGCAATGCTAAATCAATGATTTGTAATTTTTAAGCAAAGAAAAAAGCAAAACTTGGAATATTCGGGCATCATCGAATTCATCCAGAAAAAGGTGGTGGTGAAGAAGGAGAAGAAAGCTCTGAAGAAACAAAGGAACAAATTGGAACCTCATATGTTGAACATCATTTAACAGTTGCTGAAATTGCAAATGTTCACACAAATTCATACATTGATCCAGAATGCCCAGAAAAATCAGATGGGCTCAGTACGGTATGCAAATTTTTAGAGGGAATGATGAAGGCAGAATTTTTTGAACTTGTCTATAATTTCAGGTTGAAGCCCGACGCCGACTAGCTGATGGTGGAAAAAATGTAATTCCTGTGAGAAAAGGCGAAAACAATATTGGATTATTTTTGAAGCAATTTTTGCATAAATTTTGGATTCTACTTTTAGCTGCTGCATTTATCAGTCTTCTGACGTATACTGTAAATATATTTCATCGGCATCTGGGTTCCCTGAATTTATATTGTTCAATAATTTTAATTGCAGTTGTAATTGTTATGAGTTTTATTTCATATCGACAAGAAAAAGAAACCCTTTCAGTTGCAAGAGATTTTAATACTTTACTTCCGGAAAAAGCTACCGTAATTCGGGATTGTGAAGAAAAGTTAATTCCTTGTGAAGAGATTGTTGTTGGGGATATCGCCGTTATAAGGTTTGTTGTACATTTATGGAATGGATTTATGCAAATTTGTTAAAATCTGGAGCAAATCGAAATTTTGAGATATTGAATTCCATTTTCAGTTTTGCAATTTGCAAAACCCTAAGGCAGTTTGTTAAAAATGATACAAAACACTGTTCTAAATTTCTGCACTTGAAAATTTGCATAATATGATTATTATTTTACGTAGGGTTTTTGATCTTTGACATATCAAAATTTTTGATCATCAAATTCATGAGAGAGGAAAAAGAGAACATTTGCACTCAAAAATGTCACAGTTCAACTTTTGCAATAAAAAATAAATGCATGTCTTTTTTTGAAGATCAAATTTGTGACAGCTTTGTGAACAAAAAAGAATTTCTATTTTTAGAAAAGTTCAAAATTTTCATAGTTGGGAATTACAGTACACTTTGAACTTTTGAGATGCAAAATTTAATCCTTTTAAACCCCCGATCAGGTTTTTCGTGTCGAAAGTTCAAAATATCAAAAATAAATAAGAATCAAAAGTTTGAATCAATACTTTTTTTCAGCTCTGGTAACAGAATTCCAGCAGATCTTCGAATTTTAAAAGCAAATGGATTAATGATTCAGTCTTCGGCAATTACTGGTAAAAAATTACATTTGTTTTAAATGGTAAATTAAAGAAAGTTGTTTTTAAAGGTAATAAATTGACGCAAGAATACTCAGTTGATCCCGTGGATCGATCCGTGAATGTTTACAATGCCAAAAATGTTGCCTTCAAGGGAAGTTATTGTGTTGAAGGAGATGGACTTGGGGTTGTAATTCGGACAGGAAATTATACGGTATTTTTATTCAAATTTTCTATTGATTTATATTTAAATGACCCAATTACAGACATTAAGCTTGTTAACAGATTACCAAAAATCTGTGCCAACAACAAAATCCCGGCTTCATCAAGATTTGGATGAATTTGTAAATTTTATTTCAATTTTGGCAGTCGGAATGGCACTTTTCTTTTTTATTATTGGTTGCATTATTTCGGGATTTGAAAAAATTTTGTATTATTTTGTTCTTGGATTTTTGGTAATTGTTGTTGCAAATGTGCCTCAGGGTTTGCCGGCAGTTGTGATGTCACAGTTGGCAATTATTTCTCGAAGAATGGCAAAAAAAAATGTTTTTATCAAAAAGCCTGATACCATTGATAAACTTGGTGCAGCTACCGTAATCTGCACCGATAAAAAAGCTAGTTTAACACAAAATTTAATGAAAGTTACTCGACTTTGGTATAACAAAAAAGAATATTCAAGTATGTTTTCTAAAAGGGATTTAATATACATCTTTTTTGGGAACATAATCCATCAATAGGATTACGGTAGTAATTAATTACAACTTTTTTTAGCTCCAACAGAAGCAGAACAAAATATTTTGAATAAAAGTGGAACCAAAACCCCGTATGAAAAGTCGTTTATTGATTTGCTTTGTGTCATGTCTGTCTGCAACAAAGCACAATTTGAACATCCTTCTGAAGCATTTACCCGAGTTTCAACAAAAATGTTGTTGGAACAAAAATCAAAAAATCAGAATGCAAAATTAACAAAGAAATTTACAATCATGTAAGTTTGCCTACAGTAATATAGTATAAAATATATCTGTCTATAGTAACCCTATGTAGATGTAGTATGATATATCTACAGTAACCCAATATAGTATATGTCAGTAATTTCATTTATATAATAATACATATACCGTAATCTGGTACCTCAAAATTTGTCAGAACTAATCAAAAATTTTTAAATATGCAAATTTTTAGTACTCAAAGTGGTCGATTAAGTGTAAAAGAGCCAACAGAAGATTCAAAGGGCATGGAAGAGGGTCATCAACCGGATGAATGGACAGTTGGAAGAAAAAATGGTTCATCAAAGAAGAAAAAGAATAATTTAATTGGAATGTCTTTGGAAGTTGCACTTTTGAGATATGTCGAAACTGTCACTTCCGTCGAAGCGGTTCGACTTCGATTTCCAAAATTATTCGAAATTCCATTTAATTCAGTTCGGCGATGGCAGTTGGTTATTTCTCGATGTCAAGCAAAACCCCAAAGTGCCGATGCTTTGGAATTATTGGAAGATTTACCAACTGATCAAGTCATAAATGTTGTAATGATGAAAGGAGCCCCTGAGGCAATATTAGCCAAATGTAGTCATTATGTTTTGCATGATGAATTGAAAGAAATTGATGAAGATTTCCGTCTTCAATGCCAGGTTTGATTCTAACAATACAGATTACAGTAATCCAATAAATTCGTTGTAGGATGCCTGGGAGCATTATGGATGTGAAGGAAATCGAGTTCTTGGTTTTGCCCTAAAACATTTTGTTTCAACTCCACATGCAAAATTCACGAATGAATCAACAAATTATCCACAAGAAAAACTTGTTTTTATTGGACTTTCGGCTGCCATTGATCCTCCAAAGCCTCAAGCAGCAGAAGCAATTCAACAATGTAAAGATGCCGGGATTAAAGTGTACATGATCACCGGGGATCATCCAACGACAGCTGCTGCAGCTGGGCTTCAACTTGGACTAATTACAGGATTGGTAAAAAATAAAGGCAAACTTGAATTTAAAGCTTCACATCCGGATTCTGAAATTGTGTTGGGAGAATCTTTGAAAGATTTATCTCAAAATGAATGGAATGAATTATTAAAGCATAAATATATCGTTTTTGCTCGAACAAATCCAGAACAAAAGCTGATGATTGTTGAAGAGCTACAAAAACGAGATGAAACTGTTGCAGTTACAGGTATGCAAATTTTTTAATGAATGTTTGTCTAACGATGGCATTTAGGTGGTGATGTAAATGATGTTCCAGCACTGGCTCGAGCCAATGTTGGAATTGCTATGGGACAATCAAGTAGTGATATTGCCCAAATGACAGCTGATATTATTATTGCCGATGATAATTTTGCATCAATTGTTAAAGGAATTGAAGAGGGCAGATTAATGTTTGATAATTTACGTTTATCGATTGCTTACACACTTACCCATCTTTGGGCAGAGATCTTCCCAATCATCTTAAATTTTGTTCTCGGCATGCCCTTAGGGCTTGAACCTCTTCAGGTAATATTAAATTTAAGATTCTGTTGGAATTTATGCAAATTTTAAACCTCTTAAGATATTATCGATCGATTTGGCAACGGAATTACCCCCTTCAATTTCGCTCGCCTATGAAAATCCTGAACGAGATATTATGAAAGTTCCACCCAGAAGTGCCAAAACTAAATTAGTTTCAAATAATTTACTTCTTTATGCCTATGGTTTTGCTGGATGGCCTGTTGCTGTTGGTTGCTTTGCTGCCTATTTATCCGTTTACATGTATCATGGAATTATGCCAAAAGATTTATTATTTACACATGATCCTTACTGGGATTTAACTTCTGAAAATTTAACAACTTCAACGGGTCTTTCAATTCCAGCATCTGAACAAGTTATTATTCGAGGCCAAGCTGCCGCAGCTTGGCAGGTCACACTTGTTACTTCTCAGGTAAGATTGTTTCATGTATTTTTCAAAGGAGAACATTTTCGTAACTTATAAGTTTAAAAAAAGGAATTGCAGGATTTATAATTTAGTTTAGCTGGGTAAATAAATATAAAAAGGGAAAATTGAATGCATTTAAAATTAATAATAACAGGATGCGCGTGTAAAAAAATTATAAATTCAGCTAAATAAATCAGGTCATAAGAATTTTAAAAAAATACTCATAAAGAGAAATGTGTACAGTAACGCCCAAAGAAACAATAGAAAAAATTTCAATTGTTAATTATAAAATCGAAAGCCGATAAAAATTTTTTATTAAAAACGTAATTCTTATTCAAAATAAGTGTTGTTATATTAAAATTTAGTTTTCGATATTAATGTATCGAACTGGGATAAAAGCATGTCCCTTTTTGTTATCCCATTGTACAGGTAATCGACGACGGCGCCCTTTCCAGATCCTTCTTTGCAGCATTCATCGTAACCCCAATATTCTGTTTTTTGTACGTTTGCCCATGATTCAAACAACGTAACATGATAATCAGGTGCCAAAAAAGCATCCCCTGTTTTCATGTCATTTTTCGAAATGACATTTGTTACCAAATTAAGATTTCGAGTCGTATAACTTTTTGGCAATTTCCATGCCATTGAAACCATACCGGAGCAATCTGTTCGATACATAGTGCCGTGACAATCATCAGTGTATTTTTTCTAAAAAACATGAGTTTAAAATAACGACTTATATGAACCTAGCCATTAGTAATGAGGGAAATTTTCAAATGAATTTACCTGACTGTATGATACTCCACGGTCAGTCCAACATGTGGAACGAGAAATAACTTCTTCTCTTTTTATACATTCAACAGTAACAACTAAAGAAAGATACATGTATTACTGTATTAGTAACTTTTAACAAAACTTACTGATCAAAAATAATAAAAGAAGTTTTTCACTCATTTTCAAACCTCTTCACACCAAAAAAGGATAAGAAATTTTGATTTAAAATTTAGCATTTTTAGCTGCTTTTATAAATTTTAGATTGGCGTTTACCCTTTTCAAAATGTCAATATTTATAGATTAAAACGTTTTTATTTATGAAATAAGTTGAGTTTGTTTAGCTGAAGTTTAAACTTTTTTATGACACTCGTATCCTTTTTATTAATTATGCATTCACTTTTCTGCTTTATTATTTATTTACTCAGATTTTTATAAAATGCAAATTTGATCCGTTTAAACAAAAGATTGGTTTTTAATCTTCCATCTAAAATTTTTAACAATTCCATAATTTTAGGTCATTCATTTATTCCTTTGTACAACTAGACGTGTAAGCATTTTCGTACATGGTGTCTCAAATTTAATTTCAATTTTTGCTGTAATTATTGAAGTTTTACTTTTGAATCTTTTCATTTACACTCCAGCAATGCAATATTTAATGGATATCTATCAACCTCCACTGCATGTTTGGATCTTTGCTCCAATAATTGGAATATATTTACTTGTATTTAATGAGATACGAAAATATTTTATTCGTAATTATCCTCACAGTAAAGCAGCTAGATTTTTAGAGTTTTAGTTTTTTATTATTTTTTTGAGATAATTTGTACAAACTTTTTTTTCTTCTCGGTGTTGTGATTTATCAATCTGTTAATTACGGTATTTATGTATTTAGTCAAGAAAAATATTTTTTGTGATAAAATTTGAATAAAAATGAATTATGATAAATAAAACATTTTATAATAAACTACCACATAAAATTCACAAATACAATTCAAAAAATAAATAAAAATTTGACAAAAATAAATGCAAAACAAACAAAATTAAAAAATTTAATCATCATAACCATCAAAATTTGTAGAATCTCGACATTCTTGCAAAGTTTCAAATGTTTTTTGAGCTGTTGCAGCATCTTTGAATTCACAGATAACAGATTTTCGAACAGCATTATGATCTCGAGCAATAAAAGAAATCTTTTTTCCATCTTTTTTGTAATCGGAATCATTTTGAATGAAATGGGGAAAGATTGGTTCACCTTTGCCATTATCAAATTCAACCTTGTAAACGCCTTCATCCGCAACAGTGACAATAAGTTTAACATGGTTATGGACTTCATCAGGATTTTTCTAAAAATTTGCATAATGCTTGCGGCTATTATAAAATGGCAGAAACATACATTTTTGCTAAGCGGTGATTTATAAGCTTCCCCAAGGGTGACCTTGCAATCAGTTTCCAACAAAACTTCAGATTCTTCGTCATAATTATCTTCCCCATAATCTTCATCATAATCTTCTTCCTCCTCTTCAGCATCAACAGATGGATTATGTGAATCTCCAATATACGGTAAAGAAGGTACGGTAGCTGTTTTTGGAGAAGGTTTATTTGTTGTTGCTGATGTTACACTTGGGGCTAAAATAATAAAAATTTCTTCATTTCAGGGGAAACATACAATATAAGGTAAATTTAACAGTAATAACACAATACAAGCATAAACAATATCTAAAAAATGTAAAACAATTACGCACTTGATTCTGCAGAGGTTGTGGCAGCAGTCGTAGGGGTAGGTTTTCCAGCTGCAATGTCATTGAACAATTTCTTGAATTCATCATAAACAGTTTCTTCACGGAATCGAACATAAAAAACGGTAGAAGTTCCAGATTGAGTATTTTCAGAGAAATCCTATAAAATAAATTTGCATAAATGGTCAACATGCTAATTTTAGAACTCACCATGCAACTAAAGATTCCAACACCTTTGCTTCCAGCTTTATCAGCAATATTCATGCCTTGAGTAATACGGAAATTGGCACAAATTTTATGAACTTGTTCACGACGCATTACAACACGGTAGGTCTTCTTAACAGGATCATGCAAAATTTTGATATCTCCAACCCCACGTTCTTTGACTTCTTTAGTTTCAGAATAGATATAAAGTTTACAACGATTTTTGAATAAAACTTGTTCAGATTCTTCACCAGTAACAACATCAACTTTGTCAGGAAGGGGGATAACTGGTTCATAATGGGCATCTGGAACATATTCTTCTGGATTTTCACTTTCTTCTTCAGCTGCTGCAGCTGCATTGGCATTTTTGGCAAAGGTCTGAAATAATAGTTATTACCAACTGTGAAATATAAAAACGCAATCTTACAGATGATGCAATTGCTCCAAATGAATTATTTGGTGAATCAGTCTTTTTGTCAAGGAAGCTTGTTCCACTTGCAAATGATGAAAATGAAAGAGGAGTTTTATTAGCAGATGAAGAATTGGAGCCACCAAAGAGGGATTTTGTTTGGGTTCCATCTGTTTTGGCGCCAAAGGGACTTCCTGTAGCTGGAGTTGCAAAAGGACTTGATGTTGGTGTTGCAGATTGAGGAGGAGCAAATGAAAATGTAATTGGTTTTGTGGTACCAAATAAACTCTTGCTTTCAGCAGGCTTTGATTCAGTTGATGGAGCTTCAGCTAAAAAATACAATAAAATTATTATTTTAAAAATTATGCAAATTTATACTTTTAGCTGGTGATGGTGCAGCAGGTGTGGCACCGAATAATGGTTTTTGAGCATTTGTGATTCCAAAGCTAAATGAAGTATTTGCGGCAGGAGCAAAGGTTTGGGGCTTGAATGCTGGAGCAGCTGCAGATTTTTCGGTGCCATCTTTTCCAGTACCACATGAAACACAAGCAGTATCACTTGGTTTATTGACGACATAACAGGTTGTACAATCCCATTCACCTTCTTTCTTATTAAATTTATCGCCAAAACCTTTTACTTCTGGTTCTTTTTTTGCTTCAACAACAGGAACGGCAGCTTTTTCTTTTGGGAGTGAAGCTTCTTTAACTGCTTCCTTTTTAGGTTGTTGAGGTACTGTAGCTGCACCACCTTCAGTACGTCTGCCATCAGCAATATCATTGAAGAGTTTTTTAAATTCACCGTAAACAACTTCATCACGGAATCGAACAAAGAAGACTGTAGAAGTGCCAGTTTCAGTATTTTCAGAAAAATCCTTAAAAAATTATAATTAGTTTATGCTACTTTATGCTACTGTTGTGTAATACTTACAATACAATTAAAGATTCCGCAATTCTTGGTTCCAGCTTTGTCAGCAACATTCATGCCTTTGGTGATACGGAAATTCGCACAAATTTTATGGACTTGTTCACGACGCATTACAACTCGATAACTCTTTTTTTCTGGATGGAATAAAATTTTGATATCTCCAACCCCACGTTCTTTGACATCTTTGCTTTCAGAATTAAAGATGTAAAGTTTGCAACGATCTTTGAATAAAACTTGTTCAGATTCTTCACCCGTTACAACATCAACTTTGTCAGGAAGGGGGATAACTGGTTCATAATGGGCATCTGGAACATATTCTTCTGGGTTTTCATTTTCTCCTTCATCATGAGCATCTTTTGGAGCAAATGGCTAAAATTGGATATGGGTAGGAGAGATAAGATCGGTTGTCATAACTTACAGATGCAATATTTGCTGGAGTTGTAGTGCTATTATTAGCAGGGGCAAATGAAAGTGGCTTATTATTGAAGTTACCAGTAGTTGCATTATTCGGGGCTGTAGCAAATGGAGAACCAAACAATGATTTTTGTTGATTAGCTCCTGTTGGTGCAGCTTGAGGAGAAGCTGCAGCAAATGGATTAACTGGTGTTGTTCCTGCTGATGGAGTTGCAAATGAAAATGGAGGTTTTGCAGCAGCACCGGTACTTCCAAAGATGCTTTTAGTTTCAGCAGGTTTTGCTGGACTTTCGCCTGTTGCAGCTGTAGGTAATGCCGGCTTTTCAGGGAACAAAGGTTTTTGAGGTTGTTGTTGTGGTTGTCCAGTGCCAAAATTGAAGTTACCAGTATTAGATGTGAAAGGATTTGCCTTGAATCCTGATTCAGAATCCTTTTTATCAGAGATTTCTGGAGCAACTGCTGGCTTAATTACTGGGAAAGGTTTTGATTCAGTTGGGATTGCCGCAGGTCTTGGTTCCATTGGAAGATGTTGTTGTTGAAGGGGTTGTTGAATATTTTGTGGAATGGATGGAGCTGCTTGTAAATTAGGATGTACCGGTCGGAAACTAAAATAACTTGTTTGTTATATCTGTATTTAACTAGATTTTTATATCTTACGTTGATTGTTGATGTTGGGGTTGTTGCATAATAGGGACAGCACCTGGAATTGGGCCAAAGGCATTTGGATTTTGCCGTAAAGCTGTTATAATTTGGGTGAGGGTTTGAACTTCAGCAATATGAGATAATTGCTTTTCATGACTTGCAGCATGGGCCTTTTCAAGATGTGAAGCTAATCCATTTACAGTGTTTGCCAAAGTATTGGATGTATTTCGCTCCATATTATTAACATTTTGAAGTAGGGAATCCAATTTATTTTCCATTGCATTTACCCTTTCACTTAATGTTCCCTAAAATTATTATTAATTTGATGGGTTTGTTGGAGATTTAAAAGGATATAAAACTTACAACAACTTTTAAAACATTTAATTCCATGCGTTGCATGGTTAAACTTAAAGCTTCAATCGAATCATTGCTTGAAGCTTCTTTTTTAACTTGAAAAGTATTATTATTCATCTTTGTTGGATTATTAAGATGGTCGGATGAATCTACAACAAAAAATAGTTAATATTCAGTAAATTTTAATTATAAAATCAGAAATAGCAAGAACGATATATTGGTTATTGCGAAAGTTCTTTTTTTTTGAAAAAGGGCTGTCTCCATTTTGGCGCTCTTATAGAACTGTTATTCGTTGTGGGAAAATTTGCATCAGTTAAGGGAAATTTTTGTTAAAGGTCGTTAAAGTAACTGAAGAAAGAAGGTTTTTGCTGCTGCAAAATTTATACCTTTTTGTTTTTGTGCCAAAAAAAGATAATCAATAGGGGCTGGAAAAGAAGGGATGCAAGGAGAGATAATCTTTCTTATAAGCGGTTATCTATTTGAATCAATATTTGTTAAGGCATGAATTAATTCAAGTCATTTAAGTATGTAGTTTATTGATTGTTGTTGTAGTAATATTTATATCATTAGTGCATCAATTTCGATAAAAAGATTATCCCTGAACGAGTATCACGAATATAAAATGATAAAAATGTCACATTTTTTGGTTTTGCCGTTTTATAAAACTCTGAATTTGCAAGATTATCAAATGCTTAAAAATCACTGGATAATAACAATAAACAAACTATAAAAAACCTAACAATAATAAGTAAGTAGAAAAAGCTTTTTAACACTTCTTGTTGCTACAGTACTCTCCCATGCCATTAAAAAGGTAAACTGTTAATGTCACAGAATGCATAACTGGTTGTTTTTAGGATTTAATAAAATCGTCTTTTTTATTATTTACAACAATTTCGAAATAAAAACAGTGCTATAAAATATTATAAATTTTCGCAAATAATTGGTAATGTCCCCCATGCCGCTGTCGAAGGTTTATTACTTTTCATTTCATCGAACCAACATTGGGTATGAAATATTCCAGAAGTTGTATTTATCCCAAAAAATGAATCAAATCCTCGTAAAACTCCTGTTTCATAATCTGCATAAGCTCGAATAAAAAGTGGTAAATCAGAATCAGGCCGGAGGGGCTTTGATGGAGATTCACCATCATAGACAAAAACTTTGGCATTCCTTGAAAGTTGTCGAATTTCTGAATGCCGATTATACATATTTGAAAGGCCCATTCTTTCAATGAATTCTGTGTAATTTAAGCTGTTATCCTTGCTACAACTCTAAAAAAGTGGTGATGGAATTATGCAAATTTTATACATTTACTTACAGATGCAACTTCAGCATCATCAATGATAGTCCAAAAGGTATGAGTTTTATAAACATATGCAACATGGGTGGGATCGGTTCGATAAATAAGACGTTTTTCATCATCATCTTGATACCAATATGATGGGAAAGATTTACCAGGAGACTAAAAATTTACATAATTTTAAGTTTTACGTGACCAAAAAAGTAATCCAAATTACTAAAACTACAGTATCGATTTACAAAAATTACTGACCTCACTATTTGGTTCATCAGTTGCTGCCTTGGATTCAGTTTTATTTGGTTGTCGAATATTTATGCATTCACCAGAATCAGAATATTGTGTCCAAAAAACTGAAAAATTAGATGACGCATCCCTGATTGGCACTTCACCTCCGTCACTTTTTGAATTTTCACCTTAAAAAAATTTAAACATTTTTAATCCTATTTTTAATCTTATCAAACAAAAGAAATACCATTTAAAATTGCATAACAAAATGCACCAATCATTCCACCAAAAAATACAAAAACAACCCCCAATTGAATTAATCGAGTCCAAACTGTTGGACCTCGAAGGCCTAAACTTATTACACTTCGAGTTCTTGCCCCCTCTGGCATTTTTAAGCTTTAAAATAAAATCAATAAATATTTTTTACCACAAAATAAATGAAGAAAAAAACCAATTAAATTTGTTGAAGGAAGGAAAAAAATTGATTCCAAGGAAGCAAAAAAAAGTTCCGTAAAGTTCCCTAATTTTTGTGTTTCTTATCAATTTTTGCTTTCATTTTCTTTGTAGTTTTACAACCTTTTGGGTTGTAAATTGCTTTCTTCATGTTCATCCCTTTTTACTTCTTTGCCTCTTCGTTTTTCTTTTAGCTTTTAATGGTGTTAATTTATGTGTTTTAACAATAACATTTTTAAAAATATTGATTGAAACAAAGATACAGTAATCTCTGACCCAAGTGACATCTAAATAATATAATGTATCATAGAAATTGCCATAAATGGTGAATACAGTACATCACCGATACTTTTGTCAATTTGATTTTTATTAATTAAAGTTTAAGCAGTATATCATGATCATCAGATTTGTACTATTTAAAATCCCATTTATTTATTTAAACCAATTTAAACACTTTTTTCTGCACAAAAATTAAAACATACTACTTTTTTCATTTATCAAAAAAAGAAAGGAAAATTCATTACAAATGACTTAAATAAAAAAGTTCAAGAAAAATCACATATTTTTGTTTAAAAAATTAGACTATTTTGAATAACATAAAATAAATAATAAAAATTACAAAAAAGAGAAACATTGCTATTAATAGATTATATAATTTTTTAAAGCATATATATTTTTTGAACACTCACAAAAACACTTTTAAAAATTAAATTTCAATTTTAAAACGTTTTTCATTATTATTGATTCCTGAGGAAGGAGATTTTATAGATTCATTGCTGCTGCTACAATTTGATGATGGCCTTTTTCGATTTGATGTTGCCAATGTTGAATTTGTTGAAGTTGAACAACTTCCCAATAATCCATCAACTGAATGTGCCGAAGGTGTTAATTGGCGATGTTGAGCAGAATCATGATTATTAGCATTTTCAAGGGATTCTGTGAATGAAAGAGGCAAAAAAGTTGTTTGTTGACGAAATTTTCGGAAACATTCATAACATCTCGGTTCATCAAGGGTTGAACTGATAATCAAATAATCATGATGTCGCTAAAAATAGAAATTGTACAAAAAAATTTAGGGTATTTTTAGAAACAAAGAAAGTGAAAAAAACAGAAGCAATCTTTTTGATTGACAACTTTTTTTCTTTGTTTTGCTTAAAAAAAGCTACTTGATAAAGATAAGGATGAAAGCAATAATTACCTCACAGCCCTTGCAAAAATTTTTATCAGCTGATGTTGATCTTGATGAAGTGGTGGAAGTGGAATCAAAGTTATTATTTTCAATATTTCGATGGGTTGTCAAAGGATTTATTGATTTTACTGAAAAACAATACATTGAGTTTTAATGAGGGGAAATATAAAGAAATAAAAAATTAGGGTACTGTAGTTTTCGTGTCAAGACAGATTATGTTCTTGCCAAAAATTACGGTAGAACCTCCCAAATTTTGAATACAAAACTTACAAGTTAGCCGTTTCTGTTGATTAATACGAATTCTTTGAAGTTCTGCTTCCCGCTTTTGTTTGCTTCGATTTGAACTCATTGAACGTTCAACAACTCCAACATTTTCAGGATTTTGTTTTTGCTCTTTTATACTGTAATAAATAATCAATGATTAAATTTCCTTTCAAAACTGTATTAAAAAAGCAAACCTTTCAATACTTTTAATTAAGATTTTTCTTTCAATTTCAACATGCTTTTCCCAATTTGAATCGTTTGGAAGTTTTTCATCACAAATTGGACAAATAACATTTCCATCATTGTCAACTTTAATCTCTGCAAAAAATAACAAAGTTAAAAAAATTTAATCCTTCTTTTTTGTTTTTAAATTTGTAAATCCATGTTTTTTGCATGTTTGCTTTTTTGTTGGAAGTTTTAAAATTTTTAAGAAGCTTAAAACAAAGAAAGTGAAACTTCATCAAAGGCCCGCCAAAAGTGGTGGTGGTCAATGAAATGTCATGCCAAAAATTATAATAATAATGAATGAGTGATTGGAAGCGCCATAAAAAAGAAATTAGAGAAAGAAGTTAACTCTCATTGTCGGTCGTCGGCACTGCTTTAATTTCGGAGACAGTAAGCATTTAAGAAGAGAGAGAAAAGCGGCAGGGTCAAAAAAAGTCATAAAAGTTTTGCTTCTTCTAAATTAAGAGTTATTAGTCGCTTATTTTTAAAGCCTTTTCGGGGAGGGTAAAAAACCCCTTTAAAAAGGGAGGTTTAAGAGAGTGAAGAGGGACTATTTTGTGAATGAGGAGGATTATTATTTTTAGTTACGAGATAGAGAGAGAAAGTCATAACTTAAATGACATTAAAAATCAAAAGAAAATGTGACAAATGTAACACATTTTATAATAGTTTTGGCGGCAAAAATAGGAGAAAAAAGAAGAAATAGAATTTATTTATGATTGAGTACTGTAATCGAACAACAACTTTTATGTGGTTTACGATTACAGTTTTCTTTGAAGTTCAAAATTTTGACCCTAATTTGTTGGCATTTTTTACTACCAAAAACATAGCATTGTTACGAAAATGCCATTCTTTGGTGATCACAAAAACAATTAATAACAACAATGCCATGGCATTTTCCAAAAAATGGTATTGCTTTTATTTGTTTAAAAATACCATTTTGCCGTTTTTTTCTGCTTGAATAAGTCTGTGTGCAAATTACCAATGTTTCTAATTTTATTCTGTTTGTTGATGTTTCATTCAATGCATGTACAAAAATGTGACCAAATCACCTCTTTTTTGTATGCCCAAAAACATGATTGCTTTTTTCTTTTACTCATCTTCCAAAAAAGAAGAAGGAAGGAAGAAACAGGAACTATGGTCAATTAAACGCAAATATATAAATGTACCACCTCCAACAACAACAATGACAATACGGTTTTGATGGTTTATTTTTTCCAATCAAAAAAACAGAAAATGGCATTTGACATAAATTTTTGTTGTTTTTTATGAAATTTAAAAGTTTGAAAAATTTGACTTTGTTTTTTTAACGAGGTGATTTTTTAAGTTTTTTACTGCTTTTTTCGAAAATGGGGTACTGTCATTGTCAATTTTTTTGAAAAGTTTTGTCCCTTTTTAAAAAAATTTTCTTCCTGGAATATGTATATTTTTTTTGGCGGAACCCAATGAATTTCATTGAAAAAGCATATTTCACTAACTTTTCTTCAACCCAAACAAAAGAAAGTCAAAGAAAGAAGAAGAAGAACTTCATCAAATTCTCAAGAGTCCTATAAACGGCTAACTTCAAAGGCGCTTTTTTCCGGCCTTTTGTTTTTGATAAAAAAATCCAGCAAAATTCATTCCCTCTTTTGGGATTTGAGTATTTTGTTACCATTTATTTCAATTTGCTTATTAACAAACAAACTTCCTTTTTTTCGCTGCTTCCGAAACAATGTCTTTTTTCTTTTTTGTGCCGAAACAAAAAAGTTCTTGTGTGTGTTTTTGAGAAAGTTATTTATTGCGCAGTTTGGAGTGTTTTATTACTGCTATGGGAGTTTCAGTTGGGAACCTCTCGGGTGGATGCAAGCCAAAAAAAAGTAGAAAATGAATTTTTTTTCACAAAATAAAAACAACAATGCCGCCGATAGTGTGAAATTTATGGGTTTTTTATTTTTATTGAAAAAATAACAAAAAAAAGTTGGGATATCTCTTTTTTTAGTTTTAATAATAAAATTTGATTACTGTAGCCAAAACATGAAGTTCAAAAATGGAAAACTTTTAAGCAAGTTTTAGAATTTTTGAGATTATTGTTTAGAAAATGTCAATTAATTTTTACAATTTTAAACTTTAAGAAATCTATCCTAAAAAAGATACTGTATGCCATCCAAAAAATGCTTCTCTTTTCATTTCACATTTCACATTTTACATCCCTCTATTTTTTTAATTTTCTGTGGCACATCAAAAGACAGCAGCAGTTATCCCTCATTTTCAAAGAAAATTAACAATCTTAAACAAAGTAGTCACATAAAACAAAAGACAGAGAGAGAGACAATGCCACAAATACAAATATACATTTCCACATTTTTAGTGACACTAAAACAACAAACTTATCTCACAAGCAAGCAATTTGTATTTTTCGAAGAAGGAAGAAGAAGCACATTAAATTGCTTGTTTTATAGCTTTCAAAGAGACATTACCGAAAAAATAGAGAAAACTGTAACCATCTTTTTTAATGTTTGACAAATTAAAAAAACAGAAAAGAGAATGGAAGAGAGTATTATTTTCTTTAATTTTGAGTGTCAAAAGAAAGAAATGAAAGGTAATAAAATTTGTAATTTCCCTTGAGGGCTTTGATTAATAATGTTAAACAAAGACATGACTAAATTGATGTTTTTGGTTATTTTAAGAAGTCAAAATGGTCGGAAACATTGCATATTTCAGGAGCATATGTTTGTCTCATGTGGAATTTATACTGTAAGAATCACTTGCTCCATCGTTCTTGATCATGGTTATATTCAATTTGATTATTGCCATACTTTTGCATTTGATTTTTATCAATTTTAATTTTAAAAAAACACATACAAAATCATACAAAAAAACTAATAATTGTTTCTAACTTTTACAATTTTTTTAATCATGCTTATTTCCATCTTCTTCTTATTTTAGAAAAGTGACTAACAAAAATTTTTGTATCTATTTTCTACTGCTCATCTTTTTTTAACATTTTCATTCCTTTTTTAACAGTGATTATTGTTTCTTGTTAAGCAAACTTTTAATAACAAAGAAAAAGTTTTTTTCATTAAACTTTTAATGAGCGAAGAAGTAATAATTTGAAGAAGAAGAACAAAAAAAGCATGCAAAGTTTTTTTACAACTAACAAAAATAGAGCAATGAAAAGCTTTTTTTATTAAATGCACTTTTTTCTAATAAACATTAATAATAATAGAAGTATGTTTTCACGTAAGTTGTTTCATGACCCTTTTTTCATTCTTCCATTCAATCCAATTTTCTCCCTCCATTTTTCCATGTTTTCGAAGCTTCTAAGAAAAAAAAGAAGAAGATTCCACACAATAAAGAAGAAAGCATTGATGCAAAACTCTAATTTATTGCTTGTGCTTACAACAAACATTCCTTTAATTTTCATATTTTGAAAAGAATCTTTTTTCAATAGGTTGTTCTTTTTTTGGTCATTATTTTTTATCGTCGATCTTCTTTCATATTTTTTTTATATTAATATTCACGAGACTTTTCTATTCAATTTTAAGCATCCAAAAAATGTGTGTTGTTTGTGAAATTTGCTTGTTAAACAAAATTGAAAAAAAGAAGAAGAAGTGATGATTAAAACTTTTTCAAAAACTTTTTAAAAAATAGAAATTGAATAGAAGTGAAGTGATCAGCACTAGTCAAAGTCGTAGTCATACATGTTTGCTTACAATTTGTAAAAGTTAAAGAAAAGTTCTAACAACTTGTTAGTAACAAGTGAAGCCAGCAAGAAAAGAAGAGAATTTCTTTATGGATGACTAAAACTGCATTTCTAAAGTTTTTTGGTATTACGAAATGCAGAAATTGACGGGATTCTGAATCAGAAGTTAAAAGTAAGCCACAGTCACAGATTTTGATGACAGCATACTAAATATTGTAACAACAATTTAATCAAGACTTAACAAGAAAAATTTCGATACAGTGACAACAAACATTTAATAAACTAAAACAGCTTTAGCTACAGTACACTAACTATGTTTCTGCCATTTGTCTTTCTGTAGCCTAAACCTGTATTTATAAGTCTGTAAAACGTAACCTCACTCAATTTTTTCGTTAACCTCTAACTTTCTTCTTTCATTTCGAATTCTAAATTTTGTCATTCTTAAAATAATTATGTATCTTTGATGTTCCAATTTAAGTTTACGAGAAAAAAACATTTCACAAAATAAAACCAATTTTATAAATTTGTACATTTCTGTCAATTGATGGTATATTTTGCATCATTGAACAACAAACACTAACTCATTTTTGATTATAGGTTGCACCTCTATTTTCGATTTGATTTGATTCAACAGAATATTTTTGCTGTCAAAAGTTTATACAAATCGCTTGATTTAGAATGAGTGAACAACGAGTGAGAAAAAAAGAAAGAAGAAGATTACAATCAAGGCCAACAGACAGAGATATTTATTTTTTTAAAAGAGATGGAATGACACCCAAAAAAATGAAAATCACCTAAGTTGAATTTTTGGGCAAATAAAATAAACAAAAAAACAGAAGGCAAAAAAAGTTATTGCGCGAAGCCAACAATATTTTTTTGGATGATCGTAAAAAAAATCATTATTTTGCAACAGTGCCTTTTTCTTTCACCTTTTTTTTCTTCTTCACTCAATGTGTTTGTCTATCAATGTGACTACCGTAATCGGAACCAACCAAAACCGCCGAAAAAATGAAGGAAATAAGTAAGCGAAGAAAAGAAGATTCTTCGAAAAACGAAAAAAAACTGACTCAAACAATATTTGTTTTTCCCCTAAAAAAATCTATATGTATTTTTTGTACGTTTTAATAAATTTGAAAAAAAAACACATTTTGATTATAAACTAGTTTTTTTTTGCATTCGTTCACTCTTTTTTTGCTACCTTCTCTTTTTTTCGATTTACTGTAACTTCTTCTTCGTTCTTTTTCTTCTTCAAACAAGTTCGTTTTTGTACTCATTCTTCTGCTTTTTTAATGTTTGGGAGTTTTTCTCACTATTTAAAAAGTGCTTATTGAGTTTTACAACTTCTGTGGGAATCTCAGCAGAACGAAAAACAGAAGGAAAACAAAACCAAAGATGTTGTTTTACAACATTTAATCATCAGAATTCTATTATTTATTTATTCTTCCAAGAAAATTTATTATTGGAAGTAAGGTATAAATGATTTTCCCACGCTCCTAAAAATTATAAATATAAAGGCACCATTCAGTCTGCCGTTCCTTTTCTGTTTTTATGGAAGAGAAAATAAAATTGTTGCGGGAAGACTGCTGCTGTTGCTGCTGATAGAAAGAATATCCTCGACCTTCTCTCTTTTGTATGCCAATTAGATGCCACGCTGAGACTTTTTTAGTTTAAATAATAAAAAAAGAAGGATTCGCGCATTTTTTAACAACCTCCTTCAAAAAAAGTTTTTTTCTTAGTTTAAAAACATGAGATTCGCTTCATTGATGCAAATCAAGGAATTTTCCTCTTTTTTTCGTGTCGGTAAGATTCTCTCTCTTTTTTCAGATTCCCCTGATCAGAAGAAAAGAAAAGAGTAATGTCAATAAATACGCAAAACTTTAAAAAGTTCTTCTTCCCATCAAAATAAAAAAGTTATTTTGTTTGATGGCACAAAAAAAGTCGACGAAGAAGATTTAATTCATTTTTGTAATTTTTTTTCTCTTGTTTCCCTTTGAGGTGAAGAATATAAATTGAGAAATGAGTTAAAACAAGGATAATCGGTTTTTTCTTAAAGGATTCAACAACATTTTTGCCGCCTCTGACAAAAAAGAAGAAGAAGAGCAATTTCATGCTGTGATCATTAATTTTCTCTTTTCCAATGAATGATCGAAAAAAAGAAAGAAAGTTTTCGCAACATTGAGTTAAAAAAAAGTTAATTTTTTACGCTGTTTTTTTCGTTATTGTTGAAAAGCGCAGGAAGTGATTTTTTGAAGGGTTTTTTTAAAATTTTAGAATTTTGGAAGTTTAGTTGGCGAAAAATTAATTGGTGAAAAGTTAACTGCCGGAAAATGAGTGTTAGAGGTATACTGTAGATGCCAAAATTATTACAATAAACTTGTTTTATGCTTAACACTTTGTAAGATAATTAACACCTTTGTAAATTTGCTTAATTTCCTTCAAATAAAACAAATTACTTTCCTTCCCTTTTTGGGCATGTTAGAAAATGCCATTGCAAAAAAATAGAAAAATTGCACAATCAAAAAACCTCACCGAAAAACAGAGGCATGCCTTTCCCACTTGTTTTGACACTTTGAATTCGATAGACCGGAATTAAGAAATGAAAAAAGAGGTAAACGTAAAAAGAAAAGAAAAGCCGATAGTGTTATGTGTTACCCACTTAATGGGATTAAGAGAATCTAAGGAAAGGCGGCATTGGCACTGATTTGCATTTCATTTTTTTTCTCAATTCCATTCAATCAAAGGAAATATACAAAAAAGAAACATAATTGAATTAGCCGAAGTATTTTGTCGATGCCACTCTTTTTGCCTTTTAAGGAAAGAATGCCTTCTTTTATGGTATATGGTGCAGGTGACAACAAATCGGTCATCTTCTTTAAGAAGATCAAATTACACATCAAAAGAAAAAAAAGAATTTAGAGGGAGAGAAGTGCTAAAGATCTCTCTTAGATAATGACCGATAAAAGAAAAGATGGAGACAATGATGCTGATGGAAGAAAGGCATTAGATTGTATTTTATTATAAGAAAAAAGAGAGATTAGAAACTTAACTAATAACAACAACTTCGGAAATCCGATACTGTCTTCTCACTCAAAAAAAGCAATTAATATTCTTCTATCTCTAAATGTGCCGTGCCAAAAAAAGAAGAGTGATAAACATAAACAAAAGAGAGACAATCAGTTGCTACTTTCAATGACCTCCGCTTTTTGTTATTTTTGTTGACGTTAAATGTCAATCATCAAATAAATAAGTTGAAAAAATCCCCCAAAAATTTGCCAGCATTTTAGAGCAAGCGAGAAAAAATATGACATCTGCTTTTTACCAAAAAGGCAAAGGCCAATTGTCCAAATATGCGTTAAAACACTCTCTTTTTTGGGATGACTTTAAAAAACAATAATATCCATAAATATATCGTCTTCAATAGATTTACAACTTTATGTCTTTTTTGGCATATTACATAATTTTTGGCACCTGGTCATATTTTTTGATCGGGACACCATCATCATTACCGTAACCCCCTAACAAGATAGCTAAAGCTAAAGCATCTTAAGTAGCTTAAAGAAGATATATACTTAAAAAAAGAAAATGATTTTAACTTAATTTTTATTGCCGATTTTTTTGGCGGGAGCGGCACTTTTTTTGCTTTTATTCGCCCCTTTGGTTTTGGTCTCTTCATCATTTTTATTTTGTTTTTGATGATGATGGTGGAAGCGCTTTTTTCAGCTGGCGCGTGGTTATGCAATCGTTTTTCTCTCTCTTTTTTGATGCGGTTGCCACAGCATGACTTTCAATATACATATAAAATTTATATAACAAAAAAGAAATATGGAAGCAGTAGCAAAATATAATTTGCTTCTGCTGCCGATATATATTTGGCGGCAAATAAACAAATAAAAGTGAATTTCATACAAAAACAAAATAATATCGAAAATGCCAAAAAATGAAAGAAATCAGTGGCATTTTTTGTGCCGCCGAAAGAATTCTTTGGTTTTGTATTTTTTTAGAATCATTCAATATATTGAGTAAGTCATGGAAAAAAAGAACCCGGCGGCTTCTTTCAAAATCAACAGAAAAAGGGTGCGCGGCAAAAAACATGCAAATTTGTCATAATTGTTTTTTTTTAACGGAAGCAAAAAAAGAACCAACTTTTTGATGAAGAATCAGTTGATGAGGCACGACTGTCACTTAAAATTGAACTATTTGATTCTAAAAAATTATTGTTTTCATGCAAAAGTAATGGTGGGAGAAAAAATTTGCATACCAGAATTATTGGAGCCATTGATGCCATTGCTGTTGTTGCTATTATTTTTAGCAGCATTAAAATGTTGTGCAAGAAATTGTGTTTGTTGTTGTTGCATTAAAGCATAATATTGAGCAAAATTTGCATTTAAAAATGGTGGAAATAAATTATTTGTTGTTGTTGAAGGTGTTACGGTTGCTGTTGCTGATGGGGATTGAGAGGATGAAGTTGTGGTTGCTGCATGAGTTGAATTAGCAATATTTCTTAGCGCATTTGTTGCTGCTGGATTTGGGCCAGGAAAGCCACCACTTGCCGCAAAAAGATGTGCCAAATTTGGGATCATTGATGGCAAAATTCTTGGCTTTTCTTTTTCAACTTCACAATCGCCTTCAAAAAAATATAAATGTTTAAATATTTTTGTTATTCTTCGAAAAAAACATAAAGGAAAACATGGTTTTCTTTAGAATTGTTGAAGAAAAAAATTCACTCACCTGAAGTTGAAAGGGAAAACATATTTTTTCTTTTCTTTCTTTTCTTGAAGCAAAAAAATGGAGAAAAGCAATCACTTCAAGAATTCAAAAAAAGAGGGGATAAAAAGGCGAGATAGAATTTGTTAACAAAATTACACAATTGTTGTTGAGTGACGTTTCAAAATTGAAAAAGTATACAACAGCCTTTTATGCTCCTAAACTTGTTAAAATACAAATCACTGAGAAAACTAAAAACGTATAAGAAAATGTAAATCAAAGAAAAAACGCAAAAGGCTTTTGTTTTTAATAATAATAATATTATTTTTTTCGCGCTTATGATAAATCATCATCGGTGAACATGGAAAAAAACGGGCAAAAACAAAACAAAGAGAATCAAGGGAAGGCTTTTTTTAAAACAATCAAGTTCAAGAAATTACACGCTTCTTTTTTTGCTATGTTTTTTGTCTTAATACAAGAGGGAAAAACATGGGATTGTTTGATTTTTTTAGACTGAAGTAGTACAAGAGAAACAGAGAGGGCACAACACAGGGAGGGAGAAAGAGTCATCGAGAGTAAAGAAGGCAACTAGAAAAGGAAGAAGACTGTTTTTTTACACTTTGTTAGTTAGCAAGCTTGTTTCCCGACAACAACTACTATTTACAACAACTGCCACCGGGGTGCCCTTCCTCCCTTCATTACATCAACCATCATCACTACCACCACAATCACAACTACTACTACTTCTATCAAAGAAAGTGACTAATCATCTCCCCTTCTTTTTTGTTGTGGAAGAGAAACAAAAAAAATAAAACAAAAAGCACAAACCTCTTCGACGTTTAAAGAAACATATAAAAAATATAAAACGCGTGTAAGTGCGTGTTTGTTAACATGGAAAAAATGATAGAAGAAGCATCTAACAAAAAAGTAGACTTCTGAATTCGAAAAGAAACTCCTCCCACTTTTTTCCCTGTTCATAGTCAAGTCAAAAAGAACAACAACTTCATCAAAAAAGGCTATTCTTTTTTCTTTCTACCGTAATCTTATTTTTCCAAAAACATTATGAAAAAAATATGAAGAGAAAGAGAGTCGAACACCCTCCCCTCCCACTTGACAGGCGCGACCAAAGCTTCTGCGAATTGAGAGAGAAAAGAAAGAAGAAAGAAAAGAAGTGAGTGAAAAAATATAAAAAAAAAGTGAAGAAAAAGAAGAACATCCGCCGCCCGCCACCGCAAAAAAAGAATATCATCATCTTCTCGTTGAATGAGAAGAATAGTGACTCCGCCTTTTTAAAACACCAAAGAAAGTGAGAAAAAAAAAATAAAATAATAACAAACGACGAAAATCGGTGTGTTTTTTGTAAAGAAAAAAAAATACATGGAAAATTTAACTAACAAAACTCACAAAAAAAACATACGAATTTTGATGCATCGAAAAGGTAAAATAGAAAAGAAAGAGGGCATCATTTAATTTCGTGTTTGATTTGTTTGAAAAAATTTGATTTTGCAGGGTCAACAAAAAAATGAGGATGTGTCAAATTTTTGTTTATATTACAATATTGAACAAATTGGGGATGGAAATGGCAGGAAACTAAATAATAATTTTGCCACATAAAAATGAACAATGAGGTCAGACAGACTTTAAAAGTCCATAATGGAATGTGGTATCAACATTAAGCCTAGTTGGATCCCCAGAATTTTCGATAAAGCAAACATGGACAACATGATCTGCGTAAGACCATCATTTTGCCTACATAATTAGAAACAAGCGGATAAAAAACATCAAAGAGGCCGCAAAAACTAAAGAAGTGCCTTAAAGGTATCAAATGCCTCACATCAGTCTTTAAAATTCTTCTTTTTGAAAAAATTCTAAAAAAGAAATCGTAAATTACAAATTTAATTTTAAAAAACTAACACCTTTTTTAAATTTAAATAAATACCAATCTTTCTAAATAACAACAAAACAAATTTTCTGTCTCAAATATCTGCAAATTTACACATTTTTTGAAATTTTTTTAGGTGATCACCGGTGAGCATAATAATTTATTTTTATAGTCAATCAAAGCTCAATAAATATAAAATTCCAATAAAGCAATTGATCATTACGTAGAACGTTTCAGTTTTCCCATGTAAGAAACTGTTTTTTTCATAAACATGAAAGCAGCCGACGAAAATCACTGTTGTGCATAAATATGTTTAATAAAAAGAAAATAAATTATTTTGCAATTTATATGTATCTTTGACCCTGCCTTATTTTTTGCTTTGATGCTACTGCTGCTGCTGTGATGTCTGCTTATTTGTGTTAACTAATATTTACCGACGAAAATGGACAAAAAAAGAGGACCAAGAAAAAGAAAGAGAAGAATAGATTATTAGCATACGAATAAAAGGTCGGCATTTCATGAACAATATAAAGATGTCCTCCTTTTCTCATTCTTTTCCCCAAAAAAGATGAATAGGAAAAAAGTGTGCGAACAAACTATTGCGAAAAAGAAGGTAGTGGAAGATGCTTAATTTGCATAAATTTTTTGATACAATAGTAAAAGTTTACCCATTTCTTTGAATTTTAAAAGATGTAAGTGTCATAAACAGATTCTTTTTGATGAAAGGAATTCAAAGAGAGAAAAGTAAAGTAAACATCAAAAATTTAGAGGAGAAAAGCCATGAAATGAGAAAACTTGAATCCACTTTTTTTTATGTTTTCAAGTTACATACGTCAATGATTAGTTCTTCTTCTTCTTTTTCCTCTTCACTTTTTTTTGTAATGTATGTTTATACGCTTTGCTTACTTCTTTCTTCCTTTTATAATATACGATAAAATAGAACACCACCAACTTTTTTTATGGTATCATTTAAAAATGAAATGTTGTTGGTACATGTAAAAAAGTGAAGAGGGAAAAAAGAAAGAATACAATGGAATGGTCTTCACAGAGAGAGAGAGAGTTTCTTTCACCCTCAAACATGTCTTCTTCTTCTTTCACCTATTTTTGACGTTTATCGGTTTTTTTTATATCTATCTAATTCTATAGAAATTGAATTTATGCGTTTTTACTACTACTTTGTAATACACATACATATATAAAACACGTCCATAGAAAGAATAAATATAATAAAAATAAAATGCAAATCACAACAAACAGACATCAGTTTACAGAAATTTTGTCATCGTCTTCCACATTATCTTCTTATTACTTTTAAACACATACACATTTTTATATTTATTAAACAAAGAATGAGAAGAAGAAGAAGAAGAATCACAAGGGGTCTATAGAATCTGTATATTTCATCTTCTTTTTTATTGGAAGAAGAGAATCTTTCCTTCACAGCATGATACACCTTCCCTTCCTCCTCTTCAGCCTCACTTTATATGGGATGAATGAAAAGGAATTTTAACGTGTAATTTTTATTTCTATCAAAAAAATGTTTATAAAAAAATTTAATGTAAAAAAATAGTCAAAAAAGAGAGGGAAAAGAAAGAATGGAGTCATGGGAAAAAGAAAAGATACAGTTAATTAAAAACAAAATTTTCATTTTCAAACATTCAATGTTTCATGGAATCGAAGAAGAAAGAATGAGTGTGTGTTTGAAACTGTAAAGGGGTGTTAGTTATTGTGTTGTGTTGGAAAATTGAGAAAAAGCAAAAAATTTGGGCATTTAAGAAAAATTCGAAACATTGGTTGAAAAAAAAATTCGGGAAACAATTGTTTTGATAAAAAAACAGAAAAGATACTGTCAGTCATTTAATGCTATCCTACTAATAATGTGTTCCTTCATAATTAGAAAAAATTAATTTAAACAACAAAATAGTGTGATTAACATTGAACCTCTCCACTTGAATATTATTCAAGATACCGTAATTTAAAAAAATAGTGATCTTTGTATAACAAAACTACAGTAATACTAGAAATAATGTTGGATATAATGCCTTACCATTTTCGCAAACTTATTTCAGATCTTTTTTCTTTTTCAAAAATAAATTTTCATTCCAACAAAAATATATGTACACCAAAAACAAAAATGAAACAAATTTATTACCAAAAAATATATAATTATTATTATTATTATTACTTTTCGAACATTCTGTTTCATTTTCTTTAACCAAATAAAAACTAACTTTTACGAGAAGAGAAAATATTTTTTTCAGTGTTGCATCGGAAGGCGGCTTTCATTTGTGTTGTCACTTTAAATGTGGGACCATGCCCTTAAAAAAGAAGAAGGAAGGAAATAAACAGATAAAAGGTAATTAAAATTAATGACAAATGTTTATTTTTAGTTTATTAAATTTTACAACAAAAACTTACCAGGCAAAATAAAATCTGCAAGACAAACAATTTCTTTTCGAGTTGCTTCCCATAATTTTTGGCTATCTTCATCAAGACTAAATTCTTTTACATTTTCAGAAGATTTAAGGTCAGCTTCATTGAAGATTAAATTTCCTATAAAAATACAGTATGGATAATTTTAATTATGTAAGTAATAAAAAGTTTGTGCACAACATGTCTGATGTAATATACAGTATGGTTGTGGATATCAGAGATTACGCTAATAAAGTTTATGCAAATTAATTAAAACAAAAGTGAAAACTAAAAAATTTAGTGTTTTAATTATGTAGCACAACATTTTTTAAAAAGAAAAATTGCACTTTTTATGTTTTACGGTTTTTTTTGTGCTAATTGCATTGTAAACAACAACAAAAATCAGTGTCTTTTCAGGCATAATACAATAGTCACAATAAGAAAAGTCAACTTACCAACAATTGCAATTGTTCCATACCCGCTAACATTTTTAACGACAAGACTTAAATCGCGTGGAGTCATACCTGGTGTCAAAAAGACATCAGTATTGTCACAAAGGCTTCGAAATGGTAGGCCACTTCTTCGATTGTCCTAAAACAAGTCATGATTTTTTTGTATGAAGAAAAAAACAATCCATCTTTTTTGCTTTTTCTTTTGTTTTTGATTCGGTAGCATTGCTTTTTTTGCTTTTACCAAACAAAAAACAATAACATAAAAAGGTTACACAATGCAGATAGAAAAAAATATGACTTACAAAAGATGGCGCAGTTTTTTGAATATAAACAAATTGTCGATTAATTATTTTATTTTCAATCATAAAATTTGTATGTGGAAATAAATTTAAATTTCCAACAGTATCCACGGAAGTATGGGTTAAAATTAAGTTTGTAATATTTGAAGGTGCAATTCCATGTGCTGCAAGCCCGCCCAATACCGTATTCTTAAAAAATGGTAACCCTGTATCAACCAAAATATAGCATCTTTCGTTTCCTTTTTTGGTCTCTTTTTCGTCAATTACTAATGCAATTGATGATGAAAACCTGCAAAAAAATACAAAAAAAAATGAAAAAAACACGGAAAGAAAAAACTGTAACCAATTTTTTGGTAAATTTAAAATAAAAAATTACATTTGATAATTTTGTGAAAGTGTATAATTTCCGTAAAGAATTGGAATCACGGTTGGCCCGTTGAAAGGCTTTTTTCGAGGATCCGGCATTGGAATATAAACTGAATTAAATGATAAACCATTGAAATTTGGAGGTTGCATATTCGGGAGGGAACGCTTTACACGCGCTGATTTCATGTATTCTGTAAAATTAAAATGTTGGTATGTTATCATCAGTTAATTGTAAGAAACCTATTTAATATCCTAGATATGCAAATTTCATGTCAACATTTGGGTATTTAGGTCGGCGCTTTTGGCTTTATTTTTGGCATTTTTGCATTGTTTCTTTTCATTTTTTTCATATAATCCTTTTCAAACGCAATACCGTAATTTTTTAAACATAAATGTCAAAAAAGAAGCAAAAAATTTTATGAAATGAAGCATTTTTAAAAAATTATGATTTATTATTGTGCAAAAATTTAAAATTTCTAATATTTTCTTCTTGCACTAATGAAGGTATGAAGATTGAAAAGGTCAAAGAAAGACACATGATTGGCCTTTCTTGGAAGAATGTTTGTTTAATAAAACTTGAAAAAAAAAATCATTACTTTCTGGTTTAAAAAGTGGTTTCGGCAAAAATGGTATTGAAGAAAATAAACTTCCAGGTTTTGGACGAACATGTCTTTGTTGTTCACCTGAAATTAAAATATTATTACTAAATTACAGTAATCTTAACATACCATTAATCAATATTAATAAAACTGAAAAAACAAAAAATAATAAAACTTTCATTTTAAGAATTTTAAAATCAAAAAACAGATTTTTAAAAAGCGTTTAACGCAAACCTTTTTTTGCAATGCTTATTTTCGAAAATCTTTCCTTCCTTCTTTTTTTGTGAAAAAGTCCAAAATGTCAAGTTTGTCTTTTTATTTTATTTTTGGTTTTAAAAAAGGTGACAAAGTAAGTAAAAGTAGTTCAAAGTCAATCAAAATGAGTGAGCAAAGAAATAAGCTGCGAATCCCCCCACGTTCCATCTTTCTTCTTTTCCTTTTCATTGCTTCTCTTTGACCACTTTTAAGCTTCATTTTTATTTTAGTTCATTCAAAAAAAGTAATTTGATCTTTAAAAAATCGGGAAACAAAAAATAAGGAAACGTAAAAGGTTTGTTTAAAGGCGCAAAAAAGAAAGAAGAAGAAAAACAGCTAATTAAATATTGATTTTTTTATTTGATTTGCTTGTTTTTTGTCTTAACTGACTGAATTATAACAGTTCTGAATTATGGTACATAAAAGTTTGCATAAATTTCAAATATTTTTAAAAAGGTTTATTAAATGTCTACAAAACCAAATACAAATTAAAAATAAATTTTAAAAGAGCTACATCCAAGTGTTTCTAAGTTCAACAAAATAATCTTCCGCCGTTTGTAACGTTGGTAAATAAGTTCCAAGTGCAGTTTTCACGTGTTTCTGTGGTTCCTGTTTTATGTAAGCATTTGAAACGGCAGAAGTCATCCGTTTTTTATAATATGATCGAAACAGGGAAAATAAAAATATCGCTTCACACGTTATCAGTGATAAATCGTATAACTGCAAAAATTACCTTATATGCAAATTTTGTAAAAATGTAAACTTACAGTATACAAAACTGGAATTGAGACATCTGTTGAATCACCAATTAAATATAAAATTTGATAAATTAATGGAGTTATCGGACCAAGGGTCGCCAAAATAATGATGTATGGTTTAAGAATTCGAAGATTTTTGAGATTTTGTGCCAACTAAAAATTACCAAAAATTAATCATTTTTGAACTTTTATTACTGTAGAATGCCCTTTGAAAAAAACTATATTTAATTTAATTAATTAGGCAAAAAAATTCCTTCTTAGAAATATTTGTATTTGCTTTGGGTTTTTTTGTTCATTTCAATATTTTCTGTAGCCCAAATTGAAATTGGATAATTCGATTTAAAGAATGAGTTAACCAAAAAATTTATTGAAGCATATAATTTTTTATGTCATAATTTTGCTGTTTTCTTCTAATGCTTAAAATTCGTCAAACAA
This sequence comes from Panagrolaimus sp. LJ2414, assembly GCA_024447195.1. Classification (NCBI taxonomy): domain Eukaryota; kingdom Metazoa; phylum Nematoda; class Chromadorea; order Rhabditida; family Panagrolaimidae; genus Panagrolaimus; species Panagrolaimus sp. LJ2414. The sequence continues at coordinate 2,118,604 of JAMRXY010000004.1, read as the reverse complement.
AAGTAAACACACATTTTATTTGCCCCTTTGAGATTTTGAGATACTGTATTCTTGAAGTACTGTTTACATTTGGGAAGTATTTATAACGCATTCTGGGACAAAATCTGAATCTTTTTGAAACTTTACCCACGTTTTCGACTATGCTTAACAAGCCCAGATCCAAAGTCTTTTTGGCCAAAAGTGCCGTTTTGGCACTTTTTTGTGCCGTGGAAGTTCAAAACGGCATTTTCAGATCTCGGGTGCCATTGGAGATATGTGACTAATTTTCTTTGGTATAGGGGTAATCGAGGTCGCTGAATCCGAATTTCGCATTTTTGAGACTTGATTTTCGCGTTGGGACCCAAAAAAATCAAAATTAAAATTTCGCGCCGTTCTCACGCCAATATAAAAAAGTTATAGAGGTCGTGAGTATCACCATCGGATTCCCCGTGTTTTTTTGCCCTAGGGGGTCCAGAATAGGTAAAAAACCAGGGGGAACAAAAACCTTTTAAAAATGGTCAAAAGTGTCCGACTACAGTATTTTGCCATACAAAAAATTTGAAATTTCGTCAAAAACCATTGAATATGTTTGTAATTGATTGGAAATGACTTATAATTGCTAAAAAAACATTTTTAGAAGCATCCCCAACAGTTTTGGAGGCATTATTGTCGATAAATGCCAAATTGGCATTTCGGTGGCGTATAAAATGCCAAAAAGTTCAAATTTCGTATTTTTCGATATTTACATGTGCAAAGGGGTTCTCAATAATGGGGAATTCGATTCTGATACTCATTTTTAGAAATTTTTAACTTTTAGTGCCAAAAACGGTGTTTTTTGATACAAAAATGACATTGTTGTTAACTGTATAAGACCCTTAACAAAAAACACCGTTTTTGGCACTAAAAGTTAAAAATTTCTAAAAATGAGTATCAGAATCGAATTCCCCATTATTGAGAACCCCTTTGCACATGTAAATATCGAAAAATACGAAATTTGAACTTTTTGGCATTTTATACGCCACCGAAATGCCAATTTGGCATTTATCGACAATAATGCCTCCAAAACTGTTGGGGATGCTTCTAAAAATGTTTTTTTTAGCAATTATAAGTCATTTCCAATGAATTACAAACATATTCAATGGTTTTTGACGAAATTTCAAATTTTTTGTATGGCAAAATACTGTAGTCGGACACTTTTGACCATTTTTAAAAGGTTTTTGTTCCCCCTGGTTTTTTACCTATTCTGGACCCCCTAGGGCAAAAAAACACGGGGAATCCGATGGTGATACTCACGACCTCTATAACTTTTTTATATTGGCGTGAGAACGGCGCGAAATTTTAATTTTGATTTTTTTGGGTCCCAACGCGAAAATCAAGTCTCAAAAATGCGAAATTCGGATTCAGCGACCTCGATTACCCCTATACCAAAGAAAATTAGTCACATATCTCCAATGGCACCCGAGATCTGAAAATGCCGTTTTGAACTTCCACGGCACAAAAAAGTGCCAAAACGGCACTTTTGGCCAAAAAGACTTTGGATCTGGGCTTGTTAAGCATAGTCGAAAACGTGGGTAAAGTTTCAAAAAGATTCATTTTTTGCCTGTGCCAAGCTCAATGGGAGACGTACTTTTTTTCTCACAGAATGCGTTATAAAATGTAATTAGAAAATTCTATAAATCCTCAAAGGAATTTTCAAAAACTAATTCTTAGCTAAAACTTTACTTTTTTTCAACTAACGGAAATTCAAAAGGTACAAAAAACGGAAGTTCTTTGTTTCTCCAAAAAGTAACAAAATTACTGTAACAAAAGATTACTGTACCTGATATCGTTGAAGAAGCAGTGGTCGAAATCTTGAAAGTTGATGAAGTTTTTGATTTTTATAAATTAAAAACAGTGCAACCAAAAGCGATCCAGAATGTGTAATAAAAATTGCAATATTTCTTAAATTCATGTCAACTCTAAATAGATGTGTTAAAAGTGTGATCACAAATGTGATGGAAATGCTTCCAGTTGTGAGGGAAATGGCAATGAAAGTTTGAAAAGTTGGTCGAATTTGATATGTTCTCCAATAAATTGTTGCAAACAGTCTCTCAATTACAATTCCCAAAACACCAAATCTCAATGTGTGACCTCCAAATGCCATTGTAAAATGAATTATAGGAGTTGTGGTGATTCCTTTGATGTTGTAATAGGAAAATAGAATGTTCCCAATTGGAAGGCAGAAGAAAAGTGTAAGATTCAAGAGGATGCAGAATCTGAAAAACGGATTTGTTATGGCAAACTTATAAGAAGTTGCAGATGGGAGTCGAACTTGTGACCTCTGGGTTACTAATCTGGTCCATTAACCACTAGACTATCGGAAAAGAATTCGTAAAATCGTCAATTAAGTTTATTTTAGCGTGTGCTTACAATCTAAATAAAGAAAATAATACACGATGTATCATTATCACCTGATAATCATGTAGAAACAGTTTTTCAAAAATTAGCATAACTAACGATTTTACAAAGTTTTATCCCATTTCACCCATCAAACTTACTTGTTAATTGCTGTAATCTTAAGCCGATAAATAAAGAATAAACTTAAAAGTCCTCCGGAACAAGTAATCAACGCACAAATCAAATTAATATAATTTGCAACACATTTAAAAGTTTTTTCTCTTCGAAACGGCATTACCGTACGATTCTCCAAATAATTCTCCATTTTCTTTTTCAGCTTAATTTTTAAAAATGATAGCTCTGAAAAAAAAGTTAATGCAACACTAAATAATTTTACATTTAAAGCAAATATCCCATTTCAAAAAAGAAAGAGAAAAAGTTTTACAAAGAATACATTTAATTCCAGGGGGATTTAATTATAGCGTTTTTTATTCAACAAAAAAATCTCACTTTTTTCCAACTTTTTCAACAAAAAACTACACAATACTATTATTAATATTAGACTCTGAAATAAAAGAAGCAAAACTTAAATTTCTAAAAAAATGGCTCTATGTAATTTTTTTGAAAAGTTTGCAAAATATCACGGGATAACAAAAAATCTAACACAAATATAAAAAAAGAGATTACGTAAAAATGTACTTACTTACAATGCCTTTTTTTACCAGCAATAAATTAAGATTTTTAAATTGCCAAAAATAAAAAAACAAAAACCATAATTTTACTTTTCGTTAAATTAAAGAAAGGGGGTGTTTGAAATGGCAAAAGTTAAAAATTTTATGGAAGTTCTTTGGCAAGAAATGAATGTTGTGAAAATTGTAAAAGTTACATAAAAAACAACTTTTTATTAATGATTTACAATTTTTAAATTAAAACGTTTTTTTACAAATTCACTGAATGGAAATTTTAGCCATAAAAATTAAATAAACAACTTTGTCAATAAAAAACTTTCTAAAAAATGCCATTTTTGATTATTTATGGATTTTAGGGAAATATACGGTACTTGTGCCTCATAGAACAGGTGAAACACATTTTTTTTTTAATTTTTTGAAGTCAAAAGTTTCATGAACAAAGCCTGTTTTTTAATTGTAAGAAAACACACACATGGCAAAATTTAATTAAATGTTTATATCTAAAATAAAAAAGCGGCATTACTCAACACTTTTTTTATTTAATAATAATAAACTTCAAAAAGTTTGAGCAAGTTTCAGGTCTGTTTCACTTACACGCATGTATTTAAAAGAATGGAAAAGGACATACAAAGATTTTGTTATAAATTCACGTATTTTGTATGAGGAACAGAGACAAAATTTGTACTTTTATTAAATTTATTATTTAAAGTTACTTTTATAAATAAGTTTAAAAGCGAAGAACTGATTAAAACATATGTGTTTTATTTCCTCCAATGTGAGCATAGCCTGAATTGCCTGATTTTCAAAATGAAACACTACAAAAATATTCATCGATTTATTTTGAAAATTTCAACAAATGCAAAATCAAATTTTATCACTTTTGTACGATAGTAGTTGAAGCTGGACCAATCAAAATTTTGATGTGTTTCCTTTTAATTAAATCAATAATAAATTTTCGATATGGAGTTACAAAATACATTGTTGAAATAGAATCCACAAAAAAATGTGTTCCAAAAACGCATGAAAGAATGACGGAAGCGGTTGAAGAATGTGGAATTTGAAAAACAAAAGTTGTAAAAATGAAGGTATACGGTGTAATAAGAAATAACAAACTTATACAACCTTGAACCAATATTGAAATAATAATATTGTAATTGCTTTTATTTTTAACAATATTACTGTATTTATGCATTTGATATCGAAAAAATGCAACAACAAAAATTGCAGCAAAATGACTTAAAATAAGTAAGGTCCAAGTAATTTTTAATAAAATATCATAAATTTCATGTGGAATAACAAAAAAAGTTTTGTCTGAGAAAAAATATTTTGCAAGAATTGGTTCAGAATTACTTATTCGACGATAAATTTCGTCAAAAGAACTTTGGGAAAGAAAAATTGTTCCAGCAATTAAAAGGCTGCAGGTGACAGATGTGGCAACAAACATGAAAAATATTGCCATCTTTAAAGTATATAAATTTTTTAAACATGACGGAAAAACCATTAAATATCGAAAAAGCATTGCGGCACACAAGGAACCCATTGTTATTCCACAAAGTGCAATTAAGAATGCCCCAATCACAAAAGTACTGTAGAAACTTCCAAAATTCTTTAAAATTCCAATATGTATCATTGAAAATGCTGGAATTAAAATTACCGGTTTTATTAGCCCAAAAACAGTTGTAATACAAAGGGTCCAAAATGAATAATTTAAAATTAACCATTTAAATTGATTTAAAGTTTTTGATTGGGTTAAAATTGTGTAAAAAAGTAAAGACGCAGAAATCCATGAAATTCCCATAATTACAAATGTGTAATAATAATAAAAGTTTATAACAATTGGAGATGGCTCTGTAAATGCCATGTATTTTTCGGCAGAAAAAAAACGAATTGGAATTCCTTTGAAATAACTTTAATCTTGTATGTGTTAAAAGCTTTTTCAAATCTTTTTCACCTGCATTTTTAGATTGTTCTTTAAAAAGGTTCATGCCTGTTTTAAAATTTTTGCTATAAAGACTTTGTTCTAAGTGTTAATTTAGCTATTTCGATTTTGTGAATCCAAATTTTTTGATTCAGGATTTATTAATTCTCTTTGATCCAAATTTGACATTTTTTAAAATAGTCAAATCAAAAACTTTTGCACCTTACATTTTCAGAAAATGACGACTTTAATTATGCAAATTTAAATTTCGAAGAAAGAAATTTTGACGTTTGACATTTTCATTTTTGCAGATTGTGTTTTGAAAATTTCATAAAACCCCGACACATGGCTAGTTTCACCTGCCTTTTTCTATGAATCTATTTTTTATAACTTTGATTTTGTCACCGAAGTTATTTATTCATCAACTACAGTATGAAAAATTAACCAAATGCGATGTTCGAGAAAAAGAGTTTTTAGATTGAGACAATGAACCAAAGCTGCATATTTAAAATTAATTTCATTATAATGATTTCCGAAAATCCCTCTTTGATAATTTTAAATGTTGCAATTTTGCTCTTGATCAAAGTCAATATTTATAACCTTCAAAAACATAGTAACTGTCTTTCAAATGTTTATAATAAAATTATAAATGAGACAGATACAATTTTTATCAATCATTCGTGAATTCTTAAATAATCACTTCGTTCTTTGATAATAAAAAAAAAGATTGAACCATAATTAGAACAATGAAATAACGTTTTTGGAGCCTTCTTTGAATCACCTGAATTTGAAAAATAGAAATGTCCCTTGATTCTTTGTTTCATCGTTCAACATTTTTAAACATTTGAACTTCATTTCCGTTTCTTTAAAGAAACAAATAATGAAGGAAAAAAGACCCGAAAAAGAACTTAAAGTTGAAAGTTAAAAGATAAAAATAGAAAGAAAAGATAGAATAACAAAAGATTATTTTGTAACAATTTTCAGATTTTTTAGCTGATTTCATAAATCTGAAATCAGCAAAATCCGAAAATGTTCTTTAATATTTATAAAAAAACAATAAATAAAACTTTCAAGATTTTCGAAAAAAAGGGTAATAAAAATCAGTATTTTTTTTTAATTGCTAAACTTTTGGGGCGAGAAACTTTGATTTATGATTTGAAATTAAAAAGAGAAGAAGAAGACATTTTCCGTGCATCGTAAACTTTAAACTTCAGGGGGCACAATTTAATTAGTTCATGTCCAAAATAGAGACGTTGCCGTATTTTGTAGGAAACGGCACTTTTAGGCTACATTCAAATTGTATAAAACTGGACGAAAAATTTTATGCAAAAAAATACATTTTCAGTGCGTTTAAAGTTTTAAGTAAGTACAGTACCTTTTTTCATTAAGTTGTCGCAGACCATCAACTTATTCAATCAATTTTTTCTGAAAACATGCTGCCAAAGAAAATTTGTTAGTGTTGCATTTGTCAGTTGTGAATGTTTTTTTTTGCTATTTCTTTAAGATCGATGAATGCTCTATTTTATGGCAAAAAAAATGTTGAAGATGTAAAAAATAAACAATGCTTCTTTTTCTTCTTTCAAATGTCAAAGTCTGACTGTCAGACAAAGAACAAAAATACGCGCGTTTTTTTATCCAATTTTTTTCTTCGTTTTTCCTTCTTTCCTGATTTTTTTGCAAATGACCAACAAAAATTGGTTATATTTCATTGAATTTTTATCTCCCCGGATTATCCCTCAAATATTATTTTGCAGTTCAAAATATTTATCTTTTGGTCATTTTTCTTTGTAAATATTTAAATAATTTGTAGGCAGCAACAAAATACTAAAAGATTAAACACAATTTTTGACCAATTTGCATTTTTAAACTTTAGTTTTTTAATAAAATCAGTTGTTTTTTTATTATTTAAATATGCCTTAAAATATATTTTGAATAGGGATTAAAAATGAGAGAAAAAAAAACCCCTAAAATTTTTAATGTTTATTTAACCGATTTTCGATGAGGTTTTTTCTCTTTTTAAATGCCATTCTAAAAAAGTTGCGTCAATTAAATAATTTCAATTTCCGCATTCCCAAATTACTTAAGTTCTTTATAAATTTTGTTTTGTCTTTAAAAGTTTAGAAACAGAAAGTTCAAAAACTTGATTTTCTTTTAATTTGTGTGTTTTGTTTGTTACCAAAAACAAACCTCCCCGGTCTTGCATGGGAGGGTTAAAAGAGACCAATTTGTGTAAAAGGCAGTAAAAAAAACACAAAAAAAATTTTGTTGAGTTATCCCTTTTTTAACAACCTTAAGCGTTGGTGTTTCTGCAAGGCTGGGTCTGACGTTTTTTCTCTTTTGTTTTCATTCTTTTTTGATCATTCCATTTTTGTGTCCCCACTTTTCAAAAGTTTAAACTTTAATAAACCCAAAAATATTTTTAGAAAATTACATTCTTTAAAATTGACAAAGAATGACTTGGGTAATATTTTGTTTACTGAAATTCTTCAATTTAAAAGATTTAACATTTTTATTTGTTGGAATTATTCTTGCAATTTTAACTGGAGGCGGATTAATACATTTAACATTTTGTGTTGGATGGATTTTGGAAATCCTGATATCCGTGGATAATCGAAGCATGGAATTTCGGGCACAAATGTTTCCATTTCTTGCTTATTATTCATTTGCGGCAATTGTGCTTGGGATTATTGCTTTCTTTCAAGTAAGTTCAAGATTTGGGTTTTAATATATCCATTTAATTTATTCTATTTTAGTACATCTGTTTCCGGCATGTTGCTTTGAAACTTGGGCGACGATTTCGACGCCGATATTTTCAACTTTTGCTTTTGCAATCTCAAGAATTCTTTCAATCGATGAAAAATAAAGCAATGAATGAAAGATTTGAATCGGATGTTTTAAAGCTTCAACAATCTTTCACGGATTCTCTTCCAACAATGATCACCATTTTGATGCAATTTTTATCTGCTTTTGGAATGTCCTTTTTTCTTTCAACAAAACTTTCATCTCCAATTTCGATCCTTGGATTAATTGTATTTTTATTTATATTTATTTTAACGATTTTTACAATCAAACTCAATCAATCCGAACAACGAATATTATCTCAAGATTCTCGAAAAGCAATAATTATTCCTTCAACATTTTCGGAATGGTGTAATTCACTTTTTTCAAATGGCATCAAAAAAGCACTTTTAATTTCGATGATTTCTTCAAGTTTATGGCTTTTTATGTTTTGTGGAATGGGAATTGGAGCTTGGTAAATTTTTACTCCCTTTTTACAATATTACGGTAAATATATTTTAGGTACGGTAATTGGTTAATTGATACCAAAGAAATGTTATATCCAGGATATATCTTTGTTATTGCATGTACAATTATCCCGGCTTGTTATCGATTTGGGCAAATTCCTCTCATTTGGAGTAATTTTTGTGCCATCAAATTTGCCGTAAATCAAATAATTTCGATGGAAGAAAAACAACAATCTCGAAATTCTTCAATCGATTCTTTGTCAATTTTTGAATCAAAAAGAAAAGAATTTTTAGTGTCGTATTTTAAAAATGAAATAACCGGTTATCATGAAGTAAGTTTTTGCGTACATAAAAAAGATTACTGTAATTAATCATTTTATTTTTATTACATCTAAAAGGTTTTATTACTTTTTAAAGATAAGAATTGTTTTGTTTATGAGAAAGTGATCTTTAAAATTAAATTAAAAACGTTAATTCTTTTTAGAGTTTGTATCCTCGAAATTCTGGTGCATTCCGGTACATTCAAAATTTTGCTCTTCGAAAATGCAAACTTTATTTTATTGCAATTTTATTTGCTGCTATTTTTGCCGCGGCTCCGCCATCCTTTACAAAACTGAATGGAGATTTATTTGAATTTTATAAAGGAAATGGTAAATATTAAATTTATTGATTTTGAATTGAACTAAATATTCATCGATTTCAGATTCAAAAAAGTATTTCGAAGATGGCATTCATATTTCACATCGATATTATGGTCTTGGAACAATTTATTGCATTGCAGGTTTCCTTTCTGTAAGTCTACCCATCTACAGTAATCTTTCATTCACAGATTTTAAAACAATCAATTTTAGGCATTATTCTTTGGAATAAATGGTGAAAGAATTGCATATCATTTGAGGCAATCAATTTATGAAAGCTTTATTGAATCTTCAGAAAAAGAAATTATATCCGATTCAAAAAAGACTCGACTTGTTTCACTTTTGACAAAATCAACAACACAATGCAAATCGGTACAGTATCCTTATCAACATACTGTATTTGAATTTATTGATTTTTTAGGCATATGAAATTGTATTTTTTCAATTTTGTGTTGGAATTTTTTCGCTTTTAATTGGAATTGGATTTATTTTTGAAAAGAATTTTTCAACGGCTTTTGTTTCGGGTGTTTGCTTCTTTCTTCAAGCAATTATACAGTATTTTGTTTCTCGAATTGCAGAAATTAAAACAAAACGTGAAATTTCAAAAAAGAATAAATCGAGACAAGATGAATTGGATGAATTTCGAAAAATTGCAGAATCAAGCATTGAAGAAAAGATTGAAAGTTTGAATCTACAGTACTCAAAATATCTTCATCATTCACATCATCGTCTTTCATCTGTAATTGGATTAGAAGCTCTCAAATTCTTTGCAATAACAGCTTTACCACAAATTACTCAAGCAATTGCATATATTCTTTGCTGCTTTTTAACTGCAGAAGGTTATGTTCGACCTGTTGTTGTTTACAAGTATGTAATATCTTTAATGTACAGTATCCATGTTTATACTTATTAATTCTAGGGTTGTTCAAACGATCTATATGAGTGCAGTAAGTATTTCAACAATTTCACAGTTTACAAATAGTATTCATCAAGCAAGACTTGGAGCTCGTGAAATGAATGAAATATTCGAAACTAAATTAGACAAAATTGCTACATCTTCTTCCTCATTTTCAAAGACAAAAGTTTTTGCTGCTTAAAACAATCGAATAAATTACTGGTACCTTTTCTTTAAGATTTATTACGTGTATTCTCTTCTCATGTTGGTTAAAATTTGTTAATAAAGTTTTTATTTCTTCATTTGTCATTCGATTGTTGGTGATTCTATTATTTGATTCTAGCAAATGACATGAAACAGTGTATGAACATTCTTAAAAAATCGGTAATAGATCATATTAGACATCATCGATGCCGTATTAAAAGCACCTTCAAAAAAAGAAACTCGAGGAAATAGATATAACATTTAAACCCATTACATCATTTGCCAGAGTAAAAACGAAGGGAAACATTCTTAAATGGAAGCGAAGAGTTTCTTTCTTTTAGAAGAAGGAACCCTGAAGCAAAAAAACATTTCATAAAAATGGACTATCTAAAAAATAAAGCGTTAAAAATTAAATATGTTGCTTTCTTTTAAATATTTTTTCTGCAAAAAAATGTAGAAAATAATTTTTTGGAAAAGAGAGAAAAGTGTTTTTGACACGATTGATTTCGCCGTTGAATTTTTTTTTGTTTTTGAAGAAATTTTTTTGCAAATCGCCGCTGCAAATATTTCTGCTCCTCCCATTTTTGATATCGTTTTTTAGTTTTTGTTTCATGCAATTTGCGCGTTTTACATTTCTTTTTTGCATGTTTCTTATACATCTAAATCTATCTAAATTATTACCCATCAAATTCTTCCTGTTTCAGCTAAAACTTGATCGCTATGAATTCCAACTCTAATCCAAATAATGTTTCTCTTCAAACTATGCTTCTTACAATGATGATTGAAAAGATTGTAGGTTTTTTTGGTGTTCTTATTGCATGTTTTAACTGTTAACATATTTTTTAGGATAATCTTGCTAATCGAATTGGTGAAATGCAACTTTCTTCTCGTGAAATTCAACAATCTTTTGTATGCTCCTTTTTATTGATTAACAACACTTTTACATTATTACGATTTTAGGATGCTTTGAGTGATCGTGTTGGGGCATTGGAAGGTGCACTTAAAGAAGCTTCATCAGAGAAATGTGCTCGTGAACATCTTGCTGAAGAAAAGAAAGAACCAGAAGCAAAGCCACAAGATATCACAGATGCTCAAAAACCGTTATTCGGTGCCACACCTTCTGCACCACCGCCCGCTAAAAGTATGAATTGGCATAAAGCTTTCTTTAATAACGGTGGTATTTTTTTAGCTCAAGATCAGCCATCTGAATCAAAGCCTGTTGAATCTCGTGAAATCCGACAATCTTGTGTATGTTGTTTTTATTGATTCGCATCACTTTTACATTTTACGATTTTAGGATACTTTGAGTGGTCAAGTTGTTGCATCGGAAGAAAAAGAAGCTTTAACACCGAAGAAGAAGAAAGCTTTTGTTCCAGTTGTTGAAGCGAAGAAAGAAGCAGAAGTAAAGACACAAGGTTTCGGTGATAGATTTAATAAGAAAGCAGGTGAATGGGATTGTACAATATGTTATGTCGTCAATAAACCAAGTGAAAATGTTTGCGTTTCATGTGGTACTGGTAAAGATGGCATTGAAAAATCTGCAGCTGCTCCATCATTCAAGCCTACAAATTTTGCTCCTGCCGCAAATACTTCATTCAGCTTTGGTGTTACAAATGCTCAAAAACCTTTGTTTGGTGTAACACCAGCTGTTTCATCACCAGCTAAAGGTATTATTTTTCATGAAGTTATCTTTAATTACGTTGTCATTTTGTAGCCCAAACCTCGGCTGTTAATACTTCATTTGGCTTTGGTGCCACAAAAGCTCAAAAATCATTGTTTGCTGTAAAACCTTCTGCACCATCACCAGCTAAAAGTAAGAATTGGTACAATAATATTTTTAATAATTGTTATATTTTATAGCTGAAGCTCCATCAACTGAATCAAAGCCTGCTGAAAGCAAGAGTTTGTTTGGTACCACAAAACCAATTACATTTTCATTTGCTCCTCCGCAATCTGCAACTCCAACATCAAGTCCTTTTGCAACAGGAAGCCCTTTTGGTGCCAAAAATGGTGGAACTCAAACAAAATCCCTTTTTGGCGGCCCTACCTCTTCATCTGTTAACAAAACTCCTTTATCATTGTCATCATTTGCAAGTGGAACAAGCTTCCTTGACAAAAAGACTGATTCAACAAATAATTCATTTGGGGCAATTGGATCATCTGTAAGCTATTTTAATAAATTTCCAAGTTAATTAATCATTACGCATATTTTAGACCTTTGCCACAAATGCCAATGCAGCTGAAGCTGAAAATGAAAATCCAGAAGAATATGTTCCAGATGTTCATTATGAACCTGTTATCCCCCTTCCAGATAAAGTTGATGTTGTTACCGGTGAAGAATCTGAACATGTTCTATTTAAGAATCGTTGTAAACTTTATATCTTTAATTCTGAAACCAAAGAAGTAAAAGAGCGGGGAGTCGGGGATATCAAAGTTTTGCATGATCCTGCTAAGAAAACCTATCGAGTTGTAATGCGTCGTGAACAAGTTCACAAAATTTGTGCCAATTTCCGTATCACCCGTGGCATGAATGTTGCTGATAAAACTGGAAACAATGGTGTTGGCATTTTTAGTTGCATTGTGAGTGATTATATTTTAAAAGTGATTTTTTATTTTATTTTTTAGGATTTCTCTGAAAATACTGAATCTGGAACTTCTACCGTTTTCTATGTTCGTTTCCGTGAAGAAGCTGTTTATGATGAATTCAAGATTTTGTTCAACGAAATTTCTGGTGGATTTCATGCTACTCAAGTTGAATCACGTGCGTAAATAATTCTTTTTTTTGATTACTTTGTACTGTATTACTGTTAATTTTTCTTTTGTGTCTTATTCCTCAATGAAGATTATTATTTTAGTTCCAAATTTGAAAACTGACAGCATTCCAGAAGCATCTTCTGTCGCATTTTCTTTTCCTGAATTAGTTGATTCTTTTGTTGATCAAGAGGAGGAAGAAGGGGATGACGAAGAAGGATTTGAAGACTATTATTTCGATGAACCAGAAGTTTTGTTCGAATCAGAATGCAATCTTATTCTTGGTGAACCGCAAAAATCTATCTTTTCTAAAACTGTATGTCTTATTTTACATTTGTACTGATCTATTATATAATAATTATATCTCGATAATTTTTTAGAGTTCTCAAGATGTTCAAGAAAATGTCAAACTTGTGATTTCTCTGATTGATCAAGAAGGTATTTATGAAGTTGCATTCAAGAATGGCGAAAATGAAAAAATCTTTCCGCATTACATTGAAAATGATTCAAATTATCAAAGAGATTACAAGAAAATTTCTTTTGTTGCTCGAGATCATAATCTTATTCAAAAATCTGTTAGCTGTGAATTCAAAGATTTGGTTGCTGCTGCAAAAGCCCATGAAATTTTAAAGCAATGTCGTGATTCAAATGTTTTTGCTGGGTATAATTAATTAAGATTAAATGCTTTTTCTTATTGTCTTGTTTTTCTTGTACTGTTCTTTTTTAAATATAAATGATACTTGCTTGTTTTTTGTTTTGAACGATACAGATTGTTAAAAAATGTGTACAAACGTCACGAAGATTATCTTTTCATAATGTGATAATCTACAGTATACTATCTGTAAAAAGGCATCTAGATTGTTTCGAGAAAAAGAGAAACCTTTGATCCAATTCTTTTCTACGTACCATTAAATTAATCATTAGTGTCCCAATAAAAATACTAATAGTCTTAAAATCGGCTAAGTATTAAGAAATTCACAAGACAAAGAATTGTAAAAAGATCCAACTTATTCAACAATTTCCCTCACAGCCAAAAGACAAAATTACTTTTTCTAAACTTTATTTATGGATATTCCCAATTAAAAAAAACAAAAATAATAAAAAAGGTACGAGATAAAACCAAATTTGACGAGGATCATAGCAATATCACCACCAGGACCAAGAGAACAGCTTTCTTCATTCCGGCTTCATCCAATCATCATCATATTTAACCATAAAGCGTTGTGGATGTTCATAAAGAATATCAAGGAGAAGTGGAATTGGATATCCCATTCGGAGCAAAACTTTTGGGTCCGGCATCATTTTGATGAGTTCACCCATTTTGTAGCTAAAAAAGTTACATATTAAAATACAGTATCCAAAATAAATTTTAAAAAACTTACAAAGTGGCCAACATGAAGAATTCTCGACGCTTGAATGATTGACCAAAGAGACATGCTTGCCGGAATGTTTCAGGGACATCAGACTTGTAAAGATATCCCTTCCAGAGGTCTTCATTTTCTTCATATTCACCATCTTTTCCATCAATTCTTTTTTCACAGCATTTGACGATAAAGTGGAGAAAGTCCGCATCACTCAATTTCTTTAACCATTGCTCAGCCTTCTTTGAACAAGTAACATAATATTGATCTTTGACATTTGGAGCAGTTCGAGAGGTTTTGCGACGGAAGCCAAGATCATAGAGTTGATTATTTGCTTGGATGCTAAAAAATCAATATAATTAATCATTCAAAAACATAAAAAAAACTTACACAGCATTCAACAACCCTTTTGTGCGATCTTTATTATCAGGTTGGAAAAGAGCATGTTGAAGGAGGTAATCAGCCGTATATTGAGATGGAATATAAGCAGGATCGAAGAGTTTCTGCGTCAAAAATGGAATGATGTTTGGCTTTGCAGTCTTCTTTGGAGGACAAGCCAATTTCCAATAAAAATCAAGAGCAACAAGTTTTGTGAAGGCTGCTTCTTTGTCAACACGAATTGGTGGAAATGCAGTTTGCATGAGAGAGAGTTCTTCATCAGCAGGTTCCTTTGTCTTTTCTTCAGCCGTCTTGATTGGATCATCTGGAAATCTCTCAAGCTTGAGAACACCAGGTTGACTAATCTTATCACATGCAGTTGCAACACTTGCAGATGGTTGAGTAACATCCGTTTTGACCTTTGGAGATACATCAGCAGCAGGTACGGTAGTTTTTGTTGGAACATCAGGTACGGTAGGTTTCAATGCAGCAGCAGGTACGGTAGTTTTTGATGGAGCAGCAGATACGGTAGGTTTTGATGGAGTAGCAGGTACAATAGGTTTTGTTGTTGTTGGAGCAGCCGGTACGGTACTTGTTGGAGCAAGTACAGCAGTTGACGTGGAAGGAGCAGGAGGTAATGGAACAGCAACAGATTCCATAGATTTTGATGGACCTGGCTTGACAATCTTCTTGACACCAGATTTAGCCTTCTTTTTCTTATTAGTATTTTTTCGACGACAACAATAGAGGACAAGACCAAGTACAGCGAGAATAACAATGACGCCAAAGATGGAGCCACAAATTGCGACAATTTCTTGCCATGACATTCCAGAAGCTGATTCAGTCGTTGTTGCCATTGCTGCTGTTGTACCATTTGAAGTTTCGTCCGATACATTTGTATTTCTAAAAATTAACCGACTTTAAAAAAGTTTATAACGTACAAAAAGCTTACGATGAAGTTTGAGCCAAAGAGGAAGTTGAAGAAGTTTCATCAAGTTCAGTGAAGAGCAATGAAGCATTTGCGAATTTCACAGAATTACCACATGTTGAACCATTCATACGAACATAGGCTTGCATAAGAGAATCACTATGAGGAAGCGGACGATCACCAATTTGAAAAGTTGTCGAATATGTTTTTGTAACACCAGTTTGAGGAATAAGATCAATACTGCCACCATCATTTGGACGAACTTGAACGCATCCTTCTCCAATTTCTTTTTTGGCATTATAAAATGAAAATAACGGTTTAGAGCCATATGAGAATGAAAATGATGAACCATCCGAGCACTCTTTATCAAAACACAATGTGAACCTAAAAATAAAAATTAAATTAATAGATCAATTACAAACGAAAAACTTACTTATCATTACAGGAAGCTGGTCGACACCACTCTACAATTGGATTGAGGACATTTTTGTAGACAATGACAAATTCCAATGTTGTATCAGTTGAAGACTTCTTAACCAATAAGCTTTGACCGTCATATCCGAAATGAGATTGGAGATTTTCAGGAATTGGAGTATCGTTACCAACGATAAAGAAAGATGTATCATTTCCAGAAAGATAATCACCAACTACTTGACCATGTAAAGGAGGAGAATTCGAGGAAGATTGGAGCAAAGAAGCAATAACAAACACGAGCAGAAAGACCTTGACCATCTTTATCCCAGCAGCACGAAAGAAGAACAACCAAAGAGACGACTTTATTGAAGAAAGAAAATAAAGTTGAAGTAAAAGAAAAAAAAATAAAAGCGCAAGCTTATATAAGCTTTTTGAGGGACAAAGAATTTGCATACATTTTCTCGAAATATTCATTGTCATTTTGTTGGACACGGTAATGGCTCTTGAAACGAAAAAATATTTTGTGAATTTTTAAATTTTTTGAAAAAAGGAAATTACAAAAACAATAAGAAAGACTTTACACAGTTTGTTGGATTTTAATTCTCTTTTTTGCAAGATCCATTCATTTAACTCTTTTATGTAAAATTTATTCGTCGTTCTTCTCTGAGTATCTTTGTTGTTTTTATGTTAATTTATTTGAATCTCTCTTCTTTAGTTTAAGTTAAACTGTTTAACATACTTTTCGAAATTTTTGTTAGCAAAATGTTGATCATAATTTTTCTAATCCCTTTTTTAAGGCTATCTCATGGCAATATTGGATTTACTCGAAGTACATTGTATGAAGAAAATGAAAGGACATCAATTGCATGGACAAATGAAGAAATTCCTTCAAATTTACGACCATTTTTTAAATTTAATGGAACTATTTTGCTTGTAACTCCACCAAATGGACTTTCAATTGAATTTGTGATTGCTCGAAAGGATATCGGTTTTGATGATTTTGTTGCTGAATGGTGTGCTCCACCTGATTCTGAATATGCCAAATGTGATAGAGATATGTATGTTTTAAATGTTATAATTTGAACTAATTTTTGTTGATTTGCTTTAGAGTGTTTGTGGGGAATAGTGTCAGTAATCCAAACGATCGAGTTGATAGATATGAAGATTGTAGCGTGAATATAACTGCTTCGGCACTTGTTAGAAGAAATTATAAAACCACTTATAGATGTAAGTTTTGAAAAAAAAATGATACATATTATTAATCTGTGTGTTGTACTTTTCACGTTGTTCTCCAACTCCATTATGATGTCAGATATGTTTCTCTGTTGTCGTTTTTAACAGTTAAAACTTTTTCAGCAGATATACGGGATATTCCAATCTACGACGATTTACCTGAAGGTCGCTATACGACAGCTTCTTGTCTTCGCATAGTTATCAAAGTCAAGACTGGTTATCTAACAGATCATGTTATTTTAAGTCTGATTAATGGTAACTGGATTAATAAAATACTAGACGCTGGAGGGTCTTTGGGCGGATTGAAATACATTCCATTACCCGGACATTCTGGATATCAACAATCTGGACGTCAGACAAATGGATTATTTTGTGGAGCGCCTTTTCGTTTCCCTGATTCTGGTTTAGTCTTTCAAACATTTGTACGGTATGTTTTTTCTTTTGTAATATAGATTCCGGTTTTTTACTTTTAGGAGAAATATTTCTAAAACAATTCATTCTTCAACTTCTGTAATCCCAATGAATGTTTCTCACACAACTGATATTGTTTTTCAATCAACAACTTTATCTCCAATATTGATTGATTTTTTAATTGTTTATTTGATGGCATTTATTTTTGGAGGAATTTGTGTCTGTTTTGTTTTATTTGCTTTTACATGTTTGATTGGAATTTTTGTGATTCGACAAAAAAGAACACAAACATTCAATGGCCGACCTTCATTTTCTTTGGAATCTGATAGAAATGATTCTGTTTCTGGAGTTGCAAAAATTGGTGAAATTACTTGGATGGAAGTTGAAGGACCACATTCTATGAAAAAGAACACAAGCAAGACAGAAAATGCAGTTCAAAATGATTGTTCATGGTTGATCAAAGCTGATTTTGAAAGTTATGATAAAACAATGCTTGTTCAGAAATCAATTAACAAAAATCATTCAATTATCCAATTTTTGACCCAAAAATTCGAAACCTCAACACTAATTAATAATGCAAAATCTGCAGATGAATTACTTCAAGAAGCTTTAGAAGAACCATTTGCTGGAAATCGAACACAAAAATTTCTTCAAGTTGTGTAAGTTTTTCATTTTTCTAACAAAATATTTTTTGTCAAACATAATTAACCATAATTACTCTTTTTTAGAATAAAAGCAAACAATGAACTTTATTCCCGTGGATATCGTAATAAGCTTGTTCATTCATCCGAATTCAAATTATCTGCTCCATCAGAATCTAAAGTATGGTTGAAGAATTTGAAAAATGGGGATTTTTTGAGATTTATTGTATCTGTTTCAACAAAAGAAATTGGTGGAAAATATGGCGAATTTGAATATGATGTAACTGTTTGGAGAGCATTTTTGCAACATATTGATGTTTTTGAATGTTTTCGACAAGCTTGTTTATTTGGTCAAACTTTTGAAAGAAGACAATTTTTTGTTATGGCAACATTGTAAGTTTTTTTTGTGTTTTTTATTACTGTAATTTATGTTTTTTGTTTTAGTTACAAAATTGCATTATTGATTGGTGAAAATTCAAATCGGACAGAACTCAAATCAAGTGAATATCCAGTTCCTTTGTTTATCCGTATCTGGGAAAAGTATCCTCATTATTTTGAAATTCATTTGTAATCATTTCATTGTGTTTTTTTTGAAAAATAAATGTATTAAAATTTTTTATATTTGCTATTTAATGTCATCGATGATTGTCAAAAATTGTATGATACATTATTTTTTTCATTTAATAACAATATTGTGTATATTACGGTACTCCAGTTTTCTTAGAACATCTTTATTGTATTTGTGAAAAGTGAAACCATGCTTGAGCAGCAGCTTCCGTTTCTGTCCTCCCCCAAAACAATTTTTGGCCCAAACGCTGACAATGTTTGCATATGCCAAAAAACGAAAATTTGAAACTTGATGACTTTCTCATGTCTAAGTAAAAAGAGAACGAGAGCAACATCTTAAAGTGTTACTTTACAAAAAAAAAGACGGCGACGACATGAATTCTTAACTTTTGCAAAGTTCATTCCATCAACTGACTGGACTAACCACACAAAGAAAAAGTTAAAACCAAAAATAGAAACAAGAAAAAGTAAATTTAGTAGGCGAAAATCGCGTCACAACTGCAAAAATAACTTTTGTATGTTCAAAGAAAATTTTTTTATGTACACTCAAAACACAGGAAAGAAAAGAAAAACATATTAACAATTACAATTAAAAGAGCACAAAAAATTTTTTGATAAAATGTTAAAAGAAAGTAAAATTATTATTATCTTAAAAATATTGAGGATATTCAGAATCTTCAGCTTCATCTTGGAAAGGTTCATTGCGTAAAGAGATCACTTTAGGATTCATCCAATCTGGACATAAAGCAGTAACATAATTCATATTTTCTCGATGATACAATGTATCAATATGACCATTCATCTTCTTTGAGAATTTTGTGAATTTCTTCAATGGTTCATTGATCAATGAAGTAAGTCTTCCATTCTTTGGATATCGAGTAACACTTCGAAGAGCACATGGAACACAATAAAGTCCTTCATGAACATAGCTAAAGGTACAGAATGGATATGTCCTTAACCTGAAACATATAATATAAGTATATATATGATATATGGATAAAAGAAAGAAAAAAGATAACATACCATGCATATCGAAAACGTTTATGTTCATCATTGAGTGGAAATTCAAAATTGCTTGAAGGCTTCCAGAAATCTTTTAAAAATTCAACAATTTCTTCATTTGAAAGTCTCTTTCCAACAATGGTTGAGATATCTTTAAGTGGATTTGATGGAAGTTCAACCCGAGCATTATTCATATTCAAAGCATCCAAAGTTAGTTGAAGAGATGCTCCACCATTTGTTGCCATTTCTTGAAGCATTTGAAGAAGTGGTGATAAATCGGAAGATTCAGATGAAGGTGGTGTTGGTGCAGAATTAACAACTTGTGAAACAGGTGGTGAAGCATTCATAATTGCAGTAAAAGTTTCTTGCAATGTTGAAGGTTGAGGATTATCATCTTGAGATTCTGTTGATGATGTTGAAGGTGTAGATTTAAATGCAGTTAAAACAAATCGTTCCTCCAAAGTTTTGTATGTTGAAGTTGCAGCAGCAGGAGCAGCAGAACGATGAAATGTTGGCGTTGAAGATGATGAAGCAGGTGGTGGAAATTCCATGCTTTAATTATTACAGCAGAAAAAAAGAGAGAGAGAGAAAAGAAAAACCGGATAGCACAGCTTGAAAAAATTTGTATAAAATGATGAGTAATTTGTACTGCCAAGTTGCTATATATAGGAATATAAATGACTTTTTTTTGTTTACAAGTGTGTAAACGATCTTTACCCGGAGAGGTGAGTTATTTCTTCACAGACTTGTGATAATTTGTCTGTTTGTCCCATGTGAAAAAGGATTTTTGTGCGCCAATTAAAAGCTTGAATCAAGGTAGTCGGTGTGAAGAAAGAAATCGTGGCAAGAATATTGCTGCTTACCCCTCTTTTTAAATTTTGATCCTCCTGATTTCCTTCAAAGCAGCAGCAGCAAAGGCTTTGTAGAAAATGCAATGCATTGAAAGTGCAACAAATTTAAACATTTGCATAACTTTCAATACAAAAAATTGTTGTTTTTGCGAACGATGAATATGCAAATTTGTGTAATCATTCCACATGATAATAATATATGTATATTTCGAAAACTTTTGTGTGTTTTTAATAATTAAAAAAATAAAAATAAATTTTTTATATCAATTTTTAACATTAAAAATTAACTGTAAAATAACATATCTATTTACAACATACAGCAATCGTTTATTAGTAATACAGTAATATTATACTGTAACCCTGTTGTGTATTTTTAATTTCTGAAATATAAAACGTATAAAAAAGAAATATTTTTCTGCACGTTTTTGTTCAAAACTTTCAATGTCTTTTGAAATGACCTTTTTAAAAAATTATGTTTTGAATATTGACCAATTCTATTTGAACATGAACGAATATCTTGAATGAAAAAATGAACTACATCATCATCATCATCAGCAAGAACATTGGTATTTTTTGTTATTCTTTTATGACGTTGCAAAAAGTCAAAACATCAAAAGCTTACTTTTCCCTGCATCTCAAATTTCATTTTCCGGTTTTTTTGGTTGGTTCCATTTTGCTACCATCTCTATTTTTTTTCGTCCAATTTTAGCTGCTTTATTTTTTTACCAAAAAAATATTTTTAACAAAAATAAGTCATTAATTTAAATTAAGTAAAATGTCAAGGGAGTAAAATTGAAATTTATTTATTTAAAAAATGTTTACATTTGCACATTTTCTTCGAAAATCAAAGCAAAAAAAATAAATGAAGATTTCAGTATCATTTTTTTCGGGCATCCTTGCTTTCTTTGTTTTCTGGCTTTTGTTTATTCTTCGACATTCTGTATCAGTTTCTTTCTCTTTGTTGTTGTCCAACCCCTTTTTTCAATTCGGGATAAAAAAAGTTAATTTAAAAACAATGAAAAATTTAAATTTAGAATTCAGTTTTTTGCAATTTAGCTCTTAATTCGTTATATCAGAATTTTAATAGTTGTAGCTTATCTTAAAAAGGCGTTAAAATTGAAATTTCTAATAAACTTTTCCTTCTGATCAAACATGAAAATCAGGGATTATGAAGAGCTACAAAAAAGTAGCAAAAAACAGCTCGAGTGAATCCCTGATTTTCAGGTTTGGTTAGAAGAAAAAGTTTATTTAAAATGCCTCTTTAAGCTAGGCTACAATTGCTATATTACTGAATGGGATATATGATATCCCTCGGATATCTAATCCCTTCAATTAAACGTGTGAAAAAAGCTATCGTGTTTTTTTTTATTTTTAAACAACATTTTTTAAATTACTTTTTTCTACTTTACTGTTTTTTAAAATTTAAATTTATCCACATTTTTATAGGGTACTTCAAAAGGGTTTCCTTGTTTTTTCTTTGTTGTTGGTTTTTTTCTTCTATTTCAAAAAATACAAAAATCAGAGATGGCAGTATTCTATTATAAAATTTTTGCAATATTTGTTTCTTTTATTGTTTTTTCTTCAAACATTCAAAATTCTGAAGCTGGAACGTGGCTCTCTTTTAGTAAGCTGATTTTTAATATTTTACAAAATTAATAAAATCAATAAAGGAAATCCTCAAAATTTAGATCAAAAAACAGGCGGCATTGATGTTGATTCTTTGATTCCACAACGATCCGTATCAACCATGAAGGGTGGATTAGATGAAGGGGATTTAATGAAAATGGCAAAAATTTGTAATGATCAACTTGTAAGTTCTTTTTGGATGATATGCAAATTTTTAAGTTGAGTAGGTAGATGACAATTTAACGCAGATTAGTAATCATTTTTACAGTAATTTGTTAAACAATTTTATTCAAATTTTTTTAGCGAAAACGAGTTAGTCGTCGATCTGGTGGTGGTGGCACAGATTACTTTTATAATCGACAAGAAAAAAGAGATGCTGCAATGTGCCGATCATTTTTGGAACTTGTTTCTCGGCGTTGATTTTATTCTATTTTTTAAAGTTTTCTGATCCAACAAAATAATAATGCCAACTATGTTAACATTAAAGTTGTCTCTCCAAAAAACCAAAAGTTGCATATATAACTAAATATTAAATAATCTCTTCTAAAAATACATATATTTTTAATATTTCTGAAATCAATATTGTTTTGAAACTTAATTTATTTTAACAAAAAAGTGTCCAAAAAATCATAATAAGAACATCAAAATTTTTATAGGCTGCTGCTGAAAGCGAAAAACCAAAATTATAATTATTTATTTTTTGATTAATTTTAAAAATCTGATCTCTCCCTTTTCTTTTTTTCTTTTTTCTTTGAATTATTTGAATAAAGTTACCACAATTATTACTATTGCTGTTGTTGGGGTTGTTGCAATTAAAAGTGTAAAAAGAAAGGATGTTGAATAATGACATTGAAAAAAACCTGAAAAAAAACTTTTTGCTTTAAAACATAAAACAAAACATGATTTTTTTATGACATTCAAAATTTTCAAAGATGATAAATTTGTTGATAGTATTAATATATTGAAGAAAATTGGATAAATCATTTATCCAATAAGAGAGATAATTGAAATAATTACGTGAAATGTCAAAATAAAAAGCCATAACAATTTATTAGCATCAGCAACAGTGGTCATAGTCAAATCAAGAAATCATTCAATCAAATCTCCACTTTTTCTTTCTTTCAAATCATCATTTATTTATTTACTACACAACCACCATAATCATTATCATTGTTTTTGAAAGTAGCCAGCGGCAGTGGTTGCTTTTGCGCTTGATTGCGCAAAAACATTTATCTCTTTTTCTTTCTTTTTCTTCCTTCACGTTTTTCTTATCTCCCCACTTTTTCATGTCAAAACTATTTTTCTTTGATTTTCTTTTCAAAAAAAGCAGCCTAACTAAAAACTTTCATAGATGCATATAAAATTTTTGAATTTCAAACCGGTTTTTTTCTTTTTCTTCTTTGATATATAAGATTTTTTTTGATTATTGCGGTTTCAGAAAAAAAGAACAAAAATAAAAGTTGGTTTTCTTTTTTCTTTTTCTTCTGCTTCCATTTCCTTTCCCTTCTTTTCCTTTTGGCCTTGGAAAAAAAATGATAAAACATTGTGTTTTTGATCAATGAACGAATGTGACGTAATAAAAAAAACATTGTTTTTTCTTTCCAATGTAAAAAGATGGCGGTTTTTTGTCTTTTGAATTAAAGTTTTGTAAAAATCTCTATTACTGCGTTTTTATGTTTAAAACTGTTTACCTTTTCTGATTTTTTTACGTGAATTTTTTCCATGAAATTTGTTTAAAATGTTTTCGGTTTTGGCATGTGATTTTTTTAAAAAGTTCAAAAATTTGCTAATTTTCGAGATTAATAAATTTTATTTTATAACCAAAATTTAGCAACTTTTAAAAATTAAAATTTTTGAAAGTTAATCAATCTAAAATTTTGTTTCCAATGTTTACAAAATTTTAGGTTACTGTAGTGCCTTGAGGAAATGCCATTTCTAAAAACAATTTTTTACGTTTTTTTGTGAAAAACAGAGAATTCTGTCTATAAAAGGTCATTATTGCGTTAGCTTTTGTCTTTGTTTTCTTTCTTTCAATCCTTATTCAAATATTTTTATTTTAAATTTCTAAAAAAGTAATTTATCTCTTTCATTTTCTTTCTCTGTTTTTCTTTCATTAAAAAAAGTATCGCTGAAAAAACGGGTTCAAGAAAAATTATTGGAAAAAAAGTGAAAGTTCTTTCTTTAAAAAAAAGAATAATATTGAGCAAAAAATTGTGGTCATAAAAAATATAATTAAGTGGAACTGCTGCAAATAAAAATGGAAATAATGGCTATTGTTTAATTAGTAAATCGAAATCGAAGAACAAAAACACAAAAAAACGTGGTTTTGCCAGTTTGAAACCTATGACCTTTTACAATTTGTTGAATAAAAGGTTTCTTAGAAATTTTTGAAACCTGAAGTTTTATTTATTGCCGGAAATAAATGTTGTTTTAAAGGGTAACAAAAATGGATAATAAATTTTTTTAAATGCGAAACTTTTACTAAAAAATAAATTCAGGTTTGCTTTTAATGTTTTTTTTGGTTTTTAACAGGTTTAAAATAATACGTAATAATTATGCTTTTTAAAGTTGTGTTAAACAAAAAGAAAAGCAAACCTTTTTTAAAACAGGCTTTTACTTTAAACTGCTCCAAAAATGTTTTAAGCAAGGTCATTGTTTAAACTTTAATTTATTATTAATCAAAAAATTGCGCATTTCAATGAATACATTTTCAATGGGTTTTTGGGCATCTGATAATCATTCATTTGTAATAGACGTTGGATTTAAAGGGACACTGAAACTTTCAGTATGAAAAATTTAGCCAGTTCAGTTGCGAAAAGCATGCAACAAATAATTAGAGCTTTATAAATGTTGCGGTTATGTTTTTCAGGTACATTATTACTAATTTTATCTATTAGACTCATCCGCAACATTTAAAAAGCTCTAATTTTTTGTCGCATGCTTTTCGCAACTGAACTGGCTAAAGTTTTCATACTGAAAGTTTCAGTGTCCCTTTAAACAAAAATTAGCTTAATTCGAATCAGAAATCTTTCAATTTTTTAGTTTTTATTACTTCATTAAAATTCACTGTATTCTTCTTTTATTTTTTTCATTTCAATTACGTCACGTTCCAAAAACAAATTTGAGGGTGTTTTGTGTTTCTTTTTTTGCATGTGACAATTCTCGTCATCAAAAAATTATTGCGTTGTTGTTTTTTTATTTATTCAATCTTTGACAAATTTTGCACTTTAAAAAAACAATGTTCACAACTTCCAGTTTGTTTTGCGTCAGCTGTTTTTCATTCATTCAAAAAAGTTGAAACACAAATTTTGCTAAAAGAATCTTCCGAATCATTTGCTACTTCAATGTCGCTACTTTTTTTAGGATACATACAGAAAAATCAATTTCACAAAAATCAAGTTTCTATTTTTTCTATCTTCATCGCTTTTTGGTCATTAAAGAATAACCACCACCAAAAAGTTGCAAATAAGAAGACACTTTTTTTGTAGTGGGAAGAATAAACATCCTTTTTCTTCTAACAATCTTCTTCAAAAATATTAGTACCAAAAGTGCCCTTGAAATGTTCAGTTTATTCTTCAATCAAAAAAATGTCTCTTTTGTAAAATTTAATAATTTAAAAAGAAACTGTTTCAAACAAAAACTTTTATTTTCTGATTTTACAAAGAAGGAAAAGAAGAAGGAGGTGGAGTAAATTGGTTGTGAAGAAAGTAGAATAATTTTGGCCGCAAATTTTTTCAATAAACAACCTTTTTTGCTGCTGATATTTTCAAAAAGGTATGAAAATCAAGGCCGGTTTTTTCCGTCTTCAGAAGCGGTATATTTGGAAATGAAAGGAAAATAAAAAGGTTTTGCTTTTCTCTTT
This sequence comes from Panagrolaimus sp. LJ2414, assembly GCA_024447195.1. NCBI lineage: Eukaryota > Metazoa > Nematoda > Chromadorea > Rhabditida > Panagrolaimidae > Panagrolaimus > Panagrolaimus sp. LJ2414. The sequence goes on along the minus strand of JAMRXY010000004.1, from coordinate 2,092,635 downwards.
TTCTTTATTAAAAAGGGGCCTGCTTGAGGCAATCAGAACTATCACTTTCAATGTGGTTTCCATATTTTGATTTAATGATGTATAAATTTCTAGAAATGATTGAGTGTAGTCGTTTAAGTTACCTTTTTATTTTCTAGAGTTTTTTGTTATTGAAAATGTTAGAACAATAAAAAATTTGTAGGGGGAAATTAGGGAGGGAGGTTTTTTTATATGTATTTATATCCCCCAAATTTCAAGTATAAAACAAAGATCATTAGGTTTCAGAAGAAAAAAATTCTACTGAAAATTTTTTCTTTGAAATAAATTTTACGTCGAAATAAAAGAAAACAGTTTGCTAAATTTTTGTATTTTTTTAATTAAATTTAGGCGAACTCTTATTTTTTTGGTTTCATTTTGATACTTTTTTTCTTGACCTTCCATTCTTTAATTATTTATTGAATTGATAATCGAAGACCCTTTAGGGCAGTATTTAAGCAAATTAGTTTCTGAACATTATTAAACAAAAATCAGACATTTGCTTCTTTTTAGAATGTTTAGTTTCAATCAATTTATTAGATAATACTTTTTCTCTCTCTTTCTTTAATGTTTAAAATTTATAATTAATTATATATCTTGAAAATATAATGATATATTTATATTTTCTGAAATATCCGTGTTGATCCGAGTTGTTGTTTATCGTGCGCGCGAAAAACTTCTGCAAGAAAAAAACACATCAAAAACCATAAATTTTTTTTAGATTAGATTCATTTTTTGAACTGATCAAACTTTATTAAACTTTTCCTTCTCATTCATCATCAGAAAATAAATATGGTTCAAATTTGGAAAATGGAATCATATCCCTGCGGTGATCCACGGCTTCCTCATCATTGTTTCCCGCCAAAGAAATATACCCCAGATGAATTGACAAAGAAGACTGGAGCCTTGTATTTCAAAGTAAGCTTTTGTTTTTTTACAAGAACAACTATCACGGACACGTGGCCCGTATTTAGGGATGGGTTAAAGGGTAAAGCCCGGCCAAAATGGACAAAATGCGTTGATCTTTTACCACCGATGGTAGTTGGCGGTAAAAGATCAAAGGATGTCCTAAAATCTTTAGCTACCCCCTAAAAAATTTCTGGTTACAGGTTTGCTTGTCCGAGGATCTGTAAAAATTACGTTCATAGGTCTAAAGAAACTTTTATAGAAATTTGCATAAAATTTATTAAGTCAATATTTATCCTTAACCTAATCCCTTCTAATTTCATTTATCTTAATTATCCTTTTTTTCCAGCTTGATCTTGATGATCCATTATCAGCTTCAAAAAGAATTGCAATTTTAAAGCTTGAAAGAAACCTCAAAAAAGAAGACACTTATACCCTTGATGCCCAATCCACAATTGATTTTGAAGAGAAACTGCTGGAATTATTTGAAGAATTAGAAGGTGATGAACAAGCTCGCTTGGTTACAGAAGGTGCAGCATATTATGACGTTGAAGGTTTTGATGGTTCATGGGTTAGAATTTTATGTGAATATGGTGATCTTTTAATTATCCCAAAAGGTCGCCCCCATCGAATGACCACAACTTCAAAGAATTTTGTAAAAGTCCGCAGATTTTATAAAGATGACGAAGAAGAATAAAAATTCAATGAAAAAGAAAAAATGCAAAACACAAAAAATGAAAGATACAAAGATTTTTAGTTTTTTTTATTAAAGAAAAAAATGTACATAGAAGATTTTTTTTATTGTTTCGTTTTTTGTTAAATGATAATGTGAAAATTGCTTCTAATAAAGTTCAAATTTTATATTTTTTTTGCTTGTTGTTGTTTATCGTTTGAGATATCCTTGTTCAGGCAAGTTGTTTATTGTCCGAGCAAAAAAACACACATTAAAAACCATAAAAATTTTAGATTCATTTTTTCAAATTGATCAAACTGCATTGAATTTTTTATCTTCAAAGAATAAATAGGGTTCAAATATGGAAAATGGAATCTTACTCAGGGTACCCCTGTGGTGATCCTCGGCTCCCGTATTGCCTGTGCCTTTAGGATCACCACTTGGGTGATGATTCCATTTTTTCTTTCTTATGCATTTTTAACAGCAACCACCGAAAAATGCGATAAAATACTTTGGAAATTTTGTTAAATGTTTTAACACAAAAATATTTAAAAGTACATTGTCTTTTGTGAATTAAAATAATAAATACGGTATTCCTCTTTCACGTACTGTTTTCAACTTTTTTCAAAAATTTCTGTAAACGATATACAGTATCTGATTAATAGCTAAAACGGATATTTTGGAAAAATATTTAGAAAACTACCCTCGCTTTTTTCTTTCTTTTTTTCTTGTTAATGTTGTTTTTCACTTTTTCAAATAAAATTTCTTGGGCTCCAAAGAATTTCTTCTTTTTGCGCACTTTTTCTTTTTCTGACGACAATTGATTTTCCTTTTTTCGTTCAAAATTTTTTTTATGATCTTTCTTGTTGTTTTTGACACTTTTTTTCGTTTTTCTTTTTTTGGTGAATTTAAAATATTTATATTTAGTAAAATATCGGATTATGAATCCTCCCTCATTAATGCACAACACGAATATCAATGCTGATACAGAGGTGGTATTTGATACTCGACAAGTTGTTCGGTATGTTTTTTTTTTCATTTTTTTCCTTTGTTGTTTTTTATGGAGATGGAAAATTTGATACATTTTTTTCAATTTTGTGTGTCCTGATTTGTCTAAACGAAAAGATAATTCAGGCAAATCAGGCAATTTTCCTGAGGAACACTTACCCTTCTAATTTTGCTAAAACCCTTTGATCTTTTACCGATGCCGGCAACTGACCAAAGACATACCCACTCCAAAATTAAAATCCTCCCGACTTTCTTGGCTTGAGGGAATAAAAATACAAAATTACAGTATCAAACTCTTTGCATTCTTTGAATTTAAACAACTCAATTTCTTTTTTTAGTCTCCTTCCCCTTGCTCGACAACCCCAACGACGCCATCGACGACGTCGACATCAACAACGCCCAAATAGAATTATGACCCCAAAAGAACGATTAAAAGCTTGCATTTTTTCTCCCCATTGTTTGTTAATCCTTTTATCCCTGATTGGTTTTATATTATTAATTCTTATTTATTATTATTTTTCAACTAAAATTGTTGAAGGAAAATTAAACACATAAAAATAATCATAATTTTACAATTTTTAAACTCTTGTCTCAGATTTTTCAGAAGTTTCAAAACTTGGAGGCGGTTGCTTCTTTTTTGTTGACATTGAATGATTATTTAAAGCTCTGAAAATTGGATATGCTTAATCCTTACCCCAAAACTTAAACAAAACTTACATTTTTGGTAAAAATTTAATTTCAAAATCTGTTAAAATATCATTTAATGAATGTTTAAGTAATCGATTTTGTCCCCTGAAATATTTAAAATTATTACGGTAAATTTCTTTGCGAGATAAAAAATCCCTACGGTTGAATTTCGATCGGAGAAATTGGTCTTCCATCAGCGTCCACGGATTCAATGTACAAAAATAAATGTTCCATTTCATTATTGGTTAAATTTTTAATATAAAGACATAGAAAAACAATTAATGGAATAATATGAATTCCAATCATTAGATTTAGGGTAAATGGTGAAACAACTTGATCATGTATTGTTCCGGCACAGGATGGCTTCTAAAAAATATGAAAAAATTGGATATATGAAATCCGTTAAGAATATAATCAAACAATTTTGAGTTCCATTTGGTATAAAAATCTACTTGGATATTTAAAATCCATTTTATGCAAATTTTAAGGGGGTAAAAGATAGCTAAAGCTTACAACAATATCATCATCATTATAAAATTCGCAACCAAAATATTCTTCAATCGGAAGTCGGCCAGCTTTATTAAAGACCAATAAAGACGATAAAATTTTTGCTAATAAAAATCGAATTGTATAAACTGCTTCGGAAAGTGTGACATGAATCATACAAGCTTGTGAAATTGAAAGCATCAAAGATAACGCCGGGCAAAGCTAAAATCAATAGTTTATCGATTGATTAGCAATTTTGAGAAGTTGGAATTTTCGAAATTAAATATTCAAATTTTTAAAACTAAAATTGAAATTTCGATTTTAAGTTCTAAATTTTGATGTTTGAAGATGCAAACATTGACTTATTCAAAGTCGAAATTTTGATTTCCTTTAAAAATTAAAGTTTCTTACCAAATAAATTGCTTTTGCTTTATATTTCAATTTTCGAGTTCGATCATGCATTAACCAAGCAAAAAGTATTAAATTTATCATAGGAAATATTAATTCAATTACTTCCGCCACTGACATGGACCATAGCTGATCATGATACTGTAATCATATAAACTTACAGTATTCATAAAATTTAAAAAACTTACAAGATCAATTGAATTAATTCTTTCTTGATTAATTCCTTCGTAATGATAATAAATTGTTTTATTTCCATCAACAAGCGTGGATCCATTTGTTTGAAGCATGTATTCATCTAATAAAACGTATAATTTACCAAAATTATATGCAAATGTGCCAAATAAAAATGTATTGGCCAATTGACAAATTACAAGGGTCGCAGAAATCATTGCTGGAATATGGTAGCTCCATCTAATCGCCTACAAAAAATTTGCATATTACAGGAAGCGTTTAAATAACATTTGCAAAGACAAAAATAGAGACTTTTTTCTAGCTTAACCTGAAAATCAGGCAATAATTAGAGTGGTTCTTAGCAGATTCAGTGAATCCCTGATTTTCAGGTTTAGTCAAAACCACTTAACTAGACAAGTATTACGGTAACTAAAATTATTTATACCGTAATTTGTCAGTCATGAAAGATCGACAAAAAACCACTTACTTTTTCCCGCCATCGCTGTTCTGAAATTTCTTTAAAATAATTTAAATGATATTCAAGCTGTTTTCGACGATCCGCTGAAGTTGCCATTTTTTACCTAAAAATAGATAAAAAATAAATCAATCAAAATTTTTGAACAAAATAAAATCCGGATTTTTGTTTATATTACAAAATTAAATATCCCTTTTTTCTGTAATCCTGTCACTCACAAAAGAATCATGATTCAATTACGTCTTTTTCAAAAATGTCCAAAAAAAGAGGATAGAGTTGAGTTTACGCTACCTCTTTCATTTTTTGAGCTCCATTAAAAATAAAAAATAAAAATTAAATGTAACTCAAAAAATGAGAGAGATTATTATCGCTCAGGTTTTTTTCATAAAATTTTTTTTCTAAAAAGGAAGAAATCGATCAATCTCTTTTTTTTGTTGAAAGTTTTTCTTTCCGCTTTTGTTTTGACAAATTATATGTCAAAAAATATTTTCTTAAGGTATTATTTTTACATACTTTTTGATAACTTACAAAATCATGACTTTGATTTCATTCAGTGATAATCAAAAAAAGTATTTTTGGGGGTGGGGGAAGACAGGGAAAAAAGGAAGAGAGAATGTGAATATATTTTTGGAATTGATGTAGCTGCTGTTTTTATGAATCGTTTCAAAAATGTTACAGAAAGAAAACGAAATGACGCTGATCTGTGTTTCATTACTGAAACATCATTTTTTGAAACTGTTATTTTGGAATTGTTGTATTTGAATTTATGTTATTTTTAGATTAAAAACGGATCTTCGTCAGACTACTGTCTTCAGATTCCTTAGCTGATAAGAAACATTGATAGAAAGAGGAATAATTTTTTGCCTTTTTTGAACTTTTTTGAAGATTAAAGTATGCCAAAAGTATCATGGCAAAGTTACTAAAATTTTGCGACCGTCTTGAACTTTTGTAAACTATTTTATTTTGTAATTTAAATTACCCATTTTTCATTTCCTGAAGGGCAAAACTGTATCCCGAAATATTTGTTTCCATACGGTTTTGCCGTAGGATAATATCTATCGGCTGAAACAACAAAAGACTTATTTGAAGGCGTCCTATTTGTAAGCAATTGTATGTTCTAAAATTAAGTTTTAATTTTCCTTCCAAATTTTTTTGTTACAACAACAAAATCTTAAAACACAGTGACAAAAAACGTCATAAAAACTTTAGTTTACAACAGAAAGAAAGAAATTGGTCAAATATAAAAATGTATGTCTTTGAGTAAAAAATGAAAGAAGGCAACGTCATGAGAAGACGAAGATCAATTGATATCAATGTTAAAGAGTAAAAAAATGCTCAAAAAATATGGAAGAAAAAAGTTGCAATTTCTCTAACAAATTTTTTATTGGCAAATATTTTTATTTATTACTCTTTTTGTAACTTTAAAATTTTTTGTTGTTGCATTTTTGTATACTGTAATTAAACTTTGAAATTTATTACGTGCTAAAACTTGTAAAAATACACCATCTTTAACTGTCAATTACTAATTTAGTAATATGCGTATTATTTATTTTACCTAAAATTTGTTGTAGAATTTCAAAATAAAATATACAAAATTTTATTCATTTTTTAGTTTTTGCTTTGATAAAAAACTTAAAAAATACTTAAAAATTGAAAATACAGTATACAAAAAGCTTAAAGAAGCAAAAAATAAAACAATAAAAATATCACCACAAAAATATTCAAAAACATTCATATTTGCAGATTGTAATTGAATATGGTTACCGTAATCTTTAAAAGTTGAAACATATTCAATCCAATCAATAAGTGTTTTTTCAGGTTTATTTGGAAATTCTTTTAACATTTTTTGTAAGTTTTTTGCATTTTCATTGAAACTTTCATTGGTTAAAATTTGTTGAATTGCTGAAGTTAACGAGGTTACGGTAAGTTCACTTTTGTGAAGTTTAAGTCCAACTCCTCGACTTTCAACTACATGAGCGTTGTAATTTTGGTCCAAAAATAGCGGAATTGAAAGAACAGGGGTTCCAGAATGGGCAGATTCCAGAAGGGAATTCAGACCAGTATGGGAAATGAAAAGTTTTACTCGAGGGTCATCTAAAAATTTATTGATTTTATTCAAATTTTAACCTGAAAAACTTACTTAATAATTCAATTTGTTGAATCCATTTAACAGGATAAATATTACTGTAATTTGACATAAATTCTGTATTTTCTCCATCAAATTTCCATATTACCGTATATTGCGGAAAAGCGCTAAATGCTTTTGCAAAAATTCTATGAATTTTCATTGGAATTTGATCCGTTTTTGCCAAGGACCCAAATGAAAATACAATTGTGCCCTTAGGGCGATCATTTAGAATTTTGTCGAACACTACACTCAGCTTTTCGGATTCCTTTTTTAAAGTAATTCCACCAATTTGTTGAATTTTGTGGGAATATGGTCGACCCAGCTCCAGAAGGGGATGAGAATTGACAAAAATCATGGAACTTTGTTTTGCCAATTCTGTTAAAGATGGAAATGATGAACCATATTTTTGTTGAAAGACAGAATTTTGAACTTCATGATAACTTGGAAGAACAATTTGTTGTTGATATGTTCGATCAGCAAGTACAGATATTTTTTGACTTAAAGACATTTTATCACCTTGTCCATTATTTCGAAGCGGATCTAAAAAAGACATAAGAATGATGCAGTATTACGTTATGCAAATCCAAAACATACTTGGAACATAACTTGCCATTGCAGGAAGTCCAAGCATTAATGCCCAGTGATCAATTAAAGCTGTTGGACTATAAATCATGACAGGTTTAATTTCAGCTAAATAAAATAGACCATGCCCACAGGCATCATATGCTGAAGATAAAACTGAATCATATTTGCCTTCTTTGATCCATTCAAGCAGTGATTCATCTGCTACCATGGCATCACAAAACTGTGACAAAGTTTTTCGATAAAAAATTGGTTCATCATCAAATGGATGATAGATGACATTGTCAAATGGTTTTATGACATGCGTGGCTGAAAGCCACGGCGATGGCTTATTTAAAAGACTAAAACGTTTAATCCTTCGAGCTAAAGTTGTGCCATTTGAAAGAACATTTGGATTCCATTCTATTATCAGCTTATCCTGCAACGAATTGTTTTTAATACTGTACTTTTCATAGGATTGTTTTTAAACACTTACTACAGTATGCCCAGCTTGAACAAGTGTATCAACAATTTTACCAGAGAATGCAATATGACTACTACCTGGAAGGGTTTGATATACCAAAATATTTAAACTTTGAATTAACTGAATACAAGCAAAAATAATTAAAGCTTTTTTCATGGCTATAAAAAACACTTTTGAAAAGTGATAACAAAAAATAAATCTGTGCAGTTTTTTATGTATTTTTATACGGAACTAAAAATATATATTCTTTCAGTACAGATGCCCTTCCTCCATTTAAGTCTTTTTTTTGGTTCCTGGTTTGGAAAACAAAGAAAATAAAATTTATATCTTATTTGCTTTTCCCTTTTTTTATCAGTCAGCAGTAATCAATCGAAGGAAGTTCGTGAATGTTGTATTTTTATCAGTAAAAAGCCATGTATGACTGAGAGCTTTTTTTTATGTAGTAAAAAAGTGCAAATGGTTATATTCGATCGAAGATAAAAGAATTTTGAGAAAAAGAAGAAAAAACAGCCTGATAAACGCTTCTTCATGTGAACAGCAATGGCGATGAAGGTGGTCCTATTTTTTTACTCCTAGGTAAATATAAAAGTACAAATGTGTGATTAGAATTAGGTAAACGGAAGAAAAAAAGAAAGTTGGTCTTTTTTTAGAATCAAAAGTTTTTTTTTCAAAATGTACGGTAAAATATATTATTGATAGAAATTTATTAATAATGATACAAAAAATTTAATGAGTTTGTAATCAAAAATCAATTTTGTTTATTTAATTTTTCTAAAGTTTGAAAAAATAAAATTATTTTTTAGGCATTTTGGTAAACAAAATCAAAGCAGACATTTTTTTTCTTCTTACGTCACTCCAATTAGCCGCTTGAAGTCATAAAATCTTTTCATTGCTATAATTTATTTATGTTTGTTTTGAAAAAGATAAAAAAGTCTGATGAAAAATAGAAGTTTTTATTTTTAAAACTGTACAAAACAAAAAAAAATATAAAAGAAAAAAGCAAATCAAAGTACGGCTTTTAAAAAAAGAGAGAACCGAATTTCAACCCTTACAAAAATAGGTCAGCTTACAAAAAATAAAATAATAAAAATTTATCCGGCGCCGTTAAAAATGCTTTTTTTAAAAAGAAAAATATAAAAAAATAATGAGAGACAATTTCAACAAAAAAAATTAATAAAAAAAATAAGTCGTTTTTAAAAAGGTGTGTTTTTTCTGTCTTTAAAAGTTGATGTTTTTCTTTCTTTCTTTTTTGAATAATAATAATAATGGCAGCTTGCTTTTTTTTTAGTTGTTTAAATTTTTTTAAATGGAATGCCTAATATTGTCTATTATTGATTGATTGGATGGGAAGTTTAGCCTCTTCGAGATGGCTTTAATAAACCAAGTTCTTTAATTGATTTATATTGATCCGGGATTTCCATTAAGGCATTCAATGCGAAAGAAGCTTCTTGATTGGGGGCATTAAACATGACCTTAAAATTTATGAGTTATGCAAATTTTTTTAATGCTAAAACAAACCTTGTGGAAATCAACAAAATGGAAATTATCAAAGAGTCGTTTAGGAAGAGATTCATCAAATCGATTCATACACGCCCATGGACCATCACCAACACCGACCCTGTAAATATTTTTGTTATTTTGTGATAAAAAAAAGTTATGCAAATTTTTACATAATAATAGACAATGGATAATGTGAAGCAGCGGCAATAGCTTTTTGGTTGATTTTTTCATTTGTTACTTGTCCATCAGCTCTGTAAAACCGGGATTATTGTTTTTCTGGTTATCGAAAAAAGCCAAAAACTTACACAATAACTAAAATGTGATATGAGTGTTTTTCACGACAAATTTCAACAGCCTTCTCAATGAGTGGCACAAAATTTGTTGGACCTGACATTTTAATTGTTGGTGTTTTTTCGTTATAAACTTTGAGGACTTCTGTAAATTTAGAAAAAAATTTAAATAAAAAGTTACATAATTCATATGTAATACCTTCAAATCCTTTACACTCAGCATCAGGATCATTTCGATCAACCAAATTAAAGATATTTTGATCCGTTACCTAAAAAATCAAATATTACTGTAAATATTAACATTTACAAAATGAAACAAACTTCTTCATCACCAAATCCATAAACAGGGATGACGCCATCGGCATCAAAAGATGAAAGAGTTTTTCCAACAATTTCAATAACCTAAAAATTTTGTCGATTACAGTATGCAAAATGCTTACAATACAGTACCTGTTGATATGGATTGGGTTCATCAGCACCAATATCATGCAAGCTTCGATTATCATATGTTCTTTCACCTTGATAATAATTTGATCGAGTATAATCAATTCCAAACACTAAATTTGAATATTCAAGACCAGCCTGAAAAAAATTGTTATGATTATTAGCAGTAATAAAACAAGGTCTAAGCAAAGCTACAGTAATCCATGGTAAAACTTACATCTTTAATAGCTCGAATAATATCTTGGAGAGTCTTAAATCGCGGCAAATTATGTGGACTGCCAATGTTAAGGGCCATCAACAATGAATTGCGGCGAACAGGAGCACTAAAAATTAAAAATTTGCATATTTGTATAGTTAAATGAAATATGAAATTCTCTTACAAAGATGGAGCTTCATTTTGTCGAAGATCACGTGACCGACGTTCTCTCTCTTTTTTCAATGGCTTTTTAAGAATTGATGGTTTATTTAATTCTTGTACACTCATCGACATATCCATCGATAAGTCCATTGTTTTCTCTGTAACATCGGTGGCAAATGAAACTCTAAAAAATGTTTATGTATTTATTGAATGTCACATAGTAACTAAATATACCGTTTTTCTTTTGCTTCTCGTTCTCTCTCCTTTTCTTGTGAAGCATTTGAATAACCACGTCGAAGTCGAACCAGCGAAGCTGCTTCGCATTTGAATGGTCCAGCTTTTTCATTAATGCTGTCATTCCATGAATATGAAGTTGATTGTTCATGCTTCCATTTGGATGATGTAATACTTTCATCATATCGAATAACCGTTTCTTTTGCATACTCTGTATTGAATGAAATTGGCTCAATTTCACGAGGTGAACACTGCAACACTCTTTCCACCACGGCACCCTCATCATTTTTATTGCTACGCCTTGTAACAGTTGATTCAAAATCAATTGTTTCAGACTTAACAGCAGAGATTTCCCGTTTAATTGGTTCAATGCTAGATGGAATTTTATGGATAACAGAGGTTTCAAGGTAGGGATGAGGTTTTGAAAGGGTAATATTACACTCATCACCAAGAACTTGTGAAACAGCTTTACAACCGATTTGATATCCGCCACCATATTTTGCCATTGGCCGTGTAATCTCTGTTTCGGCTTCATTAATTTTGGTGGATTGAATTGCAATATTTGTAACAATTTCATTAGATTCTGATTGAGCAGATTGGAATCTGGCATCTGATTTATTTGGAGTTGCCAGGACAATTGTTGTTTCACCATGGAACAGTTTTGAGCTTTGTAGGGCCCAAACAGTATTTTGTTCCTCTTGGGTGGAATGTCCGCAGGATTTAAGAATAGGTTCATGGTTATTTGCAGCTTTAAGGGTCAAATGGGTACCTTGAGCGGCTTGTGGTTTTGAAATATCTCTTTGAAGATCAACAGATTTATCTTCAGATCTTGCAGTGGAAAGATTAAAGGATCCACCAAATCTTGCTTCATAAATTGTTTGATCAGATGTAAGATATTGTTCAGGACGTTTAAGTTGAACATTATTCATTTGTTCAACTTGTTTGGATTCAGTAATTTTAACAGATGGATTTTCGGTTGTTCTTGCAGCAGGTCTTTGAATACCAGTTCCAAAATATGCTTCTGGCTTCTGAAGTTGTGTAACCATGGATGCCGAAGAATCTTTTGCAAATCCAGTATTCAATCTTTGGGGTTCACCTTCACGTTTCAATACAATAACCTTTTCAGGAGCTGATAAATTTCGATCTTTTGCTTTTGGATTTGATATATCTTGATTGAGATTAACTTGTTCATTACCCGCTGCTTCCACCCGTAATACAATATTTCCACCATATCTTTTATCCTTTCTTGTTTCTGTAATATCTTCATTAGATTGTAATTTATTCCATTGACAGTTCACGTTTTCCGTGACATCTTTTGATTCTTTAACACGAAGAATAAAAGGCTCCGCGTGCAGGGCACTTCGCAGGGTGGTGCCAGTTAGTTCAATATCAGGTTTACGTAACATATGTGATAAATATCCTGCATCTGTATCACCTGCTTCAAGGCATTGAAGCAGATAATCATGAATAGAATTAGAACATTTTTCAATATGCTCTGTGGAGGCATGTGTAATTGCAGTGTTATTATATATTGTATTTTCAAAGGTTACGGTTATATCAGATGCAGATTGCGTGCGAAGGAATTGTGAACCACCAAAATTTGCTTCATATGTTGTATTATCAAAAATTTGATGAGATTCAGGCTTTGAAAAATCGATATTAGTTGTGGATGAATGGGTTTGTGATTCTTTGACAGAAATTGATTGAGGGGAAGCAGAATTTGGGGCTTTTGTTGTAAGAATTGTTTGCAGGGATGGCATTGGGCGATATAGTTGACAATGAACTGATAAATCTTTGGAAGTGCTTGCACGAGAATAAAATGGCTCAAGAGCTGTATTATTTGAACATTTAATTACTTTTGCAGCATTTAAATCTCGGGGAACATCTTTTACAAGATTTCCATTTAGAAGAGTAACTGTTTCATCCGTGACATGATTGGTGTGAAGGAAGAATGTTCCACCACTTCGTTTTTCTTCAATGACTTTTGTGGATGATGATGTGACATCATTGGGTTTACGGAATTGACAATTTGTAATTTGTTCAATGTTTGTTGATTCAGGAGTTTTATGCAGAATTGTTGGATGGGAATTTGCAGCTGTCAGTAAAATTCCAATATCCTTTCTTTCATTCTCTTTCTTCCAATCTTGATGAACATGAGATTGGATATCTGTTGAAGCAGGAGTTTTAAGATCAAGTTTTTCATCTCTTGAAGCTTTCAACTTCTTATCCGCTTCAAGTTCTTTTGGTTTTCTTGATGCAATTTCAAGATTTCTTTCAACTGTTTCATTTCCAGCAGCTTTGGTTGCAAGACCAAGTTTTCCACCATCTGCAGGAATAATCTTTTTAAATTCTGAAATTTCTGCTTCATCATCATGGTAATAATTTGCATGTAAAAGTGATTCAACATTGGAAGATTCAATCACACGTAACGCTGCAGAAATTGAATGTGATGCACGTTCAACCGAGGCGGCTCTTTCTCGTTGCTCAACTTTTTGGAGTGCCGCGTGCAGGCCCTTTTCAAGACGTTTTGCTGATGGTGTTGTGAGGGTTAGAGATTCAGCAGAATTAGAAATTCGATAAACTTTATCAATTTTTTCAATTCTTGATCGAGAATCTTGTAATTCTCGTGTAAAAGTACGTTCATCAAGTTCAGAAGCTTGTGTTCGAAGGTAATGTTTTCCTCCATCATTTTTCTCAATAATTGTTTTGGAGAGATCCTCCTTTGAAATTGGCTGTTTAAATTCAGCATATGTAATTTGAGAGATATCTGTGGATTCTTTGGCTTTGATTTTTGTTGATTCCCGATTTTTATCTTTAATTTTAATGGCATCAGAAGCATCAGATTGTGGTCGATTAAGGCTTTGTTGAGTATGAAATTCTTCGAAAGTTGATTCTTTCGTGGATAATGTTTGTGGTTCGGCACGATTGCAATCAATAATTGTTAATTCTTTCTTTTCAAATTCATTTACTCTTTCCAAAAGTCTTTCAACTTGAAGTTTAATATCTTCAGCAGCATCTGTTTGAAGTTTGAAATTTCCACCGTAATTTGAAATAAGATTAAGCTTTGCAATAGCTTCTTTTTGTTCATCCCGTTTCCAGATATAATTTACTGTATTTACTTCATCTCGGGATTCAATTAATCTTTGCTTCAAAGCTGGATAAACATTGGCACAAGTTTTTTGATGACCAATATTTTCAGTTGATGGAGATCGATTAAATGAATATGAAGTTGTCATATTTTCATGAATTGATTCCAAAGTTCTGAATGACAATTCTGAAAGACTTCGTTGAACCATTTTACGTTTAATTTGTTCAACATCTTGTCGACGTGAAAGATTCATTGCAATATTTTTATCTTCTCTTCCAGCAGCTTTTGTTTCAAGAACAAATGAACCTCCAAAATTTGCATCTTTTTCTGTTTTTTCAATTGTTGTTGATTGTTGTTCCTTTTCATAAACATATCCAACTTGAGCAGATTTTTCTGTCATTTCAAACATTTTTGCAAAAGCTGGTGAACCTTCAAATGGAACTTTAAATCGTTTTTCGGTTGTTTCTTTAGGCTCTTGAATATCCCATTGTTCATTTATTGTCATTTTCTCATTTGTAGCTGCTTTTGTTGATAAATTTGATGGTGGTACGGTTCTTGGAATTGTTACATCAATGTTGGAATCCATGAATCTTGTTTCATTTGATGTTAACTGTGCATACATTAATGCTTCATCTTCTTCAAATTCATCAGCATCAAGTTTGGGACCTTCAGTTGTTCGGGCAATGTACAAAGTTTTGACGGATTCTTCTTTGCTCAACCCCCGACCTTGTAAATCTACAGCAAGTTTAGCTTTTTCATCTCCAGCTTCTTCACATTCATAAACTTCAATTGGAATTGTTCGAGAAGTAATAATTCTTTTATCAATTCTTTCCATTTCTGCACCTTTTGCAAGTTGAGTATTAATTGTTGTTTGATCAGAATCTGCAGCTTCAGTTTTAAGTTCACCAGCTGAAATTGTAATTGATGATGGAACGATTGTTTCAGCAACTTTTGGGCTCTTTTTTGCATCAACTTGATGCAAATTAATTTGTGCAGAAAATTTCTCATCTCCAGATGGCTGACAAATTATTGAACCAGATTCTGATCGAGCAATAAGATGTCGCTTCTCTGCACCATCTCTTGAATCAGAAGGACGCGACAATTGTGTTTCAACCCCCTGAGCATTGGCAATTCCAAAAGTTTTTGTCACAAATTCTTGTATTAAAATGGGAAGTGTTACAGTAGTATGGGCTGATTGTTCACCAGCATTCCAAGATTCCTCAACTTTTGTATATTGCTCTGATGATTCAACAGTTGTAAGACGAGAATAAAGATTAATGGTTTTTGCAAGATCAATATGAGCATCAAGGTCACGAAAGACGGTTGTCCAAGAAGAAAGAATATCAACTCCATCTGCAGAGGTTTCAACTAGTGGAAGGGTTCCACCAGAAGCTTGATTAGCTTGTGTAATTTTTCGTTCAACTGATGAACTGCTTGGTGTATGAAGCAACATTCCACCAGCATCAATATTTTCAGTTCGACTTGCTCTAGCTTTAAGTGTTGCTTCAGCTTTGTTCTTTTGTTTCAAAATAAAATCTGTTGAAGCATCAGATGAATATCCACTCCATTCAACAGTTTTAAATGTTTCAACATCACTAACAGCTTGGGTTTTAAGTGTTTGACAAAGTGTTGCACTTACATCAACAATATGATCAACCCTTGCACTTTTCTTTCCCATTGGCATTTGTACAAGCAGAATTCCCGCATCCATTGATTCATCGGAACTTTCAACAAATGTTATACTTGTACCAGATTCTTTTGGAATTGCATCAAGCTTTTTATGGAATTCTTCCGTGACACCAGATTTTATAAAAGCATCTGTTAATTCTGCAACAGCAATTCCAAATTGTTCACTTTGTTTTTCGTTAACTTTAATTGGATAATTGTAATCTTGATTTTCTGAAGCTTCTCTTTTTCGGATATTGTAGGTATTGTCAACTGCAGATTCTGAAGCAGCATGACTTCGAAGTGATGCTTTTTCATGAGCTCTTTCAGCCTCAATAATATCAAATTCAAGTTCATTTAAAATTGTTCTCCATTCACCTGTTACAGATTTAAGTTCGATTGTTTCTTCTTTGAAGGCGTCAGCTTTTGTTTGTTGAACTGTTGGACGTTCTTGAGGCATTGATGGGGTTACTGTATGCGTAGTTTCTGTTTGTTCTTTTGCCTCTTCAATTTCTAACCTTTTAGCTTCTTCAAAAATTGTTGTTGAAATTTCTTGCACTTGAGTTGCTTCTTGAAGATTCAAAACTTCTTCAAACTTCTTGGCTGGCATCACTTTTGGAGCATCTCTTTCTTCAACAAATGTTAATTTTTCTTCTTCTGTTGTTTGTTCTTCCATGATTTGATGTCTTTGAATATGTTCTTCATTCATGAATTCAGCTTTTTCAAATACTTCAATTTTAAGTTCTTGTTCTGAAATTTTCTTTTCAATCAAATGACTTTGTGATTGGGATTGTGTTTGTTGGTTCACAGCAAGTGCGCTTTCTACGATGACAGAGCTTCGATCCTCCACTGAACTTTCAGGTCTAAAGCCAATTGCAGTTGCGGTCATTTCGCTTTCACCTTTTTCCAAATCTTTGGTTGAGCGCTTTACAATTACGTCACTCATAGGTTTTACAGGTATTTCAGTGAAGTTTGCGGAGGTTTGATCTTTTTGGGTTTCAGTAAAAGTTCCCTTGGAAAGTTCATCAGACTGCTTTTGAGATAATTCGTTAGTGATTTTTTGATTATCAATTTCGAATTGTCTTTGAGCATCAGATTTCACAATATCTGTTTGTGCAAAACTTGCACTTTGATCTTGTGATTTTTGAGTTAAAGTTTCAGAAATGTTTGTCTTTTCTTCAGAAGCAGCCTTTAACGTTCGCTCTTGTGACGAACGAGTAGTTTCTTGGATTTTAGATACTGTAGCTAAATCAGTATCAACGATCTCATGTTGTTCAATCAAATTTCTCATTGTTTCTTGGCTTTCTTTAAGTCTTGCTGCAATTTCTGCTTGACTTGCAGATTTCATTATACCTTGCGTTTTTTCTTGTTCTTCAGATGACATGAATGAAGTATTGATGCCTTTCTTCTCATCACTTGCGGCCTTCATTCTGGCATCGGCATCTGTCTTATTTGTGTCTTTCTGAACAGTTTCAATTTTTTCTTGTTCTTGTTTCATTTGGAGGGAACTTTCTGTGGATTGTTTTTCATCTCCAGCAGCTTTTAAATCTGCTTTTGTTGTATTTACTGTAGTATCTGTTTGAACAGTACCAACACCTTGTGTTTTGTCTGCTGAAGTTAATGAAGTTGAAACATCTTGTTTCTCTTCTGATGCAGCTTTCATAAATCTTTCTTCTGATGAACGCTGACTGTCTTTAATTTTAGATACTGTAGCTAAATCCGTATCAACAATTTCATGTTGTTCGATTAAATTTCTCATTGTCTCTTGACTTTCTTTTAATTTTGCAGCAATTTCTGCTTGACTTGAAGATTTCATTACACCTTGAACTTTTTCTTGTTCTTCTGATGACATAAAGCTTGTATTTATTTTTGAACTTTTATCTCCGGCAGCTTTCATTGTTGCCAGTGTTCGATCTTCAGATTTTGTTTTTGCTGTGGTATCTGCTTTAAGATCTTTTTGGCCATCTTGAGCAAGGTTAAAACCAATATTCGATTCTTCTTCTTTTGAACCTGCTGTTGTTAAATTTTGTGCTTCTAATCGACTATCTTTAACAGTTGTGTCTTTTTTATCATATGCTTCCTGATGTTTTAACTGTGTTTCAACAGTTGCAGAAGTATCAGTTGAAGCTTTCATTGAACGTTCTTGTGATGTTCTTGGACTTTCACGAACTTGTCGTACTGTAGCCAAATCAGTGTCAACAATTTCATGTTGTTCAATTAAATTCCGCATCGTTTCTTGGCTTTCTTTCAGTTTTGCAGCAATTGTAGCTTTATTAGAAGCTTTTTGAGTTGCTGAAACACTTTCATTTTCATCTTTCCCTGTCAAAGTAGTTGCTGAATCTCTCTTTTCATCAGCAGATGCTTTCATTGTTGATGTTGCATCTGTTGCGACAGAGGTTTTTAAAGTACTTTGTGCAGCTTGTTTCTCTTCAGCAGACATAAAACTTGTGTCAATTTTACTGCTTTCTTCAGTTGCAGCTTTAACTTTTGCAGCAATGTCCGTTTGACTCGGTGATTTTCGGATTGCATATGCTCCTTGTTCTTGTGATTTAGCTTCAAGTGATGTATCAATTTGTTTTTGCTCATTACTTGCAGCATTCATTGAACGTTCTTGTGATGATCTTGGACTTTCCCTAATTTGAGATACGGTAGCCAAATCAGTATCAACAATTTCATGTTGTTCAATTAAATTCCTCATTGTTTCTTGGCTTTCTTTCAGTTTTGCAGCAATTTCTGCTTGGCTTGCAGATTTTATTACACCTTGAGTTCTTTCTTGTTCATCTGAGGACATGAAGCTTGTATTTATTCTTGAGCTTTCGTCTCCAGCTGCTTTCATTTGAGCATTTGTTCGTTCGTTAAGCACTTCCTTAGATATCATTTCTACTTTGTGATCATTGTCAACTTTTTTATCAACATAATATCCATTTCCAGTTTCTTCTTGCGTTGCAGCCCGAGCAGCTAAAGATTCTTCAACCTTTCTTCCTTCTGTAATTGTGGATTCAAATTGTGATTCTGAAAGCGGCTTAGGAACTCGCATCAAAACCACATCGCTGTTAGTAGTTTCTTGTGATTGCTGTAAGAAAGTTGAAGAAGCTTTATCGTGCACAGTAGAAGCAAAGATGGATGAAAAGGTTTTATCCAAATTTTTGTGCATCAAATCAATTTGAGAAGAAACTTCATCAATTCCAAAACCTTGTTCATGGCTTGAGATTAAGGGTTCTGGCTTGGTTAAGGTAGTGGAGATAGAAGGAGAAATAGAAGAAAAGTCAGTGGAGATAGAAGTGGTTTCATCCGAAAAAGTTCTTTGGAATTTTGAATGGGTTTGCTCCGGCAGTGCAGTTGCTATTGCCCGATCGGAGTCATAAATTGAATGTTGCTCAATCAGATTCCTCATAGTTTCTTGTGATTCTGGAGTTTTGGCTGAAATTGCTGCTTCATTTCCCTGCATTACTGTTGACTGAACATTTCCATACTCTTCAGCTAAATTCATTTCCATTGTCATCATTGTTTCAGCTTCCTTTGGGGCTTCTGAAACTAATGATGTTTTTTCATTTAATCCAGTAATATGGGTTAAGAATGTCTCTGGAGCTGCAACGCCTTCTTTTTGTATTTCAGTATCTGTTTGAACGCTTTCAGATTTTGAAGCTTCAAGTGATTTTTTCATTATTTCTGTTGCAGAATCTGATCGACAAACAGATATTGTATGAGCATCAGCACCTTTTAAAATATCAGAGCTTAGTGTTGTTGCTTCTTCGGATGATGCTTTCAAATTTTTCTCTTGAGATGATCGAGGACTTTCATGGACTTGTCGTACTGTAGCTAAATCAGTATCAACGATCTCATGTTGTTCAATTAAATTTCTCATTGTTTCTTGACTTTCTTTCAGTCGAGCTGCAATTTCTGCTTGACTTGCGGATTTCATTATACCTTCAACTTTTTCTTGTTCTTCAGATGACATGAATGAAGTATTGATGCCTTTCTTCTCATCACTTGCGGCCTTCATTCTGGCATCGGCATCTGTCTTATTTGTGTCTTTCTGAACAGTTTCAATTTTTTCTTGTTCTTGTTTCATTTGGAGGGAACTTTCTGTGGATTGTTTTTCATCTCCAGCAGCTTTTAAATCTGCTTTTGTTGTATTTACTGTAGTATCTGTTTGAACAGTACCAACACCTTGTGTTTTGTCTGCTGAAGTTAATGAAGTTGAAACATCTTGTTTCTCTTCTGATGCAGCTTTCATAAATCTTTCTTCTGATGATCGCTGACTGTCCTTTATTTTAGATACTGTAACTGAATCGGTTTCAACAATTTCATGTTGCTCTATCAAATTTCTCATTGTCTCTTGACTTTCTTTTAGTTTTGCTGCAATTTCTGCTTGACTTGCAGATTTCATTACACCTTGAACTCTCTCTTGTTCATCTGATGACATAAAGCTTGTATTTATTTTTGAACTTTCATCTCCTGCAGCTTTCATTTGAGCAGATAAATCGCTTTGACTGGGTGACTTTTGTACACTTTGAATGCTTTCTTCTTGAGCTTTTGAAGAGAGCATTGCTTGTATTTCCTTTCTTTCATCACCGGCTGCTTTCATTTGTGCAAATGCTTTGTTTTGTTCAGAAAGTTTTTGAACAATATCTGAACTTTGCTTTTCGTCTGCCGAGAAAAATGTTGTTGCTAAATTTTTATTTTCTTCAGTCGATTGCTTCATTTCAGCAGAAATTAACTCATTTCTTGCCGTCGCTTGAACAGATTCAATATCTGATTGTTGCAATTTGGCAACAACATTACTTTCAATTGTTTCTTGTTCAAAGCTTGCTGCTTTCATATTTGCGGCGGAACTGGTACGATTTATTGAACTTTGTACGCTTTCAATTTCTTGTTCAAATGATTTTGCTGTTAAAGCAGTGTTTACTTCTGAAGTTGCACTGGATGCAGCTTTAAAGTTGCTTGAAGCATTTGCATAATTAACATCTTTTTTAACCTGCAGAACATTTTCTAAAGCTTCACGTTTTTGAATTGCAAATCCATCTTGTAAACCTTCAGATTTTGAAGCAGAAGTTTTAAGGCTGCTCTGAAGTTTGTTTTGTTCATCGAAAGTTGTTTCATTTTCAATGGCTGATACTGGCTTTGAAATCCGCTTTAAGATTACATCCGTAATCATGTTGGTTTCTTCTTGTTCAATAAAGCGACCAACACTTTCTTCCCGTCTTGCATCTTTTACAATCTTTGTAACAGAAATTTCAGAATCATTTCGCTGCAATTTGCTTTCTGCAAATTTTTCTTCGATGTTAAATTCTTTATCAATAGATCCATGTGATATCATTGCTTGAGCATGATCAACAAACTGTTGTTTTTCTGTTTCAGATAAATTTATATCTGTTGAAGCATTGATCTCTGAAGCAGCCGATGCAGTTTTCTCTTCCACCATTTTTATTTCTGTTGAAACATCATATTTTGCTTGCCCAAAAGTATCAATGAGACTATGCTGTTCAATCAGATTTCTCATTTCTTCTTTTGGTGCAGTCATTTTTGAAGATACTTCTGTTTGACTTGAAGATTTTACAACTGATGAAACAACTCCAACTTGTTCCTTTTCAGATTTTAATGATGTTGTTAAATCAATTTCTGCAGAACTTATGGCTTTAAAGCTTGCTGCGGCACTTAATTGACTTGTTACTTTTGTCGTTGAATGTGCAGTTTCTGAAGCATCTGGCTTTCGAATTGCAAAACCATCTTGTGAACCTTCAGATTTTGAAGCAGAAGTTTTAAGGCTGCTTTGAAGTTTATTTTGTTCATCAAAAGTTGTTTCACTTTCAATTGCTGATACTGGTTTGGAAATTCTTTTCAAAATTACATCTGTTATCATGTTGGTTTCTTCTTGTTCAAAAAATTTACCAACACTTTCTTCTCGTCTTGCATCTTTAATTACTGTATTCATACTTTCATGAGAATCTTTCCTCTCCAACAGATTTTCACTGTCCTGAACAGCAATTGAAAATGCACCTTTTGCTGCTTCTGATAATTTTGGTGGTTTTGCATGTGCCATTATAGCGGCATTTTCAAAGCTATCTTGCTTATCTGAATTCCATGCAAAATTTGCATTTGTTACAGTATCAGAAAAATCTCGATCTTCTTGTGCTTTAATCTCTTGCTGAATTTGAGTTTTTGCTACTGAATCTCCTTCATAAAGTGAATGTTGTTCAATTAAATTTCGAACTTCTTCAACACTTTCTTTCATATTTGTGTTAACTGCTGATAAACTTTGAGATTTCATTACAGCTTTTATTGATTGATTTTCATCAGAAGAAACAAAAGCAGTTGAAATATTTTTAGATTCATTTTTAACAGCTTTGAAAGATGCTTCAGCAGATTCCAAATTTGGTATACTGTTAATGGAGGTTGTGGATGCAATGAGGGGTGGCTTCATTGCAAGTGAAAATCCTTCATTTGTTTTGAAGTTTTGTGAAGCTAAAGTTCCCAAAGATCCCGTTAATTTTCTTGAATGTGTAAAGCTTATATCACTTTCAGCAACAGATGGACCCCGTGGAATACGTTTTAGGATAACATCTGTAATCATGGTTACACTTTGAGTTTCTGGAAGATTTGCAGAAGCTTCAAGAGTTCTTGCAGTTTTTTGTTGTGAAGCTGTTGCTCCAACTGAATCAGATCTGACAAAACTTCCGGTCATTGATTTTTCGGCAAGTACGAGATTTGTTGCATCAAACGATTTACTTTTTGCAAGACCATGAATTACGGTATCTTCTTGCTGGTAAGAGATATTTTGATCTAAATAAGCATGCTCATCTCCAGCTGCTGCATAAACTTGTTTTTCCTCTTCCAACAAATAATGTGGAAGTTCAATTTTTGTTTTTTCATCTGCTGAACTAATATCAAAAGATTGAAATAAATTTGATGTTTCTTGGGAAGATTCTCTCATTCGACTATAAACATCCATTTCACTGTAAGATTTCATTACTCTTTGAGAATCTTCATTCTTTGACATTGAATAAAATCCAGAGGATACTGTAACTGATTCTGTAAGTGGTTCTGAAAAATATCAAAGATTAATTTAAATCTTAAAATGAATATTAAATTTACCTGCTTCAACACTGTGCCGTGTTTCTGGAGTCATTGATCGAACATAGGCTCGCATTTCAGCTTCACCACTTTCACGAGATTTTCGAGTTTTTGAACCTCTTTCACCTTCTCGAATTCCAAAAGTTTGTTGTAGCTCATCCAACGTGAGCCCACGTTCATCATCTGAATTTAAAACTTCATTAATTGTTGTAGAATCAAGAATCTTTTTAAGATTTTCCATGCGTGCGGCATCGCTTTGTCGTTGCGTTGTTATATCGCTCATGGCTAAACTTTCACTTTCTAAGCTTTCTGATTTCTCAACTACATTTTCTCGTTCCATAGAAGATTTTGTAACATTCCATAATGCTTCTGAATCTTCTTCTAAAACTTCTGAATATTGATAAGAGCTTTCCATTGTCTCAGTCATAGATGCTTCAGTGTAGCTTTCGCTTTGTTTGGTTAACATTTTAATTTTTTCTGTTGCCACAGAAGATGCATCAGTTCTTTCAATGCTTGCAGCTTTAAAGAATCCTTTAACAGAAGCAATTTCTGTAATACTTTGAGAAGCAGTTGTTGCAACAGATTCTTCTCTTTTTGAAAGACCAAAACCTTCAACACTTTTTTCTTGTGTTGCTGCATTTGCACTGTAAGATTCTTGAAGGGTGTTATGGTCATCTGCTGTTGTCATTCCTTCAGCAAAACTGCTTCCTCTTGGGATTCTTTTTAGAATTACATCTGTGATCATTGTTTCTTCATTTTGTTCAATGAATCTTCCAACACTCTGTTCACGACGTTTATCTTTTGCAACAGTGTTTGAAGTTTCATATTGCTCCTTTTTAGATAAACTAGCTTGAACTGATTCAGATTCTTCTTGGCTTTGCTTTGTGTTGGAAACAATCAATGCTTCATTGGCAGAATTAACTACGATATTAGTCTTTTCTTGCGAAGTTTCTCTGGATAAAGCTGTCTGCAAATCTGTTGAAGATGTGTGATAACTTTTGAAGCTACCTTCTGCACTTTGTTGGTTTGTAGCTTTTGTAATTTTTGATGCATTTGCAATTTCTTCTTGCTTTCGAATTGCTAATCCGTCTTGTGAACTTTCTAATTTTGAAGCAGAAGTTTTAAGGCTGCTATGAAGTTTATTTTGTTCATCGAAAGTTGTTTCACTTTCAATGGCTGATACAGGTTTTGAAATTCTTTTTAAAATTACATCTGTTATCATGTTGGTTTCTTCTTGTTCAATAAATCTTCCAACACTTTCTTCTCTTCTTGCATCTTTAACTTTTTGAGCAACATTGAATGTTGATTCTGATTGCTGGAAGTAAGCAGTAATATCTCTTTCGTCCGTTGATAATTGCTTTTCAACATTATTTGAAACTGATTCTTTTACAGCAACTTCCGATGTTTCAGGTTGTCTATTTGCAGCTTCAAAAGAAGCTGCTGTTGATACTGTAGAATCACTTGAAGCATTGATGGAACTTTGAATTTGTTCCAACTGGTCAGTAATTGAACTTTTATTAGCAGATTGATAATTTTCAACAAGTTCGTGCTGTTCGATAAGGTTACGAATTTCTTCTTGACTTTCTTTGATGTTTGAACTAATATGTTCTTTTTCAACTGATTGAGTAGTTCTTTCTTTGTTGCTTTCATGGGTTGAAGTAGTTAAAGAAGAATCTAATGATGTAACAGATATACTTTGAGCCATAAAACTGCTTTTAACTTTCGCTTCATTTATCATTTTTGTTGTTGATTGAGCAGCTTCTGATGCTGCACGTTTGTGAATGGCAAAACCATCCTGTGAACCTTCTAATTTTGTAGCAGATGTTTTTAAACTGCTTTGAAGTTTATTCTGTTCATCAAAAGTTGTTTCACTTTCAATTGCTGAGACAGGTTTTGAAATTCTTTTCAGAATTACATCTGTAATCATCGTAACCTCTTTTTGTTCAATAAATCTTCCAGCACTTTCTTCTCGTCTAGCATCTTTAACTTTTTGAGCAACATTAAATGCTGATTCTGATTGTTGGAAGTAAGCGGTAATATCTTTTTCATCTGTTGATAATTGATTTTCAACGTTATTTGAAGAAGATTCTTTAACAGCAACTTCCGATGTTTCAGGTTGTCCTTTTGCAGCTACAAAAGAAGTTGCTGTTGTTACTGTAGCATCACTTGAAGCATTAATGGAACTTTGAATTTGTTCCAATTGGTCAGTGATTGAACTTTTATTTACAGTTTCATGATTATCAATTACCTCATGTTGTTCAATCAGATTACGCACTTCCTCTTGGCTTTCTTTCATCTTTGAAAATGTTTGTTCTGTTGCAACAGATTGAACAGTTTTTTCTTTGTTGCTTTCATTCATTAAAGCAGCGAAAGATGAATCTAATGAAGTACTTTGAACTTTAAAATTGCTTTCAACTTTTGCTTCATTTCTCATTTTTGTTGTTGATTGAGCAGCTTCTGATGCTGCACGTTTTTGAATTGCAAAGCCATCTTGTGAGCCTTCAGATTTCGAAGCCGAAGTTTGCAAAATACTTTTAAGTTCATTTTGTTCATCAAAAGTTGTCTCACTTTCAATGGCTGATACAGGTTTGGAGATTCTTTTCAAAATCACATCCGTAATCATTGTGACTTCGGCTTGCTCAACAAATCTTCCAACACTTTGTTCTCTTCGAGCTGCTTTAATTGTTTTTTCAACTGAACTTGTTGAATGTGAACGTTGCAAATGATGATCTGATCCTGTTTCAGCGATTCGAATTTTCGAATTTGATGATTCAGACAAATCAAACATTTTGGTTTGAGAAATCTCTTCTGTTTTTTCCTTAAAATTCAGATCAAGATTTGTATCAATTTTTGTTTCACTGGATGCTTTCGTGAACTTTTCTTCTTCAGCTTTTGAAGAAGTTGTAATTTGCATATTTGTTGAATCTGAAGTTTCAACAAAAGTTTGTTGTTGAATTAAGTTTGTTGTTTTTTCTTGAGATTCTTTCATTGTCGAGGACATTTGGGTTTGTCTTGAAGATTCTACAATGGATGAATTTGCTTCAGATGATTTTTCTGAAGTGAAAGAGCTTGTTACATCTGATGTGCTTAAAGCAAATACTTGGAAGCTTCCTGCAGCGCATGCTTGATTAGCTAATTTTGTTATTTGTCCAGCATTTGCAAATTCTTCCTTCTTTCGAATTGCAAATCCATCTTGTGAACCTTCTAATTTTGAAGCAGAAGTTTTCAAACTGCTTTGAAGTTTATTTTGTTCATCAAAAGTTGTTTCACTTTCAATAGCCGATACTGGCTTTGAAATTCTTTTCAGAATTACATCTGTAATCATTGTAACTTCATTTTGTTGAACAAAACATCCTTCACTTTTTTCTCGACGATGTTCTTGAAGTGTTCGATCAACGTTCATATCCGATTGAGATCGGCTTATTTCATGTTCAGTGTTTTGATTATTAACCAAAAATGTTCTTTCAGTTTCTGCTGATGAAGGGTTATTAACATTGAAATTTGCTGAACCTTGTGATTCGGTTGTTGAATTCATTGCAGTTGTTACGTTTGCTGTTTCTTCAACTGCGTTTTGAACATTGCTGGTTTCAGATGTTACATTTTTATCAGTTAAAGATTTGCTTGTATGCAAATTATTTTCAGTCAAAGTTTGTTGTTGAATAAGATTTGTGTTTTCTTCAGTTGATTGTTTGCTGCTCGAAGAAAGTTGCGCTGCACTGGCTGATTTTTGTACAATATTAACAGATTCATTGGAATTTTTTCCAACAAATGAACCATCAACTGTTTCATTAAATGTTGAAACAGCTTTAAAATCACCAGATATACCTTCCAAATTGCTGACAGCTGCAATAGAACTTGCACGTAAATTTCTGTCAGCATTGTTTGAAATGTAAAAGCCTTGATCAGATGTCATATCAGTAGCTTCAAGGGCATCTAAGCTACCAAAGATTCGACTTTGTTGTTGCAGGGTTGATTCAGATTCTGCATTTCCGCATGGTTTTGAAAGTCTTTTAAGAATGACATCTGTAATCATTGTTGTCTCTTGAGGTTCAACAAATCTTCCAGTACTTTGTTCTCGATTTGCTGCTTTCAAAATTGCTTCAAGCTCTTCTGGAGTAATTTCCTTATTTTTTATTGCAGAAACAATAGCTTCCTCGGCAATTTCGAAATTTCTTTGAGCTTCTGTAACCGCTGAATCTCGTTGATAAGTTTCAGCTTGTCCGATAGAAGAAGCAAGCGAAAATTCAGACGCAAAATCAATTGTTTCGTCTTCACTTTGTGAAACTTCAGATCTTTCAGCAATATCTTCAATGTTACATAAATGCCGTGAAACCCATAAATCTGTTTCTGCAGCATGTTGTTCCTCCTCTTCTTGAACTATAACATTGTAATTTTCTTCTGTGCATTCCCAAACGCTTTCACTGATATCTGTTTGACTTGGACTTTTGAAAACTCTTTCAATTTTTGATTCAGAAGCTTCATTTTGGCGTTTCTCAAATTCTTTCGTCATTTGAACCATTCTCTCAGTAGATTCTACGGTTTCAAATTTGCCATATTCTAGCAAATTCTCAGCAATTGCAATACTGTCACTTTCATCCCTAACATTTACAGTATTCTTAAGGTTAAAATCCTCAAAGGCTTGAGTAGTTATTAAACTATTTGCTGCTTTAATATTCATAGAATTTGTAAATTTTTGCTCCATTGGATACATTACTGCAAATTCTTGAATACTATTTGATGCGAGTCTAGGTTTTCGCGTTAAAATTACATCTGTTATCATTGTAATGACAGGTAGAAAAACAATTTCTTCCTTATTGCTGTTGGTAATGCCACGACTTTCTTCATCTTCATTTTTATTATTGATGGTTGAGCTCAAATCGAACGCGTCTGTGGCGGGCGAAAGATTTGAGCGATCGGCTAAAAAAGCCGAGCGAAGATTTTGTCCTTGATGATTTGATAAAATAGAGGTTCCAGGGGTTCTTTGAATTGGAACATTTATGCGCTCTTGACTATTTGATTGCATATTTTCATTTTCGCGTAAAATTGAAACTACTCGAACTTGACTATGCTCTATATTGCTATTGCTATTATGGCTTGTTGCAACTGCAGAAGAAGTTGTTGTTGTAGTTGCAGCAGAAGAAGCTTGTGCAGTATGAAGGCGATGCATTTTAGCTCCGTCATCGACATTTTTATAGATTTTTTTATGGGCAGAAAAATAGGAAGAAGAAGAAGAAAAATTATTACCCGTTGAAGTGTTGAATGTTGTTGTATTATCATTGAATCCACCACCACCAACACTGCTACCAATTGAAAAATCTTTCTCTAATGCATACGTATTTATCTTGAATTTCTTCAAAGATGGGGAAGGTAAATGCCCGGATTCACCTTCAAACACCAAAATTGAAGTTGAATATTTTGGACCTTCTTTTCGAACTCGAAGTGTATGCATTAAAGTTTCATCAGAATCCTCTAAAATTCCTTCTTCTGTCCAATGCTCGGACATTCGTTCTTCTTCAAATTCATTAATTTCTGTTCTTCGTCGACCGTAATCATTAAATTCTTCCCTTTCCTCATAACATTCTTCTTCTTCTGATTCGGTCATTTTTGATTGTTGAAATTGTTGTTGTTGTCGTTGTTTTTGATTCGTTCGTTGCTGTTGACTCTTTTTTACCGTTAATTTTAGGGAAGCTGTTTCACATGACTCAACCGAGGCTTCTCGGGAATCACTCTTCCATAAAATTCGTGCTTCACCATGTGCAGGTAAAATTGTTTTATAATTTGATAAATGCCATTTCTTTGACATTGTTGCAACATAAATATTATTTTCTTCATCTGAATCACTATCAGATGCTGTTGAAGGTGATCGTGCACGTTGATGTTGCTGGGATTGTTGTTGCTGTCTTCCTATAATACCAACCACAGCTGCTCGAATGCACACCCATTTATGATAATATTTTTTTAAAAGTTTTTTATAGAGATAGCTATTTTTTGAAAGGATAGGGATAAAGCAAAAAAGAGAGATAGAAGATTCCGAAAAGATCTGATAGGAATTTTTTAAGGTTTTTTGTTTTTGACTTTCGGAAGAGCCCGCACGCGGAGGAGGCCGAAGTGAAAAGTCCACTCGAGAAAGAAAAGAAAAAACGAAACAACAAAAAAAAGGTTTTGTGGTGCGGTTGTGCGGGATTTGAAAATTTCTGTGATTGTTTTTTGGGATAGGAAAGTGGTGATGGTGGTGCACACTCAAAAAAAAGGATAGTTTTGGTGGGATTTTTTGATGGTGAATTTTGGATTCAAATCATTGGTGTTTCAAAAGATGATGACATATTTTTTGTCGTCCTTGAAAAAAATAAAAACAAACACCAGAAAGCAAATCAAATGGGTTTGCCCACATCAAATTTTACAAAAAAAGAAACCAAAAAAATGGTTTTATTGATTGGTTAATTCCAAAAAATGAGATATAATTTTTTCGAAAAATTTGCATAATAACCAATGTTTGGCTTCCTTTTTTGTAATCAGGAAAAAACATTCAATTTTTTCAAAAATGAAAATAAAAACCAACCAATAACTGGTTTCGCCCATTCTGATTTAGCTCTTTCCACAAGATTTCCTCGATTTTCCATCATTACTGAGCAGCTTTCCACTTTGATGGAGGCTTCACTACAAGATTTCTGAATTTTTTCTTCTCGAACTGTTTTAACAGATTTTTGAGTTTTTGAGTCGCTTTCTTTTTCATTTTTTAGATAAACCATGGTGGAGGCAGTTTCTTGGGAAACTTCTTCAGAGGTCATTTCAGCTCTTGCAACGGATTTTCCCCTTTGAACATGTTGCATTTCAGCTTTTCGAGGGACTTCACATTCCAGGGAGTACATCACCATGGCATTTTCCTCTGACATTTCACGCACTTTTGTCTTTGCAGTTTCAACCCGTTGAGTTTTGAAGGATTTCTTTGCAGAGGTTTCTTCCTCTTCATTATCTCGGAATTTCTTTTCCTTTTGAAGGGCCACCATTACCGTAACCTGTTCAGCACCTTGTTCATGAACATTCAATCTTTCCTTTATCGTTGAAGCAGAACTTAGCGTTTTTTCAGTTTTTTCTGCAATTGATGAACCTTCTTTTTCAATAGTTTTCATAAATTCAAGATTCTCAAATTTAAGTTTAGGTTTTTCTCGAATTTTGAAAACTGTAGGTTCTCCAATTCGAGCACATTCAATTGTAACTTCAAATCGTCCAGCTGATTCTTTCTTGATCAAAGTTACATGTGTAATTCCACCACGTTGTCGGACACCTTCTTCTTCAACAGTTTCATTGGAGGATTCAGAATCGAATTTATTGTGTCGACGAATTCGAGATTTTCCTTCAAGATTCTGACCAGCTCTTTCCATATCATATGAAGCTGGAGGGGGTTCAAGCTCTTCTGGAGCAATTGAACTTTTATCCGATTCTGAATCGAATTTCTGAGTTTTTCGAATTTTGCTGGAATCTTCGAATCTTTGTCCTTGAAGTTCCAAATCATATTCTGCAGGTAAGGCTTCAGCTTTTGGCTTCTCTTCAACGACAACAACTTTAACCGGTTCTGGGATCTCTTGTTCCTCATCACTTTCAAATTTCTTGTCAGTTTTAAGAGTTGTGGCATCTTTGAAGCGTTGACCTTCTTGTTCAAGACCGTAATTTGCAAGTGGTGGAGTTTTAGGTTTTTTACGTTGAACAGTTTTTCGCATAATCATTGATGCCGAAGACCACAGGGGTTCAGCAATGAAGACTTCATTCAATGATTGATCTTCGGTCCGGATGAGATCACATTCTGCAAAAACATTAGCACAACGTGGTTCACGTCGTCTTGCAACAATTGAATCCACGGATTCAGTATCTGATTCAATCCTGCGAATTCTTGGTCCAATTCTTGTTGTATCTTCAAATCGATTGCCTTCATTTGTGAGATGGTAATCCTTCTTTGCAAGTTCAAGCTCTTTCTCCTTTTCCAAAGTATCAACATAAATTTTAGCTTGAAGATCTGGAGTATCAACTGAGCTAAGATGATCACTTGCAGTTTCATATGCATATTCTGGGAGGGTTGGAAGTGGCATTGGGGATGGTTCAGGGGAAAGTGGTGCAGCTTGTCCAATCATATATGTTTTAACAATATCTTGGACATCTTCAATCCGCTCAATTTCAACCCTTGTCATTGCAGTTATCTGATCACCATCAAGACTTGCAATATCCGCAAGAAGCTTTTTAGATAAGTTTGCCAAATAATCTGGTTTACTCTAAAAATAAAAAAATTTGCATAAGCTTTGTAACTTTTAAAATGATACATACCATATTTTCAGGGACACCAATATTAGCTTCTTGTGAACCAATTTCTTTTCCATCTTCAAAAACACTCAATCGATAAGTGCCCGAAGTTCGAACCCCAGTATTTGTGGTGTCATTTGCCATTCCACTTCCAGGTCTTTCTTCAATTAGCAGAGATCTCTTTCCCATTGTTGTTTTAATTTTATAATGGGTCGTTACATCTCGAATTGTGTAAGCTTTGCAAATTTGATGATCAATTGTTAAAAGTTTTGCACCAACAGATTTTTCAATTTTCATTTTTCCTTCTACTGTAGTTCGAATGATTGGTGGACCTGGGCGTCGAATTGTTTCTTCATGGGTTGCTTCATTTCGGGTTGAAGATGTTTCAGTTCCATCTGCATTTCGACTTTTTAATGTTGAAGTTGTTTGTGTTGTTCTGGGATTTCCATTAAGGGGTGGAAGGGAATGATCTTGCCGTAGGCGATCAACATCCCATGTAAATGCATTTGCAAGTTTAAGTGTTCCACCATCCTAAAATAATGTTTTATTTAGATATTATTTTGATAGCTGATGATAAGCTTACTTGTGTTCTGATTACTTTATGCATAGAATTTGTTGAAGCTGCTTTTTGAAGCTTATCAGCATTTGGGGATATTCTTGGATTTGTACTGTACGTAACTACGGTAGGTGCAGTAGGTTCAGTAGATAATCGAAGAAGATCCAATGTTGCTTCATCTAAATCATTTGTTCCATTTGTGGCATTTACACCATTAACATGATGTTGCTGGTGTTGGTGTGATGACGGAGCAGTTGGCGGACCCCGAGTTGGAAAGGCTGGTGGAAGTGAAGGTTGTTTGGTTCCCATTGCACCAATTCTTTGTTGTGGTGGCAAATTTGTTGTTGCCGGATGTGCAGTAATCGGTTGGAAGCGATATTTATCTGGTTTACTGTAAAGCCCTGAGGGGCTGACTGGACCAGGACCATATGTTTTTTCAATTTCATCTTCAAATTTAACAGTTTTTGGGGATAATGGTGCTGAATCTAAAGATAATTGATTAAATTTATGCAAATTAATATTTTTGAAATTACATTGTCGTTTTCCTCTTTCATCAAAATCTGTACTT
This sequence comes from Panagrolaimus sp. LJ2414, assembly GCA_024447195.1. Classification (NCBI taxonomy): domain Eukaryota; kingdom Metazoa; phylum Nematoda; class Chromadorea; order Rhabditida; family Panagrolaimidae; genus Panagrolaimus; species Panagrolaimus sp. LJ2414. The sequence goes on along the minus strand of JAMRXY010000004.1, from coordinate 2,060,564 downwards.
CTGGCGCGAATTTCTGCGTAATCACCGGTGTCAACACCATCGTACCAGTCATTAAAGTTAGTTTGTCGAGTGCTATGAAATGCCGAAGCAGGATGGGATCCACCAGATCTTCGCAAAGGTGCTGGAGATCCCATTCCTTCATCATGTTGGCCATTAAAAGTTTTCTAAAAAGTTTTATTATTTTTTCAATCAATAATTTTAACTAAAATAAACCCCAAGAATGCCTCCAGGTCGATCATGATTTATGGGGATTGCAGCAGCTGAAGCTGACTGCGTAATACCTCGTGAATGAGGAGGTCCTTGTCTTTGTTGTTGTTGTTTGTCATCGCTGAAAATTAGAAAAATATTAACTTTTATGCAAATTTTCTTCCAAATGTGTTACCGATTATTACTAAAAATTTGTTTAAAACCTTGACGCATCTTTTGAAATGCCGATTGCTTCTTTTTTGGTGGAGATAATGGCAATGGCAGAAAAAGCGGCGACGAAGCGCCTGTGGTGCCACTTGTATTTGTTGTTGTTGAAGATTCTGTTGCAGTTAAGGAGCGTCTAGAAGCTTCTTTTTTAAGTTTACGATTAAATTTATCACTAGCAAGAATGAGTGGTGGTTCTTTTGGTTGGACAAGAATGGGTTTAGGGATTATCTCTTCCTCCCCTCCTGATAATCCGAATGTAACAACATCGGAATAAAGTCCCGAAGAATCTGGAATTGCAGTTATCGATCGAACAGTTTTATTCTTTTTATTCCGCATTTTTACAACAACATGTTCCTGATGTTCATGTTGATGAAGTTGTTGTTTCTGTTCATCAAATTCTTTTAAATCTTTGATCTCAGTTTTGTCACATAGATGCAAGGCTGCAACAGAGGGGAATGGAGTAGGAGGTGGATGTTGAAAAGATTTTGATGATCCAGGTTTTGAACTTTCATATTCTGAGACACTTCGATGCAGCTTTAAAGGTTCCAACAAAAGCGGTTGTTCAAGGCCACTTTCAGTTTCAAGTCTTTCAGTTTCAGCTGCCTTTGAAACAATATACATTGATTGAGATTCTCGAGATTCTCCAATTCGAACAGGTCGAAGTGGAACAGGAAAATATCCATCATGAATTTGTGAACCTGTTTCACTTGTACAACTTGCTGATAACCTTTTCTCCCAAATTTCTTTTTCATGTTTTTCAATTTCTTTTAAATTTTGTTCATTTGCTTTTAGCACGGATGAATCAGGGAGATTTCGAGACCATTTTGGCAAGAATTTTCTTGGACTATTTGATGATAGCTCATAGACATCCGTTTGACTTGCAGCTTTTCGGGCCCGCAATTCTTTCTTTGATAATTTTCCACCTGGAGTTTTTGAGGAAGACTTTTTAGAAGATCCCGGATTATCACATCCACATTTACAACATTTACAATTTACACATGATATTACAGCTAGCTGAGTTCCAACTAAATCCATTACTTGTTTTGGTGTTGCTGGTTCTGCTGATTCTGCTGGGTCTGAATAAAGATATGAGGTGAGCTGATACGCAGCCTAAAATTGAAGATTATGGATAAGAATGATCACAAGATTATGAAAAATAGATCAGTGTCGTTCAACTCCAAAATTAGTGTTTTTGTTCTGAGAAGATAGTTTGGCAAAAAAGATTGCCTGTGGCAATCAAAAGTCAACTTCGGAGTCGGAAGTCTGTAAATAAATAATCATGAAACATTGACTTCAGAGGGTCGAAATCGACGGCCTTTGAAGACTCCAAACATTTTTACTAAACACTTTTCTCAAAACAAAAAACCATTTTTCAAAGTCAAAAACGACACAGATCAAAGACTTTAAAAAAGACAGTACCGATTGAAATCAATCTTTCTCAAAGATCAATTTAAATTAAATAAAAATGTAATAATGAAAAGATAAGAAGGCTGCTTTATCAGAATATTATCAAAAAAAGATGAAGATGTAGAATGACACCAACACACAAAAGACAGATTTTAATTTTTTTGAAGGCGGATAATTGAAAAAAGCTCTCTTTTGTTGATCTTGTTTTTTGAAGCTAATTTTTTCTTAATTCTTTGTTTTTCTTTGTAAAAAGTCAATAATAAAAAAGTTTTTGCTGGCTTTTAAATATATATTGATCAAATATACAAAAATCAAAGAAAAAAGCAGTTGAATGAATTTCGTTGAAGCAGGAAATAATAATAAAATATCTGCTTAATTTTGTTGAAATTATATAACTTTGTGTTTAATAAAATACAAAGTTTAAAAAAAACTAATAAAAAATATTCGTTGTGTTTTTTTTCTTTCGCTCGTGAAACAATCTTATATAAAGAATAAGAAAATTGTAAGTTAAATTGAATCGAGGAACATGTGGAAAAGATGTTGTTGTAGTAGAAGTAAGTAGAAATAGTAAGTAAGGATAGGATAGGATAGATGGAAAGCTTAAAAATATCTTTATTTTTTTTCAAAAAAATAAGAGAGGGAGAAAAAGAGAACACTTGGAAGTATGACTTTTTTACTGCTTAAGTTTTTTCAAGTGGTACAAAAAACAGTGAGATGATAGATGGATTTGTGAAAGACGTAAAAATCAAATATAAGTGGTTTTTTAAAATCTTCAGGAAACAATAATAATGGGTTTAGGTTTGCAACAAAAACTATTGGAAGGTACTGTAGCTATCTTTTGTTGAAACAAGTTCACTCTTTTTTCAAGTCTCAAAACGAAAACCGTAAGCATAAATTCAAAAAATCAATACTTAAAGAAAAAGGCTGTAAGTAAAAATACTTTACTTTTTACTATCTAATTTTTTGTTACCTTTAACCCCGGCAGAAGCAGAAGAAAAGTAATGATAAGCAAGTTTTAAAGAAGAAGAAACAAAAGTACCTAAAAAAAATGAATCCACTTGACCGAGCTGCTTTTTACCGGGTTGGCGTCATATTTTTTTTGTTGTTGCAGGGTCGCGCAAGGTTACTTATATTTTTTTTCTCAACTTTGCATTGTTTCAAGAGGAGTACCACTTTTTTTTATTATTATTTGTATCTCTTAAGTTAGTTCAGTGTTTGAAAGCAGCAACAAAAAAATTTAAGAGAAGGGAAATTAAAAAAACAAAAGCTTGCGAGAAAAAAATCTATCGGATATCTTTCTCAAAATTTGAAGATGTTTTACATTAACCTTTTAAGGGGTGGTTTTAAGATAGATATAAATGTTTATTGACAAAAGTGGATTAAAAATAAAGATCAAAGGAAACCCATTTGAGCAAGAAAGAAAAAGGCAGAGAGAAACAAGGCAACACAGATGCTAACACTTTCTTTCTTGCTTGAAAAGTAAAGAATCAAAGAAAAGTGATTTTACTCATGACAAAACTGAGGGAGGATAAATATAAAACATAACAAAATCCAGATGTGTTTAACAACTTTAAAATGAGATTTTTAAAGGAGTTTAGTGGTTTTTTGCAAATAAAATCAATCAAATAAAATACTTTTGATTATGAAATATAATAAAACACAGGAAAAGGGGATTGTGTGTCTTGCAAGGAAATCATAAATTTCATCATGATCGAAAAAATGAATAAAAAAGTATAAACGAGTAAAAAAATATAAGAAAAACAATAAAATAGTTTGCATAAGTTTGCAGAAAAAAAAGAGATAAAAAATACTTTTACAAAAAAATTTAAAAATTTGAGGTACTTGTAAAAAACCTCAAGAAAGAAAAAAAACAAGAACTTTTGTAAGCAAAAAATGAAAACGAAAAATAGGAGATGAGAGATTGAAAACACAAAAAACCAAAAAAACAAACCTCTTTAAGTAATCGGTTGTACTTTACCATTGCCTCATCTTTTGTCACATTTTCCATGAAGGATCCAGAATCTGGAGTCCCTGGTGCAGTGACATAGATTTCATTGTCTTCCGTTGATGAGGAATCAAAGCTATCCCCGTAGGCGGATTCCGCTTCAACCCCAGATTCATCACTTTCAATTACATCCCGAATTGAAAAAAGATTAAGGGGATGATGATGAAGTTCGGGGGTGGACTCCAATGAAGGTTCAGGTTGGGCAAGTGGCGGGGTTTCTGGGGGATCAAATGAGAATCGAACTCGCCGGGGAGTATTTGGTGGAATTGGAGGCGGTGGATATGATGGTGGTGGAGGAAAGTGGAGAACTATAGGCTCATAGGGTAATTCATGGGAAGAATCAGATGTTGATGAATTTGAATGTTCTATACCACCACCACCTCGTCGATGATCATCAACATGACCCTGATGATGTTGTTGAGGATGGTGTTGAACAGGTTGTTCTTCCTCTACAACAACTTCTTCCGGAATTTCATATGGTGGAGTTGGGGATCGTTGATGATCATTGAGGGATGAATCATGTGAACAGGTTGAAATTACACTATTCCGGGCACGTACCAACAAACTTGTAATCGTAAACATTTTTAATCAAATATTTTGCTTTTTTCCAACAACAAAATTAAAGCAAAATTTAATAACAAAAAAATTAGCAAAATTCGTAATAAAAAAATAAGTTGATTTTTTGTAAGTCGAAAATTGAAAAGTCGAAAGTTGAAATATTTTAAAATCGATAATTAAAAATATAAAATTGCTAATTTCTTTTCAAAGGCGATGACCGTAATCTTTTCTTTTTCTTTTCCTGTCAAACAATGGAAAGACGTTTTTTGTCGACAAGAAATTTCCAAGGTTGAAAATGAAATGAATGAATGAAAAAGATTTTTGTGGATTTTTTAGATTTCACATTACAGAAAAAAATGAAAGGAGATCGAAAGTTTTTTGTGATCAAAGGTAATTTTTGCTTGTTTAAATTGATAGATAAAAAGAGAGATAAGAGGATATGTACTTGAAAAAACAAAAAAGAAAAACTTTTGTAAATGAGAAAAGTCTGACATGAGAAAGTGAAAGTAAAAAGTCCGTGATAATATTGACATTAGAAAATGATGGGAAAAAAATTGTGTTTTTAGGTATAAAAAATGATGTTTACAAAAAAATTACAAAAATATGATAAAAGTTTGAAATTTACAAAAAAAACTTTAAAAATGACAGTTTTTTTTTAAATTAAAGAGTACGGTATTAAAAATGTAAAAAGTAAACTTTGACTTACATTTTCGGTTACTGTAATTACCAACTTTCATTGTTGTTGATTACTGTAATATTGCTGATTTTTTCTTTTTCTTCATAATTTCATTGTTTCAAATTGATGATGATTCATTCAAATTTCCTGTTTCATAATCCTTTTCGCTAAAACCCCCTTCCCAAATCCCCTCAGGATATCTTGATCCAACCAAATAACCAAATTTTACTCATTCTTGCTTTTATATAACCTTTATAAAAATATAAAACTCACCTTAAATCTCGAAAATACCCTTCAAAATATTTTTCTGTTAATCCAAAGAAGGGTTTAAGAAAGATAAGATTTGAATCAAGAAAATGTTGAAAAACTTCTGATCCGCCGTTTTGTTGTCCGTTTTCAAGAAAAAGATCTTCAAAAAATCCAATTTGTTTTTGTTTTGGAAAAGTTCGTTGTTGGAATCTTTGAAGTATCGATCCAGAAATTAGAATAAATTTGTGTCGTTGTAAATCACTTTCAGTCAGATACTGTTCAGTTATCGAAGAAAAACCAAAGAATATTGAAAGAAAAATTGTGGAAAGTTTTTGGGATTTTTAAAGTCCGCCAAAAAAGTGGATGATGTATTTGACAGAAATGTTGAATATGGGCAAATTTGGCGGACGCTTTTACCAAAAGCTTGAGCCAATTCTAAAAAGTTTCATGTTTGAAAATGAAATAAAAATGCAGGATTTAAAAATTAGAGGAATCAAAAAGGCAATGTTCAAATGAAATATCATAATAGATAGATAAAGCTAACAGAGAACAGATTAATTAGATATCCGTAAAAAAAATATGTTACTAATAAAGCAAGTTTACATTAACGATTTATTTCTAGGAAATGTTCAGATGTGACGTCACGCATTTTAAAGGTTAGTAAGGGTATACGAAATGTAAGAAAGGGTTTTAGAATTTCGGATTTTTTTTCGCTCTTTTAACAAAAGTTTTATTTACAACAATACTTAAAAAGCTATCGAAATTCCGAAAACAGTTTCGAATAAATTAATAAAAGAGCAGTTACAACAAAATATTGTGCTACACAAAAATTAAGAAGTTCAAATTTCTATTAATACAGTGCTCCACAAAAATATAGGACCACCTAAAATATGCTGATTCTGAAAATTCCAGAAGCCGAATCGTTCCGATTGTTTCAGATTCGGATTCAGCATGTTCGAAAACCTATAAATACAGGAAATTGTGCCAAACTTTGAAAGGGTGCCAATTTTTTCCATAAAATGCCAAAAACTGCTTCCACAAAAATATAGGACACCCCTTGGGAAATTTGCATACGATAAGTTTCGAGGAAACCAACTATCAGACGTTATTTAGCATGCTTATGTTAGCTCATTTGTGAAAAAAATAACAGAAAATATTCATTGGCACCGATTTGCCGCCAACTTGAAAATACGGCATTCAGTGTATTTTGGCGATTTTTACATGTCTGTAAAATGGGTAACAGTTAGTTTTAGAAGATACCACATATGCCATTTTATAGGCCTTATCAAACTTAACATGTCCATAAAGTTTCATAGTTCCATCTTAAAAACACACTTCAAATCTGAATTTCAAAAATCTGATTTTTCGTATTTTTTCAACATTTTTCTGAAAAAATTCAAAATCTTGCATTTTTTCGGATTTTTGAAATTTTAGTTTGAGACACGTGTTAAAGATTGAGCTATGAAACCGTGGGGACATCTTATGTTTGATAAGGCCTATAAAATGGCATATGTGGTATCTTCTAAAACTAACTGTTACCCATTTTACAGACATGTAAAAATCGCCAAAATACACTAAATGCCGTATTTTCAAGTTGGCGGCAAATCGGTGCCAATGAATATTTTCTGTTATTTTTTTCACAAATGAGCTAACATAAGCATGCTAAATAACGTCTGATAGTTGGTTTCCTCGAAACTTATCGTATGCAAATTTCCCAAGGGGTGTCCTATATTTTTGTGGAAGCAGTTTTTGGCATTTTATGGAAAAAATTGGCACCCTTTCAAAGTTTGGCACAATTTCCTGTATTTATAGGTTTTCGAACATGCTGAATCCGAATCTGAAACAATCGGAACGATTCGGCTTCTGGAATTTTCAGAATCAGCATATTTTAGGTGGTCCTATATTTTTGTGGAGCACTGTACATGTGTTTTCGAAGACTTAACGTATTGAAACAAATCAGTCAACAAATATTAGACCGAGGGTTTTTTGTCTACGATATATTCAAAAAAGTTCTATTTTTGTACTTAAAATATCTATGACATCTGAGTGTCTATTATTTGTTGATTGGTTTTTCTTAGTGTGGGAAACTAGAAATAAACGAAAAAATTTCAAAATTTCATTAAAACTTCATTATTTTTAACTGCAAAACAGCTTAATAATGATTAGAGAAGGTGTGCAAAAATATACGGTAGTTTTAGCCCAAAATACGGCATAATTTGTAATGAAAAAAATGACATAACATTTAGTTAAATTGAAACCTTAATTAAACACAAAATAGTTTTAAACTAAAATATATTGTCAAAATTGATGAAAGGAAATTGCTGTTAAAATTTACAGTATTCATACTTAAAAAATGGTTGAATAAGAGTTTTTATGGTCCAACAGAAATGATAAAAGTTGAATCATTAAAACAGACAACATAAAAAGTAATAAAATTACAGTACTCAGCAAAGCTTATTAAAATATAAGCCGAAAATCAAAAACAAATAATCAATCAGTAAAAATGAGAAAAAGTAGGCTAAAAGCAAAGCTTAAGACATAGTTTAAAAGCATGAAACTAATAAATGAAAAAAATAAACAATTTGTTTCACAAAAAATAACTCTCAAAGACTGATATCTTTGCCATCAGTTGGAACGAACACCTTATGTTAAAACAAGAAAAAGAGAACACGCCTCTTTGAAATAAAACTAAACATTAAAAAAAAGAACGGCAAAAGTTTCGTGAAACAAAAAAAAGAATTAATTATCCGTGCTTTTTTTTGCTTTTCAAACTGCAAGGATGAAAAAGAATTACGGTGAATCGAAAAAAGAAAGAAAAACGAAATAAAAGCAAATCAGATGCAATAAAAAATGAATTAATGAACATTGCCTCATTGAAAGATAAAAGTGGTTTGAAAAAACTTTTTTAACACTTACCTTTTGGAAGCGATATTTTCAAACAGCAAAAAAAAGAGTCAAGCAAAAGAAAAAAATGCTTGCTTCCAAAAGCTTGGAAAAAGCAGTTGTTTGAATAAAAAAAAATAGATTTCGTTGATCCAAGCTTTTTTCAAGGATGATAAAATTCAGGATTGGAGGGAAGACAGAGCCCGGCACAAACACACCTTTTTTTCTTCGCTTTTTTTGAAAAAAAGTGTCAGAAATTAATCAATCGTATTTTTCGATTTTCTTTCGTTCGTTAAAAAAAGAAGAAGGCAGCTTCCAAAAACATAAAAATTAATGCCAAATGGAAGTTTCACTTTCTTTCTTTTTTAAAATCGAATTATAGTTTTTTTCATTAAGGTAGAAGATTTGTTCGTTTCTATTCAATCTTTTTCGTTCGATCGAGCAGTTAAAGAAATGATGATGATTGCAAATTTTTTTGTTCTTCTTCTTCGGCAAGCAAGAGGAGGAAAGCTAGCCACAAAGATAAAACAATGTCAGGAAAGATTGTTGTTGTTGTGTTTTATCCCCCCTTCGGGGTAGGGGAACAACAGCAGCATTCCAGGACAGCTGTCCTCTTTCTTCCTGGATATCTTTGTGTCTTCATAAAAACATTTATTGCTTGCTCATTCATTCACTTTTTTACATTTCTCTCTTTTCCTTCTTATTTTAGTTACCTGTGCCTTCCCTTTCTTCCTTTCTTATTCTTAGCAGCAACTAAAAACAAATTCTTTCTTCTTTCATTTTATCCTTTCTTCAAGATCAGTGCGCCATCGATGCCGGTGGCAATATATTGCGGTGTTTTAAAAAAAGAAGCAAAAAGGGGGTAAAAATATTGTGGTAGGAATGTCCCCACTTTTTTTGCTGACTGACGGGGGCGGCTGACAGCCCCTTTGATAATGTACACGTTTAAGCATTGTTTCTTTAAAGTTTCTCAAAAATCAATAAAAAATATATTGCAAAAGGTGTATGTTTCATTGTCAGGGATTTGCTTTTTAATTCAATATTTTTCTTTAACAAATGCTTCTTCAGTAAGCATAAAATGAAATAACAAAATGGATACTGTAGCATGCTTATTCCAATCAAAAAGTAAAATTTGTCCATTGAATTCAACCATAGATAATAATAATATCAACTTTCATTTACACAAACAACAAATTCTTTGAGATACAGTAAGACAAAAGAGATCAACAAAGTAATATCAAAATTTGAAACATGCCAAAATAAATAATACGGTAATCATCAATTAAGCTCGAGATCCACATGCAACAACTTTCATTCGATCTACAGTAACAGCAATTTGTGAAGCAGGATCTTTTACATCAACATCTCTCATTAAAAATGTCCATACATTATCACAGAATCGATAAGCTTGCAATTTTTGAGCCTAAAATTTGTCATTTATTGTTTCAGTTTTTTTAACTGACGATAACTATTACAACAAAAACTAAAGCTTTCATTTAAAATAAATCCAAGGTTGTAAAACAATGACAATATAAACTTACTTTGAACTGCATTTTGTTATTGAGTTGAGTGGCAAGTTTTTGATTGATAGCTTTATCAAAATTGAGAAGAATTCGTTTTGCTAAATGTTGAGTAATTGATCCATCATGCGTAAATTCTTCAAGAGTTCTTTCCAATGCTTCACCAAGTGTGGTGGTTCGGTACATTGTATAATTTAAAGACATGTTTGAAGAATATCTATAAATGAATATTATGAAAAATACGTGTAAGCTTCAACATAAGCTTTTAATAAATTAATCACGACTAATGTGGTCTAAATAACCATAAAACTTAATATTTAAATGAATAAAATTAGAGCGCAAGACAAAACTTTAAATTTAAAACAACTACTTTGATTAACCCACTTTTTAAAGCACGCAATTAAAAATAATTAAACCAAAAATCATATCAACTTTTATACACAATAGCAGTAAACAATCTTTAGTAATTTAAAACTAGAACGCAAGGCGTAAGCAATTAAATACAAAGCATCTAGTAACAATTTTAGAGTAAAAAATGCGCAACTTGATGTTATCTATTTTTTGAAAAATAAGAAAGAATGGATGCAAAGAGGCGGATTTTCTTGCTTGGAATTAATTATGCACAAACTTTTTTTGGGCGGGCATATTTTTGAAATACACCAAAGAATAACCGACACAAATTTAAAAATTAAATTCAACACTTTTATAAATTATAACAATTTGGATTTCAAAACCATAAGAAATAGAACAAGAAGAATAAATAAATAATTACAAATTTATTGTAAAAAAATAGCAAAAAATAAAAAACCAAAAAAATAAAGAGAGATCACCAAAAAAACAATTGAATCTATTTTTTTCTTCCACCACGTTCTTTAACCAAAACCAATACGACTGAATTATTGTTCATATTGTAATAAGCAAGTGAATTAGTATCTTTCAAGAACATTCCCTAAAAAATACAAGATTACTGTAGGAACATATTTATAAAGATATGAAACTTCCATCATACTGTAACTTTTGTTTAGATGCAGGGATTCCACTTTTATCTTGAATAACAGATTTCAAATGACTAACTAATGAAGAAATATCCAATGGAAGAGCTTCTTGCCGGGCTGTGCAGTTCCATTCAGCAGCATTGGGGAGACTTGCAAGAACATTTATTTCTCCATTAACCTTTTGCATCCATAAACCAGCTGGAACAAGATCATCTTCCACTCGGGCTCTTTTTGCAGGTGGTTGATTAAATGCATCTTGAACATGTGGAGGTGGAGGAATAAATCTCGGTGGTCCACCTGGAATCATACCAAATGGAGCAGGAGGTGGGATAAAGCCTGGTGGCATTCCAGGCATTCCCAATAATGGTGGAGCTCCAACTGGAACATTCAACAATCTTCCAACACCTTGTGATGGCCCTGGTTGAGGCGGTGGTGGCATTGGAGCATCTTTCTTTCCACTATCAAGTCCATGCATTTTATGAATATCACTTATTTGTTGCTGCATTGTTATTTCCTGTTGAGCCGCTCTTGTCGTGGCATCAATTGTTGATTGTTGTCCATCCCAGATATTCTTTGGCTCATTTCTTGGAGCAGAACGTTCTTCTTCACCCAATTTCTTTCCAATAACTGTTTGTTCCACACCCTTTTCCCCAACACCAAAGATATCAGTACGACGTTCAGCAAGTTTTGAAATATTTCGAGAGATTTCAGTTCCAGATGCATTTGTTGGATCATCTTCAACTCGTTCCATCATTTCACGATCACGTTGTACTTTATATTGTGGATCAACAGTATTATATCGAACATGTTCTTCAAGTTTACTGGCAGGAATTCGTTCATTTGTAAGCGGAGAAATAATATACTGATCTGCAAGCTTTGGTTTTGCGGCAGCTTTTGCTTTCTTTGGATCATAATCTCGAACAATAACATCTTCAGAAATTTCAGCGGATGGTGCAGGTTGATGTACTTGGTATGGTGCCCGATATTGCTTGGGCTTAGGTACTGCAAATCCGTCAGCATCTCTGTTAATTTCAGTATCCTCTGGTTCACTTGTTTCCTCTTCTTCTGATTCACTTTCAACTTCCATTTCAACATCTTCATGTGCAGCCTTTTGTTCTTCACGTTGCTGCAACAAAATTCTTGTTCCAACATCTTTTGGAGTACAAAGTGGTGGCAAATTAGCTAAAAACGTAGGTACATATAATAAAAATCAAAATACAAGTACTATAAAGACATACCAGTTTCAGATGGTTGATAATCAACAGTTTGAACAACAACAAAATCATGCCAATCAATTTGTGCATATGCAACCCGTTCACGCTCAGATTCTTCATGGGCTCGATCTTTTATTGCTTTTTGATGCTTCTCCCATGCAACTCGATATTTTACATCTTCCATAACTTTTTCAAATCCAGAACTTTTTGATAGTTCAACGTCAACATCTTGTGGTGGAAGAATTACACGAGTATATTGTTCAACTAGCTTTGTAAAATATGGAAAATTTGAGTGTTGAGGTTTGAGAAAATCAAATTGAAAATTTCGAATTTCTTTGTTCATCAGCGATGTAAGAAATTGTCGACCATTTCTAGCAACAAAAAGGGCTGTTAATCGAAGAATATCCCTAAAAATAGATATTATTAGTGATTAATAAATGTATGATTTGTGGGAAAGAGATATTTGTGTTTTTACCACAAATCGTTAATACGGTGTAATATAGGTATCTATGAAACTCATCCTGTAACTTACAAATCAAAGCCATTGATGGTTGAAGGATCAGTAGTAAATTCAAAGTTTTTTGGTGGTTCAGTTGGAACAAATTCTTTTTCACGAATGTGTTGAACAACAGCTTCTGGGGCTTGAGCACCACCTTTTGGAGCAGCTGGAGCAGAAATTCCATAAGTTTCGTTAGTTTCACCCTCCTTTACCTTATGTTTATAATAAGCATGGTATGGATCAGTTGGAGATAAAAATGAGAATTTTGGATTCAATGCTTCTTTTTCTTTAATCTTATTTTCAAATTCTACACCATGCTTTGCAACGAAGGCAGCAGTTTTATCAACGATTGCTAAAAAGGGATTTTCTTTATAATGTAAAACTAAATATAAATGAAACTTACTTCGAATATCAGGTGGAGGATAAATAATTCCGATAATTTCTTTTCCAGAAAGTGAAGGCTCAAGATTCATAGAATCTTCTTCACGATTCGACACTCGTTGAACTGTTGCAGTTCCATTCGTTGCAACCATCTTGAGGTGTTATTAATGTAATTGAAGATTAATTAAAAAATGCAGTAAACTAACAAAGAATTGTTTGATCCAAAAAACAAAAACTCGACAAAATTTCTTCTAAAAAATTTTGAAATTTGTTAGAGATTGTTTTCGTTTGAAGACATTTGTGTTAAACAACGTGCGCAGTTTACAAAAAATTCTTCTGAATTTTATCAATTTTTCTTAATTAATTTTAAGAGGTTTTGTTACTGTGGATTTTAAATTTAATACATATTACTAACATCCATGTTTGACACCGATTTATGAAAAAAATTCTGCGATTTTGAACATTTAAATCAATTTAAAATGAATAAAATTTATTAATAACAAATGAAAAAGTGTAACATTAAAACATTTTTACAAAAAAACAAACAACAACAAAAATTAACAGATTAAATTAATTATTAATAGCACGAGTTGGTTTTGGAGTAGCAGCAGCAACAGATTTCTTATGTTCAAGGAGTAAATTTTCAAAAGTTAAATGCATTCGATTAGCAGCTTTATGTGCTTCTTCGGCAGTTGGACGATCACTTGTAGAAATTGAGAGACATCGTTCAACAAAAAATTGAAGCTAAAAATATAGTAACTATTAATTACTGCTTTAAAAAAATCAATGTATTCTAATTCATTTTTAGTTAGGGATTCAAATCCATTGTTTACAATTGTAATCAAGGATGGCAAATTAAATTTAACAAATTAACTTACTTGACGAGAATAAATGTTAGAAGGAAATGGAAGAAATTTTGCAGAACAGATTTTCTTATTCAATGCATATTCATTTACATCTTCACCGTTGAAAGGAGATCGAAGAGTACAAAGTTCATAGAATAAGCAACCAAGTGACCAAATATCTGATTTAAAATGATACCCTTCTTGTTGGATTCGTTCAGGTGACATATAATATTGTGTTCCAACAACAGAAGTGGTGAAATTTGTTTGAGATTCAAAAATTCGAGATAATCCAAGATCTCCAATTTTAACGCGTCCTTGTTGAGTCAAAAATACATTTGCAGGTTTTAAATCTAAAAATAAAATATTGATTAAGGTTAAAAAAAAGATATAGACAAACCTCGATGTAAAATTCTTGCTTCATGTAAGTCTTTGATTCCATTACAAATTTGATGCATGTAATACCAAAGTGTTCGTTCTGAAAATAATCGACCAATTCGTTGCATTTCCTGAAACATTCTCAGCATTGTTAAAAGACTTTAAATTTTATAAAAAACATACAAGAATAATCTTTTCCAAATCTCCAGCATTTGCATGTTCCAATGAGATACATAGATATCTTCCAGAGAAACCCTTTTCAAAGAACGATTCATGACATTTAACGACATTTTCACTTTTAATTCGATTCAATAATTTTACTTCTTTTGTAAAACAATCATAATGCTTTGGATCCAATCTATTAAGCTATAAAAAATTATAGTCAATAACAGATACCAAACTTTAGAAGCAAATACTTACTCTAACTTTTTTTAAAGCGACAATTGTTTGAGTTGATTTATGTTGAGCCAAGTATACAGTCGAAAAAGCTCCAGAACCAATTTCATCTCCAAATTTGTAATTTTGAATTCCCTTTGAAGCCACATTTTTAAAAGTTCTTGGTCGTTTTGATGGGCAAAGATATGGATGTTTAGATGCCATAATTCAGAAATTATAATTTTTTTATTTTTTAAATGTTGACAAAAAAACAAGATCAATGAAGAAAATGCAGCCAAAAAAATCAGAGCAGAAAGAAAATGATTGTGAAAGTTTAGCTTTCTTTTTTTTTCGAATTGCGCCAAAAAAAGAACTTTCTAGAACTGACCTTCCCAAGTTTGCGTGTCGAGATCCAAAAATATGTTTTGAAATGTTTTTTCTCAAGTGATTATTTAAATTAGAATTTTATCACATTTTTTAAAAAGTTTATTCACCAATTTTTTTAATAAATCTTAAATTTTTTACTTTTTGTCATCACGTTATGCAGAATGTAATGAAAGTAAATTTTGTCAAATTTTTAATTTATTCTTTCTTAGGCTTTATTTAAGATCCGTTTTCAAATTACCAGACGCAGTTGTTTTGGTGGTGTGAACCCAAATTTAATTAAATCTCTATATTTTAATTTCAGTGAAATTTTAAACATCAAACGTTTTTTTATATTTAAAACTGGTAACAATTTTGGCCAAGTGTCATGAATTTGAAAAAAAAGGACCAGTCTTCCTTTTCTCTTTTGCAACCAACCAGCTGGCCATTTTTGCAACGGCAAAGAAAGAAAAAAGCCTTTGTTGCGCAAAAAAAGAAAGAGACAAGGGAAGGAAGAAGAAGGCCTTATGACTGCCGTAAACAGCAAAAAAAGAGAGAAACCTTTTGAATTATTGAATGTTTGTATTTTTGTTTATTTTCAAAAAATATATGAAAGGAAAAGTTTGTTTTAATTCTTGCAAAAAATGACGGGAAATCAAAAAACATTCAATAATTGGCTTATTGCCAGCTGTTGTTATCTACTTCTTCATTTTTTCATGTTTAAATTCCCCAGCTGGCAAAAGGCAAAAGGGGTCATATCTCTCTTTTACATTTCAATTCTTCAACAACAACTTCAGCATTGTCATATTATCCATTTTTCACACATTGTTGCTCATTTCTTTTCTTTAATTTTTTCCCGAAAGTTTAAAAAGATTTTTCTTCATTATTATTGACTTTTTTTCTTCTATTTTCTTTTCTACCCACAAAATGTAAGGTTTCGAAGGAGAAAAGAAACCCTAAGGCAAAAATCTAGTTTTTTCAATGTTTTTTTAATCATCATGTTTTGGTTTGTGTGTTTGTTGTTTAACAATTTGTTGCGGTTTTTTGTTTTTGATTTTGTCCCGAAGTTCAATTAGGTTCAATGTTTTTGTGATTTTGGATTTAATAAATCCATAATATTTTTCGCAAAAATGTAGGAAAAATCGAATTGAGTAAAATAAAAGAAAAAATTTTGAACACCCAAATACAAAGTTTTTTAAACATCCTTTTTGATTTTTTGACTACTTTTTCAATTCTTTCCCTTTTTTGTATTCAAACTTGCAAAAAGTTGCAACGAACTACAATTCCATTTGACTACAGTTTCTTAAATTATTACTTCTACCGAATCTGCTACCCCTATAAATTAAAGATTATATTTTCAATAAAAGTAATAAAAAGTCTATATTTTTGGTCAAATAAATCTTTCCAAAACTTTATATCATTTTTTATCAAAATTGATGATTGTAAAAAACTATAGTTAGACTGCCCCAAATCAAATGAAAAAAAACTTCATCGTTCCGTTTCTTTTTTTTTGTTCAGAACGGTGAAGATAGAAAAAAACAAATCAGACAATCCATTTTTTTCATTGAATTTTAAAAAAAACGTTTGATTTTTTTTCTTTATTTGCCGTGTCCGTGATCGAACAAGAGAAAAATGAAAAAAAGAGAAAAAAGGCACTCCTTTTGAATTTTAATCAAAGCTCTCTGTTTTTTGTGGGTTATTTTTTGTTGCGTTTTTTTGCGTCTCCTTGAGAAAACTTTTTTCTTCTCTTTTTTCTCTAAAAACGTGTCCCCTTTACGTTTTTGTCCTGCTGCAAAAATTTTTGTTGCTGCTGTTACTTACCTTCAAATTTTTCCACCTTCGTTTGTGTTCTTCTTGCTGTTGTTGTTATTTGCTTTTACTCAATATAAATTTTTTTCTCTCATTTTTCTCCCTCTTTTTTTGCGCGTGTCGATCTGAAACAAGAAAAATATCAAAGTGAAAAAGAGAAAGGGATCAGTCGAAACAAAAAAAACTTTTTTAACATTTTTTGTAAACTAACAAAGTATTTATTTTGTTTTCAAACGTTTAAAGTTTTTGTTTCTTCGTGAAATTTTTAACCCTTTATTTTTGCTTTCAAAACTTTCGGATCATGACTTTACTCATTTTTTAAATAATTTTAAAACTTTTTTTATTTAATTTTTTACTCATTTTCTTTTTTAAAACTTTTAAACAAACATTGTAAAATCCAAACCTTTGACATTGATCGTTTACGTTTTTTTCATTTTTCTTTTTTTTCTTCCAACAAATGTTCATAATAGAATTGCTGTTAAATTATTTTGTTCATATGTTTTTTAGAATGAATGAATATTTAGAAGAGGCAAAAAGTTATGTAGAAAATTTATCGCCTCTGGGGAAGGCTGCATTAGCGGGTGGAGCGGGTTTCCTTGCATTTTTACAGTATAAATGGTGGTCAAGTCGCTCTAGAAAAACTCCATATGTTCAACCCTTTACAAAGGATATCGTATATCTCTGCCAATTTCCTCGCTCAAAAGTTATCCCAAGTTTATCACCATTTTGTTTAAAACTTGAAACTTGGCTTAGAATTGCTGATATACAGTATAAGGTAATTAGATGTTTTTTTGTTAAATAAAATATTTTACAACATGTGTGAATAATGTTGGGTTACTGTAGCTTACAGTAATTTTTTTAAAAAATTTTTAAAATTTTGAGATATGCTTTTATATTATTAGTTATGAGGTTACTGTCGGTGGTTTATTTTGAAGGTTCTAAAATTTATGTAAATTTTTATTAATCCCATACTTTTTTTGCAGAATGTCGAACATTTCCCTGTAACATCCCGAAGTCGAGAAGGAACTTTGCCCTTTGCCGAATTGAATGGAATTGAATATCCAGATTCAGGATTTGCAATCAGAGATTTATCGAATATATTAAAGAAAGAATCCCTTGAAATTCATTTAAATGACGAACAAAGAGCTGCCGGAAGGGCTTTTGAAACTTTGGCAGAACAATCCCTGTGGCCAACATTTTTGAAGTTCCGGGATCAACATGTTGATGAACTTGTGGCACTAACTCCAGGATTATTTGGTCCTTTAAATGCCATTTTCAGATTTTTTGCAAGGAATTATATTTTTTCTCACGTAAGTTTTAAATGGATAAAGTTAATCCCAAAGGGATTTTTTAAATCCATCAACCTCAAAGTGTGGATTTCAAAAATCCACTTCTCAGATATCAAATTCAAAAATGTTGAAAAAATGCTTAAAATATTGATTGAAGAGAGGGATAAATTTTATCTTTTGGGATTTCAAAAATCCTCTTTTTTGGGATTAATCAAATCCTTTGAATCCTCAGATTACTGTAATCATATTCTTTTTAGACTGAATCAAAACTATTTCATACCGGAATTGGAAAGCATTCAGAAGAAGATATAATTCGGTTAAGTCAAGAAGATTTACTTGCAATTTCAAAATTCCTTGGAACCAAGCATTACATCACCGGTTTCAAAGCAACAAAAGTTGATGCCGCACTTTTTGGAGTTTTGGCTCAAATTGTTTATTTGCCATTTGATACTCCACAAAAGAATTATATTTCACAAAAATGTCCAAATCTTAGAGAATATTGTGATAGAATTAGAAGTAAGTATTACTGATATCATAGTATAATAGGGACGATTAAACATTATCATATCAGTAATTTGATGTGATAACGTTGAATATTACTGATAAATATATCAGTTGATTATTGCAGATAGATATTGGCCTGATTGGGAAGATGCAACAAAGAATTTTTCAATGAAATCCGATTGGAAAAGAAATCGAACGCCATTGCCATCACCATCTGTTACGCCTGCGGGAAGTATACGTGGAAGTATTCGATGATTTTGATGGAAAATAAATAAATAATTCTTTTGATTCTTTCCCCCTTCAGTTTTTTGTCTTGTAATAAAAAATGCAATGATGCAGTTTTTACTTTAATTCTTTCTTTTTTCTATCTCGAGTGACATTTTTTTATTGTTATTATTATAATTTTTATTTTATGGTGAGGCCAAGTGACTTATAGTTGTTTGTTTTTTTTGATTGATTGTAGAAAATAAAAGTTTAGATTATCACTTTTTTTTAACATTTAAAAAATTTATTCAACATTAAATATTATATACCGTAACCCTCAAAGCTTATTACCATAAACAAAAAAGTTGTTTTTAATGATAACTTGGAACAATTTTTTCATAATTTTCATGTTTAATCATTGCAAATTGGATATCCTTTGTCATTGTCAGGGCTGTGCCATGATCGAGTTGTTGATGAGCAGAAACGCCATAGGCATTCTTTAATTCAGGACAAAAATTTCCACAACATGATTTTCCAATGACATAATCAGAATCACTGTAAATATAATATGAATATTTTCCTTCATATCTTTGTTTTTGGCGATTTATATCTTTCTAAAAACATGGATAATGTAATAGGTTATTACATCTGGGATTACTGTAGACTACGGTAATCCTAGTTGTTATCAAAATTAAAAATTAAAGTTGCTGTATTTTATGCTTTAATCATTGAAATACAGAAACCGTTTGAACTGTTACAGTACAAAAAGAACCAATAATTACTGTATTATGGGGGTTTAACTTATTTCGAGGAAATATTTAATTACAGTAACCTTACCATATAATCAGAATCACAGTACATTCCATTATTAACATTACAAGCATGAAAATTTGGGGTACATTTTTCAAGTCCATATGCAACCCCTGCAACAGCGATATAAGTGTCAATGAGATTTGTAAGCGGTTTTCCAACTGAAAAATTATTTTTAAAAGATTTTAAGTTTCTAAAAGCTACAAACGATATTCATTTGTATCAACACAATATCCTCCAAGGATAGCTTTTCGAGTTATTGCAACTCCCATTGAATATCCAAGAACATTGACTTGTGATCCAGTATAATCATAAACAGCTTTGATAAAATTTCGAACCTTAACAATATTTTTTATTAATAAACATATTCAAACATGTACTGTACTTGTTTAACATCAGCACATTCCATATCTTTGTTGAACATTGGAGTTCTTCCACCATCACCTTAAACAATAAATTTGCATATTATTTAACTTAAAAGTTTCAAAAGGTTACCGTAAGTTGTTGAATACAATTCTGATCTATTATAACCTTTTGAAAGAAAATAATCAACATGTGGAACGAAAATTCCTGCTCTAAGTGTAACACCATGAATAAAAATAATTGGCTAAATTTAATAAGATTGTAAAATATTACTGTAATTATTAGATTTACTTTATGTCTAATAATTTCATTCCGAAATGTTTTCCCACCAAAACTTCCCATCATTCCTCCACCCATATCAATTCGATCAAGGCTTACAGCAACTCCATTACCGTAATTTCTTGAAATAAAACTATGAAAATCTGGGGTTAATTCAGCATTGGCCAATGACCAAAGAATAACACAAAATAGAACACCAAATTTGAGAACCATCTTTTGAAATTCAAGATGGACCAAATTAATAATAATGTTTTACGATGTTCAAAATTTTAACAATCAATGTTCAAAAAATTTTTGTTATTTATTTTAAATTAAATGTTTCATCAATGCAGTCATTGTCTTTAAATATAGGAAAAAATACATGCGTGTATGTTTCAACCTTTAATGAATACTCTCCCCGCAAAAAAATTAGTCATTCATGAGAAAATAATGCTAGAAAAAAAAACAAATGATTTTTCTGGAAACTTGACCTTTTTAATTGAAATTAAAGTCATCCGGAAGGGTTTGAAAAGTTATCACGACCCATTTTTGCAATCGATTCAATTTTTAAAAATGGCGCCAAATAAGTTAAAACATGACTTAAACGAAAATCATCATTTTTCAAAAAATCAAATTTTCTCAATTTGATGTAAATTTCAACACAGATATTTAGAACTTGCATTAAAATTAATGCTTTTTTCACAAAATAATTAAAGATTTTTGTTTTTTTTTAATATATTTAAATTTAAAACATTAAATATCATTAATTTTCAAGCACCTTGGATTTCTTTGCATTTTTTAAATAAATTTTGTATAAATAAATTTAAAAATTTGCTGAAAAACCAAACAAAAATACTATGAAGTTTATCTTTGCTTTTATTTTTTTTTATCAATCTTCAATATCTATTAGCGCATGCTTTTGTATCTTTAACAAACATATCAATCAATGTCATGAAAGAATGCTTTGTCTTTGAAAAACTTGATATTGTTCGAAAATAGTTTATATCACGGCAAAAAACAGTTTTTTATGTAAATGTCACAAACATAATCTAAATTAAGAGATAGGGTTGTCAATTCCCCTTCCCCGGGGATTCCCCGGGAAATTTCCCTGGGGAATCTCCGGGGAATTCCCCGATTTTTGCGGGGAATGCTTTCCATTCCCCGATTTTTGCGGGGAATGCTTTCCATTCCCCGTTTTTTTTCCTTATAGAAAAAAAATATTGTTAAAAATTAAATATTTTAGTAAAAAGAAGGTCATCTTTGCTTAAAACACCATTTAAAAATATATAAATGTTTTAATTTATGTTAAAAATTCAAGTTTTAACATTTTTTGGGTATTGTAATTTTAAAATTACAAAATGGCATGCCGGGGAATTCCCCGGAGAATCTCCGGGAAATCCCCGGGGAATCCCCTCATTTTTTCGATACCCCGGGGAATGTACAACCCTATTAAGAGAGCATTATTCCATCCAAATCCCAAACTTTCATCGTCACTATGATAAAGTCTTTGAAGGCATTGTTGTAGTAATTCTAAAAATTGTTGTATACTTATTTACTCTTAAGATTCGTGTAAAACAATAACAAAAGTTTTTTCGCGAATTAATCAAAGCGGTCTTTCTTGCCATTTTAATGTTTATATTTTTCAGTGAAACAACATTCATTACTTATACAAACCTGTGCTGTAAAAATGGATACTGTAAGTTAACTTATCATGAAGACTTTAACAAAAATTCAAAAATATATATTTCAGTCAAGAAGAGGCAACATTGCAGTATTATTTATTAACATTATAGAATATCAAAAAACTGAAAAATTTAATCGAGAAGGTGCTGTAAAAGATGAAAGATATTTAAGAGAGGTCTTTGCTGGGTGCCGATTTCTTTATTATATTAATTTAAAAGCAAAAGTAAGCTTTTTGTAAATCTTATTACATATTATACAGTATACTTAATATAATATATAATTTATATTTTACAGAAATTGCGATATATTATACATAAATTTGTTACATCTTCAAAGAATAAACGTTTTGAAAATCTTGTGCTTATTATTGGTGCACATGGTACTCGTGGAGTGGATGGTGAAGCCTTTTTAGCATTTGATGAAAAGAAGATCGAAAAAGAAGAGATTATTAGAATCTTTGAACGTACTCGTAATCTTAGAGATAAGATTATAACATGCATCTTACAAACCTGCAGAGGAGGTTAGTTTTTTAAAAATAAAATTGTCATTTTTTAGCACATGCCCAAGTACAGGTTCCTATGACATGGAAACTGCAATCATCGTCCCACAAATTTCTCCTCTTCAATGTTCAATCCCCCAGATGACTATTGTTAATGTTACCCAACCTGACACAAAATCTTTCCGTTCAAGACAAAATGGAAGCTTCTTTTTTCAATCAATGTATTCTGTATTTTTGGGAAAGAAGCGAAGACTCGGAAATTTTCGTGATTTTTTTGAAGAAGTAATTTTACAAGTTTTTAAAAAAAGATATCCGAGCATGTATTTTAAAAAAATATTTAGACATGCTCACGACTTAAAAAACTTTTGCCGTTGGGCATTATCCAAAAACCACATTTAGAAAGTAACTTTTATAAATATTGAAATTAATTGTTTAAAATCGGCTGGTTCCGATATCTCATTTATTTATTTTGTTTAATAATTTATTTCTATTGTTGTAATTTATAATAAATCTTTTTTTGTTAAAAATGTTCTGAGCTGGAGTAGTTGATGCAAAGTTTAATCACAGAATTCAATTTATATGCTAATTTATTTGGCAAATTGAATATCCAAAATAGAGACTTTTTTTGATAATTTATTATCCAAAATTACATATTTAATTAACTTATTTTTGTTTATTATCGTATAAAATTTGATCAATTATAATAACCAATGCAACAATGAAGGCATCATTTTCGTCCCCAATTATTTCAACCCCATATGTGTCGGCCCATGAAAAGAATTCTTTGTCAACGCTTGCAACCAATCGATCATTTTTTGTTAATCGAAATGAATGTGCCGCAAAATCAAAACCATGCATAACATATTCACCAAAAACTGAATCAATTGAAAATTTTTGTGTAAAACATGTAAATTCTTGTTTTACGGTAGCTAATTCTTCATTGTGATTGGGTGATAAAATTTTATAGGTTGGATGAAGGTGCAACATTTCTTGCTTGATTTTCATTAATGGACTGAAACATAGAAAAATTGTTGAAGTTTTAGATGGAATTTATTTTAGTTTTGGAATTGTACAAAAAAAACCATGATCCTACAGTAAATTGTCAACCTACTTTCCAGTCATATTTTCCAACACCATATTATCACCAATTGTAAAAGGTTTTGATTGAACCATAAAAACGGGTTGCCCTGCGGCATCTTTAATTTTAAAAGCATCAGTAAATGAAAAAATCTTTTCTCGAATTTGATATCGTCGACTTGGTGGTGGCGGTTGATGCTGTTGGAAATGAAAGTGATCAGATTGTGATGAAGGTGGTGGTGGAGGTTCGTAAAAAGCCATAATTAGCAGTTGAAACAATGGAGTTGTTTTCAAAATATGTGAAAGAACACAAGCTTCGTAAACAAGAATGAATTACAATCTAAAATAAGCTTTATTGTTTTAAAAACGTTAACAATGGCAACATTTATTAAAAAAACACTGCGAGCATAAAGAGAATATCGTTTTCCTTTCCTTTACGCTTTTTATACATTTTTGGAAAAGCATATGTAAATTTGCGCGATGTGAACGACAGTGGTGAAAAGGAAAGAAGTACGCCGCAGCCTACTTCTTTCCTTTTCGCCACCTTTAGAAACAGATTTTTTCAAATGTAAATTTTGTTTCATTCCAAAACCGAATAATGAAAAAACAGAAAAGGTTTTTTGAGGGGGGCGTAAAAGAAAGAAGTGCCATAATAAATTTCGAGCATAAAGAGAACGTCGTTTTTGATATTTCTCTTTGGAGAAGAACAATGAAGACAGAAAAGAGAAGAAGAAAAAATCCATTTAATTTTATAATGGTTTGTTTTGGTGGAAGGATTTCTAAATTAGGAATGCTTTTTTGGTTGCTAGTTTGGAAGCAACGAAAAACATCCAACAACCCCAAAAATGAAATAAGAAAAAGGCAATGTTTCCGTCGAATAATAAAAATTTGGTTCTATACTATTTTTATTGTTCGAAAAAGAATTGATACAATTTTTTAGAAAACCAAAAACAAAGCAAAGCTTTTTCATTACAAAAAATTTAAAGAAAATGAATAAGCAAAAAAGCAAGAAACCTTGGTGAAACATGTAATTTTAAAAAAAATAAACAAAAATGCATATATTTTTTATTTATGGTTGTTTCAGCACATTGCAAATTTTTAGAAATGGAAAGAAAAAAGCAGAATATATCGACGTTTGAAAGAGTCATATGCCTTCTTTTTTCTTTGCGGTTTGTCCTTCAAAAAAAGGGAAGTAAGAGTTGTTGTTGTTTTTTGTTGTGGCAATATCCAATAAAAGTAAAGGCAATTTAGTTATCTTTCTTTTTTTCGAAACATTTCTTTTTGGATCTTTAACAACTACCAAAAAAAGAATTTAAAAAATATTAAAAAATTGAAAAAAGTTATATTCAATTTTGGCAGTAAAGTTCCAGTTCCAGTCACAGGCTCATCCCTTTCACTTACAATCCTTATATCCAAAATTTTAAATTTTCAAAAATTCAAAAAATTAAAGCACCTTTGAAATCTACCGAAACGGAACAATAGAGAACAAAAGATTTTTTTTGCCTGAAAGGCATAAATTTTTGATTATTGTGAATTTCAGATGAGATGAACGAATTCTGTATCAGCCTGAGTTAATCGAATTCCGAGCTTCAATTAATAGAAGCTTTTGGTAGATTCATCTATAAAACCGGCTGAAATCTCAAAAATGACACTTGTTTTTCAAAAAAGTTTTGTTCAACTAGCAAGCTCGGTCTGAAAAATATGGGTTTTCCCTAAAAAATTTGCATATCATCATTAGTGGGGTACTTATACCCCGAGGGGGGCTAAGAAATCGCTACTCGAAAAAAACATGGGTTTAATTCAAGCGGGCATTAAAATGAAAAAAAACAAAAAAAATATTTTTCAAAAATTGCATATTCGTCCCCTGTCGACAGTTCGGTCGCCGCCTCCTTACATTTTTTGTTGCACACTTAAATTTTTAAACTTCTAAAATATTATTTTATCGATATGTCCAACGAACGCAATTGGTGGTTTAATGAATTTATGCTTGAATCAACAGATGAAAGAACAGCAGCTGCATCAATTAGCATCAGAAATTGCACTGATGAAACAATTAAAATTGATATAATACCCGTTGCTCGACAAGGTCGTGATGTAAGTTTTTATTACATATCTTAATTTAATGTAAATCAATTTTAGTATGATTTAACTGTAACAACCGCTGAAATCGCCCCAAGACATTCTATAATAACAGAAGTCAGATACAGCACACAAATTGCATCATCACACGCTAAATCAAAGCGTCCAGTAATCAAATTTGAAATTTTTTATAACGGAAAAAATATAAGTCATATTTAATTGGTGTATTAAAAGATGGACATAAACCGCCTGTTGATCCAATTTGATCACATTATTTGTTGTCAATTGCATTTAACAGAGTTGTGTTAATACCAACTGTAAGTTTCTTTTTCCATTCGGCATTTTTTGTTTTGGCTACTGCGAAAAAATTTGGAATTATTTAAGTGCTATTAATAATAACTAAATATGGCGCTTTTAAGGCTCCACAAACAATTACCACAACTCCTGCTGAAGGAGCTACAGAAGCTGCCCTAAAAGAATGTATGAAATTTTTTAGTCATGATAAATGCGAGGTAAGCATTCAAATATCGAGAAGACCAATTAAGTGTCGAAATTTTTTTTAGAAATTGGTTAAATCTAAACAATAAGTAACGAATTTCAAGGGAGGAAGGGTGGGATCGCTTGGATGTTAGAACAGGCGACGATCGTGGTCTGGACGACAGCTGAATGGATTATTTTGTGGAGCGCCTTTTCGTTTTCCTGATTCTGGTTTAGTCTTTCAAACATTTGTACGGTATGTTTTTTTGCCTCAAAGTAATATTTGTTATTTCATTGTTTTATAGAAAAAATATTTCTGAAACGATTTATTCTTCAACTTCTGTAATTCCAATGAATATTTCTCACTCAACTGATATTGTTTTTCAATCAACAACTTCATCTCAAAAATCGATTGATTTTTTAATTAAAGCAAATGCAAATTGTCAAGGTGAACAAGGCCGTGTGGATGATTTATGGTCAATGTTATATATATTAGCAGAAATGAGAGGTCCACTTCCGTGGGAGCAACTTCGAGATATTCAAGAAATCGCAAAACTAAAGAAAGGAACTTCTGATGATAAACTTTTATCAAAATGTCCATCAAAGATGCTTGGAATTGCAACACATTTACGAGAACTGGATTATCATAAACGACCAGATTATGCAAAACTTTGTCAAATTATGGATGTAAGTTTTTTAACCTTATATGTGCTACAGTATACCAATATATATAAATGTATTTAGGGTATTATGGTAGAAATGGAAATAAAGCATTCAGATTTATTTGATTGGGAGAAGCAACCAAATTACAGTCCATCAATGACCTCCGAAGGAAAAGATGCTGCTCTTCAACCTGAAAATTTTGATGATAAACCACCATTTGCACCTGTCGAATTTGAAAAGAATGACCTTGGATTTTAAAACTGTATTATTTATTAATTAATTTTGAAATTAATAAAGATTTTGTCAACATTTAAAAAAATATTATTCATGGATTTCATATATCCTGTTTGAAATATATCTTTTAACATTAATTCTTTCGTTGCCAAAAATTAAGTCGAGATTTTGTTGAATTTTTACTTTTTGGACGGCAATCTTTTTGAATGTCATCAGGGATAAGTTTTTTTGAACGTTTGATGAACATTTCAAGGGAGCAGAAATCGCTATCAGTTAGGCAGCCTTTTGTTAAATCAGTGATAACATGATATGTATCATGCTAAAGTTTAGAAATATTCAGGGATTATTGATTAGTGTGTTTAGTGGATTAACTTACAGCAGAATAAGCATAATATTTAAGCTTTGTCATCCAAGAACATTCGGGATCATTGGGATGGATGATGCAGGAAAGTTTGAATTGCATATTGAAACTAGGGTAGTCAAATGGAAATCTCCGGAGATCTCCATCGGGAGATCTCCCACTTTTTTCCGGGAAATCTCCCGTAATCTCCCGAAAAAGTTTTTTCAACATCAAAAATTTTAAAAATTTTTTACATTTTTGGTGATTTAATAAAAACAGTCAAAAATCATCAAAAAAGCTTAAATTTTGGATCATTTGATTGTAATTACCCATTCATAATTTTTTGTTGCTCAAAACTTGTTAAGATATTTAATAATTTACAACAAACTTATGTTTTACTGACATTTAATCTTGTCACAAGGCTACAAATTGAAAAACTTAATTATTCTGAATTTGTTAATGTTTATACTGACAAAAAAATCATTTTTGGTACCTGACTACCTATTTTAGAAAATCGGGAGATGACGGGAGATCTCCCGCTATTTTAAATCTCCTGGGAGATTTAACAACCCTAATTGAAACATTTACCTAAAATAGACAAACATGATCTTCATCAGTTGGTACAGTATGCACGGGAATTGGAGTCCATTGAGTTGGCCAATGTCGTTCATCAGAAGGAAAATCAAAACCGGGTTCACCGGCCGGAAACATTCCAGCTAAATTTTACATTGCAGAAATAATTGTTCGATTAACATCGGTACTTCGAATATAAATTTCTTTTGGATTATATCTTGAACTAAGAAATGATTATTTACTGCAAAATCGAAGGAAATTTACACACATGGTTGTTATTTTAACGCAATTTTGAAAAATCCGTAAAACATTATTTTTTTACCAAAATACCCGAAATATTAACAAAAAACAACAATTAAATGTTACGCAACATTAAAATACATTGAATTATTAAAAATGAGGTCGTTGAAAGTGAATATGAAGAAAATGAAGAACTTTTTGGAAGCAAAAGTTTAACAAGATTTGCAGCTTTTGAAGGGCATCCTGCAGTTTGTACGATTTCAAAGCGTTCCGGAAGTCGCTTCGATAATTCCAACGCTTCATTGTAACATGCCGTATCCGAATATGTATCCACCACAAGGCTGTCATGACTTTTTAACCAAAATTTCTACAAAAATATAATATATGTAAATCTTATACTTAATAATTCTTACAAGACATAAAAATCTTCGACGACTAGATGCAATAAGGAAAGTTTCATTTTTAACTCTAAAGCTTGACCGGCAGACAAATGTTTCGGTAATGGCAATATCGGTTTGAGAATTTGGTAATCGAACGGAACAAATATCAGTTAAATTCATTCGAGTTGAAATATCACATCCAACTGATAGCAGTGGTTTTGTACATTTTTCTGAGAACAGTAAACCTTCATAAGGGCATTTAACCTAAAAATTGAACAATTTTCAAATTGAATACCGTAGATTATTAAAGTTACAGTATGGTAATTTAACATTGACTACAGTATACCACAGTACTTCAAAAAAACTTACAACATGATCATCTTTAATTAGCATATCAAATGAAAAAACTGTTTTTTCACTCGCTTGCAATTTTTTACATAATTCCATGTCTGCAGCAGCCATTGGAACACTTGTGACACTTATTACATCAGGAGAATGTTTACGAGTCTACAAAAAAAAACAAGTGACATAATTAATTTAAAAATGTACAAAAAACAAGTTTGAACTTGTGAGTCCAATTGAAAAAATTTGAAGGAATTTAAAAAATGCATTGTTAAAAAAACAGTTATCGTATTTGTCAAATGAAAAAACTATCAAAAGTTTTATATCTTTTTTTAATGGCAAAAAAGTTGATGACAGTTGTGGGAAAATACAGTATGCATCTTTTTTGGTAGTCTCAAATGTTGAAAAAAGATATGCCTTTTCAATTTTTGATTCTGATTCCACTTCCAAAGTATGAAATTGCTAGGAACTTTTGGAATTCATTTCAACAATCAGAAAACAACTAATTCCAAACAAAGATGCACAACTTACTTTAATACATGAGATCCCAGTATTGCAACCTGTTGTTTTTTTGACCACAAATAAATCATCTTCGCTGTGAATACAAAGTGCTTTGACAACTGTTTCATCATCCCTTGAAATTTCTGTCCATCGACCTTTATTTATTTTGATTGTGTTTCCTGTCGCGACAGAAGTCCAAGCAGCAAATCCTCGAATTACGTGTGGAAATGTGCATGTTGGTTTTGGTCTTTCAGCTAAAAGCTCATTTTCAATATCAGAAATATTAGCTTTATCCCTTGAGGCATAAATAACAAATAAAATAAAACAATATATTACCATTTGAATATGTTAAAACCACAGAAGCTCTATCCAAAGCTGTTAACTCCAAACAACTGCTATCTGCTGACATTGCAATTCTGTTTGTGGCTTGATCAACAATAAAACATCGAAAATCTCCAAGAGCTGGATTAAATGGATTTCCAACAACCCTTGCAGCAAAATAATATGTACTGTAATGATTCCAATCCGCAATACATTCGTATGCTTCATCTGCAATATTTAATTACAGTAATTTTATGATGCAATATTACATCATTTTCATGGCTTTCACAATTCCACTTGGGTAAAATTTCTTTTGTTTAAAAAATTTTTCAAAATTTTTTAAATTTACATAATACCCTTAACAAGTCCAACAACTACATTATTCCCCTTACCATGTGTAACACTTTTTGTTGCATGTGGACATGAAACAAATGACAACCGAAATCGATTTGGAACTGAACATTCATCAATCATTGAAAGGCCATCATTTCGACAAAAACCTGATGAAATTTGATATGCAAAACTTGAGGGGATTGGAATTGGACATGAAATAGGAGTTGGATTCGCTGTAATTATCTTTCTTTGTTTTACTCTTTTAAAATTTGCATATAAAATTACTTCTAAACATTGTAAAAAGTGGTGAATCTCCAGCAATTTGCCGACAAAGCCCCTCCAAATCTGTGTCATCTCGAACGCATAAACCTTAAAAAAATAATAAATTTGCAATAATTTTTGGAATGTTTTTTGTTTGAAAATTTTCTTACTTTGTTTAAATCGAATAACATTTGGGTGAAGGGTTAAAAAAAGAATGCAACGATAGCATGTTTCGGTTTCACTGAAAAAAATAAAAAATATAAAAAAGTGTAACCAGTTTTTTATTAAATGAATTATGAGTTTTTGTAACCAAATAAATAAAAAAATAAAGGTTTTTGTCTAGAGATATTTTTTGAAACAGTTTTTAATTATTGAAAGTTAATTTTTTGGGTTAATTTTTGATATATATAGTCGATGCAATTTGTCCTATAGGGAGAAATGGAAAAAAGCCTTTGAAAGTAAATTTAATTTTCGATTGTAAAAGTTAAAGAAAACTTAATTAAAACTTTTGGGTTGAAAAAAGAGAAAGAAAGATGAGTTCATTGAAAACAAAAAAGCTAAAACGTGCATAAATAAATGAGTTCTTTGAAAATAATTATTGTCCAAAAAACTTGAGTTTGGTTGTCAAAAAAGCTAAAGATCGCATACAGTAACTTTAGAATTACGGATTAATCATTTTTACTAATTTATTTTAAAAGGGCAATCTCATCTTACAAAAGTTTTTCTTCAATCCCAACCAGAAAATCAGGCATGATGCTTTTGCTTTAAAGAGCTGCAAGAACAACAATGCCCATTTCACTATACAAAAAAGAAGCCAAGTTGAACGTGAAAATCAGTGGTTCAATTGAACCACTGATTTTCATGTTTGGTTTATGTGAGATTCAACTCCTTTAAAACAGAAAAATTTCCATTTCGAAAAAACTAAATTTTGAAAGAACGCATCCTTAAACACAGAAGCTTAACCTTCAAATTAAAGAACTCCAAAGAAAAAACAAGTTTCTTTGTTCTAACATTTTTCTAATCAATTATCAAAAAGTAATTGTTTTCTTTCATTTTACAAAACTAATCAATCAATCAAAAACTGTTTCAGAAAAAACAGAAATGTTCTCTTTTTCCCTCCAAAAAAATAAAAAACTTGCCTTTTTTGTCGAACAACAAAGAAATCTTTATTCTTATTTTTATCGGATCCTCGAATGCAATCTCCTTTTGTTTCGAAATGACTTTCATCAATTTTTAGGATTCTCTGTGGACCATCATCAATATAAAATTCTCCGGTAATTGGAAAGCGGCATGGAAATGTTGAATTTTTGATTGAAAATAATACAGATTTCTGCTTTGCTGTTGCGGCTGCTGCACTTAACCCATTTGAAATAAAAATACAAATAATAAAATAAAGGATAAATTGAAGGTAAAAATTTAAATATCTCATTTTTGTTTATCCCATAATATTACTTTTTTGTAGATTTAATTACGAAACCATTATACAGAAAAATTAATTACTTTTTAAAAATCAAATTTGAACGTTTTTAGAATTCAATTTTTTATTGAAGGAGAAAAAAGTTGAAGAAAAACAACAAATTGAGCAATGAATAATTGAAACAAAAAAGAAAGGGTTAAAGTAATATAGTAAATGATGATGATGAGATGATGATGATTAAAACTACGGCGAAGAAGGAAAAGAAGAAATTGTTTTTGGAAATAAAAATGAGACACACGCGTCGAAAGAATTTTTTCTTCTTCTAAAAATTTTTAGGGGGAGTTCATTTTCTTTCTTTTTATTTTCTTTTTCCCATTTTTGGTAGAAGAAGAAGAATCAATGTCAATTTTAACTGCTGCTGCTCATTTTTTTCTCAACTTGTTGTCGCCGGGTTTTTTTGTCTTCGGGGGTTTCTTCTTCTTTTTTGCCATAAACATTTTTGAAGACATCAAATTGAAGTCTTTTAATTTGTGACTGACTGTTTTTCAGTAAACATGCAAATCTAATTTATCTGTTTTTTGAAAATTTGCATAGTCTAGAAATTTTGGTTGTTTGCTCATGGCAGCTGCTTTCAACATCAAAACTTATTGCTTGAATTTTATGCCTAAATTAAAGTGCCATTTTTCATTAAATCCATTTTTATTGTAAACTTCACAAAAAAATATTTGTAACAATTTTTAAACAACTTTAACATTTTTAATTTTGTGCTTGTTCATTATTTTGTTGAGGTTGTGCCGGTTCCACTCGATTATTCCTGCTTCTTCCATTTCCATTAAAATGTCGAATTTGATTTGGCGAAAAACTCATCAAATCTGTTGGAATGTACGAAACTGATGCAACCTTGTTCAGGCATAAATTTGTTTTTACAAAATTGAAACATGCATTACGGTATTGACTGATTACAAAAATTGTCGTTAAAGGATTTGCCACTGGAATACATGAATAAAAAAATGATAAGGATTGTCCAACCCCGGGGATATTTGCTTTTGCCACACCCATTGTTAAAGCAATTCCAATTGGAATTATGCAAATTACTGTGGGAACTATTGCCTAAAATGAATTAATAAGATAAAAATGGGGATATATGAAATCCCAAACCTGTGCAATTAAAGTAAAAGTCATTTGTTTTTGAAGTTTAAAAGTATTGACCGACATTTTATTTTTCATAATTGAAAGTTTTTTGTATATTTTACAATTGGTATAAAATATGATACTGTAAGATGTAATTACCAAAAAATAGGAATATCCAAATTGAAATTTTAACTCCAAAGATCGAATATCTGCAACAACAAAATTTGGGACTCCCGCGTAATAGAAAGAATCTTCGGCAAGCAATTTCGTAAGAAATTCCCTTGATTCTGGTTTATATGAAAATACAAGAATATCGGTTACGGTATAAATAATTGCTAAAATAGTTGGAAATGCAAGAATTCCAAAATATTGTAAAAGTGAAAGTTTTCGTTCATGAACAATTAAAAAATATCGATATATGAATTGAACAGGAATTGAAGTAAGGCAATAAAAAAGTGAGAAAACCCAAAAATGAATTAGAATATTATTCCATGGAGTTGGGATATTCGTGAAGAATCCCGTGCACATCATATAAAAGTAGCCGTTTTTGAAATCAACTTGCTAAAAGTTATTAAGTAAAATTCGGTCAAAGCGGTAATAAATATACAAAATTGCAAATTAATCATGTTTTGGTCCTTCATGAATTCCAAGATATTATAAATTTGCATATTACCATGTCATGTGCCGGATTCAAAGTACAAATTGTTAAATTAGTTTTGCTTGATTTAACAATTTAACTTTTAAATTTTAAAAATTTGCATAAAATAATTTTTAAAAAAGTAAACGAACCGCTTTAACGGCAAATCCAACAATATTGTACAAAACATCGACCAAACAATTTTGAATTAAAACAGGCCGATATTCGTGCATTCTTAAACTCGTTTTTGTAATTATCAAATACAGTAATAACGAGTTTAGCAATAATCCAACAGCCGAATTAAATGTATCAAAAATTTCAATCCAAAACCGAAAATCCACAATCGGTAATGTCGTTGTCATTTCTTGTAAAATGTTGTTGAAATAGTTTTAAAAACTAAGCCTAATTTTAAGAAGCTTAAACGAATTTTATAAAAAAAACAAGTTGTTATTCAATTTTGGGTGTATTTCTTTTGTAAAAATAAAAACATGTTACCAGAATCAAAGGTTCAAATGACAATTTAATTGTCTTAATATTTTAGAACAAATTCAAAATGTTTTTTATTAATTTAATTCAATGGTATTAAATATTAAACAATGTTAAAAAAATAAATTAAATAAAGTTAAATAAATTTTATGCTTAAAAAGAAGGAAGAAAAAATGATACATTTTATAGTATCATTTTTACTTTTAATAATCGCTGCCTTTGTTTATGTCATCCCTGAGGGGAAAGAAAAAAAAGATGTATTCTCGTTAATTCTTCTGTTAGCGTCGCTTTGGAACTTGAAAATACGAAATGAGAGAAGTTTTTTGAGTTTTCCAAGAAGAAAAACATACATAAAAAAGCTATCTTTGAAAATTTTTTACGAAATAACATATTTAATTTTTATCAATCCAGCCCACGAACCCTTTGAGACATATAAAAGTACTGTAACGAAAATTTTGTTAATTGGCAAAGTCCTTAGGGGACACAACCTTGAAATACATGTTTTATTTTGTATCACGTAAATTTCAAAATTTTTTGTTTTACACTTCTGAGAATGAAAAGAGCTTTTCACATTTTATAATTTTATTTAATTTAAACACATGAATTAATTTAAGGGTTTAAAAAAATTGAAGTTGAGCAGTATAAAAAATTTATAAATTTAAATTTTATTTAAAGCATGACAAATTCGTTCATAAAATATCTGGAAGGGATTTAGATGATCTTGGAAGAGATCTTTGAATCTTTGAAGTTCCAGCTTGATTTTCTTCAATCTTTTTATTTAACTTTTTCACAATTTTTTCATCAGGAATTATTTCATCAAATCCTCGATTCCAACTGTATGATCTTGAAACTGGCCTGTAACTGGTTGCATTTTTTGTTGTAATTTTGCAAAATTTTGGATCAATATTTAAACATCCATCTTCTTTTGGAAAATAGCAAGCGAAGCTCACATGATCCCACGTATCCCAAGACGGATCACGATTACGTGGGATCGGACCTGATGGACTCCAGCCAGTTGTTGTTGATCGAACTTTCCAAATAAAACTTTTATCATCTTTCATCCTTCGAAAAGTTTCAGTTTCATTTTCAATTACAGAAAATTCTCGAACTTTTCCATTCTTTTTAAAAAAGATTTTATCACTAAAAATGTAATATAAAATTAGTGTTGTAATTAAATGGTTAAAAATTACCCCTTGCAGCAGATCAAAATGGCATACATAATTTCTCTTCGATACATAAATGTCCCAAAATATTTCAATTCTATTTGGGAACGATTATTCCCTCGACTTTTTGCATATTCATCCAAAATATTAGTCCAACTAATAACAAATCCAATTGGACCACATAAACTTCGACCATTGAAAGCGGGGGATTTACAAAAATGTTCCTTGAATTCAGAGCCCATTTCATCTTTTTTAATATCTTTATCCCAATTTTCCGGAGGAAGAGGAGACCACCAAGACAGATATTTAAATGTTTGATCGTAATCACGACTTGGCTTCCATTGACCAGTTTTAAAGCAAAAAATACCACGTTTTTCAAAACCAATCTTTTCAGCGACATCATTTTCAGTCCAATGAACGACATGGGTACAATTAAGTTCAAATGGAAGCTTTTCAGATTCCCCCAAATAATGGTAACGATCAGTTAACATTAATCCATTACAAAATCTTTGACCATCATGTTTATTGTACACTATTTTGGAATCCATTTTAAATTAAATTTTTAAAAAAATTTTCTGCAAATATTTTCTTGGCTCTCAATAAAACTTGGTAATGGTAATGGTAATGACTTGGTAATGGTTTTAAAATTTTATAAAAAACCCGAACTTTGCCTTTCGCCTGCGCGAAAGACTTTCGTTCTAACCACTAAGCCATAGCAGAACGAAAGAAACGTTTTAAAAAAAGTATTTAAGCTTTTGCAATAAAAAAACAAAAGAAAAGATTTGTAATAATCTCTAAGAGAAAATATTGACCTAGATAACAAAAGAAAGCTTTCCAAATTTGCAAGAGCTTAAGTAACATTTTTAAAACGTTTCTTTCGTTCTGCTATGGCTTAGTGGTTAGAACGAAAGTCTTTCGCGCAAGCGAAAGGCAAAGTTCGGGTTTTTTATAAAATTTTAAAACCATTACCAAGTCATTACCATTACCATTACCAAGTTTTATTGAGAGCCTATTTTCTTAAATTGTTACACAATTTAAGAAAAAATATATAACAATTTTCAAAAAGATAAACAAAATGCAAATAAAATTATTTAAATTTTTTATCTCGGTTGACACGAAGTTAAAAAATCTGAAACCGTCAGCAAAAAAAGTTTGTTCTAAAAAATAATCGATGATAGCTTTTCAATCAGATACGAAAAAGCCTTGAAATAAATGCAATGATTCATTCCGAAAGCCCTTTGCTCAAAATGTATTTTTATAAACTTCTTTTTAAAGACTGAGATTGTATCTTTTTGTGCTCTTTTCAAAGTTGTAAAGTTCAGTATTCAGTATTCTTTTAATTTAGTGTTTTGCAGTAATGTTTCAATATTCTAAATTTTTTCAAATGTAAATGTAATCATAACAGTAGCAATTGAGATATCAAAAATCCTAACATTTTTGAACGGAAAATGTCTGCTGTTTCACTTTTTTTTAATCAAAAAAAATTTGATCATAGAATATTTATGTTAGACAATAGAGAGACAGTCAAGCAAGATACAAAAATCATCTGCTTCCTTTTTTTACAATTTGATTCACTTTCTTTTTTCCGTTTTTTATCTCGCTCTTTTTCTTTTTAGGCTGCAAAAATTATTGAATCTTTCAATCAAGTTTTAAATATACTTTTTATTTCGTCAGACAAGGTTTATCGTTTTTCTTGCAAAATGAAACTATTTTTGCTGCACATTTTTAAAAGTCAAAAGTGGGCGGCATGTTTCACTTTTTCAAAATACAAATTTGACAATTTTCTTTTTTGACAATTTAGGAATTTTTTAAGGACTAGCATGGCATCAACAATTGATATTTGAACTATAGAAAAAATGAAAGGAAAGAGAGAAAACCAAATTAACAGCAAATTTGGGATGACATTTATTCATTTTATATTTGATGGGAATCTGTCAGATATGCCAAATATTTTATCATGAATTGATATTTGTTTTTGTTGATAAATTAGTTTAAAAAATTAATTAATTTATATTTGTGTGTGGTTACATAGTAGTAGATTATTATTATTAACAATTAATTTTACAGAATATCAAAAAAGTTAGAAAAAGGTTGTTGAAGAAGAAGGATTGTCGGGTTGGGTTGGTTGACAGATGAGATGGAATGAAACGAGAGAGGTTTCAAATTGCATCATCTTAACGTTGACATTTTTTTTTATCCGGTGCGAGTAAGTTGCCGAAGATTAAGTGCCCGTGTAAGGGGATATGATGGCGCATTTTCATTTATTCTTTTCGCAATCGCAGAAATGTCATATACCTTAAAAAAAGAAAGATCAAAGAATGTCGATGTTTTATTTTTAGGATTTTATGAAAAAGATTTAAAAAGAATGTGTGTGAATTGGAGTTATTTTAAGAAAAATCCCATTTTTAAAAAAAGCATTTTTTAAAAAAGCATCAAAAGAAGAAAAATGTTTGCTAATGAATGACCATTCAAAGAAAGTTTCAAATGTTGTCATTATTACATTTTT
Organism: Panagrolaimus sp. LJ2414; assembly: GCA_024447195.1. Lineage (NCBI taxonomy): Eukaryota > Metazoa > Nematoda > Chromadorea > Rhabditida > Panagrolaimidae > Panagrolaimus > Panagrolaimus sp. LJ2414. Next base: position 2,023,225 of record JAMRXY010000004.1, on the reverse strand, counting down.
GTGAGAAAAAAAACAAAATCCGTTTTAAAGCTTTTAAAAAATTGTTGGTACTGGGAAAAATTGTTTTCTAAAAGGATTTTTTGAAAAAAAAGAGTGCAAATTTGTGCAAAAATGTGTCAATTTTGGATTAAATTTGAAACTGCAAAGTTCAAAAAAAGTATTTTGGTATTCATGAAATTTGTTCAGAATCTTTGAAAAACACTTATCGAAAAGGGAAGCAAAATCTTAAAAAATTTGAATACGGTAGCTTTTAGCTTTGCTTCAGTTGCTGCATAAAATTTGTTTTATTTAGTTACTGTAGCATTGGTCATATCCCAATGCCCTCAGGGGTTAAAATAAATGTTACAGTAACTTACAGGTTGTTTATGACTATCTTCGATATGTGAAGCATATCGAATCATTTCTGGATCATCAAAAGAATATAAAAGCTGCTTTTCTAAATCTAACCAATAAACAGGTGATGCAACAATTAAAGTTGAAGTAAGCATAATACAAAGTAACGTTACAGTAATCAAGGAAGATGTAGTTGTTGAAACACTCATATTTAAATTGGACAGAGTTAAGAGAAAAGAAGAAGATGGGGCCCTGAAAAAATATTTTATGTATGACAAAGAATCAGAATGCCAAAAAAGTGATAAATCTCGAAATCTTTTATAACCAAAAAAATTCGCGCCAAAACAGAAAAATGTTTCCTTAATAATCAAATTTTGGGAGGATTTAAAAGGATTTTGGAATGGCTACAATGACAAAGAAAAAATTGTTCAAACTGATTATCTTTAAAAACATTGTCGCCATGCCTTGAGGGCAAAAAAGCATCAACCAAGGATCGAATATCTTTTTTCCCTTCAATTTTTGTGCCTTCTAAATTTCATTTTCAAGGCGGAACTTCTTATTTGCCTTTTTTAATAAATATTTTTTTGTTAAATAATAAAAAATGACGTTCAAAGAAAAGGCAAAAAAAAACACAGTAAGTAAAATAACACTTTTTTTAAAGAAAAATGAAATGTTTTTTTTAATTTTACAAAGGGAAAAAAGTGTGGTGTGGAAAAGAAAGAACTTAGATCCACCCTCAAAGGATACAAATTTAGCCGGATAAAGAAAAAAGAAAAAAAGTGTCAACGTCAAAATGTGTGTGAGAAACAATTTTGTTAAATTGCAAAGTAACTGAAAAAACACAAAATTTTTGTTTGTATGGTACTTTTTTTGGGCTCAATGTGATCAATGTTTTGTAGAAGGCGTTTTTGGAAGTAGGAGGCACAACAAAAATTTTGTAAATGTCAAAATATTAATCAGGAACTAAATAAACACGTTGTTATTTTTATTCAAATTTGGGGAATCAAGAAATCACAAGCAATTTCGTTAGGTAATCCCATTGTAACGGATATAACGTGACAAAATTCCACAAAATACAACATTTTTGAATCAAAGGGATCGTAAAGTAAAAAAGAACATAGCTGCTACGACTATATTGTGTCGTCACAAACTTATCAGACAATAAAATTACAGCTGACAAAACCAAAACATCTCATTCAACAACAGATTTTAAAAATTTTTAGGAACTTCAAAATCGAAACTTTGTTTTTTTTTAATTTGAAGCAAGAGTCCATAAAATAAATGTTGATGCTCGAAACTGGCCCTCCACAAAAATAAATGTCCACTGGGACATTTAATAAATGGCCATATATTTTTTTCAGAGTCCTATAAAAAGGCTATTTTCTTTTTAATGTGGCCAAATTTTTTTTTTGATGAAGCAACATTTAATGAGCCAATTTAAAGGCATTATTAAATTTTATGTGCCATATTTTTTTCTCAAAAACAACCTTTTTTGGCGGCAAAAGTACTTTCAGCGAATTCCAAATATCCCAGATTCCAAAAAAATAATAAAAAAGCCAAAATTCAAATAAATGTGTGAAACCCGGATTTTTGATGGCCACAAAAAAAGAAGAAGCCGATTTTCAAATTTTCTTAAATAATTTACTTTTTTAAAAACAATGGAAAGTCATTATTAAAAAATGGGTTTGTTTTAAATAATAATGAAATAAGGAAGGCATAAATAAATAAATACTTAATTATTACAACCGCCTACTACCATCTCTATCTAACATAGATATCATATTTTTTCTATGTTTCCTTTATTTTTTCCTCTTCATAATTCTGCAAAAACAAAAAAATATAACAAATTTTTTTAATTTATCAAAAACAATAATTATAATAATTTTTTCACATTTTTGTAAACAACAAAAAAAAATGCAAAAAATATGACATTTTAAAAAAAACAGGTGAAACGGATTCTTATAAAAATATTACGGTAATCAAAAAATATGCATGCATAAAAAATTACATTTTTTTACATTTTTTGTGGTACAAAAATAACCAAAATTCTTCATATCCGAGTACAAATATTTTTTTTAAATTATCTAAAAACGGCAGGCAAAAAATATGTTATAAAAAATGTGAAATTTAAAACTTTTTTTATAAAAAAAACGAATGACGCTAATTTGTTGGATAACGGAAATCCGTAATCCTTTTTTTTAAATGAGAAGACAAAAATGTTTTTAAAGTTATGCATGTTATAAAAGTTTAATATTAGTAATAAAAAGCATGACAACAAAATATCAGACAGGATGAGAAATTCATTATTTCAGGAAGTCTTATATTTAGAATACAGTATCTTTCTACTACAGTATCCAAAAGTGTGACAAATTTATGCAAAAACTGTTAGCAAAAATCATATACTTTGTGGTAGCTAAAATTTGAGTTTTAAACTTTTTGTACTCCTCTTTTTTGTATTTTTGCACTTACAAAGTGACAACAAAAATTACGGTACTTAAATACAATGTTACTCCAACATTTTGTAAACCAAATTCTCAAAATCTGATTTATACTTCCATTTTTGTGAAATTTAAACCTCGCGTTTTAATGCTTCAAACTGCCGCAAAAAAACTATCCTTTCTATATAGATATGATTTGAAAAGGGGAGAAAAAAATTAAAAGGACAATACGAAATTATTTTGTCTAAAACACCTACTTAAAATTTAAAGTTTTGTCATGCAATTTTGAAAAGGATTAAAGATAAAAAATATTTTATCCATGTTTTTCCAAAGTTTATTGCTGCTTCTTTTATATCCCATTTTTTGAAACACCTTTTTTTATGTGCAATCATTGCAGGAAATGACGCAAGAAAAACACACACACTTTTTCAAAACATTCAAAGATAAAATATGCGAGATTTAAAAATAAGCTTTTTATGGATATTTCTTAGACAGAGATTAAAGTGATTCAAAAAGGCTTAAAACTTTATGTAATCATCATGTAAAAGTTTATTAGATTAGATGTAATAGAGGGAAAGATTACGGTATCATTTGAATCACCGGAAGCATAATTTCAAATGCGGAGGCTTTACAGACAAAGTTATATGTAAAATATTTGTTAATTAAAATTTTCGTCATAATTTTTTTATTTTAAGCATATGATTTGGATTATAATTACAGTATCTTATTACTAACAAATCAAGAAAATAAATTTTTGGATATTTATGCTATAAAAAGCCATTGTCAATAATGGCATAAAATTTTTCAGTTTAATATTTGGACTTTGATGAGTAACTAAAATTTTAGTTCCTTTTTTGTTATTTTGTCTTTCAATTGTTTTTCTTCTGCAAATGACATAATCATAAATTTTAAAGTCTTTAAAAAAACAACTTCTAAATATTTTAATTGCAACCCATATATTTTATATAATTAATTTTTAGGAGGAAGAAAATATTGTTTATTTTTTCCAAATATTTTACAACATAAACACCTCCGCCCACATTTTTCCACGTCTTTTTCGTTACCCAAAAAAGGTGTCATAAACATATTACATAATTTTTTGTCAAAGCCAAAGATTCTCAGGATGTTGTAATTCAATGAATGTGTTTTTTTAATGAAATGTAGCTTCATTCATTTCAGAGCAAATTTGCTTACGTCTTTTTTTCTTCAAAGAAAAAAAGAATTGCATGAAAAAAATATTTAATGAATAATAATAACAATAAATATTACAGTAATCTTCTGGTTGTACTTTAAAAGTTTATTTTACAAAATAAAACAACGTATTACAAATTTTATTTTAACAAAGCATTTCTTTCTTTCTTGGTGGAATTACAGGTGGTTCTGGAAGTGGAATTGTTGGAGGTGGAGTTGAATAAGTTTCAACTGGAAGTGGATTTGAACTTCTACAAAAAAAGAGGATTACTGTAACACAAATACAAAGATATTAAACTAACCGCTTTGGTGGAATTGGTGGAGCTGGACCAGTTTGTTCTTCTTTTTCACTTTCATTTTCAGAATTTATTGCATTTGTTGCAGCAGCACCATTCACTTTTACAGGCTTATAAGTTTCAATAATAATTTTTTCACTTCCTTTTATTTCACATCGACACCATGGACATGTTGATCCCCCTTCAACGGATTCCTTCCAACTATTCAAACATGGACGACAAAGTAAATGTCCACATGGCTCCAACTTGACATCTTTATCCCGTTCATCACAAATTTTACACATTTCAAATGTTGTACCCATTTCACAGTAAATTTGATATTGTTCAGATGTAACTTTTACACGATCTTCGGTTTTACTTTTCTCCAACATATGACTTAAATTAACATGCGTATCTTTTCCCATTGGATAAACATAACTAAAAAATATACAGATATTAAATTTTTTAAATATAACCTACAGTAATCAGAAATAAGTTTACAGTAGATTTACACCTCTAATTAAACGTACAGTGCTCCACAAAAATATAGGACCACCTAAAATATGCTGATTCTGAAAATTCCAGAAGCCGAATCGTTCCGATTGTTTCAGATTCGGATTCAGCATGTTCGAAAACCTATAAATACAGGAAATTGTGCCAAACTTTGAAAGGGTGCCAATTTTTTCCATAAAATGCCAAAAACTGCTTCCACAAAAATATAGGACACCCCTTGGGAAATTTGCATACGATAAGTTTCGAGGAAACCAACTATCAGACGTTATTTAGCATGCTTATGTTAGCTCATTTGTGAAAAAAATAACAGAAAATATTCATTGGCACCGATTTGCCGCCAACTTGAAAATACGGCATTTAGTGTATTTTGGCGATTTTTACATGTCTGTAAAATGTGTAACAGTTAGTTTTAGGAGATACCACATATGCCATTTTATAGGCCTTATCAAACTTAACATGTCCATAAAGTTTCATAGTTCCATCTTAAAAACACACTTCAAATCTGAATTTCAAAAATCTGATTTTTCGTATTTTTTCAACATTTTTCTGAAAAAATTCAAAATCTTGCATTTTTTCGGATTTTTGAAATTTTAGTTTGAGACACGTGTTAAAGATTGAGCTATGAAACCGTGGGGACATCTTATGTTTGATAAGGCCTATAAAATGGCATATGTGGTATCTCCTAAAACTAACTGTTACACATTTTACAGACATGTAAAAATCGCCAAAATACACTAAATGCCGTATTTTCAAGTTGGCGGCAAATCGGTGCCAATGAATATTTTCTGTTATTTTTTTCACAAATGAGCTAACATAAGCATGCTAAATAACGTCTGATAGTTGGTTTCCTCGAAACTTATCGTATGCAAATTTTCCAAGGGGTGTCCTATATTTTTGTGGAAGCAGTTTTTGGCATTTTATGGAAAAAATTGGCACCCTTTCAAAGTTTGGCACAATTTCCTGTATTTATAGGTTTTCGAACATGCTGAATCCGAATCTGAAACAATCAGAACGATTCGGCTTCTGGAATTTTCAGAATCAGCTTATTTTAGGTGGTCCTATATTTTTGTGGAGCACTGTATACATCTACCGTATTCTCAATGTTAAAAAAATGAAAAACTTACAATCCATCTTTGTACCCATCGACTAAGCTTTGAATAAGAGATTTATTTTGTGGAATTGTTTGATAAATTTTGTGATCTTTTGCAACATATCCAATTGCCCATTGCCCCAGCCGAGTACATGATAGCCGAAAAACATATGATCCAGGCTTTTTCGTAAATCGTTGAAGTTTTCTTTTCACTTCTTCATATGTTATAAAAGACATATATGCTGGATGAGTCACAGCTAAGCACTCCCAATTTTGGATCAATGTTGCCCAAGGATGAAATAACCTAAAAATAAATCATAGAGACCAGATGTGGGCGAATGAATCATTTGTAAAAAAAAAGAAAATGAAATCAAAAAATGAAGCACATACCTTGTAAAAACATCAAATTCAAAATTTGAAATATAATTATTCTTTGTTAAATCAATTGTTTGAAGTAAGGCAGAAGTTTGAACACCAATACAAATTTTATGAACTTTTCCAAATTCAGCTCTGAATTCTTCCCAAGGCACAATTGTTCTGAAAATCAAAGAATAGTTACATCAATATATCCATCAACAACCAAGTCATTTTGAGGCATAAATTTTCGGGGACATTGTCCACAAATATATCCTCCAAAATGGCTAAGCAAAATCAATCAACGAACCTATCACTAAAATGTTCAGACCAAAAATTTGCAGCATCTTTCTTTGTAATTCTGAATTTTTTACCCGAAAATTCGCCATCAGGAAATTGAGATTTTAATTCATATAACATATGTGAGAATACCAGTGATTGCAAGGTTAAAGAACTTCTCGAAGAGCTATCTTCAATGAATATATCAATATTACGAAATAATCGATGAGTCTAAAACAAGAAGTATAAATAAAAGTAGATTGCAAATCAATCAATATATAAAAAATGCTAAAACTTACATCTTTACATTTGGAATATAAATTATTAATAAAAATTTTAAGATATTCATTTGTTTGTAAGGAATCTGGATTCTTTGCGAAAATTTGTGAAAGGAGTTGTGACATGGATGGCAAAATTTCTAATATAAATGGTGGAGAAGATTTAAGATTAAGACGTGGCTGTTGACATGCTCGAATTACTGCTTCCATTTGTTTATAAGTTTTTTCCAGCATCTTTCGATCCTGTAACATTGATAATGTGGAACTTGAAGAGGGATACATTTTCGTCGAAGAGGGGGGGAAAGAAGAAGATGAATTGATTGATAAACCTTTGGGTAAATCAACGATCTTCTCACTCCCCTTTGATGAAAATGTTTATTAAAGATTTCTAAACTTGTTCAACACAAGCAAACAGCAATACAAAAAAGAGAGCCAAAATTTTATCGTGTTAAGAAAAATTTCGCATTTTTTGTTTCCTTATTCAGGAAGCAGAAAAAGTCAAGCATAGACTGACTTTTTCGTCTAAAGAAAAAAAGAGTCTACGGGTCTATGCAGACTAAAAGTCTATTTTTTTTGAAGTCTATTTTCCAAAAAATAGACCCCCTGACCAAAACTGAGTCACATATTGCCAAACATGATTTACAGCAAAGATTTTTGCTATTTTTTCTCTATGTTTTTTTCAAAGTATATTTTACAAGATAGATTGTATCTGATACAATAGTACTTTATCTTAAATTTTTTATTCTTTTTATTTACAAAAATGACAGATGAAGAAGAGGATGTTTTGCGATTACAAACAACACAAAATTTATGCAATTTGAGTGAAACTTTAAGTCCGACACCAAGGAAATCTTTGACCAATAAAGATAAACAAGAAATTGTTCGAAAATGGAAATCTGGTGTAATCAAATCAAAGCCAACATTAAAAGGAAATTACGCGCAAATATTGGAAGGTGATACAGTTGTTGGCCATATATGTGTTCATTGTGAAAAATTTTTCATTGGAAAAATAGGTGGATCTCAACGTCAACATGCATGTGAAAAGCCGCCTCCTGTATTTTCATCAGCTCAAAAAGAAATTGCTAAGAAAGCTTGCTTAACAATGATAAAGACTGATTTAAATGCGTTTGCTATTGTGCAGAAACCAGGATTCTTAGAATATACGAAAAGTATGTTACGACTTGGGTATGTTTTATGTTACGTCTTTTACGGTAATAATGATTCTATTTATTTCAGCGCAGAACTTGGAGTCCAAGATGTTCAAAATCTTGCAAGTGAGGATCTCAAAAATCTTCTTCCTCATCCAACCACATTATCAAATCATATAAATATTTTGTCGACAAGAAAGGTGCAATTATATGCTATTTTAAAACGAAAAGGTGTTGATTCAGGATTTTCATTATTAGTTGATGGAACTTCAAAAAGTTATCATTATACGGGTTTAACTATGGCATTTATTGATGATGATTGGTAAAGATATTTGAGTAGTAATAAATTTTATTTAATAATATTTTCATAATTTTAGGATTTGTCAAACAGTTTTATGTGATTTAATATCTGGACATGGTAAAGGAGAAGCAGCAGCAGCTTACACTTCTGAAAAAGCTAAAGAATTTTTAAACAGTTTTGGCATGGATGCTGTATATCCAAGTTATTTGAAATTGGTTGAAGGAAAACAAGATTTGATTACCATATACAATGCTCTATATCCCACAAATTCTGTCCTTCGATCGTTAGAAGTAAGTTTTTCATTACTTTTCTTTCAATTAAAACTTGTTTTAAGGCTGATAAAGATCCAACTCTGCATCTGGTAGTTCCTGCTTTTGCAAGACTTTTTGAAATATGGAGTGAACGAGAAGATGAAACAAATGATATTGAATATTCCTTAAAGACAGCTGCATTATTAGCCTTGCAAGAAAAGGTTCCATTGCTTCACGATTATCACTATTTTGCAGTACTTCTGGACCCGAATGCAAAGTCAAATATTAATAAATTTATCATTCCCGACAGAGATGGGAAAAAGCGTATGGTTGAAGAAGTTCGTATAAACTAATTTTATATTCTGATTAATGTAATTTTTATTTTAGTTGATTCCAAAATTTCGACTAGCTGTTAAAGAATATGTTATTCAAACTCGGAAGTATCGACCACATCCAACAACAATTTCATCATCGAATCCATTTGCTCATCTTGTAAGTATTCAAGAAGATTCTCCTGATGTTATTTTAAATGCTGAAATTGATAAATATTTACTTGATCAAGAAAAGTACGAATCTTCTATTCTTAAATATTGGAAAAAAGCATCTATTCAATACCCTTATCTTTCGAGTTTTTCAAAAATGATTTTGAGTATTCCTGCTTCATCATGCCCACTTGAACGATCTTTTAGCGTTCTTAATAAAGTAGACTGTAAAGAACGTCCGCAGCTTAATCAAGAAACAATTTCTAATATTGTTGTTTGCAACGCAATGGAACGTTTTATGCCTGGTATCACTGTTAAATTATAATTGATTTTGTTTTTGTCTTTAAATTGTGTTTAATATGTTGAAGATCAATAAAAACGTTTTTTTTATGAAAAAAATTTAACGCAAAATACATTAGTTTCCACATTTCTCCTTTTCTGTAAAAAAGGTCTATTTTTAAAGCCATAGACTCCTTGGCAAAACGTGTTTCTATGTAAATAGACCGAAAGGTCTATGTAGACTTTTTCTGCTTCCTGTCCTTATTTGTTGCTGCCGAATGGACAAAGATTACGGTTACCAGATCATCTGATTCAGATGAAAGGTTTTTAAAATTTGTGTTTTATATTTTTAAAACTTTAACAAATAAAAATGCACCAAAGTATAAATTTTTTTGCTGGAGAAATCACTTTAACAAAAAAAACTTAAAATACAAATGCTTGAAATCTTTTAAATACATAAAAGTTTTAAAACGCATAAAAATTTAATACAGTAATGCTCAAAAAGTTCGTCATGTTTGCATTTTTTAAAAATATAGTTTTTTAAACAAATGCCGTACAAAGTGATGTAAACCAATTTTGATTTGAAGATTTTGATAATTTAATGAAAAACTAAAACCGAAAAATTAAGAAAATTCTATTGCTACTGTATCATTTAAAATTTATCCCTCGATATTGGAACTTTTGTTACCGTTTATTTTAAGTTATTTTTAGTTTTATAAAAATTTTTTCATCAGATTTACTTTTTTTGATTGTATCTTTCAAAAACGAAAAAAGGGCTTACATCTTGATTACTGACAACTGGAACTGACGAAACTTTTACAGAGGAATCAGCCGATTGCGTGGAAGCCCATTCTAAAATACTTGAAGCAACATTTGCTTGCCCGCCAACCATATTATGTATTCGAGTCATCCATGTTGAAGCAAATCCACTCATTTCAATTTCAGATACGTGAAATAAATAATAATTTAAATTCTAATAATAATACCACTAAATAATTTATTAACAAAAATAATAATGAATATTGCAACGTCGTCGTGATTGTTGTTGGTGTAGGTGGAGGTTTTGTTGCTGTTGAGTCATTCAAAAAAAAATATAAATTTTGTTCTTTTCTCAAAATTTTGAAAATTTTAGTCAGCTCTTTTTTCTTTTCCCGATCGTCGAATTTTTTTCCCAACACAGCAGCAGCAGCAACAATCACCAAAAAATATATTTATCAAAAATCAGTTGATTGAAAAAAATTTTTAGTGGTAGAAAAAAATACAAAAAATATCGTTGATTCAACAATGGCAAAGACAACAACGATGTCGTCAACGACGATGGATTGAACAAAAAAAATAATATAAAAAAGGAACCAAAAACGATGGCTGAAAAAAATAAATGTGTGTTATTCAATTTTTTCTTTTTCTATATATTTTTTTGACACAATAAATGCATATACGTCTATATCTATCTATCTCTATAATATATAGATGTACAACTTGACAGACAAACATAACACGGGAGAAAGAAAGGAAAGAAAAGAGATTGGCGAAATACTTGCTGTTCCTCCTGTTATATTTTTTTTGATGGGGAACGACTAACCTTTCTCAATTCATTCATTCTTCCTTCTACTTTCCACTACTACCACCAATATAACTCAGATGTAGATGATTTTGATGATGACGCGGTTGATTTTTTCTTTCTTGTGTTGCGAGAGATATACATATTTTAGAGCGGCGCGCAAATGAAAGAAAAGGAACTACAACAAAAAGACGACGTGCTTATGATTGTAGTAATGATTTTTATATACGTTGTCACATTTTCTTGTAACGTTTTGTGTATTACAACAAAAGTTAAAACTGTTTAAATGTAAGTTAAAATTTAATTTAATTGTCATTGAATTAAAGATAACTTTTACCGAATAATGCTACCGTAATCCCTTCGTTTTCTTCAAAGATTACTGTAAGATAAACTTAAATAAATGTTTCTTTTATTTTCTTAGGTTACTGTAACTACAGTACTCAGCTATATTTTTTTTTATTGTAAACACCTAAAAATATTGGTATGTTAAATTTTTGATATAATTTTGATACTTTGAAAATAAATCAAAAATAAGGCAAATTGCGACACATCCGGAATAATCCATAGGTCGCGGAATCCAGTATTTTAAGCTTTTACATGATATTTCAGCATCTACTAAACGTTTTAGAAACAATAACACGTTTTATACTACAAGCCACAACAAGTTTTTGCGATTTTTAGTTGAATGTTTCATGTTGCTAATTTTTGGATTTTCAAATTGGTGGCATATTTCGAAATGATGTCCAAATGTTATGAAACTCGCCCAGAATAGTCTATTAGCATAGTATTTGATAATATAAGTCACCACAAGTCATTTCCTAACCTATTTCGTAACTTATGTGGGTCATATGATGTTGGAGATGTTGAGTCAGCAACTTTGATTTACAGTCTACGAAAAACGGGATGCTGGATTTGGCTGAAACTTTCCACACATAAACTAGACATGTTGGGCAATATTGTGGGATATGTGCTTAAGAAACCAAGCAAAGATTTCATGACGATATCTAAGCTCAAAAATTTAAAAGTGAATTTTGGGCACGATTTCGTCATCGGAAAAACATGTTCTATACACCATTTAATAGCCCATGTTCGACTTAGTATAAGTGCAAAGTATCAATTTTATAACTTCACGCCAAAAAATATGCCGAATTTTTGAATTTTCGGCACATTTGTAACTTTGAATTACTCCTATATGAAAACTACAGACCAGATGAGTCTTATATTTTCAAAATCGTCTATTTACAACCTATTTAGTCGATTCAGTACCAAAAAACCAAAATCTAAAAAATCTTGTGCGCTTCATTTCTGAAAATTGCAAATTTTCTCACAGACTCTCTCTTAATGAACGATTAAAAATGATTCAAATGGAAATATGGGTTTTAAAAAACTGTAAATTTTTTCTGTCTAAGATTACTGTAACTAAATGAACAACTTTAACCTAAAATTCACATTTTTTTTAAAAAAAATCGAAGATTTAAAACTAAAACCGTTAAAATCTTTTTTAATCCAAAAAATCACCGTTTTAAAGTTTAAAGAGGCAAAAATGAAACTTTATCCCAGCTAAAACGAATTTAGCTAAAAAGCTTTAAAATAACACATACTCAAGTTCTAAAATTTCAACCCTCCTCTCAAAAACATAAAAGATACAAACAACAAAAGAATGAATATACTTTACTTACACTTACTTGAAGAAAAAAAGCAAGTTTCGAAAACTCAAAAAAGAAAATGTAACAATTTCCGCATTTGCGGCAGGTAAAAATATTGCACTCCTTAAATTTACTTCAACAATAAATTTCACTCAATCAATTTACAGTCGTTTTTTCTTCTTTGTCTATTTTTCATCAAAAAATATCAGGGACGTTCCTTTATTGAACTTTGTCTTTCTTGACATCAAACTGAATATTCAATTTTTAATCCACACTATCAATAACCCAAAAGGTGTAACCTTTTTTAATCGTATCTCAGCAAAAAAATGAAAGTAAGAAAATACACATTCTTTTTCAATAAATACAAAGTCTAAGGAATGCCCATGCCCGTCAAAAGAAAAAACTGCGAAAAACCAAAAGAAGATTAAAAAACACGACATAGAAATAAGTTGATGATGACAATCTTGAAAAAGAAAGTTTGTCACATGTTTGAAACAATCTTTGCATTGAAATAAAAAATATTTTATAAAAGGCCCCAATAAAATTTCTTCTCGGTTTTTAAATTAGCCGTCTTTTTATACAAACGTCACTTTTTATTTCGAGAATGTAAAAGAAATCAAATATAGATACAGGTAATGAAATTTTCAAATTACATCTATCAATCAGTTTTTGCAAAAAATAAATTTAGCTACTATGAAACCAGTATAATCAGATCATTCACTTTCGGCGTTGGTTGCCACCAAGAATCATAACCATTCGAATGAAAATATTTAAAATATCCATGTAAATTGAAAGTTGTCTGAAAAAATATCAACAATTAATTAAAATGCTTAATTTTTGTAAACAACAGATCAAAAACAAAGAATAATTTTGCTTAGTAGAATACAAATTCTTAAACAAAAGTTTTGGAAAATATAAAAAAATGATTGCGTAATGAAAAGGGCTATCGAAAATTCATGAGATTACGGTAGTTTTTTAAAGAATTGATTATTTGTTGAAGATATCTCAAATCGCCCAATTTAAAAGCAAAATAAAAAATGTTAAAAGCACTTTGATAAATTTAGAATGTGTATACTGTTAAGCAAACTTGTTTATGGAGCTAACATAAAAATGTAAAACTCACGCATTGATGGGATCAAATGATGGAGCAGAAACTTGCATAGGTTGACCATATTCATTATAATAAGTTTGATAGCCAGTATTAGAAGTTAATTCAGCTTTCTTGACTAATCTAAAGAGAAATATAATGATAAAACAGGCGAAAAATTATGTAAAAGCTTACCGTTGAGTGTCATATAATAAAAATGCAGAAAAGAGGATCAAGCCACCGTAAACAACAATGGAAGCAAGACCAGCTCCAAGAACGGAACCAGGTGGAAGGAAGAATGATCCAATATTTGCAACGAAGACAACACCAAGACCCATTGCAAGTGGTCCTCCCATCATAAGGAATTTTTCAGAAGGTGCACACATTGCAGTTGCAGATAATCCACCAACAATTCCAGCAGTATACCAAGCCGCACGCATCATAACTGGGCCACCAAGAAAGATTAAAGGAGCAAGTACAGCACCCATTGCAGCACAATGAACAGCCCAAGCACCATGTTTCATAACCATATTTTCATATGGAATTGAACGGACAACCATTCCAGTACCAACAATAACAGCTAAAGTGGCAATCATAGCAAGAATACCTCCACCACTCATTAAAGATAAAATTGCAGGAGATCGAGCTAAAATTCATGTAATTAAAAAATAAAATACAAATCAAAATTATTTTCATACCTGCAGCCATTCCAGCTCCAGCAGTTAATGCAAGACTACCAGCAAGATAAGCATAAGTATGATGAAGGCGAGATCGTACATATTCTGGCCAAATAGCAGAACGATCCATAGCACTCATGCCTTTCGACATTCCCAAGCCATAATAACATAGCATACCAATACCAAAAACTGATGCACCAGCAACAGCATAAGTTCCTGAAACAACGAAAATTAATACCAAAATAAGATACTGCGGAAGTTATTTACCATAAATAAAGGGTTTGCCAGTGGTAGGGCCAAGTAATCGTTCTCTTAAAGTTGGACCAGCTTTTGTACGCGCATTTAAACCAAATTGTTGAGCGAATCTGCTACCAGTACCACCTGGACCAAATCGTGCTGAACGAGCTGTTGAAGTTGTCAATTGTCGGATACTGCTAAGAAGAGGTCCAGAAATAGGAAAAACACGAGAACATGCAAGTCGTGAAAGTGACATATTTAAATTCGTTAAATACTAAAAAATACAAAATAAATTAGAGAAACACGGATATTAACAAAGCATAAATAAACGATGATGATACTGATACATAAACACGCCAATACTCAATTGTTAAACCTAAATAAAAGTGAGACACCGAATTTATGATAAACAATTTTGTTTTGGTATTACAGTAAACTACGAATTCATACGAACAAATAACCCCAAAAATTATCAAACTTTCAGAGCAAAAGAGATTATTAAAATAGGAAGAGCTTCAAAAGTTTATCGGAAAATAGAATTGTAATTTCTGGATAGCCGTTTTTGAACATAAAAATATGGTTATTTTGTGAAAAAAGATAATACAAAAAGCAAATTGGATGATATTAGTTAATTTTGTAAATCAGTTACACCTGTGATACTTTTAAAAAAACGATGATAGACAGAAATGAAACAATAACACGCTAAAATAATAAAAATTAAAGCAACAAAGATGAAGATTGCGAAAGCAAGTCAACGAAAGAACGACTAAAAAAATTGAAAGTTGCATCAAAACAAAAAAAAGTTTTCTCGTGTTTTCTGTTGCTTTTGGCAAAATGTCTTTCAACAAAAAGTGAACATTAAAAAAATTTTAAAAAAGTTTCTTCAACTTTTTTAAAAATTTCAAAAGTATGTTTTTAGTCCAGAGCTTTTAAACTATTTTTATATTAAGCAGCCAGTTAAGTTTAGGTACAACATTTCGAAATATCACTTGATCAATGTTTCAATATTACAATGAAACATATTGAATACTTTCAGGACTTTGTGAGTTTTTTGTCATTATTTTTTTGTTTGATCTTTTTTTGCAGTCTCTTTCAATTGCAATTGAAAATTATAACTTAAAGAAATTTTTTAAAAAATCCTTGCTTTACTTACTATGCACATTGGTAATGATCTTTTACAGTTAAATTAAAAATAATTTGTTAAAGAAAAATAACAAAAAAAGAACATGAATTTTTCGAGTAATCAGTTCTACAATACAAAATCACTTGAAGACGTTGATTGACTAAAGTAAAATAAAAACAACAAAAAAACATGAAACTATGGCCATAGGTAAATTGACCTTGGATGAGAAAACTACTATGCATTTTAATTTTTGCTCAAAAGAAATTATTGTGATAGTTACAGTAGTTTTTAAATCTGATGCAAAAAAAAAGAAAATTTTTTTGTTATTATGTTATTCTATTTCATTTCGAGCTTCAACAAGTTCTTTGACTTTCTTATCTTCATCAGCAAACTTTTCGGCGTCATTGATCATACGTTTAACATCTTCAGGATAAAGACTGTCATCACGGATGGACATCTTGTTCTTTTTTCCAGTACCCTTATCTTCAACAGTTACATGAATAATTTTTTTAGCATCAACTTCAAAAGTGACTTCAATTTGTGGAACACCACGTGGAGCTGGTGGAATATCAGTAAGACGAAATTCACCAATTTTATAATTATCTTTTGTCATTGGACGTTCACCTTTAAAGGCTTTAATGGTAACAGTTGTTTGATTATCAGCGGCAGTTGAGAAGATTTGAGATTTTTTGATTGGGATAACACTGTTACGGGGGATAAACTTAGTCATAACTCCACCAATAGTTTCAATACCCATACTAAGTGGATTAACATTAAGAAGGACAACTTCGGTATCTTTTTCATCAGAGATAACACTATCTAAAAAAACACAAACTTATTGTCCAATCAATCTATACAAAAAATTAACTAACCTTGAACAGCACTACCGTAGGCAACACCTTTATCAGGAATTATAACACGAGATGATTCTCCAACAAGTCGCGGTCGAGGACCACTCCATATTAGGAGGAGCTAAAATACAAGATTTATATAAAAAGTAAAGAACGTGGATGAAACTTTTACCGGCTTTGCCTCCGCCTTAAGAATGAATAAAAGAAGAAGGAGTAAACGCATAAATGTATATTCGATTTTATAAAGAAAAATGATTAAATCTAAAAAATTTTTTTGGTACGAGTAACGAAGAACAAAAAAATCGGATCGAACAACAATGATTATAAAAATACTGCGGTGAAAGATTATTTAACCAATGCATTGGGCCTTGTGAAGGTTTCATTAATGTTAATTATTTGCAATCTATTTAATTTATTGTTTTTAGTTCTTGAACTTACGTTATCCAATTTATGGTTGGATGGAAAACAACTGGCAAAAGCTGTTGTTGAACAACAACAGCAGCTCGTTCCTTTTAGTTTAAAAAAACACTTGTTCTACTAGTGTCATAAAGGAACCGATATCTATCAATAAGTAAATACTGATAAAAAACAATATTTGTTAATACAAGTATATCAACTTCTCAAGAAGTACAAGATGAAATTCATGAATTATTACAGTATCATAACAAGAACCATGCTTTGTTAATCAAGTTTCCACCAGATTACTGTAGTCTCAAAAATTTCGTTTGAAAATATTGATTTAATGTTATTGGTTCTTTTCAACTTTTTTCATTTTCAAAATTGTTATAATTTGCAGCATCAACAGTTTGAAAATCATCTACATTTTGTCATTTCTGAATTACCAAAAACACAAATGTCCTGAGATGATTTGGCAATTTTTAAAAGTTAAACAGTTGCATAATTTAACAAACGACCGAACTAAGTACATTCTCTAATTGGATAAAAACAGAATATAAATAGCATCAGAAATTTATTTTGTAAGAGATTGCATCTTTAGATTTTGGGCACTTTAAGGTATATGTTTTTAATCAAGTGGCTTACATTATCGTATCTCTGATTTTTTGCTTTAATCATATTTTGTGTCTTTTAAATTAAAGTACCACACGAATAAAGTAATAATAAAAACAATTTTTACTGATATTTTTGATCAATGATATCTTTTATATTACTACATTAGTATATTTGAACCCTCAAAGATGAACCATATATCCTCCTTCTTGACTAATAAAAGCTGCTATCTTTTCATTTGTCTCATTCTTTGTTATTTTTAAAATTAAAATTCAGTTGACAGAGTCTCAGAAACATGTTGAGAATATTTTTTTCAAAAAAATCATTATTTAATCAAAAGGCAGAAATATAAAAACCAAAAAGCTCATCAGTCTGAAACAGCAGAAGAAGGCAAAAAAACGGAAGTATCAAAAAGAAGCAAAAAAATATACATTTATGCAATTTCTTTATTCAAAGGTTGTCGACATTTTTCAAAAAAAAAGCGAAGGATTAATTAACATTTTACAAATTACATAATTAATTATTTAATTAATTTTATTTGTTTTATGAACTACTTCTTTTTTATATATGTATATTACTTTACCAAGAAACATTTCAAAAAGCATCCAAGACGTCTTTCTTGATAGATTAAACAAGCAAAAAAAAGAAGGTCAATGACGTAAAAAAAGGAGACATCTCTGGAAAATTAAGGTTACGGTATTTCGGGGAGGATTGGAAAAAAAGGAAATGAAATTTCTTCGCTAAACTTTTTTTCGCCTACGTTTTTTATCTTTTTTGTTTTTGCAGAAATGAATTTATTAAAATAAATATGCGTGTGTTTGGCGTAGTTTCGGAGATCAAAGAGAAATAAATATGAGTATTTTTGTTACAACGTTGTGACATCAAATTTGTGATGATAAACTTGTTTGTGTTTGCACAACGGAAAAAAGATACATATAGTTTTGATTAAATTTCAAAGATTATTAAAGTACAGTATTAGTATCTATCATAAAATACAAAACATCAAAAATATTTTCTAACAATTGAAAATTAAAGTAAAAACATGTTTTTGCTCTTTTATCACCAACATTTCAGTGCATTTACGGTCATTCTTTGGTCCATAAAAATACAGTACTTTTTTGATCTTTCGGGTAAAAAGTGGAATAATCTCCCCCGTTCACTTTTTTATGCCCAATTTTTGATCAAAACATTTCATCACAAATTCCTCAAACAATATTGTAGAGATACTTTGTCACCACCAAACCTCTTGATTTAATTACGGGGGTGGACGAGTTTTGAGTTTCATTCAAAATAAAATATATTCATCATAAATAAATGAGTCAATAAAGACAAATTTGAAGTTCCGGTTGATTCATTCCAAAAAGTACTTTTAATTTTAACTTTAAAAAGTTTAAGAACTCTGTTTTGAAAACATTTCAAATCATAAAAATCACAGCAATTGTGAAATTTGAATTTTATGGTTTGTGACTTCTAAGAACAATAATTAAAAACAAAGGTCCAAATATTTAACAAAACAAAGATTTGAAAAAATAAGTTTGCACTTTTTTGTTTATTTTTTTAAAATATTTCTGACGTGATATGATCTTGTGGGTTGCTTTCGTTTGACGAAATCTTATTTGTTATCACCAAAAAAATCTGATCTCCAAAAAAAAGATGAAAGTGGTAATTTTTTTTTGATTTAAAAATAACATTTGATCTGGTTATGGGGATTGTCAAAATAGATATTTTGCGGATTTTGTTTTGATCTTTATAAACTTGTTCATGTCGTTGATGTCACTTTTATTACCGTAACCAAACTGCAAACTCGTTAAACAAAATTCAAGTGATATTATTATTTTTCCAACAATGATAATAAATGATAAATGATTATTGTTCATTAAAGTAACATGCAACTATTTTTCATTTTTGACCTGTTTACCTTTTCATCTTCTTTTTCTTTCTTTTTTCGGGTGCTATTTTCCCAAAAATCTCCCTTTTTCTATCTCAAACACAAACATTTTTGTGAAAAAATTGAACATTTTTTGTATTAAAAATGAATAATTAATAACTAAAGATGAAAGAAGAAAGAAAGTTTGAAACCTGATCTGGACATAGTTGCAACAACATCAAAAAAAACAGCCCAACCCGGAACCAACTACATTCATCATAAAAAAAAACTTCTACACTTTTTTGCTAAAGCTGTGATTACTGGGAATTAACCTCGTGCAAGCAAAAGAAAAAAGAAACAAATTCTTCCATCATCACTTTTTTTTAAAATTTTATCATCAACTTTTTCAGAAAATGTTAATGCAATAAAAATGACTCTGTTTTCGAATGTTGTGAGATATTTCGGTAGTTGCGTCGAAGTAAATTCTCAAATGTGCAATAAAAATGTATCTTTAAATTTTTGTCCAGAAATCAGTTTTTTGGAAAAAGTCCAAATTTTATGGCGTTTTTTAAAAGTTTACCAGCTTGTTTATTTTCTTTTCCAAAAAGGCTTTCCAGACATTGCACATTTTTTGGTTTTAAAAAAATTTAAAAATATTAGTTTGAAAAATAGTTCATTTGCATGTTCTTTTATTATTATTATTATTTTGATATCAAAATATTTATTAAAAAAGCCTTCAAAAATTGTTGTGTTTGAATTTTAACAAATTTTTCAAAATTTAATTAGTCAAAACTTGTTATTCCATTTTTTTGGTAATCAAATATACGGTTATGGACAAAATTACAGTATCTTTAATCAACTTCTGAAAATTTCTTCTTTACCGTATACCATTTTTGCGTTGAAAAATTACAAAAGTTTATGCACTTTTACAATAATCAAAAAAACTTCCACAAAAATAATCTTTTCCTTCTGAAACCGAATAAAAACCCCATAAAAAGGAGGAGTGGTGTTAATTGAAAGAAAAAAAAGGAAGCAGATCGACACAAATTTTTCAAGTTCTTTGAAGAAAAAGAAGAAAAAATTCCACGTCAAAAATATGGGCGGAGCTTTTTAAATTGGCTAAATAAGTCGGCTCCCAAAAAAGGCATATATTTTATCAAAAAAAACATATAAGAAAAATTATTTTTTATTTGAATAATTTTGTTCGGTTTTGTTTCTTCCAAAAAAATAAATATATAAATTAGAAATAATTTTAAGGATTTGAACCATTTTTTGTTGGCGAGATAAAAACTTTGATACTTTTTTTAAATTTTCTGTTTTTTACATTTTTATATAATTTTAGTGGGGTAAAAATTATTGTATTTGCTTGCAAACAAAAAAACACTATGCCTTTGTCAACAGTAAGATTATCTTCAAAATTAAATTTAAATGGTTTTAAAAATTGGTTATTTATTGCTTTAATGCTTTGCGTGTTGGCTGCTTCATGCACACAGGTATGTTCCTTATTTTTTTAAGCCTGAAATTTCTGATTCGATGAGTTAAGTGATTAAAATGGTAAAAATAAAAAAGGATAATAGGTATTTTATTAATGGCAACTAAAATGTCAGGTCTCAAAGCGAAAACCTGATTTTTTGATAGTAACACAAAAATGATGATATATGAAATTTTTGATTACTCTCATTTTTTCGTTTTAAAATACGCTTCTACAAAACTTTTAAATTACCTTATTATTTGTTTTCGTGGGATACTACTTACTTGAGTAAAAAAAATTCATATCCGGTTTCAAAACATTTCTTGAATGCTTCATTCAAAATCAAATTTCTGCAAAGTTTCATTTTACCACTTTTAAAAACTAATAATAACAATTTCAAAAACATCTCTCTTGCACAAATCCAAATTTTCTTCCCCCTTCCAGATCTCATTTTACTTCTTACTACATTATCCATCTGAATCCCAAATAGCTTTAAACCCCCGAAACTTCGTTAAAAAGAATGACATCAATTGGCGCGCGCTCATTTTTTTATTTTGTTGTTTTCTATCATTTTTTTGCTTCCTTCTATAAATGTCAGTTAAAGCTGGATTTATTATTATATTTTAGATAAATAATAATTAAATTAATAAATAAAAAAAGAGCCTGATGAATGTTTAATATAGTTTTGGTTCCTCTGTCTTCATTTTTTTATTATTATTCATTCAAATATTTATTTATTTGTTTGACCCTCGCCCTCTTTCTTTTTTCCACCCACTTTGTAAAAAAAATCTGTCTTCTTTTTCAAATTTCAAAAAAAAATTTCTGAATGTTTCTAAAAAAACAGTTATGCGAAGAACTTTCTCAAATGTTGCAAGACTACACATAATTTTTATTCATAGACAGGGAAAACTTTGCTTCTTCCAAAAAAGCTTAAAAGTGATTTAAAAAGACTTAAAACGGGTATATTTTTTGGAGATGATCATTCCCATGAGAGCCATAGGCTATGTCCTAATTTTAATGACTCTGACGACATACTTTAAAATTTGCATTTAAGTGTGACATAAAAAAGGGATAGGGTTCAGGAGGAGATGATTGAAGAAGCAATTTTATGTATGCAACAATTTTTTGAAGAGTAAATAAATAAAAATAAATTTTAAAATGATTAAAAACCAACCCAAAAAAGCTAACTACAAATTCGTATATCTCTTTTTTTATTATCGGCAGCTTATCCCTTCCCCATAACCCTTACTTCCTAACTAACACAAATGACCAATACCCAAAAAAAGAAGAAAGAAAAACAGATTTTTGTTGATGTTTTTTTAATTAACTAAAAATAGCCATTTTTACGTTTTTCACTTCTTCTTGTTTTTGATAATGATCAACGGATGATGTTTTTTATTCAAGAAGTTGAACAAAAAAAAACAAGGAAACATTTTTAAAGTCGCACTTTTAACAACTTTTAGATGCGTCCGAAAAATAAAAAAAGCGTAGTAAAATTGTAAAAAACAAATTCTTTTTTGAATTCTTATTATCATAATAATTTTTTATACATCTTAAATATTTTATGACTTCTTATTATAATATATGCCCAAAGGCTATTTTTAAAATTATTTATAAACTACAAATTATTACTGTTCAGGTGGTTTTTATTCTATTAGACTTAATAGTATTTAGACATGGAATTTACCACGAAAAGGGTTTAAAAATACTTGATGTCATTTTTCGAAATAGAAAAAATTGTCATTCAAAGAACTGTTTTGGAAAATGGAAACAACTTTTTTTACTTGCAAGAATTGAAGAAAGACAACAAATTTAGACTATCTCCATAACCAACCCCAGATGGTTTTTTCAAAAAAAAGAATAACTTAACTTTTTCCTGCAAAATGCCAAAAAAAGAAGAGCATCAAATGCCGAAGAAAACTATTTTAAGACATTTTGTCCTCCTTCTCAAAAAAGAAGAAAAAATATATATGTATGGAGACGCGCTAATTAAGCACATTAATTTACTCCCCGTTCTTAAAGGCCCAAAAACGAAGAAGAAAAATTGTAACATTTAAAGAATTTAAGAAAAAGAGAGCAAAATAAAAACACAGAAAATATGCATGTCTTTTTTCTAAGAAGCTGTTGCACTTTTAAAAATAAAAACAAGCATAAATATATCCGATACATGCCTTAAGGGGAGAAAAAAGAGATCTCTGATAAAAGTTATTAGGCCCCTCCAACCTTTTTTAACATTTAAAACATAAATAAATTTAATTACCCATTTAATAAAACTAACGTAAGCAATATAATCTAATAATAATCTTCAATTTTTTATAGGCATTTGAAATAAATTCATACGATATTGAAGGATATCCCCGAGATGAATATGTAATTCCAGCCTCTCGAAATCCGCTAAATCTTTATCGTCTGATGAAACGTGCCGCATCTGCAGTTAAACGAGAAAGAATTATCATGGATGCAATGGGTGGAGATTATCTTGTCCGAAAACGTTCCGTCTATTATTAATTTTAACAACATGAAAAAATGAAGTCCTTAAACAATTCCAAAATTCCAACTTCTTCCAAAAATTTCCAACTTCCTTCTTCCGCCTCAACAAAAAAACTCAAACTTTTTACAAATTTTTAAAACAAAAATGAAACCAAAAATTTTGATCCATTTCTGCCACAAAAAATTATTATTATTCCTAAATTTTTTAAAAATCAACAATTTTTTAAATTCAATGAAAAAAATATTTTTTTACGATCTCATTAAATTTTATACATTTTTATGTTGTCTTATTTGTATACTGTAAAAGGTCATCTTGCCAAAATCTTTTGATCTCATAAAAAAACTCTTTTTGCAAAACAATGTTTGTTTTTTAAAATTAAATTAATTTTTACTTTCTCTCCTTTAAATTACATATGTGTGAATAAATAAAATTATTTCAAGTTAAATATTATATTAAGCATTTTTAAATTTGTTATTAAATATACAACTTCCCAATGCCTTAGGTGATAAATAATTTGAGGCACAAAATAAAACATGTACAAATGCTCTGAAATTTTAGTGCTACAGTAATCTCAAAATTTTTTATTATTTTGAATTGTTTTAAATTATTACTACAGTAATGCGTTACTTCTTTAAAGATGTTCTAAATTAAAAGAAAGTGCAAATCAACGTAACTTTACATCCAAATATTTTTTACAGCAGTTCACAGAAAAGCCACCTGAAATATTATTTTATGTTCAAAAATAACATTTCTGAGAACAAACTTTTTATAACTCTTTACAGAAGTGGTAAAATATTTTGTAAACAGCAATTTAAAAATTTTTACAATTTTACATTGAATTTCAGTAATTGTAAAACTACAAATAAATTATATTTAAATAAAGAATCAAAAATTTTAGTTTCCTTATTGCTACGCAAATGTAAAATGTCGGCAGTAATAACTATACTTTTAAATTGGAAAACTATAAAAAGCAGTAGAACTACCGTAACCCCCAAAAAGAAAAAAAGAATTACCTTAAATAAGTATACAAATCACAGAATGGCATCAATTGAGCAACTTCTTTGCTTTTTGCAAAAAAATATTTGATAAATATTGTAAGCATTAACAAAAATGCAATAAATTCCAATAAATGAAATTTTTAAATTACAAAAATGGGGAACCAAGAAATGGCGAAAAAAGTGATTTGTTTTTAATCAACAAAGTCGCCGCCATTGAAAATAAAAAGCACCACTGTCGGCGGCATCCTTTGATGTGCGGTAAAATTTTTTTAAGTTTTCCTAACCATCGCCGTCACTGTCAACGGCGCGTAAACATTTAGCGGGAAATTCACGCGAAATAAGCAACCCTTGTTTTTCTGTTACATTACAAAAAATATAGTGAAAACCACTGTCCTGTGCCACAAATAAATTTTTCAATCAATACTATTTTTATTTTAAAGAATGCCACGAATCAACTTTTTATTGGCTGGATTGCAGACCTCATTGCCATAAAAAAGAAAGGCAAGGGTGCAAACGTTTAATAGAAATATTTTTTAGGTTAAAGTCTTTTTGTGTGTGAATAAAATACATATTTTTTGATTTCCTTGTTGTTTGATTTTATATTATATCATCAACGATGAGCGTCCGCCTCAAATCCTTTCAACGTTCAAATTCAAAAAGACTACGTTTAAAGTGGCATATTTCTTCTGCTCAACGACAAAATTTTTTACTTCCTGATTCCATTACTTTTTATATGGCGAAAAATCCTTGCTCTCCTGCAAAAATTGGTTCAATGTTGCAAATATTTTTTATTTAAAAATTGTATTTTTTGTATTCATTGCGTAATTTTTGATGATTATGAGAAAAGATGGTTGTTTTGTTCTTTAAGAGGCGAAAAAAGTTGTACCAGAAAAGCACTGGAAACCAATGGAAAGCTGTGTACCCCAAGAAAAGAATATTCAAATTTCAAATTGAATTCATTTTCTCGAAAAATTTGGGTTACTAATTATTTTGGTCTAATCGAGCGTCCGGAAATCAAAATTCCCATCATTCCGAAAAACTTCCAATTGAATGTTCTAATGAATTTTCGGATTGATAATTATGTATTTTCTCTAGATGAGTTTAAAACAATTGGGTCAAAATTAAAAATGTGTCGGCTTCATAATATTACTGTAATGAATCAAGATCAAACTGAACTTTCACTTGCTCAAATTATTGAAATTCTTCCCTCCCTTGAAAAAATTGAATTGTAAATTTAATCACATTATACTTTTCTTAAAATTTTATGTAAATTTTTAGTTCAGGAAAGATTTCCAAGACAACGGTTAATGAATTATTACAAACTCCAAAATTCAAAAAGCTCAAACAATTTCATTTACGCGCAATAACATCTGAAGATTTTGATATTGAAGGATTTTATCAATTTTTGATAGTAAAAATTTTATTTAAAAAATAATCTTTAATTTAACAAAAGAATTGTTACATATGATAATCGAGTTCTCCCCTAAATATAGTTTTAGAGTTTTTTTGGGGTTCTAAAATCAACACTCAAAAATCTTGCATTTGGAGATTACAGTATGTTTGTGTTAGCATGTGTAGCACACAATATTGTCGGCTACTTTAACAAGAATTGCTTATTTTTTGAGGATATCCCTCAAATAAATGGAGAATGTTCGTTTGTTGGTTTGTAACGCTTTTATTTTTTCATTCACAAAACGAAGAATAAAAATGTGATATTTGCATGTAAAAGAAAAAAGTGTATCAAACGTTGCGGCAAATACTGTTATGTGCAAAATCATGCAAATTAACATAACTTGCATGAGATTGAGTGATATTTTACATTACATTTAATGTTTTCTTTTGAGCAGATTGCACAATCGAACGTGTCTATCTGTATTTTTTTGTGACTGTAGCTATTTTCAACATTTCACTCTTAAATTTTGCTACGGGGTTTGGAGCGTCCATAAAATTGGTTAATCCTCTCTTTGTTGAGTGTTTGTTATTAAAGTTTGATTGAATCTTTAATTGTTGGTTGTAAGCCTGTGAGACAGTAAAGTCTAAAAATGCCAAGAAGAAAAATTGGAAGAAGACCTTTTCAAGAAGCTGCTCATAAAAAAGAAATAAATAGAAGACAAGCAGAAAGGCAAAGAAAGAAATAGGCGTGCTGAGTAAACCTCTGAACAAAGAGAAGCGAAACACATCGAAACGAAGGCAGAAAAATGTGAGATTTTTCGTTTTCTTTCGTTTTTAAAAAGAACAAAAGAAAAGTCTTTTCGTTTTTTTTCGAAAGCCTGTTTTACACATGGCGTTCATAAACATTTTGCCACACTTTGTCTCACGTTTTTCTGGTTTTTTCTGGAAAAAAATTCGATGTGGAAAATGAGCGTAAACGACAAGGGATTTTGTCTCATAATCGAGAACAATTATCAGGCCTGATGCTCCGGAGCTGAAAAAGCCGGAAGAGCTGAAATAAAAAGATTGAGATTAGAAGCTCAAATTTATTTTTAAAAACATAGTTCTATAGTTTAAACTAGACGCTTGCGGGCCGAAGGCCCGCTTTATCCCTAGTTAAAATGTTTAAATAATGAAAACAATTTCTTAATTGTTAAAAACATGAGAATGTAGAAAACCAGAAAAATTAGCAATTTTTTCGTTGAAGTAGCAGACGATGTCGTGTGTTTTTTGCAAAATTAACAATAAAAACGCACATTCTTCAGTGACTCAGTGAAGAATCTTCACTGCATCACAAAATATTTTTGTATGCTAATTTTTGATTACTATGAGAATACTTTTTATCTATATTTGAAAGTAGAAATCTCGATTATCATTGGTGGCAGTTTCGTTGAAATTTTTCTTTAATATTTATAATTTTTAGAAAAACAAAACGATGGATATTCATCTTGATTTTGTTTCTTGGACTATGCTTCCACGTTTTAAATTTAGAATCAAAGGAGTTATACAAAAACTTCTTAAACTCAATGCAAAAACTTTTTGGCCTCCGCTTATTGACCTCCACCTCCGACTGCTCCCAGATATAAAAAACAAAGACTGCTTAGAAAAGGCTCATTTAAAGTATCATTCTAGAAATCGAAAATCATTGTGTTCTTGTGCTAGTTTTGATCATGATTTCTTATTTGAATGACTATGATTTTATGTGCACATTTGTATGAACATAGTATTTAATAATTTTATTATGTAAAGTTTTTTTCAAATTTATTTTAAAATTTTTATTATATAAAGTTTTTTTCAAATTTAAAATATTATTTATTGCTATTTAATTCGTCAGTGTAATAGCATTGCGTGTAGGGCTTATCAAAAAAGTATCAATGGTATACTAACCCCATAAAAGTTACATCTAAAAACGAAAAAGTTTTTCAAAAAATTCTACCGTCTCGCTACAGGATCATAATTAGTGTTCATTCCCCCCCCCCCCCCCCCGTAAATCGAAAATCCCGGGGACGGGGATGAAAAACGGGGATAAAATGAAGCGGGGACGGGGACGGGGAAAAATCGCGGGGACGAAAAATTTACGGGGACGGGGACGGAATTTCGGAATTTTGACGGGAAAATTCCAAAATTCCCAGAATCGATAATTAATGAGTGGAAGTGTCATTTTTATCACATAACACAACTGATCCGACCCTTTAAATAGTCAAAAACAATGAATTTTTAATTTCACGGGGATGAAATGTTGCGGGGACGGGGAGCGGGGACGAAAATCTTACGGGGAGCGGGGACATCCCCGTCCCCGTCCCCGCAGGGAACGGGGGGGGGGGGGATGAACACTAATCATAATGTCCAAAAGTAGAATCCTCAAAAAGGTATCCCCAAGTAAAGATACCAAAATAAAAATCCCTGAAAAAAAGATTACCAGAAACAATTCACCAATGTCTTTTAACCATGCAAAAATTAAATTACTTTTTATTTTATCTCCTTTAAATTACATAAATATGTGAATAAAATCGACTTTTTTTCAAAATCAAGTATCACCTGCCAACACCACTTTTTTAAAATGGTCGTATGGACTTGAAACCAGTGTTCATCCCCCCCCCCCCCCCCGTGACGGAAGTCACGGGTAAGGATGGACGAGGGCCCGATCAGGGCCTTGGTGGGGGCCTGGATTTTTAAGGGCATTAAAGAACGAAATTTAATTTAGTTTTTGGCGGGATATATAGGTCCTGCCGAGGGGTACAAAATATCCCGGAAGGCCCTGGATGTTTTTTTTGCTAGATTTTGAGATTTTTGCAATCAGGGCCCAATCAGGGCTTTTTTTGTATGGAGCAGGGCTTTTTCGGGGCCTGGCTTTTATTCGGCGCACAGTAAATATTTTCCTTTGAAATTTTTTATGCGCTGTCATTGACCCCTAGCCTAGGCGTAAAAAATTTATAGGAGAGATCAGATCACTGATAAAAAAGATATCAGCTCTTGGCGAAATGTGCAGGGCCGCAAAGCCCTGGTCGTCCATCCTTAGTCACGGGGGGCGGCTGTTGTAGTTCCGGCACGAATTTTAAACTGGTTTTTATTAGCTCAATTTGTAGCCCACAATGGAGCTACACAATGACATACTCATTTTTAAAAATTAGTTCGTGCCGGGACTACAAGGTCCACGGGGATGGCTTTTTTTCGCGCCAAAATTTTTTTCCAAAAAAGCCATCCCCTTGGACCTTGTAGTCCCGGCACGAACTAATTTTTAAAAATGAGTATGTCATTGTGTAGCTCCATTGTGGGCTACAAATTGAGCTAATAAAAACCAGTTTAAAATTCGTGCCGGAACTACAACAGCCGTCCCCGTGACTTCCGTCACGGGGACGGCTGTTGTCCCACTGCTTGAAAATTTGCATAAATACTCTAGACATGCTATATTTCATTGTAAAAAGCACAAAAAATTGATATATGATGATTTTTACCATTTTGGAATACCTCCAAAATTGACCAAAAAACACCTATTTTTCGAATTATCCCCAAAAATCAAAAATTGATCAAATTTAGTGTTTAATGCTTTAAAATACTAATTTAGGATCTACTTTATATGGTTAACACCCATTCTCCCTTTTAATTTAAGAAAAATTAACATTTTTTGAATTAATACTCCCATGCATGATTTTGCAAAATTTCGAAATTTCATATTGGTGGCATATTTCGAAATCATCTTCAAATGTCATGAAACTCATCCAGCATAATCCACTAACATATTATTTCATCATGTAAGTCACATATGTCAATATCTGACCCCATTAATGACATATGCCCGAAGGTTGATCCTGGAGATGTTGATTTTTGCAGTTTTTTTGAGAAATGACAGGGTTCCCCTCTAGCCACAAGTATGAGTTTTATACCAAAAAAACCGCAAAATAATGGCGGATTTTATAAGCACAGTCTCCCGTAGGGCATGCACGTGAAAAAAAAAGTTAACATAGGCATAAAGATTTTTGGTGATTTAAAGTTGATGCCATATTGGTCCCAGTGGTCTAAAAATTCCCAAATTTTAAATCTAAACTAATTTTAAGTCCCTTTATCGATTCCACTATCAAATTTGACCATATCTTAAAATTTCGATTTTTCCGGGTATACGGTAGGTAGGGTATTGTAACTCGGGATCTAGACCTTTTCATGGTCTGAAACCTACTTTATACTTATTTTCGGACCTAATTTACCTTATTTCCAAAGTTTCAAGTCCATACGACCATTTTAAAAAAGTGGTGTTGGCACAATTTTTGATATTTGCTCGATTTTGAAAAAAAGTCGATTATAAATAAAATTGTTACAAGTTAAATAAATTATTATTTAATTATTATAAATACTAAGCATTTTTAAATTTGTTAATAAATTTAGTTGATAAACATTTTGAGGCACAAATAAAATTGATGATGCCCGAAAGTGTTACAGTATACCCAAAAAGAATGAAGAATTGTAGAAGATTTGAAGAAATTTGATCAGTTTCAATCGAAATATTTACAGCTCCAGTTAGAATATTTGCAGTTAAGAATGTTGTAAGACTCCATGAACCAATATAACTTAAAAGAGTTGGAATTCTTTCATGTTCTTCTTTTCCTTGTTGTTGTTTTGGAGTTAAAAGCATGGGAATTTGTATTATCCCTGTAGAATAATGTGTTGCCCCAAGGCATTGAAGAATGTATGGAAGATTTGCGATTCGACGAGATGGTTGATAATCAAAGTGTACGGTAATGATATAATACAGAAAATAATATAAAGCTGATGACCCAAAACTATAGGTTGTTGATTGCCAGGATGGAATTGAACTAAAATATTTACCAACTACAGTAACCTTTTTAACATTTTAATAATAAAATTACTTAAACAAAATTTTCATATCTTCACCAAATCTTCGACTAATATCCAAAATTAGCACATATCCACAAAGTGAAACTAATCCTTCTCGATTTGAATCCCAAATTGAATCATAATTTCGATTATCCGATAACAAATAATTTTCAAAATCATGTTGAGATGCAAGTATCACAGATCCAAAAATACCAATCAAAATTGAGAATATTGAAGGCAAGAAATTGATTACCTAAAATATTATAATTAATGTTAAGTTTTAAAAAGCTACAGTATACCCTTAAAACAGCTAACGTCATAAAAAAGTTCCAATGTGTACCGTATTCTGTTAGCTCATGATGATATTTGAATATTGACATCAATAAAGGTTTACCAAAACCTAATATTATTAAAGCAATCATACTGTAGAAAAATTGAACCAATGATTTCTTCGAGCTACAGTAATTAATATCATAAAAACATATTAATTAAAAATATAAACATACTAATTAAAATGTTGTTTTTTGAAAAGTCCAATTCCAAATCCCATAACAAAAACAAACATTGCAGTTCCAAAATCCATCGGTGAAGTTCCATACGAAATAGTTTTTGCAAATCTTCGTGGAAATACTCGAAAATCAACTCCAAGAATTGCAACTGCAGTTGAAATTTGTACAAATGCTCTGAAATTTTAGTGCTACAGTAATCTCAAAATTTTTTATTATTTTGTATTGTTTTAAATTATTACTACAGTAATGCATAACTTCTTCAAAGATGTTTTAAATTTAAAGAAAGTGAAAATTTATGTAACTTTACATCCAAATATTTTTTACAGCAGTTCACAGAAAAGCCACCTGAAATATTATTTTATGTTCAAAAATAACATTTCTGAGAACAAATTTTTTAATAACTTTTTAAAGAAGTGGTAAAAGATTTTGTAAACAGCAATTTAGAAATTTTTACAATTTTACTTTGAATTTTAGCAATTGTAAAACTACAAATAAATTATTGGAAATAAGGAATCAAAAATTTTAGTTTCCTTATTGCTTAAAGTACGCAAATGTAAAATGTCGGCAGTAATAACTGTAATTTTAAATCGCGAAACTATAACAAGTAGTAGAACTACCGTAACTCATAAAAAAAAACTTACCTTAAATAAGTATACAAATCACAGAACGGCATCAATTGAGCAACTTCTTTGTTTTTCGTAAAAAAATATTTGATAAATAATGTAAGCATTAACAAAAATGCAATAAATTCCATCAAATAATCCGCCAATAATGTCATTGATAACAGCTGTGGAAACACAAACACGAAAAAATCCAGAAAAAATAAATTTCTGAAAACAGAAAAATTTTAATCAAATATCAAAATCAAAGCATACATTGAAGTGAAATGTTTTCTTGGATTCAGCCTATTCAAAATGAGATTTCTAACAAATATTGAAAATGTAAATATTACAGGAAGAGCTAAAGTTTCAAATTGATTTGTACCCGTTGAAAGCCTTGGCATCGTTTGTTTTGATGGTTGATAATCGTTCAGCGAGGTCATTCTTTAAAGAGAGATTTGATTACTGTAGGAATAACAATAACGTCAAATATTTGTAGGATATCCTTTTATGCAACAAAAACAGTACATTAATAATTTTACAAAAATTTATTAAAATTAATTAAAAAATACAAACATGAAAAATTATGGCAATAAAAAATCAAAGCACCCTTAAAATAAATAAGTTTAAAGCAATGAGATCAAAACGTGAAAGGCAAGAATTTTTGTATCTTTTTTGGCAAAATCATGGAATTACAGAATTATTTCTTCTTGTACAACATTGTGAAGGCGGAACCGAGAAATCATAGACATACGAAGGACGAGCTTGAAATTCTTTGAAACAAAGTTTTCCAGTTTGTTGCATATTCGCGAATAAAGCTTTCATTTGTTGTGGAGATTTTTTATGCGTAATTAAATATTCATTATTGCAACCACGAGATTGATATTCAGTATCGAAACGAGGATCATGAACATATTTTGCATTTGTTCCAGCAAGCCATACTCCAAGTGAAACGTCTTCAGAAATATAATATTTGAGGTATTGAAGATTGTTTGCAACAAATGTGGCAAGTTCATGGGATATCACATAACCGCCACCGAGCTAAAACACATTCAATTAATTGTGTTAGAGTACAGTAATCATATAAATTACATACCTGATACGGTAAATATCGATCACAAAGCATCCAATCAATTTCTTTCCATTTTCCGGTTCGAAATGGTTTTGCTCGTCCATCCAAGAATCCCCAATACAATCGAGGATTTGCAATATCTCTCAAAGATTTTAAGATTGCACCAACTCGAACAAACGAATCCGAATCAACTTTAAGTAAAAATTGAAATTCAAAATTTTTGATTGAATAAAAAATTCCTTGAGCAGTTTTTTGAGCTAAATTATCGTAACTTTCTGTGACATTTGGAAGGAATGCTAAATCTCCAAATTGTGTTTGTTCCATTCGAAGCCCGGTCATTGTTGTTTCATCAAGCTTTGAAGTTCCAACTGGAAAAATCCATCGAAAATGTGTTGGCCCTTTTGCAGATAACTTTAACCAAGTATTTCGAATTGTTTCGCGAAGTTCTGAATCAGTTGGAGATGACATTATCATTATTAGAAGATACGTTTTTGGCAGCGACACTAAAACTTAAGTCATTTTTAATTACGGTACGAAAATTGCGGTATATGTTCAAACCTTGAGCAACAACTTGAGATTCATCTTGTTGAATTTGTTGTGGGAGGGATACTGTATCAAAGCAAGAAATTGACCATCTTCCAATAAAAAATATAAAAACTTCAAAAGCAAAAAATAAAGCAAATAACAGCGTTTTCTTCTTTAATAAAACTTTCATTGCCACAAATGTCTTTTACGCTGCTACAGTAAATAACTTATACCCGTTTCATTATTAAACAATCCTATAAACCTAATAATACAGTAATCCAAATGTCAACACAATAAAGAAGATATAAAAATTTCATAGGTTAATAAACCACTTTGTATTAAAAAAACCTTTCAAAAATTTTCAAAAAACATTTATTCCAATTTTTGGTATTAAAACTTTTGAATTTCGCCTAATATAAAATTGTGACGGCTTCTATTGACATAAAAAAAGATATGAAATGTAATAATCGCTTTACCAAAAAAGAAGATTCAAGAAGTCAATGACAAATTAAAAAATTATAAGAAAATGTTGAAGGGCGAAAAAGCTACTCGTTAAAAAAATTAATTAAAGAAAAAAGCCCTCGAAAACTCAGTTACCGGTATTCTTGCAACTGCAATATCTACAATAAGATAAAAGATTTTTGTTGGAATAAAATCTATTTTAAATACAATGTTTAAAAGAAGAAAAAATATAATAGAATCGATGTTTTCATTTCAAAATGAGGTGATGACGAGAGAGCCAAATTGATTTCAAGATTCTCCAACATTTGCAGATAAAATTACATATCGAACTGCAAAAAAGAGTGCAACAACCCCAGTAAAAAGTACAACATTTGCCGTCATTGAATATGAATCACGTGATCTAAAAATATCCAAATCAGTAAGAATAATATACAGTAACCATGCGTGGTCATTAATGATGACGTAATGTTTGCCACATTTTGCAAAACAAAAAAGGAGCAATGATACGTCCCCGATAATTCCCATTAACCAAAACGTACTTTGAAGTTTTTTCAGTATCTTGTTCAACTCGACTTCCATTTGCTGCTTTATCTTCTTCAGCGACCTCTTTTCGAAGTTCATCAGCAAGATCTTCAAAAATTTCACAAAATCTTGGGCTTCTAAGATTAAATCTTTTTGATTTCTTTGCAAGAGCTTGACGTTCTGGTACACTTGTTTGAATACTACCATATGTTGGAGTATTTTCATTCATGAATGATGTAAGTCCCATTAAAATTGTTGAAATTGTCCAACTTGGATTCCATGTGTCAGGATGAAAATCACTAATACTCAAGCATAATCGTGTATCAGTTTGAAAGCGTCCAGATGGTGTAATCATATAAATTGATGGTGGACGAAATGGAAAATCTGCTGGAAATATAAGTTTACCATGATAATATCCTCCTAAAAATAAATACTTTATTTGGAATAGGTAAAACATGCAACTAAACAAACCATCATATGGAGTATCTTTTGCACCTCGAACGACATAATGCCATTCAAGAATATTTGATGGTAATGGACGAGCAATGGCATATGGTACAGGATCTTTAATTAAACCTAAAATCAACTAAGGTTAATAAATAACAAAGTAAATTAATTACATACGTTGATAATCTTTTTTCAAACGAGTTACTGCTGTCAATGATGGCCCGGTCATTTTTTCTTTATTTGACGAAATAAAAGTTGAGTAAAAATCAGTTTACCAAAAATTGGTCAATAAAGTCTGCAAAATTCAACTTTGAAGAAATGCAAAAAAAGCAAAGTAATAAATATTCAAAGGTTTTAAAACCCTCTTAAAAATTAAAACAGTTACACAATTTGAATAAGAATGTATTTACATATGTACAATAAACATATTATAAAACGTTTAACAACTCCGAGGTAGCAAAATTTACAACAAAACAATATTTAAAAGCTCTTTTGGTTTCCTCTTTTATATGGCTAGAAATAATTGAATAAATGGGAAAATACGAATGCATATGTTTGGAATAATAAGGCTATTGCGTATCATAGAATTAATGAATATGTACAATTGAAAGAAATCGTGGCAAATATTATTCTTTTGAAGTCGAATCAGCTTCAGAAAGTGCATCATCACTCAAATCAAAATCTTCATCATCATCCATTTCTAGCAGAGGAATAAGCTCTTCAAAGATTTCGCGAAATTTTGGATTTCGAAGATTAAAATCACGAGATTCTTTTGCAAATTTTTGTTTCTCTTGATCGGTTGTTTTGATTCCACCAGCATGAGTGTAATCTTTGTCATTCATAAAAGAAACAAAGCCCATCAGAATACTGGAGACAGTCCAAGATGGATTCCATTTTTCAGGATGATAATCTGTGATTGAAAGACAAAGTTTTGTATTAACTTCAAAGCGACCCGACGGAGTAAACATTTTAATTGATGGTGGACTAAATGGAAAATTTGAAGGGAAATCAATTTGACCATGATAATAT
The DNA here is from genome assembly GCA_024447195.1 of Panagrolaimus sp. LJ2414. Taxonomy (NCBI): domain Eukaryota; kingdom Metazoa; phylum Nematoda; class Chromadorea; order Rhabditida; family Panagrolaimidae; genus Panagrolaimus; species Panagrolaimus sp. LJ2414. The sequence goes on along the minus strand of JAMRXY010000004.1, from coordinate 1,987,570 downwards.
CCTCCTAAAATTTATAATTAAGTATACGGTAATTCCAATGAAATATAAGATATACCTTCATATAAGCTTCCTGGTGAACCATAAATTAAATAATGCCATTGAAAAATATTATTTGGTGTTGGATGTGCTATCACGGATGGTATCGGATCAGAAATAAGGTTTTTGTAATCTGTTGTAAGACGTCGAATTGCGGTCTGAGTTGGTACTGATGACGGACCTGGTGATTCACCCATGCTAAAGGCAAAAATTACTTTTAAATAATAAAATTATAAAAATTAAAAAGATATCAAAGTGTAGAAAACACCAAAAAAAACAAATATACAAAGATGATTGAAGAAAGATTTTTTTGGCACATGACGTATAAGCAAAATACAAAACATATACAAAAAAGAAAAAACATTGTCAACGGCGAAATCTCTGTACTGAAAAATTAGTATCTCAAACATAATACTACCCTACAGTATATAAATTAGTATGAATAAATTACAAAAGAAAAAGTTGTCAAAAGTGATTCAAAGATGTAAGTGGAAAAAAATGCTTTCATTTTTGTCTTCTGCTGGTTGATGATGGCGGTGGGGGTAGCAACGGGATAATATTATTATCACCACCACCACCTGATGGCTTTGGTCGTTGAGTTGATGATGTAGTTTTTTTCTAAAACGTGAGAGTGTTAAAGAATGCATAAAATTTATACAATACTTACCCCAATATTTACAGTAATCGTTTGACCTTCTTTAAAGCTTAAATCCAATGCTGGCTTTGAGACATCTTCATTGCCGCGTTCTTCATCTTTCTTAATCATTTTAAAGTGATCTTGAATTGCAACATTTAAATCAAATGAATCCGATCTATCAGCAAATCCAATTCCAATAAAAGCAGTTTGACCATTATTATTCTTTAACCGAATAACAAAATATCTTGAAGAATCTGTAACCTGATCGAAATCTGGTGCACCAACAGCAGCAACTGGAGCTTTTGCATAGAGATTTCCTGCAAAAAGATACATTTAATACAAGTTTAACCGATTAACAACTTGAGTGCAAAAACGAAAGCAACAGTTTTAAGCTAATATTTTGAACTTCAGAAAAGTACGAAAGAATATCAGCTAACAATTCTGAATTCCGATATGTAGCCTTAATAATCAGCAGCACAGAATGAACGTTCTGTTAGTTGTCTCTGTTCAATATGTAAACATACAACATTAAAGCAAATCAAACTTACCAGTAGATTTATCTTCAAGTCGAATTTCAAGTTTATCATCCACCGAGACAAGTCTCAATCGGCCAGTCCAATTTGGATTTTGTAAATCCCAATCAGATGCTCTAAAAAGACAAAATATAAATAATTAATATTCATTAAATCAATAGAAGAAGCTTACTTGTATCCTTCAGTCGAGGTTAAAGGCGGCAATCGAAAAACAAAGACTTCATTTTTGACTAAAAGAACTCGTTCATATGATTCCATAATTTTTGATATCAAAAATTTTATGGATTCTGAAGATTCTTTTTTATTCCAGAATTCCACAAAAAAATGAAATCATTGAATTAAAAAAAATGTTGCGTATTTTTCTTCGACAAATTTCTCGCTTTTCGGAACACAACGCCAAAGCCAGCTGACGAAGAATCTTTTTTAAAAAGTTACCGTATGTTTTTTCACGTGATAAATTTGTGTTGGTTTTTAATGTTTTTAAAAAAAGAATTTCATGACTGATTTTTTTCTCATATTTTTATCAAAAATTCGATGAGTTATAACTTGATCTTTGCATTGTAAAATTATGAAATATTTTTGAACTTGAAATTTTTACCACTGAATGAATCAAAGAATGAATGCCAATTTTAGATATGTTGTATATCGAAAATTGCAGCTCTTTTTGTTCGTTGCTGTTTAATGTGTCTTTTATAATAATAAGTGAGCGAAGAGCAGCAGCAGCAAATCGACATTAAAAAAGAAGAGAAAAAAACGTCCGACTGAACACCGCGTTGCCGCTGCTACTGCTGCGTCAAGTAACCAAGAACCGACAATGGCGTTTTTCTTTTTTCTCTGCTCATTTACATTTGAAAATTTTTCTCTCTTTATATTTCTTCTTGCAGCTGGTTGTGTGCAAAATATACTGAGAGAACATTTCTATCTGGGTAGAGCGCGTCGCTTCGGGTGGATAGATTCTCTTTCCTCCCCGACACTGTTTTCAGTCTGTCGTATGGTGTTTGTCTATATTGATTATTTTATATATATTCTTTTTTTCTTTCTCTTCCCCCTTTTTTACTCTACTGTCAAACTCTAAAAAAGCGAAAAAAAGCAAATGAAACAAGTAAAAAAAAGAGGAGGAAAGGGTGGAGCGCCGCGCATCCAAAAAAAAAAGATGATGATGTTGATACTCCTCGGCAGGAGGGAAGGTTGGCAAAAACCTTTCCGAGAATGGCAAAAAAATAATCTTAGTATCGCGGCCGCCTTTCAAAGCTGTAGAAAAAAAATTGAAAGAAAGAAATAAGTCGGTTTTTATCTTTTGTTCCGTTCTTTTTTGTTTAAATTGTATGCGTGTGTTTTTTGTTCCTGCTATTATTTGTTCGGTGTTATCATCAATTTTTTTCCACTTTTTTTACAATGACAAAAAAAGTCTCCAAATTTCATTTTTTTCACTATACGTTTCTTTCATTTTTAGTGGTGTTTAATTGATAAACACAAAGGCTTTTTTTGAAAAATCCCTCCTTTTTCAATTCGAATGAATCCTGTATATTCTGATGAGTACTGTAGATCAATTCTTGGATCAGTTGTACCTGAATCATCTCCAAGAAAATACATTTCACCTGTATGTTTCATCTTTTTTTGAAATCCCCTTAAGACCAATCTTTAATGGTTTTAGAATGGCTCCCCGCAAGTAACCCCAACCAAGTATCGCCCAGATGGTGGAGATCGATACATTCCATTTCGGGAAGATGAAAAAGAATGGACAAAAAAGTATTCAAAATTGGATATGTCAATTCTCTCTGATTCACGGGTTAAAACTCCATCATCAGCAAAAAGAAATTTGAATGCAATGATGCGAGTTGCCGATCAACAAGGTGCTGGTGCCGGTGGTGCAGGTGTTGGAGGAGGTGTTGGAGTATACGGTGGTGGTGGGGCTGGTGCTGCAGCAGTTAGTCATACCATTCATCCTGCTACTCCTCCACATAATAATAATGCTCCAACCCAATATCATGCTACCCCAACAACCACTTCAACCCCAAATGCTGGAAATCCTCGTTCAGCTCCAGATGACAGCTATCATGATTTACTTACTCATCGAGCCCTACTTTCCAATGAGCTTTTAGATGAATCAATTGTTGATATTCGAGTAAGCCAGTCCACAAACTTACCGTAATCTTGAAATTATGAAAGCATTTTTAGTCTGAAAATTCTGGTGGTACTGGTATAAAGATTCTTCGACGGCAACCACCTGGACCAATTTATCGTTTCTCAAATCGAACCCCAGTCAAACATGGAATTGCATCATCTTCATCCCTCTTCTCCACAAGTCCTCTTTCATCAGATTCTCAGAGATTACTAAAATCCCCTCGAAAACCTCAACGAAAAGTTCCCAAAAATCCTTACAAAGTTCTTGATGCTCCAGATCTTCAAGATGATTTTTATTTAAATTTGGTTGATTGGTCATCACAGAATATTTTATCTGTTGGCCTTAATACATGTGTATATCTTTGGAGTGCATATAATAGTCAAGTGGTAAAACTTTGTGACCTCGGGCAAGATCAGGATGCTGTAACTTCAGTGCAATGGGCCGAAAGAGGAGAATATTTGGCAGTTGGAACAAATCGAGGAAAACTTGAAATTTGGGATGCTCAAGCTCAAAAAAGGATTCATACCTTTGATTCACACAATGGTCGAATTGGATGTCTCGCATGGAATAATGACCTAATTTGCTCAGGTTCACGAGATCGAACCATTTCTGTTCGGGATCTTCGAGATCAAACAAATGTTGATAAAAAACTTGCAAATCATCGACAAGAAGTTTGCGGGCTTAAATGGTCTCCAAATAAACAATACCTTGCCTCAGGGGGTAATGATAATCAGCTATTAGTATGGAATTTAAATCGACCTGAACCTGTTCATACCTATACTGAACATAATGCAGCTGTGAAAGCTCTTGCATGGTCTCCACATCATCATGGAGTTTTGGTATCCGGAGGTGGAACAGCTGATCGATGCTTAAGATTTTGGAATACTTTAACAAATCAATTAATACATTGTGTTGATACGGGAAGTCAAGTTTGTAATGTTGCATGGTCAAAGCATAGCTCAGAATTAGTTTCAACTCATGGATATTCTTATAATCATATTGTATTATGGAAATATCCACAAATGCGTGCCGTCGCACATTTACAAGGTCATTCACATCGGGTTTTATATTTGGTAAGTTTTGAAATTTACTACAGTAACCAACGTTACAGTAATTAAACAGTACAATACCTACAGTATTCAAATTAAAAAACATAATTTATGCAAATTTTTTAGGCAATGTCTCCTTGCGGTGAATCAATCGTTACTGGAGCCGGTGATGAAACACTTCGATTTTGGCATGTTTTTTCAAAATCTGGTGAACAGCGTGCAACTCGTTCTCCCTTGGATTTACATAGTGCCATTCGATAATTAAAAATCGCTCAAAATCCTGATACTTGGGTATTTCAAATATCTTCTTTCAAAAATTTTCCCTCAATTCCCTCCTTTTACCTATTTTTTGATTCTTCTTTTTCGTCTTTCGGCGATATTCTTATTTTTTTTTCAAATATTTGTTTCACTAAAGTTTTTTTCAAACTTCAGAATTGCCAATCAAGATATTTATGGTTTTTTTGCCGGCTAGTCTTGAAAATTCTTCTGCATAAATTTGTTTATTTTTTCGATCAATATCTTTTTTTATCGCCATTTTTTTAAAAAATTTTTGTTTAAATTTCAAATATATTTTGTTTAATCAGACACAAAAAATTGTAACAATTATTTTTCATTCTTCGTGCTGTAATTTTTTCACGTATTTTTTAAAAAAAGCCCTATTTTTATTTTTTAAAGCCCATTTTTTAAAAAAATTGTTTTTTTTGTTATTTTTTGTTTTTATTTTTGAAAGCAAGAAAAAAATGTTTAAAGAATAATAAATGAAAGAAAGTAAAAATTATACACCCGAACTGACAAAAAATAAAAAAGAAGGCGTAAAAAGGACGAATTTGTGCGTAAAAAAGACGAAAAGAAGGCGCTTGTAAGGAGCTTTCTTCCGCCTTTTTCCCCCCTTCTCCTTTTTTACAGCTTTCTTCCGCCTTTTTTAGGTCTTCTTTCCGCCTTCTCCTTTTTTGCACCTTCTTTTAACATTTTTTTCATCTTGCTTACGCCTTTCTTCCGCCTTTTTTTTGCATTTAAAAAAAAAAGATTGCGAAAAGAATGTTAAAAAAAGGCGGAAGAAAGCCGCAGGAAAGATGGAAAAAAGGGAAAGGGGAAAAGAAGACCAAAAAAAGGCGGAAGAAAGCTGTAAAAAAGGAGAAGGGGGGAAAAAGGCGGAAGAAAGCTCCTAACAAGCGCCTTCTTTTCGTCTTTTTTATGCGAGGATTGGTCATTTTTCCGCCTTCGTTGTCAGTTCGGGCATGTGTTTTTTGCGATTTTAGAAAATTTGATTAATTTTATCTTATTTTTACCTTATTCTGACTGCTTCAGATAATTGATGATATCTTTGGCACTTTTTATGTAGTTCTTTTTCAGTTACTTTTTCCTCTAATGTCAAGTTCTGTTTTTCTTTTTCGTTGGCATTTTTTTGGACACTTCTACTTCTTTTTTTAGAAACAACATTCTTTTTTTTGTCAGGACCTAACAAAAAAAAGAATTTTCGTGTTCAAAAAAGTGAAGCAAAAATTTTTTTTATAAAATAATATTTCAACACAGTAAAAATACATTTACAATGACAAAAAAATTTTGGACTCGTTGGAAAAAAAGTGTTGACCTTTTGATTGACCTTTTTCTTTTGCATTTTTGTCGTTTTTGTTCAAGCTTTTGTGTGTAATTTATTATTAGACAGAGAGAAATGAGAAAAATGAGTGGAATGGAGTGGTCGTCTCAGTGGCAAAGTCAAGTGCGTCCAATCTCGATTCGGCACATTTTATAGTTTTTTTCCATTCAAAAAAAGTGCGACAGGAATGCCATTGTTGATGCCGATCGAGAAATTTTTTACCTTTTCTTTTGTAATTAGGGAAATATAAATTTATAACGCTGGTAGAATCAATTAATTTTGCGCATTTCGGTTTTGACAGATGTTTCAAAACTTTTTGAATGTTATTTTACAAACTTTAAGAAGGTCTTCATCAACCTTTAATTTTTCCTCAAGACAAAAATGAACGCTGCCGAAAACCTTTGAAGAAGACAAATGATTTTCGTCGGATATGCCCAATCTCGATTCAAAAAAGGCATAATTTTTTTATGCCGCTATCGGTTCTGATATATCTTTCGCTTTGTCTTTCTCGAAATATACAGGTCAAATCATTCAACCAAATATTCTAATTTGATAATTAAATACTTATTTTTTTCAAGGTAAAAAGCAATCATTTATAAAAGCAAAAGATGAAACAAAAGATTAAAAAGGAGTAATAATAATAGGGGGATTAATATTTATTTTGCCAAAGAAAAATGTCACTTTTCTTTGATTGGTGGAAAGATAACAGTGGAAATACAAAAATGCATCAGTTAAAATTATTTAATCCTGACAATTACTATAAAATATTACTGTAATTTTTTAAAGTCATGAAAAGTGTTCTGAGAAAGATTTTAGTTCTTTGTTTTAAATTTTTTTTAATCTTTTTGGATTTAAAAGAAATTTTTAAATTTCGCGCGCGTTGCCTGAAAAAAATTGGGGAATGCTCTTATTCATGCTCGTTGGGTCCCTTTAACACAACATCTGCTTTGATGAAAAGAATGCAGATACAAAAAAATTTGCATATTCAAAATTGTAGCCAATCACCTTCGCATTTTTTTGAAATTGTTGTTATTTTTGTTTTTTTTAAAATTAAATTACAGTATTTATTTTTTGTTAAAATGATGCTATGATAAGTTCAATTTTTGTAAACAGACAAATCTTTCACACAATTATATTACTTTAAAGAGAAAATAAGCTTACAAAGGTTAAATCGAATCACAAGTGTGTCTTTCTTTGTTTCTTTCTAAAAAACGATTTTCATAATTGCAAAAATAAAAACAACAACAACAAAGTTGTTTTTTAAAGAGTAACAAGAAAAAAGAGAGAAAAGAAAGGTTAAAAGCAACTGGTGTTTTTTGGTGTTGAAAAAATAAATAAAAAGGGAAAAGCAATTTCAACAACACCCTATCTATTCCTTTGTGAACCACTTCTGTTTTGTTTTGAAAAGGATGCATGCCAAACATATGAGTGTTAATCAAAGTTCATCTTTTATAGTGGGATTTTCAAAACAATGGAATTTTGTATTTATGAAAGTGAGATATCCAATCGGAAAGCTAATAACTAAATTAATTAAATTTTTAAAGTAGAATTTTGTACATTTAAAACTACATGGAACGGAAGTAAAAAAAGCTACAGTAATGAAATTATACATATATTTCGATACAGTTTCAAAAAATGATTGATATTATTTAGGACGAAAAAAATCAAGTTGCATTGAATTATAAACTATAAAGTTTTCAAGCAGAAAGAAGAAGAAAAAAATAGATGACAATGGGTACCATATTTTTAAGCTTTTGTTTTTGTAAAGTTATTTATAACAATTTGTACCCTAATTGATTGTAAAGATAAATAAATTAATCAAATTGAAGAAGTGTGAAAAAGTTTTGTTATATATAATACTACATTGGAACGAAAGTATCTAAATTACAGTAATATATGTAACATGTAAAGCATGTTCCAACAAATAACAACAATGACTGAAGCTTTTTATTTGGTATCGCTTATAAATCAAGTTGCATTGAATAAAAACCATTTATAAAAACTGTACAGTTTTTTTAACAGGGACATTGTAACAATATCCTACACAAAATTGTTATGGTACGAGAGATTCATAATAAAGCAGCTTTTCTTCCTTTAAAAATGTCAAACAAATAAAATACGAGATAAAGCTTTCCGATTTCTGAAGATCACTTTATTGTTTTTCAAAGTTCAAAATAACAGAAACTTCTTGACTTTTCTTTTTGTTTTGTATAAACAAGTACATGTAAGTGTACTGTAATTTTGAACAAAGTAATTTTTGTTTATTTTATAAAACAATTGTATAGTACCACCATTTTCTTTTACTCGAATTTTCTATAATAATGTTTTTTCAAAGATACAAAAAATACAAAAATACAAGAGATAAAGATACTGTAATCGCTTTAACATGGTAAAGTAGTAACTGTGAATGACCTCCGATGTGTCATTCATGTATCCTTTCTTTATAAATGTATTTATTTATTCAGTTCACAAAATTACATAATCTCCAAGTTCAAATCTTAACAAGTAGAAAAACTGATACAAAGCGGATATTAAGTACTTCATCGTTTTTGTGCCATTACTGTTGCTTTCTATCGAAAAAAAGCCTTTTAAATATTGCCCACTCTAAAAGATTAATTATACAAAGTGGTGGCAGCAAGGAAAAAATTTATACAAATATTTTTCTACTTTTTATTAACAAGAAAGAACAAGATTGTTATGTTTTTGTAAGATATACGACTCACCATCCCCAAAATTTTTTAATATGGAGAGACATAAAAAGATTATCCCACTTCAGCCCTTTCATATTTTTCTTTTCGGTGTACGATTATAAAAAATATTTTTTTAAGGATACATTCTTTCAAAAGATTAATTTCCAATCACATACCTACCTTTTTCCCCCTCCTCTTTTTAACCCAAAAGAAAAAAGTAGCATTTAAGCAAAGTATCTTTTTCTATTTATTTTCACTTTTTTAAACCATCACCATTTAAAGTGGTGGAAAAATGGGGCTTAAAAGTAATATTTTTATCATATTGGTTACGGTAGTTTTGATAGGCGATATTGTTTATGCCGCAACAAATGAAACCAGCAGCACCAATTCCAATGATACTTCTTCAATGGAAAATATTCGAGTTCGAGTTGGACATATTGGAGCTCAAAATGCCATGCCAAAAGCAGAAGTTATTCTAGAAATTTGCCGAAAAGAATTATTAAATGATGGCATTTTAAATACTGATTTTGATGTTGAGTAAGTTTTTTAAATTGCTCTTGAAAGGTCTTCTGAAATAAATACTGTAACTACAGTACGAAATATGGTACTGTAACTATATATATCACAGTGGATACTGTAATTATTATTACAAGTTTTCCAATAACGTACCAATAACAGTAAATATTTTTAACATTTTGTTACTGTCAAGCAAAATATATGTCGATAAACTGTTTTTTCTTTCAGAATTGTATCCCAAATGGGATGTGGTGAATCTTTTGAAGGTGTTGCAGTTGGTGCAGATATGTATCACAAGCAAAATATCAAAGCTTTTATTGGACCATATTGTAATGCTGGTAAATCCTTAACATTACAACTACAGTAATTTAATCCCCCAATTAATTCTAGAATTGGATGCTGTCTCAAAAATGGCAGCATATTGGAATGTTCCAATCATTGGATATATGTCATCTTCCAATGTTTATGCGGATAAAACAATTTACAAAACACAAGCTCGAGTTTCCCTTCGAACAACAAATGCTTTGGGGTTGGCGGTTTATGCTTTGCTAAAACATTATTCATGGAAGGATGTTGCAATTGTAACAAATACAGGCCCTCTGGCATTTGAACGAACTGGAGCCTTTGAAGAAATCTTTCATAATCGAGGAATTAGTATCGTCAAAAAGATTATGTTTGATGAAAATGTTAATTCTGCAAGTATCGCAGCAAGCGGATATTTGGATGAACTTAAAAATAGTGCAAGAAGTAAGTGTTGTTTTTTAAACAATATAAAATTGGTACTGTATCATAGTTTTCGAGACTTCAAAAATATCATTATTTGGTTAAATTAAGTTTAATTGAAACAGAAAATTCTAAAATTGTCTAACTTTTTTATTTTTAAAGTTAATCCATTTTTAACATTCTTTCCAATTACAGTAGTCATCTGCTTGTTTTCTTCAACTCGACAACTTTCAAAAGAATTTATGCAAGCTGTTTTTAATCAAGGCATGAATTCCAATGAATTCGTTTTCATTTTTCCATGGCTTCAATCAGAATCTCAAGAAACTTCGCCATGGATAGGCCCTAAAGGTGAAGTTCTTGCAAATATAAAACAACATTTTGGAAATGCCATTATCGTTGATGATGTAAATGGTTTCAATATTGAACCTTTGCTAATTCCATTCAAACAAAGAATTGAAGCAAATGGAATTTCAATTGATGAGCTGAATATTGATAATCTTTATGGATATCTTCATCTTTATGATTCTCTTAAACTTTATGCCCTTGCTGCCCGAATGGCTTTAAATGAAACAAATGATCCAAAAATTGTTTTTGATGGAAGATTTTTATGGAATAAAATGCGTCGGCTAACTTTTCCTGGTTTGTTATTGAAAAAAAATTTCTTTTGATTTTTGAGTCTATTGCTTGCAGGTTTGGCCACATGGATTGGAAATACCACAAACGGCAAAGAATCAGGTCAGTTGGGGAATTATTTTTTTGGTAGAAAAAATTCCTCGACAAAGAAATGTGTCTTTTTCTTTTTCATTCATTCAATTACCCAAAAGTGTTAAACAAATAGATACTGTAGTCGTAGATAATGTAAGCATACTTACCGTAACACCTTGATACAAATATTATAGATTTGTATAAAAATATGAATAATAATCATACTGTATTTAATTGTACAGTAACATTTCACTTAAATACCCTCCAGGGAAGGCTTTTTATTTAAAAAAAATTGGTTAAGACACATTTCTTTTTTAAATTTGACATTTTCTAATCCCATCAAATTTCAGGTGTTGCAAGTGCTTCTGGAGTTGCATCAGGTACTGTAATTATGGATGATTTGGCTGAACGAGCTGGAATTTATGCAGCATTTTTTGTATCCCCAAATCGGGATGCCGTCCTTAAAGTCGTTGAAATGACCCCATTTGCCGTTGAGAATTGTGATGGAATTCGAAATAAATCGGGTTGTTTTGAACTTAACATTGTTGATATTCAAACTGGCTTTTGGCCATCCTTGAATGGTGCCCTTCCACAAGATACCCCAAAATGCGGTTTCCGAAATGAAAAATGCGATTACACTTTATTCATTATTATTGGAGCCTTGGCTTTGGGAGTGTTAATTGCATTTTTAATTGGTTATGTTATTTATCGAATTTGGCAAGAAATATTTTTGCTAGACTACAGTAACCCCTAATATTGTTTTAGTGAAAATAAAACATTGGATAAAACAACCTGGAGAATTTTCCGTGATGATATGAGAGTTGTGAATGAAGATGAAATGAAATCAATGCTTTCAGTTGGATCTTCAAAAACAAAACTTTCAAATATGTCAAAATTTAATAAGCATCATGCCATCATTGGCACAAACACTCATGCCAGTTTTCATATGTATCCACAAAAAAAGGCAATCAAATTCAATCGAGAAGATATGCAAACTTTAAGCATGGTAAGTATTTTGCGACGATACAGTAATTTTTGAAACAAACTGCACTAAGATCTTGAGATGTTTTTTGTTCAACGATATTAAACAGTAATTTAATATCGTTGAACAAATTGTAAAAATATTTTGGCTCACTCGAAATGTTAGATATATATGCCCTCAGGGGAAGAACTAAGTTTGCATAAGTACTGTATATTGGTTCCTTAGGATACGGTAATTTAATATCGTTGGACAAATTTCACAAAATTATTATTACTCACATAAACATAGCGGCTTTGAATAAGAAGTAATCTTGCCGGGAATGCTTTTAACTACTTTTTGTAGTTTGCATTACTTTGCTTTACTTTTCTATATAATCCTAAAAAATATTGCACTTTCATTAATCACTCTTTCTTAACGATTATTGCATTCCATCCTTAAATTCATTCTAATCTTCACTATTTGTTTGTAGGTTAAAGCTGCAGTCCATGATAATCTAAATCCATTCTTGGGAATGGCCTTTAATGAAAAAGATGAAGTTATCATACTTTGGAAATTTTGTTCTCGTGGAACTGTTCAAGACATTATCTACAATGATGATGTAAATTTGGATACAAAGTTTCATGCTGCTTTTGTTCGGGATATCACAATTGGATTAGATTATCTTCATTCATCTCCAATCGGATATCATGGATCTCTAACTTCTTGGTCATGTTTAATTGATCGAAATTGGACTGTTAAGCTAACGGATTACGGGGTTGCAAATGCCCTTGAAAAATGGCAAAAACAAGGCGTAATTACAGTTGAAACTTTAAAAGATGGTGAAGATGGCTCTGGATCAACACAAGCAACAAGTTTGTTTTCTGGAAATGATATTAACAATCTCTTATAGCTTCAGGTGTACTATATCAGCCTCCAGAGATGATTAAAAATCGGGATGTAAATCGTCGTCGAAATACTGATCAATCTTGGCTTAAACAAACACAAGCCCGGCGGCAAGCTGGTGACATTTATTCTTTCGGGATTGTCATGTATGAAGTTTTGTGCCGTGGCATGCCATTCCAAGATAACATCACTTCTGAAGGTTTGTATCTTTTAAAGAATTCCAAAACTATAAATATGTGTTTTTAAAGATATGATTGCGGGGGTAAATAGTGGAGCAAAAGCTTATCGACCAAATGTCCAAGATAAAACAAAAATAAATCCGGATTTAATTTCACTACTACAAGATTGTTGGGCTTCAAATCCTGAAGCACGGCCAAGCATTCGAAGAGTCCGTTTAAATACTGAAAGATATCTTCAAGTTAAAGGTTTGTATCTCTTTCATTAATCTCTTAAATATTCAAATTTTGTCTTAATCCAATCTAATCCTCTTTTATCCATTTTTAGGATCTTTGGTTGATCAAATGATGAGAATGATGGAACAGGTAAATCCAATATATCCACTGTTTACTAATATTTAATAATTAAAAAATTACAGTATGCAAATAACTTGGAAAAAATTGTTCAAGAAAGAACTGGAATGTTGGAAGAAGCGAATAAAAGAGCGGATAAACTTTTATCCCAATTGTTGCCAGCTTATGTTGCGAATGAGTTAAAACTAGGAAAGCCAATTCCACCAAAAACTTTCAAACATGCTTCTGTCATGTTCTCAGACATTGTTGGATTCACCACAATTTGTTCATCGGCTTCTCCCCTTGAAGTTGTTACAATGCTTAATGCCGTTTATACTGGTTTCGATGATATCATTAATAAACATGAAGCATATAAAGTTGAAACAATTGGTAAGCATACTGTAATAGAATCATATTGTAGCTATAACTGTACAGTATAATTTTAAAGCAGAAAACAACCATCACTAATTTAATTTTCAGGTGATGCATATATGGTCGTTTCGGGAATTCCAATTGAAAATGGTATCCGACATTTGATGACCCTTTCCGATGTTGCCCTTGAAATGATGACTTTCTTGGAAGAATTTCGAGTTCCCCATAAAAAGAATGATAAAATTCGAATTCGATTAGGTCTTCATACAGGTCCAGTTGCCGCAGGCGTTGTAGGATTAACTGCTCCAAGATATTGCCTATTTGGGGATACTGTAAGCTTAATATTACTGTATGTACAGACAAACATCAATGACTTTAAAATTTTAGGTAAACATGGCATCCAGAATGGAATCCACCGGGGTACCAGAAAAAGTACAAATTTCAGAACCTTTCAAAATCAATCTAAATCAACATTATCCTGAGTTTTCAACTGAGCTTCGAGGAACTGTTGAAATTAAGGTATTTAAATTTATGATAAATTGTAAAACAGAGTAAATACGGTGTTTAATTTTTTAGGGAAAAGGTTCCTGTACAACATACTTTTTGGATAAAAAAGCACAACTTTCTCAACGGTGTTAAAAATTGATTAATAAATTCTTATATATTTATTTTTTTTAAATTGGGTTCAGATGTTTTGTATATTTTATAATTTTTTGTAAATAAGTAATAAAAAATTTTAATTAAATTTTGAATTTGTAACCAAAATATAAAAAATTTCTGAATGTATAAGTTGAAGGTTACGGTAATTGATAATGAGTAATATAGAAGCTATCAAGTCATCGTTTGCATTATTTCACAAAATTAAATTTGATTATCAACATTTAATAATTTTTTATCTGTGTGGTCGTGTAAATATTACCGTAACACACACAGATTAATTTTATCATAAAAAGAATCTCATAAAATTTATCATCGTTTTTTCACTCAAAAAAATTGCCACTTTTTTGTTATTCATCAACAGAAACTTGCATTATTTTGTAATCAACTTTTTGCAACTTTGGACTTATTCATTTTTTTAAATCAAGAAATGATTTTCAAGCATGGAAGAGAAAGGACAAACAAATTTGTAAGCATACACTTTAAAAACGTTTTAAAGGGGACAAAATTTGTTGCTACCTGATTTTTTTTAATTGTGCGTAAAGATTTTTTCATAATTACCAGATAAAAAATATAAAACTAAGAGAAAAAAATGAGTGAATCAACAAATTAACCTCAAGCATTGTCTTTGTCGAAAAGAAAAAAAATGAATCAAAAAAGTTTTCAAAAAAAGATTACGTCATGTTTGACATTACAATACAGATATTGTTTTTTTTGCTCCTCCTTTTATCCCAGCAATAACCTTGGATTTAAAAAAGTTAAAAGCGGATGAAATTCTGTACTCTTTTTTTATAAGATTACTTTCATCTATTTTGTTTTATTTGTAAACCAGAAGTAAGCGTTTTTCTTTTCCTTTTGTTACAGTATGAAAAAGCATGATTGTTTTTTAAATAATTAACAAAAATTAACAAAAGTATTTAAATCAACAAAAGATAAATAATTTTCAGGAAGGTTTATCGTCGACATGATTGGAAAAAGAATTCAATTGGGAAACAATCAATTTGAATTTATCCGAGAACTCGGTAAAGGAGCTTTTGGTATCGTTTATTTAGTCAAAGATTGCAAAAATGGAAAAGAATTTGCCATTAAAGTTATTGATAAAAGTAAAATGGGAAATGTATGTTTTTGCATTTTATTAATTTTATTACCGTTTTATTAAAATTCTTTTAACAATAATTATTTTTAATTTTTAAAAATTTCATTTCAGCGCGCTCGTCGTGAATATGAACATTTGCAATCATTGAAACATAAAAATATCATTGAACTTTACGATGTTGCAGAAGCAAATGTAAGAATTCAGAATTAATCTTACAGATTGATTTTTTTATTATTTTAGAATGATCTTCTTCTCCGCCTTGAATATGTGCCTGGAGGTGATCTTGACAAGCACGTTCGAAAAAATGGTAAACTTTCCCATGAAAAAGCCCAAGGAATTTTTAGACAAATTTTGACTGGGGTTCAATATTTGCATAAACAGGGAATCGCACATCGAGATTTAAAGCCTTTAAATATTTTGATTGGCTCAAATGGGATTGTAAAAATCGCTGATTTTGGTCTTGCAAATGCCATTAAAAATGGTTAGAGATTTTTAATGGCTTCATTTTATTATACCATATTCTTTGCGTATTTCAGCTGTTTTTCAAGCAACAGTTTGTGATGCAGCCTTACATATGCGAACTCAATGTGGAACACCTGGATTCTGTGCTCCAGAAGTTCTTGCAAATACTGGTGGCTATAATCCCTTTAAAGCTGATGTTTTTTCACTTGGACGAACTCTTCAAGCTATTATTGCATCACCAACAAACAAAGTCAAAACTTTGATTGCAAAACTTACACATCAAAATCCGACATCTCGTCCAACTGTTGATGAAATTCTTCATTTTTTAGTACGTTCTTTTTATCATGGCATCTGCCAAGGCTTTGAAAATGAAATAAGTTTTTAGGCTACTTATTTCACCAATGCCCCACCACCGCCACCTGCACCTGCACCAGCTAATAAAGCAAGAAAAGAAGATGCTCAAAAGGTAATAACTATTCTTTTTACATAAAAAACTATTGACCATTTTTAGCACGTTACTTTTTGGCCTGAATCTGTTATAAATGTTGCAAAACAGCAAATTGAAAAGGGTGGAGGTGATGCCATCGCAGAAAACATTTTGGATGAATTAAATAAAAAATTTAATTGGTAAGTCTTATGTCAAAAATTAAAGTAAGAGTTCAAATTTTTTAAATTTTAGGGAAAAGTTTGGAGTTTCTGTCTTTAATAAATGTTACACAGCCGTTAACAATGTCGTCACAGGAGAGTCAAGTCGAGTAATTAAACTTCAATGTAAAGATAAGATATGTGTTATATTTCGATGTGCTGGTGATGAAATTGAACAAATGAAAAACCGTCTTGTGAATACTTTGGGAGCAGCAAAAACCAAAATTTCTGCCAAATCTCAAGCTTGTTTAAGCAATTTAAGCAATGTCAACAAAATCATTACTGATAAATGCGGATATTTTCCTTTCATTTTGACAGTTAGTCATGACTGCGTAAAAGGAACTCATTTAAAACATATTCACAATTGTTGCACATTCTTTCATAATTTTGAATATGCTCCTGGGCATACCATTACTATTATTGTTGGATTTAATTGATTCTGTTTAAATTTGACATATTTGAATGCTTGGTAAATTTATAACTTTTTTTCTGTCAGCCGTTTTTTATGTTTCTATTTTTTGGTTTATCAAAATGCTCCGAAATTATTTGTGTTTGTGTTTTTTAAGGTGCAGAATTTGGATGTTAAAATAATAAAGTTATGAAAAAACATTCTTTTTTGACTGATACATATAAATGTTACCTGTTTCATTTTGAACACCTTTAGTGATGAAACAAATTATTCAACATTTTTTTGTTTTTTCAACAGCCGTCAATTACAGTAATTACAGCAACAGAAAAAAGCATGTTATTTATTGAACAAAACAAAAAAGTTAAGCAATGTAAAGCAATTTACATTGTTTAACGTTTTAGTTTAGAGAATGTTGCCGCCGCGGTTGTAGTAACATTTGATTTTGTGACGATCGCTAAAAATTATTTGTTTGATTTGTAATTATTCATTTAAATCAAGTAATGACTTTTGATCTTACAAGAATAAAGACAAAAATGAATGCTTAAAACAAAAGTTTATTTACTAAACTTAAAAATGTCTTCTTTTTTTAGTAACTAATGTGACTTTTTGCTACCTGATTTTTTTTAATTGTACAAAGGTTTTTTCAAAATTTCCAGATAAAAATTATAAAACTAAGAGAAAAAAATGAGTCAATCAACAAATTAACTTTAAGCATTGTCTTTGTCGAAAAGAAAAAATGCATCAAAGAGTTTGTGTGTTTCGAAAAAATATAACGTCATGTTTGACATTACAATACAGATATTATTTTTTTTGTTCCTCCTTTTATCCAAGTAATAACCTTGGATTTAAAAAAGTTAAAAGTGAATGAAAATGTTTACTCTTTTTTTATATACTATTATTTACCTTTATCTTTTTTAAACTTCTGCTAAAAAATGTCTGATGATGAAGAACATCACGCGCCTGAAAGAGAAGTTCCATTCATTGCTGAAGTGGATAAAGATGTTTTGGATGGATTTGGTAATGGCTCTATGTTGGATATTTTAAAAACCATCGATGGCAATCAAGGATTGTCAAGTATTTTAGTTTCTGCGCGATTAGAAGAATCACCCCCAATTGCAATAAATGTCCATCAATTCCTTAATGTTAGTCCTGAAACTGGCGCTGGTGCTGGAAATGAACTTTTCCAAATGGGTGGTGCAGAAAATGTTCATAGTGAAATTGGAAAGATTGTACTAGAGAATATTGTCAGCGGAAAGTTTCATCGAAATGTATGCTTTGATTTCGGTTAATTAATTTTATTCAAAGATTATTTTTAAGGTTGTCCCATTCGTTTCTTCAGTTCCGGGGGTTCCAAGTTTTAACTTGAACTTTGAAAAAGAACGAGCAAAATGCCTTGGAAAAAAGATACTTTTTAGAGATCCAGAGTTTCCAGCTGATAATTCTGTTCTGCCAAAAAGCCAACGCCAAATTGATTGGCTCCGACCGGGGGTAAGTAACTATTAATTATTAATGTTAAGCTTATAATAATGGATATGTTAATCTTTTCAGAAAATTCATGAAAAACCTCGTTTCATTGCCTCAGGGCATTCTCGATTTGATGTTGTTCAAGGTGCCCTGGGGGATTGTTGGTTATTAGCTGCAACGTCACTTTTAACGCTTTACGATGAGCTATTTTACCGGGTAGTCCCTCCCGATCAAAGCTTCACAAAAAATTATACTGGAATATTTCATTTTCAATTTTGGCGTTACGGTCAATGGACGGATGTTGTAATTGATGATCGACTTCCAACTTACAAAGGAAAATTAATTTATATGCGCTCAAAATCTGGTTATGAATTTTGGAGTGCTTTGCTTGAAAAAGCTTATGCAAAATTATATGGATCTTATAAAGCTTTGGTGGGAGGTCATACAGCTGGAGCCTTGGAAGATTTTACCGGTGGATTAATTGAAAATTATCATATTAAAAAAAATTCAAAGGAACAGCTGTTAGCTATTTTGGTCCGGGGTTTTCAAATGGATTCACTTTTTGGGTGTAGTATTTCTGGAGATCCAAAATGCCGGGAAAAGGAATTACAAAATGGACTTATTTGTGGTCATGCTTACAGTATCACAGCCCTCCAAAAAGTTCATGGACGTAAAGGAAGAACATTACTTCTGAGAATCCGAAATCCATGGGGGAATGATAAGAAATGGAAAGGGGCATGGTAAGTTTAAATTATACAAAATAGAAGAATTGGTGAGCATTTTTAAGGTCAGATAATAGCTCTGAATGGAAATATGTCTCAAAAGAAGAAAGGAATCGAATTAAAATTAATGTAAAGCCAAATGGAGAATTTTGGATATCATTTGAAGATTTTTATTCAAATTTTGACGAGTTAGAGAATTGTCACCTGGGGCCAGAAGTCAGTCATGTTGTTGGAAGTTTTAACGTAACGTTTATGTTTTTTAGTGTTTGAATGAAATTTGCAAAATGGTTGGAAAAAGTGTTTTCCGAGAAGCTACAACTTGGAAAAATTACCCGTTCCATGGAAAATGGAGCAAAAAGGAGGGAAGCGCTGGTGGATGCATTACTTATCTTAGTAAAATAACATTGCTCATGGTATAAATACTTAATATGAACTTTATAGACACAACCTTTGCAAATAATCCCCAATACATTGTTAATCTAAAGGCGGACAGAGTTGAAAATGATGGCAAAAGTACTGTAATTTTTGCGGTTCTGCAAAAATACCGCCGAGAACTTCGAATTCATGGTTATAAAAATCATAATATTGGCTTTGTTGTTTACAAACTTGAACCCGGGATATATGGAAGACAAAATCAATCATTTTTTAAACACAACAAAATCATTGCACAAACAAAAACCTTTGCATCTACTCGAGAAGTAAAAATTTTTTTCATTTTTTCTGATGGGTCATCCTTTTAAAAATACATATATTTAAAAAGCGAGAGATTACTGTAGCAATAAAAATAATTTGTTACCAAGATACTGTAGCAGTAAAGTATCCACCAGTTTAAAAAACCTGTATTTATGAATTTTTATTTCAGGTCACATCTCGATTGCGCCTCCCTCCAGGCAAATATCTCATTGTTCCTTCCACTTATAAACCAAATGAAGAAGCTGAATTTCTTCTTCGAGTTTTTTGCACCGGAGAAATCAAATCCCCACAAGCATAAGGTTTAAATTGGATAAATCCTTCATTTTTTGTTTCACGCAATCAATATTTCATGCTCAGTTTGCCTTTTTTTATTACGTACTTAATTTCATATATCTCAATAAAGAAAAATTGAAACATAATTTAAAGCCGCTTTTGTTAGAGTTCGATATTTTTGTGTTTTTTTGAAAGAAATTTTTGTAATCTTTCTTTGGCGCCGAAAAACAAATGTCAAAGAATGCATGATTCGTTTTTTATTAAAAAAAATAACGCAAACTTTTTTACTCAATGGTTATTTTTTACAACAAAATTTTTTAAAGCTTGCTTTATTTTTGTGAGACATGAGTATTAGTACACCTAAAAAGCAGTTGTAGATATAGCTCTGTTCACAGAAGTTAAGGGTTATGGTAAGCGATAAGCATGATAAAAAAGCTATCAAGATTCAAGCAAATGTTTCTGCATTTTCGATAATTTATTAAACATTTTTAACACTTTCTAAAACGAAATTTTTGTTATCTTTCTTTTTCTTTCTTTGGCGCCGAAAAACAAACACCAAAAAAGTAGCAGCAACGTTACACAACGAAAAATTAAATTTTTTTCACTCAAATTTTTTTTGCGCAACAAAAATCTTTTTTGAAACACATTACTTTTTTTCTTCAAGTTTGATTTTGTCAACATTTTTTCTCCTCTCTCCTTTTCCGTTATATTTTTTCTTTAAAACTTTTCTAGTTTTTTATTGTTGTCGTGGTTCCTTTTGTGTATCACAAGGTTGTTGTATTGATTCCAATTTACAAACTATTACATTCATTCATTCATTCATATTTATGTTATTGTATCTGCATTAACCACTTTTATTATCATCGTTTTAGCCTTTATATTTGGATCATAAAGCTAATATCTGAACTTAAGCTGCTTTTCTCTCTCACCTTTTTCCTGCTACTTTCCATATTTGAATGTTATAAGAAGTATTATGAGTGATTACAGTGAAGAAGAAAATCCATCAGTTGTAAGTTTTACTTTCTGTTGCTTCTAATCTAAAGGTTCTACTTTAATAAACACTTTTCAGGATGCATTAGCTACTGTATTTCAACATCTTGGAACAACTGATTTACCAATTCAAGCTCCAGTTTTATCAATTCCATTATCTCATGTTTATGATGATTTTTATAATAATCCTGTCGATTGGTCCTCTGAGAATATCGTCTCTTATATAGATGAATCAGATGTTTATGTTGTTGCACCATCAAAAGATCCACAAATCCGTCAAGTCTCTGAAGAAGGAAATGCTGTTTCAACAAAATTCTCACCTGATGGAAAACTCTTAGCTGTTGGGACATATTCTGGAGTCCTTGAAATTTATGATGTTGAAACAAATCAACTTGTATGGAGTAACAAAAGTCATGATTGTCGAATTGGCTGTTTAGCTTGGGGAAATGATGATATGGTTTTTACTGGATCTCGTGATCGAACAATCAATGCCAATGATCTCGCTTCTAAAGCTTATGTTCAAATTGGAAGTCATTCTCAAGAGGTTAGATTTATCTTTACTGATTTTATTTAATATCCATTATTTTAGGTATGCGGAATGAGAGTTTCGCCAGCTGGTGATAAACTTATTACTGGTGGAAATGATAATAATATTAAAATATGGGATATATCAAAGCTTACAATGGATCCATCATTTGTCGAAGTTGCTGAAGCTTTTCCCCTTCATAAATCTGCTATCAAAGCTTTGGATTTCTCTCCAAGCCATGAAGGTGTTATTGCAAGTGGTGGAGGATGCAATGATGGGAAGATTTATGTTTGGAATGTTGAGAATCGTGAAATTTTCAAAGAAATTGAAATTGATAAACAAATTACAAATCTTCATTGGCTTCCAACGGGTAAAGAGATTGTTGCAACATATGGCTTTGGATGGAATAGAAATCATAAATTCCATATTGAACATAATACCATTGATATTTGGTCATTTGAAACTCTGAAAGTTGTTCAAAGATTTGAAGGTCATAAAGGACGGGTACTATTTTCGGTAAGTATTTAATATACTGTATCCTAAAGTGAAGATTTTATCATAACTATTTTTTAGGCAATGGCACCAAACAAGGAAGGTTTTGTTACAGCAGCTTCAGATAATTACTTGAAATTTTGGAAGCCATCTTTGAATTCTGAAGAATGGGAAGTTGTTTAGTCATACTGTATTTTTAACAACAACAAAACTGCCAAAGCAAAAGATATAATTGTGCATTTTATTTTTATATTTTGTCAAAATCTACGGTTCTTTTTCACTTTAATTGCCTTGCCAATTCTCTTTGTAATAAGACGATAAACTGTTATATTTTATTATCATTGAATTATTCACTTACATGTTTTATGTTGTATATTTTTGTTGTTTTATGCAAAGTTACAGTATCTTTTTATGTGTGTTATTTTTTTATAATTATACCCATTTTTACCAAAAGTATAAATACAAACATGAAAAAAATAGAAGAGGTTTCAAGAAATGTGTAAAAACAAAACAAAGCAAAAACAGATCGAATCAAATTATTTGAAATATAAAAAAAGTTTACACCCGTAATCTTTTTTAGCTTTTTAAAAAATAATTACTTAAAAAAATAAATGAGGTTTTTGGAAATTTTTAATAAAGTGTTGTGTTCATACTGTTGTAAAGAACTAAAAGCTTTTGAATATGAATTGGTAAACATGATTTTCGTTGTCCAGAAATTATATCAATATTTAGCCATGAGAGTTCATTGTAGGTTTGTAAAATATACCTGAAAAAAATATTTAGTATTAACAAGAGTACTGTAGGTTTTAAGAGTTTTGTGTAGACGTGTCTCCTGTATTTGGGAAGGTTACTATATCAGAAATTAGAAACTATTTGAGGTTAATAGATTACTATAGTTTAAGGGAAATTATGATAAGAAATATTACTGTAGCTTTTAAAAAATTATAAAACTTACGTTAAAACTTCTTCAGTTTTATTTGATTCAAGGGGATGATTTTCTGCTACTGCTAACATAACATCATCATTTTGTTGAACATGTGGAACAGAAATATGCAAAGCTGATCGCAAATGTACAGGGGTATCATTCTTAGCATTTGGACATTGAGACCAAAACCAATCTGGGACATCCAAAGCTGGCGCAGTGGAAACCATGAATCCCATTGCAATCGGTTGATTGGCGATTGTTGTGGTGGCAGAACTAACTTCTCCAAGATCATTAATATCAATCTCTAAATCCATTTCCATTCCGGCATTATTATCATCAGGTCCATTTGAAAAGAATAAATCATCTTGATTATCTTCAAATAATCCAGCATCAACTTCATTCTAAAAGTGTCAGGGTTACTGTATTAGATTCTACCGTAATAAAATAAACATACCGAAATGCATGGACTTGTTGGAAATACCATTATATGGGTAATTGAATAATCATTTGGGATAATTCGATTTCCGCGTTGTTTTGGATCAGCTAAAAGTTCAGGAAAGATTTTAAAATATGCATCTGATTCAGTTGAAACCAAGCAGGCTGCAATTAATGCTGGAGTTTCAATAAATCCAGGATTCAATGAACAAGTTTTGCATGAAGTTGAAGCAGTTAAAACGGATGGCTTTTCTGCCGCCGGCGTTTGTAACTCTTTATCTTTTCCTTTCAAAATTGAATTATATGATTGAAGATTTTTCTTTGCCAAAATTGAAGTCCAAGCTTTAAATTCTCCATGTCCAATTTTTCCAAATCTTCCAATCACTAATCTCCAATTCTTTGTATCCAAAGACATTACACCTTGAATATATGCCCAGAGGCGTTGAATCGCATCCACAACCAGGGAAACCTGGGAAGAGATCCCTTTTTGCGCAGATTTTTGATTTGTTCTTCGTGAAATTGAAATAACTTTTGTATCATTTAATTCTCCACGATCATCGGTAACTGAGACAATCAAAAAGTCATCCTTTACCAAGCAATAAGTAACAAATAAAACTTTTTCATCTGGATTTTTAAGTTTTAATTTCCCCTGAGGCGTAATTTCATAGTTTGAAGATTTTGGTGCAAGAATAAATGGTGCTGTTGGGATACGGTATGTTGAAGATGGATTCCCGGAAAGATTATCCAAGATATCAGTTGCTTGTGAAAATGGCCCAAATCTGGTCATTGATTTTGAAAGTAAATCTCGAATTCCTTCAACATGTAATTGTCGAGGTTGTGAGTATACTGTAAAGGATAATTTCCTCAGGGCATTGATGGAAGCCATTGGATCATTAACAGTTGATTGATTTAAAGGATGAAAATATTCTTGAAGTGGATCATTTGAATATGCAGAATAATCAAAAATTGTTCGAATATCAATTAATTCAACTTGGACTCGAGGCTTTTTAATGTGATCAAGATTGGATAAAATATTGTTGAAAGATTTTAGAAGTTTTACGGTAACAAGTTTAGAAAAATATTCTTGAGTATTTGCAGATCCAAAAAAGAATGGATTTACGATATAAATAACAAGGACATGCGGCAAGGCAGGATTTTCTTCATCATTAATCATTAATTCATCGACCCCATTTGAGATTGAAGTGGATGAAAGAGGATCATCGGAACCGAAGAGATTCAGACCTGGAATGGATTGATCTGGAGTTTGGGGATTTAGGATATTTCCACCATCAAATAATCCCATATTTGGAAGTGGTGAATTCATATTTTGTTGTTGTTGTTGAAGGGATTGTGGAGTTTGTTGTTGATGATTAAAAAGTGGTGAATCAAATGAGGCATCATTTGGTGGCATCGGGGATGACGTTGAAATTGGTTGTTGCTGTTGTTGTGATGGGGGGACAGTTGATGGGGGTGGCATTGCTGAAGAATCTGTTGGAACTGCTGAGGAATGATGATCAGCATAAAAATCTCTATAAACAGCTTCCAAAAAAGTTCGTTTATCAAAACAATCCATTTCACCAAAAATTCGAGTAATTAGTTGTAAATATTGTGTAACAAAATATTCTAATTTTTGTACCAAAGATTTTTGATCATTTGAATTATTTAGATTTTGAAGTGGAATTTTTATGATTCCATTATTCAATGGCATACTTGTATCTTTGACTTTTGGAGGCAATGGCAAATGCCGTCCAAGACGATTCTTTTCATAAACACTTGAAAGATCTTCCAAGAAAATTTTGCATTTTTCTGCAATCAAAGAATTTTCAGCGAATGATTTAGTCTTTTCAGTTGCGAAAGAATGATCCGGGATTACAGCGAGGTAGAGGACATTCTTCGGCCAAGAATATGGTGCAAGGCCATATCGATCCCAAGCCCAAATCGCCGTAGGGGAAGTTAGAATTAAATCCTTTTCAGATCCAACAACAATATTTGGAATTGGTTCTGGATTATGAGAGGTATCTTCTTCAGTATCAGGTTTTTGAATTTTATACATTTTTGTTGCTTTTTGATGAAGGGATTTCCATGTTAGGGGTCCCTCAACAATACTTCCAGGGTTTGTCGGAGCTCGAACAAGTTGAGCTGTTTCTTCTAAGATCCCAAATACTTTTGGCATAAATCCACCGTATTCAATTTCATTCAATTGAGAAGTTTTTTCAGCTAACTGCACAGCCCAAGGATGAACAAGAGATGTCAAATCTGGCTTTTCTCCAGGTTGAAGAGGTTTTCGAGAAGTTCGTTCTGCCATAACCTGTTGCCCGAGGGATGATGCATCAAGGACCGATGAAACAATATAATCCAATTCACCTTGATCAATTCCATTAATACTGTATTCTTTCTTTGGTGAGACAAGTCGATCAAACTCTTCAATTTTATCTAATACCGGACAATCACCAATATAATATCCTGTTCGGATATAAGCTGATAAATCATGTCCAAGAAGATACCATCGAAAAACATCAATAAATTTCCAGTCATTTGATTTTAGGGGATTAAACCATTTAAGTTCTGGTTTATCCACTTCAACAACAACAGGTCCACCAGTAGCTTCACGGATATCATCAGTAAAAAGATTGGAATTTGCATAACATAGAATTCGATGCCGAACAGCACTGAAGGCACAAAAACAGGATTCAATGTCACGATTTTTAACAAAATATCCCCCAAATCTTGTTGTAACTGTTATTTCGGCATGTCGTTCGTCAGCCAAAACTTTATCAGCCATTTGAACATCAGGTGGAATTGAAAGATAAAACCCGAATTCATTTGTTCGAATACTTTCTGTGCAAGAGCAAAGTGGACATGAATCATACACAGCATCATAATGCAAATCCAAAATTGAATCTCGAAGTAAAGCGACAAATATAAATCCAACACTTTTTTGAATTTTTTCAAACATTTGAAGTCCTGTAAGATCAGGGGTTGCAATTGGAAGAGGTTCAAATGGATTTAAAAGAAGATTATCAGCTGAAGGCATCCGATTTGGAGTTGGTTGATTATATCCATTTGACATCATTGGATTATATGGAGGCGGGGGAGGCATAAATGAATGACTATTGTTGCTGCTGTTGCTCATCATCTGGGGGGAAGGTCCATAGGGCATCATTGAATTTGGAGTTGAGGTCATTGGAGGTTGATTGTTAACTCCAACCATACCAGGGAAACCATTCATTCCAATTCCCATATCTGCCATTTGAACTGATCCCCCGGTATTCGACCCGCATACTGTAATCGTATTTGAATGAGGTTGCATGTATCGAGGGGTTGACATTGGAGATGGAGTTGAAGGTGGAATACTATTGCCAAACATTGGATTCATTCCATTCGGTTGTGGTGAATTATTTGACATAAATGATTGATGCCGTTGATTCATAAACATTGCATGTCGATGTTGTTGTTGTTGTTGTTGCAGCTGTTGTTGATGATGATATTGTTGCATATTTTGTTGATTTTGATAATTTTGAGCTTGCATCAAAGTATACCGAAAATGTTGTTCTCGTTCTTCAACCTTTTGTAAATTCAATTTTTGAACAGTTTTAACATTTTTAACATTTGTTTTTTTGACATATTCTGGTGGAGGTGGAATTGGATTTTGCACAACTCGAGCATTTCGATCATCTATAGTCTCAAACATATTTGGCTGAATTCGAACATTATCCCTGAAGGGATCACCATAAAATTCTTTACATTGAATCATTGGTGCACAACCTTCATATTTGTAAATATTAAAATTTGGTAAAGCATCATGAATATTATCAATCATTTCATACTAAAAAATTAGGGATACTGTAGGTTACGGTAACGATTAAAAACGAATTACCATAGGATCAAGCTTTCTATGAATTTTATGGTATACTTTGCTCAAGGTTCGACGAGATATTTGTCGAATTGGCTCTGGATCTGGGGATATCAAATCTCGGAGAAGCTGTTCCTCTTCAAGTTTCTGCTTTCGTTTATCCTTTTTATTCAATGGAAATGGATTTCGTTTTTGAAAAGCTTCCATCGCGCGTTTTGTTGATTCTGCGATTTCTTCATCTTCAGGAATTTCAATGATTGGCTTAATTGCTTCTCGCTTAAAAGTTAAATTAAGATAAAGATTACTGTAGCCCTAAAATATTTACCAATGCTTCATCCAAAGTTTTTGTGCCTTCTACAGTACTATTTGGGTCTTGTGCAGATGTTGAAGGGTCATTTGCATTATCCACTTCCATCAAATCACTGCTGTCAAGCATCATTGCTTCATCAAATGTTGAAGGTTGAGCAACAAAACTTTCAAGTTCATCATATCCAATTGAATCTTGTCCCTGCAGATGTCCATATCCACGTTGGGAATGATGCTCAGATGCCATTGGATTTGGCACTCTTTCAATTGGAGCTGCATATCTTTCAATTTCATGTTCATTCATTTGATGATGATGATGATGCCGATAATTATATTCATCCTCTTCATCTTCATCTTCATCATCATCAAAATCACTACTATATTCTCCTCCATTTTCTTCTTCGGGAGGATAATAATAATCATCATCATCAATATAATCAGGCCATTCAACTTCACCAGGTTCAAAATATTCTGTCATTTTAGGGACACCAGTTCGACCAATATCACTCATGGGCAAATTTGCCATATAAATTCGACGACGTTTAAATTCATCATAGACGAAATCGACCGTAACTCCAAGATTACCTCTTTTTCGATTTCGCCATTGTCTTCGATTTAGTGGTGATTCTGATTCATCGGAAGATGATGAAGCTTGAGATTTCCGGCCATCACTTGCCGGAGTTGTTGGAGAACTTTCATCTGTTGAATCAAGCAAAGATCGAAGGATTGAATGTTCACCACCTTGGGGCACAGGTTCAACGGGTTCTTCTTCTCTTACGGTAGATGAAACTCCAAAAGGTTTATCTCTTCGAGGAAAATCTGGTTCGATTGCCATAATTTCATCATCACTATAAAAATAACACTTATTATTATTACTATCACTGATATATAAACATACGTATTATATTGTGAATATTCTGGAGTGACAACTGTAATAGGGGTATATGGTGATGCCGGTCTTGGAATAGCTTGAGTATCATCCCATTCTTGATCTCCACGAAATATTGGTAAAACATTCCAAATTGGATCAGCTAAAGCTACCGTATATCCACCATTAACTCCCATATGATTAATTGGATATTCTCCAGTAATATTTATATGGGCCCAAGAAGTTGTTGGTGCAAAATCATTCCTTCGAGCTTCTTCAACTTCTGCTTCAATTTTGGGGGATTTTGGTCGATTTTTTTGGCAATCCACTTGAAAAGAGAATTGTGGTTGTTTATATCGTAGCCTTGGAGGACGTCGAAGATGCTTCAAATCTCCAGATGTTGAATGCACAGATTCAATTGAGGTTGGAGGAACTGAAGGTGGTTCAGAGATTTTTGTTTGAACACTATGCGGGGTATTTGGATTTAAAATCCCTGCAGGGGATATGGATGGTAGGGCATCGAACGGGGCTGAAAAGGGAAAAGGTTTATGCAAATTTTTTAAGGTTATGAAACAAACCTTCAGGAATATTACAAGATTTGCAACAACATAACTCTTTTTGGGTACAATCCATTAAGGATAGCCTTTCATCATGCCGATCTGGAGGTGGTAATAAAGCATCTTCAAATATTCGTTGAGCTGCTCGACATCCAGCATAATATGATGATGGAGAATTTGAAGGTGGATCAATAAATTCTATTTCACTGCCTTCATCCTCTTCTTCAAGCTCTTTAACATCCTTTAAATCATCAATACAAATGGCAACTAATGCCGTTGGCCAAAATGTTGAAATGCCATCAATCTCAACAGCTAAAACATTCGGCAAATCTGATGGCATTGAAGGTAGTTCAGGATATCCAACAGAAAATAAAAAATCATCATAATATTTTTTCAAAATTTCTTCCAACTGTTTTTTTGTTGCCGTTTTATCCTTCTCCGGTGTGGAATAAAGACCTCCAAAACTGCTTAAAAGATTTGTCTTTTCTTCAGTTGGCTTTTCATTTTCACTTTCTGCAGGATCAGATTTATCCAAATCGAAATGACTTTGCTCTGGAAGGATATATCCCACAATCCCCCATGGGGCAAGAATAACTTTTTGTCGAATTTTTTGTAACAAATGTTTTTTGGTAATTGAAAGAAGGGTTGGTTGTCGTTGAAATCTTGGAGAAATACAAACTTGATTCCCAAATGTACAAAATGTAAATTGAAATGCTATCATATATCTGTAAAATATATGGATTACAGTAATTTTTACCAATCTTAAAAATATTACCTTGGTAAAATCTTTTTTCTTGTTGTTATCAACTCTGTCAAGGGTTGACAAAACCATCGACCAAATCGTACAAATCTTTTTGAAATGCATCCACTTTCTAATATTCGATGTAGGGCATCATACAACAATATTCTAATTTTATAATCTAATCCATTTGAAGCAAATGATCCAGATTGATCTTGAACAAGTCCATTTTCCAAAAGTTCTTTAACAATTGGAGGTTCAGAATTTTCATACCAAAATATCCAAAGCTCTTTTGGCTCTTTACCAGTAATAATCGGAGATTTTGGAGCATTTTTATTTATAACACCTTGAGTGGGTCGCCTCCTCCAAAATGAATATATTCGAAGTCTTTGACATTCATTATACGCTTTTAAAATTGGACAATTATTTGCATTTTCAACGGGATTCGGCGAGGTCAAAGATATCCAATTAATACCCGTAAATTCTGTCTTAAATATTTAATTAAAGTTAGTTTTTAGTTAATAAAAAAATTTATGATGATGCAACTTACCCAACTAACAACATTGGTTAAGCAATCTTCTAATGAACTGCTTGGATATGAGACCATTGTTGAATATTTTTATTATTTAAAAAAACCAAGCTCCTTAGAGCTGGTAATAAAATATATAATTTAAAGAATCAATAATGACAGAATATTTTTATAAATAATAAATTATAAGCAAAATAATAATGTATATGGGGTACCCTGGAAAATAAGAAAGTTGTAAAATTGATTGAACGAAAAAAGAAACAATTAAAACTTTTAATGATCTTTAATTTAAAAATTGGGGAAAGAAGAAGGTTTTTAAACTTCTTTTTTAAAACATTTAATTAATTTTTTTAAAAAAGTATCACGTTTAAACGTTTAATTAAAAGCACAAAATTTATACTAATAAATTATATAATGAATTTGGGGAAAAAAGAAGGTGAAAGAGAAGAAGAGAAAAAAAAGGGGGGACAAAAATGTTGTCTTTTATAATTTGGCGGAAAACGATCAATATAAGTTTTTTCTTCCCTTTCTTTCTTTTTCTAACAAAAAAACATAAAGAAAAAGAAAAGCGCCAAAACCCGGCAAAAACGAAGAAGGAAGAAAAAAACGGATCGGGTCATATTTTCTTTTTTGGCGTGCAGGAACCAAATCGCCAAGAAGATTCTGTTGTTATTGTTTGTCACGAAAAATAGAAAAATTTGCATAAACATATGGCCACAAGGTAAAAAATAGACTCTGTTACAATTTTTAAATGCTTTGTTTTTTGTTTTATTTAGTTTTGGACATTTTTTAAATTAAAATTTATTTAAAAAGTAAAAAAGGTATTTTTGTTGCCATGGAATGAATGTATTTAATTTGAGCTTTAATTTTTCTCCTTTTTGAAAGAATTTCTTTTGAAGCTTTAAATTTAAATTTTAGAAAAGGTAAGATTTATGACATGTTTGTGGTTGTAATTTTTTTGTGGCACTTTTCTTCTTTTTGTTGTTTGAAATTTTGAAAATAAAAATTTATGCCAAAAATGACCTTAAAATTTTCCAAGACATTGATTTTTAGAAAAAAAGTTTTTTTTCTATTTGAATGAATTTTCTATTTTGCACACACACATTATTATTATTATTTATGCAAGTTTTTTTCCTTCTCGTTCACATTTGCTTTTAAGCAGGAGCTAAAAGATGAAAATCAGAAAACTAAAAGAATAAAAATAATAAAAGTTGTAACGTTTCGTGCCATAAACAAAAAAGGGGCGAGCAAGAAGATGAAAATCAGAAAACTAAAAGAATAAAAATAATAAAAGTTGTAACGTTTCGTGCCATAAACAAAAAAGGGGCGAGCAAGAAGATGAAAATGAAGGAAAAAAAAATGAATTGAAAGAACAAAAAAATGCTTAATCTTGAAAGAAACGTTAAACTTTTGAAAAGATGTGATTTTTGGACTAAAGCAAGCGAGCAAAAAGGCGATAGAAAAGAAGAAAATGGACGGCTGCTGCTGCTGGCAATGCTGCTTCTTCAACTAGCAGTGCCACTGCTGTAGGGCAAGAAAATAGAAAAGAAGAAGGCGGATTTTGTTTGGAAAAAGGTCAAAACGATCAGGGCATTGAATTGAATTGAACCCTCTGTAGTTTTTTTTCTTCTCCTCTCAATAAAACCAGCAAGGAACAACTGCAGCAGCCGAAAAAAAAGAAAGAAACAAATCTGTTTTTTTCCCTTTTTCTTTTGTTCAGCTTGGGTCATTCAGTCCATCAGTTTAAGGCAGTCACTCAGGAAGAAGAATAGAAAAAAAACTAGAAAAAAGAGACAGCAGCAGATTGGTATTCCGGTTTTTTTGCCGTTTTTTTACCTCCTATCGGCGTTTTTAAGACGATTTGTGTTTTTTCTAAAACCCTTAAAAAATTTTTGTAAATATTTATTTTTCATAAAAAAATTAAAAAACCATTCTTTCAGGCAATGAACCAACTTTGCCTTATTTTTCTTACGGCATTTTTATGCGTAATTGCCTCAGGGGCTGTTGATCCAAAGCTTTATCTTGTTACAGTTGGCACAGAAAGAACAGATGGTTTAATTCGGCTAGAAAAAACTGCAAAATCTTACGGCCATAATTTGCATATCCTTGGAATGGGTGAAAAATGGCAGGGTGGAAGTATGAAAGGTTTGGTAAGTAATTGTTTGCTACCGTATTCCTCTCCCAATAAGTGATTGTTTAGGGTGGAGGTCAAAAAGTTCGATTACTTCGTGAACATTTAATTGATGAAGCTTTACCAGAGAATACTGTAATTTTATTTGTTGATGCGTAAGTTAAGATCAAAAATGGATTTATAAAATCCATTATAATTACAGATATGACGTAATAATTACTGCAACTCCTGAAACGATTTTGCGTCGATTTGCTACAGAATTTCCTGATACCAAAATTCTTTTCGGTGCAGAACCATTTTGTTGGCCCGATCAAACTTTAGCCCCAAAATATCCCCTTGTTACATTTGGAGAAAGATTCCTAAATTCTGGACTTTTTATGGGTTTTGTTCCTGAGGTTATGAAAATGTTGGAATTTGGTTCTGATATTTTTGATTATGATGATGATCAACTTTTTTATACAAAACTTTATCTTGATGAAACAAAACGAAACAACCTAAAAATGAGTTTGGATCCCCTTGCTCTTATTTTCCAAAATTTGAATGGCGCAATTTCAAATGTCAATATTGAATATGATGATAATGGCAATGCCATTCTTTACAATCATGATTACAATACCCATCCAGTTATCATTCATGGAAATGGTCCATCTAAAATTACACTTAATTATCTTGAAAATTATCTCGCTGATGCTTACAATAAGCAAGACGGCTGTCAAAGATGCAAAGGTTTTGAAGTAAGTTCTTAAGAGCGCGTTGTTGCAATGGTGCAGTGGTTAGTGCAAGGGTTATAAACCAATATATTGAGGGTTCGAATCCATCTCCAAAACAACAATGTGTTTTTTCGATAAAATTGCTACAGTAAACATTTTAGGTAAAAGAAAAATTTGTAACTTATCCAAAAATTACAATTGGAATTTTCATTGCAAAACCAATTCCATTCATTGAAGAATTTCTTGAAACTTTTAAAGCTTTTGAATATCCAAAAGATAAAATTGATCTCTTTATTTATGTAAATCAAAAACGAACTTATCCATTAATTAAAAATTTTACAATTTCTGATGGAAAATCTTATCGATCTGTAATCCTCAAAGGTCCAGATTCTGAAATTTGCGAATATTCAGCGAGAAATGAAGCATTGTAAGTTTTCGTGGAATTGCTTATCACAGATTGAAAAAGAGAGATATTTTTAGCCATTTTGCACTTGATCAAAAATCTGAATATATCTTTGCATTGGATGGTGATGTTCATCTTGAACCATCAGCTCTTGATCACATTATTCAACGTGCTCAAGGTTATGATTTGTAAGTGTTTTTACCTTGATTTGCTTCATGTTGTAATACCGTAAAAATATATTTTGGAATACCCCATCTGCTATTAACTACCGTAATTTTCATAAAAATTTAAATTTTTCTTTATAGAAAAATTCTTGCTCCAATGGTTGCAATAAAAGGGAAAATGTTTACAAATTTTTGGGGTTCTGTTTCATCATCAGGATATTATGAACGATCCTCTGATTATTTGGATATCGTTGAAGGAGATATCAAAGGATTCTGGAATGTTCCATTCATTTCTGCGGCAATTTTATTTTCATCTGAAAAGTTACAGTATTTTATGGAAGCTTATAATTATGAACGAAAACTTGATGCTGATATGAGTTTTGCAAAATTCTGTCGAGATTATGTAAGATTTCTTTTTGAGTACTGTAATTTAAGGATGGTGTACTGCAACTAAGGTTACAGTAAGTATGCTAAAATTAACTGGATAAGTATACTGTAATCAAAACTACAGTAATGAAATGTTAAACTTTTATAGGGACATTTTATGTATGTTGATAATCAAGAATATTACGGTCAACTTTTATCAACTGAACAATTTGCATCTTTGCCCGAAACTTTGATCCATGCAGAAGTATATGATTATCCAGCCAATAAAGAACTTTGGGAAAAACGATACATTCATCCCGAATATCGGCATTATTTACAGCCCGGAATTGAAGTCCCCCAACCCTGTCCAGATGTTTATGATTTTCCATTTTTAAGTTTGCGAGCATCAGCAGAATTGATTGAAATTATGGAAAATTTTGGAACATGGTCAGATGGAACAAATTTTGATCGGCGTTTAGAAGGCGGATATGAGAATGTCCCAACTCGGGATATTCATATGAATCAAGTTGGATTTGAGCCACAATGGCTTCAAATTGTTGATGATTTTGTTGCCCCAATGCAAGAAAAAGTTTTTACTGGATATTATCAAAGAGTAAATCATAGGATTTTATATATCCACACCCGAGATATGCAAATTCATGAACAAACTTTCCTAATAAGGATTTTCGGATTTCATATATCTTACATCATAAATATGCAAATTTTTGGATTTGATATATCCGATAATTTAAACATCATTTGTTTTTTAGCCAATTAAAGCGAATATGATGTTTGTTGTTCGATATCGTCCAGATGAGCAAGCATCCCTTCGTCCACATCACGATGCCTCAACTTACAGTATCGATATTGCCCTTAATAAAAGGGATGTTGATTATGAAGGTGGTGGAGTTCGATATATCCGATATAATTGTACCGTACCCGCAGATGAAGTTGGTTGGTCAATGCTTTTCCCTGGTCGTTTAACCCATCTTCATGAAGGCCTTCCAACAACAAAAGGAACTCGATATATCCTTGTTTCATTTATTAATCCTTAAATTATTATTTTGTAAAAAGTTTAAAATCTCAGAGCTTTAAAGCTGTTTTATAGAAAATTTGTTGTTAATCTTGCCATTTTTTGTTTCTTTAAGGTTTTAAATTGAATCTAAATTGTTTTTGGGTGCTTTGAAATATGACACATTTAATTAATTTATCTCTCTCATATCCTCTATTCTGCCATATTGAAATTGATTGATTTTCAACAATATTTAATTATTTTTTAAATTTGTTTTGTTTGTTATTGTTTTTGTGTTTAATAAAAAAAGTTATACGACTCAAAACTCTGAAATCAAAGGCAAATTTAATTACTCCTGAAGATCAAAGGAATAGATGCCGCATATGGGAGTCGATCAAAATGGTCTGGCTCTAATTTAAATTAAAGCGTTTCATTTGTTTTTGTTTCAAAAAAGATAAATAAAAGTTTATATCAATTTTCAAATAATTAACTTTTTACAATTAGATTTTAATATAAATTATCAACAAATAAACAAAAAATCATCATCCCATCTCCAATGTATCCTCCAAGGATGAAGTCGTCTCAGAATCTGATTCATAAACTTCTTCACTTTCTTTCAATAAAAAGCTATAAGCTCGATGTGAAAAAAATTTCCCTAAAACATGCGACCAACAAAGTGCACTTGTTACAAACATCAAAGGTGTCAAAGGATATGCCGCATTAAAAAATAAATTCCATACAGTTGCATCGCTTGGCACATTTACATCCGGATCAAATGTGATAACGTAATGATTAATGGCACGGATAAAGGATCGAATAATTTGAAATGGAATCATGTAATTCTTTGTAAATTTGTTTAAAGTTAAATTTTTGATTTCATTAGGATTTCCGGATAAAAATCCATTCAACAGTTTTAGGTTCATTAATCCTGTCAGGATATTCAGGATTGTTGGAATAACAGAAAAAATCCATCCTTCAATTGTTGAATCATGAAAATTTAAGAGATACAAAAATACTCGAATTTCAATTCCATTTAATTCAACAAACCATAAAATTTTTAGGATTAAAAAATCTGTGTCATTACTGCTAAAAAATAAACTGCAAAGGAAAAATTCTTTTGAATACTAAAAATTTAAATAACAAAATATCAAATTTTTTGGTAAAAAAACAACCTCAAAAAATCTTTTAATTTTATCGGCAAAATTATTTCCATTTTTATTGATTGGATTAATTGGCAGCCATTTCCGGGGTTTTATTTCCCAAAAATTGTAACATAACATTCCAAAAATAATAAATTCAACCAACATGGAAAAAAGTTTGAATAAATTTAAAGCATAAATTGCAAAAATTCTGGGATTTCTTTCATCTTGAGCTAATGTAACAATTTTGGCACACATACAAAGTAAGGCTAAAATAATGGAAATTATCATTCCAATTTTTATTAACAGTTCATTTGAAATGATAATAATTATTGATTCATTATTTTGAGATTGATTGTTGTTTGAAGAAGATGGTAGTTTTCGGATTTTTGGTTTACAGTAACACAAAACAACCAAATAAACAACAATTAATTCCATCGTACAACTGTAGGATAATGAACTGCTGATTTCCTAAAATTGATGCCATTTTGAATTGCAAAATTGGAACGGACCGTTACATTTTTTTAATTTTAAAGATTTCTTAGAACTAAAAAGGCCCTAAAAATCAGGAAAAAAATTGTACTTCTCAATTTTTAAGAATAAAAAATCAAACCATAGATTTTAGAGCTTCTGTTTCCGCGATTGACATCATAGAAATATTTGTTTGATAATGTCGATGCCCGATACATGGATGATCTGTGGCTTCCAGCTCTTCACAAATTCGTTCCCTCTGAACCATTGTCTCAAATAACCATTTATGTGCAAAATTTAATATCAGCGTAAATGCAAATATCTTAAATGTATACTGTAATATTACTGACCAAATGAAACAAATCTTACAAATTTTTTGTATTTTTCAGCTTCGAAAAACCCTAATTTTAAAATATGAAACCAAAGATACAGTAACTGAGTTGGTAAATAAATAAACATTGAAAAAATATAAATTCCTTCTGAGGCAGCCATAAACCAAAGGGATGAATAATTTAATGCAAAATCATAATTAATTAGAATTAAAATAAATGGAACTCTAAGATAATGCCCACTAAAACTGATAATTGTCATTGAAAGTTGAAAAAGCTTTATCGAAGTTGGGATTGAATAAATTTTTTCGGGATTTAAAAATATGCATTTTTAGTTAACCCAAAATCCAAGTTGCGGCATTGCTTTTAATTTCATGATTTTTAAAATCTCTCAAAACCCTGATTTCAATTTCATTTAAAACAATCACCAACTTTGAGGTTTTGGAAGCCGCATTGCTTCAATCAAAAAATACGAACAAATTAAAAGCCCTCCGGCAGCTGATAAAGAAATTATCCGACAAATTATCATTGACACTTTTTCATGACATACAAAAAGCAGAGATAAACAAAAAATTACAAATGCAATAAAAACAACAGTAATAAAAATTGTAAGACGACTTATTTGATGACAACAACCCATTTTTGCTTCTTATTACTAATAAATTATTTTTTGATGCTTCAAATTGTGCTTTGAAAAAATTTTTATTTTATATTTATTCATTTCCTGAGAACAAAGATTTCCAATTAGAGAGGATGTAATCTTTGTCATGTTTCAACAATTAATTTTAAAAAGCATCATGACATGCTTTGATCAATGACAAAGCCTTTTTACAAAAAAATGTTAGTGAGGCCAATAATAATTTTATTAAAAAAATACTTAAATCTAATGATCTGAATTCTGGAATAGTTTTTTTTATTTTCATAAACGCAAATTTATACCGTTTTAAAATTTCACTTCCTCACATCCTTGCAAACAATTCAAGCGTCAAAAATCGTTAAAAGGAAAAAGAACGCTACAAAGTTGACGTTGTATCTAACTTGATTCCTTTAATTGTATGTATACAGTGCTTTATTTAATTCATTACTTTTACAATAAATTATTTAACATTGAAATCCTTCACTTCGAAGTTGTTGCAAGAAAGCATCATCAGAAACACTTTTAGCTCCCAATTTTAAAGCTTTTCCGCCACCTTTTGAAGAAGCTGCAGCAGAAACGGCAGGAGTTTTTGGAATATATGATGAAGCAGGTTCAGCCGATGCAAAGCTGTGTGAAATGATTGCAGTTGCAGATGAAATTTCTCGGCCACCACCTTTTCCCATATTACGTTCTTGATTCTTTTTAAGTTCTTTAGCACGTTGATGTCCCTTGCTGATAGCATCACGCATTTGAGCCTACAAATTTTTTACGTTTATTAAAAATCTAGAAGTAAAAGAAAACGTACATTAAGAATTCGTTTATGAACACGTTCTTCATGTGAATCCATTTCAGTATAGGTACGAATCATAGCAAGATTAACATTTTCACGATACCCTAAAATGTGTGAAATAAGGTTGTTCATTTCCCGGGAAATGTAAAAAAAGAGAGTTACAGTATTCCAAGCTACAGTAATATTGTACCGAAATTAACCTTATAACCTAAAAAAGGACTGTCAAATACTAAAATTAATCATTTTTGACTATTTACAATGTTTTTATTGAATATTTATCCCGTTTTTAAATGTTTAATGCAAAAACATAAAATATTACTGTAGATTTCCAGGGAAATGAAAAACATTTTCCGCAAAAAAACGGGAGATCTCCCGGGAGAGGGAAATGCCCAACCGTAGAATGAAACAATATTAAAAGAAATTAGGCAACAAAGACCTTACCAAGTGCAACAATTTCATCAAAAGCAAAAATGAGTTCAGATGCCTTGTTAATAATTTCAGCTTCATCATAGCTCCGACAATACTCCGGTATAACTCGAGAGAAAAGACGCAAAGCTTCAAGATCTTCCAAGATATTTGAATTTTTGGTTGTTACCAATACAACGTAAATATCATCCAAGGGTTGATAAACATATCGAACACTATCAGTTTCCACAAAAGTATGTTGACGTTGTGCTAAAAAATAAATTTTTGTAAAACATGCTCAATAATATCTTAAAATAAAAATACTTACAAGAATCAGTTCCAACCAACTTTGAAAAAGCATCCAACAAGCCTTCAACTCTTGATTTTGACATTTCATTTACAAATTGCCGAGCAACCAATTTTTTACCAGTTTTGGTAATGATAGAAGCCATAAGAAGAACCATTTTTGATTAATGTTTTTATGAAGATTTAAGCGGAATTAGAATTTTAATGGTAAGCAAAAACTTCAATAAATAGATAAAATTTGGGTCAGAAGACACTTCGAGGAATGCGGCCAAAAATGGGGCAAAATGTATTGCAAATGCCAATGCTGTTAGACAAAAATTTTTAAATTTTTTCAATTTAAAATAAATAAATAAAATATCGTAACACTTTTTAAAAGTATTACTGCCTTTATAGTTTTTATATCATGCTTTCATTGTATTGCTTTTTCGTTTATCAAAGATTTAACAAAGTTAATTATATGTACATCTTTTTAACATGATTTTTTGTAAAAGATAAGTACCAAAATTCAGAGGTAAATCGTCAAAATTCAGTTGTCTTTCGTTTTTAACAATTAACTAGTAACAATATACAAATAATTTTTTTATTAGGTGTGCGAGTAGCTGTTCTGTATTTTTAGATAAAAAATAAATTTCATATTATATGAAGTACGGTAATGATGTCAAAAATGGTTTAAGAAAAAAGAAAGGATTTTTGAAAATTTATGAAAATTAACTCTAATGTAACATTGATCGCTTTAGAAAATGTCAGATACTATTATTTTTATTTATAACGTCGGTCACTCAATGCTCCCATTGAATCTTCATTCAAAATGCATTTTAATATGCTGCTGCAACAAAGTAGTTTCAACAACCATAAACAAAATGCTACATTTTTCATAGTTGCACTTGCAATCACGCATTTTCTTTTCATTTTTTAAAATTTTTTAGTTTTGAAAAAAAGCTGAACACTTTCATTTTTCAAACTTTTGGTTTTTACTTTTGCAGGAAAAATAATAATAATTAATTTTCAACTTTTTGAAAAAGAAAAATGTCAAAGCCTCGTTCAATAATTAATTTTTATTTTGATGTTGTTTCACCTTATTCATATCTTGGATTTGAAGTAAGTTTCTCTTTAAACTAATATGTTTTAATATTTTTAATTTTTAGACAATTCTACGATATGAAAAGCATCTTCCTGCAAAACTCAATTTTATTCCATTCTTTTTGGGTGCAACAATTGTAAAATCTGGAAATCGTGCAAATGCTGCTGTTCCTTCAAAGGGGGAATACATGAAACATGATTTAGAAACAGCAAATCGGTATTGGGGACTTTCAATGAAATGGCCTTCTGTAAGTATATTTTTCTTTCTTTTATGAATATTTACAGTAATATATTCTGTTTTAGAATTTTGAAGAACGAATTATCAAACAAGGAAGTGTAAAACCTCAAAGATTTTTAACAGCTTTAAAACTTGAAAAACCTGAATATTTGGTACCAGCAGCAAGGGAATTTGCTTCACGTGTTTGGGTCAAAGATCAACCAATTTATGAAGATGAAAATGTTAAAGAAGTAAATTATTTGTAATCGTTAAAGAAATAGATTTTAATATTTTGTTTTAGGTATGCTCAAAATTATCAATTGCAGATTCTGAAAAACTGATAGAACTTTCAAAAAGTGATTCAATAAAAAAAGAATATCAAAAAGCAACCGATGAAGCAATGAATTCTGGAGCATTTGGAGCTCCATGGATTGTTTTGAAGCAAGAAGGAAAAGAAGATTTAAAATTTTGGGGCTCTGATAGGTTGCATTATATTTGTAATGAATTAGGAGTTGAATTTAAAGGACCATTAAAAGGGTGAAATTGTTTTTATTTATGATTTGATTGTGATTAAAAAATGTGATACTGTAATAAATTAATTATTTGGTTTGCAGTTGTTTTTATTTTAAAGAGGGTTTTCAATGCCAAAATGTATTACCGTAATTTGGAGTAATATAAATTACTTTGTGAAACATTTTATTTTCTCTATTTCGAAATACAAATTTGCCAAATGAAAAATTCTCGTCCGATTATAAATTTTTACTTTGATGTAATTTCGCAATATTCATTTATTGGATTTGAGGCATGTTTTGAATACTGTAGTTTTGTGTATACAATTACCGTATCTTTAATTTTAGTCAATTCTTCAATATGAAAAATATTTACCAGCGAAAATAAATTTTATTCCATTCTTTTTGAGTGCCACAATTGCTGGAACGAAAAATCGTCCAAATATTGCATGCCCTGCTAAATTACCGTACATGCAACAAGATATTCAAATAGCATCCCGATTTTGGGGTCTTTCAATGAAATGGCCAAAAATAAGTTTCATTTGTCACAAATGATTTGTGACGTTAAAATTTGACTTAATTGAAAACAAAAATACAACATTAATTTTGAGGTTTAACAGTTACAGTAATACATTTTGTTTTAGAATTTTGAAGAACGGATTTTTAAACTTGGAAGCAGTCTTCGCAGCAAATGGACAGTTGGTGTCCATTCCAATGGACACCCGTCCATTCGAATGGAAAAAATTTTTTTCAATTTTTTTTATCAATTATCATTAAAAAGTGTCTAAAAATTCCAGAAATAATGTTTTTTTGTGTTTAAACTCAAGTTTTGGTCATTCCAGTCCAATGGATACAGTGTCCATTCGACTGGACAAGGTGTCCATTCGAATGGACAAGATGTCCAGTCCAATGGACATGTGTCCATTCGAATGGACACTATATCCATTTGACTGGACATGGTGTTTATTGCAATGGACAATGATATTTTATGCTTGTAAACATTATTTATCATAGTTATATTGTTATTTTAAATACAATAAACGTGATTTTGTTGTGCATTGAAGAACTTAACCAATATATGAATTTTTTTGGTTTTTTTGGTGATACGAAATTAAACGTTTCTTAATTTGCATATCAAATAATTGAAAATTCTATTTTTTTCAATTTAGAAACATTTTGCATCCATATCATACTATTTATGGAGAAAAAAACAACTAATTTTCACAAAAATGCATATTCTTGTCAAATGCTTTAAAAAAAGAAAAAATCACGTATATAATGCCTAAAATGACATTATTACATCAGTAAATAGTGTTTACAAGCATAAAATATCATTGTCCATTGCAATAAACACCATGTCCAGTCAAATGGATATAGTGTCCATTCGAATGGACACATGTCCATTGGACTGGACATCTTGTCCATTCGAATGGACACCTTGTCCAGTCGAATGGACACTGTATCCATTGGACTGGAATGACCAAAACTTGAGTTTAAACACAAAAAAACATTATTTCTGGAATTTTTAGACACTTTTTAATGATAATTGATTAAAAAAATTGAAAAAAATTTTTTCCATTCGAATGGACGGGTGTCCATTGGAATGGACACCAACTGTCCATTTGCTGCGAAGACTGCTTGGAAGTATAAAACCTCAAAGATTTTTAACAGCTTTAAAAATTGAAAAACCTGAATATTTGGTCCCTGCAGCAAAAGAATTTGCTGCCCGATCTTGGACCTTTGATCTTCCAATTCATGAGGAAGATAATATTCGAGAAGTAATATTTTTCATTAGTTACAACATCTTAGAATCTTAAATTACAGGTTTGCTCGAAACTATCAATTCCAGATTCTGAAAAACTGATAGAACTTTCAAAAAGTGATTCAATAAAAAAAGAATATCAAAAAGCAACCGATGAAGCAATGAATTCTGGAGCATTTGGAGCTCCATGGATTGTTTTGAAGCAAGAAGGAAAAGAAGATTTAAAATTTTGGGGCTCTGATCGGTTACATTATATTTGTAATGAATTAGGAGTTGAATTTAAGGGACCATTAAAAGGGTAAAATTGGTTTGCTAAAAAAATTAGAATGATAAAAATATTTTTTTCAACAATTTCAACTTTTTTGTAGAAAAATGTAATTTTGACTGCGATAAAATAAATAAAATATTACAAATTTAACATTGTTGGCATCCTCAAGATTTTCTCTATCCAACAATATAAAAATTTTATAAACTTTTATGAAAAAATTTCATCAAAAAAGCATAAAACGCCTTTGCATTTTGCATCAAAAAATCATCCCTTTCCTTTCTTTTGAATTAAAAACGTCAGTGGTCGCCGGGTGTTGTGGCGGACACTTGTAAAGCAGTTTCTTGCTGGCATGGTTTGGCGGATGAACTGAGAGGTGGAGTTCTACGGTTAGCCCAAACTGCGGTGACGCGTCCGTCCGTGTCAAGCATTGCGTCAACAGGGTTGCATTGAGGGAGCTCGATATACCCCGGTTGTTCAAAGAGAGATGAACCGTCCCAGGACCCAAACCTTTTTGATAAAATTTAAATTTTTTTAATAATATAACTGATTTAACATTGAACGAACGTTTGTTTAACATTTTAGATGGCAACAAGAGATGAATTTGTGACACAACCAATTCATAATATTTGTAAAAATAAACAATATTTAAATATCAACTTAAACCAAAGTCATAAATGTTTAAATTTATCTCTTATTCAATCAAATAGCAAATCGATCAGTAATAACAAAAGCTTTGGTAAACTACAACCCTGCAGTTCTTTATCGATAAGTAATAAACATTTCCATGAAAATTTAGTCCAAATTGTAAAAAGTGGTGTACGATAGAATTTTTGTTTAGCACGTTTTATAAATAGGTGGTTACCCCAAAAATCTTTAGAGAACTGCAACATCATGAAAAAAACAGATTCAAAAATTACTGTTGATGAAAAAAGAAGTTCATGCAGTAAATCATCATTTGATAAGATACATTCAAAAGCCTTTGAATTCTTTACTGTATCGGATGAAGATGAAGAAATTGGTAAAATGAAAAGATGGAAATTTGATTCTTCAAATGCCATTCCCACCAGCAGCAGCACTTTGTCTCTTCATATTGCGGCATTTAAAAACTCTATTGAATCTGATGATACTGTATCGTTTAATAAAGGGTTAAAACTGAATGAAAAATCATCGGATTTTATTGAAAAACGGGAACAAACTTTTGTTAATTCAACATTGGTTAGTAAATTAAAAGTATTTGAGTAATTTTTTAAATTTCTTGGTTACAGTATCCATTTGAATTCCAAAGACAACAAATTGGTGATGAAACTTGTCCTGCTGTTATGCAATTTACAGTATCCCAACAATTGCTTAACCCTAATAAATTGAATTCATCAAATAATAATCAAAAAGGGATTCAAAATGTAACAGGTATGCGTCATTTTTCTATCTAAAATTATTTATTGCTAAAACATATTTCAATGGGTAAAACATAAGCTACATTTATAAGTATTTAATTTTACATTTATCTTCGTATTCGTCATCTTTCGTTACAGTACATAACAAAGTATTCTAGTTTCTCGTAAAACAATATTATTACAGTAATCCTTTAACATGTATAATATTTTGGCAAAATGTTCTTAATGTAAATGCAATTTTTACCGCAATTTTTTATAAAAAAATTTAAAATTTTGATGCAATAAAATGAAACCTTCAGAACCTGCTTCCACGAAAGCTTTTCAATGTATTGTTGTTGGTGGAGGGCATGCCGGATGTGAAGCAGCAGCGGCGGCAGCTCGTTCAGGAGCTTCAACACTTTTATTAACTCATAAACGTTCAACCATCGGTGAAATGTCATGTAATCCTTCATTTGGTGGA
Source organism: Panagrolaimus sp. LJ2414 (assembly GCA_024447195.1). NCBI lineage: Eukaryota > Metazoa > Nematoda > Chromadorea > Rhabditida > Panagrolaimidae > Panagrolaimus > Panagrolaimus sp. LJ2414. The sequence continues at coordinate 1,943,020 of JAMRXY010000004.1, read as the reverse complement.
ATTGGAAAAGGGCATTTACTTCGTGAAATTGATGCCCTTGATGGAATTTGCCCAAGAATTTGTGATAAATCTGCTATCACATATCAAGCTCTCAATCGTGGCGCCGGTCCTGCTGTTCTTGGACTTCGGGCTCAAATTGATCGAAAACTTTATAAAAAATTTATGCAAAAAGTTTGTAATTTTCTTTCTTTACAAATTTATATGCTTCATTAATATTTTAGGAAATTCTTGAAGAAATTCCAAATCTTGAAGTTTATGAAGGTGCTGTTGAGGATTTGCTTCTGGAAAATCCGACATCTTCAAATGGAATTCCAAAAGTAAAAGGCGTAATTCTTGCTGATGGACAAACTATTCATTCTGATTGTGTTGTAATAACAACTGGAACATTTTTAAGTGCAGAAATTTACAAAGGAAATGTTACAACTCCAGCTGGAAGAATTGGTGATGCTGCATCTTATGGTCTTTCAAAAACCTTTTCAAATGTTGGATTTGCTCTTGGAAGACTGCGAACTGGCACACCACCAAGATTGATTGCAGATAGCATAGATTTTTCTAAATTTCAATTAATGCCTCCTGATGAAAAGCCAATCATGTTTTCATTCTTGAATAAAGAGCCATGGCTTTCACCTGAAAAGCAATTTCCAACATATTTGGGATACACGAATGATACTGTAGCAAAACTTGTAATGGAACATGTGAAAGGAAGTAAACATGTTGCAGAAGAAATAAATGGCCCAAGATATTGTCCATCATTGGAAGCAAAAGTTTTAAGGTTTGAAAATTTGAAGCATAGGGTATATTTTAATTATTGTTGTTTTATTATATTACTGTATTTTACATTTCAGTTATTCCTTGAACATGAAGGCCTTGATTCGAATATTATTTATCCACAAGGAATGTCCATGACATTTGCAGATGAAATTCAGCTTTCAATAATGCGATCAATTCCGGGACTTGAAAAATGTGAAATTGTTCAAGCTGGCTACGGTGTACATTATGATTTTGTTAATCCTCAACAGCTTAAAACTTCTCTTGAAACAAAGCTTATCAATGGTTTATTCCTTGCTGGACAGATAAATGGTACAACTGGATATGAAGAAGCTGCTGCACAAGGGCTTCTGGCTGGTTTAAATGCATCTTTGAAAGCTCAACAAAAGGATCCGCTTACATTGGATCGATCACAGGCATATTTGGGTGTGTTAATTGATGATTTAACAAGTTTGGGAACGAATGAACCATATCGAATGTTTACTTCAAGAGCAGAATTTCGATTACATCTTAGACCGGATAATGCAGATCTCCGATTAACACAACTTGGAAGAGATTATGGTGTTGTAAATGATCATCGATTTGGAATATTCTCGGAGCTAAGAGCCAGATATGAAACTTGTAAGGCCGAATTGGAAGGTATTAAATTATCTCTGCCAAAATGGTGTCAAGTTTTGGATGGATTCGATTCAAAACCAGCTTCAAAAGGTTCGTTATTTTGGATTACTGTAGAAGCTTTGGGGTCAGTTCCTTTTACTTGTTTCTAAAATTTCTGGGGCATTACGGGATGAGTCTTTTTATTACGGTAGTGAATAGATTCACACCTGCAGGGAACTTGTAGTTTTTTGTTCTTAACAGTAAACATTTTTTAGTTTTATCTGCATTTAAAATGTTATCCCGTCACAATATTGCTTTGAATGAACTTGCAAAAAAGTTTCCATCTGAACTTGGAGCCTTTTTGAATGATGAAGATCTTGCTCAAAGACTTTCAAGTGAATCTCGATATGCTTCACAACAACAAAGAATGATAAAAAAATTTGATGAAATGAGAGAGGAGTTGAAAGCAAAGCTCCCAGATTCATTGGATTATTCAAAGATGACTGAAATTAATTTGGAATGCCGTGAAAAATTGGCATCTTATCGGCCACAAAATATTGCAGCTGCTAGTCGGGTTCCTGGAATTTCTCCTGATGTCTTGATTACATTGTTACGGTATGCAAAGAAATCACCAGTTTTTTAGTTTTGTAGAAATAGATTGACTTGTATTTAATTAGGATCATAGTTTTTATTGTTGTTTTTGTTTACGTTGTTAGAATAAAATGTTGTAAAAAGGAAGAGATCTTAATGAACATATTTTAAACACGATTTTATCTGCTTTAGAAATATTTTAATTATAAAAGGTCACAAAAATTGATTGAAGTTTTAGAAACCCATTATAAAAAAATGTAACAAAGGTGTTACAGTAGGAATAATTTTTTTCTTTTTAATGTATGTAATACAATACTTTATTTAATTCCGTTCTTTTACAATAAGTTATTTAATATAAAAATAATAAATATGCAATAAAAAATTATAAGACACACAAATTATGACATATAAAAAAAGGTTATACAATTTCATATTTATCCACTACGATACCAGAATGCAAAGTATGCTCTACAGAATCACTGCCATCATGATTTGTCACATCTTCAACTTCAATTCCACAAATAAGATTTTCAGATGTAAATGTAATATTGACAGGGAAGAAATGATCACTATGTCCATTTGGAACAGAAAATTCAAGGGTTCCAGATTCAGATGAAGAATCAATGATAGGAATTGTCCATAGTAGTTGAGATTTTGAACGAACATAATCATATGAGCCATAGACTTCAGAAACGACTGGTTGAGTTGCAGGTGGAAGAGGAATTGTAATGACGACTTCAGAAAGAGTAATTTCTTTTTGCAATGTATATTCAATATTGACAGTACATCCATCAGCACTTTCACTTGGAAAAACGTTAACTAAAAATCAGAATTATTAAATTAAGCAAATTATAAATGTAAAAGCTTACGAGTTAAAGGAAGTTGTTCTTCTTCATTCAAAACATTGCGCCATTTTACAAGTCCAACATCGGTGTTCAAAGGATACGGTTTTTGGATGCTTTTAAGTTGAAGACGACTTTCTTTCTGCCAAACACTTTTATCCAAATTTGGATGAACTTGAATTTGTGTACCAGCAACTTGCTTGCATTTCATTTTCAATGTTACTGTATTGAATTCGCTTTCCGTGAGATTGAGAGAAACATTTCCAAGAATCTAAAACGTCGTAAAACTTAAAAGCAATGCCGTTATTTTAACTTACTTCAGCACTTTCAATTCCACCATTACGAGAAACGCTGGCATTCAATTTTTCTGTAGCTTGAACAAAAACAGGACTTCGATCTTCAAGAACAGCAGCAGGCTTTCCTTTATCAGCAATTGAAGTCTTTTGTAAATCAGCAACAAGTTGACCTTCACTTCGAAGTTGTTGCAAGAAAGCATCATCAGAAACAGTTTTAGCTCCCAATTTTAAAGCTTTTCCACCACCTTTTGAAGAAGCTGCAGCAGAAACGGCAGGAGTTTTTGGAATATATGATGATGTGGATGAACTTAAAGCAGGTTCAGCTGATGCAAAGCTGTGAGAATTGCTTGAACTGATTGCAGTTGCAGATGAAATTCCTCGACCACCACCTTTTCCCATATTACGTTCTTGATTCTTTTTAAGTTCTTTAGCACGTTGTTGTCCTTTGCTGATAGCATCACGCATTTGAGCCTACAAATTTTATACGATTAGAAAATTTAGAAACATTAAAAATAAAAGAAAACTTACATTAAGAATTTGTTTATGAACACGTTCTTCATGTGAATCCATTTCAGTATAGGTACGAATCATAGCAAGATTAACATTTTCACGATATCCTAAAATGTAAGAGACAATATTAAAAAAAGTCAAGCAACAAAGAGCTTACCAAGTGCAACAATTTCATCAAACGCAAAAATGAGTTCAAATGCCTTGTTAATAATTTCAGCTTCATCATTGCTTCGACAATACTCCGGAATAACTCGAGAGAAAAGACGCAAAGCTTCAAGATCTTCCAAGATATTTGAATTTTTAGTTGTTACCAATACAACGTAAATATCATCCAAGGGTTGATACACATATCGAACACTATCAGTTTCAACAAAAGTATGTTGACGTTGTGCTAAAAAATAAATTTTTGTAAAACATGCTCAATAATATCTTAAAATAAAAATACTTACAAGAATCAGTTCCAACCAACTTTGAAAAAGCATCCAACAAGCCTTCAACTCTTGATTTTGACATTTCATTTACAAATTGACGAGCAACCAATTTTTTACCAGTTTTGGTAATGATAGAAGCCATAAGAAGAACCATTTTTGATTAATGTTTTTTTGAAGATTTAAGCGGAATCAGAATTTTAATGGTAGCAAAAACTTCAATAAATAGACGAAAATTGCAACGTCATCAACGTAAAAAATTTATGCAACGCAGTTTTAAAAGTTTGTTCCATTCGTGTCAAGACTTATTTTACAACAACGTATCTTGTTTAAAATTGCTGAAGGAATTTTAAAAAAGATACGTAAAAATCGGATTTTAATTTTCTTTTTTGTGATTGCAATTTCTTAATATGAACTGACGTCATTTAAGAAATAAAATTTAAAAATTTATTAGACTATCAAATTCACTTTAGAACATAAAACATTTGTTTCAACGTTTTTAAAAAAACATTTTCTAAAACATCTTCTTCGATTAATTTGTTAAATTTGGAATTTAGAGCCATAAGACATAACGATTCAATAAATAGGTAATATCATCAAAAAGTGTGTTTGGAAGGAAATTGAAACTGTGTTGATACTTATTTTTTTTATTACTGATGAATACTGTAACAACATTGCTTGCAAAGTTATTACAGTATCGTCGACATTAATGAAGCAAATAGTTTTGTTGCAAAATATTAAATTGTTTCTTCTGGATACTAGTGACCTTCACTCCGATCCAACACCTATTTTATAAATTAATTTCATTTGACTATTTTTGGTTAAAAAATATTAAGTTTGTCAAGTTTTTAGAATATTCATTCATTCTGGTTTAAAAAAGCCCTATTGTAGTATCATAATCTCTTATGTCGATCTTTGATGAATAGGAAAAATTGAACGTTTTCTTTATTTTAACCCTAATGGAAGAGCGAAGTACATATCTTCAACGATTTTATCAACTCTTCAAAAAATTAAATGTATTCCGTTTGCAAAATGCATTTGTTATATGTTTTTAGAAACCTTTAAAAATAGTTTTGACTATCATTTATTCTAACATATTTAAAACAGTCTTTGGTATTTTAAAAGAATATTAATTTTGCAGTTAATATTTTTTGGTAATTTTTATACAGTGGCAATGCTTTGATTTTTTGATAAGGCGATTTTTGTTGAAATTGTTTCATCTGGATAATGCATCCTTGGATGAGTGTTTGTTCGCTCTTTTGGAGATGAAACTGCATTATATTCTGATCTAAAATATGGGAATTGTTTAATCTTTGTTATTGTTGAGTTAATAAAAATAAAACTTACTGGCAAATTGGAAGCATCATGAATAAAGTTTGACGATATTTGGATGATGTAATCGAATACACAAGGAATCCAACATAACAATTTATAAGGGATAATAAATCTAAGAGATCAGCGAATGACATATATACATACCCGTGAAATTGACTCGTATATATTGCTAAAAAAAGAATAAATGATATTAGTTGTTAACTGTAGAATTAAACAGAGTAATTTTTGATAAAATGGATAGGATTACTGTAGAAATAATTAATTTCAAAAACCTTTTTTGTAGCAATAGTTTGATATTATAATTGGTCATTTCCTTATTATTGTTTAAAAACTATAAAAAAACAATGCTTAAGCAAATAAAACGGATTAAAAAAATAATGAAGCTTTTTAAATCCCTTTTTTATCGGAAGTATTTTTATAGGGTGGAATTTCAAAATTGAAAGAAAACCAAAACAGAAGCCGTTTCTTGCCTACATTTTTATGCAAATTTTTGAGGTTTAAATATTTGGAATCTATCTCACTTAGATCAAAATTTATGACTTTCAACAAATTTATAAAAAAATTTGCTTACCATTAAGAATAGCAAAAATTCCCTGAGGGAGTTCTGTAATTAGGAAGACGAAAACCATTAACAAAAGCATTGTTGTGGTTCGATCAGTTGTAATTCGGCGAGGTTTTTCGCCATTGATTGGCGTCTTCAAAAGTACCCGACGTTTCATTTCATTTTCATGTAATTTTTTTAGAAGCGCAAATGTAAAAGTTAATAATAGAAAGCATGGAATCGCCTAAAAAAGTATACTGTATTTTACAGTAATTGTTTATTTGTAAGTGTAATTACTTTTAGCACGATTCCAGTTAACCATAAATTCCATTTAAAAAGTTGACAATTATTTGCTTCAAAATTTGTTGAAAATCCGATACTGTATTTTAGTTCAATGCTTTGATTTGTGTGTAATTGTTTTATTAAAGTATCAGATCTTTCATAAATTTGATGAGCCAAAAATGTTGGAATACATAATATAAAAATTGCTGCAGCAACAATCGTTGAAATTATTCTGTAAATTTTTACAATTAATTATTTAAATGCTACAGTAATTTTGCAGTAATAAGATTTCAAAAACATAGTTACAGTAACTCTTTTAAAAAATTATGGAACAGATTTTAGGGTCAATTTATAGTTTACGCAAGACCCAATTTTTTAAAATAGAATTTAATTACAGTAAAAAACATGTGATAATCTTATTCCCAGATTTTTGCCTAATCTTTTCTTTCCCTTTTTTCTTCCTCAAAAAAAAGATGGATGTCGTAAAAAAATTACGTCGTTTTTCTTTTTTTCCAAAAAAGAATTATTAAAATTTGTGTTTTAGTTTTTTTGAGTGATGTCTGAGGATGTACCCCAATGGCATAAAATATATGTGTACTTAGACATTTATATAAAATAATTTAATTTGTTCTTCTTCTTTTTTTCTCTCTTATTCTGGTTGTTAAACAAAAGAATAATAAAAAAGAACCTACATAGCTGGTTGTGGCATCATCCATTTTCGATGTCCTGCATCCATTGCAAGAAATCGGATAAATGCCATAAATACGACAAGATATATTGAAATTGCATGTAATGCAATACTCAAAACCGCATGAATTTTAAGAAATCCTGCCCATGAATATGGATAACCTTCTTCTTGCATAAAAAATTCAAATCTTGTTATATAAATCTGAAAAAGAACAAATATCATTTATATATTTATTGAAGAGGAGGAAGTTTATAGTATGAATGGGGATGAGTGAGTGAGTGTGTGCCTAATTTGAATAATTTATTCGATGACTTAGAAAAAAATGGGATCTTTAATAAATAAATTTCAGATAATTAAATTATGGTACAAATGATATCAAATTACAAGAATTACTTTGATTTTTAGAACTTATTTAAATATTAGCTATTACATGGCACAAAGATATACAAATTTGCATAATTTTATTTCCGAAAAGTTCTTTGGACAAAAAAGTATCTTGTAAATTTCACATCGTAGCCTGTTTTTTGAAATTTGCATAAAATAACAAACAGTGCTAGTAATATATTTTAAAAACTTACCAAATAACTGGTCATTGTTCCCATATCACAAAATGCAATCACCGTTAAAACAGTATGAACGGCACTTCGGCGCATTTGCCTTCGGGTTAAAACACAAATATGCAAACAATTTGCAATTAAACCAATGACACATAAAAATACAGCAATATATCGATGGAATCTACCGTATAATCTAAATATATTTATTACAATAATAATTAAAGTAATTTTTCTAACTTTCTATGATTTTCAAAAAAATTGTGTAAAAATTGCTTACGTTTTAAAACTGTATAAAGCATCAATGAATTTTACGGTATTATTATTTTCAAGATCAAAGAGGACATGATCATCACTGGATGTGCAACTCATGATGATCGGAGTGGAAGCACCAGGAATGCACACACGGGGCAGCACGAATGCTTTCTAAAAAAGATATACAGTTTAGAGAAAAATTCCTTGAGGGCATTTTATTGAAAAAGTCATAAAAAAACAGTTTTAAAGATTCGAAAATGCAAGGAAAGAAAAAATGTCGGAAAATGGTTAATAATAATAATTTTTATTTTCGGGTAAAATTTTACAAAGAAGAAAAACCCGCGAAAAAAAGAAAGCGGATAATCACTTGAATAAAGTTAACGGCATCAGAAAAAAAAGAAAGAAATTCAATGAAAAAAAACGAATACATAAAAAAAAGTGAACGTCACTGAAAGAAAAAAGAAGCAGACGCTTTAGAAAAGCTCTTTTTCGAAGGATAGAAAAAAAGAAAGGCAAAATGAGGAGGGAAGAAAAAGGAGGACATCGATGGAAGAAGTTGAAGTCGAAGCTTCGAAGTCGAAGAAGATACATAAAAAAGTGGCAATGATTGATTGCATCAGCAGTATTAATAGGGGATATAAAAAAAGTTTTGTTAGAATTTCCTCATTTTGGACTTAAAACTTGGGGAAATACTTTTTTAAAGCTTTGCAAAAAAAAGTTTGCAGCACTTTTTTTTAATTGAAAAATGAACGAAAGTCACGAAAATAAATTTTTGCGGAGAAGGAAAAACCCCTTTTTCTAATTTCAAAAATTCTATAATTCCGTGTTTCTGGCTGCAACAAAAAAGAAAGACAGGTGATTTTTGCTTTAACATTTTCTTGTAATTCAGGCACACCACCTTTTTAAAAACAAATATAGACAAAAAATAAATTTAGCGTGTGGGAGAAAAAAAAACTTTTTAAATTATTAATGTTTGTTTTAAAAATTTATTTTTATGACCTTTCACCACAAAAATGAAAAAAAAAACAGCAAAAAAAGGTTGCCATTTTGAAAAAAAAGAAGTCCTACATTTTTTGAGGATCTGGAATTTTGCCATGCTTGCTTTTTGGCATTCCCTAATCCGCCTACAAAGAAGAATGCAGGTAGCTTTTCATATTTTGAGCTTTGATATATCCTCCTTTCCCTTGAGAGAGGATATATCAAAGCTCAAATATATTTGTAAACAAAGACAAAATATTTAAGCTTAAATACAAAAAAACAAGAAAATATAAATCCTAAATATTTTTATTAAGGAAATAAAAAATTAGTATAAATTGTTTCAAATATTTAATTTTTTAAGGTTTCCGTTTAAAATTTTATAATTATATTTAAAAAATTTTTGAAACAAACAAGAAAAAATTTACTTCCAGTTTTTTTGGTTTTTTAATAAAATTTAAAAAACAACGAAAGAGATTTTTTTTAAAATATTTAAATAGAAAATTTACGTATATTTTTTTGGTTCTTTGTTTTGAATGAAAAAAAAAACATAGAGCTTGAGTGGCTGACCTTAATTTGCATAATCCTCATTTTCTCTATTTTTTTCCAGATTCAAACTTTTACTTTTGACGAAAAAACTTAGAGAAAAAACAAAAGCTTTAATTGATTTTTGGATTTATATATTTTATTTTAGAATTTCCGAGAAATCTTTTAAAAGGGCGAAAAAAAGATTTATTGGAAGTTTAAAGAATATTTTTGATTATTTTTTTGGAGTTTTCAATTAAAGTAAGCAAAATTGGAAGAAAATATATTTGTTTGACAGCTGAAATAATTTTAAATTGTTTCCGGAAAAAGTAATGAGTAACAAAGAAAAAGAAATGCAAGCAAAAATACAAAATTAATTTAAAAATACAATCAAAATGTTTTCAGAAGAATGGTATACTGTAGCTGCTGAAAGTATTTAAATACCCAAAATTATTTCTTCTTTAAGAGCAAAAATTCAAATTTACCTTTAAACTATTCTCAAAATGAAACAGAACACTGATGCTTTAATTAAGAAACTACGAAAATTGTTTGAAATCCCAATTATGAGATTACTGTAAGCAAAGCAGGAGGAAAAAGGCAATTGTTAAATTTAGAGAAAACTTTAAAAAAAATGAACACAAAACAGATTCTTTAAAACCGATTATTTTTTAATCTACCTTATGGAACCTAAAATGCTAATGGAGACATAATTGTGACTGACACCAGCAAAAACAGTTGGAACACAAACAATTTGAAAGTGTTCCATCAAATTTTTTTGGGAGGTTTGATATTTTATTAATGACAAAAAAATTTGAAAGGAAAGCAAAACTTTGAGAAATTTTTTGAAAATGCATTAGCAAAAATGAGATACAAGAAAATGGGGCCCAAAAAAAATTATTAAATATGTAAGTATAAAAAATTTACAAACTTATTTTTTTTTTAAAAATTTCAAAAATGTCACGAAAACGCGCATTGTAAAAGATTTAAATAAAAAAAAGTAAAAATGCACGGATATTTTCGGAATTTTGTTTTTTTTCGTCGAGACACGAGGAAGAATCTGTTTGACCATTCAGCTGACATCTTTTTTTTTCATATTTTTTAAACTTTATTTTTTGACAAAAAACAGATATAACTAAATTTTTTCACTTTTGTTAAATAATTTTTTTGTGGATTCTTTTTTTTTACAAATTTTTTACTCTCCTGAAAATTCATGTTTGTTTCTGACAGGGGAGGAAAAAAGGGGAAAGGAAGAAACAAGGAAGTGGAAAACGAGCATTATATTCTTTTTCTTTTTTTCGGCATTCTTTTTTGGGAGTCCAGAATTGGACATAACCGTTTCCAAGTTTCCCTGCCAATGCCTAAAGGGTCGTCGTTGTCTAGTTTTTTTTTGTACATGGGTTGGCCCTATAGTAATAATAATAATAATATAGTTTTAAAAAATTCATTCATTTTTTTCTTTTGGTATCTATCTCTTCTATTTTCTATCTTTCTTCCGGTTAAAAAAGAAAAAGAAAGAGGGTAAAACAATAGAAATACAAACATTATGAATATTAATGAAGGGATGATAGTTAAACAACACAACTTTCTTTTCTCTCTTCTTCCTTTTTTGTGCCATCAAAAACATAAAGGGAAAAAGAATAAATTTTGAACAAAAGTGTTTCAAAGAAAGACTTCTTCTGCATTTGATATTTGTGTTGAAACACAACAACAATATATAGAAAATGGACAAATTTAAACAAATTTTTTAAAAAAGTCCCTAAAAATAGTAATAGTAGCTATAACGTAAAATTAGTGATGCTTAAAATTATTTGGAATCTCGATGTGGAACAACAAAAAAAGCAGAGTATTTTATGACTGAAAAAATTATATGCGTCAAAGTTTTGTTTTTTGAATTGACAATTCAAAAAATTTTTATGTTTTTCTTTTTGAAACCGGAAGGCATGTCTCATAACGAAAAATAGGGAAAAACAAAACAACAATTAAACGTTGAAATTAAAAATCATAATATTTTACTGAACTTACGGAACAGATAACAATAAATAATAGATGTGATAAAACTTGTTTAATAACAAATCTTGGGATAATCCTTTCATGATTGACTTCCAAAAGCGGTATTTTTCTTTGATCTTAATGATCAACTTCTATTCTAGACTTTAAACAAAATTTGTCCAAAAAAATTCCGCAACAACTTTTCCAAAAACGTGCCAAAACTGGCACTCAAATTTTTAGGCCTTTTTTTGAGTATCACAAAAAAGCCTATAAGGAAGCATGTTTTTTCCCGAAAAAAAAACTATGTACGTCAAAATAAAACCCATTAAACAAATCACATACAACAAAAAAGAGCATAAAAAATTCCTTTTTTTATTTTTTAAATAAAAAGTTTAATAAGTTTATGAATGATTTTATTATTATTATATTTTTTATAGTCAAAATTGCAATGACTTTTTCTTCCTTTTTTTAAATATAATTATTTCAAAGAATGTTCGGATACAAACTTTTTTTTAAAAAAAAGAGAGGTAAACTTTTTAAATGGCAAAAAAAAGATTTAATGCACTTTTTTTATTGCCCTATCGTTTTTTTTTTGAAAAACCATAAAAAAGGGATTTTTTTGATTAGTCAGTTAAAAAAAAAGAGTTGAGTAATTATTTGCATGTTTGAAAGTTGGCACAGCGAACTGACTGTTGATTTTTTGGCAAAGCGTCAAAATCAAAAAATGCAAAAAAAGTGACGTTTTGTTTTTAACCGCATATAATTTTTGGATTATCAAATTAATATTTTTTTGTTTCTAGGGTAAAAAACACTGAAAAAACTGATTATGCCATGCATGATATACCCAAAATGGACGTTTTTAAGGGTTTTAGGACGTGTTGAAAATGACCCTACTTTTCAAAAATTAATAACTCAAAATTTTACCCAAATTTTTTTCTCGCCAGTGTTTTCATAATGTTCAGCACACTCAGTTTAGTCGTTTGGTAGCTCATTTTGTTAAAATAATTGAACGTTTTAAAATTAGAGCAAAAATACTGAATTTTACCGTATTTTTGTACATTTTTATGCTAATAAACTTGTATAATTAATGTTTAATCATCATTTATTTGTCGAATATATTGACAAATAGTTAAGAAACATAACACAACATCAAAAATGCACTGTATTCAACTTTTTACAACAACATTAATACTTTAATTTTCCCCTTAATTTGCAAAACCTCTCATTCTAAAAAACAATGGTTTTTTAAGTCCTTGTATTTTTATTTGTGTTTTTTATATACATTAAAACTGGAAAATGAAAATACAATGGATATTTCAGTCATAAATATAGCTTTTGGTATTTTTAAAACAATTGCTTTCTCTGGTTAAAAAGCACATTTTTTCATCAATTTTGTCCTAACGGAAAAAAATAAATTTTTTCGATTATGAAGTTTTGAATCATTGTTCAGTAATTATATGATAATTGTACATCGGTTAACATCGTTTGTAAGCACATATGGTTAAAAAACACTTAAAAATAAATTAATGTATCCTACAGTACATGTTGATGAATTTACCTGTAATTTAACACATTTTTATTATGTTTTTCCTGCACCAAAACCCACAATTAGTATTTTAACTCGATTACTGATGATTTGTCAATATATTCGACAAATAAATGATGATTAAACATTAATTATACAAGTTTATTAGCATAAAAATGTACAAAAATACGGTAAAATTCAGTATTTTTGCTCTAATTTTAAAACGTTCAATTATTTTAACAAAATGAGCTACCAAACGACTAAACTGAGTGTGCTGAACATTATGGAAACACTGGCGAGAAAAAAATTTGGGTAAAATTTTGAGTTATTAATTTTTGAAAAGTAGGGTCATTTTCAACACGTCCTAAAACCCTTAAAAACGTCCATTTTGGGTATATCATGCATGGCATAATCAGTTTTTTCAGTGTTTTTTACCCTAGAAACAAAAAAATATTAATTTGATAATCCAAAAATTATATGCGGTTAAAAACAAAACGTCACTTTTTTTGCATTTTTTGATTTTGACGCTTTGCCAAAAAATCAACAAAAGAAAGTATTTCAGTTCGCTGTGAGTTGGAATGGGGTATATTTTTGAAGGAGTTGAAGAAGGAGGAGGGAATTTATATTCGAAATGGAGGAATTGGTCAGGTCAAAAAAAGTTCATAGCATTCAATTTACATGTAGCATGGGATGGTTATTCAGTAATATTATTACCAGTGAAAATCATACGGTAATTACCATAACATGTTTCCGAGAACAAAATTTTTTATTTTTTTAGGCCAAATATTTTAGCTACCGTAATCACAATGCCTCTATTTGTTTAAATTAGTTTAAAACAAATATTTTTAAACCACAGAGCTCAAATTCTTTACGTTTTTTGACACACACAAAAATTTGAAGAGTTTCAAACACTTTCAAAAAGCTATCATTTACAAATGATAAACGTCAAAAATATCAAAAATATTAAAAAACAATGGTAAAACAAATATTTTTAAATGACGAACAAGTTAAAGACAATGCCGCCGTCGATGATGGCAAAAGAGAAGAAAAAAAAGGGGTTGAAATTTGACACCAAAAGGCGAGAAAATGAATGAAGTAAAACAAAACAAAAAACAGAAAAAGTTAAACAATTAAAAGACGACAGAAAAGAAAAATGAAAGCGTGATATTTTTTATCCCACAAAAAATATGACTCTTCTTTCTTTTTTTCTATGATTACAAAAAAACAGGTGTGTCTTTTTTTCATCAAAAAAAGGATATCAACAAAAATATAATACATAAAAAAAGAAGAATAAAACAGCTGCTTCAGGGGTAGAAGAGAGAATGATGCGGTGAAAATGCAATTAATTCAAAGTTAAATGAGATAATTAAAAAAAGAAGAAGAAAAGTTTTTTGGACAATTTTGTTTTATCTCTGAAATTGGGTCGTTTTTGAAAGGGTTAAAAGTTTAAAAGTGATTAAAAGTTGCATAAAAAACTTAAAATGTCAAAGATTAGATTTTTATGAGGGTATTTTTTAGAAAGCGAAGGATTTGATGACGACGACAAATATACCGTATCCTATTTGGAGGTTTAAACATTTTATTTCAACAAATGTCATAAAAATGCTTAAAAAAGCAGCGACAAAGACATGTTTCAAAACTCCAAAAAAAGTGTGATGAAATTCATTCCTTGAACAAACCTTCAACTTTGTACTTTCACATACAAAAAATAAATAAATAAATGTACAACATTTTTCCTACGCTTCAGTTACCTTTCTTTTCATTCCCATTGCTATTGCCTGAGGGCATCAGTTGCAAGCAAAAATCCCACCTTCAAAAAGGTATGGCTTTGTCTAGCCATTCATTGTTTTTGTACTTTTTCGACAAAAAAAGTTTTTCTCATTGTTTCTAAAATTTCATTTTCAAAAGAAAAAAAACTTAAAAGTTCTACTTCAAAGAATCCGCCATTTTTTGAGCAAAAAATCTTTCTTCCTTGCCAACCGAAAATTAAAAAAAGAAGATTCTTTTGAATTTATTTACAAGAAAAATTCAAAAATTCAAAGCATAAAAGGTTAATGAATCCTTAAAATTTGCTTGCAAAACAAAAGAAATTTTGCTTTTTGAACTTGTAAACTTCACGACTCTAGACATTAATCTGTTTTTTTTAAAAAGACCCCCATCATTTTTTTAAAAACAATAAAACTAAATTGTTCATTTTCTTTTTTATTCACTTTTTTTAATTCTCGATACGCCATTATTTTTCTTTAAATAAAAGAAGATTTTGTGATGTAATTAAAAACAAAATAAAAAGTGTAGGGGTAATCTCATCTTCTTTTTTGCTTTTTTGCTTGGCAATGTTTTGTTATATTGACACGGAAGGTGGTGGTGGAAGAAATTGAACGTTTTTTAAAATGTAAAAAACGCAGTATTCTCAATGGAGCTAACAGATAAAAAAATAGAATGAAAAACAGTTGGCAAAAAAATATATGAAAAAATTGAAAGTAGGGAATAACAGTAACAATAAAATTTATGTAGGTCATTTAAATTTGACTTTAAAAAAGATGAATAAAAGTGTAATTTTAAAAAGTTTATGTCTTTTTCATTTTTGATCTGTTTCATTCAATTTTCGCAAGAATCAACTCAAAAAAAGTGTGTAACTCAAAACTTTTCCAAGATGTTTGTCACAGACTTTTGCGATCTATGACAACTTTCTTCAATTACCTCATGAAATAAAAAAAAACAGCTGTTTCAACAACCACAATTTATCAACGAAATGTCATTTTCTTCTTTTTGAACGTTCATTGATTGAAACATGCTGTTTACTATCATGATAGCTATCATCCACAAAACCTTTCAACCAAAAATCAGCTACCTGGAGGGGATGGTATTAAGAAAATGAGTGATTAATGAGGACGATTGTTTTGAAAGAAAGAAAAAAACAAAATCAAAACATAAACACTAATTTTTTATCCATGAAAAAACAAAAACTATATCAATAGCTTCAAAATGCTAAACAAAATATGCCAAACCAGAATACACAAAAACTTATATAACAAAACTTAAGCCTTCTCTTTGGCGCAAGAGTTCAACTTCCCGCCCTCCAAAAATCTCTACGCAAAATCCAAAAAACATTTTGCAACATTTTTCTGCTGTTCAAAAAAATAATAAATATATTAGTTTGAACTTTTAAAAATCAAATTTGTTCTTTGAATAAATTAAAATTCCAAACTTTTAAATACTCGAGCTTTGATTTGCTATTCCTTCTTTGATGTACACGTTGTTATTGTTAGGAATTAATGAATGAAGATTCCCCAATGGAAACAACAACGAAAAAGTTAAAAGTCTGAACTTTTCAACACCATCAAAAAACAAAGTACAGGATATAAAAAACGAACATTTTTTAAAATTTAAAGACAAAAAATATTTTAAAACCTCTTCAAAATTGAACGAAACTGTTTACACTAATTTTATAAAAAAACAAAATTTATGTCATTGAAGAATTAAATATATTTTTTATATAAAAAAAACAAGCCCACGAGGTTAAATAAAAAAAGGAAGCTAAAAACCAAAACCAAAAAAGGCCTTATGTTTCTTTTTCTTTTTTTTGACAACCGGAAAAACCACTTTATTTTAATTTGGCGTGGAAAAAAATGCCACTGAAATTTTATAAAAAAAAGCTAAAAGTCTAAGAATCAAAATAAAATTTAAAAAACAAATGTCGCATTTTTTATATTTTCGAAGAAAAAATTAAATACACGGAAACAGACGGAAAATTATTTGGCATAAATCTGGTTTTACAACAATTCGCTTTTTTGCCTTGAAGGCATTTTTCAAAATAATTTTTGGATGAGGTTAAAAAAAGACAAAAAATACGTTTTTAATTTTGAAAATGGCATTTAAATAAAATTTAAACAAATGATTTGTTAATTATCAAATTTCATGGTTTTGTTTAAAAAATGGATTTCTGGAATAAAAAAAAAGTTTTAAACGTTTAAATGTAAAATTAATTTGTGCCTTCCGAGGAAATGGAATCCATAAATCTTCGAAAATTGATGAGTCCACATTTTTTTGGTTATCGTTTTTTCAATGTTTTTTAATGTTTTTTTTGAAAAGCGAATTCGAATAAATAAAAAAAAGATGAAACACGTTTTTCTTCCATTTTTTTTTATAAATGCCAATTCAATTGATGCCAGTTTTTTATTCTTTTTGTTAAAGTATGTGTTTTTTGGAAGTCATTGATCTGAATAATTGATAAAAGTGGTTGTCATTCATTTTTCAGACATCGGGAAAAAGAAAAACTAAAGTCATAAATAAAAGCTTCTGTTCATTCAATTTATTTATTCCGGGGGTTTCATTTCATGACTTCATGGAATCAGTTTTTATAAAGTAAATAAATAAATGTACCGTAATGGAGTTTGAACGTAAAACCATGAACTTTAATAAAAAAGAAGGGGCGATCTTTGACATTGTAAAAATTGTAAATCTTTTTTTTTAAAAAAGTGGAAAATCGTAAAACATCGTAGGCTAAAGTTTATGGACGACTTTCATGCTTATACAAGCATGCTAAATTTTTTATGACTCATAGATTTATGACTACATTTATATATTTTTTTGGATGTAAAAGATATGACACTTCTTCCAGGAATAACTTTTTTAGAGTTTCATAATTGTAAAACTTTATGGTCAAGTTCCGGAAAAAAGAAAGTAAAAAAGGAAACAAATGAGGGGGCAGGCCTCGAGGGCATATTAGGGGTAACTTTACTTAAACATGATTGAATTTTTAAATCACTTGAACCAAAGATGGCATATGCCATCTTTTATTAAATGCCATTCTAGAATGGCAAAATGCATTCAATGGTCACCTTAGATCTTATAATTTAGAATAAAATATAAATATTTTAAAAACCCTTTAAATCTGTGTTTT
This sequence comes from Panagrolaimus sp. LJ2414, assembly GCA_024447195.1. Taxonomy (NCBI): domain Eukaryota; kingdom Metazoa; phylum Nematoda; class Chromadorea; order Rhabditida; family Panagrolaimidae; genus Panagrolaimus; species Panagrolaimus sp. LJ2414. The sequence continues at coordinate 1,925,416 of JAMRXY010000004.1, read as the reverse complement.
GCTGTTTCAAAAAGCAAACTCAAAACACGGAAAAAATGCCACCCATGATAAAAAAGCAATATTTATTCCTCCTTTATCAAAGCAAAAATAATTTTATAAATATCATAGTTTATGAAGGAACAACAAGCCTATGTATATGGATCATATGTAAATATGTATGATGATCATATGAAAGGTACTTACTTACTTCACATAATCTCCTTCTTTTAAAGTGAAAAATGTCAGACACATAAGTGAATGCCCCTTAAACAACTCAAACAGCAATCGGAAGTTTTTCATTTTTATGCAAAAATTTTAAGGAAGCATTTTGCAAAAGAAAGAAAAAAAGGTTCAAAAAATCAAAAATTATTATTACTCAACATGGAAGAACAGGAAAATATGCCGGAAATTCTATTCTGTTTTTATGCAACAACTGGTTTTTAGGGTCACTGGGATAGCAGAAAAATTTGCATATTTTTTCTTTTGACGGGAAGAAGTTCTATTATAAAAATTAACGTTTTTTGGCAGCAGTCACCGCGGTGGCAAAAAGACCAAGCAACATATAAATGAGTTTTAAATTTAATTATTCGTTAAATATATTTTTTTTACTTATGTTATGTGGGGCATCCATGCATGAGTGGGTTTAAATAAATATAAGCAAGCGCGAAAAGTGAGTATATAAATGAATGAGAGTAAGGAAGTAAAAAGAAATGTTATCATTGGAAGAAGAAGAAGAATCAACTCAAATTCAAATAATACTGGAAGGTCAAATTGATGAGGTTAAAATCCACAAATATATGGATATCAATGTTTTTAATTAAAATACCAAAAACAAAATCATATACGAAAATTTGTTTATTTTTAAAAATTTTGTGTTTTCTGTCAAATCAAATTCTTTCTTTGAAATATTTAAGCTTCCAGATTCCAATAAATGTTTATCTTTTAAAATTTCAAAAGGCCATCAAAAACATAGGCTTTTGAGAGAAATGAAAATTAATTGCAATCATAATTAAAGTTTTTGACCAAGAAAACAAAAATTATAAGTGTGTCGTCGAAAAAGAAAGAAATGAGGAAATAAAAAATATGAAAGTTGCAGAATCGCAAAAAAACGGGCTCAAACCCGGCTCATCCTCTCCTCTTCTCGCTTCCCTGTAATTTTTTTTTAAAAGCTCACAAAAGTATTCAGACAAAAACGCAGAAGAACAAAGTTTGCAAAAAGCTAAAATAAATATAAAAATTGCCGAAAAAAACGCTTAAAAATTTTTGTTCTTCTTTTTTCATCATCAAAAAGAAACGGCAAATTCCTTTCTCTTTTTTGTGTTTGAAAAAGTGTAAGTATAATTGAAGTGCGAAAAAAAGAAGAAGAAGCAAAACAAATTCAAATAAAATAAAAAATTAGACAAAAGCCGCCAGTTTTGCCTTCAAATAAAAAAGTTTTATCTTTTTTGAATCACTTTTTTTAAAGTTCTCAAAAAATGGCTTAAAATAATGTTTTTTATTAAGGACTAATAAAGTGTTTCTTTTGAGTCCCAAGTTGGGACTTACTTTGTTTCTTTTGTAATAATTTTTGTTTGAAAAGAATAATTATTATTGTTAAAAAAATGACAAGAGAAAAGCGAAACATGAATGAAATTTGGGCAGACCAAAAGCAGTGCTACAGTAACCAAAAAAGAAGAAGAAAAAGGAACCAAAATTTGGCAAATTTAATCAAAGAAAGTGAATAAAGGATTTTTTTGGATGAAAAGAAAAATAATAATTGCTGCAACATTTTTTAACAAAAGCCTATACCTCAAAAAGGGGGTTGAAGTTCTGAGAATTCAAAAAAACTGTGATTTATAAGTTCTGCAGAAAGATTTTAAATTTATGTGCAAAAATGTAATATTTTATTTTTTAAAAAAGGAGGAATTCGAAAAACCTGGAAATTCAAAATACTGGTTTTTACTTTGAGCTCTTATTTTGGCAAAAAATCTGCATAAACATTTCATCCTAACACACAACTTTTAACCCATATTAAAAAATTAATTTTAAAAGTTTTATCTTAAAATATCAATTTTATTAACCCAAGAAAAGCTGTTTTTTGATTTCTGATTAAAGCTTAATTGAAAAATATTGTTTGTTGAACAACAAAAAAGTTGAAAAAAATTAAAAAATAAAATTTTGATTTAATAACTCAATTTACTTTTATTTAAGAGTTTATAAACAAAAATACAAATCTCTAAACACCCAAATCTCATCGTTTTTTGCATAAGAAAAACTTACAGTAGTTTTTTTTCAAATAATTTTAAAAAAAAAAAAACGCACGTTTCACACTTTTTTCCTCCAGCAAAAATAAAATAAAAAAAGAGACAATTTTTATTTGAAAAATAAATCTTCCGAAAAAAAAGTCACCCATGAGAATTATAATTTCTCCAAAAATTACTGCTTCTGCCCGGGATTGAATATATTTATTTATATATTTCAGTCTTTTATTAATTAAACAAAATAAAATGTTACTATTTTGAGGAAGAGCAAAGGAAAACTTTTTATACTTCAAATATTTGAGTATAAAAAAGTGTAATTAAAACTTATAGGGGGAAAAATGGATGTTTTTTGTTTGAATTTTTAGGCATAATAAAAGCAAATAAATAAATAATTTTAATATTTTGGCATGGAAAAATGGCACGGATTAAAACAATCTTAATACACTAAATCATGGTGGCCACCAATAAAGATAATTTGAATAAACAAAAGATACTTTCTTAGAAATTTGTGTCATAATTTGTTTTTTCCCAATGCTTAACAGAGATACACGGTAATTATAGAGCTGACAATTGTGAGTTAGGTGGGTTTTTTTTGTTTTTCAAATTTTTTAAACGTTGAAAACTTAATTTTTTTCTGTTTTTAAAAGTTCATTTTCGAAAATGTTATTACAATGGGTTTCGAAAACTTCAACTAATTTTTTCCACCTTTTCCCACCTTTTTCCACCTTTTGTAATTAAACGATTTTTAGAGCATATAAAGTCATGAAACCTTCTTAAATATATATATTGGGATCTTGGGAAGAGATTGGTACCACTTTTGGCCCTCCTTGACCCCTCTGTCCCCCGGGGCGACCCCGTTTGTCCCCGTGATTTTAAAAAAGCATGAAAAATGGGTTTTAAAAAATTGTAAAAAATCAGAAAAAAATATTTATGCTTATTTTTTTAAGGATTCATAGGTAATTAACCATGGGGAATGCATTTCTGATGGTTTCAGGTTTCCCCCGTCCCCCAGATGTCCCCCAGAATAACCCCACCTACAGAACTTGTTAAAAAAACATTTTTAATTAAAATTTTCGAGGGTTTAGGAGTTTTTGACCATGGAGAATCAATTTCCGAGGTCAATTTTTGTCCCTCGTCCCTCCTTTGTCCCCCACATGTCCCTTAACATGTCCCCACATACATAACTTGTTCAAAAAAACATTTTTAGTTAAAATTTTCGAGGGTTCAGGGGTTTTTGACCATGGGGAGTTCGAATATGACCTCCATTTTTGTCCCTCGTCCCTCTGTCGTCCCCCACATGTCCCCCAACATGTCCCCACATACATAAAAAATTTAAATAAACATTTTTTATTGAAATTTTCGAGGGTTCAGGGGTTTTTGACCATGGGGAGTTTGAATATGATCTCTATTTTTGTCCCTCGTCCCTCTGTCGTCCCCCACATGTCCCCCAACATGTCCCCACATACATAAAAAATTTAAATAAACATTTTTTATTGAAATTTTCAAGGGTTTAGGGGTTTTTGACTATGGGGAATCCATTTCTATGGTTCATTTTTTGATTTGGCGTGCCACGGCATTTATGTGCCGTTCTGTCGCCCTGGCCTTAGTTTTGATCCATTTTTTACAAATGAGGTACATTCTCGTAGCCCTTGATCAGGGCTAACAGATGCACACATTGGAATTTTTATTGATGGTCCCGCCACGAAAATTTTTTTAATCGAAATTTTGAAATTTTAAAGCCAGATTTGGGTGCCAAAAAGGGAAATATACATAAAATTTTTTCTGTTATATAGATGCAATTTTTTATGCTCTATTTTTTGTTATGAAAGAACTTTTGATTTCGAAATGCGTTCCGTGACTTTTTCAAAAAAATCGAAATTTTGACAGTTTTTGGCCACAAAACGATAATCTAAACAAAAACGGAGTTCACTATTGGATTCTCCGTGGTCAATTTGCTATATAAGTTCAAAATTAGCGCGATTGGGCGAAAAATTTTTTTAGGTCATTTTGGCTGTCATATCCATAAATCCGTTTTAACACAGCAATTATCACAATTATATTTTCATTGTCACCAATTACAGTTTGTTTGTATTTCTATTGATCATTTCTGCGAAATCATTTTTAACTTATTCATGATTGTTATTATTTACAAGGAATGGACGCGGTACTTGAAGTCCCGCTTAGTCCCGTCATGTGACGGAATCCAAATTAAGCTAAAATAACACTACAACATTACTCATATACACCTATAATCCGTATTACTCATATACACCTACAAAATTACTCATATACAAGTATAAACCGTAACTTTTTTAAGGTATGCTGGGAAAAATCTACATTAACAGAGGGACAGGGGTCAGAAACAAACCTCAAAAATGGATTCCCCATAGTCAAAAACCCCTAAACCCTTGAAAATTTCAATAAAAAATGTTTATTTAAATTTTTTATGTATGTGGGGACATGTTGGGGGACATGTGGGGGACGACAGAGGGACGAGGGACAAAAATGGAGGTCATATTCGAACTCCCCATGGTCAAAAACCCCTGAACCCTCGAAAATTTTAACTAAAAATGTTTTTTTGAACAAGTTATGTATGTGGGGACATGTTAAGGGACATGTGGGGGACAAAGGAGGGACGAGGGACAAAAATTGACCTCGGAAATTGATTCTCCATGGTCAAAAACTCCTAAACCCTCGAAAATTTTAATTAAAAATGTTTTTTTAACAAGTTCTGTAGGTGGGGTTATTCTGGGGGACATCTGGGGGACGGGGGAAACCTGAAACCATCAGAAATGCATTCCCCATGGTTAATTACCTATGAATCCTTAAAAAAATAAGCATAAATATTTTTTTCTGATTTTTTACAATTTTTTAAAACCCATTTTTCATGCTTTTTTAAAATCACGGGGACAAACGGGGTCGCCCCGGGGGACAGAGGGGTCAAGGAGGGCCAAAAGTGGTACCAATCTCTTCCCAAGATCCCAATATATATATTTAAGAAGGTTTCATGACTTTATATGCTCTAAAAATCGTTTAATTACAAAAGGTGGAAAAAGGTGGGAAAAGGTGGAAAAAGGTGGAAAAAGGTGGAAAAAATTAGTTGAAGTTTTCGAAACCCATTGTATTTTTTAAACTTTTAAAAAACAAAACACAACTTTGATTAAATTTGAAAAAGTGTAAAAAATGCATTTTGCAATTTCGTCATTTTTGACAGTTTTTTTAGTTTTTGAAAAATTCTTTTTATCATTTTTTATCAATCTTTTTCTAACAATTGCATGGCAAAAAATTGCAGAAAAGAAGGATATAATATCGGATAACTGTCAGATAAAGTTATCATCATTGCTTTTGGGGCTCCCAAAGGTGCATCGATTATCTCACATAAAAATCTCTGAAATCTCTCAATTTACTTTTTTCTTGAAGCTGTCATTCAAGAAAATAAATGGCAGCACAATTTTTTTGCTATGAAATCAGAAACAACAAAAAAAGTTTCCAAAAAGTTAAAAATACAAACAAAAAAGGGAACAACAGAAATTTAATATTTTTCAATATTAAAAATTCAAAAATTGACCTTTTAAAAATAAACAAAATTATTTCTGCAAATTTTGGCATTTACATCGTCACTTTTTTAACAGAAAATTACAGTAATTCAAAACCACAGAAAAAAACCCACGCCAACGTTCATTCTTTTAAAAAGGATTCAATTTTTAGGCAAAAACAAATTCCAACTTAAACCACTTAATTACAGTAATCCCCTCATTCAAATTAAACACAACATTTTTGATAAGTATGTTTTAAAAAAAAGAAAACCAAAAAAAGAGTGGCACTTTTGCACAAAAAAAATATAAAAAAAAGAAAAATACTTTTCACACATTTGTTTTTTTTTGTTATCCCGCGGCATTTTTTGTTCTTCTCGTTTAAATTCAATCAAGAAAAAAAATATGATAGACTTTTTTTTTGCTTTTGAGGGTTAAACATCTGTGTCCCTTTCTTTTTTTATGTGGACACTTATATATATTTATTTTAGAAAAAAACGGCAATGCCAAAATAAAACACGTAAAACAAGAAAATTCTTTTTTAAACAAAACATTTTTTTGAACATTCGTCATTCAAGATTTTAACGCACAACACATTTTTTTATTATTGAAACATCAAAAAAATAACTGCAAAAAATTACGACATTTTTGCTATTTTTTTGTTTTTGAAAATTAAATGTCAAAAAGTTAAGTGAATTTTAATTTATTGAAATTAAATGTTGATTTGGATATATAAATGAATTTTACCTCCCTCAAGGGGATGAAAAAAAAATATGCGGAGAGAGAAATATGTGGAAGAAAAGGGCAATAAAATTAAATTCCAAATGGTTTTACAAAAAAAGAAAAAAAGCATAAAATTAAACATATCAAAAAATAGCAAAACTTGAAATAGTTTAAAGTTTTGAAAAAAATGTCAGCAGAAAAAAACGTGGTTTAAAAAGGATGTTTGTCAAAAGTGTAATGTTTCAAGTCCACAACATTTTACAAAATAAAAACAGTGTTTTAACACTGGATCCGGATATCAGTTTTAAAATTTTTTTTGACGTTTAATTTAGAAACGTTTGATCACACAGAAAAAACAGACGTCATAAGTATTTTCATTTTCTCATATTAAATTGACACAAATCTTTATTTTCTCACACAAAAGGTTTCAAATGATGAATTAAAAAAGTTTTCTTGCCAATGATTAAAGTTTAACAAAAAGAACTGAATTAATATACCATTCAAAGATTCTAGCTCTTAAACTACCTTGAACTACTACATCAACCATGACTAACTAAGTGATGTAGTACTGTAAATTCATAAAACCTTAGAAAATTTCAATAAAAAAAGTGAGCAACACAAAATCTAATGATCAAACATTGCTAAAATTTTAGTTTATATAATTTACCATAACGAAATCAAAAATAAATAAAAAGTATTATTTTTAACTGCTTTGATTCATTCATTTTTGGATGAGTAAGAAGCAAATTTCATGAAAATCCAAACTAAAACAAACATGTAGCCAATTTTTATTATTAATATTTTTAATTTTAAAAAGAAAAAAGAAGGGATTATGACAATAAAAATAAAATGTACACATGTACATGGGCGTCATACATAAATAAGGTTTTTAAAAATATGAATTAAAAATATGAATGAGTTGAATGGGAGTTTTGATTAATGTTTTATTTTATGCAACAATTTGAGAAAAAGAAAGAAAGAAAAGAAATGAGTTGGCGAACTCGAGGGAACAAAAAAAAGAGAAAAGGGATAAACTTTAGCTTTAACTTTAAAACTTCAAAGTAATTCTAGGGAATAAGGTTACGGTAGCACCGAGAAGTGAATGATTTTGGATATTTTTAGAAAAAGAACTTTTTTAAGTTTAATTTAATGCATTTTAAAACTATTTTTGGGCTTTAGAAGGTTCAATCAAATCAGTTTAGAATAAACAATTGTTCCGTATAGATTTCAGAGAAGTATTCTTTTTGACACATAAAAAAGTGATTGATTTGACCATTTTTCTATTTTTCTCCCAAATATTTTTGCAGGTGCAAAAACATTCGTTTTTTGTGAATGAATTTTTTGAATTAAAACAAAAAAACAATTTTGCACTTTCAAAACAGCTTTCAATCCCTTATAAGCTTATCCCATCCCATTTCATTTTATCCCATTAGGGACATAATGGTTTTTAAAACCTAATTTTTGAAACACCCATGTTTTTTCTCAGATCTTTGGGTTTACAGAATCCTTTTTCTTCTTCTTTTTTTCAAGTCATGTCATCATCATCTTCTTTTTTATCCTTTTCAAAAAAAAGCCTAAAATTGAATCAAATTATGTCTTTTTTTTCTTGGAAAAATAATTCACACATACAGAAACCATACAAACACACACACAAAAGAAGAAAGAAGTAAATTATTAAAAATAAAATAACAAAACACAATTTTGTTTCATAACAAAAGCTTTTAAAGGAAAAGAAGAAATTGAATGTTTCTCAAAGCGGCGGGGACCCGTCACTTTTATTTTTAAAAAGCTAATTTTTGTCTAAAAAAGGGGAGAAAGTAGACACTTTTTAAAAAATTTTGATAATTGTGTTTGAACTTTTTTTTCTTCTTTTAAAAATAAAAATGATTCAATTTTTTAAAAAAGGAAAAAAGTTATGAAAAATTTGTGGAATTTACGTGCATCTTGAATGAGCAAAAAAAACAAGGGATTCTTTCACTGAAAAAAGACTTTCATGCAAATGTATTAATAACATCATGATCATATTTGGAAGAGATAATTGCTATTTAAAAATAGTTAAAATAAAAACACCAACAAGAAGGTGGCACAATTCAGCGATATTTAAATTCAAAACATTCGCTGCAGATGACCGGAAATATCAAGGTTGACTTTTGTAGGAAATTCAAACGACGGAATTGCTTTTTGTGATTAAAAGATAACATCGATATGGTTTGTAAACAACACTAACAAAATTCAATATCATGCTTTTTAACACTTTTGGGAGCATTACTGTTTTCTAATCTAGTTCCGTCATTTTATGGTATTTTGCCACTTTTTGATGTTCATATTTTTCGAATACCAAACCCTATCATCGGCATTCCACATTTGGCATGGCAATTTTTGAATACTGAAAATCAATTTTATACAAGATGTTATTACTGAAATCGTGATCTCCAAGAAACAGGAAATTTCATGTTTCCCATCTTTCATAACACATTTCTGTAATCTTTTTACATTTATCATTTATTTCTGTTTTTACAACTTTCAACCTTTCGTCTGTCATAAATTTTATTGAACCCAGAAAAAACGCGCCGCCGCCAAAGTGATATCTTTTTTAAAAAAAGACAAAACTTAAAATGTACTTTATTGTGCTTCAGTCTTAAGTCTTTTTTTACAACCTCTACTTTTTCTCAATAAAAAATACCTACCTGATTGTCTATGTCTTCTTCAATTTTTCACCTGATGTTCACACAAATGTTTTTTTATCAGTTATTCTTTGTTAAAAACTGTGTGACTGAAGATTACAGTTTTCCCAAACGAAAGAAGTGAGACAACGACATGGGTGGGCTGGGTCTAACATGGGGGACATGTACAGATAAGGACATCGAAAAAACTACTACAAATACACCCATTAAAATCAAAGATATTTTTAAGTTTTGTGTTTTTGTCATTCTTAAAAATCTTTAATCATCATGAAAAGTGGAATAATCATTGTCGCAGCTGTTTTTTATTTTATTTTAATTGGAAATGTACAAAGTTTAAGGATATTGGTATATCAAACAGCTTTGGGAAGAAGTCATGTCCAACATATTGGATCTGTTGTTGATACTCTTGTTGAAGCTGGACATGAAGTTGTAAGTTTTCTGTTTAATTTTATACAAGTACTTTATGGTAGGGTTTCTGGTAGGCTGCTACAGTAACCTTATAGTTGAAGTTAATTTTAAAAAGAGATTACTGTAACTTAAAGTTAACTCAATTACAGGATCTCATAATTCAAGTTTGGAACACTCATGTAAAAATAAATGGCACTAATAAAGCAAAAAATATTTGGAGAATTGAAATGGAAGATTCGCCATGGTTTAAAATGGGTCATATGCAAAATGCCGTAACCAATGAGAGAATTTCATTCTTTGATGAAGCCTTCCTTGAAACTCGATCCACTTATTGTGATAAACTTGTTGCGGATAATCGATTAATGAAAAAGTTAAAGTCACGAAAATATGATGTCCTAGTTTCAAGTTGTTGGGATGGTTGTGCCTTCGGAATTGCACATATCCTTGGAATTCGTGCCACAACTGGTGTCTTTGCAACTCCTCTAATGTTTTATACTTCTGCCCTTTTGGGCATTAATGGACATCCTTCATATATCACCGATGACCTATATCCAACAAAAGTTGGAGGAAAACTTTCACTCACTGATCGATGGGAAAATTTAAAATTCATTTTTCATACTTGGTTCAATTTGGACACTTTATTTCATGGTGAAGTAAGTGCTTTTTGGAATTTAAAAAAATCAATAAAAATTTGAATATGATATTTTTAGCAACAAGTTTTTTCATCTCGATATGAAAATTTTCCATCTTTGGCATATTTAATGCGAAAAATGACATATGTTTTTATCAATACCAATGAAATCTTAGATTTACCAAAACCAATCTCAAGTAAAGTACAGTACATTGGTGGAATTGCTTTAACAAAGCCAAAATTATTGGAAAAGGTTGGTGAAAGAAATTTGCATAAATGTTTTTTGACAAAACAAATTTTTTCAGGAATTTGAGCAAATCCTTTCCCTTCGACCAAATGGTACCGTAATCTTTTCATTTGGTTCGAATGCAAAATCCGGAATGTTAACAAATGAACAAAAATTAAATTTCTTGAATGCTTTTGCTCGTTTCCCAGAATATACTTTCCTCTGGAAATACGATGAATCAGATGAAATGATTTTAAGCAATTTTACAAATGTTGAAACAACTCAATGGCTTCCACAAACAAGTCTTTTATGTAAGCCTTTTTTTAAAAAAAAGAATCAATGAATTGCACTTTAAAAAAGCCGAAAAGAACCCATAAAAACTCATAAAAAAGGACCACCAAAGAAGTTTTTTATTATCAGTGATAAATTTTTGACTGACTGGGAGGTCATCATTTTTGATGAATTTAAGGAAGGCGAAATATCAATGATAAGGATCATAACTTTTTTATTGTTGTCAGATATTTTTTGAAAGTGTACTTTTTTGGGGGACGGAAAAGTTTAAAGTATATTTGCACTTTTGATAATAGCAATATTATATCAATTTTTATCACCAACTGAGACATACAAGGTGGTCCAATCATCTTGTCCTTTTTTATAATGATTGTTATTTTCTTTACCTAAAATAAGAACTCAAGATGAATCAATGTTTTTGCCCCAAATTTTTTTTGAAATCGAAATTTAGTGTTTTGAGACCAAGAAAAATTCAAACATTTTCGAAACAAATGTAATTTTTCTCAATTTTTCCAGATGATTCCCGAGTTAAAGCCTTCATCTCCCATATGGGCTTGAATTCTTTCATTGAAGCGTCATACGCTGGAAAGCCGCTTGTTTCAATTCCACTTTTTGCCGATCAAGGCTACAACACTGAATGCGCCCAAAGAAATGGCGTCGCAATAAAATTGGATAAACGCGACCTCTCCCTTGATAAGATTACAATGGCCTTAGGGCAAATTCTTCGAAATCCAAAATACTCTGAAAAAGCTAAACAAATTTCGTCAATTTTAACTTCAAGACCAGAAAAGCCAAAAGAAAATTTTGTAAAAAGAATCGAAATGGCCGCAGCTTTCCCAGATTTAACAGATATTTTGCATATGAAAGTTTCAGAAGTAAATGTTATTGAATATTTTTGTTTGGATGTTTTTGCAATGATGTTTGCATCTGCATTTGGATCCTTGATTACTGTATTTTTTATGTTTAAATTTATGTCACAAAATAGCAGCAAAAAAGCTGTTTAATTTAATGTTTATTTTTGTTTAATTAAATAAATATGTATAAATATTATAATGAGTTTACAAAAAAATAAATGACTTTTTCTTATTTTCAATTGACGAAGAAGTTCTAAATTTAAAATTTTCAAATTTACTTTTATCATTTTTGGCACAAAATGCCCTTGAGGTATTTGGAAAGCCACTCAAAAATACCACTATAAAATCCGATCCCCTTAAAGCTGGAGGATTGAAACAAGTTACAGAAACACCATTCCTGGTAATTCTATTTAGAAAACTGGAATAATCTTCAAAATTTTTGCCATTAAATTCATCAATCAACCATGCCATTGAACAATTACACATAAATGGATTATCATAAATTTTAAGATTTTCAACATATTTCCAATTAATAAGATTTTCTGATAAAATTGATATATTACAATTATTTACTGCAAAATAATTTAATGAAGGTAATAATTCTTTGGAAGTTGTAAAGAAACCAAAAGCATTTTCATGAATTTTTGATAATCTTGAATGATAATTTAGGTGGATCTCTTTAAGATGAGATAAACGACAAAAAGCACAATCTTCGATAGTTTTGAGGTCACCAGACATCATATTTAAAACTTCCAAATATGGATTATATTTAAATTGATATTTTGGGATTGTTGGAATATCAGTTGTTTGAAGAAGAAGCTTTCGAAGTTTTGGTAAAAATTTTAATGCCGATGGAACACTTTTCAATGGATTAATACTTAAATCTAATTCCACCAAATTTCTAAAAATTTAAATTAACTTTAAAAAAGGATATATCATATCCCTTCGAGGATCTTTCTTTATTAATATAAGACGGCTAAACGAATTATGATTCTCGGAAGCCTTAAAAACGGCAAATTTTTTGAAAAAAATACATGGCCATTTTTGGACGAAAAACACTGCTGTTTTGAAAATCTGTCTCACCGAAATTTTGGTAAACAGGTTTTTGTAAAATTGAAGCGAACTGCCTCAAAAAAATTTTTTTTGAGGCAGAATTGAAATAAAAACTGATTTCATGTTTTGGAAATTTTCGGTGAGACGTTTTTTACGTTAGTATAGCGAAAAAAAAATTTGGTCCAAAACGACTTCAAACGTCATGTTTTTATCGAGTTCGTAAATCACAATTCGTTTAGCCGTCTTATATGGTTTTTTGGCTTTTTAGCCCATTTTAACCATAATAGAACTTACGTGAGGTAATAAAAACAGTTTTCATTCAAAGCTTGAATATATGAAGATCGCAAACTTAAGATTTTTAAATTTGATGATTCAATCGGAAAAATGGCATCTGCCGCAGAAAAATTAATATTTCTGTTTTCAAACAAATCCAAGCTAACCAAATTCTGAAGTCTTGTAAATGAAATTGATGACAAATTTGTAAATTTATTGTACGAAAAATCCAGGTTTTTAAAATTGACAGCCGAATTGGAACCCCAAATTTCATCCGGAAAATTTGTTAAAAAATTTACATCAAATTTTAGAGTTTTTAATGAAGTAAATTTTTCAAATGCACCTTTTTCAATTTTTTCCATTTTCGTGGCAGAAAAATCAATGCTTTCAATAAAATGTTCTTTTCCCGGCATAATTTTGTTCTGAAAATGTATAAATATTATTTTACCACTTTCAATTCTTCCAACTCCTCCAAAATCGTCATTTATTTTAACGTAACAATTTTTAAAAAAATGGCTTGTAAAATTTTCACTTACAGCTCTTAGAATTTTTATCGGATTACTCCAAAATGAAAGAGATTTTACAATGAATGTTTCATTTAGAACTTTTATATTTGTATAAATTATATTATTTGACCGAAGAGGATAAGTTACACCACAACTTAACAAATTTTTTTCTTCACAAGTACATTCTGAATCTGAAAAAAATAATCATTTTCTTCTTTGATGAAATGGTTTGGTTTTGAATATTTCAAGGATGAAACAAATTACATATCTATAAAAATAACTCACAAGTTTGATTAATGCCACAAACGGTAATAACATCATCATTTATTTCTGCATCATTTAAGCTTGATATTTTTTTAATTAATACAAAAATAATGAAGATAAAGAGTACCAAAAATTTCAAACTGCTCATGATGAAAAAAAAGAGAATATTAAAAGAAAGGCAAAAAACACTTCATTTTTTAAGAAAAACATTTATCTGAAGGTCAATTTTAATAGATCGATGATGCCTTGACCTGTTCGATCAAATCTGCAGCAAAAAAAGCCTTTTTTGATTAGGATCAAGAAAAATGCCGAAACTCAACAAATTTGTATAAGGTTTGGAAAAAAAAGAATAATGTATACTAAAACTACCAAAACAAAATTGTATGATTTATTTTTTGACTGATTTGAATAATTGGTATTATTCTAATTTGACGATAATTGAATTTGAATCACAGTTGATTACATCCAGAGCAAGATGCTGTTTTTTTCTTGGCACATGTGTCTTCTTTTTGAAACTCTCCAGTTGAATACATTTTTGATCATTTTTATATATTTTCTGCCTTTTTTTATTTGTTTTGATGGGTGTAAAAAAAGGCAATAAAGAAAGTTTATGAATTGTGTGATACATAAAAAACATTCATTGTGCTTGTCCCAATTAACACATTTTTTTCATTTTTTATGACAATTTGAAAAATTTCGGCTTTTTAAAATCAAAGCTTAATCTTATTTTTTTGTTGAAAAGAATGAAGCTTTGGATATTTTTAATCTTTTTCGTTTTTGTTGCTTCAAAAAAAGAAAATCGAAGAAATGAAATTTGTGCAAGAAATTGCTATTTTCGGACTGTTTCCCGTGTTTCACCAATAAATATTTTTGGACTTGTTTCAATTTTTGTTTATCATCCAAATCCAAGGCATAATTTGAAACGATATTTCTCAGAAAATGAAGCATTTCAGAATCTTTGTTGGTAAATTTTATTTTAAAGCTTTTAATTTATCATTTAAAAAAGAAGTTGTGTTTTCTTTTCACTGAAGGAAATCGAAATTCCGATCTTTGATTACCAGGGCCTTACCTCTAATCACTTAAAAAATTAAAATAAAAATACCGCTTTTTTGAAACCAGCTAAAATTAATCAAAATAAGGGCTAATTCTAATTTTAGGACATATCGAAGTTTCACGAAAAAATGTTTGCAAAATTGTCGAAATAATTCTTTGAAACGATGGCTCGACAAAACATTTTTTACACCTTTAAATAAATATTGTGTTGAATTTTACGAAGGTATTGATTTTTAAATAACCTTACCTAATTTTTGTTTAATTTAGATATTATGATTAATTGGCGATGTATTTATAAACTTAAAAAATATCGGCGTTTATGTGATCGAGAATGTGCTGGAACTTGTGAGTAAGTCTAATTTCAACAATTTTCAAAACATTAATTATTTCCAATAATTAATAATGATTAATTTAAGTCCAACATGTTTATATTTTTGTTATCGACCTGTTTCACGACGAGTTTGCAAAACTGATAATCCTGCCAAAATGTTATTAGAAATTAGCGAACTTCGATCTCCCCAACAAAATATCGTGCCACGGCATCAACCAATTTGTATCAAAGAAGCCACAACAAATTATACTTTTGTTAAACCAAAAATTAATGATTAAAAACGTTTTATTTAAAATTTTATTAAATTCCGGATTTATCGATTTTCACTAATGGATTTGGTAATTCTTGAATTGTTGGAACACCGTATTCTAAAATGCACAATTTTTATGTTTAATTTTAATTGAATAAAATATTACTTTCAAATTTCAAGGGCATTGGAGTTGATGGATTTCTTTTTCTAAAAAATAAAGTTTTCTTGTAAACAGATTTTGTATTTGTGTCAAACTTTAAACCGATAACTATCAAAAAAGAAACAAACCTTCGGCTACTATCATGTTCGAATGGATTAATTGAGGGATACGGTAATGGCTTATCCGAAATTTCATGAACCAAATTAATCAGAGTTTTTTCAAGTTCATCCGCAAAATTTGTTGCTTCTGATTTACTTATCAATGAACCTTAAATATACAATCTTGATTTAATAATTTTTTGTTACTAAAATTGTGCTTTGAATTTCTACTTTGATTTTCAAAATTCTCCTAAATTGAAAGTAAAATAAATTCAAAAAAGGTTGCTAACCTCTAAAATCAAGTTTTCGATCTTCATTTCGATCTTTTCGTTCAAACATTTCTTCCGCCAATGCTTTCCCTCCTTCAATGGCATCCTTGTTCACTTGAATATTTTTGTAAACACTTGGAAGTCGCTTCATAAAACTTTCAACAAATTTATTCAATTCTATTTGATCCAAATAATAATCTTTATTTTGATCAGATTTCTATAAAAAATTAACTAATTTTTTTAAATAGAAATGATTTTTAAAAAACAAATTGAAATCAAAATCTAGAAAATCAAAAAAAATAAAACTTATTTTATTAACTAAAAATACGATTTGGATTTTGTCAATTAAAATTTTACCTGAAAAATAACATGCAATTCTCGTAAAGAAAATTTATCAGCAGATTCACAAATATTAATTAAAATAACAAAAAATACCAACCACAAAAGTTTCATTGCAACCTTATTTTCTGATTATTTGAGACCAAAAATAAATTTGAAATAAAAGAAGGGTAAAAAAGAAAGTAAAAAATAAAGTGATTATAAATGATTTGATGAGACCAGTTTTTTTATCTCACACTTTATTCATACCTGATAAACAAGAAAGCTTTTGAATTAAAAAAGGTTAAACAAAGCCTTTGATGCTGCTGTTCTGAATCAATTTTTGTTTTTGGAAAAGAAAACAGGTTTTCAGCTTTCAATTATTAAAGGAGAAAGTTTTATCAAGGTCTTTCCATTTTCAATCATTGTTTTTCTTTGATTTATTTTTTGGAACAAATTGGGGATGCCTCCTAAAACATTGATTACAAAAACTTGTTTAAACAAAATACCAAAATGTTCGAAAATACACACTTTCATTCAAATTAATTTTCACCAAATAAGAAGTACAAAAAAATTTCTCATGTGCATCTGCATTTGGATCTTTGATTACTGTATTTTTTGAGTTTAAATTTATGTCGCAAAATAACAGTAAAAAAGTTGTTTAATTTAATGTTTATTTTTGTTTAATTAAATAAATATACACAGGTTTTTAAATTTTAACAAGAGTTGGCATTCAAAACCACTGATCGAGACTATTCATAATAAAAATTTTGATTTGAAAAAAAATGTTTCAATTTTAATATTTTAATTTCTTAAAGCCTATAAACTTGAAATTTCACTTTATCTTGCTTTGAAAATTAGAAAAAGTTAATGTTTTTGTTTCCAATAAATTTTTATAAATCTTGAATAAAAAAACTTTTTTTCATTGTTTTGTGCTTCTTCATCTTCTTTTTGCTTCACCACTTAAGTATTGTTATTTTGACACATTTCTTTGTGACATTTTATATCCCATCTTATATCTCACCTATGTATATATCTGATGTCTAACAAGATCAAATGAAATGAAAAAAAGGTAATTTTATTATTTCGACGACGATGATTGTAAGTTAATACTTTTTGCGCAAAGGTGATGTGTGCAACCATATTCCTTTCAAAGTTGCCACACTCAAGAGCCGAAGAAAAAGAAAGAAAGTGAGAGAAAGAAGCTTTTTTACACGCGCCTCCCAAAAAAATAAAACATAGTCAAAAAAGCATTGAAAAAAAAGTTGGCGAATGTGTCTAGTTTTTGATATTATTGCTGCTGCTGCTTAAGCCTTAGAAATCTCTTTCTTTCTTTCTCTTTTGTAGAAATTGTGAAAGAAAAGAAAAAAGGAAGAAAAAGAAGCTCAACCGTAATCTTTATTTTTTTTTTGAAGGAAAAGGCAGCTGTAAAAAAACGAAGAAGGATCATAATTTTTTTAGAAGGCGACGAACAATATTCAACAATTAGCAGGATTTCTTGTTCTTTAACACAAATTTTATTCCATCTTTATTCGTTAGCATTCTTCTTTTTCAAGAGGTCAAGTGTGAGTGACCGTATTGTTTTTTTTGATTGAAAGAAGAAAGCGGAAATCCTTGTTCCATCTCTCATTCAAACAAAAGCGATACAAATTCATCTTTAATCGTTTGAAACAAAAGTCAGCTTAAAAGGCGGTTCTTTGATTTTCTGTAAAACCCAAAAATTTAAGAAAGCTGCAAAAATCAAAAATGAATTTATCGTCGGGAGCTGCGGCGGCCGGATTTAGTCAGGAACAGCTTTTACATATTTGGGGTAAGTCTAATTCATAAAAATTATTCAGTTTTCTTGGATTTGAATAATAAATTTTTCATACTGTAGAATTTTTAGGTACAAAAGCTATGAAAAGATTTAATTATGATCCAAGAAATTCTGGGCCTGAATCGGTTTCTCCAAAGCCTGCCAGCGGGGTTGGAACAAAGCCAAAGGTTTGTTTCTTTAAAATTTTGAAAGTATCGTACCCAAAAGTCATAACAGTAGTTTGAGTTATTTAAGAATTTTATAAAAAGATGCTGTAACTTTTAAAACATCGAAATTGTGTTTTTAGTTTTGAATCATTGAAAATTTACATAACTCTTATTTTAAAGTAGTACACTGTAGCCCCCAACTTTAATTTTTTTAAATATCCCTGTTCAAGCATTCTTTTGACTTTTGTTTAACTTTAACATCGCTTTTTTAAAACCAGATTTTTCATTGTTTTCGAAAAAAAGCTGTGTTTCTCTTCCGCATTGGTATTACTGTAACTCTACCCTTTCTTTCAAACAATCACTTCTTACTTTTCCTTTCTCCGTCGTATTTTCCCACAATTATCAAATTTTATAATTTTTAAGGTTGCCACTCCGCAAGTTGTAGCTAAAATTGAACAATACAAACGCGATAGTCCAACAATTTTCGCATGGGAAATCCGAGAAAAATTAATAAAAGAAGGTAAACTTCATATTTTTTGTGATTTGATATGATTTTGATTTAATTATTTTTAGGTATTTGTGAACAAGCTCCAAGTGTTTCTTCAATTAATCGAATTTTGAGAACCCGTGCCGCTGAAAGAACTGCTGAAGAATTATCCCTGATAATCAATCAAGCAGCAGCTGCATCAGTCCCACATCCACCATTAAGGTTCCCAAATTTGATGCCACCAGTTTCAAGTGCCGCATTGTTCTTTGGCGGTGCAGGCCCCAATGCCCCACCCCCACAATCCCAACGGCTACCAGGAAATCCATTTTATGGGCAGCTTTTGGGAATGCCACCACAATTTTTTGGGGCTCAAGCTTTACTTGCCGCAATTGGAGCTGAACGACCCCCTGGAGTTTTTATGGGCCAACCCATTCCGGCCATGCAAAGTCAAGATGAAATGTTGTTAAACAATTCTCGGCGAAGCTCTCGAAGTACTTTTTCACAAGGTTTGTGTCCACTTGAAAGTGATTCATTATAAATAGTTACAGTATACCTATTTTTTATAGATCAATTAGATATTTTGGAGAATGCATTTGTAAGAAATAATTATCCGAATCAAGAAGAACGACAAGAATTGGTTCAAAGAACTCAACTTCCAGAAGCAAGAATACAAGTAACTTTAACTCTAAAATTAAGCAAAAATTTGCATATTTTTTAGGTTTGGTTCTCAAATCGAAGAGCAAAATTAAGAAGATGCCAACATGAAGAGTTACTGTATTCTCCAACAGAATCCACCCAAAAAACAGAAGAAAGTCGGAAACGTCCAAGTTCAACTGAATCGGCGGAAGAGGCTTCTGAAGCAAAAAAGAGTAAAAAAGATGATGGAATTAAATTTCGGCCATATGTTTAAATTTTTTTAAATAATTTAATAAACAAATAATAAATTAATTTTCGCTTTGGATATTATTGGGACAATTGAAACACGTATTTGCTGGCAGGTGTAATATATAGGTTCTGTACCGTAATCCCAAGGTTACGGTAAAACAATATACAAAAACCCATTTATAATTTTGACTAACGATGCCAAAAAAAATTTTTATTTAAAAAATTAATAATTTAAAATAGCTTATTTTATTTGGCTTTTTACAATTAGTTCTAAAGCTTTAAATATAAAAACCCAAATTTGCATATTTGTACAATTTTTTGAATTACTGTAATCCATGTCTTTGTTTAATTTTTTAGTCAAGCAAAAGAGATGCGCAGATACATCTCTTTGGCAATTAGTCGTCGTTTCTCATAGCCTTTATAATTAATCTTATTGCTTGATTAAATCATTTATTCATTCATTATAGCTCCACCCATTTTACAGTAATTCCCCCTTTAAAACGATCTTTAACTCCCGAAAATATTTCTTTCTTTAAAGAGTCTGTCTTTGTTACAAGCATCTCTTAACTTTTTTCTTTTTCTTTTGAAAGATGAAACCGTTAAAATTCAAGGATTAACAAAAATTCAAATAACATAAAAGAAAGAAGAAGCAAAAAGGTGATGCGCAGATACATATACATATATTATCGGGAACTAAATCTCGAGCCGCTAAAACTCAATTCTATTGCGTGCAACAACAAAAAAAAGAAAAAGATAGGCACTTGAAATTGAAAAAAAAGATGTGTTTTTACAAGACGAACAATAAGCAAGCAGCAGCAACGAGTCAGTCAAGTGCTGATCGTCGTCGGTATTGTTGTTCTTCTTTTTGGTGGTGGTGAAAGTGTTGGACAAGGCAAAAAAAGAAGGAGAAGAAGCATCGTTTTTTAAAGTATTTGAGAGAGAAAAAATGTGTTGCAAAAAAAGGAAAGAAAGCAGACTCTACTTCGATGATGATGATACACACTTAACACACACATAAAAGAAAAAGACAAGTGGAAAAAAGAGAGAGGATGTCGGAATGATCAAAGAGGTCATTCCGACACCTTTTTTTGTGCTTAATATTTTTTGAACTTTTAAACTTTAATATTATTTTTATGATCAAATTTCAGAAAAAAAATGTTTTAAAAAAAAAATTAAATTGAAATTAAAAGTTAATCCTTTTTTGCTATGGTAATATTCCACCAATATTTTCCATCAAAATCTCATTTTGTATAACACTGTAAAAAGTTTCCATAATTTTTGGATCAACGGCACAAGTGTTCCTAAAAAATATGGTACAGTAAAATTTTGATTAATTTGCATAAATTCGGTTCATTTGGGCGCAAAAAGACATCAAAAAGTTTGGGGTCTTAACATCAAAGCAGGTTTCCCCGGCAATATGCAAATTTTCAAATAACTTATTGTATATCTCGTCTTATGCAAATTTGCATATTTCCAGCTATAGCGATAAACACTAACCTTGAATAACTACTTTTATTTTTGTACTTTTCTTCCAACATTGTAATGAATTTGTGCTGTGCAGCTTCATACATTTTATCCTTTTTAAATTTTCCATTCATTTTGTAATCCTTTAATTCCGTTGTTGAAAGGCTATCTTTGATGTAATCAATGTCATCCCGACAAAGTTCATCCGAAAGTTTTTCAAAGAATCGATCCTTTTTATTAAAGAATACCAAAACACCACAATGTCGGGTATGATCCTAAAATGACCATTGTAAAATTAAAAATTTGCATAAAAGTTACATTATTTAAAAGGGCATCCATGAATGCGGCAGATTCATCAAGCAAAGTTTTTTCAGGATAATCTGGATGTTTGACGTTGTAATCCGCAAGAGAAACAACAAAAAGGATAAAGCTTCGATTATTTGAATTACTGTTCTGTCCGGTATTCCATTTACTTAAATAGCTCAATAAACGGACCTAAAAATATTTAATTGAGATGGGAGAAAGAATTAATATGATATGATTTTTCAAATGTGGTACATACTAATAATTCAAATGGGTATCCTTTGATCTTTACCGCCTATGGAAAAGTAATCAACAGATTCTATTTATTTTGGATATGACATGTTCCCAAATATCACCCCCCCCCCCCCTCCATTATTAATTTTTTCAAAATTTTGACCAAAGATTTATGCAACTTTTCCCATGAAAAAAGAGAAAAATAACGGACAATAATCAGCTTTTATTTAATGTAAAGTCCACTATAGTTTTTTTCTCTTAACCTTTATCACTGATAATCAACAAAAAAAGATGCAAACAATCAACTGTGTTTTATGTATCAATTATCGATTGATTTTGTTTCAAAAAGTTGTTAACTAAAAAAAGAAAACACGATAGCTGTAATTTTGTTTGGAATTAATCTTATCGTTTTCTGATCCGCCCCTTTTGGGGAGATAACATTTTGTGACTTTTCATGGTCAAATTCTTAGAATAAACCCTCAGGGTATGTATCAAAAGGCACTCACCCTTTCTGAAGCTTGTCCACCAGCATCATAAATTTCAATTTTAGTTTTATTTAACATAAAATAATATCGATGTACTTCAACCGTCGGCAAACGACTATGAATTTTGTCATTCTCGGAGGGGATATAACTGGTATAAAACACTTCCTAAAAATTTAAAGACAATTAGAATGTCACAAAAAAAACTGGTCAAACCTTTAATTTTGTTTCATTCAAAAAATAGCTTAAACCATCAAAAGGTTTTCTCTCAGCTTCATTAATTTGTATCTTGTTTTTCATTGACAAAGCTTTCACAAAAGCAGGATCATTAAGAAGATTAATTAAATGTTCCCGAAATAAATCGGACATTTCGACCGATGGAATCTCTGATTTATTTGCATATAAATGTTCCAAAGATTTTGCAAAAACTTCGAGCTCTTCACTTTCAAATTTATCACCATTTTTTGAGACTTGTTTTATAAAAATATCAAAAGCATTGATAATATTTTCACGGATTTTATTCTTCCAAACTTCATCGTCACATTCAATTTCATCCTTTTTCTCAGACCAATCTTCATTACAGTATTTATAATTTGAATTTGTTGTGCAAAGATATTTTAAATGCCGGATAATCGTTGATTTCCCAGCAGATCCCATTCCGGCCATAAAAAATCGTACAACTTTATCATTTTTTGATTTGGATTCCTTCTAAAATTATAAATATTTGTTTAAAAATGGCACTCCTTTTCAAAGGGTACAAAAAAACAAGTTAGGTATATTTTTGACCGGAAATGGGTGCAATTAAATGTTGACTTTTTGTTTACATTCATTAATTTTTTGATAATGTAATAAAAAAAATCAATTAAGTACTTGAAAAACAAAGAACACAAAATGGACAGAACAATTAATAATTTAAAAGTTAGAAGTTATTAAGTTGCAAGCATCAAAAACATTTCGTCTTTAACAAATGTTTTACCTTTTTTAAACACTTAATTTAGTTATGATTGAAAAATTATGTAACTGAAAAAAATACTGTAATCTCTGGTTTAATACTAATTATTCTGTATGAAATCGAAACAGTGTTTTCGTTTTATATTTTGTGAACTTAGATTTTAATAAAAAAAAGACTTTAAAAAGGCAATCTTCAAATTTTTAAAAACAGAAAATGTAATGATTCAATGTTCTTTTAAACATTTGAATCAAAAATGAACAACTTTTTTCATTCCATAAAAAAAACTTACATGTTTGTTTCGAAGTCCATCAGGCGATTTATCTCGGCTACCACAGATTCCCATATTTTATTCTTCAACAATTTTAAAAAAACACAAAACGTTTTCACTTTTTTCAGCTAATATTTTTATTGGAAAAGAATAAAAGGGAAATTTTGATAGCAAAAAATGAATATTACTTTTTTTTACAATGGATACTCTATTTTTCATAGCCTTTTCCATAAATTTCTTTTTCTTTATCAATGCTGCTTTTTGTTCTCTTTTTTGGGGGAAGAAGAAGAAGAAATAAATACAACAAAGATGACTCCATTTTTATATGGCTGCTTTTTCGTCGTCCATAAAAATGTTACAAAGTGTAGAAATTTATGTTAATTAATTTAATTTTGTGAGGGCTTCAAAAACAACCGTTTGTTACGAAACTTAAAGTTACTGTAATTCTTCCAGATTCAGAAAAGCTAAATTATTATTTTTTTATTCAAAACAAGATTATCAAAGTGAAAGTGAAACTTCCAAACAAATTATGTCATTCATTAAAAATGAATCACTTTTTCATTGACAGCAGAAAGAAACAAAAATGCTTTGAAGAATTTTCGGGTTAATCAAAAATGAAAAGAATTTAAAGTATTTCAATAAAATTCAGCAAAAACAGGAAAGCCAAAGTCCTGTACAAATAAATTCTATAAACAACCACAAAAAAATAAAATAATTCACCGTTTATTTGAAATAATAATAAACAACAATAAAAATTGATAAAAAGAAATTTTACAATACAACAATAATAATAATAAAAAAATCAACATTCTAATACTGTAGTATACAGTAATACACGAAAGAAAATCAAAAACAACAACTGGTTCTTTCCTAATTAGCATAAAACCCGAGATTCTGTTTTTCAAAGCACGCTGAAAAAAAAGTTTAACCAATTTCACCGAAAAAAGAAAAAAGCGATACCTTCAAATTTATCAAAATCAATTTTTGTTGAATCAAAACTAGCAGCAAATTGTTTGTAGATCATCCAAATTCTTTTCAAATATTTGTCATAAACCTAAAACAAATAATTGAATATTGTTAAATAAATTATTAGAAAAACTTACTTCAACATAATCTTTATAACAAGTTGCAACACCATCAATATCTCCAATAAATTCTTCATGAAAAGCAAGTTCAATAATTTCTGGGATACAGTATTCATAGCTTTCAATAAGATTGATTCCAAGATAAGTTGGAGTAATTTGATGAGTTTCTTCATTAATATTGATAAGACCAGTTTTTTGAAGAATCATTAAATGTCTTGGAAGTTGTAAATTACCATCCATTCGTTCAGCTACTTGATATTCAGCAAGTAACTTTGGTGATGGGGTTTCTTTAACTTCGATGTTACACAAAAACTTATTTCCAACATTAAAATTTGATGAAAGATCATCTTCACCTTCCAAAGTTTTAACCTTCAATTTAGGTAAAACTTTAGTGAATCCAGCATCTCCAGCCTTGAGACAAGAATATTCAAATTTGCAATCATCAATTCCAAAAACAGTTGTTTCTTTGAAATATGTGTATTTTGGCATAAAAGATGCCAAAAATCGACAACAAATGAATGAATAAACTAATGCTTCATTTGGTGCCATTAACATGCTTGATGGGAACTTCTCTGTTGGCATAATTGGTGGTTGATTGCCATCACTGGTACCAGCCTTCAAGGCATCTTCAACATTCAAAGGCATATCCGGAGGAATAACTGGAACTCCATAATTTGGTGAAACACGACGTGGAAAAGTTCGAAGAAAATAAGTGAGACAATCACCAATATTCTTAGGATATTTTGTTGATTTTGTTTTTGGATTTGTGATAAAAGCTTTGGCATACAATTTTTGAGCGATGTTATCAACTTCTAATAAACTGATATTAAAATGCTTTGACATAAATTGAAAAAGTTCTGAAGTATTTAAGCCAGGCAAGGGACCACTTGAACATGGACGAGAGACAGGATCAGCGATAACTTCACAATATTTTTCATCCTAAAATTGCAAATTTTTATACAAGCAAATACTACAAATATTACAGTACCATTAATCTTTGGCATACTTCTTCGGCACTTTGACGACTATTATACTTTTTGGAATCCATTGTTGCAGTAACTTTTTGATTGTTAATATCCATTGTTAAATGAAGAGTGTATTGTTGTGCATACTTTTCCTTGACTTTGAATTGTTCAACGACAGTTGCCAATGCAACATTTGTGCCAATTGAAAATGGCAAATCACGAATATTTGAACTTGGAAAACGGTACTAAAATTTTAAATTTAAAAAATTATAATCGGAATTTAAAGTAAATTTAGCTTACTCGAAGAGTCTTCTTTTGATGTCCAGCAAAACTTTTTGCCATGATGAGATCCAATTTCTTTTCAGCATCAATTGCCAAGAATTTGTAAAAATCTGGCTTATCCAATCGTTGCATGGCAGCTTTAATTTCAGGTACAGAAAAGAATCGTGCTCTAAAAACCAATCAACAATGACAGATATAAATTTTATACGAAATCTTTACCGATAAATAACATCCATTACTGATCCACATGGTGGCTTCTTCATAACATGTCTTACAGTATCAATAACTTCAAAGCTTAAAGCTTCACCATCGAGATCATTATCAAACAATAAAACCAACGCATCACTGCCTTTTGCAACATCTTCCAACATAAATGGTAAATTCTTTTTGAAGTCATTGTTAATTTCAGGCTTTTCAACAATATTCAAAGTGAATGCTTGTGAAGGTTCTCTAATTTGTGTATCAAAATCTTGGGCATAAAGATGTCCCATTGTTGCAACCAACCAAACATGAGCATCAGAACCAAAAAATCTTGTAGAGAATTCAAAGACACAGATAAAGCCAGATCGATCTTCTGAAAAAGACAAATATAACAATTAAAAAAGCTTAAGTTAAAATTAATATAGCAATCCAGGAAAATACTTCAACAAATATCGCAAAAGTGTAAAAAAAATAAAAATTGTTCAACCGATCTCAAGGACATGAAAAGCAAGCGATTACAGAGATATAAAGGGTTCAGATTAAGACAATCGAATGTTATAAATCAACAGGATTATAATTGACTAGTTAAAAAATACAGTAAAGTATGTACGGGGCTCAGACCGATTGAACATTCAAATACTCTCTTATGTAAATATTTTGCAATTAGTTTACTCACCATTATTATCATATTCATTAGTATTTGGTCGAAGGGTGCCATCTAAAATCATAAACTATATAATATTTATCAAAATACAATTCCAATCATACCATTGTAATATCGCTTTGATTTAAAATTGTTATCTGACAAAGTTTTGGCCAATTCATGTGCCATTGCAACCTGTTTCGCAACCATTAAAACTTCAACTTGACGCTAAATAAATATAGATATATTTTTTAACACTGATAAAATTATAAGAACTTACACCTTGAATATAATTAAAATGGGCAGCATAATCTTGTTTCTTATAAGAATCATAATGGGCAACAGACCAAAATCCATGTTTTAAAAGATTATCCTCCAACACTTGTTTACCACCTCGACATCCATTTGGTAAATCATCATTGCTCTAAAAAGAAGAAGTATTAAAGCTATTTATTAATAAAAATTACTAACTTGTCTTGTTGACCAATTTTCATCAAACATTTTTGGATTAATAAATAGATACAACTATTACCTAATGTATGTATAAAAATCTAAAAATGAAATATATTAAAGTATTTTTCTCTAAAAAGGTAGGGGAACAACGACAACTTTTTTTTCCAACAAATTTGTAAATGAAGAAGAACAAAAAATACGGCGCAATTTTCATCTTTTTATTCCCCTGATGCTGCTGATGAAAATCAAAAAAGTCTACGACGACTGCTTTTTACTATTTTTTATTTTTATTAAAGGGCATCTTCGTTGTTGTAAACAATGTTTGGTGTTGTTGCTTTGTGCAATTTTTCTATTTTTGATGCACATTTGCATTCAATTTTTTGTCAAAGTTCTTTTTCTTTGATATTCAAAAGGACGGAAAGAAAATCTTTGTTAAAGCGCCAAAAAAAAGATCCTTATTGTCCTTAAAATTTGAATTTTATCAGATACTTACCTCTAAGTTTAAAGTTTAAAACAAAGAAGAAATAAATAAATTAATCATGTTGTTGAAGTTCCACCAAATAATTTTACAATCTAAAATTTTTAAAGTAAAAAATGTGAATGCTGAAAAGTTGCACATTGCCAAAATAGCTAAAAAATGTTACCAAGTTTAAAATCGAGCACAAATTTTGCAAATTTTAAATTCTTGTCATTTAAAATTAGCTCTATTTACATAGCCTGTTTTATTTCTAGCTGCTCCGATTTTGAAACAAATTAATTATAATTAAAATCTTAATTTAATATTTGAAAAAGAGAAAGTACAAAAATTTCTTTAGTGATTTTTGAGTCAAAAATTTTGACTATCTAAAAGCATAAAGTTATTAAATTACAGTACTTATTTGCGAATTGCAACGATTGTTTTTCTTTTTTTTAGAACTGAAATGGAAGGTTATAAAACTTCTTCAAATAAATAAAAAATATTGTGCTTTAAAATAAAACTTTTAATACATTTAACGTCACAACATTATCGAGAACACAATTTATAAACAGATAAGATACTGTAAATAGGCAAACGTTATATTTCTAATCGATAAATTCTGTTTATTATATTTTCAAAGCTTAATTCTATCAACTTTCAAAAAGAATATAAATTTAAAAAAAAATTTATTTAACAAAATTAAATAATTAATAGACAAGTAATCACAGGATTAATGGAATTCAAAATAATGAGGATATTTTTCCCAGATATTGATAAACAAAGGAATTGGATATTCAGTGAATTCAAGTTCTTTGCGATTTGAATTATCACCAATCAATAATGCCATTTTGTAACTAAAACAAAAAACGTAGTAAGAATTACAGTAATCAAAAACACAAAAAAAACTTACAAAGTTGCCATAACAAAAAATTGTCTTCTTTCAGAACTTTGACCAAATAAACAAGCTTGTCGAAAGCATTCAGGAATATCAATATGTTGCAAAAATGCTCTCCAAACAGTTACATCAAATTCAAATTCGCCATTTTTTCCACCAATTTCTTTTGTTGAAACAGATAAAATAAATCTCAAAAAATCCCCATTTTTCAAATTCTTCAACCATGCTTTAGATTCTGATGGAGCAGAAAGTTTGAATCTGGATGACTGAACAAGCTTATTACGGTATCCATGGGAATAAAGTTCATTGTTTGCTTTTATTCTAAAAAAGAGTAATTATGGTTAATTATGTTTGACAAAAAATATTTTGTTAGAAAAATGAAAAACTTACACAACTTGAAGAAACTTTTCTGTTCGATTTCCAGCAAATGGTTCTTCCAAAGCTTCTTGAAGTAATTCATCTGCAGATTTTGCATTATTAATTAGTGTTGAGGTTTTGAATTTTTGGGTCAAAAATTGGATAATTGAATGATTTTTGTTAATTGATTTCTGAACAAGCAATGTTTTATCATTACTTTCAAAATCAGCTTTGATCAACCATGAACAATCATTTTGAACCACAGTTTCTGTCTTGCTTGTATTCTTTTTCATAGAATGTGGTCCTTCAACTTCCATCCAAGTTGTTTCACCAATTTTTGCAACTCCAGAAACAGAATCATTTCTGTCCGATTCCAAAGAAAATAAAGGTTGGCCATTGAAAGTTTGCTTTCTTTTTTGTCGAATCACAAAAATTCCAATCAAACATGTAAGAGCAAATAAAATAAATCCAACACAAATTCCACCAAAAATAAATGCCATCAAATAAATCGTTAAAAAATCAATCAATTTTGGAGATGAAGTTGTTGATTGAAAAACAATATGAGTTGAGCGAGAAACTTTCATTGGAATTACAGAAGTTGAAAAACGAATTGTTTCAGACATATTTCTTCTGTAAAACAATGGAATAACAAATATTACTTTGAGGCAAAAAAACATACCGTACAAATGTTTGAAAGACTAAACCAGAATCGGGGAAACGAAAAGGCGCTCCACAAAATAATCCATTTGTCTGACGCCCAGATTGTTGATATCCAGAATGTCCAGGTAATGGAATGTATTTCAATCCGCCCAAAGACCCTCCATTGTCTAGTAATTTATTAATCCAATTGCCATTGATCAGACTTAAAATAACATGCATAGTTGCATAACCAGTCATGCGCTTGACAATTATGCGAAGGCATGAAGCTGTCGTATAGTCACCCTCGGGTAAATCGTCGTATATTGGAATATCCCGTATATCTGCTGAAAAAGTTTTAACTGTTAAAAACAACTACAGAGATACATATCTGACATCATAATGGAGTTGGAGAACAACGTGAAAGTAATATGTATCATTTTTTTTCAAAACTTACATCTATAAGTGGTTTTATAATTTCTTCTAACAAGTGCCGAAGCAGTTATATTCACGCTACAATCTTCATATCTATCAACTCGATCATTCGGATCACTGACAGTATTCCCCAAAAACACTCTAAAACAAATCAAGAAAAATTAGTTCAAATTATAACATTTAAAACTTACACATCAATATCACATTTGGCATATTCAGAATCAACTGGAGCACACCATTCAGCAACAAAATCGTCATTAGTTTTATTCGGTCGAGCAATCACAAATTCAATTGAAAGTCCATTCGGAGGAGTTACAAGCAAAATTGTTCCATTAAATTTAAAAAATGGTCGTAAATTTGAAGGAATTTCTTCATTTGTCCATGCAATAGATGTTCTTTCATATTCTTCATACAATGTACTTCTAGTAAATCCAATATTTCCATGAGTTATCCTTAAAAAAGGGATTAGAAAAAGTATGATCAACATTTTGCTAACGAAAACGATGAAATTTAATAAAATGAGTTAAATAAAAAATGGAATTCATTAATTAGCATAAAGTGAATATAAGTCGCGGCACTTTCAAATAACTAAAACTATATCCGCCACAGCACAATTTCATGCTTTTGTGAGACACGAATTAATTTGCAAATTGTGTAAAGTTTACACAATTTGCAAATTCCTTTTTTCAAAAAAATTTAAAATTGCACAAAATGTTTTTCGTTTCAAGAGCCATTACCGTGTCCAACAAAAGAACAATGAATAATTCTAGAAAATGTATGCAAATTCTTTGTCCCTCAAAAAGCGTATATAATCCTACGTTTTTACTTTTTCTCTTTTACTTCAACTTTATTTTCTTTCTTCAATAAAGTCGTCTCCTTTGTTGTTCTTTTTTCGTGTTTCTGGTATAAAGATGGTCAAGATTTTTCTGCTCGTGTTTGTTATTGCTGCTTCTTTGCTTCAATCTTCCTCGAATTCTCCTCCTGTACATGGTCAAGTAGTTGGTGATTATCTTTCTGGAAATGATACAACTTTCTTTATTGCTGGCAATGATACGGCGATTCCCGAAAATCTACAATCTCATTTTGGATATGATGGCCAAAGCTTATTGGTTAAGAAGTCTTCAACTGACACAATGTTGGAATTCATCATTGTCTACAAAAATGTCCTCAATCCAATCGTCGAGTGGTGCCCTCCAGCTTCCTGTAAAGATAAGTAAGTTTTTTATTTCTAATGTGATTATTGATCTTAATAACATTGCTTTTTTAGGTTCACACTTTGCTATGATAAAGAATGCTCGGATGGTTCATCATTTACTTTTTCTCATGATAAAAATGGTGGATTGTTTGAATATGGTAGAGCAAAGGTGGAAAGTGGTAAAGGATGTGTTCAAGTTCGTCCAAATGTTCGTGGAAGTATTGATCTTATTCCTCATACAGGTGTTACAAGAACATATACATCACCTTTTCAAATTGGTAATCGTCTATTTCCTCAAAATGACGCTCTTATGCAAGCCTATGTTCGTATGAATGGTTCAACATGTGGTAATTCTGTGAACTTCCCAAATGCTTCATTACTCTTCACTGAACTTGACGAAACTTCTTCAACTTCCTCTTCGGCTCAAACTTCACAGTAAGCTTTATTTTGTACGTTATAAACTTTTTTAAAATCGATTAATTTTTAGATTTACAAATGTAACGGACGAAACTTCGAATGGTACAACAGCAGCAATGGCAACAACGACTGAATCAGCTTCTGGAATGTCATGGCAAGAAATTGTCGCAGTTTGCGGCTCCATCTTTGGTGTCATTGTTATTCTCGCTTTACTTGGTCTCGTCCTTTATTGTTGTCGTCGAAAGAATACAAATAAGAAAAAGAAGGCTAAAGCTGGTGCCAAGAAGATCGTTAAACCAGGTCCATCAAAGTCAATGGAATCTGTTGCTGTTCCATTACCTCTTGCTCCTTCCACGTCAACTGCTGTACCTGCTCCAACAAGTACTTTACCTGCTGCTCCATCTACAACAACAAAAACTGTTGTACCCGTTGCTCCAACAAAACCTGCTGTACCCGTTGCTCCAACAAAAAATGCCGCACCTGCTACTCCATCAAAAACTACCGTACCTGCTCCTGCCAAAATTACTGTACCCAATACTCCTGCAAAAACTGTACCTGCTGCTGATGTATCTCCAAAGGTCAAAACGGATGTCACTCAACCGTCTGCAAGTGTTGCAACTGCATGTGAAAAGATTAATCAACCTGGTGTTCTCAAGCTTGAACGATTCCCAGATGATCCAACCAAGACGGCTGAAGAAAAGACAAAAGAACCTGCTGATGAAGAACTCTCTCTCATGCAAACTGCATGTCCACCAATTCGTGTTGACAAAGAAGCAGCCTTCACAAAGCTTGTTGCTCTTGATTTTTATTGGAAATTGACTTGTCCTCAAAAGAAGACTGCAAAGCCAAATATCATTCCGTTTTTGACGCAGAAACTCTTCGATCCTGCCTATATTCCATCTCAATATACGGCTGATTACCTCCTTCAACATGCTCTTTTCCAACCTGATAATGAAGATCGCACAAAAGGATTATTGAATGTTGTGTAAGTTTTTTATCTTTTTATTTGAATGGTTAATAATAATACTGATTTTTTAGTATTCAAGCAAATAATCAACTCTATGATCTTGGCTTCCGTCGCAAAACCTCTCGAACTGCTCCAAATATCAAAGATCAATATTATGTTACCTGTTCAAAGAAGGCTGAACAATGGTTAAAGAAATTGAGTGATGCGGACTTTCTCCACTTTATCGTCAAATGCTGTGAAAAAAGAATTGATGGAAAAGATGGAGAATATGAAGATAATGAAGACCTCTGGAAAGGATATCTCTACAAGTCTGATGTCCCTGAAACATTCCGGCAAGCATGTCTCTTTGGTCAATCATTCAAGCGTCGAGAATTCTTCATGTTGGCCACTTTGTAAGTTAATAAAATTAATTTTGGATACTGTATTTTAATATTTAACTTTTTCAGCTACAAATTGGGTGAACTTATCAAAATGATGCCTGACCCAAAAGTTTTGCTAAGAATGGGATATCCAATTCCACTTCTCCTTGATATTCTTTATGAACATCCACAACGCCTTATGGTTAAATATGATGATGATTGGATGAAGCCGGAATGAAGAAAGCTGTTGGTTGTCTTGGTCCTGGTGGTGATATTGCATGATCCTCGTCAAATTTGGTTTTATCTCGTACCTTTTTTATTATTTTTGTTTTATTTTTTTATAAATAAAGTTTAGAAAAAGTATTTTTGTCTTTTGGCTGTGAGGGAAATTGTTGAATAAGTTGGATCAATTTTATAATTCTTTGTCTTCGGAATTTCTTAATACTTAGCCGATTTTAAGACTATTAGTATTTTTAGTCGGACATAAATCGTAGAAAACAATTAGATTAAAGGTTTCTCTTTTTCTCAAAACAATCTGGATACCTTTTTACAGATAGTATACTGTAGATTATCACATTTTGAAAAGATAATCTTCGTGAAGTTGTACACATTTTTTAATAATCTGTATCATTCAAACAAAAAACAAGCAAGTATCATTTATATTATTTAGAAAAAGAACAAGACAATAAAAACAAGACAGTAAGAAAAAACATTTAACTTAAATTTAGTTAATCATAACCAGCAAAAACATTTGAATCACGACATTGCTTCAAAATTCCATAGGCTTTTGCAGCAGCAGCCAAATCTTTGAATTCACAGCTAACAGATTTCTGAATAAGATTACGATCTCGAGCAACAAAGGAAATTTTGTTGCAATCTCTTTGATAATTTGAATCATTTTCAATGTAATGCGGAAAGATTTTTTCATTTTCGCCATTCTTGAATGCAACTTCATAAATACCTTCTTCATCAACAACAGAAATCACAAGTTTGACATTTTCTTCAACATCTTGAGAACTCTAAAATCATTGAGACGTAATTAGTATATAATAGATCAGTACAAATATAAAATAAGACATACAGTTTTAGAAAAGATAGATTTCTGTGGTTCACCAAGAATAAGATTGCATTCTGATTCGAACAAAACTTCTGGTTCATCGCAATAATAGTCTTCATATTCTTCTTCGTCATCCCCTTCTTCCTCCTCTTGATCAACAAAAGAATCAACTAATTCAGGAAAAGAAAACGCGACAGAAGATGCTTCTGGAATGCTGTCAGTTGTCAAATTTGGAACTAAAATAATAATCTTCATTGAGGAATAAGACACACAAAGAAAAATTAACAGTAATACAGTACAAAAGAATCAAAAAAGAAAAGAATTATTTACGCACGTGATTCAACTTGAGTAGCATGAAATCCACCAGAAATTTCGTTGAACAAAATCTTGAATTCATCATAAACAGCTTCTTCACGGAAACGAACATAGAAAACGGTAGAAGTTCCAGATTCAGTATTTTCAGAGAAATCCTAAAAATATTATGAATAAAAAATCATTTTTAAAATGTAATCACTCACAATGCAACTAAAAATGCCAACACCATTGTTTCCAGTTTTATCAGCAACATTCATGCCACGGGTGATACGGAAATTGGCACAAATTTTGTGAACTTGTTCACGACGCATTACAACTCGATAGGTTTTCTTAGCAGGATCATGCAAAACTTTGATATCCCCGATTCCACGTTCTTTCACTTCTTTGGTTTCAGAATTAAAGATATAAAGTTTACAGCGATTCTTAAATAGAACTTGTTCAGATTCTTCACCGGTGACAACATCAACTTTATCAGGAAGAGGAACAACAGGTTCATAATGAACATCTGGAACATATTCTTCTGGATTTTCATGTTCTTTTTCAGCTTCAGCTGCATTGGCATTTTTGGCAAAGGTCTAAAAGATGCGTAATGATTAATTAACTTGGAAATTTATTAAAATAGCTTACACATGATCCAATTGCCCCAAATGAATTATTTGTTGAATCAGTCTTTTTGTCTAAGAAGCTTGTTCCACTTGCAAATGATGACAATGATAAAGGAGTTTTGTTAACAGATGAAGAGGTAGGGCCGCCAAAAAGGGATTTTGTTTGAGTTCCATCATTTTTGGCACCAAAAGGACTTCCTGTTGCTGGAGTTGCAAAAGGACTTGACGTTGGAGTTGCAGATTGCGGAGGAGCAAATGAAAATGTAATTGGTTTAGTTGTACCAAATAAACTTTTGCTTTCAGCAGGCTTTGATTCAGTTGATGGAGCTTCAGCTATAAAATAAAACAATTATTAAAAATATTATTGTACCAATTCTTACTTTTAGCTGGTGATGGTGCAGAAGGTTTTACAGCAAACGACGGTTTTTGAGCTTTTGTGGCACCAAAGCCAAATGAAGTATTTGCAGCCGAGAACGTTTGGGCTATAAAATGACAATGTTATTAAAGATAACTTCATGAAAAATAATACCTTTAGCTGGTGATGAAACAGCTGGTGTTACACCGAACAAAGGTTTTTGAGCATTTGTAACACCAAAGCTGAATGAAGTATTTGCAGCAGGAGCAAAATTTGTAGGCTTGAATGATGGAGCAGCTGCAGATTTTTCAATGCCATCTTTACCAGTACCACATGAAACGCAAACATTTTCACTTGGTTTATTGACGACATAACATATTGTACAATCCCATTCACCTGCTTTCTTATTAAATCTATCACCGAAACCTTGTGTCTTTACTTCTGCTTCTTTCTTCGCTTCAACAACTGGAACAAAAGCTTTCTTCTTCTTCGGTGTTAAAGCTTCTTTTTCTTCCGATGCAACAACTCGACCACTCAAAGTATCCTAAAATCGTAAAATGTAAAAGTGATGCGAATCAATAAAAACAACATACACAAGATTGTTGGATTTCACGAGATTCAACAGGCTTTGATTCAGATGACTGATCTTGAGCTAAAAAAATGCCACCGTTATTAAAGAAAAGTTTATGCCAATTCATACTTTTAGCGGGCGGTGGTGCAGAAGGTGTGGCACCGAATAATGGTTTTTGAGCATCTGTGATATCTTGTGGCTTTGCTTCTGGTTCTTTCTTTTTTTCAACATGTTCAGGAGCACGTTTTTCCTTTGCTGATGAAGCTTTTTTAATTGCACCTTCCAAAGCCCCAACACGATCACTCAAAGCATCCTAAAATCATAATTGTGTAAAAGTGTTGTTAATCAATAAAAAGTAGCATACAAAAGATTGTTGAATTTCACGAGAAGAAAGTTGCATTTCACCAATTCGATTAGCAAGATTATCCTAAAAATGTGTTAATAGTTAAAACATGCAATAAGAAGAACACCAAAAAAACCTACAATCTTTTCAATCATCATTGTAAGCAGCATAGTTTGAAGAGAAACATTATTTGGATTAGAGTTGGAACTCATAGCGATCAAGTTTAAGCTGAAAAAGAAAGAATTTGATGGATAATAATAATAGACAGATTTAGATAAATAAGAACATGCAAAAAAAGAAATGTAAAACGCGTTAATTTCATATAACAAAACTAAAAAATGATGACAAAAATGGGAGAACCAAAAATATTTGCAGCGGCGGCAATTTGCAAAAAAATGAAATTTTGCAAAATTTCTTTCAAAATTGATTGCCAAAATCAATCGTGTCAAAAACACTTTTCTCTCTCGTCCAAAAAAATGTTAAAAATTATTTTTCAACATTTTTTTTGCAAAAAAAAAACAAGAAAACAAAAAAAATTAACATTTTATTTTTAACGCTTTATTTATTTAGTCTATTTTTGAGAATTGTTTTTTTCATAAATCTCTTCTAAAAGAAAGAAAATCAAAATTTTGGTGCTCCTGCTTCAATTACCGCGGTAGCTACCGTACAAAAATAATTCATTTTGAGACTAGGGCAATCTTAATTGCACTTTGTGGAGTTACAATGGGTTCCTTTTTCGATATTTAATGAATTTTCAATCATTCTTAAAAAATTTGTATACTTTAAAGGGAGCGGAACCTTTGGTACTTTTTTGTTTCTCTAACGTTTTTTTTCGTTTGAATTTTCCTGACGATCAGGCAAGAGAACAAAAGAAAAAGACCCTGATCATCATGAAAATTCAACGAAAAAAAACGAAAGAGAAATAAAAAAGTACCAAAGGTTCCGCCTCCTTTAAAATGGCAATATTTTCAATTAATTTTTTGCCACAGCTATCACTTGCGGGCTTATGATTAATACTGTAGCTTCAAAAGCAACATGCATACTGAACAATTTTTAACACCCAAAATTCAATGGAAGAAATTTCTCGTCAAATAACTAATTTTAATATGATAGTTCAAACTTTTTACAACATTCTTAAAAAAATTAAAACATGCGCTTTGCGTCAAAAATAAATTTGTATTTTTAGTGACCTTTTTGAAAGGAAAAAATATTTTTTAATACCCAAAAGTTTCAGGTAAAATATGAATTCGGGTAGCTCATTTTAAAAAAATGTGGCTTTTGTATAAAACTGACTTTCTGAAAAAATCGAGGAAAATGAATGCGAGACGATCGAACAAAAATTTCAAAATTGTTTTTTTGAGCTGAAATTTGGCGTGTAGTATCCTTAGGGGTCAGGGAGGTGTGATCAAAAAAAATTTTTTTGATTCGTCGTGCCACGGCATTTTTATGCCGTTTGGTCGCCCTGGCTTTAGTTTTGATCCGTTTTTTACAAATGAGGTATATTCTGGTAGCCCTTAATCAGGGCTATCAGATGCACGCATTGGAATTTTTATTGGTGGTCCCGCCGCGAAAATTTAGCATATTAAAATTTCAAAGGGGGATAAGTACCCCAAGAATTCGACACCGCAAAAATTTTTTTCTCTTAAAATGTTCCTTTTCTCATGACTCATTTATCGGCAGAAAAAAATTTTCGATTTCGAAAAATTTTTACGAGACTTTTTCAAAAAAACCGAATTTGACCTCAAAAACGATAGTTTAAACGAAATCGGAGTTCACCATCGAATTCCCCGTGGTCGATTTGCTATATGGGTATAAAATCAGAGCGATTGGACAAAAAAAAATTTTTCGTAGGGGGGGTCGTCGGCAAAAATTTTTTTTGGTCCAATCGCTCTGATTTTAAACCCATATAGCAAATCGACCACGGGGAATTCGATGGTGAACTCCGATTTCGTTTAAACTATCGTTTTTGAGGTCAAATTCGGTTTTTTTGAAAAAGTCTCGTAAAAATTTTTCGAAATCGAAAATTTTTTTCTGCCGATAAATGAGTCATGAGAAAAGGAACATTTTAAGAGAAAAAAATTTTTGCGGTGTCGAATTCTTGGGGTACTTATCCCCCTTTGAAATTTTAATATGCTAAATTTTCGCGGCGGGACCACCAATAAAAATTCCAATGCGTGCATCTGATAGCCCTGATTAAGGGCTACCAGAATATACCTCATTTGTAAAAAACGGATCAAAACTAAAGCCAGGGCGACCAAACGGCATAAAAATGCCGTGGCACGACAAATCAAAAAAATTTTTTTTGATCACACCTCCCTGACCCCTAAGGATACTACACGCCAAATTTCAGCTCAAAAAAACAATTTTGAAATTTTTGTTCGATCGCCCTTTCCTCGATTTTTTCAGAAAGTCAGTTATAAGTTCTGGAATGCTTTGGCAACAAACCAAATACTATTTTTAAACGAACTAATATTTTGTTTTTTAAAAATCAAATTTTAAAATTAAGTAAATTGATACTTACTAAAAAAACATTTTTTTTGACAAATTCATATCAAATTGTCAAAGCAGCAAAATACAAACAAGGATTCAAAAAAATATACAAGCAAATACCTTTTTTTTTAAAAAATGTGCCCCCACAAAATTTTTTAAAATTTATGCAAAGCTCATTTTTCTTCACCTTTGCGGAACTATGAGTTTGCACGAAATGAAAAAATTACTGATTATGCAAAACGAAGTAATAATCTGATAAAAACGCCCCAATAATTCCTGTATAATTTGTTTAAAAAATGAGTATAAAAGGGATTGCAAATATTAAAAAGAGTTATATTTTAGCTCAGATTGATATTTCATTATCTGAACAATCATGACTACTTCTTCCACATCGTCACATTCTTCTTTCATTCAATTTATTATTCTTTTGATTACTGTATCAGTAATTATGGGACAAACACCTTCTTCTTCCCCAACATGTGGAAATAGTAATCTTCAAATGACTCCAAGTCTTCGACAAAAAATTCTTGATGCCATGAATGATGCTCGAAATGCTTTAAAAACTGAACAAATTTTGCTTCATAACGGCGAATACGCTTTACCTGCTGCAGAAATGCCTGATTTGGTATATATATTTTAATATACCTTTAATATTTTTAATATTATTTCAGACATGGAGTTGTGAAAAAGAAGAAGAAATACATCAATATTTACAAAATCAATGTGATAGTGTCCCAGTTCCTTGGGATGGAATAAGTTCCCCAAATGCCTTTCCTCAACCAGATTATACATGGAGTTATTTCGGAATGGATATCACCGATCCAGAAAGCTTTATTCAAAGCGGTCTTAATTTATATCCAAAGTTTTTAATTAATACAAACGACTTTTTATCCCGTTCCCCAGTCTTTACTGGAACACACGGATCATGGGGAATTAATATTTTTAATGCTAACGCTGAAACAGTTGGATGTGCAATTTATGAATGTGATGTTCGAGATAAACCCCATAATGCATATCCTGCAAATTTTACATATCAAATTATGTGCTCAGTTGATCCAAAAATTCAATTTGGAGAAGAACTCTATCAAGTTTCAGCTCCAAATTACATTCCACCCTCACAAGATGTCATTTGCCCAAAAAATGGAGTTTTTGATATTGAACTTCGAGAAATTCTCATGAATAAAATTAATGAAATTCGTTCAGAGATTTCAGCTGGAAGTTATCAACTTGAAAATCTTGAAACTGCTTTACAAGCATCAAACATGAATAATTTGGTATGCATTTGATGATGACAAGTTTTGTATTACTGTACACACATTTTACATTCATCTTTTTTAAGGCCTGGAGTTGTGACGAAGAAGCCGCTATTGTCGCAGAACCCCGTACATGCGATACTAGCACATTTTATGATCCAGCAAAAGAATTTCAAAAGATTATTCATCCAACAACTTTTTGGATTAATAATCAAGATATCAAAGCATTTGTTACTCAATTGAAGAATGAATTCTTTGAATCAAATCCAAATTTTAACTTTCTTTCTCAATATTCAACTTATTCCGTTGAATATCCGGCTGCATTTGCTTTGAGTGATCAAGCCACCACATTTGCGTGTAACGTTAAATATTGTAACTTCAACTCTGGCTTTCATCCTGATTTTCATTTCATTTGTCGCGCAAAACCTGAAACTCAAATGAACACTCCACTTTATCAAACCATTTGATCAATGTATTTTTCTCTCGAATAAAAAATATCATTTGTTTCTTACGGTAAATTAAATGTTTTAATAATAAAAAATGTTGAATATTATTTATTTTACTTTAATTTTGCTACAACCTACAATCAAATCAAAAAATAGGAATCAGTAAACACCGATTTTCGAAAATTTAGTTAGTCTTGTAAAATTAAAAAACATTGTATTTTGTAATTTTTATGATTTTAATTTTTTGAAGATTCATTGACAGCGCAAAGACATGGTTATATTCGCTATGGTTATGTGTGAAATTTTTACTAAGATTGCTACATTTTTAGAGTATGTTTACTTTTCAATGAATCTACTGTACACTGATATTATTGATATAAACA
Organism: Panagrolaimus sp. LJ2414; assembly: GCA_024447195.1. Classification (NCBI taxonomy): domain Eukaryota; kingdom Metazoa; phylum Nematoda; class Chromadorea; order Rhabditida; family Panagrolaimidae; genus Panagrolaimus; species Panagrolaimus sp. LJ2414. Next base: position 1,885,070 of record JAMRXY010000004.1, on the reverse strand, counting down.
TACACTCAAAAAATGGGTGTCGAATACAACACCAAATCGGTGTCGAAAATTCCCTCACCAAATTTTTTTTCGACACCGGTTACGGTTATGCTCGGTTACATTTACGACAACGAAAAATAACCTTAGGGTTATGAATGGGTTATGCTTTGATTACGGTTAGGTTACGGTTACGAAATGGTTATGTATGTCTTGGTGTCGAAAAGTGGCACCCCCCAATAACTCTTTTGAAAAGATTTTTAATTCAGTTCTATGATAATTCTGAATGGTTATAAGTCATTTATTCTCCTTAAAATTTAGTTTTAAATTTTTCGTAAAAAAGTTATCGGGGAGGGGGTGCCATTTTTCGACACCAAGACATAACCTTCCCGTAACTGTGACCTAACCGCAACCAAAATATAACCCCTTCATAACCGTTTGGTTATGTTTTAGTTACGTTTTGGTTATGTTACCCAAAAGGTGTTGTCAAACTAATAACCGTAACCGAACCTTTGAATAACGGGCAAATAAGTAACCAAAACGCGACACCCATTTTTTTCAGTGTACATTTCCTATCTTTTACGAATTATTTTGATAATTGGTTTTCGACCTTAAAAATCTGTCCGGCGTCACTTGGCGTCGGCGCCTCCATTTGGGGACAATAGGCAACACTGATATTACTGTACATGGAGTATAATGTTTACAACAAAATTCAAAAAGTTTAGATTTAAAATTCTGTTTACTAGAAGTTTTAGCGTAGATGAACTCATATGACCTCTATTTTTTCTTACAGGTATGGTAAAGCCTAAGGCCTAAATACATTGGAGCTAACAACTGTAAAAATTACAAAATACAATGTTTTTTAATTTTACAAGACTAACTAAATTTTCGAAAATCGGTGTTTACTGATTCCTATTTTTTTGATTTGATTGTAGGTTGTAGCAAAATTAAAGTAAAATAAATAATATTCAACATTTTTTATTATTAAAACATTTAATTTACCGTAAGAAACAAATGATATTTTTTATTCGAGAGAAAAATACATTGATCAAATGGTTTGATAAAGTGGAGTGTTCATTTGAGTTTCAGGTTTTGCGCGACAAATGAAATGAAAATCAGGATGAAAGCCAGAGTTGAAGTTACAATATTTAACGTTACACGCAAATGTGGTGGCTTGATCACTCAAAGCAAATGCAGCCGGATATTCAACGGAATAAGTTGAATATTGAGAAAGAAAGTTAAAATTTGGATTTGATTCAAAGAATTCATTCTTCAATTGAGTAACAAATGCTTTGATATCTTGATTATTAATCCAAAAAGTTGTTGGATGAATAATCTTTTGAAATTCTTTTGCTGGATCATAAAATGTGCTAGTATCGCATGTACGGGGTTCTGCGACAATAGCGGCTTCTTCGTCACAACTCCAGGCCTTAAAAAAGATGAATGTAAAATGTGTGTACAGTAATACAAAACTTGTCATCATCAAATGCATACCAAATTATTCATGTTTGATGCTTGTAAAGCAGTTTCAAGATTTTCAAGTTGATAACTTCCAGCTGAAATCTCTGAACGAATTTCATTAATTTTATTCATGAGAATTTCTCGAAGTTCAATATCAAAAACTCCATTTTTTGGGCAAATGACATCTTGTGAGGGTGGAATGTAATTTGGAGCTGAAACTTGATAGAGTTCTTCTCCAAATTGAATTTTTGGATCAACTGAGCACATAATTTGATATGTAAAATTTGCAGGATATGCATTATGGGGTTTATCTCGAACATCACATTCATAAATTGCACATCCAACTGTTTCAGCGTTAGCATTAAAAATATTAATTCCCCATGATCCGTGTGTTCCAGTAAAGACTGGGGAACGGGATAAAAAGTCGTTTGTATTAATTAAAAACTTTGGATATAAATTAAGACCGCTTTGAATAAAGCTTTCTGGATCGGTGATATCCATTCCGAAATAACTCCATGTATAATCTGGTTGAGGAAAGGCATTTGGGGAACTTATTCCATCCCAAGGAACTGGGACACTATCACATTGATTTTGTAAATATTGATGTATTTCTTCTTCTTTTTCACAACTCCATGTCTGAAATAATATTAAAAATATTAAAGGTATATTAAAATATATATACCAAATCAGGCATTTCTGCAGCAGGTAAAGCGTATTCGCCGTTATGAAGCAAAATTTGTTCAGTTTTTAAAGCATTTCGAGCATCATTCATGGCATCAAGAATTTTTTGTCGAAGACTTGGAGTCATTTGAAGATTACTATTTCCACATGTTGGGGAAGAAGAAGGTGTTTGTCCCATAATTACTGATACAGTAATCAAAAGAATAATAAATTGAATGAAAGAAGAATGTGACGATGTGGAAGAAGTAGTCATGATTGTTCAGATAATGAAATATCAATCTGAGCTAAAATATAACTCTTTTTAATATTTGCAATCCCTTTTATACTCATTTTTTAAACAAATTATACAGGAATTATTGGGGCGTTTTTATCAGATTATTACTTCGTTTTGCATAATCAGTAATTTTTTCATTTCGTGCAAACTCATAGTTCCGCAAAGGTGAAGAAAAATGGGATTTGCATAAATTTTAAAAAAAATTTGTGTGGGCACATTTTTTTAAAAAAAAGGTATTTGCTTGTATATTTTTTTGAATCCTTGTTTGTATTTTGCTTCTTAATCGTCTTGAAAAAGTTGAACATTTTTTGACTTTATTTTATTCAAAAAAGAAGAAACAAATATAATAGAAAAACAAAAAAACAATCATTACACAAATAATGCATACTGTAACATTTGTAAATTGCATCAATCAATCAGAAAGGAAGAAACTAAGGAAGTGAATTAACGTTGATGGAATCGGGTGCCTCGGCTTTCAGTTGAAGAAATATTATTTTTACGAGCATTTGGAGGTGGTAATTCATTGAAACATTCTAAAAAAATTACGGTATTATAGCATCGTATCAAAAATATATTCAACCGACCTTTAAATTTTTCAAGATCCTCTTCCAATGGAACAAAACCATCACCAAATTGTTGGTAAATCTTCCAAATCTTTTTTAAATTTCGATCAAAAACCTAAAATACAATTTATTTTTTAAATATAATATTTTTGGCCTAATAAAAACATACTTCAACAAAATCTCGATCGCCTGTGGCAATTCCATTGATATCTTGAATGAAAGAAGCTCGAAATTGTGGATCAAGTGCTTCGGAAATGCAAGATTTATAATATTCTGTAAGAAGAATACCAAGTTTTGTTGGAGTTATTTCACGAGTTTTTTCATCAATTTCAAGGTAAGCAGTTTTTTGAAGGGTTGAAATATGAACTGGGACAGTACCATCTGTGCCAACGCTATTAGATACCATGTCTCCAATCAACTCATATTCAGCAAGTAACTTCGGGGGTGGAATTTCTTTAACTTCAACTTTACATGCAAATTTATTTCCAAAAATGAATTTTGGTGATGAAGTTTCAACAGTTTTAACTTTTAATTTAGGTAAAACTTTTGTGAATCCATCATCTCCAGCCTTTAGGCATGAATATTCAAATTTGCAATCATCAATTCCAAAAACAGTTGTTTCTTTGAAATATGTGTATTTTGGCATAAAAGATGCCAAAAATCGACAACAAATAAATGAATAAACTAAGGCTTCTTTCGGTGATAATCTTTGAATATTTGGACATTTGAAGGTTGGAAGAATTGGTGGATGATCACTTTTATCAATTCCAGTAGACATTGCAGCTTCAATATTCAATGGCATATTTGATTGAATTCCAGTAACTCCAAAACTTGGCGAAACACGATGTCGAAAAGTTCGAAGAACATCAAGAATAAGTTCTTGAGCCATTAAAGGATATTTTGTTGATTCTGTTCGAGGATAAGTGATAAAGGCCCGATCATAAAGACATTGAATGATAGATGCAACCTCAGAAGATCCCAAGCCATAATATTTTGACATGCAAATTAAAAGTTCAAAAGTATTTAAGCCTGGCAAAGGTTCAATTGAATGTTGAACGGAAACAGTTTCAGCAAGAACTTCACAAAATTCAAATGTCTAAAATATGAAAAAATTTAAACATTAAATTGCATACAGTAATCCTACCTTTAACTTTTGGCACAATTCTTCAGCCAGTTGTCGATCAGTAAAGACTTCAGAATCCAATGTTGCAACAATTTCGCCATTCTCTGTTGTAATTGATGCTTCAATACAGTATTCTTGAACATAACTTTGTTGGGCTTTAAATTTATCAACGACTAAAGCCAATGCAATTGATTGACAAGGTCCAAATGGCAAATCATTAATATTATGATGAGGTAATTTAAACTGAAAAAAGGATACTGTAGTAGTTGAAAATGGAAACCAATATTGAATTTTTTGATCCTGTCAATTACGAACTTCAAAGGCGGCATATTTCTTTGTTCTTTCAAAATGGCACCGAGTTAGTGCCACCAAAACTAACACGACAGAAAACTTACTCGAAGAGTGCTCTTTTGAAGTCGAGTAAGAGATTTGCCAAAAATAAGATCCAAAATATGTTGAGCTGTCATTGCTAAAAATCCTCGAAAATTTGGGCGTTCCAATTTTTCCATGGCATCATTCGCTTCTTGGGCACATGAAAATTTAGCTCTAAAATATCACAGTTTTATTTATTCAAATATTCCAAGAATAGGATATTACCGATAAATGATATCCATTACAGTACCACCAGGTGGAATCCGTAAAACATCCTTTACAATATTAATTACTTCAAATCCAATTGCTTCACCTTCTAAATCATTGTCAAGAAGTAGAACAACGGCATCCGCATCTTCCGCAATCTTTTCCAATAAAATTGGTAAACATTTTTGTTGATTTTTTGAAACATCATAGATTCTAGAATAGAAAGCTTCTTCTGGACTTTTTAATTTTCCGCCAAAATCATGTGAATAAATATGCCCTGAAGTGGCAACCATCCATACACACGCTTCGAACCCATAAAAATTGTATTTAAATTCAAAGACATCCAAAAATGGCGGCTTTTCTTCGGGAAGTGTGTAATTTTTCATGACTTCAATCGGAGGATCAAAACCAAGACCTAATAATAAGTACAGTATGATGAAGATTAAAATACTGTCTCCAAAATTAAGGTTTTTACCTTTATAAAACCGTCTTCGAGTAAAATTATTATTGCTCAAAATTCTTGCCAATCCTTCTGCCATTGCATTCTTTTCAGCGACCATCAAAATTCCCATTTCTCGATCTTTGATATAATTGAAGAATCTCATAAAAATTTGTTTTTGGTATAAATCAGCATCCGCCATTGATTTAAATCCAAATCGATCAAAAAGTGAATCCAGAATCGATTGTCCATTATGATGATTTTCTGGTAAATTATCACGAATATCATTACCGTCACCATTGTCATTATCAGCATTCTTAAAATTTATTAATAAAATTTAATTTACAAAATTAATAACCATACGGTATTGTTGTGCCAATTTCTTCTACAACCTCTAGATGATTCCATTTTAGATTAATATTCACAATTTGAGGTATAATTATAATAATTAATTAATAAAAGATCCAAAATAAACTTTTTTTTTGAATTTGTAAATGAAAAAGAAAAAACTTTGGAAAAATGTTTGGTCTATTTTAAAATGTCAGAATTACAAAATCGCCGATCTATAAAAAAGTTGCCGCACCTTTTTTTTTTGCATTTTTGTGTCTCGCTTTTTTAGATTTATTTTGGAAAAACTAACATTTTTAAATAGGCATTTTTGTTAAAAGCTTATGCCTTTTTTCAAGACTATTTTAAAAATTTCAAAAAACTGATTTAATAAAATTATCAGTAATATTTTTGCAATAATTTGTCAAACTTTATCATTGTTTATTTGTCATGGTTGATAAATACCATACTACTGAATGTCACGATTCACAGCAAAATCCTCATGATCCAACTTTATGCAACACTAAACACACATAAATCGATAAAAATAGTTAAATCATCTTTACTTTCACTTGTTTAAAAAACAACTTTAAATTTTCAAATGATGTTAGTAAACACAATTTTTACTTTATTGATATTCATGTAGGTGGCATGAAAATTTGAATCTGACTACAGTAATCTTTAAAATGGCATCTTTTAAAATAAATATTTTTTGTCTTGAAGATACAGTATTGAATGTATATCCCTTTTACATTTGTAAAAATGGAAAATCTGATCAAGTTAGATTTTAATAAATGATCTAAACAAATGTTTTACGTTCCATTATCTTTAATTATTAATGCATTTGAAAAATCTCAACTTTTTTGTTTCATTTTAATTAAATATCCTAAATTTTTATGAATACAGACATGTCGAACATTCCAATAACGAACATATCATATTTGATATTTAACCGCAGTTTTTAGGTCTTTATATTTGCTTTAAACACACAAATTTTTGTGTCGTCAACATTGTTTCCTTGGCTATCATCGTTTGTTTTCTGACTTTTTGGCTCAAAGAATAAAAATGGACATTTGAAAAAAAGGGAAAAAACGTGTTGGCTTTCTTTTCTCATTTTTTGCGGGTTATTTTTTTGTAGTGGAAAAAGTTGAAAGAAAAAAGAAGCTTCATTGAAAAGAGAGAAAGAGACACGACAAGCAAAGAAATGTCATATAAAATATGACGAGAAGAAAAAAAGCAGGGAAAAGAAGAAGAATGGCACAAAGAGACGACAAAATGTAAAATATGGGGTGTGTATTTCTTCTTCTTCTCCCTTCTTTTTTTCTTCGTTCCAACCCGTTCCCTTTTTTCCCATATGTTGCTTTTTATGATTATTATTTTTCATAGCTATTTTTCTGCAACAATAAAAAATAACAAAAAATCATTGCAAATTATTTATGTTTAGCTTAAAGTATCATGAGCAATACTGTTCTTCTTTTTTTGGGAAAACTTTCGATTTTCTTTTTAAAAATCATTCGATTATTTTCTCTTTTTTTTTGATTTTCAAATTGCTTCTTTTTTCTTTGTGTTTATTTATTTCAAAAACTGCGGTTAATAATTATGCAAAAGTTTTGTCGCTCAAATTTTAGTCTAGTTCAAAAAAATTATCGAACGTTTGAAAAAGTGACCTTTGATTTTTCTTTGTAAAAAAGCAAAGATCCGTTTTTCTTTGTCAAAAAAGATCTTTTATTCAATTCTTAATTGGCTTGAACCTTAAATTTAATATTTTTTTAAAAGTTTTTGTTTAATTGTTTAAAAACTTTTTGAAAATCACATGTTTCTGGTTGCCAACTATTTGTGTATGAAATTACGGTAGTTGTTTTTCAATAGGTTTTCGTTCAAAACTTTTATTTTGATTGTTTCTAAAAAAATTTTTTGCCCGGATAGAATCAAAACAAAAGTGATCAAAAAAGTGAAAAGAAAAAAATTTAATAATAACAACGTTGTACCCGACCCTTTTGACCAATCCAGAAACGATTTTGTGACTCCAACTGGTATATATTTTCTTTAATGTTTAGAAACAAATCATTTCCGACTTCACAATGAATAAAATTAACAGACGACGAAAGTACAAAGTTGAACATTTTTGATTTTTTTTGCAAAAAAAGAAGCAGGAGCAAAAAACCGGGATGGGGTGATAAGCTTTTAAGCGCGAGAATAAAATAAAACGCAAAGCAAATAAAAAAAAATTCTGACGTTTCAGCTTTTTGATTGACTGTTGGAATTTTTTTAGGATTGATCGATTTTTGCAAACATACAATGAAAAAAAGTTTTACATTGTTTTTTTCACAGTTTGATTGTTTTTGTTGAAAAATTTCCTGGTTTTAAACTCTTTTTTTCAAACTTTTGTTTTAAAAACTATTTCTCATTTTGAGGATTTTTTTAAAAATTTTGTTTTAATCAGACCACTTTTTTTGAAATTGTAATTCAATATTCTCTCTTTTTTGCATTTTGACCTCTGTGGTTTTTGTTTAAATTTAGGCCAACTTTGATTCAAAGCTTTCGTTTTCTTGTTTCGTTTTATCACTGCTTTTTAATGATAAATGGTATTGTTGCAAATTTGATATTGATGTTGATCACTGAAAACCGCTCTTTGAAAAACTTTTTTATCATTATTCTAATTTATGAGTAGCCTTACTAGACATTTTTACTATTCTCATTTTAAAAAATTTTTTAAATTTTGATCTGAACGATCTGTTTCATTAATTATTAATTAAGTTATTTAAATGTTGATCGAAATTATTTTTTCTTAAAACTTATCTCAACAAAACTTTGATTAACTTGACATTTTTTTTGTTTTCTTTCAAAATTTGATGACTTCAAAACATATGATAATATAGATCATACTCGTATTATGATCCCTAGTTCACCAGCCCCCTGTTTCCCATAATGTATGCAATCCATTTTTGCTACAACATTTATCGTTTTGAAAGTATGATAATAATTTTTTTTGCTCTTTCTTCCCTCTTTTTTTTATTTCCATTATCTCTTACATAACTAGGTACATCAGCGTCAAAAAAATTTGTTAGCTTTGGCAAAAAATTTTATGTGGGTCAGATAATTTAGAATCTAAGAAATCCGATGATGTATTCAGATTTTTTTTACATTCAGTATTACAGAAGTTACGAGGATTCTCCGACGAGCACTTCTGATTTCCATGCCGGGAAAAAAAAATCGGCCGCCAGTGACACAGCACTTTTGCGTAGTGGAGTAACGCGCGTTTTTAACGTGCAAACAGTCAATGGATCGAACCCCGCCGCATACAAAAAAATTTCGTTGACTTGAAAAAAAAACAAAAAGTTTTAAAACATTAATAAAAGATATTTAGGTAATATAAAAAATAGTTTTATGATAAATTTAGTGTTTTATTAAAGAATTACAAATTTTCTATGAAGATTTTTAAGACAGATTTTCGTGTTCAATGCAAAAAAGGTTTCTTAAATATTCGAGATAAAAGTTTTCTACCAACCTCTTTATCGGGTTCCCATGCATAGCCAAAATCCTAATAAATGTAAAATATGTTAACAAAAAAATTCGTTCGCAGATGTTTTGGAATCAAAGTGGCCGATCCAAACGTTTGAGATGCTGTAATTACAGCAAGATTCTTTTATCAAGATTCAAGAATAAAAGACGGGATCGTATTTCCCAAGAATCATACAGTATACAAGGTAAATACCTAAATTCTATACACATGTCACTTTATCTTAAAATTTCCACTACTTTATTGCTTGATGGTAGTAATCTTTTTCAATTATTTTGGTAAAACCAATGCTGTGGTAAGCATTTCCTAAAAAGACAACGGCATCATATTAATTGTTACCCATATAGCTGTTGAAATTTATCCATAATTTTTTCAATACCCACAAAACTGTTGAATTTTACCCATAAATACATGGCTAGCATAAAGTCACAAATGTTGAGCGTTTTATGTCACAGGCTAAGTGGTGTAACAATTACTTTAAATTGGAACAAAGTTAATCATTTCCTTGTCTTCTTATTACTATTGGCATTTACCATCACGACACCAGCAGCCTCTTCTATTTTTCATTGATGTTTTATCCAACACAAAAAATTGCAGTCAAAACGGATTTAAAAACTTGTCTTTTTAAAAAACTAAATATTTTTAAAAGATCATAAAAAATCGTTGATAAAATGCTAAAAATGGCTAAACTAAATATAAATTATTTTTTTATATTACCTAAATATCTTTTATTAATGTTTTAAAACTTTTTGTTTTTTTTTCAAGTCAACGAAATTTTTTTGTATGCGGCGGGGTTCGATCCATTGACTGTTTGCACGTTAAAAACGCGCGTTACTCCACTACGCAAAAGTGCTGTGTCACTGGCGGCCGATTTTTTTTTGCCGGCATGAAAATCGCAAAAAAAGAATAAAAAATTTGACGCTGATGTACCTATACATAACATTCACGACATCGTCGACGATACTATTATTTGAATATTTTTTTCACGTGTTTGACCGCAAAAAGGATCCATGAAATAAAAAGTAGCCTCATTGAAAGAATTTTGAAAATTGCAGTCACTTTTGTGTTCCGAAAAAGTGACAAAAAGAAATGAAAAGGCGGGATTGAATTTTGAATTTATTATTTATGTTTGATAATATAAATATTAGTTTTTTGTCTATCTCAAATTCCCTTTTTTTTCAGTTTTTCAAATTCGATTCCATTCAAGTGGCAGAACCATCACCAACAGTATTATCATCAGCTATCAGTAATATCAGTTAAACAGTAATTAAACCCAAATTATTTATTATTCAAAATGACCCGAGTATCAACGGAAGGTTTGCTGCAGCTTTTTACAGCTGTAATATTATTCGGTTCTATGTTTGTTCCAATAAAAAAGTATAATGCTGGTGATGGATTTTTTGCACAATGGATTATGTCAATTTCGATATTGCTTGTTGGATTTTGTGTTTTTGCATCTCAATCTTTTGCAACCTTTTATCCAATGGCAATGTTAGGTGGAGCATTTTGGTGTCTTGGTAATCTTAATTTATCTTATTGGTTAAAAAAAGACAATAAATATTTAGGAAATATGATGGCAATTCCGATAATTAAAAGACTTGGAATGGCATTGGGGATATTAATTTGGAATTCAACGAATTGCCTTTTTGGTTGGGCAATTGGAACTTTTGGAGGTTTTGGAATTGAGCCTCGACCTGCTTCTATTCCATGGTTATCGTATTCTGGTTTAGTCCTGATTTTTATTGGGTAAGGATTTTTGGGATATGATTTATGTGGCAGGATACTGTAATCCTAGAATCACCACTTTTTGCCAAAAGATGCATTAAAAATTTTGATCAACAAATTTTTATCGTTACAAAACGTTAATAGATAGTTATCATGATACTGTAGCCTAAAAAATTATAATAGACAGTTTCTCAAGATACTGTAGCCTACCGTATTTTGATGAAGAGTACAAAATAGATCAAGAAAAACTAAACTTTTTCGGAGTCGATTTGTTTCAAATCAGGATTCAGTCGATCAAAACACGGCACTTATAAATCTCACATGCCAATAATCATATCTTTTTGCTAATTTTATGACCCTTTTTAGTGGAATTATGTTTGCATTTGTCAAAAATAAGCCTGCACCAAAGCCATCAAATGACAAAAAAGTAATCCCCTTTTTCAAATCATATCTCAAAGTTAATCCTTCAATTTAAGGCCACCTATCAGTTATACAAATTATCAGATGGTGATAACAATGAAAAAGTTCCAATTGATGATAAAGAACTTGCAATTCTACCAATGAATCCTGAAACCTCGACTTCTTCTTTAAGCGAAGAAACAGATTTAATTTCAAATAATTCTTCAAAAATTTTGTAAGCCTCTTTTTTGATCGATAAAATTCAATCAAAAATTTAATATTTTTTAGTGGAATAATAATGGCATTAATTTCTGGTGCATTGTATGGCATAAATTTGGCCCCAGTTATCTATATTCAAGATAACCATAATATTTTTATTGATGCTCCAAAAGATGGCCTACCGTATGCTTTTAGTCATTTCTTTGGGGCTTTTATTACAAGTACTCTTGGATTTGTTATTTATGCAATTGTTAAGTAAGTTTCAGCTGGATTTGATATATCCGGATATTAGATAACCAATATCCTCATGACACATAAATTTTTAGAAAGAATAAACCTGAAATAAATCCAAGTATCCCAATTCCGGCTTTAATCTCAGGTCTAATTTGGGCTGTTGCAATGTGCTGCCTTCTGAGTGCCACATCCCAACTATCAGCTTCAATAAGTTATCCAATTTCTGCCATGTTACCCGGATGTGTGGCAGCATGTTGGAGTATTATATATTTTAAAGAAATTGAAGGCGGCAAAAATCTTATTTTAATGATTGTTGCAATCTTAATTACAGTATCTGGAGCAGTTTGTATTGGAGCATCAAAATAATTACAACAACTTTTTAAAACTACTGTAGCTTTTTTAAAAAGCAATCACTTTTCACTTATTCCTGTTGAAAATTTTAAAAGTAATATTTAACTTTTCGTTAAAGTTTTAAAAAATTTTCAACATTATTTCCTTTCATATCTGCTTACTGTAGATATATAAAATCCCAATTTAAAAAGAGCTTTAATAATAAATTAACTTTATCTAACAAAACAAAAACATCACCGATGAAAAACATACATAAATTTGCAATCATGTACCCTAATTAACAAAAAAAAATCCTAGAATGAGATCTTAAAGATGTTAGTTATTAAAAGAAAACAAAAGTGTACATAACCCATAGAAAAACTTAACTATAACATGTTAGCCTATTCAAACAATATGATTTAATCAGAAATTTCAACGATATCAATCTTTTCTTTAGAATTATTGTGTTGCATGTAAGAGATGTACATGTTCCAGAAGATTGAACAAAATTGAACCATTACGACTCGAAAATGAATTGGAACGACTGTAAGATTGACGAGTTGGATGAATGGCCAAAATTTGTAATTTGTTGCAAGAACAGCTGGAACAATATTAGAAGCTTTTTCAACAGCAGTTTTAACATTTCGATGTTCAAATAAATTAAGATTGAATAAAATAAGTGAAGAGAAGAATGGTGCACCAACTGCTTGATCCAATGCTGTACGCTTTAATGCAAGCTTCCATTTTGGTCCAACAGCAGGAAAAGTTCTTTCAATAATTTGATACCATTTGTATGTTAATGGAGCCTAAAAGAGGATGGATTTGAAGTTGATGTTATAAGTAGCACAACGAGACGTAGTTCAACGTCCTGTGTAAGACTTCAAAAACAATGAAAAACTTACTATACAGAAAGAAACAATAGCAGCAAATCCAGCAGCTCGTTTGAAGTTGATTGTATCACGTTTTTCTACTAATTTTTGACATAAGATATCACTTGTACCAGCAAGTGCACCTAAAATTAACTACTATTAGCACCATGGAGTCAAACATCGTGAACTTTAATCCTTAAAAGTTCCCCTAAAGTCCAAAGAAGATCTTACCTGAAGCAGTAATTTGAAGAAAGAAGCTTTTCTTTGCAGCTAATGGTCGAAGAATATTTGCCATTAAAAATGAGTTTGAACCGTGTCGAAGTGAATTTGCAGCAGCTGAAATTGCGATAGGCATCGTTTGAAATAATAAAATTATTATTCAAGAGTTTATGGAGAAGAACAAAAACTGAACATCAAAAAATATATGAAAAGGGGTTTTTGCTGTTTTTAACAAAGATTATATAGGAAGAATAAAAACAACTTACAGATCTTTCAAAATTAACCGACGAAAATTCAGTAAACAGCATTATTTTTTGTTGTCAACAAAAAACAACATCAACAAAAAAAATATTGCTGCTTCTTTTTCTTTAGAAATTTTAAAAAAGTAGGCGTTTTTGGCAAAATGAGAGTGAATGAAAGCACACAAAGTTTAATGTTTTTTTCTCGAAAAATAAAAAATTCGATCGTTGAATTTGATAGTTTTGTTTTTGAACATTGAACATCTATTTTTTTCAGTTTTTTTGTTGTTTTTGTTTTTTCTCCGGTTTTGAGGAAGTTTCCTCTTGAATTTGTGATCTTTCAAGTTTAGCTCTCTTATCTGTAAGGTGTAAAAAAGTATGTTTTGATGTTAGATGTTTTGACATGTTCAAATCCTGGCTTTATTACGCATTTACCTTTCATTTTAGAGTATATCTTTTTTTGGGACAGCCAGTCAAAACAACGAAAATTTGTTATTTGTTCAAAGTTGAAAATATTTGTTTTTTTTCTGATAGTAATAATTCTAAGAATTTAAAATAACAATATTAACTTTGTTACCTTTGCTTGTTTTGTTTATCGGTTTGGGAAAGGATTTTTCAGTCAAGGTAATCTTTGAAGTTTAGCTTTCAATTATTTGTGAGATGCAAAAAATTGTTTGATAAGCTTAAAAACAATTGTTGCTTTTGCACCTATCATTTTGCTACAGTATGTTTGACTGTCACTTATTTTACTTCCATTAACAATATTTATTTATTTTTAGTTTAGATGGTACCTTGCATTATTAAATTTTAACCATACGTGAGCATAAAAAATATTCAAGGAATTTTTATTTATAAATAACAGAATTAACTTTGTTTTATTCAATTAAACTTCTACGGTACAAATATAATTATTTTACTTGTGATTTCTTTTAAGGCATAAACTTTAATAAATTTAATCTACTTTATTCGCTTTAAAGAATAGTCGCCATCCCAGTAATATTTGATTTGACACGGTTTTTTACTTTCAATAATTTGTCCAATTTATAAAATCGACAAAATTCATGACGAAATGCTCTGCTAAAAATGGTGATTATTTTGTGTTAGCATTTATTAAAATTTAATTCAAACCTTAGAACAAAAAGCATAATAAGTCCAGGATAGTGCCAAATAATATATAAAATATTAGTTAAATATCTCCAAAATATAAAACTTGCTGTGTCTTCAATAGATGCAGAAAAAACTTGGAAGCCACAAAAAATGATTAAAAATGATGAAGAAAAAATTGAGAAAAAAAGTAATTTTTGTTCAGTTGCGGCTTGTTTTGTTATTATTGCAGCTTTTTGATAAAATTTAATTATCCCATAAGAAATTATTCCAATAATAAATGATGCAACAGCATGTACCGTATTTGTTATTGACATAATATTCATGTCTTTGTCCATAAATTTAAGGCATTCTGGATTATAAGTATGAAGACGGCAATGTAAATCAGCAAAAAATGTGTAACCATTGACAAGGATGGGATAAAGAAAAAGAAGAATACAAACAAAAATTATAAACTTTTTTGACCAAAGATTACTGTAATATTTTACAAAAACAAGGGCAGTGAATCGATTAATTGCCAATACAGTATTCCAAAAAGTTAAAAAATACAAAAAATACCATTGTGACAGATTTGCAGTAATATTTACATATTCAATTTGGTAATAGGTTAGCTCCATACAAGTTTTAACAATGGCATATATCAAATCCATCCAACATCCCAAAAGAAAAATTATAAAAAATCCAGATGATAAAGAAGGATTTCTTTTATAAATTTGATAATTTAATGGTAAAATTACGATAATTTCAAAGATAATTCCAAGAATTAAAAGTACAATTAAGACGACTACAGTAATCCGCATTTTTAGTTCTTTCGAAAGAAGAATAAAAATTTGAACGTATTGTTCTTCAGCAATTTCTTGCATCTTTTTTAGAAATATCTAAAAATGAAATATATTCAAAAAGCATATTACATTATTTATATTTATAGTTAAACAAAAATAAAGCGTTGGCGGAAGATTTTTAAAAGTTTTACCAGTTGCAACAAATTATTTGTTACATAAAAAAGAACAAGAATTTTTTAAATTTTAGAATTTCCTGTGGCACTATTATGTGATATAATTTATGTCTCAAATATACTTAAACATTAAATTTAAAAACTTTATTATATTTTAGTGAAATTCACTTCCTAATTACGGTAATTCTTAAAATTTTGTTGTAAAATCGTAAATTGTTATTATTAAATTTTGCAAAAAAACGGATGTAAATTCTGATGTTTAAAAAAGTAAATGTCAAAATGAAAAAAGTTTTTATTTATAATTTAAATAAATTCTAACACGTATGCTAGAAAAATATCAAATAGCTTCATTAAACTTCTTCTTATACTTTCTATTCATAAAAATAATAACAAAAATGCCCACTCAAAAACTAAAAACTTTGAACACAAAAATGTTTTGATTACAAAAATTTGTGGTTAACCTTGTAAAATTCAATTTTTTGAATGTTTTTGAAGTCCCCGACAGGCAAAAGTTAAACGAACAAACAAAAGATCACAGACTATTAAAAGAAAAAAATATATTCCACCCTTTCCGGAAATTTGATTATGGCAGAAAAATTATTTTTAAATTGATCATGTTTTTTTGCCATTGGGTTTTTATAATTTTTTGCTCTTTTACATGTTTTCTTCAATAAAATGCATTTCTGTTGGAATTGAATTAATTATGCTGTTTTGATACTGTAAAAGTTAATCGAATACTTTTTCATAAACAGATCTTTAAATTTTTTAAAAAAATTTTGCGTCACTTTTGTATATCAAAAATCACATATGCCATTGTAAAAACTTAGTATTTTATATATTTTTTAACATTTTGGAATGCTGTATTGGCAATTAATCGATTCACGGCTCTTGTCTTTGTAAAATATTACAGTAATCTTTGGTCAAAAAAATTTATAATTTTTGTTTGTATTCTTCTTTTCTGTTATCCCATTCTTGTCAATGGTTATACATTTTTTGCTGATTTTCATTGTCGCCTTCATTTATGGATAAGTTTTTAAATAGTATACATTTAATTATACAAAAATAACTTTCACTTTGCTTTCATTAAATACAAAAGACACAAATAAATTTAGAAAATTTTGCTTCATTCCATTTGTCGTTTTTACATTTTTTACAAAAAATTAGATTTAACCCTAAAATTAAATCAAAATGAATGTAAAACAAATATCCAAAATATTTCGAAACAATAAAGCACAAAATTTTGTGTATTTTATTTCAAAAAATTTATATTTGCACTTGAAAAAGAAAAAGTGGGAATATTTGTTTTTTGTGGTAAATTTATTCCGGAAATTTTTAATATTTTTGAAACAATAGATTTTTCCTTTTTTGTGTAACCTTTCACCTGTTTGAAAGTTAAACAAATCTGTTCTCTCAATTAATTTTGGGCACATCAAGCTCACAAGAAAAAAGAAAGGAATCATTTAAAAGGATGTTAAATTTTTGGAAAAACCACATTTTAAGCATTTTAAATTGCTTCAAACATGTTTGGTGGAGTTTTTGTTGCTGTTTTTGGAATGCTTGTGGCATCTACTTTTGCCCAACAATGCCCTGCAGGGCAGACTCTTGTTGGACGTAAGAAATATTACTGTTATTGGCTACAGTAATCTGATACTAATATATACTTTTAAGCATGTCTTATGGGAGATTGTCCAGCTGGTTCTACTTGTAATACTCCAACAGAGATGTGTTGCAGTGCTGCCCCTCCCCCAACCACAACCACTACAACAACAACTACAACCACGACCACTCGAATCCCAACCACAACAACTACCATCCCAAATGGTGGATGTGTTGATACTGCAACAAATTGTGTTGCAAATTCAAATTTATGCGGAAATCCAACATACTTTGATTTAATGACACAAAAATGTCCAAGAACTTGTGGAAGATGTGCTTGTAAGTATCAAGGTTACGGTAATTGAGACAACCATATAATCCTTTAAGGTGCTGACACAATTACAAATTGCAACACATATACGGCATATTGCCAAAATCCAATATACAATGATTTAATGAATCAAAAATGCCAACGAACATGTAATCGTTGTGGGGTTGTTGTTGCTCCAACAGTACCAGCTTGTAAGTCATTTTTTGGAACAAAATGAACATTCCGTAAAAAAATTTAAGGCCGGGATCTTGGAAGTGATTGTGTTGGAAAGGGATATCTCTGCAACAATACCCAATATTACACACTTATGACCCAACAATGCCCTGCAACCTGTAATCGATGCCCCGTTGGATAAACTTCAACATCGACAAATACATTTTATTTGTTTAAAAACAAAAATACATACAAAAATTTTCAGAAAATTACAAAAATTGTTTAAAATAGAATAAATACTAATAGCATTAATAAAGTTATACACAACTTTCAATACAGTCTTTCTCCAAAACAAATATTACAGTTTTAAGTTACCACTACCGTACCAACTTTATTCTTCTTCAATTTCCGCTGCTATAAATCAATAATCAAAATCAATAGCGAAATAGTTTTTAGAAAATACTAACGGTATTCATTGTTCGATTATTATTATTATTATTGTTTGCGGTTGAAGAAGTTGTAGTTTTAACATTTGAAATATTGGTTGTTTCTTTTCGGGAAAGAAATGTCCACCAATCATTTCTTATTCGTTTTCCAATTAAAAGTAATGCAATCGGAACAGAAAGATTTGAAACATTCTGACACCACATAAAATTTTGAAATGCAAAATTATTTAAATCTGCATTTTCGGTGTATGTGGCAATGAACATCATCAACTGCAAAATACACATAAACATTTGGGCTGCTAAAGCTATCATTGCTTGGCCTAAAATTATTGTTGTTTAGATTGAAATATTTGCATAAAAAGGTTACCCAAAAATCGAATTTCTTGATAAACTTTTGAAGTTTGTGCAGAATTATTCTTCAAAAGCATTTTGTATTTAATTGCAGTTGCAATTTGTAACACAAAACTGAACAAAGATGAAAAGAAGCAAAGTGTGGCAGAATAGGTATTAATAAACATCTAAAATAGTTTTAACTTTTTTGTTTATCAAATAAAACTTTAATTCTTTTTGTGTTTAATTTACGGTGGATAATTTGACAAACTTATTTTACTGATTGAATAACCATGATCAGGGACACATGAACTAAAAGTTGGTCTCATATGGATTGCACTTGTTCCATTGTTCCTGATCAGGGTTATCGAATCAATAAACTAATCTGTATGGTCCGCTGCTTTTGATAAAGTTACAGTACCCATTTAAATGTTGTTTGTGTCATAAAGCGAATATTTGTATTTTCAAAAATGAGTTAAAGTAACAATTTTGTGTTGCAGCAAACATCTTTTTTTTCATTGTTTAATAAAAGTTAATTTTTATATTTTTTTAAGGTCACGTTTCTTACTTTTTGTTTATTGTTTGAAAAAGTACAACTTTAAGATTATGGTAAGCATATATTTTGTGTTTTGAATCTTTTTCTATAAAATTTTTTTAAATTTATATTTTTAGCATCAAAACCGTCAAGCAGCAGCTGGTAGCGCATCTGACAATGCTGAAGAACAACAACGTCCATCTGAATCTGTAGCAGGAGGAGCAAGAAGAAGAAAACGAAAAAGAAAAGTATCTGAATCATATAACTACTGTGAACTTCTTGGTGTTGATACTGTACCGGAGCAAGTCCCAACAAATTGGTGTAAATGTAATACATGTCCAACTCAAGAAATTTCTCCAAGAGATGCAATTTGTTGTGCCGATATTCGTGAATCGGAAACTGAATTATCTGAAAATTGGTTGGATTTTATTGGTGAACATCATGAAGGCTGCTTTTCAACACATCCAAAAATTCAAAATCTCATTAAAAACAAGGAAGAACTTGATTCATTCATGATTATTGATGAAATTCGAAAAGAACAAATTCGTGAAGCAGGTGGACACGATCCAATTTCTGGATATTTCTACAGAGTAAAACAAGCAGGATATCGGTATGCTTGTTATCGAAAAATTACAATGCTTGTTCATGGACGTTTTGGGGCTGAAAATTATGTTACAACTCCTGCATGTGTTGTTGAAGCGGTTCGAAGAATTTATCCATCTGCAACAAATCAATCAATTGAAACTTCTAATGAACCAAATAATCCTGCTGCAAGTGCTCAAAATAATGAACCAGAGGTTATTACTTTGTAAAATTATTGTTTAAGTAAAAGTTTTTTGTTTTTATGTACATTCTTTTAATGAAATGATATGAATAAACTTTGATGTTAACTTTTAATTTGGGCAATTATCCTATTATGATTGAAGGATTTCAACATGTTATGATTTACATGTAGAATATTTATTTGATTTGAACGAAAGAAGCAAAAAGGAAACTGTATTCTTACTTCCTTATTGTACCTATTTGAATGTATTTTTGATTGATTCCCAAAAACAGCTTATTATCTTAGATATTTACAAGTCATCATTTTCGACCCTAAACTTATCTTCAGAAACAAAGTTGCAACAAAAAACGAATTTCTGTAATTAATTTTAATCAAAATTTTTTAAAGAAAATTTACATTTTTTAGTCTTTGAAAAGAGTCAAAAATTCTTGAAACGAATTTGTAAAAGCGGTTATAAATTTTTTTGAGTGTTTTTTTGGAGAAAATTTTTAAAACTGTGTTCGCGATTTTGACAATTAATTTTGTTTTTATATTTTTATTATACACATTCTGTATCTTTTTAGACTTCTCACATACATTTTATTAACCTGTTTAACCATGGATGAACGCTTCCGAGCAAATCAACGTACTCCCCAACATTCCGTTGGTCGGAATAGCATTTTTGGTCGTCAATCATTGTTTAATAATCCAACAGCTGGCAGAAATTCTATGAGACCGTAAGTTTTTTTCATTTTCGAACTTGTGGGGGACAAGCATAGTGCTTTTTGGAAGACCTTAGAAACCTTTGGGTTAAATCCTCGTCCACCTTTACTCGATACTTATAACTTTCCTTATTTAGATCAGATGTTGGAAGATTCAGCTATGCGAATGTTCAAGCAAGTGCAATCAAAAAGAATATGGCTCAACAAATGACAAATGCAGTAAAGAAAGTACCAGCCAGAAATGTTCGAGATCGTGCACATATTGAAGAACAGAAACAAATTATTCGTGATTTCTTGGAAGATAAGAATAGCCATATTGATGCAAAATGTCTTACTTCTCCTACTGCTAGCCATTTTCAAGCATTGTTTGAATTTATTTATGCATTTCTTGATCCGGATTATCATGTTAATCCTGGTACAATTAAGGATGAGGTTAGTTCATTAAAATTTTTATCTGTTCAGCAGTTCCATAGAACTTTGCTGGTCCCCTTTGATATGTTTCTGTCTCAACCTTTCCTGCAGCCAGACGAAAATATTATCTAACATTCACTTTTTAGTTTCCTGTAATTATGAAGAGCCTTAAGTATCCTGTGCCTATTAAAGTCAGCACTATGCAGGCTCTTTCATCCGGAACTTCATGGCCTTACATTCTTGATGCTCTTGGATATCTTGTTACCTTTGTTAATGTAAGTTTTTGTAATGAATACAGTTTGTTTGGACTAACAGTATTTTTTAGAAAGTTGATAATATGAATGTTATGGCCTTAATTGAAGATGACACTCGAAATGCATCTCGTCGATTTGTAAGTTTTTTATAAATTCTTATATCATTTAGTAGCTACCTTTTTTAGTTCTCTTACGATTACTTTACCAAATGTTTCAATAAGCAAAAATCTGAACAACTATGTGAAGATGGTTTTAAAGCTGAATATGATGAACTTCGACAAGCTGTAATGCAAGAAGAAAATGTTGAAGAATGTGAAGAACTTGCAAAAGAAAAGCTTGCTTTGGAAGAAGAATTGGATGAACTGAAAAAAGTGTCTGTCGAAGATCAATGCATTGAACTTGAAGAAGAAGAAAAGACCCTTCAAAAAGATGTCAAAAGTTTGATCATGTATCTTGAAGATGCAAAAGAATGTCATCAATCTCGTCTTAAAGATGATGAAAATATTCAAACTGCACTTGATGACAAAGAAGCAGCATTGAAGAAGGTTCAAGATGAAATTAATGCAAAGCGTGAAAAGATTAATAATCAACCAGTTTCTGCTCTACAAGCTCGTGAAGCATCAACTAAATTGGCAGCTGTTCGAGAACGATACAAACTTGCTCGTGCTGATTATAAGAAGTATCAAGAAGAACCAACAAAACTTCAAGGAATCCTTTTCAAGCTTCTTTCATCCATTCGTGAACGCATTGCAATACTTGGTGGAAAAATTTCTGAAGTTGCAGAAGATTTTTATTCTCGTGAAGAACTTAGTCGGCATGGATTTTCTGATCTTGGTATTGATCGTCCAATGGATATTGATGCTGTAAAAGAACGTCTCCAATATTTCTGTGAAATGCATAAAAAGCTTTTGGATAGAATGGCTGAAGATATGGAACAAAAACGTCTTCAAGTTCAACGTAATAAAGAAGCCTCAGCTGAATATGAACGAAATATTGAACGAGCTAAACTTTCAACAAAGAAGTATGTACAAGATGGTCATGCAAAGATCAAAGAAATGCAACGACGTAACAATGATCTTAAATATGAAATCAATGATTTAGAAATTCAAGCAAGTACTTTGAATGAAAAGCAAAAACTTGCTGATGAACAACTTCAAAAGGTTCATAAAGAATTGCAAAAGCTTCAAATTCAAATTGGTGAAGTTCAAGTCTTGTATGGCAGACGAAAGAAAGAATTAAGTGAAGAATTTGGTAAGATGGAAGATGACTATATTGATAAGGTCGAAAATGAAGTTCAAAAACATATGGAAATTCGGGTATGTTTTGTTGGTTGCTTTTGATTTGCGGGATAATTTTTTGTATATTTTTTAGGCAATTCAAAAAGAACAAGATGCTAAAATTGATGCTTTGGTTGAACAACGAACTGATTTAGCTAAACGAATTTATGCAATCTCGGATGAAAATGATACTTCTAAATAATCTTAACAATCTTGATACTCATTGTTTATTTCACGCCTTTTATTTGTATTATTGTAATGTAATTTCTACAGCTGAATAAACTTTCATGTTACTGAATATTGTAATTTTTTTGCACATTTATCTGTTTTTAAAACGAACCTTGACTTCTTTAGATTCAAAATAAGCAGGCCAAAGTCGTCCAGTTGGATCTCGAACAAAATTTGCATCAAACCAAAATCTTGGAACAATGAATGGTATCGTAATAAATGGGATAGCCCAAATACAGTATTTTCCAAATCTTTCAATGTTGTGATGCCCTTTTGCCAATGTCATCATGACAGCCCAAAATCGATTAATTGCAATTCCACAATGAATATAACATTGTGTAAAAAGGGTATAAGATGATAGCTGATATAAAGCAGATGCGGCAATTCGATTTTCAACAAATAAAAATTCAAAAGCTGGAACACCCGGAAAATTCAAAGCATAAATTGTACCAATCTCGGCTACCGTATCAATAATTGTAAGCATCAAAAACAAAGTGAAGAAAGATGTATCATAAAATTTCTTTCTTATCATTTTTGCATATGCAATAAATACGATAACACTGATTTGAAAGATAATAAATGGAGTTACAACCAAACTTAAAATCAAAACTTTAATACTTTCTGAAGCTGCCATTTTTATTTAAAAAAAACAATTGTTTGAAAGGAAAAAACGTTGGCGGCTTAAATACTGTCTTTTTCTTTCGACTTCGTCCTTCGAAAATAAAAAATTTGAATCCGGACAAAATATAAAAAATAGTATTTTTCGCAACAATTTTTGACTCCAATTTTTTTTAAATTTTTTAAAAAGGATAAATACAAAAAAATTATAACGAAAAAACGGCGGGGAAGTTGCATTTCTAAAAAGTCAAAAAAAAACAATGAAAAAAACGCAACAACTTTGTTCCTTTAATTTTTAACTGTACCTTTTAAAAAACATTTAATTAAAAATTTATAAAAAACAAAAATGAAAAAATTTAAAAGGTTAAAAGGTTAAAATGTCACATAAAAGTACAACTGTAATACTTTTTAGAGAACCGGTACACAATTTTTTAAATTTTAATGTTTTTACATCCTGTTTAATGCCATGAAGATTACTGTAACTGTCTATTAAATGTGTAAGACAAATTACTGTAATTACATCAGATGTTAAGATTAATTTATTTAAATAAAAGTACTCCAAAAAACTTGGTAAATTTTATTTATTGGCTGAGTTTTATCTTTTTTGTTTACTGTAATTACTTGTTTCATATTAGAAAAGTATTTTACAAAAACATTATTTTTATTCAAATTTATTATCTTATTGTTTTCATCGTTGATGATTTTGAGATTTGGATTACGGTAGCGCCCTTTTGTCGTAAACAAGAAAACATTTCACAAATTTTTCTTTGAATTGTTGCATTAAATGTTAGGTAAATTGCTGCAGGGATACCTAAAATTTGAATTATTATAATTAATTAAAATTAATGTTATTTAACACTTTTAATGTTAAGTAAATTTAATATAATTTATATTGAAAGTAAGTTTTAACACAAAATTTCGTCAATGTATTTTAAATTAATAAAAGACTACACCGGAGACAAAAATTCAACAACTTACCATTTGCTAATAAAAATGAATACTGTAATCCGGTGTAATAGGGGGAAGGCATATTTACAAATCTTCCAAGAAGATTACCGTTGCTAACAAAAAATAATGAAGCAGAAATAAGAAAAATTTGACCAAAAACTAGAGTCTTTAAATTTTTATTTTATGCAAATTTTGTTTTAAAAAAATTACAAACCTGTCGTCCGAAAGTTTGCAAACTTGTTTTCCGAATTTTCATGTACATTAAAATCCCAGAAATACTGTAAATAATAATTACAGAAATTGAACAGGAAACATTATTTTAAATAATTGTGAATCCAGTGTATTCGTACCAGAAAGCAGCATTTGAAAACTGTAATACCTTTGTTATATACCCCAACATCTTAATTAATTAATCAAAACCTATAGTTTTATCATTAACTCCATGGGGATCTTGCATCATAGCAAATACTCCAGGATCAAAGATATCATGAGGACCAACAAATAAATCTTGTCCACTCCAAACAATTGGACCTAACATCCATAAATGGCATTTTTTGCCTTTAAATAATTTTGCCGCTAAACTTTCATCAAATGCTTCAATGCATCGATTAAATGCAAGGAGTACGGTAGCTGTACTTTGAAACTTCCATGCCCATGCCGTAATACATCCAGCCCAATATGCCAAATATGGCCAATGACAGAAAGAATTCCCTGTAAGACTTACAAGTCCAGCCCATAAACCTGTGTAACAACTGGTATTTAAATCATACAATGCAAGGAGTAACATTAACTTGTAACATGAATTCTTTAATAATTCTTTATTGCAGATAACAAAGATACAGGGAATATAAAGAATCTAAAAATTTTCATAACAAGGCTTTAATAAATCTGATATCAAAAATGACACAGAAAAATCACACGTACCCAAACAACAATAAAAGTAATAATAAAAACAGCTCCTCGAATTGGGACTGCTACTTTTGTTTCTTTTGAACAATCAAATGTTGAACAATTATAAATTTTAACATAGTCTGAAGAAAAAAATATTAATGCCATTTTTGTGTAAATTAATATTTGTTAATAACAAAATAATTTCGTAGTTTATACAAAAAGTTGTTTCTTAAATAACATCAGAATTTTGTTAAAATCCTTCATAAAAATACATGGCTACAATAAAGGTGGAGTTAAATTATGGCAAAAAAAATTTAGTTCACTATGTAAACTCATAATTATAAATGGGCATAAAATTAATTGCATACTGTCAAAATACACTTTTTGTAACTCTTAAAATTGATACTTTGAAATATATAACTTCAAGTACACATTTTTTACCACACAAAAATTTATGGAACTAAATGTAGCTACAGTAAACAGAACAGCAGCACGAACATTAAAAATAAGAAATTTAAATTATTATGCTGCTAAACAGGAAATTTTAGAATACTCCCCTCATAACTTTTGTATTTTTGTGACAGGTGAAAATGTGAATTCCTTAAAGGCTATTATTATAAAACACGAAAAAAATTTTTCTTTCTTCGAAATTTAAATCTGATTTTGTAATTTATATAATATAAATTACAAATTTTTTTTCATGAACGAAATAGTTTTTTTCTTCATTCAATTACACAAAAGCAAGTTGGATGAGTAGTTATTAACATTTTTACCAACGCTTTCAAGATTCGATGTACTTCGCCGATGATTACTGTAATTGAGTTTTGAAAGATGTCGGTTGCAGGCTACAGCAGTTTTGATAATTTTCTTTTTGCAAAATTAAAAAGGGGGCAAGCAAAATTTTGATGATATCACTTAATTAAAGGTATCCCCATATTCCTGAGGATGTGTTGTATCTAAATTCTAAGCGATTACTTCAATTGAAACGATTAGCAGTAAAAAGAAGACGTTGAATTATGATCTCGTCCTTAAAAAAAGAAAAGGATTTTCAAATTTCGCGCGCGCGAGAGAGTAAAAATTGTTTGTCCTTTATTTTCATTACCGGTCATTTC
The DNA here is from genome assembly GCA_024447195.1 of Panagrolaimus sp. LJ2414. Classification (NCBI taxonomy): domain Eukaryota; kingdom Metazoa; phylum Nematoda; class Chromadorea; order Rhabditida; family Panagrolaimidae; genus Panagrolaimus; species Panagrolaimus sp. LJ2414. Next base: position 1,859,219 of record JAMRXY010000004.1, on the reverse strand, counting down.
TAGTTCCTTTTTTCGTACGTTTGGAATCACTGTAGTTCGGTCGTTTTTTTCAGGTGTCAATCAAATGGCTCTATCTTTTATTTACCGGACAGACATTTTTGTGGAAGTCAAAATTTGATGAAAATGGAAATCTTATGTGTTGGTGAAAAATTGATTGGTTGCAAGTTGCCGCTAGTGTGGGATGGCACACCGTTTATTGTGGACACAATATGTAACTACCCCTTTAGATTTTGACATTTATATTTGTTGCAATTTGTAAAATAATGCCAGCAACAAGTTAACTAAAAGTTCAGTTTTAGATTAAGCTTCATGTAAATTTTAAAAAAAGTATGTATAATTCCGTAGCTTTTTAAATAATCTGTAATTAGAAATCTTTTCTATAGCTCTATTAGATTTTAAAAAAGTTAAGTTTTGTTGGTTTTTCGTTAACAAATTGTTTTCCTAATACGCCCTTCATTATTATTATCAAGGTCGTATTTAGGGGGGAGGAGGCATTCGGTACCTGTGCCCCTCCCGAAACTGAGGAAATCTTTTGATCTTTTGCCGCCGCCGTGTTAAGGCGTGCCCCCTCCGAAATGAAAATGCCCACCCCGAAATTTTTTTCTGCCGACGGCCTTGATTATTAATATTACTTATAACGTTTTGTTCGTTTTTAAATATTTTGTTGGAACAGTGTTACCACTAGGGTTGTCGATTTCACGAAATTTCCTGGAAAATAACAGGAAATGGCCGGGAAATGAGTACTTTTTTTACATATATGATATATCACAAAAAAAAATTTTTGTTACTTCGGTTTGGATATTTTTTTCAATCATCGGAAGCATCCGAAGGACAAAAAAATTTTAATTTTATAAATGTCAATTTCGCAAATTTCTCCCTCAATACATTTTTTAAAATTTAATTTCAGAAAACAACATGGTTCTAGTTAATAGATTCTATGACAATCACAGATATTGTATTATTTTTCATACTGATAATCAAAGCAATATTTCCGCTTTTGAAATAGATGCTTTTAAACATCCACGACAACAAATAATTTCATTTCGTGATCCATTAATTAATTATATATTAACATCGGCCACTTTAAAAACTTATCTGAAATTAACTGGAGTTTGCAAACAATTTTATTTACGCAAAAATATTACATTAATTCCGAATATTCATTTACATTTTAATTCAAAGGAACGCGCATATTTTAAAGAGATGAAAGTACTGAAATTTCACAGTAGTGAATTATCAAAAATTTGGATAACCAGACAACTTCAAGCAGGACTTTATGGTAAAGCATGTCCACATTATGGTTTATCGGAATTTTGTCAAAAAATTTATAAATGTGAAGCAAGTTTTGTTGAAATAGCAAATCAAATTTTAACAGAAGAAGAATTTCGGTTTTTGATTCTACCTGAATTTGTGGAATCAGTATATTTGTGTTTTCTCATTATACAAAAAAGAAATGGTAATTTTCTGTTTGTTGAAGACATTTTTGAAAGAATTCCAAATGCTACAAGAATAAAGTAATTTAAAGTTTAAAGCTTGCATTCGAATAAAATTTATTTTTAGTTTTGTTGGTCTTCCCGTTACTCATGAAACGTTCGCAAACCTTTCTAAATTTTCTGTAAGAAAAAAATTAAAACTTTTTTGCTATTATTCAAATCGAGAAAAAGATACTGGTTTTCATTCAAAATTTGATGTTCAAATGTTTCAGACATTTGTTACTGTAACTATAAATTTCGTCTGTTAAGCAATTTTAACCTTATATATTTTTACAGAACAATGCCAGCCCAAATGCAAGATTTGACATTGGTTTTGGATATTCTACAGAAACCACGAAAAAAACCTTAAAAGTTGTGAACAAAAAAATAAATAGTTTTGTAAAATCCTGGATTCCACAAAATCAAAAACCCGAAATTATTTTGGGAACAGAAGAGAAATTTCCATGGTTGGATGACATATATTTTCCAAAAAAGAAGTGGCATGATACGATTTTGGAAGCAAATCAATTATATTGAATACGGCTGAAATCAAAGAAATTTGTGACAAGGGATATTATATTTATTTCATTATATAGTTATACCACCGCACCACTATCGGAAAATAATAAATCGTAAACAAGTACACCACGAATGACTTGTAATAACGCTTACACAATAAACATGTTAACGAAAAAGATAAAACTATAATTCCAATATAGTTTTATCTTTTTCACTACTGAATCCGGTACTTTTCTAATTTTGAAAAATGGTGGGCTGCAAAAGTGGCGTTAATTCTTTAACCAGGCAACTACGAATATTAAAAAGAGTCATGACGGCATAAATCATGAAAAAATACTGCTCGAGGTATTCTTTAATAAAAATAAATGGTATTACGAGATTGTACTTTATTATATTAAAAAGCTAATTTGAATTAATCATTTGTTGGACATAAAATTTTGTACTTGCAAATATTTTGGAATCATTTTGTAATCTACTCGTCAAGACAAATCCAGTGATACCAAAATCAGCTTATTTGGATAAATTTAAGCTAATATCAAAACAGGCACGCTGGGAAAAGTGTGGACAAAACGTTTTTTTGAAGCGATGCTCCCATAGATTTGCTTCAAACTTTCACCATAACTTCTTTGAGGTGTCTAGCAGGCATGTACGGGAGGATTTTTAAAAATATGCATTAGTTCTGTTTTTACAGACCCAAATATGATCAAAATCGACAAAAAATGGGTAAAAACTCGAAAAACGTCATTTTTTAAATTCGAGATTTAGGGGAAAAGATCCCGTAACTTTGATCACCTGTAGTAAAAGAGTGATTTCAGTAAAATTTCAAGAGTATACAATTAATAGTGGCTTCAAAAAATAGCTCAAAGTTTTAAGGTTACGGTAGCTCCTCTACTATTTTCGTGGTAAGAAACACATTTTCCCAGCGTGAAACAGGCAAAACACGTTATGCACATTTTGTGGAGAAGAACTACTCTTTACGGAAACAAATCGTCCACACATTCTTAACTTCTTCGTCACTGCGGTGAGAAAAATTCTCTCACCAGTTATGAATTCGTCACAGTTGCGTCACCGTTATGACGAATTCGTTACCGATAAGTCGCCGGTGGGAATTTTTTCATCACCGAAAAGGCGCGAAGTATTTTCTTTCCCGATGCATTCAAATTTTATGCGAAAAGGACATTCGTTTTCGATGTTTTAAAAAGTTTAAAAGGACAGCAGTCGTTTTGAAAAAAAAGTATCTGTATATTTTTAGTCTATAAAAATATTATGTTTAAAGAGATTTTAAATTGTTTTCAGCAGTAGCCGAAAACAAAAAAAAAGAAAACACTGACGGTAACCTTTATTTCTGACAACTTAAATCACATATTTTAACAGTTTAAATTTTGCGAAGAAAGAAGCGATCAGAACTTTTTCATCTCTTTACCGAATATCCTTTTTTCGGTTTCATTTTTAATTAAACACATTCAGTGTTACCGAGGCGCCGACGACGGAAAAGGCGCCGGAGACAATTTTTTTACACAAAATCTAACCGTAAAGTTAATTTTCAACTTTACGGTTAGATTTACCATTTAACATGCATTATTAATGATATTATTGATAAAAATATACATTTCCAACCTCTTAAGAATAATTTTGAGAATTTTTTTTCGACTTTGAAAACATCCTGTCCGGCGTCGGCGCCTCCATTTTGGGAAAATCAATAACACTGAACACATTGCTTTTTAAAAATTTTGAAAGGAAACAACAACTTTTTTTTATATAATGAATTAATGAATCTGGGAATGGAAAAAAAAAAAAAAGAGAGGGAATTTTGGCATTTGAGAATGTTTGATCAGATGAATCCATGATATTTAGTTTTAAAAGCAAGCTTTTATTTAAGAAGAATTGGAGTAATAATAATATTGTACAAATTGTTAAAGAGATACTTCACAAAATATCTCTTTAATCAAATTTCAATGAATCACGAAAAAAAATTAGACCAAGAAAAAATTTAGCAATGAAAAGGAACATTTTGTTAAAAATGGCGCGAATTGTAAAAGCAACTGCCTTTTTTTTGAAAAATCAAATATTTTTTTTACTGATATTTTAAATTTGATAAACTTTTGCAAATTGTTTTTAGTCACAAAAAATTTTTAAATTTGCAGTGTTTTTCCAGCCCCAAAATTTTTTAGATTTGGTGTACTTCAGTGACGATTACTGTAATCTCATTTTGAAATACCTTAGTTGCAGGCTACAGTAATCTTGAAAATATTCCAATAAACATGGCTTGTTTAATCCTGTTGTTGAATACCGTAATCAAAGACTTTAGGTTCTGTTTAGCAAAATTTATTACAGATTTTTTGTAAGAAATAAACATTAAAAATTTTAATTGTTTTGCGTGAGTGTGTTTCAAGGAAAAATCATTTTTCCAAGAAAATAAAAGTAATTTTGCAAAAATGAAATAAGGAAATGAATAAATTTCTTGGTATATTTGTAATTACTGCTAAAATATAATTATCCGTGCAATTTTTTGTTTTCTGGAATGTCTCATAAATTTAATGATTACTTTTAAGAAACATTCCAGAAAATGTAATCTTTATTAAAAAAATAATTGCTTTGATTTCTTGAATTTGAATGAAAAAATTGGATTTTGTGGGTTCTTTTTTGGATGCCATTTTATTGCTGAAGTAGAAAAAAAATGTTGGTAAAAATAGCTTTCTTAAATAATCAATATACTGTAGTTTTACATATCGCGAATGCCATGGCATTTTGAACTTAAAACAATACTCCACACTTTTAATACATTTTTTAAAACAATTTTTGGGAATCCAAATTATCCAAAAATACCTGCATGAATTTAGCCATCCAAAAATAATAAGCATACATTGTTCAAAACCAGCAAACAATAATATTTGCATAAAAATTTATGCATGACTTGAAAATTTAGTAAAAAAAAATACCTATGAAAATAGCCGTGACCAAAAAAAGGGGAGAATGTCTATGAATGATACCAAAATTTTATATATATTTTTTGAATTTTAAATTTTAAAGTTTTTGTCCTTTTTAAAAGAGTCATTGGTCCGTTCAAAAATATTTTGCAGTGTTGCTTCTTCTTCTTTTTCTTCCTTACTTTATCTCCCAATTTCTATTCAAAAGAAAAAGTATGAAAAGAGAAGGTTAAAAATTCATCGAGAAGGATAAAAAGCTCCTGCTTTCATTCTTTCTTTTTTTTTCATCAACCCGGAGGGCATTTTCAACAACAACTTTTCGTTCTTTGAACAAATAACTTTCTCTTTCTAACTGAATAAAAAATGAAGTAAGTTTTTGAGCAAGAATAAAAAAATGGGGAACAAAAAAAACGAAGGTTCCTTTTTTGTATTTTTATTTTTTCAATTCAAAAATATAAAATTCGTTAATTTTATTTTTTTTTGTAAAAGTTTTTTGCACTTTCATTCTTCTTCCTTTCAAAAAAAACTTTGACAGACAAGGAATTCTTTGAAAAATTTTTGAATTCTTGCAAAAGCTGATTTTTGGCGTTTGATTTTGAGTTGAGAAAAAATTTTGAATAAATTTTGGTTTAATTGTTTTGTATCAAAATTAGTTATTTTTTTATCAGGGATTAAAAATGGTGCCGACAAAAATATTTTAAGATCATAATTTTGCGATTTTGGGTTGGCAGTGATTATTTATTGTTGTTGGGCATATCCCCTCAGGGGTTGAACCTTAATCAAATCAAAAAAATTACTGTTAGTCTGTCTTTGAATCTGAGCTAACCATTCCCTTATTTTCTTATCCCTGTTTCAACTGACGTTTATTTCCAATCAATAAAAAAAGTGATAATTGTTTTTGGTTTTGCTTGCGTAATTTATCTTTTAATTTTAAAACATTAATTTTTAATCGCAATTTCAATGTGTTTCCATTTAAATATTTCTTAATGGTGAAAATTTAAATGAGACACTTTTTTGAATAAATGGGATCTCGAACATTTGTTAAAAGTTCTGTTAAAATAAGTACCGTATATAAAATTTTATGTACAAAATATTTTCTTGACAATTTTTGTAGTCGTTTTCTTTTATTTTTCAAGCAAGCAATTAAAAGAAAATATCGATTAATTTTATATTTAATGGGAAAATTCATATACTTTTCCAAGTTGTTTTTGGGTAAGTTTGACAACATCATTCCGGTGCCTATGGAAAAGAGAGATATCACCTTTCCCAAAAAATTGTGTTCTTATTTTTTTTCTTTTTTGCAACCATTTCTATCCAAAAATTTTTTACAAATTCTACTGTTTATTGCTTCATGCTTAATTTTTCAAAAGAAAAAAAGCTATAAAATTTCACGGATCTTTGAAAATAAAAATTCATTTGAAAACAATCTTTTCTTTTATTTACGAATTCAGAAAAAAAGGATAGAAGACATTATACCCTTCCTCAGTATCCTCTTATTTCTTCTTTTTCTTCTATTCTTTCAAAGGGTAAATTAGTTCCTGAATCTTATGTTTGTGTTTTCTGTCAGCCTTATTTTCTCACCCCCTCTTATTTAAAAATCACATCATTCGTTCGTTCATTTTATTTCATTTTGAAATTATGCTTCAGATGGCATAAATACCCTTAAGGGAGAAGATTGCTTCAATATTTTAGTAATAATAAACCGAATTTAATAGTTTGTACGTTTAAGTGTTGATTCTAACTGTCAAATACTTAACGATATTTTTGGAATTTTCGATTAAATACAGTATCCTGTGGTGAATAAATTTACAAAATTTAAATGTATTCTATTTTTTGGTTTTTAAAATTTGAGTTTTTTAGTTTGCAATATTTCGATTTTTGGCTTCATTTCTCACGCTTTTATTCTGCAAATTTAAAACCAAAGACTATCAAAAAATTACTATTTTTCAAAAACATACAAATCGTATTTTTCTTTCTTCCTCCTCCCAAAAAAGCTGATTGAAAAGCTTTTTAATTGCATTTTTTGAGTCTTATGTTTCTTTCCTTCTTTTTTTCTTGGAGCCAAAAAGCAAATAACCTATTTTTTCTGAGATTGTTTTTATATAAAATTTCTAAATAAAACAATATTTGATACACTTTTTTGGCATTTTTATATTTTTTCATCGGAATTCCAAAATTTGGAATCCAAAATAAAAATCTCTGTTTCGCGGTTTTCTTTTTGTCGTTCAAGTGGTTTCTAAAAAATTAAAAATAAAAATTTGTTTAAAAAAATGTTGCGGATTTTTTATTGGCATCAAATTTCAATCGTAGTTTAGATTCGGTTGTTTTTTGCAAAATTTAAAAATATTTTTGGCATCGAAATAGTTTTAATTAATAATTTTTGGTTTTTGGGGAGATATGCTTATTTACAGAAGTGACGTGCAAGGATTGTAAAAAACTTTTAAACCCTTGAGGGCATTTGTTTTGAGAGAGATTTGTTTTTGAAATCTAATGATGATCAGTGAATTTTGAATTTTTAGTTTTTCTTGTTTATTTTTATTCATAAACATCTAATTACTTTGCCCTAAAATATCTTTTTTAAATGAATTTAATTTTGAAGATTTTTTAACTAAGACAAAAGCTCTATAAAGTACTGTAATATTTGTATGCAGTAGTATAATATAAATGTGATATAATAATTTATATCTTTATTTATTGTTATTATTGATATAAACTTTAACAATAGCAAATATGAATAATGAATTAGTACCCATGAAAAAAATAAAAAATTGTATTTAATTATTTTCAAAGGTTGAAAAAACTTTTATCATTGTTTTTGATAGAAACTGGGGGTTTTAAAATATTTTTCTCCAGTAAATCATTTACAACATCTTTAATTTGTTTCTTGTAATATAAATTTTTTCTGATTCACTCCAAAATATTCACACATTTTTTCAAACTTCTGTTTTTTACTTTTAATTTAAAAAACTAAAATAAAACCTTCAAGAATTTTAAATGAATATTACTCATTTTTTAAAACTTTTTCTTATGATTTGAGTCAATTTATTTTTTATTTAGAAAAGCATAAAAATGTTGGCAATTTTTAATTGCTTCATAAATTATAAATAAGCTAAAAAAATCCTACATTTTTAAAAACGAAGTATTTTTTAGAGGATAAAAGATTATTTAAAACTGTTTTTGAATTCAGATTTCTAAAAACAAAACGATTTTGAATATTTTGAATAAGTTTAATCATTTTGATTAATAAATACAATAAAATTAACAAACCATTTTTTAGAGTTCATATAAATTCCTGTTTTTTTGTGTTTTTACGCCTTCTTTTTCCTTTTCGGCACCGCCGCCGGCAGGCAGTCCTACAAAAAAGCAAAAAATGCCGTAATTTTTTGGCTCGTGTTTCTTTTTTCCCTCCACTTTTTTTATTTTATGGCTTCAACCAAAACCAAAAAAGCGCAACATCATTTTTTTTTTGTTTCTTTAAAGAAAAAAGGAATTTTTAAGAGTCGAAAGACACTCAATTAGCGAAACCAACTAATTTCTTTTTGTTTTGTGAGAAAAAAAGAAGAAAAAAAACGTAAGAAATATATAAAAAAAAAGTGTTCCGGAAATTGCAGCTGCCGCCGTCGCCGTCGGCATCCGACAAAGTTTTTAAAATTTTCCTTTTTTTGTCCCTCCTTCTTTTTTTGAAAGTGCGCAATATTTTTCAATCAAAAAATCTCTTTGAATTACGAATCCGAAAAATAATTACTACTTTTGGATATACCGTATACCAGAGAGATAGAGATATTTATAAATGTTGAAAAAATCTTTTTAGTTTTTTTAATTAACATTCTCTGGAGGCGTATTTCCAAGGAGAATTATTTGATTTTAAGAAATGTCAGACAACCTTTGATTTTACACTTTGTTTTTGTTAATATTAGTTTTTCTTTGTTGCTTTGTTTAATGTGTTTTTTATTCTATTTTTAATAAAAGCTAGTTGGACCTTTGGGAATTTAAAAAAAAGGTAAGGTGTGGGAGTATAAAAATGGCTTTAATTTTACCTTTTTATTCACAGTTTTTTCAATTTAGAGCTTCAACAGAATGTTAGATTTGTTAGTTCGTTAAAATTGTTTGAATAATTTTAGTTTACAGTTTTTAGGTCAGATTTTGAAATATTTTTTATTTATGTGTTAAATATTTACGGTATTAATACTGTAATCGAAGCAAAATATAAAAGATCGAGTACGTTGGGATGCAACGTGGATTTGATAAATCCTTATTGTTTGACTGATACTTTAAATTCGATTACGGTATCTCCAAAACTCATTCATCAAATTTTTAATGTAAAACATCTTTTTGAAGCTACCGTAGAAATTCAATACAACTGAAAATTAAAAATCACCTACATTTTCAGATCTGACCTAAAAACAGTAAACTAAAATTTATTCCTAAAATTTAGACCGTAAGTAAATATCCCAGCTTTTTTTAATTCCAGTTAAACAAGGCTTTATTTTTTAATGCTGCTTTTTATAAAATTCGATTACGGTATCTCTAAAACTCATTCATCAAATTTTTAATGTAAAACATCTTTTTTTGAAGCTTTTTAAAAACCAACATTTGACTATTTTAGAAAAATTGTTTTGATTTAATAGCTTCCATTTACATCTGTGTTTCCCCCTCAAATATTCTCTCTTTTGTTCATCAAAACTCAATTGCCAAAAAATATTTGACATAAATGAGGCGCCCAAATTTTTTTTACATTCTTCTCCTCGAAGATTCATCTTCATTCCATCAAACAAACAAAAACATATTATAAAATGCCAAAAGATTTTGTTTGATGAAAAACAATTTTGGCAAATTTCAAAAAAATCCTATAAAAAAACATTTTTCTGCAATTTTTTGCATCTTTAATTTTTGGGCATACCTTTCTTCTTTTAAAAAGTAGTCTGAGATATCATATATATTTTGGTTTTAAAAAATTCATTGACGTAAATATTATTTATGTTTATTTATACATATATTTTTTTCCTATCATCGAAGCCGCCTTCCTTCTAAATAAATTCGAATCTCGTCACTTCTCATTTTTCAGCTCAGAAAAAGAAGGAAAAATGTAAAAACTTTTATTTTTCGCTGTTGCTTAATATTGTTATTTTTTATGAGATTTTTTGGTTATGCTTTTTTTTTAATTGCGTCATGAGACCAAGCAAGCTTTTAAAAATTGTACCTATTATACATATGTAGATTTGAATGTGTGTGTGAAACAGTAAAAAAAGGGTATTTCGCTACAGGTTTATGGGAATTTTAAAGACTAAATAGTTTTTAGTTTTTTAAAGTTTTTGGATTTATCTGAATTTCTGGTTTTTTAAAAGAGCTGTCGCTCTCTTTTTAGACTAAACATGAAAATCAGGGATTCATTTGAGCTAAATTTAAGATAATTCTTTTTCTTCAACAGCCCCGAAAGAAAAAAAACAGCTGCAGTAAATCCCTGATTTTCAGGTTTGGTTAGAAAAAGAAGTACGGACGAGGTTTATCATCTTCTTAAACTACCGTAACATTACCAATGCCCTCAAGGTCCCAATTTCAAACTAGATAAATTAAGATTTTTAAGAGCTGTTTAATCCCATTGAGCGGTCAAAATCCTCCCCTTTTTGTTGAAATGTTTATTCAACATTTTTGTCTCATTTGTATCTCATCTGGATTCCATATGTTCGTGTATCACACTTTTTTTCGTCCTTTTAAAAATAGCTCATTTAAATCTCATTGTTTGCAGATAAAAAATAAAACAAAAGTGTTTATATCTTTTGACAGCTTGAATGAGCATACACTCAGCAATGCATTCTGACACTTTGTTGCTTACGACCCTTTCATCTTCAACATTATTTTCAACAACTCCAATTTATTCTTCAATGTCCGAACAGCCCTCCGGCGATGGCATTGATGAAGAGGATCCAGAATTTTATTCTTGTGAAGTAATATATTCTCCTGATCATCGATGGTACTTTGTTGCCGTTGCTGGAACCCTTCTTTCAATTGTTTCATTTATTTGTAATTTTTTAATTGCAATTATCCTTCTCCAGAAAAGGTATTCACATTTCTTCTTTTTGGGACTTTTAGCAGCCTCTGATACATTTTTATCAATTTGTTATGCGCCAGTTATTGCAATGGATGTCATTAAAAATCGATTACAGGTTTGATTTTAGCGACAATGTTTTAATTTGAAAACTGTTTTGATGTATGAGTTTTTCGAAAAATTTGCATAAACTTTGAAATCCATGATTTACCTAAATTTGCACAAACATGTTTTGTGATATTTCAGGCAAATCAGGGATTTCAAATTTATAAAAAAAATTCAAGCTATTTTAAAAAAGATGTTAAAACTTGTAAAGTAATCTGATTCTCGAACAACAACAACAACATTATTCATAATTTCTTATTAGAATGCCAAAACAAGCTTTGAACGACAAGTTATCGAATTTTTATGCTTTCTAATTTTTTAGTGTTTAAAACAAACAAATGACAAATTTGACACTTTTTTTTAAAAAAAAGAGAGACTTTTTTACATGTGCTTTACAGCAGCACTTAAAAAAGAAAGAGGACATAAGCGGCAGCAACGTTTATGAACGGCATTCAAAGAAAAATTAAAGATCATTAAAGCACTTATTTTAAATTATTCATTGAATTAAAGAAAAGTGTTTCTCAGCAAAAAGGAAAGAAAAAATCTCACGAATACATTCTTTTAAAAAATAAGATTTAAAACACAATGTTTTCAAAGTGGTGATTACAGTATACTTTAATATTAAAAAAGGCGCATGGTAATTACAGTATCCTATATTTATAAACTGTGCAACTGCAGTTTTTTCGGAGAATGCCGAAAATAATTTTAACAATGAATTTTTTAATAAAAAAAACCTACGGCACTTTTGCATGTTTAATAAAACTCCGAAAAGTGCAACCACCCTCTAAATGGCACCTAAATGCCATTTTTTTAATACTTCCATTTTTTAATAAAAACGGCTGCAACCTTTTTGTTGCAGCAAAAAACGACTAAAAATTAAATTAAAACTCATACATAAATATTAAATTAGGCTATCTCTATTTTTTGCTAAACCCTTTTAACTTTTTGCAGATTTTATGGTTGACACGACTTTATTGGCACTATGTTTTTCCACTGCTAAGCTTGTGCCATGTTTCAATGACCTTTTCCTCTTTGATGATTATTCTGGCAACAATTGAAAGATATTTAATTACTGTAAAATCACCAAATTTAAATTATTGGCGGCAACATCGTGGTGGTTTAGCTTGGCTTTGTATGGGAATTGCGTTGGTCCTTCGAGGCACAGAAATCTTTGAATATACTTTTAATCGAAGAGAAAATTGCACTGAATCACATACAGAATTTGAGCCAATTTTAACGGATTTAGTTACGGATTACGTGTATGGAACCCTTTTTCGATTTTATTTAAGAAATATTTTTACTGTTTTTGTTCCCTTCTTTTTACTGGCATACTTAAATTTGAATATTGTAAATACCCTAAGGAAGCAACATCGCTCAGCAGCAATGTTCCGATTTGGTTCTTCTGAACATAAGGTAAGCAGAAAAAGAAATTTGCATAAAAATATTGTAGCATTTGCCTTATAAATACAGTATCACTTTTCAGCTCAAAATCCGTTCTGCCACTCGATTGTTAGTGTTGGTCGTATTTTCATATTTAATTGCCAACGTTTTAAATGTATTTATCACAGCTTGGGAGTATATTGATTTTAAAAGTACACAAACGGAAGTTGCTTTTGAGGCATGTATCATTATCACAACCCAAATAAATCTTTACCTGCCTATTTCAGATTTATGAAGTGTTAACAGATGTCATCAGTGTGTTATATGTTTTCACATGTGCATCTCGATTATTAATTTATCTTTTATGTAATCAAGAAATTCGAAATGCATTCTATGAATCTTTATGCCCTCAAGGTCTTACCCTTCTTACAAATGAGCCCCAAAACGAGTATAAACCACAAGTTGATAAAGTTGCTGTTTCAATGTATATTTTTTTCTTATAAACGGATACTGTAGATCTATAGTACACTTTCACTTTCAGACAACGATCTCAATTGGGAACAGAATTTGATCGACTGGCAATTGCAATTGTTTCTCCTCGAATTTCCAATGCTTCCTCGACTCAACATCATGTCACTGAACTACTTCTTAAAGAATCTCGAAAACACCAACAACAAAGAAATGGAAATTATCATTCAATTGAAAATTCAATAATCATCGAAAATCCATTAGCTGATATGGATGATGAAAATATCCCATTTTGTGATGATTAAATACACATATAATTGTTGTTTAAATTATAATTAATAAATACATATCTCTTTTTATAGCAAAAAATGGTTTAATAAGATACATACAGTAACCAAAAATATTTCAATGAAATCCATCACACATTAAATCCCATTTGTAACTTAAACAACGATATATTAAAGAAATTTTTATTGTAATAATAATAAACAAGTTGAATAAAAAAACAAGAAATCAGTAAAGAAAAGATAATCCTCACATCTGCTTTTTCAGCCAAAGATAGATGTTAGAGATCTAATATAAATAAAAAAGAGGAAACAACAATTGGGGAAATAAAATAGTTTATAAAAGAAGATGAAATACGGATAACAAATGATGATAAAATCCCAAAAATAAAGTAAACATACATCTTTATGGTGAAGGCGAACGACGACGAGTTCCAAGTGGGATCATATTTCCGCCAGTTCCACGTCTTGGAGGACTTCTGCGTTTTGGAGATGATCGTCGAGGAGATCGACGTCCAGGTGAAGGTGGTGATCGACGGAATCTTCTTGGAGGTGATCGACCACGAATAGGAGATCTTGAACGACGAACTGGGGATCTTGAACGACGACCTCCACCAAAGCCTCGTCTTGGAGAGGGACGACGTGGTGAACGTCGGGGTGATCGTCGACGAGGAGATCGTCCTCGAATTGGTGATCTAGCACGTTGTACATTTTGTCGGGGAGGCGTTGGAGGTACCCATTCACAGCTTATTGTAAGTCCATCAATTTGACCACCATCCATATGTTTCAAAGCTTTTTCAGCATCATCATGCTTTTCATAAATAATTGTAGCATCACCACGACAAAAATTTGGATGATGATAATTTGTAGGTAATCGAGTATCTTTGATTGTTCCATATAATCCAAAAATTTCCATTACATGTTCTTTGGTAACATTTCGAGATAAATTTCTGACAGTAATTCGAGTTTGAGGTTCTGGTTCTTTTTTTGAGGGTGAAGGGGATCTTCGTTTATCATTTCGTGGAGAAGCAGAGCGACGTCGAGGTGATGAGCCTTTTCCACGAGCAGGAGATCGACGTCCACGAGATCGTGCGGATGAAGCGGAAGATGAGGTGGCAGAGCTGGTAGAACTTCCACTGCTTGAACTTGCTGATGAACTTGATGACGACGAACTACTTGATCGAGATCGTCGAACCATTGTTTACTAAAAATTGTAAAAGTTGCAGATACTTACAAACAAACAAAAAAGAATTGCAAGAAACAGCGAAAGGATTTGGCTAAGAAAAGTGCACGAATAATTCTAATATCGCGAATACGATGTAAATAAAGTTATTAGTAACAAAGAGTAACTGTTTTTAGAAATTTATTAACAATAATTTAAAAACTATTAGAAAAAATGAAAGAATTTGGCTTTACAAATTGCAAAAATATTCTAAGGTGGCGGATATGATATTAACGAAGATATTAGGGATAAATAAAAACAGATTTTACAAAATTATTAATAACAATTTAAAAAATTTAATTGAATTTTTAGAACTTTCAAAAGACGCTGCTGCAGTTTTATAATTTTTGTGCACGTTTGTTTCTTTCAATCGTGTCAAGAGAATTTAACAAATTTCTGCCGGAGTTTTTTTCAAGTAAAAAATTATTGTTTTTTTCTTGGATTCAGTTTTTTGGATTTTTATCAGTGTTGTTGCGCCTCCGGAGGCGTGTTTTGCAAAAGATCAAAGGTGAGAATGCCGCTCTGCGCCTCCGGAGGCGACTAAAATAAAAAAGCACAACACTGATTTTTATAGGAATTGAAGTCCTTTATTAAAATTTATACATATATTTTCTAAAACCATGCTTCATAGAAACATATCTCTATTACAAATTATAAAATATTAAACAGTTATACAACAAAAAATCTAAACAAATTTAAGCCCATAAATTTTTTAAATCTCTAAAATGTGTTTCGACAGTTGCATTTCCAGGGAGTCTTTTTCCAAATGGATTAGTTACGGTATTTAGGATTGTTGAAGAAACTCTATTCTTTAAAGAAGTGGATTTGTTGAGCATTAAACACCGAGCACTGATAATTAAAAATGATAGATTATATGCCTAAAATTGGATTTAAAAAATGAAGAAAAGTCGCGTAAAACAATTGCTTACCAAATGAAAGATTGAAAAAGGTGCCGTATAACTGTAAATGGATCGCATCAAAATTGTTGCCAATGATCCAAAGGGAGCAATTGAAGTAAAAATAACAATCGGGGGAAAGATAAATGTTAAAACTTTTACATTTTCAAATATCTAAAATTAGAATAATCAATTTTAGGGTTGGGATTACGGTAGTATGCACATGGGAAAGTACAAACCTGATGCCGCTGTTTTAAGGGAACTTGATAAACAGATATTTGATACATTCGTTTATTAACCAAATGTAAAATTGAACAAACTACAAGAGTAATAATATGTTCAGAGAATACAAAATAATATGTAAAACTGTTATATTGCAGCCATCTTGGGACATAAACAGCTATAAAAATTTTTAATTAATTTTAATTAGACACCAAAAAATTGAAAAAATGACTCAAAAAAAGTAAGAAAATGACTCACTTAACACGAGGTAAAGTAAATACAAAATTCCAATTGCATATGAGCAAGCAGTCAAAAGATAGAATAAACTAAGCTTTGTTGAAAGATTATAACTTTGAAAGTATACGGTAGCAATAATTCGTTCAATGACAATCGCGAAAAAAGCATTCCGAACCATTTGTGAAGCAAATCCAACAATAAATTTGAATACCGAAAATTCAAAAGGAAATTCAGTTTTAAAAATTAAATAATAAATGCAGCAGTAAATTGATGCTAAATTTATTACTGCTGCAAATGGAAAACAGCAATACTGTAGGTATAGCCTAAAAAGTGGTAATTATTAATCTGTAAAATTTTAAATTTGGTTTTAATTAAAAAAATTTCGTTTTTAATTTAATTTTAAAAAATAAGGTGTAAATGTCATAAGGGAAAGTACTGTAACTGTTGTAAAATGGTAAAAATCTGTCATTTGACTTTAGACAGCAAAAACAAAATCTTCGACATTTTTATGGACGTGTTTTTGCAGATTTGTAGTAAATTTACTGTCACACATGATAATGTTTTTTTACAATTTACAGTACATTGAACTTATGACAGGTGCAAATACAGTTTGCTATATTACGTATATCCAAGGGCCTTGCAAGGGTATACCCAAAAATATATTCAAATACGACTCGTATAATTTGAATATTGCAAAAATCACCTGTACTTCAACCCATTTTTGTTCTATTTTAGTATCTTTTAACACGGAAACAGATAAAATCTATTTCAAAATTTAGGTAAAAATTGTAAAATTACGGTAGCTTTCTAAAAAGATGCTTTTTGAGTTTTTTGTTCTCCAAAAAAAGTTTTATGTGCAAAAAATAAATTAAATCAGCACTTTTAGAAAATTAAATTTATTTATTTTGTAGCTTTCAAAAATCGTTGAAAAGATTTTTGATGATCTTTCCCAAGCAAAAAAAACCAGAAACAAACCTTAAACCTCTTGGAAGAATTTGCATACCAGTTTTTCGGGCTTTTATTACTCCAACTGTAACAATCAAAGCCCATAAAGATATGATTAAATTTATGATATAACAAACAATGTAAAAATCCATCTTTTTGTTGTAATAAAAACAGAATTACTAGCCTAGCAGGAAGAAGAAGAATAAGTACAAATACAAAATTAATATTAATTAATAATATTCACAGACCGTAAATGAAGAAAAAAGTATTAAAAATCGTAAAAAGTCATGCGGTATTTTATATGACCCAATTTTCTGCTTAAATAATTTTTCAAATTTTGAAGAAGAAGAAAAAATGCAAAACACATTTAATTTTTAACCAAAAAATATTCTTTTTTTTTATTTTTAGTCCAACCCAGAAATATATTTTTGAAACGTCTGGTAAATTTTAAAAAGAAATAATTAATGTTTTACACTTTTACAAAAAAATATTTAATTCTTGTAAAATTTTTACAGGCACCGTAAAATTTCAGAGAAAAACTATGTTAAAAAAAATGCCAAAAATAAAACAGCGAATAAAAGAGCAAAGTTTTTCAATTTTTTAAAAAAAAGACTTAATTCAATTTTGTAGCAGATGGAAAATTTTATTATTATTAATCACAGATATTTTGGTGAAAAGTGTGAAAATTGAAAATGAAAAACTAAAAACAAAAGAAGGAATGAGAAATAAAATGAATACGTAAAATGTTTTTTGCTTTTAAGGTTTTTGGGGCATGTACAGTATTACCAAGCATGCCTTCAGGCATATTTCCAAAATGATTCATTCATTAATATTTAATTAATTGATGTTGTTGTTGGGGTAGTAATAGTAGTAGCCAATTACGGTTGAACAATTCTTCATTACTTAAAAGTAGAGTGATGTTTATTTAAATATCTACATCGTAATTAATTTAATTAAAAATCGTAATGAAATTAATTGTGTTATGTTTACAACAGTGGCCTAAAATGTTTGGTCACGCATGCAGGAGCTTACTGTAGCCAAGGTTCATTGACATATTTGATATTTTATGGGGGAATATTTATTTAGTTTGTATGGATTGGCCCTTGTTTAACTCTTTTAAAGTTGCAGTAAATCAAAAAAATATTTTTACAATTTTGAGGAGGCACTGATTCGAACCTTCACCCCCTTTACCGGAGTTCAGTCTGTGGCACAATTTCTGTGGGAGTAATTGTAATTACAATTAGAAAGTTTTTACGTTATAATTTATGGCGTAAACCTGTTTGTTAAACAGGGCATACTTTTTTCAACAGCAATGATATTTAATTTTGCAAAAAAGTATAATGTTTTATAAAAACTATCATATTTCTAAACTTTAAAAGGAATACTGTAGGTATTGTGTACTTGAATTTACAACCATTTTAATCTTTTTTTAAAATTTATTAAAAACCAATCTAATTTTCAATTTCTTTAAAAATCTTTTTTTAATGATTAAACTTTAAATTTATTTCAAACATTTCGAATATTTAAATTTAAAAATATTCTGAGTAAAAAACATTTATTTTAAAAACTTCAAAATTGAAAAATTTAATAAATGAAAACATATTTTTGTTACAATCGAGGAGAAAAAGAATTCTGTGAAGTTGGAGAAATTGAATTTATAAAAATTGGACCAATTACCGGAGTTCGACCAAGTAATTTTGCGATAATTGTTAAAGCAATTTTTTGTGAAATTCTTCGATAAGGACCCACAAATAGCATTGTCCCAAGGTAGGATAACCAACCATGTGATACCATAATTGTATTAAAGCATATTCCAATAATCAAAGATTCTCCACCTGTCCATAAAAATACCGTATACCCAAAAAGAGGAAAAACATAAAAAACAAGCATCATAAAAGTTTTAAAAATAAAAGCTTTAAACATCATCACTTCGGATCGATATGTTTGAATGCTGACAATATCTCGAGTGGATTTTAGAATATTAAATAAAAGTACGGTATAAAATAATCCTAACAATAACAAAAATAGAGAAGATCCAACTTCCAAAAATCCAAGGATATATGAAAGCGGATTTAAATCTGCGACAAACGTTAAATAAAGGGTAGAATCATACTGAAGCAGTCTTGAAGCGATTGTTGAGTTGATACTGTAACTTCTAAATTTTCCAGGATCATTAACACAGAATGGCACAAGAATTGCAGCAATCAAAATCAAAAATGCCAAATATGAAAGATAAAAAATTGCAAGTCTTTTTGGAGTTTTTGAAAAAAAGCTGAGCCAAGAATCAGGTTTTAAATTTGAGAATTGAAAAATTACCAATGAAATTGTACAAAGTTGAGAATTTGTTAATATAATAAGGGATAATTGAAAAATTATCAAATTTACTGTTGTACCGTAATACTGTAGTTTTCCAGTAATAAGACCACCAAAATATTTTGGGGTTAAAATTGGCGCCCAAAAACAATACAAAATTGAATTTGAGAATGTCGTGGTGCCACAAATAAAAAGCATAGCTTTATAAATGTAATTTAATTTAATTTTTGCAAAAAAGAAAAAATATATTACAAATGGATACAAAAAAGATATTAAAAAGAAGTTTAGAAATAGGAAATATTGATAAATTTGAATAAATGTTGTTTCTTCAATGCCAAAGAAGTAGGTCACAGGTTTCGGCATTTTGGAATCCATATTTTTTTGTGTGTAAATTTTTTTGCGAAAAAATGTGAACGCTTAAAAATATAAAAAATGAAAGTAGTTGTAAATTTTCAAATAATAATTTTCAGCAATATAAATCTAAATCGTCAATGCTTGGAAAAAAATAATATTAATAAAAATGCACCTGTCTTTTTTCTATTAAAACATGGTTTTTTCTTGTGATTTTTGGAAAAGCAAATATTTTTTTAATAAAAAGTTAAGAGTTCAGTCATGGCTTTTACTGTATATTTTGCTTATTATGAGCCATATGTACATTAATATTTGATTATTTCTACATAAAATTGAATTATGTATTTTTACTGCACTTGTGTTTTACCATTTTTTTGTTATTTATTTTATGAACAAGGTTTTCAATAAAATGTTAGCAAGTTTCGAAAAAATATTAAATTTTTAACACATACTGAACATTTGAAATCAATAGGATCACCATTACTGTATTTTTAGGCCAAAGTTTTGATAAGTTTTTCTTTGCATTTCTTTTCTCTACATTCAATACGGTAATGTAGTGAAACCAATAAAATTATATGAACAAATGCTCTTTATTTGTTTTGACATGACAAATTTTAAAAACGATTTATCATTTTTCTGAAATTTTAAATTGCTTCAAAGCTTCTTTCAATTTTTCTTGTAAAATTCATGATTTCTAAAACGATTAAATAACTTGAAGACAGATGACTGTCTTAAAAGCTTGAAAATAAATAATAGTTTTTTCACTGCCATTGAGTCTTTATTTATTTTTTGTTGTTCATTTAAAATAAAAATTACATAAAACACATTTCAAAATATCTTTCAATGCATACAAAATTACATTCATTTATTTTTATTAATCAATCTTAAAAATCATTCAAGCATAATATAAAAAATATTTGTTTGTTAAAATTCAATACACAAAGGTTTAATTTTCGCAGTGTTATAGTATCAAATATTACAGTATCCAACAGTTTTGTAAATCTTTCAACGAAAACCTAAACTTGCAAACTGGAAATTTACTTTCAAGATATTTTTAGGCTTGCAAAAAGATTGAATTTCTTCTTTAAAAAACGTCATTGAAACATTTTTTTAAAGTAATTGTAGTTTGTTTCTTGGCTTCTTCTTCTTTTTTTTGAAAAATGAATGAAAAACAGGGACGGCTTTTTTGCAACATTGAAGCCCACAAAAAGAAGAGACACACGCAGATTCACTGTCTTTTTCTGTCACTGTTTTTAAATAAAATGAAATTCCATTTTTGGCACCCGTTTTATTTCACTCTTTTTTGTCTGCTTTCTTTCTTCTTTTTGCCAATAAAAGGGTTGAAGCATAGAAAAAGAATGAAGGCAGAAGCTGCAGCAGCAGCAGCAGCCCCATTTCTATCACGAAAAAAATCTTCTAAAAAGGATTGCTGTCATTTTTTTCTTCAAAGGCGTAAAATGGGTTATATTTTTTTATATTTTTTGAATCCCGACCACACCAAAATCCTTTTCTTTCTTTACTTCTTTGGCAATGAAAAGAAATGAAAAAAAAGAAAGCAGAGTTAACTTAAAATAAAGGAAAAGAAGAGAGATGTATGAAGCTGCTGCTACAGCAGAAGAAGGGGTATGCTTCTGTTTTTGCTTAGTTGTCGTTGTCCCATTTATTCTAAAAGAGTCGTCCCCCCTTGTCTCTATTTTTTGGAAGGCAGCTTTTGCGCAATAATAAAAAGTATGTCATTCGTGTTTTTTAAAAAGAAGCAAAAAATAGCCTTTAGTCATGAGAATAAAAATTAAGAATAGTTACAATTTTGAGGTTAAAAGTTTAACATTTTTAATGTTGCTTAATTTGAAATTATGTCATTATTTACTTTGTGTTTGTCTAGACTTTATTTTTGAATTTCATGATTGCTTCTATCGTTGTTATGTATGTAGTTTAGAAATCATTAAAAATTTAATTAATATTCCCAAAGGTGAAAAAAGAAAAGTTTTGCAAAAAAGGTCGATGATTAACTTTTTAAAAACCACCGTGATAAAAAAGGGTAATATTTTTATGAGTTTAAAACTTAAAAGATATATAAACTAGGTTTTTAATTTTTTAGCCAGATTTGCATAAAAAGTTCTTCTGGAATTTAAAAAAAACATGGCCCAAAAAGGCTTCTGAAAATTCTCTGTATTTTTTTTCAAGTTTTTTATTAAAACTTTCGAATAAAGTAACTTCTAAGTTTTTGTAATTTCGTACATTACCACGGGCATTAAAAATATACGCATATACGCATTTTTTAAGATTTGTTTACTAATTTCATATTTTTTTCTTACCAGTTTTTTGCAAAGTACTTTTAAACAGCGTCAACAAAAAATAATACTTAACAGGCTTCTAAATTAGCTTTTTTGTCAAACTAAATTTTTTCTGTTTTTAAAGCACACACAACTGTGTAATAATATTCTCCTCATTTTTGTTAATACTTTTTTTTATATTTTTTTTAAAAACTGAACTGAAGCAGACAATTTTTTTCTTTTCTTTAAAAAACACGATTTTTTTAAAATCATTTGCATTTTTTATTATCTTCTTTTTCTTTCTTTCTTCTTTTTTTACCTTTCAAAAATTGTATGTGTTTTTTCCGATTCCTCTCTTTTTTGTCTCCCCAAAAAAAATACGAATATATTTTTGCCGAAAAAAAAACTCAACATTCTTTATATTTTTTTACTCTTCAAACATTCATTCAAACAAAGAAGCAAAAGCAAGAAATATTTCCCTATTTTTTTGTCCCTTTAAAAAATGCGATATAAAAAACTCCGCCCAAAAATCGAAATAAAAATTTATTCTGGAGCAAAGAAAAATCGAATGCCGTCGTGGGAACAAAACTGCTCCTCTTCCTTCCTTCTTTTTTTGCTTGCTTCAACAACAACGAAAAAAAGGCATCTTCTTCCGGAAGAAAAAAGAGGAGACATTCCTCCGGGTTTCTTTTTTTTTTTGAAAAGTCCTCCTCTGTGTTGTGTTTTTGAAAACTAAAATAAAATATTTTTTCCTCCTTTTTTAGCTTTTTTTCCTATATTACTAAATTGCTGTTGTAGAAAGAAAAAGGGAAGACAGAAAAAAATTTTATTTTTATTGGAAAAATATTTTTAAACGCTTCTTTTTCTCTGTTTTTGTTTTTTTGTTTAAAGTAAATCTGGGTACCATTTGGTGGTACTGGCATTTATTTTTACTTTCTGCCATGGATGGATGTTAAGTGGTTAAAGTTTTATTGTTTTTAACCATTTTTATAAAAGTGTCAAAAATTTAAAGTTGCCTGAGGGGCCAAACTGTTAAAAACTATGAAATTCTTGGTGGTTACACAATTTTAAAAAGTGGCAGAAATAATATAATTTTGTATGAAAATCAATTTTTATCCCTTTTTTACTTTTACTTTAAATTTTTTAGTTATTGAATTTGTACGTTTTCAATTCTAAACTTTGCTCCTTTTTTAAAAATAAATAATTTAGTACAAATATGGCTTTAAATGACGCGCTTTAGAAAAATCAATACTTGAATTAAAAATTTTTAAAAATAACATTTGTAAAGTTTCTGGAAAAAATTAAAGTTCTTGAAACAGTCTTTTCTGTATTACTGTAGAAATTTGAGAAATATTTAACACAAAGAAAAAGTTTCCATGTGTCTAAATATATTTTCCATTATAAACATTTTACCATCAAAATATATCATCTGGTAGACAAAACAATAAACATCTTATTTCCTAATATATTTCTATTTATCGATACCCTTTCATGTCTCAAAAAATTGAGACCTTTCTTCTCTATCAGAAAAGCTGCTTCTTCTTTTTTTCCTCTCCATTAAGCTGTCAAAAAAAAGTTTATTGTCAAAATTTTTTTTTCTCAAAAGAAATTTTTTACGTGTATTTTCTTTTGAAATTTATTCGTTTTTCTTTTAATATTGTTATTGACTTTTTTAAAAATATTTTAGAATCCCTTTTTAAAAAACGACATTTAAAAAACACTTTTTTCTTTAAATTTATCAAAAAGAAGATAAAAGATGGCTGCCGCTCCACCTGCCCCTGGTGCCGCTGGAGGTGGGCAATCAACAGATCAAAATTTTGATTTTATGTTTAAATTATTGATTATTGGAAATTCATCAGTTGGAAAAACGAGTTTCCTATTTCGATATTGTGATGATTCCTTCACCTCTGCATTTGTATCCACAGTTGGAATTGATTTTAAAGTTAAAACTGTATTTCGCGGAGATAAAAGGGTTAAACTACAAATTTGGGTATGTTAATATTCAATTAATTAAGACTTTAACAACGATTGAAAAGTTGAAATGAAACTTGGGGAAACATTTTTCTGCAGAGTGAATATTTATAACAGTGATTTTGAATCTTTTGAAAAATACTTAAAAATTTTGGTTATAAATTATTACTGTAAAAATGTTAAACCCTGAAGCAAAGTGTTACACTTTTTGAGAGCGATAATTTTTAATAACATAAATTTATACATTTTGAGAAAACTTTTCTTTCTTCCAAGCTTGTATAATACTATTTATGCAAATTATTAAACCCTCCCTTAATCCATTAAAGAATTTTTCCAATCCTGTAAACCAAAATTTGGTGCTCAACATCACTAATTTGCTAAATAAAAATTAACATAAATTATTACAATTTTATAGGACACTGCCGGGCAAGAACGATACCGTACCATTACAACTGCGTATTATCGTGGTGCAATGGGCTTTATTTTAATGTATGATATTACAAATGAAGAATCCTTCAACAGTGTTCAAGATTGGTGTACACAAATTAAAACATATTCTTGGGAAAATGCTCAAGTAGTTTTAGTTGGAAATAAATGTGATATGGATGATGAAAGAGTTGTCAGCTATGAACGGGGCCGACAATTATCTGATCAACTTGGTATGACATTAATTTGCATTAAATTTAAGATGCCTCAAGGGATATTTTGACATTTGAATAAGTTGGGAAAACATTTCTGTTTAATTTATGTAATAAGTTATTGTACAGTAATACTCAAGTGCTCGTTTGAAATTTTTTATAGCTGCAAAGCAAAAAAATTTGCATAGTATTTTGTTTTGCCTTTAGACCAAAAAAATTCCAGTCTCCTGAGTGCCACAGTTATGTCACATTTTGCTTAGATAGAATTGCCAATTCCATCAAAATTAAGGCAAATTTTGGGCAAAATGTCCAATTCAAATTTGCATAAACGCTAAACAATACATACATATATTATTTTTTGCAGGCTTGGAATTCTTTGAAACTTCTGCAAAAGAGAATATCAATGTGAAAGCAGTTTTTGAAAAGCTTGTTGAAATAATTTGTAACAAAATGGCTGAATCCCTTGATTCTGATCAACAACAAAATCAACCAAAGGGTCAACGCTTGGATGCTCCAACCACTCAAAAACCTGCCGGACAACAATGTAATTGTTAAAGATTCAAAAAATAGAAGAAAAACAAGCAAATTCAAGCAAGCAAATGCAAAACAGTCATTTTTTATTTCGTTTTTTAATTATCGATTAGTGTATTTTTCGTCAAAAGGTTTTTTATATTTTTTAATCATTGGAAGTTAAGAATTTTATCGTTAAAAAAACTTTAAACAAGTCAGTGTTCTTTTCTTACAGTAATAATTTTATTTTAAATTTTAACAAAAAAGAGTCCATTAAAATTTTCTTTAACAATTTTTGCTTTATTTTTTAATTTCTCAGGACTGCTTTAAAAATTAAAATTCTCTCTCTACTTTTTTCCTACTGTACATTTAGATTTCACTTATAATTTATATAAATGTTTTTAAAACTGACTTTCTGAAAAAATCGAGGAAAGGGCGATCGAACAAAAATTTCAAAATTGTTTTTTTGAGCTGAAATTTGGCGTGTAGTATCCTTAGGGTTCAAGGAGGTGTGATCAAAAAAAATTTTTTTGATTCGTCGTGCCACGGCATTTTTATGCCGTTTGGTCGCCCTGGCTTTAGTTTTGATCCTTTTTTTACAAATGAGGTATATTCTGGTAGCCCTTAATCAGGGCTATCAGATGCACGCATTGGGATTTTTATTGGTGGTCCCGCCGCGAAAATTTAGCATATTAAAATTTCGAAGCGGTATTAGTACCCCAAGAATTCGACACCGCAAAAATTTTTTTCTCTTAAAATATTCCTTTTTTCATGACTCATTTATCGGCAGAAAAAAGTTTTCGATTTCGAAAAATTTTTACGAGACTTTTTCAAAAAAATCAAATTTGACCTCAAAAACGATAGTTTAAACGAAATCGGAGTTCACCATCGAATTCCCCGTGGTCGATTTGCTATATGGGTTTAAAATCAGAGCGATTGGACCAAAAAAATTTTTTCGTAGGGGGGGTCATCGGCAAAAATTTTTTTTGGTCCAATCGCTCTGATTTTAAACCCATATAGCAAATCGACCACGGGGAATTCGATGGTGAACTCCGATTTCGTTTAAACTATCGTTTTTGAGGTCAAATTTGATTTTTTTGAAAAAGTCTCGTAAAAATTTTTCGAAATCGAAAACTTTTTTCTGCCGATAAATGAGTCATGAAAAAAGGAATATTTTAAGAGAAAAAAATTTTTGCGGTGTCGAATTCTTGGGGTACTAATACCGCTTCGAAATTTTAATATGCTAAATTTTCGCGGCGGGACCACCAATAAAAATCCCAATGCGTGCATCTGATAGCCCTGATTAAGGGCTACCAGAATATACCTCATTTGTAAAAAAAGGATCAAAACTAAAGCCAGGGCGACCAAACGGCATAAAAATGCCGTGGCACGACGAATCAAAAAAATTTTTTTTGATCACACCTCCTTGAACCCTAAGGATACTACACGCCAAATTTCAGCTCAAAAAAACAATTTTGAAATTTTTGTTCGATCGTCTCGCATTCATTTTCCTCGATTTTTTCAGAAAGTCAGTTTTAAAGAAAAAGTTTTAATTTATATTATAAAAGTTTTTAAATAAATATTGTTTAACAATTTATTACTGTAAAACATGCACCAAATATATAATAGTTAAACAAGATCAAAGGAATACATAATTTTGTATATGAAAAATACAATAAAGAGTAATAATAATTGTTAAATGATAAGAGATAATTTATTCATGCTCTTTTTCAGTTGTTCCAATGAGCTTTGATTCAAGATCCGCAAGGCTAATCGCTTTTCCTGCAACAACAGCTTTCCGCTTTCGATATGTCTTTTTATTGAATTTTTTTGTTGTGCCATGAAAGATTGAATCAAGTGGAACCTAAAAAAGGAATTACTATTTGATAAACGAATACTGTAATCAAAAATCAAAATTTTGATTTTCAAGAAAAACTTACATGAAGTTGTTCATTTGGTGATAAAGTATCAGAATGTGAAAGGGCAGGACTTAAAGAATTTGTTGGAGATAAATCAAAGCTATTTGAAGAGACAACATGTTTCATTGAAGATTTTTTATCAAGTTTTAAAGGTGAAATTCCAGATGGAAGAAAAACATTATCATCATCTAAAGTTGATGAAATACCTTCAAAGAAATCATCAGATTGTTGAAATTGTTGATGATATTGCTGTTGTTGTTGATATTGATTATGATTATGTTGATGCTTTTTATTATCTTTGACATTTTCAGATTGCACTGAGAAAGAGTAATGTTTTTAGTTTTATTCAAATTTTAAAAAAACGAACTTTGAGGAGTTGTAAATGGAAAAACTCGAATTAACGGTAACCAAGTTGGAGCAGGATTTTGTTGATAAGAAGATGGAGGACTAAAGTTATTCTAAAAATGACAAATTTTTTATGGGATATAAGAAATAAACTTAATCATGATATACCTGTGAACTTGATGATGATAATTTTCTTCCCATTGCCAATGCTCTATGTTGTTCAATTTCATTTTGTTTGTATCGAATTGCTGTCATTGCCTAAAACGTTAAAAACATGTGAAAAGTGTAAGTCAAGATTTAAAAGATCAAAAGACTATTTTCAAATGCCATCTTCAGATTCTTGAATAATTTTGAAAAACTAAAAAAATTAGATTATGATTTAAGGAATCTGAAGATGATATCTAAAAATTAGCCAATATGAGTTTTAGAAAGTTGATTACCAAAGAAGTTTCTTGTACTGCATGAAACATGGATGGTACATACATTTTATTTTCATGAACAATAACATCCTATAAAAATTTATTGATACAGAAAATTTTTAAAGATTCAGAAGATTTGAAACATGTTGACTAATTTATTGATTAAATAAATCCTGGAGAGGATCATTAAGATAAATCATTTGCTCCTAATGTTCCACATCTCACTTGAAAAACTCAAAGGTGTAGTTTAAGTCTAAGCCTACAGTATCCTTTTAAACAAATTTCAAAGTTTTAAGATTACGGTAGTTAAAAAAAAAACTTTGAAATTTGGTATCAAATTGTGAAAGAAGCCGCCCCAATAGCTCAGTGGTTTGCGCAGTTGGATAGAAGCCGGAAGATCCCGGGTTCGACTCCTCTTGCGGCCACTTGGGTTTGCGATGGCGGGTGCTCGGCGGATCCGAGCTTAAAACGAATTCCATGGATGGCAACCAGGTTAAACGGCAGCCACTTCTAAGAAGTTTATAAGATATTCACGGTTATATCGCTTTAGGGAATCAGCAGGTGTTAGGGCCTGCACATACTAAGTTTTTTTTTTTTTAAAACATTTACCAAACCCCCATAATTATTGAGATTTTGATGATGATGATTATTATTGTGATAATGATGAGAACGATGACCACCACCACCATTTTGATGATAATGATGATGATTTTTAGGATGGCTATTTCGGCCATGATGTTGAGAATGTTGACTATTACTTTTTGATGAAATTTGAAATCCCTCAGGGGACGATGCTGATGCATTTGGATTAAATAATTTTTGGGATGCTTTAAACTGTGAAATCTCTGGTTTAATACCAATTTCAGATTGTTGTTGCCTTGGAAATTCAAATGGATTCTGAAAAATTTGCATAAAGTTTTTTAACTTTGGATATGTTTGATATTACTTGAGTGATAAAGCTTGAATTAACAAAAATTTGTTTTTCATCCTTCAATAATGAATCAGATTTATCATTTTCATGTTTATCAATGAATGAATCAGAGCCAGAAAAGCCTTCAATGAAATTTTCATATGCTGCAATATGAAGGGAAAGGGTGCTGCGGCTTTTTTTATTGGCAGCACTTTCAAAATCATCATTCTTTCCATCTTCTTTCTTTCCTTTTTCCCCATTTGATTGAATATTGTATTTTGATGATGGCATATTCAAAGAAGAAAATGAAGTACTTTTTCTTTGTGAATCATTATTTTTGTGGGAAAAATCTACCGATACTTTTTTTTCAAAGCGGCTGCTGTCCTTTTAAACTTTTTAAAAATATCGAAAACAGAGAAGCAATGTCCTTTTCGCAAAAAATTTGAATGCATCGGGAAAAAAATATGATCAAGTTTTCTGGCGCCTTTTTTAAAAAAACTAAAAAAAGGACAGCAGCCGTTTTTATTCATTTTTATACCGTAATTTGTGGCTTCTTTGTTTTCGAATGTTTTGGAATGCTTTAAAAGTGAATCAGAATCTCCAGATATCAAACATTTATGATTTTGATTTAAATTAAGATTACTGTATTGATCACTGGAGCTGCTATCACGAGCAAACAATTTTTTCTTCGATGAAGAAAAACACGTATCTTTTGTTGTCATCTGGAATTATACAAATTCTTTGATTCAAAAGACTTTGAAGCTTCTAAAAAATTTTAAAAATTATGCTTTGCGAATACGTCATCAGTCCCAAAAAGGGAAGAAAAATGAGCAATCGCAAAAATTTTATGCACCTTACACGGCGGTAAAGATCAAAGGTTGGCAATGACTAAAGAAAAGAGAGAGAGAAATTTTGATGATCCTTGAACAGAATGTTACAAGACGGAATAAAAACGGATTTAAAAAAGAAGTCGATTTCGAACAACTTTTTTTCTTATGAAAATTATTGAAAATCAGGAAAATGCATTCTTTTTCCCTGATTATCAGTATCATTCATAAGAAAATAAGTTGTGTGAAATACTTTAACACAAACTTCGAAAATCCTTTAAAATCAAAACTCAACAAAATTAAACTTTTAAAATACAACTTTTTAAAAAATAAAACGCAACTTTCTCCAGCTCAAACTAAAATTTAAAAAATGCAATAGCATTCATTTCAAAAATGATGAAATACTTTTTTTTGATCACGACGAAAGTTGATCATTTCATTTTTTTCTTTAACACTGCCATGGAGATAGGGCAAGCAATGCATTTGTGTAAAATCAAAATAAAAAAGATTCATCACAAGACTGATGCAATTTTAAAAAATCAAAACATCGCATGTGTGCGATCGCAAAAATTTTGATGTAACATTTTCAGCACCAAAAAAACAACATAAAAAAGTTCCGTTCTTTTTCAACGGCAAAGATGGCAAAAAAATTGTTTTCTCTACGACTCCATTACAGTTCTTGTTCCAAGAACTTCCATTTCATCTCCGAGAAAAATTACATTTTCTCTACACTTCAAAATTCAATCAATTTTTCTTGGGTTCTGGGATTTATTGGAAGGTAAACTACAACCATACAATACAACAATACCAAACAAACAACAAACAAGGGTAAAAGGGTAAAGGGGACAATATAACGGGAGAAAAACAATACAATACAAGGGAAAAAGGAAACATAATTAAGCAAAAAAGAGATAAGATTCAAATAGTATAAGTGGAAAAGCACACGGACATCCCAGACAATTTTCATTTCGTTTTCGCGTCAGGACCAAAATAATTCAAGCAAAAGAGAGAAAAGAACCAAAAAAGAGATTGAAACAGCACACGGACATCCCAGACACTTTTCATTTCATTTTCGTGTTAGGATCAATTGATTCGACACTTGATATTTAACAGTTCTTGAAAATTTCGTTAATAGCAGATACGTTCCTTATTGATTTTGGACTTGCTTGGACATATGATTTCTTGGACGAAGATGATTTCCAACGAGCATCACGATATGATTCAGCTTCTAAACATCCGGCTCGGACTGCTGCTGTTGCTGCGCTTCCAAGGAACGACTGGAGAGTAATATTCTTATCCATACCAGGTTTCTTCGCATTTTCTTTTACATTCTTTAAAGCAGCATCATAAGACCACGGTCTAACTTTACAAGAGAAAGATGGGAACACGTAAATTGATTCAGCACATTTTGTAATCCAGTTTTCAAGAGCATTGACAGGACAAACTCCAGCTTTTGATCGGCTAATAAAAATTCTTTCAGGAGGACCATTCTGATTCTTCTTCGACTTCAGCAGCAAAACTTCAACTTTTTCCAGATCGAATTTCAGATTCGACTTCAGCAAGGATAAGGCTTCACCAGGACGAAAAATCCAGAGAACAGAATAACAGTTAATGTACCCATACGACTTTCCAATCTGTCACCCGACATAGCCAAGGCAAAAAAGGACAGCGATTCTTCAGAAGTTACCTGCTCTTTGTGCTTGACCAGTGGAGCAATTTTCGAAACGAGGATCAACAAAAGAGAAGGAGAACGGAATACACCAGTACGAGCATTCTTCTTTCCATAAAAAGCCAGGGCTGTTGCGATTGTTGCTGTTTTCGATCTCGAATCTCTGCCACAGTAACCAGGTAAAGGGATAACAGTCCTTCATCCGTCATCACCACGTCCAGTGACAGGAAGCTCCTCCAGGACTTAAACTTTGTAAACTCTGCTACACCTTCAAAGTTGCTTCAGATAAGCCAGCTCATAAACATAATTCGAAGCCTTCCGGGGATGAAGTCTTTCCAGGGTTCATCAAGGTCAATTTGATAAGTCTTTGCTCTGAAAAGAAATTTATGTGATTAAAACTTACCAGATATCCAACGCTGAAACATTTTTAGTATTAAAACTTACCTTCTCCTGGGGTCAAGGGACTACGGTAATAAGGGCCGGGAGGGTGGGACAACCTTTTTCTTCCTTCCAATTTCCAGAATGAGGTTTTTCTCTTTGCAAAAACATAAAGTCGAAAAATTTCTTTCATTTTTCGTTTCGAGAAAACTGCAATTTTCTCTACGACTCCATTACAGTTCTTGTTCCAAGAACTTCCATTTCATCTCCGAGAAAAATTACATTTTCTCTACACTTCAAAATTCAATCAATTTTTCTTGGGTTCTGGGATTTATTGGAAGGTAAACTACAACCAGAATAAAAATTAAAAAGGTCCGAAGGACGAGAACTAAACTGAACAGTAACCATAATACCTGGGAGCAAGATCAAGGGAAAACAAGGAACGACCATGGTCTGCTCTAGTCAAAGAAACAAGGAATAACATTGGATTCAGGATCTTTCGCAAATCAGCATTCAAGAGCATGGACCGTACAGTTAATACCAGATATCGAACGGTTTTAAAATCTTCTTTTCTCCGGACTATCTTCATTCCTCTTCAAAATCCATTACCGCAATGTAATTCTTCTCTTGATAGTATTCCAAATTCGATTTCAGCAAAGAAAAAGTATCATTCAGACGAGAAATATTTGTCAGAAGACGAATCAAATGAGCGAGATGACAGCAGTTCTCCAAAAGTAACGAGAGACAATAGCCATTCTTCATGCATAGATTATTCACGTCAATTTCTTTTCCATCAAGATTTAGCAAAGGAACAAGGGGAAGGGCTAAACTATATAAAGCTCTCTTCTTTAACACACTTTCTCATATTCTTTTCATATAAAGCCAAAAACTATCGTAATCTCGAGTCTCTCGCTACCGTAATCAGGTACAGAGGTAACAGTTCATTATCCGTCATCACCACCTTCAGTGACAGGAAGTCCATCCAGGATTTAATGTTGTCGAACTCCGACTCATACATCTTCAGTATTCCTTCGGACGAACCATCTAAAAAACATGATATCCATTCTTCCAAGAATTCAATCTTTCCGGGACTTTTTAGGGCCTGATCGTACAATCATTGTTCTGAAAAGACTTTTATGTGATTAAGACTTACCATATATCCCTTGCTGAAAAATTTTTAGGATTAAAACTTACCCTTGTATGACGCTGGGGTTACGGTAATAAAAAGACGGGAAGTTCAACAAGTACTCAATTCTTTCATAAATATGGTATTCCAAGAACGAGAGAATTTCTCCATTTCCGCCTACAACTCCATGGGCAAAAATAGCAGCTTCGGAGGGAAAGGAAACAACTTTGGATGGGGGACAAAGGTCGTGAAAGTATATCTCTGATATAACTAATTCTTCATTTTCATCAGGGGCATTCATTTATCCAACAATGAGAAAGCAGAAACAATATGGTAGATGTTCTTCGTATACCAGGAAGCTTTAGGGGTCAAGGGGCAACTATAACAATGACAATTGACAGGTGAACTATGGACGATCACGAGGAGTAGGCAGCTGTTTCCTTTATGGAATATAAGCGACTCCAATAATTCATCAAAAGCAATATTTCGAATCCATCAGCTGTTGAGAAAGACGATAATTATCATGAGGCGATGATAAAGGACCAACATTCAACCAAGGAAAACATCAAGGAATAAATTCTTTGCTTTTACAAGTAGATCGGAAAACACGTTCATCGTCATAATCGGCACATAAAGGGCACAGAGTCAGCAAGAAATAATCAGACAGCAATTTTAAAGGACCATCATTAATCAGCGTTATCTTCAAGGTACAGTTCTTTCGTGTTTACAGATACATCGGAAGCACGGTCGTTTACATAATCGGTACATAAAAGGCGTTGAGCCACTCAAAAATTATCAAAACGCAATTTCTCGAATTAACATGACGTTGAGAATGGCCATGGATTTCTTGTATCGACGGTAAAGGCCCAGCATTCAACAAAGGATTATCGAAATACAGTTCTTTTGTCTTGAGGAGTAGATCATAAGCACAAACATTTTCATAATCGGAACGTAAAAGGCGCTGAGCAACCAGAGAGTTATCAATAAACATTCATCAAAGGAAGTATCAAGGAATAGTTCTTTTGCTTTTACCAGTAATCAGAAGCTAGGAAATTTTCATAAGAGGAACGCAAAAGTCGTTGAGCCATTAAAGAATCATCAAGACGCAATTCTTCGAATCAATCAGTTAATGAGAAGGACGATAATTTTCATGAATCGACGATAAAGGCCTAGCAGTCAACAAAGGAATCATTAAGGTACAATTCATTCTCCTTAACAGGTGCATCGGAAAAACGGTCATTTTCACATTCGGTACACCAAGGGCGATGAGTCGTTAACGAATTATCCAAAAACAATTTCTCGAATCGACACCATGTTGAGAGTGACAATGAGTCTCATGCATCGATGATAACGAACCAGCAATCAACAAAGGAATTTTCAGGGTACAGCTCTTCTGCATTTTCACAACCGGCGTGTAAAGGACGTTGGGCAATCAAAGCATTATCACGAGGCAATCTTTCTAATCCCTAAGCTGTTGAGAAGGACACAGATTTTCATGAATCCAGAGTACAAGACCAGCATTCAACGAGGAAAGAATCAAGGTACAATTTGTTGCCTTTTTAGGTAGATTGTAAGCGTGTTTAACTTCATAGTCGGAACGTAAAAAGCATTGAGCCAACAAAAAATTATCCAAAAGCAACTTCTCGGATCGACGGGATGTTGAGATAGAAAATGGGCTTCATGCAACGCTGATAAAGGACCAATATTACACAAGGGAATCATGAAGATATAGTTCTTTAGCCTTAAGAGGTAGATCAGAAGCACTGACATCTTCATAGTCGATACATAAAGGACGTTGAGCTATCACAGAATTATTCCAAAACAATTTCTCAAATAGACACGATGTTGATAGGGACAAAGAGTTTCCTGCATCCATGATAAGGGACCAGCATTCAACACGGGAGTCATCAAGGTCCATTTCTATTCATACCTAAAAATTAAATACGGGCAAGCTCGATGTCTTCCCTAATATTATAGCACAAAGATAAACAATGAAATTCACTTATAAAAGACATACTAAAACCAGCTTGTCCAGAAACTTCATCATCCGACATTCTGCAGCCAAACCAACAATTTTTCACCAATTAAATATATCGACAAAATAGTCGACATCTGATTAATTATAAAGAAGATTAAAAAACAAGAGGAAAAACAAGACACAACCTTTTTCTTCCTTCCAATTTCCAGAATGAGGTTTTTTTCTCTTTGCAAAAACATAAAGTCGAAAAATTTCTTTCATTTTTCGTTTCGAGAAAACTGCAATGTTGTTTTATTTAAAAATTTTTAAAAAGCAATAAGTTTAATAAAAAATGAGATCGAAAAAAGATTTTTAAAAGATGAAGAAATCTTTGATCGCATTTTTCTTTACACAATTTAACTGCTTTCAGTTATTAAAAATTAAAGTTACAGTATTTTTTTCTTTTGTTCATAAACACTGCAAAAAACAGTGCTTGCGGTTGTGCATCTAACAATTAAAATTTCCAAACAGATTGTAATCCAAAATTAAAATCAACAATTGTCAAATTAATAAAAAAATCATGTTTGTATTAATAACTTTGATAAATTTGAATACAGTAATTTATTATTAGCACAATATTGCAAATAACTTTTTTTAATAAAGTATAAAAGTATTCCAATGGTGATTTGAACTGGTTTTTACAAAGCATTTATCAAGATGAATCATTTTGAAACTGTTTTTTAAAATGAGTAATTGCTTTTTTGGGGTTTTTGATATTCGATTTCATTGTTGAACATTGAAAAACAAAAACTGAACCTCCTTCTCTATTTTCAATGCATTATTCTCAACACGAAAAAAAATCTCTGTTGAAAAACAAAAATAAAAAGTGCTTCGTTGGAGAATCTTTTTTCTTCTTTTTTACTAAAAAACTATACTAATTTATTTGTATTTATTTATATCAAATTAATATTTTATTTAATTTAATTCTTCTAAAAGAACTTACATCAACAACTCAAATGAAATCTTACAATTAGAAATATATATGTAATATATACAACTACTAACCAAAAACTCAAAGCCAAAGAAAGCCATCATCAACTGATTTTATTATAAAAGAAAATGTTTGGATTAAATTGTTCTGTAAGTTTTTTTTATCTTTTCTTTCTTCTTTGTGTTAAGTGACTAAAAATCTTTGGGAATTTTGATTCATATTTATATATATGTTTTTATTGCCCCTCTTTGTTATTACTCACCCCACCTTTATTTGGCCCTTATCAGTGCTTAACATAAAGATGGTCGTAAATTCCATATATTTCTCTTTCTCATGCTTAAACACGTCTTCTGCATTGTATTATTTATTGATTCCTCAATATAAAATTTTTCACATGCATTGAAAAAAAATTTATTGAATGTCTTAGTCATCATCTTCCTAGCTTTCATTTTTTGTTGTTGTCAAAAATTATAACAGTGTTTGACACATATATTTTTGTGTGTGAATAATGGAACCTCCACGTCCCCAACTTGTCTCTAAACCTCAACAATTATTTCGATCTGTTTTTCCATCAAATATTGGACAAAATTTTGCTGGTATTAGAGGTTTATATAATGAAGATTTAAGTAATTTACCAGAAGATTTAAATGGAATTGATGATGGAGCTTCAACAGTTCGAACCACATCCTCGTGGTTAAGTGAGCCTCGAACTTCTGCGTTTATATTAGATTCTCTTGATTTACAGGTAAGAGAAGGAATCAAATGATGATTTTAAGGATGCATAGAAATACTTTTTTTTACTCTGATTCATTTTTGTTGACTCTAAATTCTTATTGAAAATGGGAAAGATAATCCTTTTCTTCTTCTTCTGCTGTACCCTTTTTCATCTTTGATAGGTTTCGTTTACTTGATGATAAAGTCTTTTAAAGAGAAATATATATTTGTTTATTAAACTTGTCTACAAATGATTCATCAATCTTTTTTTGAACACTGAAACTTAATCTTTGAGGCATATTTAAAAAGGTTCTACCATATGATTTCCTTTTCATGCTGTCTATACATGTCTATTCTTTAAAAGTGATCATATTTAACTTATTAACCTCATTTTTCTTTTCTTTCCCTTTTTCAATGATAAATCGAGTGTAACTATTTTACTAAGAAAAAAAGCGTAAGATGAGAAACAACCGTTTTGTCAGAAGTAAAAGTGTGTATGTCCGAAAAGAAATTCCTTTTCTTCGACAAAAATATGCGTACTATTTTTTTCTGATTTTTCTAACGTTTTTAACGTACCCCCAACAAAATCAATGTACACATTTTTGCGCACTTAATCGAGTGAGCGCTTACCACCAATCTCCGTTATATCTATCTTCTTCTTTCTGTCTCCTCTGTTTTTCAACTTTTTTGCTACCACATAAAAAATTCTTTGTGCTTTTTAAACATTTTTTTGTATAGAATTGAAAAAAAGAAGCACGAGGAAGATGCTTCTTCTTTCTTGTACAAGTTAACACTCATTACTCTTCTTCTTTTTTGGGATTCTTTTTTTGAAAAAAACGTATATCTTTGCTATAGCATTTTTTTCAACGTTGATTCATACCTTTGTTTTTGTTAAACCGGAAACTATTTCTGCTCTTTGTAGTACTTTTTATGACTGTCCAAAAAAATCTTTGTTCGACATTTTTTTGTTTGAACACTGTTCCATTTATGCATCGATTGAAATGTTTGTTTTTTACCTTTCACTTCTCTTTTGCATTTTTTTCTTTCGCAGATGAATATCGTTTGATTCACTGCCTTTTATAGTACCAAAAAAATTTAATAGTATTAAAATGATCTTTGAAAATAGCAAAACTCTAGGTCTATATCATTGTTAAGCTGATTTTTTTAAAAATTCATCCTCTCCTTTTTCCCAATGATACCTTAAAATAAACAAATGCTTAAATTTTCAAAGGTTTGTTTTTACTGTATTTTTCTAAAAAATAAATCTTTTGAAATCTATAACTCTTACAGTAATCATTTCACAACCGTATCTTTTTTCAGAAACTGGATCCCGAAGCAATTTTTACAAAACAAGAACGGATTGGCCGTGGAAGCTTTGGTGAAGTCTTCAAGGGAATTGATAATCGAAATGGCGAGGTTTGTTTTTTTAATAAGCATTCTTCTAATTTTTTAAATACCGTATTTTTTAGGTTGTTGCAATTAAAATAATTGATCTCGAACAAGCTGAAGATGAAATTGAAGATATCCAACAAGAAATTATGGTGTTATCACAATGTGAATCTATTTATGTAACAAAATATTATGGTTCTTACCTCAAGGTATATTATCTTATTTAATTAAATATTAATAATTGAAGGAACTTTTAAGGGCTCAAAATTATGGATTATTATGGAATATTTGGGAGGTGGTTCAGCATTGGATTTAACAAAAGCTGGAAAACTTGATGAAATGCATATTGCTGTTATTATTCGAGAAATTTTAAAAGGTCTTGAATATTTACATGGAGAAAGAAAAATTCATCGGGATATAAAAGCTGCAAATGTATTGTTAAGTGAACAAGGTGATGTAAAAGTGGCTGATTTTGGAGTTGCTGGACAGCTAACTGAAACTGTTAAAAAACGTAAGTGCCTTTATTTGAAATAAATTTTTTCAAAATTTTCAATCCTGTAACACTTCTAATGTCATTCACTTTTAATACAGTAACACCTTCTAATGCAATTCATTTTTAGGCATGACCTTTGTCGGCACCCCTTTTTGGATGTCTCCCGAAGTTATTCGTCAGGCTTCATATGATTTTAAAGCAGATATTTGGAGTCTTGGAATTACAGCAATTGAATTAGCAAATGGTGAACCTCCACATTCTGATTTACATCCAATGCGTGTTCTATTTTTAATACCAAAAAATCCTCCACCTCAACTTACGGGTAATCAATGGAGTCGAACATTCAAAGAATTTGTTGAATTATGTTTGAATAAAGAACCTGATAATGTAAGATTTATTGTTTTATTCACTTTTTCACTGTTTGAATTTAATTATATTTTTAGCGTCCAACTGCAAAAGAATTGTTAAAGCATCAGTTTATTCGAAAAGCTAAAAAGAATTCAATTTTATGTGAATTGATTGAACGAGCTGTTGAATATAAAGCAAGAGCCGGCCCAAGTTCAGATTCAGATCAAGATGATGATGCTGAATCTCAATCAAGTGGTGATGGATGGGAATATCCAACAATTCGAGCTCCAACCAGTGAAAGTACAATTAAGCATATGCCTTCGAATAATGGTGACAATGATAATGATGAATTTGCAGATACAATTCGGTTTGTTTTTATCACTTTGTGAATGTCGATGTTACCGTATACTTTTTTTGTAGAGCTCCACGAAGTAATGGCCGACCTGCTTTAACACAAAATATTCAAGAAGATATTTCACCAAATGGAACAATTCGTGGACCATCATCGAATAATCCAAACGGTCACAATTTAAGTCCAACTGTGGTTGCTATTTCACAACAGCTTAGACAATCATCACTTCGGTTTGTTTTCTTTAAAGTTGATTTGGTTCTTTAAATTACTGTAGTATTTTAGATCAAATGGAAGTAATGGATCATATGAAGAACGGCAAATGCCATCAACGCATTCCCCTCAACGGGCACAATCTTATCATTCACATTCAACAACAACAGCTTCGGCAGCACAAAATGCACCAACATCAATTTCAGTTGGATCACCACCTCGTTCCCCACCTACCGTAATTCATCATCGTTCATCAAGTTCAACTTCAAAGCCATCTGCATCAATGCCGCCGAATACTCCTGCAACTCGATCACCAAATATGAATGATTTTCGTTCTGCATCTTCCCATGTTGCCAGTTATCAACAGCAGCAACAACCCAAAGAACCCCAACAACAACGACAACATTATATTCGACATCAATCTCGTGGAAGTGCCGATTCAGGAGGAAATGGAGCTGCAGCAAGAAAGGCAAATGGTTATCCACAAGTTCCATCACATGGTTCATCAACGACAAGTATTGAAATTCTCAATAATACAACAACAACTTCTTCACCATCATCAGCATCTGCTCCACGTGATCGTCGACAAGCTCCATCCCGGCCACCTACAGGTTCTTTGGAATGTGCAGTCTTACCTGCCTTGGATAAACTCTCTCGAACCCGACATGGTGGTGCTACAGATCTTCAAGCTTTAGCAACTGCTTTCCGTCGAGCTGAACAAATGAGTCCTGGATTATGTGATCATTTAATTACTGAATTAATTACCACATTAGCATATCCACAAGTTTCAAATTCTGAATTAAGAACTTCCATTGATCGTCTTACAACTTCAAGGTAATTTTTTTATATATAATACTGTAGTCGTTTAATAAGTATAATTTTAGACATGGTTTACGCTCAAATGGTCATCATTCAGAAGGTTCTCAATAAATTTAAAAAAAGCCATATTTATTCACTTTTTTTTCACTTCAGCAACATGAGTACTCTGCCTTTTTATTTTTTAAAACTTTTTATATCATTTTTGTATGTTTTTTTGATTGATTTACTTTGCAAATTTGAAACAGATTGAATAAAAAAATTTAACACACAAATCATTTGTCAAAAGGATACTGTAAATTTTGCAAAAAGTTAAACAGGTAGTTAATTCCTGACACGAAACAAAAATGCTTTTTTTTGTAAAAAAATTTGTTGTTTGGAAAAATCAGGATAACTTTCTTGTGTTTTTTTATAAGCATTGGTTTTTTTCGACTGTCATCAACAAGCTTTATCAAGTTCTTCTTCTTTGTCTTGCAGTCCGGGCCATTGGTCCAGCAATTGTGCATAGCACATATATATCTTGGCCAACATGTTGAGAACGACCATAATTACGTCCATATAGCTTATATATGTATGTGTGTGTGCAATGCGGTTGTTGTTTACGTTTTTTTATGTCCTCGACTTAGTTGTTGTTCTATTTTTTTTTGCACACAAACTAAACTAACTAAAAGAAAATAAATAGATAGGGTAAGCTCCT
Organism: Panagrolaimus sp. LJ2414; assembly: GCA_024447195.1. Lineage (NCBI taxonomy): Eukaryota > Metazoa > Nematoda > Chromadorea > Rhabditida > Panagrolaimidae > Panagrolaimus > Panagrolaimus sp. LJ2414. Next base: position 1,818,880 of record JAMRXY010000004.1, on the reverse strand, counting down.
CCAACCATTTGACACAACAACGAAACTTCGACTTCTCCTTCTTTTTTCTACTGCATTTTTGCATTTATTCTTTTATTTTCCGTGTTTATTGTATTGATTGATTATCATTGTTGCAACAACTATCATAAAAAAGTTTTTTTTAGTTTTATCAATTAAATTATCATCTTTCATAAACGGTGTACGCAAAAATGGCTGAAAAGAATCCTGATTTAAATCAACAAATGGATCCTGAAATTCAACTTAGACAAGCTTCTCAAGATTATGAAAAAGGTTTGTTTATTGAAGTGATATGATTCTAAAGTTTACAAACGAAATTTTTAGGTGTTCCTGTTCTTCGTCGTGGAATTCGTGCTGTTTTCATTGGTCCTGAACGTTCTGGAAAAGCTGAACAAGTATGTTGCTTTTAGCATTATGTATTTGATTATGAAACATAAATGTGTTTGTATTTTGTTAACCTACTTATTTCAGGGCGCTAAATTAGCAAAAAAGTATTGTGTTTGCTACCTCAATACTAAACAATTATTGAAGGAAGAAGCTAAAAATGGTGAACCTGATGCATCAACTGTTCTTAAAGTTTTGGAAAAGAATCTTGATTCTGCTGCTTGCAAAACTGGTTTTATCATTGATGGATTCCCTCGTAATATTAGTGAAGCTCAAAAGGTCAGAGTTTTTTTAAAACATTGAAGAAAAAGCAAATGTTTACCACCTTTTTACTCTCTTTTTGTTGTCTTGTTTATCTGCCACTTGTTTGTTGCTAAAAACTTTCACATGGCTTTACCTAAAAATTTGTTTGATGGTTTAAAGGATTAAAAAACATTGAACTTTGCTTTCTCTTGCTTTTGAATGCTTTTTCAATTTGTTAATGTTGCTTTTACATTTCAGTTTGATGAATTCTTGGCTAAACGTAAAACTGTTCTTGATACTGTTGTTGAATTTGGTGCTCCTGATAGATGGTTATTTACTGGTCTTCTCAATTCAAAAAATCAAGTTGGCAAATATTATTCAAAGAAAGATTCCTACACCAAAGTTGATTCAACCAAGCCATTTTCTCAAGTCGGCTCCAAAATTGATGAATTATTTGCAAAGTAAGTTTTTTTGAACTTTTCATTAACTTTTTCTTATATTTCTTCTTTTTTTTTAGGTATGTCACAAATGATAAAAAAGGCCTCTACTACAATAATGCCTAGATTCTCTTCAAACGTATATTTTCTTCGATTTAGTTGATTTAATTAATACACTTTTTTATTGTGTAAGGAAAAGATGTAGACCTTTTTCTTTATTTTTCTTTGATACGGTAAAGTGTAAATATTATTATTATTTCGGTTTTGCGTTTTTTCACATGACTTTTCTTGCTGGTAGTATGAATGAAACTTTTTATATAGACTTTTGCAAACTTTACTCAGAACAAAGAACTTCATTATTTGTTGTTTTTTCAATCCAGTCACAAAATTTTGAAACGTCCGTATATTTTCCTGCAACTTTTTTGTTATTGGGGGTTTTCAAACATTGTTATAACTTGCCATGATCGATAACTCTTTTCACATCACCTGTTGCTGTCAAACTTCCTCCAGAAGTCAATCCAACTTGAAACCATTGCATTGAATCTTTGTCCAAAATCATTAAAGGACCTCCACTATCGCCTCCCAATGTACCACTTTGTTCACCACCAGCACAAATTTCAGTTTCTTCCTGAATATCAGATGGTACTAAAAACGTTTAATTGTTTCAGAATACAGAGTTGTTGAAATTACTTACTTTCATCTGGATCGGTACAATTGCACGTGCAAAGCATGCTATCGATTACTGTAAGTGTAACTGCATATAATTCATCGGGGACGTTAGCGATAATACTATGGGTTTGATTTATTACTGTAACAGTTTTCTTAATGTTGTCATAAAATATTAAAATGATACATACCATCAGCACCTGGAGGTAAGGTAACTTTTAATTGATGAAAAACGTATCCAAATCCAGCTATAACAGCTTTATCACCAATTTTTGGTCTAAAACTTCGACTCAAACAAATACTGCTTACATTTTCATTAAATTCAATTGGGGTATTTAACTGTAATTAAGTTTATCATTAATATGATTTATAATTTTAACAGTAATATTAACTTTTATTAAAGCAATATCCTTTCCGAAATAATCTTCTCCATCTGTTTGAAAAATTGTTGTTGAAGTTTGTGAAACTTGTTCTGGTCGATTTGTGCTACCGTAATACACTGATACAATTCCATTCGCGGAAATTGTACAATGTTTTGCAGTTAAAATCCAATTTGCAGAAATTATTGAACCCGTACAACCCATGTCAAGAAAAACTGCCCATGGAAATGCTCCAGATGGCATTGCAGTGCCTCCAATAATCTAAAAGTAAATAATTTATGAATGAATTTTAAAATTTATTTGAGATCTGAGAAAAAAAATCATACCCTATTAGTGCCATATGGTACCTTGAATTGAAGTTCCTTGCTGGGATTATCAAATACACTTCCAAATAAGCTTGTCGCAGATCCGATGCCACAAACTTGAGCTTCAACGCCAAGAATCCAAGTTATAAAATAGAAAAGAGCCAGCTTCATAATTTTAAAATTTGTTAAAAATGATGTATTGCAAAGGGCTGTTTTAAAACTGTAATATTTAATTTATTTAAAATGTTAAATAAAACTTTTAAAAGCGTCTAAAATTTTTAACAAAAAATATGATTTTAATTTTGATGTTGGCTGTTAAAAGCTTTTATTAAATTTTTTAATTAAATGTGGGAGAAATATAAAAATGCTTTATTTTGTTGAATATTACATCATTATTATTTTTTCATACTGTAACTAAATTAATACCAATCAACAATTTTTCGATTAAAAACTAAAACCCCATCTGGAGCATTGGAATCTGTAGCCAAATAAGCAGGAGTATCGGCACCTTCTTGAATTGTTAATTCTCCTTTGAATAATGTCATCGTTGTATTCACATACCCAGGACAACACTAAAATTATAAATTTTGTTTTTAAAAAAAATTACTGTTAAAAAAAACTTACAGCAAAAAACATGATTCCTTTATCTTTAAAAATTTTACTGTGTAAAACGGTTAAAGCAATTTCAGCAGCTTTTGAAACTCGATAAGGAGATTCATGAAATCCATTTTTTGTGCAAGTATTTTCTTTAACACATCTAAAATTACTCGACATTTTATAACTTGGATACTGTAATCTTAACAGACCCCATATAAAAATCAATAACTTCTTCAATTTCTTCATGACTGGAGGCATTTTTAAGTTTTTGAGCATATTTAGGATTGTAAGTTTGAACTTTTCCAAGTTGACTGCAAATATTTACAACTTTTCCTCCAACTTTTGTCAGCGGCAACAAATTTAAAGTTATCTGTTTTGTGCCAAAATAATTTACATTCATTGAAAGCCATCCTTTTTCAACTTTTTCTTCCAAAGTTTTTATATTTTCTAAATAAAACCCAACACCGGCATTATTGATCAAAACATCAATTGTGCCATGGCATTCTTTGAGGAATGCCGTAAATGCTTGGCATGATTCAGCTGAAGTTACATCCAGCTGTTGCCATCGAAGTTCAGATTTTCTGGAATCTCCAAGACTTTTTGTTAATGATTCAACAGCTGCTTTGCCATCTGATTCTTCCAAAGCTGTGATATAAATTATTCCATTTTCAATGTTTGAAGCAAGGTTTTCAACAATACCGTAACCAAGCCCTGTAAAAATTACAATTTTATTTTATTCAAATTTTTTCACGTTTACCTCGATTGGCGCCAGTTACAACAAAAACTTTATTGGATTTTGGAGTTTCAGATTCAACAAAAATTTGTGGCATTTTTCAAAATAAATTTGCATATGACGGTTACAGTATGACAATGAATAGATGTGTGAATTACCTGAAATAGTTTCTTTTAATCGAATCTGAATTTGTCTCATCAAACAAGATACAAAGTACGAAAAAGAAGGGAAAAAGTAAGTTATGGTATTCAACACAATCCCAGAAGAAACTATTTATAGGAATTTTTCAAAGTCAAAAAATGCAGCATCCAAAGGTTGCAAATTTTTGTTTTTATCTTTGATGCTGATTAAAGGATTAAAATGGAATTGCAACAGATAAGACATCACTTTTTGATCAACCTTCAGATGCAAGAATTTAAATTAGATGATTCAGAATGATCAAAATCATGTGATAAAACAAAACAAATTTAACAGGGTAAAAGTATGAAAATGATCTTTTTCAAAAAAGCTTTTCGTCATCTTTGTAACAAAGACTTTGTTTCTCCTTAATTTTTTCATCCATAAAATTTTCTACAACAATGCTTTTTATGACCCTGTTGCAGCAAACTATCATTGATATTTTGATAAGGAAAAAGTTGTCTTTTTAATTTTTTTATTCAATAAATTTTTTGCATCATCTAAATCAATGAATAAAACTAGCTTGCTTCAAAGTGATTAACGTTGATCAGAGATCTTTTATTATTAGAAGAATTTTGCAAAGTCGAATTTTGAAAGATTTCTATTTGTAGTCAAAATTCTTCCTCAATTAATTGCATCAAAGAACCAAATTTTTTTTAGCAGAAACCTTTTAAATTTGATTTAAACATGCCAAATCAGATTATTGTCGTCACAGGGGCAAATAAAGGTTAGGTTTTTTTTTCAGAAAAGAAAGCCATTCGTGTTTATAGGAATTGGTTACGGTATTGTTGAAAAACTTGCATCAACAGTTGACGGAGCTGTTATTTATTTAACAGGTAATTTAATATTTAAAATCAAAAAATCAAATTCCTTAATTCATTGATTGAATAGGCTTTATCAGGAAAAATAAAGAGGATGTGCTTGTCTCGTACGGATTCCACATGAGATCATTCTTTGATAACCTTGATCATCAATCAATTAATTATTTAATATTTATACTGTAACTATTACCAATTAATTGAATGATTATTTTAGCCCGAAATGAAACAAGAGGGAAAGAAGCCATTGAAAAGCTAAAACAAAGTTTGGCAAATAGTGCAAAATCCGAGATAAAATTTCATCAGCTTGATGTTGAAGATGATTTATCGTGCCAAAACTTCGCTTCATATCTTTCAAAAGCTCATGGAACAATTGATATTTTAATAAACAATGCGGGAATTGCTTTACCAAATGCATCCCCAGAAGAACAAGCAAAAGCTTCAATTGGCATAAATTATTACGGCACAAAAAGAATTACCTCAAATTTGAAGCCACTTTTACATTCTGGATCAAAAGTAATAAATATTTGTAGTCAAAAAGGTATTATGAAAGGGATATATGCCCAGAGGCATATTGACAAATTGAAAAATGCTTCGGATGAAAAAGAAATTGATGAATTTGTTCAAGAATATATACGGTAAGATTTTTAAAACATATTGACCGAATTTGCATACCGTATGCAAATTCGGTAATTTTAACGCCTTTTGAAGCAGCACATATGTTTTGTTATCGACAGTGGCCATTTATAACTTTTCGAAAAAATTTACTACAGTAATCTTTATTCTTTGTTTCAAATTAATTTTATTTAAACCATACGAAATAACACAGAAAAGTTTACAAATAAAAAAGTGAATAGTTTTTTGATTTATTGAGAGACTTCAGAATGTGGAGGATCTGATCGTACACCATGTTGATTTGAATATTCCCATCCACTTGTTAGACATTCAGCATCCTCGTCATGATGAGTAATAGTAGTTTGACCAGCTTTTGCTTTGAATTCAACAGCTTGTTCAATCAATTCACATAAAATTGAATTGCTTCCAGCGTTTTGAATAAATTGATGTTCCAATAATTCTTTTGCAGTTGGACGCTAAAAATTTATTATTTAAATCATACATTCTAATATTTTAACGAAGCTTACATTATCAGGTTCTTTATTTAAACATAATTCAACAAATTCTTTGAATGTTCGACTCCATTGATTACCCGTAAGTTGAGGTGGAGGATTTTTTGGTATCAAAAATAGAACACGCATAGGATGTAAATCAGAATGTGGAGGTTCACCATTTGCTAATTCAATTGCTGTAATTCCAAGACTCCAAATATCCGCTTTAAAATCATATGAAGCATGTTGGATAACTTCTGGAGACATCCAAAATGGAGTACCGACAAAGGTCATACCTAAAAATGAATTTAGTAAATCCAATAAATCTAGTGATAATGGATTGATCTTATATTTAGCCTTATCGAATCTCAAAAAAGAAACCTACATTTATGAACAGTTTCAGTTAGCTGTCCAGCAACTCCAAAATCAGCAACTTTAACATCACCTTGTTCACTCAACAATACATTTGCAGCTTTTATGTCCCGATGAATTTTTCTTTCTCCATGTAAATATTCAAGACCTTTTAAAATTTCTCGAATAATAACAGCAATATGCATTTCATCAAGTTTTCCAGCTTTCGTTAAATCCAATGCAGAACCACCTCCCAAATATTCCATAATAATCCATAACTTTGAGCCCTTAAATGTTCACAATGTTTAGACATTATAAGGAATACTGTAAATATACCTTGAGGTAAGAACCATAATATTTAGTTACATAGGCGGATTCACATTGTGATAAAACCATAATTTCTTGTTGGATATCTTCAATTTCATCTTTAGCTTGTTCGAGATCAATAATTTTTATTGCAACAAGCTAATATACAGTAATTAATAATACGAATTAGTATTAATCTAAAAACAAACCACGCCATTTCGATTATCAATTCCCTTGAAGACTTTACCGAAGCTTCCATGACCAATTCGTTCTTGTTTAGTAAAAATTGCTTCAGGATCCAGCTGCTAAAAAAGGATACTGTAATGTTGTAAAAATGCAACCCTAAAACCCTTATAGATAATACAAACCTTTTGATCATCGTCTTTTTCATCTTCCTTCTTTTTGTCAATGTTTTCTTTAACATTTTGCTTATCTTTTTCACCAGCAGCAGCAACAGCAGCATCTTCTTTCTTGAAATCAACATATAGCCTCTTGGTTCCAGTTGGTTCACCTTTATGATCTTGCCAAAATTGCCGAGCTGTTCTTTCTTCATCTCCAATTTTTATGTAATAAACTTCAACAAAATGTTTGCCATTTTTAAGAATAGTTTTGTCATCATTAATGAAATTGAATGTCACCTAAAACATATTTTAGAAGCGATCCCTTTAGTGCATAATTTGTTATCTACTCCATCATAATGTATAAAGTAGTATCATCTCTCTAATATCTCATATACACACAACAAAATATAAAACTTACATTAACAAAAGTTGAATCACCATTTTGAAGGATGTCAAGTGGAGGACGAATTCGAAAGAGTTCATTGTTGGTGCATTTAACTTTGAAACAGCATCGATCTTTGCTTTTGTTGGTTAATTTGAGTTTTGTATGTACGGGTTCTTTCCCAAAATTCTTTGATGTAATTGTAAATCGTTCATTTGGATCCAAAGTTAATGCAAAATCATCCATGCTTTATCCGTATTTTTTGTTGCTGAAAAAAGTCGAGAACGATAAAAAATTAGATAAGTTAATGACAAAAAGCTCGACTGATTAAAAAAGATGATGTGAATGCATGCAAAAGTCATCAAAGAAAAGATATGAAAAGGATTATTGTTTTATGCAAATTATTATTAATCATTTTGCATTGAAAAGAAAAGTAAAAAAAGCCTATAATTACAGTATTCTCTTCAGGGCCGCAAAAGATAACACCCGAAAAGAACATGGTTTCCCAGAAAGTGGATATGCCGTTTCAAAAACTGCTACAATTGCTTTAACATTCTTACATCATTGCCAATACAGTAATCGTGGAATTAAATTTTATGCTGTAAGATTTTTTATATACCGTAATTAGATCTAACAGTAATTTCTAATTTTTTAGTGTTGCCCCGGATATGTAAATACAGATATGACAAATAATCAACAATTTTTATCAATTGAAGAAGGCATTGATACTCCTGTTTATCTTGCTACAGAATCAGGTGCCCCTTCTGGTACATTTATGTATCTTCGAAAAAATATTGATTGGTATTAATTAAAAAAATATATTAACAAAAAATATGTTATTGGGTTCTTTAATGGAATAAATGTGTTTTGCTTTAAAAAAATTTAAAAACAATCAAACTTGTATGATATTTTGGATGTAAGTACTGTAGTTTTATAAGTCCTTTTTGCTTCCCCAAAAATACATTTTTTGTGTCCAAGAAAACATTCGAAGGTTTAAATTCATACTGTAGTTCTCAAAATCAAAAATATTAGGGAAACTGGAAGCTATTACAGATTGAAATGCATGGCACAAAACATAATAAACTGAAGAAAACCTTTATCAAAATCATTAACAAATAAAGCCAATACAAAAAAATAAAAACAATAAAACAAATAGTTGAAAAATAAAACACACATAAAAGTTAAAAATTACAAACATTCTTTCATTTAAATATTACCAAAAATTTCATTTCTTTTCAATATTAACATTCTATTGAACCATATCATTAAAATTTTTTGCAGCAGCTTCTTCGGTTTCTGCATCTCCATTTGACATATATGCTTTCATGAATTCTGGCATTTTCCCTTGAACATTCTGAAACAAATAATTGTACATTATTTTTAACTAAAAAAATCTCCAAACTTACAGCTGCAATTTGTTTAAGGGTAGCATGTGGATAATCATCAGTGTTCTTTATATCCACAAAAGTAATCGCAGCTCCGCGATTTCCATTTCTTCCGGTTCTTCCGCATCGATGAACCCAATTATTATATTCCAAGGGGACATCATAATTAATCACATATTCAACATTATCAATATCCGTTCCACGAGTTAACAAATTCGTGGCAATTAAAATTCGGCATTTTCCATCAATAAATTCTTGCAAAAACTTTTCATTTTCATTTTTACCACGTTTTCCATGAACTGGAACAGCTGGAATTCCATAACAAAATAATCGATGTGCCATTAAATCAGCAACAATATTTCTTTTGACGAAAACGATAACTTTTTTCGTGTTATTCGGTGCATCGAAAAGCTTGTATTGAACAAAATGAACAAAAGCATCAAAAGGATTTCGAAGTTCATGCTTTCCATATACACCATTAATTACTTTTCCTTGAGCAGCTCCAGTAATCCGCGACCAAGATCTTGTGTCAATTTGCCAAAACAAAGTTCTAACAGATGGAGGAACTTTATTAATTTTTCCTCCACAAAATCCAAAATAATTCGTTTCATCAAATAAAGAGAAAACAGATGGAGCAAAAGTTGCCGAATACATAAGTGTTGAAAATTTCTAAAAATGAAAAGAAAATATATATATATATACGATCCAAAGAACTTCAGCCGGAGGAAACACTTGGAGCAAGTGGCATTTGGAAATTAGCAAGGCCTGTGATCTTTTCCCGCCAGCAGAAAAAAAGATCAAAGACTTCCCTCAGAAATACGTGTATGCCCCTCCAAACAGTGTTCCAATATTTTCGAAACATCGCCGCCGCCACCGGCAAAAATTGAGTTATCGCCGCCGCCAGCGGCAACCCTTTGATCTTCGGCAAATCCCTTTGAACTTTTCAATTTATCGCAGTTGCCAAGCTGCCGGCGGTGGCGGCGAGTAAACACTGCCTCCAAAATAAAACCCAACTGATGCCCTTGCCCGATTCCCTCTCCTGAGTCGAAACAACACTCCAACAAAGTAAACATACCTTGGGGCATTCATCTTTTAACTTTTCAAGAATTTGCAAAAAATCTTTTGATGATGCCATTTGGTCACATTCATCAACAACCAAATATTGCACATCAATCATATCAATCTTTATTCCTTTGTTTCCTTCTTCTTCGGACAAATCCAAATGATTCCGGAATCTTCCAATAGAGCAAATTCCAATATCAAAGTTACTGTCTCGAAGATATCTTGTAGAACCAGAAATAAGCTTTACCTTGATTCCAGTACCAATGGTAAGCTTCAAAGCAGTTTGAAAAATATTCGTCACAAGTGGAATTGAATGTCCAAAAATCAAGACCATTGGTTTTCTTGATTTCGAAGGATTTCCTTTAATCCGATCCAAGCATTTTTGAATCATTGGAGCCAAGTATGCAATCGTTTTTCCAGATCCCGTGGAACTGATACAAACGAAATCAGGAAGGTTTGCAAGTCTAGTAGGCGGTGGGTTAAAATATGTAACCATCAATGTTGCGATTTGTGAAGGTCGCATTGAAGTTACACCAATTTTTGAAAGATTTTCAACAAGACGAGGATCAAAAACGCAAAATCCAGATTTTGGAATTTGTGATCCTTGAGTAAAATCTTTAAATGCGACATCTTCACCATCTTGATCTGCATAGAGAGAACACAAATTGTCACAAAAAGCAAAACGTATTTCATCAGAATTGAAGTCAAATTGATGACCTTCAGAGACACCAGTGAATTTTACACCAATTCTTTGGCTTCGAGAAGTTTCTTTTTTTGGTGGTGATTCTAAAATAAAATGTGAATAAAAAAGGAAGTAAAAATATATAAACAGTTTAAACTAACCTTTAATATTGTTAGCCATAATAATCAATGATAATAAAAAATATAAATAAAAATAAAAATATATCTAACAACTGCTCGATGAAAAAGTTAGTTTGTAAAAAATAAAAGTAAAATTTTTGGGTAAACAAAGCGACAAATTTTTAAATTGGCGCGCGAGAGAACTTGTTCAGTGTCGTTTCGCCAAAAAAGCTGAACAATTTGATTTTGTTAAGAAATTTTGCAAAATGTATGATTTTTAGTTTTTTTTAAAGATTGTTTCTTACATTATTTTTTTAAGATTTTTATTATTTTTAAAATTTTATCAGTTTTGGCATAAAGCTTAAATTTAAGAACATTAATAAAATTTCTTTATTCCCATCGAGTCCCAAACGTTCCAAAACTTTTTCTCTTTACAACATTATTATTACTGTTATTACTTATATAACTAATATTATCTGTATTAATAATTTCTTCTACGACTTCGATCTCTTCTTTTTCTTCTTCATAAAATGGCATTGTATTTAATAAAATTTGTGTCACAATTACTCCTTTTTCTAAAATCATTGATTTAATTATAAATTAATTAAATGACAAAAATTACCATTTAAATTTGTTAAAAATTTAGGTAGCCTGTTTGGATAAATAAAAATACAATAAATAATAAATCCAGCAATTAATAAACCGATACCGTATATTCCAACTTGGTATTCCTGAAATGATTATAACTGTACTTATTACTGTAACAGATAAACGTACATCTTTAACTGGGATGACCAAAAGTGAAAGATATATCATATTGAAATATGCAGTATATTTGACAGGGAAAACTAACATTATTTCCGTCATATTTTATTTAGCATTTGGACGCTGAGAAAATGTGTTCTTTTTGTTTTAAAACGCACTCTAGTTGAAATTCTGGGGGGGGGGGGGGGGGGGATTGGCACAGCTAAAAATAGATCTTTCTGAAACTTTACCCCCGTTTTCGACTATGCTTAACAACCAAAGTGTTTTTGGTTGAAAATGCACACTAAAGTTAATTTTTGTTTGATTTTGTTTTCTGCCCTAAGCTTGCTATGACACAAAATTAGTCACATATATAGATGAGAAGAATCTATCAGTTACCATGTGATATTTTTCCATGTCTATGGAATATTGAAATTTCTACCATTACCAATTTGTTTTTCACTTGGATTGTTTGTAGTTTAAAAAAAATGTACCAAACTTTGGCGGCAGATTATATTTTAAATAGCGCAAGCGATCAAGATTATTTTAATCATCTTGCATCTCAGAGAAATAATATGTTTTAAAAAATCTTTCATATTTATTTAACCTTGACCGTATTTTTTAACTGTTATCTTTTCTCCTTTATAATTTCCAAAATGATTCGAATATATGTTCCTTGATTCAATCGCATTATTAATTTTTTTTTCAATTTTTCAATGTTAATTCTTTTTTTCTTTTTCCTCTTTTTTTGTCTTAGTAATTGCCACCCAAATGACCCTATATGTACTCTTCCTTTAGCTTCACCTTCAGGTAAGTCAAAATTTTACTCACGAGGAAACTAGTGTTTAATCCATTAAATTCTTATAAATTATAGTGTACGAAAGAAATGCAGCTGCTGATGCTTCAGATAATAAAGTTATTCTCTCTTCTGATCAACGCAGTTTTATTAAATATTCATCATTTAAATATCCGGAAAACACTCAGTATATACGTCAAGCAAGTTTTTTTAGTCGTTCTTTTATTTTTAAAGGGAGTGTCGCAGTCAGTTTTTTTATTTTTTTTTGACGGACGAAGACAACAAACGATGCATTCTTTATCATTGCTTTTCTTTCGTGTTAAAACCACTTTTGGCTAAATCAGGCAGCACTGCAACAGTCCCTTTAAGTAAACATTGGAAGTAGTGATCGGATATCGTACCGTTTTTCGAAAAGTGCGGTAACGGTAAAATACCGTTTTTTGTAAATTGTCACGGTACGATATTACGGTAATGCCGCGGTAATACCGCGGTATTACCGTAATATCGTCTATTGTAATATGTCCACATAAAAAAACCGACTTTTCATGTATATAATTTACACCGTGTCGTTCCGTTTTCATAAGCCTTCCTTTCACGTCTAAGAATGGTAACAAAGCTATCTGCTGTAAATTACCGAAAAAAGTATGTTGAATTTCTAAGAAAATGAGGAATTTAAACGATAATGCTCCAATATTTGCATATAATTTGATAGGGAACGTCTTTCTTCTAATAGAGTTTCTAAGCGCAGAATTTTCGCTTCAAGTTTTTTAGTAAAAAAGTCCACGGTACGGTAATTTGACGGTACTGAAACCTTCGTGGTAATGGTATGGCATCCGATCACTAATTGGAAGTCGTAAGACAATTGTTGGTTAAAAACTCAGTTATCATCGCTTTTTGGCTCTAAACTTTATTTATTCGTTACGTAATTTATAATAGTAACTAACATGCTGAATTTGGATTTGTCTATTATGAACTATTTATAGCCTACTATTTCTCTGCTATATTCAAAATACCAATTAATTTATTTAATGCTTTTTTTCTTTTTGCAGTGTTACGAATATAGCTGCGGGAGAAAATATTTTCCACATGGATTTTGGATTGACACATACACTGCAAAGCCTTTCATGTCATGTGAAAGACATTTTTGTTTAAATCCTTTGAAAATAAGATGTCGTAAAAGCATTGATTACGGAGCTTGCTTGGGTAACGATGAATGGGTTTCTGGAATTGTAAAACGAAAAAATCAAACCAATGAATGGCTGGAAGTTGAATGCTGTCATTATCTTGAAAACATTTATCCAACGTTTATCAAACGTGTTAATATATCAGAAAAATGGGATCATGACCTCGTAATTCAGAATGAAAAAGTGTTTGCTGTTGATTACATTAAAGAAATCAAAAAGGCAGTAAATGGTGATAACGAGTAAATTGCTTTTTAATTATTTTTTCAGCAGAAGAAATATTCTAGAATTATATTTCACTTGATAGTTAGACAGCTATCTAATCTTTATAAAAATATGGTTGTCTAATGTACGGGCACTAAACTAGTTGTCAGCCATTTGGCCTCCAAAAGGGAGTCAGGGGCAATTTGGGTATCCTTCAACGAATGATATACCGTTTTTTTGCTTCCTTTTTGTATTTTCATTATTTTTTATTTGGGATGTTTTTATGGGCGTACCCTGTGACCAAAAAATATAAAAAATTGAAGAAAAAAACGGGCGGGCACAAAGTTATTTACAAAGTTTTGTCACAAAAACCTTGCTGATGTCCGTTCGTAAGTAAGTGTGTCTCAAATTTTCTTCTTTGGCAAAGCGCAAACCTCTCAACTATTGTAAGGCAATCCGGTCCGATCCGACGGATTGATCCGTATATCCGATCCGCGAATCCGATCCGTGAGCCGATCCGTCGAAATTTTCAATCCGTTTCAATCCGCTAATCCGATCCGTAACAACGGAGAATCCGTTTATGCAAAAGTACCTTTGAAAAATTTTTGTTTCTTCTTTTCGTTTAATTTTCAATTTGACAAAAAGAAGAAAATTTCAAACATTGAAAATTGGATTTAAATAATTAAAAATTGATTGATATTTCTTTAAAATATTAATTACTATTGATTTACTTCGGTAAAAACGTTTTTGGTTAAATTTTACTTCTTTATTCTAATTGATCCGACGGATCAATCCGTTAATCCGATCCGTCAATCTGATCCGTGATCCGATCCGTATGATTTCTCGATCCGTTGTCAATCCGTTAATCCGATCCGTAATATGTCGGGTTGATCCGTGATCCGATATTTTACGTTTCGGATCGGATTGCCTTACAATACTCTCAACGCGAAAATAAAAACTAATTATTTTTTTTATCATATTTGAAAGGGCCTTTCAGCCAAAGATTAAAAAATTGTTAAATTATATGCGGAAGATCATCTGCAAAACATACCCAGTTATGATATAATTTTCATACAGACATAAAATTTTAGAACAGTTTATATCGCTTCAATCTACCAATTTAAATGTCCGGAAGGTTTTGATCAACAAAATGTCAATCTTAGTGGATTAATCGACAGTGATGGCACTGGAAAGTTTGCTGTAAGTACATAAATAAACTGTTATAGACAAAAAAAACCTTTCAGCCAGTGATTGGATCCCATATCAATCACTGGCTGAGATTGATATGGGATCCACTTCCGCACGGGAAATGCATAGGGCCAACAAAACTGAATTTTCGAAACTTCGAATGCGGTTTGTCTGTCGATTCAAAAAAGGAACATCTTTTAAATACCACGTCAAATCTTTTTTTCCTGCGTAGGGTTGTCAATTCCTCGGGGAATCCAAAAAATGTGGGGATTCCCCGGGAAAATCCCCGCCATTCCCCGAAATTTCGGTTTGGTTGTATTTATTACAGGGTGGTCCATTTATAATCTTCTCACGTTTGGTGTCGCCAAATAAGTTGTGGAAGGTCCCAAGGGCTCATATTTTATGGGTATACTAGAAATCGATGCAAGTACATTTTCCACCAAAAATTTTGGCATTCTGGGACATTTCGCCAAACCGCGCCAAATTCAAATTTTTTTGATTTTAAATGTAAAATGGTGCATCGGCAATATTAACTGGGTCATTATCAACATTTTAAGATGTTGAGGACTTCTCCTGGATCGCTATTTATCGTTTAACCTCAAAAATTCGAAAAAACTATTTTTTTGTTTAAACGCCTAATTTTTGGTTTTTATAGGTTTTCGAGCATGGGGAATTCGATTCTGATATTTATTTTTAATGGTTTTGACGTATTTTTAGTATAAATTGATGTTTTGACCTATATTACCAAATATATTCATTAAACTAAAAACACGTCAAAACCATTAAAAATAAATATCAGAATCGAATTCCCCATGCTCGAAAACCTATAAAAACCAAAAATTAGGCGTTTAAACAAAAAAATTGTTTTTTCGAATTTTTGAGGTTAAACGATAAATAGCGATCCAGGAGAAGTCCTCAACATCTTAAAATGTTGATAATGACCCAGTTAATATTGCTGATGCACCATTTTACATTTAAAATCAAAAAAATTTGAATTTGGCGCGGTTTGGCGAAATGTACCAGAATGCCAAAATTTTTGGTGGAAAATGTACTTGCATCGATTTCTAGTATACCCATAAAATATGAGCCCTTGGGACCTTCTACAACTTATTTGGCGACACCAAACGTGAGAAGATTATAAATGGACCACCCTGTATATTTTTCTACAAAGTGGCTTTTATAAATGTTAAAACATATTTTAAAGGTAGTTTTAATGATATGTTTAAATAAAAACCTTTTGTTGCACAAATTTGTTCCCGGTTCCCCAAAAATCGGGAAATTTTCATGGGAATTCCCGAGGACTCCAAATAAATAATCATACCTAAACTGCATTATTCATCGCATCATTTAATTATGATGCTTTAAATATCGATTTGCTGTCAGGTTTAATGATTTAATAATTCAAATTTAACTTTTTCAATGATTTCTTTTAAATTTTTTTAAAATCAATTTTTGCTCTTTGCGGGGAATACGTTTCATTCCGCCAACAAAATCGGGGAATTCCCAGGGGAATTCCCGGGGAAGGGGAATTGACAACCCTAGTCCTGCGCGCTTGTAGAAATTGCTAGAAAAAATTCAATCAGTCGCTTCGAAAACCAAAAAAGGGGTAAAATATTTTATCTTTTCCATCTTCTAGCACATTTGGTTGTTCGAAAAGTCCTGTCGGGTGTTTGATTCTCTGGCATTTTTTCAGTTTTACATGTAAAATGTTAATTTATTTTTTAAAGGATGTCCATGGGGGTTGAAAATCATGCCCCAAAGCCGTTTTTAGGCATGTTTATTTTTCGCCGGATTTCGGGCGATATTCTGGGGTCCTCTGGAATTTCTAGGTAAAAATTTTACCAATTGGTTCAAAAAATCGCAAAGGGGGGACCACATGAAAAATCGAAAAATTTTCGAAAATTTTTATTTTTTACTTTTCAGTAGAAATCAACATTAGAGCTTGTGTTTAAGTACTATGTGAAAGATTTTCGCAAAAAAATACTTTATCATTGTTTTTCGGCCTGATTCCGTGAAGCACCTACAGTAATCGTTTCCTTATGGTGAAAAAATCTGGAAACAATTTTTTTATGATACCAAAGCATACCATTTGATTCGTAGAACCTGTATTTATCCTTTTTTATTGTTTTTTTAATAATGCATCAAAAAAATGATATCAAAAACGTTAAAAAACCATTCAATTACAGTACTTGTGGAAAAATTTTCATAAATCGGATCTGGCATTTTGAAATTTGGCAAAATGTTTTACAATTGCTCGCAAACATCCTATTCTTTATTTTTATGTATAAATTTCCACATTTCACCGTCTTTTTCATTTCGATTTTGTTCTAAATACCTAGAAATTCCAGAGGACCCTAGAATATCCCCCGAAATCCGGCGAAAAATAAACATGCCTAAAAACGGCTTTGGGGCATAATTTTCAACCCCCATGGACATCCTTTAAAAAATAAATTAACATTTTACATGTAAAACTGAAAAAATGCCAGAGAATCAAACACCCGACAGGACTTTTCGAACAACCGATACAAAAAAGACTTGACGTTATACGGCTCCATAGCGGACATATTCTTGCCTTTTGGGCAAATGTGGTTTTTTCATGTGGAAAAAAAGCGCACTACGTGGCAAAAATTTTTTACTTGTTAAAAAAGGGATATTGAACTGAATTACTTAACGCTATTAGTTTTGGTATTAATTTTTCTCTCTTATTTTCTTTTGAGCAAATACAGAAGTTAAAAAATTTTCTACATATAAACTTACAGAATGTGCCAGAAACTTGTAATGAAATGCATGATCCACTTGTTATGTTCATTGATTTAAAGGAGGAGACCCACTTCATATAAATCTTTTTTGTTTACCGGTACTGAAAATCAGGGAAGAAGAAGAGAAAAGATGCACTCTTTTCTTTTCTCTGACTGGCAGAGATGTCTCTTTTTCTCTGCTCCCTCTGTTAAAAAATTTATATGAAGTGGGTCTCCTCCTTTAAACAATAAACCAAGAAGAGGTTGTTTACCGCGGAATTGTTTGAATCATAAAAAAATACATTGTGAAAAAAACATATCGAAAAAGTGCGACGGTGCAAATGAATGGATATCAAATTTTGTTGAGCGATCAAATGGAACTCATAGATTTGGTGAAATTGAATGTTGTCGTTACAATGATCAGTTGAATCATGTATTTTGGTCAAATATATCATTCGTTGGACAACCAAGTGATCTTGAAGTTGATAATGTAATTGACGAATTTACGTTGATAAAGCAATGGAGATTTTTAAGGAATGTCACAATTCAAAAAACTTCAAAAAAACAGTAAGTTTTTTTTTCTACGTTGGTTGCTCACATTATTTGGTAAACGACTAAATGTTACACAGAAAATAGATAGAGACCGGTTTTGTGAAAATATCACATTTTTGTTATAATAATGCATTTTTAGGCATTAACAAAGTGTGAGGCATGCTTATGTGCCAGAGAGAAATGCGCAAGCAACATTGTTTTCTCGCGACCACTTTCTTGTCTTAAAAAAATGCCTTTATGTTAATTTCTATTACTTATCAAATGATACTAATTTTGTTATCCAAAGCCCAAAAGCAAAAATTCCCCCAGGCGACATTTAAAATATGCCAGTTTACATTAAATTAGCATTACAAGTTTTGTATGAACAATAATTTTTTTTACAAAAACGGAAATCAATTGATCTCAAAACTGTTCACAAAAAATATTAATAACATCAAATTTAACAAAGCCAGAACGTCAAATTAGTGCCATTTTAAAAAGAAACCCCTAGAAGGTGTGGCTGTTTTTGGGCGTGGGATTTTGGGCGGTGACTTTTGGGCTTGGGTTTTTGGACGTCAGACATTTTGGCGTAATAAAGTATTCGGTAAAATTTTGGGCGGTATGCTTTAAAAATCGTGAATACTAATTTTAAAGAACCAAAATTCGCCGTCTAAAAGTCACCGCCCAACTTTATTTCGCCCAAAAGTCTGACGCTCAAAAACAGCCGTACTCCCTAGAAATAATATGAATTAATGGAATTTAAAAAATTTAGCTATTAATATAATCAAGAAAAAAATTCATAATGCTTTTGAAAAGACTCCTGGAAAAAGAAAAAAAATTAAGTTATTGCGTGACCAGGCTTACTCGGTTTTTGTTAAATGAAGGTGACAAAGGTATAAAATACTAGTCCGTCCAAGGAAAATACAGTATTTTCATTTTATCTCTATTCTAGATTATCTGAATCCTGTTTTTAAAATTTTTTTAGAACTATTTATACGGCTTCTTTCTATTTCGCTGATTGCAGCTTAAAGGAAAAATACGAACACTCATTAATGGAAATATACAGTGCTGTTATCAAAAAAAGCATGCTGGACAATATTTCATTAGACGACTCAGAGAAACACTAATTGGCAAAAATGCATTACAGAACCTACAGAAGAAAGAAGTAGAAGAAATGTTAAAATAAAACACACATAGCAAATCAGTATTGTAACTGCTTTTTATTCAAAAAAATTTATTTTGCATCTATCTGACCTGAAAGTTCCAAGCTATAGTTAGTGAAGTTGAAGCCCCCTCCCTCCACATTTTTCAATCAGCTTGCTTATTTAAAAAATATACAGTCGAACCTCGTTATAACGTTTTTCAAGGGACCGTGAAAAAAAGACGTTATAACGAGGTTGACGTTATATCGAGGTTCAAGATATTTGGCAAATTTTCGAAAAATTTTTCGTAAGAGGGGACTTTGACATTACTGTAAAATTAGTCATCTATAAAATAAGCTCTGACAGTCTCAAATATTTAAATCAGTGCTGTCCAAATCTCTGTGAATAGAGAGTAATCTCTAAAAGTAATGATAGAGAAAAAAGTGTGAAGAGAAAAATCTCTATTTTGCAAAACAGTGATAAATCTCTATCACTGTTTTCTTCACAGTGACGTCACAGAGATTTTCACTGTTTTTTAAATGCGGGACATTTAAAAAGTAGTGAATGATTACTTTTTTTATTGTTTTTCTGTGTTTGTGTCATGCAAATTCCAACAGTTTATTATCTTTTACATTTTTTTTGTACAGAAAAATGAAGTTTTGAATGTCCCGCATTTAAAAAACAGTGAAAATCTCTGTGACGTCACTGTGAAGAAAACAGTGATAGAGATTTATCACTGTTTTGCAAAATAGAGATTTTTCTCTTCACACTTTTTTTCTCTATTCACTTTTTCAGTGAGAGAATCTCTGTGATTTCACAGCCTAGAGATTTGGACAGCACTGATTTAAATATCTTCGTTTGAGAACACAAAAACGATGTTAGATAAAAAAAAATTCGATTATATCTGATGTTTTGAAGGCATTTTTTTTGTCGACTAGTAAAAATAAGTGTTTTTTTTTTGTTTTTAAAAAAAAAGTTTTTAGGCCAAAAACTAACAGCATTAAAATAACACAAAAAATTGATTTGCTTTTTCCGAAGATACTGTTACTACAGTGTAAATTTTGTATAACAGACTGTCTAACTCATAGCTACTTTACTATATGAAAACACAATTTGGAGTAAATTTATGTTTAGAATGTTTCGCTAATTTGTGAGTTTTGGTCAAATTATGTCTAAAACGAACGTCAAAATAAAACTTTATGTAAGAAAAAACAAAAAACGTTTTAACGAGGTCAAAATCCCCTATAATAATAAATATTATTTTGAAGGGACCGTGAAAAAAAGACGTTATAACGAGGTGAACGTTATAACGAGGGACGTTATAACGAGGTCCGATATAAGTAATTTCCCTTTAGCTTTTGCCGGGACCGCAGAAAAATGACATAATAACGAGGGAGACGTTATATCGAGGGACGTTATAACGAGGTTCGACTGTAGTTTATAATGTAATTGACCCTCCGTTTATATAGTTCTGCCGAAGAGTATTACATCAAGTACAGGGTGATCAAAAAAAAATCACCACCCCCTATATTTTTCCAGGGCATTTCAGATGAATGAAATCTTATATATATGGGGGTTGGTACTTGACCCCCAACCTACAAAAAATACTGTAATCACATGTTCATCATTTTCGTGGCGGGACCCGCGAACGTTCAACTAACAAAAAAGACCCTTTTTTGGGGGTAATTTTCTGCAATCAACTCCGTCATAACCACAAGTGCCAAAGATCTTATTATGGGTGGAATATGTCCCACAACATGTCTTGAGTTTATACCGGGTTTAAATCAATTTAAAGGGACTGTCGCAGTCAGTTTTTTTTCTTTTTTTGACGGACGAAGACAACAAACAACGCATTCTTTATCATTGCTTTTTTTCGTGTTAAAACCACTTTTGGCTAAATCAGGCAGCACTGCGACAGTCCCTTTAACGTATTTGTTCTATGTTTATATATATTTAGAACAATATTCCACACCACACAAATGAATTTTGAAACTTTGTGTCTAACGGTAGTATACGTATACTTACTGAACTTACCAAAAAACGTTAATTCAACAAGAAAAAATGGAGCGAAAAAAATAAAAGTTCTTGGATTTGATTCATATTGTGAGGGAATATCACCAAGTAACCAAAGTATATTGTGAACAAATATGGTCCTCTATCTCCCTCCAGCATTAATTTGCCAGCTAATCAAAGTTGGGAAAAAATAAATTTTTTAAAAATTGTGTTTGGAAATTTTAAGGGCAAATTTTTTTGGGCTGGTGAACTTGAAATATTATTTGTGTGGGGAACTCAAGACATGTTGTGGGACATATTCCACCCATAATAAGATCTTTGGCACTTGTGGTTATGATGCAGAAAATTACCCCCAAAAAAGGGTCTTTTTTGTTAGTTGAACGTTCGCGGGTCCCGCCACGAAAATGATGAACATGTGATTACAGTATTTTTTTGTAGGTTGGGGGTCAAGTACCAACCCCCATATATAAGATTTCATTCATCTGAAATGCCCTGGAAAAATATAGGGGGTGGTGATTTTTTTTTGATCACCCTGTATAATAATATAATATCTATACTGTGGCGCTCAAAAGTTTTCCATTACTAGAAGCCTACATAAAATTAAAACCCCTATCGCAGACAGTTCAACAGAGACACGTCAAATGTCCGCTAAATATTGACATGGCTTACAAAACTCCAGAAATTTTGGCACAAGATGAATTCCCTAAAAAAGATAAAATGGTAGCCATTTAAAAAGCGCACTTTTTAAAATTGATGTTTTTTTCTTTTTAAACAAATTTTCTAAATGGCTACAGTTTTGTCACTTTTGAAGCTTTTTGTTTTGTAATGTCTGATTTTTCATAACCAATGAGAGTTTGTAACTGATGTCAAGTCCAAATTTGGATTATTTGTTTCACTGAGAAAAATAGTGACGAAAAAACCCCTCACTGGTGATACATGCATCACTGACAGTGATGCAGTAGTTATGAGATTGTCACTTTTGGTGATGAAAGCAACACTGAAGCAACACTTCTGGTGATGCAAGTATCACCAGTGAGGAGTTTTTTGTCACTTTTTTTTCTCAGTGTACATACCCCCTTTATGTGAGCCTTGTGCAGTTCATTTGAAGAACGAAGATGATTTAACATTTTAGATGGACTACCCAGTATCAAATAATTTATATCCATACAAGATATACAGAAACATGGGGTTTCAACTGAACACTAACTCTGTTAACGTTAAGGTCAAACAAGATTGTTAATATATGTTTACAACTATGTTCAATAATACTGACCTGTATTGTTATGATTTTGATTTTCAAATTATTTTTTAAATAAATTTATTATACATTAATATGTTTCAAGATTTCGTGTCAGTATGTTTTCGCAATTATCATTTGTAAAAAGAATCTATAAAGGTTGCGATTGCAATTCAAATTATCGTGATTGGGTTATCTGTTAATGCTAAGCCTTTGCACACAGATTGTGTGTTATCACCGGTTCTTCATGCATGTAACAGTAGCTTATCCACATCTTTTTATATCAAGAGTAACATACATCAAAATACTGACAATGGAAAAGAGAAGAGAAAGCCGCTGGCACTCAAAGGACCTTAGACGCGAGAAGCGGAGCGTGTCTTTGGATGTAGAAGAGCATGGCTGGCAATAATGTTTCACCCAGTAATGAGCACGAGTGGACAAAAGTGTCTACTTTGGTGGACATCTGTCCACTTTGGTGGACAAAATATTTTTGGCTAATTTTATGTTTTTTGGGCTTATAATGTGTTTATTATTAATATGGAACAATTTTTTTCAAAAATAAATCGATTTTGAGTTGTCCACATGGATAACAAAGATGATATTGTACTTGTATTTAAATTTGCTCTTCGTTTAGTTACATGTCTTCCTGACAAAAAGAATAACCTTTCAGATTCTTTGGACCTTTAGGAGCTCCCAATTGATATGTATTTGCTGAAGAAAAAAGAAAAAAATTAGAATGTAAAATAATTTTACATGCGTTATTCAAGTACTGCGAATGCGTAAAATATGTTACCTTGTGAGTTTTGTTGAACACTTTGTGGATCTGTTGTAAGAATAGAATGAGAAGATGTGACATCGAAGTAACTGACAATAAAGCTTGCGAAAATAATATAGCACTTAATGGATAAGTTATAGAACCAGCTTTTTCTTTCATTCTATTTTTATGATACACAATTTTTTAAAGAAGAATAAACTGATCAGTTGACTGATTTGTTGTAAAAATGGCACTTGAATGCCCCTTTTTTGCAGTGTGTCTTTCTTTGCATATGCCATTTATAGGATAAGAGGTCACATTGATTATCTATTGAATAAGACTGTT
This sequence comes from Panagrolaimus sp. LJ2414, assembly GCA_024447195.1. NCBI lineage: Eukaryota > Metazoa > Nematoda > Chromadorea > Rhabditida > Panagrolaimidae > Panagrolaimus > Panagrolaimus sp. LJ2414. The sequence goes on along the minus strand of JAMRXY010000004.1, from coordinate 1,795,536 downwards.
TACTGCCGCACTCTGCTGTCCAACGAGAACCAAGTTATTTCTATTTTTCGTTGTTCGTTGCTTTAAATTAATTAAATGAATCCAATTGACGACAAGACTATGACCATTATTGGTAAGTGGTGTAATGGTTCTACATCCACATATTTACGCTTCAAAATATTTCGTACATCAAAAAACAAGCTAAAAAATGAAGTACGTCGAATTTTATTTATAATAACTGCACAAGATAATATTAACTTTAAGGCCTGTATAACAGTGGATGAACTTGTAGACACTTTAAAAGTCCGTAAAACATGCAAACCCAAGATATTTTGCTTAGTAAAAACAGAAAACCATGTTTCAAGACTTGATGCTGTAATAACTAGCTGTATGGCAAACGATTCTATTTCTGCTATAAAGGTCACGCATTATCCTATAAAAATATGTCAGCATACAATTTTCAGGTAAAACCATTAGTTGTTGATGTCAGCAAAACAGACGGCCAACATATAAAACGTGTTTTTAAACTTATCAAGCCGCCCAATAAATTGTTTTTAAACAATAAGATTTATTATAACGAAACAGTTCAAATGACACATGTTCTTTGCAACCATTGACTGTATTTACTTTTTTTTCATACAATTGTACATTTTTAATATCAAATAATGAAGAATTTATGATTACAAAAAATATTAATAAATGATAAACCATAAATCTTTTGCTCCAAAAAAGTTTTTTTTAAAATTAGTAAAAAAGAGAAAAAAATAGAGCGATTTAGTTTGAGGGTCAAATTAACATTAGAATAATGATAAAAAACATTAAAAATAAGTTAAATATCAAAAAATTATCATTTTGAAACATATTTGAGCATTTTTAACATTGTCCCCTTTGGTAGACACCTTGTCCACTAAAGTGGACATCTTGTCCACTTTAGTGGACAAGATGTAATCGATTTATTTTTGAAAAAAATTGTTCCATATTAATAATAAACACATTATAAGCCCAAGAAACATAAAATTAGCCAAAAATATTTTGTCCACCAAAGTGGACAGATGTCCACCAAAGTAGACACTTTTGTCCACTCGTGCTCATTACTGATTGTGACTGAAAATATTAAGCAAAGCATGAAAAGATATTTTTCTTTTTTTGTATTAGATGTGGTCGCATATCAACTGCGAAAAAAATGAAAATTTCTATGATACGTTTTTAATGATTGTAGATGCTGTCAATATCACTAAATACTGCTGTTACACTTTGTTTAACAGTAAAAAATATTGATTTTAAAAAATCACAGGGACAAAATTCGACGGGAAAATGGGGAAAGAAAATCCGGGGATATAAAATGTCACAGGGACGGGGAGCGTGGTTGTCCTGGGAAGGGGGAGGAAGTGAACACTATTTAACACTCAAATTAAAAAAATAAAGTTTACTTTTGATTCTTTATTAATATAAAAAAGCTATATTTTTATAAAAAACTCACTGGTGTAAGTAAAACTACTACATTTACAATGTCAGTACCAATATTAAATTGTGTAAATTTTCTCCTTTTTTTACTGAAATAACACTAAAAATCAGCAATAAATTCTATTCTTCTCAAAATTCTATTGATTCAGCAAATGGCGTCTTTTGCTCTCATTGTGTTTCTCTATTGATGACTCTTTCTCCCAGCTGATTTGCGTCTTTCTTTGAATTTTTCCAGTGTTTCGACGCAACGAAAAAAATTTCTCGCAAAATAATATTTTTATTTCTTTCTAATTCACTAATTATAACGAATTTGTAAAGATAGTTATTATTATCATTGAATTTATCCAACTTGCTTATTAATTATTTTTATACATATCTTTCATGTTGCAACGAAATTCAAAAATGTTTCATCTCAATACTTCTGCAACTAAAAATTACATTTCTGGAGTCCAGCATTTCCGATGTTGAACAATGGTAATTTATATTTTTTTAAATTCCTTTGTATGTTGAATCCGTTTTTGCAAACTCTCCATTTTTGTGAACGGTTCTCAAAAGCGGATATCCGTTTTTGAGAACTCATCTTGTGCCAAATTTTCTGGAGTTTTGTAAACCACGTCAAAATTTAGTGAAAATTTGATGTGTCTCTGTATTATCTTTTCTTCTCAAAAATTTTCAAAATAAAGTTTTAAGAATATGTGAACAGAGAATAACAAAATTGATTATTACCAAAATACAATTGTTTATCTTGAAATCTTAAAGAAAAATTTTAACCTTATACTTAATAGTCACTCTAATTCCGAAATGTGTTAAATGACAATTTTTTTTTCAATTGCGTTATGCCATGTAAGAACAAGTGGTGAAAGCAGAATAAAGAAAACTATAAAATAGGGTTGCCGCCTCCTCCCGAAAATCGAAAAATCCGGGGAACGGGGAACCCCCGAAATCGTATTTTTCTTCCCCGTTTTCCCCGGCCGGGGGTGACATTCTTCGGGGGCGGGGGACGGGCGTTCTGTTTTCCCCGAAAATATTTCGGGGACGGGGAAAAAAGGGAGCGAAATGAAAAATTTATGAAGTGTTGTTTTAGAAATTACCTTATTATAAAAACGCTAAAATTAAAATAGGATTTTATTCTCTTAAAAACAATAAAAAAATAACAAACAATAGTTTTAGTTTTTTTTTTTTATCCATTTCCGAATTATTTGTATTTTTTAACATAATATTATTAGTGGCACGTTGAACGAATAAGATTCTGGCATCATTTCAACATGTTGTCAAAAATAATTCTCACAGAAAAAAACTAATAAAAAGTGAACGTTTTTTTTTCGGGGAAAAATGTCTTCGGGGACGGGGGTTCGGGGACCCCCGAAAATCAAAAATCGCCCGGGGACGGGGAACGGGGAAACCCCCGAACGGGGGTCCCCGCGGGGACCCCCGGATTTCGGGAGGGGGCGGCAACCCTACTATAAAATAGTAAAATCTTAAAATAAAAATTAAATATTCAACAGTCAGTTTTTTTGATTTTTTAACACTCATGTAAAAATGACAAAATCCTGCAAAACGCTTAGAGTAAACTTTAATGCGTGAAAATCTAGTTTTCTCCTTATTTTGAGAGAATTTGTAAATTAAAATTTTCCTAATGTAATGAGCAACATAAAAAAAAAGCAAAAAAGTATTAAATGTAAATAAAATAAAATTTTAAAAAACAGATTTTTTCAATATTTCCTCATCACAAACGTTGATAGTAGAAATAAAATTATAAAATTGAAAAAATTTTTTAGAATTTTTTAGACCCGAAAATTTTTGCAGTTTCTGCGTTAACCTTTTTTTAATTTTTTTAGTTTTTTGTAAATAAGTACTTTTTGCTTATTGCTTATGTTTCGGTAGCGTTATCAGTTGAGTACCGGAATGCAAAATTATTTGATTAATTTTTAGAGTAATTATTTTTGCAGAAGTATAGGAAAGAGTAATGAAATGTTGTTGATGATGGAGATATTGTTGAACAATTTTAGTGATGGGCGACGTTGTTTTTTGTTTTGATTTGTATATTTTGCGAAAGCAGAAAGAAAAAAAGAAGAAAACTGACGAAAATCATTAACTTTTGATTGAAAAGATTTACAATTTTAATAACAATCTTTAGACCTATGAACAAAGCTTTAACAAAAAAGTTTTGTTCATACTGTTATATTATATTGCATCTTCTCTAAAGTAAGCAGAATATTTATGTGTTAAAATAAAATAAAAGCATTTGAAACAGAACAGAATTCAACAGCGGCTATCAGTCATCAGTTATTCATCAATGTGTGAAAAATCATATGTTAAATTTTAACAATATATAAGCTGACTGGAAATGCTTTTTTGTGAGCATTTGTAAAAATGAAGCCTACATTTCTGCTCTTGCTTTGTTTTTTTCCAATTGCGTTATGCCATGTAAGATTGATTTTTCTTTTAAATTCGGTTTTGTAATTATTTATTTTAGTGCCGAGACGGCATCGATTGCAGTTTATTTTTTTTTGACTCTTGCTCTTTTGGTTTCCCCTTTCCAAGAATGTGCCGACAAAAACAACTCTTTGATGTTAATACAAATTCTTGTACTGCAGAAGCTTACAAACGTTGTTGCAAATTGGAATTGCCCGATGTTATTACATTAGCTGATACCGTAACCGATCTTTCAATTGCTAATTTCAAAATGGCATTAGCAGCTGCTAAAGAATATGCGTCTTGTGCTGAAGAAAGCGTTTCTCGATATCCAACATTTATTAAAACTTTTGTAAGTATCCTTTTTTAGTTTTGCTTACACACAAAACTTTTTTTAGGATTATATCCGTGGTCGTGCATGTGATAATCATTGGTTTGTGTATTCAGTTCGCCATACATGCTCATATCCATTTCTTTACAATCCTCGTACAACATATTGTTCATACCTTCTTTATGAATGCTGTAATCCTAGTACTTTGGATATGTTCGTTGAATTATCAAAGGTTATCAGTCATTCAACGATTAATTTTTTGACATTATCTTATAAAGCCTGCCAATCAACCCTTGAAATTCCTGAAATTACTGTAAAAGAAAAAGTTTTACGTGAAGAATAATTAATCATAATTTTTATTTGTTAAATCGCTTTTTATTGTTGGATCTAATCTCCTTACATCAACATTAATTCCCTTTTCACGAAATCTGTTTTGGATTTCAAGCAAATGATAGCTTTTTTTGCTTTTAATAAATTCAATGTTTTTTATTGGTATAGTTTTTCCATTTAAAGAAAAAGCAGAATCGTCTTAAAAATAAATATATTATCTCAAAGTTGACTCAATATAATTTCTTCTGACAAATACTTCTAATTTCATGTGTTTTCAACAAACTTTTATACCAATGCTTTTTTAAAAAAAAGAGTGCCTGGTACGAAAACTGATCCATTATATTCTCCTCATATCGTTATGAGAAAAAAAAACAGCATTAGCCTCCTCATTTAAGAATAAAAAAAAATAAATCAAAACAATCATCGTTTTTACATTCCATTTTTATTAAAGTGAAACATTTTTTAACACTTGCTTTTATTTCAAGGCTTCTTTCTTGTTTAAATTTAACGCAAAAGCAATGCTTTTATGAATCAACGAATTGCCTCTGAAATCATTTGTTTCTGATGAATCAAATGCTTAATACAACGATTACAGAAAATGAAATAAATTTTAATGCAATGTTAAAAAATCATTTTAAATTGTGGGTGAAAAGACTAAAGAATTAAATTAAAACATATTTCTTTTTTTTTTCCATTGTGTGCTTTATTTGGATTTTTTTCAAAAATGGCATTTTTGCCGGAAATGACTATGTTCCCCCCAAAACTACAAAATACGACCTAGATAGGTTTGTTCAGTATAAAAATGGCTACAAACCATGAAAAAACCAGAACAATCCCCCATATAAATTTTCGAGAAATTTGCATAAAACTGTTTTTGGCATTTTTCATTTTGATGGCATATTGCCGTAAATGATCCAAAAATTATAAACTTGGTATTTTTGGATAGCCCTGAGTTAGGAGAACACGTTCCGATGCCAAAATTAATTTTTAAAAAATTATGCAAATTTAGCGACCTGAAAATTTGCATAAATGCCCCCAGGGCATTTAAACAAAAACGGACTTCAAATTCGGTGGTTTCGGACCAATATTAGTCTATCCTGAAAGTTTCAGCCTTCTACATTCAAATCGACTTCCAAACTTTTCCCCAATTTTCAAATTTGCTCGAAGTTGAAAAAAAGTCAGTTATACAAATAAAAAAAACATTGTGGTGGCAATAATAATAACATAAATAAGGGAAGGGAATTGATATATACAAAGAAATTTCCTGATGAAAAAAGTTCTGATGATACCAGAGTCCTTTTTCTACCCCAAAAAAAGCAATAATAACTCTCGTTTTTAATATTAACCTCTCCTCATTTTTTTTGAGTATTCTTTTTTGTTAGTTTTTTTTCTTTATTTTGTTTTTAATCAGTAAAAAATAATTCTTCTTTTTTCTTTTTTTTATCATCTGAAACATTGCCGCCGTCTTTTTTCAAGTGAAAGCAAAGAAGAAGAAAAAAAAGAGGGGGGGGGGGGGGGGGGGGGGGGGGGGGGGGTTAACCAATTGGAAGAAGAAGAAGAAGCAGTGTTTCAGAAAAAGGAGAAGCAAAAGCAATTCATTGAAGCGTATATATTTATATACATATATTTAACTAAAAAGAAAAAAGAAAATGAGCAAGGAGAAGCCTCGAGAAAAAAAAACAGAAGCTTCGAAATGTATGGTTTTTTGAAGAAAAAAGGCAATGGTTTTTTTTGCTTGTGGAAAAAATAGGGACACAGAAAACGAAAGAAAAACCATTTCCTGCCCCCTTTTTTCCATTGCTCCTTCTCATTCAAAGTTATTCTTGTTCTTGTAGTTCTTGTTGTTGTTGTTGTCGTGCCCCCTCCCTCCTCAAAACCCCTTTCAAAGCAGCTCCTCCTGAAAATGAACTTTTCTCAAATTTTTTTGCCGTTGAAAAAGAAACTCTTTGCCAGTGTTTACTCGCCGCCACCGTCGGCGGCGATGTAATTTGGGCGACGGCAACGCCGCCAGCGGTGGCGGCGATGAAATCGGGAAAAGTTTTGGAAAAGTTTAAAAAAATCGTTGAAATTTTTTACGTCAAAATCAGTATATTGAAGCTAATATAATTTTAACATAAAACATACTATTTTCGTTTGTGTTTTTCTCAAAACGCTGCAAAAATAAGGATTTCTTTTTCCACAGCAATGAAACTTATTAGTACTGATAAATTTGGCTGATTATTTATAATTAATTATAATTTTATAATAGTTACACTTTTTTGACTGAAGTGAAAAAAATGACATCCTAAATTGATAACGAAAACAATCGGAATCACCTGATGATCGGTGAATTAGCAGACATTTCTCATCAATAGTCTATTCGGCAGCTCCGGCGGCGGCGGCGATGTTCGAAAAATATTGGAACACTGCTCTTTGCTCAATGTCATTTTCAGTCACTTTTACACTTTTTGTTTTTTTAAAAGAAGAAAAAGTCAATTTTAAAACTACTCTTTAAAAATGTTATGACCTTTTTTGCTTTTTTCGCAAAAAAAATCAAAACAACAAAAAAAGTAATTTTAGGAAAGGCGTTGGCGGAAATTAAATTTCAACCAAAAGATGGCATTTTCTATTTTATGTGTATTCGACATGATGGAAATGACTACAGTATACTCTCAAAATGAAACCAACAACAAGAAAATGAAAATCTTGTCAAGAACATCTGAATGCCTTCAAAACAGCTGTTTTTGTCAGAAAAAAATGATCCATCATTTTGAAAATACGTATTTATTACTATCATATTTCTTCCAACATTTACATTATATTACACTTTAAAAAACAGACAATAGAAAGATAAATAAATAAATTTTAACGTTTTGATAATTGAGTTGAAGATGTACCAGATTGTTCATTATTATTCTTTTCAGGAATTGGTGCAGCTTGAAATCGACGAAGTTGTTCAGCAAGAACATCTACAAAAAATTGTTATTATTAGTTATTGATGTTAGATGGGAATACAGTATACAGTTAAAGATACTATATACTGTAACATATTAGAAATCATAATAAAGACTTACCATATTCATTAACATTTGTCATTCCAGTTGTATCATCTTGAAGGGAAGCAGCCGTTGAAATATTTGTATCATTTAATTCAACAGATGGAAATCCACATTTATTAAGAAGTGCTGATCGACGAAGTTGATGTTCTGGATTTGTGCAGCAGGACTAACTAAAAGAAAATAAATAGATAGGGAAAGATCCCCCAACCATTTGACACAACAACAAAACTTCGACTTCTCCTTTTTTCTTGTGCATTTTCCGTGTTTATTGTATTGATTGATTATCACTGTTGCAAAAACTATCATTAAAAAGTTTTTTTTAGTTTTTATTAATTAAATTATCATTTTTCATAAACGGTGTACGCAAAAATGGCTGAAAAGAATCCTGATTTAAATCAACAAATGGATCCTGAAATTCAACTTAGACAAGCTTCTCAAGATTATGAAAAAGGTTTGTTTATTGAAGCAATAGGATTCTGAAGTTTACAAACAAAATTTTTAGGTGTTCCTGTTCTTCGTCGTGGTATTCGTGCTGTCTTCATTGGCCCTGAACGTTCTGGAAAAGCTGAACAAGTATGTTACTTTTAGCATTATGTATTTGATTATGAAACATAAATGTGTTTGTAACTTGTTAACCTATTTATTTCAGGGTGCTAAATTAGCAAAAAAGTATTGTGTTTGCTATCTCAATACTAAACAATTATTGAAAGAAGAAGCTAAAAATGGTGAACCTGATGCATCAACTGTTCTTAAAGTTTTGGAAAAGAATCTTGATTCTGCTGCTTGCAAAACTGGTTTTATCATTGATGGATTTCCTCGTAATATTAGTGAAGCTCAAAAGGTCAGTGTTTTTTTAAAACTTTGACGAAAAAGCAAATGTTTACCACTTTTTTACTCTCTTTTTGTTGTCTTGTTTATCTGACACTTGTTTGTTGCGAAAAACTTTCACATGGCTTTACCTAAAAATTTTTTCAATGGTTTAAAGGATTAAAAAACATTGAAATTTGCTTCATCTTGGATTTTGGATGTTTTTTCAATTTGTTAACAGTGTTGTGCTTTTTACTTTTGGTCGACTCCGACTCCGGAGTCGGAGTCACTGGAGTCGACTCCGGAGTCGGAGTCAATGGAGTCGACTCCGGAGTCGACTCCGACTCAAAAAAATCTTGTAAAACATATAAAAATGCTTTTATGATGCTAATTATTACTATTTAATATGTCTAATTCATATATTAACAGTTTCTGGTGGTTTTCAACAACTTTTGTTAACAAAAAAAATTTTCACACTTTTTTCAAAATTTTTTGAAAATTTCGAAAAATCTGTTTAAACTAATTTAAAAGCTTTATTTAATAACCTAATATGCTTATAATATCGGTAAATAATGTTTACAACGATTAAATTCAACAGAAACTGCTTTTCTTGCAATTTTTAGAATTTTGTGTCGGAGTCGACTCCGACCCATCGACTCCGACTCCGACTGCGGAGTCGACTCAGCGACTCCGGAGTCGGAGTCGCAACAACACTGTTTGTTAATGCTTTCATATTTCAGTTTGATGAATTCTTGGCTAAACGTAAAACTGTTCTTGATACTGTTGTTGAATTTGGTGCTCCTGATAGATGGTTATTTACTGGTCTTCTCAATTCAAAAAATCAAGTTGGCAAATATTATTCAAAGAAAGATTCTTACACCAAAGTTGATTCAACCAAGCCATTTTCTCAAGTCGGCTCCAAAATTGATGAATTATTTGCAAAGTAAGTTTTTTTGAACTTTTCATTAACTTTTTCTTATATTGTCTCTTTTTTTAGGTATGTCACAAATGATAAAAAAGGCCTCTACTACAATAATGCCTAGATTCTCTTCAAACGTATATTTTCTTCGATTTAGTTGATTTAATTAATACACTTTTTTATTGTGTAAGGAAAAGATGTAGACCTTTTTCTTTGTTTTTCTTTGATACGGTAAAGTGTAAATATCATAATTATTTCGGTTTTGCGTTTTTTCACATGACTTTTTTTGCTGGTAGATTGAATGAAACTTTTTATATAGACTTTTGCAAACTTTACTCAGAACAAAGAACTTCATTATTTGTTGTTTTTTCAATCCAGTCACAAAATTTTGAAACGTCCGTATATTTTCCTGCAACTTTTTTATTTTTGTGGGTTTTAAAACTTTGTTATAACTTGCCGTGATCAATAACTCTTTTCACATCTCCTGTGGCTGTCAAACTTCCTCCAGAAGTCAATCCAACTTGAAACCATTGCATTGAATCTTTGTCCAAAATCATTAAAGGACCTCCGCTATCGCCTCCCAATGTACCAGTTTGTTCACCGCCAGCACAAATTTCAGTTTCTTCTTGAATATCAGATGGTACTAAAAAGGTTTATTTGTTTTAATTTACAAAATTGTTGAAATTGCTTACATTGATCTGGATCGGTACAGTTACAAGTGCAAAGCGTACTATCGATTACTGTAAGGGTAACTGCATATAATTCATCGGGGACATTAGCGATAATACTGTGGGTTTGATTTATTACTGTAACAGTTTTCTTAATGATGTCATAAAATATTAAAATGATACGTACCATCAGCACCTGGAGGTAATGTAACTTTTAATTGTTGAAAAACGTATCCAAATCCAGCTATAACAGCTTTATCACCAGTTTTTGGCCTTAAAGATCGACTCAAACAAATACTGCTTACATTTTCATTGAATTCAATTGGGGTATTTAACTGTAATTAAGTTTATTATTAATATGATCTTTAATTTTAACAGTAATAATAACCTTTATTAAAGCAATATCTTTTCCGAAATAATCATCTCCATCTGTTTGAAAAATTGTTGTTGAAGTTTGTGAAACTTGATCAGGTCGATTTGTGCTACCGTAATACACTGACACAACATCATAATTAATTGTGCAATGTTTTGCAGTTAAAATCCAATTTGATGAAATGATTGAACCCGTACAACCCATGTCTAAAAAAACTGTCCATGGAAATGCTCCAGATGGCATTGCCGTGCCTCCAATAATCTAAAAATAGTATTTTAAACTTTAAATTTTATTCAAGAAAAAATCTAACCCGATTTGTGCCATATGGTACCTTGAATTGAAGTTTCTTGCTGGGATTATCAAATACACTTCCAAATAAGCTAGTCGCAGATCCGATGCCACAAACTTGAGCTTCAACAGCCATGATGAAAGTGGTGAAATAGAAAAGAAAAAGCTTCATAATTTTAAAATTTGTTAAAAATGATGTTTTGCAAAGGGCTGTTTTAAAAATGTAATATTCTATTTATTTGAAATGTTAAATAAAACTTTTAAAAGCGTCTAAAATTTTTAACAAAAAATATGATTTTAATTTTGATGTTGGCTTTTAAAAGCTTTTTTAAAATTTTTTAATTAAATGTGGGAGAAATATAAAAATGCTTTATTTTGTTATATATTTATTACATCATCATTATCATTTTTTTATACTGTAATTAAATTAATACCAATCAACAATTTTTCGATTAAAAACTAAAACGCCATTTGGAGCATTGGAATCTGTAGCCAAATAAGCAGGAGTATCGGCACCTTCTTGAATTGTTAATTCTCCTTTGAATAATGTCATCGGTGTATTCACATACCCAGGACAACACTAAAATTATAAATTTTGTTTTTAAAAAAAATTACTGTTAAAAAAAGGCTTACAGCAAAAAACTTGATTCCTTTATCTTCAAAAATTTTACTGTGTAAAACGGTTAAAGCAATTTCAGCAGCTTTTGAAACTCGATAAGGAGATTCATGAAATCCATTTTTTGTGCAAGTATCTTCTTTAACACATCTAAAATTACTTAACATTTTACAACTTGGATACTGTAACTTTTACTGACCCCATATAAAAATCGATAACTTCTTCAATTTCTTCATGACTGGAGGCATTTTTAAGTTTTTGAGCATATTTAGGATTGTAAGTTTGAACTTTTCCAAGTTGACTGCAAATATTTACAACTCTTCCTCCAACTTTTATCAGTGGCAACAAATTTAAAGTTATCTGTTTTGTGCCAAAATAATTTACATTCATTGAATGCCATCCTTTTTCAACTTTTTCTTCCAAAGTTTTTATATTTTCTAAATAAAAACCAACTCCTGCATTATTGACCAAAACATCAATTGTGCCATGGCATTCTTTGAGGAATGCCGTAAATGCTTGGCATGATTCAGCTGAAGTTACATCCAGCTGATGCCATCGAAGTTCAGATTTTCTGCGATCTGCAAGACTTTTTGTTAAAGATTGAACAGCTTCTTGGCCATCAGATTCTTCCAAAGCTGTGATATAAATTATTCCATTTTCAATGTTTGAAGCAAGATTTTCTACAATACCGTAACCAAGTCCTGTAAAAAATACAGTTTGATTTTATTTAAATTTATTTATATGCTTACCTCGATTGGCACCAGTTACAACAAAAACTTGATTAGATTTTGGAGTTTCAGATTCAACAAAAATTTGTGGCATTTTTAAAATAAATTTGCATATAACTGTTACAGTATGACAATCAAGAAAATGTGTGAATTACCTGAAATTGTTTTGTTTATGGCATCTGAATTTTTTGCATAAAACAAGATACAGAATAAGAAAAAGAAGAGAAAAAGCACTCATATGGGCCGTAAGTTATGGTATTTAATTGAATCCAGAAGAAACTATTTATAGGAATTTTTCAAAGTCTAAAAAAGGTAGAATCCAAAGGTTGCAAATTTTTGTTTTTATCTTTGATGCTGATTAAAGGATTAAAATGGAATTGCAAGAGATAAGACATCACTTTTTCGATGATCCTACAGATGCAAGAATTTAAATTAAATGATTCAGAATGATCAAAATCATCTGATAAAACGAAACAAATTTTTGCAAGGGTAAAAGGTATGGAATTGATCTTTTTAAAAAACGCTTTTCGTCATCTTTGTAACAAAGACTTTGTTTCTCCTTAATTTTTTCATCCATAAAATTTTTGTCTTCTTCAACAATGTTTTTTATGACCCTTTTGCAGCAAGGAATTATTGATATTATGATAAGGAAAAATTTGTCTTTTTAATTTTTTATTCAACAATTTGCTTTTTTTGCATCATTTAAATCAATGAATGAAAGAAAGCTTGCTTCAAAGTGATTAACGCTGATCATAGATCTTCTGCTTTTTGAAAAATTTTGCAAAGTTGAATTTTAAAAGATCTCTTTTTGTAGTCAAAATTCTTCCTCATTAATTGCATCAAAGAACCAAAAAAAATTTATCAGAAAAGTTTTAAATTTGATTTAAACATGCCGAATCAGATTATTGTCGTCACAGGGGCAAATAAAGGTTAGTTTTTCTTTTCAGAAAAGAAAGCAATTTGTTCTTTTAGGAATTGGTTACGGTATTGTTGAAAAACTTGCAACAACCGTTGATGGAGCTATCATTTATTTAACAGGTAATTTAATTTTTTAAATTGAACATTCCAAAATTTATTGATTGGATAAGTTTTATCAGGAATATTGAGAAGGTCATTTGTCTCGTAGGGATTCCACATGAGACCATGATTTGATATCCCTGATCATGATTATCCAATCAATTAATTATTTAATATTCATACCGTAACTATTACCAATTAATAGATTGATTATTTAAGCCCGAAATGTAACAAGAGGGAAAGAAGCCATTGAAAAGCTAAAACAAAGTTTGGCAAATACTGCAAAACCCGAGATCAAATTTCATCAGCTTGATGTTGAGGATGATTTGTCATGCCAAAACTTTGCTTCATATCTTTCAAAGGCTCATGGAAAAATTGATATTTTAATAAACAATGCTGGAATTGCTTTACCAAATGCTGCCCCAGAAGAACAAGCAAAAACTTCAATTGGCATAAATTATTACGGTACAAAAAGAATAACCTCAAATTTGATAACACTGTTGCATTCTGAATCAAAAGTAATCAATATTTGTAGTCAAAAAGGTATTATGAAAGGGATATATGCCCAGAGGCATATTGAAAAGTTGAAGAATGCTTCTGATGAAAAAGAAATTGATGAATTTGTTGAAGAATATATACGGTAAGATTTTAAAACATATTTTGGAAGAAAATGAAGGTTTGTAGTCTTAAAAGGGCATTAGATTCCAAGATTTTATGCTAATTTTGGGATTGGAGAATCTGATTCTGTATAAACTTTAGGGGTTTATAATCCAGTTTTTGTCCTTGGGTTTACCGTATGCAAATTCGGTAATTTTAACGCCTTTAAAGCAGCACATAAGTTTTGTTATCGACAGTAGCCATTTATTACTTTTCGAAAAAATTTACTACAGTAATCTTTATTCCACCGGTTTTAAATTAAAATATTCAAACACATAAAATGACAGAGAAAAGTTTTCAAATAAAAAAGTGAATAGTTTTTTGATTTATTGAGAGACTTCAGAATGTGGAGGATCTGATCGTACACCATGTTGATTTGAATATTCCCATCCACTTGTTAGACATTCAGCATCCTCGTCATGATGAGTAATTGTAGTCTGACCAGCTTTTGCTTTGAATTCAACAGCTTGTTCAATTAATTCACATAAAATTGAAGTGCTTCCAGCATTTTGAATAAATTGATGCTCCAATAATTCTTTTGCAGTTGGACGCTTAAAAATTTATTATTTAAATCATACATTCTAATATTTGATGAAGCTTACATTATCAGGTTCTTTATTCAAACATAATTCAACAAATTCTTTGAATGTTCGACTCCATTGATTACCCGTAAGTTGAGGTGGAGGATTTTTTGGTATTAAAAATAGAACACGCATTGGATGTAAATCAGAGTGTGGAGGTTCACCATTTGCTAATTCAATTGCTGTAATTCCAAGACTCCAAATATCTGCCTTAAAATCATAGGAAGCATGTTGGATAACTTCTGGAGACATCCAAAATGGAGTACCGACAAATGTCATACCTAAAAAAGAATTTAGTAAATTCAGTCAATACAATGGTTTCGTCTTATATTAAGCCTTATCGAATCTCCAAAAAGAAACCTACATTTATGTACAGTTTCAGTTAGCTGTCCAGCAACACCAAAATCAGCCACTTTTACATCACCTTGTTCACTTAACAATACATTTGCAGCTTTTATATCCCGATGAATTTTTCTTTCTCCATGTAAATATTCAAGACCTTTTAAAATTTCTCGAATAATAACAGCAATATGCATTTCATCAAGTTTTCCAGCTTTCGTTAAATCCAATGCAGAACCACCTCCCAAATATTCCATAATAATCCATAATTTTGAGCCCTTAAAATGTTCACAATGTTTAGACATTATAAGAAATACTGTAAATGTATGTACCTTGAGGTAAGAACCATAATATTTAGTTACATAGATAGATTCACATTGTGATAAAACCATAATTTCTTGTTGAATATCTTCAATTTCATCTTTAGCTTGTTCGAGATCAATAATTTTTATTGCAACATGCTAATATACGGTAATTAATAGTACGAATTAGTATTAATCTAAAAACAAACCTCACCATTTCGATTATCAATTCCCTTGAAGACTTTACCGAAGCTTCCATGACCAATTCGTTCTTGTTTAGTAAAAATTGCTTCAGGATCCAGCTGCTAAAAAAGGATACTGTAATGTTGTAAAATTGCAACCCTAAAACCCTTATAGATAATACCAACCTTTTGATCATCGTCTTTTTCATCTTCGTTCTTTTTGTCAATGTTTTCTTTAACATTTTGCTTATCTTTTTCACCAGCAGCAGCAACAGCAGCATCTTCTTTCTTGAAATCAACATATAGCCTCTTGGTTCCAGTTGGTTCACCTTTATGATCTTGCCAAAGCTGCCGAGCTGTTTTTTCTTCATCTCCAATTTTGATGTAATAAACTTCAACAAAATGTTTGCCGTTTTTAGGAATAGTTTTATCACCATTAATGAAATTGAATGTCACCTAAAACAATAAAAACATATTTTAGCAGCGATTTTTTTAGGGCATAATTTGTTATCTTCTGTATCATACTGTATAAAACAGTATCATCTCTCTAATATCACATATACATATAACAAAATATAAAACTTACATTAACAAAAGTTGAATCACCATTTTGAAGGATGCCAAGTGGAGGACGAAGTCGAAAGAGTTCATTGTTGGTGCATTTAACTTTGAAAGCGCAACGATCCTTGCTTTTGTTGGTTAATTTGAGAGTTGTATGTACGGGTTCTTCCCCAAAATTCTTTGATGTAATTGTAAATCGTTCAGTTGGATCCAAAGTTAATGCAAAATCATCCATGATTTTGCTTTACACGTATTTTTTGCTGCTGAAAAAAGTCGAGAACGATAAAAAATTAGATAAGTTAATGACAAAAAGCTCGACTGATTAAAAAAGATGATGTGAATGCATGCAAAAGTCATCAAAGAAAAGATATGAAAAGGATTATTGTTTTATGCAAATTATTATTAATCATTTTGCATTGAAAAGAAAAGTAAAAAAAGCCTATAATTACAGTATTCTCTTCAGGGCCGCAAAAGATAACACCCGAAAAGAACATGGTTTCCCAGAAAGTGGATATGCCGTTTCAAAAACTGCTACAATTGCTTTAACATTCTTACATCATTGCCAATACAGTAATCGTGGAATTAAATTTTATGCTGTAAGATTTTTTATATACCGTAATTAGATCTAACAGTAATTTCTAATTTTTTAGTGTTGCCCCGGATATGTAAATACAGATATGACAAATAATCAACAATTTTTATCAATTGAAGAAGGCATTGATACTCCTGTTTATCTTGCTACAGAATCAGGTGCCCCTTCTGGTACATTTATGTATCTTCGAAAAAATATTGATTGGTATTAATTAAAAAAATATATTAACAAAAAATATGTTATTGGGTTCTTTAATGGAATAAATGTGTTTTGCTTTAAAAAAATTTAAAAACAATCAAACTTGTATGATATTTTGGATGTAAGTACTGTAGTTTTATAAGTCCTTTTTGCTTCCCCAAAAATACATTTTTTGTGTCCAAGAAAACATTCGAAGGTTTAAATTCATACTGTAGTTCTCAAAATCAAAAATATTAGGGAAACTGGAAGCTATTACAGATTGAAATGCATGGCACAAAACATAATAAACTGAAGAAAACCTTTATCAAAATCATTAACAAATAAAGCCAATACAAAAAAATAAAAACAATAAAACAAATAGTTGAAAAATAAAACACACATAAAAGTTAAAAATTACAAACATTCTTTCATTTAAATATTACCAAAAATTTCATTTCTTTTCAATATTAACATTCTATTGAACCATATCATCAAAATTTTTTGCAGCAGCTTCTTCGGTTTCTGCATCTCCATTTGACATATATGCTTTCATGAATTCTGGCATTTTCCCTTGAACATTCTGAAACAAATAATTGTACATTATTTTTAACTAAAAAAATCTCCAAACTTACAGCTGCAATTTGTTTAAGGGTAGCATGTGGATAATCATCAGTGTTCTTTATATCCACAAAAGTAATCGCAGCTCCGCGATTTCCATTTCTTCCGGTTCTTCCGCATCGATGAACCCAATTATTATATTCCAAGGGTACATCATAATTAACCACGAATTCAACATTATCAATATCCGTTCCACGAGTTAACATATTCGTGGCAATTAAAATTCGGCATTTGCCATCAATAAATTCTTGCAAGAACTTTTCATTTTCATTTTTACCACGTTTTCCATGAACTGGAACAGCAGGAATTCCATAACAGCATAATCGATGAGCCATTAAATCAGCAACAACATTTCTTTTGACGAAAACGATAACTTTTTTCGTGTTATTCGGTGCATCGAAAAGCTTGTATTGAATGAAATGAACAAAAGCATCAAATGGATTTCGAAGTTCATTCTTTCCATAATCTCCAATGATAGCTTTTCCTTGGGCAGCTCCAGTAATCCGCGACCAAGATCTTGTGTCAATTTGCCAAAACAAAGTTCGAACAGATGAAGGAACTTTATTAATTTTTCCTCCACAAAATCCAAAATAATTAGCTTCATCAAATAAAGAGAAAACAGACGGAGCAAAAGTTGCCGAATACATAAGTGTTGAAAATTTCTAAAAATGAAAAGAAAATATATATATACGATCCAAAGAACTTCAACCGGAGGGAACATCATGGGTAAGTCCCTTCTTGATAAAATCCTTTGATCTTTTCCGCCAGAAGTAAAAAAGATCAAAGACATGCCCCTCCAAAATAAAATCCAACTGATGCCCTTGCCCGATTCCCCCTCCTGAGTCGAAACAACACTTCAAAAAAGTAAACATACCTTTGTACATTCATCTTTTAACTTTTCAACAATTTGCAAAAAATCTTTTGATGCTGCCATTTGGTCACATTCATCAACAACCAAATATTGCACATCAATCATATCAATCTTTATTCCTTTGTTTCCTTCTTCTTCGGGCAAATCCAAATGATTCCGAAATCTTCCAATAGAGCAGATTCCAATATCAAAGTTATTTTCTCGAAGATATCTTGTAGAACCAGAAATAAGCTTTACCTTGATTCCAGTACTAGTGGTAAGCTTTAAAGCAATTTGAAACATATTAATCACAAGCGGCAATGAATGCCCAAAAATCAATACCATTGGAGTTCGAGGTCCTTTCGAAGGATTTGCTTTAATCCGATCCAAGCATTTTTGAATCATTGGACCCAAGTATGCAATTGTTTTTCCAGAACCCGTGGAGCTGATACAAACAAAATCAGGAGGCAATGAAAGTCCAGTAGGCGGTGGATTAAAATATGTTACCATCAAAGTTGCGATTTGTGAAGGTCGCATTGATGTTACACCAATATTTGAAAGATTTTCAATAAGGCGAGGATCAAAAACGCAAAATCCAGATTTTGGAATTTGTGATCCTTGAGTAAAATCTTTAAATGCGACATCTTCACCATCTTTATCGACATAGAGAGAACACAAAGTATCACAAAAAGCAAAACGTGTTTCATCAGAATTGAAGTCAAATTGATGACCTTCAGAAACACCAGTAAATTTTACACTAATTCTTTGGCTTCGAGAAGCTTGTTTTTTTGGTGGTGGTTCTGAAATAAAATGTGAACAAAAGTAAAAATATAAAAATATATAAATAGTTTAAACTAACCTTCAATACTGTTAGCCATAATAATCAATGATAATAAAAAATATAAATAAAAATATATCTAACAGCTGCTCGATGAAAAAGTTAGTTTGTAAAAAATAAGTAAAAAAGTAAGATTTTGGGTAAACAAAGTAACAAATTTTTAAATTGGCGCGCGAGAGAGAACTTATTCAGTGTCGTTTTGCCAAAAAAGTTGAACAATATAAATTTGCTGAGAAATTTATGCAAAATGTATGATTTTTAGCTTTTTTAAAGATTTTTTCTTGCATTATTTGTTTAAGATTTTTATTATTTTTATCTACTTGGGCAAAAAAATTAAATTTAACAATAATAATAAAATTTCTTTATTCCCATCGAGTCCCAAACGTTCCAAAACTTTTTCTCTTTACAACATTATTATTACTGTTATTACTTATATAACTAATATTATCTGTATTTATAATTTCTTCAACGACTTCAATTTCTTCTTTTTCTTCTTCATAAAATGGCATTGTATTTAATAGAATTTGTGTCACAATTACTCCTTTTTCTGAAATCATTGATTTAATTATAAATTAATTAAATGACAAAAATTACCATTTAAATTTGTCAAAAATTTAGGTAGCCTGCTTGGATATATGAAAATACAATAAATTATAAATCCAGCAATTAATAAACCAATACCGTATATCCCAACTTGATATTCCTGAAATCATTGTTACTGTACTGATTACAGTAATAAAAACGTACATCTTTAACAGGAATGACCAAAAGTGAAACACAAATCATAAAAAATATAATTGGAACAAAAATTGGATTTCTAAATGCATCTTTTGGCACAGGGAAATGTTTAAATCGCATATAAATTAGGGCCATTTGGACTACGGTACGTTGCATCCAAACTGCATACGTCATATAAGTTAAGACTTGTTCCAGGTTTCCAAGAAATGATATTCCAATTGTAACACATACCTAAAGAAAGGTGTTTAATCAAAAAATGTGACTTCTTGTTGTCACGTTTTTGCTACAGTACTAAAACCGTGACAATCTTTAAAGACATAAAAATGTTACAACTAATAATGTAAAGAGAAAATTCACATTTCAGTGACAGAAAAAAGTCACAAATTTAAGATTCTGTAACATCAAACATATGTAACTTTAAGTTTAATATCCGTATTTTACTTCAACAATAACAGCCGCCCGAGGGCTCATTGAAATTGGATGAACGCATTTAAATGCCGCAGGCATAATTCCAGCTTTTGAACCCGCAAATAAATATCGGCTTGAAGTGAATACGGTAGAATTCATTGATCCCAGCAATAAAATGGCAATCAAAAATGGAATGGCATAATAAAATGAACCCAATGTTTTTTCTGCAAAATCCTAAATTATATTTTAAATATTTGTTCTTAATCGATGGATACTTACCACGGCTACAGTATCCGAAGCTTTAAATTCATCAATTGTTAAAACCGAGAAATATGCTAAATTCATTGAAATATAAACGATTGCGGAAATTCCAATTCCTGCAAAAACTGCCAAAGGCATGGTTCGACGAGGATTTTGTATTTCTTCGGTACCAAAATTTAAAACATCAAATCCATCATATGCAAATAAGCCATTGTAAAGCCCCAAAACTATGTCATCCGGATTCGTTGAAGTTCCATTAAAACTGTTATGAAAGTTTTTGGTTTCACCTTAAAAAGTTGAATTCAACAATGCATTTTAGAAAATTAAAAATGTTTTAAAAATGTTGTTTAATTTTAACCAAAATGAAAGCATGCACTTTTTTGGTCTTGTTTCATTTTTAAAGATTTTAAAAAGGGTAGTTTCTTTTTAGTCAAAAATAATTCAAAAAGTGTTTTGCAATTTACAATTAAAAACAAAATCAGCCGTTCCAAACACATTATTTTTAACAGCCTAAAATTACACGATAGAAAAACATTTTTGTTTATTTTTAATTCTAAACTCTTTCATTATTTTTTATCGTGTAATTTCAATTTCCAAAATACAACAAAAAACAAAAAACAAACATATTTTTTGTCTTGTAATTTCTTGAAAAAAACTTGATATTTTCGTAAACAACGATTGAAAAAAATGGTATAAAAAAGAAGCAGTTTTATTCGTTTTTATAGTTTATCATTTTGTTTAATTTTGTTCTTTTAGGCTAAAAAAAAGTTTTAGCAAAAACAGTTTTGGTTCTAATTATTTTGTTCATTTTTAGAATCTTTTGACGCTAATATTCTTCACAATTGAAAAACATGGATCGCGATAGTGACAGCTTTGACAGTATCGATTATCCTGAAGATTCAAGTGGTGACTGGTATTGGGATTCAAATTCAAATGATTCATAAATTTATCTACCGTAAGAAATGATCAAAAACGTTACTTAAAAATGCTCGTTTACAACTAATTTGCTTTTTTAATATTTCTATTACCGTACTTTTACGACATTTTAATGATCCTTATTTAACCATAAATTTGTAATGAATAAATTTTTGTAATCTAAAGCCCTAAAGGAATTTCAAAAATTACATGCACCCATAAAAAACAATAGCGAAATTTCAAACCTTTCACAATTAAAAACCAAAAGCCAGTTCCAATAATAATTAGAATAACAATAAATTTAACGATTGTTGCAACAATTTGAAATTTTCCAGCAAATTTTTTGAGTGAAAATAAATTTAAAAATGCCAGAGGGAGTAAAGCTGTAAATCCGACGATTCTTGGAAGATTTCCAGAAGTCGATAAATTCTTTTCAAATGCCACATTTATTCCTTTGACAAAATATTCCCCAAATGCCATTGTATGAATTGCCAAAATGGCCGGGTAGGTCAGGGTGGTGGCGACAAATAAAAATGCTGAAGCAATTGGGTGCCATCCAACATGTGAGAGATATGCAAAATCACATCCAGATTTTCGGATTGAAGTTCCCAATTCAATGTAAACAAGGGCACCAAATATCGCAATAAATGCCCCGAGGGTCCACATTATAAGTGATAGTCCAACACTTCCGGAATGTTGAAGGACAGAAGTTGGGGAGACAAAAATACCTTAACATTGGAATATCTTAGATCTTACAACATTTTATGCTAATTTTTACCTGATCCAATGATATCCCCAACACAATAGGCAATAGCTTCAACAAGTCCAATTTTATTGCCATCATTAGAATTCATATTTCTTTTTAAATTTAAAGCTCCAAAAAATAAAAGGAACTAAAAATCAAAAAACATCAGAAAAAACAAGGAAATTCATTTTTTTGCAACAAAGAAAAATGAAGCTGAACATGTATCATTTCATTTCATCTGGGAGAAAAGCAATGATAAGAACAAAAACAAGCAAAAAGGTTTTTTTGAAGATCAATGTTCTAAATTTATTTATTTATTTTATTAACGAAATTAATGATTTTTGCTCATTTTTGTTTGAACTTCTTAATCTTTAGAAATATTTGAATTCTCTCAAAAATGCCTAAAAGGATACAAAAATTATTCATTAAAAAAGTGTACTTGATAGAGCTTTTGATCAGGGTAATTAAGCTATGCCCCAGGTTTGAATCCTTGTTGAAGCAATACAGTATACTGTTGAAACAAAAAAATTTCTCGGTTAAATTTTAGCTATGATAAAAATTTAAAAAAATTTAATTTTGGTCAATATTTGCCTAAAATTATAAAAAATTATGACACAATTTTTTACACATCATTTTTGTGGACAGTCATAATTTTTTAAAAACATCAGAGACAAAAATTTGGACTTCCCTTTTCAAAAAAGGAAAACAAACAATTTTATCCTTTGCTCGCAGCAACGTCAATTTGAGAATTAACAGCATTTAAAAATATGAAACTGTTCGTGAATTATGATCTTTTTGTGAACCCTCAGTTTAAAAAAACCGTATAAAAGAAATCCCAAAAATGGATAAATATCATTCAATTCAACGTTGGATATTACTACTAAAAAATGTTCAAAGCAATTTTTGCGATTGTTTTTGTTGTTGTTGCAGTTTCAGCTGGACCAATGATGGGACCTCCTGGAGGCCCTGGGGGTATGATGGGCGGACCTGGAGGACCCGGTGGTCCATTCAAAGAACTTGAAAGTGGATTAAGTGAAGAACAAAAGCAACAACTTCAAGCTATTTTCAAGAATGATTCTGCCACAAAGCAACAAACAAAAGACAGCCTTAAATCTTTCTTTGATGGAATTGGCGGAGATGTTGCTGTAAGTTTTTTACAACATTGCCTCAGGGGTTATTACTGTAACAGCAATAATGATAGTAATATGCATTTTAGACAAAATTCAATGAAATGCAAACAAAAATGGATTCAATGAAGACTGAAATGGAATCAAAGGCTTCAGAAGCCACTTCAAGCCTTTCAGATGCCGCCAAACAATTGACCACCCAAATGAAGGCCATTCATGATGATATGTCCCTTACCCCCGCCCAAGAACGCGATCAAATTAAAGCACTTTTTGATGGAGCTTCTGATGAAGTTAAAAATGAACTCAAATCTGCAAAAGCTCAATTCATGCCTCCAGGCATGATGGGTGGTCCAGGTGGCCCTGGAGGACTTCCACATTTCCGAACAACTCCATCTGCTTAAAAACTACGAATAACCTTGTTGATATATCTTTATTTATTACTCATAAATTTAATTTAATTTTGTAATAAAATTTTTGAAAATCAAATTTGTTCAACCTTCATTTACTTTTAAGCGAACATTTATTGATTTTAATAATCTTAAGATATATCTTAGGTCTTTTTAAAAATAACGTTAATTTATTCTTTTTTTTTCTGTTTAAAAACTATGATTTAAAAAAGGTAACGTTTTTAAAAATTTATATTTGTAAAAATTTACTGTAACTTACATAGAAAAAATACAATTTACAATACAATATTTGAAACAAGAATAAATCAAATTACAAAAGTTTAAAAATATTTAATACCAATTCGTTGGTTTTCGAAGGTAAACAAAGCAACCATCTGGAGCATTTGGATCAGTAGCGAGATAGGTTGGAGTATCAGCACCTAAAACATAAAGTTATAAAACATGGTTATACGAAAGAGATACTGTAACTGACCTTCTTGAATTGTTAAATGTCCTTTATGATTTGTCATATCAGTATTAACATATCCGGGACAACACTAAAATATTTAAAATTACTGTTAAAACTAATTGCGGTATACAAAAACTCTTACAGCATAAAATTTGATTCCTTTATTACTGTATTGACGACCATGCAATAATGTTAAAGCAATTGCGGCAGCTTTTGAAACTCGATATGAACTTTCTGGAAATCCATGTTCCTTTCGAGTGTTATCTTTTGCAGCTCTAAAAATACCGTAACTATTTACCAAAAACACATCAAAGAATTAAAATCTTACTGTGTATATTCTTTAACAAATTCATTGATTTCTTTTTCATCCGAAGCATTCTTCAATTTATCAATATGCTTTTGATCAAAATGATTTTTCATAATTCCCATTTGTGAACAAACATTTACAACACGACCCCCAGGGCGAATAATTGGAATTAAATAAGATGAAACTAATTTTGTACCGTAATAATTGATTCCCATTGTAACTTTTGCTTGCTCTTCTGCAGATTCTTTTGCATCAAATCCAAAAGCAAAACCAGCATTGTTTACTAAAACATCAATTCCATCATGGCTCTTTTTGAGGAAATCCGCAAGGGCTTGACATGAAGATGGATCTTCGATATCCAGTTGATGAAAACGAATTTCACTTTTCTTATTAGATGCAAGGCTTTGTTCCAACTGTTGAAGAGCAGCTTTTCCACGATTTTCATCACGAGCTGGAAAGAATTGAAAGGTAATGATTAAAATAAGGGATTTAAAGAAAAAAATTACCTGTTAAATAAGTGATAGCTCCATCAACAGTTGATGCTAACTTTTCAACAATACCGTAACCAATTCCTATAAAATGAGATCATGATAAAAAAAATGTGTTTAGGAATGTTTCATCATTTTGAGGATATCATATATCTGTTAAAAATGAGCATGGCATTTTCAGATGGCTGAGGTAATGGAAACATCTAAATCGAATCTAAAAAAACATACCTTTATTTGCACCAGTAACAACGAAAATTTTTTGAGACATTCTTTACAAATCTTTGAGTTTCTGCAGTACCTAAAATTGTCGGTTATAATGAAACATATTTTAATGAAAAGCAAGAAACAAATATATTTTTTAAAAATGTAAACAACGAAAATAAACTACAGAGTGAAAATGGAGGGAGAAAAAACAAGCGTGTAGACTCTTTGTTTTCTTTGATATCCGTTTTTATTACGGAATTCTTATCAAATGAGTACAGAAAATAATTTTTTACGAGTACTCAAGTTAATTCAAAGTTTGAAACATGCACAAAATCAACACACACAAAAATGAAAGAAAACCTAACATTCGATTGCGATAAATAAAAAAACCACAACAACAAAAAAGAGAGAGGAAAACGCAATTTAAAAAAATCAACGCGTTTGAAGTGCTGCATTTTTTGTGCAATTGTTTGTTTGTGTATTTTGTTGTTGCTGAAAATGTCATCCAACACAAAATATAAAATATCAAATTTTGCTGATTTATTTTTGATTATTTTAGTGAATTTTTTAGGTGAAAAGTTTATTAATTAATTTAATTTAAATGAAATGATAAAAAATTAAAGGCTTTAATTAAAGCTGGCATACTGATCTTCTTAATGGTTTTATAAAAATTTAAAGGCATTTTCAATTGATTTCGGTCATCAGTTTTTGTGGTGAAAAAGTGTGAGCCTTTTGAAATCTTTTTTTGAAGTTGGAAAAAGTTTCTTTCAATATTCAAATCGCAGCAAGTTGCATTGATTGAAAATGTAACACACAGATACTATAATTACAGTAATCTTTGATAAAGAAAATTTAAAAGCAAAATATAAAAGTGTTAAATTTAATTCATTTTTTAAACTGTCTAGAAAAAAACCAAAAATATTGAACACAAAATTTTATAAACGGTTTTGAAGCTTGCGTTTTCTTGATTCTAAAAAAGCTTTCAATTTTGCATTTCTGAAGTTTGTGTTTTTCTTCTCCTTTCAAAATTCTCCTGCAATTTTGCTTTTAAAATTTTATCTCACCCTTGAATGAATCTATTATATCCATTTTTTGCAAAAGAATATAAAAAAAGACATGACATAAACGAAAAAATCCATTCATTTTTACATCATTTTTTTCTTGAACAATTTGGACTCCAAAAACTTTTTTTGGGACCACGTGAACACGTTTATGGAATGCCAGTTTTAGCTTCTTTCTTTTTTCAGAGTTCACTTTTCGAGGTCGATATTATTAGATTTGTTTCTTCCATTTTTACATTTTTTAAAAATTGAATTGCATCATTTTTTGAAAACCTGATTATTATCAATTTGTACAAGTTCCGGGATATTCAAATTTCTAAGAAGAATCGTGTTAATAAATAACTGTTTCGGTATTTGTAGTTTTCTCTCTATATTTTTACGTATTCTTTTTAATAGGTATTTATTAATTACCCAATCATTGCCTAAAAGTGCAGACCAAAAAAGGTAAAAAGTATTAAACAAAAGTTATAGTAAAAAGGATGTCATTAAAATGTCGAAGAATTTTAAAAAGGGATTTCAACTTCTCATAAGCTTCCTTTTTGACTGAACCTGAAATCAGGGATTCATTGAAGCTGGTTTGCACCACTTTTTTACCGTTTCTGCGAATCCCTGATTTTCAATTTTGGCCACCCTTTGTCTAAAATTGAAAATCAAATTTTGATATTTTTCATGAAACAGAAAATATAAAAATTGAAATACCCATTTATTAAAATTAAATACATTTTTCTAAACAGTGCATTCATCATCTTCTCGTGATTGAACTCCAAGAACCTTCATTTCCTTTTTTTTCCTTTGTTTGCGATGTCCGAAGAAGAAAACTGAAACTGACTTATGGGAAATTAGATTATATTTTTGGGTGGCACATAATATTTCCTGTTTCTGCTCTGAAATTTTTGTTGGTTTTGTAATTCTGCCTTCTTGAGTAAACTCATAAATATTAAACATTACTTAGAAAAGCATTTTTTCATAAGACAAAGATCTCTACCGTACCCTTTGAATTAGGATTCGTAGTTTTCTTCTTCTTCCTTTTTTCACTTGAATTGTCTTTCTAGGCATTTATTTTTTAAATTGAAAAAATTGTGACGTTTTTAAAATTAATAGGTTTTAATAAATCTAATCAACCGTTTGCTTTAAAAATTCTGGAATACTGTATTTACATATTATCGATTTCAATTATAGTTTTTTGCCTCAGGGAAAATGATGATAAAAAAGATAATTTATGTTCATGATTCAAAATCATGAAAACGAATTTTACTCCATCCGGAACACATTTTTTAACAGCATTAAAAAAGCAGTACTTAAAAAGCTATCGTCACTTTTTCAAGGACTCTTTTTTGATAATAGATATTTATAACGGATGTTGTAGGTGTTCATTATATAAAATTTTTAAAAAAATTCCTTCGAGAAAAAAAATTTTTTTCCAATTGTTACGAACATAACAAAAAATTGGTATCGAAACCTATTTAAATTTTTTTTGTTCGTTCGTTCGCATTTCTTTTTTCTTCAACAACTGTTTTCTGCTTCTTCTTTTCTTTTTTGGCAATAACCACTTCAGAAAGAAGAAAAAAAAGAAGCCCAAAAACTTCCTGGATTAAATGCTATAAAAAGAATAATAAAAACGTTAAGGTCAAAAAAGAAATAAAAAGAACACATACGTAATCATCATCATCGCCTTTTTTAGGCCAAAGATTTTCGTATTTATTATTTTACATAGCTATTTTAAGGGCAAAAAATTTAAGTCACTCTTCATGAATTTTTTTTAAAGAAAATAATTGTGAGCAATAATTTTTCTTTTCTTTAATCCTTTTTTATTTTGCTTCTCTCTTTTTTTGGGTTGTTGGGTTCTAATGAACTTCGAAACCCAACAAAAAAGAACTAACATCATTTTTTGGGTAAACTTTGTTTTTTTCTATTGTTTTTTGTTCAAAGAAAACAAAAAATTAGGTTTTTTAGAAACTTTTGCCGCAACTTTTTTTGTTTTGTTTGAACCCCCAGACTTTTACCCTAAAATATGATTATCAAGTTTTTGGCAGATTAGTGGAAGATTTGTAGCTTTAACAGAATCCATTGTTTTTTAAACTGATATTCTTTGTTTTTTTCCTTCTTACTCGTGATGTAAGAATGTTTGAAGACTTCTTCTTCTTTTTCCAAGCCCATGTGATAAAACTGACTGATTTTGTTTCAAACAAAAAAAAAGGGGCGTAAAGGCGTTGTTTTAAGTGTCATATTCTTTGCTAGAAAATTGTTAGGTTAGTGACCGGAAAGATACACAAAGCAGTTAGCAGTAATAATAATATTGGGGCTTTTCATGGTGAAATAATTATTACGTGTTTGTATATGAAGGCATTTGTAATGGATGAAGAGGTTTAATTTTGTGTTGTTTATTTAATGTTGAATTATAAACAAATTTTAAAGACGTTGATTAACTCTTTTTCTTGAAGTTTTACGTTTTTTATTACCGTAATCTATTTTTACGCTTTTGCTTTTTAATAAAAAATCGATAAAGGTTTATTCGTTTGAAAAAATGCCAGTGGCAAAGTTCAACAAATGCCACCTTTTAGATATTTTAATATTTGCGTGAAATCATTTTATAGCGTAAACCTTCAAAAACCATAATCTTTCAAGCGTCTATAATCTTAGAAAATATCTGTTTTTTGATGTTTTTTTGTTGTTTGACTTTATTGACCTGGTTTTTTTAAAAGTTTACAAAGTATCAAAAGGTTGCCAACAATTTGTGTTAACCTTTTCTATCTCCCAAAAGTGCCATTGTTGGATGATGACCTTGTTGATCCTTCTCTCGAGAGATCTTTATTTGTGTTTTCATTATTTTAACCTTTCATATTTTCATATTTAAAAAAAATTCAAACCCGAAATTAACTCCCTCGCTTCAAAGAATCCGTCTTCCAAGATTAAGCATTTCAAAGAAGAAATTTTCTCGATTAATATAAAATTTTTGACAATCGTTTAATTTTTTCTCGAGAGACTTTTGCAAATTGCAATTATTCAAAAATGAAGAGAGATAAATAAGTAGCTTCTTTTTTTTGGACGCGGCAAAGACCTCTTCGAAAAAAAATGGAACTTCTGAATTCGTGAAGTGTGTGTTTTGAATTCACAAAAACAAAAACTAAAAAATTCATTCAAGTTTTTCAAAATTTTTGGAATATTTTGTTGAATAAGAAATTACTGTGATGTTTGTAAAACTATCTTTTTTGAACTTTTACATTTAGGATTACTGTAGTTCAATTTTTTTAAAATGTTAAAAATAAGGTTTCTTGATTCTTAAAAGAAGCCGTATTTTTGACATTTGTTAAGAATTTTGAAGAATGTTGTTTTGTTTTGGTGAGATTAAACTTTTAGAAATGTTTTTCGAATAGCTTTTATTACAAATTTTATTCTTTTAAAAAATCATTTTTTCAACTGTCACTGTTTTAAGAAAAAAGCTAAGATTTATTACTAAAATTCAGAGTAAAAAACAAACTGCTTAAAATTGCTCCAAAACAATGTTTTTTAGGGATTTCTGCAAAAAAATATAATAATTTTGTTTTGGTTTAAAAATTTTAAAGCAAAGCTAAAGTCAATTTTCCTTTTTATTTTTAGCAATTTTAGTTTTATAAAGTTCTTTTTAAAACGTTTAACTTCAATTTAGTGTTTATACTTTGTTGTTCGGGAGCTACAATTGTTCTGTTTTTACTTTTTGAGAAAAAAAAAAGTTTATAAAAAATAAATTTAAATGTTTTGTTGTTCTTTAAAGCCCTGAGACTAGCCTCCACTTTCTCATTCTTACTAACTTCTGTTTTCTTTCCCATGGGTGTTGTAATGTGTTTGTTGAGATAATATTTATTAATCAACACACAAAAAACCACACACCTTTCTTTTTTTATATTTTAAGATTTTTTTGTAGTCGGTTAAATAATAATGAGCAAATTTTAGTGTATTAATACAACAAAAATTGTTTGCCTTTTTTTCAATGTTTAGATTTTTAATTTTTACAGTATGGTTGTTTTTGAATGAAGGTCAAACAAAGGCATACTTTTACGCTGTTTTTGTTTGAAAATGACTTTTGAGGTGTTAAATTTTAAAAAGCTTTGTAATTTGTTGTTACAAAAAATTACGTCCTTTTCTTAAATTTAAGAATTTTTTAAACAAAAATTTTAAAGAAAAAAGGTTCTTTTGAAAAAGGATTACATAAAATCCAAATTTTCCTATTTATTGTAAAGTGCTAAAAAACACTTCACTTCCCTAATCTTCATTATATCCTTAATATCCCAAGATATATGAGATCCAACACGTCAACTATATTATTTTAGCGTTTCCTTTTTTAAATCTCTCAAAAATGAAAATCAATCAAGCGCATTAAAATTTTAAGCTTTTATCTTTGCTTTTCTTTTCTCTCTTTTTTTGTCTGCAAAAAACTCCTCATTTAAAAAAAAAGCATCATCATTTTTAGAAAGAATTCGAAATTCCAAGTACTTCAAAAATGAGGGCCTCGTATTTGCTTTTTAATTTTTACGTCAAAGAATGGAACGTTTTTTTCTCTTTTTTTTGTGCCGAATTTTATCAATTATTTATTTCTTTTGTTTCTGCAAAAACAATGACATTTTTTAAATTTTCATGTTTTAGGTTTTTTGTCATTGTTTACAAAGAATGAAAATTAGTGGATTACGGTAGTAATATTTGTGCATAAAATTAATTGGTGAAAAAATGTTTGAAAATACAACAATCAGCCCTGAGGCAGATCCTGCTGAATGCGGATTAGAGCCACATGATTTTTTGGAGGTAAGATCTTAGCTAATAGATTTTGATAATTCAATATATGCAAATTTGTAGATAAAATTTTTCATGGTCAGTGTTATTGGAACTCTGATTGGGTTGTTTGGAATTTTCGGAAATATTTCTACAGTAATAATTCTAACTCGACCTTCAATGAGATCCCCGAATAATATGTTCCTCACAGCTTTGGCGATCTTTGATTCATGTTTAATTATAACGGCATTTTCAATTTATGGCATTGAATATATTATTGAATATTTTGAAGCCCTAAATTTGTACATTGCATGGTTGACATATTTAAGATTTGCCTTTGCTTTATCCCATATCTCCCAAACTGGATCCGTTTATGTCACCCTTGCGGTGACCCTTGAACGATTCCTTGCTGTTTGTTATCCCCGACATTCAAAAAGATTTTGTACCAGCCGATTCGCCGCTTTTACAATCCTTGGCGTTACATGCTTCTCAATTTTATTTAATTCAACAAAATTTTTTGAGCTCGAAGTTTTTCGAAATGATTTATGTGCCTCGCAGGGAATCAACTGGCAAGCGTATATCCTTCTTCCATCCCAACTTTCCAAAAATCCATTGTATGGAAAATTTTATTCTTTATGGATGACCCAAATTATTATGGTTTTTCTTCCATTTTTAATGTTGCTAATTTTAAATTCCATTATTGCATATACAATCAAAAAATCTCTTAAAAGATTGGTAAATAAAAATAAAAAGTTACAGTAAGTTTCACTTTTGTACTTTTTTTTAATTAATGGAATGCACTATAAGGTTTTTGTTTACTGCCACTTTGCCAAACACAAAAAACGAAAAAATTTAATAAAATTAATTGATCAAAGATTTTAATATAAATGCTATTTATACAACTTTTTAATCATTTTTATTATTTCCTTATTAAAAAGGAATAAATTCCTCATCGATTGATACCAAGATCATTAAAATTGGTCACGCTTACACTATTTTACTTAGCTATAAGCGATCTTTCATGTTAAACATTAGATACAATTATTCCTACCTGTCGGCAATTCTACGCTTTTAATTCATTTTATCTATCACAATAGATAAAAAAACGTATTTAGAAAAAATGTAATTCAGCTTTTTCAAAATCTGAGTATTTTTTTCCAGAAATTTTTGCAATGTTTAACAATGAAACACAAAAAACTGAAGTATTTCGTGTTAA
Organism: Panagrolaimus sp. LJ2414; assembly: GCA_024447195.1. Classification (NCBI taxonomy): domain Eukaryota; kingdom Metazoa; phylum Nematoda; class Chromadorea; order Rhabditida; family Panagrolaimidae; genus Panagrolaimus; species Panagrolaimus sp. LJ2414. The sequence continues at coordinate 1,763,798 of JAMRXY010000004.1, read as the reverse complement.
ACATTGCAAAAATTTCTGGAAAAAAATACTCAGATTTTGAAAAAGCTGAATTACATTTTTTCTAAATACGTTTTTTTATCTATTGTGATAGATAAAATGAATTAAAAGCGTAGAATTGCCGACAGGTAGGAATAATTGTATCTAATGTTTAACATGAAAGATCGCTTATAGCTAAGTAAAATAGTGTAAGCGTGACCAATTTTAATGATCTTGGTATCAATCGATGAGGAATTTATTCCTTTTTAATAAGGAAATAATAAAAATGATTAAAAAGTTGTATAAATAGCATTTATATTAAAATCTTTGATTCAACTAATGTTTAAAAAAGCAAAAAATTAGCTATTTTTGTTCGTGTCAAGAATCGTCGCGACTTATAGTGGGAATGTGGAAGTAGTCATGGGATTTCTTTTGTAAATAATATTTTTGTATTTAAAAAATGTTCTAAAAATGTGTTAAAACATTGTGACTGGAACCTCATGATTTGGAAAAAAAAATGAGTGGTGTAACATTTAAGTTTCAAAAAATAACTTTTAAATGAATAATAGCTCTTAAAAGTTGCCACAAGGGATTCAGAAACCATTGTAGCCTTCCCTTGATAGTTTATTAAAAGTGCCAAAAAAGCACAAATGTTTTTGTAACTCAATTTGTAACACATTTTTTCGCCTCCGTTTTATGATTTTTGTCTTAAATGCCCTAAGGGATTTACTGCCTTAGGTACTGTAATCCAAACTATGCCAAGATTTTGGGTTCACAGAAATCACACAAACTACAAATAAATGAGTTACCGTAATCTGTTAGAATATTTTTTGAAATAATTTTTATTTCTAAAATACTCAAAAATAAAATTACTGCAACATTTACCGTAATCGTATTTGTTACTAAAATGTATCTAAACTACAGTAATGTCAACCTATCGTAATCTCTATAAATTTAAATATTTCAGATTATCAGAATTACGCACAAAATCTCGTGAAGCTTCAATTGTTTTGGTTGTAATCGTGTTGATATTTTTGTTATGCAATTTTTGGGGATTCTTCATGACACTTTTGGAACATTTGGTCGGAGTTGATTATCTCATTGATGAACACAAAACTTTTTATACCTTTTCCCGGGAAGCTACAAACTTCCTTGCAATTGTAAATAGCTCAATTAATTTTGTTATTTATATTATTTTTGGTAAAGATTTTAGGTAAGATTACTTTATTTTATTTTTAGATTAATTTTTTGACGTAAAAAACAGTTACTGTAGCTTTAATTTTTATTTTTTGACTTTTATCATTAAAGTCAAAGAATTTATTAAAGTTTAATTAGCTACGAAAAAGGACTAATTTGCGAAAAGATTTAATACGTAATTATTTTTTGCAGACGAGAGCTTGTACTTATCTATGGCTGCGGATTACCAAATTTAACGTTTGATGAAACAAAGCCACAGCAATGTTCACTTTGGAAACGAATTACTTCAACTCATCTTCGATCCCTTAAAGAACCTATCTCCTTCTTTGGATTAAGAATTCTAAAATTGACAAGTTTTGCAAGAAATTTTACAAATGTAAGTTTTTTTAAGGATTACTGTAACATGAATACTGTAGCTTACTGTAACCAAAAAGTGATTCAAGATTACGGTTACTGCAACTACAGTACTTCCGTAGATTCCAGATCACTGATACCGTATCCTCTATTACTGTAAATATTTTCCTTAAATCTCAATTTTTTTAGTCAGAAATGTCATCTCGTTCAGAGGAAAGTCATGCATCAACCCATCGAGTTTCAACAAGTAGTACAACAACACTTTCAACAACTGAAAATGTCGAATTTTTAGTAAGACCTACAAAAAGTTATCTTCAAGTGCCTTCTGTAAATATTCCTGTAACCGTTTTAACCTATGATTCTGATTCCGATTCAGATTCATTAGTTGGAATTCATTTTGTATAAAAATTTTGTTTAAAATGTTTAATAAAATTTTATTAATTTTTGATTACTGAATTTCTTTGATAAGCAAGGGACTTAAATAAGGTTATGGAAGATTTGAATAAATTTGCAATCACGAATTGTCCGGACAATTTAAAAAATTCTTGAAAAGAAAATTAATGAGCGCGAAAAAAGAAAACCAAGCAAACAAAAAAACGCAGTTTTATCCCGCTTTTTGCAAATTTAAAGACTCTTCTTTGCTGTGATTGTTTTTGCTATAAAATTTAAATTAATTATATTTAATTAAATTAAAAATGTCTTACATGCTTCAGCAAGATGATTACAAAGAAAATGAAAGTTGTTCAACTGGTTTGTTGTTCATCTCTAGTTAAATATATCCCCAAATATCCCATATTTTAGATTCATTAGATTCCTTTGAAAAAATTCCTCCACCACAAGGAGTTAATTGTTTAAGAACAATTAATACAACAGAAATCTTGGATTATCTAACCCCCAAGGATGAACCAAATACCCGAAAATACCCAGCGATTTCAGTTGCTCGATGCCCAAAAGAGCTTTCACTTGTAAGTTGTTGTTTTTTGGATTTCATATATCCACCCATTAAATTTTTTTATAGGAATGCTTACCAGGTCTTTACAATATTGTCAGCTGTAATTTTCGAGAAAATGAAACGCAAAAAGAAGGCCGAGTATTTTTTGCATGCCCAAATAGTCGTGAAAGATTTTTAGCTGATTGGGAAACCAAATATTCAAGCTTTTTTCCAAATGTTAAAGTTTGTGCTTCCAATATTTGCATATTTGAGGCATTTAAAAAGGGTAAATATTTAGATTCAAACATTGGAAAATTTTGGTAAACTTACTTGGCAGCTTCCAATTAAACGCTTTACATTCCCGGATAAATTTCCATATCCACTTTTTCATCGACTTGCTTGCTGTTTTGGAGATCTTCCGGATAATGTCGATATTAAAAATATGGTAATTTTTGTTTTGGTTGCAGTTAATCCTAATCTTGATTTTATCCCCCATTCCAGGATGTAACCTTCATTCAAAAAGATTCATGGCTTTTTGAACGACATGGTCCACATTTTATTTGTGTTGGAAATCCTGAAAAGCAAAAAGAAATTGAAGCTAAAATCCTTGAAGATTGTGCTCCGATTACGGTAGAACGACCATGCATGGGTTCATGTGTTGCAATTCGATCTCCAAAATATCCTGCTGCTCGAGGAGTAATTTATTCTCGTCGACTTAATTTTGCCAATATTTATCTCGTTGATTACGGTATCTCTGAAGAATTTCCAGATTCTTGTTTATCTTCAATAAGCCCAGAAGTAATGGAAATTCCATTTTTGGCAGTTCCATGTAAATTGGCAATCTCGGAACCAATTGAACCGGCACAAGTTAAAGTAGTCTTTGAAAAAGCTAAATCTGAAGAAAATATTCAAATTAAAAAAGTTTGGTATCGCGGCTTCTTTAATGTTGTTGATGCTTTTAAAGGTAATCCTTTTATATCCATCTTCAAAAACATCAAAAGATACAATAAAATTGTAGATAATTCAAGTTGCCTCGTTGAAATGTTAAATTTTACAAAACCCAAAAAGCCCACTGTTTTTCAAGTTTACGGTAGAGATGATATTTTAGCATTTAAAAATGATAAAAGAGCAAAAGTAAGATTTTGTAATTTTTATTACTTACAAATACCGTAATTCAATAATTAATTTATAGGCATTTGTCAATGCACTGGATCAATTGACATACATTGAATCTCAAGCTCTTTACAAATCTTCTCGTAAACAAAAATAATTTCAATTCTTTTTCGCTTTTTTGTATCACCTTTTTTGATTTGATTTTTCTTATTTGTTCAAAAAAATAAAATGATTTTGAAAAAATCATGCAAAAACTTATTTCACAACTGTTAATCATCAGATTTACTTGAACATTTAAAAAAACAATTGCATTTACATCACTTCCATCACGACTTTCGAAACAAAACTATCTAAAATCCACGTCATCCAACATTTTGCTTCTGTATCACGGCTGCTGTTCGATACCGATATTTTAAAAATTTTGACCGATAGCGATATTCCGATACCTTTTGTGTAAATCTGATAAAGGTTATTAGATTGTTTAGAATGATACATTTATTTTTTGGCCGTTAAAAAGATTAATATCGCGCACATTTTGTTAGGGAAATATTTTTTTCCAATAGAAAAAACGATAAAAAAGTTGTTAGTTATTTTGAGCAAAAATATCGTCCCAGAAAAACCTGATACCGATACTCCGATATCGATACGGGAGAAAAGTCGACCGACACCGATATCCGGTACTGATATTCCGATACGGTATCTAAGTATCGCACAGCCCTGTTGTACATTATTAATAATTTTGTAGTATTGATTGATTTTTTTTTAATTTTGAAGAAGAGTAAACGTTTTAGAAAAAAAAACAAAAAGTATTTCGAAATTTTTCAATTGCCCTTTTTCGGAGCATCTGTGGAGCGACGCCGAATATTTTGTTTCCCGCCTTTCTTGTATCCCTTTTTTCAGGAACATTCGTTTCGAAATCTTCGTGATAATTGTTATTTTTTGTTTGTTACCGTTTTTTAGCAAGTCAGCGGCTGCAGCATCTGAGTCGCCGCTTCTCAAACCTCGTCATTTGTACATTTTTTTCTTGTTCGGTTTCGGTCGCGTTTCATTTTTTCTCTTATTATTTTTTATAAATTGCTTTTGGGTCATCATTTTTGTATTATTTTTTAAGTTTATGACTTTGCTTTGAATCGAAAAAATTGAATCAAAGCCTTTGATTAAATACTTATTGAATTTGTTAAATTAAATAAAGCAATGATAATAATAAATGTACCGGAAAAAATTTAAATATGATAATTTTTAACTCGATGTTTCCTTGAGTCTTGTGCGTCCGCGTTCACAAAAGATGCGCCACTTTTTTAATTTCCCGCGTTTTGGTTGTTCTTGACGCCTGATTTTTTTTTCTGGAAACTGAAATGAATACAAAAGAACACAGTATTTTTGTTTTAGAATAAAATTCAGGCATCAATAATAAAAACGGTATTAAAATGCCCGCTTCAGAGGAAAATTCGTTTCGAAATATCATAATTGCCGCGCCTTTTCTGCAACAAAAAACTTTTGTTATTGTTCGTTACCATTTTTTATCGCAGCAGCTGTTTCTGAAAATTTGTTTCTTTGAGTCATTGCCTCATTTGCAAAAATTTTCCGGCTCGTTTTTGGTTGCGTTTCATTTTTTCTCCTTCTAATTTTTTTATAGGTTTTGTATTTTTCTTTTCTAATTTTTTTTCAATCGCATTATTCTTTGCTTCCAATAATCTTCGTGTATGCCCTTCTAGGCATTTGTGTAATCTTTAATTAACGTCTTTTATTTTTTCAGCTCTAACATTGGTTACTAATATGGCTCGAACCAAGCAAACTGCACGTAAATCAACTGGAGGCAAGTTTTTTCTTTTCATATATCGAATCAATATCTAACTATTATTTATTTTAGGCAAAGCTCCGCGAAAGCAATTGGCAACAAAAGCTGCACGTAAATCCGCTCCTCAAAGCGGTGGTGTTAAGAAGCCTCATCGGTATCGTCCTGGAACTGTTGCTCTTCGAGAAATTCGTCGTTACCAAAAGTCAACTGAATTGCTTATTCGCAAACTTCCTTTCCAACGTTTGGTTCGTGAAATTGCTCAAGGTATTTTTATTTTATGAATATTTTTTGGTTAGATTACTAATTGTTGTTTTTTTAGATTTCAAAACTGATCTTCGTTTTCAATCCGCTGCAATTGGTGCTTTGCAAGTATGTTTTTTACCTATAAATATATCCATCTTTTAATACTTTATTTTACTTTTAGGAAGCTGCTGAGGCTTATCTTGTTGGACTCTTTGAAGATACTAATCTCTGTGCCATTCATGCAAAGCGTGTAACAATCATGCCTAAAGATATTCAACTTGCTCGTCGAATTCGTGGTGAACGTGCTTAATTTCTTTTTGGAAAAATTTTTTTTTATATTATCATGATTACTCTTTTGTATTTATCCTGTTGAATCTCTTTTGATTAATAAACTTTTGTGTTATTGAAACTTTGTGTTGGGAGAGGGGTTTGGGTTTTTAGATTTACTAAGATAAGTATGTGATAAAGTGAAACAAGCTTTGATCTTAGATTACAAATTATGGTCAATTTTGTATCCAATTATTGTTCTTGTTATAGCAAAATAGACAGTAGATATTTAAAACAACACTTTATAAAAGCTTATACAACATAAACAGTAGTGAGAATAAATTATCAAACACCAAAATTTGAGACCAAAATCAGTAAAGAATAAAACATGACCAAATAAACATAAATGCAAACAAAGTGATAACAAAAAAATAATAACTTAAACTCGAAAGATAACAAAAAAATAGTCATGCAAAATAAAATTTATGGAACAAACGCATCAAGCAATTGCATCAACTCCAAAGGAAGTGTTGTTCGATCAAATAAATCCGTATATTTTTCAATTTTTTGAGTTAATGCAGCTCCAAGAGATTCTAATTGTGGAATTGACCAATTATTTGTACGATTAATGGCCTAGAAATGCAAGCGATTATGATAATTAATAAGATAATAGGCTTACAGTAATAACAACTTTTTCCATTTCATCCTTGTCAAGAACAAAAACAGCTTCAATAGGTTTTTCAACAGCAGCAGATTCTTGTGAAACAAATTCCATTGGAGTTTCAGAATTTGTATTAACTTCAGGTAAAGTGTCAGATTTAACACTTGGTACATCATTTGAAGCTTCATTATTTGGATCAGCATTTTTGGCTTCTTCATTTTCTTCTTCTTGAACTTTTACTGCTGATGCATCTTCTACCGTTTCCATAGGTTCATCTTTAGAATTTTCAACATGTTGTTCTTCAGTTTCCTTATTCATTGGTTCTTCTTCGTCTTTAAAACCATTCATAATACTTTGACGGGTACGACGTTGAAGTTGAACAACTTGAGAAGCAGATTTGGAATTTTTCTTTGCACTTTTTGCTTCATCAATCATTTTTTTCATTTCTTCAAGCTTTTCAACAAAATCATCATCAAGTTCTTCTTCGAATAATGCTTCAGTGATATCAAGTAGAGCAAAAGCATTATTTCGAATTAATCGACCTTTGATATCTGTTTCAGGATTATATTCAATTGCATTATGTCGAATTAAACAAATATCGTCAACAAATTCTTGCTTATTCTTGTATTCATTTCGATTGAGTTTTGCCATCATTTCAGTTAAACAAAGAGGATTTTTAATGATTTCATAGTAGTCCTCAGCTTCTTCAATATCCACAGGTGAATTAAAAATATTAAAACGACGATCCCGAATAAGTTTTGAAAGAAGATCACGTAAAAAGATTCGAAAATGTCGAAGGGCATTTTCATATTTTTCTTCGACAACTTTAAGTTCGGCAGCAGAAAGCTTCCTTGTTGGTAAAGTGATAACAGCTTTTGGGATTGGTGGATAATCATCAGCTAAAAACTAAGCTTATTTAGGTAGACAATAAACAATTAATTTCATACCATTAAATTTAACAGGTTCAACCAAAGATTTGGAAACAATTTCTCGAAAATATTCTTCTCTTTGTTTTTCGTATGGTGGATTAATTTCAAAGAGATTAGAAAACCCAAAAAGATTTTTGATATCATCTGAACAAGTATCAAATGGTTGACGAAGAGTTGCAATCATAAGCAAAGCCGTAAAACCAACAAAAGATTCCAAACGTGAAACAAGCATATTCCAGCATCCAAAAGGAAGAGACGTTTGTAAAACATCAATATCAGGTAAAAGGAGTACGGTAGGTGTACCATTTGATGTTGAACGAATTGCAGCATGCAAAATTTGATTTAAAGATTCTTCAGGATTTACCGATGAAAAAAGTGTTACACATGAAATTGAATGCATTACAAGATGATCAAGTCGATTTGCAATGACAGGAAGATAATAATGTGTTTGACCTTGATTACCATTTCCATGAATTAAAAATCGAGCAGCTTGAACACTTGGAGGAGTTTCTAAAGCTCGAACAACTTTTTCCAAATCAGTTTTATAAAGATTGTCAATATTTTGAGGCTTTAAATAACCAAATGGAATACGTTTTTCAAAAATTTTTTGAATTCCAGAATCCATCAAACATCCAAGTCGTGGATTGAGTTGCTTCGAAACACTGAAACACATTTTGCATTACTGTATCTAAGAGAAAAAAAATCTTACATTGAAACATCTCTTCGACATGCAGGAACGATATTTCTCATTGCAATCGAAAAATGTTCTTGATTAATTTTGATAAGATTTGGATTAACAGCAAGTTTATCAGATGTCAAATAGATATGAGGGAATTTGCCTCGAATTGCACCAAGTACAGCTTCAGTACAAAGAGATCGCAAATCTGCACCACAGTAACCAGAAGTTTTTTCAGAAAGCCATTCCATTTCTGCTTCACTTGGACGATTTTCATCATTCCATGCTTTTGTATGAATATCCAAAATTGATCGACGAGCAGTTTTATCTGGTAACGAAAAACGAAGTTCACGATCGAATCTTCCCGGACGTCTTAGGGCAGGATCAATAGAATCAAGTCTATTCGTTGCACCAATTACAACCACTTCACCTCTTGCATCAAGACCATCCATTAAAGCAAGTAATGTCGAAACAATTGAACTATGAATTTGATCTTGTCTTGAAGATCGAACTGGTGCTAATCCTATAATAAAAATAGATGTTTAAGAAAGTTAAAACGCATAATCTTTACCATCAATTTCATCAAAAAAGATAATCGATGGACGCATACTGTATGCTTGATCAAAAAGTAGCCGTAATTGTCGTTCAGATTCCCCAATCCATTTACTTAAACAATCAGCACCTTTTCGCATAAAGAATGCAACTTTTCGATCACCATTTGAACATTCGTTTGCAAGAGCCCGGGCAATGAGAGTTTTGCCAGTTCCTGGAGGACCATAGAACAATATACCTAAAATATGGGTTACTGTAATTTACAAATTGAACAAGTATTACCTTTAGGTGGAGTAATTTTAAATTTTTCAAAAAGTTCTGGATAGATCAAAGGGAAGAGAACTGTTTCTTTCAATGATTGAAGATGAGAAGTAAGACCTCCAACTTGATCAAAGCCAACAGCTTTATCAATTCCCATTGGATCAATATCTGTACAAGAATTTCCGCCAACTTGATTAATTTGTCGAAGTCTTTCTTTTACCAAATGCTTTGACCCGCTTAAATCTTTGTCTGTCATGTTAATAGGAAGTAAATTTTGTCGACTTTGATTCATTGATCGCATTAGACGTCGTTGAAATTTTGCTTCATCTTTTGCATCCCGTTTTGCATTGGTTAATTCTTCATCAGAGGAAGAAGTTGAAGAAGAAGAATATCGACGCTTTCGTTTTTCACGTAAATTCCGTCGATTACCCGTACCATTAACAAATCGTTGACGAGAGAACATTACTGGTGCAGCTTTTCTAAATGGACGACGATGATCAGCATATCGATCAACAGGTGTTCGCTTTTCACGTAAATGATATTGACGAGGTTCTGCAGTACTTTCTCCATCTGATACTTCTTCATCATGTTCTTCATCTTTAACATCCTCATCTTCTTCTTCATTTTCCTCTTCCTTGCTTTCGATTGTAACATGACGTGGACGACAACGTTTACGTACAGGATGTTCTTCAACGTTTCCTAAAAATCATATTTGTAAAACACGGATGATACACAACAAAATATTTTACCATTCTCTTTTTCAGTTGTACCATTTAACTGACTATCGAACTCTTCATTATTCTTTTGGAAGCGTGAACTTCTTCGTGGTGTTGGTTTTATTTGAACATCAACTTCTTCATCATCCAAATGATTACGACCTTTTGCAACTTTTTCTTCAACAAATTCATCCTCGTCATCATCGTCAATTCTTCTTCGCTTTGCTGATTTCTGCCGTAACGGAGTCAATTCTTCAGCATCCGAATAATTTGCATTTTCATTAACATATTCGGTTACTCGACAACGTCGAAGTGGATATGAATGTTGATAAGAATCGGTATCAGGGGTATGTTTGCGATTTCGAAGTTTTCTAGGTGAACTTTGAAAATCGTCTAATCGAGTTGAAGATTGATTTTCACTTAAACTTTGATAAACAGAATGGCGCGGACCAGGTTTACGTGAACGACCCATATCTTAATACTTCAAATTATTACCGTAATCAAAAAGCAACAAAAATATTAAAAACCGTTCAAAACAGTTATCGAAGAAAAATATGAAACAACAACAACAAATCTTTTATTAATAAAATCTCTCTCTTTAAAGCTTTTAAAGATATTATAACTAATTTGTAAAATCTTTTTAAATATATCACACAAACAAATACATGGAATAAAGAAGGTTAAGAGGAAAGTTGACTATAGAAAAAGACGAAGATAAATATATGCTGCCTGAATTGAGTTGATAATTTTCCGAATAAATAAAGTTATTTGCAAAGATAAACTCAAGCCAAACGCCTAAAAGCGTAACAGTCAGTAAACTTCAAATTCAAAGGAAAAACTTATGTCACATACCGTATACACGTTATCTATCAACAAAAAAGAAGAAGATTCATTTCACCGAAGATTAATACAAACAAAAAATACTTTGAAAGAAGCAAACTAATACTTTTGAAGACGATCAATCGATTAATTAAAGCCACCACCACCTTGATTATGCGGATACATGTAATTATTATAATTGTTGTACGCAGAATTTGGAGGAAAAGTAAAATATGGATTCTGATATTGCTGTTGTTGAAGCAGAGGTTGAGGTTGCTGCATTTGTTGTTGTTGTTGATGCTGCTGCTGATAAGATTGTTGTGGCTGTTGATGTTGCTGCACCATATAAGGAGAATTCAGAGATTGTTCATACATCGATGTTTGTGGAAATGAAGAATTAAACATTGAAGTAGGAATCGAAGTTTGAGGCATTGAAACTTGTGGAGGATAATTATATTGTTGTTGTTGAATAGGTGCTGATAAAGGATACGATGGACCAGGTTGTGCAGCAGAGGTGAAAACCTCAAAATTAAAAAAATTATACATTTATGGTCACAAAAAAAGGCAAAAAAAGTTATTCAAGTTCAATTACATCGTTAATAATTGGTGGAGGTCGAGTTGGTTGTGCACGTGGTAGACTGTTAAATTGAAAGAGATTATTTCTTGTTTGTTGAATTGGTGCCGTATTTGAATGAACTTGAACCGATACAGTTTGAGGTTGTTGAAATGTTAAAGCTGACAGAGCATTTGGTTTAAACAATGCATGAAAGGCACTTCCAGGATTATTAAATGCTGGTTGCTGACTAAAAATGACAAGATTTATCAATGGAGCTCCTCTGCCTCTACACTTACAATTTCTTTGCTGCAACTTTACACAAGAAATCACTCGCAGTATACACCAACACTAAAAAAGTAACAATTAAATTAAGCATCCAAATAAGAATAGAAAATTACCAGGATGATCTTTTGGTTTAGTCTTCCATTGAGTGGTAACAAATGTGGCAATCCTCGAATCAAGCATTTCAATAAATATTACAGTAATGTTTGAATCTGCAGTTGGAAAAGGTTTAACTTGTTTGATCGATTCTGTAGATACTCCAAGAAGTGTATCCATGTATTTCGTTGTTGCAACTTCAGATAAAGAAACCTTCTTCATAAAAATTACGACCAAACCTAAAAAGTTATGTAATGGTTAATCCTGTCATAATATAAAAATAAACTTACATTTACTGATTGTATCTGTAATCGTCAGTTGTGTCGACATCGAATTCGATGCCGGCCTTGTTCCCATCATTTGTGTCTTTTTGAAATGGTTTAATGCGTCACTAAGGGTAATATTCCTGAAAATAAAAATTTATTAAAATTATATATAAAAATTGAAGATAAAAAATGCGTTAAATAAAAGAAAATTAAACACTTAAAACCTCACATTTAGAAAGTAATAAATTGTCGAAAGCAGAGATGAGATCTTATGACAAAATGTTTGTATTATTAATGCTGCTGGTTAATACGTAAAATAATGTGAGTAAAATAACTTCGTTGAGGGGTTAAATAGTAAGCTGCAGCTGCTGTAAATGTAAAAATTTGAAGCCAACAGGAAACAAATAATGCTGTTAGAACAAAGATGGGGAATTTTAACGCGCGAAAATGATGCTGCAACACCGACGACAACGGCCGTGTAGAAAAAAGAGCGGCATTTTATTCGCTCTAAGAATTTCCTTCATTTTAGTTTTGAACATTAAAAACTTACAATTAAAATATTTATAATTTAAAAACTGCGTTTATCTAATTGAATATTACTGAAATTATTAAAAAACAAAAAAGTGAAAATTTCTGGATCCAAAAAAGGAAAAGAATTACAAAAAATCAATCAGGAGAAAAGTTTATAATATTATAAAGTATACTGTAACCGTAATAATCAAGATTAGGTTAACAGTTTTAATACATAAATGATTACTTATTACAATTACTTTAAAAATATAATTTAATTTTAAATTATTCGAAATTCAAAGATCAAAGGTTTCAAAAAAAATTGCACAAAAGTGTTTTTTAAACATTTTATTTTTGTATTACTTTTGGCAAAATGTCTTTGCTTTCAAATAAGCTTTTTCATTTTTTTTGCTGCTGCTTGAAACTTGAATTTCTTTAACGTTTTTTTAAAATCTATCCAACACTTTTTTTTCGTTAGTATCGTTTAGTGTTTCTGTTTTTTGATTTACATTTTATTTATTGCCATCTTTCGAAATGGTTTATCGACGAAATGATTCTGAAAGAAGAAAGCGAAAAGAGCCTTCCGAAGTTCCACCTACTCCAACTACAGTTTGCTATTGGTATGATTCCTAAAACTAGAAAAATTAATAATAATTAATAAATATTTTTAGTGAAGGAAAACGTGAACTTGGAACGTTAGAACTTCATTGCTCAGTTTGTCGCCGATGGTTTCATCAAACATGTTTAAGAGATTTGAAAGAATTGTAAGCCTAAATCATGACTTCAAGATTTAAATACTTTAAATGGTTATTTTAGTTACGGTCTTCCTTTCATGGTATGCTACGTTTTTCGATGCCAAGACTGTGCCAATGATAGCAAAGAATCATGGACTCCAAAGCAGACAAGTTAGATCTATTTTGTTATATCCTTTTTGTAGCTAATTTCTTTTCAGATTTTGCTCATATGACGGTTATGGCTTTAAGTAATATGACATACAACTATTTTGCTGAAAAAGATGAATACAAGAATGACGTCTTTCAAGCAAGTAAAGATAACGTAAAATACTTTCATCTTGAAAAGGATATTGTTCCATTCTTTGAAGAAAATTGGGAATCTCTTACGAATATACCTCGTCGAGTTAAGAATTCATGGCATCAAACTTTGCAAAAAACTTTAGCCAAAGAAACTGAACTTTTTGCAATGAATCCTGAAAATGAAATGGAATTTGCTTTAAATGAACGGAATTTGATGGATATTGGACCGCTGCTTGAAAGTATTCGAAAAGTTAGTTAATCCAAATATTCTATTGTTCGTTAATAAATTAATTGCTTTAGCTTGGACGTAGACCACCAGCTTCCCAACCTATTCCTGCTGCCGATAGTGATAAAGATGACTCAGAATCCGGACCAAAGACTCGTGGAGCTGCTAAACGAAGAGCTGAGTCATCATCTCGAAATTCATCAATGACCCCTACTAAAAGTGAATCAACTCCAAAACCTTCTACAGTTGTTGAAACTAAAAGTGATAAGCCAATGGGACTTCTTAAAAAGTACTGTATTTATAATTTTGCTTTGAAATATAATAATGCTGTTTCAGAGGAACTTTGGATGCAAATGCCGTTGTTGAGGGCTCTGATGGTTCAATCAATTTTCCATTTAATCGTGAAGGAATGCAATATTTTTATGCTGAAAAAGATCCACATGTTAAAGAAAAAGATCTTTTTGACAAGGTTGATGCCGAAAGCGCTGAACATATACCACCGCATATTTACCGATGGCAAATTCCAAAAGAAGTTGTCCTTTCCAACAATGACCGAGGACATCAAATGAAAATGCTTGATGATCGTCTTACTGTTACCGGGGAAGCAGGATATTGTGTTGCCCGAGCAACTCATTCTGTAATGTATGGAAAATGGTATTATGAAGTTGAAGTCCTTGAACAACCACCATCATCACATACTCGAATTGGTTGGGGACAAGCATATGGTATGATTTGCGAATATTAAAGTAATGGAACATCTTTAAAATTTTCAGCTCATTTACAAGCTTGCCTTGGCTACAGTAAATTCAGTTACAGTTGGAGATCTTTGAAAGGTACCAAATTTCATGATGCATATGGTAAAACATACTGTAAAGGTGGTTACGGTAAAGGTGATGTTCTTGGATGTCTTATTGAACTTCCGGATCGTGAAGATTTTCAAAATCCAGCTGAAGCATGTCGCCTACCACCAACAAAGAAGAATACTGCTTTACTGAATTTCAAGGGTCATATATTTTTTGAAGAGAAGGAAGAAATTGAAGAAACTTTAAAAGATTTACATCCTCTTCCTGGTTCAAAAGTAAGCTTGCTTTTTTCTTTCAAAGGTTCTAACATAAATTGATATTGGTTTTTTTAGGTCACTTTCTTCAAAAATGGAAAATGCTGTGGTGTTGCTTTTGAGGATTTATATGAAGGTGCATATTATCCTGCAGTTTCAATCTATTTGGATGCTTCACTTAAATGCAATTTTGGCCCATCTTTCAAATATCCTCCTCCTGCAGACGTTAGACCAATGAGTGATAGAGCTCAAGAAATGGCTGTTGAACTTGCACTTGCTGATGTCCTTTATCTCACTGAAAAATCTGATGACTTGGTCAAGGAGACAAAGACAAGATTAAGCAATCTTGGAATTAATAATGATGCTTGAACCTTTCTTGCCAAATTTTTATAATGTTATTGGATCTTTGAAACTATTGTAAACTTATAAAAATCGTTTGTACATTCTTTTTTTAAATTATTTTTGGTTATTTTGTATTTTTTGTATGTACTTCACTTTTGCAGTAATTTTGAATAAATTAACTTATTGATGAAGATTTTTAATGTTTTTTTAAATGTTTGAATCAATTTATTGCATACCTTTTTGAAAAATAAGTTATTGTGTTGTTTTGAAAAAAAGAACGGATACTGCAGTTTCCCACTGCGGTTTTTTTTTCCCAGAAATCTCTGATGAACCACTTTTCTTTCGTGTTAAGAAAAATGAGTCGTCCTCTGCCTTTTTTTACTGCGTTTTTTTCCAAAAAAAGAAACGTTTTTGATTTTTCTTTTTTTGGAAAAAAACGCATTAAAAAAAGGCAGAGGACGACTCATTTTTCTTAACACGAAAGAAAAGTGGTTCATCAGAGATTTCTGGGAAAATTTAAAGAAACAAAAACCGTGGTGTTCCTCATTACTATTGGATCATTAAAATTTATATTTCTCTTATCGCTTTTTGATGTCTCTCAAACATTATTTTTTTGTTAAATCATGCTTTCACAAAGTTGCTTAACGGTTGCACCTTTTTGTATTGCTTTTTAAAGAACCGATTTTATTGCTCATTTTTTATAATTCATTTTTCTTTAACTTTTCTTTCTATTTTTCAGGATGGATTTATCATCTGCTCATGAAGCGGTGCTTGTGAGATCCGAGAAGCTTGATGAAGATACTCCAGAAGTTCGAGGATATGATTTTAATGAAGGAATAAATTATGAAAAACTTTTGGATTCTTATCTAACAACTGGATTTCAAGCAACAAATGTTGGACTTGCTATTGAAGTATGTTATTTTTTGTAAAATGGTGGTAGTATATATTAATGTTTATTTTTAGGAAATAAATAAAATGATTACTGCAAGGAATGAAGATCCGCCGTTTCTAGAAGATGTTGATCCATGCTTTCCATATCCAGAAGGTCGAAAACGTCCAGCTTGCACAATTTTTCTTGGCTTTACTTCAAATCTTGTTAGTTCAGGACTTCGTGAAAATATTAGATTCTTGGTTCAACATAATTTGGTTGATTGTATTGTTACATCTGCTGGTGGAGTTGAAGAAGATTTAATCAAATGTTTAAGTCCTACTTTCCTTGGTAAATTTTATTCGTTGTTTTTGACATTACCGTAATAATTAAATTTTAGGTGATTTTAGTCTTCCTGGAAAAATGCTTCGTCAAAAAGGCCTTAATCGGATTGGAAATTTACTTGTTCCAAATGATAACTATTGTCAATTTGAGGAATGGTTGATGCCAGTTCTTGACAAATGTTTAGCTGAACAAGAATCCGGAACACAATGGACTCCTTCAAAAATTATTTCAAGACTCGGAAAAGAAATTGGCAATGAAGATTCTATTTGTTATTGGGCCTACGAAAATAATATTCCAATTTTCTGTCCGGCTTTAACTGATGGCTCCTTAGGGGATATGCTTTATTTTCATTCTGTTAAAAATTCACCTGGAATTAAATTGGATATCGTTGAAGTACGTTTTACTTTTGCAATACAAAATTATGTTGTTTTTGAATTTCAGGATTTGCGGCACATCAATACAATGGCTGTTAAATCATATAAAAGTGGAGTCATTATTCTTGGAGGAGGAATTGTTAAGCATCATATTAATAACGCAAATTTAATGAGAAATGGTTCTGATTTTACTGTATTTGTTAACACTGGCCAAGTAAGTTTTATATTTTTATATGGGGTATTGCACGATTACCGTCAACTTATAAGAAAATAATAGTGAAAAACAAAAGATTTTGTTTAATAATTATTATTTATTAAACTTTAATTTGTGTTTCATAAAAATGTCTTTTTGATGTTGCTTTTTCGGAGGATTTTAGAGTAGAATTACGGTAGTGAACATCGTACATGACATAAAAATTGTTGTGCTATAAATCTTCTTTAAATTTTCGTTAATATTGTTCATCTTTGATTTAAATTTTGTGCAAATCATATTTTTATAGGAATTTGATGGAAGTGATTCTGGTGCTCGTCCGGATGAAGCTGTTAGCTGGGGCAAAGTCAGAAGTGAATCAAAAGCTGTCAAAGTTTATGCCGATGCAACATTAATTTTTCCATTACTTGTTGCAAAAACATTTGCAAAATATCAAGTCGTTCCATAAGTTTCTGCGTTTTTTTTATAGGAGGGAACACTTATATTTCTGTCTGTTTTATTTGTTAATGTTGTTGATTTTTAATAAAGAAATTTTTTATTTTAAAAATTGAAAAAGCCCATAATGTTTGCAATCGATATGATTCATATCATATTAAATTGCATTTTTTGGTTACTGTAATAATTCAATCACCTTATATATAGTTTTGTAAATTTAGTAGAATATAAAAAGGCTTATTTTTGCTTATCTTCTTTTTGAATCAAAATAATTAACGCACAGCAAAATGAATCCTTCCAAAGTTATCTCGGTTACGGTATGTGTAATAGTATAAATTCAATAAAATACATAGATAACAAAACTAAATTACTGCATGCGCATACATGATACTAATAATACAATAAATGAGATGATATGAAAGACAAAGCAACTGTATTTGGCTCCGTGATTTTGTTTTCCTTCTTACTTGAACGAAATGACTACATTTTATCTCTTTTCTTTCTTAAAGTTTTGCGAGTTTCAAAATCCTTAAGGTATTAGAAAACTTGTCGAAGCATTTACCGTAATCCGATGAGTGCCGCAATAAGGCAAACTTTAATAAGGAGACATCGGAATTTTTGACTTGGTCCCCCCTTTGGGTTTTTTATCATAGGATTATCCGATCTACAGTATACCAAAACATATATTTCAGATAAAGAAAAAGGTTTTAAAAGGCGTATTTTTTAAATTAGTCAGAAAATTATACGAAACCGGTCAAGGACTCTACCGAATGAGCTATTGGAGCACCGCCTTGGCCTTTGGAAATTTAGAGGATACTCTTTTCTGGTAAGGAAAAGACGAACATTGCCAATGGAGAGTGGGAATTCGGGATTCCTCGCCAAACAATACATTATCTTTGTGGAAGAGAACAAAAATCTGATAAAGATTGGGTGGCCCTTAAATTTGCATAACTTCCTCCTCGGAAACACGAAGAAGAAGAAGCGGGTAAATGATATCAAAAATAAATTTTGATTTTTGAAATTATCAAACATCGAACAGGTAAAAAAATACAAAAAAGAAATTTTTCGAAAGTTGTTTTTGTTTTTTTTTGTAAAATTTAACTCAAATTATTTGAGTCATCCCGGTTATCTTCTGGTAGCCAATATTCTATCACAGAAGTTAAAGGAAAAATTTAGATCCGTTAATATCCATTATGCAAATTTCGAGTTTTTAATTCTCTTTTTGTTGTAAATGTGTTGAACACATCCATCAATAAATTCATTTTTCATTTAAACGATCGTCTTTTGCAACCCATTTGGAGGGAGTTAATTTGTCAGCAATCATCTTTATTTAACTTACAAGAAGAAAGAAATGGCTTTAGTTTCTGATTGTGGTAAATCTGCATTTTATGAAAAGTTTCTTTATTATCTCAAGAAGAATTCCAATCCCAAATTATTGCTGAAACTGATGAAAGTCTCAAGATATTTTTGCTTCCGTGAATTTCCTTTTTTGGTCGCCGATGAACTTACAAATTCTGGCGGATGGCAATATCTACCAATTGGACATACTGAAGATTATCTTGAAAATTTGCAAAATATTGATTTGGATAAACTTGAAAAGCCGCTTTGGATTACGAATAAATTAGAAGTTTGCAATTGGAATTGGAATAGTTTTACTCAAATTGCATCAAAACTGATCCCAAAATTTGCTGTTTGTGATTTGAAAGTATTATGGCTTAGTAATCAAATTCTCACAATGAATGAATTCAAATTCTTGGTTGCTTCAAAATCTGTTGAAGAATTTCACTTTTGGCCTGGTCAAGTAAAATATCCAGATGGAAGCATTGTTCCTGTTGATGAATGCGTTAAATTAATGCCAAATTTAAAGTATTTTTTATGGTAAGGACTTTTTTTAAATTTTACTTTGTAAATAATTAATTACGATTTTTTAGGGCGAGTTCTGATGAAATGCCTTTTAAAGTAACTGAACATACAACTAAAAATCTCATTGTTTATCTTAATCCTTCAATTTTGAAATGCTTTGAATTAATTGGAATTTCAGAAGATTTTGATTTTAATTTATTTGTTGAATTTATGCATGTAAGTTTATTTCATTTGGAAATTCCAAATTTAATTGTTTTTTATTTTTAGAAACATCCATCAATTCTCTTTGAACTTGGTTTTTATGGCACCCCTGTTTCTGATGCTTACTCTAAAATGCTTCAAGAATATGTTAATAAATTAGTTGAATCTGGTGAATACAAAACACGTCGAATTTGGGTTTATTTTCAAGGTGAAAATGAAGAATATGAAACAATTTTGAAAGATCATTATCATTCATGATTATTAATATTATGTACTGATTTGACTTATTTTGTGGTGTGTGATTGGCAAATAAAGTTTTGATATACTGTATAACAATTGAATCGTTTATTTATAAGGAACTTGAATTTGTTAGCTTTCAACAAATCGTAGTTCTTTTACAATAGGTTTGAAAAGCTTCAACCCGTTTTTTTCCAATATACTTTCGAATTCTTCCCATCATTGTTTCTTTCTTTTTTTCGAAACATTTTGCATAAAAAAACAATGGTTTGATGAATTCGTAAGAACATTGGAAATGATTGGAAAAAATAGGAACTGATTTAATTAGCTTGGAACGGGAAAAAAGGTCATTAATGAATAGAACAGAATGTTTTTAATTCTGTCTTCAAATTTATTCAGATATATATTTTATAACGAATTAAATAACTTATTTTTACAGTAATATCGTCACTCGAAAAATTGAGACTCATTTAGTAATGTTATTACAGTATTCCCAAATTATAAATATCATAATTTTAAAACTATGTTGAAACGATTGTTCGATAAAACAAACTATGGTAATAACTATTACCTGATTAGCTTTTTCTCATTTTAAATTAATCAACAAGACAAACACATGCAAAGAAATTTAAAGCCCATACTTTTCAAAAACATTTTTCATTTCTTCTCCATGAAGCAATTGATCAACATCTTCAAAAAGGTGAAGAGCTTTTTGTACGCCATAATCTTGAAAAGCATTTTTTATGCCTTCATTCGGAAGTTTATCTGCAATTGCCAGAAATAACATGTGAATGATTGCCAGGGAAAAGAATGCTTGTGAAAGAAAACAAAAATTATAAGATTTTTTAAGTTGTTTAATTGTATACGGTACTTCTTTCTGTGACCCAAATTCCTTTGTTAAACATTCATAATAAAATTCAATGGCAAAAGTTTCAGCCTGTCGACGAACAACTCCATCACAACAATGCGTCAAGAATCGAGCAAGATCTGACATTGGTGATCCTGAAAAGATGAAAGATTGGATTTCATATATCTCAGTTAGCATAGCAAACCTTCATGAATAATTTGCCAATCGATGAATGCTGCCAAATCATTTTGCATATTTCCTTCATTATCGATGGCCCACATAATATTTCCTGAATGCATATCTCCATGAACTAAAACAGGTGCCATTCCAAGATCTATGTAGGATTGTTTGCTGGAATAAAGTGAAAATTCTTTGTTCGTGTAAAATTTTTGTAATCTTTCAATAAATGGTGCAAAAGCTTCTAAAAAAGGGTTCCAATTGCATTTCAATAATTTCAGGATGTTTCAAAAAAGTATAATTCTTTTTTTAAAACAAAGACAAGAAGCTGTCCTGATTTAAGGTTGGTGCCAACAGAGACTTGGTTGGAAGGGGAACTTGACCTTACAGTTTGAGGTATACTGTACTTTTGCTTCAAAAGATCCAAAAGTTCAAAATTTGAAAGCACCATTTTTGAGGATTTTTTTTCAAATTTTTAAGCTCTGGATCTTTTAAATCGAAAGTACGGTATACTTCATACTGTAGGGTCAAGTACCACTTCCATTCAAGTCTCTGTTGACATCTGCTATATGCCATGGCAACCCCTTGTCTATGTTAAAAAAAAAGAATTTCACTTTTTTTTAAAACATCTTGAACAATTTAAAAAACTGAACCTTTTCGTTTACTGCTGCTTATCATTCGATTTAGCATACCATTAATATGATCAGTAATACCTGCCATAACTTCTTGATTTTTTATGAACTTTCTTTGCCACAATTTCGGGTCAGCCGTTAAAATTTTATAATGCATATGAGCCAAATGTCGAATAACACATTTAACCTGGGTAAGATTAATATTTTCAAAATATGAAATTGTTTTTCCTCGAAGGGTCAAATCTTCCATGTGCAAAACACCTTCCTTTTTGCCAAATTTGTATTCCAAAGCTTTGTAAACTTTTGGGCATGGAATGTCGAGAATTGGAGCAAGAATATTGAAAAAATCGCATTCAGATTTGTGCCTCTCCTCTAAAGTTGCGTGTTTTTCTTCTTCGGATCGTTGTTTTGGTCCTTTTTCTGTTTCGTTTTCACACTTTTTTGTTGCTTCTTTAATTGATTCTAATCCAGGAACTTTCAGGATTGTATGATACACATCTTTGTCGGAATTGGAATCAACAAAATGTACGGTACATCGAAGAATAACAGAAAGAAAGCCTTTTCCGCCTGAGACATCGTAAAAAGTTACCTGCAATTAAAGTTCCTTTAATATGCAAATTTTATTCACACAAGGAAGTTTTTTTGGGTCTCGTAATGAAAATAAGTTTAAATGGATTTGTCTCGACAAAAAGACCCTGATTTTCAAGTTCGTACTGCACAAACCGGAAAATCAGGGATCAAAAAATTTGTAAGCCATTGCCTACCTTAAATAAAATTTGCATAACTTACATCTTTAACAGCCCGATCACCATGAAGCTTTTGATAGATTTCGTCATTGTTCCTTAAAGAATCCAACAACCATTCAATATTTAAAGTTTCACTGTAAATCGCTTTTTTAACATCCACAACGTCCGGAATTGACGGCATATTTTGGAATGTCTGTTTGAATTAGGTGAGAATTATTTTTTACTCTTTTTTGTTCTTTCCAAAAAATTGATTTAAAACAAAATTTTATCCGTCGAATAAAAAACAGACAACAATTAATTGATTTCAAATTGTCAAAACCAAAGTGACAAAGAAAAACACACTTTTTGTATGTTGGTTTTTGATTGGGTACAGTCGGTCCAAGTTTCATTTCAAAGAGCAAAATATTTCAAAAAGTTGTATCTCATTTTAAAAAACATGAGCTTGGTAAATATAAATATCGAAAGCGTCAAATGTGTTTGGCGGCAAAATTTAATTTTTGTGTAATTTGTACAAAATTAAAATACAGTATAAAAAATTCAATCACAACATTCCAATTTCATCCCGGACCAAATTCAATGTAAAGGGTACTGTAATAAATGTATACGGTATTATATAAACCTACAGTATCCGAATAATACT
This sequence comes from Panagrolaimus sp. LJ2414, assembly GCA_024447195.1. Lineage (NCBI taxonomy): Eukaryota > Metazoa > Nematoda > Chromadorea > Rhabditida > Panagrolaimidae > Panagrolaimus > Panagrolaimus sp. LJ2414. The sequence continues at coordinate 1,741,360 of JAMRXY010000004.1, read as the reverse complement.
TTCACCTCATAGCAATAGGGCCAATTAATCGGGCACTTGAAGCCAGCCTTGTTAAGCTGCTTGTGGACGAGGACCAATAATCTTTGAGAAATGTGTATTCTCGGAAATATTCAAATTTTAGAATAAAATTCCAACAAGGATCACAAGAAAAAATGTCATTCCAGACGTTACGTAACGGGTTTTATGGGCGGATGAGGGTAAGCCAAATGTTACACGGCTTTGATGTTTTGTTACCTAATAAGAAAAACCTACAGTATCCGAATATAATTTCGAATTGGGGCAATAAAAAATTTATTTTTTAAGTTAAATTTTTTGAAATTTTAACAGTAACATTTTTGTCATCCCGTTTATGTTTCCTCCTTTTGTTGCTTTCATTCTATCACAAAAATTGAAGGAATAATTTAGAACCACGCAAAATCTTATCAAACATCTTAATCCTTCTATTTTGAAATACTTTGAATTATCGAGCATTCCCGAAACATTCAATTTTGCATTGTTTGTTGAATTTATGGATGCAAATTTTCTTTTTTATTCAGTTTTGAGTAATCTTTATTTTTAGAAACATCCAACAATTACCTTTGAACTTGATTTTGGTGGTTCCACGATTTCTGATACTTACTCTTCTATGCTGCAAACATACGTTAATAAATTGCTCGAAACTGGTGAATATAAAAAGCGTCAAATTATGATTTTCCGCGAATATCCGAAGAACAATACTGGACTTTAAGATTAGAATATCAATCAAAATTCGGAAAGGATTTGTGTCGATTTAACTTTCATTTTTTTTGTATACTGTAGAATTGCTTCACTAATTTTTGTATTATTTTAAATAAATTAAAACATGTATTTCATAACTACTGCGATTTTTTAATTTAAACATAATCAATTTTGTAATTAAAAATACAATGTCGTAATGCAGGTTTTGTAAACTGCTATTAAGCCTACGTTTCAATTTAAAACCTAAATTTTCTGCAAAAAACAGTTGAATAGAAATGCATATTGTAAATCAACATTCTCTTTTATGAAAGCCTGCTTTTTTAGACGTTATTGGACAACGTAATTCAATACAAAAAAGACAAAATTATTTTCAATTTTATAAAAATTAATTAAAAAACTAATGGATGAAAGTACTGGAGTAAGATTCTAAAATTTTTTGTCTTTAACATTTTATTTTCATTTCTAATAATTTGTTGTGATAGCAAAAAAATATGTGACGTTGCCTTCTTCCGTCTGTCAACAAGCCAAACCCAACACAAATCTCTTTCATCTCTTAATAAAAGACCCGTTGATTACTCTGAATACGGAGATTCTTTGTTGAATAATTAATTGTCTCTTTTTTTAAAAAAACTTTGTTATCGATGTTTACCAATATTTTTTCTTTTCATTTTGTTAAATCTTCGTTTTTTCTATTTATAAATTTTGTTCGAAAAAAACACGTTTATGTCTAAAAAATACACTCACAAGGTTCCACCTTTTGGTTACTGTAATTATTCAGAAAAAGAACTAAACTAACGCAAAGTATGAATCAGTTGATTAAAATTTACAATGTAAAGTTGTCAAAAATTCATGGTTAAGACTTAAAAAACAATAAAAAATGTTTGATTTGTTGCAAAAATATTTTAAAACAAAATTATTCAACTATTTTCTATTTTTTTGTTGACTTCAAAGCGATTACACATAAAAAAAGGATAAAATCTAATTTTGACAAAGATGTGTTAAAATTTAAAAATACCGCACTTGTAAGTGTTCTTGACAAGAAAAATGTTAACACCTTTTTTTACCTTTTTTGGAGTCGCTGCTGCAGTGTTAAAAATATTTTTTTCTTTAACTTTTGTTCAAAGTTTTTTCTTTTTTAGCGACTTCATTATCTTTTGAAAGATGGATAGTCCTGTAAATGAACAACGGGTGACAGCTGCGGTTGCTTTGAAAAACAAATTTGCTGCATTTTGTTCAGACGGTAAGAAGATTCACATAAATATATTATGTATGATGATTAGAGATTGACTTTCAGATGAAGGTGGTGATGCTTCTGAAATTGTAAACAAAACTGCTTCAATTAAGAAAGTTGAAAAACCTTCTGCTAAAAAAGGGCCTCAACAATCTAAAGCAACATCTTCTGCTACTTCTACAAGTAAACAACCAAAGCCTGCTACTACTGCTCCAAGTAGACAACCAAAGTCTGATAAGTCTCAAACTGTAACAACAGGTATACTTCTTTGCTTTAGATTTTCTCTTGAGGAATAATATTATGTTGTTGGTTTTTGTAGCTCAAAAAGAAGGCGGTGCCGCAACTCGTGGTCATGGTCGTGGAAATAATGGTCGTGAAGGAAGAACAGAAAATGATGAAAATCGTCGTCGTCGTCCCCTTCCTCAAAAACGAGGAGGTGAAAGTGATCCTGTTGGTGAAGGTGATGAAAAGGTTAACGGTAAGGGAATTTCATACATTTTGATTGTTTTAAAAAAAACTTTCTTTTGTAGTTGGCCGTGATCAAAATCGTGGTGATCGTGGAACTCGTCGTCCATATCGTGGAGCTGATCGCGGTGGTGCTCGTGGCGGTACTCGTAGTGATCGTACTGGTCACAATGACGCTCCTAAGAAAGATGGACATTGTAAAGGAAATTGGGGAACTGAACAAGATGAACTTCAAGGTGAAACTGAACCACTTGGTGAAACAACTGGCGACAAGCCTGCTCAAGAAGATAATGCTGATAAGAATGACTCTGGCGTTGAAATGGAAGAAGAAAAGCCAGTTGGTATTACTTTTCAAGAATGGAAGGAAAAGAACAAAACTGTTGAAAGCGAAAGCTTTAATATCCGTAAACCAAATGAAGACAAAAAACTTAACTTGGCTCCATTGAAGAAATCTGAAGATGAGAATAAGGATAGCGAAGAATCTATTGTTCTGGTAAGACGAATAATAATCCAGATATCAAATAATTCACTTATTTTTTTAGCGTCGTGAACCTCGTGAAAAGCATATTGATATTTCCGTAAACTTTGCATCAGTTGATCGTGGATTCAGTGGTAATCGTGGAAATCGGGATGGATTCCGTGGTCGTGGACGTGGAGATCGAAATGATCGTGGTGGAGAACGTCGTGGTGATCATCAAGAACGTGGTGGTGAACGTCAAGAACGTGGGCCTCGAGGTGGTCATCGTGGTGGAAACCAATTCAATCTTGTCAACGATCAATTCCCTGCTCTTGGTGGTGGTCGTTAAAAAGATCTTTTTGCACTGACTTTTATTAATTATTGTCCTGTTGCTTTCTCTCCATCAAATACTCGACTTTGTTTTTTCGGCCTATTCTTTTTGTTTGTTATATTTTTTTTATTTTATAAAAAAGTAGTTTTTAATAAAATAATCTCAAACACTTTTGAGTTTGAAAAACTTTATTAATTCGTGTTTCATATATAAGTAAAGACAAAACAAACTACTTAAATTTCAAAAAGTAGTTGGATTAAGTTTCTTTTAAATCATATCTGGGTCTTTGTCATCTAGTTATTCGGCATATTCCGTTGGAATATTTAATGATACATTAGGTTTACTTTGCTCTTCAAAATCCAGCTTCTTGACGTTACCGTAATCACTGCAACCACGACATTCCAATTCTATCTTAGCCAAAATTCAATGTAATGAGTACTGTCATAGAAGTTTACGGTGTCTACAGTATCCGAATAATACTCTTAGCGATAGGGCCAATTAATCGAGCACTTGAACCAGCAACTTGAAGCCAGCCTTGTTGAGCTGCATGTGGACGAGGACTAATCTTCTAAAAAAGTGAAATCATGGAAATATTTTAATTTGGAGAAAAGATTCTAACAATGGCTACGAGAGTTCTTTTAATAAAAGAAAATGTTTATGGGATTAAAAGTTACACACCAAAGAAATCGATAAACATTTTATCCAGTTGCTTAAAGGCAGTGTTTGTGTTTTTGGTCAAACACCGCCGCCGCCGGGCAAACATTGATTTACCGCCGCCGACGCCAGCGGCATCCTTTGATCTTCTGCAAATCTTTTTGAACTTTTCGGATTACCGCCGCCACCGCCGGCAGCGCCGCCGGCGCGAAAACACTGCTTAAAGGTGGAATTGGAATTTTGGATATATAAATGATATATATATATATTTATCCCTGTTCAATTAGGTAGAGTTATGGTCCTGCATAGAATCTATATTAAATAATTCTCATTCTTTTATCATGCCGGATTTCCCTTTTCTTACAAAATCTGTGTTTAATCATTTCAAAAATTATGACTCCTAGTTTCCATTATCTTGTTTTAAAATTAACTTACAACATCGTCCTCCCTTATCGGTACCATGATAGGATATTTTGTATTCGCCGACATTAATCAAATTAGAAATATTGTTAAACAAAGAAATTTTTATTAAAAACTACTTTTTTATAAAATAAAAAAAATATAACAAACAAAAAGAATAGGCCGAAAAAACAAAGTCGAGTATTTGATGGAGAGAAAGCAACAGGACAATAATTAATAAAAGTCAGTGCAAAAAGATCTTTTTAACGACCACCACCAAGAGCAGGGAATTGATCGTTGACAAGATTGAATTGGTTTCCACCACGATGACCACCTCGAGGCCCACGTTCTTGACGTTCACCACCACGTTCTTGATGATCACCACGACGTTCTCCACCACGATCATTTCGATCTCCACGTCCACGACCACGGAATCCATCCCGATTTCCACGATTACCACTGAATCCACGATCAACTGATGCAAAGTTTACGGAAATATCAATATGCTTTTCACGAGGTTCACGACGCTAAAAAAATAAGTGAATTATTTGATATCTGGATTATTATTCGTCTTACCAGAACAATAGATTCTTCGCTATCCTTATTCTCATCTTCAGATTTCTTCAATGGAGCCAAGTTAAGTTTTTTGTCTTCATTTGGTTTACGGATATTAAAGCTTTCGCTTTCAACAGTTTTGTTCTTTTCCTTCCATTCTTGAAAAGTAATACCAACTGGCTTTTCTTCTTCCATTTCAACGCCAGAGTCATTCTTATCAGCATTATCTTCTTGAGCAGGCTTGTCGCCAGTTGTTTCACCAAGTGGTTCAGTTTCACCTTGAAGTTCATCTTGTTCAGTTCCCCAATTTCCTTTACCATGTCCATCTTTCTTAGGAGCGTCATTGTGACCAGTACGATCACTACGAGTACCGCCACGAGCACCACCGCGATCAGCTCCACGATATGGACGACGAGTTCCACGATCACCACGATTTTGATCACGGCCAACTACAAAAGAAAGTTTTTTTTAAAACAATCAAAATGTATGAAATTCCCTTACCGTTAACCTTTTCATCACCTTCACCAACAGGATCACTTTCACCTCCTCGTTTTTGAGGAAGGGGACGACGACGACGATTTTCATCATTTTCTGTTCTTCCTTCACGACCATTATTTCCACGACCATGACCACGAGTTGCGGCACCGCCTTCTTTTTGAGCTACAAAAACCAACAACATAATATTATTCCTCAAGAGAAAATCTAAAGCAAAGAAGTATACCTGTTGTTACAGTTTGAGACTTATCAGACTTTGGTTGTCTACTTGGAGCAGTAGTAGCAGGCTTTGGTTGTTTACTTGTAGAAGTAGCAGAAGATGTTGCTTTAGATTGTTGAGGCCCTTTTTTAGCAGAAGGTTTTTCAACTTTCTTAATTGAAGCAGTTTTGTTTACAATTTCAGAAGCATCACCACCTTCATCTGAAAGTCAATCTCTAATCATCATACATAATATATTTATGTGAATCTTCTTACCGTCTGAACAAAATGCAGCAAATTTGTTTTTCAAAGCAACCGCAGCTGTCACCCGTTGTTCATTTACAGGACTATCCATCTTTCAAAAGATAATGAAGTCGCTAAAAAAGAAAAAACTTTGAACAAAAGTTAAAGAAAAAAATATTTTTAACACTGCAGCAGCGACTCCAAAAAAGGTAAAAAAAGGTGTTAACATTTTTCTTGTCAAGAACACTTACAAGTGCGGTATTTTTAAATTTTAACACATCTTTGTCAAAATTAGATTTTATCCTTTTTTTATGTGTAATCGCTTTGAAGTCAACAAAAAAATAGAAAATAGTTGAATAATTTTGTTTTAAAATATTTTTGCAACAAATCAAACATTTTTTATTGTTTTTTAAGTCTTAACCATGAATTTTTGACAACTTTACATTGTAAATTTTAATCAACTGATTCATACTTTGCGTTAGTTTAGTTCTTTTTCTGAATAATTACAGTAACCAAAAGGTGGAACCTTGTGAGTGTATTTTTTAGACATAAACGTGTTTTTTTCGAACAAAATTTATAAATAGAAAAAACGAAGATTTAACAAAATGAAAAGAAAAAATATTGGTAAACATCGATAACAAAGTTTTTTTAAAAAAAGAGACAATTAATTATTCAACAAAGAATCTCCGTATTCAGAGTAATCAACGGGTCTTTTATTCTTTCGAACACGTCCATTTCGGCTGCTGCTGCCACCATTTCCATCTTCATGATTTTCAACACTGCTATTATTATCATCATTTGGAGGTGGAGAATCTGAAGTTTGAAAAACATCATCCATATTAATTGATGATGTGCTTTGTGCAGCAACTGCTTGTTCTTCTTCATCATTTTCGACAGAAGGTGGAGGTTGTCGTTCTTCTTCTTCATAAACTTCTTCTTCCTCTTCTTGATAATATCTTGATGGAGGTTTTCTTTTCTTAGGTGGAGCAGCTTTTCGACTACATGCTTTACATAACCATCCAACACGAGATTCAACTTCAACAGGTGTACATTGTATATGATATTGATTGAGACAATTATCACATACTACAGAATCTTCTGCTTGAGTCTTCTTTCGACAAACTGGACATTTGACCTAAAATTATCGTTTAAAAGTATTCCCAAAATCAAACTAATTTAAAAATCTTACTGAATTTTTGATAGAAATCCATTGAACTGCAGAATCAAATAAAGTAATAAAAAGTGCCAAAGAAGACAAAGAATTGCAATCAATAATTGCTTGCTGCCATCCAACAAATGCTCTTGTTGCTATAATTGTTTGAGTATATTTTTGCTTTTCAATAATGGTAAACGGTGGTTTAATAAATTTTTGTCGAATTGCATGAATAACTTTGATGAATGCAAGAATAAGTTGATTTACTTCAGTATTTTCAAGTTCTTTCAATTCTTCGGCCGTCAAAATTCCTTCTTCATCAAAGCAATGAACTTTCAAATCATTTTCGGTCATGTAAGGTTTTAAATCTTCGCCATTGTTTAAAGCTTTCAAAAAGTTTTCACTTGTTTGATTTTCATTAAGTTCAAATTCTCCAAGAGCATGAAGATCAATTTTTGAGATCATATCAGTAATCATTTTTTGAACTTCTGTTAACAATGGATTATCTTGAAATTCTTCAACTTGATTTAGTTCTGGAATTCCCATAAATTCTGCAGCAGATGAATAAGTTTTCTTTGCATTTTTCTTTTTCTTTGGAATATTATTGCTGCTGCCGTTGCTTGTTGAATCGGGAGTTTTTGATTTTGAAGAGGAACGAGTTACTCGATCTGGTTCAGATTTATCCAAGCCATTTTCCATTGGAATATCTTCTGAATGGCCATTTGTTAAAGCTACTTTTGCATCTTCTTTAATGTCTTCATTTAATCCATTCATACGATTTTCTTTTAATTCATTTGCAGATTCTTGAAGCAACGCAGCTAATTGATCAACAGCTGGTTTCAACCATTGCTTAAAAGTTGTCAGTTGTTCAACAAGTTCAATTTCACGAAATCCTCGAGAATTGCATGCATTTATAAGCTCATCAATATCATCTTCACTTCCAAGATACAACCATTTTGGACGATTTTTTGAATGAACTGGACAATTTTCAGCTGAACCCGTGCAACCTAATACAGAAATAATTGCTTCTGGATCATCAGGATTTGATCTCATTGGAGTTGGGTCACCACATTCACCAGGATCATCAACATTTTCAACAAGAATAATTGGATATTGATCGAAGTAATGATAAGATCTGAATGCTCGATCTCTTCCAAGAAAGCCACTTCCAATTTTACCTAAAAACCAAGGTTACGGTAGATTCTAAAGAAGACAAATAACAAAAAGCTTACAAAAAGTTTCATAATTTTCTAACGCGAGTTCATCAAGTTTATCGGAAACAAAAGTCTTTTGAATATCACGAAAATCTCGAATTTCATCTGCCGTAAATTCTTCATATGGGAAGTTGGCCAAAAAGAGTTCTTTGACGTCATCCGGATTTACACCACGTCGATTTTCATTGACTGCTTTCAAATATGCTCGAAGTTTGACAATATTTTTTTCTTTTGAATTTTTAGGTTTTTGTGCTTCTTCTGCTGCATATGCTGCTATCCGAGATGCCTTTTCTTGTTCTTGATCCCAAAGTTTAAGATTTTTAATTTGTTTTTTAAGATCTGGAAGTTTAACAATTCGATTTTCTTGTAAATCTCGAAGAGATGCAAATGTAAGGAGCTGATCACGTAAAATATCAATAAGAGTTACACGTTCATTAAAAGTTAAATCAAAAATTGAAAGCTAAAAAAGAGGAAAATTACGATAAAGAAATTCATGTTTATAAAACAAACATACAGTTTCTAATTTTTCAACAATGCTTGGATCTTTAAAAAGATGAGCATAAACAGGATCATCAAAGCATTGAATTCCACCTCGATTTGTTGCTCGTGATTGATAAACTGATCCCATTGGGCAATATCCAGAAGTGATAAGATTAAGACGTAAAACCTCAGAAATTGTTGTCCAATTTGTTGTTAAATACGGTGGAGCAGTAGTATGTAAAGTTCGATATCTTTCATGAAGTTTATTCAACTCCATAATTCTTGCACCATGCTTTTTATTGTTGAAAACTGCATACGTTTCATTTGACATTTCATTATCAACTCGAGGATTCTAAAAATTAACAAAATATATTTATTTCTACAGTACAATATCAAGAACTTACTGCTTCATCACCATCTTCCTTTTCAATACAGTATGCTCGTATTTTTATAAGTGCAGTTAAAACTTTAACTAAAGAATCATTTCTTCCACCTTTTTGATATAAAGCATTGATGCAATCTTTCAAAGTTATTTCAATTCCTTCAAAGAAATTTGAAAAAGTGTTGAAGAATTGTGACATTGATAAAACTTTTTCAAAAGAATCTGGCGTCAAATATGATGGCAATTCAAGAGTTTTAAATTCTGGTAATGGCTGAAATATAATTGTTACAATGGAAGATACAGTAATCAAGTCAATGGGATACCGTAATTGTTTACGATTTTGTAAATCCCTGAACATAATCCATCAAAAGCCATACCTTCAAATCATCACAATAAAGATCATCTCTTGGACGCTTTTGTGCAGCAAGAGCTTCTTTCTCCAACTTTTTACGATCTTTTTCACGTTCAATTTTTTCTTCTTTTGCACTTTTTATTGCTTCTTTCAATTCATCAACTTCAGCATCAGTTAAAACTCGCTGAGTTTGTTCCCATTTTGGTAAATCTTCAATATTCAAACTTTTTGCTTGTTCAAAGGTATCTTTAAGAGAATCTTGTTGTTGTTGAACCTACAAAAACAAGAATAAAATACTGTATTAGCAAATAAAAGCATACTTCTTTCTTAATTTTGCCGCCAGTACTTTTTGAAACACGTGATCTTTTAGCAACAACTGGACTCTTGGATGGTGATTCAGCTTTTCGTTTATCTACAAATACGTTGATTACAACATAAATATTTTAAAAGCAACTCACTTTCATTAACATTTCCAAAAGGTCTTCTTCGTTCAGTTTTTTCAAAATCTGGTAATGGACCAGTAAAAAATTCTTCCCAATTTCGTCCAGTAAGATGATATTGTTCAATTGTACTTTTTGATAAAATAACTTTATTTCCTCGAACTTCTGTCAACTTTTTCATAAATAAACGCATTTTAACTCTTGATCCAACAGCTTTTGGACGAGATAAAGCAGAATATTCAATATCAGCTACAGTATCATCTTCATCATTTTCAAGAGCAATAAATGAATATGTATAACATTCTGGTGGAGGCATTTCAGGATCTTCTGGCTTAATTACAGTTTTCTTTTTACCAGAAGCTCCAGCATTTCCTTGATCTTCTTCATCAGAATGATGTTCAGGTTTCTTTGGAGAATCTTTCTTATCCTTTTTAGCTGTTGATGCTTTAGATGGATTATAATTAACTGCAACAATTCTTCCTTTATGTCGTTGAGTTTCAGATTGTTGATACCAAACTGTTTCACCAATAAAATATCGATCCCTTGAAACAACATATACATCATTAATAAGATCATCACATCGTCCACGATAGCAATAATTATGTGCCAGCCAGAGTAAAGGAACTGCAAGAGCTTTGGGGAAACTATCTTCAACAGCTTTCTACAAATAATATGAGATTAGAACTTGTATGAGGTAATTTAGGGGTAAAATTTGCTTACCACAGCTTCTCGTTCACTTTCTTTTGCTTCTTCAAATGTTAAACCAGATTTACCAGTAACCTAAAAATGATAGAAATAGATATTTTAAGCTTTAAACAGTGTAAACAAACCGCGCAAGTCCAACACATTGAATTCATTTGAATATATCGATCAAAAAAGTCACTAAAAAGATCAATATATAGTTATAGTTACGTAATATTAGCAAAACTTACTCATAGTTGTTAAAAACTTCATTTGTAGATTCTATATACCAAACTTTATCAGAATCTTTGATAGAAGGATCAGGTTTACGCCGCCGAAACGGCATTTTATTAAAGACCGGCATCTTTTGTAGATGATATAACTGTTTTTTATACCTAAAAATATTGTTAAATATGTATTTTTAAAAGCAATAAATATAAATATATTCACGAGAAAGAAAGCAAAAACGACCAACAACAAAACAAGAAGAAGGAAAAATTATGTGAGTGCAAAAATGAAAGCAGCAACAACAAAAAGAAAGACGAGACGCGAGCTGCATTTATATATTTCTTTAGCAGTAGTAGTAGTAGAAGTAAAATAGTAAAATGGTGCATGTGCATATACAAATTCTTATAACAACAATATCCACATTTAAGATACCACAAAATTACATAAATCTAAACATAACAAAACTCTACAACAAAAAAGGATAGCAAAAATATGGCGCGCAAAATCCATGACAATCATTGAAAAACACGAAAGAAAAAAACAGAGATTGTTGCAACAGGCTTTCTCTTTTGCGAAAGACTTGAACGTGTGTTCCTAATATAAAAACATTTATATATTGATTTTAAAAAGCCCTAAACTTTTTAGACCATTTAAAAAGGTGTCTTTAGCTGCTAACTTCTACACCTACAGTAATGAACTATGGTATTTTGCTAAAAATTATCGATAATCTTCAAGCAAATATTCTATAACAGACTTTTCTATAAATGATTCATAGCAAAGTTTGAGCCTAACAAATCTAAAAGCTCCAACAAACAAAAATTTAAACTTCAATATCCGTTAAAAGCGATATTTCAACAAACTACAGTAAAACTAAGAAAAAATACAAAAAAGAATCTACAAAAATTGATAATAAGAAGAGAGATATCTTTAAATTTCAACATTGAGACTTGATGATTTCGTTTTCTCTTTTTTCTAACTCAATGCAAAAAAAGAACCCAATACACACAGCAGCCAGCCTCACATATATTTTTATTCTCAAACATCAAAATTTGGTCGTCAATGAATTTGAAGGTTTGCCTTTCTCTTGAATCTCAAAATGCTACTTTTAATGTTTCATTAATTTTGTATCGAATCTATTATTCTACACTTATTGCTTCAATTACTTTAACTTTTTTAATAGTTGTTTGCTTTTAAATTTCAAGGTTACTTTTAGAAGCAAGATTTAAAAGATGAAAGGAAAAAATTGTTGTGCACATAGTCGTTGGGTCACGTTTTGATAAAAGCTGATTCATTTGAATTAAAATTACTGTAATTACAAGGCAATCAAAAAACTAATTTAATCAGTTTTATTTAATAACAACAAAACAGTAGCTTACCTGATTGTTTAACAAACAAGACTACAGTATGGGATTTGCTCAAAGAATACTGTAGCAAGGAAAAAGAAAAAACTTTACCTTCTTCAACACCTATAATTAATGTCATATTTTTTGTTACAGACTGTTCTAAAAACGTCTTCGGAAAATATCTACATAAAATTTGAAAATTCAAACATTAGTTTAGAAATAATTACAACCTTTCGGGTGAATTACGGTAATCTACACAATCCAGAATTTCCAAGCATTTTGGATATTTTACATCTTACATTACATCTTCTTCGCAATAAAAACAACAAAAATTTTGATCAACAAAGTTTATTATCAAAATCAACAACAACTTTAACAAATAGAAAAGTTAAAACAGAATAACAAAAATCTATTGTCTCCACAATTTTAGCACACAATCTTTGCCGCCACTGACAACTCTCTCGCCATCAGGAGACCAATCAACTGCAAAAACATCTGCACCATGACCAGGCAAATCAAGTAAAAACTTTTTAACTCGAATATCCCAAATTTTCAATGTTGAATCAGCGGACCCAGATACCAATAGACGACTATCACTTGACCATGAAATTTGATAAACTGATTGAACATGTCCTCGTAAAGATGTTAAAAATTTCCCTGTTCGTCCATCCCAAAGTTTAATTGATTTATCGAAGGAAGCAGAGGCGATAATTCGAGTATCAGGAGAAAATAAAACTTGATTGACGAGTTGTTGATGCCCAGTTAAACGAGCAATTGGTTGTTTTTTTGAAACAGGTTCCCATAAAAACATTGTAAAATCATCTGATCCAGAAACGAGGAGTTCAACACCTGCAACAGCTTTTGCAGCATTGTATCGAGCAAGAGCAATTTCTTGTACCTGAAAAAGTAATGATACAATCAACATCAAACATTTATGAAATACCTTATCGTCGCCAGGATATTCGCATTTCTTTTCAGGTTCAAAACATCCCGTTCGAAGAGCATAATCAACATTCAAAGCCAAAGTATTAATCCAATGTGCATGACCAGTTAATGAACGGCACATAACTCCATCTGAAGCTCTCCAGACTTTCACAGTTCTATCTTGTGCTCCAGTGTAGATTAAGCCTTCTCCACCCCATCGAATACAAGTAACTGAAGCAGTATGACCAGAAAGGGTTCGTTCAGTTACCCCTCTTACAGTATCCCATATTCGAATATTTCCATCCTTTCCTGCACTAGCAAGTAATCGACATGTTGGATCATTGTGTAGCGGAGCCCAGGCAAGACTTGTAATCCATTGTTTATGACCAGTTAACTTTTTTCCAATTTGTTCTCCAGTATTTGGATCCCATAAACATATCTAGAAAGACAAACATGTAACATTCCATATTTAAATTAAAAATAAACCTCGCCGTTTTTGCATGCTGATGCAAGCTTCTTTCCATTTGGACTCCAAGCAATGCATAATACCCAATTATTATGACCCTTGCAAGTATTTTTTGGTAATTCAGTATGTAAATCCCATAATCGAACAGTTTTATCACCAGATCCACTAGCAAGATATTGACCATCAGGACTAAATTGAACACTAATAACAGGTTCACTATGTCCAGGTAAGCTGGAGGTACATCTTGTAACAGGTCGAACACGAAAAACCGCTTGTGGTAGATACACCAAATTTACTCCCTATAAATGTTACATAACTTTTTATATAGAAATTTGATACAGTAGCATACCTTTTCAACATCAAGATCTTCTTTTAGGGATGAAGCAATACTTTCAATAATATCAATACCTTCTGAAGTTCGAAATGCAATTGGAATAGGATCATCTTCTTTTTCCAAAAATTGATTTGCAAGTGATTCAAGTTCTTCTGAAGTTGTAGAAGTTGGAAGAACAACTGGATTACCCAATTCTTCACCATTTTCAGCAAAAAGCCGAACACAAATCCGAGACTGTGAATCTGAAGCCATTTTTTAAAACTTTGAAAATTTTCAAGGAAACTTTTTTTGATCGAAGATAATTTTTATACGTTTCAGTTACATTTTGCCAAAAATCATATAATCAAAAAACTTTTTGAATTTTGTTGATGAACAAAGGAAAAAGATAAAAATTAGGTATTTTTTTACAGCTGTTCTCAAAAAAATTAATAAACGTTTAACGAAAATTTTTCTGATCTGGTATATTCACTAAACACGCGCATGTAAACATTACAAGAACTCATATTGATAAAAAATTATGTTTAGTTTTATGTGGTGTACTGTAGAAATAAATACTTTTGAAAAAACAAAATTAATACTCTGTTAACAAAAGTTTAAAAAAATTAAATAGAAAAAATAGTCAATTTCTATTATTCGGTAAATCGGACCACAATGCAGTCTTCTTAATTTTTTGGATGTTTGTATTGAGAATTATGTCAATGTTTTTAAATTGTGTAGAAAGCATTGTATGTATTATTTCATTTGAAATTGTTAAACATGAATTTGTTTAAACTTTCTTCAACAAGTTTTTTGTCGTTGAATTCAATTGTTTATCTTTTTATAAATTTTATTTTATTGATAAAATTTATAAAAAATAAGAAAAAAATAAATTTTATCAATAAAAATACATTTTTAGTTCCGTGTTTTTAGCAAAAACATAATTTTCATAAAACAATGTGCATTTTCAAACTGGATGCAGCATTGACTGTAACAAAACTGTAAAAACGAACACAGCCACCATTATCAGATTTGACGATCATCACAAATAACTATAACTTATACTTAACAATGATCGAATCAATTGATCTTCATCGTAAAATCTATTTATTTATTTTACCAAAACACTCATTCAATATATATCAAAAACAGTTCGTATATGGTAAATAAAATAATAAAAAAGTTTTTTAAGTTTTTATAAATGAATCATTTTATGAATACCGTAATCTTAAGCTTTTTAAAAAATGGATGTATTTATTTCTTTAACTCTTAACTTTTTATGTTTCAAAAGAAATAAAGAATTTCAACATTTATCGGATTTGATTATTTTAAAGAATGTTCAAGGACGACTTTCAAAACCCCCAAAGTTTCTCTTTGCAAATAATTTTTGAACCTTTGATGTTTCGATAAAAAAGACTGTAAAAAATGATTTTTGAAATGTAGTTGACGAAACAGCAGCCACAGCCGACGACTACGACAAACACAACTGCAAATAAAAAGTTGTGTTGCAAAAAATGACGTATTTTGTTTTAGAATTTTTTTATTATCACCAAAAACGTGGTTGTTTTTTCTTTAAATGAAATCTCTTGGCATTAAAATTTTCATTGTTCATTGCTTTTTGTTTGAGTAAATAATTTTTTTGATTACAGTACCCCGTTTTTAATATTTTTATTTATGGTTTTCTTTGGTATTTTTTTAAAAAGCTTTTTTATTTTTTTATGATTTGTTTTTACATTTTTAAAGAAATATTAACGATTACAGTAATCCATGTTTTCTGAAATCTAAAAAAACAAAACCTTCTTTTACGAAGATTTTTATTTTTTTTCTATTTTTGAAATCTGTGTTAAATAAAATTGTGTAGTTTCAACTTTTTTATAACAGTCATTAAAAATTCTATTCAAAGAAATTGAAATTGTCGTCAAATATATGTGTAACCTTTATACTTTGAAAAGCTGCATTTTTAGGTGAAGAAGTCTGTAAAATTATTAAGCTGTCATTTTTGACGGCACAAATTTGGTCTAAATTTTGTTCTTTCATTTAATAACTTTTTCTTTATGTTTTTAAAAGTTTAAAGATGGAAAGATGGAGGCTTGTTTTTTTTTCTTATTGCTTCTGAGTAACAAAACTATTCTAGAATGGACATTTATAACTTATTTTTGTTGCTTATTTTTTTATGTTAAAATATAAAAGCAATTATATTTGTTAGAAGCGTCGGGAAAAGCATGAGTAATTTTTGTTTCTGGCATGTTTTTAAAATTTTTTATAAATTTATGCTTCATTTTATAAAAGTAGTCTTTTATAGTTGACACATTTAAAGTTCTCCATTAAAGAAGATCTTTCAACTTTACTCAAAGTTGTTTATCTCATTAAAAACTAATTGGTTGCTGGAATGCAAAAGTTGTAATTATGGAATAGAATTTTCATAGAATTGACTTAAAAATGTTAAAAAAATAATACTAACCTAAAAATTACAAAAATCTAATATTTTTGCTAAATTTTAGATTGTGAAGTGCTATCGTTTTAAGCTACCGTAATATTACTTTTTTTTAAATATTACGCTATTATTTATTTTTAAAAGCTGTTTACCATTATTTGAAAGGATTTGCACTGATGATAAAAAAAAATGTCAACCCTTTATTGACCTCAAATTAAGTGCTTTCCAAAATTTGTGCTTTTAAGATAATTCTTGTTGTCGAGAACTCCAAATTCCATAAGAAAAAATGATAACTTCAAATTTGTAACTCTCTCGAAAAAAAAGCACTTAATCAAAGTAATTTCCTTTTTCCTTGAGGTGCTTATGAATTAAATAATTATATTAGTTCAAATAAAAAACTGATAAAATCACAAGTTTTTTGAAAGCGTTGATTATTTTTTGGTTTCAACAAGCTTTTTATTATTACGGTATTTTTATTACTTTAGAAATGTTAGATTACTGTATAGTTTTTACCCTTATTTTTTTTATTTACTAAAAGCCTACTATAATTTTGATAAATTGAATTTTTACTAAAAAAATATTCTGCAAGCATTTAATAAAAAAATAATCATAAATTATGTCATGACGTCATTCTTAGGTTGACTGTAAAATACTACTAACACATATTTTTACAGTAATTTTCTGAATAAGTTAATTAATTATTCCAGAAAGCTCTTCAAATTTTTTAATTACATGTATGTGTGAGATAAGTTAAAGAATGATGATGCTTAACCATGCACGTATGTTTTACTTGTGTGAGTTATACAGATTTTGGTTATTATTTTGTTCAAAACGAAAGTATCAATTAAAATAATTATTTTATGCATTTAAAAGCCCGCCCCTTTAAAAATGTATAATTTTTTTAATGGCAATGTTAATCCCTTTTTCCCTTCTTCCTTCCTCTTATTTGTATCAAAACCCATCTAGGATGGACCATCTTGTTTTTATACTTCTCAATTTTTCTAATAATAACATAATCAAAAAATATTAGGTAAAAAAGATGGGTTTAAAATTTTGAAAAATAAACAAAAACGTTTTTGAAAAAATAACAGTAAATTTCGAAGGTTCTTTAATCGTTGATGCGGTTTTAATTTGCAAAAAAAGACGAAAATTTTACATTTTGCAACTAATTAATTTTTAATATTTTACTCATTTCTGTTTTTTCATGGGAAATATCAAAATTTTACTTTTAGATTAAATTATGTGTGAAATTATTAAGGCTTTTTGTATCATTTATTAGTTTTTCTAAATCATTGTATTTTTACGTCTCCTAAAATTTTGGACTTTGAAATCAAAATTTTAATAATCGAATTTCGATTACGGTATTGCTTTTAGCTGCAGAATTCGGTTTCTTAATAATTTCAATAGCTTTGTGTTAGTGCTTAAGAATTACTGTAAAATACGTCATGTTTTGAAATTCTTACTTAAAATTACATCGCAAAGAACGTTAATAATTTTTGAACTACCAATCTACGGTAGATTATAGTATTATTGTTATTAAAAAATGATCATTTTTGAAACACAAATTAAACCTTAAAATTTTTTATCATCATTTTTCAAGATATAATAACTACAGTAATTTTATGTACTTTATTTCCTCATACATATTTTACCAAATTAAATTTTTAAGATATCAAAATTGAGGAGGTTCTTTAGCAATTTTACCTTTTCTTTTTTTCTTTCTTATTTAATCACGAATATTTATTTAATAGTTAGTATTTTTCAAAAGAAAGAGAAAAAAGTATTTCATTTTTTAATAACTAAAAAAATATATGTGTTTGTGTGTCCCTATATGAAATAAAATATATTTTTTTAAATACGAGCCATCATAATTTTTCTTTGGTCTTTTTTGGTTACTTTTTTTTTCTGTTTCCTTCCTGTTGCTGCTGCTGCTGCTTTCTACTTGCTGCTGCTGCCAGCCGACTTCTTTCCATCATAAAATCTAAAACAAAATCTAAAAAAGCAGCGTGTTTTTTGACTTTTTTTAAAACATTTCAACGTTTTTTAAATTTCAAAAAGTATTTAAAAATAAAATTTTGTAATTTAAAATATTTCACAAAATTTCAGCTGCCAAAATAATAATATAAATGCTTGAACACTGCCGCGTTTGCAATGATCAAAATGCCTCTAAACACTATGGAAGTTTTTGTTGCAGGTTTGTTATAATTTTTTTTATCATTTGTTGTATCAAAAAATTTTAATCATTCATTTTTTCAGTGGATGTAAAGGATTTTTCAGGTTAGTTTTTTTTCTATTTTTTTTGTCAATCGATTCTTCTTTTTTAGTCGTCTATGTTTTTTGATCAGTTGTACGTTTTTTGTAGCTTCTAATTTTTGAATGTTTTTTCATATAAATAGGTTTTTAAAAATATTAGAAATTTAACAAAAATTTATTTTAAATATTATTAACAACCACTTTTCGAGAATTACAGTAGAAAATACTGTAATTCTTTGATATTTGATTACGGTAATTTTGTAAAAATTATATTACTGTAATTTTTTAAACAAAATTCTGGGGAAGGCCTAAAATATGTTTCCAGATATTTCAAATATTCTTTGTCAATCAACATTTTAATTAATTCAAACTGTTTTGAAAATCTTACCATCATCATCTCGAAAATTCCCTTCTTAACAAAACACATTTTATACCTTCCTCATGATTTTAGAATATTACTTGTTTTTTGTTTTATTTTTCTTGTACCAGGGAATTTGTATTTTTCATCAAAAAGAGTATTCTTTAATCCTTGTAAAAAGCTATTCTTTTTCTATGATGTTCTTTGTTACTCTTTCATTCTACGTCATACTGTACTTTTTACCACAATTACTTCAGAAATGTTCTTTCCTGCTTCATTATACTTTTTTTCTAAAATTTTTTTACTCATTCATTTGAAATGACTAATCCATGCACAAACAATAATTGTTTTTAAATTTTATATTTATTGTCATTATTACTGCTGCCCACTTACAAGCATTTACTGTAACATTGAATTGTATTTTTAATAACTTTTTTTAGAAGGACAATAAAATTTAAAAGAATTTATCGATGCCAGTATTCCAAGAATTGTACAATTTCACCTGGTAATTTATTTATTATTGGTAATTTGTAATGATATATTTACAATTTCAGAGTATCGAAATAGTTGTCGAGCATGTCGATTCGAAAAATGCTTGGAATCTGGATTGGATCCAAATAGTAAGTATTATTTGTTTAATAAAAATAGTTTTATTTTGTCTGAAATCCAATTCAAATGAGGTATCAGACAGAATATAAAACTTAAATAATGCCGGAAATCCGGAACAACAAAAATTGACAAGGTCGACCTTTTAAGGTCAACATTTTAAAGATCCCTCTTTGCATGACAATCTTAATTCCTAAAATAAATTGCCAAAATCAAATTAGTAACATATTCAAATTATCTTTGATATCCATAAATTTATTTTATTTAAATTTTCAGTGGTCCATGATGATCGGGGAATTGTGAATCCCAAAACTTTCAAAGCTGAAATGGAAGCAAAAACTGCAAAACATAAAAAGATAAAACAAGAAATTTTGGATTCAGATGCCCCAGAAGAAAAGCCATCCTCATCATCCCTGAAATTTGAAGGCTTACAATTTAGTGATTGTGATGATGGATCTTATGCTTTAATACAATATGATAATGTTAAAACAAGATTTGAAAAAGAATGTCAAAAATGGCATGAATTAATTGTGACAACGAGTAAACGAATGGTAAGGTTTTAAGAGATTACTGTAGTGGTTGCTGTACTGTAATGGACAATAAATTTCAGTTTAAAGCCAGCAGTGGACCGTTAGGAGCAGTTAGAATTATTCCAGAATTTGATAAATCTAATGCAGTTTCAATCTCAAATTATTTTGTTTTGGTTGAAAAGTAAGATTTTAACCAATTACAGTATCCCGTTTACAACAGCTACCGTAATTTACGATAGTGAACGTTTAATAGTTTTTTTTTGAAAAGTTTAATACCGTATTTTTATATTTAAAAATTTGCGTTCTTCTGATTCAGAAGCCCATTACAGTATTTTACATCTACAGTATCCTTATACTGTAAAGTTATTTCAGACTTTGTGATGAATATTTTGACTCCAATGCTGTTCACACAATTTCGCCTCAATCTGAATATTCACATTCCACAGAAATTTGTGCTTCCAAAGCTTTATCCGAACCTCGAGAGATCTCAGCAAGAACAAAAGTAACCTTTTACCGTTACTTACCCTATCCCAAAAACAAATAATAAACATTTTTAAGATTGATTGGACAGGCCGATTCTTTATTACTCCATTTGCATTTAAAAGAATTTGGTGCCGGATTGTTTCTCTTTATATGGATTGGACAAGTCATATCCCAGAATTACGAGAGTTAACAATTGCCGATCAAATTCGATTGGTTATGGATCGATGTGTTCCTTGTATTGATGTTCTCTTAGGGTATCGTGGAATGCAAAATAACATCAAAGGATTGGTCCTTTCAGGGGGGACATACTTTCCTCGAGATAAAAGTGAACAAGATCTCATTGATTCAGAGTAGGATTATTTTTGATAATTTAATTATTGATTTTATGCTTGTTAATTTTAGCTTAAAACCATATTTAACATTATTAGCAAATTGGATTTATGATGAATTTACAGTACCTGCCAGAGATATGGTCTTAACTCCAACCGAATATGCATTGTTAAGGTTGTTGATATTCTTTGTTCCAGGTTTGTACCTAAAACTACCGTAACCTACAGTAACCATCCTATAACTTATACATTCCGTTTAGTCCCAGGTCTTTCCCCTCAAGGAAAAGAAATTGTTCGAAAAGCAAATAATTTTTATCGAGAAATTTTGGCTCAACAAATTAAAAATCACTTAAATACCTCTTCAATGGATCAAATTCTTAATCGAATGGGTGATGTCATGAAATTTTTATCAGTAATTGAAACAGCAAAAAATCTTGAAGATGAAGGATTCTCTGTCATGACCCTTTTCAATATCGCAAATATGCAGGGTGAACTTCCATATGAAGTACATATCAGAAAAGGTTTTACAAGTTAATTACCATTTAATTAGATAATAGGAAATGCATAGATAATTATGTTCATTACCGTAACTTTATTCAAAACTTAAAAGATTACGGTACTATCAGTCTAGACAAAAAGTGACAGTACCATATTATCATTACAGCAATAAAATAAAGTTACGGTAATGTATGTGTTGCTCTTTCTTTCATACTGTAATAAAACATATCACACAATTTTTTGGTTTTTTTGTAATAATTCATAGCCTGTATTTTTTATTAGCAATAAACATATCTTTTTGCAATTTAAATAAATTCCACATATAATAAAAATGGCATTATTTTTCAACTGCAACAAAACGGTTAAACAAAAAGATTCAGAATCTGTAATTTTCAATTAAAAGACAGTATCTAAAACAACGAATACATTACAGTATACCAAAGAATGCATTATCCTTTGCACATCTTATGTTATTATTGTTTAGAAAAAATAAATATTACAACAGTTGTTTTTATAATTTTGTGTTTACAAATGTTACAGTATTTCGAAAAACAGTTTTCATTAAAGTTCTTCAACAAATCGTCAGCAATAAAATGTTTGGCATTCTGTGTCCAACATCTTTTTAATTCCCGCGTTCATGAAAAAAATTTCCCAACAATTTTTTGAACTTTTTTCGATCAAAAAAATGTCGGTTACAGAAGCCTTAACCTTTGAAGGTTGTAATCTTTTTCGACAACGGATTGTTTATTCCATTTTAAGTGGTCGTAGAATTGAAGTTAATGAAATTCGACCACATGATGAATCACCTGGTGTTAAAGGTTAGTCTTGTTTACCATTATTGTTTTAAATGTTATGTTATTTATTTCAGATCATGAAGTAAAACTTTTATCTTTAGTTGAAAAAGTTACAAATGGTACTCGAGTGAATATTAGTCGAACAGGAACAACTGTTCGATTTGATCCTGGAATGATTCATGGTGGAACAATTGAATTTGATTGTGGAACTTCGAGATGTATTAGTTATTTTTTGGAGGCTTTGGTATATTTGGCTCCATTCTGTAAAAGTCCACTGAATGTGACGTTACATGGTATCACAAATATCTACAATGAAATTTCTGTTGATGCTATTCGAGCTACTTGGTTGCCTGTTTTTAATAAGTTTATCTTGAATGATGAAAACTTAGCTATTAAAGTTTGTTTATTTTGCTGCTTACTTTCTCTATCATGATATTTTAGATCAAATCACGTGGTTTCTCTCCAGATGGAGGTGGAGTAATTACTTTTACATCACCAATTGTTCAAAAGCTTCGACCTACTTTGGTATGTTTTGGGCTACACATACATATTACTTCTCATATTAAAACGTTTTAGCGTGAAAAACCTGGTAAGGTATGGAAATTTCGTGGTCTTGCATATGTATGTAAAGTCTCACCTTCATTAGCTCAACGAATGATTCAATCTGCAAAGAAGACGCTTCGAGATTATATTGCTGATGTTTACATTACTGTAGATCAAAGAAAAGGTGCTGTTGGTGGAAATTCTCCTGGCTTTGGTCTATTTTTAACTGCCGAAACTACTGAAGGCGTATTCTATCATGGTGAAGCAATGTCTGTCCCCAAAGATACTACAGAAAATCAGCTGATTCCAGAAGAAGTTGGAGAAAAGGCAGCAATTGCTTTATTGGAAGAAATCTTTAGGGTAACTACTGTAACTTTTTCTTTTAAATAACTAAAGCTTTTTAGGGCGGATGTTGTGATTTAACTGCTCAACCATTAGCAGCTACATTTATGACTTTAGGTGAAAAAGATGTCTCAAAATTTTTATTTGGTCCTCTTTCAACTTATACGTAAGCTTTTGTTTGAAGTATCAATTTTATCAGTTTGCTTTTTTAGCATTCATACTCTTCGAAATTTGCGTCTTTTCTTTGAACAAACTTTCAAGATTGATGAATACTGGAAGCTGCATCCGGAAGACGAAGAAGCTGAAGAAACAAAGCGTATTGGTTCTCGGGAAAAAGTATTGGTCACTGGTGTGGGTGTTGGGTACTCCAATTTGAATAAAATTATTCTTTAATTTTGTTGTTCTTGTTGTTATTTTCTTGTTGATTTTGTTAGAGTTGTTTATTAAACTATTAAATTTACTTTCAATTCAATGAGTACTTTTTGACTGGTAAAACTTGACCATTTATTTTATTTATTACTGTTTTAAATTATCATTGATATCAATCACTGTTATTAGATGCTCAATGGAAAACTCGGTATTCAACAACGCTCATCTACCTCAAACTTTTCTTCATCTTGAAGTTCTAAAAAGTGTCGATGAACTTTGGCCCGAAGGAATACCATTTCGAGATGTCTTTGTCTTTCATATGCCTGTTACAAGAAAGCTACTAAGTTATTTGGAAGAATTCAACACGAAGCCTGTCCCGGAATGGATGTATTTGGCATATCCAGAAACCAAACAACTTTTACAATTTCGTGATCCGTATATGGTTTTGCAAATGGATTTGGCAACAATTATGAAGTTAGAAAATGTGTTGAATCCGAATGCTATACCGTATCCTGTTTCTATTTGGTTAAAACACATTGAGGAAGCAAGAAAAAAGTTTCAAACTATTGAGATATTGAAGAAAGATATGATTGCTTTTACTGTTCCTGGGTTTTACTGTAATGCGACTTTAACTGTACAATTGTCACCAAATTTTCCATTTGAACCACCAATTTTGGAAGGTAATTTTCTGGATCTGATGCCTAATACTAATTGGGTAGCTAATAAAACGTTAGTTGTTTTTATTGAACGTACGAACATTAATCCATTTGTTTTGTTTCAGAACTCTGAAGATGTTTTTTCAACGTTATACAGAACATATTCAATCCTTTGAAGAAATATTTGAATACGTTTCTTCGATATGTGTATCTGGAGCTCGTGTAATTTTAATCAATGATAATGGTGAACCATTCGGAATGAATCAAATGCAGGATTTGCAAATTAAGCAAAACAGATTTTTGGAATTGTTTTGTAAGTTTCCTGCTCCTTCGCTTGAAATGGTAGAAATTTATGCTGAAGTTGTAATAAATATTGATTCATTTGATCCACATAAAATTATTATTTTACCAAAAAATCTTCGCTTGGTAGCTGACGGAACGCTTTGGAGAAAAGACAATTCTTTAGAACAAAATTTGTATGATTGTGTAATTGGAGAAAAAGTGCCAATGTTTGAATAAATTATTTGTTTTTGTTTTTTGATTAGTTTTCAGATTTCCTAAAGGGTTTCATTTCCTAGAATTATTTTTGTTTTTTGTATACGGTAACTATGAAAATGTTTGTATTCTAGTATGGCTTCTACGAACGTTATTGGCCAAATTCGAAATTTACCAGATTCTGTAATTGATCAAGAGATTATTACATTCCCATTTCAAATTGATTTTACTGGTGAAGCTGATCTTGATACATATCTACAGCCAGAAGAGAATGAAAATGGTATTATTAGTGGAACATTTCGAGGTCGACCATTATTTGGTGAAAAAGTTGTACCTCCTGAAAACTTTGATACTGTTACAGTAACAACTGAACTTCGTCCAACTGGTATTTTATTTTTATATTATTACATAACTGATTAATTAATTATAGGTCAAACTCTTGTAAATGTTACTGGAACAGTTAAGAATATTCTTTCCTATGAATATGATCGCCAACCAAGCAAATATACTCGACTTCAAAAAGCTATGGCTCGTTGTGAAAATAATGAATGGCAAAAAGATGACTTCCTTCCTGAACTTGAATCGGATGAAGTTGCTTTAAACTTTATTCACTCATTACAGTATCCTGATCTCTTTGAAAATGAAGATGAGGAAGCGACTTCAAAAGGCGAACAATTTTATGCTTGGATGGAAGTTATTGGTTTAAAAGGTCTCAAGAAACAAACCGAAGCAAAAGAAAATGTTGAAGTTATTGAAGAATAATTATTTATACGGGTGTTTTTTTTGTTACTTTTGTATTTTATCATTTTTGTATAAAAATTTGTATTTTGAATTATGTTTGAGTATATTGTACTGGTTATCTTCCAGTTTGTACCTTTTTAATCTCTTGTTTTTCAATTTTTATTTCAATAATCTTGTTTTAAAGGTTTTTGCAATGAAATTTTATACGATATTTATACTGTTGATATGTTTTGTATTCCCGGTAATGTCTGAAATTCTGTCCATTATTGCTGGTAGCAGTCTAGTCGCCAGTCTAGGCGTTGGTTTGGGATGGATTGGTTGGCATAAATGTATTTTTGATTGTTGTAGTGAATTAAAATCTGTAGATGAAATTGGTAAGGCTTATAACGAGCTTTATGACAACAATTAATGATCATTTTTAGAAACAAATTTAACAACGCTATTCTCTGAAAAGCTTTATGGTCAACATATTGCCATTCCAGCTATCAAAAATGCAATAATCAATCATTTAAAAACAAAGTAAATTATAGTTACAGTATACATGTTTTTGTACGTAATTTGATTTCAGAGAACCTCGAAAAGCTTTAACACTTGCATTACATGGTATTACTGGAACTGGAAAGAATTATATGGCTTCGATGATCGCAAAATCGTTATTTACGAAAGGAATGAGCTCTAGAAATGTTCATGTAATTAATGGTAATCGACATTTTTATGATGATAAAGAAATTCATGATTTTAAAAATGGTTTAATACATTGGATTCAAGGAAATTTAACTTCATGCTCGCATTCACTTTTTATCTTTGATGAAGTTGATAAACTTCCGTCCCAAGTTATTGATGCAATCAAACCTTTCATTGATCACAACATCAAAATTACAAATGCTGATCCAAGACGTGCAATTTTTATGTTTCTCTCGAATACTGGTTCAGAAGTTATTAGTCAACATGCTCTAAAATATGCTCAACAAGGAAAAGCAAGAGAATCAATTGGACTTATTGAAATGCAAGAAATTGTTGAAGCATCTGCTTTTAATCAAGGTGAAGGTGGCCTCAAGAATAGTGAAATAATTGGAAAACATTTAATTGATTATTTTGTTCCATTCCTTCCTCTTACAAGAACTCATGTCTTATTGTGTATTCGAGATTATGCAAAACAAGAAGATGTACCGCTAACTCAAGAACAAGAAGAAAAAATTGCTGATGGTTTAACGTATTTTCCAAGAACGGGTGGTAATGCTGGAATATTTTCTTCATCTGGATGTAAGTTTATTTTAAATTTTAAAGATCCTTTTCGTATATTTGATAAGCAAAAACAACACGTTTTTTGCAATCTTAAAACAAAGTTTAAGAAAAAGATTACTGTAGAATTCAAAAATTGAATGATTTAGCCATTTAATACCGTATCCATTGTTTTAGGTAAACATGTCGCAAATCGAGTGAATTTAGAAAAGTTTCAGTTTTAATTTGAATCAACGAAGCAGATAATTTGCTTGCCTGTGAATGGATCAAAACTGGTATTTGTATGTATATTATTTTGCTTTAGAATTTTGTACTGTTTTTGTTTATATTAAAAAAAGAGTTTGTATCACAGATTTTATATTATTATTATGTATTTAATAAAAAATTCTTAGGAAATTTGGCAAGTAGAAATGTACAAGAAATACCTGATAAAGAATTAATTAAAGATAAAAAAATTCTTAATTTACAAACAGCATTGATTCGATCGAAAAGAAAAAGATTTAAACAACCATTCCAGGTCGAGAATTTGAATTTGGGATATTTGTTTCCATTGTTGGTCTTGCAGAAGTTCCATCTGCTTCAATCACCAAACTTGAAAGGTTTCTTAATTGTCCATTTGGGCATGCCCGATAAATTAGAATTGCATAATACCCATAAGCAAGACCAGATAATAAAGAGAATCCAGTTGCAAAAAGATATGTAATAAAAACACCAAAGCGATATTTTAATCCTTCAAAAATACAAATCGCACAAACAAGGGTTGAAATTCCAAAGAAGAGCATGAAAAACAGGGATACCAGGAAGTCCTGAAAGTTGGGGGTTTTAGAAATATGTTGGATATAATGATTTGAAATTAAAGCTACAACTATTGGGCAAAAATTTTAATTTAGTTTTTAATTCAGGGATATGTAAATAACAACTGATTAAATTCTGTATGCGGATAGCCCTTATTCTAATTTTTGTTCTTAACTTTTCCAGCGTTGCTGCAACTTTGACTCACGAGTTGATGATTCGACTCGTGATTCACAGTTTGTGTCATCAAAAATGAAAAAGCCTAACACTGATCAGAATCTTGATTGTATTATCTTTAAAACACAAAAATAAAGCGAAACTTGCCATTAAAGCAAATGGAATAAAAAGTTGTCCGGCGCCTTGATTGAAAGAAAAAACTTTTTTATGTACCCCAAGAACATAACAAATCCATGTAATTAAAGAATACAGGAATGCATTCCACCCAGAAAATAGTGCAATTCCAACACCATTAAATATAAATGCTCCTAAATATAATGTTATTAATAAACCCAATGGTGCCACCTAAAACAAATATTATTACTTCAGGGGATATATATTATATCTAAATAGATATTTTACCCAATGAATTGTTTTTAGCACTCCAAACGGCCATCCTTGTGGAAAGGATTTATCAAATTCTAATGGCATTTTTGTGTGTGTGTTTAATTTTAACTAAAAAAATATATAAAAAGTTAGAATATAAAAACAAGTTTTTGCGACACAACAAAAAAATCAAAGGTGTATAAAAAATTTGTAAAAAAACGACCCTGAAAAATTAAATTAATTTTGAGCAAAAGAATGCAGGAAAAAAAAGATCTAAAAAAGATATAATCGATCAATGGCGTGACAGATTGGCACATCCTGCCACAAGCAAAGAAAGAAAGGAAGGCCAACGAAAAATGAACATAAAATAAAAAAATTTGAGTCAATTTCATTTTTTTTGTTATATTTCAAATAGCAAGAAAAAGAAGGGATAGCTTTTTTTAATGTTTTTTAAAGAAGAAAAGAGAAAGTTATGGAATTGAATGAAATACATTCAATGATGACTAACTTGTAAGAAAGAAGAAGTGAAAAAATGGAGGTGGAAGAAGAAGACAAAGTGAAAAAAAGGTATGTATCTCTCTGTCTATCTATAGAGAAAGGAGAGTGAAAATACGAACACATACACTTTGAAAATGTTCAGGTTAAAAAAATAATGCTCAAAATATTTTTCTAAAAACAAAGGAAAACGAAAGGAAAGAGAAAATTGGATTGTTAGAAATAAAATGTGACACTTTTCTTCCTGTCTTTAAAATCGCGCAATCTTGGTAATGGTGGTGGAAAAAAGAGAAGGACGCAATTATTAGAAAAATGAAATTGAAATTTGAAATTTAGTGTTCGTAAAATATTTTAAAATGGGGTTTTATGGATTCAAATAGGTCTTTCAAAATTTATGCATGGATGTTGAAAGCGTTTCTAGAAAAAAATAAATTACGGCTAAAAAGATTTTCTAGTTTTGAAATGTCACTAAAATGAAATAGAAGAAAAAATACAGTATGTTTTGATAATGTACATAACTTTTTTGGTTACTGTAACTTTTATATTAATCAAAAAATTACTGTATTGAAATTCCAAAAATTTACGAAAAGTTTCACCAAAAAATGAATGAAACCAATAAATTTTTTTGATAAAATGTGTATTCTTTTTTTGGGGTGAATAAGCTTTTTTGTGCTCCAAAAAAGAGTGACTCAAAAAGGAAAGTTTTTTGGAGAAGAGCAAAAATGTTGCAAAAAAAATGTTTTAAAATATCACGAACTTTAAGCAAAACATGAAAGGAAAGAAAAGAATTAAAAACACTGAAAAAAAGTGCAGGGGTTTAAAAATAATATTAAACGCAACAATAAAAAAAGAGAAATTTGTTACATGCATGGTTTTTTATTATCACGCCCAAAAATTTAAAACCGGATTCGAGACAAAAATAAATTGTTAAAATTTTGACTTCAAAACGGAGAAAATTTGAAGGAAATAAATAATCCAATCAATTAATTTAAAATTAATTTAAAACAAGGCAAAAGGGAATTTTTTGTAAAAACTTCAATAAAAAAGAGCCAAGCCGACTAAATTCAAGGGTTTTATGTTTATAAAAACATCTAAATTAAATATTTTAATTTTATATGGAGATGTATACGTTTAGAAGTATACAGTACAGCTACAGTAACATCATCCAAATAATAAAACTGGGATTTATTAAGAGCACCCTTTTCATTTTAACGATTTCATGTTTGACCAGAATAATGTTTTTCGTGTTTTTCTAAATGTTAAACTTTTAAAAAGATCCTTGAAATACAAAAAAACAATTATCGGCATGTCTTTAACGAGTTTTTACGTAAGTATTCATTTGCATATTCGTTTTAATCAAAACATTCACGCCTTCTTTTTTTGACCCAATGTGTTAAGTACCTGCCGTTTTCAAGGTTAAAATTAATGAATATGGTAATTTCTTTATTATTTGTATTGTGTTACACTATCCTTTAAGGACTGTACAGGACTGACATCGGACGTTTCAGTGGAGTTTTTTTTGTTCATGCAAGATCTCAGCTAAATTAACGTTATATAACTCGTTCTCCTAGATTTTCGAGCAAAACGACGATAACCTCGTGCTCACAAAAATTTCAAAATGATTTTTTCGTTCTGAATTTTCGCGTACCACATTATTATGGGCCAGAGAGTACCGGAATTTTTTTTTTAAATTTCCACTTTCACAGATCCTGAACTCAATGTTCGAGACACTAAAAGTGATATTGAACCGGCGACTTTCCGGTTCATAATCTCAAAAACTACCTGTCGGACGGGGCAATTTTGAAAGATATATAAGGAATCGACCACAGGAAATCTAATGGTGAAGTCCGTTTTTGATGAATTTAAAATTTTTATCAGTAATTTGTTGTGGTAAACTTTTTTTTAAACCAAAAACACCATCACGTATTTTGACGGCAGAAAAACTTATCATTCCAGTGGATAGCCCTTTGAAAAAAGTATAATTACAGCAATTAAATACTATTACTATAGCTATAGTAATATAAAAACAGTTAATAAAATATGGCAAAAGGTTTGCAGAATGTAAGCTCACAACCATTAAAGAATGCCGTTGGTGTAGTTTTAAGGACGAAATAACTAAAGCTAGAATTAACTTTTGTCTTAAAATGTATTACTGTAAAACCTTAGCCATAATTTTATTCTATACTTAAAAGATATGTGTGGTTATCTTAATCATTTTATACTGCATTTTTTCATTAAAACAACAAACACAGTAAATATTTTTTTGCTTTTATAATAGTTAGCTATGCTAACTTTTTTAAGAGGCAGTCTGGGTAATTATTTGACTAAAAATGCACATTTTAAAAAATTTTTGGATTTTGGACTTAAAATTTTCACAGTTTGTTGGCATGGCCATATGGTCTGTGAATGCCACAAATATTTTTTTTTCTTCTTCAAACTGTTAATTAAAAATTGTTTTGCATAGCTGTAAACTGTTGTCACAAAATTATCAACTTTAACAATGTCAACATTTGATAATTACCGTATTCAAACATTTTCTGTTCCAAAACCAATTTTAAATTTTATGATGGATTCTTTGAATGAAAAAATTCTAAAAAAACTTCACAAATGTTGCAAATATTTTTACGTTAAAATGCCATATGCTGTTATTGATGTATTCGAAACGGGAAGCATATTTAGGAAAAAGTATATTGATGGACTAGATTTTATTCATGCCCAATATCCTGTAGATGATCCCATCTTTAAAAGCTCAAGAAAAAATATATGGTTATCGGGATCATTGCATTTGTTTCATTTGGGTGATAAAATGACGGTATCGAAAATCATCGCCAAAATTGTTAGATGTGATATTTATGTATTGCTTTTATTCTGCTATGTTACAATTGATGAATTAAAGTTATTGACAGTCTCTGGAAATATTGAAGTTTTTTCCATTTATGCAGATCTGGATACTCCCAAGGATAAGCTCATCCCACCAGAACAAATTTTTCGTCTTATTCCAAAAAGTAGAGTTATTAGGTTTGTTTTTGAATGTAAAACCATTAAAAATTCGAATGTTCCTTAACATCCAGCATACGTGTTTTTTAGTATTCATCAATTTACCGTAACCGAAAAAACAATGAATGAATTATTAAAACATGAACATCATTCAAAAATTAGAAAACTTTGCTTTCGAATTGATCGAGAAATTGAAACGAAGTTAATTTGTGAATTTCTTGAAGTAACTTTAATCTAAAAAAGACATATCTCTTTAATAAAATATTTTAGAAAAATTTGGGCATGAAGGCCAGAGTTATTATTTGCTTTGAAAATGATGATTATAACGAAATTTTTGGAACAGAAATTAATCAAATGATTAATTTATGGACTCCCAAAGAAAAAATACCAAGTACTTTCCCCAGTATCAATATGTATTATTAATAAACAATTATCAATTTAAAAAGTGCCCTTTTGAATTTATTTAGTTATACTTGCATATTTTTCTTTTCTATATAACTTTTCAAGTAATAGTTGTTTTTTGTTTTTAATTTCAAATAAAAAATTATTGACCAAAAAAAGCCTTGCCATTTCTTTTCTTTTTTTTTTGTAAAGTAAAAATTAAAAGATAACCATCATTTAAATTTCAAAATTTCGACACACTTTTTTGCTCTGTTTAAATGCCGTGCCGTGATCACGAATTTTTTCGGCATCAGAAATAAATTAAAGGGATTAACGCAAAAAATATCTAACAAAAACTTCTAACACCAAATAATTTATTATTAACGATATCATTACGGTAAATTTTGCGAATACTGTAGTCATGTACTTAAATAACGGGTTTTGTTTCCGTTTAAAAACAAAAGCCGTATTACGATCTTAATAAACACTTTTGGCGTTCATCCAAAAGTAAAACTTTTTAAAAGATCCTTGAAATACAAAAAAAAACAATTATCGGCATGTCTTTAACGAGTTTTTACGAAAGTATTCATTTGCATATTCGTTTTAATCAAAACATTTATTCATTCTTTTTTTAACCCAATGTGTTAAGTACCTGCCGTTTTCAAGGTTATAATTTCTTTGAAAACATTTATTTTAGCAACATTTTGGTTTAAAAAATGTGAAAAACAGAAAGAACCAGTGAGTTTACAAAAAACAACAGTAACGCACTCACAAAACAAATTGATGCAAATTTTTAAAAGCATGTTATTTCCTTTTTTTATCGTATTCGAACGCTCACTTTCATTTCATTAAATTTTTATCATTCAACTTCTTCTTCGAAAAAATTGCTTGCTTGAACAATGTCTGAACTGTTTGATATTTTTACAACAGATGTCGAAGTTGTGAAACCTCCAAATGAATATCTTGAACATATTGAATATCTTTGGATTATTTGTGTTTGTGTTACACCTTTTGCGATTGGGGTTGCAATTTTGACTGGATTTGCAATAAATCGTTCCCGAAAAGCTCAAGTCAAACTTGAAATTGCCATTGAAGCATTGATCGCCTCCTCCTGCACAAATCCAGAACATCAACTTCGTCGATCAGCACTTCTTAATAAATGTGGATTTCCATCTGTTGAATTGAATGATACAAATATTTCTACAGCTGCTTCCCTTCAAGATGATACAACTGGAATGACAAATGTTAATGAATATGGTAAGTCTTTGTTATTTTTTATTGTATTACAGTATCCTTAATGGTATACTGTATCTACTACTGTATCCACATCTAACATCCATAACTAATAATAACAACACATTTTTTTGCAGATGTTCTTGCTGAACAACTTCGTCGAATTCAAGCTGCACCAATTCCTGAAAAGAATAATAATGAACAATCTGGTACCTCCTCAACTCAATCATCAAAACGTTAAAATTTATTTATTTATCTTTCTATTGTCTGTTTTTTAAATGTAATATAATGTAAATGTTGGAAGAAATATGATAGTAATAAATACGTATTTTCAAATTTTGTAAAAGTATTGATTTTTAGTTATTAGGATAATTGTTTGTAAAGGTATACTGTATAGATTTTAATACATAAATTGCAACAATGTAGATAGTCATTAAGCAAACTAGTTCGAGATCATTCACTTGCATCTGTATTGTTGTTATCGAAAGTACAAACTTAGGCAACTTATATTAATATCATTCGCCTCCTTGTGTTGTGAAAAATTTCAGAACCAAATACATTTTTATATAAATTTAACAAAAGTCAAAGGATAAACAGAAACAAAGCAACAACGATTTTTTTAGAGATTGATATCTTCTTGACGTTCTCCATCTTTATCAATGATAACAAGATTAAAACCTTCCAAATTGATTCCCAAACGTTTTTGTGATTCAACAATGCATTGTTTTACGGCATTTATTGCTTCTTCCAGGGTCATGTCTTAAATATTGATTAATAAAAATTTATCTTAAATATTGATTAATAAAAAATAAAAGCGGACGGGTGGCCGAGTGGTTTGAGCGACAGACTCTCGGTCGGACAGATACTCGAAAGAGTGGAAGGTTCGAATCCCCGTGCGTGCCCAACCCAGGCGCTATCAATTGGAAGGCAATGGGTACACTCACATGAGCTCTCCGCTCGAGTGGAAGGTTCCCGAAAGGGGGTGGTCCACCACCGGGTTGCGCCGGCAAGGATCTTAGATCCGGACACCTAAATGCTAAGTGCAGATGCTGGAAAGTCGCGCCAGCATCGGCCCCCCACGACCTCTGGTCTGATTATGGGGTTCTTTAACTTTTAACCTTTAAAAAATTTATCCCATTAAAATATTTGTAATTGTTTTACCTGATTGATAAAGGGTATCCATGACAGAAAGATGAATGGGCCCAAAAGAAACAAAATTCTTATTTTCAATTGCACCTCCGCTGGAATCGATACAACTAAGCCAAGTTTTGCCTTCTTTATCATCAAATCCACCAAGGATGACATCAACTTTTAATTGATTTTCAGATTTAAAGCCATCAGCAATAGATTTTTGTAACAAATGATGGGCTGCTGATGGACCAAGTTCATAATCGTAACGAATTTTATGTAGCCGGAAATTGCTTTGAATTTCTTCACGGAATTTCTCGACATCACATGCTTTTCCCAAACAGCTCATATAAAGTTTATCACCAAGTTTAATTGTTTTATCGCCGTCTGAAAATCATAAAATTGTACAATTTGTAAAACAGAAAAATTTATTTCAAACCTTTTGAGATGATCATTCCATTGTCAAAGACAGCTTTGTCAGATGCAAGAAGGACAAATTTATCAGTTTTACAACCAATTGAAAAATGTTTACCAGACATGATTAAAGAAAATTTATATTAACAATTAGTAAAAAATATAATTTATATGAAGAGCTTTGGTAGCAGCAATGTGAAGATTAATGATGAACGGAATAAAAAAGACTGTTTACAATCAAATATACCACGTATAGCCCCATTTTGACCTTTGATTAATAAAAATACCCTACGGATTTATCAGATCGATAAATTTTCCCTAACAATCCACTTGAAATATAAGAAAAATACGAGTCTATCTTATATAAAATATTTTTCCACGATTAATTAATATTGAATTAAAAACGTTGCAAAAGATTACGGTATTTTTAACTGACAAAAAAAGTGAAAGATGTCAAAAGTATGCATTTGCAAAAAACAACATGAATCTTAATAATCAATGTCAAATCAAAAATACAGTATCCATTTATTTATCAAATAATAATTTCCAAGAGTTCACTTCAAAATTACATTAGTAAATAAATTGTAATAAAAAATAATAAGAGTTTCCCGAAAAACCAGAGAATTGTCACGAAAGAGTTGATTTTCCGTATTTCTTGCCTAAAATGTTTCAGTATTATATTTTGATTATATCAAATAAAATTACTGTGAGCTATTCCAGTGGTCTCGTGGTGTAGCAATAATGTCATTCACCGCGTGTTAGGCAGACGTGAAAATATTAACATGTAGAGTATTCGTTGTTAATTTTATTAAATTTGTACACGGCATACCTCGATATACAAATCAATAGCAATTTCTACACGCGCGGACTTTAAAAAAAGCATGACGTGAATCGAGTAAAAAATTTTTTTCAGCCGCAACATTTCAACATGTGTTGAAAATAATAAACTTATTCTATCTGGTCCGCTCCCTGAATAAAATGTTATTGTAAGAATAGGACAAAGATAAAAAAGATACATGATCTCGGGATGACCATTTATTAAGATATATTTCAATGGCAAAAATGCAATTTTGTAAAGTTATAATGTTTAAAAGGAATTTTAAAATGTTTTTGTTTTGGACTTGTTTCGATTAAGAAAAAAACAAATTTCAAGTTTGTAGACTACATAAAGGGGAAGTTTATTTTGTTTCTATCCCATTCTGTTTTTAAAAGTCTTTTTTTAGGAGTTGTTGTCAAAGTTATACGTTTTTTATGAACAAAAAACACAAGTGGCATTTATTTAATTTTTTTATTTTAACAAAACTCAGATGTTTGCAATAATATTTGTTTATTACTTCAAAAATAGATCAAAGGAAATTTTCAGTTGTTTCTCATAAAAATAATAATTATTTTGATAAACTGAAATATCATATTTTTTCACTTTGTAAAATAAAATGATGGCATCATTTTTAAAAAAAATATGACAAAAACAGCTGTTTTGAAGGCATTCAGATGTCTTTGACAGGATTTTCACTTTTTTATTGTTGGCTTCATTTTGAAAGTATACTGTAGTAACTTCCATCATGTTGAATACACTTAAAATAGAAAATGCCATCTTCTGGTTGAAATTTAATTTCCACCAACGCCTTCCAAAATTACTTTTTTTGTTGTTTTGATTTTTTCCAAAAAAGCAAAAAAGGTCATAACATTTTTAAAAGTAGTTTTTAAATTGACTTTTTCTTTTTTTTTTAAAAAACAAAAAGTGTAAAAGTGACTGAAAATGACATTGAGCAAAGAGTTTTTTTCGAAGACAAAAAAAATTTGAGAAAAAGTTCATTTTCAGGAGGAGCTGCTTTGAGGGGTTTTGAGGAGGGAGGGGCACGACAACAACAACAACTACAAGAACAAGAACAAGAACAAGAATAACTTTGAATGAGAAGGGGCGATGGAAAAAAACGGCAGGAAATGGTTTTTCTTTCGTTTTCTGTGTCCCTATTTTTTAGTCTTCCAAAAAAACATTGCCTTTTTTCTTCAAAAAATTCTACATTTTGAAGCTTCTGTTTTTTCTCGAGGCTTCTCCTTGCTCATTTTCTTCTTCTTTTTTCTTTTTTAGTTAAATATATATATAAAATATATGTATATAAATATATACGCTTCAATGAATTGCTTTTGCTTCTGCTTTTTCTATCTTTTTGAAACACTGCTTCTTCTTCTTCCAAGTTCCAACCCCCTTTTTTCTTCTTTGCTTTCACTTAAAAAAAGACAGCGGCGGCAATGTTTCAGATGATGATGAAAAAAAGCGAAGAAGAAAAATTATTTTTACTGATGAAAAACAAAATAAAGAAAAGAAAAAAAACTAACAAAAAAGAATACTCAAAAAAAATATGAGGAGAGGTTAATATTAAAAACGAGAGTTATTATTGCTTTTTTTGGGGGTAGAAAAAAGGACTCTGGAAAAAAATGGAGAAGCTTATAATTAATTTTTTTTCTTTTGTGTTTTTAAAGGTTTTTCTCTTTTTTGTGGAATATTGTTTTTTTGGCATTTCTTTGAAATAATTTTAAAAGTCATACATACTGTTATTATATTTTTTTGTTCTAAAATGACTTTTATTTTCATAAATTTAGGATAATTTTCGTTTTTTTTCAAATTTTTGAGCGATACTTTTTAATTGTTGGTTACAGTATGATTTGATGTTTAGAATTGTCAAAGTAAGACTTATATGAAATTACTGTAATTTGGAATTATAAGTAAAATTTACTTTTAGAAATGTGAACTTCTAACAAAAAAATTTTCAAAGGTACAAAATTTTTGAATATTTATCATAGTTTTATTACTATCAAATTCGGTGACTGCATTCATTTCAGCTTATGCCGATTCAACCTTGAAAATATACAATGTTTCTCAGTAATATTCAGTTTTTTCCAACGAATTCTGATCATAACAGAATGTTTGCTTTGTATCTTGAATTTCCATGAAAATATGCAAAGTAAAAAAGTAAAAAAGTAGTAATCTAAGAACTGTGGTAATCTTTTGCCTTTTATTTTTATTCAAAAAGAGATTAAATGTTTGAAAGAAATAGAATCGTGTAAAAATTACATGCATTTTTTCTTTGTTTAAAATTTCTAAAAAAATTATGAGTAAAAAATGGATTAAAAGATTAACTTTTTGTTCAATCTGCTATAAATTTTTATTAAAATAAATAATTGCCAAGGCATTTTTATAGTTTTTTTTATTATCGGTATATAAATTTACCTTGAAAGAATTTATTAAAAAACGTTTTTGAAAAAAGTTTAACTCCAAGAACAATTTTATACCGTAACCCTTTATTTGATGTAATTTCAAAAATTCTAGGCTAATTTGTGTTTCTGAATAAGGACAACCTTCATTAGTTTCCTTCATTAAACGTATTTGTGTTTTTTTGAATAACCAAAAAACTTGTTTCGTTCCGTTTTCTTTGCCTGATGAAGTGTCCCTACTTTTATTTATCGTTCATTTTACAGACCTTTTACAACAATAAAATATACGAGGTGGATGGATCCCTTAGAGTCTACAATTAATGGAATTCTAAATTTTTGAAAAGAGCAATTACATACTTTTTTATTGGACTTTGAACACTTTGAAATAAAAAAATGAACTAAATAAAAAATGAAGGGCAAAGTTTTTTTCTTCTTTTTTTTTGCAGAAGGAAAGAAGTAAAATAGTTGAAATTACTTAATCCATCTTTTTCTTTTTAAAAGTCTAGGATCAGAATTTTAAATAATTTTTAAGAAGGACAAAAGGGTATTTTTCATTTAAGAATGTCTATGTCACGTCACTTTTGGGTGGTTACAAATGTTAAAATTCTTCTTAAAAAATTGAGTTCAATTATTGGATATACTGTAATTTGTTATATTTAAAATTTTATGTAGAATTTTTAAGAATTAATAACGTTACTGTAATTAACTGGAGTGATTTTTTTCTTATTGAAGTGTAATTTTTTGAAAATTCTGTTAAAAATTTTAATTACAGTAATTTAGAATCTTCAAAAATTTGTAAAAGTTCAATTTTCATGACAAGTTGGAATTATGAAGTACACATACAAGAAGTATTTTTGGTTTCTATCATGCTTACATTAATCATCAAAATTCAATCATGCCATTGTTTAGTTCATTTTTAACAACCCCCTTTCCCACTTCTAAATTGCTCCACCCTTGAAGAAGAAAAACAGCTATAAAATAATAAAAAAAACTTTATTTAAAAAAACAAAACATACTTTTTTGCACGCTCATTTTTCGTGTTTTTTCTCCCCCTCTTCATCATCATATTTTTTTGGTTAAAATTTTAACCAAAAAAATGAAGGAGAGCTTTTTTTGAGTGGCCAAAATTTGAGTTGTTGTTATTCATTTTTTTGTTGTTGTCTACCAATGTTCTTTTTTTCTGAAGATTTATTTCTTCTTTTTGTTCAAAACCGCCTCCAAAAAAGAATGCCCTTCAATAATGTTTAGTTTTTCTTCCCCTCCTTTTTCTTAAATTTTCTTTAACAAAAATTTAAACATTCTTTTTCTTCTTTTGTGTTGCAATTAAAAGAAAAAAACTTTCTTCGGCATCTTTTTTTTCAATTGAATCTTGTTAGTTAAAAAAAAATAAAAAAAAGATGAAAACTAACAACCATCAAAAGCCTTCATCTGAAGAAAGGGAAAAAAAGATGAAAAGGATAAAGTAAATATCTTCTTTCTTAAGCCATTGCCAGAAGCTTATATTCTTTCATTCTGGGCTGAGATTAAGCTTCTTTTTTTTGTTCAAAAAAGAACATGAGAAAATTACTACTACTTGAAATGTGAGAAGAGATTTCTCATTTTTTTACCGAAAATTTTTTAAATTACACTTTTGTTTTCCCCAAAAAATGCCATGGCATTTTGGTGCCAAAATACGAGAAAAAAGAACGATTTAACACAAGATTTTTTTCTATCTTTTTCAAAAACAAAAGCAACAAATCCCCGGCTTTTTTTGCTTTTGTTTCGGGCATACATTTTTCTCAAGAGACCATTTCGCCTCTCATTTTTATATGCCATTTTTGTTGCATTTCTTTTTTTTGAAGAGGGGTTGTTTTTTAAAAACTACTTTTTTATTAAATTGTCAAACTTTTTTCAAACATTTTTATTGACAGGAGATGGAACACTTTTTGCTTGCATATTTTTTTGGCATTTTGGTGGTGGGTCTTCAAAAGATTGATTCTCTCTCGGACTCATTTTTCGATATTTTTTCATATTTTTTGATTTAAAGTTCTTGAAGTGCCATTTGCAGCTGCTGTCATTTTTGAAAAAAATGTTGAAGTGATAAGAGGGGTTGAGAAGTGTTAAAATCATGTTTTTTGATGAATTTTTCAAGCAATCATTTTTTCCCACTGAAAATGATGTATTTTTGAAGTGAAGAAGAAGAATGATTTTACTTTCTTCTGCCACCAATGAAGAAGAAGAAAAAAGTAATGCATTGAAAATTGCATTTCCCCCCTTTTTTTCATTGCATTTTGACTTAACTTTGAACGAATCTTTTCTGAAGTTGCTTCTGACTGACTGAGAATTGAGTGACCACCTTCCGGAGGTTTAGAAAAAAAAAAGATTTTTTTACTTCCTTTAATGGGGGAAGCCATTTTTTCTTTCTTCTTTTTCCTCTTCATCGACGAAAACAACGACGTATCCGTCTTTACCAAGTTTTTCTTGCTTTTTTGGCTTTTTAAAGAAAACATTCATTTTATATTTGGATTTTTAAAAAATGCCATTTTTTTCAAACATTTTTTTACTATTTTTCCTATCTTGTACAATAATATATGTATTTCTGTATAATAGTCTCGACCAGGATTAATAGCTTTTAAGCAGCAATCAAAATTAAAATTTTGATTGCTGCTGTCTCATTTTAGCCAAAAGAAAGCCAAGAAAGAGATTTATGACTTCCCCATTTTTTTATCTGCCTTCCAAAAATATTTCCGGAGATAAAATTTAAGTCGATTAATGTCTTCCCAAACACGTGTTCTTTTCTATTTTTTGAAAGAAGCAATTTTTATAATAATTTTATTATTTTTAATTTTTAGCGTTTTTTTTTCAAAAGTAGCCGTTATTATTATTCATGTTGTTTTTGTTATAATTTCATTATTTTATTTCTATTATTACTATTATAATTAATGAAATGAGAATGGATCAATCATCTGAGATTGTGCAGCTAAATATTGGTGGAACACCATATACCACAACATTTCGAACTTTGTGCAGAGAATCCGATTCAATTTTCCCTCAAATTTTATCAGAAAATACAAACTTTGATAAATTTGAATCTGCAATTTCTCGACTTTCGGATGGCACAATTTTTATTGATCGAGATGGTGAAATTTTTATATATATTTTGGAATATCTTCGAAGTGGAAAACTTATTTTACCAGATAATTTTAAAGAAACTGCCCGATTCCGGGAAGAAGTTCTCTTTTATCAATTAACAGATTTAAATAAAATTTTAACACCGTATTATAATTTAAAATATCCAACAAAATCTTTGAATAATGGGGTAACCGCGACGGCATTGGGGGAAACAGGTATGTTTTTATTTAAATTTTTTAGAGTTAAGATTTGAGCAGGGTTTTAAATTTATAAAGGATTCTGACACTGACTCCGGATTCTGAAGTCAAAGTCATAAAAAAACTAATTTTAGTTTTGTGTTTTGTTTATAAAATTCCAAATCTCTTTTTTTCTTTAAACTGAAAACACAAATGCCAAAAATTTTGAGAAAAAACAAAACAAACTTCTTTTTTTGATTTCCGTTTTGTTTTATATTTTTCTAAAGAAAAAAGATGATGAATTTTCTGTTTTTTTCGATGATGCGGGAAATTACATTTTTTCATTTCCGATAAAATAAAATGAATTTTTTTCAAGAATGCTTCAGGCAATCCTTTATGTCGCCTACTTTTTCTTCTTAAAAAATTTAAGCTGTTTTTAAAAAAATGTCGAAAAATTGCAAAAAATAATAATCTTAGAAAAAAATGCATTTTTAATTCACCCTTGAAATATCAAATTTTTGTTTGTCGGAAATTGATTCATCTTTTTTTAATTTAGTCATTAATGAATAAATCGAAATTGCTTTATTTTGCAATAATTGTTTGAGAAAAATAGAGTATTTGAAAAAGTCCAAAGTACCAAAAAATTGTTTTAGCTATAGAAATATGAATTTATAAAAAATTGAATGTCTAAATTTTTTATGCATTGTTTAAACATTTTGCCCCCTCAAAAACGAGAGGTTTTTGCAATTGTCAAATTTATATTAAAATTCATAAATCATTTATCACATAAAAATAGTTGATTTAAAATAAAATAAAATTTCCAAAGCTGTGTTGTGATGTTTGTCATTGTTTAGGATAAAAATGAGAGTAGCATATCAGTTACAGTAATATGTACATTAAACAAACCCCTGAAATTGTTAAACCATTTTAAATAAAATCTATGCTAATTTTTAGGAGGATTCCTAACACTTGGATATCGAGGCACATTCGCATTTGGTCGAGATGGACAAGCAGGTACAGGTCGGCATTTGAGGTATACAAAATTCTTCAAATTTTATTTTAGATGTAAAATTTCGAAAATTGCATCGAATATTAGTTTGTGGAAAGGCGGCCCTTTGTCGGGAAGTTTTTGGTGATACTTTAAATGAATCCCGGGATCCTGGTGGGGAAGGAGCAGAAAGATATACGTCAAGGCTGTACCTAAAGCATCAATGCTTTGAAAAAGCTTGTGATACTTTAGCAGAAAAAGGATTCAAAATGATTGCAAGTTGTTCTTCTGGGGCAAATGGCCTTGCACCGACTCCACATCCAATGTTATCCGCCCAAATGAGTAATACTCAACAGGTATGTATCTTCATACTGTAGTTGCGATACTGTAATTGTAAATGTACAATGATGTTACTGTAGAAGCTTTTCGTTGTGAGACTATTCTTCAACAAAATTAATTTTTAGGATTTTATGAATCAACGGAATAGTGGTGACCTAGAAGAACAACGATGGGCCCATTACACCGAATATGTCTTCTATCGAGAACCCCAAATTTTATCCAATTAATTAATTTTCAAGCTTTAAAAAATTGTATGCAAGAAATTTAAAAGTTTTTTCAATGAAAAGCATTTTTCTTTTTTTAACAAAAAATGGAAGCAATTTAAGAAAGCTTCTGTTTAATTTTTTAAAAACATTTTTTTTTGTAAATTTTTTGGTGCTAATTTTGTAGAACAAATGTAAATTTGAATAATTAAATAAAAAAGACTTTTCGCTAGGGAATTGTTTTTTTAGGAGTGGAGACATTCTTATCAGAGTTAATCATTAGAGACAATCAATAGAAGAAAAAATAAAAAATGTTTATTTGATTGATTGTCAACAATTAAGGATGTAAAATAAACAACAAATTTATTTTTATAACTAAAAACAAAAAAACGAGACAAAATTTAGGGGTTGTTTTAAAAAGAAAAAATACAACTGTTTTATGTTTTTTAACAAATTTAAACGTTTCTTAATCCATTTTTGTCTTGATGCAAACAATAATAATTATGCAATAAGATTTTCACAGGA
The DNA here is from genome assembly GCA_024447195.1 of Panagrolaimus sp. LJ2414. Lineage (NCBI taxonomy): Eukaryota > Metazoa > Nematoda > Chromadorea > Rhabditida > Panagrolaimidae > Panagrolaimus > Panagrolaimus sp. LJ2414. The sequence goes on along the minus strand of JAMRXY010000004.1, from coordinate 1,698,427 downwards.
TTTGCAAAGCTTAGTTTTCAAAATAAACACCTCAAAGTTGACGTTTACTTAATCCTCAAAAAATATTGTGTTTCGGAACACTCAAAAAGTCACTGGTTTTTGTTATTTTTTTTCAAAATAAAAAAAGAAGATTACAAATATTTATCACGCAAATAAACTCACACACACAAAAAATTTGAGGATAAAGATAAATAAACCTCTCTCGCAAGAGGAACACAACCGATCATCTTTTAAAATAACAAAAATCTGCTTTTTTGTCAGAGATCAAAAATTTTTAAGTTTTTTTTGAAATCAAAATTTTAAACAGGGATGATTTTTTCAAAGTTTGGTTTTTGGCAATGAAAAAAAATTGTACATTTGTTCCTATTTTTTGTTTATGCCTAAAAAGATAAAAAAACTTGAGAGAGACAAAGAATGCAGACACACGTGGTTTTTGTTTATTTCACAAAGGTTGCAAAGGAGAAAGAAAAAATAAAACAACAAAAAACATAAACAAGTGACTCTTCTTCTTTTTCTTTTTCGATGTGGAGAAATAACAGCTGAAAATCGGAGAGCCGCGTTGAAAAACAACTCGAAAGGGGCGGTTTTTGTTGTTTTTTGATCAACTATTTACTATTGATTCAACCAAGGCAAAGCAAGGAAAAGAAAGAGTCGTAAACAAATTTCATAAACACCTTTTTTGCGCCATATAAAAGAGCCCTGACTTTTCTTTCAAAAGCTTCAAAAAAAAAGAATTATTTTTGTGAAAAAGAATATTTTGTTTTTAAAAAAATCCTACTTTAAAAATGGCTGGAATTACTGAAAACGTTAAAGAAATGCTCAATACTGTTGCAGAAAAGTCCTCAGAATTTAAAGATTACGCAACTGGAGCAGAATTACAAACTGCCGAAACTCCTGACATGGTTGAAGATGCAAAGGCAAAAGCTTCTGATATGGCTGATGCTGCAAGAGATAAGGCTTCTGAATTGAAAGATGCTGCTTCCAATAAAGCTTCTGAATTAGCTGACAAGGCATCTGAAATGAAGGATTCTGCTGCTGATAAGGCTTCTGAAATGTATGAAGGTGCAAAACAAAAGGCTTCTGATCTTGCTGATGCTGCCAAAGAAAAAGCTGAAGAAAATACAAGTAAATTTTAAATTATTTGACCCTTCTCTAAAACATTATGCAAATTTCCATCTCTGTTACAGGTGAAGAAACCAAAGATAAAGCCCGAGATATGGCAGATAAAGCTGGTTCAAAGCTTGAAGAAGTTGGACATAAAGTTCGCGAACAACAAGATGCCATCTAAATCTTGATTAAAATGATCTATTAAGTGCCATAAAATCTCTTTCAAATTTGAAATTATTTCTCTTACTATTATCATGTATATAATATTATGACTACCTTTATTATTATTACGGTAAATGAGTTTTATCTCTCTTTTTTGTTGTTTGTAAATAATAAATTTTATTAGTTTTTAAAATGTTTCATAATCATATTTTTTGATTGATTTCAAAAAAGTTTTTAAACATTTCATCATTAGCATCTTAGAATAACAAATAGAGAAAAAATGTGACATATATTTTTGTTGCAAAGAAATTTGTTGCTTTTGATTTCTTTCAAAATGCATTTTTTCGATGACTTTTTTTAATGGTGTTGAAAAAAGTGTATTTTAATCGACGGATCGAAATTACCCCATTTTTTGGGATGAAAATTACGTAGCATCGGTGGTTCAGTGGTAGAATGCTCGCCTGCCACGCGGGCGGCCCGGGTTCGATTCCCGGTCGATGCAATCCTTTTTTGGCATTTTTGAAAAATCAATATTTATTTCGATTTGATGCGATTACGGTAACAAACATTGAACTAGTATTTCCAATTTGCCTATTCAAAAACATATTTTTTAAGATAACTTTTGTTCTTTTGTTGAGTGCAAAAAGAACAATTGCATGAATACAATTAATTATTGCCGCCATTGAATTGACGCAGATATGGGTTACGGTAGACCAAAATGGATTTCCTTTTGAAAGTTTAGGCAAATTTTTAAAGGCTTGATTTTGAAGAATCAAAACAGCAGAAATGATTAAACTTTGAATTAAAATTCTAATTTCTGATTTTCGTCTGTGATTAATTGAAGGAATGGAAGTTGGACGGAAACGTTTCAAAAAATTAAATCTTAGGTCAGCAAAAATAATGAAGTATAGGATTAACATAATCCATGGAACATAAAATACAAAGCCTTCAGCTATCTGAAAAGGTGGGGAATTATTATCAGTAGTAAGAATGATGTAATTACAGGTTGAAGAATGGCAATACTCCACCATGGCCTTAATTTAATATCCCAACATGTAATGTAATAAACAAAATCTAAAAATAAGGGAAATTTAGGCTTTATGCAAATTTTTCTGCTATTTTAGTGCTGTATAATGCAGTTACAGTAACCACCTTACCATTTACGGCATCAAAAGACGTAAAACATCCGCCAATTGTAATTAGAACAATATAGATCCCAAGGATTGTCCAATTAATTCCAACAGTAATATAAATATTTGGTAATGAAAAAAATATTTCATTAATCTTGGGAAAAATGAATAACAGAAATCTGTTTACGGTAAGGATAAAAACGAATAAAAGCATTCCATAAAATGATAAACGATCCAATAAAGAAACAGCATTTGTGAAAGAGGTTGAATAAATCTATAAAAGTTTTGAGATTAAATAAAAATGGGATAAATACAGTACCTGATATCCAGCAAGGGTTGTTGGAATTGCGATGATAAGTTTATTTGCAAGGGCAATAAAATCACAAATTAACAATTGCCAAGTTAGAATAAAAAATGATAGCTTTTTAAATTCTGAATGTCCCTAAAATTAGCAGAAATTTAAAATAATGATACTGTACTAAATTCCATCATTGTTAAAGAAAACTAGTAAATTAGCATAATTCTACCGTACCTTTATTAAAGCATAAACCAATAGTAAATTAATAATTCCAGCTAAAATTAATAAAAATGCAAATAAAATTCCACCAAAAATTCTCAGAGATGTTTCCATTTTTACTTTAATTTAATGAAAAATAAAAATGATTTTAGAAAAAAAGGTGACGACTTGAAAGTTGTTGTAAATTGGCAAGGATCGTAAACTTGACGAAACAAGGATGTAAAAAATAGGAAAAAATTACCACTTTCAATGTTAAATAAAATTAATAACAATAATTTCAGCACTTTAATAAGCTCTTGAGGTATTTATTAATACAAGGTTGAGTTGCCAAATTTCAAAATTTACAGTTTGAAATTCTATTTTTCTATTTTTTGTGTTAAATGAGACAGAAAAAAATAGTTTAAAGTCCAAAAATTGAATAATGAGTAATTTGGTAATTCTCACAAGTTTTAAATTAAAATATAAATTTATAAAAGTTGAAAACAATGGCACATGAGTGTGTACAAGAATGCCATGGTGGAAAAATACAGAATGTTGCAATTAAAAAATGGGTGTCATGAATTTGATTACGGTATCATAAAATTGAAAATGCCGATATTAATAATAATAAACGAATCTTAACAAATTATTAGATAAAGGTTTTTTACAGATAATTAAAATAAAACTATTTATTTTAAAACTCTGACAAAAATATTTTTTAACGATTCTGTTTTTGATTATTTTTGGCACTTTTGAAAGTGCAACAGGTGTCTTTTTTTAAAATTTTGGTACCTTATGTTAATTTCGAATATCAATTATCCCTCTATTTATAGTTTTATAAATAAATAAACTGTTACAGACTATTCAATTTGCCAAAAAGCCATTTATTCTTTATGTTTTGAATTTTTGTTACTTCCTGCTCTTTTATATAAAAAATGAAACATGAAGTAAAAAATTAAATTACCAATTGTAAAAGGCCTCCCCACCCAGTATACCAAGAAACCAAGAAAAAGAATTTGAATTTTTTAGACATCCTTTTTATCCTTAAATGACTGACTGTTACAATTTTGAAATGACAATTTTTACACAGAGATCATCATAGTTTGTAATTCAAAGAATTACTAAACGACTATGACTTGATTTTCCTCTTTTCTTATTAGAATACTGTAATAAGCCTTTGTCAGTTTAAAGAATGTGAAAATAATTTATTAAAAAACAAATTTTTAATTGAATATATTTAACGTTAAAAAATACATTTCATTTGAAATTCAAATTAGCAGATTTTAGGCATTTTGTGACTGAATGCAATTTTAACTGATGAATTCAGGCAAAAATAAATGCCATTTTGGATTTGTGCCAATTTAGCAGCTTTAACTTGTACTTCTATGTGTGTTAAAGATATTAACCGGAAGGTTACGGTATACTTTTGAACATTTTTTGTGAAAAAGTAACCGTACAAAATGCTTTCAACACTTGTCATATTTCATTATTATTAAAATTGATTAAATCACAAAAAAGGTCCTTTTATTTACATCATATTTTATTCCCTCCTTTTCATTTTATATACCTTCTCAAATCAATAAGAACTTTAAATTTAAGAAAGAAAAGAAAGAGGGAGTTTGTGACTATTCTCTTTCTTTTGAGACAGAAAAAGAGGTACATACTTTTACACGTACACATACATCATAGATCGATTAAATATTATATTTGAGCACACGAAAAACTCTTCTTGGTTCATTTAAGTTTGTGTTTGATTTTGCGTGTTTGGTGCATTAAAAGTTTACAACAACACAGATAAAGCACAAAATGTTTTATGTTCAACACAAAATTTGATTATGTCTGAAAAATTGTATAAAAGTGTAGACAAATTTTTCACAATTCTTCATTAAAGTTTTTTGATTTGTTTTTATTTTTCTAAATTAGGACTGCAGATTTGGTATTTTGATTCATTTAAATAAATAGTAAGTTTCACATTTTGGATTATACAATTTTTGGCAGATTTGTTTTGTGGTGACCTTATTTTTTTGTTGATAAGACTTGACAAAAACAAGTAGTTTTTCATGTTTTTGAAGGTCTCAAAATTTTAGTGTTGTTGTATCTTTGGCAAACGTTCATAAAAAAATATTCTTTTAGGAAAGTTAAAAAACAATTTTAACAAAAATCATGTTAAAAATTAAATAATTTATGTTTTAACAATTTTAATATTTTAGAATATAGAATGGCAAAAGAAGCTCGAAAGCCGCCTTTTGCGAATAATCCTTCTTCTTCATCTTCTTCTTCCACCTCCTCTTCGACCCCAGCCACCCCAACATCGGCCTTTCTATGGATAATTCCAGCTATTGCCTTTGGGCTTTTTATTTCAAAATTATTTCCATCTCCTTCAGCTGGATGTGATTTTGGTCCTGCATATAATTCCACACAACTTTATACCCTTCAAAAATCTCCAGAAGGTGATTCAATTTTTAAGATTGCTGTTGTCACAGATCTTGATCAAAGCAGTAAACATGCAACAAAAAAGAATACTTGGATATCATATTTTAAAACTGGTGATTTAAAAATTACCAAAGATCTCTCAAAAGCTACCGTACACTGGCAATCAGATGAAGAGACAATTGTTTTATCATCTCAAATATCCGCTGGGGGAAGAGGAATGGAGTTATCTGATTTAGCAGTCTTTGATGGGAATCTAATTTCATGTGATGATCGGATTGGACTTGTTTATAAAATTGAAAATAATTATAAAGATGTAATTCCATGGATATTCTTAACTGATGGTCCTGGAAATGTTACAAAGGGGCTAAAGGCTGAATGGATGACCGTCAAAGATAATCATTTATGGGTTGGTGGACTTGGAAAAGAATGGACCACAACAGATGGAGTATTTGTGAATTATCATCCAATGTATGTGAAGAGAATTGGACATAATGGTGATATTCAACACATTGATTGGATTGAAAATTTCAAGAAACTTCGAAGAGCTTTGGGCATTGAATGGCCGGGATATATGATTCATGAAGCTGTGCAATGGAGTGAAATTCATCGAAAATGGTTCTTCATGCCAAGGTTTGTGCTTACCTGTTATGGCATTATGCTAATTTAAATTCTGGCTTAAAATTGGCACACTTCTTTATACACTAATCTTAAGCTTAAGCAATCCAAAATAACAACAAACTTTTTCTAGATAGATGAATATCTATCAGACCTAAATCCTTCCAAATCCGAAATTTGCATATTCTATATTTCCCCTTTTTAGACGTGCCTCTCATGAACCTTACACTGAAGCCACAGATGAATATGCCGGCACAGATATCCTTCTAATTGCCGATGAAAATTTTAATCATATCGAAGTGAAACATATCGGAAGCAAAGGAACCGGATATCGAGGTTTTGCCGCATTTTCCTTTGTTCCTGGATTTTCGGATAACCTAATTGCCGCTATCAAATCAGAAGAAAAGGATGGCATTCCAGTTGCATCATATCTTACTGTATTTAGACTTTCAGATGGACATGTTCTTCTTGATGAAGAACCTCTTAAAGGTGCTCACAAATTCGAAGGAATTGCTTTTATTTAAATTTATAAAATTCATAAATTTTTTACAAAAATTGTCAGGGTATCTTTTTTACTTCTTTTTCTGTGATTTCACTTAAACGTGTAACATTTTCATTTTTGTTTCTTTGTTTTTTAAAAAGACTAATAAAATGATAGATTTTTAATTTATTCATTCTTTTCAAACTTCAGAATCCGAGATTGTTTTTGCGGGATCACAGATATTAGCAATGCTGATTCAGCATTGATGGTACAGTGGTAGATTGCTCGTGGGTTTAATACCCCGTCGATGCAATCCCTTTCTTGCCATTTTTAAACATTAAAAACAACCAAAAATTATTTTTTGCTTGAAGGTCAAGAAATTGTGTGTTATCAAATGTTTCAAAAACAGTGATAAACTTCTTTGAAAAAGAAAAATCAATGAAAATTCAATAAAATTCAAGCCCTACCACATCAAATTAAGATGAAGGAAGGCAACGCAGATTGTAGTCCCCCCAAAATAATGTTTTCTAGTTTGCGCATTGTTGTTGGGGGCCGTTTGATAAGACAACAACACAAAATAAAAAATCATCGCTGAATTGAATGAATATACTTGAAAGAAAGAGAGAAAGACAGAAAAAGTTGGCCATACAAAAAATGGTGGTTCTTGAATAAAAACATGTTCCTTCGCTACAGTTGCTGTATTTTTCTTTACTTTGCTTTGACTATAATCGTGGTTAATAAAAATCAAAACTTGACAAAGAAAAAGTTATTGAAAAAAGTGTTTCTAACTTTTGTATTAAAATTGTTTAAATTTTTAATTCAATTCATTTAAGATTTAATTTTAGTTTAAATTTTAGACGTCCAAAAAAACATGACTGGCGGAAATCGTGAACCTTCGGATGAAGCTTTTGCAAGATTTAAACAAAATCATCCTGTAAGTTTTTTTGGATTTGAGATATCCCATTTTTATTGATTACTATTTAGCGTCGACAAGTTATCACCACTTCAAATGGTGCCCCAATTGGAAATAAGAGTACTGTAATGACCGTCGGTCCTCGAGGTCCCATGCTTATGCAAGATGTCGTTTACATGGATGAAATGGCTCATTTTGATCGTGAAAGAATCCCCGAACGGTATGACGATGAAAAAATTTGCATAAATTTCATTAGCTTATATTTTAGAGTTGTTCATGCAAAAGGTGGCGGCGCCCATGGATATTTTGAAGTCACCCATGACATTTCAAAATATTCAAAAGCTGCACTCTTCAGTGAAATTGGAAAACGAACTCCAATGTTTATTCGATTTTCGACTGTCGGAGGTGAGAATGGTTCAGCTGATACTGCTCGGGATCCTCGAGGTTTCGCAATGAAATTCTACACCGAAGAAGGAAACTGGGATTTAGTTGGAAATAATACTCCAATCTTTTTTATCCGCGATCCAATTCTTTTCCCAAATTTTATTCACACCCAAAAACGCCATCCTCAAACGTATGTTTTGATGAGATTACGGTATTTATGCAAATTTTTGACAAATTTCAGACATTTAAAAGATCCAAATATGATTTGGGATTTTTGGACTTTAAGACCTGAAAGCATTCATCAAGTTATGTTTTTATTTTCTGATCGTGGAACTCCTGGTAATTTTTAAAAAAAAAGGATACTGTAATTAATACAGTAATTTTTAGATGGATATCGTCATATGAATGGATACGGTAGTCATACGTTTAAACTTGTCAATAAAAAGGGTGAAGCTGTATACTGTAAATTCCATGCAAAGGTACAATTTTTGCATTGATTGATTACTGTAGTTATGCAAATTTTTAGACAGCACAAAAAATTAAGAATCTTCCAGTTGCAGAAGCTGATAGACTTGCAGGTGCTGATCCAGATTACTCAATTCGGGATCTCTTTAATTCCATTGAAAAAGGAGATTATCCCCAATGGGATTTCTTCATTCAAGTGATGACCTTTGACGAAGCTGAAAAGGCTAAAGTTAATCCCTTTGATGTTACAAAAGTTTGGCCACATGGTGAATATCCCCTTATCCCTGTAGGGAAATTTGTACTTAATCGAAATCCAACAAATTATTTTGCTGAAGTTGAACAAGCTGCTTTCTGCCCTGCGCATGTTGTTCCGGGAATTGAATTTAGCCCAGATAAAATGTTGCAAGGTCGACTTTTCTCCTACACCGATACCCACTTCCATCGCCTCGGGCCAAATTATATCCAACTTCCAATTAATTGCCCTTATCGTGCCAAGGCACACAACACTCAACGGGATGGTGCCATGGCACTTGGGGATAATCATGGAGATTATCCAAATCATTTTCCAAATTCCTTTAATGGATATGTTGAAAGACCAGATGCTAAAGAATCCGTTTGGCACACTGCTGGAGATGTTAATCGGCATGATGCCTTTGAAGACGATAATTACTCACAACCTCGAGATTTCTGGCTTAAAGTTTTGGATGATGGTGCTCGGCAACGTCTGGTTGATAATATCGTTGGAATGGTCAAAAATTGTTATCCTGATATTCAGGAACGCGTTGTTGAAGTTTATGGTCGGGTACATCCTGATTTCAAGAAAAAGCTCTCTGAAGGCCTTAACAAAGCTAAACATCAAGCACATATGTAATTTTTTTAATAGAGAGAATTTTTTTAAATTGAAGCATTTTTGTGATTTATAATATCCATTCATTATTTGTGTGTAAAATAAAATATTTAAAAATCTTTTACATAAGAAAATTGCACTTGAAACAAAATGGGGTATTCGAAAATTTTTTTGATATTTGATTCTGAAGATGTTATTTCGAGTGTAGTGGCCGGAGCCATCGGTCGGTAAAAGGGCATCCTTTCAAGGCATTCAATCGCCACGCCCTGCCTTTAGGCAATGTTGAAAAGAAGCTGCCAACGGCATGTGTCTCAGTTGTTCAAGTTGTTGTGTTCTGTTTCGGCAGCGGCAGCCGCTTCGGCGGTGGCTAAAGCCATATTTCTTGTATTGTCATTATATTGCTTTGATGTGAATAAAAGGATAATTAATATTAACGTCTCTCACTACACCCAGACGAACCGGATAATATCAGCATGGGGGCCTGATCAACCGCTCATGTCATGGAGGTCTTACAAAGGAGGATGGGGATATCACCATCCCTGGGTCCAGTGGGTTTCGTTTTTTAATTTTTTATCCATAAAATTTTTTTTAATTTGAGTACTCATGTTTATTCATATATCTATCCATTCATTCAAATAATTTTTTCATTCATTTATTTTTGTTAGTTTAGAAATTTTTTAATGATGCCTTACTAAATCGTTCCCCACATATCAAAAAAATTCCAAAAATGTCAGCTTTGAAAATTTGTAAAGATGTAATAGTTCTAATCTTGTTGAAGAAGCTAATTAACTATCAAACACAGAGCCCCCAGTAGTGCCGTTGCCATGACCGATCTTGGTAATTGTGCAGTTGGGATACACAAGCCTTCACTTTAGTGTATATTTTGATAATAAAAAAAATCGATCTCGAAGAACTGAATCTACTCTCAACAATAGCATGAGATCGTCTCTGTGGCATCCTGGAGTAAGGATTTTTCGCTTGTGCTGAACTGAAGAGTCATTAATGATGGACCAACTACAGTAGTAAAAAGTCTTTTAGTTTTCATTTTTTTAATAATAACGACAGAAGCTGAAATCGTTTTCCGGCCGGAGTATTTTTCTTATACCTACAGTAACCCTTGAAGTCGACGCATGAACTTCAATTTTACCGGTTACCGTATTTACTCCACAATATTGGTTAACCACAATTTAGTTGAATAGTTTTGAGAATATTGGCCAAAAGAAAGGAATTGTTAAAATATCATCACACTTTGCTTTATATTTAAAACATATCGGATATCTTCGATCAAGATTAACTATATTGAAACTTTTCGTGTTACAAATATTCTCCTTGTTAACACAAATTTCAAAATTTTGTTGATCATGAAATTTGTGTTAACAAACAAAAGGTTTTGCAAACGATCAACTCCTTAAAATCTCTATTTTTGTTGATATCCAATGTTTCTTATCAGTTTCAAACATAAGCTAAAAAAATAAAATCCTTGAAACATTCATTCTGTCTAAAACTAATAATCAAGTTAAACACCTTAAAAAAGTAATAATTATCTTCTTTTTCAAAAAGTCATAAATATTTTCATTGACTGATTTGATTCCATACAAAACTAATACCATCATCTTCAACATCATCACTTTTACAGCAACCTACCTTATCATTTTTGAGTTAAAAAGCTTTGTACTTTTTTCTTTTCTTTCTTTGTTCGGAGCTTCTTTAAAATCAATAAATTCAAAGCATTTTTTTGTTGTCCAAGTTGCTGCTAAAAAAGTATAATTATTCAAAGAAAAATATGTGTTTTTATTGTTGGGAATGTTCACCTCGAAATCCTTCTGACCCAGAAGATCCTTATTACAGTATGACAATTTGCCGTTTCTCAAAAAATATTTTACCTTCAATTATTTGGCTTTTTTCAATTCGATTCATTTTTGATTTAATTTTTACAATAATTTTTGCAATTTTTAAAATTCCACTTTTTATTATTTTAACTTTAATTGTTGGAATTGGATTAATTTTAGCAATTTTGGGATTTAAACTAAAATTAATTTGGATTTATTATTGTTTTGGTTTTTTTACTGTAAGTATCATACTGTAGTAATATTACTGTATTAATATTACTGTAGCCTTATCATTTAATACTTTAGATAATATTATTGATTCTTGATCTTGGAAGTCTTTCATATATTATTTATGCCATATCAGAAGGGAACGGATGGTTATATAATTACGCCCACAAACATATAAGTTCAAAAAGTGATGAATCATTGTTTACTATCAGTGATCGAAAATACAGTAATATTTTAAAAGGTTAATAATTTTTGTGATTCATCGTTTTTAGCTGCAACAGATATTATCTTATTAATATTTGCAATATTTTTGTTAATTTCATTTTTACATGATTTAACAAACCTTTTAATGATTAATCGATCGATACAATTTTTAAAAAGATTTCCAACAAATTTGAATAAAAATAAAAATCAAAGAATCTCAAATCAAATGGATTCTGAAGGAAGGAGAAATGGATTTAATGGGGTGCAATTGAATGGTGAAAGATATGCAAAAAGGCCATCAAATTTATCCATAGTAAGATTTTTTAATGGGCGAATTGTACTTGACTTTTTTGGTTGATGGCAGAGGTTTATCTGCCGCAGGCGATCACCCAACTGGATTTTAATTGTCTTTAAAAGTAGATTTTTCCTTTTTAGCCATCAATTGTTGCCCCACATATTGAGGCAACTCCAAGATTATCATATATTGAAATTTCTCATGAACCCATAACCCCCAGGGTTACAACAATACCGTATAACCAGACACCCCAATACCAAGTTCATGAAGAACAGCAACAATACCAACAACCAAAACATCAGGTCCATGAACAAGAACAACATCAATACCAACACCTACAGCATCAACAGTCTCAAGAACGTCCAAATGCTTTGATAAATGGTGGATATAGTTTTATTGAAACAATTCCTTCAAGACGAACAATCTCAAATGCTGCAGCTGCAACTTCAACTCCGGGTTATGAAGTTCCAAATTATTCAACAGAATACTCGACTCTTGAAAGATCCAAATTTGAAGTTGAAGAAGAAGATAACAGAATTCAAGAACAAGATTTGCGATCTCCATTTGCAAACCCAAAAAAAGATTCAAAGAATGAAAAATCACAGGTTTGAATGTATAACAAAAAATATACTGTAACACAAATAATTAATTATAGCCTCTTCAACCTAATGAAGTTCCACCAATTCCACCCAAAAGTGTAACTCTAAGTTCACGATCACAAAATTCTGAATCAAGTTCTTTCATTTACGAAAATGTAGTAATTAGTAATTTGGAACAAAATCATATTCCAAGTTCACCGTTTATTTCAATTGCAGTTAATCCTTTAAATATTCAAAGAACAAAAAATATGGATTCCCTTCAAGAATCTGATGGTTCATCGGATTCAAGCTTTAATGAACATCCATCAACATGGGATAGAAGGGATAATGGTGGTTTTGTTGAACGTGAAAATCAAGTGAACGAAGGTCAAACACGATATTCAAATTATAATGTACCACATGGACAAGTTTTGACTGCTAACTTACAGTCATCATCGAGGACAGGGGTTACAAATACGAGAGTAATTTCAGAAAGTCAGAGATATCAAGATCAAACACGATATTCAAATATTAACCCCCAATTATCACAAGAACAAGTACATGAAAGTGTTAATCAACAATCATCAACAACTTGGACATCACAAGTTAATGTAATTTCTGTGACCCATGAATCTCATCAAAACGGAGAAAAAAATAATCAAGGCCAAATAATTTATTCAAATATTCCTCCAGAATTACCTCGACCAAGACAAATATTACCTAATAGTGAAAGTTCAAACGATGATGTTGTTGAACAAGTAAATCCTAATGAGATTGAAGAAGATAAGAATGATGACACAATTTCTTTTACCTCAAATGATAGCAATGATGTGGTATCATTTTGGAGTCATCATCCATCAACCCGTCGTCGAAGAGCTTCCAAAGATTTACTAAATGAAAGAGGTTTCCTTTCTGATAGTTCTGCGGAAGAAGAAAGAATACCAAAAATATTGCCAGCAGCGACAAAAAAGGCACAACCATTAAAAAGCTTTGGACTTACGCAAATTTTGCAACTTGAAAAAAGAGAGGTTCCAGCTACTATAGACAGTGATACTGTAATAAATGCAGAAAATGTCAAGGAACAAGAAGAAACTGGAAAAATGAGATCTGATAGTTTAATATTTGCATTGGAATCAATAAAAGTTATGGAAGAAGAAGAAAAAACTGAAAATCAGAATATTAAAACTGAAGCTACAACAGAAAGATATTCTAATAAAATGGAACATGTGGTTGAATACGGTATTAATGAAACAGTTACACATTCACATTATGCAAATACTGTAACTAACAATGATCGATATGAAATTACTGTAGCCGATACCCCTTCAACTTCTGAAACAATGTTAAAAAGAGAATCTATGTTTTTTCAACCAAATGAAATTCCGAAACCCGAAACCTATGAAACTCCACCAACACATTTAAAGCGAAATTTTGAATCAAAATCAGAAATAAAAATGACCCCAGAAACTCCGATTATCCCTTCAACCTCAAACTTTTTTGACGCCTGGGGAAAAGCAACTGACAAAAATTCAGATGAGCCAAAAACTACAGTACCCTTAAAACTTAAACTTCCAAAAATAGGCGAATCTTTTGATGGTCAAAATTTTGTTGAAGTTGAAAAATCAGAATCTGAAACGGATTCAACCATGACCTTTTCACCGTCATCTGATGAAGAGGATTCTGAAAGTGATTTTGAAGCAAGATTTGAAAAACTCAAACATAAACTTCAAATTCATTTGCCACAAATTTTAAACAATGACAAGCAAAATGTTGCGGAAGAAGGTGAAGCAAACATCAGCAGCAGCAACGATACTGTAGCCAATGTTGAACCAATTTCTTCTTCAAATCATGAAGAAAAAGAAACCTCCGCCGTTTAAATTTAAACGCCTTCCTTTGATTGGAAGTGCACCGGAAAGTTCGCCATCAACAGCAGGAGAAATATTCAGCACTCCACCAACAATACGTTAAAATTGATGGATCAAGATAATCAATAAGATTTCTTGCTGTAGCTCAATTCAAACATATCGTAAACATTTCTACAATAAAAAAAAACTTCATTGATCCTTGAAAATTTAGTTTAATAAAATCTAATCAGTAAATAAACGATGAAAAAATGTTATTTCAAATTTCTGTATTTTAAACACGAACCAATATGATAAAACAGCACAAAAGCATTTGATGCTATTTTGCTCTATGGGATTTTAATGCTTCCAAGAAAGCAATTTTACTATAACAAATACAACGTATCATACTCAACACAACTAATTAATAAAAAGCTATTATGGTTTTTTACATTCCTTAATTTGGATCAAGTTGAAGTTCAAAATTTCATCTTTACTCGGGGCATTTTTTACCTTTGCGCCAAAAAAAATAAAAGCAAAAAAAACTTTCAACATTTTTTTTAAATTTTTAACCCAGCTTTGCAGAAATTATTCAATCCATTATTTTTAATATTGTCGCGGATATTTTATTCTTGTGTAAGATTTTAAACTTATTAAAACTCGATGTATTAACTTTAACCATTTTTTTTTCAGGGATCATCATCAAATATTTTTTGTTGAAGAAGGACCGGCATTTTTGCCGGATTAACCAACCGAAACAATTCCTTTCTTTCGATATTCATCATTCATTTTTTTGTTGCTGATTTTCAGCTCATTTATTTGTAAGTTTTTTTTCTTCTATGATTTAATATTAGATGTCTACCAAAATGTTAGTTAGTTTTAATGAAGCTTTTTATTGTCAAAAGAAAAATGCAGGTGTTTTGTATCTTTTCTGTTTTTGACGTCTTCATATAAAAAACCTGTTTTTCAACATGATGTTGAAAGAGCAAGTTTTATATATCCAAATACGGCATCGCTTTCTCCATCTACTTTTTAAAGTACATGTAGAAAGCAATGAAAAGAAAGAATTGATTTTTTGGTTTTGTTTAGGATTTTTAAATATGCTTTCATTTTTAGGCCATTGTAGTCCTCAAGAAAGACGAATAAGAAGGAACTCAATAAAGTCTCTTTCACCAGAATATGACGAAATTGCTACAACCGACGAAATTGAAGATATATTTTCATCACCCGAAACGATGGAAGAAATTGAAGAAGAAATTTTACAAAATTCAACAAAAACAACCGATTCTTCTTCTCTCATTAACTCCTCATCCTCTTCTTCCTCCACATCAAATTTATATGGTGATGATTTTGGTGATCCAGTTTTTATTGCAAAATCTTGTCCTCCGGAAAGTGCTAGCAGCTATTGTCGAAATGGTGGAACTTGTTTTGCTCAATATCATACTCAAGAACATTTTATTCTTTTTTGCAAGTAAGTATTACCTTTTTGAAGGGGTTGTTTGGGTACCGTACTTTAAAGCGGAAATATGTAATTTATCACACTTTGACTTTGTTCTTTTTTTGATTACTGTATCTTCTCTTTTTTATAGATGTGCACCTGGTTGGGATGGTCGTCAATGTCAGCATACTTACAATCCAAAATTATATGAATCGGCTCAAGTTGCTGCAGATGTTCAAAATGCAAGTGTTATTTCTTATATTATTGTAATTCTTGTTGGCCTTATTGCATTTTCTGGTCTTGTTTTTCTTTCGAGAGCGTGAGTTTGCGTTTTTTTATTTATTAACAGAAAATCATCACTCACATTTAAAACAACTGAAACTTTAGCTTTAACAATTATCATTAATTTTCTTTTCGTACATACTGTAGTTTTTTGATTGATGGTTTTCTGTTATTACAAGTTCCAATGTTTTTTTATGGTCAAGACGTTTTTTAGTTTTCATTGACGTAAAATAAAAAAGAATGTAATTTTAGTTTTTGCAAAGCTCATGATCTCCGTGATTATATGTATTCTGAGTCTTCAATTGATCCAACAACAATGACCCCGGTTCAAATATTTCCTTTCTCTCAACGATCTTCCCCTTCTTCATCATCATCGTCTAATCAACAACAACTTTCAATCCCTTTTAATTTCAATACAGTATCCCATCAACAACAGCAACATCAAGTTCAACAAGAACGAAATTCTCAGATAACGCTAAATTATTATAACCATTTTCCATATCCTTAACTTTGTAGTAAATTTGTAATTCTTTTCAAAATTTTTAACTGTTGTATAAATATATTGTGTATCTGGTATATATCTGTTATTGTTGAATTTAATTGTTTATATTATATTACCGTAATATTCTGATTTTGTTTGACAGTTAATTGTTGAAAGCAATTCTATGAATTTTTTAAAGAAAAAAATATATCCCGTAACAGTTCAGCTAGATTATAGTAAATTTTTTGAGGAAGTAATAATATTTAGATTCTGAATTAAATTTTAGAATGGTCGTTCATTAATTTTTTGATGTGATGAGAAGACGGTACTGCAAAATTCTGAGGTTTAACAAATTTTTAAAAAAGTCATCGTTTGCTAATTGAAAGTTCTCTGTTTATAGGCTATAAATTATAGCTACAAAATATCAATGATTATGAAGGATTCAAAAAAACGACTTTTAAGTAATTTTATATGAATGTCTATCTATTTTCATACATCCATAATACTGTATACCCCGGGTTTGTTTAAATATGTAAACTAGAATAGTTATCCAAATGATTATTTATTTAAAGTTCTACAAAAATCAGTAAGTCAATTCTACAATATCACAAGAATATTCATATCACGATAATATTGTAAAAGTGAAATAAAATCATATTAGAATTCCAGCCCGTCGTAAAATTTTTCTTGCATCATGTCATATTGATCTTCATCTTGTTCTGGAAAAGCAATGAAAATTCGACGTATTTTGTATTCTCCAGTTTCAACCAATCTATCAGTATAAGCTTTAAGCATATCAGTGTAAGCATCAGACATAGGGGAACCATTAAAAGCAAGAGCAAGACTTACTGATGGATATTTCTAAAATTGAAAATCAATTAAAGTTGAATCTTACGAAAACAAAAACTTACATTCATATGTTCAATAAATAAATTAAAATCAAATGCATCTGAAATGCCAGTTAAATCAAAGTAAGTCAAATTAGAAAAATCAAGATAATCAATAAGATTTCTTGTTGTTCTGGAAGTTATTTTTAAGGTATCACCATGATGCCTAAAAAGTTATGATTCATCTAATTTTTTTTTGGAAAATTTTATTAAACACTCACCATGAAAAATATGTTAAATTTGGCATTAATTTAACGACTTTATCAACCGCAACAATGCTTCCATCTTGATATTTTAAGTTTTACTGATGAATAAAGTTCTTCATATCTTTTGATTGGTTTTTGAATACTGTAAATGGTTTAAGATAACCATGCCATTTTTCAAAACTTTTCAAACACTATACTGATTAGGAAGACAGCTATAACATTGATCTTTTAATCCTGTTAAAATAATTTTGAAAAAATTAATGGTTGACAACATATTTTGAAATCTTCGTGTACGTTTATTTGTTAAGGAATGCTGTGATCTAATCTAATATCCGTTGCAGTAACGATCTGTAAATTTCCTCAGAAACTAGTTTTTGGTTTTCACATTTTCTTCCAAAAGAACTTTAATTTAAAATTTTCACTTAAGTATTTTGTTTACTGTAATCCTTCAAAGATTTGTTTCTTTTTCAAATATCTTTAATTATCTCGTAATACGAAAATAAAGTGATATATTATTTTAGAAAATTTATTTGTCATCACTGCAGTGGCCACTGATGAATTACCGTAATGAGAAATAAGTTCTGCAAAGGTTTACAAAAATTTTGAAAGACGTTTAGAGATATTTGAATCGATAACTTATTTCAAATCTACAACAAGTAAAAATTTTATTATTCAAAAATTTTTTAATTTCTTTGTCACAAATATTTTTAACAACACAATTTCACTACAACGCGTTTTCCACACTTTTAATCATGCGCTGCGTCTCTTCTTTTCTCTGTTCTTTTTTTAACTCTGTCGTGAAAGAAAAAAAAAGAACAGAGAAAAGAAGAGACGCAGCGCATGATTAAAAGTGTGGAAAACGCGTTGTAGTGCAATTTGCATGCTTTTTATTTTAAGTGTTTCTTCAACATTTTCTCATTTTTGATCTACAGTATCCCAAAATAAAACCGTATCATGGTTGTTCAGATTAACAAACAAATAATAAATGTAATTTCAAAATCCTGTTAATAAAATTCATTTGTTTCTTTCTTATTTTCAAAGTAAATCAAAGACAGAAATTCCTTGAAAAAACAACAACATTTTTAAAAAAGCATAAAAAGATAAAAGGTCATAAAAAAGCGATGTTTTTGCCTAAAAACAAAAGGTCGTTATTCATAAATAAGAAGAAATGTCCGTATTTGGTTAATATTTTAGAAGAGTGGAGTCCCTTTTTTGATGCCTTTAAAAAGAGACACGGATCTTGCGCAAAAGCATCTGTTACATTTTTTTCAAGAAGAAATTTTTGCAGGAGTTGATTTCTTCTGTTAACATGTTGGTTGTGGTTACAAATGGATGGATGGTGTGTCGGCATCTTTGATGCTTTTTCGATCGCCTTTTGCAGCAATTTTTTTCTGATTTCCTTTTTGGGACAAAAAATGCTAACAGCAACAAAACGAAAACGGATTTCAAAAAAATCGTTAGAAAAAATAATTTTTAATAATCGCAGCCGCTTTTTGGCTGTCAAAAAATTTGTCTTAATAAAATAAAAATAAAATTGTTTTTGAAAAAAATTCAACATTTTGGAGATTTAGGCTAAAGAAAATCAGAAGTTGATGGTAAAAGTGATGGATATGCCCTAAGGCAATGTCATAAATAAGGTTTTTAGGGGTGGCATTTGAGGATTGTGCATCTTCAAAATTCTAGGATACATACTTTTAATGTTGGATTTTTTCTAGCTATTTACCTTCCCTGCATCCTTGCCTAAAGGGAACTTTTGTCATTTCTTAACTAACAAACGTGTATGATTTTTTTTTATTCTTTATCTGGACTACATTTTGGCGATCCTTAAAATTTTTTCACCCAATATTAACAATGTTTACTTTATTCATGCCAAAAAATTTGTTTTCTGATTTTTTCAACCCCAAAATCCTAATTTTGCTGTTTTGAACTTCCGCAAATTTTACCTTTGGGCATTTTCAACGTTTTGCCAAAAAAAGTATGCAAAAAACATTGAACTTTTTCTTCAACATTTTTTCTTCAGCTTTCAACTTTTTTTTCCATCATCACTTATTTACCTTCCATCTTTCTTGCTATTCACCGACGATTCCGCTTCTCTTCTTCTTCAAACTAACAACAACGACAACTGCAATCATCATCAAATTATTCAATCCATTATTTTTAATATTGTCGCGGATATTCTATTTTTGTGTAAGTTTTTTAAACTTATTAAACTCAATGTATTAATTTTACTCTTTTTTTCAGGGATCATCATCAAATATTTTTTGTTGAAGAAGGACCGGCATTTTTGCCGGATTAACCAAACGAAACAATTCCTTTCTTTCGATATTCATCATTCATTTTTTTGTTGCTGATTTTCAGCTCATTTATTTGTAAGTTTTTTTCTTCTATGATTTATTAGATGCCAGATATTAGATGTCTACCAAATGTTAGTTATTTTTTATGAAGCTTTTTTTATATGTTGAAAGGTGTCAGATGAAATGCAGGTGTTTTGTATTTTTTTTGGTGCTGTTGAAAAGCAAGTTTTTTATAGACAACCAAATATGGCATCATCGCTTTCTGTCTTTGCTTTAAAGAAGAAAAAGGAGTTGATCTTTTAATTTTTGGATTGTGGATTTTTAAAAAAATGCCAGGTGGTAAAAGCGCAGAAAAAAAAACTTATAAAAAATAACAATATTTTCGGCGAAGATTGTGTTGAATCACTCTCTCTCTCTATTTTTTAGAAGGAAAGGAAAAAAACAAATTTTTCTTTTCAATTTTTATATTTTTTTGATTCAAAAAATACATATAAAAGAATATCGTCACATTTGGTGGCGGCAGTCAAAGGAAGGAGAAGAATAGAAAAAAAGAAAGGCAATGAGACGTATCACTTTTTACCTCCCCTATATTTTCGTCTTTAAAAGCTTTATTAGTTTTTTATTGAAAGAAACTTTTTTTTTCAGGGGTCTCATTTTCATTCATTTGTGTTCAATTATATTTTTTCTGTGTTCGCTTTTCGATGCCTGTATTTTTCGTAATCCATTGTTTTTGATTTTTGAGGAAAACTACCATGTTGCATTTTTCTCTCTCTCACTTTTGATACTTTTGCGCTTTTTAATCTTGTTCAATGCATATTTGCCGAACTTTTTTTTATGTCTTTTTCCCTTCTAAATTCACACCTTCATTTCTTTTTTGGTGAGAGGTACTTTGAATTAATTTATATAAATCCTTTGCACTTTTCTTTCCTTTCCTGTTCAAAGCTGCAATCAAAAAATGAACGATAAATTGCAAATTAGTTTTTTCCAAATCGCGCATGAAATAACAACAAACAAAAACACACCCTTCTCAATTTCCTCTTTTGTTTAAACTTCTTTTTTTATTTTCATTGAAATTGGCCTCCAACAAAACAATATATGTGCCGGATTACATATGTAAAAAAACCTTCGACACTAATTTTTTCCATCTTTCAACCTTCTCTCGTTTCTTTTTCTAATTGGCGCGCGCCGTTTTGCTTGAATTCTTTCGACCTTTTTATGTTTCTTACTTCAAAAAACTATGTCTTCAATTTTCTTCATTCATGAATACCTAAAAAATTTATTCATTTACATTTTCAGCATTTGGTCATTCTGTTATGGACAAAGCTTATTTTCGAAGTTATATTCGGAGGTGTACGTTTATTTTTATCTTCATATTCTTTATGAATATACTGTAATTGATTTTTTAGATGCCTGTTCACCTCAAGAAATCCGAACTGCTCTAAGAATTTCGCTAAAAGCTTCTTCACCAGAATATGACGAAATTGAAGATATATTTTCATCACCCGAAACGATGGAAGAAATTGAAGAAGAAATTTTACAAAATTCAACAAAAATAACCGATTCTTCTTCTCTCATTAACTCCTCATCCTCTTCTTCCTCCACATCAAATTTATATGGTGATGATTTTGGTGATCCAGTTTTTATTGCAAAATCTTGTCCTCCGGAAAGTGCTAGCAGCTATTGTCGAAATGGTGGAACTTGTTTTGCTCAATATCATACTCAAGAACATTTTATTCTTTTTTGCAAGTAAGTATTACCTTTTTGAAGGGGTTGTTTGGGTACCGTACTTTAAAGCGGAAATATGTAATTTATCACACTTTGACTTTGTTCTTTTTTTGATTACTGTATCTTCTCTTTTTTATAGATGTGCACCTGGTTGGGATGGTCGTCAATGTCAGCATACTTACAATCCAAAATTATATGAATCGGCTCAAGTTGCTGCAGATGTTCAAAATGCAAGTGTTATTTCTTATATTATTGTAATTCTTGTTGGCCTTATTGCATTTTCTGGTCTTGTTTTTCTTTCGAGAGCGTGAGTTTGCGTTTTTTTATTTATTAACAGAAAATCATCACTCACATTTAAAACAACTGAAACTTTAGCTTTAACAATTATCATTAATTTTCTTTTCGTACATACTGTAGTTTTTTGATTGATGGTTTTCTGTTATTACAAGTTCCAATGTTTTTTTATGGTCAAGACGTTTTTTAGTTTTCATCGACGTAAAATAAAAAAGAATGTAATTTTAGTTTTTGCAAAGCTCATGATCTCCGTGATTATATGTATTCTGAGTCTTCAATTGATCCAACAACAATGACCCCGGTTCAAATATTTCCTTTCTCTCAACGATCTTCCCCTTCTTCATCATCATCGTCTAATCAACAACAACTTTCAATCCCTTTTAATTTCAATACAGTATCCCATCAACAACAGCAACATCAAGTTCAACAAGAACGAAATTCTCAGATAACGCTAAATTATTATAACCATTTTCCATATCCTTAACTTTGTAGTAAATTTGTAATTCTTTTCAAAATTTTTAACTGTTGTATAAATATATTGTGTATCTGGTATATATCTGTTATTGTTGAATTTAATTGTTTATATTATATTACCGTAATATTCTGATTTTGTTTGACAGTTAATTGTTGAAAGCAATTCTATGAATTTTTTAAAGAAAAAAATATATCCCGTAACAGTTCAGCTAGATTATAGTAAATTTTTTGAGGAAGTAATAATATTTAGATTCTGAATTAAATTTTAGAATGGTCGTTCATTAATTTTTTGATGTGATGAGAAGACGGTACTGCAAAATTCTGAGGTTTAACAAATTTTTAAAAAAGTCATCGTTTGCTAATTGAAAGTTCTCTGTTTATAGGCTATAAATTATAGCTACAAAATATCAATGATTTTGAAGGATTCAAAAAAACGACTTTTAAGTAATTTTATATAAATGTCTATCTATTTTCATACATCCATAATACTGTATACCCCGGGTTTGTTTAAATATGTAAACTAGAATAGTTATCCAAATGATTATTTATTTAAAGTTCTACAAAAATCAGTAAGTCAATTCTACAATATCACAAGAATATTCATATCACGATAATATTGTAAAAGTGAAATAAAATCATATTAGAATTCCAGCCCGTCGTAAAATTTTTCTTGCATCATGTCATATTGATCTTCATCTTGTTCTGGAAAAGCAATGAAAATTCGACGTATTTTGTATTCTCCAGTTTCAACCAATCTATCAGTATAAGCTTTAAGCATATCAGTGTAAACATCAGACATAGGGGAACCATTAAAAGCAAGAGCAAGACTTACTGATGGATATTTCTAAAATTGAAAATCAATTAAAGTTGAATCTTACGAAAACAAAAACTTACATTCATATGTTCAATAAATAAATTAAAATCAAATGCATCTGAAATGCCAGTTAAATCAAAGTAAGTCAAATTAGAAAAATCAAGATAATCAATAAGATTTCTTGTTGTTCTGGAAGTTATTTTTAAGGTATCACCATGATGCCTAAAAAGTTATGATTCATCTAATTTTTTTTTGGAAAATTTTATTAAACACTCACCATGAAAAATATGTTAAATTTGGCATTAATTTAACGACTTTATCAACCGCAACAATGCTTCCATCTTGATATTTTACTTGACTTTCATCAAAAACAAACTTTTCAACAGATTTTGAAGCGACCAAAAATTTGAATTCATTCATTGTAAGAATTTGTTTTTCAAGATTCAATTCTTTCAGTTCACAAACACCTAATTTTGGGATCAATTCAGATGCAATTCTTAGATTAGGTGATTGTACAGAATCTCGAATAATTTCTAATCGGTTGTTAATTGAAGGCATTTCAAGACGATCCAAATCAATTGGTTGATAATTACTATAATACGGTAGATCTTCAATTGATCCAAGAGGAAGATATCGCCATGTTTGATTTGAATTGAAATTTTGAATCAAAATCAGAAATAAAAATGACCCCAGAAACTCCGATTATCCCTTCAACCTCAAACTTTTTTGACGCCTGGGGAAAAGCAACTGACAAAAATTCAGATGAGCCAAAAACTACAGTACCCTTAAAACTTAAACTTCCAAAAAAAAAATAGGCGAATCTTTTGATGGTCAAAATTTTGTTGAAGTTGAAAAATCAGAATCTGAAACGGATTCAACCATGACCTTTTCACCGTCATCTGATGAAGAGGATTCTGAAAGTGATTTTGAAGCAAGATTTGAAAAACTCAAACATAAACTTCAAATTCATTTGCCACAAATTTTAAACAATGACAAGCAAAATGTTGCGGAAGAAGGTGAAGCAAACATCAGCAGCAGCAACGATACTGTAGCCAATGTTGAACCAATTTCTTCTTCAAATCATGAAGAAAAAGAAACCTCCGCCGTTTAAATTTAAACGCCTTCCTTTGATTGGAAGTGCACCGGAAAGTTCGCCATCAACAGCAGGAGAAATATTCAGCACTCCACCAACAATACGTTAAAATTGATGGATCAAGATAATCAATAAGATTTCTTGCTGTAGCTCAATTCAAACATATCGTAAACATTTCTACAATAAAAAAAAACTTCATTGATCCTTGAAAATTTAGTTTAATAAAATCTAATCAGTAAATAAACGATGAAAAAATGTTATTTCAAATTTCTGTATTTTAAACACGAACCAATATGATAAAACAGCACAAAAGCATTTGATGCTATTTTGCTCTATGGGATTTTAATGCTTCCAAGAAAGCAATTTTACTATAACAAATACAACGTATCATACTCAACACAACTAATTAATAAAAAGCTATTATGGTTTTTTACATTCCTTAATTTGGATCAAGTTGAAGTTCAAAATTTCATCTTTACTCGGGGCATTTTTTACCTTTGCGCCAAAAAAAATAAAAGCAAAAAAAACTTTCAACATTTTTTTTAAATTTTTAACCCAGCTTTGCAGAAATTATTCAATCCATTATTTTTAATATTGTCGCGGATATTTTATTCTTGTGTAAGATTTTAAACTTATTAAAACTCGATGTATTAACTTTAACCATTTTTTTTTCAGGGATCATCATCAAATATTTTTTGTTGAAGAAGGACCGGCATTTTTGCCGGATTAACCAACCGAAACAATTCCTTTCTTTCGATATTCATCATTCATTTTTTTGTTGCTGATTTTCAGCTCATTTATTTGTAAGTTTTTTTTCTTCTATGATTTAATATTAGATGTCTACCAAAATGTTAGTTAGTTTTAATGAAGCTTTTTATTGTCAAAAGAAAAATGCAGGTGTTTTGTATCTTTTCTGTTTTTGACGTCTTCATATAAAAAACCTGTTTTTCAACATGATGTTGAAAGAGCAAGTTTTATATATCCAAATACGGCATCGCTTTCTCCATCTACTTTTTAAAGTACATGTAGAAAGCAATGAAAAGAAAGAATTGATTTTTTGGTTTTGTTTAGGATTTTTAAATATGCTTTCATTTTTAGGCCATTGTAGTCCTCAAGAAAGACGAATAAGAAGGAACTCAATAAAGTCTCTTTCACCAGAATATGACGAAATTGCTACAACCGACGAAATTGAAGATATATTTTCATCACCCGAAACGATGGAAGAAATTGAAGAAGAAATTTTACAAAATTCAACAAAAATAACCGATTCTTCTTCTCTCATTAACTCCTCATCCTCTTCTTCCTCCACATCAAATTTATATGGTGATGATTTTGGTGATCCAGTTTTTATTGCAAAATCTTGTCCTCCGGAAAGTGCTAGCAGCTATTGTCGAAATGGTGGAACTTGTTTTGCTCAATATCATACTCAAGAACATTTTATTCTTTTTTGCAAGTAAGTATTACCTTTTTGAAGGGGTTGTTTGGGTACCGTACTTTAAAGCGGAAATATGTAATTTATCACACTTTGACTTTGTTCTTTTTTTGATTACTGTATCTTCTCTTTTTTATAGATGTGCACCTGGTTGGGATGGTCGTCAATGTCAGCATACTTACAATCCAAAATTATATGAATCGGCTCAAGTTGCTGCAGATGTTCAAAATGCAAGTGTTATTTCTTATATTATTGTAATTCTTGTTGGCCTTATTGCATTTTCTGGTCTTGTTTTTCTTTCGAGAGCGTGAGTTTGCGTTTTTTTATTTATTAACAGAAAATCATCACTCACATTTAAAACAACTGAAACTTTAGCTTTAACAATTATCATTAATTTTCTTTTCGTACATACTGTAGTTTTTTGATTGATGGTTTTCTGTTATTACAAGTTCCAATGTTTTTTTATGGTCAAGACGTTTTTTAGTTTTCATCGACGTAAAATAAAAAAGAATGTAATTTTAGTTTTTGCAAAGCTCATGATCTCCGTGATTATATGTATTCTGAGTCTTCAATTGATCCAACAACAATGACCCCGGTTCAAATATTTCCTTTCTCTCAACGATCTTCCCCTTCTTCATCATCATCGTCTAATCAACAACAACTTTCAATCCCTTTTAATTTCAATACAGTATCCCATCAACAACAGCAACATCAAGTTCAACAAGAACGAAATTCTCAGATAACGCTAAATTATTATAACCATTTTCCATATCCTTAACTTTGTAGTAAATTTGTAATTCTTTTCAAAATTTTTAACTGTTGTATAAATATATTGTGTATCTGGTATATATCTGTTATTGTTGAATTTAATTGTTTATATTATATTACCGTAATATTCTGATTTTGTTTGACAGTTAATTGTTGAAAGCAATTCTATGAATTTTTTAAAGAAAAAAATATATCCCGTAACAGTTCAGCTAGATTATAGTAAATTTTTTGAGGAAGTAATAATATTTAGATTCTGAATTAAATTTTAGAATGGTCGTTCATTAATTTTTTGATGTGATGAGAAGACGGTACTGCAAAATTCTGAGGTTTAACAAATTTTTAAAAAAGTCATCGTTTGCTAATTGAAAGTTCTCTGTTTATAGGCTATAAATTATAGCTACAAAACATCAATTCATAATCCAGATAAGTGTTTGTAATAATTGACGACGAATAAAAGAAATCATTTTGTCTTCCAGCCGATAATCAGTGTGTTTGAAACTTTGAATGAATGATTTTTTTGTTGCGGAAATGTTTAATCAGTTTTTGCAAAAAGAGAGTAAAAACTAAAAATTTGCATAATAAATATCCTACTCAGTGCTATTTGACTTGTACCCCATATCCACAATTTACAAAATTTGCATAGAAGAAAGAAGCAATAAAAAAATGAAAAGATTACGGTGGAACTATTCAAACCACGGAAACAGTAGCAGGAAAATATCTGATGTTACTTTTAAGGTATCACTATAATTTTTTTTCATATAAAATATATCTGCGATATTTCTATGATCTTTTAGATAAAAATTTAATTCAATCACGGCGGAATTTTTTCCCTGTATTTTGGAAATAAGCGCTTTTTTCGATCGGTGCGTACTCAGATGCTTTACTTCCAATTAAGATAATTCAAACTAGGATCATAGGTATGAATATTGGGAACATTTTAGAAAAGAAATTAAGTAAAAATATGCATTTTTAAAAAAATTCTAACAAAAATTAATTTCAGCAAAAAACTTGATTGCGCACCTTTTTCGGGGCATAACTCTTGCAGTATGCATCCAATCAACATGAGTCAAACTAGAATTGTAGATAACATGTTGGAGAAGATATTGGGAAAGTTTTATGCAAAAATATTAAAAACTAAAAAAGTTCTAACAAAAGTTTAGGCAAATTTTTTTCTATTTCCGAAAAATTCCGCCGTGTCAATGCAGAAAAACGTTTTTCATAATTTTGAATACGAAAGATTTGGTTTCCGACTACTGTAAACAAATTTTTTGCTGCTATTTTTTGAGTCTTTCAAGCTAGTCAATGAATTTCTTGCCAAAAGTGATTAAAACTGGAGAGAAAAATTCGAACCACGTAAAATCCCACAAACTTTTTTAAAAGTTTTTTACTTGCATATTAAATAAAACTTTTGCTAATAGCGGCAAAAGATCAAAGAATTTTTTAAATTTGAAGACGTGCATAATACTGAAACCAGCTGTTGATCAATTAGCTGCGCTGTTTCAAGAATCTGCAAATGAATTAAAAGAAAATCGTATAAATGGATTGAATGAAGAAATTAAAGAAGATGCAAAAGCAGCTTTAACAAATGGTCATTCAGAAGATATTCCAATGGAAAATGGCTTAGATAAATCTGAACCAGAACGAGTAACTCGTTCTTCTTCAAAATCAAAAACTCCCGATTCAACAAGCAATGGCAGCAGCAATAACATTTCAAAGAAAAAGAAAAATGCAAAGAAAATTTATTCATCTGCAGCAGAATTTATGGGAATTCCAGAACTGAATCAAGTTGAAGAGTTTCAAGATAATCCGATGTTAACTGAAGTTCAAAAAATGATTACTGATATGATCTCTAAAATTGATCTTCATGCTCTTGGAGAATTAGAATTCAATGAAAATCAAACAAGTGAAACCTTTTTGAAAGCTTTAAGCAATGGCGAAGATTTGAAGCCTTACATGACTGAAAATGATTTGAAGGTTCATTGTTTTGAAGAAGAAGGAATTTTGACGGCCGAAGAATTCAAAGAACTTGAAAATACTGAAGTGAATCAACTCATTCTTGCATTCATCAAAGTTATTCATGCAATTCGACAAAAATTTATTAAACCACCGTTTACCATTATTGAAAAGCAAAAATATACTCAAACAATTATAGCAACAAGAGCATTCGTTGTATGGCAACAAGCAATTATTGACTGCAATTCTTTGTCTTCTTTGGCCCTTTTTATTACTTTATTTGATTCTGCAGTTCAATGGATTTCAATCAAAAATTCAGTAAGATTTTTAAATTAGTTTGATTTTGGGAATACTTTTAATCAATAATTTTAGGTCAAATGTCCAGTTTGTCGAAAGAAGACTCAAGCAGAAGATTCTGTAGTATGTGATAATTGTCTCAATCAATATCATATACAATGTACACCAGTTGAAGTTGAATCTCGTGTTGGATGGTTATGTAAAGCATGTAGTCGAAAAGCTGCTCCACCAAAGAAAAGAAAACCTCCATCAAGATATTATCAAGAAGAGGAAGAAGAAGTTTATGAAGATGAAGAGCAACAACCTCCACCTTCTGTCGAAAATGATGAAGAAGAAGAAGCGGAAGAAGAACAAGCAGTTGCTGCACAAAGCACATCATCAATTAATATGGATGATGTTTTTCAAACTTCAGATTCTCCACCTCCAAATGATGATAATAATAGCAGTGTTGAAAATCATAAAGATGGAAATGGTGGCAGCAGCAGCCGAAATGGACGTGTTCGAAAGAATAAAAGACCCGTTGATTACTCTGAATACGGAGATTCTTTGTTGAATAATTAATTGTCTCTTTTTTTTAAAAAACTTTGTTATCGATGTTTACCAATATTTTTTCTTTTCATTTTGTTAAATCTTCGTTTTTTCTAATTTTGTTCGAAAAAAAACACGTTTATGTCTAAAAAATACACTCACAACGTTCCACCTTTTGGCTACTGTAATTATTTAGAAAAAGAACTAAAGTAACGCAAAGTATGAATCAGTTGATTAAAATTTACAATGTAAAGTTGTCAAAAATTCGTGGTTAAGACTTAAAAAACAATAAAAAATGTTTGATTTGTTGCAAAAATATTTTAAAACAAAATTATTCAACTATTTTCTATTTTTTTTGTTGATTTCAAAGATGCGATTACACATAAAAAAAGAATAAAATCCAACTTTGACGAAGATGTGTTTTTAATTTAAAAATTTAAAAATGCCGCATTTGCAAGTGTTCTTGACAAGAAAAATGTTAACACCTTTTTTTACCTTTTTTGGAGTCGCTGCTGCAGTGTTAAACATTTTTTTTCTTTAACTTTTGTTAAAAGTTTTCTTTTTTTAGCGACTTCAATATCTTTTGAAAGATGGATAGTCCTGTAAATGAACAACGGGTGACAGCTGCGGTTGCTTTGAAAAACAAATTTGCTGCATTTTGTTCAGACGGTAAGAAGATTCACATAAATATATTATGTATGATGATTAGAGATTGACTTTCAGATGAAGGTGGTGATGCTTCTGAAATTGTAAACAAAACTGCTTCAATTAAGAAAGTTGAAAAACCTTCTGCTAAAAAAGGCCCTCAACAATCTAAAGCAACATCTTCTGCTACTTCTACAAGTAAACAACCAAAGCCTGCTACTACTACTGCTGCAAGTAGACAACCAAAGTCTGATAAGTCTCAAACTGTAACAACAGGTATACTTCTTTGCTTTAGATTTTCTCTTGAGGAATAATATTATGTTGTTGGTTTTTGTAGCTCAAAAAGAAGGCGGTGCCGCAACTCGTGGTCATGGTCGTGGAAATAATGGTCGTGAAAGAAGAACAGAAAATGATGAAAATCGTCGTCGTCGTCCCCTTCCTCAAAAACGAGGAGGTGAAAGTGATCCTGTTGGTGAAGGTGATGAAAAGGTTAACGGTAAGGGAATTTCATACATGTTGATTGTTTTAAAAAAACTTTCTTTTGTAGTTGGCCGTGATCAAAATCGTGGTGATCGTGGAACTCGTCGTCCATATCGTGGAGCTGATCGCGGTGGTGCTCGTGGCGGTACTCGTAGTGATCGTACTGGTCACAATGACGCTCCTAAGAAAGATGGACATGGTAAAGGAAATTGGGGAACTGAACAAGATGAACTTCAAGGTGAAACTGAACCACTTGGTGAAACAACCGGCGACAAGCCTGCTCAAGAAGATAATGCTGATAAGAATGACTCTGGCGTTGAAATGGAAGAAGAAAAGCCAATTGGTATTACTTTTCAAGAATGGAAGGAAAAGAACAAAACTGTTGAAAGCGAAAGCTTTAATATCCGTAAACCAAATGAAGACAAAAAACTTAACTTGGCTCCATTGAAGAAATCTGAAGATGAGAATAAGGATAGCGAAGAATCTATTGTTTTGGTAAGACGAATAATAATCCAGAGATCAAATAATTCAATTATTTTTTTAGCGTCGTGAACCTCGTGAAAAGCATATTGATATTTCCGTAAACTTTGCATCAGTTGATCGTGGATTCAGTGGTAATCGTGGAAATCGGGATGGATTCCGTGGTCGTGGACGTGGAGATCGAAATAATCGTGGTGGAGAACGTCGTGGTGATCATCAAGAACGTGGGCTTCGAGGTGGACAACATGGCGGAAATCAATTCAATCTTATCAACGATCAATTCCCTGCTCTTGGTCCTCAAAAACGAGGAGGTGAAAGTGATCCTGTTGGTGAAGGTGATGAAAAGGTTAACGGTGAGGGAATTTCATACATGTTGATTGTTTTAAAAAAACTTTCTTTTGTAGTTGGCCGTGATCAGAATCGTGGTGATCGTGGAACTCGTCGTCCATATCGTGGAGCTGATCGCAGTGGTGCTCGTAGTGATCTTACTGGTCACAATGATGCTCCTAAGAAAGATGGACATGGTAAAGGAAATTGGGGAACTGAACAAGATGAACTTCAAGGTGAAACTAATACCACCAAGACCTGCAGCACCCTGTCCCTTCATATTGCGGCATATGACAGTTCTATTGAAGGTGGAGATGATATATCAGAGTCAATTATTGAAGTAATTATTTCTGATAAAAAACACTATTAAAAAAGACGTTTTACAGGACCAATATGAAACTCCAAGACAACGTGATCATGAATATTTTCCAGAAGTGATGCAATTCAAGGCATCCCAAAAACTTTTGATTCCGAGTTCGCCACATGGAAGTGAGTTTATATATGGAAATACAAAATTTCAACCTAATCATTTTTTTAGCTATTTATCCTAAAACTAAAGCTGATCCAAGACCCCATATTAAATGCTTGTCGTCATCATGTGATTTTAAAACTTATTCATCAAAAGATATGGAAAGTCACTATTCGAGTTTTCCAGGTCATGATACACGAAAAAAGGTTCCAAAGGTAAGTATTTCCCAACCAAAAAAACAAAAGATACTAACAAAATACTGTTATTAAACATTATTTTTTTTTAAATTTTAAATTTCTAAAAAGATATATTAACAAAGTAAAATTGTCTAACAGGTACCCCTTCTTTTGTCGTACCATTAATTTTATTTCCGATTAACAATTTTGTTTTATTTTTAGGTTATTGAAACTGATGTAAAACATTCTTCAACACCTGGTGCAAATCGACGATTCGTTGTTGCTGGATATATTTCAAAAGATGATAGAAGCGTCATCGAAAAAAATGTTGAATTTCTTAATGAATCTGGTGGTAATGAAAATGTTGATGTAATCTTCAGCCCGCCGCGTGGATATTTATCATATGCTTCTCGACATATTTTAAATAATATTATGGTAGCTTCACAAAATATGAGAATGGTATAGTACTTTTCTATTTTACAATGACGAAACAATATAAATTTTACAGGATAATGATTTTGATGAATCGACATCTGCTAATACAGAAGCTCTCAAAGAACTTGAAATTCATTGGGTTATTCTTGGCCATTCAGAACGTCGACATGCTGGTGAAACTGATATCTTGATTGCTGAAAAGGTATGGTTTTATATTGATATGTTTTATAAGTTAATTTGATATATTTATTTTATTTATTTTTATTTTTTATTTAAAACCTTTTATCTGTCACGCAGGACGAAAGGGGACATATTATGACACCAAAAATTAGTTAAAAAAAAAATTTGATATAACATCCCAAAAAATATAAGATAATTGGAATATAAGACCTTTATTAAATGTTATAAGATTTTAAATTTAGACTGCTCATGCACTTAAAAATGGTATTAATGTTATCTTCTGTATTGGTGAAACATTGGATGAACGTGAAGCTCGAAAAGCTAAAGAAGTCAATTTTCGTCAATTACAAGCTATTGTTGAAAAGAAAGTTGACTGGTCCAAGATTGTTATTGCTTATGAACCAGTTTGGGCAAAAGGAAGAAAAACGGAAGTTGCGGTTGAAAGAATTACTGACGTTCATAAATGGATTCGTGAATTTTTGAAAGAAAAAGTTAGTGATGATGTTGCTGCTAAGACTCGCATCATTTATGGAGGTTTGTTTCTAAAAGGCATAATTACTTTCTCTGAATCGAAATCCTTTTACAGGTTCCGTTACTGCCGACAATGCTGCAGAACTTGGAAAGAAAGGTGATATTGATGGATTTTTGGTTGGTGGAGCTTCACTCAAGCCCGATTTCGTTAAAATCATTAATGCTCGTGGTTAATTTCTTTTTTTATCTTTTTCTTGTATTGTTAGATTTATGTTTCAATTACTATGTTAATTACAGTATAATTTTTGTTGGTTTAAATGAAATAAATACATGAACAAAGATTGTTGTTTTTTTCTTAAATGGGAAGAATTTGAATTTCAAATACATTTAGACAAACAAGAAAAGCTATTTATGATAGGCAAAATATAACATTGTATTATTTTCTAAAACTGCACAATTAAGGATGTTTTTTCTTATTTTAGTATGGAAAAGAAAAAAACTCATCACATTTAATTTTTAATAAAAAATATTTCTGTCAGAAATTTTTAAATTTGCCGCGCGACTGTTAGAAGCGTTCCTAGTTCTTGGCCAAAAGTGCGTCATTAGAGCGGTTAAACCAGCACCCGGAGTAGACTTGCAGTTTACATACTTCGTGGAAGATTATTGTTAACTTATTCTCTATCATTTCTTTAAATTTTTTATTGAAAATTGTTTTGCATAGCTGTACACTGTTGTCACAAAATTATCAAGTTTAACAATGTCAACATTTGATACCTATCGTATCCAAGAATTTTGTATTCCAAAACCAGTGTTAAATTTTATGATGGATTCTTTGAATGAAAAAATTCTAAAAAAACTTCACAAATGTTGCAAATATTTTTACGTTAAAATGCCATATGCTGTTATTGATGTATTCGAAACGGGAAGCATATTTAGGAAAAAGTATAATGCTGGAATAGATTTTATTCATGCCCAATATCCTGTAGATGATCCCATCTTTAAAAGCTCAAGAACAAAGATATGGATATCGGAATCGTTGTTTTTGTTTCATTTGGGTGATCAAATGTCGGTATCGAAAATCATCTCCAAAATTGTTAGATGTGATATTTATACATTGCTTTTATTCTGCTATGTTACAATTGATGAATTAAAGTTATTGACAGTCTCTGGAAATATTGAAATTTTTTCCATTTATGCAGATCTGGATATTCCCAAGGATAAGCTCATCCCACCAGAACAAATTTTTCGTCTTATTCCAAAAAGTAGAGTTATTAGGTTTGTTTTTGAATGTAAAACCATTAAAAATTCGAATGATCTTTAACATCCAGCATACGTGTTTTTTAGTATTAATCAATTTACCGTAACCGAAAAAACAATGAATGAACTATTAAAACATGAACATCATACAAAAATTAGAAAACTTTGCTTTCGGATTGATCGAGAAATTGAAACGAAGTTAATTTGTGAATTTCTTGAAGTAACTTTAATCTAAAAAAGATATATCTCTTTAATAAAATATTTTAGAAAAATTTGGGCATGAAGGCCAGAGTTAATATTCGCTTTGAAAATGATGATTTCAACGAAGTTTTTGGAACAGAAATTAATCAAATGATTAGTTTATGGACTCCCAAAGAAAAAATACCAAGTACTTTCCCCAGTATCAATACGTATTGTTAATAAAGAATGATCAATTTAAAAAGTGCCCTTTTAAATTTATTTAGTTATACTTGCATATTTTTCTTTTCTATATAACTTTTCAAGTAATAATTGTTTTTTGTTTTTAATTTCGAATAAAAAATGATTAACCAAAAAAAGCCTTGGCATTTCTTTTCTTTTTTTTGTAAATAAAAATAAAAAGATAACTATCAGTACAGTTTCGTAATCTCGAATTTTTTTGGCATCAAAAATAAAGCGAGATAAATTAAAGGGATTAACTCAATCGGCTTGTAATAAATAAAATAATAATAAAATAATGATCCATGAAACACAACAAAAAACAATCATTGTCATGTTTTTTAACGAGTTTTTTACGAACGTACTCATTTGCATATTCATTTTAACTAAAACATTCATTCATTTTTTTGACCCAATGTGTTAAGTACCTGCCGCTTTCAAGGTTAAAATTCCTTGTTTTAACACATTTATTTTAGCAACATTTTTGTTAATTCACAAACAAAAACTACAGTAACACATTCACACAACACGTTTATGCAAATTTTTAAAAACATGTTTGTTGCTTCATTTTTTATTTTATTTGAACGCTCACATTTATTTTATTTTATGTCATTCAACTTCTTCGAAAAAATTGCTTGCTTGAACAATGTCTGAACTGTTTGATATTTTTACAACAGATGTCGAAGTTGTGAAACCTCCAAATGAATATCTTGAACATATTGAATATCTTTGGATTATTTGTGTTTGTGTTACACCTTTTGCAATTAGTGTTGCAATTTTGACTGGATTTGCAATAAATCGTTCCCGAAAAGCTCAAGTCAAACTTGAAATTGCCATTGAAGCATTGATCGCCTCTTCCTGTACAAATCCAGAACATCAACTTCGTCGATCTGCTCTTCTTAATAAATGTGGATTTCCATCTGTTGAATTGAATGATACAAATATTTCTACAGCTGCTTCCCTTCAAGATGATACAACTGGAATGACAAATGTTAATGAATATGGTAAGTCTTTTATTATGTTACAGTATCCTTAATGGTATACTGTATTTGCATCTTACGTCAACAACTAATAATAACATTTATTTTTTGCAGATGTTCTTGCTGAACAACTTCGTCGAATTCAAGCTGCACCAATTCCTGAAAAGAATAATAATGAACAATCTGGTACATCCTCAACTCAATCATCAAAACGTTAAAATTTATTTATTTATCTTTCTAATATAAATATATTGTTTTTTAAGTGTAATATAATGTAAATGTTGGAAGAAGTATGATAGTAATAAATACCTATCACGGTACTGATAAGGGAGGACGATGTTGTAAGTTAATTTCAAAACAAGATAATGGAAACTAGCAGTCATAATTTTTGAAATGATTAAACACAGATTTTGTAAGAAAAGGGATTAGTATCTAAAAATCCGGCATGATAAAAGAATGAGAATTATTTAATATAGATTCTGCACAGGACCATAACTCTACAAATTGAACAAGGATAAATAAATATATCATTTTTATATCCAAAATTCCAATTCCACCTTTAAGCAACCGAATAAAATGTTGATCGATTTCTTTGGTGTGAAACTTTTAATCCTATGAACATTTTCTTATATTAATAGAACTCTCGTAGCCATTATTAGAATCTTTTTTCCAAATTAAAATTTTTCCATGATTCCACTTTTTTAGAAAGATTGGTCCTCGTCCACATGCAGCTCAACAAGGCTGGCTTCAAGTTGCTGGTTCAAGTGTTCGATTAATTGGCCCTATCGCTAAGAGGAAAAAAGAAACCTAATCCAACTACTTTTTGAAATTTAAGTAGTTAATTTTGTTTTTACTTATATATGAAGCTTAAATTTATAAAGTTTTTCAAACTCAAAGTGTTTGAGATATTAAAAACTACTTTTTTATAAAATAAAAAAAATATAACAAACAAAAAGAATAGGCCGAAAAAACAAAGTCGAGTATTTGATGGAGAGAAAGCAACAGGACAATAATTAATAAAAGTCAGTGAGATCTTTTTAACGACCACCACCAAGAGCAGGGAATTGATCATGGACAAGATTGAATTGATTTCCGCTATGTTGTCCACCTCGAAGCCCACGTTCTTGATGATCACCACGACGTTCTCCACCACGATTATTTCGATCTCCACGTCCACGACCACGGAATCCATCCCGATTTCCACGATTACCACTGAATCCACGATCAACTGATGCAAAGTTTACGGAAATATCAATATGCTTTTCACGAGGTTCACGACGCTAAAAAAATAATTGAATTATTTGATCTCTGGATTATTATTCGTCTTACCAAAACAATAGATTCTTCGCTATCCTTATTCTCATCTTCAGATTTCTTCAATGGAGCCAAGTTAAGTTTTTTGTCTTCATTTGGTTTACGGATATTAAAGCTTTCGCTTTCAACAGTTTTGTTCTTTTCCTTCCATTCTTGAAAAGTAATACCAATTGGCTTTTCTTCTTCCATTTCAACGCCAGAGTCATTCTTATCAGCATTATCTTCTTGAGCAGGCTTGTCGCCGGTTGTTTCACCAAGTGGTTCAGTTTCACCTTGAAGTTCATCTTGTTCAGTTCCCCAATTTCCTTTGCCATGTCCATCTTTCTTAGGAGCGTCATTGTGACCAGTACGATCACTACGAGTACCGCCACGAGCACCACCGCGATCAGCTCCACGATATGGACGACGAGTTCCACGATCACCACGATTTTGATCACGGCCAACTACAAAAGAAAGTTTTTTTAAAACAATCAACATGTATGAAATTCCCTTACCGTTAACCTTTTCATCACCTTCACCAACAGGATCACTTTCACCTCCTCGTTTTTGAGGAAGGGGACGACGACGACGATTTTCATCATTTTCTGTTCTTCTTTCACGACCATTATTTCCACGACCATGACCACGAGTTGCGGCACTGCCTTCTTTTTGAGCTACAAAAACCAACAACATAATATTATTCCTCAAGAGAAAATCTAAAGCAAAGAAGTATACCTGTCGTTACAGTTTGAGACTTATCAGACTTTGGTTGTCTACTTGGAGCAGTAGTAGCAGGCTTTGGTTGTTTACTTGTAGAAGTAGCAGAAGATGTTGCTTTAGATTGTTGAGGCCCTTTTTTAGCAGAAGGTTTTTCAACTTTCTTAATTGAAGTAGTTTTGTTTACAATTTCAGAAGCATCACCACCTTCATCTGAAAGTCAATCTCTAATCATCATACATAATATATTTATGTGAATCTTCTTACCGTCTGAACAAAATGCAGCAAATTTGTTTTTCAAAGCAACCGCAGCTGTCACCCGTTGTTCATTTACAGGACTATCCATCTTTCAAAAGATATTGAAGTCGCTAAAAAAAGAAAACTTTTAACAAAAGTTAAAGAAAAAAAATGTTTAACACTGCAGCAGCGACTCCAAAAAAGGTAAAAAAAGGTGTTAACATTTTTCTTGTCAAGAACACTTACAAGTGCGGTATTTTTAAATTTTAACACATCTTCGTCAAAGTTGGATTTTATCCTTTTTTTATGTGTAATCGCTTTGAAGTCAACAAAAAAATAGAAAATAGTTGAATAATTTTGTTTTAAAATATTTTTGCAACAAATCAAACATTTTTTATTGATAGTCTCGGTAGAGTCCTTGACCGGTAATCAAGACTTGGCAGGTTCGAGTTCTGCTTGGAGCATTCGTTGAGGAAAAATTTTTCGGTTATTTTTCGTATGATTTTCTGACTAATTTTAAAAAATGGAGTGTACGGAAAACCCGGACTGGGCCAACTTTTGGACTGGATTAGGATTTCCTGGACTGGACTGGGAATTCCTGGACTGGACTTGGAATTTTCAAAAAATTATTCAAAATTGTTAAACAATGATAAAATAAGTTGTTTTTACGTCCCCGATGTGTTGTTTTTAAATAATGGGATATCTGAAAAATCTGAGGCTTTCAGATGTCATGAAGTCTAAAATTCTTTATTTTTCAAACCTGGACTCGACCTTTGATTCTATCATAAAACTGTAAACTTTATATTTTATGTTGAAAATTAGTAAAAAAAAGCAATTTCGAGTTAATCTGTGGTAGAATTCGCTAAAAACATTTTTTGAAAATTTCAAGTCCAGTCCAGGAAATCCCAGTCCAGTCCAGGAAATCCTAATCCAGTCCAGAAGTTGGTCCAGTCCAGGTTTTCCGTACACTCTAAAAAATGATAAAGACCGGATTACAAATTTTTTTAGCATGGATTGCTTCTTTGAATTATTTATTGTTTGCGGTTTATTCAAAACAACTATTTTAGAAAAATGTGACATACAAAAATTCAATAATAAATTTATAATAAAACTCGTGACCTTTATAAATTTTCAAGTTCAAATTCGCTCAAAAACACATTACCTAAAATACTTTTAATTTTTTCTGCAAAAATATTTTGGTCACGTTCTACCATTTTTGGTGGCACATTTGACACTGATTATGAAGGCAAGCGTGTTTCATAAACATTAATAATTTGATCCAAGGGTTGTTGCCAATTTTTTTAAATAATTTGAAAATTGCATAAAATTTTGATCATTTTTTCAAAAGTTTTCACTTTTTCTTTCTGATTTTGATTTTCTTTTTTTGAATTTTTGAGTTCCATTTTTGTCAAACGGTCTTTTGCAGCTGAAAAAAAGTTCTTTAAAATTTGAATATTTTAATTTTTAAATTATTCAAATTTAAAAAACAACTTTTCAAAAAAAAATTTTAAAAAAGGAACCTTTTTCTCTTTGAACTTCATCCAATGCAAATCCTTTTAAAGCTAAAGCTTTTGCCAAATGGTCATTTGCTGATGACATGACACCTTCCTTAAAAGATTTGTAGCTTTCTTTGTAGGTAAAATATATGCAAACAATTAAAGGCTAAAAATATATAAAATAAATATATAATATCTAAAAATGAATATAAACAAACAATAGCAATAATTAAAGGCTGCAAAAATATTGCTGAAATTGTCAAAACAGAACCTGCAAAAATTGCTGCAACTTTTGCTTGAATAGGAACTTTTTTAAGATCCGCAAATGCTTGCGTTGCTTCTTCCAAGGCATCAATCGATGCTTCATATTCTGATTTTGCCTAAAAAAGTTATTTCTACAGTAACCAACTTTTTAAATATTAATATACACCTTTAAATACTCATTTTCTTTATCTAATAAATTTTTTTCAGAATTTATTAAGCATGATTCAATGAATTTTTGATTAACAATTAGTTCATCCAAATGTGTTTCACAATGTTTAAAAGTTGAAATGGCACTTTCATTTGTGTTTTTTACAGAATTATAAACAGTATTAAATTCAGTGTGCAATTGTTGAAGTTTTGAAGTTTCTTCGGTAATTGTGTTGTAAATTTTTGAAGGAAAATCAACGATATCATTGTTAACATTTAATAATTTCTAAAAAACATGAAATTAACACGTTTTTAAAACAGATTTTTTGCATTCGCAGGAACCGAACAAGCGTGTTTAGATTTTAAAAATTAAGACAGAAATAAAAATTCAACGAAATAAAATTTATGGAAACTCTACCTCTTTCATATTTTGCATTTGTATAATTCCATCATTAATACAATTCTGAAATTGTCCGATAACGTTTTGTTCATTTCTAAAAATCAATTTTAATACCAGAGTAATTTTTATTTAGCATTTATTACGTTTCAAACTGAATTTCATGAATCGAAGAAATAAAGCTATCAAATGAAATGACAGACATAATTTAGAATTTATCAAGAAACTTTCAATATTACTAGCTCAAAACTTCTAACTTTTTAATGAATTTAATCACACAAAATAATAAGACCACTTTTATTGTTTCATTCATTTCTGTTACACTTTAAACGACATATATTTGTACACACCCAATTTCAAGATAAAAAATACATAAGAAAGTGAAAACGTACGTATTCTTTTTTTTAAAAAAGACTTACATTTCCTGCAAATAATTATTGAAGGCCATTATTGAGTTTCGATTGAAAATAATTTTCAGTTGTCAAAAATATGTTTGCTTTTTTTAAATTTGTTAAAGTTTTGATAAAATGATATTTCCATCTCAAATATTGTTTCATCACTGTTTCAAATTTATGCAACCTGTTTCAAGATAAAAATGAAAGCTTTCATTTTTTTCCGTTTTATAAATGCTTAAAATGTTTGACACAGCTAAAAAAATCTTTTTTTATCACAAAAAAAAATATAACACACATTTTAAAATATTCTTGGTATTGGATTTTAAACAAAACGAAAGATAGAGATGATTACTGTAACCACCGCGGTATTGGAGAATATTAGCCATTTTATCCCAATCGGGAACAGACTAGTTTTCTTCTTTATGAGAATTCATAAAACTTGTAAAGATAAGATTAGATTTTAAACTTGCTTCTTTCGTTCAAATTCGATTACATTGCCGAAATTATGGTAAAACTTTTTTTGAATGAAAAAAAACGGAATTCAAACAGTTTCAAAACTAAAAATTGATTCACTTTATTTTTACTTTTTTGCTTCATCATTTTTTGTTTTGTTTTCTTGTTTGAAACGTTAAAAAATTGTTTAAAACTTTTATGGGATTCTGATTCATCCAAAAAAATGTTTATGTAAAACAAAAGTTTTTTTTATTATAAAAATGGGTCATATTTTTATGGAAAAATCATATTTTTTTTGTTGAAATGGCGTTTTTGTTTGTTGCAATTTTTTCGACTTTGGTTTTGCCTGTTTTGGCAAGAAAAACAATTTATATCAATCCCGATTTCAATGAATTTATATTTC
This sequence comes from Panagrolaimus sp. LJ2414, assembly GCA_024447195.1. Lineage (NCBI taxonomy): Eukaryota > Metazoa > Nematoda > Chromadorea > Rhabditida > Panagrolaimidae > Panagrolaimus > Panagrolaimus sp. LJ2414. The sequence continues at coordinate 1,657,334 of JAMRXY010000004.1, read as the reverse complement.
CAAATAGTTCTGCTGATTTTCCTCTTAAATTTGATCATCTTCTTTTCAATGGTTCAAGACAACTTCAATTTCAAAATCCAAATCTCACATTCAATGCATATTTTTCGATTCCGATCAATCAAAAAGATATCGCCCACGAAATTGAGCTTGCCGTAAATAATGACAGCACAATTTATAACTTAAAAGTCCAAAATGGAATTTGGTCAACTTTTAGTCTTTTACCATGTGATTATAATTATGTATTTGATTGTTGGGGTTTTTCTGTACCTTTTGAAACAGACTCAACAATTCGATTTTTTGTAAATGATTCTGCAAGCTTCAATAACCAAAATATAAAATTGAATGATTATCAATGGAGAAATCATAAGTTTTATCCATTTCAAATCAGAACGGATTATTTCTTTACATTGAAAATGGTATTCATTTTTTTAATTTTTAAAAGATTATCGCTTAGAATAATTTAGGTAACACCAAATATCAAACTTGCATTTCATGAAAGCCAATTTAAAGGTGAAAATCGGTCAAAACTTGAAAAGACAACCCAACCTCCAAAGGCGAAATCATATGAAGAATTTGATGATGGTTTCACAACCGAAGAACCTCCAACTACAACATCTGAATCCACTGTTTCTGAAGCGACATTTACAACTCAAAATTATTCAACTTCCACAACTTCGGCATACAAAGATTCTGATGAATTTAAAACTTTTGTACCTCAAAATTATGATTATCTTTTCATCATTGCAATTCTTTGTTTCCTTCTTTTGTTTTGTCTTATGCTAAATATTCTTCTTTTATGTTTTTACGAATCCGAAAGTTCTGCTTAAAAAATTCCAAATTTGCTGATCAAAATTATTTAAGCTTGGCTTCGACAATGTTTTTACCTTCATTTTCAATCTTATAAGCTTTTTTTTGCAAATTTTTATTAAATAAAATTTTAAAGTATAAATATTTAATAATCGTTTTGAAGCAAAAGTGTGATGAGGAACAACACTCGAAACATTTTCTAAAACTTTGTGTACCTTCAAAAGATCAAAAGGTCAATCATAGATTGGAAATGCTGCTTTAAAAGTTTAAATATGCTTCACTTCAATATTAGCAAATCAAGCAATTCGACATTTAAAAAATTCATTAATGCAGATGTAGTTCAACAATAATGAAATCTGTATTCCCAAATTCTGATGCTACAAGCTTAAGAAATTCTTGTCAAATCTTAAAGATCAATGTTTCCAAAAATATAAATGTGCTATTAAAATACTTTTAAATTGTTCCATAATGTCAAATGTCAGCGTGTAAAAAAGACGGATAGATTTAAAAAACCAGACTTCACAAACTAAGTTAATTTACCACAAAAATTGTATGTTTTTTTTTTAAAATTAAGCATAAAAATGTACAATAAATTTTTGGGCACTTTTTTTAAATGTTTCAACAAAAAAATAAACAAATTTAAAATTGCATATTTCTGTTTACAAAATGCGACAGAATCAAATAATAGTAATAAAAATATCCATTAATCTTTGGATTCTCGAAAAATAAATAGTGTTTTTTGCGCTTGAATACCTAAAATAATAACATTAATTTATTTTTTGTGTGTACTTGGATGGCTGGTTCTTGACAAGTTAATATGTAAAGAAAATATTATTATTTATTATATTTGTAATATATATGTAATATTTATTTTAAAAATTTAATTTTCTAAAATGTTAATGATATTTAAAAGTTGGCGTTAACAAAAAAAGTAACAACGAATATTCTCGAAAATTTTTAAAATTAAATGGAATTTGGTGCAGTCAAGTTTGTTACCTTTGCTTAGTATTATAATACCGTAATCCTTTTTTAGGCCAATGGCACTACCTTCTAAATATTATTTGGGTTTGGATATATCTTTGCTGATTTTACAAAGTTTATCAATTCTTGGAAATGGATTTGTTTTGATTATTTATTTGAAGTAATTTTTGTTTTACCAGTATACTGTAACAGTTACAGTATTCCGATTAAAATAGTTTGTAAGACCATTAAATTTTTAGGACAAAAATCTTACGACAAAACAATGCTCTTTTGCTTATTTTTGTTTTATGTTTTATTAATTTTTTATTTGCATTAATTAGTAAGTTTTCATATTTAAAAAGCGTGAACTCATATTTCAAAACTACAGCAATCCCGCATATATCTTATATAGCATCAAATTGGAATGACTCTGTTTTTGATTACAACCCTCCAATAATCATATTAACAGGAATTCCAATTGTGGCTGGGTTTAAATTAAATTTAATTACAACAATTGCGATTGCAATTGATCGATTACAGGTAATTGTGGTATACGGTAATAAAAGCTGAAAATATTTTTAGGCTATTAAAGCTCCATTTTATTATCGATCGAAAAAACATGTGGCTTTTACATTGATTACTGTAGCTTTGGGATGTTTTGGCGGGTTCTTTGATGTTGGATTTGCTTTAATTACAGCAGATTTCACTAAACATTATTACAATTGTGGAGCATCGGGGTGCTTCTTTGATAAACTTTTTAATTCATATTGGGGTATCAGTAATATGGTATGTATTTGAAGTTTACTGTAACTGAATTCAGAATCTGAAGTCACCAAATTAGCATAAAATCTAACAAACTGTTTGAATAATAAAAATTTCAGGTCCTTGCAATTCTATCCCTATTTTTCACTATTTGGGTCATCATTGAATTTAATAAAATTCGAAAACAATCAATTAATACAGCAATCAAATCTTCAAATGGAGCACAAAATGTTAGTTTTCTTCAACAAATTCCATTTCCAAGATTTTCGACTTTTTTATAATTTTAGGAACAGTCTTTTCAGGCTCATCAACTTTCAATCGGAATTCTTTTGACCTCACTTTTATTCATATTTTTTCCAAGTATTTTTGTTGGAATTGATGAAATTTTTAAGTTGGATTTCTTTCAAAAACTTGGACCCTTTTATCTTTTTGGCCTTGTCTTGGCAGGAATTTTGAATAGTATTTTGTACATGACCTTACACACTGGAATTCGGCATGCTTTGATCTTGATGTTTTCGAAAAAACACAAAATTACATTTTTTACAACCACTCAAACTTTTACTACTGTAGCTACTTAAATTATTTACTTTTGAATTTTGTAAAAAAACAATAAAATTTTTATGTAAATTTTTGATTCATAAAATTAAGATTCCAAAAATTCGAAGGATTACAGTATGCATAATGATAGAAGCCAGTTTGCTATTGTTTCTGGCTTGTAGTTTTATTTTCAGAAGTTACAACTTGTTTTTGCCAAGCTACCGTATATTGTTTTAAAAGCCTAAAAATGTAAAAATAGGAACATAACAAAAAAATATGGTAGGTTTACAACATTTAATCTTTAGTTTTTCTTATCAAATTTCTTTCAACGAAAAAAGGAAAGCAAAAAAAGAGCACAAAAATTGTTGAACAATTTGTTTAAAATAAATTGTTAATTTTAATTACAAACAAAAATGTCAAAAGTTGGATCAATTTTACTTTCAAATGGTCGAAAGTTGCCTTTGTTTGGGTTAGGAACTTGGCAAGTAAGTGTTTATTATGCATTTTTGTGTTGCAGTTTCTCGCAATATTTGCTACTTGTACATCTTTAAAAATTAATAATAAAAATTTAAGGCATCCGATGAAAAACAACTTGATGTCGCTCTTCGAACGGCTTTAGATATTGGTTATCGATATATTGATACAGCAGATTTATATCAAAATGAACATGTGATTGGAAAAGTTGTTGAAGAATATATTCGAAATGGAAAATTTAGACGTGAAGATATTTATATTACTTCAAAACTTCCAACACATGGACATCGAAATCCTGAATTCTTTATTGAACGTTCACTTCAAAGACTTCGAACGGATTACATCGATCTTTATTTAATTCATGCTCCAATGCCATATCTCTGTAATCCAGAAACTCATGAACCGAAGGAAGATGCCGATGGAAAAAGAATTGTTGATTTGGTTCCATTCAGCGAAACTTGGAAAGTCTTTGAAAAATTTTATGATGAAGGAAAGTTAAAAGCTATTGGAATTTCAAATTTTAATGAAAAACAAATTCAAGAAGTTTATGATGCAGCAAGAATTAAACCACATAATTTACAGGTAAGAAGTATTTGGAGTTTGTGTTTTAGAATTTTCAACGTTTTTTCATTTTATATTACTGTAATCACTGCTCCAGAAGCAATGATTTGAAGACAGAGTTCAGACAATGTCGAAGATGACTTCAAAGATTCTGAAGTCACAAAAACACCGTTGTTTAACCCAAAATTTTTTAGGTTGAATGCCATATTCTTTTCACTCAAAAAGAACTCTTCAATTTCTGCAAAAATTTGAATATTAGCTTCACTGCTTATGCTCCAATTGGATCCCCAGGTCGAACAACAGTTCAAAAAGGCAAAAATCTTGTTGATGAAACACCAATGAAGCATTCCCTGGTTCTAAAGCTTGCTGAAAAATACAAAAAATCACCTGCTCAAGTTTGTCCTTTTTATTTATAAAATGTTACATCGAAAACACTTTCAGATTCTAATTCGACAAATGATTCAACGTAGAATTTCAACAATCCCAAAATCAACTAATCCAGAAAGAGTTAAAGAAAATTATAATGTTTTTGATTTTCAGTTGACGGAAGAAGAAATGGCCGAATTTGATTCCATCGGACAAAATACTCGATTATTCCTTTTTGCAATGTAAGTTTTTAATAAAATTATTCAAGTGGTATTACCGTATACGTTTTAGGGGCAAAGATCATCCATGGCATCCTTGGCCCGAAGATGTCAAGAAACATCTTGAACAAGCTTAACTTGTTGGATACAGTATACTAAACGTGTACTGCTAACATATAACTTTAGAAGTAATTTATAAGTATTTATTTTTCTTTGTAATCTTAATTGTTGTATTACTGTAATTTAAATTTTGTTTTGTTTAATATCAATAAAATATTAATCTTCGGTGTTGAGCAACTACAAAGCATTCTATCATTCTTCCGAATCATTAGTTTTTTCCTAATCCATCGATGTCCAAAGAATAAACTTAAACCTCTAGTTACAGTACTCTAAAATCCTAAGTAACAGTTCATGAATAGATCAAATAACTGTAAATTTAAAAATTAATTTTATAAATAATAAACTCAACAAAAATAATAATTATAAAAATCAACAAACATTAAATTTAAATTCAAGATCATTTTCTTTTTGTTCAATAAAAACTTCAATTGATTTTGATTTCCCAACCATTTCAAATGGAAGGAAATACACTCCTTGACGATGCCCAATATTCCATTGAGGTTTATCTCCAGGGCCACAACTCGATAAAAGTCCATTTGAAACTACACAAGAATCTCGTCCATTTTCTTCTGAAGGATTCCCGAATTCAGTTTGAGTCCAAAAAACCAATGCATTTGTTTCAGAATTTTCAGGATGAATTACAGTAGTTGTCGCTTCCAATTTTGATTGAACAGAAAGTGTAAAGACTTCATTCATACATCCAGTTGAAATACTTGGATATTCAAAAAGTGAATGCTGTTCAACAATTGGATCAGCAATTTTTCGAGCTTTCTAAACGAATAAAATTTATAAAAGATGCAGTAAAATTTTGAAAGAATTTACCTGACACAGCACATCAAAATCACTCAAATCAAAGCCATCAACAGTACCAACCGGAGCCGCAATTTTCCATAAATGTTCAAATTTAACTGGAAGACAGTAAAGTTTTGACTCCTGTCAAATAAAAAAAAACGAAATTAACAGATAAAACATTAGAACTCCTTTGAAATTAGGTGTATGCAAAAAATGGTACATTCTTATTAGCTAAAATCTGAATACCCTATTTTTTAGAGCGTTACAAAAATTATCAGAATACGTAAAGATTCGAATTACTTTTTTCTGAAATTTTGAAACTTATAAAAAAATGCCGAAAGAAGGATAAACGCTGATCATTGGAATATTACTGTAAACAAAAACTAACTGTTGGCATAATTTCCATCTTAACATTCGATCCAACTTCTTTTTTTACTTCTTCAATCAAAGCAGAATATCGCAAAAATGCATGCCATGGAAGAATTGCCGTTGAGAAAAATGGTTCAGCAATTACAGTAATCTCTTGTCCAGAAAATTCATTTGCAAATTCTTTTACAGATTGAATAATTTTGATATTTTTGAGATCATTTTCTTTTGCATAACCTTCAATCATTCGAGCACTTGCATCTCCACCTTCAAAGGCATAAACTTTGGATGCTATTTGAGCAGCATACAAGCTAATCATAGAACCATCACCAAATGTTAATACTGTTTTGCCTGCACAAGCTTTATGAATCTTTCGAACAAAAGATTCATTATCGTCAAGACAATGAAGACGGAAAAAATCATATCTTGAAAATGCACAATGAAGTTGACATGAACAAAATTCTGGGCCCTCAGGGGTTTCTCCAACATTAAACCAAAGTGAATATTCATCATGGGAACAATGTAATACAAGTTCTTGATTCGGAGAAACTTCAGCTGGTTCTGGAAGATAATAAATTGCTTGCATCCAATGATCACGCCATGCTGTTTCAGAAGAAAATTGTGGTGGAATTGTTGAAATGTAATTATTTCCTTGTCCATCCATATCAATATCCCACCACATCAATACAGTATCAAAGATTGCAGTCTCTTTAAAATTAACAGTAAATTTATGAGAGAATGCTTCATTATATTTGATAGAATCTGCATCTTCAAAATTGAAACTAAAAATTTACAAGGATTACTGTATTCATGAAATAAAGAACAAACTCAAATGCAACAAAAGGTTCAGCTAAAGCTTTAAACCAACTCGAATCAATTTCACCAAATTGAATATCAAAAACTGCAGCCGTGCCAGCGCAATCATCGAAGGGAGCTTTGAACCGTTTGTCAGGTAATTTTCGAAATTGTTGTAACGCTGCTGATGCAATCGGACAAATCCATATTCTTCCTAAAATAGATTACAGTAATCCGTAATGGTTTATAAAGATGATATGGTCATTTTTACTAGTCATTATACTAATATTATTATTATATCATATTCCCAAAGATGGATACTGTCATGTTAATGCTTAATCATTTTTAATCCCGATTTTATCTTCTCTTCTTTTATTTTTTGATTTTGTAGTCTTTTTAGATCAGTTTGTTCAGTTTATTCTGTTTATTATTTGTGTGCTTTTGTTTTATTCTTTTATATTTTTTATAAAATTGTATTTTAATTATTTTATATTTTGTAATAAAGTTTGACCAAAGCTCTCAATTATACTTTTACAAGTATAACAGATACCAATTATACTTCACTGAAAAAAAAGTGGAAATTCTTAAGCACTTCCCCTAAAGATTTGGTGGTTATGCTTCCCTTGATTTTCTCCTTATAGAAAAAAATTTTGTTAAAAATTTAATATTTTAATAAAAAGAAGGTCATCTTTGCTTTAAAAACAATTTAAAAATATATAAATGTTTTAATTTATGTTAGAAATTCAAATTTTAACATTTTTTGGGTACTGTAATTTTAAATTTACAAAATGGCACTTCCGGGGAATGCCGGGGAATTCTCCGGGGAATCCCATCATTTTTTCGATTCCCCGGGGAATGTACAACCCTAGAAACAAAACTTTCTCCACCATTTTGGGAAAAAAATAACATCTTTTTGGTGGAATTTTTTCCTAATTCAGAAAAGAAATGTTATCATTTTTAGTAGAAAACCGATGCTGAAAATTCTGTTCTTCAGAAATGCTTGTTCTTTGCATCTCTGTCACAAAAGAAGCCAAAAGTTAACCTCTCCTTCGAAGGCGTCGCGTATTATCGTTCAGGAAAGAAATGCAGAAAAAATCAAATACAATTTCGGGTTTTATTCCCCATCGCGTCGTGCCGTGTTCTTGTTTATTTTTGTTTTCTTTTGTATTTTCTAAAATTGTAAAAATTTGTTTACAAGCAAGGCTGTCCGGAAAAAAAATTATAATCCGGAATTCCGGAATGCCAAAAATCAGCCGGAATCACGGAATCCGGAATTCCGGACAGCCTTGTTTACAAGTTTTAATTGTTTCTCACCGATTTACTTTGTAATTATTTGCGGGTTCTCATTTTTAAATTTTTAAATAAACATCTCTTTTTGTGGTGTGCAGTGTTTGTGTTTTTGGTTAAACACCGCCGCCGCCAGCGGCATCCTTTGATCTTCAGCAAATCTCTTTGAACTTTTCGGATTACCGCCGGCAGCTTGTCGCTGCCGCCGGCGTAGGCGGCGTGAAAACACTGGTGGTGTGTATTAGTTTTTTTAACGCTTATCGGTTTTGCAAAGCGGATAAATTTTGGATATGGCTTTGGGATATCCCATTTGCCAATGCAAAAAAATAGAAAAAAGTTCAATTTTTGAAAAGCTAATCGTTTCTAACTTCCCCCCAAAGTGGTGGAAATATTTCCCCTAAATTGGTAGAAAAATTTTCACCAAAAAGGTGTTATTTTAGCTCCAAAAAATGTACTTCTTTCCCCTGTGGAAAAGTTTATTCTATTGTTTATGATAACTATTTCTCCCAATAAAATGGTAGAATTTTTTTTCACCAAATTGGTGGAAAATTTTCCACCATTTTAGTAGAAATTGTAGTACCGAATGAACATAGGAGAATTCCGAAGATCAACGCATAATTTGGTGTCTATATTTTCTACTCTTTTTTTCAAAAATTTTTGAAAAGAAAATATACCTTTTGCAGGAACAACTCGGCATCCTTTCTTTCCCAGGGTTACCAAACCTTCTTTAAAAGATCTCAGAGCTCCTTCACCAATTAATTCAGTGTCAAAAACTTCTGCAACAATTATATCTGCTTTATCTTCCACCAAATTTTCTTGAATTTCTGTTGATCGAAGATGAATTACTTTTATCTTATCATCACAACCATTCTTTTTGATAACTTTTTCAGCTGTAATTGCCATAGGATCAAACACTTCAACTGCGGTAACTTTATCAGCTCCATGTCGAACTGCCATAAGCGATAAAAGTCCTGTCCCAGTACCAATATCTGCAACATGAACATGCTTTCCTTCAGACTTCAATTTTTCAATATGGTATTTTAATCCAGCTGAATATCGGTCATTTCTATCATAATCATAAATCATATCTCCAAAATTTGATCGAGCAATTTGACTAAAAATACCTATTTTAAAATTATTTTCAAAAATCAGTCATTTAACATTATCATATCTTCATCGTCTTCAATCGATGCATCTTGTGAGCCAACTTTCCATTCCATTTGACCAGATGTTGGATTAAAATATTGATAAAACTTTGGAGGTTGGGTTTTGCTATCCCCAGAGGCATCGTCACTCCCTTGTGGAGACATACTTCTTTCTGTTGATTTGGTAGCCAGGAAAACTGGCTAAAAAGAAAATATTACTACTACCGTATATCTAATGCCCGCTTGGATTCAACACAAACAGACATCATCACAATGTAACACTTTAGTATAAGATTATTAAAAGCTGGATTAACAGAACATTGTTAATATTTAATTATTAAGGACTAAAAAGTGCCTTTAGTACTTTTTAGTCGGATTTTAGACACTAATCAGTGCGTTTTCGTGCTGGGACTTTGGAGAAAAAGACAGAGATGCAAAGTGACACTTAAGGATGGACAAGGGCCCAAATTTTAGGCCCAGGCCCAGCTTTAAAAAACTCTGTCCCGACCCTGGCCCGGTCCGCATAAAAAATTCGTTAAATTTGTCTTCCCTGTGCGTTTTTTTTGAAAACCTCGAAAACCAGGCCCAGGCCCTTGTCCATCCTTAGTGACACTCTGCAAATTTGCATGTAATTTCTCATTTTTATGAAAATTTATTAATTAAAACGTTACGGTATGAGTAAGCTTTTGAAACATGCTCGAAATTTCAATGGAAAAAACAGAACCAACCGTATCCATGAATGGCATTCGTTGTTGAACTCTTTCATCTCGAGGATTTGCAGATGAAACAGAAGAATCTGTTGCTCTGTTTGTGGTTACAGAATCACCATTCCCTTGATTAGGATTGAGCAATTTTTGGGAGGCTTTAAATTGCATGATGGCCGGATCAGTTTTATCATCTGTTTGCTGTCTTGAAAACTCAAATGTATTCTGTAAAAAAGGACAGCGATAGACTAGTTTTATTTGTTCATTATTCAAATCTTACACTAGTAACTGTTGATAAAGTCATTTGTTTAACACTTAACAAACTTTTATCAAAGTTAGATGTATCTTTTATAATTCTTTCAAATGAATCTGATGCAGCAGCTTCAACAGAATTTTCATATGCGGCAATGTGAAGGGAAAGGGTGCTACTATTTTTGTTTTTGCTGCTCAAATTCTTTCCGTTATCTTTTGATTCACTTTTGTTATCAGAAATAGAATGAATGTTTGAAAATTCAGAAGGAAAACGATTCTCAGATTTTTTCCATGAAAGTGAAGATTTGCTTTTTTGCGCATCTGGAGTTACATTTTGAAATTGTGGTGAAGCTACATTTTTTTATTGTAATAGGATCGAAATTTTTGATTTCTTTATTGTATTTTACATATCCCATAAAATGAGATCCTTATTTACAAATTTATTTATTTAATAAAAAAATGTAGCATTAAAAATGATATTACCGTAGTTTTGAACTTTTTTGATTTCATTTGAAAAACTATTTGAATGAATAAGTTCAACAGTTGAATTTTGACGCTTTTGATTAAGGTTCAGATTGCCATAACGACTATTTGAGGTATCACCAATAACAGAAAGATCATGTTTGCCTTTTAATGGCAAATAATGCCCTTTTGTTGTCATCTAAAATTACCTCTTTTTATTATCCATCAAAGGAATTCATTTGTGGCCAAAACTGTTGAAAAAATAACTTTAAAACGAGAATCATTGTTTAAAACAATAACAAAAATATTATTCTCATAGCCTGTAGAAAATGCCAGCAAATTTTATTGAAATTGCCCGATTAAATGCAACAACACTGCTTTCCAGAAAAACATGAAACCATCTGTCTTTTTTTTCGGACTATTTTAGGAGAAAAAATTAGCGAAAAAAAGTGAATGTGTAGGGCCCTGTTTGCATTGAAATAAGAATGATGCAACAATGGTGTGAAAAAGCCATTTGTAAACCACTGCAGGAAAGTTTCTGTGAAAAAAACTGAATTTACTTTTAAGTTAAAAAAAGCAAACCGACTTTGCCAATCGAACAAATGTATTCTTTTTATCATTATTTTGGTAAACATTATTATTACATAAAGATATTCAGATCTAAATAATGTTGTTCTTTAATATGAAAAAAATTGACAAAAAATTAAAACTTTTTGAATCAAATTTTTTAATTTCAATTTTTTTAAATATTTATTTGTCAGTTTATCCCGTTATGCTAATAGTGCCTAACCTGGTAAAATTTTAAATGTTTTGTTACAGTAATTCATTGCAAGTTGCAATAATAGAAAAAATTCATATCTTGAACACTCTAAAGTACAGTATACAGTTACATAAGTCTTAATAACATACGACAACAATAATGAATTCAGACATTGATCATTACTAAAACATTTATTGCAACCATTTCAAAATAAATATAACAAAAATTTTACAACAAACATGAAAAAAATATACAACCACAATTTTAAACAAAAATTCTATTCTGTTTCTTTAATTTTCTCTTCTTTTTGAAGTACTTCTTGTTCAATTTGATGACAGATTTCGTCTACTTGTTTTTCCTTCATAATCATTTTCTGAAGATCTTCTTCATTCAATTCGATATAAGAAGAAGAAGTTTGTGGACGCTTTTGAATTGCTTCACAACATTTTTTATGAATTGGCCAATCAAACTTCTGACATTCTGGTGAACAATACGGTATCTAAAATCACTCATTTAAATATTATACCAAATTCAAAACATTCAAAACAAACCTTGCAATTTGGGCAAACTTTTTTGGCTGATGAAACACCACAGGTTGAACAAAATTTTGAAGATTCTGTAAATCTTGGACCAAATAAAGCTTGTAAAATCATTTTATAACAGGATGGTCGTTTTCCAAATTCAATTTTTGAAACAGATTTTGCTAAAGTTTGAAATAATAGACTATTGTGATAAGGGAAAGCTCGAATGGCAGCCCGAAAAAGTGCTTCTTCATTCTTTCGAATTTCGTCTTCTGGTTCCATCAGAAGCAGTTTCTTTGCAAATAATAACATTAATTCTTTTGGAGTTTTGTCAGTTTCACCTGCTTTAGCATCAACAAATTTTAACAGCTCTCGAATTGTATGCAAAATAATCCAAAGTTTGATTGATTGAGGCTGTAAAGTATTACGGTAATTATTATTTCATTTATAGTTTTCCTTTAATGAAATTTCTTAAACTTACTTCATTAGGTTCTTTTGATCTTAATTGCTTTTCAAATAAAGTGTCAATAACAAAAAGCAGCTTCTTTCGATGCTCCAAAACATGTTCATTTTGTGCAATTCCAAATGTAATTTTAACGGGATGAATTTCATGAGTTTTTGTAAGATCATGAATAAATGTCACGAATTCCGGTGGATAAATTATTTCACTTTCTTTTCCTCGAGGATGTAAAATTCTTTCAATATCTCCAGCATCAATATATGAAGAAATAACGCTGACACATTCATGTTGACCAACGAATGCCGCAAGTTCAGATGCCGTTCGATTGATAGTATTTATAGCATGTGGTCGAGCACCGGCATCCAAAAGCATCTGACAAATTGCCGGATTTCCTAAAATAGATACCGTAATTAAAAACCGTAAAAGACATTTTCAAGTCATACCTGCAAGAGCGGCAAACATCAAACAAGTATATCCTTGTTCATGGGCGCGATTATCAACATTTGCACCCTTTTCAATCAAAAATCTCACCAATTCTTCTTCACCACGAAAGCAAGCTTGATCCAATGGATTCATACCACTTTTGTCAAGACAATTTATCCTAATATCTCCATTTTTTATCACTTCTTTCGCTTCATTCACTTTTCGTTGTTCAATCAAATCAAAGAGTTTTTGTTCATCCAAAGTTAAGTCTGTCATCCTCTGAAAAAAGATATTTAAAATGTAGTTTAACAATTAACGAAAATGAAACAAAAATGAGTGAAAGAAAGATCTTTTCAAAAAAAGATGTTTCAAAAAAAGAGGATGCTATTTTGAACACCTTGGAAGCACGCAAATATTAATTCATAAAAAAGTATAAAAGTATTTGTAACTATGGCAACAATCGAAAAAAAACTATGACGTTCGTGACAAACCGATATTAAAGATGATATTAATAATTTACAAAAACGAAAGAAAAAAGAGACAGATGGAGTAAAAAGATCTTTGATGATGACGAAAGTAGAATGTGACATGCAACTTTGAAAAGTGATCAAACAACAAAATTTTGAAGTTTTCAAAGCAAGATTACGGTATTTCATTAATATAAAAAACAGTCCAAATGGCAAAGGATAAAAATTAATACATAAAAAAATATTTTAAAGACGTACTGTATTCAAATAATTAAAGCTTTTTTAATTTTTTAATATACAATTCAAACACTGTATTACAGTAATCAAATTTACTGAAAACAATTGGCCAAAATTACCCTCAAAAATTTTTAAGAAATTGGCTAAAATCCATTACAAAAATATTTATTTTTAAAAAATTTTGCAAAAATCTAAAAAATAACTAACTGATTCGTTGCAAGAATTTTGCATTTTCAGTTCTTCAAATCTCCGAAGCTCCAATTGCAATTGCTTTTTTAAATTTACCATTGAATAAAATTTATTAAAATATTCTTGATATTTCTTTATTAGTTTTGTTTTTATATAAATATTTACTTTAAAAGATGAGTTTTGATCCAAGTCAGAATCCGAATCGTCCTCGTCAACCTTATATACAAGGTGGAGGTGGCGGAGGACCACCAGGAGGTGGTGGTGGAATGGTAAGATTCAATTAAGATTTGGTATTTTCAAACATAATTTAAAATTGTAGAATATGCCACCAAATCAAATGAGGCAACAAATGTATGGCTCACAGCAGCAACAACAAATGCCGCCTCAACAACACCAGCAACAGCAGCAACAACAACAACAACAATTTCAGAATCCACAACAAATGCCTCCAGGACAAATGCCCCCTGGTGGCGGACCTCCTGGAATGGGACACCCCCAACAACAACAGCAACAACCACAATTTCGAGTTCCTCGAATAACCCCCGAAAATTTTTCACAACATTTTGAAAGACTTCCTCCCCATTATAAAGCAAGATTTAGTGATCTTACACCCGAACAAAAAATTAATCAACTCCAAAGATTTTACGAATTGAGTTTTAAAAATCGTCAAATGCAACAAATGTAAGATTTATTTAAAAAATGATATCTTAAAAATAGACTATGCAAATTTATTTAGGAGAATGAATGCTCCAAATGCTGGTGGATTTCCCCCTCAACAGCAGCAGCAACCACAACAATCCCAACAACATCCCCAGCAGCAGCAACAACAACAACAACGATTTCCAGGAATGCCGCCCCAGGGAAATACCGATGTTCAAGGAGGATTTATTCCTGTTGGCCCAGATCAAAAGCCACCCATCCAACAGCAACAAGTTCCATTCCCAGGACCAGGTCCACAAGGTCAAAAACGAAAAGGTCCAAGTCCAAATGTAGCTGCTGCAGCTGCACCATTCCCAGGACCTGGACCGACAGCACAAAATCCTTCAACAATGCCAACGGGTTCATCCTCCTCACAACCACCAGTCCAACCCCCACCTCAGGGTCTTCATCAATCTCAAAGTCAGCCCTCATTCAATATTCAAGCATCCCAACCTCCACCACAAAATCCTCCAGCACCAGAATTTAAATTTGGAGGCGGACAACCAATTAAAACAGAACCCCAAATTCCTCCTCCTTCACAGCAGCAACACCAACAACAAAATCAATTTGGACCTCCAAATTCCCAACAACAACTTCAACCCCCGATGCCCGGATTATCATCTTCTCAAAGTCAACCATCTTTGTTGAATCAAAATAATCAACCGAAATTTGAATTTCAAAATCAGCCTCGTCCTGAATTTAGGCCAGAAATGTCTCAACAACAGCAACAACAACCAATGCAAGTTGGCTTTAGTGGACCATCAAATCTTCCTCCTTCACAACAGCAACAACAGTCCCATCAGCAACAACAATCAACACAAAATCAACAACAACAAGGATTCAATGTTCCCACAACAACCACACAATCAATGAATCAACAAATTGGACAACAGCCGCCGCAACAATCTATGAATCAGCAACCATCGATGGCGTCATCACAGCAGCAGCAACAACATTCTTTTCAACCTCCATCTCAACTGCAGCAACAACAACAACCCTCACAACAAATGCCACATCAGCCTCAACAGCAACTTCTACAACCCCGACCACCCCAAGGGCAAATGCCTCCACAATCTCAACAACAGCAACAACAAATGGGCGGACAACCCCAACAGCAAGCATTTGGTCAAGGCCCGTCCCCAGTTGTAAATGCTCAAGATGCTGGCTCAGTTGGAAGGGTTCCAACGCCATCAAATAAATCTGGTAAGCATACTTTAGATTACTGTAACTATTTGGATACTGTAGACTATTGTACAACTACCATTGTAACCTTTCCTTTTCAGCTCAAAGTGGTGGGAATAATATTCCACAAGCAGTACTAAATTCTAAAGAATATCAAGAAACTTTATCTCGACTTAAAAAGTATCGGGAAGATTGTTATCGGCTACTTCAAAGGATGAAACTTGAAGGAGATTCTGCAATTACTGGAATGCAAAAAACCATTGAAGTTATTGATGGAAAACGACCTCCAATTCAAATTGAATTAATGGAAAAATTGATTAAAAATATTATTAGTATTTCACAAAGATACGATATTTCAAATGGGCTTAGAAAAGTTGTGGATATTATAAAAGCAACTCCAACAATTGACATGTCCCAACTTGCACCAGATCCATATGAACAATATAAACATTTGAGAATTTCTGCTCCAAAAGAGTATTATAAAGAAGCAGATGATGCTCGGAATGACCGGCAACAACAACAATACATCAAAAAGAGAATGAACTGGTTTGAAGAAAATAATTTTTGGAATGGAACTGAGCCAATACCGTATCCATGGAAGAGATCAATTCGACAATATACAAGTGAAAGGCTAGAAGAAATTAATCGAGAATTTAATGAAAGAATTTTTGCTCCATTTGATGAACCTGCGATACCGTATATCCCAAAAGATCCAAATGAACCCAAAAAGAAGGTCACCTTCAATGCCGAAGTGGATGTCCTAATTCGAGTTGATGCACAACCAGATGATCCGGGAGAAGAAAATGAATATGATGAAAAAGAATCCGATGAATCAGATGATGATGTAATTGTTGTTGAAGGTGATGAAGAATTTGAAGCCATTGATGATGATGAAGATAGACCAGAATATGAAAATATTGAACATTTTCAATCAATTAATAATGGAAATTATGGACAACCTGCATATTATGATATTAATGGAGAACTACAGTATGCTGCTCCTCCACTACAACAAGAAGTTGAAGAGGAAGAAGAACAACCTCAGCAACAACCAGAAGTTGAACAAAAAATTGAACCTGAAGATTCTGAAGAACTTAATCCACCACCAGCAAAAAGAATTAAAGTTGAAGAAATTGATCCAGAACTTTCTCAACAACAACAACAATATATGAATCCACCGTATGATTATAATTACGGTAGTTATGTCCTACAACCACCACAAGTTGTAAATGTTCCAGGACCAAGTCAGAATTTTGAATTTCCATCTGGTGAACATTTTGAAGGTTATCCTCAGACTCTGGAAGATATGGAAGTGGCACAAAGTTATGAAGCATATCTTCAAAGGCAGCAACAAGCAAGCTATTATGAGCATTTAGCAATGAATACTCAAATGGTCCAGGATGAACTTTATGCAAATGCAATGACAATGCCAAATGAAAATTATTATCAAGTACCACGTAAGTTACAGTATCCATGAGATTACGGTAGTTAATGTATTGTTAATTTACAGTAATGGATCCACCACCCCATGAAAAAGCCGATGAACCACCACCAGATTGCCCCTATGCTTGCTGTGCCCCATATGAAATTAATTCAATCATGGGAAAACCAGCCCTCCTTCCAAAAGCTGCGGCAACAGAACTTCGTAAATTCCGTCATCGAGTTGATTACGAAAATCAGCCGCTATCTGAGCATTCACCATTTTATGCTATTATTATTAATCCAACAAAGGTATACTGTATAATATTCTACAACATTAATAAATACTCAAAATTTTAGGCCAACTCAAAAATTAAATATCCAGAACTTCGAATCAATATTCCACAGAATTATCCTGTTGAAGCAATAGATTTTAAAATTGTAAAACCTTCTTCAATTCATGGAAAAGCTGCAAAATCATTTTATGAAAAACTTGAAAAACGAATGTTTGAACGAAGACTTTGTGGTATTAGTTTACACACAATTGGAGAAGTTGTTTCTGCATTTTGTTATTGCGTTGAAATTGTACATCGAAAACGTGATATCCTTGATTTTTCACATATGAATATTATTGTATAAATTTATGTATTTATATAAATTATTTATGTTTTTTTGTTATAAATAGTTTTTTATTAAAGTTGTTTTTTACACTTTCAAAAAATACTTCGTGAAAATTATTTTTCAGCAGCAGCGTTTTTTTGACAAAAAGTACAGACTTTTTTAGCAGCAACAAAAATTCTAAAAAACTTCTTTATTTTTGTATAGTATCAATTTAGAAATGTCTTTATTAACAAAAGGTTCTCCATTAAAGCTTTTATATCATTATGATCTTCTTTGTTTACATTCATATTATGGTTATCAAGTAAGTCTTTCAAGTATTAAGTATATAAACATCAACTTTTTTAGATTATCAAACAAAAATTACCACATTGGCTTTCCAAGAACCCTCAATTAACAGTCGAATATATTCCAATTATTGGACCAAAGCTATTTCGATGTGCATGTAAGTTTCTAAATATTTATTACTACCGTATTTTACACAGTAATTTTGCTTTTCAGATGGATCACTTTTTGATGGAATTTGTACAGAAAAACGAGAATACATTGTTAAAGAATTATATTTAATTGCTGATCTCTATAATCTTCAAAAACCAAAGAAAATGGAATGGGTATTATTGTTATTATTTTACAGTATTTCAATTACCGTAATAATGTTGTTTTTAGAATTCTGATTTACTTGATCGTCGCTCTGTTTCTGCTTTACTCTTTCTAACACATTTAAAAAGAGATAATCCAGAACTTTATGAACTATTTTTACAAGAATTTTGGAGACAAATTTGGATTGAAGATTTCTATGTTACAAAAGTTGCAAGAATGCTTAAGGTTTGGTTTGATTACTGTAAAGTCATTTACAAAAATAATATTTAGATTGGTCGACAAATGGGTATTGAATTTCATACCATGGATGATTTGATCTCAAAAACTGAAGAACCACAAAATGTTAAAACACTTTTAAGTTTAACAAATAAATTGACATATGTTGATGTAAGATTTACTACATTTCTATTTAACAACCTTTATCTCCTTTCTAGGCACTTGGTACGCCATGGATTGAATTTGGCAATGATGAGAATCGCTTTGTCTTCAATGAAATTACAAGATTAGAAAAGATTGAACATTTTATTGACCATCCAGAACATCTTCCACTTATTCGAGAATTTCCAGAAGATCGAAAACTTAAATATGCTACCCCTGCAACACCATTTATGGAGGATTATAGTTGTTAAATGTGTTTTACTTGTTTCTAAAATTATTGTTGTTGAAATAAATTTGTTACGATTTCGAAAAATTTCTTCGATCTTCAAAAAATTTGTTAGCAAAAAACAAAAACTTTTTTGAGTTTATTTTTTCAAACGTGAATTCTTAACACGATTGCTTGCGGCGACTTTGCTTTGACAAAAAAAAATTTTTTGTTGAAGAGATTTTTTTTTATCAAATTTTGGATTTCTTCGGTAAAGTTTTACATTAATATTCGTTGTATTATAATTTTCGACATTTTCAAAGTAATAATTATCACACACTTCGTGTCAATACTATGCCCGATTTTGATTTTTGACTTTTTCCTGTCTTTTGTTTTCATTTTTGTGCGTGTTCTTCAACCTTTGAATGTACATGTATTGTTTGCTAAAATACCGTTTAATTTGCTACAGTTTAACTTTAACATTTTCAATTTTTAGGGGACGATGAATCTTATTCGTGTTCCACCTCCACATACAAAGATTACCCCTTGGGTACCAGAACTTATCTTTACTCCAATTTCTCGGGCTTTTGAACGTCTTGGTGTCTATTTTTACAATCGTGTCATCAGCAAAACTGAAATTGGTCTTTTTGATAAACGTTGGAATCCAAAAGTTCATGGTCCTTATTGCCATTGGCGATATTATGGAAAACGTATGTTTAAAAATTTATGTATATTCTTTTTTATCATGATAATTATTTACAGAAGATACCAAACTTATGGATGTTAAACTTAGTGAACTTGGGGCATGGTTTGCTCGTCGTGAAAAGACTCCCTCTGCTGTTTACAACGAATTTATGCGAAATGTTTGGCGCGTTCATCATCATTATTACTCTGGTCCAGTTTATGCAAGTGTTGTTAAAACTATTTTCCGATTCATCTTTGCATATTCCTTCCTCAATTGGTTCGTCAAGCAACATCGTTACTGGGAAGTTCAAAAAACTCTTTACCATTGGTAGATGCAATGGCGTCAAATATATCTCATTTTGAGCAGATTTCTTTTCTTTGTAATTAATGTGTAGATTTTTTATTAAGATAAGATGATGCTCGTAGTGGTTTATTTACGTTGTATTAGATAAAAATGTCAAAATTTTTTATATTAATTCTTGTATGTGTTTGTCTGGAGATAAATTTCTAGGTCATTTTAATTTGGCGGTTCTTTTTTTTTGCATTTTCACATTTTTAAAATCGGTATTATGGCGATGCATTTAGCATCTCTGATTTTGTTAAAGCTTTTTTAAAATTGAAAAATGACGTGGTTTTCTAGTGATGATTTTTTAGATTTTACAAATGAAAAATGTTTTTAGAATGAGTACAAGAGGCGCTTTAATTGTTTTTGAAGGATTAGATCGTAGTGGGAAAACTACCCAAACTGAAAAGTTGTTGACGTACTTGAATGAAAGCGGTAAAAAAGCTGTTATTCAACGTTTTCCAGGTTTCTTGAATCCTTTTTACAACATTAGTAATAATGATTTGTTTTTAGATCGATCTGAACCTTTAACGGGTGCAACAATTGATAATTATCTTCGAAATGCATCTTGTATCAATCAAACAAAAGAAGCAATTCATTTGTTATTCTCTGCAAATCGTTGGTTGCTTCGTCAAAAGATTGAAGAATTATTGAAAGACGGAACCCATGTTATTGTTGATCGATATTCATTCTCTGGAATAACTTATACCCTTTCAAAAGGTGTTCCAAAACAATTTGCATGTCCTCCAGAGCTTGGTTTACTTCGTCCTGACACCGTTTTATATTTTGATGTTGATCCTTCGGTTACTGCAAAACGTGGCGGATTTGGTGATGAAGTTCTTGAACGTGCTGATTTTCAACAAAAAGTTCGCGAAAATATGAAAATGTTTGAAATGCAAAGTTATTGGAAGGTATCATTTTTGTTCAACTTTAATACAGTATCCATTTGTATGTTTTTAGGTAATAAATGCCAATGAAACGATCGATGAAGTTCACAAAAATGTTTGTGCCGTTGTTGATGATCTCATTCCAAAAGTGGCTTCAAAACCTGTTGAATCTCTTGAAGAAAAAGATTTGGGTCTTTAATTGATTTCAAAAAATCTACAGTATTTTATTTATTGGGCATTTTTACTTATCTTTATTACCTGTATTGTGAACTTTATACAATTGCTGTATTTGTTTCTGTAAATCCAATGACATTATTTTCAATGAAATTTTTTAAAATTAAATCTTACCGTAGTAAAAATTTTATTATTATTTTTTTTTTCAACACAATAATTTTAAATTTTACTGCAATACAGTATTCCGAAAATGGATAAATAAAAATTACCTATCAATGGAATCCAAAATTGTCAATTCATCTTTGACGTTTACAGTAATCATTTTTATTTTTTAAGTTCGTCTTTCTTGAGCTACAGTATTTTTTTCAATATAGTATCTTTTCAATAAAACTTTTTATAATTTGCTCTATAAACTTTTTTTGTACTTTGAGATGCGTGTTTACTTCTCCAAAGAAAGATAAAAAAATGATCTTAATAATTCAGGTGTTAAAAAGAAAGGTGAACAAAACTTGTTTCCTTTGAAAAACAAACCACTTTTTTGGTTTGCTTTCATTTTTTGTTAGATCAAATCATCAGTTTTATGATTTCGAAATGCATTTTTTAATTCTCATTTGGTGCATTGGTTTGTTTTTATATTGCTTTTAAAAGGTGCTTACTAAAATAAGTATTTTTAAATTTTAGTTCCAATTTGGAGTATTTCATTAGATACTTTAGTATGTCGTCGTCGCCCCCATTTATGTGATGACCCTTCTTCACAAGAAAAGAATCTTCCACTTACACAAAAAAATGTGCCGCCAAAGCGAGATGAAAAAGGTCCAACTGTTCCAATAAATTTCATCCGAGAAACAGACCATATCTTTCCAAAGATACCAAAAAATTTCCAAACCTGGGCAGATTACGGTGTAACACATGACGATGGCACAGGATATGGATCAGGGATTGGTCCAGGATACGGTCCAGGTACTTTCATATCTGAAACACACAATTAATTTAAAGTAACCCTCAATATATTTTAGGCATGGGAGATGTTGCAATTAAAACCGGGGTTGGAATCGTACACCCTTATGGAAATTTAGGAATTCGAAGGGTATTCAAAAATAATTCTAAAATTCATTATTAATTACTCTCAACTTATAGGATTTTGAAGTTGGTTGGGGAGGATCAGGAAGAATCGGTGGAATGCCAATCGGATTTGGAAATGGCTTTCAAGGAAATGGATACAGTAATAGCTTATCTGGATGGCCACATCCTCGACCTCTTAGTAATGGTGATATATGGCCACTTGGATAAAAAATTAAGAATGTAATAACAATAAAAAGAATACTGTTAAAAGTTTTTTAAACAAAACTTTCAAATTTATAAAATCTTATTAAAAAATCCTAGACAATACAAATAATACGTATAAAAAACAAAATGTGGTAAAAAGTATCAAGGATAAAAAAACCCGAGTATAAAAGCGACAGTAATTTATGTCTTAACAGATCAAAAATAAAGAATAACAAAAAATAGCAGAGATTGATTTCACGAAACTTTCATCATCAAAATATTTCATTCACCTTTGTACATGACCCATACACGTGGACTGACGATGTAACCTGAAAATCGTTAAAAATAACAACACGCAAAACAGAAAAAAAAATTCTTAAAGATATGCTTCATTCGAGTTATAAATTGACTCTATAAGCGCGCAAAAAAGCCAACAAAGCAATGGCTCCATTCCTTTTTACAGGAAATGGAAGACCATTGTTTATCCCTTTATTTACAAAAAACGAGAAAAAAATTAAAAAATGCAATCAAAAAAGAGGAAATTAAGTGTACATAAAATGATATGGTATTTCAGAGACAACGAAGAGCTAAAATGATTAATTTAATTCTTTGACATCAAAAAACAGATGCCGATTAATAACAATTCCAAAGTTTTCAGACAAACCTGAATGCGTTTCCGATGAGAGATAAGCACCATGTTCATTGAGGGTATGATTCTTTATTCCGGACCATTCAGTTTCTTTTGCATTACATATCGCACAAATATATCCATGTTCTTCTTTTCGATGTTCTTCCATAGCATTAAACCGATTACATTTATAATCACAAATCTTACATTCAAATTTGATAATTCCTGTATGAATCCGTTCATGCGTTGTCACCTGCAAAACTCATTTTAATGACATCCTTATCAATCAAAAAACTTACAGAAGTTTCACTTGTAAACAATTCATCACAAAAATGGCAGGGATAAGTCTTGGTAAATACATGAGACATTTTCTTATGCTTCCTAAGCTTCCTTGGAGTTAAGAATTTTTGATTACAGACATGACATTTAAAGCCAGAATTATAACCTCGATGAAACTTTGCACGATGATTGTAAAGCCTTGTTTCATTTGATAAATTTCTTATTGGAGTACATTCAAAGCACATATAAGTCTAAAAAAGTTAAAGGTTAGCAAACTCAAATTGGATAATCGTATTAAATACCATATCACAAAGATGATTTGGTAAATTCTCTTTTGAAGGCACACATTTGAAGCAAGTTAAGCATTGTGCAAATTCAACTGAATCTTCATGCTTCTTTTCAATATGCTTCTTTAAAGAATGTTCATTTCGATACCGTTTATCACAGAATGGACATTGAGGAGAGATTTTCTTTTTGTATACTCTTTTTGGATGATGCAGTACACCAAATTTATCAAATCGAGGTGTTATTCCATTTGTAAGTTCACCAGGCAATGGAATGCTAAAATAATGTTACAGTATATGATACTAATCGAAGCAAAAAAATACTTACCCGCTTGGATCAATATCATAATTCTGTGATTCCATTTCTTTCTGAGGTGGAATAAAACCACCACTTGTTATTTCTTCAACTCGATTTGCTTCAATTTCTTCAGCCCTCATAAGTTGCATCTCTTCTTCTTGTTGAATCAAGTATGCAATATAATCCAATGGATGTTTATCACGAAGATGCCTTTCATATAAATGCTTTTCAACAAATCTATTCTTGCATCTTTTACATCGAGTCATTTTTTGTCGAACTAATCTACGAATTTCTGCTGGATGCTTTGGACGTGCTACTGCTGCTGTTAAGATATTCATTCCATTTTGAGGTATTAAAGTAATTGGACCATGAGCTAAGGGAGGTGCTAATGAAGCAAACCGATTCTTCTTGATTCCATTTGTATGTGAAGATGATTTTCCAAGTATTTCACCACTTGCATCAAGAGCTATTCTCTGCCTTGAAGTTTCTTGTGATGGATCTTTTAACGTTTTTAATACTGCTGATAAACCAGAAATATGTCCCTGAAAAAGATATTCAACAATGTGAATTTATGTTTGTTTTGCGGCAAAACTATATTATAAACAAACCTTTTGCTTTTCAGCTTTTTCTGCGAGCATTTCAGATCGTAAAATTTCATATTTAATTTTAAGCTCGTCATAATCTGGAGAATCACACCGAAACATTCGTTATTATTACTAATATAAAGTTTTAACAGTAATTTTAATAAAAAAAGTGTTGAAATTATTTTTCAGTAATTTTTATTTTATTTTTTATTGCAAAAATTGCATCAAAAAAAAGTGCGGTGAAAAAATTCGAAGTCAGATGCGAAGGGTTTCGTTTCAAGAATTCTTTGGGCAAAGAAAAGAAAATTTTTTTCATCGTTGAAAAATATTTTTTGAGCAGCAAAAATTTGCTGGCGGGAAAGAAGATGGAATAAGAAAGGAAAAAAAGAGGGTTGTTGGAAAAAAGGGGAAACACAAAATATGACTTGTTTTTCACATTGCTTCTTCTTCATCGTTTGTTGAACATCAGCAAAAATTTGCCTTTGAAAAAATGCTTGTTGTTTTTCTTGCTGGCGGCTTAAAAGTGCCAAGCTTTCTATACCGTAACTTTGCTAAAGGTTTATCTCTTTTTTTAAGTTCATTTTAACCATTTTTTGATCAACATTCAATTTCTTTTGCATGTTTTTTTCCTTTAATATTGATTCATCATCATTTGAACATTATCTCGTATGTCGTCAAATATTTTATCCCTTTTCATACTTCATTTTCTGATATCTAAAATTCTCTAATTGTTTTTGAAGTGGATCAAGAGGTAATTGTCTTTCTCTATATTGATTCATCATCTTTAGTCTAAAGATTTTAGATCGTTTTTTATTAAAAGAGATAGTGAGCAAAAGTGTGTTGCTTATTTGGTCAAAGAAAATTTGTTTTTGACGTATTTGCTGCAATGTAAACTTTGCATTAAAGCGGGAAATAACGAAAACGAAGAAGATCCTCTTCTTTCCTCTTTCAAACCCAAAGTGGTTGTTTTTCAACAATGCCTTTCCCAAAATTTTCTCCGATATTTATTTTAATGTTCAAAACAACGTTTTCCTTCAAATAATTTGATGATTCATTTTCAACATATTTCTATTCGTGTTACCGTTTTCTACCAATACTATTGTGGGAAATTCCTTTTTATCCCCATCCACCGTATTTCACCAATGTTTTTAAAAATTAGTTTTTATTCTTAAAGAAATACAGATATATAAAATGTTACAAAGTTAAAAAATATACAAGATAAAGCAAAAAAATATATGCTCAAAACACGTTGTTTACTTCAATTCACCACGGAAACGTTCAATACCTTCTTTAAGGCCTTTGACATTTTCAATCATGAGACGAGGCTTAAAGCGATCAGCAAGAGATGCAATGAGTTTAGGACCAGGAAGATTTAAATCAGCCTAAAAAAGAAAGGGATAGTTAGATACGATCAAACAAAAAATGCTAAACTTACATGAAAGATGATAGTAAATCTTGAGCGATCTTCACCAATTTTTTCAATGACATATCCGCCAACATATTGATGAGTACGAACATGAGTCTTTGATGGAGGGAATTTTTCATGCGAAGTTCCACAAGAAGCAAAGATAATTCGTTCATTGCTTTTGACAAGCTTTACAATATCGATTGATTCACGAGAAGAAAGGGAGATACGTTTCTTGACGATATGACGAAGAAGAAAGACATTATCACTAAATTTTTCAATGCAGGTTGCATCTTCAAGCATGTCATCCCATTGAAGGCGATACTTTTCCCATGGTGCAAGAAGAGTTTCAAGTTTTTCAGGAGAAAGCTAAAAAAAGGAATAAATTATTAGTATTCGAGTCATATAAATGTTAGAAAAGGCTTACATCAAGTTCACATTCAAGCATGAGCATACATTCTTTGGCATCTTTGAGATCACTTTTGCGAGAATAGATCTAAAAATATCAGCAGTGTTAATAAGGGATCATGAAGGATAAGAAAAAAATAAACTTACAGCAAAAGTTTCATCACCACTTGAGGTTAACGTCCAATTTTGCTTGTCTTCATAGAGTTCAGTAACATCTCGAGCAGCTTTATCAGCAAGTTCACAATATTCAGCTTCAGTTAAAGTTGCAGTTTTGTCAATTGGAGCTGGAGTTCCCATAATTTCTTGTTGAACAAAAAGTTGAGTAAAAGTGAAGGTGAGTGATAGAGAGAGAGAAAAATTCAAACGACAAGTTTGACCTAAACCAAAATGGTATTAATGACTTGATTTTAAAAATTGCCAAAAGACATCATTAAATTTCCGAGAGACACTTTTTCTTTCTCGCAATTTTTTTGTTCTCGTTTCGAACGCTCTCGAACAAAGGCCAAAAAAATGCGAGAGTGGACAAAATATTTTTTTTTGCGAAAGAATTGTTAATGAATGAAGAGAGAAAAAATATGTAACTAAGTGTCGTGTAACTAAGTGCCTATGTAACTAAATGTCCGTAACTAAATGTCCGTAACTAAGTGTCATGTAACTAAGTGTCAGACACTCAAAAATAAGCTGCAATTTGCTCGGCGCAATTTTTAAAAATCATACTGTTTTTTGTTGTTGAAATTGAGACTAAATTTTTTTTGCTGCAATAAAATTATTATAAACATTAAACATTTGAGGGCAAAAGCATAGAAAAAATTGATGTATGAGTCACGTCAAAGAATAGACCTAAACTAAAATTTTAGTAATCGTTGGTAAAGGAATGAATTGAATGAAACATGGGATAATTATTGAGATAATTATTGCTGCAATCTTTGTCTTTTCTATTAAAGTGTCTGTTTTTACAACACAACTTTTTCAACGCTAAAAAATCATGTTGACCTTTTTCTACGTATACAGTTTCATTTTCATCCGTCTCCTTTATCCCCTCTTTCTTTTTCTTCTCCCTTTTTATTCTTTAGCAAACAAAATAATTTCCGCTTTTCGACGACAAAAGTCCCGTAAAAATAAACGAAGAAAACGACAGCATTAAAAACAACCAAAACCGTTATAGTTGACCTCATCTCTTTTGTATGTTATTGAAGGTGTATGTGTATCGATATAATGTAGCAGCAGCCAACAAGAAGGTTTGTAAAAGCTAGTATTTCAGATCTTGAACAGTAACCGATATCTTTTTGTTATTTTCTTTCTTCGTTTATTTTGTTTCTTATAATTTGCATTTTTCTCCAAATGTTGTAAATTTTTCGTGTTTAATTTCTCTGGCTTGTAATTATAATTTTTAAATGACACATAACTGTTCCAACACACAACAGATTGGTCACTTAGAATTTTGATCCGCTTCAATTCCTTCCTTTTTTGCTTTAATTTTTGTATATTTTTTCCCTCACTTTTTGGTTCGTTTCTTTTTTTCAAATATTTTTATTTTTTCGTGTTGTTGTTGGTCACTTTCTTACTTTCTTTTTTTATTCAATTCAAATTCAAAAAATGCAATGTTTTTTTCTGCTATATTTTTTTCTTCGTGTTTTTATTTTACGTTTCTTTGTTTGCCTTTTCGTTTCATGTTAGCTTTTTTGTATAACTTTTAAAAATGTAGTTATTTTGCAGGAATTTTCCTTCTTCATTGATGTACAAATATGCCTGATATTGATGACTTGATTCAGAATGTGAATTCTAAGATCCTTGATTATTGCACAAATCCATCAAGCAGTCAAGCATCTATTGCTCTTGAAGAGCAACTTACTGTAAGCTTTTAAACTTTTATTATTTTTCATCTGTTTTTTTCTAACTCTTTTGTTTTTTCTAGCAACTTATTCGAGAAACAGCTTCAATAGATAATGCTGGACGTCTGAAACCTAATGATTCACATGTTGAACAACTTTTATTTCAAACTTATGAACTTTTATCTGCCTCTTCCACTTCCGTGACGATTCGATCAAAGCTTTTACTGTATCTCTACAATCTAAGTAAGCCATTTTTTCATCAATTATCAGTCATAATAGTTATATTTTTTAGGTCAATATAATGTAAAAATTCGCCGTTATCTTTCTGTCGATTTACAAATGTCGGGTATTGTATATCAGAATCTAAAAATTGCTTTGCAACAACAACTTGGACCTCAAAATCTTATTGATAATCTTCGATTGCTGCAAGTTTTAACATATGAAAAATCAATTGTGCTCGCGGATTGGACTACCGATTTGCTGCAATTTTTGCTGAATGAAATTATACGAGCAAATGGTCAAGAATGGCTTCCATATTGTGTTGCGATTTTGTGTAACCTTGTCTGCCGATCAAAAGCTATCTGTTCAAGAATAATGAAAGATCAAAAAGTTCACAAGAATTTATGTAAAAAGTTGCTGGAATTTCTGCAGAATTCATCAAGAACTATTGTTATTTGCTCCTTGACGATGGTTGGATATCTGCATGAACAAACAAGAGATGTTGTTTTTTCACCTCCACATTTGAGTGAAACATTTTTATGCATCTTCAATATTATGAAAAGCCGCGAAAATATTATGACAAGACATGTTGCAGTTGATTTGTGTCGGAGATTGATAATTTCTGATTCATCAAGTGTAAGTTTTTGCATCTGCTTTATTATCCGTTGTTACAGTATTCATTTTTAGTTATCATTGGGACCAACTTTGGCAAATACAGCAAAAGATCTTACAACATATTCATTCTTTCCTCAAAGTGTTCGAGATTTAGCTTGTCATTTGGTACTCTTGGATGCTCGAACAGAAGAATGTATAAAGATTTATGAATTTTTTATTGCTGTATGTCAGGTGCAACAACTTCGATCTCATGTTTGTAATGCAATACTTTCAACGCAACCAATTGAAAATCGACTCACAACTCCAATTTATGAAATGCTTCGAACTGCTTCGTGGTCCTTTGATGATGCCATTGATCCAGAAGCTCCGATTTTGGCTTGTGAACTTTTAACTTATGTTTTGAAAGTATGTTTATTAAATATATGTATGTGATATTGTTTAATTACTGTACTTTCTAGGAAGCAGTCGACTCCAATCAACCAATTCAAAATTTTGTACCTTTGGAATCTTTGGTTGATTTAATTCGAAATAATATCAAAACAACGATTGAAACAAAATCGGAGATTGTATCTTATCAATGCAGAAGGATTACATGTGGATTACGCTTAGCTGATGCAATTTCTGGTGATGAAGATGCAAGAAAAGAATTGCTTGAAAAAATTACTGCGCAGCTGTGCGCTCATGTTAATGAATATCAGATAATATCAAATCCTGTTTCATTGTATTTGAGTAAACCACCAGCTCAACGATCATCTGCAGATCTTCCAGAATGGAGGTAAGTAAATATTTATTCTAATTGTTGTTTTGTTCACCTATAACCCTTATATTTTTTCCAGCACATATGGCGTAACAATTCCATTAGAACTTCTAAAACTTCTTGCATCCTTAAAAGATTATAACAAAGCTCATAAAGAATTATATTGGAGATCATTGAAAGATGAAAGATTAATACCTTTCCTTGCTTACTCCATCTCATACGGTAATGGCTCAACCGTATATGATGCTTTAACACTTTTTACTCATTGCACGCAAGTTCAAGATTACCGTATTAAACTGTGAGTTTTGGATTTTTATGTTTTTTTGATGGACTGTTGAATAATTTGCTTATTTTTTAGCCTAAGTGATTTGGTTGCGAGCTGTGGAAAGACAAAAACATCACAGGACCGCAAAAGCCCAACAGAAAATGGTGCTGCTAAACGAAAATCCGTCTCAATGGATACTTCATCAGAATTCTTCAAAGATAATATTTTATCATCGACAAATGGAACACCAGCAAATAGTCAAAAAGAACTTGATGAATTGCTTTTAAAAATGAAAAATAATATGGATGTAAGTTGTTGTTGTTGTGATTACCGTAATATTACTATTGTTATTTTTAGATTCGTGATGTTCGATTTTCTTCATTGGTACAAGTATTTGAAAATAAAATTTCACTGTTGCAAGAAAGAGAATCCTATTTGGAGCGGGAAATTACAGAATTAAGAAAGCTGAATGCAAAAACTCGATCACAAAGAGGTGCAGATATTGGAGAAAATACTGCATTCCGAGCAATTATCATTGAAATGGAACGGAAGGTGGATGAAGCGGAAACTGAAAAACTTGCTCTACAATCCGAGAAAGAAATGTTGGCAAAAGAACTGGCGAAACTTCAAATAAATCAAAATAATATGAATGCATTGCTTGCCTCATCAAAAGCAGCGTAAGTATTTTTGTGTTTGATTCAAAGCTTGGGATTTTTAAAATTTTTGATTTTTAGAATTGATGAATTGCAAAAAGAGAAGATTGTCTTGATGGGTGAAAATGATCGAGAACGTGAACTACATATTGCATTGCGAGAGAAATTCAATGAAATGCGAAATAATTTTGATAAGTAAGTTTTTTATTGCTACAGTATCCAACATTATTAATCACTTTACTCTTTTTTAGAGCTACAAAAGCTGCACTGGATAAACAACAAGAAAATGTTGGACTGATGAATGAATTACATGGTGCTCGTGAAGAGATTCGAAAACTGAACGAACGCTTAAGGAAAGAACAAATTGAAAAGGATAAACTGAAAGAAGAGAAAGCGGAATTGCAACGGCTCAAACAACAACTCGCAAAAATGCTCAGTTAATCCAAAAAAATAACCTTTGTATGTACATTAATTTTTTTGTATTGTCAATTTTGCATTTCCTAATTATGCCTTTTTATACCAAAGATTAACAAATTTTATGAATAAAAATATTCATTTGGACTTTTTTCTTTTGATGTTTTTACAAATTCAGTAGCAATACAGTAATTTCATTTGAAGTGTTTTTTATTCTTTGAGTTTTTCACCATAGTTTATTTTTGAAAGTTCGCGTTGTCCTTTAAAGAATGAATGATTCTTTGGTTCATTTAACCTCTGCAATCATGTGAATTTCCGGGTTGTTTAATTGAGTTGATGAAGTCACCAATTGTTTATTGCTGCTGCTTATTTTAAGGATCCGGCTTTTGTTTTTGTCGCGAGTGCTGCTACTGCTGATTATGCATGTTCATTTGATTATGATGAATGAATAAATTTCGTGCACTTTTAAAATAATATTATTTTTTTTATCAGCTTCTATGGCTGGTAATATTGTTGGAGGGCTTGATCTTTCTCCTTCTTGAAATACGTTCGGATTAGCACATTTCTTTTTAAACAACTTCTTTAATAATGTAATTTTTAAAAATAATTTTGCAAAATTTGCTACCAAATTTTATTTCAAAAGATCAAAAGAAGACAACTTTGACGTCATTAAATTGAATCCATTCCATTGTCACGGTCAACAAAAAAAATGATTGATAAAAAAAGGAAGCATTGTTTACAACTTTTTTTTGTTCAAAATTTTTTTAAAGTCTAGTCATTTTCATTCTCGTGACAAATTTCTTTCAAAAATATCACAGATTTTTAACCTTCAAATTTTTTTTATATTTTCAGTTCCGTGTTTTTTTCTTATCTTTCAAAGATTGGTTTTTTATTTTAAATTTGTATATTTTTTAAAAAAAGAATTGTGTTTTGTGTTTTTTAATAGCACCATATAAATTATTGGCTGTTTTGTTAGCTTTGATTCCAATGCACTTTTATCAGTTTTTTTAGGATGAAGAATCAAAACAACAATTTTTTGAGAAAGTTGTTTACTGTCATTTTTACCTTTCTTTTGTTTAAAAAAGTAATTTTTCTTTTTTGTGGTAAAAGAATTTAACCTTGACAAAAGAACAAATTTGGTGTGGTCTTCTTTTTTCTTTTGTTTTTTGATAAAATGTCAAAAAAGCTTAAGAATTAAAGGCATCATTTGAAAAAGTGTTTATGATAGCTAAAAAAGAGTGAAAGATTAAAATGGCACCATTATTATATTTCTTTTTTATGTATAAGCATTTTTGAGATTATTCTTTGTTTTTTGTTAAATAAATTACCAAAGGTTTTAAAGGTGTGGTCATTTTTTTCTTTTCTTTTTTGCTTTCTCAGACATTCAAAATGTGATGAAATAAATAAAAGTAGCAGTTGCAGCTAAAAAATTTTGATGAGAAAAAAAATAGTCATGATTGACACATATAAATATTTATGTCTTTATTAACGGAAGTTAGATAAAAAAGATACACAAAATTAATGTTTCATCGAACAAAAATAGAGGGGAGAATTTTTACTGTAGAAAAAGTGTAGGGTAGCATCTCTTTATTGACTTTGGCAAAACAGAGAGTAAACAAAAAATTGAGAATTTTTGTAGGCTATAAAATGATAAAGAAAAAAGAGATCAGTGATGCCATCTTTTTTTTATTTTGCAGAAAATTATTTTTATATTTTTCTTTACGGTTTAAGCTGTCTGTTGTTCTTTCACCAATTTTCAGCCATACTTGATTTCGATGTTTAGCAATAGATTTTTATACTTTTTTAAATTGTAAAATTTAAAGAAAAGGATTTGGTAATACTACAAAATCTCTTTGTTTAAGAACTCAGATAGAAGTAAGTAAGCTAATGTAAATGTTCATCTCATTGTCTTGATACCTAATTCAAGTCTTCTGGAATCTAAATGAAATGTCTTATTTATTGAGAAACTTATTTTTCCTATATCGTACATTGTAATATCGTAATCCATCAATAAGTAAAATTTGCCAACTTTCTAGAAACACATATAAAATAACTAAGCATCATTGCTCCCTAAAATTGATTTAGTTTAATTTTTTGCAATTTTATTTAAAATTCCAACTTTTTTGGATACTGTATCGTCTTTCAATGAAAAATTTAGTATTTTTGAATTTCAAAGAAATGTTTTTCTTCATCACGAATAATTCATTCAGACATATCAAAACAAATTATTTCTAATACTTTTTCAACAATGGAATGGTTTAATTCAATTCATTTTGATTGCCGTCCATCATCAATTCACATTCATTCATTTCAAGAGCAAAATTATTGTTGTAATTCATCTTAAAATTTTTTGATCTTCTGTTCAGTTTCTATTTTATTGTTAGAATCACGTTGTGTGCCCTTATTACAAACAAAAAATGTAACTGTTTCAAAACTTTACAACACCATCATTTCCTGCAAAAAAAATATATTTTTAAAAAATTACAGTTGACAGATTGCTGGTTCTTTTTATCATTAAAGAAGAAGAAGGAATCTTTGCCCACCTCCTTTTTTACACATTTGGCTTTATTTTTGACTATTTGAAAAAAAAGTTTTCTGTGCAACGTTAACTGATTTGAAGGAAGAGAAATGAAGAAGAAGAACAACCCCTTCAATTTCGGGGGGGGGGGGGGGGGGGGGGAGAAAAGAAGACGATGACACTGATAACAAAAATATATAAACGCTGCTTCGAAAATAAAAATTTACGCATTTTTGCCGAAATATTTTTTTTTCTTCAAAAAGCCTGAAATTAAAATTATGTCAACGAAATATTTTTATTTTCTTTTTCAAATTCTATTTATTTTATTTTTGGGATTTGGTACTGCTAAATTTGTAAGTTTAAAACATTTAAATTTTTAGGGAAAATTTAAGTATACAATTACCGTAATTTCAAATTACGTTTTTTCTGACTTTTTTTTGATGTTTTCGTTACAGTAATATACATTAACTCATTATAAAATATTACAGTATCCTATAAAATTTAAAAATCACCACACTCAACTTTCAGATAAATTTTAAAGATGACCGTTGCCTACAGTGTAAACAAATTTATGGTGATGCAAAATTAAATATTCCTCGAAGATTTTTGGCAACGACGCAAACATTTGAAAAATTTTTTCTTGGAGAATGTTACGAAATGGAGCTGAATAAAGTACCGTATTGGACATTCTGCTATGATTTATACAATAATCACACGAATGAATTATATAATTCTGTGACGGAAAAAATTAATGAAGATATTGTTTGTGCAAAAATAAATTATTGTTCTTAATTATTAATTAAATGTTTTTTGGAATTATTACAAAAATAATGGTTACATTACGGTAGTCATTAAAAGGGACTGATTACGGTAGTTTACAAATTTGCATATCTTAAACGTCGCCTTTGATAACATTTTACGGTACTTTTTTATGATGTATTTGATTTCCAAAGTGTTACAGTTTTAGTTTTTTATTTTTGTTACTCATACAATGTCCCAGGGGGATTACGGTAGAAAAAAATATTTAAAAATTCGGGGTGCTTGTTCCCTCTTATTTTTTCCCATTGAATGATGATGACTGATGCCAAAACATTATTTTTCCCACCAACTTGGAAAAAATGATTTTTAACGAAATCAAACCTTTTCCAATTAGAAAAAAAACAGAGTCATACAATCATATTTTTTCGTGACATTTTACTTCATTTTTCTTTTGGCACACATTTTTCTTTGAAGCCGCTGTTTTTTTTGCGCGAAAATGTTGTTGCATCTAAAAACATTCAATTTCTTTTTCTTTGATTTTGATGTCGGAAAAGTCATCTTTGATGTTATTGTTATGATTGTATATGAATGATTTTTTAATCAACTTTTTGTCACAAAAAAGCATCACCATGATTCGACATGATTTTCATTATTATTTTTTCTTGCAGACGCTGTACAATTTTGATTTTAGCAGCTGTCATCATTACCTTTTTTTAGTTTTCTTTTTTTTGATAACTGCGGCGCCAAAATTTCGATGCAGCATCAAAGATGATGAAATAAAAGTACAAAAATAAAATAGATTTTCCCTAAAATTTTCAAAGATTGAATAAATGCAACTTTTTATTCATTCTTTAAAAAATTGTTACAGAAACAATCGTCTTAAAAATTCCATCTTCGAAGCTTCAAGACACTTTATTATACACAAATTTTTGTAACGGCCGATTGCGCATCATTGCTTTGATTGTTTCTTTCCAATTTTTCCCCTTCTTTTTTAGTCTTCTTGAAAAAAATCTTAAAAAGCTTTATCGTAATAAAAAAATAAATGTAAAACATACATTTTAAGATTTTTGGGAAAAAAAAGGAAAGGTGCTACTTTTATTTATTCATTTCCGGAATTGGCGAAAGAAGCAATATGTTTGTTTGGAAGATATTTTTACGATTTTTGTCTGCAAAGGCGAAAAAAAGAATGGCATTTTGGGTATATTAAAAAATATATATTTGCCATGCCAAGTCACGCAATCCAAAGAATTTTTGTACTCTTTTTTTATTATCTGTTTTATTTGCAAAAGGAAAAATAATGAAACAAAAAAAATTGGGATTGAAAAAAATGACTCGAGAAAAATAATGGGCATTACAGTATCAATCACAAGATGATGATAGTTGTTGTATAATATAGCTACCATATGCAAATTTCGGTAGTGTTAAAATTAGAAGAACAATAAATTAGCGGAAAACTTATGCTTAAACATTATTACTCATTTCCGTTCTTGTCCGTATTTTATAGTCCACAATGCTTTTTGTGTTTCTTTGTTGATGATTTTTGTTGATTATCAAATTATTTTTATTGTCTTTTTCACTTCCTCTTTTTTTGTTAAAATTAAAGTCTAGCGAATTTCTCAAACTCAAAGCACAGCTGATTTCAATGAAAAATGTATTTATTCAATCAAATATAAAAACTGCAAGATTTTTGTGTTCAAAACACTTTTTTTCTTTTCTGATATGCACTTTTAAAAAGCGAGAGGAGACGAAGAAAAAATTGTTTACAACAATTTTTTTGCAAGTATATTTTCTCTATCAGCTGTTTTGGCAGCCGCATCATTTTTTGGTTGATTTATATCATCATAAACTGTCAGATGATTAAAAATATGGGTGCTCGTTGTTCTTAATCAAATTACAACTTTTCAAAAAAAAGAAGATGCCAAGACAAAACATTGGCACCGATATCAGGAATTGGAGTTCCTGTCGGTGCCAGTTGCTTACCACAAAAATCAAAGAGAAATTGTCATTTTTAAAAATGTCCGGTTCATGACTGCAAAGAAGGATGACTTGCTACAGTATCCCAAAAATGGCTGTTATAATTTCGATAATACCTTTTTTAAGCTTTTACCAATCAAAGCACATTTTAAGCCTTTACACATAAACATCTCTTCTCGAAACAGTCTATTTTCGTGATTTTTGTGACAAAAACTTTAATACTTTTTTAAGACTTTTTAAACAAAAGCCGAGAACAAAGACATAGTGATTATCGAGTTTTAATTTTTATCAAAAAAGCCATTTCTATTTTTTGCTAAACTCTGTTTTGAAAAAATAAATAAGCCGTTTCACCTGTAAATAATTGTTTTTGATGTTTGCACTTTTTTTTACTTCTCATTTTCAAAAAACCTTAAATGCAACAACTTTTGCCATGCTTTTTTAAAAAAACATAAAAATATTATTATCTCATTGTAAATCCTCATTTAAAGAATTGCTTTTAATCGACTCTTTTTTCCTCTATTTTTCAATTTTGCGGGAAAAATAAATAAATAAATAACTCATAAAAATTTTTAAAGCGGTAAAAAATTGTGCCATTCCATTTTCTTTCGGTACTTTCGATGGAGAAGGAAGAAAAATCTGCCTCCTTGGAAAAAAGAAGGGCATTAAAAATGTGCCATCAAGAGAAAATGAAGCTGCAGTCTTTTATGTATCTTTTTCTTGTTTTGTCTCGGCGAAGGTTATTTTTAAAAGCTGGTGGTTGTAATGTAACAAAACCATCACCAAAAAATGCACCTGTAAAACATTCTTCCTCCCCATAAAAAGTAGTAGAAGGATATAAGCATGAATGAATTGAGCAGTACACTTATAAATATTGACTTTCAATTAAAAATATGTTGTTGGCTAAATTTCAATCTTTTCCTTTCCCCATTTTTACACAAAAAAGGAAGGAAACATTAAAAAATATCAACACATTTTGAATCTTTCCACATTTTTTTTTGCTTCAATAAATTTGTCACACTTTTTCTTTCAACAATAAAAAAAGAGACACAATTGGATAGTTTTTTTTGTTAAAAATTGAAAGAAAAAATATGGATTACGGTAGGTGATGGCATCAAACGCAAAAGTCATCACTTTTTTGTGTGTAAAAATGTCTCAGCAAAAAAATAACAATACAGGCTTAATTTTTGATGATGATGATTATTAAGCCAAATCAGGTTAAAGAAGGACAACAAAAGAATAGAAGAACGGCTGTCAAGATATGTAGATCGGGATAAATAATAATAAATAAATAAAAATGCGGGAGCATGATTTTGTGCGGACGCGCGCGCGCAAACATTCCCAATTTTAGCTGCTGCTGCTACCTTATAAAATCGGAAAAGCCAACAAAAAAATAAAGGAAAAACAAAAAAGGTGAAAAGCAGTTTCAAAAATGTCATTTCTTTGTTTCTTTCTCTTTTGTTTAAAGATTAATAAAGACACAAAGTTATTGTTTTAAGGTCATTCATTACCTTTTTCCTTTTCTTCGATGTTTCAATTTCAAGTCATCACCTTATTTGTCTGTCTGAATTTGGACAAACAAATACGGTGATGGAAATGATGACAAGAATAATCTTGTCATCATTGTTGGGGATAGAGTTTATGAAAATGATACAGATTACACTGAAAAAAAATATCTGCACTTTTCGGTCAATGCAATTGGCCACATTTGAACTGGCCAAAATTAGCCGAAATCTGGCTAAAAATTTACTTTTTCCCCAGTAAAAAGCCAAAAAATTAGCCGAAATTTCATAAAAGCAAAAACAAATTTACCCAATTTTAAAGTTTTATTTCTCTGTAGCGAGAGATCATCTCTTGTGTTCTCTGTTTTGAAAATGAACTTCGTACTTGCATTCCCTTTTCAAAAAACATAAATAAACCCAAAACGGTTTCTTACCCATCAAGCTATTTTCTGCTTCCTTTTTAAGGATTTACCACTATACAGTGGAAGAAAAAAATGCTTGCACCGCCCGGTGCAAAGGGGTTGTCCCTTCCGCTGGTGTGGAAGGGACAGCCCCCTTCAGCGCAAATCTTGCGCATCCCTTTTTGGGGTGTGTCCAATTTGCATTAAATTTTGGAGATGTTTGGGAGTACACCCGATGCCATGATATTTTAAACTTTAAATTTTTAAGAAATTATTTTTTAAATTAAAATATTTTTTCGGCCAAAATTTGGCCAAATTAAGGCCAAAATATTAGCCTAAATTCGGCTAAATTTTGTCTTGTTGGAAAAGCCAAAAACACTTTTGACTATGGCCCACGGGGCCTATATTTTGGCCGAAAAAACGGCTAATTTTGACCGAAAAATGAGCAATTTTTTTTTCAGTGTAACAACTGCCTAAAAAAGGGAAGAATTAATGGCACTTTGTGGTACGGTACATGTGTGTTGAAGAATTCTGTATTTCAACACGGGCATCAGAATCGGTGTCGGAATTGGATCACATAAAAAATTTGAATATCTCCTTTTGTAATTTTCTATGAATCTAAAAAGTGATACTGTGGTTTTTTTTATTTGTTTTTTTAAAAGTCATTGTTACCGTAACCTTTTTATTTTCATGGATCCCGTTACAAATAACTCCCACAAATTCATGTTACTTCTTTTTCATGTTTTTTCTTATTGTTACTTTCTTCTTTCAATTCCAAATACCTCCTCTTTTTTCTTCTTTTCACTTAACCTTTGCCTTTTTTTAATAAATAAGCATTATTTATTTTATCCCCTAAAATAATGCAAAGAAAAAGAAAGTTTTCGCTCATTGACACTTCTTTTTTTACTTTCTTCCATCATCATCTTCATCAACAGTATTGACAACAACAACAATTCATTTTTTTTCAATTTGATTCCGAGAGAGAGTCAGTTATATTTTATTTATTTATTTACAAAAAAGTATTATTATTATTTCAAGAGAATCAAAATCATTGAAGACGACAAAACGATAATGTATAAAAAGAAGAATGAACAATTGAAAAAAGTAAAGGGTGAAGATCGTGTACTGTTTCCGGCCCTCTTTTGTATTTATTTCTTCCTAAAAATGGATCCTCGCGCATTCTTCGAAGAAAAAAATAGAAATAAAAGAATGAAACAAAGTGCTCCATTTTTTCCTTCTCCCTTTCAATTTTCTGTAAAAAGTTTTGTGTTTGCCAAAGAAGAAGAAAACTGTTTTTGGTTGGTTGGCTGTTTTTGTGGAGCTGTTATGTTTGTGACACCAAAACAAGATTTTTTTTCCATTAACAATGACACTTTTTTTTGTTGTTATATTTCACATTTTTTAACACTAAAAACTTTGTTAACAGAAGCCAAATACAAAAATGTGTTTTTTTTAGAAAAAAACAGATGTTTTGTTTCCTTCCTTTCTTTTTTCCCTTCTCAAACACAAGCATCACAGCTCATCTCTTTCTTCCCTAAAAAACATGGAGTACTGTAGTTTTTTTGACGACAATGTTTAATGTGACAATCTTTGGCGTATGTATCAAAGAAAAAGAAGAAGAAAAAAGTGTAAGATGCCAATAGAAAAAAAAACTGTGATGCCATCAACTTTTTTTTATTATTATTCAAAAACTGTTTTTTTTGTATTTTACTTTTCCACTTTTTTTCTTTCTGAAAAATACAAATAAAGATAAAAAAAGAGAGACGACAGATGATGAACTTTAAATAATTGAAAAATACAAAATAAAAAGTGTGGGAAAAAATGTAATTATTTGAAGGCAACCACAGATTTTTCATAAACGCAAACACACAAAAAAAGGTAATAAAGTTTATGAAAAAAAGGCTTCAAAGATGATGATGCTGATGATGACAAAAAATTGAATAATAACTGTTAAAAGCGAATATGAAAAAGTTAAAAATTCTAAAAAAGGTATTATATTTGCGTAACATCTATAAAAATAAATTTTTGTATTTTTAAAAATATTCTCAAAAATTTAAGATTCCAACTTTAATTAAAAACTTTTATTGCCAAGGGGGTTACAAATACTTATGAATGGATGAGGTAATAAAAATACAAATTTTATCGATCAAACCTTTGTTTTCTAGATAAAAAACAAATTCTTAAAAGTTTTTCAAAATCAGTTTAATTTTTAAAGCCGAAATTGTTAAAACTTTTTATTTTGTATTTTAATTCAAAATTTTAAATAAAAATGTAATTGTAAAAATTAAATGTGAAAAGTAGTTTAAAATTCCTCAGTTTTTCTGCACCTTGTATGTTTTATTGAATCTAAAAGTTTTAACAATAATTGAAAAAACTGTTCAAAAATTGTACTTGGGTTTTTTCGAAATTGTTCCTTTTGAAACTATTTTATTGATGTAAAATATCCGGAAAAGCTCACGGTTTCAAAATATTTTTAGACTCAATTCAGAAGAATTTGTAGCATTCTTGAAAGTCATTTAAAGTAAGCATTCTGACGTGTAAGTTATCATCAAATTTTGCTTCAAAACAAAATAAAAAACTATATCAAAACACGTTTAACAGCGAAGTAATCAAATTTTCCACTAACTTAATAATCAGCATTCATCATCATCGTTTATTTACAGTAACATCACTCACTACAAATTTTTGATGTTGACTTAAGAGAATTTGCGTCAGATTTTGTAAATTTAATTTTTAACAAAAATAAAAATAATGAATTGACTTTATATTATTTGGTACAGATTTATTTTTAGGTACATATATCTTTTATCGTCATCAAAATATACCAAAATATACTAAAATATGCATATCATTTTTCAGGTGTGTCCCAAAAAATTTGCTTAACTTCGAAAAAGAAAAAAGTTCATCATGCTTTTCTAAGATTTTTGCCTTTCAAGAATATTTTAGCTGCTTCTCATTTTTATTTTCTCCTCCTTTTTCGTCTTCTTCTTCAATTTTTGTGTTGCCTTCTTGTTTGTTGCCCTTCCTTTTCTTCCATCCTTTTCTATTTTCCATCGTCTTCAAAGACGAGAAAAACCTTTTTTCCTTCCTTTTTTTACAATATACACATATATATGTATATTTATAAAAACATCAAGAAAAATTGAAGAGCTCAAGCAATGCTTTTTGCTCAAGAATAAGAAGACGATGAAGAAGACAAAGACGAAGTCGAAGTTGAATTTGAAAAGAAGGGGAGGAGAGAAGCTGCACCAAGCAGCAGCTTCTTTCTTTTTTTTTGTGAAGACGAAGAAAGAAGAAGAAAAAGGTGCTCTCACTTTCCAGTTTTTTGTCGTCGTTGTTGTCTTCGTTGCTACTCTCCCTTTTCTCTTCTTTTGGGTGGCGTTAAGAGTCGCATATATATTTATTTTTTTCATCCTTTTTCCTTTCTTTCCCCCTTCTCTTCTTCATCTTCTTCAAATACCGTATCCCTTTCGACTTCTTCGTTTTTTGCTATCAAAAAGTCGCATCCTTTTTTGTTGTTTAATTGCGCGAAAGTTTTTCTTTGAACTTCCAAGAAATCATGTTTTTTGTTGTCCTTGTTGATTTTCTCTTCTTTGGAGATGTCTCTTTGCTAAAAATTCGGTGTTCCTCCACCTTCTTTGAAGCTTTGAAACTTCGAAAAAAGAGAGAGATTTCATCGGATTTCGGATGACAGGCTTCTTCTTCATTTTCTTTTCGTCTTCTGATTTCCCTTTTTTTCTTCCAAAAGAATTTTGAGGAGAAACAAAAAAAGAAAGGAAAAAAGGGGGAAGCTTGATTTCTGTTTGTAAAAAAATGTTATTTTTTGACAGGGATCATGGAAGGGTTATTTTTATCCGAATTTGTTATTTTTTCTTTTTTCTTCTTCTAATTTTAGCTATCAAAAAGAATTCCAAAGTTGGACTACATTTTTTTGATGCTTAATAAATTTAGAAATTAGTTGAATAAATTTGTAAACATCTTTCCTAACATTTTTTGTACAGATTCAGCTTCCTTGATTTTG
The DNA here is from genome assembly GCA_024447195.1 of Panagrolaimus sp. LJ2414. Taxonomy (NCBI): domain Eukaryota; kingdom Metazoa; phylum Nematoda; class Chromadorea; order Rhabditida; family Panagrolaimidae; genus Panagrolaimus; species Panagrolaimus sp. LJ2414. The sequence goes on along the minus strand of JAMRXY010000004.1, from coordinate 1,615,401 downwards.
CCATTTAACCCATTTTTTTAATATCCAAAGTTGATCCATTTTATGTTTAAGCAACGGATATCTCAAATCCTCTTCCCTACTACTCACGCCAACAAAAATCCGTGAAAAAAGATTCTCATTCGTGTTTGTTTTGTTTTTCTATTATTCAAAAAAAAACTGTCAATCAAAGTTTTGTAAATTAAAATTAAATTGAGAGCATCCATCCGGTGATTACGTACCTATTTTTTAATTTTCAGCTTCTTCAATCTTCATTATCATCCTTTCATTGAAAAAGAAGCAGTAAAACAGTTTATTGCAACTTTTAAATTTAACTTTTTCAAATTTTGTTAACCACCTTAAATTTCCCAAATTTTCGTATTGTTGGAAATGAGCATTGATGGAGATTTTCTTCGATCTGTTGAAGTTCGATCTGAGGATGCCGAATCAACAACGGCATCACTTTGGACCAAGACTTCATTAAATGAAGGACAAATTGTTGGATTAATCGATAAAGTAAGTTTTAATATTTTCTATTAATACATTTTAAAATATATCTGTACACCTTCTCTTTTTCTATTTTTAATATTCATCGCTTCTGCTTTTCATTTTTTCAATCTCAAAGAAGAAAAAAAAATGATGAAGACAAGATGAATTCATTCTTTTTTGTTGTTGTTATGAATATCTGATGCTTCTATAATATCAAAGTAAAGTAAGCGAGAAAGGAAAAAGAGAGAGAGAGGAACGGATGAGTTCATGAATTCTCGAGTAGTAGCCAAAAGATGAAGAAGAAGAAAAAAGATTTTGTAAACGCTTCTTTTTTTCTTTCTTGCACAATGAAAATCTTTTTTCTTCTTCTTTTTCGGAAAAATGGAGTTCAAAATATTGGAATAAAAGATGCGATAGCCTAAGGGGATGAAGAATAGATGAGATGAAAATTTCAGCTTAAGAGAACTACTCTGAGAGAAAGTTTTATTGTAATAATGAAATTTTGGTAGAATTTTCAGAATTTTCACTCCCAAAATCCTGTTATTACAAAATTTGCATACCCTTTTGTGTTCCCTGATCTCCCACTAAACCTCCAATTTTAATAAGCATTTTATGATTTTTTCTCGTATACACCTGACTGATCATCATCTCCTTCCGTTTACCTCATTAATTTTCATGTTTTTCTAAATTAAAACAAACAAAAAAGAATTTATTATGTTTCTTTCGTTCTTCTTAAATTTTCTTTTTTACGGAAACAGGTGGCGTCTTGACCTTTCCCTTCCTTTAACTCTTTCTTTGGGGACACCAAATAAGGCAACCACTTAACAAGGTTTGAAACACCACCCCCATCTTATGTTTTTAAAAACATAAAGCGGTTCCTTCTTTTTTTTTGCACATGCAAATTCAATATTGTCCAAGAGTCAAAAGATAGAAAAAGCAAAAGAAAAAAGTAGGCATCAAAAAGCTTTCTTTACCGTAAACAAAGTTATCCTTTTTTTTCTTCATCTTTCTTTTATTGCTTCTTGCAACTACCTTCTTTCCTTCCTTTTAACAACATATCTTTGAGAAGGTAATCATATTTTCTCGTTTAAGATATTTAATGATTGCCTATGGCAACCACCACTATTAAGTGTCTTTTTTATATGAATGTATGTCAAAAGCTAAAGACAAGGTACACAAATAGCAAGAAAAATATTGCGTGTGTACTCTTCTTTCTTTCTACCGTAATCCTTATGAATGAAGGAAGAAAAAAAGAGATGCATTCAAAAAGTACATCCGTAATTTAACAATTAATTAATTAAACTTAATTGAATGATGGGCTTCTTTGTTTTTGTTGACAGATTTTTGTGGAACTTTTGAAAAAATTTATGTCTTCAATCTTATGGTACCATGATGAAGATGATGATGTTGAAGGAGGACTTGATCTCTATCCAAAACTAGACAATAAAATATAATGAATCAGATCAAGAAAGAAAGAAAGGGATCTCGAATTTCTTGTATTTTTGATTTGTGTACCTTTCCTTTTTTTCATTATTTTAAATCTTTGCATCTCTCTTTTTTTTCATTGTTCTTTTCTTCATTTTCAATATTTATTATTGTTGCAAATTGTTAGAAAGAAAGAAAAGGCATATTTGCGAAATGCTGTCATCAATTCAATTCCATGAAGTCAATTAACGACACGAAAAAAAATTGAAATGCTCAAAAAAAGAAGTCAGTTTCTTATTGTTGAATGTGTCTGCGCGAAACGAAAGTACATCATCCCTTTTTTTCGACTTCGATGCTTAAATCCGGTCACAGCTTTTTTTGTATGGAACGGAAGGAGCAGAGGGAGGGAGAGGTTATGACCTTTTTTCTTTTATTTTTATAAAAAGTGGCCATATGTTGCATTTTATACGTTTATATGGTAGGTAGTAAGTAGTAGTAGAAAATTATGAAAGGAAAGTGCCATGGCAGTCAATAAATAAATTGAAAGGTAAATCATCTTCGACATCATCTTGAGTAGTAGTAAAAAAGTCAACAATATTGGTTAAAAAAGGGAAAAGCTTTTTCTGAACGGATAAATCAAAGCAGTTCTTGAATTTAAACATTTAAAAAAAATTATATACAAATTTTAAACCTAATTAACTACCGTATTTTGGAACTTTACAGTGTTGTTGAACTGTATAATCAAAATATCACTGATTATGAAGAAACTAAAAATCAGAAATCATTAAAAATAATTTCCGTTCAAATTTTTAAAGATTTTCAAATTCAAGTAATACTGTACACTAATAATATTACAGTATCTCCACCTTTAAGAAAACTATATTTTCCCATCAAAGTTTTTTTCTCAAAAAGTCAAAAACTTTTCCAAAAAAAACTAAAAATGTTGCTTCCATTTCTATTAGCAAAAACTTCAACAATGAATCATAGTCGCAAATTGCTGTTAAACTTTGAATTTAATTTTTCTCTTTTAAAATATTATAATGAGCTCATCATTTCTCGTTTTTGCCTCCTCTGCTTTGTTGCTTTTTTTTCAACACTACCGTATCTTCCTTTTTTTCTTCTTCTTCTTTTTAAAAATAGAAAATTGAAAAAAAGAAGACACCCGGTTGGCTCGTTTCATTTAGGAAAGAAGAAGAAGAGAAAAGGCAGACGACAACAACAAACACACACACGCACTTCTTCTTCGTCACAAAATTGCATGTGTTTGTGCTTCTTCTTCTTTTTCAAAACATTAGAAAAAAAAGAAGAGGAGAGAAGACTTTTATCGTTTGTTCAGAGTTACTTACTTACTTTCTTCTTTTCCTTAAAATTCTTCTTCTTTCTTTTTTCTGCGCAGTCATACTCTTTCTGTGTCTAAAATGCTTGCCTCCGATTGGCTCTCACTTAAGTGAGGATCGCTTTCACACTTAACTTTCTCTTCGATTCTATTCTTTTCTTTTCCATTCTATTCTTCTTTTTCAATGATGACGATAAGAAGAAAGTGAAATACAAACTAAAATTCATGGAAAATGAAAGCAGCAAAATAAATATATCATCCTATCTTCTTTTTAACTAACTATTTTTAACTTACAAAAAATAAAAGGTTTCTACAAAAATGTGATTCTTTCATCAACCCCAACATCAACAACGACACCAACATTCAAAAACTTTCTTGATTGTCGTTGTTGAAGTTGGCGTTGTCGCTTGCTTGAAAGAAGGAAGAAACGTGGTTGACGCATTTTTTTCGTGGGGCACAATTCAAGCATGCATGTCTTTTGATGCCAAGAATAGAAAAAAGAAGGAAAAATGAGTATGCGCGGGAAAATTCCTTTTGATAAGATGAAAAATAAAAGCGGCTGAAATTGAATCAGAAGAAAGAGAAGCACAAAACTCGAAGAAAGTATAGCGACACAAGCAAAAAAAAACTTCAAAGAAAAAATTAGATGATTCTTACTTTTGTAAAACAGTCTTCAACTTTTTCAATACTTTTAAAAGAAGCACAAAGAAAGACACTCTTCAAAAACTTTTGTACAAATCAATCAAAAAACAATTAATTTATTGTTGTTTTTGTGATTGCTTCTTCTTCTTTTTTTATTTGATTTCATCAAAAATGCATAGAAAAAAAGCTTATGTAATATTTTCTTTAATAATACCAATTATCGGATTTTTCTTGATTGCCATCATCAGCTTTGGCATTACCTTTTTTTTTAATAATCTTTTCTTAATTTATAACCTTTCCCGATTAACGATATTAGCTAATACACGCACGCGTATTCTGTCACTTCCTACAAGCTGCTTTTCCCCATCATTTTTAGAGTACAATTTTCCAGGTGCATTTTTATTATTTTTGACATGGAGAAAATAATATTATTTTAGAGCCACCCCAATTTTTTGTCTTCGACTTGACTTTTAAACTATGCATTTTCTTTTTCCCAAATGGGGGTCCAAACAGGGTCAATCATCACTTTTTACTTACACATATGTGCTTCCTTATTCTTTTTTTTCTTTACGATAGATATAATATTAAAATAATATGGCATTTAAGGATAATAAAGTGGCTTATGTAAGACGGAAGAAAAAAAGTGAAGCAAAAGTGTCTATTACAGTTTCGCGCATTTAAGATTAAGACAATGGAAGAAAAAAAAGATGGCACAAAGAAAAGAGGATAATTGAGATCATCGAATAGAATAGTAATAATAGATGGATAAAAGAAGGAAGGAAGTTATAAAAAAAGAAAAGAGATTTAACAATGATGGTTTAAAAGTGGAAGAAGTCTTTAAAGTCCTTAAGGGCATCATCATAATCATTATTCTTTCAACCGGAAAAAAGGAAGACTTCAAAGATGCTGCCTATTTTTATGGCACCCATGTTTTAAAGCATCCTTGGTTTAAAAAAAAAAGATTCAGGATGCTGCTACTTCTCTCCTGCTGAGTTTTGTCAGTTGTTTTCAAAAGAGAAAAAAAGAAGAATAAAAGGATGCCAGTAATTTGGATTCGCTCTATTGGTTGTCCTCTTCTGCTTCATCTTCTTCTTTTTGAATGAATTCGGCAAAAAAGATGTCTTCCTTCTTTCTTCATTTTTCTTCCTTCCAGGTATGCGTCGTCTTCATTCTTTTGATGGTCTTTAAAAGATGGATGGGTCTTTTTTTCTTAAACTCTTACCCCTCTACAATCTACAATAATAATAATAATAATGTTGTTGTTGTCCAGAAGCAGCATTTTAAGCTGCATCCAAAAGATGCTTCCTCCTTTTCTTTTTACTCCATATTTTTCTTTAAAAAAAATATTCGACTACGGCCCATCTTGTGCCGTTTCCGGTAATTCGCCTTTTGTCCCCTCTTTATTTCTTCTTTTTTTCGTCTTCCAATTGTAACTGACTGACTGAAGATTTTCGGGAAGCTGCAGCAGCGCAATTGACGGAAAAAAATCGTCTCCGACATTTTTACCTCATTTTTTTTGGAAGAAGAAGAAGCTTTAAAAAAGAAAAGCAAGCAATTGCTTCTTCAAAAAAAATATAAGAAAATGGATGCAAGTTTTTAAAGAGAAAAGCCGGTTGTCATCTTTTTTTTGGATATTTTCTTTCTTCATTTTTGGCAGAAAAAAAAGGTAAAACAAGCAAGCAAAAATGAGGGAACATTTTATGAGATAAAAAGGCTGCAAAGAAACACATTCGGATACAGTAATCCAAGAAGCAACTAAAAACATTGACAGTAATTAAAAAGTTACTGTAGCACATTGGCACCACGATGAGAACTTGATTTACATTTTGCCGTTTAAAATAATTCCCAGGGTTTTTGGAAAAGGTCAAACAAAAAACACGATGGCACATTTTTGCTTAGTTACTGTAACACAATTAATCGTGTACAAGTTTTTTAAAAATGGAACCAATGTGATTACGGTATCCAATCTTGAATAAAAACAAATGATTTGAAAAAATCATATGAATTTTCCCTCATCTACAGTAATCAATGCTGTTTTTGTTTCTTTTTCAGTTTCTTTTTTTTCTTTTTTGTTACTGAATTTTATTGTTTCTTCTCCAAAATTGTAACAGCCTTTTTTGAGTGATTTTTGACTGACTTTCACAAATCTTCTAAAAAGCCTTCCGCCGATTCACTTAAAAAACAAAACAAAAACAATATTCTTTTCAAATATTTCTGATTTTTTTGCTACTTAAGATTTTGTCTTTTCAATTAGACTTCAAGACTGACTTGTCACGTCATTCATTCATTAGTGTTATATACCTACTTTACTTTTAGTTTTTATAATGCCATTACTTTCTTTCTACTTTCTTATTATTGCTTTGATTTTCTTCTTCTTTCTTTTGAAAAGCGGCATCATTTTTGCGTTAATGCAAAAAACATACAAAAACACACTCACTTTTCTTTCTTTTTTTGCGTCTTAAAAATCGGCAACAACTTGCTTGCTTTTTGCTTACTTTCAAAAAAATGAAGAATTGCGCATACACTTTTTTTAAGAGTGAAGTCTTTCAAATTTTTATATATTTTTTGACACTTGTTCGGCTAATGCCATACTTGAAAAAGTCGGTCCAATAACTTTGAACTTTTGAAATAATAAAAATATAAATCACAAAAAAGTACTTTTGAAAAATGAGGAACGTACAAAAAAGTGAATAAGATTTTGATTGATCAGGGATTGAAAATTTGCAAAAAACTGAAAATTGTTTTATTTCGAATTTTTATTGTGTAATTAAAAAATGACAGTAACAAATTTTTGAAACTTTAACAATTTTCGATTACTATCATTTTTTTAAATTCAAAAATTCCAATGAAAAATATATAATTTAAGTACGAAATGATATTAATCTTTCCTGCAATTACAGGGATTAGGGATTTCACACAAATTAAGATATAATTAAAGTTTTGCATTTTCATTTTCTTTTTGAGAGTGAAAGTGATAGTAACACTTTTTTGATAAACTTTTACCAAATTTTGATTACTATCATTTTTGAACACCTATAAAAAATTTTAATTATTTAAATGAATTTAACTTTTTAATGCGATGCTTTTATTATCCCCTTCTTCTGACATATGATAATAATATTCTTCTTTTTTTGTTTAATACAATTTCTTCTTTTTGTACGACATATTGTTTTCGTAATTTTTTAAGGGATAAGGAAACTAATAAATTTGATAGTTTTAGATACAAAAAAAGAGATTTTTAAGATCCCCGTTTTTGCTTCATCTTTTTGACGGATAATATCTTTGTTAAGAGTGTTATAGTGTCTCTGAGGGAGGGTTATATCTTTCTTCTTTAAATCCTGTAAAAAGAAGAAATATTTTTCTATCTTGTGTGTTGTAATAAGGGGATTGAAAGATAACGCAATCTCGAAGATTTTTTAGCTGTGACAAAAAAGAAGAAGGATTTTGTCATTTTTGACTTGGATTTTCTGTCACTCTTTCTTCCGCACAAAATTTTGCTTACGTTTTTTCTTTCTTTAAAAATGATTACGGTAATATAAAAGATTAGTGATAAAAAGAAGAAAGAAAAGATTTCTTTATTTGAACATTCTTAAAACGAAAAATTGCGAAACTTTGGTTTTCGTTCTAAGACTTAAAAAAAGTGAGAGTAATATTTTTGATTAACTTTTTCGAATTTTTGTTACTCTCAAAAATTTTTTCATTGGATTTGTTAGATTTTTAAAATAGAAAAATCTTTTGTTTTTTCGTATCTTTTTTATTCACTTTGTTATTCGCCATTCTTTTCTTTTTTTCATTTTTTAACAAACTCAAGGAAGCTTCTCTATTTCCGAAAAAAAAGAATGCAAGTATTTATGAGCTTGCCGTGAAAAACCGCAATCTTCTTCTTTTCCTTCCCCAAAAAAAGTGTTATATATATTAAAAATATACATAAAATATAAAAAGACTCCCCCAAAAAAAGGGAAAGGTCTAATGATAATTGCATAGTGGTGGTGGGTGCCTGCAAAACACGAAAGAAGAAGAAGCAGCTTTGTGGAAATGAAAGGAGGAGATGCTAACAAAAAAAATTATTTATTTTGGTTCCGTTGCTTTTGTCCGTGACTGAAATAAAAGATTTGAGAAAAAGAAGGAAGGTACATAGTAGTAGTAGTTTATAGACACATCATCCACACAGGTTGTAGTAGTAGTCTTCGTCATGCACATCATCATCATTATCTTCTTCTTTCAACAGGTCTTTGGCATCTTCATCTCTTTTTTGGCACTTTTTTTTGTGAAAGAAGATGAATGCCAACGGCATTGAAAAAAAGATGATGAAGAAGATGTAAAAAGGTAATGATTAATTTGGAGCTTCTTCTTTGCCATTTTTGGTGATGAATGTTTAGTAAATTGGTGGTACTCTTTACACACATATATTATTATTATTCATCTTCACCATCATTTACCATCTTCAAAAAAAACTTCAAAAAGATAGTCTTTTCTATCATTCTCTAATGACCCCCTTATATTTTGCAAAACACAAAAAAGCTTAAAGAAGCTACTCTTCTTTCTTTCCATAGCAACAACAACAGTATCATCATCATCAACAGGAACATCACAAACATAAAAGCATCATCATAAAAATTAGAAATTAGGCTTCTTCTTCTTTTTTCATTTTTCCCTCCTTTTTTTCTCGCCTTCCTTCTTTTCCTTTTTTTAGTCATACATTAAGCCAATCAAGAAAATACAAAACAAAAAGCGATCGGTCTTCCTTCCTTCCGAAGTCGGTGTTCTTCTTTTATATTTTTTATTTTTTTATTTGAAAATCAAACAAACATTATTTTTTTGAGGATGATGACCTTTTTATCTAAAATGTTGTTTTTTTCTCTTTTTTCCAGAAAGCATTTGTATTCTTAGTAATTTTTTTTCCTTCTTCAAGTTTCTGTGTGGCCTTTTAATCAACAAAAAAAAATAACGAGAAGCACAGAAGAAAAAGAAGAAGGCAAAAAACAGGCATAAAAAAGATGTGCCGCTTTTGTTTTTGATGTTTTTTTTGCTTTCTTCTTTCTTTTTTATTTCACACTCTCGAGAGAAAAGTTGAATCAAGATTTTTGTTTCTTGTTTTGATTTTTAATTAATTATTTATAATTTTTTCAGGAAAGCAACAAAAACGATTCCAATGCGTTACTTTTACTTTCTCTAATTCGACCGAATGAAAACGAGTTGGATCAATCAAAAATTAATATAACTGTTCGAAAAATTGATTCTACTGTAAGTTTTTAAAAAACCAATTACTGTTTTTTAAAAGATTCTATAAATTTACATATCTTCAAAAGCTTTTTTACCGTATATTTCGAAATTTGTCTTTTCGTCGCAAGACTTTTTTCTTTCATCTTATTATCCCACATATGACAGTAAGACATACATTGGATTAAATTTCCATCAGAAAAAAATTATAGTTACTTTTTAATTTTTTAAATTGCATCAAAAATAAATTCTTTTTGCTTCAATGTACAATCGCACCCAGATTTTTTTAGCTCATTCTTTCAAAAAATATTATATATAATAATTCCCTCAAGGCTTAAAGAATATGAATCTGATATCTCTACCTCATCCTGGGCACGGACAGCTAAGATCCTTGCCAGCAGCAATGAAGAAAAGCTTATTTTTAAACCCCTTCGGATTGTTCCATTCCCCAAAAAATCTTGTCATTGGGCATCACCAAAAAGAGAGGTATTTTGGTGGTTGAGGTTAAATCCGTCAAGTCGAAAAAAAAGGATAAAGGGAAGATATCCTTTGCACTTCCGTTTTTTTGTCGTTGCTAGGACAAAACCCCTGAGAGAAGAAGGGAGAAAAAATCAAAATGAAATGGATGAAGGTAGAAGATGAAAATGAAGAAGATGAAATACATGCATAATAATAATAATAATAACATATACATCCATCTATCCATCTATGTAAAAGCAAGCTAATAATCGCTTCGAGCCTCTTTCTTTTTTGCGTTTTCGTCATTATTTCATATTCAAATTTCGTATATCTCTGTATATCCTTCAAAAAGATGAAAAAAGAAGAGTAAAAAAATTGAAAACGGGTAATTTTGATGCCACTTTTAAAAAAAGGAAGAAACACCTTTGAATATTCATTTATTTTGAAAAGAAGCAAAAAAAACCATTTTTTGACTTCTTATTTTTGACTGACTTTTGCATCATTTTTTTCCTTTGTTATTGATGTTGCAGTTCTTGAAAATTGAAAACTGCTAATTTTCCGTGTTTTTTTAAAACACAAAAATGAGAGCTTCTTTTTTTTACGAAATTGATGCTCTTCTTTTTTTGAAGAAGAAAAAATGAAATGATTCAGATTTAAATATTTATTGGCTCCCGTTTTTTTGCTCTTTCTTCTTTTTCTGATGCTTTTTTAAATTTTTTACTTATTCTACCGTAAAATTTTTAGCATTTTATAAAAAAATTCCGTGCCACAGATTAATTATGAAATTCATAATACATTTTTTAGACATATATTCAAACTTCTCGTGAAATTTGTGCCAACGAACGGCTAATCAGTGATAAGTGGATTATCACCACTACTGAATTTGAAGAAGGTGAAGAGAATCAAACGTCAAAAAACAATAACAACAACGAAATAATTCTACCAAAAGAAAATAATAATTTCGAAACAATGCCAGAAATTCCAAAATTATTACAAAATTCATCCACAACAATGATTTCGGCATTTTCTGAAGAATTTGATAAAGGTGCAGAAGCAGAAGAAGATGAAGAAGATCGAAAAAAGCGGGATGAAGAAGAGCGACAAAGAATTTTAAATCAATTTCGTAAAAAGCGTAATAATAATCATTATAATTTTGAAAAGCCTTCTTCTTCATCGACATCAACAACGGCAATTCCATCAACAGCAACTACAACATCGATGCCATCGACGACGACGACAATGGCATTAAAAGATGAAAGGTAAGCTTTTGTATCCTCTTTCTTTCTTTCTTTTGCATCTTTTTGAGTCAAAAAAATACAAATATCTCTCTTTTTTTCTATAGTTTGTTTTATTACGGAAGAAGAAATATCTCTTTTTTTAATTCGAAGTTTATCTTTTACTTTTTTTTGTTGAAGGATAAATTTCCTTGTACATCATCATGTATGTAAATAAGGATGTATTGTATAAAAGATTGTGGGGGAAGAGATAAGAGATAAAAATAACTCAAAAAATCACGTCAAATTTAATAGTTTCTTTAATACAAAATGACAACTTTTTACTATTGTCATTTTAGAAAAATTAAAAAAAAATTTAAATTAAGTACCTAACCCCTACGTTTGCGACATTAGAAAAGAAGCTTTTTGAGTTCAAAGGTGTACCTTTTTTCATTTCTGTTTTGTTTCAAAAATTTTCATTGACGGCATTTTTCATTAAAGAAAACAGTTTGATAAAAATTTTGAGTCTCTTTTTTAAGTTTTTTTTAATGCTTTTTAATAAATGTTGATTACGGTATCCATGTTTAGAGATCCATACCGTAATCCAACACATAGTTAAAGAATCACAAAATCCGTTCCGTCTGTTTAATTATTTTCAGAGATCATTGAAACAGTTAATCCTTATCTTTTATCCCAGCTTTGTACTTTTTAATAATCAAATTTAATCAGAAACTTTCATTTTTTAATCACTTTGTTTTATTACAGTCTATACCGTAATCTTAATGTAGCTAAAAAGTGTACCGAAAAAATCTAAACATTAATGTTCAAAGATTTGATTAAATAAAATTAAAATTTAATCAAATCCTGAAACATTAAATATTTTATCACAAATTTTTATTTGATAAAATTGATTTTTATTTTATTACTTTTTTCAATCCTAAAATATCAAAAGTTGAGAAAAAAGCTACCGTAATTTAGAGGTGAAACTACAATTACTATTTTTAAAAGCTAAACCCTACCGTAACCTTTATAATAAAGGTTTTATTTTTATAATATTGTAATGGTTAATAATTGTATTTTTTATATGCTTAAAAACAGATTTTCCATTTTCTGTTTGCCGCTTCTGGATAAAATTATTTTTGCGGATCCAAAAACATGAAAGATTAACAACCGAAAAAAAGGGAAAGAAAAAGAGACATCCATCGATTATGACATTTTCCTTTCATTTTTTCTCCATTTTACACGGGTTACTTCACTTTCACTTTTTTTATTTTAAAAAAATGCGCAATCCTTTAAAGTTTTTCTGCATAAAAAAATTCATGCAAGTGTTCCTCCTCTGAATCGGATAGAATCAATCCCACTTTTTTTTGATGGACCAAAAATAAAGAAAACACGTACTTTTAAAAAATGTCATAATTTTTAAAAAGTGAGAGTGATTTTTTTGGGGTTATCGCTGCTGCAAAATCGTTAATCACCAAAATTTGATGCGGCTTTTGACTGATTAAGATTAAAGATAAGAAAATTCAAAATATTCAAGCCGACTCTCTATCTTTCTCTCTTTCAGGAAGCTTACTTCTTCTTAAAGATAGATTTAAATCATCTTTTTCTTCCTTCTATATCTCTCTTATTTCCCCCTTTAACTTAACTTTTTTCTTTTTGATTCCGTATCAAATCAAATCTCTTTCACTTTTTTTCCGGATGAAAGGGAAAGTGTCGCATCTTTTTTTTATTAAAAAAAATATAAATTATACATGCATACTTGATTCTCGAAGATTTCACTTTTTATTTTAAAATTAATTATATTATTTGTTTAAAACTGAGATGGGTTAAATTTTAGTTAATTTTTTTTGTTGATAGTTTCAGTTTTCGATCATTACAGTATCCACTTTTTAAATTTGCATATTGAGTTAATAGATCATTGATTTTCTCCACATAGTATTTTCAAAAATGTTTCAAAATTAATATCGGATTTATCTATTCATGTATTTGTGATCTGATGTCTTCTTCAAGGATGATTTTTGCCATGGCATTTTCAATATTTGCCTATCATTGAAATTTTGATGTCCCCATTTTCAATGGTAAATATTGAATGTCATGCAAAATCTTGTTCAACTTTTTTCAAGTATCCCTGGAAGTCATTGACACACTCTTTGACTTCCTTTCCAGGATATTTATCCTTCATGACACTTAAAATAAGACCTTAGAGTTATGCTTGACCTTTTTGTTGTCATCGTCCTTGAATCCATTTCTCCCCAATGCAAAAACCTTCAAAATCACCTCGTTTTCCAACACTTTGAATTTTCATCCTTATCCTTCCTTTTACCGTATTCCCATTTATTGTAGTTTAAACAAATGTTATCCTATTTTTTGAGACAACCCTTTTTCAAAAAACAGAAAACTCCCATTTTTTTGTGAGGTTGCAAAAAGAAAGCTTTCTGATCTTTTAAGAATTAAATCCTCTTCTTTTTCTTTTTTTGCTTCTTCTTCCTTTTTTAATTTTGTACTTTTCTTTTGTGAAGCTTCTTTTCTTTTAGCCTTCTTCAAAAATTTTCATTTTTTTCTTTTTCAAAGTTAATAAATGAGTACAATGTGTCCTTATTCTTCTTCTTGAATGATTACGTAACAGTCTTCTCTTTTCTTGGAATATGCCATAAATTTTTTAAAGCCATCTTCGACCAAAGGGATTTTTGGGGTGTGTTGTTGATCTTTTGGAGCTTCTTCTTCTTTTCTTATAAATTTATTTAAATTTATGAAACCCAAAATAATAATAATACTTGTTACAACACACAAATTTTAATTTTCTTTTTCACACTTTTTTTCTCTTTTTTAGAAGTCAATTAATAATGTAATTTTCACTTTTTAACGCTTTTTCTGAATCTCCGTTAAAAATTAGAAAGTGAAAATTATTGCGTTTTTTTCTTTTTTAATTTTGAAGATTCCTCTTTTCTTTTCTTTTTGAAATAAAAGAATTGCTTCCCCGTTTTTTCTCTCTCTTTCTTTCTTGTTGGCAGTTAGTTGCCCTTTTCAATTCAAAAAGTATCGGCCCACTGACCCATATTGCGCCACCATCCATCCATCCATCCTCCACCCGCCATCATCATCATCGCAAACAGAAAAATTATTTGAAAAGTGAAAGCAGGCAGCAATTCAAAAAATCCATGCTCACGCAAAAGTAATTATATATAAATCACTTTCACCCAATCTCTCTCTATCTTCTTTTTTTTGCATAATTCACTCATCGCCGCTCGCGCTCGCTGGCTCGCCATTTTCACTTTTATTTAGCGGCGTGAAAAAAGAGAGAGAAGGAAATCATGTTCCGTTATCTGCTCCTCTCATCTCATCTCCGTCAACAAAAAGAAAGAACTTCACTTTCTCTTTTCAATAAAATATCCCCTTAGGGTAATAACGCGCAATGGTCATCATCATCATCATTACAATCTCTATTTATTATTGTTGTTTTTAAAAAATAATTCAAAATTGAATTGCGTGTATCCGCAAAAAAGAAGAAAGAAATTCAATTTTTTTCACTTCTTCATTCCATTCGTTTTCCTGATTGCGATGTTGCACACTCTGAACTTTCTACTTCTACTGCCCCCAACAGAAAGAAAGAGGCAACAACAGCGGGTGGTTTGCGTTGATGAACATGGAAGGAAAAAAGGAAAGAAGAGAAAAAAAGTGATGATGAGAGGGAAAAGTATCTGAACACATACAATGTATAATAGAGAGAATTGAATACCAATAAAAAAAGAACGGAATTTTGAGTGAAAAAAACTGCGCAATCTCTGGAAAAGAAGAATATGTTGCAAAAAATAAATGAAAGTACCACCTCCTTTTTTTACCCCTCTTTCTTGAATGCAGATGTTGATGATGATGGAATTGATGATGATGAGGCGTGAAAATAAATAAATAAATATTACTTACACCAGTCTTCTTTCCATTTCCGTTCATCATCAACAAATCTTTTTCTTTCTGTAATTGACTATGAAAAAATTACTTATCTCCCCTAACAGAAGTATAAATTAAAAAATAAGGACTCTTGATTTTTGAGGATCAACTCTTCTTCATTTTCTTTCTTTTCTTTTGCTTGGCTTCTGTCTTAGAAGAAGCTACACATACAAAAAATTGAAAAAGAAGAAAAAAGAAGCTTCAAAATGACTCAACCAAAATAGACTAATTTTGAAATTTTACGTTTCTTCTTTTTGCCCTTTCACGTTTGTTTAAACGGGCAATTTAAACAAACGTGAAAGGGATGTGTGTTGCTAATAAAAAGGGAATACCGTAATCAAAAGAAGAAGAAGAATAACAAAAGCAATCGAAAAGGATGACTTAAACTTTTATGAGATTTAACATGCGATAAGGATCGGGTAACTTTACATAAAATTTTTAAGTTATAATTCTGTCATCAGGTTACTGTAGATTTAAAAAATCGTAATTTAGCTCTTCTGAATTCTTAATTTTAAGTATTTTTGTTTAGTTTTAAGTTCGGAACAGAGATATATTCTGTATCTTCGAAAAATTTGCATAATGTCTCCACTCATAGTGATTCGTGATACCCTATTTTTTCGTTGGAATTTTCATTGAACTTTTTAATTTCAAAATCCTAATTTTTAGTGCACTATTACCACCTTCAAAAAAAGAAGAATTCGAAGACGACGAAGAAAGCGAAACAAAGAATCATTCATCTTCGCTAACCCAAGATCAACAGCTAAAACTTAATTCCGCTTTTGCATCAATCAGTGCATTTGTTGCTGCAGCTGCACAAAATTATTCAAATTCCAACAACTCTAAAACTAACAATAACAAGGTTGGTGGAAATATCAGTGACGACGGGGACGACGAAGACGACGAAGAAGAAGAGGAGGAAGAAGAAGAGGACGACGACGTAGAAGGTGAAGAGAGATTATCTCCTTCAACAACAACAACATTAAATAATTTTGAAAGAAATAAATTATTACTTACCCAACATTTTTTACTTAATAATAATCATCATCATTTATTAACATCAACAAATAAACGTGGAAGTGTTTCTCTTGTTGGTGGAGCACAACAATATCCACATCAGTGTAGTCTTTGTCCAAAAAGTTTTTCATCTGCAAGGTAAGAGATTTATTTAGATGATGATTACGGTAATGGTAAAAATTTAATTTTTAGTGGTTTAAAGCAACATTCTCATATTCATTGCACAACAAAACCATTTCGGTGTAATATTTGTAACAAAGCCTACACGCAATTTTCGAATTTGTGCCGACATCGTAAAACTCATACTGTAAGTTTAGATTTTAGACAATTGCTAATTTGTTAGGATTACGGTAATTAACTATAGTTACCTAGCATTACAATATTTTACTGCAGCATAGTGTTTATAAAAAAACTAAAATGCTGATAGATTACGGTAACCAACTAATGTAAAAATTACCGTACCTAGATTACTGTAGTTTTTAAATAACATGATTATAGTAATTTTAGACAAAAATACTGTATTTACAAATTGATAATATCTTTACTTTAAACTTATTGATTTCTATTTTTAAGGATAATCTTCAATGTCCAAATTGTTCCCAAACATTACCAAATCAATCAAGCTTTATTAAACATAAAAGTATTTGCGATATGGCGACAATGTTTAAACCGTTTCCATTGTTGAATGGCACAACCCCTCAACAACAACATCCTTCACAACTTTCGGGTACACATTCACATATCAATAATCCAGCAGCTGCGGCAGCCTTCCTGCAATCATTTAATTCTTCTCAACAACTTTCATCAACAAATAATAATCCAACAACACAAAATTCAATTTTTGCTGCTGCTTCACAAGGCCTTCATCAACCTCATCATCAACAACAACCCCATCATCCCCTACATTTCACTCAACAATGGGCACAGTTTATGACAATGATGCAAATGCAAGCCGCTGCTGCAGCGGCAGCAGCTTCACAACATGGACATGGAGGAGGGGGTATTCCACCTCCGATAATTCCAACACATTTTCAAAATCATCCATATTTAAATTTATCTGATGCTTTGATGATGAAAATGGGAATTAATCCACCACTTTGTAATGCTGGTTCTGATACTGAAAGTTCACCAGCTTCTGTGTAAGTGCTTTTTTGGCTTTCTATATAAGGGTTACTGTAGATAGGTGATATGAAACACCAGGGGCAATCTCCTCCCCAAATAGACAAAAAACCCTTTGATCTTTTGCCGCTATGTTTTCAAAGCGGCAAAAGATCAAAAGCATGCCCCCCCAAACAGTTTGTGTCCCCTCCGAAATTTTTTTCTGCTGACGTCCTTGCAGAGGGTATATGACTTACAGTAATAACATTTTAAAAAATTTGCATATCTGATTTTGATATAATTTCTAACCTCCCAATTCTTTTTAGTGAACAACGAAGTCCATCGGACCTTAAAAATTCTTCTTCCCCGGTATCTTCAATTGCAACGAATGAAACTTTGCCACCAAAGAAAATCCTTTCACCCCTGGATTTAACAACCGATTTAAAATCAGACGAAATGATTTGTGTTGATGATGATATCCCTTCCTCTTCCACATCTGTGATCCAAAGTACTTCATCCCTTCACTCAAATAATAATGATGACAAAAAATCTTTTGCTGATTCAACCAAGGATGAGCCATCTACCTCCCAGCAGTCATCACCTCGACCATCATTTTTTTCAAAAGATTCTGAACTTCCAACAATGATAAATTCATTTACGCCAAATGCATTCTTTAATATGTTTCAACGTGGACCTTTTGGTGGAAATCATAATCATCATCCACAACATCCTTCAACAGGTGGAAATAATTATATGGGACTTTTACAAGCTTTTCAACCTCCTCCTTCTATGGCATCTTTGAGCCATCATCACCATGGCCATCATCATGGTCATCATCATAATTCAACTTCAACAACAGCAACAACAAAAATTCCTTTAATACCAACTGGACCAAGGGGTAGCAAAGAACGATATACCTGTCGATACTGTAACAAAGTTTTCCCACGATCAGCAAATTTGACACGTCATTTACGCACTCATACTGGAGAACAACCTTATAAAGTTAGTTTTTTTTGCCTTTTTTTCTTTCTTGCTTGAAAACGAAGAAGAAAATATTGCTCTCTCATCACTTTTTTGGAAAATAGCAAGCGAGAAGGAAAAAATACGATTACATCATAAAAAAAGTTTTTTCTTTAAAAAAACGATGCTTTTGAAAAAAGCAAGCCATGACAGTAATTAATTACTAATAGTCCTCCCCCTAACCCCGACCCACACATCATCAACTTCATCAACAAAAACAGCATCAAAAATGGCAGAATTTTCGGAAAAGAATACCCAAAAACGATGCCTCTATTTTTTTCGCTCATCTTTTGTTCTTCCCTTTTTTTCCAATTTTTTATTAACAAAAATATTCTTATTTTTTCTAATATTTTTAAAATGGAATATAAAATAAGGATGAGACGTAAAAGAGTCTTTTTTCTAGCAAAAGGATGGATGCTTTTTTGTTAATGAGATTACGTAAGAACAGATTTTTTTAAACAAAAAAAATGTAGCAAAATTTGAACTTAAGGATTTTTGAGGGATTTGCATTTTTTTGTTAAAAAGAGACCATTTTTGTAGTTTTTAAAAAGAAACCGCGTTTTGGGACTTTTACAATTTTTAATTAATTTGAAATCACGATTCTACTGTAATTTGAGCAAACTGAAATTATAATCATGAAAAATGATTACAATAGTTTAAAAGGCATTGTGATGCACTTTTGGTTACTGTATTATGTGGATGTAAAACGCAAATTTGAAAATCTTAGGACCCTGTTTGAGACCAAAGTTTTCATTTGGGCTCAACATGCTCTAAAATTTGCATATTGCTAAATTTTGTTGTAGCTTCTCGAATACAGTAACCTTTTTTGATCTTAAGAAAAAGCTTTTAAATAATTAATTAAAACATTTATCATCTTTTCAGTGTCATTATTGTGATCGATGCTTTTCAATTTCATCAAATCTTCAGCGACATGTCCGAAATATTCATAACAAAGAGAAGCCATTCAAATGTCCACAATGTGATCGATGCTTTGGACAACAAACAAATTTAGATCGGCATGTTCGAAAGCATGAAATGCATGGCGGTCAACTCGACGATAAACAACTTTCAACAAATTCTTCAAATGCCGACAGTGGAAATGAAGCAACTTCTCCAGGCCTTTCATTTAGTGCCGCATCCCTTCTATCTCAACAAGCTCCTTTAACTGCTTTCGCCGGACAAGTTTGTTGATTTAGAAATGTACGAATGTTGCTATAAAGATTACTGTAGAAAAATATTATTGTATTTGCTAAAACTAAAAATTATCTTTCATCATCTAATCAATAAAATTTCAATTCTAATTTTGCATATCTAAAAATTTATATTTCGTCTTTTTTTGGTACAAATCTTTCTTTCTTTTTTACATGTTTTTGCATACTGTATCTTTTTTTTGATGTTGCTTTCTCTTCGCTTTTATTTTTTCTGCTGTTTCTATTTTCACCCTATCAAATAATATATACTTTGTAATGATTCAATTTTCTTTTTTACCAAATATTTTTTGAATTCTTTTTCAAAAAAATCAGTAATATGTACTTTTTTTAAATTGTATTAAAAGTCTAATTATATATCTTTAATGTTTTAGTTAGTTTTTTGCCATCTATCTAACCATTGTTTTTTTCTAATTCATTTTCTTTCATTTTATAATTTAATTATAATTAATAGCAATATTGAAAGACATCTTTTTTTCTGTGGTTTTAAAAGTTTTGTGATATAAAAAAATAATATTTAAAAATAATTCTTTTCAATAAACATGCATGTTAAATATTATCATAAATATTACTAATTCTTAAAAGTTAAATTACGGAATAAACAGTGACAACGGGGATCAAAAAATCTCGAGGATCAGTGTGGGATTGTTTTATCGTAATAGATTACAGTATCTGTATGATTACAACAATCTTTTGTATTATACGGTAATAATACAAAAGATTGTGAATTTTAAAGAAAAATAAAAAATACCCAAATGTAGTTTTCAACAATGCTCTGCAAGATTTTTCTCAAACCCAAAAAATTAGACCATGGCAATGAAAGACAAATTCTTTCTCCAATCACTTTATTGATTTCACTCTTTTTTAATACCATTTTGTACCTGCCATCGAGTACTAATTGAACAATTTTTTCATTATTGTGTTTTGCACCAACATTGAAATATTCTGCTGTTATTTTTTTTTGAACTTGTCTTTTACGATTTTAAAAAATGGAAATTCCTGTTGACGCAAAAAATATTTGTCAAGGGTATGAAGATGCAGTAATAAAATTATTAACAGATTTAAATACTGCCCCATCATTGTCAAAAATTAGAGAAATTTTTACAAGTTTTTATCAAAAATACACAATGGTGCCCCTGCTTTGGATTAAATGGAAAAAGTAAGTTTTTGCAGAGATTTGGCGGTACAGTAGCTTCAGAAACTCCTATTTCAGAAACTATTGTATACTGTAACATCAACTTTTTTTTGGTTTTTTCGACTTCATTGTTTTAATGAGAATTACAGTATCCATCTAAGAACACAAACTTACATATTTTTAATTATTTTAGGTATGAAAGAAATAATACATTTCCAGATTTTGATCAATCTCTTTCCCAAAGTTTTTATGATAAAGTAAAAAATATTGCAAAAGAAGTTTCATTTCATCATAAACATTTTAATGATAATAGAACTTGGCGGGTTTGGAATTATACTTTTTTTGGTTTAAAAATAATAACTAACTTTAGAATGGAAATTTTGAAGAAACTTTATTTTATGATTCATATTTTTGTCAAAGAGTTGCGGAAATTTCAAGACAAAAACCTACCACATCAAAACCAATCGAAAATATTTTAATATTTCCGAATGAATCGATGAAATATAGTGCCATTGTATTACACAGATATGAAAGTGAGTACCAAATAATAAAATCGAACATAATATGTAAATTTTTTAGCTCAACCACTTCCATGTGCAGTACTTCGAAAATATCGAGCAGCTCAAGAAAAGCTTGAATATTTGTTCAATGATGAAACAGAGAATCTTTGGTACATGAAATTGGCAAAAGAAGAAAAAGATGTAAATTTTGTTATGAGAAGTATTGAAGATTATCTTGGAAAACATCCATCTAAAAAAGAGATCTGGAATTTTTATATTGAATATTTGAAGAAAATTGATGTGAAAACTATGTTGACTTATTTCTCGCGATACTGTAGGCTATTTATTGATGATCTCGAAGCGAAAGAAAAATATTTGAAAGAAGTTGAAAGAATTAGTAAAATTCCAGAGAATGTTTCACCATGGTGGATTGATTTAATTGAATTTGAGAGACAATTTATTTCGATCAAAGCTGCAAAATTGATGTTGGATAAATGCTTTGAAATGAATAAATTTGTGACAGATGACAAGTTTTTGGATTACATCTCATCATTTGGAGATGATAAACCTACAGTATACTATCCATTACCGCGGCTTCGACCTCCCTCTTTTAAATTTGATGAATTAAATGATCAATTTCTCGTAACTGAAAACCCAAAAAGTAATGTATATTTTTCGCCAGAAAATGCTCAAATTCAATTTTTTTCGGTACCATTTAATTGCATGAAATATATTCAAGCATCATACAATACAAAAAAACTTTATCAAACCTGCAAATTCTTTTTCAACCAATCTAAAATTCCATTTTGTCATCGGCTAGGAATTTTTAATACCTGTAAACCAACCTATCACGAGCAATCTTTATTCCTTGATTTGGAGAATATAAATCATGCAGCTTTGAAAAAAATTACTGTAACAAATTTGTTACAAGTTTTGGTATCAAATGCAAAGAATTCTGCTTCATTATTACTGACACAAATTAAATGTGATATTTTACATCTTGAACTTAAACTCCAAAACTTAACAGAGAAAGAATTGAATTTAATTTCTGGAGAAAGAATTCAAACAGTTCGACTTGATCGGGTCCTTGTGACAAATGAAGAAAATAGAAATCTTTATGTTGAAGAAATTGTTCAAAAATTTCCAAAAGCCTACAGATTCTTGTAAGAACCTTTCTGTTGGAGAAAAATACTTTTAGGCATTCTGTAATTTATTGATTGGATTACCCTGATCAGGAATATTAAAGCAAGAAGTACAGATTCTCAAAATCAGCATTTCTGATCAGTGTTACCCTGTCATTAAATTACTAAATAATGTGCCTTTTTTATGCTAATTAAATTTTCAGGTTAGCATTTAAATCAAATATGTTTAATCCTGAAACAGCAGAAAAACTGATAAATATTCAACGATCTCGAAGTATTATTTACTTTTCAATTGGAAATGCTCCTTCAACATTCAATGAAACATTTTTCACATTTATTACAGTAAGCATTTAATTTAATTTTAGAAAACTTAAAAAATAAAATGTTATTTTTGTAGAAATATGCTTTGCCACACTCAATCATTCGTGTAATTTATGATACTGGTGTCAACAATACGTTTAAAGAAGAACTTCTTACAAAAGCTAAAGAAATTCTTCAAGAATGTAATATTTCAAATGTCAAAATAAAGTAAAATAATAAATAAAAAATAAAAAAAAAGTCAAATAAAGCATTTTCATATTACAGCAAAAATGCAGTCGAAATGAATCCCCTTTACTCTTTTGCTAAATATACGACGGAAAAAAATAAACGGCAACTAATTTTGTGGTAATTGGTTAAGGTGAAACAAGAGGTGACTTTGTTGGTAGCAAAAATATGAGAGTTAGCGTAATTTTAATGGCATATTTTATGTTAAAAAATAATTTAAGTCTCATTAAACCGGAAGGTGGTAAAAGTTGTCGAGCACTTTTATTATTTTTAATGGTACAAAACATCATGTTTTTGACACAAATATGTTGCATCAAAGCCCTCCATTGTGCCTCATAATAGGGCAAAAAGATTATTATGCTGGGTTTAAAATTAAAAATATTGTTTTTGTTTTTTTGCTCTGATTGATATTGATAATATGCTTTCCCGCCTCACGAATATTCGTGCATATTAAAACAAAAGAGCAGTCCAAAAAGTTCAAACAACTTTGGATTTTATTTGATTAACCCCCATGTTATTTTTACCCCAGAAAAAAAACAGTTTTAATTATTCCACCTTTAAAAACCAATATAAAAACAGCTTAATTTTTTTTGTTTCACATTAATGCTTTTGTTTTGAACCATGAAAACGATTTTTATCTTTCTAACATTTTTTTCAACCATCTATTTTGTTGTGACCCAACAAATAATACCTGCCGGTTCATCATCATTTCAAGTTCTTTCTCCTATCAATAATAAACCGATTGATGTTGCAACTTATATTCCAGCTGGAGTGGTAACAAAAACCTCAACAATCGTAATCGTAATGCATGGTCTTGGTGATAATGGAACGGGGATGAGAGATGGATGGATTGCTTTAGCTGATCAATATAAATTTATAATTCTAGCTCCATATTTTGGTCCTCAATGGCAGGGCACTTATAATCTTGCAGGTCTAGATGGTCCAATAACAGATTTCGAAATTGATTCATTGGATATTGTTTTTGATGAAGCAAAGCGGCGGTTAAATTCCACGTAATTTGTTAATTGTCAATTATTAGTAATGATGAAAGATCTGTTTTGTAGTGTATCTAAATATTACCTATACGGTATGTCTGCTGGTTGCCAATTTGTTCATCGAACATCGACTTTTACTTTATCCACAAAGATCAAGGCTGTTGTTTGTACTTCGGCTGGCTTTTATACTTTCCCAAATGCAACAATCGATTTTCCATATGGTCTTTTAAAAGCTCCAGCAATCCCAAAACTTGCTAAACACTTTTGTCGCAACACTTTAATGATGGTCGGAGGAGCTGATACTATCCGAGATGGTGCATTTTTGATTACACCAGAAGCTGATGCACAGGTATTTTAATTGTTTTTATATCCAGTTATTAAAAAACACTTCAGGGCCTTACTCGAGTAGCAAGAGCTCAAAATTATTTCAATTCTTCGCAAGCTATTGCAGCTCAAAGGGGGCTAACTTTTAATTGGAGATTTCATATTTTACCAGGTGTTACACATGATAATGGGCCATTAGCAATCTATGCAGCAGCAGAATTCGCTAAATGGGGTACATTATTTAAAATCTTTTTTTAAACTAAAAACAGTGTTCTAGATCAAACTGGGGTCAACGAAACTTGTTCTTTATTAAATCTGCTACCATTGAAGTAAAAACAAAGCTCACGACATCCGCTTTGAGGATAAAAATATATTGTAAATATAATTTTTGTAATTAAAATATTCAAATATGAGAAAAACAATTGTAAATAAATTTTTCTATTTTTTCATTCTACTCAAAGAAAAATTGTTCAAATCCATTATTCTTTTATGGCAAAAAAATTATTAGGTCGTTCGCAAAATTTTTTTCCGTTTTTTCTCCCTGGGCAAAGTGTTCTACACGGGAAAAAACGATAATTTTGACTTTTAAAATATTTTAAACATTTTAAAAGTTAAAATTTTTTGATTCTATATTTTTAGTTGATTCGTAATATTTTTAACCTTTTCCAAATGGCTTCAAAGAAAACTAGTCAACAAGCTGAAGAATATGAGATGGAAGATATGAATGAAGGGCGTGTTCTTCCTGGTGGTGGAAATGTTGAAGATGTTGAAGCTGCTGTGAATGCTATTGATGAAGAAGATGATGGTGATGTTCGTGGCAACAATGGTGAAGAAGAGAGAGTGATGAAGATGTTGAAGTTGCCGTTGTCGTTGAGGAAGTTGTTGAAGATGTTGTTCGTGCCGATGAAGATGCTGAAGTTCAAGGAGGAGGAGGAGGAAGTGACCGAGTTGGATGGTTTCGTAGGGTAGGCTAGCATTTGTATTAAAAGCATTTCAAAATTTGAAATTTTCTAGGCAGTACGACGCATCCGAGCAATTCAAAACCACACCGCAGCATTGATTGCCATTCTTTATTTTGTTATTGGACTGGTACGTCTTTTGTATTAAACTAACCAAAAACTGTTTAAAAGTTTTAATTTAATAAATTTTTTTGCAGGAGTTTTATTCGCTGTATTCGTCGCTGGTGCCTTCTTATCAGCTTTCAATGCCAATGGAAAATCCTCCAAAAACCTAAAGTCGCATCGAATCGTACATCAACTGAAATTTTTATGGCTTCGATGATGTTTTTCTTGGTGCTTTTGAAATACTTTCCTCAAAAAACAATCCCTTACAACAACGATTATGGCTTCAATTGTCTCCATGCTCTGTAATTTGCTATTGTTTTCTTTCTGAATCTTTGTAATAAATTCACAATGATTGTTTTTTAACTTTGTTTTTAACTGATATTTTTGATGTAAAATAAAACTGTATTATAAATAAATAATGATCCTAAAACTTTTATATACTGTAAAAAACACAGATTTTTGTAAATAATGCAAAACCTATTTTTGTTAGAAAAAGACGATAAAAATATGCCGGATATGCCAATAATTTTTTCGCGCCAAATTTCAATGCCAGCTCATTCCTATGTTCATCAGCTTTGCCACACATCATTAAAAAAGCTAAAAAAATATATGGTTTTGTCAATAAAATGTGTTGTAAAATAAATAAATTTAAATTTGAATATTTACCAAGTTACCGTACCGAAACTGAAAAAGAACTCAAGACTCAATATTTTTACACTTTATTGCAACATGGGATCCGGCTTGGCATTTATTTGATACTCTATATTTGCAAGTTTTACTTTTATATAAAAGTTCTTGGATTTAAAGAACAAAAATATCTATTTTTTATTGGCCGATCATTTACTGCACTTATAATTGTCACATTAATGTTACATGTTTTTACCATTATTCAAATTTTGAGAGATAATTGGAACAAAAGATTTTATGAAAAGTATTTATATTTATCTGAAACTTTTCCGGTAAACTTTTATTAATTTAAAATGGGTTTCTTGAAAATTTGTTTTTAAATATATTAAAATTAAAGTGGATCGATGCATTGGTTATCAGATACTTGCATTTCAACTGGATAGAAATATTTTCAGAAGATAATGATATAAGAAGATTTGCAGCATTCTGTTTTCCCATTTTCGCAGAGACATTTTATTTCGTTGGATGTATTAATCTTTTATCAACTTGTAGACGACTTGAAACAATGTATAAAAGACTTGAACAATATCAAATATCTTTGAACAATTTAAATCCGACTTCAGAAGAAAAAATGAATCCGATAAATTTGTTAAAATTGATGAAACAAAAACAAAAATATTTTTCAATTTTTAAACGATTTTATTACCGTAAACTTTGTGTTTTGATTAAGAAATAAACATTTTAAACAATTTGTTATTACAATAAATGTTAAAAATGAGGATTTAAAAAAATTAACAAGAACAGGAAAATACCGTATCAAAAATTTATCAGCGATGATACGGTATCATCACTGAAAAAGAGCTGCAATTATAAATAAATTAAAGGAAAACGTACAAATAAATAAAAAAAGATTGGATTTTCTTCCGTTTAGCGGGCAACGATTTTTCTCAAAGTTTTTGGCTTTCAAGCAATCAATAAAAAGAAGGAATTCGAACAGAAGTTCGAGATCCAACTTTTTATTAACTGCTTGAAAGCCAAAAACTTCGAGAAAATTTACCACCCGCACGGACGACAACGAAAGTCGAAGAATGCTCGATAAAACATGGCTTTCTTTCCTTTTATACTGTTTTGTTGAAAATGAACTCAGATTTGCATAAAAGTGATATGCATATTTCTGCCCGCTAAAGTGAAGAAGTGCGACTATCGCGCTGCTTCACTTTAGCGGGCAATTTTCTTCCGTTTTTTCATTCCAAAATTTTTTTGATTCAAGATTGATTTTACCGAATGAAAAAAGCAAAAATTTGCATCGGTTAAAGAAATCATTTCAACTTTGAGAATGGAGAAAAGAAAAAAAACAATGAAAAAATATTTGCCCGCTAAACTGAAGAAGACCCAAAAGATTATTCATCCAAATACAGTACCAAAAATGTTCTGTTACAAATGCACATCGTTACTGTTTGTACCTGTTTGTCCAAAAAACACATACATGAACTATGCATAGTGCACAAATCATTGTAAAAAAGTTGAACAAACCAATCTTTTCAATGCCAGCTCATTCACTTGTCTGTCAGCATTGCCACACATCATTATTCTTAAAGTTTTTGTTTTTGTCAAAAAAATGTGTTTTAAAATAAATAAATTTAAATTTGAATATTTACCAAGTTACCGTACCGAAACTGAAAAAGAACTCAAGACTCAATATTTTTACACTTTATTGCAACATGGGATCCGGCTTGGCATTTACTTGATACTTTATATTTGCAGGTATTATTTGTGGACAAAAGTTCTTGGGTTTAAAGAACAACAATATCTGTTTTTTATTGGACGATCATTTACTGCACTTATAATTATAACATTAATGTTACATGTTTTTACCATTATTCAACTTTTAAGGGATAAATGGAACAAACGATTTTATGAAAAATATTTATATTTATCCGAAATTTTTGTGGTAAACGTTTCTTTATTTAAGGGTGTTTTTTAAAAATATAAATATTTAATACAGCTTGTTGATTCGTCGTATATCAGACAATTGCATTTCAACTGGTTAGAAAGATTTTCAGAAGATAATGATTTAAGAAAATATGCAGCATTGTTTATGTTTTTTATCGGCGATCTCTTTTATGTTGCCGTATGTGCTAATCTTTTATTATTCTTGGATCGACGACTTAACAACAGCTATAATAAACTTGAACAATATCAAACGTCTTTAAACAATTTAAATCCGACTTCAGAAGAAAAAATGAATCCGTTAAATTTGTTGAGACTGATAAAACAAAAACAAAAATATTTTTCAATTTTCAAACGATTTTATTACCGTAAACTTTGTGTTTTGATTAAAAAATAAATAATTCAAATATTTTTTTATAAAAATGTATGTTGAAAATGAATATTTTAAAAAATCAACAAAAACAGAAAAATAACTTATCAAAAATTTCTCAGCGATGATAGGGTATTTTCACTGAAAAAGAGTTGCAATTATGAATAAATTAAAGGGAAATGTAGAAATAAATAAAAAAAGATTATTTATCCAAATACCGTAACACAAATATTTTTTATCACAAAAGCACATCTGTACTGTTTTCATAAAAATACCGTATCAAAAATGTTTTGTTACAAATGCACATCTTTATTGTTTGTACCTGTTTGTCCAAAAAACATACATACATGCACTACGCGTAATGCACATATAAATCATTGTATAAAAGTCTAACAAAGCAATCTTTCAAGAAAATATGCCAGAGATTTCTATGGTTTTTGGCGCAAATATGCCAGAGATTTCTATGGTTATGACATTTTTTTAGTCATCATTTTAATGTCAAATTGAAGGAAGGAATTCAGTTGTATCTGTTTGTTTTTCAAAACTTGATAAAAAAATGCGTTTAAAGTTTAACAATTTCAATCTTGAATATGTACCGTATCATCGTACAAACACAGAAAAACGTCTAAAAAAAGAATATTTGAATTATCAAATTCAACATACTTTTTATTTTGGTATTTATTTATTGGCATACATTGGAAGATTTTATATTTATACAAAATTATTGAGATTTGAAGAAGAAAATCTTTATATTGGTCGGTTGTATACGGCTACTGTAATCGTCATTTTTCTAATTAATATTTTTACAATTTTTCTAATTTTGATAGAAAAGAAAATTAAAATGTTGGAGACTTTTGCATTGGAGTATTGGATCATTATGGTTAAAACAAATTAATTAAAATAAAGATATTGAAATGAAATTTATGTTTTCAGATTTTTGACAGCACGGTTGTAAAAATATATTATTTAAATTGGCCCACCCGATTTTGTGATGATAGCGATGATCGAATTATTGCAATATTATTTTTCTTTGTTTCAAATTTGACCGATTTTCCATTGTTTCCTATTTTTACTGACATCTCTCACGCATTTCACAAACTTCAAGACAGACTTGATCGACATCAAACATTTTTGAATAATTTAAAATTGAAAGATTCCGCAGATCAAAAGAATAAGATAAATTTGTTAAAACTAATGAAACAAAAACAAAAAAGTTTTTCAGTTTTTAATCGTTTTTATTACCGTAAACTTTGTGGTATGCAAAAGAAAAAATAAAAAATCTACAGTAATTTTTTTTTTATCATTTCGTTCACCATAAAAAGTTACTAAACTTTAGCAAAAACAAAGAATCTCAAAAGCTACAGTAGTTTAAAAACAGTCAAAAATTTTCAAACACAAAAAAGATGTTTATTATACGATTTACAAATCAGAGAAATAAAGAAATAAAACAACGGAATGGTCAATAAAAAAGGCAATGAATTTAATAGAACCAAGTATTAACAATTACCGTACAAATAATAATATTGTTACATTCTTCGCGGCTGCATTGTCATTAAACTTGAGCTTCGACGAATTGCTGCTGTGACTGCAATACTCGGTTGTGCGACAAGGCCATGTCGGGGATCAATTTCAATCTTTTCAATTTGATTCAAACGAACCATTGCAGGTACACGAAATACTCTGAAAAAAAGGTAAGAATTAGGACATTTTTAATGATAAAACCAAACCAAAATACTTACTCATATGACATTTTGTCTAGGTACTCATTTCTTCGCGAACAAACAATTGTTCTCATCTTTTTATAAGTTGCATAAAATTTATCAGCAGCATCGTTAAAATTCTAAAAAGAATGTATTAAACCTTTGTAGCAAAAGATAAAAATTAAACTAACCAATTCACCAAAGCAATAGTCATTGATAACTTGTAAAACTTGCATTAAATTATCAGAGAAGTGATGACTAGTATTATAAAGTCCAGCAGAAGAATTAATATTCTTTAATAAAAGTCTTTGAGATTCTGTAATTGCATTGATGCTGTTAAGCTTTGGAGTAGTTGATTGAAAGATTTTCCATTGTTCATCACATAAAATTCCAAATACAAAATATGTATAACGGGAAATAAAATTCTGAACAAATGTAATGAAGACTTGTTCAGCACGATTACTGTAGAAATCAGCAGAATCAGATTGATAACGTTTTCTATAAAAAATGTTACAAAGATAAAAAAAGAGAAAACGATAAAAGTCTTACTGTAATAAAAGGATATTTGCTCGAACAAGTGCAAATCGAAGACGGAAAAGTCGATTAAAATGTTCTTGAATTGGTGGTGGAACAAGGCATTTAAATAAAACAAAATTATGAAATTCAATTCCAATTCTTTCAACAAATGCAAAGCTTGTAGGAACTTGATTATCTCCAGATGCAGCGACATGTTTGGGATCTTCTAATGCTGACGTTGAATTTGAAGTTGTTGTTGTTGTTTTACCATTTGATGATGCCTCTTCAAGTGATAAAGATTTATTACAATGTGGTTGATTTTCATCATTAATGTAAGTACCTTCTGATTCTTCTCTTTCTGCTTCAGAATCTGATGGAATATAATCAACGAATCTTTTATCTAAAGGCATAACCTTTTCAAACAAAGAATAATCATAGAGTTTCATTTTAACAAGATCAAAATCTTTCTTAATCTTTTGGCAGCGTTCTTGAAAGTAATTCATGAATAAGATATTGAATTTATAAGCATCTGAATCATCAAGTTCCATATCACAAGAAAGTTGCTCACTATCTTCGACGAAATTTGATAACCATGCCGAAGAAGGATTAAAGATCATTTCATAGAGTAAATCATAAAATTCTTGAATATTGAAAATGCTATCAATTTTTTCAACAAGTGCAGTTCCAGCAATTTCACTTGCTTCTTTGATTATTTCATATTGTTGTTCAGGGAGTAAATCACTAATCTTCTTATATGGCAATTGAAAAGGTTTGCCTAAAAAAGAAAGGTTGTTACATTAATCCCCAAAAACAGCAACAAAAAAACGTACGAGTTTCAGAAACCAAAACAGAGATTATCTTTCGAGTATGAAAAAGCATGGATACCATTCCTTTCTTCCAAACCGATGGAATGAGATCAGGGATAATAACAAATCTTTGTTCAAACGGAAGATCATCAAAGAAATCTTTGTCATAATTAAAATCAGTTGCTTTATAAAGTTTTGATTTTGTTAGATCCCAAATCATAAATTCATGTTGTCGATCACTTTTTACATCACCATTATAAAGAAATTCTTCCAAGAAGCCATTGTAATGTTGCATACCAGCTTTTCTGCAATTTGCAAACAATGCTGGAATAAAGCTTCTTGAAAGATGATGAGTTTCTGGACGATCCAAGTATGTGATAATTTGACCACCAACCATTCCTTCCTAAACATGAGTAAAAGTAAAATCAGTGAATTTAAGAAACAATATAAAAGCTTACAACAACGATATGCTTCAAAGTTTTAGATAGAATCAAAAAATCAGCAGCCAAAAAAGTTGTGGCATTATCAAGATTTCGAAGTTCACGAGCTTCTTGAAAGACTTTTTCCATCATATTAGGAAATTCAGTATGTAGAAAATCTTGTAACACTTCTGCAACACTTCGAGCAACCAAACCAAGGCTAATACTTTTAAGCAGTTCTAAAAGTTTTTACGTAAGAAATTGGAATAAAAAAAGATAGAAAAAACTTACGACTAACATAAATACGACATTCAACAACATTTCGAAGGAAATGAGTAAGTTTTTGAAGATGACCTTTTACTTCAGTCTCTGAACCTTTAGAAATCTTGAATCTCATTCTGTTTTGTTTAGCTTCATCAAAATATGGAAAAAAATGTTGACTGTATTCACCCTGAAAAGTAATTTTATTCATTCGAGGATATAAAAGAGTAATTAAAACAAACCATAATCAAATTTTTGACGCATTGAAAGTATAGTTCATTTTGTTCTTGAAGACCCATTCCATTTAATGTAACCTTAAAAAAGGTATATTAATCAAATTGTTCGTTAAAAAAGGGACAAAAACCTTACATTTTCGCTATTCTGAAGATCTGGCAATTCATGTAGATGACCAATTGGAACCATTTTTTCACTTAATTTGTCCACTAAAGAATGTAAAATATGATATTTAAGTATGTTAGAGATGTTAAAACTTACAAATACAATTTCTTCGAGATTTCCATACTGCCATTTTTGCTGAAAATATAAAACAGTTATTGATAGAAAATTTTCCTCAGTTTTTAAAAATATAAAAGCAAAAAACAAGAAAAACGTTTAAACGAATGGATTGCAAGAGGGAAAGCTTGGAAATAAAAATGGCGCCCTTTTCTTCTTCTATCATTTTTTTGAATAAATTTTTTTTTCCGCTTTGTATTTGTCGTGTTAAGACATTTTAGTAATGTTAAGCATTAATTTTTTTTGCAAAAAACGATGTTGAACATTTACCAATGATTTAAAATTAATTATCATCAGTTCTTATAAAATTAAAGATTATTAAATAATTGACTTTTTGATCTGGTTATAGCTACTTAGCAAAAATCCGACTAACACGCAAAAAACGTTGACTTTACAATTATCAGCAATACTTTGCAAAAAGATGGTTGCTAAAAGTAAAATACGATACTTTAATAATTCCACACTATTTCACAAAATCCTTAAAAGGTGCAAATGATCCATGGCAATTATGCTACTACTAATAGTATTTTACGTTTTGCAGCTTCTTTTGTTTTTGTTGTTACTAAATTAAAGATACAATCTTTGTTAGATAATTTCAGTAAAAGATAAAACTTTTTCAGCGTAAAACATGTGTTTTAAATGATGGCCATTGGTTAATTCCAATGGGTGCTTCTAAAATTTAAACATTTAAAGCTTGTTTGTTAAACAAAAGGGTTATTGTTTACTTGTGCTTTCTTTTGCAATATTTTTTAAGGAAGGTTTGATGCCTTTCAGCTGCTGCAAAAAGACATAAGATTAACTTTAGGAAATTTAACCTAAAGAATTTGGCTGAAATTATTCTTTGCGGGTCATTTTTCGCGCTTTTTCAATTTCTAAAATATAAATTATATAGAAAAGAAAATGTTGCAATTGTCATTTTATCATTTTCTTTCTAAACTGAATCGTTTTTCTTTTTCAATTTTTTCTAAATTTTTTCCAAGCTATGGCAAACAGAACCCCATATTATACACCATCAAGACGACCAAATACTTTTAAACCAAAAATTTCAAAAGGAACTCAAACTTACAAAATTGGAAATATACTTGGATCTGGTGCTTTTTCTACCGTATACTTTGCTCAACATAAATCAACTAAAGTTTTTACTGCTTTAAAACAAGTTCAAGTAAGTTTTTTAAAATATTTGTATGAAATTTATAAACAATTTTTAGCTTCAAGGATTAGATGAAAAACATTTGGATTGTTGTGTAAAAGAAGTTGAATTATTAAATCGAATTAAAAGTGTAAATGTTATCAAATGCTATGAATGGTTCCATGAAAAAACTTTTATGTATATCTCTCTTGAATTGGCAAATGATGGTGATTTGGAAAACAAAATTCATGTAAGTTTTAAAGCATGGTTATGAGAAGTTTGAAATAATTTGTTTCAGTTAATGCGTCAACATGGTCGATTATTTTCTGAACGAACAATTTGGTATTATTTTCATCAAATTTGTAATGGAGTTAAAGATATGCATCGAGTACGAATTTTACATCGAGGTTTGCAATTTCAGTTTGGAATCGGGTTTAAGCAAACATGCATTTTTAGATTTGAAACCTGCAAATGTATTTATGAATAGCCTTGGACAAATTAAAATTGGTGATCTTGGATTATCTCGTTTATTCAGTGCAAATACTCAACTTGCAAAAACGAATAATGCAACAGAATATTACAAAGCTCCTGAACGAACTCAAACTGGTGGATATCATTTTAAATCAGATATTTGGTCACTTGGTTGTATACTCTATGAACTTTGTACTCTTCGATCTCCTTTCAATGGTGAAGTTGAAAATGCATATGCTTTGCATAAGAAAATTTGTTCTGCACAATACATTCCTATTCCTTCTGACGTTTTTTCTCGTCAAGTTAGTTTTTTTCTTTTTTGATTGATTTTAAAAGTACTGTATTTTTAGCTTCAATTCTTTGTTGATCGTTGTCTTTCTGTTGATTCCTGTGATCGACCAACTGCTGAAGAAGCTCATGAAGCTGCTCATCGAATGCATTTAATTTTTGAAAAATTAATTGTTCAACATAAGAATTCTACCGCTGCTGCATCAAAACGTCATCATGCTAGTAGTGCTTAATTTATCTTTTTTCGATGTTTTTTATTTTCTTTTTTATTGTCAATGTAAATGTATTCTTTCTTGTATAAACTTTATTTCTTTACAAAACTGTAGCTGACAATATTATACTGTAATTATGTGTGCTAAAATTTGTCATCGTTTTTATTGAACAAGATCCCAAAGCCTTTTAAGTTCACGAAAATGATCATCTTGATCACTGTTTTGAATCATCACTTTTCCGGTAACAGATCGAAGAATATTTGGTTGTTCTTCTAAATATGGTGAAATTTTTTGTGATTTTCTCCATTTCCTGAAAATTTAAGACATTATTTTAAATAATGCCAAAACTTTGAACTTACAGTATTCTTCGTAGTAAATTTTGTTTAAAAGTTTTACAATCAAACAAAAATATAAGGGGATATAAAATAGCAAAAATACTGTTCATTAAATTCCAAATTGCATTTAAATTTATAATCATATTTTGATTATTTGCTGGAAGCCAAACAATAAAAACTAGAATCGCAAAAATTACAACAATAATGTTGTGAATTAGCCCAAATAAAATAAAAATAAGAATTTGTTTAAGATTTTTTATATTTTCAAATGTTTGATATCGGGCAGTTAATTCAGGGCATGTTGGATTTCGGTAGGATTTTATATTGATTCGAAATAATAAAAAGCACACCTAAAATTTAATTTTTAGGATACGGTAGATGTTAAATAACTTACAATTCCAACAGTAATTTCCATAAATATTATAAAATATATCAAAATAAAATAATCTTTAAAAACGTATCTCGGAATTAAAAGACACGGAATTGCAGCAAGTCCCTAAAATTTGCATAATATACTTTATCAATGTTAATTAATTTTATAAAAATGTGACAAAATTATTTTTATATTACTGTTTCTATAAATATGGTGGATTCATTTAACTGTTAAAAAATAATTTACAAATTATTACTTGTTGTAATTAGTCTTACTGTATTTTTGTTACTATTTTTAAACACACCAATTTGTACAAAAATAAAACCTACCGAAACAAACATAAAAGTAATCCAACATTTTTGTTTTCCAATATTTTCATAAATATTTACAAAAAATGTTGCCAGGGAACGTTCAATTGCGATACAAGCATGAGTAATAAAATATTGATAATTTGTTGTATCATGTACAATTTTAAATATAAATCGATATCTTTTAGATAAAAATGTTCCATTATAAAATTCATCAATTTCAATAATTAATCTAAACAATTATTATTACTACAGTATGATTACAGTAACCAACCGTGTAAAAGAAACAATAAAAATGCAAATACATTCTGTCAAACATGCAATTTTAAGGTTCCAATGAATCAGGGATGGTTTTTTCAAAGATTTTGCCCAAAATAAAACAAGTATCATTCCAAAAATGTTAAATGCAAATTCTAAAGTTAAACAGCCATAAATAAATGGATTCTTTCCAAAATTATGGTTTTCATGTTCCCCAAAATTTTCATAAATATAAAAAGCAATTAGAATTTGGAGAAATACAATTAAAAAACTGGATAAAATTGAGAGTACTGTAGGAATCGACATTAAATTGACTAAAATTGGTGATTTATAAAAGCCTAAAAAATGAAATCATGAGTGTAAAAAAACAGGTGACAACTTTTCTTTCTTTTTTGCAACAAATAAAAACACAATTTTATTACACGAAATTTTTAGGATTTTTAATTGCATTTTAATATTCTTAAAATGGAATTACAAAAAGTTTTAACGAAAAACAAAGTTTAGAAATAAAATGGAAGTTAGACAAGGCAGGTGGAAATTAAAATTTATTTCTAAACATAGATTTCAAAAAAAGATGTTTGAATTGATTACAGTAATTTTACCAGACACCAAAAATGTCAAAAATAATCTTTAAAGAAACTTTTAATATTTAATTTAAAAAATAACAACATTAACTATTAAAAATCAAAGGAGACTTTTTTAGAAACGTATTTTTTTCGTACTGCCCTGCGGGCATGAACTAGACTCTCCTAAATAAAATTAACTAAACATTAAAGGATAATTCAATATTTTTTTTCTAGATATAACTGCTATATCAGCAACTTTTATTTTTAATTCGGGACAAGAGTCTTTTAACTCACTTTTTCTCTCTTTTTGAATATTAAATTAAACATCATAATTTTGGTTAAATTAAATCTGAAAAAGTTCATTTAAGTAGAATAATTTCTAAATTTTGCCGCTTCAACGAAAAATTTGTAAGAAAATTTGAGGGGATTTTTAGTTTACCGTTTACGTAAGCAATTATCAGTATTATTTTTGGTGCCACAAATAGATGATAATCTTGTGATATCATTATGAATAATAATATATTTTTAATGTAAACAAGATGGAAATTTTTTTTAGAAAATTAATTATTTACTGTTTTTCGTCTACAGTAACTTTTCATTATAAAAATAAATCGATAATTAACAAGATATGCAAATTTACAATTTTGATTTAGACTCAAATTTATCACGAAGGAATCGTCGAAGAATTTTTCCCGCAGGAGATTTTGGAATTTCATTAATAAATTCTATTCCGCCTTTTAAGTGCTTGTATGATGCTGTTTTGGCTAAAATAAAAAATTTGCATATTTGAAATATACACTTTTAAGCTCATACCATTAACAAATTCGTGAATTTGTTGTTCGGTAAGCCTTGGATTCTTTCGAACAATGAAAGCTTTTGGAACTTCACCAGCAACAGAATCTGGAATCCCGACTACTGCAGCATCGGCGACATCATGATGGGATAAAAGAAGGTCTTCCAATTCAGCTGGAGCAACCTGATATCCTTTAACTTTTATTAACTCTTTTAGTCGATCCACAACATAAATATATCCATCTTCATCAACTTTTGCAACATCACCTATAACAACTAACACCGTAAAAATTTGCATATTTGAATGTCCAAAACAAACCAGTATGATACCATCCATCATCGTCAATAGCTTCAGCAGTTGCCTGAGGGCGTCCAAGATATCCCATCATTACCGTTGGTGAACGGATACACAATTCTCCAGTTTCTCCAATTGGAAGTTCCTTCCCTGAGGGATCAATAACTTTCATTTCAAAGTTGGATAAAAGTTTTCCAACAACATCAACACGAGATTTTTCAGTTTCTGGGACAGGCATTGTACATGCCATTGAACATTCAGTCATGCCATAGGCTTGATCAATTCGTTTTAGACCTTTTAACCTTTTGTATGCTTTTTCACAGATATCTACTCCAGCTGGGGCTGCACCAGTCATAACAAATTGAAGGCATGATAAATCAAATTTATCAACAATTGGGTCATTGGCAAGCAGGACAAGAATTGGAGGGACAAGATACACAAATCGGATCTGAAATATAATACTTGAAGAGATGGTATCCTTATCATCAATAGCTTATCGGTGATAAGCTATTATTGATATCTGTTCCCTACCTTGTAATCTTGAATTGATCGAAGATAAACAATTTTATCAAAATGACTTGGAACAATTCCAGTTTGTCCATTTAACATTGAAGCCATTAAAATTCCAATTCCGTAAATATGATAAAATGGCAATGATAGTAACACCGGCTCACGATCATAATCCCAATCAGGTGCCATTTTAGGAAATACATATTTATCATAATGATTTGTAAAAATTGAAATCATTGTTGAAAAATTTGAATGATTTATCATAACGCCCTTAGGGGATCCTGTTGTCCCTGAGGAGTATGGTAATAATAAAATATCACGATGAACATCTACTTCAATTAAATGATGATTTAATTGTGGAAGGGTTGAAATTACTTTCGTGTAAGGAATAATCCCAAATGGAAGTTCCGGATACGGTAAAGATCGATCCGAAACTTGAATAACAACAATTGTTTGGATATTTTTGCAATTTTTTGCTGCTTTTATTACTCGTTCAAGAGAATTATCAGCACAAAAAACTATTTTTGATTTAGAATCAATGAATTGTCGTTGAAGTTCAACTAAAAAATGATGATGATTTTGGTCTCACAACGAAATCAAAATTTTAGGTAAAAACCAATAAAACTTACAATCAGTAAATAGCACACTTGCACCACTTACACCACCACCCCTTAGGGCTGCCCCAACAATAATTTCTAAAAATTCCCATGAATTTGGAAGGACTAATGCAGCCATATCTCCATGCCCAAAACCTTTCGCTTCCAAAAATGCCGAAACCGAAAGTGAATGCAAATATAAATTTTGATAAGTAACAAAATGCTCAGGATTTTCGGCACAAATCATTGCCTTTTTTGTTGGATTCAAAATTGAATGTCTCCAAAATGCATTCAAAAGTCGTTGCCCAAAAGGTTCAGTTTCAACAGGGATTGACGGAAATTGCGATTTATACGGCATTATTTTTGGAGTTAAAAAAGAAGTTGAAAATTTTGATAAAAATGTAAAACTAAAATTCTTCTTCTTTTTTGATGGCGGTGGTTTTGATCGATGTTGATAGGAGAAAATTGGAGAAAAAAGACGTCGCGAAAAATATTGAATGACTTTCAAATGATTGAACAGTTTCATCTTTTTTTGAGTTTGATTAGATCAATTTTATGGTCAAAAATATGGTTACAATTTTAAATGCTAATTATGCAAAATTCAGTTTACTCATTTTTGTGTATAAATACTCAAGTTTTGTTTTTTTGCTGTCAAAAAATATCTCTTTTCAGCTGTCAAAATCTCGGTTGTAAATTTTGAGTTCTTTTTTTGTGTTCAAACTTTTTTCTTTCATTAAATATTGCAATCTTTACCATGTACCACAACCTCTGTAGTCCTTTTATATGGGCAACAAATGAATGATGTGAAACAGAAAAGGACAAGAAAGATAACAAAGAACAAACTACAAGAATTATTTTGTTTTTGGGAATTAAATGTGAAATGAATCTATCTCTTTGTTGGGATTACTGTAACAGCTTTCCCAAATGAATCAATAACTTTCATTTCAAAGTTTGATAAAAGTTTTCCAACAACATCAACCCGAGATTTTTCAGTTTCCGGGACAGGCATTGTACAGGCCATTGAACATTCGGTCATGCCATAGGCTTGATCAATTCGTTTTAGGCCTTTTAATCTTTTGTATGCTTTTTCACAAATAACTCCAGCTGGGGCTGCACCAGTTAGAACAAGTTTACAATTATGCAAATTACAACTTTTTTGGCAATTCTTTTATTTCGATTAATAAAACTACAAAAATGGTTCCATCAATTTTAACCTCTATCTAACACATTACATACCTACCCCTTACCACAAGACAAATTAGACTACAATGTCTGTCGTCGTCGTGATGAATCGGGCCACCGCACATGTGCATAATTTTCAAAAACACTGATAAAGACAACCAAAAAAGGTTAAAATTTAATTTTACCTTTTTTCCATTAAAATTCTTTGTGATTAACTAAAAAGAAACTTGTTTTCCGCCAAAAATGGTTGTTTTTAAATCTCCCTTTAAACCTGCCCCAATTGCAAATGAGCCATTTGGAGATTTTGTTTTGGCACAACTTTGGAGACATGCCGTTGAACAACCTGAAAAGAAGGCCATCATTTCTGCTGAAGATGAAACCTTTTCTGTAACGTATTCCGATTTGTATATTCAAAGTTTATCGGTTGCATCATTTTTGCATCAACGACATTTTGGACATGGCGATATTGCATGTTTAGTTTTACCAAATTGTTATCAATGGGTTCCAATCTTTTTGGGATGCTCTCTTCAAGGCGGTGCAGCAAGTGGTGCAAGTGTTGTCTTTACTGATTGTAAGTTTTTATGAATTTTGGGTCACAATTTCTATTTTAATAATTCTAAACTGCAAAAAATTTGCATATTTGTTGCCAGAGGGCAGGGAATTAAAAGGAAATCCTTTTTAATGATTTTGCTTAAAAACCTTTAACAAATTTGTGAAGATTTAAAATTTGCTACCAACCAACCTAATTTTTGAATCTTAAAATATACTAAAATTTGAACATCAAATATAAATGCCTGAGGGCATGTAGTGTTATTATCTGAGTGATACCTTATCATCAAAAATTTGCATAAACGGTTTTTAGATGAACTCGAACGACAATTTATTGATTCCAAATCCAAGATTGTTTTCTGCTCCGAATCTTCCCTCGATCGTGTTCTTAAAGCTGCAAAAAATTGTCCATTAATCAATACCATTGTTATTGTTGAACAAAATCCAAAACATCCGGCCAAAGATTATTCCTTTGGAATTCATAAATTCAGTGATGTAATTAAAACTCCACCAATGCGAGGTGTTCCTGCAAAAGATATCGATGTAAATCGGGATATCTTATTGTTACCGTATTCTTCTGGAACAACTGGATCCCCTAAGGGGGTTATGATAAGTCACAAAAATTTTGGAACAATGTTAAATATTATTATGGCACATTTGCAAGATTATGTGGCAGAAGTTTTTAAAGGAACTTATGTGATGCAAAAAGAAACAGATCTTTTGTTACTTCCATTTTATCATATTTATGGATTTGGAGTTTTAATGAATACTTTGTGTTCTGGAAAAAGTGCCGTTTTGATGACACATTTTGATCCAGATGTTTTCTTTCGATCAATTGAAAAGTTTAAGGTTAGTTTTAACATTACACAAATGGTGCAACTCCGCCTCCGGCACCAACATAGAAATCTTACACGTTTTTTGTAATTAAGCAAATTTCTACAGTATCACTTTTAAGGTCAGAATGTTGATGCTTGTCCCTCCAATTCTTGTAGCCCTTGCAAAACATCCAATCGCACAAAAATATAATCTTAGCTCCCTTGAAATGTGCCTCTCTGGGGCGGCCCCAGCAGGAAAAGATCTCATTGATGAAGTTCAACGTAAACATCCCTCAGTTAGACTTGTTGTTCAGGGGTATGGCATGACAGAATGTTCAATGGCTTCTCATCTTCCAGATTACAAAGATTTCAAGACTGGCTCTTGCGGTAGAATTGCTCCTTTAGGAGAGATGAAAATTTTGGATGTTGAAAGTGGAAAGGAATTAGGCGTTGATGAACGCGGAGAAATTCTACTTCGGTCACCTACGATCATGATGGGATATCTTGGACGCCCTCAGGCAACTGCTGAAACTATTGATGATGATGGTTGGCTTCATACTGGTAAGTGTATTTATTTGCCTATTAGCTTTAATTGGTTTGAAAGTCATTGAGTAATTTATCGATTCTCAAAAAATTTGCATATTTTTTTAAGTCGCCTCAGAGCATGTAAACAGATGTTAATCATGATCTTAGAGGCAAGTGATTAGTTTCATGTAGATGAAACTTTCAAGACTAAAGATAGCTGGGTATCAACAAATTACGAAAAGTATTGAAAATTTGCATAAACCTTTATAATATCATTTTAGGTGATATCGGATACATCAATAAAGAAGGAGATTTATTCATTGTTGAACGACTAAAAGAATTGATAAAAGTTAAGGGACTTCAAGTTCCTCCTGCTGAATTAGAAGATTTACTTTTATCTCATCCACAAATTCGTGATGCTGCCGTTATCGGAGTTGCCGATGCTGCCGCTGGGGAAGTTCCAAAAGCTTATGTTGTTC
The DNA here is from genome assembly GCA_024447195.1 of Panagrolaimus sp. LJ2414. Taxonomy (NCBI): domain Eukaryota; kingdom Metazoa; phylum Nematoda; class Chromadorea; order Rhabditida; family Panagrolaimidae; genus Panagrolaimus; species Panagrolaimus sp. LJ2414. The sequence continues at coordinate 1,573,804 of JAMRXY010000004.1, read as the reverse complement.
GAGCCACCGAAGAACTCACCGAACGACAAGTTCAAGAATATGTTAAAGGTTTGGGCACAATTGGTGGTTATGTAATTAATTAAATTTATTACAGAACGTGTTGCTCATTATAAACAACTTAAAGGCGGGGTTGAATTTATTAATGAAATTCCAAAATCTGCAGCAGGAAAAATTCTTCGAAGATTCCTTCGTGACAAAAATGCTGCAACAACTCCACAACTTTCTAAACTTTGATCAAATTATTTGTTATTATTAAAATAATATTACTGTATTTTTAAAATTGATAGATTACTTTCATATTTTATCAATATTCGAATAAAGCTAAATTCATATATTGTATTATTGATTACGGTAATCGTGGACGAAGCATGAAAAGATTACTGTATCAGCTTCTTGTCCCAAGATTATGATTAGTTTTTGTTTAGCAAACTTTTTTAAAATTTTTTTGAACTTTATGCGTCACAAATTATACAATAATAAAAATCAAAATATAATAAAGAGTATCAAAAACATATCTTGTAAAAAAAAGAGAGAAAGAGGGATTTTTAAATGTTCTAGTCAAAGTTAAAACTATTATTAAAAAAGATAAATTAAATAAAAAATATAAAAATTTTCACCAAAAAAAGAAGAAAGAAAAATGACAAAAATTTACAAAAGTATTTAAAAAAATCACTGTTTTTTTATATCAAATAAAAAAAAGATTTTAAAGGTATATTAAGAATCGAGTATATTTTAACCCCGGTTGTTGCTGCTTCAAAAAAAGTATTGGTCAAAATTTAAACAAAAATAGAATTTTTTAAAGGAAATAATCTGGAGTTCGACGAGTAACATGTGGTTCACCCCGGCGTGGAGCAGGATCAAATTGTAAGAATGAATATTTCATTTCATCATCAAGTTCAACGATGGCAGCTTGATTCCCACAACGATAACAATAATTTGGAGCTGAGAATACTGTAACAACATTTCTTTCATGACACCAATTAAAGCCCTAAAAACAATAATTATACGATAAAAAGAATTATGCAAATTTGTATCAAACATACTTCCATAACAAGTTGATGTGCACGAGAGATAAGATGAATGCCATTTGCATGATTGAAGGTTTCAGAGATATCTTGCCCGAAGGTATATCCAGCCCCTCGAGGTGAAATACCCCATCCACCTCGATCATCTGGATCGGACCAAAGAAGATCACACATTGGTCCTTCATGTGGAACTTCTTGAATCCGTTCAAGGGATCGAATATGATCAAGGGTATCAATTGAAGGGGAAAGACCACCGTGAAGACAAAAGATTTGAGATTCAACAAGTGCCGTCAAAGGAAAATAATCAAATAAATCTGTGAAATAATTCCAAACTTTCGCATTACCATATTTTCTTAAACATTCATCGTAAAACCCGTAAACTTGTGTAATTTGGCGAGATTCATGATTTCCTCGAAGAATTGTTACTCGCTTCTTGTATCGAATCTAAAAATATATTATTTGTTATGATATGCAAATTTTTATGAGCATATAAAATTACCTTTAAGCAAACAAGAAGTGTAACAGTTTCAACAGAATAATATCCTCGATCAACATAATCTCCCCTAAAAGATCCATGAATTAATATCCCAAAAATAAATAGATCAAAGCCTTACATAAAAAGATAATTTGTGTCAGGAGATTTTCCGCCCATTTTAAACAATTCCATTAAATCATGAAATTGTCCATGAACATCTCCACAAACTGTTACCGGACATTTAACTTCTTGTACATTAGATTCATTCTTTAATATCTCCCTTGCTTTATCACATAATAATTTTACTTGTTGCTCGGAAAGTTGTTTACATTCATATAATTGTTCAATCCATTCATCAACTTCCTTAGAAAATTCTCGATCAATTACATCAGAATTTGTTGGGACTGCTGGGGTTGCATCCATACTACTTTTATTGGGGTTGGGCTAAAATTGGGGATAGATATTAATGGTTTGATTATTAAAAGAAAATTTATAGTAATATTAGCACGAATTTATATTTAAAGGGAAGTAATATTTTATTAAATGAACACGATTTCGTCAATTTAATTTAAAAAGAGAAACTCCATTTTTAAGTTTAAAATGTTGCTAATTATTAAACACTTATATTGATTTTAATAAATACTAGAAAATTAAATGTTAAATTTAAACACAGATAAAAATATATTTCAACAAACAAAAAAGATTGGTTTCGTAAGTTTAAGTAAATATATAAAGATAAAAAAAAAGTTTAACCGAATAAGATCTTTTCAAGTATGATATTTTTCTGTCATTTTATATTACCATAACCTTTTACGTAAAACAAATCTTATTATATTTGGCATAAGTACAAATAGAAAAAGAAGGAAGGAAATAACAACAAAAAATCGACTAAAAGAGCAAAAAAGAATTTCAAGCTCTCCCGCCAAAGTGATGAATTTTATTTCATTTTCACTGCGTATACACAACCGACACACATAAAAACCCCATCTATTGAATAACACTCAGCGAAAAAATTAAATGTTAAAAATCCAAGAAAATTATTTCTTAAAATTATTATTACTTCTAAAATTTTGTAATTTTTGCAAGTTTTTTAATGCAAAAAAAGTAAAAAAACAAAACCCTTTTCAACAAAAAAACTTTTGCGATGACTTCCAATCGATATTTAAAAAGGAGGCTGGAAAAAATGAAGAAGGAAGAACAAAAATGTGTCTTTTTTGTTGCTGTTAAATAGCAGCAAAAAAACTACGGGGATGAAAAAAAATAGAGAGAAAAAAGAGAAGAGGAACATGTGATGATGAAAGATGTTTGTTGATAAGATAGAAATGAAAAGTTTTAAATTTTTATAGTTAGTTTTTATAGTAAATTTTTTTAGGGTTATGAAATTTTTTAAATTTAAAACAGTAAAAAATATTAAAAATTATAAAAGTTAGAGATATCTCTGTTGTTTTAGAAAAGGAACTGAGAAAACATTTTTTTTAAAAAGCATTTTGCTGCTGCTGCCGCAGGCTTTTCACTTTTTTTGCTTCCTTGTAACCTTTTTTTCTGCTTTACTTTTATGTGCCACCGCGGCCACTTTATTTTAGTGGCCACAAACTGCACATCAAAAACATTCCTTTCTTTCTTTCCTTTCATTGACTAGGATTAAATGCTATATTTGAAATGCCTTTGCATTATTTTTTATCAAAGGTTTTTTTTAATTTTAGGATTTCTTTTAATTCCTTCAAAATTAAAAAATGTAATATTGGAAAATATTACTGAAAAAACTTTTTGGCAATAAAAAGCTTTGTTTATTTGAAAATTTAAAATGTCTTTGTTCGTGTGATCATTAAAGGACAATACTTTTTATTTATTATTCACTAACAACAAGACTATTATAATGATGTTCATCAGATATACCATACAAAGAAAATGACGAAAGTTTGAACATAAAATAAATTAAAACTACGTGTTTTAAAAAGTTTATGGTAACGCGGTACAGTAAGACAAGTCGTTAAATCATAAAATGTGCAAAATAATGTAAACATAGAATTAAATCATATAAAAGAAATATGCAAATGTGGAACATATTATAGTAAAATAATTAAATACAAAATTATTTACAAAAAATGTTATAAAAGTTGAGCGAATGGAGTATGAAAATAAGAGGTGGGAATAAAATGGGGTGTAACGAAAAAACGTTTTTTAAAAAATGTTAAGATAAAATATACAAAGTTGTTGAAGGAGGAGTTGTTTTTGTAGTTGTTACACGTGATCGCTTGGAAGTCAAAATCAGATTTACTGTAATGACCGGTGGATCTGTACCGGTACCATAAAGTTCAAAATCCTTGTCAGTGTCAGCCATCCAATATGTTGTTCCAACGTAAGCAGGTTGACAGCTACGGTAGATTGGCACATCTGTTGACAAATCCATTGGCATGGGGTCTTCCATGGGCAAAGGAACAGCTCCCCTAACCGGGGCTGCTCCCTCAACGAAGAAGATTGAATTGACCATCATTCTGTTGATCATACATATACGATAATATACAACAATACATTAAATGAGAGAGCAGTGATCATGCGACTACTGCTCTGCCTTTGCTGGCACATTGACTGACTTGAACTGCTTTCTGACAGTCTTTATTCTTGCGCATGACCTTTTTTAATGTTGTAGACAGTTTGCATTGAAAGGAATAAATTATCGTTGACCTCGATGCTGTGAAAAAATAATGCATGCCTTTCTCGTTTCTTTTTCCTTTTTTTGGAATAGAAACACATTTTGTGTCCCAAAGAATGCCAAAAAACGAAAAGAAAAATATGGTAAAATTAGGTATAAATGGTAATAATATATTATTTTATTATTTATTAAACATTAATTTTTTTGGTCACAAAAATGTTTAAGAAAAACACTGTATTAAAATGTGGAAAATGATAAAATATTTTTTGAGGCGCAAAAAAAAAAGATAAAATTGTGGGATTTAATAAAATCAAACAATTTTAACTTTTTCTATAAATAAGATTCAAACAGGTCAAATCTTGGCATTCCAAAATAATAATTACACAAATCAATTTTTGGAAAATTTTTGATATTTTCTTCTTTTGCATATTCAACAACACATCTAATTCCATTTTCCATTTCAAGACCGTTGGCAGAATCTGGATACACAACATGGGAATCATCGGCACAATTGTGCTAAAAAACGTGTTTATTATTTTTGTAGGATGTCTTCAAATTTTGGTCCTTTGGAAATGGATAGTAGCATTGTTACAGTACTCCCTGCTACATAAAAATGATTGAAAAAACTTACTAATAAATATTCAATAAAATCAAAATAATCAATAATTTCACAATTTGGAAAATAAATGAAGTTTGCTTTTACTGCTTTTTTATAACTCGCCAAAATTTTCCATGAATTTGGATTAATTGTTACTGTAGTTTGTAATCTAAAAATGCAAAGTTACAGTGACGGCTTAATGTGGGGTTCAAAAAATCAATGACAAACTTACTCAATATCATAAGCCTTTGATAAAGGTTTAAACATTTTTTCTAATAAAGTTGGATTTTTTTGAGAATCCAAAATTTTACCCTCGAATATAATTTTTTGAATATTTCCAGATTCTGTAAGAAATTCATAATCTGAAGTTGAAATGATTTGATAAACAATTCGAAGAATCCGTAAATTTTGTAATTTAATTTTTGGGATGATATTTGAAAATATGTAATTCTGTTTTTCATTTTTCATAAGATATGTTTCAGTTTTAACAAAAATAACGTTACAAATAAACATCCTTCCAATTCTTTCATCACCATTATTAATTACATTTTCTTTATTCATCATAAAAGAGTTTTGGTAATACGTTGTTTTACACGCATCATGAATCATAAAAGTGTGACAAAGTGGCTTCTGAATTTTTGCAAAAAAACATTTGCAGCTTTGATAAAGTTGTTGAAGGATTTCAGGTTTAGCATTTTTAATTACGTAATTCATCAATGATGCCCTGAAGGGGAAAGTTTGGGGAGAAATGTTTTTATAGCTGAAGCAAATCCTGGAAGGCCTATTTTTTATCCATGGAAATTCTTTTCTTACTGAATCATATTTTGCTTTTTCCAAATATCTGCCATCCCGAAGAATGGTGACTTGTGAATTTTTAGAAAAGCCAAACATTTCTTCATTGTTAAGAAAAAATCGATTATAGCGATAATATACTTCATAAGCAGCCTAAAATTGGTGCCATAAAATTAAGAAAATTTAACTCAAATTTTTTGAGCCTTAATTTTATGTAAAATGTATTGCATCATCATGATTCAAAAGCACAACAAGTTGATTAGGATGATGCAATACTTGTGAATTTTACATACGTTACAAAAAAAAACTCCAAAAATACATTTAAATAAAAAAATGCCCAAAAACTGACTTCTTCATTTTTCTCTTTCAAAAACTGAATGTAAAGTTTCCATAAATCTTTGTTTGTTGGTTCTTCAGCAATTCTTGCTTCCACATTTTGAATAATAAATCTATCATCTTGCGATTCCAGCAAATATTTAAACCACTTACAAACATCACCATTTGCGTGGGTAATTTTTTCAAAGAGTGCTTCAGAACTTTGATACAAATGACACATTTTTGGTGTTGTAAATGCTCCTGTTACAGTATTCAGAAGTTTAAAATATTGTAAATTGTAAGAATTATAAATACCTGAATATTCTTCAAAGGATTCAAAAACTTCTCTTAATTTGGCATGAGGAAAGGATAAAAATTCGACAAGTTTTGATTTGCAATTCTTTCTTCCAAGTATTCCATAGAAACAGAAATTGCTAATTCCCTGAAATCATTTGTTTAGAACTAATCACCACTTTATCAAAATATCCCTGAATTAGAAATCCAAAATTATCCAAAATTCTTTTCTTATAAAAAAAGTATCAATTCTTTCATAAAAAAAAGTTCTTACCGTTCGAGTTTCACAAAATTCATTGTCATTCATTGATTTATTGAAAGGACGTTTCTAAAACATAGAAAACCGTTAAGTTAATACTCACTTTATTTTATTTAGATAATACCTTTAGGGAATCCGTTAGATAGTACCTTTTTGCTTCATAAAATTTTAGGGAATAAAAATCAAATAATGCTCGTTCGACTAACTTTTCATAAATTTTCCTTGGCATTTTGTGTTCATATCTTAAAATTATATGGTAAAAATTTTAACTGAAACATGCGTTTCCTAAAATAAATGAATCATACTCAATTTCTTTATCCCAAAATTCTGGTAGCAATGTTATTTCGGAATGAAGCATTAAATTTCTTCTTTCTGATGCTGAAGACTTTTGAAAAATATCCAAAAATTCATAATATTTTTGTTGATATAATTGTGAGCATTTCTCTAAGTTATCCATTTTTTGTTGTTTTCATCCAGTAGAAAAATTGGGGAAAACAGCTAAATATCAATTGTTTTCAGCAATTAATTAAAATATGAAAAACTTGAAAATTAACAATTTTGAAATAAAAATTTCGACAAAAAATGTCAGTAAATTGAAGAATGAAAAAAGTTGTTTACTTTCAGTCAATCAATCAACAAACTACAAAAACTGTATTAAAGTATGCACACCATCGTTGAACAGTAATGTTGTGCAATTTACCAATAAATTATGATTTTTTGAAAATTTGAAAATAATGTTAATTTTTTTTGAGAAATACAGTAATAATAATAACAACACAGCGATCAAACACTGTTGTATATAAAAAGTCTTTGAACGAAAATTTTCTTCTTTGATTATGATTTTTTTAAAACAATTTTTAATACAGCAGCTGATAAACTTTTATTACTTTTTAAACAAAAACATTATCATCAACTTCGAAACGTGAAGAAATATCATTATAAACAGTCTGAAAATCCTGCATTAATACAGCCATTTTTCTTAGTGTATTTTTTATTTTATTGGTTTGTGTTTAGTATTACTGTAGAAAAGCTTTCAATAAACAATAAAAACAGCAAATATGAATTGGAAAAACTTAAGAGGTACAAGGTATTCTTAAATGAAAATATAAAAAGCTTTTATTATTGATTTTTTTATAATAAAGTTAAAAGTCTAATCAAAAAATATCATTTATATTTGTTTAAAAAAGTAAACACTTTCCTTTAAAAAATTTATTTGCCTATCTCATAATTATCAAATTTTAAAAAAAACTAATACTGGACTAAAAAAGTTTCTAAAAATAAAAATAATGATATTTATTTGTTTTGTTTATCACCAAAAAAAAGGAAAAAAACAAATTTTGATGAATTTTTTTGACGCAAATCTTTCTTCTTTTTTTAAAGTTTTTAAAATCCAAAATTTATATTGGCGGCCTAAAAATAAAAGAGGTTTTGATAAATATTATCAGTTACAGATGAAAGTGTAAATATAAAATTTTAAAAATTAAAAGGCGGGCTTTTTCATGCTTGATAAAGCTGATAACTTTATCAAGCTTAGAAATGGTATAAAAACGGTACAAGCTTGACTGCATATTTTGTGGCATTTTTTCGTTTTGATATTTAATTGAATAAATTTAAAAGATGAAGTTGGTTTTACTTTTTGCTGTATTTAGTATATTTTTGATTCACTCATCATGGCAATTACCAGTTGTTGGGGAAGGTGAAGGTGACGAAGTCATTGCTTCTAAAGAAAAACGAGATTTCTGGAGCAGATTAAGAGATAAAGTTACTGATAAAGTAATTGATAATATTGGAAAACGATCTGTCACATTAGAAGAAGAAAGCAGTGCTGACAATTTGCATAAACTTGAAGCCGGGGGTAAAATAAATTAATGACCTTAGCATTTTCGATGAAATAAAAAAACAATTTTTTAGATAAGCAAGGAAGAAAGACTTTGATTGTTGACAATGATATTGACGAAAAACAAAAACGCGGTTGGGGAAGCCGATTGAGAGATAAAGTTCTTGGTGGCATAATTGGTTGATCTTGTCACAAAAAAAGCAACAATATGGCTTTAAAAAAGCTATCCTTTTCTTACAAAATCTGTCTTGTGATTATTTTAATCTATTAAAAGATGTTTTTTTATTGTAATTATTTTTTTATCTATACTTTATTAAATTTTCATTTGTTGAAATACTTTTAAATAAAAAAATGCACTCCTACAAGGTTTTTGTCAAATCAACTATGGTAATTGAAAGATTCAACAATGTAAAGATTCATATTTTTTCATGTCTTTTTGAATGGCAAAAAATACTACCCAAACTTCAAATCAACAAAAGACTAACAAATGTCGATAGAATCTTCACAAAACAATTGGATTAACAAAATGTTGAAGTTTGAATCTGGTGATTGTTGATGAATTGGTTGACAAAAAACAATTTAATTAACAACGTTTGAACAATTTTGCTTAGAACTGTTATTATTGATGCAATGCTTTGCACTGATGGCTAATATGTCTTTAGACAATAAAATTTTCGATTGATTATTTAAGATCTTATTTTTGTTAATGACATATCATATTATTTTGTGAACATGCAGTAACTTTTACTGCTCCCACTTTTTTAAAAAATATTTTAAATATTCAAAAATGCAAGCCTACGTGTTTTTACACAGCATAAAAATTAAATATGATAAAGGATGCTTTTTTGACTGTGAACAATTTTGTACAAAAAAAAACAATTTTTGAGAACATAAAATCATGCTCGCAGTATTTTAGTGCGTTAAATAGCTTTTAAAAATTCTCCCATATAATTTTTATTTATTAAATACAGAAACTTTTAAATTCCAACAAAAAACTTTTTTAAACATTTCCACAAAGAAATTTCGATATGGATGAATAAAAATGATGGTTGTTAAAATATCAAATAATCCATAAAAGTTTAAAAGAACTAAACAAAAATTTGGGATATTACTGGAATACGGTACAAAGAGGAAATATAATGTTACACATATAACACTAAATCCATAAAGGGTTGACATTCCAAAAAATTGAATGAAAGTCATTCGTAAAAGCATTTCATTGCTTTGTTGAAGACGCTTGGAGAGGGCCACAAATTGTGGATTTCGAGAAATTTGAATATTCAAAAATAACATAATCAAAGCAAAAATCAAATGTGGGATTGCAATTAAGGATAAATAAATTAGCACCATTGGAATATAATTTTTTGCCGCATTGGTAAAGACGATCAAATAATTTGGGTCAAGGATACTGTAGTCGTTAAAATTTTGGTGAAGAAAGATTTCGGCATTTTTCTTTGAAAGAAAGAATGTATTTTCAAAGGATGAATGAGTAACAGCAAAAAGCATAAAACCAAAAAGGGCCAAATCGGTAAACAACAAAAATGAATAAATTCGAAAAGGAATTTTTGAAGATGGAAGATTTTGCATTGCAAAATATCGTTCCAACGACATTGCCGTGCAAGAATCCATCAGGGCCATTGCCAAATTAAAAACTAAAATCAACAAAATCTTGGAGAAAATTGGTGGCAAATATTTTACAGCACCAACAGGATAAAAACATGGAAATGGATGAATCCAAATTGGTGCACAAAATCCCAAACATATTCCTAGGATAAGAGTGATACAAGAATACGGTATTAAATATGTCTTAAAATTTAACATTTGTTTTGGAGTTTTTGCCATAATAATTCCAATAAGGATTACTGTAAGCAAAGCAGTCATCAAAGAAATTACATCGAAAATTGGAACAATTAAAGATAAAAATTGACCATGATAAATATCAGAAATGTTAAACTTTTCAAACATTTTTTTCTGTTAAAATGTTGCAAAAAAAAGTTTTAACAGAAAATTTGTAACATTGTAACACACGTAATAATAATGTTAAAAAGTAGGTTTTCTTTTGGCTATAAACAAGACATAGAAAGTTAACAGAACAAACGCAAATTATTTGTTTTTATTGCTTTTTTAAAAGTGTAAAAGAGAAAAATTTAATTACAGTAATTTTATAAGAAAAATTGTGTTTTTTAAAATCAATAAATGCTCGATTATTTAAAATTTCATTAAAGGTCAATTGTAAAAATTTGCATAAATTAGTTTAACTTTGTAGTTTGATTCAAAAAAGTGGCACTGCAATCTTCATGTTAAAATTTGCATAACTTGTTGATGCAATACTTTTTTCATTTGCATTTTTTTGGATGAACATTTGATAGAAATTTCAAAACTCAAAAGAAAAAGTCATGTTTCAAAAAGGATCAACTTCAACAACTTCTTCCACCGATTTAAAGCAAATTGATTCTGTTGAAGTTAGTGAAAAGCAAGCAGCTGAATGTGCTCGATGTAAACATTATGTAAGTTTTTAGGATTTTAACATTTTTTTAACTTTTAAATATTACTTTTATCAATTTTTAGAAAGCTCTTGAAGAAGCAATTGAATCAATTGAAGGTCCGCTGCTTCCATTTTGGAATGAAATGAAATGGCTTTTTTATGGAATACTTTGGTTTGGTCTTGGGTTTCTCTTTATTGCACTTGTATTTCGGAATTCATTTTGTGCAGCTCTTGATCGACTTGAATATGAATTATTATCTTCTTCTTCTTTGTAATTGTGCCTTCTTTTTGTATGTATGTATTTATCAATTAAATTGAATTTTTATGAATAAATTTTAAATTAATTATTTTACTGGTATTTATTAAATTACAGTATGACTTTGATATAAGTATAGATTACTGTAATAACAAAATGGTGAATATTGATCTTTTATTTAACACTTCTCTTCTTATTCCTGAATTTTAAAACTTTAATGTTTGATTTGTTTTTTCACAGAAAAAATCAAACTTTAACATTTCTGCAGTTAAAAAATCGGTGATAATGACCTTCCAAAATTTGAAAGTGACCTAAATATGTCAAAATTTCAGGTTTCTGTTATTTTAATATTATGATAACCTTATCATTTTGTTATCAATGATAAGAAAATAGAACTTTTATCAAAAGTCAAAACTGTCAAGGCCAAGATCATTGACCCCTTTTTTGCTAAAAACGATAACCAAAAAAATCTCCGCCTTTTTTGCTCCATTTTTGTTTAAAACAAAAAGAAGGACATCAAAAAACATATAACATTTTCTTTATCAAAACTTTTGTTTAGCTTTTTGCTCGTTTTTATCTTTCCCTATTTTTCTGTGCCTTTGAAAGCTGAAAAAAGAAGTGTAAATTGCTTTGTCTAAAAATCTAAAAAGGATGAAAAAAACTTTTGAAAAACATAAACAAAAATGTTTTTTCAAGCAAAAGTTTGGTTTAGTTTATGCTTCTTCTTTTTGAATGCAGCTTCTGTTTTTCATTGTTGAGAAACAAAATACGGATGTTAGTTTGTGTGCGAAATAGGAAGTTTTATTGGGATTTTTAAAGCTGTTTTACGGATTTGGGTGTGTGCTTGAGAAAAATTTGTATTTTTATTGATGTAATAAAAGTAGTATAAAAGTAGTTAATAAACTGCTTTACAAAAAATACAATTTATTCGATTTTACTTTTTAGCTGCTTCAAAAAAGCGATAAAAGCTCTAAAAATAGAAATTCTCAATGCTTATAAGTGAAATGTGCACTAATTTTTTTCTCAATTACGATATCGCAAAGGGTTACTGTAGTTTTGCATTCTAGAGTAGCTTTAGTTTATTTTTGTTCCATTTTTTGGCAAACCCGTCAATAAATATTTTTTGAAAGGCTTCTCAGATTTTTGTAACCAAAAATAGCTTTCTTGCTAATGAAAAACTGCTGCTGCTGCGCAAAGTTAAATATACTTCAAACAACCTTGACACCCTTTCTTTTTCTTCCTCTTTTATTTTCACCTTTTACTTGAGCAGCAAATAGTTTTTAGTTCACCGATGAAACACAACACGACGAGAAAAAACAAATCTCTTGTGTTGAAAAGAATGGAAGAAGGACAAACTGGGCAAAAAAAACTAAATGAAAATGGACATTGAACAGCCGCCCCTTTTTTCTTCCTTCCTTTTTCCCGTTGCTGACGTGGCCGAAGATTTTCCTGTGTTTTTTTGTCTCTAAAACCTCATTCTTCCTCATTTGAATTTTTCGTGTGGTCGTGTCCACTTTGAGTGGATATTATTGTTTGAAATCTTCTTTTACAGTTTTATCTTATCCACCATTAAATTTGAGAAAGACAGTTTTTACAAATCAAACTCTAAAACTTGAAAAAATTAGGTGCCACATGGAAGTAACTCGAATGTCCCTTTTTTTCTTGTGTAACTTTTTTTTTGCAACAATTCTTTCCACCTCTTATTTTTTTTCTATGTTATTAAATGCCGCGTTTAAATTCGTTTTTTAAATTTATTTTATTACTTGTGTGAGTGTCTCTACTTTTTACAACATCCATAATTTATATTATCAACAAATTATTTTTCAGGACAATGGGTGTTGCAATCAAAGCTCTTCTTCTTCTTTCTGCCTTTATGGTAAGCTTATATCCCTTTTAATTATTGAATATCTAATGATTATAAATATTTATAGGCTGTTCAAGCTGATACCGTTAAGGTCACCAAGAAGGTATACTTCGATATCACAATCGGAGATACCCCAGCTGGTCGAATTGTTATTGGTCTTTTTGGTGATGATGTTCCAAAGACTGCTGAAAATTTTGCTGAATTAGCTTCTGGTTCTCGTGGATTTGGTTATAAAGGAAGTAAATTCCATCGGTATGTTTAACGTTATTGCTGGATAATGTTTTTAATACTGTATTGAATATTTTAGGGTTATCAAAGATTTCATGATTCAAGGTGGTGATTTTACTCGTGGAGATGGAACTGGCGGAAAATCAATCTACGGTGAAAAGTTTGCTGATGAAAATTTCAAACTTCAACATTATGGTGCTGGATGGCTTAGTATGGCCAATGCTGGACCAGATACTAATGGATCACAATTCTTTATTACAACTGTTAAAACTAGCTGGTACGTTTTTGAAAACTATTTTTCGAAAGAAAATCTTTAATTCTCTCTCATTTTTTAGGCTCGATGGTCGTCACGTTGTTTTTGGAAAAATTCTTGAAGGTATGGATGTTGTTCGAAAGATTGAAAGAACCAAAACTCGTCCTGGAGATCGTCCTGAACAAGATGTTGTTATTGCTGATTCTGGTGTCCTTCCAACTGAACCTTTTGATACTGAAAAAGCTCCAGTTGCATAAGCAAAAACATGCTTTACCTCCATCAAAAACGTGTTCGACATTTATTTTCTTCCTTTAAGTAGTTTTTCTTTTTGATCTTTTGTTTCTTTATAATGCAGGTTTTATTTATGTATCTTTCTTTTTGCATTACTTTGTAATAATTTATTGCTGGTAATTTATTTTTTAGTAATAAAAATGTTTCCGTACACACAAACGCTTTTTTGCATTTTGCAATGTATCCTTATTGATGAAAAAGATATATACAATTAGCTAATTTTTATGTTGGAGTATTTTGTGGTAAAATTGGGGTTACAGTAATATGTTTTGAGAAAATGACCTTTGAATAAAAAGATGTATATTCTTTTCGAGTGGTTTTGCTAAAATGCATTAATTGTGTTAACTAAAAACATTCCCAAAAAGTATACCTTAAAATTAGCAATGATACACTCCCGGATAGCGCAAATACATCATACATCAAAGGCATCAGTGCCGCAATTATCTCCAATGTTTCTGAAGTTAAATATATCAACCGAGAAATGTTGTATGTTGTTCTCCAAACTTGTGCCAAGAAAACAACACAAGATACAACTAAAAGTGGACCTTCGAAAAAATCGAGCAATTAAAAGATTAAAACTTACGCAATAAATTCTTTTCATTTACGCTTAAAATTGAATGTTGTTTATAAAAATAAAATTTTGAACAAGATAAAAAATTCAAGATAGCAGCAAAACAAGTTGTTGAAATGTAAGTTGAAGTAGAAATAATAAAAAATATTTGTGAAGCTGTTGGATTTATTAAAGTTATTGAAACAGTGCCATCGGATAAAAAGCTAAATTTTACAGGTTCTGTCAGTCTTGTAAAAAATGGAAGAATCGGAACAAAAATAATAATCAATAAATAGATTCTTGGATTCTTCCAAATTTTTTGATGTTGAATTGGAAACCAAATTATTGTGAAACGATTTAAGCCCATCATTGTATGTCCAAGGAATTGAACATTGCTATCGTAATTCCCAAAATTAAAAAGAAAATACGGTAGAATTTTATTGCTGGCATAAAAGCTCGATAATGATGGAATTAATGCTATTCTTTGCAAGACCAATATCTTAAAATTTGCATAATAAAATTCAAAAAACAGTTTTTTGAAAAATGTTTTCGTTTTTAAAAAAACCGTCGTCAACACCGTCGCCAGCGGCATCCTTTGATCTTCGGCAAAAATCTTTGAACTTTTCAAAATAATGCCGCTAGAGATGAAATAACTCATTTAAAAACTTACAACCAAATATGACCCTAAATCTGCAAGAATAACAACTCGAAAAATATCATAAAATGCTCCCTTGAATGCTGTTTGCCGTTTACAAAATAACAAAATTATCATTGAAATATGAAACGTATAAAATATAATTTCGATTACTTGTAAAATAATTATAAATACCGAAACCATTTTTATTGGAAATTTTATAATTTTTTAAAACAGATAATAATGTTACATCATTTTTATTATGTCTGAACTAGAAGTTTTTTTTCAAAATTTTTAATTAATTGTTGTCATGACAATACTCATTATTATTTTTAGGGTTGATTATCAATAGGGTACTTATAGTTTTGATATAATTAAAATGCATTTTGGCGAAAATTCGGAAATGCTTAACAGAGCAAAAAAATTAATCCTTTTGAAACTTCATTTGTACTTTTGATTATGACTAATACCCTTAGATCTGAAGTCTTTTTAGCCGTTGCAAACGCCGTCGTCACGTACAAAAAAAGATCGCCGTCGTCAGCATACTGTAGGATGGTATATTTTTCAATGGTTAGCTAGCCAAAAGTGTAAAGCGTCATTTTGGCACTTTTATACCATTGAAGGCGAAATCTGCATTTTTGGGACTTGCGTGTCATTTAAGATATTGTATTTATTTACTGTAATATAAGGGTAATTGCCGAATCAGAATTTTTATCACATTTCATAAAAAAGTTCAAAATTTTAGATTAGATTTGCGCTTGTTATCAGAGTATTCAAAGAACATGTGTTAGGTCATGCACTTTGAATACGTTTTTGAATTTCTTAATTATTTTTCAAACCAATGATTAAAATATCACCTGCAATAAAATTATTAAAAATTTAAGTTTGTATTCAAATTTGAGAAAAAATGAGATTTAAAAGCTGCCATGATTTCATATATTTGTAATCAGTCTGGCAAAACTTTTTCAAAACACAGCTTTTTTCTTATCATGAATTCAAATACTGAAAAATGGCTTGCATTACAATTTGGTAAAAATTTTTCACATTGTTTTATAAATTCTGAAATTCCTTTTATTACTTATGGGGATAATGGAATTACAAAAGCTATCGCCAGTTTTGACAGTCGATGTTATATTCTTAAATTTACAATTTATTCATATAACTCTCGAATTTTGTTATATTTATCAATAATTTTGATTATGGTTGTAATAGGTATTTCCATTTTTGGCACAATTAAACAATCATATAAATGGTTCATTCTTAATCAAGCTTTATGGAATTGCTTAATTTCATATGATTATTTTTGTCGAAATTGGGTTGATGTTTCATATAATTATGGAAATTTATGCTTTGAATCTTCTCCAAAATATACTGTAGGATGGTATATTTTTCGATGGTCAGCAAATAAACCCAGCTATGATGATCCATTTTCATCTTTAATGCTTTTAACAGTTTCACGATTTTTATGCATTTATTTTCCTTTAAAATTTGAAAAGCTAACAAAAAATTTCCGTATATTTTTCATAATTTTTGGCCTAAATTTTTTTCTACTTTTTACAACTCTTTTTTATTCAATTTATTCAAATTTTGTCCCTCCAAAATCTTTTGGTCAAACTGCATTAAATTATTTTTATAGTTTTCATATTTTTGAAGGTTTAATTTTTATTGCTTTATCAATTTTTTCTGCGATTGCATTAGTTTTTAAAATTTTAAAGCAATCAATTTATCAAAAAAAGCATAACATCAAAGATTTTTATTCATCTCTTCGAATTGCAATTGTTTTGGCATTTCAAACAGGCATAGATGCTTTTATCTTTTTATGCAAATTTTTACAATCAGCTCCTTTAGCTTCTAATTATATTTTTGGTACAACTTTTAATACTCAAGGAATTGTAATCTCAAATTTTGTATGGCTTGATGCAAAAGCTGGCTTCGGCCTTAAAATGAATTATGAGGCAATTCTTCAATCTAAAGTTATCATTGAATCACTTTTAATTCTAATTTTTATGACTGGATATCGTGAAAATTTGATTCAATTCATTAAATGGATATATTTTAAAATTACAAGAAGAAAATCGAATACCACTCAAAATTTTTCCCCAGTTTCTTGGGTTACAACGTCGTAATAAAAACAGAAGCCCCCAAAAAAGCTATATTTTTTGAGCTTTTAATAAAAATTGTTAACGCCATCATGCAGCATGGGATAAGCTAATTATTAAAGCTAAAAAAATTAGAGTTTTTTGATATTTAAAGTTTATCAAAATTAAAAAATTATTATTTGTTAAAAAAAAACTTCTTCAATTTCGTCTTTATAACTTTTTCACCTGTTTTATTTGTCAATTTTTTCCAACCTTTTATACTTTTTATTTCAATTAAACGTGTAAATATTATATCATAAAATAAACTTTTACGAAATGTGTACCTTTTTATTAATTAAAAAAGCAAAAAAGTTCCATCTTTAATAATTTTAAATAAAAATTTATAAGTTTCGTCAATTGAGAAAATCTTGTTTCACACTTTTCTGCTATTTTTGATGCATTAAATTACTTTCGCAGCTTCGAGGTTTGTGCATTTGAAAAATAAATGAAATTTCCTTTTAAATCGGATTTGTGAATATTTTTTTTTATGATTTTTAATCTCGATTGAAGTTGCAACCATGGCAGCAAGATTTAACTTTTTATCAAAAAAGTTCGGACTTACTATCATTCGACTATTTGTATAATGATAACATTAAAATAGCCTCAATGCCCATTTGAAGAGGTTATGGTCTGAGACCAGAGGTCCCAAACCATCGAACAGCCGCTACGAACCTGTAAAGGTTCGCAGGGTTAGCGCTTTAACCACTGCACTATTCGATGGCAAAAATAGCAATGCAAAAATGGGTCATCAAGATAGCAAAAGGACTGGCAACAAATTGCGCAAAAAGAAAAATCAGCAACTTCATTAAAAAGCTAAACTATGATGAATGTAGTTTAGTATTTTTAAAAAATTCGTAATAGTGTGTTTTTTAAGTTTACTTCATTTTTAAAAGTGGAAACAAAACATTTCCGAAATCGATAATTTAAAAATGCGATCATAGTTTTATTCAACAATTTATATAACAGTAAATAATTAGATTTAATATTTACTCATTGATAAAAGTAACAAAGGTTTCTTTTGTTTTTTTATTATTTTAATGTTGTGAACAGGACCCAAGAGATGAAATTGACCATCCAGGTGTGGAACAAAAAGCAATACCCGGTCCAGACATAAGATATCCAAGATTACAGGTCAGAAGAGCAGAAGTTCCCAAGGGATATAAGTTATTATTAGGGGAGCCTCCGGTATAAGTGATTTGACCATTTGCTACTGGAGAAAATGGATGACAAGAACCTAAATTCAGCAAGCTTATAAATTTTGAATAAAGGGATCATGAAATCCTATGGCTGGTTTTCAGCTTGTTAAAAATACCTTACCACTAATTCCAACAGTACCACAAGGATCAAATTGTGATGGACTAAATTTTCCATTGATGCATGTGAGTTGAGTAATCCCCTTAGGGCTGTATCCTTGATTACATGTCAGCGTAGCAATGGTACCTTGATTAAATGGACCAAAACTTGAGCCACTTGAATATGTAACCTTTCCATTCAGAGGGGTAAATGGATTCATGCGGCAAACAGAATTTGGATCAACTTGACCATTGATGATGACAATGAAAAATACAAAAATAACAGTAATTTTTGTAATCATAGCTTTTTTTAGAGGTGGAAAAGATGCTGTTGTGTACAAACAAAGTAATGGGCTTTATATAGGTGTGAATCCTGCTTTAAACAAACAAAAATATTTTTATAAATTTTGCAAATTTTTAAAATCAAAAACATTTATTCAGGTGTTTGATTTGTTTAATTTTTCAATAAATGATTCATATGGAACAATGATAATAATTCATGATGTCATGCAAACTTGATTCGTCATGGATGTTTTTGAATGTTTTTAAAATTCATCACTTATCACTCAAGCTATAATTTAAAAAAAAATCTGAAATTTGGTGATAGAAATCAAGCAGTTTTTACAAACTTAGAGAATTTTGATTTTTAAAAAAAAATTTTTGCGTGTTCCACCTTTCCTTCTTTTTAAATTGCAGCTTTACTTGGTCGTAATTTGGGCAAATAACTTTTTTCACTGTATGAATAAACAATGGCATTTTTGATTTCGGAATAACATAAAAATGATTTATGAATGCGAAATTACTGACCTACTTAATAAAAATTATGATAAATTTTTTGCTGACATTTTTATTTTTGAGTTTTAGTTATTTTTGTCTTTTTTATTGTTGTATTTGTTGATTTTTTAAACTTTTTTCCTTATATATTTAAGTTTTTTGCTGCACCTTTATCGTGAACATTTTATTTTTAAGATTGATGTTTGGCTGAATTTCCCAAAATGAATAATTTTATCATCTAATAAATATTAGAATAAGCGAAATGTGTTAATTAGGGTTGTTTATTTCCCGGGAAATGAAAAAACCGGGAAATTTCCCGGAGTTACAGTATTCCAAGCAACAGTAATATTTTACCAAAATTAACTTTATAACCTACAAAACAACTGTTAAATACTAAAATCGATCATTTTTAACTATCTATAGTGTTTTTATTGCATATTTATCCCGTTTTTAAATATTTCATGTAAAAACATAAAATATTACCGTAATTTCCCGGGAAATGAGAACCATTTCCCGCAAAAAATCGGGAAATCTCTTGCACAACCCTAGTGCTAATTATGATAAAATAAAGAATTCCACAAATTTTTGACAATTTTATTCAAAAACAATACAAAAACATGAAAATAATTTCATTCAAATTATTTTTTCAAAATTCCCATTTCAAAAATGGTCTTTCATTAAAAGGTTTCCATTTTTCGTTAATTTTCTTTTCGACGACGGGGTAAAAGTTATCACTTGTTGGTGCATATAGGGTAAAATGAATTGAAGCAAATGGATGAAGATTTTGCCGAAGAAATTTCATAAACTTCCTTGTTTTTGTCATTTTAAAATGTAATGTTAAGGATTCAATTTTATTTCCAAATTTCAGCTTTGATAATTTTATTGGAGTTTTAGCAGTGACATGACACGAAGAAATTCTAAAACAATAAGCATAAAATATAAATGTACAACAGTAATTTAAAAAAATTCTAAACTCCATTTAAATAAACTTACAAAATATGTCGAGCATTTGGAATTGCTTTCAAAACTTCTTCAAGGGGCATATTTTCATTATTGTCCATTTTTATCGAAGTTCCAACCAAAAACACCTTTTCCAAGGTTTTTGATTCAGTTAAACGTTTATATGCATTTGACGAAAGAGATACTAATCCATGACAATACAAAATTTTAAGAGAAATTTTTGTCACTTTTGCCAAAATCTTCTTAACAAACGACCCATGAAGTCTGAATGAATAAGTCAACCATAAATTGCTTAGGGAACTTAAATTCAGCACTTGATCAGAAAGATGCAATGAATCATCGATAAAATCAATGAGCTTTTCATCCTTATCATTTTTGTACAAGTAATTTAATTGATGAACAAGATTGAAGCGATATTTAAAATAAAACCATTTACAAGTTTGATATAATTTTCTTAAATGTTGGTAATCAAGATTTTCCAAAATATATTTTTTGAGTAATTTTCCAAATGGCAACTCTGGTTCCACAGGATTTTTAAAGACCAGATTTTTTTATCACATTTTTGTAATCAAATGGAAGAACATTTTCTTAATGTAAAATTTAGAACTTTTAATAAATTCATGAATTTGAGAATACTATACCTTTGTAATATGCAAATTTTGCATTTTCAATTTTTTCAATAATATCTGAAAGCGAAAAATTGTCAGCAAAATCCTTGACATCATCCAAAAATTTGATCAAATCTTTCATATTTGTTTTTAAAGCTTTTTCCAATAAATTTATTGCAGATTTTTTTCCTTTAAAATGAACTTCAAATTTGATGGAATCAATCCAAAATTCTGAAATTCCATCAAAAATTGAAGTCAATTCTTCGATTTTTTTCTGATATTTTTCTTTCATTTTTTTATCACTGATAAAAAATCGACAATATCGGGATAGAACGGATAAAAGCGCCTATAAAAAGTTGATTGATTAATTTTACAAAATTATTTATTACAGTAAAATTACATTATTATCATTTTTATCATTTTCCAAAAAATCGATATAAGCTTTCCATAAATTTTGACACCATGGATTTTGAGATAATTGACATTCAATATTTTTAATTACAAATTCGTCATTTTCTGTTTTCTTCAAAATTTCGACATATTTCTTTCCATCATTGATTTCAACAGATTTTATTTCTTGATAAAGTCTGCACGAATTTTGATATTTTTGTAACATCTCTTTTGAGATTGGTTTTGCTGTAAAAGTTTGTTTTCAACAAAGACAGTAATATTTTAATTTTTTCAAACTTACTAAGTTTTTCGTCATATTTGTCAAAGGCACATAACAAATTTGAATGTGGTAAAGATATAAAAAACTCAGCTTCTTTTAGTTCTTCTTCCAAAGATTTATCGGAGTAATAAAAACGACCTTTTTCAAATTTCGGCCATTCATTTTCCTTAAAATTTGGATAAAATTTAAATATTTTACGACTATAAGAAAAACTGACTTTTTGAGGAAAATCTTTAGCAAATCTTTTTTCTAGATCTCTAGAGTGCCATCTAAGGTTGTCATAATCTCCAAATCTGTAGAAAATGCTAAAATAATTTTTTACGTTAATTTTTCATTTGTGAATCTAAAATTTTTTTATGTTTTTTAAAAATAAACATACGATTGCCAATATTCCCAAATTTGTGGAAGAGTTATAAATTTTTCGGCAAAACTTTGACACAATTCATTTTTGACATCAAAATTTGGGGCATTCGTTAAATTTTTTAATAAATTTTCCACTTCATTTTTATATTCAAATGGAAGTAATTCCAAATATTCAATTTCCAAAGTTTCGTTCATTCTTTACTTTAAAGGTGGAGATCCATCGTGAATAAACTTTTTTTTACAAAAATCAGGGACTCATTGGAGCTGCTTTTTCTTTTCTTTTTTTGCAGCTGCAGTGAAGAAAAAACAACCTCCAATGAAAGTGTTTTCGCGTCGAGAAATGCAATCAAAATTGCGTGTAAAAAGTTTATTCACGATGGGTCTCGTCCTTAAAATTTAAAAATTTTAAGATATGATTTTTTTCAAAATCCACTAAATTATATTGAGCTGTTTTCTCTGGTTGACATTTATATCTATGAATGCCTTTTAAGAAATGAAATAATAAAAAAGCGTATTAAAGTGTTTATACATATAACGACAGAAACAGAATAAATGCCTTGCCATGATTGTTATATAACATGAATTGTTTCAACTTGAGCGAGAATTTCAAAAAATAGAGATGGCTATAGTTATAGCCTACAAGAAAGTGCAGAGAGCTTATGAGAAAATATTGTTTTTTTTGTTTATTTTGCCATCGACTTGCATATAAGTGGTCAATTTTTCAAAGTTGATGAGTGATGGAAACTCTTGAGCCAAAAACATTGCAATCTGAAAAACTTTGCTTTAAAACCTGACAAAATGTCATTGAATTGAAAAATCAAACCAAAATGGGAAAAAGTTAAATCATTTCCAACAAATTTTCAAGAAAAAAACTTATTTTTTTGTGGAATTTTGGCATTTTTGAAACCAGTGAAGACTGATTTTTTCACTATTCTCTGCAGAAAAGTGTAGGTTTAAAAAAATATGACATTACAACCATAACGGAAATCCTAAAAAATTTGCATAACTGTCTGTCTAATTTAGGCATGCAAAAGCAAAAAATAGATTCTGCGTTAAAAATGAAAATAGTTTATTTTTGAAAAAATATACGAAACATAACATAAAAAATTAAAAAATAGGACATTTAATAATTATGATTTTTTAACATTTTATTCAATGATAATTTCGCCATAATGTACTCCCCAACTGAAATTTGGTTTTTCTTTTTTTGGGGTCCATTTTGAAAGATATTGTTCCATTGCATTTTGATATTCTCTGTCGTCATTGTGACAATGCAAAGAAACTTCGGCATTCGATTGCAAATTCTTTTCAAGAAATTCAAAGTATAATCCTGGATTAATTTGAGGTACAAAACCGAGATCAAGAACTTCTAATTTATTTCGAAATTTTATTGAAAGAAGATTTTCGGCAGTTTTTTGTGTTAAATATGCTTTTGAAACACTGAAAACAAAGCTTACAAGTTTTATTAAGTTTTGTTTGATAAAACATTTGTCACATTTTGTGACAGAGGAGTCACAAATGTGTGACAGAGGAGTCACAAATGTGTGACAAATGTGTCGCCCTTTCAAAGAGACTTACGTTATTTGATGAGCATTTGGAACTGCTTCCAAAATTTTATCGATTGGAAGATTTTCATCATTTTCCATTTTAATTTTTACTTCATTCAAATACAGTAAAACAATTGTTTTGGATTTTGTTAGAAATTCAAATTCATTTTGTGTAAACCATGTATAGTATACTTTTAAATATTTCAAAGTAGCTTTTGAGATTTTCGGGAAAAGTGATGAATTTTTCCAGCAAGAATGTAATATCAAGGTGTTAGTTAACCAAAGATTATGCAAATTTATAGTTTCAATTTTGCAAAGTGAAAATGTAACAGAATCATCCACAAAATCAATATATGGAATTCTACAGGGCACTTTTTCATATTTCGGTGTATAACTTTGCTCATTAATTTCAAGTTTGTGAACAAGATTGAAGCGATGTTTAAAATAAAACCATTTACAAGTTTGATATAATTTTCTTAAATGTTGGTAATCAAGATTTTCCAAAATATAAGAATTAACACCGTTGTTAAATGGTAATTTTGGTTGTTTATGATTGTCCAGGTTTAAATTTTTGGCAATTGTTTCAAAATTGTTTTCCCTCAAGGTATCGCTTTCTTCACCTGAAACATAAAAAACGCTATATATTACATTATCCACTCTTGAATTAGGGGGGAGATAATAATAATTTTTTCGAGTTGTAATTTACACCCTTAGGGGTGACCGGTCAAAAAGTTTTAATCAAAAACTTTTTTGTGTCTGGTGCAAGGATGCTCCGAGGATATAGTGAACCGAACAGTACAAATTTTGATATCAATTAAAATTTGACCAATTTTTGTGACACCACTGGTAAAAATTCCGGTTGCACAATATTATAAAAAAAGAACCTGATGGGATTTCTTTTTTTGCATTCAATATTTTCATTTCAAAATCATTTAATCTGTGTTTCTTTGAAAATCCAACAGCATCATCCAGAAATCTCGAGAAATCTTTCATATCTGTTTTTAAAGCTTTTTCCAATAAATTTATTGCAGATTCTTTTCCTTCAAAATGAACTTCAAATTTGATTGAATCAATCCAAAATTCTGAAATTCCATCAAAAATTGAGCTTATTTCTTCGATTTTTTCCTGATATTTTTCTTTCATTTTTTTATCACTGATAAAAAATCGACAATATCGGGATAGAACGGATAAAAGCGCCTATAAAATTAACATAATTTTAGTATTTATAGCAGTAATAAAAAAGGATTACTTTATTATCATTTTTATCGTTTTCCAAATACTCGATATACGCTTTCCATAAAGCTTGACACCATGGATTTTGAGATAATTGACATTCAATATTTTTAATTACAAATTCATCATTTTCTGTCTTCTTCAAAACCTCAATAAATTTCTTTCCATCATTGATATCAGTGCCTCGGATTTCTTTATAAATATCCAAATTTTTGTAATACTTATGCAAATTTGTTGGGATTGCTTTTGTATTAGCTGGAACCAATTAATTTTTACCATTTTCAAATATAAAAAACTCACTGCTTAATTCATCAAAAGTTGTAAAAGCCAATGAAAGATTTGAATGTGGAAGAGACAATAAAAATTCAAGATATTCAATTTGGTCTTTTAAAGTTTTATCATTCTCTTCGAAAATTGCATTATCAAAAGATGGCCATTCAAGATACTTAAATTAATAATTGATTATTTTCGGAACAAATGAAGAAAATAAAAAATCTTACTTGTTCTGGAAAATGTTTGAGCGAAAGGGCTTCTATTTCTTTTGCAGTTTTTGAGCTTTCTCCTCGATCAAGTAGGTTCCATCGAACGACACTAAAACATTACAAATTGACCAACACATTTACGCGATTTTTTTATATAAAATGTAACCATTTTTTGTTACGAAAATATGTTACATTTTTTGTCACAAAAATAAAACAATCTTTTGACACAAAAATGTAACACTGCTATTTACTTTGATAAAATTATCATGTAAAAAAATGATGAACTCAATTTACATTTATTAAAAAAAAGAACTTACTTTAACCATATGCTCCAAATTCTTGGAATAGTTGTATATTTTTGACAAAAATTTTCGATTAAAGCATTTAATTTCTTTGTATTTTTGACCTTTTTATCCCATCTTTTATCTATCAACAATTTTACCGCTTTTTTATATTCTTTTGGAAATTTCGCCAAATATTCATCCCATGTCATGTTTTTTTAAAACTTGTAAATTAGAAATTGCTAGAAAAAATAGCAATGAATCGCTTCGATACAAAAAAACCTTAAAATTTTCGCAACCTTTTCGTATTTAAAAGTTATTTTATAAATGATTTTTAATGTCATTTTTTTATCCTCTCATTATCCACAAGTCATATGGAATACGACAATACCAAAATTGATATATAAAACGTGTCCGTGAAAGAGGAATTTTATTAAAGTCATGATTATTCTCCACACTGACAAGTTTTATATGTCATATTTTGCAGTGTCATACTCCATATTATCTGTAAATAATAATAAGATAAACAAATCATCATTTTTTCGAGCTTTTAATTTTGAAAAGGTTGCGAAAATTTTTTTGTATCGAAGCGATTCATTGCTTTTTTTTTCTAGCTAATTTCTACACGCTGGAGTTATAAAAAAACATGAAAATTGCAAATGAGAAAAAATTGAAATATACCAAATTCGAATTTTTTTTTGAAAAAAGGCATAATGAGAAAATTCTTTAAGGATATTTTTGACACATGGAAAAAATTATGGACAATGAAAAGCAATCAAAAAATCAATCAGTTTGGGTTTTTTTCGGTACACTTGTGGCATTTTTTTCTCAATGTAACAATGATATAGGGCATAATCATGCAAACTTGATTCATCTTGATTGCCTTTATTTTCAATTATCACTCATTAGAGATAATTAAAAAAAGCTAGACTTTCTGAGATAGAAGATGAGTAAGTTTGAATTTTAATTATTCTTATGTTTTTTTATTGTTGACTTTGTCAAACTTCAATAAAACAGTATTCATGCAAATTTTTTGCACGATTTTTAAACGTTTTTTATTAAGTTTTTGCAACACCTTTGTCGGGAAAATTTTATTTTTAGGATTATTGGTTGATTGAATTTCTTAAAATTTAAAGTTTTATCATCTTATAACTATCTCAATAAGCAAAATCTTCGAAGATTAAAAAAAAGAAAGTTTATCACAAATTTTCGTATTCAATTCAAAAACAATACAAATTTTTAAAAAAACATGACAATATTTTTCATCAAAATTAATATTAATTTGCCCATGTCAAAAGTGGTCTTTCATTAAAAGGTTTCCATTTTTCGTTAATTTTCTTTTCCATGACATCGTAAAAGTTATCACTTGTGTCAGCAAATATGGCTAAATTAATTGAAGCAAATGGATGAAGATTTTGTCGAAGAAATTTAATAAACTTTTTCGTTTTTGTCATTATAAAATGTAGTGTTAAGGATTCAATTTTATTTCCAAATTTCAGCTTCGATAATTTTATCGGAGTTTTAGCAGTGACATGACATTCAGTAATTCTAAAAATAAATTTCTTAAAATTTTTATCTAAGCAGAAAATCCCGGAATCTCGACACAGATTCTCGGATCCAGGAGAAATTTTTTTGAAATCCCGGATCCCGTCCGGGACAAAAAGTTATTTTCGGGCTGATGAAGTTCCTTTAAAAAGTTCTTTATCTTCTTTATTCTGTTGTAAAAAATACCGTAAGACAAACTATTTAAATAAACTTACAAAATATGTCGAGCATTTGGTATTGCTTTCAAAACTTCTTCAAGGGGCATATTTTCGTCATTCTCCATTTTTATCGAAATGCTATCCAAAAATACCTTTTCCAAGGTTTTTGATTCTGTTAAAAGTTTATATTCATTTGAAAGCAAAGTCATTCTTTGACAATGTAAAATTTTAAGAGAAGCTTTTGTGACTTTTGCCATCACCTTTTTAATCGAAGAAAAACTATTAAATTTCAATGAATAAGTCAGCCATAAATTGTTCAGGGAACTTAAATTAAGCAATTGATCAGAAAGATGCAATGAATCATCGATGAAATCAATGAGTTTTTCGTCCGTTGAATTACGGTATCTTAATTGATGAACAAGATTAAAGCGATATTTAAAATAAAACCATTTACAAGTTTGATATAATTTTCTTAAATGTTGGTAATCAAGATTTTCCAAAATATATTTTTTGATTAATTTTCCAAATGGCAAATCTGGTTCCACAGGATTTTTAAAGACCAGATTTTTCATTACGCTTTTGTAATCAAAAGGAAATGGATTTTCTAAAATGTAACATTAAACAGTTTAGAAAATTTATTAGAAATACCTTTGCAATATGCAAATTTTGCATTTTCAACTTTTTCAATAACATGTGGATCAGAAACATCCTTAATATTTTGAAAAAATTGAACCAAATCTTTCATATCTGTTTTTAAAGCTTTTTCCAATAAATTTATTGCAGATTTTTTTCCTTCAAAATGAAGTTCAAATTTGATGGAATCAATCCAAAATTCTGAAATTCCATCAAAAATTGAGCTTATTTCTTCGATTTTTTCCTGATATTTTTCTTTCATTTTTTTATCACTGATAAAAAATCGACAATATCGGGATAGAACGGATAAAAGCGCCTATAAAATTTACATAATTTTAGTATTTATTAGACAGTACCAAAAAAAGGATTACTTTGTTATCATTTTTATCGTTTTCCAAATATTCGATATAAGCTATCCATAAATTTTGACACCATGGATTTTGAGATAATTGACATTCAATATTTTTAATTACAAATTCATCATTTTTTGTTTTCTTCAAAATCTCGATAAATTTCTTTCCATCATTGATTTCAACAGATTTTATTTCTTGATAAAGTTTGCACGAATTTTGATATTTTTGCAATACCTCATTTGAGATTAGTTTTGCTAAAAAATGTTGTTTTCCAAAATATTTAAACATTTGAAACTTACTGAGTTTTTCTTCATATTTGTCAAAAGCACATAGCAAACTTGAATGTGGCAAAGATATAAAAAATTCAGCTTCTTTTAACTCTTCTTCCAAAGGTTTATAGTAATCATAAAGTCGACCTTTTTTAATTTTTGGCCATTCATCTTCCTTAAAATTCTAATAAAATTTGAATATTTTACGACTATAAGAAAAACTGACTTTTTGAGGAAAATCTTTATCAAATCTGCTTTCTAGATCTGTATAGTTCCATTTAAGGTTGTCATAATCTCTGCTTCTGTATAAAATGCTAAAATGATTTTGTTAAAAATTTGCTTTTTCATAAATTAAAGAATGAACTTACGATTGCCAATATTCCCAAATTTGTGGAAGAGTCGTAAATTTTTCGGCAAAACTTTGACATAATTCATTTTTGACATCAAAGTTTGGGGCATTCGTTAAATTTTTTAATAAATTTTCCACTTCATTTTTATATTCAAATGGAAGTAATTCCAAGTACTCTATTTCCAAAGTTCTATCCATACTTTTTTCAAATTTTAAGGGAGATCAAAAAAAGTTTTAAAAATGCGAAAGTTCCTGAATTTTAATAACTTTCAACTTCGCGAACTTTCTTGCGAAATCACAAAAATCAGCAAATGAAAGATAAATGCAATTTTTTCAAAATCCATAAAATTAAATTTAAGCAGTTTTTTCAGAAAAATAAAAAAACGTTTCTCAAATTGGCTTTAGAAATTTTGTGAATGCCTTTAAAGAAATGAAATAAAAATTAAGTGTTTATTCATTTAATAAAGATAGAAAAATGCCTTGTCATGATTGTTATGTAAAATGAATTGTTTCTACTTGAGCAAGAATTTAAAAAAAATAAAGATTCTTATAACCTACAAGAAAAAAAGTACAGAAGGCTTATGAGAAAATATTGTTTTTTCTTTACAAAGATCAACATTTTCTCTGTTTGCAAATTTTTCTCATTGGCTTTTAAGGGATCATCTTTTCAGATTTGATCAGTGACAAGAAACAAGCAAGCACTCATATTACTATTAAACTGTCAACATTATGAAAAGTCAGGTTTTTCAGCAGCGAATGGTGGTGAAAAAATCAGCTCACAATAACTATAAAATTGACAAAATGCCACCAAAAAGATGAACTTTTCGGTTCGTTTTTTTCAATTCAAATTATTGAATTTGAATAGCAATTTGTTAATTTTAAAGCTCAAGAGTTGATATTTTCACTACATTGTGCACAGAAAAGTTGATTTTAATCACAACCACAAAAAAATTTAAATAATTTGCATATCAGATATCATTTATTCAAGCATTTAAATGCAAAAAATGTATTTAAAAAATATATTTATTCTTTCAAAAATTCATACGAAACAAAACAAAAAATTAAGACAAAGCAAATGAAAATGATTTTATTTTTTTTGACAGTTTAATAGTAATATATCCGAAGACAATTTCTCAAGAATGTAATGTCCAATTGAAAATAGGTCTTTCATTTTTTGGACACCATTTTAAAAGATATTGTTCCATTGCGTTTTTAAATTCTCGAACGTTATTCGGATGATACAGATAAACTTCAGCTTTGGATTGTAAATTCTTTTCAAGAAATTCAAAATATAATCCTGGATCAATTTGTGGCTTAAACTGGAGGTCAACAACTTCAAATTTATTTTGAAATTTTAATGAAAGAAGGTTTTCGGCAGTTTTTTGTGTTAAATATGCTTTTGAAACACTGAAAACAAAGTTTACGAGTATTTATATGGTTTCATCATTGAAAAAACATTTGTAACACTTTGGTGACAACTGTGTTACATAATTTTTATCACACTTATTTTCCACTAAAATAGGAGGTCTGATAATTTATTTAGAGGAAGATATAAATTTTTAGCAAGTAATTTATGTCGAACTATTGTGACAGAGGTGTCACAAAATTGTGACAAATGTGTCACGTCTCGGTAGTCTTTGAAAGAGACTTACGTTATTTGATGAGCATTTGGAACTGCTGCCAAAATTTTATCGATTGGAAGGTTTTCATCATTTTCCATTTTAATTTTTACTTCATTCAAATACAGTAAAACAATTGTTTTGGATTTTGTAAGAATTTCAAATTCATTTTGTGTAAACCATGTATAATATACTTTTAAATATTTCAAAGTAGCTTTTGAGATTTTCGGGAAAAGTGATGAAATTTTATTGCATTGAAATATTTTCAAAGTGTTTGTTAGCCAAATATTATGCAAATTTAAAGACTCGATTTTACAAGGTGACATTGCAATAGAATCATCCCTATAATCAATATATTGAATTTTACAGGGCATTTTTCCATATTTCGGTGTATGACTTTTTCCGGCAATATCAAGTTTGTGAACAAGATTAAAGCGATATTTAAAATAAAAACATTTACAAGTTTGATATAATTTTCGTAAATGTTGGTAATCAACATTTTCCAAAATATAAAAATTTACACCTTTGTTAAATGGTAATTTTAGTTGTTTATGATTGTCCAGGTTTAAATTTTTGGTGACCATTTTTAAATTATATTCCTTCAAGGCATCGCTTTCTAAAATTTAAAATCAGTTATCATTGATCATAAAATTCATAATTGTTTTTTTCAAGCTGTAATTTAGTAAATAGGACTCCTAGGGGTTTAGTGGCTGAGTTTTTAAATTGTCGGAAAATATGAAAAAAGTAAACAAACCTGATGGAATTTGTTTTTTTGCATTCATTATTTTCATTTCATAATCCTTTAATCTGTGTTTCTCTGCAAAACAAAAAGCATCATCCAAAAATCTCGAGAAATCTTTCATATCTGTTTTTAAAGCTTTTTCCAATAAATTTATTGCAGATTCTTTTCCTTCAAAATGAACTTCAAATTTGATTGAATCAATCCAAAATTCTGAAATTCCATCAAAAATTGAAGTCAATTCTTCGATTTTTTTCTGATATTTTTCTTTCATTTTTTTATCACAGATAAAGAATCGACAATATCGGGATAGAACGGATAAAAGCGCCTATAAAAGATTGATTAATTTTACAAAATTATTTATTACAGTAAAATTACTTTATTGTTTTTTTTATCATGTTCTAGATGTTCGATATAAGCTTTCCATAAATTTTGACACCATGGATTTTGAGATAATTGACATTCAATATTTTTAATTACAAATTCATCATTTTCTGTCTTCTTCAAAACCTCGATAAATTTCTTTCCATCATTGATATCAGTGCCTCGGATTTCTTTATAAATTTCCAAATTTTCGTAATACTTATGCAAATTTGTTGGGATTGCTTTTGTATTAGCTGGAACCAATTAATTTTTACCATTTTCAAATATAAAAAACTCACTGCTTAATTCATCAAAAGTTGTAAAAGCCAATGAAAGATTTGAATGTGGAAGAGACAATAAAAATTCAAGATATTCAAATTGATCTTTTAAAGTTTTTTCATTGTCTTTGAAAAATTCATGATCAAAAGATGGCCATTCAGGATTCTTAAATTAATAGTTTATTATTTTTTGCAATGATAAACAAAAAATTTTAATTAAAAGACCTTACATGTTGTTCTGGAAAATGTTTGAAAGAAAGAGCTTCAATTTCTTTTGCATTTTTTGTTAGACCTGAGCTTTCTTCTTGGTCGAAAACTCTCCATTCAACAATACTAAAACATAACAAATTTACTAATTTTTAGTCACAAAATGTAACAATTGTTTTTGTGAAAAAATGTACATTTTGCTCAAATAAAAATCTGTTGTAAAATAGAATCTCAGAAAATTTTCTTTAAAAATAACTTACTTCATCCATGTTTTAAAAATTCTTGGAATTGTTGTATATTTTTGACAAAAATTTTCGATTAATCCATTTATCTTTTTTATATTTTTTGCTTTTTTATCCCATCTTTTAAATAATAACAGTTTCATAGCTTTTCTATATTCTTTTGGAAATTTTGCTAAATATTTTTTCATTTTTAAATAAACAAAATTATTAAAACTCCTTCAAATTGCAAATGAGAAAAAATTGAAAAATACCAAATTCGATTTTTTTTATTGAAAAAAGGCATAATGAGAAAATTCTTTAAGGATATTTTTGACACATATAAAAAATTATGGACAATCAAAAGCAATCAAAAAATCAGTTTCGATACACTTGTGGCATTTTTTTCTCAATGTAAGAATGATAAGATCATAATCATGCAAATTTGATTCATTTTGATTCGTCATGGTTCATTTTATTTACTAGGGATAAAGCGGGCCTTCGGCCCGCAAGCGTCTAGTTTAAACTATAGAACTACGTTTTAATAAACAAATTTGAGCTTCTAATCTTTCTGTTTCAGCTCTTCTAGCTTTTTCAGCTTCTGATAATTTTTCTCGATTATGAGACATCCGTTGTTGTTTACGCTGATTTTCAGCTTTTCTTTGTTCAAAGGTTTGCTCATCAGGCCTATTTCTTTGCCTTTCTGCTTGTTTTCTTTTTAGTTCTTTTTTATGAGCAGCTTCTTGAAGAGGTTTTCTTTCAAATTTTCTTCTTAGCATTTTCAGACATTACTGTCTCACAGGCTTACAACAAACAATTACATATTCAATCAAATTTTAATAGCAAACATACAACAAAGAGAGGATTAACCAATTTAATGGACGCTCCAAACCGCGTAGCAAAATTAAAGAGTGAACTGTTGAAAATAGCTACAGTCACAAAAAAAAATACACTTAAACACGTACGATTGTGCAATCTGCTCAAAAAAACATAAGATGTAATGTGGAATATCACTCGCAATCTCATGCAAAATTATGTTAATTTGCATGAGTTTGCACATAACAGTACAGGGTGTAAATTTTAACACGCATGGGTTTTAATCACGTGAAAAACATAAAAATTTTAGGTTCCAGAACCTCAAATTTTCACAGAGGGTTTATATGGGCCTAAAGTTTGTTTTCCCAAATTTTCAGCCAAATCGAAGACCTAAACTTTTTTCGAGGATCTAGATCCTAGGACTTGACAAAAAATAAAAATTTATAGCTTTTTGGATTCCTTTCTTTATGGGCTATCAATTTGCTTTAAAGGTTTTTTCTTAATTTCTAAATTTTTAATTCAATAAATTTTTTTAAAAATTAAAATTTTAAAAAATTTTCTAAGTCGGTGAATGCATTAACAAAATCTCGGACTTAGAAAATTTTTTAAAATTTTAATTTTTAAAAAAATTTATTAAATTAAAAACTTAGAAATTAAGAAAAAACCTTTAAAGCAAATTGATAGCCCATAAAGAAAGGAATCCAAAAAGCTATAAATTTTTATTTTTTGTCAAGTCCTAGGATCTAGATCCTCGAAAAAAGTTTAGGTCTTCGATTTGGCTGAAAATTTGGGAAAACAAACTTTAGGCCCATATAAACCTTCTGTGAAAATTTGAGGTTCTGGAACCTAAAATTTTTATGTTTTTCACGCGATTGAAACCCATGCGTGTTAAAATTTACACCCTGTATTTGCGGGGCAACGTTTGAATTCCCTGTTAGCTGTTGCATGCAAATTTCACGTTTTTATTCTTTGTTTTTTGTTTTGTGAATGAAAAAATAAAAACGTTACATCGCACAAACCAACGAACATTCTCCATTTATTTGAGGGATTTTCAAATTTATCAATTATCACTCATTAGAGATAATTAAAAAAAGCTAGCCTTTCTGAGATAGAAGATGAATACTTTTTACAAACTATAACAATTTCGAAATTTTCATTTTTACGTTTACTGTCTTCCTTCTTTTTTTAAAATTCATTTCCAAATTTTTCCGCTTTAATTGGTAGTTCGAGGTAACAACAATTTAATACGTTTCTAATGAATGAATAAACAATTACATTTTTAATTTTAGCCTAAAAAACTTAAAATTGAACCCAAACTGTCTGGACAAAATCGAAATTTTGATCTCGCTGACCCCCGATGTTTGTCTTTATTGTAACAAAAAATGTGTAAAAAGTGTTGTTTTTGTAACACAAAATCTGGCATTTATTAAAAAACATATTGAAATAAAATCATTCATGATAGTCTTACAATAGAACTTTTAACAGCTTTTAAAGTTCCAAAACTTTTTGAATAAATTATTGCAACGAGGGTACCATCAATTGCTCCCAAAAATACAGTATAAACTCCAAAATATTGTGTTAAAGAGACATCGATACTCTAAAAATATAAATACTGTTAAAAAGGTAATTAATTGTTAAATGAGATAATTTACCATTCGTAAAATTAAATCAATAAAAGCTGGAAAAAAGTTTAGAATTAACTCAGAAACGATAGTAAAAAAAGCAAGGCGATTAGCGCGACGCTTATTTGCTTGATCGGAATTTCGAAGGCCATGTTGTAAAACATCTTTTTGAAATCGATTTAAAACATAAAAGAAAAGTAATCCAATGATTGAATTCATGAATCCTGTAACAAGTTTAGCCCAAATTGAAAAGGCACTTCCATTGAAGCCCGCAACACATGTAACAGACCAACAAGAAGTTGAAGCTAAAAATTTTTTGTTGAAGCATTTATGCAAATTTTTAAATTTCTTACGAGTGCCATTAATTTGAAGCCAAGCCCAGGTAAACCATGTTGCAGTTATGCCCAGGAGGATTAGCATACAAAAAACTGAGAAACCATGAATCCATTGATGGATATAACTTTTTGACATGGCTCGAGTGATTATCAAAATTCGATGAAGGAGAAGGAAAAACACGGATAATGAGATAATGGGTAAAAAGGCCAAAGCTGCAGCAGTTGTCACATAAAACACGAGAGGGTTGTTCTTTTCTAAAATATGCAAATTTTTGGTTACTGTAATTTCAATTTTGTTCTTTTTGGGAATCAGCGGACTCGAACCTGAGAGATTTGGACGATAACCCAACGTATTAACCACTCGACTATCGAAACAACAAAAATCAAACTTACTTTGCCACCACACAGAAATAATATATCCAGTATCGATGATTCCAACGAAGGATGCAATAACAATTGTAAAAAGATAAACAATAAATTGTGGAGAGATGTCATTTCGCTTTAACAGCTTAATTCTGGTATACAAAGCATACGATAACAATAAAAAAGTAACCAAATACATCAAAAACATTAGAATATTTTGAACAATTATTAAAATATCATTGTAAGGCATTGGAGCTCCCATTTTTTAAAATTTTAAAAAATGTTAAGATTCAATAAACTTTTTTGAAGAATAAATTTTATTATTTTTTTTCTAGTGAGTGCGTGGCAAACGTTGTTGGATGACTATTTTATTAAATTTTGGCGTGAAGTAAAAAAACAATTTTTGAAATCATTCAACATTCCTTAATTGAGTTACTTGTTTAACGTGGTAAATAAACCGTAAAAGGACATTAAAGAGGAAGGCATATATGCCTAAAGCACAAACAACAACTACATCAATGTTTTTTTAAAAAGTTGTTGCATATGTTACGGTAGTGCAATTTAGGCTTGCTTGTTCAAGATTATTTATTTATGCACCTGATGATGACCATTTTTTTAAAAGTTCTTTGTTAATAATGAAAATTTTTGTAGTAAAAAGGTCAAACATTAAAGTAAAAAATTAGTACAGATAATAAGAATCAAAATTCTGGATAAGAAAAACACCACATTTTAACTCCAATTTTAAAGACTATTTTTTTTAAACAATTCTAAGGAATCCAATTTTCCTGAATTTTCGTTAAACATCAAACCATAAACACCATTTTTTGTAACAAAAATGTGACAATTGTTGTTTCGTAACACCATTTCACAAATCATGGAAAATTGCACTTTTAAAAAAACTAAAAAAGAATGAAACGTTTCAAACAAACAAAAAAAAATTATTGACAAAAACGAAGGAAAACCCTTTGTTTTTGAATTTCCTAAAATCTCAAAATCATTCAAACCGGATCACAAAAACCTATCAAAATTATGCAAACAAAAACATAACATCGAAAAACAAACGAGAAAAAGTGCACAAAAACATACGGGAAAAAGGAGGTTCAACAGCTACAAAAAAAATCAAAAAATGTGTTTATGTTTTGATGCTGGAAAAATATTAGTCAAATTTATGCAAACAAGATTTTTCAACAAAGAATCAAAAATGAAATATAAACCTTTGTAAGCTTGTTTTTATTTTTTTTGTTTTGATGAAACTGATATTGTTCGAAAATTATGCAAAAACACATTTTTTAAAATAATTTGATCCCAAAATAGCCGGATAAATTTTGGTATAAAAGGATGTTCAAAATCTGAAAATGCCATGGAACAATTTAGAAGTTTAACCTTTTGCTGTAAAAAAATATTTTGAAAATCCAAAAAAAAGATGAAAATTTTTTCGATTGCTGTTTTTTTGGCTGTTATTGTTGGAGCCAATGCCATGTAAGTGTTTCCTTCCAAAAATTACTTGAAAAAAGTTATTTATGTTTTAGATTCCCATATTTTATTGTTGCCGGACTTTTGGGAGCCGGAATTAAAACCGTCGAACAAATTGTGAGTTTGGAAAGTGACGAAGTTTATGTTCGAGTTGTCAACACCATGGGACCTGATGTTGAGGTTACAGCTGATTGTGCCTCAGGGGATGACACCATTGAAACCCAAGTTCTGAAGGACGGGGATTCATTCGCATGGAAATTCTCTCCCAATTTTTTCGGAAATACCCTCTTTTATTGTAACGTCAAAACAAGTGATGGGTTAGTTTTGAGTTATAATTTGGGTTGGTATAATATGCAAATTTATAGAAAATCAAAAGGTTGGGATGTTTACAAGGGAAAAGAAGACAGCAAAAACTGGTATTTACGAGGTGACGGAATTTTTACAGGAAATGAAGATGGCTCAAATCTTGAAAAGAAGGAAGATTGGTAAATTCCAATCATGATTAATTTATTTCTTTTGTAAATAATATGTATTATAATATTTTAATCTATTATTCATTGTAAATCTTGTATATATTTATGTGTCTAAAATAAAAAGCTTATTCAATTTTCATAAGAAGAGCAAAGCAGTAAACTTGTTGATTCTCCAAGTTTGAAAAGTTTTAAATGATGAATGTAAAAGTTTTTTCATTATTGTTCGTTCACTCAAGTTTCGAACAGTATTTTTTTATTGATTAGCAGGTCAAAACATAATTATTACCATTAAGAGTTTGGTATAAAATTAATTCAGTCAGCATTATAGCCAAGTTAATTACGGTACAGATAAAAAAAACAAAACAAGTCAAGACACAAATGAAAATCAAAAAAGAAATGCCACAGGCGTCACCGGTTTCTTCGGGAATAAAATATTTGAAGCTTATATAAATAAAAGGAATTCCGATTCCAAAAAAGAATAAACGTTTCCAAGGTTCAACACAATTGTTGGAAAAAACAATTTCTTCAGCATGTTTAATAAGGCAAGGTTTTCGAAGATTATTTTGAAGTTCAAGAGTTAAATTAAGGATATCCCGGAGCTTTGTTTTTGATGCAATTAATTCATCGGTTAATTCTTTGATTTCAGAGCTATTTGGATAAATCTTGCTCATTTCAATCGTAGCATTAAGGTCCTTTAAAACAATGATATTATTATCATTAATGTTTGGCTTTTTAGAAATATTGAGCAATATGCCCATCATTTTTCCCTTAATTAAAATAAAACATACTTTATTAATATTTGAACAATACATGGATGTTTTGCTATAATCATCCCAAGGCATTGATTCTGGTGAATTACAAGGTGAACGGAACAATAATTTTTTTTCATTGACATATGTTTCATGCTCCCTGATTGTAGAAAATATAGAATACCCGTAAGAAATTGAATAAAAAATGAAAGCAAAAACTAATATCAAAATTTTGTGTGAAAGTATTTCGGCAGCAAAAGCTTCGGCATCAAAGTCACATTTACATAATGTATGATGTGATTTACCAGCAACCATTTTATTAATTAATTTTGCTGAAAGCATAAACAAATGATGCAAAAATTAATGCAATAGACTCAATCAATAAAAATGCCATCCTTTTTTTGCAGATTGCAGCTGTCTTTGGTGGATAAAAAAAACGGCAATGGTCGTGTCTTAAGTCATCATTGTTGAAGTGAATTGAGTAATGGCATATTAAAATATGTGCACTGATTTTTTATGACCTCAGTTTAAACAACAACAGGAAAACCCAAGTTTTTTTCAGTGTTTCCACTTTTCAAAAAAAGTGACGCCAACGCCGACACCGGCGTTGGTGTTGGCGTCGATGGCGTTAACGCCGAGTGGCGCCGGGAAGCTTTTTTTCCAATTACCCAAAAATATAAAAAATTCCTTATTAACATGTTGGAAATTGGTATTTATATTAAAAAAAACAACAAATTAGAGTGAAAAAAGTACTTATCAACGTTAAAAACGAAGAATCAAAAATTTTTTTGTGAAAATTTATATCTCCAGCGTCTCGGCGTCGACGCCGAGAAAGACGCCGACCACGAAAATGTGACGCCGACGCCAACGCCGGCGTCGGCGTCGGTGTTGACGTCGACGCCGTGACGCCGGCGTCGGCGTTGTGGTAACACTGGTTTTTTTGCCAAAAAATGCAAATTTTCATTTAAATTATGAACTTTTATGTTTTTAAAAAAACAGAAAACTTTGTAAGAAATAATTTATTAAATATTTACTACTGTAATAAGTAAAACTAAACAAATACCATCGTAGTTAACCGTAATAATTTTGTTGAGGATAATAATAATTTTGAGGATATCGATAAACTGGTTGCTGCTGTTGAAAATATGGATTTCCAAGGCTGTTCATCGATGGTGCACTACTATGTTGTTCACTGTTGCTACCGTAATACGATGGAGAGCCATATTTAAAGAGGGTATGGATGTTTGGGCCTTCGCCATGTTCAGCAGCACCTCCTCCGCTTTGAAATAGATTAAATAAGGGACCTTGAGAATCAACTTGGATTACTAAAAACGAAGGAGTTTTAATTAAATCCGACTATTTTTTAAGATTTAATAAAAAGCATAAATTTTGAAATTTTAGTTTCGGGCAGAAAAAAAACAAAAATTTGGTATTTTAATTTTATTCAAATGATTAATATCAAGATTTTAACATAGCTTTTGAAATCTTTAGGAAGAAAATTTCGTTACTTACCCAAAAATATTAGCGAAAGAAGACAAATCGTCGTCAACTTTGAAATCATTGTCGTCGTTTTTTAAATTTATAAGAAAAATATCTATCAAAAAGAATATATTTATATTAAAGAGAAATACCCAAAAAGTCTAGAAAAATAATTTAATAATACGCATTGAAAGATGATGATGTCGTAATCAAACTTTATACTTTTTTGATGGTTCTTCTTTTGCAAAGGGTGTTTTTATTTTGTTTGTTTAAAAATTTAATTGATTCTTTTCCACCTTGAATTTTGATTTATTTTGTACTTTCGTAGTTTTATGATCTCCCCTCCTCGAATGAACTTAAATTGATTGATTGATAGATATATTATAAAAACAAGTTGTAAAGGAAAGTAATTGATAAACCCACGTAATAAATGTTATAAAAGGACGAAGTCATTTGCTGGACACCTACGTAGAGAATAAAATATAAAAAAATTAATTGTTAAACATGATCCCTGAAAATTGACTCTAAACGAAAATGCATTGATTCTTTTCTTTTCAAGACAAAATCCAAAGGTCAAATTTAAAAATTAAAAAATTAAATCAAAAAATCCGCCTTTTTTAATTCTATAAATTCTATTTTATGTTTGATCAGTGAAATTTGTTACACAAAAACAAGTTTTATAAACTTTTTTGTAGTGTCACAGAGCACATCAGAATTGTTACAAATTTTTCATAGCCTTGAAAACAACTATAAATATGTTTAAGTTTAAAGGTATAGTTTTTAAACTTCCAAATACTATAGTCTTCTTCAAACAATGGTTGTGTTTCAATCACCCTTTGATCCAGTTCCAGTTGCAACTGAACCATTTGGTGAAATAATTTTATCAAAAATTTGGCAACATTCAATTAAATATCCTCGAAAAAAGGCTATTATTTGTGCCGAAAATGAAGAACAATATTTGACCTATTCAGAATTGTATCTTCAAAGTTTATCTGTTGCTTCTTTTCTTCAACAACATAATTTTGGTCATGGAAATGTTGCAGCTTTTGTTATGCCAAATACCTTGTATTTTGCTCCACTTTATATTGGAAGTATTCTTCGAGGTGGTACAATTACTGGTGCCAGCATGTCAAATACTCATTGTAAGTTTGTTTAAAAATGTTACAGTGTAACACAAAATCATGGCTATGCAAATTTACAATTTGATGTTAAAACACTTTTTTTAGACGAA
The DNA here is from genome assembly GCA_024447195.1 of Panagrolaimus sp. LJ2414. Classification (NCBI taxonomy): domain Eukaryota; kingdom Metazoa; phylum Nematoda; class Chromadorea; order Rhabditida; family Panagrolaimidae; genus Panagrolaimus; species Panagrolaimus sp. LJ2414. The sequence continues at coordinate 1,533,375 of JAMRXY010000004.1, read as the reverse complement.
TTAGAACGACAATTTTCGGATGCTTCAGTAAAAGTTGTTTTTTGTCACAAAGATGCCCTTGATCGAGTTCTTGAAGCCACCAAAAACCTTGAAATTCAAATGATTATTGTTATTGAAGCTGATAAAAACACTAAATTTCCAAAACCAAATATTTTTGATGTTTCTCAAATTTTTAATACAAAACCATTGCACAATTTACCAACAGTTAATATCAACATTGAAAAGGATGCTTTAATTCTACCGTACTCCAGTGGCACAACGGGACCTCCAAAAGGGGTCGTAATTACACATAAAGGCTTCGGAACACATGCAAATATTTTTAACGGCCTTATGGAAAATTATATTAAAAATGTATTCACTCAAAAACCGTACATTTTTGATGAAGAGCATGAACTTCTTCAACTTCCTTTAAATCATATGTTTGGGATGTGTGTTTTGTTTCATTGTTTGATGACGGCAAAAACTGTGGTGCTGATGAGACAATTTGAGCCAGAACCATTCTTTCAAGCAATTGAAAAATACAAGATTCGAATGTTAATGATTCATCCTCCAGTTTTGATAATGCTTTCAAAACATTCTTCCGTCGACAAATATGACCTATCAAGCATCGAAATAATCTTTTCAAGTGCTGCTTCAGCTGGAAAAGACATTATGGAAGAAGTTAGAAGAAAACATCCAAATTTACGACAAGTTACTCAATGTTATGGTGCCACAGAATGTTTGGTTGGATTCTTTCCAGAATCTGAAAATTTACCAAATGGAAGTGCTGGAAAAGTTGCACCCTTAGGGAAGGCGAAAGTTCTTGATGTTGATACTGGAGCTGAGCTGGGTCATAATCAACCCGGAGAGATTTTATTCCTTTCCCCGACTTTAACACCTGGATACCTAAATAAACCAGAAGCCACTAAAGAATCGATTGATTCAGAAGGATGGTATCATACAGGTACGATTTTAAGGGTCACATTTTTGAAAAAAACATCTTTTTGTAGGAGATTTTGGTTATATTGATGAAGATGGGAATGTGTTTATTATGGAAAGATTAAAGGAAGTTTTGAAGGTTGAAGGTCTTCCTGTAAATCCTGCTGAATTGGAAGATGTTCTTTTAAGTAATTCATCAGTTGCGGATGCAGCAGTTATTGGAATTGCAAATGCTGCCGCAGGGGAAGTGCCAAAAGCTTACATAGTTCGAAAAAATGAGAACCTCAAAGAATCTGATGTTTTGGATTATGTTAAAGGTAAGATTATTTTTTGATAGAAATGAAGTCCAAAAACCATTGTTTTAGAACGTGTTGCATATTACAAGCAGTTGACAGGTGGCGTCGAATTCGTCAAAGAAATTCCGAGAAATGCATCAGGAAAAATATTGCGTCGAGTTTTACGTGAAAGAAATCACGCCAATGCAAATGCAGCCCCGATTCTTACAGTTTATCACTTAGATAAATAAATCGTATTTTAACTACCTTTGTTTTGTCTTTATTGTTTAAATAAATTGTTGTAAACAATTTTACTTTAAAGATTACTTTATTTAAACAAAAAAATTAGAAAAGAAATATTGAATAAGCTTTTATTTTAGGCATAAATATGTACAACAGTAGCAATTAATTATAGATTAAAATATTATAATACATTTTATATACAAATGAAATAAATTAATAATGATGGAATTTACCAATCTTCCTTCTTTTCAAGATTTGAGCCATCTTCATTTCCTGTGAAAATTCCATCACCTCGTAAATACCAGTTTTTGCTGTCTTCTTTTCCCTTGTAAACATCCCAACCTTTTGATTTTCTATAAATTTGCATATTAAATAAACCCTAATTTTAACTCAAAACTAACCCATCACTTGTTTTGACGTTACAATAAAAGAGGGTATTTCCGAAGAAATTGGGAGAGAATTTCCATGCGAATGAATCCCCGTCTTTCAAGACCTGGGTTTCAATGGTGTCATCCCCTGAGGCACAATCAGCCGTAACCTCAACATCAGGTCCCATTGTGTTGACAACTCGAACATAAACTTCATCACTTTCCAAACTCACAATTTGTTCAACGGTTTTAATTCCGGCACCCAAAAGTCCGGCAACAATAAAATACGGGAATCTGAAACAGAAGTAATTTTTTTCAAGTAATTTTTGGAACAAAACACTTACATGGCATTGGCTCCAACAATAACGGCCACAAAAACAGCAATCGAAAAAACTTTCATCTTTTTTTGGATTTTCAAAATATTTTTTTACAAAAAGGTTAAACTTCTAAAATGTTCCATGCCATTTTCAGATTTTGAACATCCTTTTATACCCAATTCAATCTAACTATTTTTGGATCAAAATATTTTTAAAACTTTGTTTTTGCATAATTTTTGAATAATATCATAATAAAAATCAAAACATAAAAATAAGCTTACAACAATTAATATTTCATTTTTGATCCATTATTCGGAAATCTGTTCAACATAAATTTCATTATTCCGTCAACAAAACATAAACACATTTTTCGATTTTTATTGTAGCTGTTGTTCGACGGTTTTAATTGTGCACGTTTTTGAGTTTGTTTTTCTATGTTACGTTTCTGTTTGCATAATTTTTGATAGAATTTTGTGATTTGGTTTAAATGATTTTGAGATTTTAGGAAATACCAAAACAAAGTTTTTTCAGTTATATTATTTTTTTTTGTTTTCATAAACATCTTTTATCCTTTTTTAAAAGTACAACGTTACAAAACTCAAGTTTCGTGTTACGTAAAAACTAATGCCATATCCCTGTTACAAAAAATGGTGTTTATGCTTTATTGCTTATAAATGGAAAATCCAGAAATCAAGCTTTTGTACCTCTGAGTTTTTAAGATTTGATCAAAAATGACTTATTTTTTCTCGGTTTTCAAACTTCTAATAATGATTCTGGTGTGTTCAATTGTGTAATTTTACATAAATTCTGATACATAATTTGTCAAACATTTTATGTTTAACCATGATTTAATTTGGCCATATTTTCTTTAAAATCTTCTGTGAAAGTGTTTACTCAAAAATTTTATCTCTTGCTTTTTTTCAACAGCAAAAAATGAGTTCTAAAAAGAGTTTGCAAAAGTCTCATGGGAAATGCCCTGCCAGCTGTTTTGCAAATATGTTATTTCCAAAGTAAAAATAAATTTATTTTTTCAAACTCTGAAAAATACTTAAAAAACACATGTTACACAAAATTAAAATAGAGAGATGGAATGGGACTAACTAAGGCGCGCAAGTGAGAAAAAAAACATGACGATTTTGGCACACAAAAAATATACATTTCATAAAGGTAATAAAATATTTTATGAAAAGACGAAAGATAATTTACATAAATATCACTTTTAAAAATAAGGCTCGAATCTTTTCTACTTTTTTGAATGAAAGATTTTAGATTTTCTAATATCGCAGAAAGAAAAAAATACAGTATACAAAATTAAAAACAAAATAATGAAAAAAGAGAGAGATTCATTTTTGTACCAAAATAATTAATTTAAACCCGTAAATTTTATATATTTTTTAACAAAATTAAAAGATTCTTATTGAAATTTTTTTGTATGATATTCTTTGAATCACTTTTTAAAATTTAATGAAAGATTCTGATTGTTTTTTTTTTGTATTAAATCCAACATATTTTTTGGTGGTGAGATTTTGAAGAGTCTGATCGTTTTAGGCTGAGAGATTCTGTCCTGCTTCAAGCTGTTACGGTAGTAATTATCACAGCAGTAAATTGTAGTAATTGTACAGTATCATTAAATATGAGATTATCGTGGCTCAAATACCCTGAAATTTGAAATGTTTAATAAATTTTGAATACTGTAATGCAGATAGGATAGGTCATAAAAGGGATTTCATATATCTCTGTGAAAGTTAGTTAAAACTGCTAAAAGCAAAAACAACCGAAAAATTATCATAAAAGTCAAAGAAGCCCACAGCATTTAAAAGATATTTGTTTTTTTTTGTTTGAAAACATTGCAACAAAAAAAGAAAAGAATTAAACCAAATTTATTATTAATATTATTATTACCGTAATTTTAAAGAACTTAAATAAAAATAAGAAAATAAAAAAAAAGCAGAAAAATTTTAGCAAATTTAAGCTTTTTCGATGTTGATTTTTTTGGTTTAATATTATAATTAATTATATAAAAATGCAGGAAAAAAAGGGATAACAAAGGTTTTGCAAAAATAAGTAAAAAAATACAATTTAAACTCTAAAAAATTGCAAAAAAACCGAGATCTAAAAAAGGTAGATAAAAACAACAAAAATATAATTTTTAACAATTAACAAAAAAACAATAATTTTAAAAATGGCAAGTAATAGACAACAATAAAATAAAATAAAAACAAATTTCTTTTCTTTGAGCATTTTTTTGTATATAAGAAATATGTGTTTATTGAGATGGATAATAATGTACAGCAGAGGTGATGAATAATGATGATGATAAATGAGTTAAGGAAGGATAATATAAGAGGGAGATAACATTTTTAAGTAAAAGTAATAAAATTTAGGGTAATTTTAGTGCGATAAAAATCAGAAATTAACAAAATTAACAAGGATATATAAAAGGAAAAAACAACACCGTTCACAAAAAAAGTAGGATAACCGCAAACAAAGAATTCTTACAAGAGCTACAGTAATGTTGACCTTATCAGAAACAATAATTTGAATTCACTGATAACAACAAAAATGATTCAAATGAAGCCAATAGTTAGAAACATTTCTTATTTATCGTAATTTGCAAACCCTGATTTGCCTGAATTTCAAAATAAAACATAACAAATTGTTTTATCTTGAAATTCAGGCAAATCAGGGTCTGCAAATTGCGAAAAGTAAGAAATTTTTTGAACCATTGACTCCATTTAAATCAATTGTTGTTATCAGTGAAATCAAATGATTGTTTCTGATAATGTCGCCATTAAATAAGCACCTTTTAAAACCCTTTTTAACAACTGTTTTACACCAGTAACAAAGAAAAATCAAAAAGAGGAAGAGGAATAGAGAGAATCAGAAACCAGGGATAAGTAATAAAAAAAACCACCGAAAAAAAGTAAAATAGCAAAAAACAAATAAAAGCAAGCACAACATTTTTTTTCTTCTTTTTTCCTCTTTTTTCTATTCTAATATAGTTGCACTAAACATTGTTGAAGTTGAAGAGGTGATATTATCCAAAGATGGAACATTTGTTGTTTCATTGAAACTCATCATTGTTGTAGTTGTTGTTACAGATTCGTTTGTTTCGTTTTCAACATTGCGAAAATTTTCAGGAATTGGAAAAGCTCTATAAAAGTAAAAATAACAAAGCAAGTTATAATTTTCTTTAATTTTGTCAGATAAAAAACTAAATATTTTTTAAACTGTGCAAAAACATTTAAAAAAGTGTGTGACTAATACAGTTTTTTACAGAAATATAAGTTAAGCATATATTTTTAGGAAAGACAAAAGTGCAAAATTTGAATCACAGCTTCGAAAATTCAGGATATCTTGACCAGCTTAAATTTTATTTTCCCGGATCCAGTAAGTAGTCGATGATGTTGTTGATATGACAAGAAATTTAAATAAAAACAATATCACAGTAAATAGAAGATAATTTTGAAGAACGACGACGTTAGGAAAGAAGAAAGTAACTGTTTTGAAAAATTGGACGACGAAAGACAAAATTATTAAGCATGGACTAGGACATGTAAGTTTTGAAAAATTAAGAAAAATATCGAGCAAAACAAAAAATTAACGGACGCAAATAAAAGGAAAGCAAAAGGCAAAAAAATTTGAATATATAGTTTTATAAAAAAAAACAGACAATGACACGGATATATTTTTAAATAATGCCCTGAACGAAAGTACCGTAATCTTAAATAATGCTCCAAAAAATATATAAATAAATAATTATAAAAAATGTTAGCAATGAAATTAAACAAAAAATACTTAATTGTTCTTAAACTTAGGCCATTTATAGCAAAAATAAATTAAAAAATGTGTGGGGGTGCAAAATAGTAATAATAATAATAGATATGCAAATTTGTTGTTGACGCAAAATACTATATGTGGACAAAAAAAGTAATAGCTAATTCTTGTTGCTGCAGGTATACATGTAGGTGCATTGAGCTTATCTAAGATATATTTTATCCTCTTTTTTGTTTTTGCAAAGGATTAGTAAAATAAATAATCTATTATTATTATTTTGCAGCAGTATTTCTAGAAGTAGTAAAATGGAAGAAATCAGAAGGTGGCAATAACCTGTTTAAGACGGTATCCTCAAATTTGGATTTCTCTTCTGCCGCTTCTTCCTCTTTTGTATGTTTAGTTTCTTTTTGATAACAATAAGATTCAAGTGGCTTCTGAAGGAATCTTTTATCCAATTTATCGATTATTCCAGTATCAACCAATGGTTTAAGTGTATTTGAAGTTTCTGGAAATAACCTAAAAATGGAATTTTTATTAAATTGAATACAAATTTATATTTAATAAACAACAAAAATACAGCTGCTTTGTAATCTTTAATGTTAAAAAAAGATATATATTTAAAAGCTATTCAAAGACGTGTTAATCCGCTTTCAGAGATTTCAATAAAACCGAGCTGAGTTATTTGTATACGTGTAAATTGTGTATGATGCAAGAAATTAGCATATTAAGTAGATATTAGTAATCATAGTATTAGCAAAGACCAAAACTCACAAAACTCGAAGTTCACGATGAAATTCATTTTCTTCCCATTTAAAGTACCCGTTTTCTAGGAAGTCTTGTTCCTCAAATCTTGGAATTTCTTCTTTTACAGTTCTGCAGGTTTCTTGCTTAAAGACAAGATAATTTGCCCAAGATTCAATGCTTATCCAAATTAAATATGGTAGGGATCGTTTGGCCGTTAAATCCAATGGATTCGTACCATTAAGAGAATCAGATCGAAGTAAAGAATTTGTAATATTTGCAAAAGTTGTAGAATTTAATATTTCTGCAACTGCAGCTTGATGTTCATCATTTGAATGAGTTTCTCCTTCATTTATATTATTGCTGCTGCTGGGTATACTTATATCACCGCTATTAATATTATTACTACCTTCTTTAATTGGAGCCGAATAAAGTCGTGGATGATAACATATATGCAGGATAAAAAGAACACTTGCAATTCGAAGTAATTGCATAATATTCCTTTATATCAACTGCTATATATAAAAATTACAACAGCAAAAAAACTGGCAAAACACTTTGTTCAAGCTAATATTTATCATTCGTCGTCATTTATATCTCTCATTTAATAGATTTAATATAAATTATTTTATCACATATATTGTTCGGCACAGATTTCATGGAATTAGCGCTGAAAAAATACACTATTTTAAAATTTGAACGTGATGAATGAATGGAAAAAGATTATATTCAAATATGACAAAATTAAATATTAGCTGCTTTTTTAAAAAAACATTTAAAAGTTTAAACGGAAGAAAATTTTAATTTAGAAAGAAAAGATTTTGGATAAAAACAAACACAAAATTTTTTTTAAAAAATACGAAAAAAACAAGATGAGAAAAAAATGAATCAATAACAGGAAGCAAAAATGAAAAGAAAAAGAAAGCAAAGGAGAAAAACCAGAAGGCGCCAAAATGGTCAACAACAAAAGAGTCTTAGAAAAAGCATAAAAATAACAAAGATAAGTTATAATACTTTTATACATTATATTTTGGTGTTAGGCTAATACCTGTCAATCAGGGTTCTGGGAAAGTTGGAAATGGTCGAATCTAATAAAAAACACTTTTAGACAGCTCGAAATCGAAACATTTTTGAGTCCAAAACATAATAACAAATAAAAAAAATTGAGAGAAATTCGAATTAACATTTTTCAATGTGTTAATTAACGTATTTTTACTAATCTTAAACATGTAAAAAAATTTCGATTTTAATTAATTTCGATTGTGATTGTTTGACGGAATTGAAGTCAAAGAATCACAATCGAAATTTTGATTTCGACTGTATTGTTTTTAACGGTAAAAAATTTAAAATTTGCACAGAACCATTTTTAACTGTCGTTTAAAAAACAACATAAATTTTGTGGTAAACAAATAATTTTACAAAAATATTACCGAAAATACAGAAGAAAAACTGGATAAATTCGAGATTTAAAAGCAATGAAAGAACAACATATTGGCTTTTTTCAACAGCAAAAGCGTGTGTGTGAAGAAGAAAAGTCCAAAAGTTCGTATTTAAAAAATACAAAAAAAATTGTATTAAAAACAAAACACGAGATTTAAAACAAAAGCAGCAACAACATTTTCAATAATAAAAGTATTCGATTACAAGCTCGTGAAAAAAACATTGTGGTTTTTAAACAAAAAAGACGTCATCAAATAATAATTTTAAATTGAATAACAAAAGAAGAAAAGCAATGGATTTTAAGATAGCCAACGATTAAAAACAACAGCTATAATAAATAAAATCGATAAATGACATTTTGAAATTTATGCGATAGACAGACTGTTGTTTATCGGAACAAAAGTATCAGCCGAGAAAAATACCATAATTAAGTTTTAATGGTAAATAGAAATTTGAATTTCGATTATAGAAAATTCCTTATTTACATCAGTAAAAATGATGTAATCATAAAAAACATAACAAAATTAAAAGCATCAGATATAGAAATATTAAATCAAGAGCTAATGTCCAAACATGAGCTCTTGATTTTCCGCGTGAGTGTTAATGAAACAGAGATATCAAGTTTTGTCAAAATTTAATTTAAATAAACGAATAAAATTTTCTACAGTAACTTTGAAAGATCATAAAAAACATAAGATAACATTTACTTAAAACCATTGTAAAAAATGATATAATAAAAATTAAAAGATAATATCGAAAAGAGATAAATTAGAAGTTTGAAAAAAAGAGAAAAACAAATTTTTATTTTTGAAGATGATCAAAGAAACTTCAGTTTTTACAGTGTCACGGAAATGTTTTGATAAAAAAAAGTACATAACAAAAATTTTAAACCATTGAAAAAATAGAGATAATAAATCAAGATTAAGAAAAAAAAGAAAAAAGAAACTTGAAAAAGTTTTGTTTTTGTCATCGTTAAAAAATGATGGAAAGAAGGAAAGACACGACGCGCAAACCGACGACAACAACAAAAAATCCGAAGCAACTCTTTGAAATTTTGAGATCGAAGAAAAATAAGAGTAAAAATGCGCACCAAGGCTTTTCTTTGCACAGGCGGAAGAAGGAATAACAGCAGCAGCATAGCTGTCTTTGTCATCGTCACAAACATCATCGCCACCACCACCGCCTTTAACAAGCCCAAGTCCAAAAGTATAAAAAGAAAATAGCAGCAAACAAACACATCATTTCGGACAAACTCAAACACATACATATAGAGAAAAAAAATTAAAGAACCGACCCAAAAAAATAATTATGACCGACAAACTTTTTCCCTCTAAAGAATGTAAAAAAAATAAAACCCACCCGAAAAAAAATATATTTGAAAGAGAGATAACAATTGACAAAAATAAAAAAACAGGAGAGGAAAGGAATTTTGTTGTTTTCAATTAAAACGGAAAAATGACATTAAAAATATCTTTCTCTTTTTCTCGGCTGATATTTTTAATGTTTTACACTTAAATTCAAAAAACGACAATAAACTTTAATGCTTTTTAAATTTAAAAATTAATTTTAACAAACACAAAATTTAAAAAAAAATTATTGTATAATATTTTTTCTTTCTACTTTGGTGTTGATGAAAAGAAAAAAAGGCATTTAAAAAACAGTTTTTGGCTTGTTTTTCACACACTCTCTTTCGAGGACATGGTATTTTTTAAAGCAAAAAAAAGAGAGAGAAAAACATAAAAAAAATGTTTTAAAAAAACGTTAAAAACATTTTTTTTTTATTTTTGAAAAAGCGTAAACAACAAAAAAACTCTTGGGGCAGCAGCCTGCATCATTTTCAACGATAAAATAAAAAATTTAAAAAAGAAGGAAAAAAGCCGCCACAAATGACGCAGCAAAAAAATGGATGAAAACTGTGTATTTTTTTTTAAAAGTATAAAAAACATAAAAAAAGTATGACTAAAATAATTATATTTTTTGAATTAAAAACCCTCAAAACTGCTGGTGTTGGTTTTGTTGGTGGAAAAAAGCTCAAAATTGACATGGATTAAAATAATAAATTTTAGAGAGAAAAATATGATGTAAAAAATGTAAAAAAGAGAATCATTAGTAATAATAAAAAATTGCCAAAACTGGAATTAAATTCTTACTTTAAAGATTACGGTAACAAATTCGTTGTGGGAGCAACTGTAAATGGTTGATTCTTTTTTCACTGCCAAAAATGTTACAATTAAAGTAAAAAACAAAGAAAAAGACAATTAATGTGAGAGAAACAAAACAAATTAATTCAGCTATCACTTTTACAAAAATAAAATCCAAAGAGAGCTGATTAAAAATTGCAATTTTTAATTTGAAAAGGACAAAACAAAATAAAAATTATTGATGAATTTTTTCAACAACTGCTAAAACATATAATTTTCAAAATTAAATAAAACCTCATAAAAATTCATGGTTTTCAATAAACACCAAAAATCATGGGAAAGCAAAAATTAAAAAATGTTTCATTAAAAATTCAATAAATTAAGGTAAACAAAAATCTTAATTAAAATATACTGTAAACAGGTGCAAATTCAATGTTTATCCTTCACAAAAGGATTCTTAACTTTATTTCAATCAATCATTATTAGTATATATTACAAAATTAAACATATCAAAATGTTACAAAAATCATTACAATAATATTATATTATATAAGTATGTCAATATAAATACACAATGAGAATTTCACAAATCTTCATTTTCATTTGATTTACTTCCAGTTGCCGAGGTTCCTCCAACGTCTTCATCTTGTTTATCCCCGGCAATGGCATTTCTTAAATCATCCATTGATAAAATATTGATTTGTTTTCCATTATATCTTCGAGTTGAAGGATCAAAAATTTCTTTAAAAAATCCATGTGCTAATAACTTTGGTCCACATAAACGTTCACTTGGAGAATATTGAAGAATTTGAATCATTAATTTGATGGCATCTAGAGGAGCATATGGTAATACCTATAATATTAAAAATTTGCATAAAAACAAAAAATTGTAAATTCCAAACCTTTTGAAAATTATAGATTGAACTTCGAGCAGCTTTTTCAAAAAATGGTTGAATTTCACGTGAAGATAAAATTGTATTATCTCGGCCTTTCATGGCTTTTACCTCTTCATCAGTTGGTTCACCAAGTGTTTCAGCAATTAAATGAAGTTGATGATCTGTTGTTGCTCCAACCCACATCACAGAACATTTCAACAATTCTCCAAGGACACATCCACAACTCCAAACATCTAAAAATCAAAGTTAAAATTATTTTTTATTACAGTAAATCTACAAAATTTGCATAAGAACAAAAGAAACGGATAACAAAAAACATCTTTCTTTAATAAGGATGAGCACAAAAAAACAAAAAGAATAACCCATTTTTCAAAGATTTGTTTTGCCCTTCAATGGAGCAGTTGGTTGAGCATAAGACGAGTGTACAAGACCGTTCACCGCAGTTCAAACCCCACAGGTGGAAAATTTTTTAAAAATTTTTTTTAACATCTTCAATTAGCTTTTCAAATGCAAATATGTAATTATTTTGCTAACTTTTTCAAAATATAAAAAACATGAAAAAACAAAAACTCACCAATTTCAGGACCATACATATTTGCTAAACGAAACGGATAACAAAAAACATCTTTCTTTAACAAGAATGAGCACAAAAAAAACAAAAAGAATAACCCTTTTTTCAGCACTCTGCTTTGCCCTTCAATGGAGCAGTTGATTGAGCGTAAGACGAGTGTACAAGACCCTTCACCGCAGTTCAAACCCCGCTTGGGGAAATTTTTTGTTAACGTTTTTTAAATATCTTTTCTAATGCAATTGTTTTGCGAAAAAAAAAGTTTTTGTTGACTTTTTCAACATTAAAAACATGAAAAAATAAAAACTCACCAATTTCAGGACCATACATATTTGCTTTAAGAATAAGCTCAGGTGCCCGATAATATCTTGTAACATGATATGCATGATTTGATTCACCAGCAGTAAAAAATTTTGATGAACCAAAATCTCCAATTTTTAATATTCCAGTATCAGGATTAACAAGGATATTCTGTGGTTTTATATCTGAAAAGTATATCCCAATTGTTAAAATATGCAAATTTATTTTTGAAAAGAACAAACCTCGATGAATAATTTTTTGATTTGTGAGATGGGCTTGTCCACGAAAAAGTTGCCATGCAAGTAGTTTAACTTCAACAAGATTTGGTCTTCGAGATAGCATTTTTCTCATATCCCGAATATGGGTATGCAAATTTGATGGAAGAAATTCAAAAACCAAACCATAACAAGTTCGATCAGTATGACTCGATTCAAACATGTAAAGTAAATGAACAATATTTTTATGTTTATGATGATTTAATCGTCCAAAGATTCGAGCTTCAGTTAAAGTTGAATCAGCTAAAATATATTGAAACTTTATTAATGCAAAAATTTGAATAAAAAAAACTAACATTTAGACCAGCATTTTTTGACGGCAACACTTGCAGGATCATTGTCTTTTGCATTAACAATTTTTCCACGATAAACATTACTAAACATTCCATTTGAGAATAATCTCAAATTATTCAATTTTAATGTGACCTAAAAAAGTTCATGAATCAAATAGAAGCAAGTTCCATAGTGTTAAAGTCAAAGTTTCAATTCACATCAAACAGTTTTTGTGACCAATCATGAAAATCAGGGATTTCGGTTGAAATACTTACTGTATTTATCATGATCAAGGCTGTAAAGAGGGGGCATCACTTAGGCCACGGGTCCCCGAAAACTGAGAAAATCCTTTGATCTTTTGCCGCCCTTCTGTTAAGGCGGCAAAAGATCAAAAGTATCCAACTCCAAAATGAAAATGCCAACCCCAAAAAGTTTTTCCCTTACGACGACCTTGATCAGAATTCCCTGAAATTCAGGCAAAACAGAAACAGAAGACAACATTTTTATCACTTTATCAAACTTCTTCAAAAATAGACTTACCTTTTCATGGTCCATTGTTTCTGCGAGAACTTCAGTGGAACCATAATTAGTTGAGCGGCTTCCTTTGGTGCTTGTCATTTGATAAAATTAGTAGAAAGAACCTTCTTTGAAAAAATCAGAAATCAAAAAAAGAAGAATCAGTTGTTGTCAGAAAAATGAGAGAAGACGAAGAAGGAGAGGAAGAAAGAAAATCAGCGTCAGTTCAATTGATCGTCCGACAAAAAATGAAAGTAATTCGTTTTTTATTTTGTGTTTGACTTTTCAAAATGAATGAAAAGTTTTCATGCAAAATTTTATGCAAATTTTTGATACGATAAAAAATATTTGAACGAAAACAGCATCGATGATTTTGAAGAATCTTTGTTTTAATTTTCTTATCAAATTGTCTCCATAGCTACTGTATCCCCTGTTAAACTTAATTTATTGCTGTATATTAATTATCAAGTAAGACAATTTTTTTAAAAATACTAACTTAGTTGTTTTTTGTTATATGAATTTTATATAAATATTAAATATAAAACTTCATTCGAACGATTAAAACAGATGAAAATTATCAGGTCGTTCCATAAGTTTCTGCGTTTTTTTATAGGGGAGAACACTTTGCCAAGTGTAAAAAAACGCAGAAACTTATGGAACGACCTGATATTATTATTACAGGTCATTTTTAAATAGCTGACAAACCAAAAATCCTTAAACAAAAAATAATTAAATTGTACAGTATATATAAGGATGCGTAAACTTTATTCCCCAAATACACCACAAAATAAATCACATTCGACATACAATATTAATCATCATGAAAACGGTTTCTCAAAATTGCATTATATTTTTCTTTTGCACCTGGAAACCAAACCCAAATTCGACGTTTTTTGTATTCATCAGATTTGACCAATTTTTTAATATAAGTTTTGAGCATTTTAGAATAAGCATGAGAAATTGGGGTTCCATAAAAAGAAAGTTGAAAGCCAATTGATGGATTTTGTTTAAAAAATTTATTGTTAAAAATAAATTTTAATTGTGAATCATGTATGTTTTCGCGACTTTTTAATTAATTTTTTCCAGATTTAAAAAGAGTACTGTATGACAACAGTATCATTTTTTTGAATAACTTTATTCTTTAAACATTTTTACTAAAATAAAATTCAATAATTTAAATTTTAACAAATATTGAAGCTATATTACTACATATCAGATGATCTATCCAACGATCTTTCAGAAGATGTTGAAGTAATTGAACCAATAAAAGTTGGAACAGGTGGTAAAATATCGATTGAATTTCGGGGTAGTGATATCAGCTGACCCCTTCTTCTTCTCGTTCCCGGAGAGGATGTTGAAGATGCAAATTCAAGGGCCACCCGATCTTTATCTGCTTTTTGTTCTGTTCTCCAAAGATACTGTATAAAAATACGCTTTTTAAAACCATATTCTTTTTCACCATCTGAAATATATGCTTTGGTATACTGTAGGTAGGATTACGGTAGGGAAGGGAAATCACAAACCTTCTGTAACTGGACTAACCAAACTAATAATTCGATGAAAGCTTCGACAAGTTTTCCAATAACTAAAATATCTTGAAACTCGAAATACTTTATTTAAAGGCACTTGTTCCATTCCTGCACCACGTTGCCGATGGCGATATGCACTTCGAAGTTCCCCTCTTGCCATTAACATTGTTACCTAAAAAATTGTAATTACTACCGTAACCCTGTATAAAACAGTACTTGATAAAAAGTTCTAAAGCAATCAGTTGAATAATATCTTGTTGCAGTTCCGGTATCCTTCCACCAAATTGAAGATTCCTTTGAAATTGTATCAAAATCCACGATATCTCCATCCACAACAAAACAATAATTTTCAGTTACCAAAGTTGGCGGAGCTTTTGAAAGGAATCGAATTGGACATTTTACTGTATTTACAAGAGCCCGTTTTACATCAAAAGGTTTTGAATCCGCACAAAAAACCGGGATCGGAGTATCATCTTTACCAATGTGATACTGTATTATTTCATTTTCAGGCGCATCGTATTCTGCAATAATTTTGGTTTAAGATTACGGAATTACAGTAATAGGATTAAGAGGGTATTACCGTGTTCAATATCAGTAATTGCAGTGTTAACAGGAATTGGAAATTCAATAATTGATTCTGCATTTGTAAAATCATCACTACTATAAAATGCTTTGGATTAATGCGGATTTATCAAATCTCATTTTCAAAGTAAAGCGGATATATCAAATCCGTTTGTTGGATTAGTGGGGGATATATCAAATCCAATTTTTTATCTCCCCTGTTCAGGTTTTGTATAATAAACAACAACTTTATTATTTTTAAATTCTTTTTTTATAACACAAAAAACACAAGCAAATTTAATAAAAACAAATTTTTTAAAAAGAAAACAGAAAGAAATTTATCGAGGAGATTTTTTTCCTCTTGAACTGGTTGAAGAAGTTCGAGATTTTTGCTGTTTCAGCCTTCCTTCACTTGCAATCGAGGTTCGACTGGTTGGTCGCCCGGATGAAGTTGGAGGGGCGGATCCGCCTCCGGGTTGTCGACGCCATGGTGCTGCACTGGATGGCCCCGCACTGCTCGTTGAAGCACTTGGTTTCATTGCCTGAATCTCAAAAATTTTAAATTTATTTTCAAAAATTACTATTTAAAATACTCAAATTAAATTACTGTAATTCAATTAATTTTTATAACTAGTTTTCATATCAACATAGCTAACTAGTTTTAAATCCTTATCTCTGTTATCACTTTGACTTACTTTTTTCTTTCCTTCTGAATCTCCGACGAATCGAAGTAGTCTTTGCCTTCGCGGATCAAATTCTTTTTGAACTTTTGCTTTTTCATACGGTTTTGCATTCCTCCAAAGATACTGTACAAACAGTCTTTTATTAAATTCAGAATTTGCATTTTTGTCATCCAGGGTTACGGTATCAATCATTGTAACAATTCGATGAAAGCTTGTACAAGTTTTCCAAAAACTATAAACTCGAATAACTTTGTAAACATTTTCAAGGGGGACTTTTTCGCCCCGATGACCCTTTGTTGATCCGACACACATTGATGCCCGAGGGGTTGTTGCTACAGAATGGATAGTTGTGCCGGGATAACTTGCTGCAGCTGTATGGGTGGATAAAAGGGATGCCGATCTGGAAGTGGATGGCATGGTCAATGCCGTTGACACCATTGCTGAGGTTGAGGGGGGATGTTGATGGGATTGTGAATGTGGAACTGTTGTAGAGGCATTTGGGGAAGTAGATCCAGCCGCCAGCCGAGCCGTAATAATTTTACCTTTTGCCGAGATAATATTTACACGATAAAACTTTTTCATATCATCTGAATAAAAGTATTTTGTTGGCCTTGAAGTATGCCGCCACCATTGATCATCACCCATTATATCACCCATTCGAACCTTATCACTAAAGATTTGTTGTTGTTACTTTTTGTTAATCATTTTAAACTTACCCATCCACAACAAAGCAATAATTGTCACAGACCATTGCAGGTGGGACACTTTCAGACATCATACTTGATGGGGCATTCATTAAATTTTCTAATGCTGCTTCTGTCTGTACAGTATCATGATGAACAGAATGTACAGGCATATCTTTGTGATAAATAACTGGATCATCATGTGATAATAGAGCTTCAGCTGTAACTCCAGAATCTACCAACTCAAATGCTCCAAGATCAATATCAAACATTGGTGAAAGTGTATCCGACCCGGAAGAAGATTCTGGGAAGATTGGACTAAAAGAAGGAAAAAATAAAGAAGAACTAACCTTAAAAAAGTGCCAAAGCGAAAGTGCCAAAATGTGATAGAAAAAAAGTGTGCAGAAAACAAAACACAAAAAAGAAATACGTGAAAAAAAAGATAGAAGAAAGTGGAAAAAAGTGCCATAGAAAAAAACAAGCAGTGTGCCACCGCAAATAATAAAATTATAAAGCATTGAAAGTGCTTTAGAAAAGTGTGTGTGTGTGCCAACATTTACAAAAAGTGCCAAAAAAAGTAGGACTTACCTGATGATATCTTCTTCACCTTCTTCAGGGATCATCACTTCAAGCAAATCTGCCATTGATGACATTGGCATTGGGACAGATATGGACTCAACATACATGGGTTCAATATCTAATTCCACGGCAACTTCAGGGATAATTTGTTCAGAGAGAAGGGGTAATTTTTCAGGGGGTTGTTCAGGTGGTGATGGTAAAATAGGGATAAATGGAATGGTTGGTAATTCTTTTGATGGAAGAATAGAATGAACAGGAATAATTGGAGATGGAATACGTGGAGGTGGCGATGGTGATAATATAACTGGTGACGGCTGAGGTATTGGTGATGGAGTTTTTGGAGGTGGTGATGGAGTTGGAAGTTTTGGCGGAGATGGTGGTGGAGGTGGAGGAGTTGGAGTTTTTGGAGGTGGTGGTGGAGGTGGGGTTGGAGATTTTGCTAGGGGAGTCGGAATTTTCGGGGGTGATAGAATTTGCGGGGGAGATGGGGTTGGTAAAGGAGAGGGCAGTTTTGGAGGTAGAAGTGGGGGAGGAGAAGGGGATGGAATTGGGGTTGGCAGTTTTTGTGGAGGTGATGCAGGTTTCGGAGGAGGAGGAGGTGGTGGTGACGGAATTGGTGGAGATGGAATTGGGGAAGGTTCTTCCGGAATCACGAATGGATCTCTAAGAAATATGGAAAAAGAGATTAGAGGGTAGATAACACATACAAGGAATTCAAACAATTCCAAACAAAAAAAGTACCAACCTTGGCTTCTCGGATTCTTCGACCATTTGAATGTATGAATCCCATTCTTCCATACATGCAAGACCGATTGTCTAAAATAGGGATTAATAGCGGATAAAATTGGTACCATTGTGACAGTAAGAAATAATAAAATTACAACATTGAAATATGATAAAACTTTTATTAATCAACCACAGATAGAATGAATGATAGAAAAAGATAAAGTTTAAAAATGCAGTTGCAACATTGAAAGTGTTAGTGCACAAAAATATGAAACATTGAAAGCATGGGTTAGAAATGGGAAAAAAGCGATAACAAAAAAAAGATAACAACATTGAAAGCTGATAAAATTGCAAAAGTTAAAAAATGCAAATTTGAATGTAAAAAGTTTATCGACGACGACCACCACGATGGTGTTGTTGTTGGGGGTGGTGGGGTTGTCTTGTAAGTTTAGTAAGGGTGGAAGTTGAAGAAGTGCTTGCGGCAACATTTGACGTACTCACGTTTCGCGGGGATACTAGAACAACCGAAGAGGCATTCGATGTAGCAGTTGAGGTTCGACGAACTTGTTCAAAGAGTGTTGCAAGGTCATTCTTCACAACATCCATTATCTGTGAAGATCTTGGAGAAACATTCAACCAATCCATTTTCCTCAAAGGATCTTTTGTTTTCGCAATTCTTTCAAGCCTTTTTCTCTTTAGCACCGGTTGTGCAGGTGGTGGTTGACCTGCTTCTTCACCCCCAAAATTTGGGGCAAGCATATGTGGCCTCCTTTCATTATATCTATAATACCAAAGTGGTCTTGAAAAGAATTGAGATCGTTTTGTTTGAGCTGTTTGAAGATTAAGTTTTGGAACATGAAGTTCAACTTTTGGCCGAAAGGCTTTGCTGAAATCTTTTGGTGATTCATAATTTGCCATTTTATTGATTGGTGTTATATGTGGACGAGGAGATTCTTGAAATCTTATTGGAGCCTCAGATCCAAAAGCCTCTAAATCATCACATTGCGCGGCAAGCTTTGACAACATGAAAGGCGGTGGAACTTCAAGCATTGCATTTGCAGTTGAAGAACGATTAGTTAAGGGTAGCAACGAAAACACAGGGGAAGAAGCATACTGTACATTGGAAGAAGCATAGGGTAAACGAAATGAAGTTTGTCGCCTTACACTTGTTGATGGAAAAGCTGATGGTGGAAAATCATCTGAAGGAGAAACCGGAAGTGAAGTTGGAGCACTACGAATCCGACGAGCACTTCGTGCAGCATTCGCTATAATAATAAAATATATTTATGTATAAAATGGTTACTGTAAATTGAAAATAAGTGTCACATTGGAAAAGTTTTAGTTATAGACCAAAGGCGGCATTTTCAAAATGTCAAAATCACATTTCTGAAGTGGCATTTTTTGGAAAATGCCAAACACTTCGAATATGTAAAAGATTATCCAACGTGACACTGTTTAAATGTAATGAATAATATCCATACCAATAGACCTGAGATCAGGAGAAGGAAGTGGAAATGAAAATTTGAAAGACTGTATCGATGGATCAGGGGAATGAAAATTTGCATACATAAATTCCCTCGCTGTCACAGAAGGTGACGTAGAAAGTGAGCAATGAAATGAGATATCTGGACCTGATTCAATTGAAGAACCACCCCGCCGATTATTTAACCAATTTCGATACATTCTAAAAAATTTGAATATTCTACAGTAACCCTTGTATAGTAATAAACATACAAAGATCGAGCACTGGCAGATGAATTTGTAAGGGTTGTTGAAATTGTTGAAGATCGTTGTGAAGATGGACCCGAAATTAGGGTTGGAGGTGAAACTTTTTCAGCTTCAAATAATGGAAATTCATCTTCATCAACAACAACCTCGGAGAGATTCCATGGTGTTATCAGTGTTGAATCGGATCGAAGGGAATACTTTTCTTCGGTTTGATTTACCCAGTATTGTGCAGCAGATTTGAGCGGGGGCAAAATTTTTGGGGGTGGAAGGGGTTCACTAAAATGGTAATATTATTGTTGTGGATTTCATATATCCTTCTTAAAGTAGCTATAGGGATCTTCAATATCCTTACCGATGTCGTTGATCTTCTTCTGCCATTTTTTGTATGATATGTATAATTTCTTCCCCTTGCCCTAAGGCAAGACGACGTTCGATAAGTCGTTTACGTTTGAGCAATTGTAAAAGATCGGTGTCTTGGAATTTTCGACCGAAATAATGAATCTTTTGAATATATTGTATACCAACAAGATCAATGCACATTGTTGTAACAGCAAGTCCAACCCCGAGATAAATTAGCATAATAACAATATACCTACAAATAATCAATCAATAATATTGATATGCTTTTGAGTTGACTTACTCATGTCTATCCGGAACAAGATCACCAAATCCGATGGTCGTTAAACTAACAAATGAATAATAAAATGCATCAATGTAACTCCAAGATTCTAAAACTGCAAAAAGGACACCCCCAAAGGCAATGTAAAGTAATAAAATTGCAAAGACAAGCAAAACAGGTACTTCATTTTCTTCTCCATTTAGCTCATCCTCAAGTGCTTTTGTTTCATCAGGGGTTTCAGATTCATCTACAAAATCTACCATAACACCCGCTAAAAATGTAATCAATTATTATGATTGGATTTCATATATCCCAAAACATTGGAAAACATGGATTAATCACATTCGAAAATTTCGGATAAAAGCGAAATTTCAATTTCTAAAGTAATACCCATGTCCGAAAATTGAAATTTGCATACCTTTTCTTAATCTCCATAATTTCCAGCTATTTTTAATCCGTTTTTTATATTCTTTCAATTTTGTCCAAAACCATATCGTACATTCTGATAAAAATTTTCCTAAATCACCAATTGTAATAATTGCCAGAGGGGCTCCAATTAGTGCAAATATCACACATGCAATCTTTCCTGACACTGTTACCGGAACAATATTACCATACCCTATAAAATTAATATTTATGCAAATTTTTGCCCCACAATTAATTACCAATTGTTGCCATCGTTGTTGCAGCAAAGAACAAAGCCGATGACCAAGTCCACATTTTTCCACCTTTTTCGGTAGAAGATTTTGAGGATCGATGTCTTTTTAGTCGAGGATCCCGAAATTGCTCTCGAGGCGTCATCCGAACATCCCCATATCGGACATATTCTTCTTTATAAGCTTTATATAAATTTTCATTGAATTTTTGTAAATGTGTCGCAACCTTCGCCACCCAATCATCCCTCAGGCGAAGCATCTCAGGTGTTAATTCATGCGGCTTCAAAGATTTCATTGAAATTTCATTTTTCTGCTCCCACATAATATCAACGAGCTCTTTTCGAAGTTTACTAATTCTTTCAACGCCATTTGATTTGAGCTAAAAAAGAAAAGAGATTTGTTAAACCGGATTAAGGATTTTATGCAAATTAGGAAAAAGGCAGTTGGAGATACAAAAAGTTTGTATTTGAAATTTGAATTTCCAAAACTCAAAAAAAAAATTTTATTAGTAAATTTAGATTTTTTTCGATTTTGAAGTTTTGGCTTTTTTTGAGTTCCACGTTGTCTTGGACGGAAAGAATAAAGATAATTACTTACGGCATCTTCATTTGGAGATTCAATTGAATGAAAGATAACAGCTCCAACTGAGGCATACCCACAAACAGCAGCAACAAGTAAAAAATGTGGTAATATTATTCGAATATACTAAAAATATATGTAAATTTTTGTTTAATTAAAGAATTTGCTTTTGTTTTAATTTGTGACTATTTTTTGTCAGTAACAGTAATGTCACAGAAGTGTGACATCATATTTGTTTTTTATGTAGCAACTATTGCATGTCTTCAAACAAAAAAACCGTTTTAACAAAGTCAACATTTAAAACTACACTAATCAATCTCTCTCTCTTCTTCTTTTATAAAATGCCATCCATTTTTTAAACAAGTTTTTGGCAACAAAAAAAGATAAAAAAAAGTGAAAGAAACACATGCATTGAAATTTTGGAGGCAAATTTATTGCGCAAAAGTTTAATTAAAAAATTTTTTGTTTTGTCGGATATTTTTTTGAAGCCTGGAAGCATCATCGAAAAACAAAAAAATCGGGGCTTTTTTGCGTGAAAAAAATAATGCTTTTTATTTTAAATCTTAAAAAAACACTCTTGCTTAAAGTTGTTCCTTTTTTCCAAGAATAAAGTTAACAATTATCCCTGAGGAATTTTGAAAAAGAACAAAAAAGATGTTAAGAATGCAAAAAAAGAAGAAGAAACAAAAGTTTGATTAACTTTGTTTGTTTTTACTTTGATAAAAAATAAGGTTTTCAAAAACTTTGGCATAAATTTAGGATAAAGTTTTTCATCTGAGATTTTTGAAATTAATGAAAAATTTTTGATTTAAATCTAGGATAGAATTATTGAAATGTATTTTAAACTCCAAAATTTCAAAGCAAATTTGCATAAATAAAAAATCAAACCTTTTTAATTTTAGAAGAAGTATCTTGATTTTGGTCGGTATTTTCAAGGAGACCTTCGATCTCTTTGAAATTTTCGGCCATATAGGCACTTTAATATATCGGCGGAGGACGCCGTTTTTAATGGCAAATATCAAAAACCGATAATGGAAAAATATTAATTGATTAATTAAAATTGGCAGTGATGAAAATATAATATTTTTGTTGTTGTTGTAAATCGCGGTATCCGCAACAAAAATAATAATAATATTTTTTGTTGAATAAAAGGCCGCATTCGAGTTTATAAATAATATTTCACCTTTTATTCAAATTTTCTGTTTAACAGAGGGCAACTCTGACAGATAAAATCAAAATAAATCTTTATCTTTGAATGTTTTCATGGCAGAATTAATGGATGGATGGATTGGAAGAGATATATAAATGAAATGATAAAAAAAATGAAGAAAGAAGAAGAAGCTGAAACAAAGTCGTTGTTTTTTTGCAAAAGAATAAACTTGAAAAAAAAGAAAGAAAATGTTCAAAAAAAAAAGCTGTCGGAAAAAAAGCGAACACGCCAAAAAATTTATAAATATTGACAGTTGCAAGTTCAAAAAAGGCATATCCATGTAATGTTAAGGGCGTAGGGAAACGAACACACGTCAAATTAAGAATTTTAGAATTTAAGAATTTAGAGAACAAAGATTGTATTTAGAAAATGGAGAAATAGAAATTAAAATATGTGAGACATTTATGGATTTTCTTCATTTTGGCGAGCAAGAATAAATTTTTCAAAGTTTTAACTTTCCAGAAATCAGTAAAATGTTTGGTTTTCAAACAAAATTTTCATTTTTTTACAAAAAAAGTAACATACTGAATGATTTTTGATTGTTGTTTTGCGATCTAGGATTGCAAAATTAGAAATAAACGAGAGTAACGCATTTCGCAGTTACTATCATTCAACCAACATTATTGAGAACAACAAAAATAAGAAAAACTTAAAATTTTGAACACGAAACAATGTTCGAGATAATGGAAATTTTAAATTTTAAAATTTGTTAGACTTTTAATAATACAGTAACCACAACATTTGAACGTGATATTTTTAAGTTTACCCTAAATTGAAAGTAACAGTTTATTTTCACTCGATAACATTTTTTTAAAGTAACTTTTTCATTACAAATTTATGGAAAAGCCTTAAGCATTTAAGCAAATTCCTTAAAAAATTAAAGATTAAACCTTTGACGTCATTCCCCGTTCGTTCGTTCGTTCAAGAAAGCTACAAACCTTTATCAATTATTGATTCCTGTCTCATTCTTTAAATTCTTTCATCTGCAAAAAATTCTTTCTTTTTTCTATACCATCTTTTTCTTTGAAAGCTTTTTTAAAAAAAACATATAAACATGTCATCCTTCTTCTTCTTTTTCCTTTCTCAAGCTTAGTCTTCAGTATTCCTCCAGACCTCTCAGACGAAGATCGCCTCAGGCATTATTTAGCACTTTTGTTTCTGCTTATAAAAAATTGCTGCTTCTTTAAAAATAATGTTTAAACAAAAAAAATACAGAGTTAAATTATTACATTTGGAAAAGTTGCAGCTTTTTAAAGAAAAAAACTTTTTGATAAAAAAAAAATAAAATAATAAATATTGTTTTTGTTCATCGAAAATGCATTCATTTTGAAGGCCGTCAACACCAACTTCAACAAAATACATATATATTTTTTTAACAACTTTGAAAAAAAAAGAAGAAAGTCGTTTCCGCAGGGCAAAGAAAAACCATATTGAAATTGAGTCAAAAATAGAAAGAAGGAAAAAAAAATGCCCTTCCAAAAAAAAGATAAAACAAAGAAAAAAAGAAAAATTGGGTAAAATTGAAAAAAAAAGTGTTAACGGGTTTTTTGCTAAACTTTAGAAAGTTTAAAGTGCTGCTCTAAAGTTTTTGTGTTTGGAGTCTGTCTTTTTTTAAAAAAAAAGAAGTTTAAAAAGGGAAATGAGTTTTGGAAACTTTTTGGGAGAAAATAGAGGGATAAATTGGTAAAAAGAGGGGGCAAAAAAGTAGTTTAAAGATAGACTACAATGATGTTATTTACTTTTAAAAAATGTTCTGTTTGAGACATTCAATATTACACAAAAACTACAAAACCTGAGTTTCACTTCAATGATTTTCAAGCATGTTCAAAAGAATTATTTCAGGTTTAACTTCCTCTTTAAAGAACCTTAAACCACAAACTTCCAAGTCAGTAAATAAAAAGCGATCAAACAATAGGAAAAAACAATAGAGCTACAACCCTCCCTCCTGTCACAGACAGCTACAAACAACTTTTTTGCACTTGCCAAATGCG
Organism: Panagrolaimus sp. LJ2414; assembly: GCA_024447195.1. Lineage (NCBI taxonomy): Eukaryota > Metazoa > Nematoda > Chromadorea > Rhabditida > Panagrolaimidae > Panagrolaimus > Panagrolaimus sp. LJ2414. Next base: position 1,508,783 of record JAMRXY010000004.1, on the reverse strand, counting down.
TCAGATTATTTTGAATGTACAACTTTTGACACCCCAAAACAATCATTTGAAGCTGACAATTGATGTTTTTATATAAAAAAATACAAAGTTTTTTGTTTGAGTAAAATAAGCATAAATAATAAACTTTCTTCTTCAAAACAATCATCATCAAAAAAGAAAGAAAAAAACAATCTTATATTAAATACTATAAAATCTTATACATAAAAAATGAAGGATACTTTTTGAGTTTTTTGGAAGGATTCAAATGAATACTATAAATGGTTACTGTAAGGGATCAGCACTAAGATTCGTAAATAAGGAAAAAAGTAATAAATTAACAAATAAACAAATGTAAAAATTGCAGTAATATTTTAGAAGCTTACTGCAGTACAGTACTGTCTGATAGTAATGGCTTTATTATTACTACCATTGAGAGTAACAAAAAAATTGTTACTTTCATTGAAAGTAATCGTATTTGTCTCACATGAAAGTAACACCATGGCTGGCTGTCATTGATAGTAACACATCGTTTATTACTATCATTAAGAGTAACAATAAAATATGTTACTCTCAAATGAAAGCAACACATTTTTTGTTACTCTCTCTTTTTGTGACAGTAACCATTTTTCACTCTTTTCTCTTTTTTTCGATCTTCATATTTTATATATTCTATTCTTTTGTTGATAGCAGTAATATATTTTATGAAAAAAATGAGAGCCTCAAAAAAGTTTGTTCATCTTCTTCCTTTCCGTCTTCCAAAACACCATTTTTTGTGTCCTGTAGTAGTATATCAAAGTTGTTTGGTGGTGGTTGTTTAACATAAATAAAAAAGAGAAGAAGAAGAGAAAATGAAAAAATTCATATATAAAAAACAACAGATATGCCTGTCGGAGGAGTTTATTTTGAAGCTTCACTTTTTTTTGTTGTGTGAAGCTGTTAGAGATGCTTCGTTTGACGAGAAGTTTTCCTTCTTCCTTTCAAAAAAGAAAAGAAAACTCCCATGAGATCTTGAAAAAGAGAAAAGGAAAAGGTTTTTACGTCTCCCCCCTTCATCGAGAAAGGAGAAGAAGAAGATGAAACAAAAACCTACAAATTTTTATTTCTATCTATTTTTTACGGGTAAAAAAACGAAGAAGAAGATGAAAGTGCCCGTGAGAAGTAAAAGAGAGAGAGATAAAAAGAGTTCATCTTCTTTCTTTTTTCTATTTTGTTGTGTTTTTTTTGTAATGTTCTTCATCGCCTTAGGGTAAAATAAGATGCCGTAGAAAGAAATGGCAACCAGAAAAAGACAGAAGTGAACTTAAAATTGATTGAAAAGAAATAAATAATAGAAACGAATTTGTTTTTTAAAGAAAAAAACAACAGAAATAAAATTGGATATTTGCCAAAGAAGTTGAAAAAAATAGAAAGATTCCGAAGGATTTGAGTTGTCATTAGACCTTAGGGAATCTAATTAAATCTTGTACTGGTAGTTGTCTTGGGTAAAAAGTGATAAAAACATACATTTTTGAAAGAGACAGAAAATATCGAACTTGAAAATTCCGTACAAAAGAACACGGCACAATCATTCTTTGACTGAAACACTGATTTTCCTTTCAATCTGTTAACTATCATAAAAATTAAGAAAGTTGAAAGTGAAAAATTTCTAGTTTGATTTTATCCCTTGATGACGTCATCATCAAAGAAGGGAAAAGCAAATATAATCATGTAAACGTGATAATATAGTTTAATAAAAAAACTGATCAATTAAAGGCATCGTTATGTCTATGGGATGAAAAAGGGTTAAGAACAGTTAAGATGAGGTCAACATCGGAAGAAAAATGCTTTGATCTTTTTTAAAAATACGATATCCATGACTCTGCTTAATAAACACTGAAGAGAGTTAATTCATAGGTAACCAAAAATATGAATCCGTGAATTAAAATATCAAAAAACGAGGAAAGAAAAGGAACCCGAACCAAAAATCTACAGATCAGTATGTTGTTCAACCACAAAAAGCTACAGTAACTTGTTCGACAAAAGATAGATTTAAATTTAAAACTGTTGCTATCAATAAAGTTTTTTTCTGTTATATTCTACCTAAATATCAGACTAATTAATCTTCTAAAAAACTTGATTCTTATAGAGAGCTTGAATACAAAAAACCTTTCAAATCTCATATCTTTTACGTGATGTTTCTTGATCTTAGATCTATAATATCCAATAAAAAAAAGTGGTGAATAAAACCCAATAAAGTACATTTGAGCAAAAAAGAATTTGTTCAACTATTTCGGGAAGTCAATAAAAATTTTTGGCATTTTTCAGGTCATTTCATTCAATGGACCGGAAACATGGCATGCCTTTGCGCTTGTCAGTCATCATCGGAAGGAAAGGAAAGAAGCGAAGGAGAGAAAAATGAAGTGTAGAAAACAATTGATTCCCACGAATTTTTTATTTTACAGGTAAACACATCAAAAGCCTTCACCTCCCCCCTTAGGGCATATATAGCAGCTTGCAAAATATATAAGGATATCTATTTTCTATCAGGTGTCACATTTTAAATGTCACATAAATATAAATGTAAAAAGGACATCAAAGATTTTGTCAGAAGACACAAAAAAATTGAGCTTCTGCAAAATTCCAAACAAAAATTGGTAGTAAAAAGTAAAACATACACTTTGTTACCAGAAAAAAAGAGAGATAGAAAGTTGTGGTCAGAAAAAAAAGTTAAAGAAAAGACAACAACAGCACTTTTGTGTACCCCCCTAAAAAACTTCCCCAAAAAAATTCCATCATCAAAATTTATATACGACGACTACCATCGTCGTCGAGAGTTGATGATGATGAAAAAAAAGTGAACGTTTTTGTTTCTCAGCTGGGTGCCCCAAAAATTCTTTTTTTTTCATCATCATTTTTGGGGTGAGGCTTCTGAAGTTTTGGTCCTTCTGGTTGCGACACAGGCTTGCTTCCAACCATAAAAAAGTGCCTCTCTTCTTTCTTCTTTTTTTTGGTAGAAAAAAGGTTGCGCGCCACTTTAATGCCCCTTCCATTTTTGTGGGCCCCACTTTTTTTCTTCTTTATTTTACTTTTTTTTATTTTTATATATTTTACTCTTCAAAGCTTTAAATCGGAAGTGAAAGTTAAAGTCTGGAAAAAAAAGAATGTTGTTGTTGGTTTTGAAGCACCACAACCAGAAAAAAATTTTTGGGGAACAAAATTGAAAAAATAAAATAAAAAAGTTGAATGTACACTTTTTTTGTTATTTCTGAGAGAAAAAATTTAGGCTATTACTAAAATAAAAAGTTTGTATGAAAGAATTAAAAAAAAAAAAGAAAAAATTTGGAACATAACGGATAAATGAATGAAACAGAAGAGAATGAGGAGATACAAGTGTCATCGTTGGATTTAACAATGCCATGGCATTACTTTGACTAATTGCTCATGTCCACTTTACTTACGCTCAAGCGGTCAGGGAATTCGTTTTTCGAAATTGAAAAAAGCGTTTATTATTGTAATAAGATGTTACAGTACCTTCATGTGAACAAACAAAGAATATGCCATGGCATTTTCTAAATCCAATTGTTGTTATTCACTATGATAACAAAATAGTGGTAATAAATTTCATAAGATCAATTAAGTAATTAGTTTCATGAAAAGAAAGCAATTTATCAGTACAGTAATGAAATCTACAGTATCACATTACCGAAACATGGTTTTGACCAATTTGTCAATAACCAAATTTGTCTCGTTTAGACTAGTTTGTATTTTCTTAAAATTTATCAAAATTTTTACAGTAATACGTGTAATATAATAATTGTAAAAAATGCAACTTCACCAAGCATTTTTAAAAATCAAACATTTATTTAGTTAATTTTTTAAACCCAATTCAAAGCTTCCGTCCTTTTATTTTTTTCTGCAAGTTTTTGCATTCTTTTTATTTTAAATCTTTTAAATTTTCCTTCTTTTGCTCCTGCCTGCTTTTCTTCCATCAATGCCCTAAAGGCAATATTCCCCTTTTTCGGTCGGCACTTTTTTATTCAGATGTGACGCAAATAATTGCTTCTTCAAAAATGCCAAATTCAATTCATTGATTATAAAAAAAATAAAAAGGAAATTCCCGAACTTTAATGTTTGTAATTGTTTAACAAACATGAAAAATGGATTTTATTTTTGCCGTTAAAACGGTTTTTGAAAAAAATTAAAGCGTAAAAATATGGTAGTTGTTCGAATAAATTTTAACTCAATGAAGAAAAATTTGTTAACTTTAAAATATGGGCGAGATGCAAAGATTAAAAATGTTTAAATATTTTCAAGATTAGCATAGATCCATCTTTGTGTTTAATACTCCAACATTTAAATACCGATATGATATTCGACAAAATAATATTACTGTTTGTCATTTTTAATGCAAAAAAGATAAAAATTCTACTTAAAAAAATTGCAAAATCATACTGTAGAAAAACATAAATTCTTATTTCTTGCAGAATTTTTACATTGCAAATTAATCGTTTTTGTCTGTAGCAAAAAAATTAGGGTCAAAGTCCATCAAAAAATTACAAAGGTCGGAACCCATTAAAATACGAAACACTATCTTCAACATCATCAATTCTTTGAATTAAAAAAATTTTCATTTAATGATGAACAAAAAATAGCTGCTAAATTGTTCATTGTTATTTTTAAAAAGAAGAATTCAATTTTAAAAACTTCTTCCCGCTTCAAATACAAGCTTGAATCATTTTTCGTCTATCAATTTACAAAATTTTTTATAGTCATCAAAAAAATTTTTTGAAAAATATTTGAAACCAAATTTTATTTGTATTTTGTGTGTCATCATTTTACACATTTTCTTCTGCTGACAGCCACCTTTATAAATTTGTGTGTGTGTTGTTGCACTTCATCGACTTCCCAAATTGGACCTCTTCAAATTAGTATCATTAATTCATTCATTTTGGTTCATTGTTACAAATAACTAAATGCATACACACACTTAAAGATGATCAAATTTGAGCGTTCAAAAACAGTTTTTAATTATAAACAAAAAATATACTTTCTATTTTTTAGTTAAACTTTTTTGTAACTCATGATCCTGAAAAGAAAGGGTTGTTTTTAAAAAAGTAGTCTTTATCTCTATTAAAAAATCAAAGATGAAAAAATAGCACAAGAACAAAAGTAAAGAAATTCAAAAATAAGTAATTATGAATCTACAGTACCTTATTTTTCTACATATATAATACTGATAAAAAACAGATTAGCCCCCCTATCAACTTACCCTGACGCCTGAATTATGTCTTGAAACTTTAGGTTTTTACAATGCTTAATTTTAAAAATATTTTCAAGGGATAAACAAATATTTGCATAATAATATTCTAAAAACTGATATCTATTTTACACCATTCAAAACATTGATCTAATGATCTCTAATTTCATGATCAAAAAATTTTTTGATCAAAAACATCAAATTGCTCATTAAGAATTAGAAAAAAACCTGATCCCCCAAAAATAAAAAAATAATCAAAATTCATTCAATACAGTAATCTTCTTTTTTGAACCCTTGTCAAATTCTAAAACATTCCAAAAGTTTTTAAACAACGCTGCTTTCTGAACTTTAAAAGTGCATTTAAGAAAAAAACATCCTTCTACGACTTCCTTATTTACAATCCCTTTTTCTTTAAAAAATTTGTTATTCTTGGAAAAAAAACAAAAAAATGAATCGTGTGATCTTTTTTTGATAAACAACACAGCCTCGTTATGTTTATATGATGTATTTTCAGCTACAAAATTATTTTTGTTTTTTTATATTAATTGTTGCGATTAAAAAAAGTACAACATCAAATACCAAAATATTTATTTTGTTGTTATATTTATTATTACTGTAAAGTTAATTAAAACTACAAAATAGAAAATTCAAAAAGAAGAGAAGAAAGAAAGATGTAATGATAATGATTTCTTGCATCATCATCAATTTTTTCTATCTTTCTTTTTTCAAAGTTGATTAAACTCTCCCCTTAACTAAAAAAATCAGTCAGACTACTCTTTTTTTTATAAAAAAATGTGTATATTTCTCATGTGTTTGACACGTGTCTGGGAATTACAACCACCAACCACAAAAATTAAAGGAAAAATAGTTGTTTCATTTGTAATCAAAAAATTTTATAAGGTCGTGAACGAAGGAAAGAAAAGAATGAAAGAAGGACATTTTTCTTTCTCTTCATCAGCAACAGCATCATCGGTTCGGGTCCGTGGCAGTCAAATAAAAAAAATAGGGGTGGAGGGAAGTCCTTTTATTTTTGAAAGAAAATTTTGTGATAAAAAGTCTGAAAGAAAACCCTTCTTCGATCGCGTGCTTTTATCATTTTTTAAAAAAATATAAATATAAAAACTTGTCTTCTCAAAATTAAATTATATTTTTCATTGATTTTCTATTATATTCAAATTCTTTCTTTAAAGATGAATCCCTCTCAAAGAGATTTATATGCTGATACTGATACCGATATTCCATTAACATATTCGTCTGGAGTTGAAGATGACCAAACTGATCCATCAATGCCAAATGGGAAATTTGTTGATTTATCACAGCAATATTTAACTTTTATCCCAAATGAAATGTTTAGTGGCCCTGGGGCAAGATTTGATATCAAATTTATTACAGAATTAAATATTTCAAATAATCGATTTCAAGCCCTTCCAACAATTATCTTTCAAATGGCATCCCTTGAATTATTGGATATTTCAAATAATTCACTTTCAATGATTTCGCCTGAAATTGGAAATCTCACAAATTTAAAAGCTTTATCCGCCCGAAATAATCTTATTACAGTACTCCCAAAAACAATTATTAAAATTTCAAAACTTCAAGAACTAAATCTGGCTGGAAATGAATTTATTGAATTTCCTTTGAGTTTGCTGCAACTTCAAAATCTCAAATCTTTATACCTCGGAGCAAATAAGCTTATGCAAATTCCAGAAAATATTGATCGATTATCAAAGTGAGTTATTAATTATTATTAAAGACATTTAATGATGGATGTTTGTGGTTTTTTTCGAAATTTTACTTGAAGGCCATTTGTGTAACATTAGAAAAAGAGGAGACACAATCCCCAAGTGTTCCCTGTTTAAAGTGTAACACAAAATTAGTACAACATTAAAGTTCCCTTTTTTTTAAATATCAGTTTAACAATTTTTATCATAAAAAATATTAGTATTAGTGATTATCAGAGAACATTCAGAGTTCAATGTATCATACGTCTTTTTTGGTACTACTGCTGATAATTTTTCAAGTGATTAATCATGTGAACTATTTGTGTCATTAAATGTGCCCACTTTTCGGATACTGTAGTTGATATTAATAATTTCAACTTCAGAGTGTTGTTTTATATTTCAACTTATAGTCAGATACTGTAGCCTAAATACTAAAGACAGAGTAGTTTCGTATATCAAAATTTAAGAATACAATTTTTGATTACTGTAGTCTTTTTAAAAAAATCAAGTTTCATTATTTTCACTAAAAAAGATATATATTAAACCTAAAATTTATTTTTAGACTTGAAATCCTTTATTTGGGTGGAAATCGTTTAACATCTGTTCCGGATGCCTTAGGGAATTTGTTATCCCTTTCATCCCTTGCACTTTGTGATAATCAATTAGATACATTGCCGCCAGCATTCGGTAATCTGCATAATCTTCAAACCCTCTCCCTTCACAATAATCAAATTCGATATCTTCCAACTGAAATTATTACACTTCAAAATCTCTCAAATCTTAGCCTTCGAAATAATCCATTAGTTTCAAAATTCGTCAATTCCGTTGAATTTGCAGTTCCAACTTTGAAAGAATTGGCAGCTCGAAGTATTCGAATTAATTACAATGAAACAGATTACAACAGCCAACTTCCAAAATGCATGAATTCATATTTAGAATCTGCAAATTTTTGTGTTAATCCAAAATGCAAAGGTAAAATTAATAATTTTAACTTAAATTTCAAAGTTTTTTAATTTCATAAAAATTTTAGGAGTATATTTTGAAGCAAAAAGTGAACATGTAAAATTCACAGATTTTTGTGGAAAATTTCGTATTCCTTTAATGGAATATCTTTGCTCGCCTCGTTGTTCTTCCACTGAACCAGCTGTAGCAATTTCAAGTGATTCTGAAACTGAAGATGAACAACAAATTCGCCAAGAACAACAACAACTTCAACAACAGCAACAACCTTCAAGTTCAAGAATGAGACGTGTTTTATTGGGTTAAAAAATCAACAACAATAATTTTTTGTGCCATTCATTTTTATATATATGTCTGTATTGATCTCACTGTTTTCCAAATATAATTGTTTTCAAAAAACAATAATAAATCAAATCATTTTCTCCATTTTATTATCACTGTATTTTTTAAAAAATGTTAAAAAATTTTAAACAAAAAAGCAGCAACAAAAAAACAGGAAAGATTTCAAAATTTTGTTGAAAGAAATTCAAGTTTCGAAATTTTCAGGAATCCTAACACGAAAGCCTGCTCTTACTGTTTTTTCGATTCTGCTTGTTTGTCACTTGTCGAAATTCTTTCTTTTTTCATTTTCTCATCTGAATTTTAGATTCTGAAGCGTATTACTTTTTTCTTGTTTTTCAATTACGTTCAACTTTTTCATAATTAAAAAATGGCTGCTGCTGCTGCTGCTCAATCTCATGTAAGTTTTTTTTCATACATCTGTGTTATCGGATTTATCACAATAGTTTAAAATATCTGAGAGTCCCAAACTTTTCTTGTTTGTTATTTTTTTAGGTTGAAAAATATCCAATTTCTTTGCAATGGAGAATTCCTCGAGAAGAAATAGAAAACCATCAAGTTCTTCGAACAAAAGAAATTACTACACAAGGATTCTTTGGTGTTTCATATTATATTCAATTGTACGTTGCTGAAACTCATCAAGATGAACGTGGAAATGTTGCTGTATATTTTTATGTAAATCCAAAGAATTCTCCTGGTGGTGTTACTGCTGAAATATCTATCTCTCTTCCGACTGTCAATCGAATTTATCCAACTGAACATTTTTATATAAATGCACATGATTGGTAAGCTTCTTTTATATGGAAGGGGATTCTTTGTTACTTTTTGTCGACTCATTACTTGATCAGGCAATGAATAGGCAAAAGGAATGTCCACTACGGTATACTTTATGCTAGTAGTCTCGTGTGTAGTATACGGTATTATTTTCTGCCTTGTCGATCAAAAGTTGCTAAAAAATTAATAATGAATCCGTTCCATTTAATTTCAAATATATACGGTATATTTTAGGGGAGTACCATTTTGTCGAAGTGAATTCTTCCTTAAAGAAAATAGTCCTGCATTTGTAAATGGAGAATTTATTGTTAAAATTAATGGTTTTTTGACTGTTGAATCTCCTGCAGGATCTGTTTGGAATAATTTTCGACTTGCTAACAATGATTTGGGTTCACAAATATGGGATTCTAATGAAAATAAAGATTTCACTTTGATCGTTGAAGGCAAAGAACTTAAAGTAAGACACTTTTTTTGTTAATACTGCACTCTTTGGATATATGAAATCTCATGATTAGTTATTTATATTTGTATATTTTATTTTTTAGGTTCATAAAATTGTTCTTTCTTCCTGTTCAGAAGTATTTGCGGATATCTTTGCAACTGTCAACAGTTTTGATGAAGAAAATAATCACCTTGAAATTGATGATTTTACTTTTGAATGTGTTGAAGCTGTAGTTATGTATTGTTATGAAGAAAATGGATATATTAATGATTCAAATATTGCTCAAGTTTGTAAATTTGTTGATAAATATGAAATTAAAGGCTTTAAGGTTTGTATCTTTCTTTTTTATATCATAATTAATAATTGTTAACTCTTTTTTTTAGAATAATATTATTCCATATATGATTTCAAATATCTCTTCCATGAATGTCTGTCAATATATTAATGCTGCACATTATTTACAAGATTCAAAACTTGAAATGAAATGTATGGATTTTCTTCAAAAATGCACAACAAATAAAATTGCTATCTTTTCTGATGATCTTTATCCTGGTTTTGCTAAGAAATTCCTTGATTATCAATGTTGTAATAATATTCCAACGCATTTCTTTTTTAGTTATAATTAAGTTTTCTTTTTGTATATATTTTTTTGATTGTATAACTCATAATTGTTATTGTTAATTTATTGTTATCATTTAATCACTAATAAATCTATTTTTTGTTGTTAGTCATCTTATCTTGAATTCTGTTTTTTCGGGTTATTAACTAGCGTTATTGAATAACATTTTTGTATCTCTTTTTTCTTTCTTTTTACTATTGTTGTTCTATAATTTAACTATCAATCTCAGAACACAAGATTTTGTTTATCTCCTTTTTCTTGTAAGCACGGCAATCAGCTGCTTAAACAAAAGCGATTCAATTAATACAGTATACGAATGAAAATAATAATCTTTATTCCACAAATACACCACAAAATAAGTTAAATTTAGTCAATATTAACATTGTTAATCATCATTATGAATTTCCAAAATAATATAATATTCTTCATTTTCACCTTCCAGAATAATTTTCGTTACCGTAACCAAATTACGATTTTCCTTAAAGATTTTTTTACAATTAAGTGATCTGATGGGTTAGATTCTGTTACTTAGCGTTGTTAAACTATCAATATCGGGTAAATTATTTACTGTGTTTTTAGTATTTCTTCTTTTCTTTCAATTGTTGTTGTTCTATTATTTTAAATATTGATCTTTTAAGTAAAAACATAAAGTTTTGCCTATCTCTTCCTTTTAGCAAGCATAGCAGGTTGAGCTCCTTAAACATAAATGATTAATTTAATACAGTAAATCACAGAATGAATAAACTTTATTACACAAGCACATCACAAAATTTTATTTAATAATCAGCATAATAATGATCATCCATAATTATATGGTATTCCTTTTTTTCACCTGGAAAGCAAACTCTAATTAGACGATTTTTGTATTCTCCAGATTCGACCAATTTGTTAACATAAGTTTGCAGCATTGTAGAGTAATTTTCAGAAATGGGAGGACCATTGAAAGAAAGATCAAAGCGAATTGTTGGATGTTTCTGAAATTGTAAAATTATTAAAGTTGAAGTTTACAAAGAAAAAAAACTTACATCCATAAATTTGGAGAACAAAGTAAAATCAAAAACTTCCGAAATTCCCCATAAACAAAAACGACGTAAAATTGAAGGATTGAGATTAGCAATGAGATTCTTGGTTGTTTCTTCACGGATTTTTAAAGGCATATGACAAGCTTGCCTTTAAAAATAACGTATACGCTTGATAAAATTTAAATAAACACTCACCATTCAATTAATTTTAAATTTGGAAGTAATTTAACGACTTCATCAACAGGAACAATACTATCATCTGGATATTTCACTTGACCAGGAAGAAAAAGAAAATCTTCAACAGATTTAGAAGAAACCAAAAATTCAAATTCTTTCAGTGTAAGAGTTTGATCACCAAGCCATAATACTTTCAAATCACATACAGCAAATTTTGGAATCAGTTCAGATGCAATACCTGTTCTCGAAAAACCATGCCAAACATCTAATTTATTCGTAATCCAAAGAGGCTTTTCAAGATTCTCCAAATCAATATCTTGCAAACTTTTGTCATCTCCAAGAGCACGATTTTGCCATCTCCAATAAACATTTGTAAGTTCTTTGATGACAAAAAAAGGAAATTCACGGAAGCAGAAATAGCTTGAGGCTTGCATCAATTTCAGTGATAATTTTGGACGAGCATTTTTCTTGAGATAATATAAAAACTTTTCATGAAACGAGGGTTTACGAATATCAAGATCAGGATCAGGAACCAAAGACATTTCTTTTTCTTGGAAGTTTGACAAAGATGATTGCTCAAAATCAAGACGGCAGAAAAATCAACTCCCTTCAAGTGACGATTGTTTGAGTGCAAAATGAATTTTGTTGATGGATTTCATAAACGCATTTGCAAAACAAAAGAAAATTAAAAACTCGAAATTTGCATAAAAGAAAGAAATTATTGTGCCTAAATTGTTTCGTCAATTTTGCTACTAATAACATGCCAGCAGACCCAATCAAGCTCTATTGGACCGGTTTTGGATTTTTAGAGATTTTGAAATTTCCTTTAAAGGTAAACAAAATTGAAAAAGTCCTGCCCGGCACGTGCAAAAATTTTCCGTGCCGGCCCTCAAAACAGTCAACCCGTTGCCTGTTATGCTTTCTTTTTATTCCTCCCTTGTCAAGCTTTACAAATTTTTTAATAATAACATTTTTTGCAAAAAAATAATAATAACTGAACATTATTTGTGTTTTTTAGAAAATCTTAAAAAAGTGGATTTTTTAAGTTATTTACCACCTAATTAGTTTGGTTCGTGTTTTTTTTACCCAACATAAAAATGGAATGGGTAAGCATTTTGTGATATTTCCACGGCAACGGCTTAAAAATATAATTTGTATTTTTTCTTTCTTAAAAGCATACTTAAATTTAAAAAAGAGAGAAAACCAGCAAAAAAGAGGTTGACTCATTTTTAGTCAAATTATTACTTGCAAACAACAACAGCAGTTCTTTTGATTTCATTTGTATTTATTACTGTTGATATTATTATTAAACTTTGAAAGGATTATTAAAAATGTAGTCGAACAAAGATTTTTGTGGAAGCTTTTCTGTCATAATTTGATTATTTATTTATCAATGCTTCCACAATTTTATTTCCTGACTATTGTATTTGATTTTACAACAATGAAGAATTTATATTTTTGCAACAACAATTTCTGGTCATTGTTTCTAGAATATTTCAAGACCATCAAACTTCTCTAACAAGCTTTTACATCTCTTTTTTATACTGTAGCTAGTTACTGTAGGTCTGCAAAACATGACCAAATTCTTCCAAAAATACAATAAATATATTTTCTGCAGCTGTGAATACTTTTCTTTTCAGCGATTTTAATTTTCTTTAAAATATTCGCTTTAAATGGATAAGAAAAAGTATTGACAGAAGTTTCAGTGTGCTATGCCTCTATTTTCATTTTATTTTCTAGTTTTGTTTATTTTAAAAAGGAGTTAAAATTTCAAATAAAAATTTGTAATTTTTTACAGTTCTTTCATTCTTTGAAACTTTTATTTCCTTTTTAAATTTTTTATGCAACTACTGTAATTTTTTTTGTGTATGTTTTTCCCCGATACCGTAATCAAGTCATTCTTTAACTGTGCTCTAAAATAATGTGCCCCCAAAAATGATTCAAATTATAAATTGTATTTTATTAAAATAATTTTTTTACTGTTAAATAAACGAGAAACGCATTTTTAATAAACATAATTAAGACCCAACAAAAATATTCAAAATGATAATCTGATGAACTGCCTTGAAGTTACTGTCGTTGAACAAAATGTTGTTGAGTTAAATGGAAATGAGTTTTAACAACTCGAACAACTTTTTCATTTTTACGAAGAATTCCCTGTCAAATACAAAAGCAGGAACATCGACGGCAATTGTCAATCGTTTTTTATCCTTAAATTTTCCTTTTCATTTTTCATGCCATGGTTATTTGATAAATTTATAAGAAGATTTGTCATTTTAGGAGAAAAGAGATTTATTCAAACTTTTAGTTCTTTAATTTTAATTTTGGAATGCATCAAAGAAAACAATAAATATAATAATAGTTTAAAATGAGATTAAGTGTTTAAAGATGGGGGTACAGATGGATGGATGGATTTAAATACTGTAATAACAAATATTCACAAAAGTCTTCTTTCTGCATTTACGGGTTCATCTCTCATCATTCTAGGACGGTATTGAAGTGGATTTACAACTGTTTCTTCTTGGGGAGCAGAAACTTGTTCAACTGGGGAATCTTGATTTTGTGCAATTGCGCGTAAAACTTGTTCGCGGCGAGATAAAAAGGCAGCATGATCATTTGGCCTAAAAATTTATGAGGGTAATTTTTTAGTTTTAAAAGAGCTATTGATATTTGCATAAATAAAATGTATCACTTACGAAGTTAAAGGGGCAACATCAGTTCTTGCCGGGGCACGTCGAACATGTTCTTGTTCATCATCGTTTGAAGCGCAAAGAATTCGATGAACCCAAATTCGAACGCCATTTTGTTCAGCTCTTAAATTACTAACAAAATCATATTCTGATCCGCCATGTCCAGATTTATCCTTTTCAGCAACTGGTCCACCAATATAATATGACCCAAGTTGTACAGTATCCGTGCCAACATAAACCTTTGATCCAACTTCCAAGGAACAACATCGAAGAAGTAAAGCTTGACCATTTGGAGCCCATTTCATTCCACTAAAGACATCCCCCTTGCAGGCGGTATTATTTTCGGTGCAGGATGAACCCGAAACCCCACAGGGCATTGGACCACATTCTGCTTCAATTGAGCCATCTTCGTAAAGGGTGACCTTATTGACGACTTGATTCTTGGCACAATGCACACCCGGCATTGCTGAATTTATACTTTGTGCAGAAAGAATTCCAACAAAACTCAATAAAATTAAGCTTGAACGAAACATTTTTTTGGATTTAATCTAGAAAAAAGGGAATAAACATATCTAACAATTACAGTAACCCGAAAACAAAAAAAAATTAAAAACCGCAAAAAAATTAGAAAAAAAACAGAAAATATTTTTTAAAATTGACTTTTTTTCTAACAAAATGAACAAAGATGAGTGGAATAAAAAAGATTCCAAGAAAGAGATAATTAAACACAATTCCAATATCTCGGCAATCAGGTCAGGGTGAAGGCCGTTTTTTTTTATCGTGATCGTCTTCCCTTCCATTTTTTTTAGAAAATGTGGTCCTCCATTTTTGGGTTTTTCTTCCTTTCTTTGATGGTATATTTTGTTTGTATATTTGATTCTTTTTGTTGCTGCTGCTGATGTGGTTGATGGTGTGCGTAACCAAAAAAGAGAGATTAAGTTTACGCCCTGATCTCTTTCCCTTCCTCTCATCCACCTCCGATATATATGTGTCCGACGAAGACGACACTGATTATTTTCGGGAAGGCCGCAGCAGCACAAAACTGTCGGAAGTGGGTCAACATCCAACCACCGGTCAATTCTTCTTTCTTTTTGTACTGTTTCAACAATTTTTAAACCGCCCAAAATTAATCAAGCGGAATCTTTGTAAGCTGATTAAACTAAATCTGTTTCAACAAAAACTTTTTTTTTGTTTTTCTCTAACACAACCAAAACGTATCCCCTTTTTGATAATTTTACAGATGATAGAAAGCTTTAATGTTTGGTTTTTTAAACCTTGGATTTAAGCCGTCTTGATTTTGTAAAGTTTTTCAAGTTTTTATATCAATTACCGTAATTCATATTTATTAAAGCTATTTATTAAAATTTATTCATTACCAGTTACAGTATAAGATACAATTTCTAAACCATTTTTTAGAGCTGCTTCTTCAAAGACAGCTTTTTGAGAGTCATTAAGATAAAAATTTGTTGAAAGACGAATTTTTTTTAATACAAAATTATTTAAAGCTGATTCAACCCGAAGTTTCATCACTTTCAAAAATGCTGAGATAACAATTGCTTGTGGAATTAAACGATCCCCAGATGGAGTTTCAACTTGAAAATATACAATTCGATTTTCTTCGATTAATTTGAAGCCCCATTTTGAATCAATTTGAATTTCTTTTAAGGGTTTTCCAATAATTTTGAGGACATCTAAAAATCATTGAATAGATAATTGCGTCATTCTAAAAAGAAATTACCATAAATAACACGTTTCGGAAATCTTTGATAATCAGTTTTAGCCTTTTCTCCAATTTCTGGTTTTCCATCAGCCATTGAAAGATACAATGGAGTCCATTCATTACCTAAAAATATAAAGGTAGTCAAACTTGAACGTGTGAAATTCAAAAACTCACCTTCAGAATTTACAATTCTCTCTTTCAAATCATTACTGCAAACTTCAATACCAGAAATATTATGTCTAAATATAAATTTAATATTTGGAGATTCTGATTTAATTGGTGAAAAGAGTAATTCTGGAATTGGCACAGGCAAAGCACGATTTTCTAAATCTTTTTCATAATCTTTTCCATCGTCTTCATCTTCTTCTTGAATAGTTTGATGTTCTTTTGCTGGAGTTTCAAAAGTTCTTTTTGGATTCGCATATATTTCTTCTTCTTCTTTTTTGACTGTTTCAACAGCAGCAGCAGGTACATTAGCAACAGCTTTTAAATTTGCATACGGTACACCTCTTTCATCAACATATCCAATTATTTGGCTGGCAGAACCTGTTGCTCGAATAACATTAAGACTTGCTTGTCTGCTTTGATACACTAATCTATCATAAACTTGAAAATAATCATGGAAATAAAAGAGCTAAAAAGGGAATGAAACAGATTAGATATCGTAAGTAAGGTTGTAGGTACGAAATTGAAATTACAATTTCGCAGAATCTGCGACGCAGATCCATGACTGATATTTAAGAACAGACCTGAATTGGTTGAGGAACTCCATCAAAGCCATAAATTTCACATGGAACTGGACTTTGTTCTGGAAGAATCACACATTTCTCATTTTCACGTTTCCGATATCCAATTGAAGCTTCAATACCACTTGTAAAATTTGGAATCCGATATCTTGAATCAAAGTCTTCTTCATCCATTGCATAAAATAAACCACCCCAAAGAAGTGAAAAATCCCATCTTCGAAATAATCGAATAAAGCAATTTTCAGGTTGATACTCGAGTTTTAGATCATTCACCAATGTACCGTAATCATCATGAACGAGAAAGATTGTTGCATGTGGTTTAAAATCTTGATAAATAGTTGGAAATATTCTGGCACAATCATCTGGTTTTCGTTTAATATGTTCAGCAATACGTAATTCAAAATTAGCATTTCGACGAAGAATTACAAAATCAGCAAACATGCATGTCATTGTGATAACCAAGAGGACCTCTTTTTCAGGTGGATTCCGGAAAGTTGCTACCGCTTCAATTGCATATGTTAGACGAGCAAGCAGCGGCGGAATTACAACAACATTATCAGCATATTTCTCTCCTGTATCTGCAGCAACTTGAAGGCATTCAAAATCACCAAAATTTGAATTAATAATTACTAAATTCTTCATCCGACCTGGTACCAATTGATAAACATGTTCAGATCGTTCCTTTAACATTGTTGGTTGTAGCTTTCCTTTAAAAATAATTTAAAATTATCATATGATTTACAAATTACAGTAAAAAAAGCTAACCTCGAACAAGAATTTCTGGAAGCCATTTCAATTCTCGAGTATGCGGACTGTGGTATCTGATTCCGGTACTTCCCAAGAGATAAGCACCAGCAAACATATTTTAATGAAGAAATAATTTCATAAACTTTTTACATTTAGCAATTTCTTTAAAAAGCATTGTTAGTGATTCAATTTTTCAAAAAAATTTAATGCAATGTTTGTTTGCTTTTTGAGACATTTTGCCCAAAGGGGAGGTGTTTTTTTAAATGTTCATTGTCAGTTGTTGTAAAAATTACAATACAGTAATCGAAAAACGATAATTCATTATATGTTTCTGCTTGAAGCTTTGTGGTTATTTTAATTACAAATGTTTAAAAAATGCAACTTGTTACATAAAAAATCCCCCAAGAAAAAGCAAACAAAAATCTTGATAACAAAAACTTTATTGAGAAACATAAACATCAAAAGAAACAATTTTAACAGTATCTTTTAAAGCAGCTGCTTTCATGAAGACAGCTTTTTGAGATTCACTGAGATCAAAGTTGGTTGAAAGACGAATTTCTTTGATTGAAGTACCCATAAATGATTCAGCGGAGAGTTTCATAGCTTTCAAAAATGCAGATATTGCAATTTCCTGTGGAATTAAACAATCACCAGATGGAGTTTCAACTTGAAAATAAACAGCATCTTTATCTTCGGTCAATTTGAAGCCCCATTTTGGATCAATTTCAATTTCATTCAAGGGTTTTCCAATAATTTTGAGAACGTCTAAAAGCAATTTATTAATTCTTTATCAGAAAAGCGTTGAAATATTTACCATAAATAACCCGTTTCGGATAACTATGATAGTCATCTTTAGCTTTTTCACCAATTACTGGTTTGCCATTGACCATTGAAAGATACATTGGAAACCATTGATTACCTAAATGTATTACATAAGAGGAAGGAAAATAGTAAGATATAAAAGCATACCGCTTGAATCTTTCAAAACTTGAGTTTGACCATTTTGAAAAACTTCAACAGCATAATAATTATCCCGAAATAAAAACAAAACCCTGGCCGGAAGAACACATCTATTTGGAACAAGATCACTGATGGGTGATGAAGTTTGAGAAAATATTCCAGCATCTGATGCACTTCGAGTTGTTCTTCCAACACTTTCTGGTGAAGCAAAAAGTGCTTTAAGATCTTTGGTATAGGCTAAATCTTTCAAATTTTCTTCCATATCGTAGGCACCATTCAATGCCATATTTTCATAATCTCGAACTTCAAATACATGCATTGTAACTTGATTTGATGGAAGATCAAGCAAAAGTTGAACGCCTTTTGGACAAAAGATAAATGCATCTTTGACATATTCAGCTTTTATCTTCTTTTCAACATCCTCATCAATGAGATCCTGGACCCGTTGAATAAAAAAATATTGACGACTACGGTATTCAAAAATGCATAAATCCATAAGTCGATTTTCAGCAACAAAAATAATAGCAAATTTTTCAATATGTTCTTCATTTTTAAGTTTCTTAAAGCAAAATGAAAGTTGAGCTTTAAGATGTGGAATGTAGGTGACATTATTGCAAAGAGAATGAAAGAGATCTTTGCCTTCAGAAAGTATTTCCAAAGTGTTAATGATATGTAAAGCAACAAATGATTTTTCGATGAGGACATCGTAGAGTTTTTGATATGGATTTGATGAGGAACTTGAAGGTAAATCTACAGTAATCATAAAGTATTAAAAAGATAATAATAAAACAATTAAAACTTACTCGGATCAAAAGCTTCTTCTTCCATTAAAGTGTATCTGGTTCTAGGGTCATATTCAAGCATGCTTCCAGTAGCAAGATCAATAAAGAGAACACATGGATTAGCTTCTACTTGAAAATGATTCACACGGTTTGAAGATGCTACTCTTTCTTCTTTGACAGGAAATCTCTTTGAAGATTCCGCTGATGGCTCTGGCCTTCCACATTCTACAATATTCTTAGGAGGAGGAGCATACGGTACTCCTCGTTCATCCACATATCCAATAATTTGTCTTGAAGATCCGGATGCTTGAATTGGCATTTTTGTTGCTTCTCTCGTGCGCAATAATATTTCATTGCTCACTTGATAATATTGTTCAAAATAGTAAATCTGAAAAGAATGTGATTTATATCTTGAAGATAATAAAATAGCAAAGCGGTCATTTAAATGCCGGTATTTTTGAGGACTTAACATTTGTAAACCTTAAATTGGTGGTATAAAACATTGCGTACTACAGAATTCTTTAACTCTACAACCGTCATACTGTTTGTATGACTCATACAAAAAACAGTATAATAGCCATAAATTCATAAAAAATCTCCAAAAAACTGTCTGCACAAATGGTCCCATCAAAAAACAACAAACCTTAATTCTCTGTGGTTCACCATCATATCCATAAATATTGCAGGGAAGAGGCGAACGATCAGGTAATAAAATATGTCTTTGTTCACGTCGGTCTCGACGATTTGAAACAAGTGTCTCATAACCACTTGAAAAATTTGCAATTTGATATCTCTGATCAAATCCTTCATCATAATTAATTGCCCGAAGCATTCCACCGAAAAGCAAGACATAATCCCATTTTTCATAAGGTCGAACAAAGCAAACTGCTGGACGAAATTCATCTTTAAGTTTATCAGCAACATATGACAAATTTTTTTCTACCAAGAAAACGGTTGCATCTGGACGGTAATAGTTTGACCATTCAGCAAACATTTCAGTACACTGATATGGTTTATAGATCTCAACTTCAGCGACATATAATTCACCATTTCTGTCACGTCGAAGAATTACAAAATCAACAAATGGAGTTGTGATTGTAACCACAAGAATTTTTTCGCCATCAGGTGGATCCCGGAAATTTGCTATTGACTCAATAGCATATGTCATTCGAGCAAGCAGTGGTGGAATTACCATCACATTGTCAGCATATTTCTCTGCAACTTCTACACCAGCTTGAATCATATCAAATTCCGATATAGCTGAATTAACAATCACCAAATTGGTCATCCTCTTTGGAACTAATTTAAAAACGAGTTCCGCTCTTTCTCTCAATATCTGTGGATTAAGACGCCCTTAAAATATATGTTGTAATATGATGTAATATTTTAAAAAAGTTTAAAGCAAACCTCGACTTGGCGGTCCATTTGGGAGTCCGAGCAAAGAAGATTTATAAGGACTGTTGTCTTTGATTCTAAGATTTGTGCTACACAAGAGATATCCAGCGGCAACCATTTTTTAAAATATGTTAAATAAAAAATGATATGTTGAAATTATTTGTAAATCCGGCGATCATTTTTTGATTAAAATATTTTTGAAAAAAAAAGTTTATGAAACATCTGTATTTTGTTTATGTTCAATCACATTTTGCCAAACAGACATTTATTGAAGAAAATGTTATAGAAGTTACAGTAATTTGAATAATTTTTTTTGTCTGTTTCTTATTATTACTTATTTACCTTTTGAATACCAATTCAAAAAGCCTCCTGAAACTCCATATTTAAACAATTAGATAAAGTTAAGATCAGATACGTGTTTTTGGCACTTTATTTGATATTTGAATAAAAACAACAATAATAAAAAATAATATAACAATAATTTAAACATCTGTTACAATAAAATACAAAATTCTTAAGTTATTCTTTTCGTTAGCGGCTTTTTCAAGAACGCTTTTCTGTGATTGCGATAATCTGAAGTTTGTTGAAAGTCGAATTTCTTTTATTTGAGTATCCAAAAATGCTTCAGCGGAAAGTTTCATAGCTTTCAAAAATGCTGAGATTACAATCTCTTGTGGAATACGTTTTGGACCAGATGGAGTATTAACTTGAAAATAAACAACACTGTTATCCTCGATCAATTTGAAGCCCCATTTTGGATCAATTTCAATTTCATTCATAGGTTTTCCGATAATTTTGAGAACGTCTAAAAAGCAAACTTACATTTCATTATCAGGAAACTGTTAAGATATGTATATATGTATTTTAACAGTTACAGCTTCAAGTACTTACCATAAATAACACATTTTGGAAATTTTTGATAATCATCTTTAGCTTTTTCACCAATAACTGGTTTGTCATCAACCATTGAAAGATACATTGGAGTCCATTCATGACCTAAAAATACCTACAGTATTTTATAGAAACTCATAAGCTTTAAACTTACCAGCAGAATCTTTAACTCTTTTCATTACACCATTTTTAAAAATTTCGATTCCAAAATCTTGTTCTTCAAAGACAAATGTAATTTGTGCAGATGAATTTCTAGTCGTTGCAGAGGATGATGTTGAAGGTGATGAAGCATTCAAAGGTTGTTGAATTGGTCGTTGAACGATAGTTGTTTTCTCAGATTCTTGAATACCATTTTCATGTTTATTTCTAATTGTTGAGGTAATATACGGTACTCCTCTTTCATCATAAAATCCAATCACTTGATCCGCGGAACCTGTACTCCAAATACATTTTGTTGAAGCATCCTTTTTTTCTAAGGTTAAATTATCATAAAATAAATAATGTTCTGGGAAATAAAATAACTGAAACAGTAAATGGATAATTAAGTATATTAAATTGCACAAAAAAGCATACTGTAATTGGTTGTGGGATTCCTTCAATACCATAAATATTACATGGAATTCTTGTTCGCTCTGGTAAAATTACAGTATTAGATTGTATTCCACGTCCTGGAATTATAGTATCAATTCCCATTGTAAAATTTGGAATATGATATCTCGGATCAAAATCACTTTCAACATCTGGAGCTCTTGATAATCCACCAAACATAAGCAAATAATCCCATCGTTTATAATGTCGCATAAAGAAATTTTTTGGTTTAAATTCAGCATAGAGATTATCAGCTAATCGAATAAATTCATCATGGACAAGAACAATCGTAGCATCAGGGAAATGAAAATCATAGATTCCAGGGAATTCTGCCATGCAGGCTGCTGTTTGTTTATACATATATTTATGAGTAACAACAAGTTCAAAATCACGATTTCGTTGAAGAATTACAAAATCAACAAAAGCATGAGTAACAGTTACAACCAGAATAATTTCGCCATCAGGTGGATTATGAAGTTTCGCGATTTCTTCCAACGCGTATGTCATCCTTGCAAGCAGCGGCGGAATAACAATAATATTTTCAGCATATTTCTCTGCAACCTCAACACATGCTTGAATCATTTCAAAATCTGATAAATTTCCATTCACAATTACTAAATTCTTCATTCGATCAGGCAATAGCTGAAATACTTTGTCAGCTCTTTCTTTAATAATATTTGGTTTAAGTCCTCCTAAAAACATATAAGTATTGTAAATACAGTAATCTAAAACTAATAAATTACCTTTTGCAGCTTTAACATTTTGTAACCATGTAATTTCATGCCGGCCATTTTGTTTATATCGAATTCCGGTACTCGATAAAAGATATGCAGCAGTAAACATTCTTTTGATTTAATACAAATATTTACAAATTTTACAATTTTTTAATAAAAAATATTTAATAAATACGTTAAAACTCTATGCACTTTTTTTATTGCACAAAATTCAATGTGTTACAATTTTTTTCTGCGCAAACACAAAAACATCTGCTGTTTGCCTGCTTTCAGCTGGGTGTTTGCTGCGAACATTTTTTTCACACACACAAAAAAAGCAATGATGCACAAATTTGTTTGTTTGTTGCTCCAACTGTTGGAGTCCAACATATTTGTCTCTTCTTTTTTGGTGATGAATACTTATCTAAACTTCAATTTTTTCCTATCTGTTCTTTCCAAACATGTATTTTTTATGATCAAACAAGATTCTCTGCTTTTTCTTCCCATTTTTCCAAATTTCTTACCCAATAATAATTGCTCAATTCTAACATCTTGTTCATGTAAAATTTTTGCTTTACTATTAATTTCATAGTTACTTTAAAATGTGTTGTATTAGAAAGCAAAAAGGAGATTTAATTAAGAAATTTACTGTTGAAATATTTGAGAATAGAGAAACTTGTCCCTAAAGCAAAACTACAGTTTTTATCCTTCTCCAAAAAACCCTGATCCCTTTCTCCTCTTAAAAAACATCCGAACTATTAACAATAACAATTTATTCAATATTATAATACAAGGTATATTAATCGTAAGACATTTTGAGATTATTCTTTTCGGCAGCTACTTCGATAATTGTTTTTTGAGATTCAGTTAATTTAAAGCTTGTTGAAAGTCGAATTTCTTTAATTTGAGTATCCAAAATTGATTCAGCAGAAAGTTTCATAGCTTTCAAAAATGCAGAGATTACAATTTCTTGTGGAATACGTCTTGGACCAGATGGAGTTTCAACTTGAAAATAAATAATTCCATCGGTTTCTGTTAAATTGAAGCCCCATTTTGGATCATGTCGAACTTCCTTCAAAGGTTTTCCAATAATTTTGAGGACGTCTAAAAAGCAAACTAATGATTCAGAAGTAAGAATTTTTTAAATATTTACCATAAATAACACGTTTCGGAAATCTTTGATAATCATTTTTAGCTTTTTCACCAATTTCTGGTTTACCATCAGCCATTGAAAGATACATTGGAGTCCATTCATTACCTAAAAAATAATGAAAAATACATGTGATAAATACGGTAGAGGGCAGACAAGAGGATCATTCCCCTGAGAAGCTACGATACAAAAAATGCATACCACTTGAATTTTTCAAAAATTCATTTCGACCATTTTGAGAAACTTCAACCCCATAACAGTTTTCTCGAAATAAAAACCTAATCCGTGGTGGCAGAACACGTTTATCTGGAACGATTTTGCAGGTAGGTGATAAAGTTTGAACAGGTTCTCCAGGTTGAAGGTTAGCATTCTTCATTGATTCTTTCTCTTGGGCTACAATTGAGGAATCTTTCTTTGGAGCAACCAGAGGTTCTTTTCTTGGAGTAGCATACGGTACTCCTCTTTCATCAATATATCCGATTCTTTGTTTCGCTGAACCTGTTGCCTTTATAAAATTTTCAGTAGCAGCACGTCTGTCAAAAGTGAGACCTTCGAAAACTTGAATAAATTCTGCACAATAATAAATCTATAAAAATGGTTACTGTAAAATGTGTAAGAAAATTGGATAAACATACTTTCATGTTCTGTGGTGGTCCATCAAAACCATGCATTTCACAAGGAACTCGAGTTCTTTTTGGAAGTAAAGCATGACAGTAATTTGGGCCATTTTTTGCGCGAACTGTAATTTCATAACCATTTGTAAAATTTGGCATTTGATATCTTTGATCGAAATCTTTATCATTAACAACGGATCTGTATAATCCACCAAAGAAAAGCATAAAATCCCATCTTTTAAAGACTTTAAGAAAAGATCTTTCAGGACGATATTTCTGACGAACATCGGTTGCCAAATGATGATAATCTTCATGAACAAGAAATACTGTTGAATGAGGATAATAATAATTATAGAATTTTGGGAACGTTTTATAGCATTCTTCACGTTCATAAATTTCATGAACATCAACAAATAAATCAAAATTGTCATCACGACGAAGAACAATAAAGTCACAGAATTCTTTCATAAGTGTTACAAAAAGAATGACTTCTTTCGCTGGAATCTGTTCAACGACGGGATGAGCCAGCTGTTCAAGACCAAATGTAAGTCGAGCAAGCAAAGGCTGAATAACCTCAATTTTATCCGCATATTTTTCAGCAATTTCAACAACAGCTTGAATCATTTCAAATGAAGAGAGATTTGAATTTACAATTACTAAATTCCCCATTCTCTTTTCAACTCGTTTGAAGACAGCTTCAGCACGGATTCTTGCATCTGAGATCTTCATCTTACCTAAAAAATAAGAACAATATATTAAAGATCATCATCGAAAAAAAAAGATTACTCACCATTAACCTTTGGAATTTCTGGTAACCATCGAAGTTCAACTCCATGTCCATCTTTGAATCGAATTCCCGTGCTACACATTAAATACGTTGCAACGATCATTGTACAGGATTAAAATGCTGAAAAGAAAATATATTATAGGTATTGTGTTAAGTAAAAATTTATGAATTAGTAAATACTGTTATCGAGAAAAGGATCTCCGTTTGAAGCGCCGAAAAAAATTTGAAAAAATTTGAAAAACTTTTTGTTTATACAAAAGTGTAGTTAACTTTCAGAACGGATCGCCAACAACGACTATTAAACAATTGTTAGATGTTTTTTTCTGACGACACTTTTGAAATCAAAAGGTTTATCGATCGACAAATAAATAAATGTAACAACAAAATTGATTGATTTTTTTTGAACAGGCAATTCATTTATCACAAACGTTTAACATGGTTGACATGTTTTGCTAGCTTTTTTCAAGACTGGTTTGATTTAAGTGATCAATCAATCTGTGTTTTATATAATCCATAAAATCAAAAGCAAGGAATGTTTCTTTTTTTTAAATACGTGAGCAGCGCTGCTGCCTGAAAAATGTAAATGGATGAAAAACATGGAGACAAAACTAAAAATTTTAATTTCACTTGAAACATCTTGGAAAAGGACGTTGATATACATTTATGGTGTTTGATAAATGAAAAATAATTCTGTGAACTAATAGCTTTCGTTACTTTGGAAATAATAATTTGATTATATTAATATTTGATCATTAATTTGCATCTTTTCCATGAAATTTATTATTAGATTTTTTAAGAGCAAGCTAACACCACAAACTTATATACTACACTTTTGTTAATAGCTTTATTACCGTAGTTTTGCTGTATTATTAGATGGTACAAAAGTTCAATCTATCACAAAAAATTAAATTGCCATGCGTTTTTAATTGTTCAAAAAAACCTGTTTTGTCAAAATAAATGTTTTTTAAAAATTTTAAAAATTGTCGAAGTAAAAAAAGAAGAACTCAAAAAACTAAAACTTCGATGATTCTATTTTTTAATTTGACATAAACTTTGATTACAAACTACAAAATTTTAAAATCGGTATAAAATAAATTTTAAAAAAATAATTTTTCGTTTATTTTTGTTGAATTTATCTCTGAAAAAGGAAAAGAAAATGACTATCGTTACAGTTTTACCGGAATTAGCTTTCAAAAAGGAGAAACTTTGTAATTCTGATTTTACTGTTGAATGGTTGTTGGATTCTTTAATTAAAAATGATAAAGAATTTGTTAAAGATCATGGACATCGGAAGATTTCAAATGTAAGGGGATTCTGGATTCAGAAACGAAGAGATTAATTCTGAATTTATTTTTAGGTATCTGCAAGAGATATAAGTGGAGGGAAAGGAATGTTTTCGATTGTTTTGAAATGTGAATTATCGTTTGAAGATTCAAAACATGAAAATGATATTTATACAACCATTGTTAAAATTCCAGTTACAGATGCCTGGGAAATGGCTTCTGAAGGAAAACAAAAACCTGAAGACATGAATTTTGTAAGTTAATTTTTTGCCTGATTTGGCATTTCATGCCATGGCATTAAAAATCATTCAATCGCACTAAATTACTGTAACCCAAAAAACCTTATTCAAATTTTCAGGCCGGTCTTCCGTTAATTGAGGGCACAGCTCGAATGCATAAGACTGAATGTGATTTTTATGAGTTGATTGGGAAACATGTTTCTGATATTTTGCCCCGAGTTTTTCATACCCAAGAATGGAAAATTGGAGAACATCAAGGCTGTCTTCACATGGAAGATTTATCTCAAAATGGCACAAATTTGGATTACTATCATTCACTTTCACATGGACAACTTAAAAATATTATTAAACGTTTGGCATATTTGCATAAAAA
Source organism: Panagrolaimus sp. LJ2414 (assembly GCA_024447195.1). Taxonomy (NCBI): domain Eukaryota; kingdom Metazoa; phylum Nematoda; class Chromadorea; order Rhabditida; family Panagrolaimidae; genus Panagrolaimus; species Panagrolaimus sp. LJ2414. The sequence goes on along the minus strand of JAMRXY010000004.1, from coordinate 1,481,836 downwards.
TGTTATTTGCTTGGATGAAGATGCCTGGAAAGGAAAATTTTTGGTGCAAAAAAGAATCTTTGTTGATTTAATGCCAATGATTCAAGAATTTAGTTTAAAATTTTTAGAAATGGCAAAGAAAACAAGTTAGTTTTTTAATTGAGGGGGTACTGTAGGTTATCTTAATTTGGACAAGAAATAGGCAAAAATATACTGTAATATTTAAAACAGAAGCACATACGTATAAATCAAAAATGTATTGTATGGTTACTGTAACACATTTAGGGTTACTGTAACTAATAAAAGTGTGACTAATAATACGTACAGGTATACTGTACCTTTTTTGTTATGAAATAAAAATTAACCAAATTTTGCCACGTGTTATTAAATTTTAATTACATTTTAGCTGCTTTACAAGAAATCTACAGTAATCCAAAACTTCAAAAAATAATTACCAATGAAAAATTTGTTGAATATGCTTTACTTCAATCTCATCGAGATGCAGGAATTCCTGATTAACTTGTTCATGTTTGTGCTTTAAATTCACTGTTTTTGATCCAAAAATATTCAAATTTTAGGCAGATTTGTGGTCGAGTAATATCATCTTTGTTGCAGACAAAGACGGAAATGCAACAGATGAAATTTCGGCAATCTTGGATTGGCAAGTTGTACATGAAGGAAATATGTTACTTGATTTTGTTCGTCTCATGCTTAATAGTTTGGATGGAGATACCCGGAGGGAAGCAGAACTTTATATCTTTGATTTTTATATTGATGAACTCAACAAACATCTTGCTACAGTAGGAAAAAAGGCTCCATACAGTGCCGAACAAGTTAAAAAAGCTTATGAATTCCTTTTCATTGGACATTGTCAGCATACTGTAATGATGCCTGGGGCAATTTTATCTTCAAAGATTCCAAAACCTGGGGAAGAAAAAGCCCAAGCTGCAAGGGTTGATAAATGTGCATTAAGAGCCCTTCATGTTATGGAAGATGCCATGGCATTGATTGAAACTGGAAAATTTGATGAATGGCTTGAATAAATATATTTTTGTAAAAGTTGTAATAATTGATTAATAAAAGTTCAAAAAAATCAAACATCGTCATTTTTTATAAACATAAAAATGCACAAAACTGAGTCAATGTTGAACAAAGTCAACACTATTTTTTAATCGCATCAATCAAAAATCACAGTAAAAAAAGTTTGAATAATTTAGCAACATTAAAGTAATTGCAATATTTTTTATGCCAATTAAGTGTCAACAGAAGAAGGTTAATTATCTTTGCACAAAAAATGTTCAAAAATTGTTAAATTCAAGACACAAATTGAATCATAAACTCTAATTTTTATGATAAGAAAATTTAGTCAAGCGTTGTTTAAAAATGTGCAAAAATTGGGATAACATTGTGTGTTACAAAACTGAAAGATCAAAGAAAAATATGATATGTCAAAAATGTCCAATTTTAGCTTAAAGCGGATGACAAAATCCAGATCGCAGCTGACCTGACTTAAGGTTTTTAGTCACGGCTGGTCAGAAATTTTACAGTGTGTCGGACTAAACATTCTACTAATCCCACTCACATAAACATCTTTTCGTTAGATCAAATAAATTTCAATTTTATTCGTTGTAAGTTTACTACCTTAAATGAATTTCATGTTTAAATAGAATCTACAAACATTGAGATCAAAAACATTTTACAAAAGTTCATCTTTTTTAGCGGACATTTCTTAGATAAAGTTCACCTTTTTTGGAATCTGTCACATTTTTGGTCACAAAAGTTTTTGATTCAAATTGACATTCGATTTTTTTGAATAAAATAAAGTAGTCCATGTTGTGTACTCTGTGATCACTCATGCATCAATATAACCCCCTTTCTTTTTCATGACCATTTGTAGTACCACCCCAAATTATATATAAATATTAAAAAAAATCTTTTCAATGTGACATAAATCATTTTTTATTATTTTGAAAAACAGTGTCTATCAAAAATATTGACACTTACATTTTGGGTGTTGGTTGAAAAACTTTATTGTTTAAATTTGGTAAAAAATGTCTACTCCAAAATTTGAATTAAGTGATAAACTTTGTGATACTGAATTTACGATTGGATGGTTGTTGGATTCTTTAAAAACGAATGATGAAAAATTTAAGAAGGATTACAGTAATCGAAAGATTTCAAATGTAAGAGGATTTTGGGATCAAAAATTCATAAAAGTATTATATTTTTTAGGTATCTGCAAGAGATATAAGTGGAGGGAAAGGAATGTTTTCGATTGTTTTGAAGTGTGAATTATCGTTTGAAGATTCAAAACATGAAAATGATATTTATACAACCATTGTTAAAATTCCTGGCACTTATGTCTTTGATGAAATGCATGAAAAAGGTTCAGAAGATGCTCCAAAGGTTAGTCCAAAAAAAATGTCAAACGTTATTTTAAATGTTAGAAAGAGAAAATTAAAGGCAAAATTTACAGTAAGAACAAATATGCTGCTAAAAGGTTTCAAACTTGTACGTTCTGGCTATTAGTCTGATGCACTACCAACTGCGCCATAACAGCATATTTTATCTTACTTTCAGTTTTGGATTTTTTTTGAATTTTAAAGATGTTTAAATACTATTTTTAATTTATAAACTTTCATTTTACATTCTCATCTTCATCAACTTTCAGGCAGAATTCTTAAACATTCCTGGAATGCATGCCACAGAAGTTAACTTTTACAATATTTTAAAAACTAAAATGCCAAAAATTCTTCCAAAAGTTCATTTTGCCCAGCTTTGGATCCCTGGAACCCATCAAGGCTGCCTTCACATGGAAGATCTTTCAAAACGTGGAGCTGGATTAAATTTCTATGACTGCTTGAATCATGCCCAAATAAAAAGTATCATTCGGGGAATGGCATATTTTCATAAAGAACTTTTATGTTGTGATGAAAAAATTTGGCGAGGGAAATTTCCAATTAAAATTGAAATGTACGAAAATTTGGAGGGTTTCGTTGATGGATTTTATAAAACTTTTGCTGGACATTTAAAAAATGATCGTAAGAATTTTCAAATAATTTATAGGATACTGTAGTCTTTATATTTTTTAGATCAAATTGATGTTTTTAATTCATTTTTAAATGATCCAAAACTTGGAAAACTTATTCGAAATACAAAATTCATTCAATATATTGCAACAAAATCCCACATCGATGCTGGAATCCCCTCGACCCTTGTCCATGGGGATTTATGGAATAATAATATTATTTTTAAACGAGACTCAAATGGCTTCATTTCAAATGATGTCGAAGCATTCTTGGATTGGCAAATTGTACAAGAAGGAAATCTCGTCTGTGATTTTGCACGTCTTCTAACTTGCAGTTGTGAAGGTGACATTCGACGGGAAGCTGAAACATATATTTTTGATTATTTTGTTGAATCTCTCAATGCCCAATTAGCAGAAGATGGAAAGCCACCGGTACCGTATACCGCCAAACAATTGAAAGAAGTTTATGAAGGAGTTTTTATAATGCATATGATGCATCCAATTTTTATGATGCCTCTATTTTTTGCAACAAAAATTTCAATGCCTGAAGAAAAAACAATTGATGAAGCAAGAATTGATCGATGCATTTTACGTGCTTTACACGCTTGCGAAGATGCAAAAATTTATGCGGATAGTGGAAAATTTGATAAATGGATTGATTAATTTACTTTTATAAAACAAATGTTACTGTAGTTTTTTGTATCTGTAATAAACGTTACATCCAAAAGCTTTTTTATATATTTACAGTATACTGTAATGTTAATTTAAGACAAGATTAACCTTTTTATTTTGAAAAAAAACTAATTTTTTAAGTACAAAGAACAGCGACAAAAAATAGAAAAAACAAAATGAAAAACATGTTGTTCAAAAAATGCATTTTAAAAATGGAGATTAATAAATGTACTTTTAAAGGAGGCGGACGGTTTGATACTTTTTTATTTCTTTTTCGAAAAAATTCGTTGAATTTTCATGACGATCAGGGTCTTTTTCTTTTGTTCTCTTGCCTGAACGTCAGGAAAATTCAAACGAAAAAAAACGTTAGAAAAATAAAAAAGTATCAAACCGTCCGCCCCCTTTAAACAGCAGTATTCAATAATTTTGATAGTCTCCCATTTAGGCGGCATATTTTTCTTTGATCTTTTAAAAAAATCGACTCCGACTGCATCTTTAAAAAAATTAAACTTTGTCTACTTTTAAAAGACGGAAACGACAGATGGCATATTTTCTTTGCGCAAAATAGTGTTGAAAGTTTTTTAAACTATTGCATCCTTCGTCTACTTTTTAAAAAAGAGTCATTTACAAATTTAAAATAACATTTCGTCTCTTTTTTAGCAGACAAATATTTCGAAAGTTGTATGAAAAAATATAATTTTATCTTTGCAGTATATTTATTTGGTCACTTTGTTTTTTTGAGAGTTCGTTAAAAGTAGTCAACATTATTTTGTTTATAATAATATTTAATACCATCCGTATTAAATAAATATGTTAGATTTTAATTCCCAAAATTTTAGATGGCAACAAAAATAGATGGATTGTTTTTAAGTGGAAAGCATCAATCAGTAATAAATAATTCTCAAACTGATTTTTCCAACTTTAATTTAAATCATCAAAGCCACAAATATTCAAATAATGAATCACGTGTTCATACTTTTAGCAAATCAAGCCATGACAAAAATTTCGGTAAACAACGTTATTACAATTCTGCTAAAGCCACATTTTTAATAAAATTTAGTTACTGTAGTTTGCAATGTTTTTTGTAAATACAAAGGACAATGCAAAAACATAAAAAGGTTACAGAATTGGAATAACACTTGTAATCTCAGATTTGACTGTAACTCATGATAATCAAGACAATTCCAACTCTTGGAAAAGGTCAACAAAAGATTTGCATTTAAAACGTTCAAAGAATTCACGCTTAAATTTTGAAGCCGAAGAAAAACCTCAAAAACGTTGGATGACTGAAAAGAAAGATGGCACAAAAAATAAAAATAGCAGCACCCTATCACTTCATATTGCAGCATATGAGAATTCCATTGAAGTTGGGGCAAATGAATGTGATGATTTATTAACATCAAAAAGGTCCACTGCGATAAATGCTGATCAATTATCTTCAAAAGTTCAAGCAAGTTTAACGTATTTAAGAATTTAGATTAAATAGAATAGAATATTTTAAAGGATTCATTTGAATTTCCTCGACAAATGAAAGGCAATGAATTGAATAAACCCCAAGTTCAACAATTTAAAACATCTCAAAAATTACTTTCACCAAATCAAGGACCACCAACAAGCCAAATTCGAGCTTCTCCTGTAAGTTTTTTAACTTAATTCGGATTACTGTAATTAAATTAAAATTTGCTATAAAAAATAATGTTACAGTTACTTTAAATCATTTTCGAAAATTATTTAATTAGTCAAATTCTATTTTTGGCTAAGCGCTTGCGTTTTACTCTGCTTTGCAAAAATAAGAAAAAGATTCGATGGTGAAGCAGTATTACTAAATATTCCTAGTTTAAGCATTTTTTGACACGGATATTACTGTAGTTTTTTCGGTGATAAAAATGATCTTATGGATTTACAATCCCGTACATCATTTTTCGAACGCTTTTCACTTCACTTCACCGCACTTCACTTCACTTTTTAAGGTCCTGGCGCGAAAATGTCAGAAGAAAAAACTTCGAAAATTTTCGTGAAGTGAAGTGAAGAGCGTTCGAAAAATGATGTACGGGATTGTACAAAATTGTTGAATATTATTATTGCAAAATGAGCTAAAACTTTTTAACTAAACTATATCTCTTTTTAGCAGCAGCAGCAAAACAATATGTCATCTTTATTGGAATTTGTAAAAGAAACAAAAGGTTCTGCAGCCGTCATCCCAGCTGCCAAAGAACCAGAATTCAAACTTCCAAAACCAACGAAAGAAGATGTAGACAAGATTTGTAGAGATGTTTGGCTTACACTTATTTCAAGTTCACATCCACAAACTGCTGAAGCTATCGAAAATCATTTTAGGTATGTTTTTTACTATTAATTATCTTCTTATTACGATATGCATATTTTTCAGAATTGATAATGGCTACAGATTGGATAAAGTCAGTGCATCTTTGGGCTTTCATTCAACAGAAGCTTTTCTACTTTCGGATATTGTATCTGAAATGATTCATCCATCAATTATTAAAGATGAACTTGATGAATATGGTGCTCAACGATTTTCTGCTGTTAGTTATGATGATATTACTCATATCACTGATCTCATGTCTGAATCTGCACTTACTGAAGAAGAAAAGTTTGTTTCATCTTTTTTTGATTAATTTATGCTAAAATGCTTATTTTTATAGGGAAGCAAGAAAAGAATATTTTCGAAATGCAAAATACTCAAAAATGGAATATCAAGAAAAGGCTATTGAAGTAAGGTTAACAAAGATATTTAAATAAAAGCGTAATTTTTGATACTTTCAGATGCGCCAAAAGCTTGCATGTCTTGCTCATGAATTTATGGAAGCAAATTCAACTGATACCGTTTCATGGGATCAAATTCAAGAAGCATATTTAAAGAAATTTGGCCAACAATTGAATAAAAAGGTTTGCTATAATCATATACAGTACTTTCATAACGTGTTAATTTTCTAAATTTTAGCATCTTCGTGAAGCATTTCCAACTGGTCATCCAAGCAGGATTGTTGAAGTTTATATGAGTAAGTATTTTATGACCTTATATCCGGAACTAAATATTTGCATATTTTTCAGATGATGAATTTATGCTTGTTCCTCATCCAACAATGACCGGTAACCTCTTGCTTAAATTTCGACGACCTTATTCTGGTAAAATTTTGTATTTTATTTTTAATAAAAATTATCATATTTTTTTTTAGAAATTCTTCAACTTTTTGAAGAAGCAAAAAATGCTGTCAAAACTCAACAAAGTGTTATTAAACCACTTGAATATCGAACAAAAGAAAATGTTTATGTTGATTATGTTCGAGAGGTTGGATTACTGTAATCTTAAAAATCTTTAATACATTTTTTTCATTTTTAGCGTCAAAAGAAAGAAGTTTTTCTTCAAAGAAAAGCTTCTCAAAAATCTGAAGATTTTTCAAATTCTTCATCACCAAAAAATATCTCCCTTCAATCAACAAATAAATTTGAAAATGTTGGAGTTTCGAAAATGATGAAAGAATCAGAAAAGCTTGGAAAATTTAATGCAAAAGAATCTTCCCAAAATGTTGTTAAACCAATTGAACCTTATGCAAGAGATGATCCATTTGTTGAAAAAGAATCTGAACCAAATTATCGTTTACCAAATCCTCGTATTATTGTTCCAAGAAAAGCCCGTATTGATTGGGAAAAATGTTAGGTTATTTTTTAGAATGTTTTTGTTAAATTTTGTTTTAAAATTTTTTTGAACTTATTTTTTTACTATTAAACTATTAAAATTTAAAGCTTCAAAAAACTTTTTATTTTTTACATTAATGAATTGCGTACAGTAGAAATACAAACTAAAAAAATTTATTTAAAAAAGACAAAAATTAAATGGTACAGTATACATTTTGATTAAGATACATTTCTCTAATTGCTGCATTTTCAGCTTCAATTTCTTTTGATATTTTCGTCCATCTTTTTACTAGTAATTTTCCTAACCATAAAAATACCACTACAGTAATCAAAATAATAACGAAAGCAATAAAATAAAAAATATATTCATAGAATTCAGCATTTTCGGAATCTTTGCCATTATCAAGGTATACGGTAGTTGAAACATTTGTATAATTGCAATCATTAAAATCAAAGTCACATATTTCTGTATTGCAAATTGAATCACAAATATTGTTGTTGGTAATTGTGTTACAGTAATCAGAAATGGCACAGTTGATTTGGTTTGATTCAGTTGTAGAGTTGAGTAAGGATACGGTAGAATTGAGGTTGAAAGAAGAAGTTGTCGAATTTATTGTTTCGGATTGATTCAAAACCTACAAAAACTTGTTTAAAAAACAATTGTTTTATCATACATACCTCTTTGATAATTTTTCCCTGATCTTCACATTCAAAAATATCTTCAGCAATTTCATAACATTTTCCAGCACAACCAAAACAGGGATCTTCAAATTCACAAAAATTTCCATATCGATTTTCAGGGCATTGACAGAAATATTGGCTTGATGAAATTTCAATACATTCAGATCCTTCAAAACATTTATTCAAAAAACATCCATTTTTCTTTTCAATTTCAGTTTCAATTTCACACTTTTCACCTTCAAAACCATCAAAACATTGACAACCAAAAAATAAATGGCATTTTCCATTTCCGGCACAAATTGGTGATTCCCTTTTGATCACTTGACGTTGATGGCATTCAGAATATGTCATTACAAAAGAATCAACAACAACAAAATAGAATAAAGTTAGTATAAAAATAGTAAAAAATAGTTTCATCTTTGAAAAATAAGGAATAACAAAAATTTTTATGCCAAAGAATTTTTGGTTGAGTTTAGGCTAAAAAATTCTTTGAGAGGATATAAGTTTGCATCATTAATAATTTTTTATCACTTATTGAAAGAAAAATGAAAAGGTAATGACCAAAAATAAAACGGAAAGTTCAAATAAAAAACCAAAAAATCGAAGATGCTTGAAAAAGTTTCATTCCGGTCAAAAAACAATCCAATCTATGGCAGGGGTCATTGAGGCCAGACAAATATTTAAATTAAACGAAACCTGTACTTTTCCATGAAAATGGCAAAATTGGTTTTAAAGTTTATTCATTCGAATTCAAATGTTTATTAAATTTGTACAGTTTCTAATAATTAATAAAAACGTTTTAATTTTTTAAAACGTCATCAAACAAGTTTTCATTTGGATACTGTAGAATATGAGTTATCAAAAATAATTAAAAAAACAAGATAAATTACAAATTATTGTTTTTTCAAAATTAATTTTCTTAATAATAATTTTTGTTATTCAAAAAAAATCGTGACGTTTTTTGAAATTTATTAGTTCTGAAATGAGCTTATTCAAAAAGACGGAAGCTGAGCTCTTGCACTTATTAATTTTTTACGGTTGATCAAACAAAAACAGAACTATTTTAAAATTAAAAATTTTTATAGTTTTAAATATCCTTTCTGGGTTTATTCTTGTTTAATTCTGAGTTATATCAGAATCTATCTTTATATGATATAAAAAGAATGGCTGGGTCGATAACAGAATTTGGAAATATTATGCATGTTTTAAATATTTTTATTAGTATTGCATCATTATTGAGCGGAATTTATTTGCAAAAACATCAAAGTAATGAAATGAAAATATTACCTAAAAATTTGAGGTTCGTTTTAATACATTTCAAAAACTTCAAATGAGTTTATCAAAGATCAAAGGATACCGCTTGAGGCACTCTTGGGCATGGTATTTTTTGCCGATCATGGATATTTAATTAATAAATTTATTTAAATTACATTTTATTCATGTCACAATATTTCAGACTCTTTATTTTATATTTTTGTTTTGTCTGTGGCGGGCTACTTTCGTTAAATTGTGTCATTCATTCTACCGTATCTTTGTTGATCGCTAAACAGAAATTTATTAGTTATATCGGATATCCGATTGTTGTTCTGGCACAACAACTTCGAATTTCATTTTTTATTATAATTTTGGAGAGAACTGTTGCAACAATGTTCCTCGAAAAATACAGTAATCAATTTTCACACAAAAAATTTTTTGCAGCTGCTATAATTTATTCATTTTTTGTTCAATTGCCTTGTTCGCTGCCAGCATTTTTTTGTATGTTTTCTTTTAACTAATTTAGTTATTGATTAAAATTATTATATATTTTTAAGGGATGGTTTTAACAAATTCCAATCCACAATTATATTATTGTATTTGTTGGACGGCTTTTGTCATTCATGCAATGACTTTAATAATGTTCAAAATTTTACATTACAAAAATCAAAAAATGTATAAACGTTTAGCTTATCAAGTGACATTAAATGAAAGAAGACAAGTAAGTTCGGTTACTGTAATGATACTTTTATGTCCACTGTTACAGTATCAGTATCATGAAACAGTTTAAATCTAATTAACAAATATTAATTCCAGATTGCCGAAAATATTAAAGTTTTAACGTCAATTTGGCCAGGAATTGTTTTATTTTCTATTATTGCTCCACTTGGTCCAGCTTCCACTTTAATCTTTAGCTTAATCACTGGAGGGAATGGTCCAATTGCTTTATTTCATATTGTAAGTATTTTATTAAATTTTAAAACCTTTGCAATCCGTGTTTTTTAGACTTACCATATCCCTATCATATTATTGCTAGTTTATTACAAATATTACGGTAATAAAGAAAATGTTGAAAAGCCTGGTATATTTGTAATGAGTCCGTTGGGAGCAATTTTGCCAACACATGTTACTGTAGAAAATTATTTTAATGGATTACAAAATCAATGGAAAAAATAGTAAAATACAGTATGATTTTACTTACTAAAAATATAAAAATTCATTGCTTTTTTATTATTAATAATAATATAAAAAATAATAACATGTTTGAAATATACAAAATATGATAAAAGTGAAAAAATACAGTATTATACAAAGTGAGTGTGTTAAAGAGGGTACAAAAAATACAAAAGAAAACCCGAAAAAAGAAGCAGGCGAATTCAAAAAAGGCGAAATAACAAAAAAACGTTTAAAAAGTGTAACCGAAGGAAAATTGAATGACGAAAGACAACCCGAAATTGAAGCAGTTTTATTGCAAGAAGGAAAAAGGAATCAATTTTTGGGCTTTGAAAAAATTTTTCAAGAAAGAAACAGACGATATTCCAAAAAAGGAATAATAAAGCAGTAATAAATGATTGATTACATTTATGTACAGATATGAATAAATAAATAATGATTATCATTTCTTAAGAAATCCAAAACGACGAGATGCTTGACGTATAAATCCACCGGTTGATTCAGTTGTTGCAGAGGTTGTTGAAAGAGATGTTGAAGGTCGACTTGAAAGTGGTTGACTCTCTTCAAAAATATTCTTATTATTATTTCCATTTATTTGTGTTCGAGAACTTGCATCACCATGTCGTTCTAACATCTGAAATTAAAGTATGTTACAGTAATCGTAAAAGAACAAAAGCTTACAGTTTGATACCAATGAGTTGCAATTAGTCTTTGTTCTTGAATAAGTTGATCTCGATGATTTGTCATTACTCGAAGCTCTTGTTGAAGTTTATCATTCTTAACTTTCATTTGTACAAAATCTAACTTCAATTTTGCTTCATCACCAATTGTCGTACTTCCAAGTGCTTCATTAGTTTGAATATGTAATTCAACGCTGAAATTATTTCACATAGAATTTACAGTAATCAACAAAAGCAACTCACTAATCATGAAGAGCTTGGTCTTTTTCTTTCAATGTTTTTGTTGTCATTGCTACTTCCCCTTTGAGTCTTTCAATTTCAATTTGTTGCTCGGAATTCCTTGCTGTTGCAAATGCTAAATCTTCTTCAACTTTTTTCAGCTTTGTTTCAGCATCATCAAACATAACTCTGTATGATGAAAGTTTAGCTTGAAGAATTTCTTGAGTTGTTTTTCGTTGTTCATCTGTTTCTTCTTGACTAAAAAAATATAAATCAAATATTCATTTTTACAGTAATCCTTAAGCAACTTACACACTCAACATATTCGTTCTTTTCCTTTCAATGTTATCCAATTTTGCTTTTAACATTGCATTTTCTTTTTCAATTTCTTCCAGTCTTTCTTCATATAAGTTAGTTCCATTATTGTTAATACTCTCCAACAATGATGGCGGTGAATCAGTAATTCGTTCTCGAGCGGTTGAAATCATTGGACTTCTTTCAAGTTCTTCAAGTCTTCGTTTTAATCGATTATTTTCTGCAAGCATTTGATGACTATTTTCTACTAATTCTGATATTCTTTGCTCCAAATCATCATTAATAAATTGTAAATTTGTTGATTGAACTTTGAATGTTTCCATATCAAGTAGCTGTTCACGAAGTTTTGAACATTCCGCAGCATAATTTTCAATTCTTTTTCTCAAAAATTCTTCTTCTTTTGATTCAGTTTTGACTTCAGATAATCTTGATTGACTTGCTTTTGCTCGAGTAAGTTCAACCTCAAGTTCACGATAATTTGAAACAAGTTCAATGCTTTCATCTTGAAGTCGGCTAATTCGCATTGCCTTTTCTTGAATCTCATTTTCCTGAAAAAAGTAAGATTAGAAAAGTGGCAATCCTCAAGTTTCAAAACATCAAAAAGCCAAGAAGAGAACTTACATATGCTCGATTCTGTAACCTCAACTTTTCATTTTCTTTTTCGAGAATTGAAATTTGCTTCTCAGAATTCAAAGAAAGATTATCCCTTTTCTTCTGTTGTTCTATCATTCCCAAATAGCTATCACATTTATCTGATAAATCATCGTAATTTTTATGCATTTGATTTATTTCGTCTTCCAACAGTTGTTTTCCTTCAATCAAATCTTCAATCTAAAAACATCTTCTTTAACACACTGCTGCTAATAGGATTAATCTAATTCAAAACTAACCTGTTTAGTCAATTGCAATTTTTCTTTCTCAACAACATCTTTTTCTGTTTTATGTTTTTCAATCAAATGTAAAATTAGCCATCTATCATCTTGGCATACTGTGGGAACATCTGTATTCAGCACAGATAATTTTTCTGCAATTTTTTGAAGTTCTGATTCATTGAAGACATCATTTAATTGTCCCATTAGCATTGCGTTTGTTCCTGATGCAAATATTACAGTCATAATTAATTTTACAAGTTCTCTTCGATCTTCTTGGATTGCGATTGATTCTGGTTTAACAGACCATTTAGAAGTACCATTCAAATGTCTTGAAAGTTTAAGCAAAAAATAATCGGATATTTTTGAAACAAGTGATGCAACAGAAGCAATTCGAGTTGGAGCATCCCGATGATCTGAATAAACAATACTATCATGCCATTTTTCATCAAAGAATTCAATATCACTAAAATCAGTCACATGATTAAAGAAAAGGAAAAGTATTATAAAAAACTAACAAAGTTGAAAGAAAATCTGCTAATACTACTCCATTATACAATCCTTCCGTGGTAACATCATCTTGGTGGCAGCTTACTCGTGAGAACTACAAATTCAAACATTAACAACAACTACTTTAACAAAATTTTAAACGTACCCAAATTAGAATTTTTTTAATAAAAGATTCCTCGTCATCCATGTTAGTTAGGTTGAATATACCAAAAGTTGCAAGGATCTGAAAAAATTGTTTATTTTAGACTATTTTATATATCAAACAAAACAAAAAGTAAAACAAGAGCGTATAAAAAGTCGCGAAATACGTAAAATAAATAAAACAAAAAAGAGAGAGAGACAACAAAAGATAGAAAGAGAGATCAAATATATAATTCTTGATTTTCGTTATTGATCTGGAAATGGAATTGATGGAAGCGGTATTCCACCAGCAAAAGCAGCATGTGCACCAGGATGTGTTGGATATGGTCCTGCAGGCATTGGTATCTGTGGTGGCATACCACCCATTCCCATTGGCATTCCAGGCCTTGGCATTTGTGGCATTCCACCCGGTACAAGAGCATACGGCATTGCAGTTGGAGCAGGCATTGGAATTTGTGTTTGTGGACGAGGTGCTCCACCAAGACGTTGCTGTTGAGTGAAAGCTCGAGCAGTTGCATCAACAAGTTTTTGAGCTTGTTCTTCCATCCATGATTGATAATACATTCGAACATTTTCTTTATGCTTTCTTCCACCATTATGAGTTTTTCGGACCGACGGAGAATCATGCGTTAAAAAGGTATCACAATAATCACAATAATATTTCGGCATTGTTGGCAAACTTGAAAATTTATTAAATCTAAAAAAAATAAAATTTTAAAAAATGTGAAAGAACTAAATAAAGCAAAAAACCATAAAAACTATTTAACGTACCGGAATTAAAAGAAAAAACAGGAAATGAAAGGTTTAAATAAATCAGAAACAAAAAGAATGTGTTAAAAATTCCGTGAAAAAATATAAAATCCGTAAAAATCTTTTTTTTTGCAGCTGAAAAAAATTTGATACAACGCGCAACTTTTTTTCGCAATCAAAGCTTGAAATTTTGAGAGACATTTTGCCAAAACTTTTTTTGATGAAGGAAAAAAATTATTTGAATTTCTGGAAATTTCTGTGTTTTTGGTTTTTAGGAAAATCCATTTTTTAAATTTTTTACTTACACAATAGTAATTTGAACTATCTCAAATTACACAGTAATGGTACAATAAATAATAATATCTATTGCTAAATTTTGTAGATCTTCTGAAAATGAAAAGAATTATATACCGTAACCATGTGAACAACATGTTGTTGTTCTTACTGTATAGTTAATTTGACTTTGTCTCCATTCTATTTTAACAATTTAGCTAATAGTTTTAGCACTCAAAACAATCTACTTTTTTCAAAAACATGTTTTACACTTTTGTTCGGGTTTGATTCGTTTATAGACTTTTTCAAGTGCCCGCAAGGAAGATTTTGCGTAAAGAGGTGCTTGTAATTACTTTTTTTTCTTTCTTTAAAAAATTCAATTTATTTGAGTCTCAAATATACCAAAATATGACAACAACAAAAAATACAAAATATAAAAAAACACAAAATCGGCAGTGTGTAAAAAAACGGTTTGAATTTTTCGAAAGCACAGTAATAATAAAAAAACCGTAAAAACAATACAATAGAAAAACAATAAAAAACTGATAAGTTTGTAACAATAAATAAATAGATAGATAAAAAATAATAAATTAGTCATCAGGAGTATAAGATCGGCTATCATGATCATGCCGAGTTTTTCGTTCTTTGTACACAAATTCAGAGAGTTGACTTTTGTTATATGAATAATCAAAGAATAATTCATCATGAGGATTAATATTATTTAAAGCAAAAAGACCAATATGATGATCACCATTTACTACGACAACCTTGGCTCGACAATTTGGATGTTTTGAATGATTTACAAATCGAACAATATTTCCAATTCGAGTTGCATCAACAGCTTGTTCTTCATTCAATGCTAAAAAATATAGGATTAAAATGGTTACGGTAGACGCTACAGTATCCACTTACTAAAGAGATAACTGCATTTAAATTTATCATAGATTTTTCCACGACGTTCTGCTTCATCTTGTGAAATAATTTCGCCAACATATTCACCAATAAATTCACCCTTTGGAATTGCTTCTTCTGCGAAACATCCAATTCCAGCAATTTCAGAAGGTCCAATGTAAAGTTTCCGTTGAAGGCATCGTTGAATGCAGACATTTCGACATATTGGAAGATTCGTTTCTTCATTTACTTCTACAAAATTAATAGAGAATTTAGGTTTTATAAAATACTGTACATTTTGTTATTTTAGGGAAACTCGGCAATTTTAGCGTAACTAAGAATTTTAGAAAATTTCGATAATGAATTTTCAATTAAGCGTTCTTAAAAGTCTTCGAATCTTCAAGAATGAAAAGGTTTCCTACTCTTTTATAAAATTCCAATGTTGAAGATAGTACTCTAATAATTAACTTACGACAATTACAATCATGACATAGATCAGGATCACATTCCCAAGATGCATAATAGCATTGGCATTGCTTTGTTCGACAATTTCCAGGCTTACATCGGCAACCAGGAAATCGAAGGGTACATTTTGTTGAACATCCACAATATTTTGTACACATTAATTTTTGCTTTTTACAACCGCATCCATTTTGAAGGGAACATTCACCTTCATGATTACAAGATTGATAGGGCTTTTGATTATTCAATTTTCCACCATTTATACTTCGGAAGGTTCGATGATGTTGACTTTTTGCAACTCTATAAATTATAGTATTATTTATGAATGATAAATTTAGGCTTGAAAGCATACTGTAATTTTCTTGAATTTCCATCAATTCTATTGCTATCAAAGATAATTGGTGAAAAGGGTGCCTTTCCATTAATGTAATCAAAAACTTGTTTACAAGTTTTTGGTGAAGATCGAGAAAGATTTGTAAGGAATTGTGCAATTCGACAAGGTGAATGAATGTGCCCAGTTTTTAAGAGATCAATGAAAGATTCTTCATGTGGAGTCCATTCTACTGGTTCCACAACTTCACCAACTGAAACTTCAAGAAGAGAACTAAGTCGTTTTCGAGAGTTTCGTTTTGGAGATTTAAATTCTTTTTTTACGGAATGACGGAAACAAAATGGACTGCATGGTTCATCAGGTTCCAAAATTCGACCATCATCTCGTTCAATGTGGGTATCATTGGCAGTAACTAAAAAAGGGGTACTGTAATTAAGAAAAGTATTATTAATTTAAAAATCTATTTGTGAATTTTTTTAAAAAGCTGAAAAAATCACAAAATAATTTTTTTTGACTAAATTTGCATATGTGGGTTATTAAAGTATGAAAATTATGAGACCCACAACACCGAATGAATCAGATAATACTGTAGGATATAGTACTATGAGTCCATTAAACTTTCTTCAAACTGCTTACCTTCAGCAGGATGAAACATGCAATCAACAAAATAGCACCGTTTACAAACCAATAAAGTATTTGAAGATTGAATAACTTTTGGAGAAAAATGTGAACAAAATTCCCCCAAAGCATCAAATAATTTTGTTCTCGACGGAGCATTTGTTGGATCAAACCGCTCTGATAAATCCGTAAAAGCAGTGGCCATTTCACGAGCAGAATTTTTATTTGGAAATAATTCATACAATGAAATCATTAATTTTTGAATATCCGCCAAATCTTTCCATTGATGCCGTTTTAGAATTGGATCAACAACATAAAAAAGAATCCAATCATTGATAGGTTTTCCAATTCCAGGTTTCTCCCCATGAATTCCTTCATCATAGGTATTTAAAAGTTCCTCCCCAAATCCGGCATCATCAATTTCATTATCACCAAGATATGGAATATGTGAAAGGGCATGCTCATCTTTTCCAACCACATTCACATTTGTATGAGTCCAATATCTCATTGGTGGAGCCCGAGGATGATCTTGAATATATGAGACAAGTAAAGACGCAACCGTATGATTTGAGGAATCTTTAAAATTTACAGTATCAGAAAATAACATTCTTGGAGCTCGAGGTTTTAGTTGAGCGGAAGGGACATGAATTCTTTTAACTGGTGGATTATCATATGGATGTAAGAAATCCTAGAAATTGTTAAGATAAGTTTTAAAAATTACAGTATGACCATTTCAGGGGTACAATTTTTAGGGATAAAAATTAGCGTTACTGTTGCTTCTTCAGAAAATTCCCTGATTTTTTCAAAACCTTTATCCAGATTATGAAAAAATCTAGGAAAAACACACATTTTAAATATGCAAATTTTTCCAACAACCCTATCCCAAAAATCAAATATTCAAAAATGTTGAATTTCAAATTTTATAAAACCTACATATCCATCTTTAATAACTTTTTGATCATATTTTGCTTTAACTTTTTCATATTCTTTTAAAATTTCTTTCATCAAATCTTTGTCGGGTTTAATTTGTAATGGCTCTTTGATCTCAGCTACAGTAGTATTATTATTGTTAAAGGTATTTGTATTTGATGGTGGTGGTTGAATTGAATCACAGCTACTTTCTTCTTCCTCTTCAACTGATGAATTTTCTTCTTCCATTTTGGATTCTACTTCATCATCATCCTCATCGTCAACTTCATCATCGACAGAAATTTCATCGTCTTCAATGGCATAAATGGCTTCTTCCTCTTCTTCATCATAATAACGATTTGGTTGTGGATTAGGTTTAGCTATTGTTGATGAAGTTGAAGTCTTTTTTGGTGTTGAATTATTACTTTTATTTGGGGTACCTTTTGGACGTCCTCGGCCTCGTTTAGGTGAAGGTGGACATGCCAAAGATGAAGTTTGAATATTATTGTTTGAAGAAGAGTTTCGTTTTTTCGATGTCGAAGATGATGCTGATGGTTTTGGGGCTGGTGCCGAAGATGGGGTCGGCGGACCAAGCCGTGAATCGCTGAGTCTCCGAACCATTAGGGATAAAAACCTTAACAAAAAAACCATTTTTTAAAGAATAATTTTATTTTTATATCATTTTATTTAATAACATTTTTTATTTAACGGAAATAAAAGGGAAAAAACGGTTATTTATTTTTAAGTCACGTAAAAAAACTTGCGTTAGAAAAAATACACGTTTATATGCATTTTAAAATGGCGGGTTGCCAAAGGAACGAAAATATTTTAACGAAAAATACAAACGTGAGTCAATATTTAAAACTACATTTTATTAACAAATGTTAAAAAGAAAGAAAGAGAAAGTATTTTAAATCGGATTTTTGACAACGCCATTTTATTGAATAGAAAAAAATATACTTTTTTTTCAAATTAAGTATGGCGGGAAAACGAAGAAAAAACCAGAGAGAGGCACTCACTGCTATTTTTTTTCTTTCCATTTCAGCTGCTGCTGCTGTTATGTCTTGGTCTATACACTGCTTCGTGGTAAGACTCGGTACTTACAGTAACCTTTTTCTTGCTATTTAATTGGTCAAATATTACTAAAAGCTATAGCCAAAGGAAATACATCATGTAATAAATCCACTCAATAAATTTGTTATTCATACAAATCCACAAATAATGTTACAGTACTCTTTTAATAAATATTTTCAACATCAATTTTTTTGCACAAGTACAAAAATGATGAGATTAATACGCAGTTAATAAATTCAAGAAATTTAATCCTAACAATTAATAATGACACACTGTGTCACACACAATACTATTCTTTCAAAACAGTTTTAAAATGACGAAAAGTGTTTTCGTTTTTTTTCACCTAAAAGGATTTAACTTTAACCTACTACAAAGTATGCAAAAGTTTTAAACATCTTATTACGGTATAAAAATTTGTACTTAGGATACTGTAAAAGGCTTGTAAAATCTTTTACTTCTTGCTTTTTAAAATTCTTTGCTTTTATAATATTAAATTAATATTAGTGTCGAAAATTAAAAATTCGATTCATATAATTTTTTAGAATTTTTAAATATCATTTGTTTATGAGTTAAAGTCAGTATATGTTTATCCATCAAAACTATAAATAAAATAGATAATCATCAACAGACAAATTTATCGGATAAGATCTCCATAAACAAAAATAACGTTGAGAGAGTTCAAAAATTAGAATTTGGTTGATTCTTCTTTTATTTTTTTGACACTTTTGCTTTTTTGGAAGCATTTATTTTAACGTTAAAATTTAAAAAAGTAAAGATTGCTATAAAATTTGCACTTGAAAGATATAAAAAAATTTCATTACATGTGTTTTTTATATTTCTGTGTATGCATAGATCATCAACACCTTCAATAATTTTCATCGATCATGAGTTTTTAGTTGACGAACAAAAAAATGAGGAAAAGATTTTATCAGCTTGAAACATATTTTTTTTATTTGTCGGAGACTCCAATTTGGAGTTCCAAAATAATTGTTTTTCCAAATTTGATAGAATCACACAAGTTTTGAAATTCACTAAACAAAAACTTGTTTTATTTTTGCTTCCATTTTTTCAAAAAGTCTGGAACTCTGATGATTTCAATTTTGGATGTTTTAAGATTGTTTGAAAGTTGAAATTTAAAGCATTGTTTCTACTGATTTTTGGCCAAAAAAGATTTCGAGTATTAAAATTTTTATTACCGTTTTTTGGTAGTGGAAATTTTTGGAGTAATTTTACCTCAAAGAATCGTTAAAATTGAAAGAAAAGGATACATAAAAAAGTTGGAGAAGAAGATAAGAAGAATTGAAGGGCAGAAAATGGAAGAGGGAAGAAAGAAGGTGGAGTCATTTGATGATTCTTTTCTTCATAAATAAGGTGAAAATGGAAGATGAAAAAGTTTTTTACCGAAAAAAGGAAGAGAAACTTTAATTGTTTTTGTTTCTGATTTTTCCTTTGAAGATAGAATTTGTCTGGAAAGATAGGAAAAGAGAGAGAAATGAAGGGTGAAGCTGGAAAAATTGAAGGAAAGAAAGATCATCAACAAAATGGTGGTACAACTGAGATTGATGGAATTCAAATGAAAATTGATGGTCATCGAGTTAATGGTAAAGATGCCAATTCAGGTGCCAAAGAAGCAAATGCCATCGGCAAAGATTCCCATGCCGTTAGCAAAGATGCCAATTCTACAGCAGCTAAAGATGCCGTATTTGTTAATGGCACAAATGAAAATACTGATAGCAAAAGTGTTAACACGATCGACAAAGATGCCACCACGAATGGCGCCGCCGATGAAAAACCTTTTGAAGCTGCAGCTCGGCTTCGACGTGGCTCCGTTTATTTAAAGGAATCTGGATCAACAACTTTATTCGCAGAAAATAGACTTAAAGTAAGTATTTTAAAATGTTTAACGAAATATAATTAAATTTGCATTTTAAGACAATGTCAATGAATTCAAGCCTAAAAGATGGTGATACGGTAGCCCGACCAGATGATGATGATTCAGTTGATCCACTTGTTGATCCAGTTTGTGATCCAAAACATCCACATAAAATTGAATTTAGTGATATTTCAATGGCAGCTTTTAGTATTCGAGATGGAATTGTTAGATCGCCATGTACGGTAAGGGTTTTGTACTTTTAACAATAATTATTACCGTAATTTTTTCATTTTAACAGAAATCCCATCAATTATCAGCTGCCCTTGGAATTGATTTATTCTTTAAAAAAGAATTCCTTCAAGTTACAGGAAGTTTTAAAGAAAGAGGGGCTCGATTTGCCCTTTTAAAGTTGAATGAAGAACAGCGAAGAGGAGGGGCAATTGCGGCAAGTGCCGGGAATCATGCCTTGGCATTAGCATATCATGGACAACAACTTAACATACCGATTACTGTAATTATGCCAATTTTTGCCCCCTTGATGAAAGTTAGCTGTTGTCGAGGTTATGGAGCTACCGTAATCCAACATGGACATAATATACAGTAATTTTTAAATACTAATGTTTTTAGATTAAGTTATTTAAATTTAGAGAAGCAAAAGTATATGGATTTAAATATGCCCGAGATCATGGAATGACCTATATTAATGGCTTTGATCATCCCGATGTTGTATCTGGGCAAGGAACTGTAGGCCTTGAAATTTTGGAAGAAGTTAAAAATGTTGATGCCATTATTGTTCCGGTTGGAGGCGGAGGTCTTGTTGCCGGAATTGCCGTGGCAGTTAAAACCTTAAAACCTGAAGTACAGATTATTGGAGTTGAAGCTGAATCATGTCCATCATTTGCAAATGCAATGTTTCACAAAAATATGCCCTTAGAGCCTGAAAGCAGCTTAGCAGATGGTTTGGCAGTTCCAACAGTTGGCATAAATGCCGTTTATATTGCAAATGGAAAAATTGATGAACTTGTTTCGGTTTGTGAAGAAAGTATTGCACTTTCAATTCTTCGATTACTTGAAATGGAGAAAGCTGTTGTGGAAGGAGCCGGTGCAGTCGGATTGGCGGCACTCATCAGTGGAAAACTTCCACACCTTAAGGGAAAACGGTTAGTTATTCAAATTTTCTAAAACAATCCGAATATGTTTTGACGTATACAGTAATATTTTTTAAATTTGGGCTGACAAATTCTTGTCCAAAGGATATATCAAAATTTTTAGTAGATTTCACTTCAGAGCTACAGTAATTTTTGGTAGTAAACTATAATAAATAATAAAAAAATAGTAAACTAAACTTTTGAAGGGAAATAAATTTTGTTGAATTCGACATTCATATGTGATTGTTCTTTTAAACAATATCTTTATCACAAAAGAACTGTTTTTCGTGGCTTTTTTCTTCTACAAAACAACTGAAAAAAAGTGATAAGAGCTGTTTAAAAGTTCTTGCTGATTGCCATCTTTTTCTGTTTCGTTATCACTGTCTTTGTAGCTCAGTCGGTTAGAGCGACGGTCTAATAAGCCGTAGGCCGCAGGTTCGAGCCCTGCCAGAGACAAATACCTTTTTGGCTTATTAAATAAACGTCGATAATATGCTAATTTTTTGATGCAAAGTAAAACAATTAAAAATTAAGAAACCCAATAAAATTTAAAACCACGTTTATAAAAATTTTAATTTTTTAGTGTTGTTATTATTTTAACTGGTGGAAATATTGATTCTACAGTACTTGGACGAACAATTGATCGTGGACTTGCTGTTGATGGACGTTTAATTAAATTTGATGTTGTTGTCTCAGATCGACCAGGTGGAATTGCAGAATTAGCAACAGCCATTGCAAAATCTGGTGCCTCAATCAAAGATATCTTTCATGAACGGGCTTGGCTGGCTGCAAATGTTTTTTCGGTTCGCGTTCGAGTTGTTGCAGAAACGCGAGATCATGATCATGCCGATGCATTCTTTACAACCCTTGCAGAAAAATATGCCCAATTATCTTATCCTGAATATAAGCCTAGATTTAATCTTGATTAAATTGATTGATTTTATTCAATAAATGATACATTATTTTCTTGTTGTTTGTTAGCATCAACCTGCAGCAAAGTTGTAAAAAACGAGGAATAATGACCAAGTGAGATCAGACAAAGGCAAAAAAGCTCGAAAAACAAATGGTCAAAAGGGAACATGTGTCACAAAATTAATTGCTTTAAGAAGCTTTAAAAATAAAAAAGAGCTTTTAAAATTTTGTTGTCTATTTGAATAATACTAAATTTAAACCTTATGTGCTTTTTTTATTTTTTTAACAAATTTTGTAATTGTATTTTCACAAAAAAGTATACCAGTATACTGTATACAAAAAATTCTCATAAAAACGTTTGTCTACAGTATACCTTTTGAAAAAAAGTGATTACAAAATTTTTCTTATGAATCATTAAATATTTTACTACTTTTATTAACAACTCTGAAAAAAATATACCGTTAAAATATCCATGACTACAAAGTGCACTTCTTCTTCTTCATTGGAAAAATCTTTGCTTGCAAGAAATCAAAAGAAAGCTTTCGAGAGAGAAAAAAAATCAATCATCATTTGCTCATGCTTTAACTAAAGTTTGTGCATGCATTGTTATTCTTATATTTTTTTGTTTGCATTTAATATAACCAGTTATTTTCTAAACGTTATGTCTCCTGTATCAACAGTATTGCAAGAAAAAACAATAGCAGAGGATTGACGTTCTTAATATTTTTATCCATTAACTTTATTTAATAGACATATTTTTATAAAAAATGTTGGTATCACTGACAACAATTTTCCCATCACAACTTTAACAAAAGGACCCCTGGAAGGGATAATCCCTTTCCTTAGGAGAATCGTAGTTTATGGACCAAAACAATAACAAATCTTTGCCTTTCAGTTTATCTTAATTCAAATCATTCATTTATAGAAATACCTTCTTCTTTAGAGTTTAGGGCCGAAACGTCACGTATTAAACTCTTTAACCTTTTTCGAAATCCAAAAATCTTTTTTTCTTTCTCCCTTTTTCAAAAACATCCAAAAATTGCCTTATTCTTCTGTTTTTATTGCATTTTTATTGTTTCAAAATTTGCAAATTTACAAGTTTTTGTTTTACTTGTTTCGTTTTTCTAATCGGCTTTTGGCTTTTATAAAAATCACGATAATAGGCAAAGTTTACTGTAGATATGTGACAATAACGTATCTACAGTAAGTTCTTTTTTGGTTTGCTTTTCTAATTTAAAAAAGGTGTTCTTTTTCTTAGGTTAACTAAGTATGCAAATTTCTTCTGCTGCTAAAACGTTTTACCTACTAAAAAATAACAAGCATAATTAGCTGTTGCAACTTTTCTATGCGGGTGGTTAAAGTTTTTCAAAAACTTGGCTATAATAAAGAAAATATTTTGTTCTTTCAAACAAAAAGAACAAAGACAAAGATGATACCAAAAATGAAAGTATATTTCTTTAACGTTATTGTTTTTGTTTGATATAAAAAAAATAATAGAAAAAAAGGTTATACAAAAACATTGATGTTTCATTTTTCTTCTTTCTTTTAACCCAAGTCCCCTCTTTTTTTTATTTTGTCTTATATGTTTTTGCCCCAGCTGACTGAGCAAAACTGGTTCTATAGGGCCTAGCTTTTTCTGTCTCTCTCTCCCTTTTGCTTTCTCCCCCCGTTTCTGCCTCTTCTTCCTTTTCTTGAATTGGGACTAAAAAAGAAAAGCACTGCACTGAGTGTTACATTTTTTTGCGTTATGTTTTCCTCTACGCAGTGCCGGGAAATTTTCTATTTCGTTCGTTGAAATGCTTTTTGAAAAAAAAATTATATTTTTTATGAAGGACTTATATTTTTGAGCTTTTTTGAGTAATCTTTATTAATTTTTTCAGTGTTTTTCTTGGACGTGTTTGCATACAGCGACACCCACAATGGTGGAATATGGAATCGTTACAACGAACAAATTCCACTTCTTGTCGGATGATGGTAAAATTTATCACCCTTTTTTATAATTACCTTTTTTGATTAATCTTATTAAATTTGCAGAAGGAGCCGACCCTTCCGAAATCTTAGGCAAAGCTGCCCAAATCAAAAAAGTCAAGGGCACTTCTATTAGTAAAGTCCCTCAAACTACTGCTCCTGCAGTTACAAATCTTCCAAAGCCTGAAAAGCCTCAAACTGAAATTGGTAAAATTATCTTGCCCTTTTTCTGGCAATAATAAATTATCTTCCACTTTTAGCTAATAAAGAAAATACTACAGCAACCCGTGGACGTGGTCGTGGTCGCGGAAATGGCCGTGAAGGAGGCCGTGATAACCGTGAAAAACGCCATGATGAAGGTCATCGCGAAGTTGGCGCTGAAGGTGAACGCAAATTTGATGGAGAACGTCGGGGTGGTCGCGGTCGTGGCCGTGGAAATTTTAACGGTGAACGCGGAGAACGTCGTTTTGATGGAGAACGCGGTGAACGCCGATTTGATGGCGAACGAGGTGAACGTCGCCATGAAGGTGGTGGTGAACGTGGAGAACGTCGTTTTGGAGGTGACCGAAAATTCGATGGAGAACGCCGTCATGATGGTGAACGCCGTTTTGATGGAGAACGTCGCCGTCGCCCTGAAGGAGATGTTGCTCCAGTTGAAGGTGAAGAAAGACCTGATGGTAATAATTCTAGTGTATTAGCAATAAATCATCATAAATATCTTTTAAGGTGATCGTCGCCCAACTCGTGGTGGCCGTGGACGCGGTCGTGGTGCCATTCGTGGTGATCGCATTAGCGGTTCTGATCGTACTGGGGTTCGTGCTGCTCCTAAAAAGGAAGGCCATGGTAAAGGAAATTGGGGAACCGAACAAGATGAACTTAAAGGCGAAACTGAACCAACCGTTGAAGCAACTGATGCTGAAAAGCCAACTCAAGAAGATGAAAATGCTGACAAGAATGATTCAGGAGTTGAAGTTGAAAAGGAAGAAGAAAAGCCTGTTGGTATGACTCTTCAAGAATGGAAGGAAAAAAATAAGGCTGTTGAAAGTGAAAGCTTCAATGTCCGTAAACCAAATGAAGACAAAAAGCTTAACTTAGCTCCATTGAAGAAATCTGAAGATGAGAATAAGGATAGCGAAGAATTTGTTGTTTTGGTATAACAGAATAATAGCTTGATAAAAACTAATATTATTATGTTTTTAGCGTCGTGAACCTCGTGAAAAGCATATTGATATTTCCGTAAACTTTGCACCAGTTGATCGTGGATTCGGTGGTAATCGTGGAAATCGGGATGGATTCCGTGGTCGTGGACGTGGAGATCGAAGTGATCGTGGTGGAGAACATCGTGGTGATCGGCAAGAACGTGGTGGTGATCGTCAAGATCGTGGTGATCGTGGACCTCGAGGTGGATATCGTGGTGATCGCAATCGTGGCGGAAACCAATTCAATCTTGTCAACGATCAATTCCCTGCTCTTGGCGGTGGTCGTTAAATAAGATCTTTTTCTGCACTGACTTTAATATTAATTATTGTCCTGTTGCTTTCTCTCCATCAAACACTCGACTTTGTTTTTTCGACCTATTCTTTTTGTTTGTTATATTTGTTTGTTTTATATAAAAGTAGTTTTTAAAAAAATATATATCTTTGGTTTCTATCCTTTTTTATATACATTCTTTTCGCCACTATCATTATCTTCTAAAAACTTTTTATCTCTAGCAATATTTTTGATTAGCTGGAGTACCTACCTACCACCTTCCCCCTTTTTTCATCGATCTTTTACACTGTAAAACTATTAGCTCAAAAAATTTTATTTGGATACTCGTTTTTCTTCCTTGATCATCGTATCTATTTTTTTTACATTTTCTATCTAACAATTTCCATAGTTCTACCGTAGTGTTTTTTTCTATCTTTTCTAAACTTTTAAACCCGCCTTGTTGCCTTTTTTTAAATTGTCTTCTCAAATTTTATTGTTTTACAATATCTTTTTGATGTGAATTCTTGATTCGATTGTTTTGTATGTTTTATTGCAAAAATCTTTCCTACAAGTTTCTTCTTATTCTTCTTCCGTTTTATAATTGTATCTTCAACTTCAAAAAGTTACTGCTCGCTTGCACTTTTTTCTCTATTTTAAGCGAATAGTGCTTTCGGGTAATATTATTTTTTCAGTGTAAACCAAAAAAACTTATATTTTTTTTCATCTTCTTCTGCTACATCAAATGGTTATTTGTTAGTAATATTTTGTTGTGTTTATTATATAAAAAAATAAAACCAATGGTTTTAAAATTGTTGAAAGATTACAAAGTTTTTGTGTTTCACGTAAATAATAGTTTTATTTTTTAAGTTAAAAAGTATTTTTCAAAAATCAAAACTTTGAAAATTTGAATGAAGTTGTAAACTTTTTGATAAATTCATGAATTACCGTAATCAAAGTAATTTGTAAAGTAATATACGGTATTTCATAATATAAGTACCGTACTCATTAAGTTTTTAAAGTAAAGAAAATACTGTATAAAACTGGTTACGTTAATTGTGATTACCGTATACAAAAACTGTAAATTTAAAAATTTTTATTAGTAAATTTGAAAAAACAATACAGTTACAAAAAAGAGAATCCGTGTCAAAAAAAATGCATAAAAATAAAAGATATAAAAGATAAGAAAAAAGGTTGACAAAACGGATACAAATGAGATACTTTTTAAAGGAAATTACAAAGATTACGAATACAAAAATACCTTTGACATAACAAGATGAAAAAAAGATGAAAAGGAAAAATCAAAGGATATTTTTATGGTGGAGGTTGGCCATGAATTTGTGCGGTTATTGCTTGAGCTTCTGCAACAAGGACATTCGCTTCCGCAGCCGGGACATCATCACGTTCAATTAATTCAATAATATTTTCCATAATATCAGTGCTATTTGGTTGTAAATCTTGCGCATATGCATATGCGTGTTGATGCTGTTGTCGCCACATATCAAATCGTTCAGTCTTCTTCCATCTATAATAAAAATGAATAACTTCTCCAATTGATCGACCAGGTAACTGAAAAATAATTTCTTTTAATTGTTTAGTGTTCAAAAAATAACTTACATATTCTTGTTGAATCTTATTGAATTTCTTCAAATAAACATGTAAGCCAGTTTCAAACTTCAAAAGATCACCTTCGTCCCATGGCAAATAAATTCCAAAATGAGTTTTTCGTGGTAAATTAACATCTGGTGGATTTTCAGAGAATGCTTTCTTTGCTTTCACCGGATCGTAATCATTTTGCATTAAAGTGTACAAAGCTTCTTCGCTATCCCAAAATGGAATTGGTCGATCCATACGAGGTTGTATTGGATCAGACTGAAGAGCAGGAAGTTTACTTGCATCGATATCTTGTGAAAATTCAAGCACACTTTCTTGATATTGATCAAGTTGTTGATCATTCATTTTTGAAGTTGGTTTCCAAAGTACATCCGCATGATCGTGAATAGGCTTGTAAGTAGAATCGACACCAGGAATATTTAAATGCTGAAAAGATTGAATAGTTATAATGAGCAGAAACTCCATAAAAACTTACTTGAAATTCTGGTCCAACACGAGGTGGCTTATAAATTTTTGGAGCATATTCATCATCGTCGTCGCTACCGTAATCTTGTAATACACCATTTTCAGCATTCATAAATACTACAAGCTCAGATGAAATTTCTTCTTCCTCTTCCGACGTTTCCTCCTCTTCACCTTCGCCTTCTTCTCCCTCATCATTCCTTGGAGCATCAGATGACCCAGCATTTTGTCCTTCATTTGCTGCTTCAACAATTTCACCATAATATCGCTTTCGAAGTTCTTCAATATCCATTTCTGCTTCAGCTTGTAAAGCTTCTAAATCATTATCTGATACATGCAATTCATCTTCGGCAATTGTATCTAAAAATATTCGTAAATAATTTAAATATTTTATTTTACACAGTAATAATACCTTCATTATCAATTCCGTCATCCTCATCATCCATTACAACATAGTCTCCAGTATCATCCCGTTCATTTTCACTCAAATTCCTGGATGACATTGTTTTCTATAAAAAAAAATGCGAGATTAAAATTTTTTAGAAAAAATTAGAATCGGAAAAAAATGAAGCAGCCGTTTCATATTTGTTTTCGTTTTAAGAAAAATAAAAAACAAAATTATTTTCAAAAAAACCAATCTGAAACTTTAATAAAAGGTTTTAGAATGGCATGCCGGCAAGAGATCTAATGGTTTTTTAACATACTTTCGAGTGAAATAATTTTTCTTTGTTTTGATATTGGGATCGTAATTACATAAAAAAACTTCTTTATAGAAGGTTTTTCAGACTCGGCCTGTGGCAAGTTTTACAACTCGATGCATGCAGTCACTGCAAAGCAGTCACTGCATTCGCGCTAAGATTTTTTGTTGGCGGGTTGTTTTTTTCGTTTGAAAAATGAAGAAAGAAAAAACTTTCTTTTTTTCGAGTAAAAAAAACTTTGTTGCTTTTTCAATTAAAATCTTTGTTTTTTTTTGTTTTTTTTAATAAAATAAAGTTTTTATTAATTACTCATTTATTTTTATGCATTATGCTTTACTTTTTGTCGACATTGTAAAAAGTATTTCGTTGAAATTGTATATGAAAAACACAAACACTTAAATTTTTAGCTTCTTTCTCTTTGTTTTTTACCGATAACATAATAATAGATTATAAAATGAATGGTTAATAATTTAAGTTCACATTTTTATCATTTTTTATTAAAACAGTAAAAGATATTCATAGAGATTAATGTTATTATTACAACGCACAACTATAAAAGGATGATAATATTATGTTGTAAGAATTGTAATTACATTAACTACGGTGCTTTGGGTGTTATAAATATGTGTTAATACAATATATGTATATGGATAAAGAATTGATGCTATAATAATAAATCATTTTAATTAAAGAAAAAACATAAGTCAACATGATTTTTTGAAGCTCGAGGAATGCGGGAAATCGAAGGAAAAGGTTATAATACAGTAAAAACTTTTGATGTTGGTAAATGTATAAACTATGACAAAATATTAAGAGAGTAAAAAATCTATCCACCAATGAAGATAAAAAGAATTTTTAAATTAAGAGATACAGTTTGGAGGTAAGCTGTGATGTGATAAAAGGGCTAATGAGTTAATAATATTTAAAAAAATTCAGATATAAATTTAAAGAAAAATGAACTTATGAAATGTTATTTTGATCTTTAAGCAATTTCAGTTTCAATTCTTGATATTGTCTTTTTGCTGCTGCAGCAGCTAATTCTTCTTCTTCTTTTTGTTTTTGTATTTCCAATAGATGTGCAGTTTGTTGTTCATTGGATGTTCTGGCTTTAGCTGCTTTCATTAACTCAGTTTGTCGAATACGTTCTTGAAGCATTATTTGATCAGCTATTATTTTATTGGAAGCCATCGTTTTTACTGCAAAATGTGCAGCTTCTTTAACTGCTACAGCAGCATCTTCAGCTGCAGATAAAGCATTTAATTTTATCATTCCTCTTTTTGAAGGGATCGGCTCACCATCGGTTATAATTCCATCAATCGCCTAAAACTTGATAATTGTCCTCGGTAATTTTTTTTTGCGAAACTTACAGAAGTTACAACAGCAGAAGCTCTGCGACACATTGTTGTGGCAGGAGAAGTTGTTATTTGTTGATGTTGTGGGGGATGTGAGGGGGAAGGAGCTTCTGAAATATTATTTGGCGTTTCACGTGCAGATGGAAGACGCCAACGTCGATCCCTTTGTGAAGAAGATGGTCGTCTTGAAGGTGAAAAATTGTTTTCAAAATATTCATTAAAATTAAAAAGGTCTTCATTATTTTGGTTAGTTGAATTTTCCATTGTATGTGATTGATTAGCAGCTTCATTAACAGCAGATGTGGAAGCAAAATGTTCAAATTGTTGATTAGAAGTTGGAGATACAACATGTCGAGAATGTTGAGGGGTTGAAACAGAAGTTGGGGATGCAAAATATTCAGAACGTTGAGGGGTTGTAACAGCAGATGGGGAAGCAACATGTTCAGATTGTTGATTAGAAGTTGGAGATACAACATGTCGAGAAAGTTGAGGTGTTGAAACAGAAGTTGGGGATGCAAAATATTCAGAACGTTGAGGGGTTGTAACAGCAGATGAGGAAGCAACATGTTCAGATTGTTGATTAGAAGTTGGAGATACAACATGTCGAGAAAGTTGAGGGGTCGTAACAGAAGTTGGGGATGCAAAATATTCAGAACGTTGAGGGGTTGTAACAGCAGATGGGGAAGCAACATGTTCAGATTGTTGATTAGAAGTTGGAGATACAACATGTCGAGAAAGTTGAGGGGTCGTAACAGAAGATGGGGGTGAAAAATTTGATGGATATTGATACTGTGGTGAAGAGGGGTAGTGGAGGGGATGCGGCATATTTGAAATGGGAGTCATGATTGCTACAGGTTCATTTCTTGGACGAGGAGTTATGTAAGGAGTATATCTAATTTTCGGTACAGGAACTCGATGTCCTCGTCCATATTCTTGGGCAGAAGAAGAAGCTTCTTCACTTGCAAGTTTTTGAGCTGCAGTAACAAATGGATTCTCATTGTTATAATCTATATCTCCGACATCATCTCGAGCAACTCCAGTGGAGGATTTTTCTTTGTATTCATGCTCAATAATATATTGTTCAGCCTAAAAAGGCTGAATATTTAAATTTTACACCCAAAGAAAAAGACAGCATTGTCAGAAAATAGAAACGTACACGGGAATATGTTTCTGTAGCTGCTCCAGTTTGACTTTCTCGATCTTTTTTTGTCTTTGCTTTAGTAATTTTTCTTAAAAAATTACTTCGAAGGGTTGCTGGATTAAACTCGGAAAAGTTGTGTGTTGCAACTTCTGTTACGATCTGATCCCAAGCTTCTTTGCGAAGCTGATTTAAATCAAACTTTCGAGAGGCTCCTTCTTTGAAAATTCCCCAACGTTCATAATATGCAACTGCGGTAATGTAATACATTGCATCTGGGTCCTTCTTTGGGCCCCCGCCGCGGCAAACATAATGTCGACCTGTTTTAAGAAAATTGGCTGCACATTTTGCAGTAAAAACGATGGCTTCCAATAAAATAATAGCTGATCAAATAATGCTTCAAGAACGTATTCGACAAACTGAGTTAATGAAAGCAGCTAAAGCCAGAACATCCAATGAACAACAAACTGCACATCTATTGGAAATACAAAAACAAAAAGAAGAAGAAGAATTAGCTGCTGCAGCAGCAAAAAGACAATATCAAGAATTGAAACTGAAATTGCTTAAAGATCAAAATAACATTTCATAAGTTCATTTTTCTTTAAATTTATATCTGAATTTTTTTAAATATTATTAACTCATTAGCCCTTTTATCACATCACAGCTTACCTCCAAACTGTATCTCTTAATTTAAAAATTCTTTTTATCTTCATTGGTGGATAGATTTTTTACTCTCTTAATATTTTGTCATAGTTTATACATTTACCAACATCAAAAGTTTTTACTGTATTATAACCTTTTCCTTCGATTTCCCGCATTCCTCGAGCTTCAAAAAATCATGTTGACTTATGTTTTTTCTTTAATTAAAATGATTTATTATTATAGCATCAATTCTTTATCCATATACATATATTGTATTAACACATATTTATAACACCCAAAGCACCGTAGTTAATGTAATTACAATTCTTACAACATAATATTATCATCCTTTTATAGTTGTGCGTTGTAATAATAACATTAATCTCTATGAATATCTTTTACTGTTTTAATAAAAAATGATAAAAATGTGAACTTAAATTATTAACCATTCATTTTATAATCTATTATTATGTTATCGGTAAAAAACAAAGAGAAAGAAGCTAAAAATTTAAGTGTTTGTGTTTTTCATATACAATTTCAACGAAATACTTTTTACAATGTCGACAAAAAGTAAAGCATAATGCATAAAAATAAATGAGTAATTAATAAAAACTTTATTTTATTAAAAAAAACAAAAAAAAACAAAGATTTTAATTGAAAAAGCAACAAAGTTTTTTTTACTCGAAAAAAAGAAAGTTTTTTCTTTCTTCATTTTTCAAACGAAAAAAACAACCCGCCAACAAAAAATCTTAGCGCGAATGCAGTGACTGCTTTGCAGTGACTGCATGCACACAGAAAAGAAGGGTATTCCATAACTCACCCATAACTCTTCCGTAAGCATCCCATAACGCCAAAGTTAAAGAAAACCATAAATACTTACGGGAAAATCGTAAGTATTCCATAACTACCCCGTACTAAACGCGCCAAATTCAAATTCCTTTTCTCTGACTTGCAATTTTTTATAAAATTTTTTTCTAAAGTTAATATTTGTTTGTTCTTATACTACTTTTTTGCAAATAATCTAAACTATCAATAATTATTAATAAAGCATTATTTAAGTTGAGTATACAATCAATTAGCAATTTGAATCCTAAAATTCACGTATATGTGTTCTATAAAGATAATGTCAAGAGTTGGTGAATAGTATAAAGCTATTTTATAGGTATTTAAAGAAAAGTTAAAAGATGTATGTTAGCTTAAAAAATAATGCATTTAAAACTGTTAATGATGATTCCCCAATTTCCTCAATGGCAATCTTTCTTTAATTCCAATAAACTCATTTATTGTAATAAAAAAATGTCTGTAAACATCGACTTCCTAAATTTACCACATATTTTACCACAAATATTACAGATTACTGATTAAAAAATTATCAATTTACTATTTTTAATTAATTTGCAAAAATTAAGTTATAAAAATTAAGTTTAAAACAAAACAAGTCTTTTTTTCCTCAACACTTTTTTTACTCAAAAGAAATGCAAAAAAGAGAGTGAAGAGAGAGCGCCTCTTTGGTTGTCTGCAGGCCGAGTGAACTTCGTTCTCTCTTCTTGTCGCTGCTGAGTACAAAAGCATGCATTTTTTTCCTTTTCGTTGGTTTTTTCAAAACTCCGGTTTAGGTCGTGTGGCTTGGATTAATTTACCCTGCTCCGCTAAATCGTTAATAAATTTTGGATAATGTTTGCTTTATGCAAATCAGCTCTAGGGCTGATTTGCATAAATATCCAAGCTTTGAAAAAAGCTCGGATATTAATTTTTGGATATTAGCTGATTATCAGTTAATGATAAAAAAATTTTTTTTCAAAAATAAATTAATTTTTTTATTCTGCCGTCAGGTCGTAGAAAAATTGTCTCGCAACGAAAAGGCGTTCCATAACTCTCCTGTAACTATTCCATAACTCGTTGGAGTTCTTACGGAAGAGTTATGGGTGAGTTATGGAATACCCTTCTTTTCTGTGCATCGAGTTGTAAAACTTGCCACTGTTCGTGAGTTATAAAAACAACATTTCCCCTTTTCAAAATTTCAACCTTAAAAACTAACTGAAGCGTCTTGGACATAAATCATTAAAAATAGCTTAAAAATGATAAACAAACATATCTGAGGTAATTTTGGGTTGTTTTATGGAGGTGCGCTAAGTTTCTAAAAAATAGAAGCAAAAAAGAGACCGTGTCAGCTGAAATAGATTGTGTTCCATCTGTTGCAGGAGTCTGTTGATTTGGTGAAAATAATTTTTGAGATGGTGTAAATTGTTGAACTTCCGGTGTTGAAGGTTCACTATCCCCCATTTGTCGAGGAAATTCAAAGGCATTCTATAATATGCAAATATTTAATTATACTTTGCTTTAACCGAATGAAAAAACTAAAACTTGCTTGAAGTGTTTGCAATTTTGGTAAAGCATCAACAAATTTTAATGCGTTGGGTTTCTTTTGTAAATTTTGATGTTCATGTTTTGCTTCAACTGAATTTTCATATGCTGCAATATGAAGTGATAGGGTGCTTCTATTTTTATTATTTTTGCCATCATTCTTGTCATTCATCCAACGTTTTTGAGTTTGTTTTTTGGTTTCAAAATTTAAGCATGAATTCTTTGAACTTTTTAAATACAAATCTTTTGTTGACCTTTTCCATGATTTTTCTTTATGGGTGTAATCAGCAGTTACAGTATAACCTAACAATTTTTTTATAATTCTGTAATACTACCACAAAACTTTATTTTGTTTTTCAATTATTTAAAATTAATAAATTTAACACAAAGATTTTCTTTGAGGGATTGCCCAGACGTTACGTAACGGTAAAATCCCAAATCTCGAACCTCACCTACCCATTAGGTAACAAAGCATCAAAGCTTTTCGCCGACAACATCAAAGCCGCGTAACAATTGGCTTACCCCCATTCCTCCATAAAACCCCTTACGTAACGTCTGGACAGTCCCTAATAGACTATAAAAATTCCACTGTAATTTATTTTGATAAAATATTTAAGGTCTTCTTGCATGAGGCGTTTTTAAACATGTTTCTTGTTCAAAAAAATTATAGAATTACAGTAGTTTTTTATATCGAAATTTTTGTCTCTGTTTGATTCGTCATCAAAATGAACGTGTGATTCACCATTTAAACATTTGTGATTTTGATTTAAATTAAGGTTTGAAAAATGGCTGCTTTTATCAATGTCAGAATTATTTGCTACCAAATGACCCATATTGGGTTGCTTTTAAAGTGATTCATCTTTTGTTGTTGCCATCCTAAAAGTTTTAATAAAAAAATTAATTAATTTACCGAAAAATTTAGTTCAGTTTAATTTCTAATTTTTATAAACGATAACAAATCATAAAAAGAAATTGTCCAATGGACAGATAAAAAAAATCGGTGAAAAGATGTAATTCTTTTGAAACTGTTGTGAATTTTAAGTGAAATTCTTAAATTAGAATGATGCAATTTTTTAAACATAAAAAATTGAAAGCGTTTTGACTGAAAGGATAGAAAAGTTAATGAATTTTTGATAATTTTCTCCAATGTCAGGTATTGGCCACATATTATGAGTAAAAAACACGAGGAATTAATGATATTTTTTTCCAAACCGACAGATACAATACCGAAGTTGGAAAACGCCGTGATTCCGGAATTTTGATTTGTTGGGATTCCCATAAATTTACGAATTTCGAGAAAATTCACAATTCGGATTCAGACATTACAACTTTGAGAAATCTTCAGCACTGAAGAAAATTAGGACATATATTTTTACCCTTTAAAAATAACGTAAAAAAGGGATTTGTCTCGGGCATTGCATCAGAACATCAAAAAATTTCTTACCCACATTCCCTTTTTGTTGAGTAAAAAAACACGAACCAAACTAATTAGGTGGTAATTAACTTAAAAAAACCACTTTTTTAAGATTTTTAAAAAAACACATAATGTTCAGTTCTAATTATTTTTTTGCAAAAAAAGTTATTATTGAAAGTTTTGTAAAGCTTGAAAAAGAATGACTAAAAAGAAAGTAGACATGACAACGGGGCAGACATGAGAAACGCGGCCCACGGGCTCATTTTGGTACCTTTTTTGTTTGGTTCCCGCGGCCTTGGTCAAAATCGATGTAGAACAACTCAGTGACACTAAAAATACACTTTACAACTCAATCGGACCGATTTCCCGAACCTGCAGGTCATATTTCAAAAATGGCCAAAATTGGGCTTTCTTGGCACTTTTTTTGATGGCATTTCAGAACTAGGGCACATATCATGAATCTGTGTATACAGAATTTACCCTTACATGTGCTGAGCACATTCCACATGCTAAAAACTTTCTATTTGCTCTAATCACGATTTTGAGATGATAAGAAGTTTGTCAATTTCGGGCTAAAATCTTACCTCTCAAAACGGTTATTTTGACGCGCTGACTTTTCCAGATATTCCAGAAGGGTAATTTGTATACAGAATTTGAAGATGGATCTAAGAAACATATTGATAGTGTTTAAACACCCTAAAATTCATTTTTCTCAATTTTGAGATGATAAGAAGTTTGGCAGTTTTTTTTGCATTTTTTTATATATCTTTAATTTGGTGTGCCATAATTCGGTAACCAGGTCTTCATTTAAAAATTCCCTTTACAAATCTTTAGTATATATTGTGATGATGAAAATTAACTATCAACAAAATTTTTTGAAGCAATATTGAAAAACTACATATCATATAACCATGTTGGACTAAAAAACATGGTAAAATAATACGGTTATTCAAATAATCATCAAACCATTTCTAGGGCTATATTAAAGAAACTGCTTTACAAAAATGATGTACTTTTTGTGGGGAATGTTTTAAGACCAAAATGAGCTACCCCAGTTTAATATACAAAAACTACATACAGAAATACGCTAAAAAGTGCATTTGTACAGCTTTTGGACCAAAACACATATAATAACCTAAGTTTCTATGGTTGAAAATGCTTCCAACGTGTTCAGCATTGTTGTTTTACTTGTAGGATATCATTTACAACCAAAAGATTAAGCAGAAAATTTTTTGGGGATTGATTGAAAATGCAACGCTAAAAAACTCAATATCTCCAACATCCTTGAAGTAAGAGAAAACTTCCGAAAATGCGTTTAAAGTTATTTGAGCCGCTAATATATAATTTTTAACCCTTTTAAAAACGTTTCTGAAGGTTTTTGGGCTGTAAATTTGCTTTATTGCGGAATCAGGTAAAATGAAAAATTCTGATATTATTATAACAATAACTGAGAATAAAGATGGAATATTTGCTATGAAACCATAATTTTTTGTTGGTAACTAATTTAATATGATGTTATAATAATAATTAAAATATGAAAAACCGGAAAAACCAATTTTCTGACAATTAAAAAACCTTTTTTTATTGATTTGCACGGTTTTTTAACATATTAGGCCATTCGAAACACATTATAAGGTTTAAATCGCTGTTCATGGAAGATATCCGGTTCAAAACTTTTGAACATATAAAAAATAGTCTAAATTTAGTATATCAATAAAAAAAATTGAAAAAACAATCACTTTTAAAGCTCATTTCCAACAAAATTTAATTTTACCTAAAATTTTACCCTGATTCAGGGTTGTAATTTCGATTTTTCGTGTCGAGACCCCTTGCAGACTTCCCATATTGAAGCCCAAGCTCTAAGCTATCGATTGGTACCAAAATTACCCCTGTACGATCATCCACGACCGAGGCCGCCGGAACCGAATGCAAAATGAGCCCGTGGCCCGGAAGGCCGAAATTTTTCTGCCGCCGGCCGGCGCGGCCTTGAATTTTGGAAAAAATCTTTGTTTTTCCCATTGTAAAAACAAATAAAAACAAAATTGAAGAAACAATCAACACACAATCATTTCTTTCTTTTATGCAAATTTTGAGTTTTTAATTCTCTTTTGTTTTGTTAAATGCGTTAAAAAATCCATCAACAAAATTCATTTTGCACTCAAACAATCGTCACTTGAAGGGAGTTGATTTTTCTGCCGTCTTGATTTTGAGCAATCATCTTTGTCAAATTTTAAAGAAGAAAGAAATGTCTTTGGTTCCTGATCCTGATCTTGATATTCGTGAACCTGATTTTCGTGAAAAATTTCTGTATTATCTCAAGAACAATGCTCGTCCAAAATTATCGTTGAAATTGATGCAAGTCTCACGATATTTCTGCTTCCGTGAGTTTCCTTATTTGGTCGTCCAAAATCTTACATATCGTTATGGAATATGGAAATATCTTCCTCTTGGAAAAAGTGGCAAATATTTTATCTATAACGAAGATGATGATTTTTTTGCACATATTGATGATGATGGTCTTCAAGAGATTGATTTGAATAATCTTGAAAAGCCTCTTTGGATTACGAATAAATTTACAGTTGGGGATGAACTTAGTTCAAGTCAAATGGCATCTAACATTATCCCTAAACTTGCTGTTTGTCATCTCAAAGAATTGTATCTATTTAATCAAATTCTCACAATGGAAGAATTTAAATTCTTGGTTGCTTCTAAAATTGTTGAAGATTTCACTTTTTACCCTGGTCAAGTAAAATATGCAGATGGAAGCATTGTTCCTGTTGATGAATGCGTTAAATTAATGCCAAAGTTGTTTTGTTTTGAATGGTGAGTGTTTATTTAAATTATACAATGCAAAAGATTAATCATGGATTTTTAGGTCTGCTAAAGATATGCCTTTAAATGTAAATCCAGAAACAACCAAGAATCTCATCGATTATCTTAATCCTTCAATTTTGAAATACTTTGAATTAAGAGGAATTTCAGAAGATTTTGATTTCACTTTATTCTCCAAATTTATGCATGTAAGTTTATTTTATTTGGAAATTTCAACTTTAATTTTTTAAAAGTAAAAAAATTATTACTTTTAGAAACATCCATCAATTGCCTTTGATCTTGCTTTCAACGGTCCTCCCATTTCTGAAAATTACTCTACAATGCTGCAAACTTATGTTAACAAATTGGTCGAATCTCGTGAATACAAAACGCGTCGAATTATGGTTTATTTTCGAGGTCAAAATGAAAAATATTATACAATTTTGGAATATCATTTTAAGGGGATTAAATCTATTTACTGAATTTGATTAACTCTGTGGTGTATTTGTGGAATAAAGTTTATTTATATCATTGGTATACTGTATTAATTGAATCGTTTTTGTTTAAGCAGCTGATTGCCGTGCTTACAAGAAAAAGGAGATAAACAAAATCTTATGTTCTGAGATTGATAGTTAAATAATAGAACAACAATAGTAAAAAGAAAAAAAAAGAGATACAAAAATGTTATTCAATAACGCTGGTTTAAAAACCAGTGGCTTGTTTCACGAAGCGGCCGTAGCTTTTTTTTGAAAAAACAAAAGAAAACAATGGCTCTAAAATTATCCCGACGCGAATAACAACGTAGCTTTTTTAAAAAGAAAGGAAAAAAGCTACGACGTCGCTTTTTTAAAAAAGCTACGGCCGCTTCGTGAAACAAGCCACAGTAATAACAGAATTCAAGATAAGATGACTAACAACAAAAAATAGATTTATTAGTGATTAAATGATAACATAAAATTAACAAAAATTATGGGTTATACAAACAAAAAAATATATACAAAAATAAAACTTAATTATAACTAAAAAAGATATGCGTTGGGATATTATTACAACATTGATAATCAAGAAATTTCTTAGCAAAACCAGGATAAAGATCATCAGAAAAGATAGCAATTTTGTTTGTTGTGCATTTTTGAAGAAAATCCATACATTTCATTTCAAGTTTTGAAGCTCGTAAATAATGTGCAGCATTAATATATTGACAGACATTCATGGAAGAGATATTTGAAATCATATATGGAACAATATTATTCAAAAAATAGTCAACAATTATTAATTTTGATATAAGAAAGATATGCACAAACCTTGAAGCCTTTAATTTCATATTTATCTACAAATTTACAAACTTGAGCAATATTTGAATCATTAATATATCCATTTTCTTGATAACAATACATAACTACAGCTTCAACACATTCAAAAGTAAAATCATCAATTTCAAGGTGATTATTTTCTTCTTCAAAACTGTTCACAGTTGCAAAGATATCTGCAAATACTTCTGAACAAGAAGAAAGAACAATTTTATGAACCTAAAAAGTAAAATATACAAATATAATCATGAGATTTCATATATCCGTAAAGTACATTTTTTAAAAAAGTGTCTTACTTTAAGTTCTTTGCCTTCAACAATGAAAGTAAAATCTTTATTTTCATTAGAATCCCATATTTGTGAACCCAAATTATTGTTAGCAAGTCGAAAATTATTCCAAACAGATCCTGCAGGAGATTCAACAGTCAAAAAACCATTAATTTTAACAATAAATTCTCCATTTACAAATGCAGGACTATTTTCTTTAAGGAAGAAATCACTTCGACAAAATGGTACTCCCCTGAAAAATACCGTATACAATTAAATAGGGCAGATTCATTATTAATTAGCAAATTCTGATCGAAAAGGCAGAAAATAATACCGTATACTCCATTCGAGATTAATAGTATAGAGTATACCGTAATGGAAATTCCTTTTGCCTCTTCATTGCCTGATCAGGTTGAGAGTCGACAGAATATTACAAAGAATATATTTCTATAAATGTAATAAAAATCTTACCAATCATGTGCATTTTTATAAAAATGTTCAGTTGGATAAGTTCGATTAACAGTTGGAAGAGTAATAGATATTTCAGCAGTAACACCACCAGGAGAATTCTTTGGATTTACATAAAAATATACAGCAACATTTCCGCGTTCATCTTGATGAGTTTCAGCAACGTACAATTGAATATAATATGAAACACCAAAGAATCCTTGTGTAGTAATTTCTTTTGTTCGAAGAACTTGATGGTTTTCTATTTCTTCCCGAGGAATTCTCCATTGCAAAGAAATTGGATATTTTTCAATCTAAAAAATAACAAATATGAATAAAAGAAGGTAAAGGATTGGATAGGAAACTTTAGGATTCTCAGATATTTGCAAATTGATATTGATTCTGATAAATCTGATAATACAGATGTATGAAGAAAACTTACATGAGATTGAGCAGCAGCAGCCATTTTTTAATTATGAAAAAGTTGAACGTAATTGAAAAACAAGAAAAATAGATAAAAGTAATACGCTTCAGAATCTAAAATTCGAATGAGAAAATGAAAAAAGAAAGAATTTCGACAAGCACGGTGTGCTGAAACGTCCTGTGAGCATTTTTTTATCGCCTGCTTTTTCCATATTAAATTTTTAAACCTAGATTCTGAAACGATGAAGCAGTTTAAACGAATTCTGTAAAAACACAAAAAAAGGTTACCATAAACTTATTCCATTTCCGTTGAAAAAATAAAAAAAGGAGCTTCAGAATCCACAGGATTCAGAATCTTTCTTTTTTCCTTTGTAAAAATGCAGTGAAAATCCTTTTTTGGCGAAATGAAACTGTTTTGCATGCACAAAAATTTTAATGCATTTTGTATGAGTTTTGTATTGAATTCTGAATCCTGTGGATTCTGAATCTCGTTTTTTTATTTTTTCAACGGAAATGGAATAAGTTTATGGTAACCTTTTTTTGTGTTTTTACAGAATTCGTTTAAACTGCTTCATCGTTTCAGAATCTAGGTTTAAAAATTTAATATGGAAAAAGCAGGCGATAAAAAAATGCTCACAGGACGTTTCAGCACACCGTGACAATCACAGAAAAGAAGGGTATTCCATAACTCACCCATAACTCTTCCGTAAGCATCCCATAACGCCAAAGTTAAAGAAAACCATAAATACTTACGGGAAAATCGTAAGTATTCCATAACTACCCCGTACTAAACGCGCCAAATTCAAATTCCTTTTCTCTGACTTGCAATTTTTTATAAAATTTTTTTCTAAAGTTAATATTTGTTTGTTCTTATACTACTTTTTTGCAAATAATCTAAACTATCAATAATTATTAATAAAGCATTATTTAAGTTGAGTATACAATCAATTAGCAATTTGAATCCTAAAATTCACGTATATGTGTTCTATAAAGATAATGTCAAGAGTTGGTGAATAGTATAAAGCTATTTTATAGGTATTTAAAGAAAAGTTAAAAGATGTATGTTAGCTTAAAAAATAATGCATTTAAAACTGTTAATGATGATTCCCCAATTTCCTCAATGGCAATCTTTCTTTAATTCCAATAAACTCATTTATTGTAATAAAAAAATGTCTGTAAACATCGACTTCCTAAATTTACCACATATTTTACCACAAATATTACAGATTACTGATTAAAAAATTATCAATTTACTATTTTTAATTAATTTGCAAAAATTAAGTTATAAAAATTAAGTTTAAAACAAAACAAGTCTTTTTTTCCTCAACACTTTTTTTACTCAAAAGAAATGCAAAAAAGAGAGTGAAGAGAGAGCGCCTCTTTGGTTGTCTGCAGGCCGAGTGAACTTCGTTCTCTCTT
Organism: Panagrolaimus sp. LJ2414; assembly: GCA_024447195.1. Lineage (NCBI taxonomy): Eukaryota > Metazoa > Nematoda > Chromadorea > Rhabditida > Panagrolaimidae > Panagrolaimus > Panagrolaimus sp. LJ2414. The sequence continues at coordinate 1,439,622 of JAMRXY010000004.1, read as the reverse complement.
CTTGTCGCTGCTGAGTACAAAAGCATGCATTTTTTTCCTTTTCGTTGGTTTTTTCAAAACTCCGGTTTAGGTCGTGTGGCTTGGATTAATTTACCCTGCTCCGCTAAATCGTTAATAAATTTTGGATAATGTTTGCTTTATGCAAATCAGCTCTAGGGCTGATTTGCATAAATATCCAAGCTTTGAAAAAAGCTCGGATATTAATTTTTGGATATTAGCTGATTATCAGTTAATGATAAAAAAATTTTTTTTCAAAAATAAATTAATTTTTTTATTCTGCCGTCAGGTCGTAGAAAAATTGTCTCGCAACGAAAAGGCGTTCCATAACTCTCCTGTAACTATTCCATAACTCGTTGGAGTTCTTACGGAAGAGTTATGGGTGAGTTATGGAATACCCTTCTTTTCTGTGAAGTGACAAAAAAACAGAATCGAAGAAACAGTAAGAGCAGGCTTTCGTGTTAGGATTCGTAAAGCTTTCATTGCTGCATTTTTTTATTTTGAAATCTTTTGCTTTCTTACGAAATTTCGTTGTAGCTTTTTATTTCTTTTAATTATGATGGTATAATATAATATTTTTATGTTTACTTAATAGCATTTGACTTTTTTCTGCTTCTTTTTCGTCGCTTTTTAGCCATTTTTTCATGTTCTTTTTCTTTCTAAAAAAGGAAATTTAATGACTGCAATTTTTGTAAAATAACAAAAATTGCGTTACTTTTTTTTCTTTGACTCAGTTTTTTTGAAAGATTTATGAAAGCTTTTTTTGAATCAAAAAAATTGAAAAGCTTCGGTCATTCTCAAAATTTCATAATTTATAATAAAAAAAATGGGAGTATATTTGTATTTGGGCAGGAGCAGCCTACTTTTTCTTGCTTGCTGTTGCTGTCGATGACCAACCCAAAGGCAAAAGGAGTGGATGTTATTTGTACAGATGCATGCATCCCCAAAAAGAAAGAAAATGTCCCGTGGAAAAATTTATCTTCGTGTTTTAAAGAATTTAGTTTTAAAAAATTTATTCATTTTTGAATTAAAAATCACATCATCATGTTTTTCAATATTCCTCGGATAAAATTACCAAAAATGTTTTTTTCATGTTTTATTATAATTTTATTATTTATTGAATCGGTGCATACTGTAGTACATCATAATGTAAGAAATCCTTATTATTACAGTATTAGTAATTATTATAAATGCTTTTAGCCACATACCGTACCCTGTGCAATGTTGGTTGTTTTTGGGGATGGGTTAAGTGATGACGGCGCAGAAGTTTCAATTCATGAATCACATGGATTTTTAAGAAATTCTAATGGACCTATCTGGCCAGAATATTTGAATCGAATGCTTGCATGTGATAAGGTATTAAAATTAAAATTTACTTATTGTAATCGAATTCGAAAATTTCGATATTTAAATTTTTTGATTTTGCAAAACTTTATTTGAAATTAGGTTTTGTAGTTGGTGATTGAATTAAAAATTTGCATAATTACAAAATTTCAGTACCAAAATTTCGCATACAGTGGTGCAAGATCTGGGTTATCAAATTTTTATTTTGAAAATTGGTCAGGTGTTCAATGGCAAATTGAACAATTTACAAGTCGCCGACCCTTAAGGGCAGATAAAGGTTTTATATCTTATCAATGTTTTACCACAACTGATAACCTTTTAATAAAATTACAGATTCAATAGTAATTTTGCAAACGGGTGGTTTAATTGATCTTTTTTCGGGTGAAACCAATTCAACTTCAATCATAAATAATTTAAAGAAATCCCTGACAATTCTCTCCGAAAATATAAATCGTGGAATTTTAATTTTAATGAATTTGCCTGATTTAAGTTCAGCACCAGGTCTGAAATTTGCTGAAGATGGTCCAGTAATTCGTGATAATTTCGCTGTTTCAATTGCTCAAATTAATACAGTAATAAAAATTTATAGTTATGTTTAAAAATTTGCATATTTTATTGTTTTTAGCAAATCCGATCTTTGGTTTTGGAATTTTCAAGAATGAATCCTCAAGAAAAAGTTGATATCCGACATTTTGATTTAAATTCTGCCATGTTTCGGGCGATTAGTCCCCTGAATTCAACGGAACCATTTTCGTATCAAAAACCAGAAACAAGGTTTGCTTTTTTTATTATTGAAAGTTTTGCCCTAAATTTAATGTTGTTTTTGCTGATCTTTGATCTACAGAAAATTACCTCAATTAATCAAAAAAACATATGAGAAGGTTTTCATTTTCTTTTTGATCTGGCTAATTTTAGGCATTCTAGCCTACATAGAACTAATTACCAGTTTCAAATAATTTTAAAAGGTTAAAAGGTTAAAGAACCCCATAATCAGACCAGAGGTCGTGGGGGGCCGATGCTGGCGCGACTTTCCAGCATCTGCACTTAGCATTAAAAATCAAATAATTTTTTTAATTTAAATTAAATTTAAAATTTGAGACAAAAATAGTCGTTTCTTTTAGAAAATACATACAAGTTGAATTTCTAAAACTTTATTACTTTTTTTTTATTCTTTTTCAAAATTTCAATATAAAACCCCTCGATTTTAAACAACTGATTACCGTAACCATCACCTCCTTCATTTTTAGGAGCAAAGATGTTTGCGGTTATGCGTATCATGATTTATGGCATCCAACGACTGTTGTCCATTACGAAATTGCTCGAGAACTTGTAACCTTCCTTGAAGACAATTAATCAAAAATTTTATCGTCTTCCGGTGCTTTCTTTTTTACAATTTTTAAACACATCTCTCTTTTTTATCAAATATATTGTATTTATTGTTGCCCCTTCTTTTTTGATTTTAAAAAATAATAAAACTTTGAACTTTTCTTTAAAAAAACAAAAAAATAAATTTACAAAAAAAACCAAAATTATAATAGTAGTTTTAAATTTTCAATGCGCATATTTATCAAATGTTATAACTTTTGCCCCGCAGGTTTCTCCACATGATGAATTTAATAAAGCTGCCGTTGGGGATGTTGTATTTTGCCGGAGGACATCTGGGAAATCTGATTCCAAATCAGCCATCCGATCTAAGAATGGCGAAACGGCATCCCAGATTTTATTTTCTCGAACTAATTGTATTACTGCTTGAATCTCAGGATGCATATATCGATCTTCTTCAAGTGGTCTGAAATTGTGAGATTATGCAAATTTTTTTGTTTTTTGCCAAGATTAACTAACTTGAAAACAGTTCGAACTAAATCATAAACCTTTTGAAGGGTATTGGTACTTTTAAGTGGTTTTAGGAACTCCATGCCTTGGCATGCTGCAATAAGTTCCATTGCTAAAACAGCTTCAACATGTTCAACAACTTTTAAGGCTTTTCTTGCAGCAAAACCACCCATTGAAACATGATCCTCTTGATTGCAGCTTGTTGGAATTGAATCTGCCGATGATGGATGACAAAGGACTTTATTCTCAGACACTAAAATAAGGGGAAATTAGAATAATGCCATGGCACAAAAGATGCCTACCTAAACTTGCTGCACAAAGTTGAACGGTCATAAAACCAGAATTTAATCCACCAAATTTGGTTAAAAATGTTGGAAGACCACTTAGCTCATGATTAACAAGACGTTCAAGTCTTCGTTCACTCATTTGTGCCAATTCTTGAACGGCAATTGCCAAGTAATCCATTGCTTTTGCAGGATATTCTCCATGAAAATTTCCACCCGAAATTATTTCTTCTTGATCGGGAAAGATCAAAGGATTATCGGTGGCAGAATTAAGTTCCTTCGTAATAATTCCTTTACAAAATTCAATTGTTTCATGTACAACTCCATGAACTTGTGGAACACATCTCAAAGTATAAGCATCTTGAACCTTTCCACAATTTCGATGAGATTCAGCAATTTCAGATGGATTTAAATCTGAGTGAAGAAGGGCTCGAAGTCGTCGAGCAACATCATTTTGGCCTTGATGAGGGCGAACTCGATGAATTTCTAAAAATTTGAATAATAAAATGGAGTAATTTTAAATTTCAAAAATTTTCCCTCTAAAACTAAGATCGAATCCTCCAAGCTCAATTTAGAAGTTTAAAGACAGCTTCTAGAAACAGAATCCTAAAACTTCTCCAAAAAGTTAGTTAAACTTTTACACTTTTAACCTTTGCCTTTTATCTAAGATAAATTATCTCCCTGAAAAAACTGTTAACCCTTGGAATGTCCAAAAAAAGAATGAAATTGTTTCAGTTTCAATTCAACTGATAAGACCTCAAACAACAAAAAATAAACACACAAAAATCACTCAAAATTTAAAAGTCGATAAACAACAAAGAAATTAAAGGTGTTGTAAAAAAATCTAATTAATACAGTTTTTTTAGTGCAAAGTATATATTTGCACGCATTCTCATTCTCCCCCTTTTTACTTGCTGATAATCTATCTTTTTGTCCTAAAATTTTTAGAAGAAGGTGTAATAAAAGACACTTACTTGCATCATAGGCCCTTGTGGTGCCTTTTAAAACATCTAAAGTTAAAGCAGCAATTACATCAGCTTGTTTGGCAATTTTTTCTGCTCGATAAACTGCCAATGCTGCAAGGGATGAAACCATTTGGGTGCCATTGATCAAAGCTAACCCTTCTTTTGGTCCAAGGTCAAGTTTCTCCAAATTATTTTCTTTCAAAACTTCGGCAGCAGGAGCCCATCCTGTTTTGGGGGACCACATATTTCCTTCTCCAAGTAGCCCTAAGGCCAAATGTGCCAAAGGGCATAAATCCCCTGAACATCCGACTGTACCTTGTTCAGGTACAAATGAAACGGCAAAAGCTAAAAATATTATGCAAATTAGCATAAAACTTGATGATGATGATAGTATATTACCATTAAAAGCTGCAATTAATCTTTCAACATTTTCAACTGAAATTCCACTGTGACCTTTTGCAAGAACATTAATTCGAAGTGCCAAAAGCATTCTGGCCTTTTCAGGTGAAAGTGGATCTCCATATCCAGTTGCATGAGATCGAATAAGATTTAGTTGGAGTTGTCGGATATCAGCTGGACAAATTGTTACATTTGCAAAAGTTCCAAAACCGGTGGTAATACCGTATACAACTAAAAAAAATATTACTGTAAAGGTACAGTACATTACAGTAAGTTCAGTCTTACTTTTATGTTCTCCAGCAACTTGTTCCAAAAATTTTCTAGCTTTAATAATTCTTTCACGTGCAAGTGGAGCAAGTTCCAGTCGGCAATGACCATCATGACAATCCACTAAATCCTTCACCGTTAAAGAATATCCATCAAGGGCTAAAACACGTTTTCCTTCAACAATTCGACCCATATTATGGTGTTGAATACTAAAAAAAGGATTTTAAACTTAAGAAATATGAATTGATAAAAAAAAGTATGAAATAGAAATTTAATCAAAAAATTTAAATTTTCAAAAATTCAAAATCGAAAAAAAATTTTTTTTTCAAAAGTAAAGTAATTTGTTCTGCCAAAAATTGATTTTTAAGAATTGTAATTTTTATTTCAAAATATCCAAGTCAAAAATTACAAAATCATCCAAAATAAAAAATTTGCATACCTGTAATCACTTGAATAACTGGATTCAGAATCCACTCGATGCCGAACCGAATCTGTGATGGATGTTTTTCGAAGTGCATCTTCTAAAATTGATTCAACACCCATGTTTTTACAAATTTAATTTTTAAAAAAATATAATAATTTCCAAATTTATACAAAAAATAAATGAAACCAAAAATTCTCTTTCAAAAATTTTTATGCCACTTTTGAATGTATTTTTGCTTGCTTTTATCATTTTTCTTCTTCTTCGTCTTTTCTGTCCATGATTAAATTCAAAGAATCTCTCTCACTCCTCCCACTTTTTTTTAACGAGATTTTTTATTATCACCAAAAACATGTTGGAGAACAACAGCAGAAAGACGAAAGACAAAAAAAGTTTATGGTTTCATTTCTTTGCTGCTGCTGATGCTATTATTGTCTTGCGCATCATCATCATCCTATTTTTTTCACACATCCACACACATGTGTGCATGTGTACAATATCATCATCATCATTAATGTTGTCTGCTGCTGTTTTTGACCCCTCCCTCGAAAATATATTTATCATCTGCTTTTCTTGTATCCATCCATTCCAACACTACGATAACCACAAAAAAGAAGAAAGAAAGAAACACTTTTTTTGAAAAGAAAATAGAAAATGCTGGAATTTTTAGAAAAATTTTTATTACTAATGTTTTCATTGAATATTTAATACAACAAAAAAAGGGCAAGAATCAAGTCATATTTCTTTTTCTCTTTTATTATCATTTATATCAGGCAAGCAAGCAGGCGTAGGTAAAAACAGCGAAAAAAACTCTTTTTTTTTGCCACCCATTTTTTTTCGATTTTTGACTTGTGATTATTATCAACCTTCTTCAGCGGCAGCAAAAAGAATAACAATTTTGGGTACATTTTTGCGCACGCATTTTTTTAAATAAATCTCATGATTTTGCAAATTATAATTTATGACGACGCTCTTATATTTTTTATGATGTCTCTCTTTTCCCATTCTTCTTTTTCCAATCCAAAAGAAGAAAAAAAATGTGGGTTTTTGAACGTGATCTTATTTTTCATTCTTTTTTGATAGACCAAAAACATTTATTTGATGGAAGGCTGAAATTTGCACGTGGCATTTCCTTCTTCTTCTTCAGAATCTCAGAATGAATGAACAAAAGCATGCATTCAAAAGAACTTCTTCTTCCAAATTCGGTAATAAAAAACTTTTATTTTATTACCGCCTTTTCCCTTAAATGGTCATTAAACTATTTTCGGTTTTTACTCTTTTTTCGTAAAAAAAATCTTTTTCGACCTAAAAAAATTTTTTTATCCATTCACGTTTTTTCCAAAAATGTAATAAAACTTTTTTTTCATCAGCTGTTTTTATTATCCTTCTTCTTCTTTAATTTCTTGTTCCTGCTGTTTTTGGTTATTAAAAAACATGATTGTTCCATTATTATTAATACACATTAATTTATATATATCGACATTCATATTATTTACTACTATCTTCTTTTTCCTCTTCTTTAATGAAAGAAGAAAGAATATTCAAGATTCTAGAAGAGATCAAAAAATACTTTTTTTATATTACTTTGTAGCAAATGTGATGAGATGGGAAAGAAATTCGATGTCATTGAAACGTTCAAAACTTTTTATGATTTTTTTAAAAGTCGCATGTCACATATTTGCAAATACTTTAAACTTTAAAGTTTAAAGAAAACAGTTTTTTATTGCATGCAGCAAAAATTAAAATGTTTTGCCATTTTAGGGTTACAAAAAAGAATTTATTTTTATGCAGGACCATGTCTAGTATGAAACTTGTAAAAATTGATTTTTACATCTTAAAAGAAAAAGAAAAGAGTCCAAAAATAACAACTGATAAGAGCAAAAAAATTGTACAAGTGTCTCAAAGTCTCAATTAACATTGTTTATTTGTATTTGAGATTAAAGTTTAACGTTTGTGTTTTAAAGCATACAAATTCTTATGATTAAAATTAAAAAATGGCACATAAAAAATTTCATTTTCGAATTTTTTGTATCGAAACTGTTTTGAAAGTTGATAAATTTTTATCATTCAATTTCAATTTTTGACCTTCTAAAATTGCAGAATCCATTTGCAAAGACATCTCACTTTTAAAATTTACAAAAAATCACTTTTTATAGACAGTACAAATTTTCAATTGTAATTAATCAAATATTTTTTCAAACAAGTTTTTGACAAATGATTTTTTGTCTGCAATTTGTTTTTCGAATGTTTAATTGTTTTTTTACCTGTCTGGTGACAAAAAAATTCTCATCACATTCTATTTTTAAAATATAATAAATAAATAAAAACAACTCGTATAATTTATCATACGGTATAAAAAGCAAACTTTAAAAAAGCATTTTCAACCAACAGAAAAAAATTACAGTAACCAATTCCGCTACAGTAATCCGTTTTTTCAGTGATCTTCAGATTATAGATGTACTACACATAAATTTTGTTATTATTTTGTATTTAAAAACAACAAAAATAAAATCAATATTTAAAAACCAATCTTTCAAAATAATAAATCTGCGTAAACCTACAGTAATTTGTATATTACAGTAATCGTTTTTTCATTACATTTAAAATCACAAAGCATTAACAACAAATTTATTATTATTGTTAGCACATTGATGTTTAAAGGTTACAAAAAATTGAATTATGTTTAATGTATAATTTTTGGTCAGTCATCATTATCATGAAACATTATCACGAAAAAAATAATTTCATTAAAAACAACAACATATAAAATAGTCTATGAAATCGAACGGGTTATCATTAATTTTATTGATGTTTTTAAACACTTGAACACAGAATCGTAAAAATGTAATAAAATTTAAAGACAAATAGAAAAATATTAGGGTTTTTCTAAACTTTAAACCTTTGTAAGCCTCATTCTTTTTGGTGAAAGGGGTGAGACACAACGGTTTAAGTTAAAATTGCAGAGACACAAAAATGAATTAATGATTCGTTTAATGAATCAGATGATTCTAACATAAGATTCTCAAGTTTCTGAAATATTTGATTAAAAAAAAGGGACCGACAAGCGCTTTACAAAAGTTGGAAAAAGATTATTTCATTATTCTTTTTTAAGGATTGAATTTGGCTGTCAAAAAAGCATAGTTCATTTTTTCCTTCATTTTTTACAAATTCAAGATGTGGCTGTTTTTCAGCGTAATTGGGGCATGATTTTCCTTTGTACACCAGAAGTATTTCTTTTGAAAGGCCTATTCAATGGTTAAAATTTTTTACACACCAGGACTGCATCACCGTCGTTTCATTATTGCATCTTTGTGATTATTAAGCAAATTGTGGAAAATGAAATTTTTAGTTATAGAAGGGAAGACGACATTGAAACGAAAAAATTTGCTTTCCTTTTCTTTATTTCGAATAAAGCATTACGAAATAAATATAGCTTTGTTTGTAAACCAGGTTTGAGGGATGTTCAGTTTTTGAAAAAAATTACAAATTTATTAAAAAAATCCTTTTAAGTTTCCAAATTCTTTTGATTGACGATATTTTATTATCCCACTTTCTGCGTGTTTACTAAACATATTAAAAAGTAAATTTAGATGACCTCAAAAGATCGCGGAAAGTATTTCAAGGATAAGCTTGTCTGTGCTTCAAATGATTCACCTGATCTTTATAGCAATTTTACTTTAAACAAAAATCATAAATGTGCTACAACATTTGATCATGGCCGCTCAAACAATACTGAAATTCAAAAAATAAAAAGTTCAAATTACGGTAAAAAATAAAGGCTACAGTCATTTAATGTGAAAAGATTAATCATTTTTTGCATATTGAAAAATTATCTATTAATCAGTTTAAGACAGTATCCTGCAACATGCACTGTTCAGGTTTTTTAATTGACCAAGACATGTAATTCTCATTAGAAAGGATTGCAGTCTTTAAAAAGCATCAGATGTTTTTGAAAAAACGACTTCACAAAAAGATAACATTTCATTCAAAAAATCTCAACAAGCTTTATCAAAGGATTTTTTAAATCCAAGTTTTAAAGATGCCAAAAAAGAAACCAAAGCACGAAATTCTTCTAGCTGTAATAAAAGTAGCAGCACCCTTTCACTTCATATCGCAGCATATGAAAATTTTATTGAAGCTCAAGCTGCTGATTCTTTTGTTGAAAAAGAATTGAAAAAGAAAGGCACAACAATCACAGCATCGGAAGATTCCAGTCAACAATTTGCTGGTACTTCATTCAATGTAAAAAATTGTTTTTTAGTGTCACACAATTAAGTTTTCACGTTTTTACAGGATAAATTAGAATTTCCAAGACAGCAAGAAGATAAGCCCACTCCACCAGAAGTTCAACAATTTACAGCATCCCAGAGATTATTTACACCAATTCAAGAGCCATTTACATCTTCACTGGTCCCAAAACCACGAATTGCTCGAATATCTGGAGTTAGTTCTTATTTTTGTAAAAATTAAAGTAGGAGAAAAGAGGGTGTGAAATTTAAAAATATCTTTTGCTTAGACAATCTATGTTGGACGTCTTCGTCTATTTTTTTAAATTTACTTTTTTATTATTGTTTTACGGGCTCACCTTATACTCTCGTTCTATCTGTCACAGATAATCGGTGTTTATTGAATAGATGAAAATGTTTAAAAAAATACAGTGTAGTAAATTTTAGCAGTAATTATTGTAATAAATATTATTCTTGATTATTAATTAATCAAGAAATGTATTATTAATTAATAATCAAGAAAAATGCTTTTTAAAAATTTGTAGTAATTGAATCAAAATTGGTTTGTACGCAAAAAAAAAAGTTGAGCAAGTGCGTAAAAGCCTCAAATTTTGAGGCTCAAAATTACTATCATAAAATAAAATAAAATTTTTTAAAAATCCGTTGGCATTCAGGCACAAAAAGCTATCCATTAACCACAACGGTAAATAGAGACTGCTGTGAAACGAGGATAATTATTTGTAACAAAATTTCTTAATAACTTTGTATGCGACCAATTTTTTCACTTTTTTAAAGTTTTTCTATTTGTTTTACATTAATAAATGCTCGGAAACGTTATCCAAGCTAAAATTAGCGAAAATATGAAAATTAATAAATAAAAATTGCATCCACAGTATTGAAGGCAGCAACCAATTTTTTATTTTTTGTGTTTTTTGATGCATTCCATAATTTTCACTTATTTTTGCGATAAATTTGCGCTTCTTTTTTCCTTCTTTTCGGATCTTGATTTTGGGACTCCATAATTGTCCTTTTTCCTAAACAGTGCCTCCGAACTTAACCACTGCCCATTTAATAATCTCCACGTTTTTATCTTTATTTTAATCCATAGAATTGAAATTTTTAGATGCGGGAGACAAAAAACGAAAAACTAACAATCTCCATTAGAAATATTTCTACGGCTGCCCCAAATGATTTGATAAAACAATTATTTCAGCATTTTGGTAGAATTGATGAATTTCAAGTGAGTTCTTTGGTTTTCCAAGATACTAAGTAAATTTTCTTCAGGTTTATCCTATCTTAGTTACAGCACAAACAGCCCAAAAAGTTGCATATGTGAGATATGAAAAAGAAAAATCTGTTTTAGTTGCACAACATCTAACAAATACTGTATTCTATGATCGTGCAATAATTTGTGTTCCAACAACTACAAGTAATTTTTTTATCATTAAAGCTTTTATTGAGGTTCATGACGTATTTTTCAGATACAATTCCTGATGAAGAAACGGCATTACTTGATACTGTTGGAATTGGTAAACGTGTTCTTCCAAGTCATGTTGTGAATAAAGTTGAAGAAAATGAACATGGACAAAAGATGGTAAGTAAATTTTTGCACACTTTTTAGTACTGTTCCTTGACGAACAGTTTAGGGAATAATCCCGTTTCCCCGTTTTGCAAGCCTGCTTTTATACATATTATAAAATTGTTTATCTTGTAGCTTTATACAACTGATCCAACTCTTACAAATCTTGGCTTACTTCCATATCCTCCATTGGGTGCTGATCTTGATCCAGAAATCGTGGAACAAACTCGTCGAACTTTATATGTTGGAAATTTGAAGAAAAATGTCGATCCTGATGATGTTGTTAAATTCTTTAATACAATTGGAGAAGTAAGTTTTTTATTTGTTTGAAAGTTATATAGAAAGTTAGTTACATACATACAAGACACAATTAAAAAGCTTCAAAGAGTCATAAAATCCCATTCATAAATTTGATGATCCCTCCACCATTTTTGAAAGACTGTTGTACAAATTCGAGCGTAATAGAGAGTATTGAAGAAATATGTTATAAACCAAAATGTACGAATATGTCCATGTCCAAGTACAGCTGTTAAATGTTTCATTGAAGCTTCATTTCCTATTCTGGAATAGAAAATTGTTGATAGTACTCTATTACTTATAAAAGGACTTACGAATAAAACATGTAAGCAACCCTTAAAGCAAATGACATCCAAACAATTCCTGCATAAAAATCAATTCGATCATCAAATTCATCACTGATTGGTTCCGGACGCTTCCATTCATTAATAGGTTTAATTCCAATTGGACGTTTTTTGTATTCTTTTTTGCATATTTCACATATCTAAAAGTGTAAAGAATCAAATTATGTATTAGTTAAAAAAAAACAAATCTTACCGGTTTTCGAGCAGATTGAAACCATTGTTGAAGACAATGTTTATGAACATATTTATGAGATCCACGACATCGACAAGGAGATATCAATTTGCTTTCATGAGCTTCATCAAGGCAAATTCTGCAAAGTCCATAATGTTTTGATAGTAATGCGGTTCTTGGTGTTGCAATTGTTGGACTTCTTGATGCAGTTGAGATTTTGCAGATCGATGTTTCACTGATATTTTTTGTTTCCATTTAAAATTAGTAAAAAGTAGCAATAATAAAAATGAAATAAATATTGACGAGGAAAATCATTTCATTTGAAAAAATTTACATATTTTCAGGTAATGTATTTGAGAATGGCAAATATCAATGAACATCATAGTTGTGCATATGCTTATGTTGAATTTACAAATCAAACTTCAATTCCACAAGCATTACAAAATGATGGAGTTGAGTTTCAAGGACAACCAATTAGGCATGTTTTAATAAATATCGTTTCAATAATTTATAAAAGAAATATTTTAGGATTCAACATTCTCGAGTTGCTATTGTAAAACCACAACAAAAAACAAATGACCAAGCAATGGAAGAAATCGAAGAAGCAATTCGACGACGAGATAAAGGTGAACCGTCTCCTCATCGAAAAGCAACTCGATCTCCGTCACCACGTCGAAGCCGTCGACGATCAAGAACTCCTCCAAGACGAAGCAGCCGAAGCCGATCACCTCGAAGAGAACGGGATCGAGATCGTGATAGCCGAAAACGAGATGACCGACGGGATCGTGATAAAGATCGGGATCGTAGAGATCGCAAAGATGAAAGATCCAGAAAAGATGAACGTGAAAGCCGAAAAGATCGAGATAAAGAAAAGGAAAAAGAACGTCGTCGATCAAAAAGTCCTCGAAATGATAAAGAAGAAAAGCGAGAACGTGAAAAAGATAAGAAAGAAAAAGAACGTCGAATCTCCAAAAGTCCGGTAAAAGAAAAAGAACGTGAAAAAGAAAAGGAAAAATCTGTTGAAAAAGCTTCACGTTCAAAGGATCGTGAAAGAGAAAAAGAAAAGAAAGAAAAAGAACGTCGAAGATCCCGAAGTCCTCGAAAAGAAAAAGATGAGAAGAAAGAGCGTAGCAAAGAGAAAAAAGAACGCCGAAGATCGAGATCCAGAAGTCCGGTGAAAGATGATAAGCGTGAACGGGATAATAAAGAAAAGAAGGAAAAAGGTGATGAAAAGCCTCGAGATTCTGAACGTTCAAAAGATCGGGAAAGAGATAAGAAGGATAAGGTACAGTGTACCTCATAATTATTAATAAATCAAAATTAATTATTACATTTTAGGATCGTCATTCCTCAAGCAGCAGATCTCGCCGAAATGAAAAGTCACGTGGAAAAAACTCGGATACAGATGAACCCATGCCACTTGCAAAAGAAGAAATGAGCATTCGTGAACGACTTTTGGCAAAACAAAAGAAGAAATCTCGTACCTCAGATGAAATGGACATTTCTGATTAATTGTTTTTTTTTATTTATTACTTTTGTCTTTGTAAGGGTCTCATTTTTTATAATTGTTTTTATTCATCGCTTTCTTTGTTGTATCAATAATTTATTATTATAAAGTTATTTTTGAATGATTCAGAAATAAGCGTTTTTCCGCATATTTATACTTGTTCGATTACGGTAGTTTATAACAGTTAAACAACAATTTTTTAAGGCAATGCTTTGTCGTATTTCTTCATTGTTGCTAAAACCGTCAACTATCCATGGATATCGATTTGCATCTTCTCAACTCCTTTATGATCGGTATGGTGATCCATTTGAAGTCATTCAACTTCAAAATCAATCACTCGAAACCAAAGCATTGAAAGCAGATGAAGTTCGAGTTGGATTTCAAGCAGCTCCAATTAATCCAGCAGATATAAATCAAATTCAAGGTGTTTATCCTGTGAAGCCAACACTTCCTGCAATTGGTGGAAACGAAGGATTTGGAATCGTTGAAGAAATTGGTTCAAATGTTTCAACCTTGAATGTCGGAGATCATGTGATTCCTGCTGCAAGTGGATTTGGAACATGGCGATCCCTTGCAATTGCAAATGAAAATAGCTTTTATAAAATTGATAAAAGAATTCCAATGAAATATGCTGCTACTCTTCAAGTTAATCCATGTACCGCATATCGGGGAAAGTTTATTTGTTTAATAGAAAATAGTAATTTGAAATAATTTTATTAACAATTAAAACAACAAAAAGATCAAACCAAAACCTAATCATCATTACTTTCCTTTTCTTCGTCTTCTTCTGCTACATCTGTTATTAACAGGTATTTTTTTAGCGCTTAAAGATTTTGTTGATCTTAAAGAAGGTGATACGGTAGTACAAAATGGTGCTAATTCTGCTGTTGGAAGATATGTTATTCAAGTAAGTTATTTTAATTAAAAAAATTAATTTTATTGTATACAGTACTTTTCTTTTAGATTGCTAAAATTCTGGGATATGAAACAATCAATGTTGTTCGAAAACGTGAAAATATTGATGAACTCAAGAATGAATTAGAGCAACTTGGTGCATCAAAAGTTTACACCGAAGAAGAATTCCTCAAAAATTCTCGAAGTATTAAATCTCGATTAGCGTTGAATTGTGTGGGTGGAAGAAATAGTCTTGGAATTGCGAGTACTCTTCAACATGGCGGAATTATGGTAACTTATGGTGGAATGAGTAAACAGCCCGTACAGGGTGCAACTGGCCCGTTTATCTTCAAAGATATTATCTTCCGTGGCTTTTGGATGAGTGCATGGTATGAAAAATCGTCAAAAAGTAAAGAATTTAAAGAAAAAAGAGATGAAATGTATGCTGATATTGCTGATTGGATTGTTAACAAGCAACTCGAGAAACCAAAAGTTGTCCTTCGACAACCGGAAGAATATAAAGAAGCATTGAAAGACGCAATGGAAACTGCTGGTATTAAACAATTGTTTGTATTTGATGATAATAAAAATTGATGTTATTTTTAAGTATAATTTAATAGTTGAAATAAATCTGTATTTATTAAGGCACTAATAATATAAGCAACAATAACAACAAAATCTATGGTTCTTCTGTAAAACTACTTCTATAATCAAGCATAGTTGTATAAAATTTCGCATCTTCAGCATCACGGTAATAAGTTCGAACAGAATTTTTTAATTCTCTGCTAAATACGATATTATGATTACGGCTATCAACAAATTGCTTGAATCCAGGGGAAGTTAAATATTTTATATCAAATTGAATATCCGGAGTTGGAGCAGCAAAGTTCCTATAAAAATGGTTATAAATAATTATAAACAAGGATTAAATCTTACACAATAATAACACTACCAACTGTAAAGCATCCAGCAAGAATAAACCAAGTTTTAACCGCATTCTTCTTTACCGACGATTTATCTTCAAAAATGTAATCTTTTGTTTTGATAAATTTTGGTCCAAACCTTATCACAGATCGAAGCATTTTTGAAATTTGATTGAATTGATCGTAAGATTTGAAACAGGAACTTTGAGGAAAAAAATGAAAAGATCCTTTTGGGAGGAACACTTTTTTACTTGTTAATTTTTTATGAAAGGAAAAGTGTTCCTTGAAAAATAAAAAAAAAAGTTCTTTCAAAAAAACCTTTTTGATTTTGCAAATTTGATTCACAATTTTTTTCTTGACTTTTAAAATTTGTTGTCTCTCTAATGTTTTTCAAGTTCTATAGAAATAAATATATTTATTTATGCTATCTGATTTTCTGTAATATGACTTATAGCTTATGAGTTCTATCTCTTTGTTCTAATGTTTGAGCTGCTGCTGCTGTGTCGGATCAATTCTGATCGGCTCCAAAAAGTGCCACATTTTTCTTTATCTTTAAAATCCTATCGACTCTGATTTCAGAATTATTTTTCCATCGGTGTCGAAGCAACACTAACTTCATCACTCCTTTGTTGTTCCCCAACTTTTCAAACACAATTTTTACCCCTTTTACAATTCCCAATCTTCTTCAATTTTTGTTCTGTCTGTACTTTATGACCTTCGCCAACCTTGGCAAACATAATAATGTATTGCTTTCTTCTTTCTTTGTCCGTGTTCTCTGCACTCCTCTTTTGCAAAAAAAACCTTTCACAGAACCGTTCTTTCAACCACAAATGGTCCGACTTTCTGCTCTTATCGAATCGAATGATTTTATACTTATATTTTTTTTGTTCGTGTTAGCTTTACTTTCCTTTTGTTTTTAAATATTACTCATTCTTTCTATCAATTTTTTAGGATTTTGGGCATCAGCAAAAACAGGATCTCAAAATGGTTTGCCAATGTACTTTGAATACTCTTGCCTATTTAGCTTTAAGCTATATCGGATATCGAATTGTCTGGGCTCTTTACACCATTGTATATCCATATCTTATTGCATCTCCACCAGATTTGCATAAACTTGCTGGAGGCAAATGGGCTGTGGTTACTGGAAGTACTGATGGTATCGGAAAAGCATATGCATTTGAATTAGCTCGAAAAGGATTTAATTTACTTTTGATTTCTCGAACTCAATCAAAATTGGATGATACAAAAAATGAAATCAAGAAAGAACATGGAAATGTTGAAGTTGAAACAATCTCGTATGATTTTTCCAATGCAAATCTTAATGATTACAAGAAAGACGTTCTTCCTGCCATTGAAAAGAAAGATGTTGGTATCCTTGGTTAGTTGTTTATGAATGTTATTCATAGTTTAAAACATCCATGTTTTAGTTAACAATGTTGGATTAAGCTATGAATATCCTGAAATCTTGCATAAAGTTGAAGGCGGTCTTCAACATCTTGCAAATATTACAATTGTTAATACCGTTCCAACTTCTGTTCTTACTGCAGCTGTTCTCCCACAAATGGTTCAACGCAAAAACGGTGTCATTGTTAACATCTCTTCCTCGGCTGCTTATGCTAAAATGTCACTTTGGACTATTTATTCTGCTTCAAAAGCTTATGTCAATCATTTCACCAATATTCTTCGAAATGAATATGCTAATACTGGAATTACAATTCAAACAATTTGTCCAATGATGGTTTCAACAAAAATGTCAAAAGCTCGTGTTTCATTCTTTGCTCCAAATACAACAAATTATGTTCGATCAGCAATTCGTACCATTGGAGTTATTGGTGAAACAACTGGCTGCATTCAACATCAAATTCAAGCTCTTGTTTTTGCTTTACCTGAAGCTCTCCTCGATCTTGTTGTTACTAAACAATCTTATGCCGTTCGTGCTGCTGCTCTTCGAAAACGTGAAAAAGCTGCCAAAGCTCAATAAAAAAAGTATTAGATATATCTTTGTATTAACTTATATAATAATTAATTTTGTAAAGTAAAGTTTATATAAAAATGTAAAAGTAAAAATAGTTATAATAATTTAACAAGAAATAGCAGAATTGACAAAATTATCAAAATTTTCAATATATTGTGCAAGAGAACTTTGTTTATAATATAAAGTTTTTCCAACATTTTCTTTTGATGTTTCAGCTTCAGCTTTTGTAAGCTTTGATAATTCAACAATCAATTTTTCCAATGTTGGCAAAGTTTCGAGATTCAAGCTTCCGATTGTCTTTGGATTAACTGGAACAGCAACTTTACCAGTTTTTGGATGAATACAAAATGGAGATTTCAACAAGTGATTTGTTCCAGTTGATACATTTACATCAAGCCGTGGATAAGCATACTGTAAAACAAATGTTTTGAGGAAACTCTTGGCATCATCAGGAAGATGAGGAAGGTGTTTAGGATCAAGAGTTTCTCGAGTTTGTTCATCAAATCTACGCTTGAGTAATTTCCAACGAAGTTCGGGAGTTGCTAATCTAAAATGTTTATAACAATGAAAGCAAGAAAATTTTGGAAAAACTTACTGATCCAATTCACTCATTAATATTTCACGCATATCACGATCTTTACATAATTCAATGACTGGTGACCAACTTTCCGCAGAATCAAACCATTTTTGTTCAACAACAAGATCATCGAATTCACCGCAGCTCATTATTTCAGTATACGCATCTTCTATCATTGGATGAGTGAATTGTGCATCAATTTCAACTTTCTTGGTTCCCTAAAATTCGGAATCTTTGATTTGGTTATTCGTAAGTAAGACATTTTTAGAGGTTTGATATACTGTATTTTTACATGGGGTTAATACAATGTTTAACAGAAGTTTAAGGCATGATTTAAAGCTTACAGCAATTAGAGAAAGATAATCTGCAACAGATGCTCGTCCAGTATTATCCAACTTTCGAGCCGTTTCATCTGCAACCCAACAATGAATACCACGTCGACCAGAAAATATCCATAAAATTTTTTGAAATGCAAAATGATCTAAAAATATCTCATACATACATATTTACAACAAAACAAAGTCAAACACAAACTTCTTAATAATTTATCCAAAACCTTTACAGCTATTGTCATCCATCTCCAACAACTTTGGCATACATTTGCACCACTGCAGCATTGACGAATTTCATCGTAATCCGTTAAATCGATATCAAAAACCAGTTCTCTTTCTTCAGCTTTAAAATCTTTGTACTTTAAACGATCTTTTGGCTAAAATTTAACATTTACAAATAGTTAGACATATCATAAGAAACCTTACAGAATGATTATAAACTGCACCCAAATCAACTTTATGCGGGACAACTCTTTCAAGCTCTTTTCGGAATTGTCCAGATTCAGTAAAATTTAAATATCGATAATGAACATCATCTTTAAGGATAAAAGCAATTTCACGATATTGCAAATATTCTGATGGTTCTAAAATTAAAAATTGGATAAATATGTTTAGCAAATATCGAAAGATAAAAACCTTACTTTTGCCATAGCTTAACCATTTAATAATGGATTTGACAGGATAAAAATGTGAGTAATAATCTTTAAGCCAAGTATCATTGAAGTTTTCAGCCATTTTTAAATCAAGAGAACCTGTGATTTAGATGGAGAAAAATAAAGAGTTTGATTTTAAAAATTTGCGCGCAAATTATTTTCAATATTTGTGTGCAAAAAACATGATTATTTTTTCGTTGTCGGAGTTATTCAATAAATATTGGAATTTAAATTTTAAACTTGTGTTCTTTCAAAAAAATTAAAAATATAGAATTTTTTATTTAAAAAAACTTTTACGTTTCATATTTTTACAAAAGTATATTTATCAATAAATAAATTACAAAAACAACCCCAACAAGTTATTACCCCGAGGACACATTTAACACAAATAAGACACAAAAAGCATCATTAATTAATTTATTGGTTTTGATTTCGTTAAACAAGATGTTGCCCAAGTTGTTGAAGTTGTTCAATGAATTGTTTGGGGGTAAGAATTTCAGTGCAACCATATGTCATTCTTTGAATTCCTTTACTTTTAGCATAATCTTGTAAATTTTGATATTCAACATAATTTCCACCACCAATTACAAAAACAAAAACATCCATTGCAAGTTGACCACCACGTGAACGAGAAGTACTAAAATATTTTTGGTTATTAAAAGAACCCTCAAATACAGTACACTTACTCTTTATTTGCAGAATGAAGAAGTTTTGGATCAAAATAACGATAATCATCTTCATTTGTTGCAGAAGAAGAAATTGGAATTCCAGCCATATTAACACCAGATGGACGAGTATCAATCATTTGATCCACAAGTTTTGTCAATGGTAAATTATGCTTTTTAGGTACAAGATTTTTAACACCTTCCATAAAAAGTTTTGACGTATTCTTTAGCACATTTGAAAACATGCTTTCACTTTTTGTTCCTGCACCATAATGAAGTTCAGACATTCTTGACATTGATGAAAAGGAGCGAAGTCTTTCAATATACCGTAATGCAGCACCATCAATTTCTTTTTGTGCCAAAAATGCTCGAAGTTCTTCTTTTTCAGCCTAAAAAAGTATACTGTAATATTAAAAAATATGAATAATAACCAACGTTTGAAAGATTTGGGGAACATAGAAAATGAATCAAAGAAATTCGAAGAACATCTTCAGGTTCGATAGAATTATTCAATAAATCCATAATCTTAACATCTGTTTGACCATTAAGTATTTTTTCTTCATTTTCAAATAAAACATCCAATTTTCGTTGTTTAATATGACTTAAAATTGTTGTTGCAACATTTGTATGAAGTTCAACAAAGCCTTTTCTTCGCAACAGTTCAGGCAAGGTTCCAACTGCAGATGAAATCTTTGAAGTTGTATCACTGTAAACAATAACAGCTTCATCTGTATCATTATCAAAACCCTGAAAAGGAAGGATTACGGTAATTCTATATATAAATCACAAAACACACCATTGAAGTTTTTAAATCTTTAATTGATTTTTCATTTGCTTTAACTTCTTCAAGATCATTTTGAATTGCTTCTGCAACAACTGGGAATGGACTTCCTTTGTAAGTTTTCCAAAGCTGATCTGTTTGATCCATATCATATTCCTTTTTCTTGCCATTTGAATCTGTCATTCGAACCCGATTCAAGTCCATATCCAAAATATCATGAATTAATGCTTGATATGTCCAAGTATGATGAAGCATTGTTGCAAGATCAATATTCCGATCTGCAATAACTAAAACGGGTCGATGCATTGAAAATTGCCCTCCACGAATATGTTCTTGTGTAAAAAGATTATTTCTTGCATCCCGAAGATTATCACGAATCTTTTGATCAAGTCGCTAAAAAGGAGAGTTAAATCATGATATAATAGAAAAACACAAAACGAACAATTGCAACTTGTTCAGCAGCATTATCCTTTGGACATTTAATAATTGGAACAACACCCATTGTAGCACAAACAGCAAAGAGCCCTGAGGCAATACCATCAACAAGCTTTTCCATTTCTTCTTCACTGATTGTATGATCATTAATAGCTGGAAAATTACGTTCATTATTAGTAGTAGTAGTATGACGTCGAACAAACCTTTAAAAGAAAATGGACTTCCAGAAGAATATCGTCGAAGCATAAATAAATCATCTTCTAAAGCAATAAAACTTAAATATTGATCAGTTAAACGTTGCAATTGATTCATGGTTCCACTATGAACTGCCGCAGATGCAATTGATTCAAGTTGTGGCCGAGAAATAGGATACACCATATTAACATAAAATTGATCATAGATTGATTTTTTGAGATCTTCACATAAATATTGAACATTTTCATCTGTTGGTGATATAAAATATACTGCTGGAACATCGGGTAATGTTTCTCGTTGTGAATTTATTAAGCTAAAAGAAGGGTAAGTGATAGCGAAAAAAATGGAGAAAAACTTACAAATGCAAAGTAACACCATTATCACGAAGCATTTTTACAGTAATTAATGGAGAGATGATATCTTGTGAATATTTATCCAAAATCAACACCTTCCATACTGGTTCAATTGCAAGTGAAGACGAGACAGGTTGATTGAGATTCAAGATCTGCTTCAATGCAGCTAAAATATAAGAGAGAGAGATCAAATATGTAAATGCCTGAAATACAAAATATGCTTACCAATTTGCCGAGTTCGAACATTATCAATTTTTTCAGCCGGTTTCTGCATTCGAATTTAAAATATTAAAAATTTATCAAGCAGTAATAATTTTTTTACATGTAAATTACAAAACTTTTGATCTTCTTTTTTTATTTCAACGTGGACTTTCAGTGTTTGAATATTCGTTTCAAGAGATTTACCAATAAAACTTTTTCACGGAAAATCTACAGTATGAATCTGCCAAGTACGTTGCTCTAACAAAAATAACTTTTTTTAATCCCACCTACCAAAGTCAATCAGCAATTGATTTAAAACCTCGAAATCTTTGGTCAAAAATTTTAATACTGTATCACTTGAAATCTTGACTAACGATAAACATGGATCTAGGCAGGCATTTTTCACAAGCCAGTTTAACTCATATTTTTAGCGACATGAGCTCAGGCCTGAACAGATGCTTAAACATCTCTTTTTCGTATTTTCCTAGATGAACAAGGGCTTAAACGAGGCCATCTGAACCATGATGTCCCCGGGGTAAGATAGTTTCAGCTTCGTATTTTTTTTTTCAAAAACATCAAATGGTGTTTAAATGTTGTCTTTCAAATTAGAATAAAAATTTTAATTCAGGTCACACACTTTGCTTTAAAATCATAATGACAATTTAAAAAAAGCATGTTTCTTCAATTACTAAAACGGAATGGTTGATTTTGTTTTTAAATTCACCAAAACGAACAAGCTTTTAAATTTTAAAGTAAAAATAAGCACAGGAAGCACGTCACAATTTGTTGATGAAAAAATCGCAAATTTTGTTTTTTGTTGAAACGAAAGCAATATTTGAAACATCTTTTGTTTTTACACTTAAATTCTTTACACATCCAGTCTACAGCATTGCATCATTATGATTTTAAAGCAACATATGCGGAGAGGGTGTAGGCTGAAATGAAACTTTTTATTTGAAAAACGACAGTGAATCAAAAATTTGTGCTTTCGTGAAAATATTTCAACATAAAAAATAATTTTATTTCAAAATAATTTTTGCTGTTTTTAATTTTAAAAAAAAGTTTACTAAAGTTTTTAACTCCTTTTTATTTGAAAATGTCTTCCAATTTTTGCGTGTTTGTTATACAGTATACACAAGATTATAAAAGCAAGTTTAGATGACAGCAAAAGATCATGGAAAATATTTGAAGGATAAGCTTGTCTCTGCTTCAAATGAATCTCCTGATCTTTACAGCAATTTTACTTTAAACAAAAATCATAAATGTGTTACAACATTTGATCATGGCCGCTCAAAGAATACTGAAATTCAAAAAATAAGAAGTTCAAATTACGGTAAAAAAACAACACAGCAGTCCTTTAATAATATTGATCGTTTTTGGATGTTGAAAAAAGGAATCTATTAATTTTATAATAGATGTTATCCTACAGTATGCAGCGTTTAGTTTTCTTACTTGAATAAGAAATTCAAAACTCATTATTAAAAAGGACCGCTGTCTTTAAAAAAGCATCAGATGTTATCGAAACAACAGCTTCACAAAAAGATAACATTTCATTCAAAAAATCTCACAAAATTGAATCAAAAAATTTTTTAAATCCAAGTTTTAATGATGCCAAAAAAGAAACCAAAGCACAGAATTCTTCTAGCTGTAATAAAAACAGTAGCACCCTTTCACTTCATATCGCAGCATATGAAAATTTTATTGAAGCTCAAGCTGCCGATTCTTTTGCTGAGAAAGAATTGAAAAAGAAAGGCACAACAATCACAACAGCAAAAAATTCCTGTCAACAATTAGCTGGTACTTCATTCAATGTAAAAGACAGTTTTTTAGTGTCACATAATTAAGTTTTCACGTTTTTACAGGATCAATTAGAATTTCCGAGACAGCAAGAAAATAAACCCACTGCACCAGAAGTTCAACAATTTAAAGCATCCCAGAAATTATATACACCTGTTCAAGTAAAATTTATTTTTTTGAATAATTGAATATTTTCTTAATCTTTTAAAACAATAAAATTCGGTTATTGTTTAATTGTTTTAAAATTCGTTTGGCCCTTGGTTAAAGATTACCCCGAATTTTAATGCCTTTGACTTATAAATAATAATTTCGGTCATTTTTATGTACTGTATAAAGGAAAAACGAATGATCTGTCAACTTTTGAAACATTACAAACATATATTTTAATATCCTTAATTATGTAAAATTTTATTTAATACCAGATGCTGATTATTTTGACACAAAAATGAGAGGAAAAATAAAAAAAAATCTTAAAAAATCTTAAAAGATTCAGCGTCTGATGTTGAATCATGTACAAAAAAATGAAATTTAAATTAAGGACAAAAAATATATGTTTGTGGTAACAAAAGTTGGTAAACTCATTAGAAAAAAATAGCAGCAGAAAGCTCAAAAAGTCTTATGTGGAAAAAATGTTTTTGCTGCTGAAATAATAAAAAGAATGGGTCTATAGCTAAATATAGTGGTTTGCGCAAATTTTAATTTGTATCTTCCGTTTTTTTCTAGATTTTTTAAAGCCTGTTATAGATTATTAATAATGATTTAACAAAACTCAATGCTGATCCTTTTCAGCATTTAACGTGAAACTTTCGTTATTTGTTTTTAATCTGTTTTGTTTACTTTATTTACTAATAATTTTTTTGTTTTGTTTTTAGCAAATAGTAAATATGGCAGGAAATGAAGCAACAACATGGCAACCAAGTGAAGCAGATTTACAACAGGTAATTTGTATGTGTTTTATAAACATATTAATAAACATCTTTTTAAGGTTATCCTCTTATTACAACATTCACAATCAAGTGATACAACAACCCAAAGAGAAGTTCAAGCTGTAAATCTTTCTTTTTCGAATGCATTAATTAATAAATCATGTTTTAGCAACTTGATCAATTAAACATGAATCCAGAATTTTGTCGATATTTAGTATATGTTTTGGGTGAATTACCAAATCAACCGGAGCCTTTACGAGCTTTAAGTGGTTTACTTTTGAAAAATACAATTAAACAAAGATGGCAATTTTTACCTCCTGATATTCATGAATTTTTGAAAATTCGTTGCTTCTCTGCAATTGGTGATGATTCTCCGCTTATTCGGGCCACCGTTGGAATTATCGTAACAACAATCTTCTTTTATGAAGGAACAGCAAATTGGCCGCAACTTCTTCCATCACTTTTGACATTTTTTAGCAGTAATAATTACAATGTTTTGGAGGTTTGTAATTTTTAAGATATCTTTTTCACCACGTTTTACAATTTTAGGGTGCATTGGGTGCATTAAAAAATATGTGTGAAGATTCTGCTGAAAGATTTACCCATGAAGAAGTGAATCAATTACTTGGACCATGCATATCATTCTTTCAATCACAATCTCCTAAACTTCGTGCACATTCACTTAATTCTGTCAATTCTATCATTTTAATGCAGAATGATGCAATCGGATCACATATTGATCACTTCTTGTCCAATCTTTTTGCACTTGGACAAGATTCAGATTCTGAAGTTCAAAAACAACTTTGTCGGGCTTTAACACTGCTTCTTGAAAGTCATATTGAACAAATTGCATCACAACTACCAGAAATTGCAGAATTTATGCTTTTGAAAACTCAAGATCCTCAAATTGATACAGCATTGGAAGTGAGCTTTTTGTTAATTAATAAAACTCATATGCTTCTAATGTCTTTTAATTCCAATTCTCCCACTTCAGGCCTGTGAATTTTGGTTAGCGTTTGCTGAATGCCCGGATCTTTGTAAAAAACATGTTGAGCCATTGCTTCCAAGATTGTTTACGGTATTATTGAAATGCATGAAATATACTCCTGAAGAAATTGCTGATATGAAAGGTGACATTGAAGATGATGCAAATGTTCCGGATCGAGATGAAGATATTAAACCAAGATTTCATAAATCTAAAACTCATGGAGGAAAAATTGAAAGTGAAAGAGATTTAAATTCTACTGATGATGATGTTCGTTTATTCTTTTAATGGTGTTAATTACTGTAATTCTGAATTTTTTAGGCTGATGAAGAAGATAGCGATGAAGGATCAACAGAATGGAATTTAAGAAAATGTGCTGCAGCATCTTTGGATGTTTTGTCTGGTGTATTTGGGGATGAATGTTTGGTACATTTATTGCCAATTCTTCAAACTACCCTATCCGATCCTAGCTGGGAAGTCAAAGAAAGTGGTATTCTTGCAATAGGTGCCATTGCAGAAGGATGCATGACTGGAATGTCACCACATTTGGGAAATATTATTCCATTCTTGATTAATGCTTTGAATGATTCAAAAGCACTTGTTCGGTCAATTGCATGTTGGACTTTATCTCGGTACTGTCATTATGCACTGCAACCAGGACAAGAGGATACTTTTAAGCAACTTTTGACTCAGGTATTATCTTTTTCTGGTTTTTTATAATTAATCATCTTTGAATTTTTTAAGTTATTGGCAAGGATATTGGATCATAATAAACGTGTTCAAGAAGCAGCCTGCTCGGCATTTGCAACATTTGAAGAAGAAGCTTGCAATGAAATTGTTCCATATTTACATGATATTGTTCAAACTTTCGTTGAAGCATTCAAAAGATATCAAGCTAAAAATTTGTTAATACTTTATGATGCTGTTGGAACTTTGGCTGATAGTGTTGCCGATAAACTTGCAGAACCAGCTTTATCACAAATGTTAATGGAACCAATTATGCAAAAATGGGCAATTTTAACTGATGAAGATCGTGAAATATATCCATTATTGGAATGTGTTAGTTCAATTGCAATGGCAATGCAAAAAGCTTTTATGCCATATACTCAACCAGTTTTTGAACGATGTGTTTTCTTTATTGAAAGTACGTTGAATAAATCTTTACAAGCTGGATTGGCTGCAAATCGACTTCGAGAAGGTTTGTTTAAATTTTCGGTACCCCCATGTTTTAAATATCTGAAAATAAAGAAAAAAAACTGATCCTTACGTTTTTAATTGCCAAATCAATGTCTAATCACCAAAAATAATGTTTCCAATCCAGCATTTTGAAAAATATAATTGTTATCTGTATTTTTAGAAATTGGTCCAAATGGTCCTACTGAAGCTCAATTGGCTGCAGTTAAGAAAATTGAAACACCTGAAAAAGACGTTCTCATTGTTGCAATTGATCTCCTCTCTGAATTAACCGAAGCTTTAGGCTCTGATATTCAACCTCTTGTTTCTGCAAATAATTCAAAGCTTATACAACTTTTATATTTTTGTGTTAATGTAAGTTATTTTTGTAATAGTTTACTGTAACAATAATCAATTAATTTACAGGATCCAAATGTTGAAGTTCGACAAAGTGCATTTGCACTTCTTGGAGATTTAGCAAAATCTTGTTATCCTCTTGTTCAACCATTTGTTCATCTTTTACTACCTGTTATGGCAGCAAATATTAATCCTGAAAATATTTCTGTTTGTAACAACAGTATTTGGGCAATCGGAGAAATTGCAATGCGACTTGGTAATGGTATTGCACAATTTCTAGACCAAATTATTGGACCTTTGGTTTCAACAATGACAAGAGATCGTCCAGCTGCAAAAACTTTACAAGAAAATTGTGGTAAGAATTTTTGGGGTTTTGAAGAAATAATAGTTTGAAACCCCGTATTTTAGCTATTACTCTTGGTCGATTAGGTTTGCATTGTTCTGCTAATCTTGCACCATTTTTACCACAATTTATTCGTCCATGGTGTTTGGCACTTCGAAATATTCGGGATAACAGTGAAAAAGAATCTGCTTTTTATGGAATGTGTTTAATGATTGATCAAAATCCAAATGGAATAGCTGATCATTTTATATTCTTGTGTGATGCAATTGTATCATGGAATTCTCCACCAGATCAACTTAAAGCAATGTTTACAAATGTAAGTTCTTGAATGTGTAAAACCATTTTTTGGATACTGTATTTCTAAAATCTTTTCTTTTTCAGATCTTACAAGTCTTCTACCGAAGTGTTGGACCAGATACATGGAATGCCTTTGTAACACAATTTCCTAATCAACTTCGAGAAAGACTTCAACAACAATACAATCTTTGAAGTGTAAAATTACCTTGTTTTTTTAAAATTGTTTTATCTTGTTTTATATTGTTAACGGGTTATGTACGGTAACTTGGTTTTGTAGCTGTTGTTGTTTTACTTTTTAAATCTTTTTGCACCTAATCTTTCAATATTGATCCAAACGGGGTTTGTAAATTTGAAGAAAAAAATTAATTTATGTTTTATGCTTATGTTTTCGAATAGGGGTTTTTTATGAATTTGTGCTACTTTTGGAAAAAAGTTTCATTGCTCATTTGTTTTTTTTCTATATTTTTTAAAAATTCTAAAATTTTTTTGTGGGTCGTTGTCACTTGAACTCAAGCTATTATACAGTTTTTTGTAGAAGTTTTAAAAATTTAACTTGATTTTTTTTGAGTTTATCAGTTTTAAAATATATTTTATTTCTTGTTAGTTTTTGTAATACTTTTTTTTGCAACTTTTTTTTGTAAATTAAATATGTCAGTAATTGTTAAAACAATTTTCCTTCATTATTACAACAAAGAATTTTTATGAAAAACTTTAAAATTTTACGGGAGTTGTGCAACTAAAATTAATCAGCGATTGATTACAGTTCTCTTAAATCCTCTAAAACCGTGTACTGTAATTTTTAAAAAACTGTTGCTATAAAAAAATGAGCAAGTTTGAGTCAAAAAACCGATGTTGTTTTCTTAAAAATATTTATGACAAAATCATAAAAAAATTATTTACAAAAAAGTATGTACTTGTTTCAAGCAATTTGAATTGTGTTACAAAAATTGTTTGTTACAATCAAGAATTTCATTGCCTTTCTTTTCGAATTCATTTTTGGTAATCAACGGATACGGTGGGATCAGAATTTGCTTTTGATCGAAGATATTTCATGCATCATGATATATTGGAAGGGCATGGAAAATTATTTGGTAAATTTATTTTCTCTTTTTTGTTATGATTCAAGGCCCTACAATGGGAGAAATCGATCCTTCATCTTGCCATTTTCTCCCCTCTCCTGGTTGACAGATTCAATGAAAATTGCATATCGTTCATAATTTGGTAGAAAACCAATAACTTTTTACGATTTATTGATCACTTTAAATAACATATACTACTTGCATTATATCTTATTCGTAAAAGCAATGTATTTTTTCCATAAGGACGCACAAAAAAAAACTTGAAAAATGACTAGGTGAAAAAAGGGCAAAAGTAGACGTACTCTAAACTTAATCAGGTGATAGATGTACATGTATTATAGTTTTTGTGCCAGTTCATATGGGCAATGGCAAAAGTAATGGCACAAAAAATAATAGGTCTCAAATGAAGACGACTACTTTAATTGTTAACAAATATTTTTAGAGTTAAAACAAGTGAATATTCGGTTTTATATTGGGTTCACTAAATTCTATCCGATACCGAACTTTCGAATACCTTGATAATTTATTAATCAGCGGAAATTTCTATCTTTATTTGGGACTTTATAAGTTTTTACAGTTAACGTTTTTCAGGTTTAATTTTATTCAGTTTTTCCTTATTAAAATATGGCTGATTTAAATGAATGTATTCTTTGTCAATCATCGTTTACTTCTTCTGATTCTTATGCAGTAACAAAATGTGGACATATTTTCCATGAGCCATGTATCCAGAAATGTATCCAAGTAATGCTTTTTAAATCTCTAAAAATAATTTTTCATTAATATTTTTAGGCATCTGATAATAAATGTCCAAATTGTGCTGTCAAACTTACAGAAAATGATGTTGTAATAATGCGAAAGTTACAAAAAGTTGACCCTGAAATTGAACCAAAATGCAATGAATTGGATGAAATCATTGCAAAATCTGAATTAATGTTTTCAAATTATGAAAAGATTGTTGATGATATGCATTCAAAATATCATCACCTTGAAAATGTCGTTGCTAAAGTTGATTCAAAGTGTACCCTTTTGGATGAAATTATTGCCGATAACGAATCAAAACGTCGTCTTTTAGAGGGCATTGTTTCACAGTATCATGAACTCCAAAATATTAAAGCTAAAATGTTTGACGAAAGGGAATCAAAACGCCGCCATCATTTGGAAAACAGAGACCCTTTTACGTTTCCTGAAAAAGCCGGAATAATGTTGGGATCAGGTCCATTAATTACTTGTTGTGTTGGATTTGTGTGTGGTATTCCTTCGATTTGTGTATACCTCTTGACAAAATTATAAAATTTTACATTTTTCTTTGTATGTCACTCAATTTTTTGTTGCTTTTACGACAGAAAAAATAAATGAATCATTTGTTGAATTTTTTCTATTTAATACAACCCTTTTAAAAGAGGCCTTTTTAAATATCCCAAAAAGTGTTATTATAAAGTTAAATGTTTTTACTTAAAAGAACAAAAAATTTCCATGCTAGCTTTGCCTAAAAATCAATTGATTCCATTTTACGTTTTAGAACAATTCTTGTTTTATTTGTGTTCTCTGTTTGGCGCTTTTTCTTAATTCTGCAAGGTTATTACCAATTTTTGCTGTGGTTTTTTTTTTAAAACATTTTTCATTTTCCATCATTTATTGATTTATCAGCTTGCCCTCAAATCCCTCATTTGGGGATTGGTAGTCAAAAATGAAGTTTGTCCATAATTATGCATAAAATCGAACACTTTTTGCATTTTTTTAAACACATGCTACATTAATTGCACCAATAAAAAGAATGTATTGTACACATTGAGGTCTATATAAAAATCCCTTAAAGAACAAGAAAAGAAGGTGTTCCAGACATACTTAAAATTTTTGTGTCACTCTATCTCTATCGATGGCAAATGCCATTGCAAAAATTTTTTTTCATCCAACAATCATTTAGTCAGACTGCACTCTGGTAAGACACGGCGAAATTTGTTTTATTGAATAAAAATAACTCAATTTTTTAATTTTTTTTGAATAACAATTCCCAACCGTTTGTATGAAATATGATTTTTCGGGGGTGTTTTTTGGCAAAAGCTAAAAGGTAATTTCAGTCAATGGAAAATTTAATCACTGATTTAATTTTTTTTTCACCATTTTGGGTACTTCTTCCGAATCGCATGTTTTAGAGCACTTTTAAAATTTCTTTCACCTCGGATCTCCTGAAGTAGAAAATTTTAATTTACAATTGTAGCTCTCAAAAGACATTTGCCTTTATTTAAATTTCGCAAGCGTATTTCCTAATTTCAAACATAAACAATATCCGCCGTGTCTTGTCTTTTTATTTATTTCTGTTAAACATGAAGTGTATGATATGTGGAACACCAATTACTTCATCTGATGATTTTGAAACTGCAGAAAGGGAACAAGATTTCCATCAAAAATGTATCACATCAATGATAAACGTAAAACTTTTATTAAAACTTTTATTACCATGTTTTAATCAAATTTTTTAAGATAGCTAAAGAGGATCCAACAAGTCAAGACATCCCTACCGAAAATGATATTTTCAACATTTTCAAACAAAAAAGTGAAATTGATTCAAAATTTCGTGAATTGGATAAAATTCTTCAAAAAAATGAATTAAATTTTCGGCGTTTTGGAAACTCCGTTGGGGCCATTGATTCAAAATATCGTCAGCTTGAAAATCTTAAAGCTAAAATGATTGCCGAAAAGAAATCAAAACGCAATCTTTGGGAATGTAATATTTCTCTAAGAGTTAACCCTGATGAATTCATTGAATTCTTAAAACCAGCAAAAGGTCTGGCAATATTTTCTTTTATTATGGGTAGTGTCGGATTTGTGTGTGTTTTTCCTTCAATTTGTGTATATTTCTTGACCAAAAGAAAATATAAATTTTAAAATTTTACATCCATTTTTGTATGTTTTTAAATTTTTTGTTGTTTTTATGAAAGAAAATTTGAATACAAAAATAAATGGATCATTTGTTGAATTTTTTCAGTTTAAAACAATCCTTTTTAAAAATATCCTAAAAAGTTTTATTACGAAATCAAATGTTTTTAATTAAAAGAACATAACATTTCCATATTAGCTTTGCCTGAAAATTATTTGATTTCATTTCACATTTTTGAACGTTTCTTGTTTCATTTGTGTTTTCTGTTTGGCACTTTTTCTTAATTCTTCAAATAACTTGAATGGCAAAAATATTTTTTTAAATTTTTATTTATTTATTACATATTTGGTTTTTCACACAAAAAAATATGGACTACTTTCGAACAGCAAAAAAAAGAAATTATATAAAAGGCGAGAAACAAAATTAACAAAAAAAGTAAAAGAAAATTATATATCGACTTGATGAAAGAAAATACAGGGTGTTAAAAAAAATTGTATAATTCTTTTTTTAAACAAGGAAGAGGGGCTGCCAATATCTATGGTTGGTGCCAACAGGGACTTGGTGGGAAGAGGTACTTGACCCTACAGTATCATGGTTACGGTACTTTCGCTTCGAGAGTTGCAGAAGTTCAAAATTAAAAAAACACCCATTTTTGGGGTGTTTTTCAAATCTCTTCTCCTCCAGTCCTGGGGCAGCTGAAGACTTGTGGTAATGGGGTTTGGTAGACCTTGGCCCACTCTCGTCGGTCCCACTTAGTATGACTTTGGGGAACTTTCGCTTCGAGAAATCCAGCGCGTTGAAAAAACTTTTTCAGATTTTTATACGTTTTTGACTAACTTTGACGTATTGGTGTAGTTCAGAGAGGTGGAGTTGGGGGCTAATATTTGTTGCCAACAAACTTCAGACCCTTTGTGGTTGACCCCATACCAAAATATTGAAATCTGAGAAAATCGATTTTTAAGCAGCCATAATTTTTGTATGTTAGTAAGTATACGGTATATATGATGAAATTCAATTCAATGTTAAACTACCCAAATTATTAATAAACGCTTAAAAAGGGTTTCACAGTATATTTCTGGACTATTTCTATTGATTTATTGCGAAAAACAACATTTAAAAATTTTTGTGTATACATTGTTACTGTGTATTTATTAATATGCAACTACAAACCACCATTTTTGAACATTTTTGGGTAACGAAAAATAACAGTTTTCTCAGATTTCAACATTGTGATATAGAATCAACCATAAAGGGTCTGAAGTTTGTTGGCAACAAATATTAGCCCCCAACTCCACCTCTCTGAACTACACCAATACGTCAAAGTTAGTCAAAAACGTATAAAAATCTGAAAAAGTTTTTTCAACGCGCTGGATTTCTCGAAGCGAAAGTTCCCCAAAGTCATACTAAGTGGGACCGACGAGAGTGGGCCAAGGTCTACCAAACCCCATTACCACAAGTCTTCAGCTGCCCCAGGACTGGAGGAGAAGAGATTTGAAAAACACCCCAAAAATGGGTGTTTTTTTAACTTTGAACTTCTGCAACTCTCGAAGCGAAAGTACCGTAACCATGATACTGTAGGGTCAAGTACCTCTTCCCACCAAGTCCCTGTTGGCACCAACCATAGATATTGGCAGCCCCTCTTCCTTGTTTAAAAAAAGAATTATACAATTTTTTTTAACACCCTGTACTTTATTATTTTTTATTTTTGACATGGGACAACTTTTTTGGTAAAAACTATTTAAAAAAATAAGCATGGAATTTAAAAAAAGGGGGATAAATCGTCGAAAAAGAAAGGGACTAGAAAAAAAGAAAACGTAAAAATTTGGGGACTTCAAAGAAAAAGAAAAAGCATTTAATAAATTGGTAAAAATTAATGCTTATTTTTAAGACGATTTATATTACAATTTTTGCAGAATAAATGATTTTCTAGGGGATAACAGCCTTGTCCTTCAATTTTTGAATTCAATTGAAGACCACAATCTTCGCATTTGTAACAGGCTAAATGATAGGAACGATCCATGGCAACAATTCTTGCAACTTCTGTTTCACCGGCTTGCGGGACAATTGCTTTAAGGCATACTGCACAACGGGGAGAGAAACGCCTGAAAAAAAAATTGAATAAACAATTAAAACTGGGATATATGAAATCCAGGGGATTAAGGTTGATACGGATTTTGTGAAATCGCATTTTAAAATAACAAAAAAGCGGTTTAGCATATTTTTGTCAGGATATGCAAATTTTTAAAGACAAAACTTACTCATGATAACAATCAAGACAATATGGGGTACCTTGTGGATCAACGGTAAATGGAATTCCATCAAGGGATTTTGTGCATGATGGACAGGCAAAACATTCTGGATGAAAGGCTTTTCCCATGGCACGTAAAATTTTTTGTGTAATTGGAGTTGCACATTTATCGCATTTATCCAATGAATTCTAAAAATATAGCTTATTAGTTATTTTTTGTTTCTCGGGTTATGATCTCTTCAATGATGACATCATCACAAGATTAAGAAAATGCAATCTCGACCTTAAATGGCGGCAAAGATCAAAGGTTATTTTACAAAGGTTATTCAAATTTGGATTACGTCATTCTTGTACATGGTTATACGGTAGACGATATGCAACTTACCATATAATCAACTTGACAAAGATTCTTTCCATCAACACTATAAAATGAACAACCGGCAAGCTGTTTTTGGCATTGATCACAACAAAAGCATAACACATGATAGGGCTTCCCTAAGGCGGTTACACCTGGGGTATCACCAGCAATCTCTTTTTGACATTTACTGCAAATATCTAAAAATAGAGAAAGCGATTTAAAAATGATTATTTATGCAAATTTTCTTTTGATAGTTCCTGGATTTGATATATCCTCTTTTTAAAGCTCAAGATTATTTCTTTGGTTGCTAAAGTCACTAAAACCTATTGCATTAGCTAATGGCAAAATTAGCCTTAAGGGGTTTAAGCCCTTCTTTTGAAACAATAAAAAATCCCCTACAATTAGAATCGGTGGTCCGCTTTGAAATATATCGCCGATTTCGTTTCTCTTTTTCATGACTTTGGTTACGAATAATTTGCATAAAATGCATAAATAAAAAACCGCAACTTTCAAATATGACGCAGAAACTTCTAGACTGAATTTTTGTCAAAAGTTTTAACTAACTTTTTAGCATTTTTGCATTCCCAAAATTCCCAAAAAATTCCACTTCCTGTTTTTTTTGCTGTTTGCTTTCTTTTTGATATCCCTAATTTAATCCATTCTATTTATCCCTCTTTTCTTATTTTTTAAAGTTCAAAAAAGTCTTAACGAGTTCTTAAACTGATTTTTAACCCTGCCCTTTTTTGCTGTCTTTTTTTCTGCAATTTGAACATAGTTTTTTAGGGAAACGCAAAAATTCCATTCCATTGGGGATTTTGATTTTTGAATTGTGATAATGTCTTTATGGATATATCCATCCACCATATCCGCCATACATGCACACATATTCTTTCATGAAATGCCAACAAAAAATAAAGAAAAAAAACGATTTAAAAAAAGTCGTTTCTTTTCAAAAAAAGTTGTTTTAAAAGAAGATTCAGAAGAAGAAGAAAAGAACAGACTTCAGAGTTCCATTTTTTTCTTATTTTTTCTGGAAGAGAAAAAAACTTTGCTTTCTGACATCAAAAAAAAGTAAAATTCCCTCTCCCAAAAAGAATCCCCTGAGAGAATATACATATTTTTGCGATTCATTTTTTCTTTGGAATTTTCAAAGAATTTTCTTTAAAAAAACTGCGTCTGAAAAAAACTGATAAATTTGAAAAATAAAGATTTTTTTAAGAATACATACTTTTTTGCAGTTTTGCAATTTTTGAAAAAAGTTTTGATTTTTTTCTGCTATTTTTAAAACCTTAGTTTGCAACATCAAAAAATGAGAATCAACGAAAAAGATTTTTAAGAACGAAAAAAGAAAAAAAAGAAGATAAGCTAATGTTCAAATATTGAAAAAAAAAGTTAGCCAAAAAGAAATTTTTGACAGTAAAAAATTCTTTTTTTCTATGTTTTTAAAAGCTGTCATTTTATTTTTGATTTATTGAAATCATATAAAATAAAATAAAGTTGTAAAAAATCTTCAAAAAGAACATTATAAAGAATGAGAAAAATGGAAAAAGTACATGTGATAACAGAATCCTTTTTTTCAAACTTTTACAGTTTTACAATTCTAAAATGTTTTTGATTTTAGGTTGCTCGAAGCCAAAAAATACCACGTGAAATTCGATAAGTTTTTTTAATGCACTTTTAAACATGACAAAAAACTACAGTATTACTTTGAAAATGTGAAAACTAAAATCGTCAAACTCAATTAAAATCACTCACAATATTTTTTGACTATTTTGAACTTCCTCAAAAAAGATTTTCAAAAAAGATAAAACAAAACTTACAATCATTTGTCATACTTTTTTACTTTTTTATCAAAAATAATTTTTTTCAACAATTTTTTAAAAATAATTTTTACACTTTTTTAAAAACGAAAACCGTTTAACTTAAGCTATAAAAATTTTAGTGCTTTGATCCTTCTTAAACTTCATTTTTTTTTTCGAAAAAGGTGTTTAAAATTTTAAAAACTTAAAAAATTTTTTAGTTGCAATTTTCCAGTTGAAAAGATTTTTTTTGAAGAAAAATAAGTTGCAAAAAAAACAAGTGTTGAAGAAAGAGTGAAAAAAAATCCTCAAATTATAAAAAAAAATAAATTCATTCAAGTGTGCGTTTATATTTTTGGTGTTTATTGTTGCAACAAAAACAACCAGAAACTCTCTTTTTTTGGTTGGGATAGATACTTACCGATATCACTCTCTTCCCCCATATTTCAATGACGACAAAGAATATAAAAAATATGAATGTGTATTTAAAAGTGGTGAAGAAGAAGAAAGAAATATGTCTTTAAAAAGTTTCAAGGACTGTGAATTTTGAGGTCTTGTTTTTTTTATTATTCCTTTTTGAAGGTGTTCTCTAAAGAGTTAAAATATATGTGTATATTAAAGTTTTAAATTTTAACTCCGAAAAATAAAAAACATAAACACGATGATGCATAAAAATAAATAATTGAACAATTTAAAAAAAGAGGGGAAAAAGATGGGTTTAAAAATAAAAAATGATTTTTGAACTTGCTCCAGATGCCTCGGACAAGGTAAGAGAGAAAAAAGTGAAAAAAACGTGGTAAAAATTAATTATTGCTTGTAGCCAAAATGCAATTAATCTTTCGACTTTTTTTAAAATTTTTTGCCAACCTCGTGGTAAAACTACTCAAATTAATGCTAATTATTAATCACCCTTAAATGACATTCTAAAAATAAAAATAAAAGTCTTTTAAAAAATGGCCGTGGGAAAAGTTTACAAAGATTTTTGGTAGCGAAGAGAAAAATGCCATCAATAACGAAAAGAAAACAATACTTTAATATTACCGCTAACTAATAAAAAAAACTAAAGAATGTGCCTAAACGATTTTTGCTTTTAATCAGATGACCGAAAATGTTAGCTTTTCTGTTTGAAATTGAAAGACTGTACAGGCCCTCAGGTGTTTTTTTAGCTTTTTTTAAGATTGGTGAAAGCGATTTTTACGCTAAAATGGTTACGATTTTTATCAAAATAGGTTTGATAAAACTCCAAAAAATAGCTCAAAACTCTAAAATTCTTCAAAGCACCTTAAAAATAACAGCTATCATCACCCAATAAATCGCATTTAATCAAAAAAATAGCAATCATCCGACCCTCCAAAAAGCTTATTTTTAATCACTTTCATCAATCTTCAAAATCAAGAGAAAAAAACAACGGCAAAAAATGGCAGCAGCAAAAGAAGAAAAAAGATCTTAAAGTCAGAAAAAATAGAAAAAAAAGTTTGTTGAAGTAAACAAAAAAAAATCAACGCCTTTTTGATGATCGAAGAAAAATGGTTGAAAAACAGAAAAAAAGGGCAGCAGCTGACTCAACAAAAGAGAAGAAAGAAAAACAGTTGCAAATGCATGCCTCAGGGGTTGTTGAATAATAATAATAATATGTTGCCAAAGATGTGTTGAAGAAAAAAAAATCTTTTTTTTGGTGGGCGGAGAAGAAGAAAGAAAAAAGATAGAAAGAAACAATAACACAAATATTTTATATTGCAAAAAAATAAAGATAGAAGAAGGAAGAATAATGCCACGTGAAGAAGTACACGTAAAAAGTTTGGCATACTCAAAAAATGTGTTGTCACTCATGTTGAAGAAGTGAGGTTGTTGTCTTCTAAGAATATCATTATCATCTTTTCGACTCAATTCTCTTCAAGACACAAAAAAACGAAAATATTCGTTGTAAGAGAAACAAAGACGCAATGAACTAAAAAAACTAAAAAAAAGGTTTTTGTTTCGATTTTTTGCGGCTTTGTTTAAAGCTTAAAAAGGAAAAAAAAGTGGACAAATCTTCTTGTTTCAAATATATGGAGTAAGTAAGTCAAAGAAGCAACTAAAAAAAGAAGAAGAAAGAAGACCTCCAATGAATACATAAAAACATAAAAGACGGAAAGAAAAAAAACAACAAAGTTTTCAAAAAAAACTCCGCCTTTTGAGGGAATCTTCTTCTTTTTTCTTTTTTTTCTTCATTCGGGAGTTTCAATATTTTTTATTTTTCGAGTTAAAAAAGGCAAGACCAACTTATATTTTTTTTTGTTTTTTGTTACAAAGCAAAGTCATGGAAGAAGTTCGACGTAAAAAAGAATGAAAGAAGAAGAGTTGAAAAAAAGAGTTATGAGTCAAAAGTGAGAGAAGAACTGAAAAAAATGGAAAAAACACTTCAATCAAAAAAAAATAAATGTGAAACAAGCAAAAAATATTGAAAAAAAGAAACAAAAGACTCGAAGAAAGGATTGAGAGAGAAGAGAAAAAGTATTTGTTTAAACCATTATATAATTTTTTAAGGGAGGAGTGAAAATGAATTGAGGTGGAACACAACTTTTTTTTG
This sequence comes from Panagrolaimus sp. LJ2414, assembly GCA_024447195.1. Lineage (NCBI taxonomy): Eukaryota > Metazoa > Nematoda > Chromadorea > Rhabditida > Panagrolaimidae > Panagrolaimus > Panagrolaimus sp. LJ2414. The sequence continues at coordinate 1,401,194 of JAMRXY010000004.1, read as the reverse complement.
TTGTTAGCTTTTTATCTTTTTTTTGTTGAAACATGCTTGTTCAGCATGGAAAAAAAGCAATTGACGCCTGTGTAAATCAAAAAATGCCTAAATGCTAGATGACTCAAATCTTTGATATCCGAATATTACAAGTTCGGTGTTCTTTTTCAACTCTTTTTTATTAGGACCTTGATCCTATATGAGATGCTTCAATTTGTTTGGATTTCAAAAAAATTTTGATTATTGATCTAGTGAAAATATTGGAATATTTTACCATAATGTTTGAACAAAGTGATTTCAATTTTCTGATTAAAAAAAATTTCCTGGATTTTAAAATAAAAGATTTTAACAGAAATTACAAAAATCTAATAAAACTTGAAAATTTTGAGAATTCAGAAATTGAACTAGCTTGAAGATTTTTTCTGCCTCAAAAAGAATTTTTAAAGCCTTCAAAACTTTGAACTTTAACCCACCAAAAAATGCTTTAATCTTTAAAAAAACCCCTCTCTTTTTTTCTCAATTTTAAAACACACGCAAACTTCCATCATCCATTTTTGATTTACGCTAATTCCATTAAAGCTTTTCTCTTTTTTTTTTCTTTTTGCAGCAAAAAACCAAAACCAATCTCAATTTAAATAAATATTTCTTTTTTTCAAAATCCATTTAAAGCTTCTTTTTTTGGGAGTTTTAATGTAAGCTTTGAATTTTTAAAAAAACGGAAATGTTCGAAAAAGGAAAAAAAACAGTTGCATGCTTTTAAATTTTATTTTAAAAAAATCTTCAAATTCAATTTATCTTCTTCTTCGTCAATAGCTGTTTTTTTTCTTTTAAGGGATGCTTTTATGCCAATCAGATAAAGTAGCGTTCTCTTTTTTGAAGGATTCAATTTAATAGTGAAAACAGTGAATAAAAATTAAGGAATGCAAAAATGGAAGAAAAAAATGAATTTTTTACAAAATTTTTAAGGGCTCAAAAAACCAAAAGTTAAATAATTTATAAAAATATTGTAAAAGTTAGTCATTAATTAAGATGCAAAAAAATGTATTCAAATTACAGTTTTTGTGATTTCTCGTTCCATCATTTTTTCCTAACACGAAAATTCTACAGTAATCTCCTGTATATAATTAAATGCTTTTTTAATCAAATTTTTTCCAATAAATACTGTAAATGTAAAAGTTAAAACTAACCATTTGTGGAACCAGTTCGCATTTTCCATTCCATATTTTTGATTAGTTCATCCACTTCATCAATCTTTGATGCATGAGATGATGGAAATTCAGGTTGTTGTCGGCGTTGCGACAATTGCTTTTCGGTATTTGCTGTTGTCTCCTACAAAATTGATATTATCTTTCATTTTTTTAGGTTTTGATTATTTTAATGGAATTGCTTTTTACAAATTTTGTTAAATCTCAAAAGTTTTAAAAAATGTGTCACAGTTTTTGTTTTTTCAGGCAAAAATATTGCAATTTTTTTCTAATCTCTGTTATTTTTTTTGCAGTCCTTTTTTGATGTGTAAAAAAAGCTTTTCTTTTGTTTTTGCTTGTTTTAGTATTTTCTTTCTTTTCTTTTTGTTATAAACAAATCGTTCACGTTTTTTTTGAAGAATCTGTCACTTAATTTTGTTTTGTAAAAAAAACGAAGAAAAAAAAGATTAGTGCCGTTTTCTTTTTCTATTTTGGCAAAAAAAAAATGCCGAAACAAAGTGGCACTTCAGACAACGAAGAAGTTGAAGAAGAAGTTGAAGAAAGAAAAGTGGATTGTTTTAGATTCTCTTTTTTTAATGTTCTTTTTTTGAAGGCATTCATTTTTCATATCTCAATATTTTTATATGAAAACAGCAACTTCAAAGGCACAGAAAAAAGAGAATATTTCAGTCAGTCAAAGATAAAAAGTTTTGAGATGCTACATTTGATGATGAAGAAGAAAAGAGATTAATAAGGAAATAAAATTTATGAGAAAAAAGTAAAAAAAAGCAACAAAGTTATAAAAAAACAATGTTATAGATTTTATGACCCATTAGTTTTGGGGAATCTACAGTACATTTTCTTATTGATATTATTTTATCTCTTATATGTAAATATTTTAGTTTAAAACTATGTTTTTCGATTAAATAAAGCTAAAAACTAATGTTTGTGAAAAGAATGTCGAGTAAAAGGTTCTAATAATTAAAATCTAATAAAAATTCTCTCAACACGAAAACGGAAGATTTTCAAGCCTAATTTTTTAAAGAAAAAAATCGTTCAAAGTAAATCCAAAAAACAACAAAAGCTCATATTTTTTCGTTTTACAAAATACCCAAAGAAACATAAAAAATGAGATGCTTCCGTTGATTTCAGTGATAATTATTTGCAAACAACAGAAAGCCTAAAATAAGAAGAAAGTGCAGCATTTCATCATCATCATTTTTTGTCGATGCTTTTTCTCTCTTTCTTTTTTCCATTCTTAGATGCCCTTTTTCTTCTTTTTTTCATTGTATCATAAGAAAAATATCATAGAAAAAAGCAAAACAAAGAAAGAAAATAAGCAAAAACCCAACAATGCACTTCAAATTTGCTTCTTCTCCTTAAAAAACATTAGCTTCTAAAAAAACTTTACAGAAAAAATGTATTTTCAGAAGGCAAAAAAAAATAGAAAAAGATACACTTTTTTTGATTTTGGAAGACGAACGAAAGAAGAAGTTTTCCTACGGGAATTTAATGCTTCTTTTTCTTCGTTTTTTTTTGTTTTCTGAATTCACGGAGAAGATCGAAGTTTTAGAAGCCTAAAAAAAGAAGAAGACCCCCCATCGATGGAAAAAGTTGAAGAAGTTGGGCCAAAAAAAGCAAGAAAGAAAAAAGTAAAGTAATAGGGGCAGTTTTATTTTCTTTGTCTAAAAAAGAATGAACTTTAAAAAAAAGAAAGATGCAACAAAAAGGAAATAGAAATTGCTCAAATTCGCTAATTTTGTTTATTTTGGCAACTTTCTTCTTTTTTGCTTTTTTTTCTTTGTTTGTGCCTTTTTTTGACTTTTGAATTAAAAAACTTTGAAACAAATATTTAAAAAAACATTGTGTACAAAAAAGGATGGGTAAAAACAAAACAAAAAAGAAGGAAAAAACGGATCAAGTTTTTTGAAAAAATGGGGATAAAAATTGTTTGACGTCTGAAGAACTAAAAGTTTATTTGGGAAGAAAATAAATAAAAATATTTTATAAAAATGCAAACATGTTTTAAAATATGAAAACGCAAAAAAGCGGGTAAGGGATTATCGAGATCGTGAGAAAATATGCAAATTTGAAATTTGCATGTCGGATATCCTTTATCCGAGCACTGCAAAGAATTGGATAAAAATTGCAAAACTTAATTATCGATTTTTAAAAATTTTTCAAAACATTATGGGATATGATAAATCCGTTCGGATAATGAATATCCACTTTGAAGAATCAAAATATTGAATTTTACAAACCTGATAAATATGTGCAACTGCTTGAGGGGGTAATCGTTCAGGGAGATTACTGCGTTGAAATTGATTTGCAAATTTTTGTCGATCTGTTAAAGCTAAACAATAATATCGATTTTTTTATTAATTGTTTAAGCTTTAAAAATTGACAAACTTGAATCTCGAAGTTGTTCAACAAAAGAAGCGGGTTGTTTTGGCTTTAATGTTGGAGTAGTTTGGAAGGTTTGGGTTGTTGAAAGGGTTGGATCAATATCGACAATTGGAGTTTTAGTTGCAAATTCATGAATATATGATTGTGGATTTGAGATATATGCTGCAGATGATGGTGTACTGTAGCTTGAATGTTGTTGTTGTTGTTGTGGTTGATGATAGTGTTGTTGTGGGGGTGTTGATGGAGGTTGGGGAAGTGGTGAAGAATTTGAAGTTGAATAAGATGAATAAAAATTTGTTGATGGCTTTGGTGGTGAATCATCTTTTGGATAAGCAGATGTTGGGGGAGGTGGTGGGGGATAATCTGGGGGATGAACATCATTATTTGAAGATGAAGAAAATGAATATGAATATGATGTTGTTTGGGGTTGTTGAAGGGGTTGGGCTTGGGGTTGATAAGTCGTCGTCGAAGAAGAAGAGGAAGAAGAATAAGTCGAATAATTTTTACTATTGTTATTATTATTTAATAAAGAAGAGGGTTGTTTAGGGGTTGAAGAATAAACTAAAGGCTGTCCATATGAAGTTGTCCATTTTGAAGTTTTTGAAGATGTTTCAGGGGTTAAGGCTCGATTTAACGAATAGGAATTGATGCTTCCGTTACTGATCGGCATAGATGGGTTGGAATTAGGGTTCGTTGCAAGAATCGGCGTTCTGGTCGGATTTGACTAAAAATTTGCATATTTGATTAATTTAAAAGCGTCATGAAAAAAGAAGGCTTACTTGAATCGGGTCATGGATCTCGTAATTCTGCCGATATCCTCCAGAAGGAAGCTCAACCGATCGTCCCAATAATTCGCTGTCGGTCGTTGAAGGTGTGAAAAGCGATTGATTGTGCTGGGTCTTGCGCAAATTAGCTGCTGCGTGCTGGAGTGTCTCAGGGTGTATGTTGGCAAGAAGGGATCGGTTCGGCGGGTTTTCGGTGGGACGTATGCTCCCGATGTTGTTACGATCGGTTGTCTTCCGTTCGCTACGTGCCAATATCTTTTGCTAAAAATGAAAGCATTCAATGACAGTTTCAATAGGCCAATAAGGATTTATGCAAATTTGAGACTATGCCTAATTAATCGAATATAAAATATAACTTACGGTTGACTGTATAGGGGGTGGAGGAGGTGGGGCTGGCGGTATGGTTGAGGATGAGGTTGCCATTGTGAATCAACTTCAAGGGCTTCCACTTCTGCCGCTCGGCGGATATCAGCAAATGATCGACTTCGTTGACTAAAAAATCCCAAATATCATTAAAAAAAATTGAATCATAATTTTTAAAAATCATTATTTTTTGCGGCAAAAAACCTATCCGCAAAAGGATCAAATCATGTCAAAAAAAATTGAAGAAAGAAAAATGAAGGAAATGACAATTGAAATAAACCCAAACCCTGTCATAGATATCTCTCTTTCTCTTCAAAATTTTTATCCTTTTTGATTATCTTTAAAACTTAAAAATGGGAAATGGGAAAGAAAAATAAGATATCAAAAATCTGTGTCGTTTTAAAATTAACGCAAAATTTGGGAAAAATTTTAAAATTTTCTTCGTTTAAGGTGTGTGCCGCTGCTGCGCAAGAACAAATCAAATCAAAGCAACAAATAAATATATGTCAATTTGAGAGCGAGAAAAAAATGACCCCAAACTCGAGAGATCGAGAAAAACGTTAATTTCTTACTTTTTTCTTCAAAGACAAAAGTAAAACATCTTGTCAACACCTTTTTTATGGTTTTTGTTTAATTGCAGAATTAAAAAAAGGAAGAAAAAATGGAATGGTTTTTGTAATTGCTTTTGTGCCGACAAATGAGAAAAAAATAGAGAGATCGTTTCTCAGAAAAAACAAGCAAAGGAATGCCAAACATTAAAAAGACAAAAAGAAAATCATCGCAAAAAATTGCAACAACAACAACGCTTTGGTTTAGGATAGATTTTTTTTATGATTTACAAAAAAATAATGTTTCATAAATAGATTTTTTATGATGAAAGAAAAAGGAAAAAAACTGGTGAAAAGGAGAAGGGGAAATGGTTGGTGACTCATTTGAAAGAATTGAAAACAAAAATAATGGAAAAATTAGATAAATTAAGAGACGTTAATGAGTTCCACATCAAAAATGAGGGTTGAATTTGGTGGGATAGCACTTCCAGCTCCTTGGGCTCCATATCCCAAATCGGGTGAGATAGTCAATTTTGCACGTTGTCCAACAGACATTTTTGCGAGGCCTTGATCCCATCCTTGAATAACTTCTCCCTTGCCAATTTTGAATGAAAATGGCTTTCCTCGGTCACGAGAACTGTCGACTTTCTTTCCATTTTGTAAAGTTAGCACGTAATGGCAGGTAACCGTCTGACCTTTCAATGGGTACGTTTGATTGTTTCCTTCTTTGATAGTTTCAATATCAACAGGCATGATTATGCTTCAGCAAAGTAGTACGGTAAAAATCCAAAGAATAAACTCAAACTTTGGGTAATTAAACCTGGTTCAAAAATGGCAGAAAAAAAACTGTAACAGTTTAAAAAGGTTCAAAAATGGCAGAAAAAAAACTGTAACAGTTTAGAATCTGATATTTTTGAAGAATTTTAGGTAAACTTTTCAGATACTCGAGAACCCAAATAAATAGTAATAATGAATTAGCTAATTTTCTAACAAATTTTTGAAATTCAAAATTTTTTTGACAAGATTACAAATTTTATAAAACCTTAAAAGATGAAACCTGATCTCCAAAATTTTATAAAACTTAGAAAGTTAAACAAATTTTAGCTTGTTTTACATTTAATCCCTTTCATTGAAATCTCCAAAGAAGCTCAATTTCCGGACAAAAAAGTATAAATAAAAAAAGTCGAAGAATCACGGTGTGTCGAATCCTTAAAAAACTGTCGGTGAGACCTTTCGCCAAAACGACTTTTTCCATATTAAATTTTAAAACCTAGATTCTGAAGGACTGAAACAATTTAAACGAATTCTGTAAAACCAGAAAAAAAGAGAATCATCTCTTTAGTATGAATGAGCAGGAAATTGTAAAATTCGGATTCTGAATCCTGCAGGATTCAGAATCCAAGAATTTTTTTACCTCCAGAATCCATAAAAATGGTATCACTAGATTCGTCTCGACGAGTAGATTATGACAAGAGATAAAAATTTTAGTTTTCGAAGATTCTGAAGCTTGGTTCAGTGTTTTAAAAATTTCTACTGTATTTTTTTCTTTTGAAGTTCACGGCTTCAGAATCTTCAAAACTAAAATTTTTTTCTCTTGTCGTTATCTACTCGTCGAGACGAATCTAGAGATACCACGTTTATGGATTCTGGAGAAAAAAATTTTCTTGGATTCAGAATCCTGCAGGATTCAGAATCCGAATTTTACAAATTCCTGCTCATTCATACTAAAGAGATGATGCTCTTTTTTTCTGGTTTTACAGAATTCGTTTAAATTGTTTCAGTCCTTCAGAATCTAGGTTTTAAAATTTAATACTGAAAAAGTCGTTTTGGCAAAAAGTCTCACCGACGCGTTCGACACACCGTGAGAATCCAAAAACATTAAAATAAACATTTCTTTTCTTTTCTTTTTTCGATCCTTAAATAATGATGAAGAAGAAAATTGAGACAGGTAATCCCCCTCTTTTCATTCTCTTCGATTCCTTCCATCGTTTTTCAACTTTTTATGCGTCAAAACCGAGAATCATCGGAAAAAAATAAAAATTGCACACGATCAGTTTTTTTATTTGAAAAAAAAAATCTACAAAAAAGAGAAAAATTTGGGAGGTTTAAAATCGATAGCGGCGGCGGTGACAACAAAAAAGAACCGATCACTTTTTGTTTAAATTTTTTCGCTAATCAAAAAAAATGGATCACAAACAAATTTTTTTAAAGGTTGAAAAATTTAATTTTAATCGATTCTGGCATTTTTTTGAATAAAATTAAAAATCAGAAAATGGGTATCTTTTTTTTGTTTGAAACAAAAAATTTAAACGGAACAAAAACAAAAAAAAATGAACAAAACATTTTTTGATGGGTTTTAGAGGTCAATCGAGGGGAACATGTCGACAGGGCAGTTTAAAATTAGAAAAAAAGGCCCAAAAGGCATTCCATTATTTTAAATAAAAAAAGACAGGAAGAAAAAATGGGAAAAAAGAAAGAGAGAAAACCAGGAAAAAGCATAGCAGCCGATCGACGGATGGGAAAATATATGTGTATTATCGGACGATGCTGCATTCTATTTTTTTTGTTTGCTTCAAAAACAACACGCATTTGTTTGAAATCAAAAAAAGACGAAAAATGTTTGGGGTGTTTAAAATAAATTCAATGTTGTTTTTATCATATAAAATATTTGACAGTGGAAAAAATGAAACGATTTTGAGCGGTTTTTTTCTTTCATAAAAAATTACGACGGCTTTGCTCAAGAAAAAATCATTTAACTTTTATCATTCTTTTTGGTCAAAAAGTGATAAAAATGATAAGCTGATTGTCTTTGTTACTATCAAAATTGTAAGCAAATAGCCAAAATTTAAACTTAAAGCAATTTTGGAAGATTTTGCTTAAAGCAACATTTTTGAAAGCCTGCAAAATTTGCCTTCTTCCAAATTTGTAAAGCCATTTTCAGCAACTGCAACAAAAAAAGGATTACTAATTAATTCAAGCTTAAAGCTTTTGTTTCTCGCTTTTAGCTTAAGCTTTTTAGACTTTCATTCCTTAAGGGCTTTAAGGGTAAAAACGTCTGTTGCAGTCGCCTTTAAAAAATAATGACACATTTGCGCCATTGAATTTGTTTAACAAAGAAAATGTCTAAAAAAATATATGCTTCTTTTTTATGCTTAAAATTTTAATCCTTCAACACCAAAAGAAATGTTGTAAGAAAAACAACTGATAAAATTTATACAAAAGCATGCTAACACAGATAATCCCCTCCGAGAAAGGTCACTGAAAGGTACAACTTCTTCAAAAACATGTTAGGTTTTAGGAAAACTTAAAAGTGCAAAAACATGATTGAACTTTCTTTTATCTTTTGTTAAAAAAATGGGTGGGAAAACAGCTGGTCAACAAGAATAACATTGCTTTAGATTATGTTTTTTTTGTTTATAGTAATTTTTTTCTATTCTTAGATGGCAAAATTGTGACAAAAAACTTAAATTTTTTAAGTTTACAAAAAAAATATTTTAAATAAATTTTTAAAAAATGCCAAAAAAACTTACTGTGGAAGAAGATACTGAGGCAGCGGTGAAAGATAACTATTCATTTTTGAAATCCGCTGACGTCAAAAAAGACACGGTTTGAGCTTTTTGGTGGTGAACGCTAAAAAACAACAACAAATTTTTTGTTTATCAAAAATCAAAAAAAGCTTTAAAAAAGTAATATCAGTGAAAAAACGAAGAAAAAACTTTAATCAAAATATCTCCAATAAGGCCCCAAGCAAGCTTTTTGAGGGATAATGAGCTTTAACATATCTCTGCCATTTCAGTCGAAGAAAAGGTAAGGCAAAGAAGAAAGAAAGAAAAAATATCTTTCTTTGTCTCTCTTTTTTAAACTTTAATAAAAATGATAGCGGCTGTTTTAGTTTTTAACAAAAAAAATAACGTAAGCTTTCCCCTTTTCTCTTTCTTTCACTGATCGGCACTATCTCCCCCTTTTTGCTTTTTTCTTTGTCCGATACAAAACGCCCACGGTAAAGAAAAAGAAGATTGAAAAATTGCTTGAATTTTAGTGGAACGACAAAAATAATAGGGGATTTCGAATGACTGATTGAGTGGGGACTTTATTGAAGGAAAAGTGAAAAAAAAACAAAGGAAGTTTATCTTTAAATGAATGTATTAAAAAACTGTCATGAACAAAAACAAGAACAGATGGTTCAAAAATATATAAAAAAACATATGGTCAAATGTATTTTTAAACTTAAAAGTTAAGTTTGAAATAGATTTATTTCTCAAGCAGCATTAACTTTGCAATAATCAATGATTAAATCATTATTAGTTTTGTATTGATTTTTGGATACTGTAGTTTTCGGTGTTTTTAGCATATAATGATCTGGGTGATAAAAACACCGAGATCTCAAAAAATTTCATCTTGTCGTCAGATTTGTCCAGTTCCGTTAACTTTATCCGTACCGTATCTCGTTCATCTGATTCCTTTGCTCAAAAAACATCATCCAAATCTAACAAAGGTGAATTTGAACTTATTGCTCATTGAAATCAAGCATATTTATCTGTTGGATTTTCTTCATCTTCAGCATTGTCAACAATGTCACCATACCGTAATCAAGTGGATGAACTTTGAATATCACTGCCATCTTCAACTAAAATGAATACTGTAGATCTATAACAAGTCTATAATAAAGATATCAATTTAATTTCATTTGTTTTTATTTCAATAACAGATTCAGAATACTATAATGAAAGTTTATTATCAGAAAAAGAGTAAATATTGCTCAATCACACAAAAAGTTGATTATTGTTGGATGCTTGGAGTCACTTTCAAGTTTTCCGCTGATGAAACAAATGATTAATTTTAAAAAATTGGAAATATTTATAAATATTATAAGTTGCGAAACTTTTTGCCAAAAAACGTTTTTTGAAGAATTTTTTCTGTTAAATTTTTTTCAAGCAATTTCGTTTTTTTTTATTTGTCACAAATTTGTGAGGGCATTTTATTTTCATTTTCTTTGACTGCAAAAAGCATTTTGATTGTAAAGCTAACTCATTAAAGCTTAATTTTTTATATTATTTTGCGACCACTAGCTTCGAGATATTTTATTTCCAACGGGTTGTATGCGTGTTATTTTTTTATTTATTTGAATCTGTTGCTGCTGTAATATTTAAGTTAGCTTTTGTATCAATTTATTTTTTCAGTTTTACTTTGATCTCAAATCATCTGCTATAATGGAAGATACTTTGAAAGTAGTAAGTTTTAGTGATTGTTGTCGTAATGATACGTATTTATAACAAATATTTTTAGCAACTCAAATGCCCAATTGCTCTTGAGTGGACAATTCCTGAAAATCGTTTGCTTAAATTGAAAGATAAACCTGGTGAATTTTTCATTAGTGATATTTTTAATATTTCCGCTATTCCTGGTGTCAAATATTATCTATCAATTTATCCAGATGAGGGCGAAGAAGAATCTCAAAGACAAACATGGATTTATTTTCATCTAAAATTTACGAATGAAACTAAACTCATAGTTCAAGCTGATTTTAATATCAAAATTCAATCTGCAAATTTCTGTACGGAATTAAATGACGTTTACGATGCTTCTCGTGGATTTGGATCTGGATGTTGTTCAACAGATGAATTGTTTGATTCTGAAAAACTATTTATTGTTGATGGAGAAATGACAATCAAAATTGAAGGAACTTTAATGGTTGAAAAAGAGATGCCAACTAAATCAGATTTATTTGATGGTCATGCTGATACATTGGGTTTGGAATTATGGAAACAAGAAAATAAAGATTTTGCAATTATTGTTGATGGAAAGGAAATTACGGTATGTGCCTTTGATAGATATTGTTTGCTTAATATGAACATTTTTAGGCCCACAAAAGTGTTCTTACTGCCCGATCTCCAGTTTTTGCTCGGATGTTTGAAACGGATATGAAAGAATCAAAAGAAAATAAAGCTTTGATTGAAGATTTTCAATTTGATATTGTTGAAGCTGCAATTAAATTATGTTATCATCATTCTCTTGTTCCCGTTATGGCACTTGAGAAAAAGTTCCAACTTCTTCAATTCTGTGATAAGTATGATATTCGTGCTCTTAAAGTATGTTCTTTGCTCTACGATTTCTTTTTTTACTTCTAAGTTTTTTAGGTTAAACTTGAAGAACATTTAATTTCTGAAATTAATTCATCAAATGTTTGCCAAATTACAAATGCTTCTCTCGTTTCAAATGCTCAAAAACTCGAAAAGAAGTGCTGTGAATTCCTTCGAGAATGTCTTAAAAAAACCGAAGCAATTAGTGATTTTGATATTCTTCATCCAGATTTTGCTATGAATTTGCTTAAAAATGCTTTTTGTAAAATTTCAAAATAATTTTATTACTCTTTGATCTGTTTGTTGTTTATGATATAAATAAAAGTTTGTTTATATATCTCTTTCTTACAGTATACCTTCGCAAAGACCATTGTCCTATAACAAATGTTGTTAATTTATCATGGGTAAGAAATAAGTGATCGATCAGGAGCAATAATTTTCTTCATTTTTTCGATTACAGTATCTACAATTTTATCCGTAATTTAAATTATTTTTAAGGTCGACTTCTTTTACCAAAACTTCATCATATTCTGGACAATTATTTAATCTAACAATAACTTTTTCGATATTTGAAAGTTGGAATTGATCAATGCAGATTCGCAAATGCATTTAACATGAATTAAAGTTCCGAAACAATCTACTTTTCGAATTTATTGTTTCTCTTACCGAACTTTTAGTGGGGAGAAATTGTTTTTAATTGTAAAAAAAATAATTAAGCAAAATGTGATGTTATCTTCAACAACCTTGTCTGCTAAATTTATGTGATTTTTTCAACTTCATGAACTTTGTCAAAGTTCATGAATTTGAACTCAAAATTGAAAGTTTTGATTTATTGTTAATAAAAAGTTTTAACCATTTGACAATTATCTGCGCAAAAATAATACCCTTAATGTTGGATTTATTGATTTCTTAAAATCAGAATCTTATTTTAGCACATTTTTTCTGAAAAAAATCGAAATTAAATTTATTCCGTGCAAATTTTCACTTTTCAAATAAAGAGGTTTTTCTTGTTTCTCTCTCCCTTTTTTAGCCTCCTCTTTGATTTCATTTTTACGCTTATCAAAATCCGTCATCAAAAAACGGCGGAATTCGGATAAAATTAGAAAAACCTGCTTTTTGAGTTTCTCAAATAAAAAAAGGATTTCCAATTTTCTGAGATAACTTTCATTTTTTATATTTGAATCTTCCAGAATTATGTGGTCTGGATGGATTTTAACTTCTCAAGAAGAGACATGGCTAAAAGAAATTCATTCAAAAGCTTCAACAAAAATTGAAGAAAATCTTAAAGTTTCAACGTATTGCTCAAATCCATTTAATCTTCTTCGATGGATGTATGCTTATGAAGGAGATATGAATTTAGCAACAAAAAAATTTATTCGAAATTTAAGGATTCGAGAAATCTTAGATTTGGATAATATTGAATGCTTTGATGAATCTGATGGCATCGATGAAGCTGCCGATGATTATGCACCATTGAATATCTTTGGAAGGGTACGTTTTTTAAATTACAGTAATCTAAAATAGCTACAGTAACTCCATCTGTTTTATGCGGTTACAGTAATCACGGTAGCTACCAATTATTTAAAGTAATCTTCGGTTACAGTAATCTATGTGACTACCGTAACCAAATTTGTTTTAAATAGTTACCGTATTATTTTACAGCTACAGTAATCTCTTTACCAACTTTCAGATAAGTGAAGATGATAATCGTGTGCTACTTTTGGAGCAATCTGGAAAATTTGATTTACAAACAATGATGAAAACTATTCGATCCACGGCATTCATGCTAAATCGATTTCGATCAATGGAAAAAGTAATGAAAAAAATTAATGAACAAGAATTAAAAGATCGAAAAATGTCTTCCGCTTTAATGATCATCGATTTAGAAGGACTTAGTTTTCAATCAAATTTAATCAGTTTTATCAGTGGTATGTAAATACTTGATTGTTTTGAGCTAATCGAAATTATGCAAATTTGTGAAAAATCGATTATTAATTTAAATGTTTAGGTCCATACCGTATTTTATGGGGTACTTTAATTGAGCAATATCCATATTTGATTTCTCAAATTTTTATTGTAAATACTCCAACATTTATGAGTGTTTTATGGAATGCTTGTTCAGCTTTTATTCCAACAGAGTATCGAGTGAGTGTAACATTGTAATCTGTAAAGAAGCAAAATTACCGTAATCTGAATTAAAAAATAATTTCAAAACTAAAAAATTTCGAATTTTTTATACATTTTTTACAAATTTTCTAAATTTTAATACAGTAATCTTTGTGAAGTGCATTTTATTACTTATTAAATACCATTACCAATTTTTTTAAGAATTCGAAATTTCGAAACTTTTCAAAAGATCAAAGCTCAATCAATTGCTTCCACTTTTTTACGTTTTCCAAATTTTTAGAAAAAAATCCAGTTATTAAGTGGAGAATTAAGAAATCAATTATCGGCATCAATTCCGCAGACATCCCTACCATTTGAATATGGAGGAATTCGACAAGATCTTGCGATAAAATCTCCAAAACCTTGTGTTATTCCAATTCCAAAAGCTGAATTATCTCTTGATGAAATGCTTTTGGATGAAGTTATAATCCCGGCTGGGGGTTTCGTCGTTCATACTTTTAAGCTTGAAGAAGATGAAAAAATTGAATTTTTTATGAAACATGAACAAGAATTTACAATGAATATTTTTTATCACAAAGATAAAAAGAGGATTACAAAATTGGAAACTGATTTGGAAGAAATGGAAGAAAGGTAACATAAACATTTTTATTTTTTTAATGACAAAAACAATAAACAAAAAACGAGTTAATTTTGAACAATCATGAAAGATATCGAGATCGGCGTTTTACTTTTCGAGATGGGGTCATTTCAGCATCAGCAATATTTGTAACAATGAGTTTTTTGACTGCAAGAACAAGGCTTTGATGTTCGGGATGATCAGGATTTTCAGCTATAGATCTCAAACCGCCAGCATTGTTATTAGATTTCCATGAGCATTTTTGTAGATTACAAAGTTGAAAATTAAGGGATCCACAATCTAAAAATATCCAATATAGATTTGAATAATTTAACTAAAAATTGCTAAAATTACTACTATAGTTAAACTTACTCCATAAATCATATATCATTGCTTCAAGATCAGAACAGGCAGAAGGAATATCTTGGAAAATAGGAATAAAATAAATAACACCATATTTTTTGATAAGTTGATGAACAATCTTGTTATCTTTCATATGACCTTTCAACCTCGTAGCAAGGTCTTCACTATATCCAACATATAAAATGCATGAAGCTTTTCTTTCGGGACTACTTTCAGGCGGTGCACTTGTTATCACATATGTTTTAGCTGTAAGAGGATGTGTACCAAATGGATGAATTTCGCGCATTTTTGTCATTAAATTTTCAAGTTCTTCGATTCCTTCTTTTTCTTTTGCCCATATAAGATCAGGTTGTTCAATTTTTGATATATCACATTGATATTTTATAGGTCTGCAAACATGCTGGCTTTTAGATAATTTGAAACATTCGTTTTTGTTTTCATCTATTGCAGAAGTTGCACTAACAATACGATTTTTGGTTTTACAACCACAACAAAGATAGCAATCCTTGTGTTTATCATAAAAGTATTTGTATCCCATTTGTCGTTCCTTTGATGAAAAAACAAATATTTGATTGTTTTTAAGTTTGGCATAATCTGGTTCTTTTACAATAACTTCAGTTAAATCAATCGGTTCACAAAAATGTTTATTCATCCGCATAACTTCTCTGCCATCTCTTTTAATCAACTTCGCAGGAACGTATTCGTCATGTTCATATTTACAAGTTTTGCAATAGAAAATATTATCTCTAGAATTATAATAATATTCATATCCATTTGAACGGTTAATATTTGTAAATATTCTCAAATTCTTCGTAGTTCCATCAACTTTGATTTCAAAATTTCGCTTTTCAATATAATCAGGATTTAATTTTTCCATAACTTTTTCATATAAAACTGGTTCACAAATATGATCAGCATTTGATAATTCAACAACTTCTTCATCATCTTTCACCATAACTTTTGCGGGGACGTATTTTTTTTGACTAGAACATCTACTGCACACAAATTGTTTCTTTAAAGCATCGTAATAATATGTACGACATCGTATTTCTCCATTCGGATCATCTTTTGAAATAGGAACAATGAGTGTTTGAGTCGGATCTATTCCATTTTGTTTAAAATGATCAACAATTTCAAAATCTGGACGACGCAATATTCTCTAAAATACAGAGGTTAATTTTGAAATTAAAACAAAACAAAACCCCACTTTCGAAGCAGATTGAATTAATTGACTTGTTGCTGGTTTTGGAATTTCAAGAATTTCAGATTCAATTAATACATCACCTACAGTATTTAATTTATTAATGAAATCGATGTAACTAAAACTTACTTTTTCTCTTTCTTTTTTGAATAGGTTTCACAGGTTCAGATAATATTTGATTATTGTCAGTTTCAAAAATATCTTCTTGCTTCTCTGGAAGTAATGGAGTCGGTTTTTCATCGATCGATTCCATAATTGATTTGGTAGTTACAGTATTCAAAAATGTTGAAGTATACCTCATTTCACTTTTCATCGAAATTCCAGTTAAATTCTTTTGATTTGAAATAATATTTCCATCTTTGATTATTTGAAAAGCTTTATCATGAAGAACTTTATTTCTCACTGGTGTTAATATCCATGGAATACCAATTGAACGTCGAACAAATCCTTTGAACATGATGTAATTCCTGGGAATCATTTTTGAAGGAATTTCAAGATTCTTGATTCAATAAAATACGAAATTGGAGTTTGATGAGACTTGAATTGTATGAACGAAAATTGAAGAAGACTGAATTTGATCGAATGCGTTTTAAGGGTTTTAAAAGAAAATATCGATTGTTTTGTGGGCTAATTTATTTTCAATTTTGGCTCGGATAGACAAAAAACAACTGTATCGATTACAAACAAAACAAAGCTATTAAAACTTTTTAAATTATTTTCTAATCCAAACATTCATTTACAGCTATGCCGGATGTGAACGACCAGGACTTCCAACATTGGATTATTGGCAATGGACAGTACCAAAATCTGGTCACTATCATGCCATTTATGGAAATGAAAAAGCTTGGATTATGTCTGTTTCATTCAAGTATCAAATCTTTAAAACTCATACAAACGGCATGAAAATTAAAGTTAATCCTGTTGAAAACTAATACACGAATTTGTTAATCCATAAATATTTTGTCGTTGAAACATTAAACAGTTAAAAGTTTACATAAATCTCTTATTAAAGTACAAAAAAATATATCTATCACAGCATTAAAACAAAGTGAAACATATACAGATAAAAATACAAACAGAAAAATGCTTTAGATTCAATCTTCTTTCTTATTACCACAACACGTTGTTTCAGCAGCATCTTTAACTTCTTGTTCATGAATATTTTCTTTTTCAGTTTCATTATTGCTATCAGTAGTAGTTGGAGTAGGTTGTGGTCTTTTGATTGGACATGTTGGATATAGATATGCATCAAATTTCTCTTTCCATCCTTCTGGAACAAATCGTAATATAAAAGGTTGAATAAATCGAAGATAAATTGCAAGCAAAACTGGAAGAATAATGCATGGAACACAAACCATTATTATTTGATTATGGAGCAAAAGAAGCTGAAAAAGATATGATAGGTTAGAAAGAGATAGATGGAATTAGTAATTTAAGAACGCGGTTAAAGAAATAGAACGTAAAAAACGTTGAAATTTTTGGAGAAAAAACATGACAACTTTCTACTGTCGCATCACAGTGTTCTCTGTAATGGGGAAAAGGAACACTAAGTGTCGAGAAAAAACGTGTCAAAAATTTTTGTTCAAAATTTTACCGTAATATTTATATTTAGTTCCAATTTTTTAACTATTTCTTTTATTACCGTATTATTTAATTAATTCAGATAACACAATGCTCAAGTTGTATAACATGTTTAAACAAAAACAAAACCGTAATTATTAATGTTGAATAATTTATTTATACTTTTTGTTATAAGTTAAATTTGAGATTACAGTGAGTACAAAAAAAGATAAAGCTCTATTAAAAAAGTGAATTACGATGGTAACAAAGATCGTTTCTCCACTGGAGTAACGGTTATTAATCTTGTTTTATCCATGGCTGGAGAAGATTTTGTTCGGAATGTAACGTATGTATATAGAATTGATCCAAGTACACTAATATTAACACCAAGGAAATTTGACCAACTGAAGATATAATCACCAGATGAAAACATTCCAACATATGTAACAAATAAATTTTTGATTGGACCAACACAGGTTGTTGTTAAAGCAGAGTTGTAATTTGTACAAGTGACCAAAGAATAATTAAGAATGAATCCACAAATACATGAAAGTATGAAGCAAAGTGTCACAGATGAAGTCATATTTCCTTCAGCAACAAATTCTTGAACTTTTGCAGTATCATCTGAGAAAGCACAAATTAATAAAAGTGGTGGAAGCATGAAGAGAGAATTATAATAGAGAAGACCCCATTTTCCAAGTTCTTTTGCTTGAAGCGTTTTTTTAACGAAAACACCATTGGCA
Source organism: Panagrolaimus sp. LJ2414 (assembly GCA_024447195.1). Taxonomy (NCBI): domain Eukaryota; kingdom Metazoa; phylum Nematoda; class Chromadorea; order Rhabditida; family Panagrolaimidae; genus Panagrolaimus; species Panagrolaimus sp. LJ2414. Next base: position 1,383,239 of record JAMRXY010000004.1, on the reverse strand, counting down.
GCAGTAAAAACATTATTGATCATAATAAGTGTATACCCATAAGCATCAAATGATAAATCATATCTAAAAACAAAAGTAACTTTATTCATTTATACAAAAAGCCCGATCTCAGGGATATATAATATCCATCTTTATCCGCTTATTTGAAAGCAAACTTACATTGCAGCAACAAATGAACCAAAAATCATTAAAAATACGCTAACTTTTACAGCAAAAGGTGGTTGAACTCGAAGAATAAAGAATTCAAAGACCATGGTTAGTAATATAGAAAATCGACGAAGTACAGTAAACATTGGTAAATTTATCTTTTGTGTTCCACCAAGTCCCGACACCAAATTCAGTACAAAGAATAAAGGTAATGGAAAAATCTGTAACAATTTTTATTAATAAGAAGCTATTAAAATATTAAAATACCATACCTTTCTAGGAGTTGATCGATCAAGCCTTGGAAAAGAAACAATTTTAAGTTGTTCTGCAACAAATAATATCACAACTGTTGCAGCCATTTGTCCAGTTCCAACCCATATATAAGAAGGAAATCTTAAATTTGTTAATAGAATTTTATTCACAAATACAATTAATATTGATGAAATTCCATAGAATACTGCAGAAAGAACTTTCGGAAGAGGTCCATGAATATCTGGTGCTGATTGCATTTGAAGAAGATGTTAGTAGAAAGAGAAGTGGTGGTGGTAACTTCGTCGATTTTAACCCTTAAAAGATAATTATTAATACATAAATGTACAAACAAATATATTAATAAAAGATACACAAAACTAGGGACTGGCAGGTCAAAAATAAAAGTTGGAAAAAAATTTTTTTATTCTTCGTTCTAGGTATTTTCAGACCTGAATAAACCGAAAATAAGATTAAAAAAATTATTAAAAATAGTTAAAATGCCGAAAATAACGATTTAAAATTACAAAAAGAAAAAATTTTTCGTCGAAAAAAAAGAAAAGGGAACACTTTTTTGTCGTGAAAACTTTCGTGGTGCGTTCATTTTTGTCGAGAGAAAAATGTTTTTGCACTTTTTTTGCAACTTTTTTTGACACTTTTTTATACAAATCTAGCTCTGCGATTAATGCCATATTTTTTCCTGTGATTTCCTATGATTTTCCTTTTCACTCAAGTTGCAGTTTTTCAAGGGCTATCGAATGGTATTAGTCGCTAAGCTTAGATAGGCTTAGATGGTTGTCAAAAAATTAAAAAACATCTGAAAATGCAAATTTTTGGTATTTTTCCCAGAGAAACCTTTTTCAAAAGTGGCATATTCGGAATCAGCGTAAAAAAATACGTCTGGTAGGATAAATAGTTAGTTTTAAAAAAAAAGTATGCGAAAATTCGTTTTTTGTTACGGTAACGAAGAAAAAAAAGGAAAAAGAAAAGGAAAAAGTGTTCCCTGCCAGTCTCTACACAAAACACAAAAAATAGTACAGAGAAAGATAAAAAACGAATTTACGATATCCAACGATTTTTACAACATCAAAAAAATTTATAGCTGTTAATAAAAAATTTTTATTACGCGAAAAACAAACATAAAAAAGTTTACATATAAATTTGCATATAAAAATTTAAGGAGCCTATCACTGATTTTTAAGAACGAGGATTTACGGTTTTTTAAGATTTAATAGAAGAGGTTTAAGATTTTTTAAGTTTTAAAAAACATGGAGAAAAAGACTTTGAAAAAAGAACAAAAGTTTTAAAAAAAATGAGAGAGACCCGTTTCAAAAAAAAGAGAAAGGAAAAAAATTTGGCACGTGGATTTCCAACGTTGAAAAAAATTGTAAAAAATTGAAAAAAATGGAACACAAAAAATATATGTGTTATTTTTTGGGTGAAAAAAAAGTGAGGGAAAAACAATAAATTTTTGCGTCTTTTTTGGTTGTTGTTGCTGCTATCTTTCATCAAGATCTCAAGTTTTATGTTTTTGTGAATTGAAAAATAATGTTTTTGAATGTTGATTGATTGAATGTTGAGGGTGCTCCTTTTCTTCTATCATCACAATCTTGTACAAAATGAAAGGCACGCAAAGAAACAGTTCTTTTTTCATCCGATTTTATCCTTCTCCCTTTTCTTCTGTTCCACAGAAAAAAGTTGATTGAATTTCTTTTTTGATCGTTTTTTCATCTTTTTAAAGATGGTTGTTACATGTCGATTCCGTAAGTTAAAGATTTTTCAAGTGTAAAATTGAATTCATTAAGTGATGCAAGAAGTTTTGATAAATATGTGGTATGAGTGGATTGTCGAATGAATGCATCTTCATTATACATATTTGTTGTTAGCGGTGTCCAAACCATTAATGGTAATAAACTGGATAAAATGTGATCCCTAAAAATAGAAGATTTGATAAATTCCCTTCTTGAAGAAAGCAAACCTTAAAGTTAAAAGAATAAAAACATGAAATTTTCCTTCTTTTCCAACGGCATTATTATCTTTAATTTTTCGAACAAGTTGATATGCAAATATTATGAGGGATCTCTGCTCCTTACTGATTCGATTGGATTCACCATGTCGAAAGAAGTTTGCAAACCAATTAAAAACTGCTTCTAAAAATTTAAAAAGGGTCAATTGCAGTGTTTTCCCGATTCCACCTTTTTCCGATTCCGATTAGAATCGATTCTTTTTGCATTTTCCGATTTCCGATTCCGATCGATTCCATCGATTCTTTTTCCGATTCCGATTCTTGCCGATTCCTATCCCTTGCGATTCAGATTCCACTGAATTTTTTCAGCAAAGTTCTTTTATTGAACTTATTTCTGTCAAGTCCGCTTTTAAAGCATCACAAAAGGATGAAAACAAAAATTAAGTAGTATTTAAATTAGGCATTTTCAACCTTAAAAATGAATTTTAAGATGCATATGTGTAACATAAAAGTAAAAAATATCATCAGCATTTGGAATCGATTCTTTTTTTTTCCGATTCCGATCGATTCCATCGATTCTTTTTTCGATTCCGATTCTTTCCGATTCCATTGTTTGAAATCGGAATCGGAATCGATAAGCGGAATCGGAATCGGGATCGGGAAAACACTGGTCAATTGAAGGAAATGAATGGAATTTATTTGAGTGATTTTTTTAAATTGGAATTAAAGGAATGTTAAGAATTTTTTAAGGTGTCCTTTTTTATGGGAACGAATCATTCTGCGAAAAAAGTGTTCAAAATTGATAACGGCTTCTTTTTATTTTTAAATAAAAAGAATTTATTATCTAAAACACTTAAAAGTGTTTTAGATAATAAATTCATGGCGGCTGCTGACGTCCTTGTACGCCATGGCGGGGTACAAGGACGTCAGCAGCATTTTATTTTAGAGGGGGCAGAAACCATTTCGAAGGGACACACCTTTGATCTTTTGCCGACGGCGGTAAAAGATGAAAGGATTTTTATGATTTCTAAGGGGGCACGTGCCTCTTCCTACTAACATCCGCGATGGGATTATACACAAATTTGCATATGACTATTATTGTAATGTTGCAGCAACAGTAACTTATTTATCGTGTTTTTAGGAAAAAAATTTGTCATTATAAAGAATAGCGCTGTGTATTTTTGCAAATTTGCATATGATTCATCATGTGAGGACATCTTTAATTACTGTAACTAACTACAGTATCCACTTACCAACATAATCCCATGGATATTGTCTTTGGAATAAGCTGTACAAGCCTTCTTTTCGACCCAATGAGAACACTCTTTCCAACACTGAAACCAATCCATTTTCACCACAAAGAAGTGGAGTCAACTGTGCACCACCATAATTTTGATCAGCTAAGAAATGTTTCATTAAAGCATTAACAGCAACACCAAGTTGATGATGAAGTTCAGAAATTCTTGGATTATTTCCATCAGAATCTTGATTCCTTGTCACTGAAGGGGATCTTCTTCGACGGGCTAAACTTTGTGTTGAATAATGTAACACTGATTGGGCCTTCTGAGATGCCAAGGAACCACCCGTAAATATTCCTGAGATTGGTGATTCTGGACGACTAATTAAGCCACCAAAAATTGAAAGGGTTGATTGTTGATGGGTTGTTGAAGTTCCATCAGAATTTGGGGATTCTCGGGGAAGGACTTCTGCCACCAACAATCTTTCAAGGGCCCCATCATCCACTCCTCGACCAAACCATCGACCACAATTAAATCGGAATGTCTGAGCAGTAATATTATTTCGAACTATTATCTAAAAAAATTAAGAGATTACGGTAAGTGATGCAGTAATTATGAAAATGGATTTAGTATTTAAATTTTAAAAATTACAATAATCCCATCAAATGTTTTAATTACAGTAATCCTATAGTTATGTTAGTAATATTTGTAATATTTGCATAAAGTATTACTGTAATGTTAATATAATTAATTTACAGTAATTTAAATCGATGTCACCATTACCACACTTCATCCAAATGTTACGACTACAGTAACCCCTATATTTAATAAAGATTAAATAAAAAACTTACATAATCTAAATACCATTTTGTTGGATTTGAAGATTTCTGATGCAGGGTATGCCCGATTCTCAATGTTGACAGTACTCCCAAATTCTTATGCTAAAATCCCAGTTTTAACCTCAAATCAAATATCTCCAAAACTTACATCAAACGTAAATTGTAAACTATTAACGGGAAGATTAATGACCGAAGTATTTCCCAATGATCCAGTAATCATAATCCAAATTGAAGCAGATGCAAATCGATCAATTCCTGCAACAACCATAACTTCATATTGCATTTTTGTAGCAATAAATGTATGCGTGAAACATGAAAAATCCACGGCATTTAAAGATAGGATATGATATAAAAATTGTTCTCTCTCTTCTTCACTTCTCAAAAATGCATATCTTTTATACAGTTTCCTAAAAAATGGATATCGGATTAGGATACTGTAACTGATAGTGATTTGTCTAAGTGATGGCAGCAAAGATCAAAGGGAATCATGATCACTTGGACTGCGGCAAATATCAAAGGGATATATAATAACAACAATAAAAAAGCTTACTGTAGCAAATGTTCATTTGAGAAAATTGTTTTTAAATGTTTATGCAAAAGTTTTCGTTCAAGTGAAAGCCGAACAAAAGCTCTCGCGCATCCAATATCAGTTTTTATTTCACTCATTTCCATTACAGATCTAAATTTGAATAAATCTTATTATCATTCCATCATTAAAATAAACATACTTTAAATCATAAGCAATATGAGTTGGAAGAGGACTTAAATGTTTGTCATGTTCAATTGGACTTCTTGGCCTTGAAAGAGATCGCTTTCTCTCATGATGTCCAGTTTTAGGCCTGGAATTTCGAGTTGACGGGGGATATGGGGTTGTTGGGGCATTCACCACCGATGATGCCGATGACGATGGAACTGACGACGAGGAATCATGATTCCAATGTGGAGCAAAATCTAAAGAAATTACGAGATAGAAAAAAATAGAAAGGATTTTTAAAAGCCAAAATCAAGCTAGCAGCTGCATAAATTAAAATCAAAGCAAAATTATATATTAGTCGCAAAAAACAATAATTCAAAGAAAAACCATGTTAGTATACAAAAGCCATTGTATAAAGAATTCCTCAAAAAAGCATAGATTTATTTATACACGTTGCGAAACGATGTTTTTAAAAGCCAACACGTCAATTTTTGCCAACACTTTTTTAAAACGTTGTCACAAAAATGGTGATGGGTTTTCAAAAAAAATCAACAGCGACAGCTAATTTGCATTTTTTGATAGTCTATTAAATGTCTGAGGTCGTCATAACAGTTAAAATTGACGTCATCCATGTCGCATCAAAATAGCCACTATCACCAGCAATAAACAATACCAACACGAAAGTCAGTGATAAGAAATATCAGTAAAAGTTAGTGTGTGTGTGGGTTAACGATACAGTATACCAAACTTTGTTAATATCATATTTGTTAAGATCTATTAAATAGTACAATATCACAAGTGCAACAACAACACCAAAGCTGTGATTAAAAGTTGAAAGTAATAGTTAGTGTTAGTACAATACAATACATCAAACATTGTTACAAGACTACAGTATCCCAAACAACCAATGTTAATATTTTACCACACCATAACCAAATTTAACAATATTACAACTAACCACTAACAGATGAAGATTTATGCATTCCTCTTTTAATTATTGGTGGTCGAGTTATATCAGAAACCCTTGACCGATTTGGATTCCCTGAAGGCGGAAGAATGGCATCTGAAGTTGAAGTTGGATTTCCATTGACATCTTTTTGAGGTTCTCGAATTACTGTAGCTGCAGTCGCTGTTGCCGTGGTTGCAGCTTCTCGAATTCGATTTGAAGCCCATGAAGCGAATCTTGTCACCGATGAACTTCTCGGTAACGGTCTTCCAGGTTCTCGACGAGCTCGTGGATTACGGTAAGCCTCGTCATTGTTATTTTCCGCTGAAGCAAGTTCATCTTCTTCTGGTTGAGCAAGTTTATCCGCGATAAAATTTGCAGCTTTAAGAAAAGATTTTGACCAGGATGCATCATCTGTTGGGTCATTTGCTGCTGCAGCAGCAGAAGCTGCTGTTGCAGATGTTGTGCTGGTTGATGGACTTTCAAGTGGTTTGGAAAGTTGTCGAAGGGATTCAATCAGCTCATTTAAACCTCCAGAAGAGTTTCGAGATACTGTAGGAGCTTCAGAAGTCGAATCAACAACAGCTTTTTCAAAGGCATCAATTTCATGTTTCGGCACTGGGAGGAATTCTGAAGGAAAATAAAAGGGAATAAATTTAAAGCAAAAACAACCACAAACACAAGAATAAGGATAATAATAAAAGTACAGTATTTTTACTCAAATTTTGTAAGCTTTGTTCAGTGATTACGTCATCAGGGATCAGGGAAAGGGGCAGGAACGGATAAAAATGGCGTACACTTTAAAAGGCGGCAAAGATCAAAGAAAAAAGTTCTGCCACTCCTTTAAATATTTTTACATAAGAATGACGTAATCCCTGGACAAAGCTCAAATATTGCACAAAGGATTTTTACAACAATGACAACGAAATTTAAAAAAACTTTAAGCATTTTTTGCAACAAAAATAAATATCAAAAAATAAGCGTAGCAATACTTTTTTTGCATTTTTAAACGCTTACATTCCATTCGTTTTCGAAAAACAATCCACATGAGTGCTGGAAAGAAAAGAAAAAAAATAGTTATATAAATATGACTTTTAAGGATAGTCTCGATTAATAAATAATTTTACACGGATAGAAAAAAAAATAATATTCCATCAAAAAAGATAGAAAAGGAAATATACAGTATATTTTGGGGGCATCAAATATTACAGTATCTAAAGGGGAGGATTATATATGGGATATTTCTAAACATACCTGGCGTTAAATTGCTTGATTGTTCAATTGATCTCGCGGAGTGTGGATATTTTTCTCGTTCTTGATGAGATAAAACATGCGTCCAAAGGGCAGATTTTCCATGCTTCTTTTTTAAGCCATGTGCCCAAACACGTTCAAGTAAATCACAAAAGCCCGCGACGAGGGTATTCTCTTCCACTCCCGTAACCCCAAGGTCATTGTGACCAAGATGAACAGCTTCTTTTCCCATTTTCATTACTAACATTCTCTTTGTTTTGGCTGAAATTTAATTGAGTTTATTAATTTACAGTACGCAACTACAGTAATGAGTATTCGATTTATATTTCATTAAAATTTGTATAAGGTCCAAAGTTTTTTTAGTTTAGTTTCAAAACTTTTATCCATCATTTTGAAAAAAAGATGTCAGTAATTTTCGGCAAAAATAAAAATTCCGAAAATACAGATTTTCTTCTTCGAAATTTGCACAAACCTATGGGGCAAATACTATACCGTAACCAAATTGGTTTAAAATTAACAAGTAAATTTATTTGTTTTAGATAAAACTTGTTACTCAGGAAGTTAATTTTAGGACAAAAATACAGTAACAAAAATGCAAAACTCTTAAAAATTTACAAAAAGCCTTAATTTTTCAAATTTTACAAAAAGTTTTGCCCTTACAAATATTTTCCGCTACAGTATCCAATTTTTAAAAACTTACTTTTGGTCTCTTTAAGCAATTGTTCAACAAATTTCCAGTGTGCTTGTGATCGAGTTGGATCATCTCCAGATCTCTTTTTTGGGGTATGTTTTGGAGTATTATTGACCGATGAAGAATCATCCAATAAACTATTATTTCGCTGACGCTGTTTTTGTTGCTTCCAAGGAGAATGAGTTGCAGATGCCAGAATATTTGTTTCAAATAATCTTCGATCAATATCCGGAAAGAATCCACCATAATTTCGAATTGCCGTTCCTGGAAGGATATGCGGTTGCCGAACCTCATAATCCATTTGCATTGGTGGAATTGTTGGGGAAAGAAGTTGTGGTTCTTCATTGATCATAATATCTGCAGGTTTTTCAATTGTTGGAGTTTGAACTTTTAAAGCTGCTAATTTTTCTCGAACTTGTTTTATTTTTGAATCAAAGATCACAACATTTTCATCGATGTCCGATTGAAGATGGGAAAGAATTTTTGAGTCAATAAAACCTGCGAACATTTGAGTCTCCAAAAATGCTGCCAAAAATGGTAGGAATGAATCAGGTTGATCGGAGAGGAATGAAGCTTTGTCGAAATTAACTACAGAATCTCGGGGTTGTTGGGAAGATTGTTCACTGATTACAAAGCTTTCATAAGAATAGAAAAGGCAAGCAAAATGATTTAGAAGTAGGTCACGAACAGCGTGATTCAAGCGAAGACCCTGAAAATGGACTTCAGTAGGACATGCCTTGAAGGAAGTTTTACAGCAACATTTTTGTTAATGAATTAACAGAGCATAGTAATATGCAAATTTGTTGAAATGCAAAACCCGCAAAATTGTGGGTCAAGTGTTTTTGAGAAAACATGTGTTCCAAGACTTTTAAGAGATCGCAAATTTATGCAAATTTGCATATTACAATATCTCTACTAATAGTATGACTATTTGGGTATACTGTAGCTCATCAACGTTTTTTACTACCAAAAGCCTTACCTGAAAATAAACTTGTGTTTCAGCAGAAACTGGACTCTGTGAAGCTGTTTCATATCCATCATCACTTTCTCCGATCATTCTTGCCGGACTATTATTTCTATTGTCATCTTCCTGTAACCCAAAAGCTTGTTCCTGTTCTCTTTGATGTCGATAAACTTCATCTGCAGCTTTCAAAGAATCATGATTATCAAAAGATCTCGACATTCTTTTCATTGACCAAAGGTCGTCCCGTTTATTCCCAGGTTTTTTTCGCATTACAACTTTTGGCATTATTGATTCTGAAGCTGAATTAATTGTTGCAGAAGCTTCAAAATTGCTTTGTTGTTGCCGCTTTTGTTTTGCAAAAGATTCTTGACAATGTGTTATAATTTTATGCATTTCATCTGCAACCTGTCGATATTTTGGAAATTGTGGAACTTCTTCAGGACTAAAAAAGGGTAAGAATGATGTAAGATTTCTAATTGTCTCTTACAACGAAAACGTAAAATTTTATCTTGCAACGAAAATGTTAAAAACTATCCTACAACGAAAAACAACTTACAAATCAAGTTTCCCAGTATCAATATCTAAAATACAAACATTTGATTGATAAATTTGATCCGGAATAAAATCATCATAACACAGCCCCATTAAATACGGTACTGGAGATTCAATGAATTCCAACTGCGAGTACGGTAGAATTGGGACATAAGTAAGTTGCCATCGAAATGGAAATACTAAAGTTGAAAGGGATTCTGCAATCAACATTAAACGATCCATAAATTTTGAACATAACAAAATTTGATGTTCAAGCATAAAACATGTTAAAAGTTTAAGGAATTTTTCAATTGAAATATAATTAAACATTTGTTGAAGGGGATAATCAAAGTACGGTAATTCATAAAGTTGTGGTCGAATAACAATTAAATCAATGGAATTATAATTTAGTTGAAGGGTTGTGCCATGAACGGGCAATGGCACTTCATGAAGGATCCAATAAATAAAAGATTCCAACGGAATCGGCAAAACCGAATGATTCTTTGAAATTATATCTGCAATTGTTCGAAGAATTTTTTCAGATGTAAAAACCATTGGAATCCTTGTTAAAACGCATAAACATTTCGCAACAAATATCGGCTTCGAAGTATTATCATAATATGAGATTCGCTTGGCACGATTTCGTTTAGCTGATATATGCCGTGGCATTGTATGATTTCCGAAAGAGACAGTGCCAGGTTGTTGCCGAATTCTGGAGTCATAATTTGAAGACATTGAAGGAGATTTTTCTCCACCGGAAGAAGATGATGAAGCTGTAGCAACTGCCGAAATTTCTTTAACATGTTCCATCTGCAGATTAAACATTGTTTGCCGGATTTGTTCATCTTTAACTTCTTCATAAATTGTTAAAGCACAACCATTTACACGTGTTCCATCTTCTAAAATGGATATATATCACTTTTAATATTATGCAAATTTATGTTTAAATATATACCTTTAATTACAACAAATGAATGAAAATGTGGAAGCATTGGAACATTCTTTTCAGTATAAAATTTAAGCCCTTTAGGCATGCATAACTGTAATTATATAGGTTTTAAAGATAAAAATTTGCATAAAAGCTTACAGAAGCAATTTCATATAAAAATGGATGTCCTCGACGTTTTTCAGGAAAATGTGCTAAAATTTTTGCTTGATACGTTCTTTCCAGCGGTGGCAACCTTTCATTGGCACCTGAAGTCCCGGATAATTCAGCTAAAACTTCATGGGATGGATCAAGCTAAAATTTGCATAGCTTAGATTTTAAATGGATATTAAATAATATACTTTTAGACCGGTATTTTTATCTAATCCAATAACAGCAAAATAATCAACTAATGTAAGTTCGGATGCCATTGTGGGAAATTTAAATAATAGGTTTTAAGCAAAGAATAGATTATATAATATATGTGTAAAAGCAATAGAAGATGCCAAAACTATAATGATAATAATAATAATAATAATAATAAGAAATAATGCTGCTGCCGAAAATGATAGCTGCCGAAGATGAAGAAGATGAAAATTACATTAACGGCGAAAGAAAGCTGCTTCGACGCCGAATATTTTGCGTCATAATTTACTTGAGCATTTCTGAAAAGAATGATTCAAAATTTGATTAAAATGTTAAAAAAAGATAGTTATCGATCGATTATTAACAATACATTCAAAATGATTATTATTATTATAAACAATGCTTTTAAAGGAACAAAAAAGAACGAAGAATTTGTTGATGTTTAAAATCAATGAGCAACAAAAAAACGCAATACTTTTTTTTGTCTCGTTCCGTATTTTTCTTTCTTTCTTTTATTTTCCATCCTATATTTTTTTCTTAAAGATGCAACAGCAAAATATATAAAAAAAGGAAGGGAGGCAAAAACGACGAAAAATAAAAATATATCCTTCTTTTTTCTTGTTGCGTTTTAAATTCAATTGCGTTTTTTTATCTTTCTAAAAAGTTGTTTTTGGATATTTTTTATCTTTAAAAGAACGCTATTTAAGCCTAAGCCTATCAAACATTCTTAAAAAACAAGAAAGGCAGATATTTGTGAGGGGATAAGGACATGCCAAATCTTAAAAAAACATGGATAAAGAAAGAAAAAATAAGGCTAATATTTTTTATTTTTAAAAAAGATGGCTGTGCCACAGATGGAAAGAAAAACAAATTGTTGCAAAAACGCTGCACTTTTTTCTTTCTTTTTGTGTTGGATAAATGCCAAAAACAAGAAAGAGAAAAAAAAAGTGGCAAAATGCTGTTATTTTTTTTGTACACTTCTTTTTTTTTACTAAAAAGGCCAATGGCTATTTTTCTTGCTTTTTTTAAAAACAGCCGCTAAAAATTCTACTCAAAAAATGGCAGCGTAAAAAAAGAACCGCGTGACTTTTTTCTTTTTTTTTCTTCCAAAAAAGCCGTACAATTTTATCTCAATTTTTTGGAATCTTTAAAGCCTAAAAAATTTTGCGCAAAAATATAAAAATACATTTTTTTATATATAAAATAAATATTTCATTGTTTCTTTTTTCGTTTTTCTCGTGGTCTTTTTTTTATCAATTTTTTTTTCACATGAAAGCTTTCTCGATTGACATTTTATAAGATTGGCGCCTGTTTGTTTTAAAATAAATTTGAACAATCGCAAAAAATTCCAAATTGCAAAAATGCAAAAATGAATAAAAATAGAAAGTGAACAGAAACAATTGATCCGAATTTTTTTCTCATAAACTAACAAATTGTTGGAATTGTTCAAAAATTTGGAGAAAAACAAGATAAAATTTGATGAGATAGGGAGAGTGAAAAATGAAAAATGAGGACACGGGAGAAAAGCAAAATACAAAATAAATGCAAAAAAATAGAAATAATTCTAAAATAGCGTAGAAAAAAACAAGGAAGAAAAAAACATGAATGTAATGAATCAAAAAACAAAAAAAATAGATCTGATGCAAAGATTAATAATACCGTATCACAAGGTTACGGTAATTTTCAAGGTTGTCTTTGTCGTTATTTTTTGAAAATTTGTCACATTTTATGTTTTTGATTTTTGTTTGCTTATTTATTATTCAAAATTGATTGGTTTTATTATTATACATTTTTATATCCTTTTTGCGATTAAAAAAACTTTTTTCATGTTCGATAAATTGCATATATTTCTTTCTTTTTTTCAATGAATATTCATGATTTTTTGTTTCGTATCTGTTTTTCTCTGTTTTTGTATCTCTTTTTCTTTGCTTTTTTCTGTGTTCAAACAAATTTGCGTTTAAATTAATTTCTTTCAAGATTTCTATCTTTGCTTTTTTTGTTAATCAGTCCCTTTAATTTTTAAATTTCAAAAAAATGCCATTGCCATTCAAAGAAAAAATAATTGAAAAAGCTCCATCCATATACAGTACTCTTTATAAATACTTTAAATGTATGTATTTTCTGAGAAAATATACTTAAAATAAAAAATTGAGTAATAATATTTTTGTGTTACCATGGGGAAAAATGCTTATTTTTTGAATAAAAGTCTAAAATTAAGAAAAAATAATAAACAAAAAAAAGAGTTTTTTTCTAGCACCTGCACTTTTATTAATAAAAAAAACTGTATTAGCTTTTTAGCAGTTTTTGGATTACGGTAGAAAGTGATAAATGGCTCTTTTTTACAACAAAATTGGCACCTGTCTTTTTTTAACCGAGAAAATACTGCTTTTTTACTTTTAATATTTAATTTTAGAGATCTCAACCGCAAAAATAAATAAATATATTTGAGAAAAAAGAAAATTATGGCAACTTTTTTCTTTTTTCCCTATAATTTTTTGTTTTAACCTAAAAATTATATATATTTTATTTATCAAAAAAGAGTACCCGAGTATCACGCGTATTAAAACTTCACAACTTTAAAATAAAATATATCACACGTCAAAGCGGGTCATACTTTTTTTCTTCTTCTTTTTCTTCTTCAAATTCTGTTGTTATCGTAGTCCATCACAGAAAAAAAAGTAAAAAAAGGCATCAACAAAATTGAAAATAAAAAGTATAAAAAAAAGTGAAGAGAAAAACAAGAAATTATTGATTGCCTGCTTTTATGCATGCATCATTTGAGAGAAAAAACTGAAAAGCAGCTGTGTCACACACACATACACATACAAAGTATAGTATTCACATATAGAGGAGAGGAATGTTTTTGGACTTGAATGTTGTTGTTATTCTTCTTCTTTTTTCCATTTTAGAATGGCAAAAAGAAAAAAAGTTAACGTCAATGCCCTAAAGGCATGAAAGAAAAAATTATTGGCAAAGCTGCTCAACGAATGAAAAGAAGGGGCGTGAGTGTGCCGTCCAACGAAGGAGAAAAAAAATGCCATCGTAGTTGCCTTATTTTTTTAAGTGGAAAAAATGGAGAGAGCTTGAATAAAAATTTTTTTTGGCACAAAAACAGCGCAAAAAATATAGCGTTGACGTGTATTTTTTCTTTTTTTTAATTTTTTTAACGCTAAAGTTTAGCTTTTTTTGAAGCTGGATTAATAATATCACAAAAAGGATTTCACTACAAATTTATTAATCAAAAATCTGATAAAAGATAATCCTTTAAAAAAATTTGTAGGTTCTTATCCGTGTTTAAAAATTTGAATATTATTATAGGTGCTATTTTTCGCGCAAAAATCAAAACTTTTTTGAAGAATAACTTTTATTTAACAAAAAAACTATCCCATGCCGATCCCCTGAAACTTAAAATTATTTCTATCTATTTTTAACCTATATTATTTTTATGATTATTATTACAAATACGAATATTGTTTACATTTATTTTCTATCAAAAAATTATCACAAATAATAAAAATATGTTTCCGCGATCGACAAACCTATTTTTTATACCTTTTTTGATTTTTTGCTTTTTTAAAAAAAACTAAAAATCCTTTTTAAAATCAAAATTTTATTTTAAAAATTTTTTTAAAAGGAGCAAATTTATCTATAGTTAAAGCATGAAAAAGCATTGCACTGCTTTTTAACCAACTGCTGCAGGGGGTAAAAAGTATGAACGAAAGAAGGAAAGATTTGAACAAAAAATTATCATTATTCTATTTTTCTTCGCCGCGTTTTTCTTGAAAAGTTTTATCCGAACAAAATTTTTTCTTTTTGCATCCTATTTTTTTAATATACATTAAAATGTATTGAAAAATGACAGCAATATTAAAACGCAAAAATGAAAAAAGGGAAGGAAGGGTATTGATTGGAGGGGGAAGAAGGGAAGGGAAGTCAGGCAGCAGGGAAAGGAAGGGAAGGAAGCAACCAAGTACTATAACAACAGCATCCACAGCAGCGGAAAAAGGAAAATAGCGTTGTCAGGCGCGCGTTGTCTTCGTTAAAAATGGCCGTCGCCGCTGCTGCTTTGGCTTGACTACGACAACGATAGGGAAAAAGGCTTTGCTGCTGCCTACTATTAAGCATAATTGAAAAAAGCGTATGTGAGCATATAAAGTAGTTATCTAGCTAGGCCAAGTTATAGTAGTAGTAGTACAACGACACAGTAGTCAAAGTCATCGTCGACTGACGACGACTGTGAGAGAGTAGCACTAAAAGCAGAGAGGGTAGAAAATTTTAGTATAACAAAGCAGCAGCAAGCAAGCATTGAAGCACATCCAACCAAATTGACTCAATTCTCTCTCTTTTTTCCTCTTCTTCGATGGCTTTGTCGCGTGGTTTCGAAATATATATATTCTTTTTTTTGATGGATTCTCTCTCTCTCTCAAAAAAATGTGAGCCATTTTTTTCTTTCTTCCCTCGTCAAAGTTTTTTTAACATTAATACACACACATAAAAAAAAGTCATCATCATCATCCCCATTCAATGATGATGATGATGGTGTACCTTTTTTTCTTTCTCTCCTCGACTCTATTCTTCTTCTTCATGTTTATAGTTGTTGATGGAAATGAAAAAGAGAATGAGAGAGAAAAAAAGGCGATGATGAAAGAAAAGTAACATACATCAAGTATAACTAACTATAACCATAAAAAAACCTGTCCTCGTTTTTATTCCTTTCTTCTTAAAAATTTTCTGCGCGGACTCGCCCATGTTAAAAATATATATTTTTTTTGTGATGGTGTATTATTTGCCCAATGATGAGAAATGCTGCTGCGACGACGACATTCGTGATGGTGAAGAAATATAATTGAATGTTGTCTGACTGCCTTCTTCTTTCCCTGCGCGAGCAAGCGAAAAAGAATAGAAAAATTGCTATTGTATACTAAAAATATATATATATTGAATCGATTTCTATTGATTGATTCCTTTTTTCAATGTTTGGTGGTGGTGGTAAAAAGCAAGCAAGCCAAACATCAGCAGGAGCGCAAAAATGAAGAGAACCGAAAAAAGTATAGCGCGCAAAAATGCATCAGACAAAAACAGAGCCCCCCTTTTTCTTTTTTGCTGTTGTCGATGTTGTTAGTGCTGCTGCTGATGCTGCTGTGACTGACTATTATAATATTGAATATAACAACGACAACGATAAAGAAAAAATTTGAACGACGACGATGACAATTGTAAAAAGGCAGAAAAAATCTTTACTATAGTTTCTTTTCAGTGTTTGAAAAATGTCTTTTTTCCTCTCTCAATAGAAAAAAAGTGGCCGTAAGTTGAAACTTTTCTTGTTTGTGTTAAACTTTGTCTGAATCAGATGTGTCTAGATATTATTCATGGATAAATATTTATATTTTAAATCCCTATTCATCCTCCTAAAAATCAAGTTTTCCTCCCAATCCAGCAACTATTTTATTATATATTTGCTTAAATATTGATTTTTGCCATTCTTTATTCCACTTTTCTAAACTTAAAAAAGTTGTTTATACTTTTTTCTTCCTTCATTTCAAAAACAGGCAACATTTTTTTCAACAAAAAAAACCTTGTGAGAAACAGGCCATCAGCAGCAGCAGTGGCAACATTCTCGTTTATATTGTGCCACCGTTGCTGCCGCTGCCACTATTTTTTTAAAACTTTTTATTCTCGTTAAAAAACAAAACACTACTTTTTTACATCAGTCGCCCTTCTTCCATTTTTTACGTGGCCTTGAATCGATTCCGGTTATCTCTTTCTTTTCTTTATTTTACTTTTTTTTGCCTTTTCAATTTTGTTGTTGATGATTGCCCTTCCTTGTCAGAAAAGAAAAAAATCTTACGTTTTTTACGTGGTCGCAAAAAAATTTTTCCATTTATTTTTGCCCCCCTTTTTTTCTGTTTTCTCTTTAAAGTTAAGTGATAATCAACAAAATGGAAAAATAGAAAAAAAAATTTTTCTCTTATTTTAAATCTACTGAACGCTTATATATATTTTTTTGTACACATACTTTTCTTTCTTTCTTCTTTTATTTTAAAAGTTTTAATCCAAAGTTGTAATAAAAATGGAAAGAAAGCTTTTCTTCCCTATTTTTTTAGTTGAGGAGGAAGAAGAGAAGAAAACTGATAAAATGCATCATTGATTTTATTCCCCCTCTTACTTTTCTTTAATGTTTATTAGGCCTTTTTAAAGAGGAGAATTTTAAGCAGGAAAAGAAAAGTATGTATTACAGTAATAAGAAGAAATGAATCATTTTTCCCCCCAAATTTGGTGTTGTTTTTCTGTTTTAATAAAAACTGAAAATAGAGTGTGTTTATTTGTGGCTGTTTAAAAATTTGTTTTATTTTTTTTTAATAAAATGATCAGTTACACTTTTTATAAGCTTTTGTTTCATTTGAAAAACTGCGTTTAAAAAGGAAAGAAGTCATGGTAATTAAAAGTTGTAATTGAGTGTGACTTTTTTTATGGAAAAAAGGTTTCGAAAATTGTGTTTTGGCGTTAATTTGATTGATTAATTAAAGTTGAAGATTTTTGTCGTGGTTTTAAAAATCGTGTTTTTGATTACCGTGAAAATTGTCGAAATCTTGTCTTACCTTTTAAGCCATTTAAATACTATATCCCCTTAGGGCATAATCCTAAAATTTGCATTCTGTTAAAAATGGTCAAAAATCTAAACTTTTGTTCAAACATTTGAAAAGCTGTTGAAATCTATCAGGTAGCCAAAAATTTGCATAAACCTTTTTTAAAAAACCAAAAACACCGTTTTTACAGTCCCAAATGTTCCCTTTTGTTCAAAAACTTTTGACTTTACGTACTTTAAAACCCATTTTTATGCCTGTTGAAACCCAAAACAAAAAGTGTATTCAGGCCACGTCGTCCCATTTTTTTGTCATTCCCCAAAACCTTTTTTATTGACAGTTTTTTCTCAATTAAAAAAACTTTAACTTTTTGTTCTTTGATCAAAAATCTCTCGTCACCATCTTCATCAAAAAATAAAAAGTGTATATGCATTAAGTAAGGGAAAGAAGAAAACTTTCGTTACAGTCAGTCTTCGTCAAAGTTTCACGGGCGACACTTCACTTTTTTTTATCATTTGATTTGATATTCTTATCAGTAAAAAAACACACATACGAGAGAGAGAGAAGGAAATCGAAGCATTTCGTCGCAAAGAAAAAAAAACTTCTCTCTCTCTTTTTTCTCCGCTTTAAAGTTTTCCGATTTTATTTTTTTTTTAGTTTTAATTTATTGATTGAAAATTTAATCGATATCGACGAAAAGAGAAAGAAATTTGAGGCTGTTTTAAATCTGCTTTTTTCTTTCTGTTCCGGAAAATTTTTTTGTCATCTTGGATTTGATGAAGAGAGAAATATGAAGGGAGAGAAGGGGGATAATGTCCAGTTAAAAGTTAAAAATGATCCTTAGAATTTAAAGGAAGGAAATGAAAGAAAAAGAAGAAGCAATTGATATTGGATTTTTTTATATATTTTGACATGTATACAATCAACCAAGCAAGCAACCGATCGAACGAATAACGAAAGTAAGCTTCCCCTTTCACTTTTTCTTTTTACTGCTGCTGCTGGCGGATTTGATTGCTTCCCTTTCAATCCATCGTTTTCATTTCCCTTCCTTGCAGCAACAGCAGTAGCAAAACGGCTGTCACACTAAAATCGAAGAAGACGATGAAAAGCGAAAATCCAAAATAATGAACGCAAATGAACGAAAAAATTCTTTAAAAAAATTGAATTTTTTCGAAGAAACAAAAAACGCGTCACACGTTTTTTTTCTCTCTATCTCATTCCTTCCTGCTCTCAAAAAAGTATATCGGATTGTTAAAAAAATGTTTTTCAAGAGAATTGTTTTTCTTCTTCTTTCTTTCCTTCCTTCATTTTTAAAATCGATTTTTACGATGCATTGTTGCGATTTTATTTTTCTGAGAAAAAAAAGTTTTTAGTTTTTAGGATTTTTATTTTTTTTTGAGAAAGTGGTAATTTTTTGGGAAGGATTAATTTGGATCAATCAAGATCGAGTGCCATTTTGGTCAATAAATGATTTGACCTGTCTGTATTCAAGTACCAACTAGATGTGTTGGCATTTTTAATGAAAACCCAATTTTTGTAGTTTTTAATAAAATAAAATAAATCATTAATATTTTTAATTGATTTGCGAGTCTCAACATTTCCCAAATGCCATGGCATTATACAATAATGAGTCTTCTTCATTGGCATTTTCTGAGTGCCAAATTCACGGCTTCTCCTTTAGAAGTTTTGTTATTTATTAAATTTCACGCTATTTTTTTTCATCCTTTGGTTTTTTTATTAATTAAAAACCAATGAACTTTGACATGTTTCAATAATTTTTTGCTCTACCCTTAAGGGTAAGGTCTTCCTTGCCCCAAAGCGAACCACAACCATTAATGAAAATAAAAATTAGATGCGTCTTATATTTTTTTACTTACATCAAACATTGAATTTTAACCCCCGTTAACTTTTATTTTATCATCATCTTCTGATGATGTTGGAAATATAATTATTATTAAATGATCCTCAAACCCGTTTTTTCTAGCCCCCTTTCAATTTTTTAAAACAATCATTAATGAACTTAAAATCATCGTCGTTTTTTATTTCTTCAGAAGTTTTTCTTTAAACAAAACCAAAAAAAATGGAAGAGATTTTCTTCTTTTTTGATCGATTGTGTTCTCATTTTTTTCTTTGGTTGTCGCCTGCTACTGCTACTACTTCTATCACACCTCCTTCTTTCGTCTCCTTACTTCTTCTTCGGGTTTACCGCCATCAACAATGAAAATGACAAGAAGAAAAACTTTTCTTCATCATCTTCTTCTTCTTTTTCTTCTTTAAACATTAAAAAAATCTACCGTCTTCTTCTTTGCTCTCAAATAAATGTTTACTTTTCAATTCTTTCTTTTTCCTTCGTTCTTTTTCGTTCCCCCAAGATCTTTTTTTTTGATGATTCTTCTTCGTTTTTAGGTTTGGTTAGTTAGTTGTTGTTGAATGTTCTTGAATGAATGAATGATACGTAGTGTATTTTTTTTCGGAGCAACGTGAAAAAAAAAGTTTTTTTTGTCGTGCTTTTGAGCTCGGACAAGTTTGAATGTATTTTTTTGCGTGTAACAATTTCTTTTAATGTTAAAAAAATCTATTAACAAAATTGCCTTTTTGTCAAAAAATCTCTTTTTTGCTCCGATTAAAATCAAAATTTTAACAAAAAAAAACAGCAACAAAAATTAAAGTGTTTAATTTTAAATTTAAAATTTAAAATCAAAAAATCATTTGATTTCTTTCATCCCGTTTTTGATTGATTTTATATTAAAATTTGTGATATTTTTGTTTTGGGTTATATTTTCGGAATTATCAGTTATCATTTGCCCTTGAAAAAATGGAAATATTCAATTTTGACCAAAAAGTTGTTTATCATTTTGTCACAAAAAAACTTTTTTAGGCTACTTTTCATTATAAAAAAAACTGTCAATCGATTTTGATTTTTAATCAAAATTAATATATTTTATTATTTTTTCATCATCGAAAAATAAAAGTAAGAGAAAAAGAGAAAGAATGATTGCTATTGATCTTTGCCTTTTTTGTTTTATTGTTTGCTGCAGCAGCAGCAGCCATGTGCCTCTCTCCATTTTTTTCCATGTGGTTTTTGAGCTGTTATTTTTTTGGGGTTAACATAAATCAACAGTAATATAGCTAAAATATTTTAGCTTAAAATCTTTCCAGACTTTTATGATGTAATCCTTATCACTTGTTTTTATCATCTGCCTTTTGCCCTAAAGTCTTAAAACCTTAAAATGTTTTTTCTCTTTTGAAAGTTCGCGACGTGATATTTGTTTTTTCCGTGTTGAAATAAAAAAAAGTTTAATAATTTTACAAAAATTACAACCCAATTTTTTTTTAGCATTTCTTCAACATAATTTTTACAAATTTATCAAACTTTGCCACTGCTGCTGCTGGGACTGTATAAATTTGTTTTTGCTGTTACAAAAAATAGAAACTATTAATCTCAGGAGATTTTTTGTATTTAAAAAAAAGAATTTTATTATTTTTTTGTTAAATTTTGAAATGTCTTAAAATCAAAATTATATTAAAAATATATCCACATAAAAGAAAGTAAAAATGTTACCGACGCATAGTGCAACAAATTCTCCAGCAATTATTGATGCAATGAATTCAGAATCTTCAACTTCATCTACGGCCCCTCCGGGTGCGGCAGGATCTTCTTCAGCTGCCACATCAACTTCAACATCATCGACCCTTCCAAATATTGCAATTTCATCAAGGCTGTCCCCAAGAAAAAGGAATATGTTTCATTTAAGAAGGCATATGAAAGATGTCAGATTTACAAGGGATATGGAAGTGAGGATGTATAATTTATTTAAACAATATTCACCATATCCCCCTAAATCTATACCTGAAAATGATCCCGCATATTTAATCGCAAGGGAGACGCTGGTATTTCGAGCAACAAGTATTTTGTAAGTTCTTTTTAAAATTTATGCAAATTTTTAAATGCCTTAAGGGCATATAACAAGTAGTAAGCAATAAAGGTGGTTACTAAAGCGAATTCAAATTTTTTAATAAATTTAATTTGAAGAAAACACACCATAAAAATATCATCTGAAAATGTGTGTTTTAATTCCACATATTTTTAATGCCTTTTTCAGTCTTAGACTACAAGTTTTTAAAAAATGCCATTAAAGTTGGATTCATAAAATCCCATGCCGTATACATTTTCCCCATAAATGACTACGACTTTTTTTAATAATAGTTTAGTCATAACAAGACACATAAGCATTATGGCACGGAAAAAGTGCCAAACACCACTTCCGCGTTGGTTCACGTTCTTGTTGGATAAAAAAACGTGTGCCAATTTCTTAGTCATTTTCTTTTCTTCGTTTTTTTCGAAGCACCGCCTTTTAAAAAACTTTTTCTTTTTGTCATCACGACGACGTTGTTGATGATGATAAGTAAAAAGTAAACACTTCATTTTTCGTTTTTAGCGGTTTTTAATTAATTTGATAAACCCCACAACCAAATAAAAAAACTATCAAATATAATGAATTTTTAATCATTGAAAAAGAGAGAAAAACGTTTAAATGAAAAAAAAAGAAAAAAGAAAAGTAAGGTTTATATTACTTTTTTTCTCTCTTAGTCAGCAATGGACGACATACTGTAACTTTTTTCTTCGCCTTTCTAAAACTTATCAATACTTTTTTTTGTCTTTTAATTCCTACTTTTATTTTTTCGAGAAGATAAGAACGTGAAAAATTGTTGAGAAACTTTACCTACCCCCTTCCCTGCTTTCATACATAAAATTCAACAACAAATATATGTATTTTATTCCCTTAAACATACCATCATTATTTTTTTATAGACTTGATAAAGTGACGCGATTTGGAAGAAATCCAGAGGTGGTGGACGTGGTGCTGCATTCAGATCAACAGGGTCAAATGGTTTCAAGGTTACATGCAGAAATTTCTGCTGAAGCTGATCCAGAAGATCCAACAAAATTTTTACGTTATTCAATTGCCGATCGATCTTTGAATGGCACATATGTCAATGATCGACGAGCCCCAACAATCTCCGGTGAATTATATTTGAAAAAAGGTGATGTAATTAAATTTGGACATGTCAATGGTGCAAGTTATAAACCCGGTGAATATGCAATTGGAAATGAATCTGAATTTATTTTTACTGTAAGTGTTCCACTTTTTTTTATGGGGGTGATAGTAGTAGTAGTAGTAGTTTTTTTCTGGTGATGATGATGAGTGATAAGAATCATCAGAAGAGAAGAAATTTTGGGGTGGTATTATTTTTTTTTTACTTTTTGGGCAGTTGGAGTAGAACGTGTTAGGTAGAGAAAGGTCGAATCTTTCTAAAAGTGGTGATTTAAAAATTGTTTTTTAAATATTTTTTGACAAATATTAAAAATTTTAAACAATGTCGCTATAGCTCAGTGGTAGTGGTGCTGCCAAGTAATTCTTTGGTTACGGGTTCGATTCCCATTAGCAACTTTTATCCGTTTTTCGTTATTTTCTATGTTTTTAAGTTATATTCAAAATCCAAAAAATTTTCAATGCCATTTTTACCCTTGCACAGCCTTTATTAATCCCATTTTCTTTTTTTTAGTTTGAGCCAGCTTATGAAGGAATGGAATATATTGGACATACCCCAGATGGAAATAGAATAGAACGAAAAGGCCCACAAGCATACATTCATCTTGGAGCCCATTCCCTACTTCCCCATGAATTTGATTTATTTTCATTAGTGCCAAAACGGGAAGCAGATCTATCGGTGATACCGTATGGTACAAGAATAAATCCAGAGCAGAAAAGAGTGGAATACATTCAGCCACATTCTCAGCTAGTGGCGAAAACTAATGCCGAAACAAAGCAACAACAACAAAATTCATCATCTGATCAATCGATACCAACTTCAACGACAACTACAGTACATCCTGGAACATTCGCAGCAACATCAATTCCAATTCCAGGTGTCTCAAATCCGGCAATAATTCCAAATATGGCAAATTTCAATTTATTAACAGATTTGGGAAGGATATCATCAGAGTTACAACAAACTCAAAATATTGCTGCTGCAGCTGCAAATAGCAATTCCAACAATGAAATGTTGCTAAATATAATATCACAATATTTTAAAACTTTTTCACAACCTTCGCCTGAATTGTTATGCCTGCTACAGCTACTACAAGTTCCACAACAACAACCAAATTTATCATATTTTCAACAACCTATTACATCTTCAAATGCCATTCATAATATTAATCTTGCCCTGCAGGGAAATCTTCTAAGACCGTATATTCAACCAAATCCAAATGAATCGGTGATAACTGCCCTGAGGCAAATTACAACACCATATTTGAATGGACATGCTTCATTGAATACGGTAAATGGAACAAACAGCGGAAGTGGAGCGAATGTTGTGCAGGCTCTTTATGCTGCCCTTCAACCTCCAACAACAACCGCCACATCTATGGTATCAATGGCTTCAGTGATGGCCGCAGCCTCGGCTGCTGTCTCTGCAACAAATTCAATTCCAACAACTTCCTCAACCTTTCCATCAACAATTCCAACAACCCTTCCATCAAGTCACCAACATCAATTCACTCCTCCAGATCCGAGACAAGTTGTTGAAGATAAACGAAAGCCCCACCAACAACATCAAATTAGTGAATCTTCACCAGATAATATTGCAAGTGCTTCTTCAACAACTTCTGAAGAAACTACAGTACCAATCAGAAATCCGGCATCAGATTTGTTGTATCATGATTCAGTAATTACACCAAAACGATTTCATCAAGTCAAAACTGATCCAAAACCAGAAAAAATTTCAATCAATGAAAATATGCTTGCAAATATGGCCAAAGCTGCAGCAGCAGCCGCCGTTGGAGCACATTATCGAACTTCTGGTGAAACAACTTCTTCTTCAAGTGATCATCATCGAAAATCTGATCAAAATAATCACAAATCATCAGCTGAAACAACTCCAACCTCTGCTCCACCATCTTCAACAACAACAACAACTTCAAAGAAGCCAAGAAAGATGAAAGGAAACAATACCTCTGCAACTGCCGACCACATTCAAGAAACGATAGATTTTGTTGCAAAAAATACAACAGAAAAACCTTCCGATGGAGGAGAATTTCTTATTGATCAACCTGTCGCCAATGCTGATTCTCCACTTGGAAAACAACAACAGCGAAAACGCAAAAAGAGATCCTCAGAAAATGAAAATGGAAAACATAAAGAAAATGTTCTTAAAATTCTTGATGATGCCGTTGCAAAAATGGATCCAGATAATAAACCGATGCCAAAACCAACATTCAAAATTGAATTTCATGATTCTGAACCTTCAACAACCACAACAACTTCAACCTCAAATGGAATGTCTTCACATCATAAATCTGAGCCTATGATTGATCGAGAACAATCTTCAAGTGGTGGATCCTTGATTGTTTGTGAAGCCACTCCAGATGATCCGGGACTTCTCAATGGTTCAAATATTGATTTGTTAGAATCCAGAAAACCTGATGAATTAAAACTTTTAAGTCGAAGGTTATCAACTGGTTCAGCGGCAAAGATTGGATCAAAAGGAAGGAAAAAGAAGTCATCTGAAACAGAATCAGATGATTCTGAAGATGATGATGATGACATTCTTTCAAAGTACAAAACATCTTCAAGAAAGCAGAATAACAATTCCAATGGTTCTGCGGCATCATCATCAGATGCTCGACCAAGAAAGAAATCAACATCTGTAAAATCGAGAGTTATTCGAGTTCCACGTTCTCCGATTCCATCATACAAAAAAGGTCCTGAAAGATTACCCGGACATAAATCCAATGAAGTTGCGAGACTGTTGTATGATCTTGAAGGTAAGCAACTTATTCGGCTTAATAGAGAAAAATCTTATGCAAATTTATTTTTCAGGTTCATACATGCATGTTGCAAGAAAAGGTGTTACAAAACGTCAACGAAAGAATACTGGAGATGATAAACGGCATGACAGTGATGAAGAAACTGATGAAGAAGAAGATGGAGATTCAAGGCCATCATCTTCTCATATTGTTCCAACAAAGAGAAAGGTAAGATATAAAATTATGCAAATTTTCTAGTAACTAATAATTCTTTTTCAGAGCATGGAAAGATTCTCAGATTCTCCTGCCAAGAAATCAAAAGATTCTCAAGAACGTGAAAATGATAATTCTGATACTGAAAAGATTGTTGTTTCTCTTTCAACTTCTGGAGCTGTTGCTATTTCATCTGATGAAGAAGAAGAAAGACCAACCCTAGCTTCACCAGTTCCAAAAGTTAATGGAACTTCAGAATCTCGAAAAGGAAAACGTTCAAAAGATTCTGATGGAAAACCAACTCCAAAACCACCTCGAAAGAATGCCAAAAAGCAAGTTGTTGCTGCTGCTCTGGAGATTGAAGAAATTGATGATGATCGACGCTCAACAAAAACTGATGATTCTGATTCCGATGAAGAAGAAGAACCAACGCCAAAACGTCGAAAGAATGGCGTAAGCGGAAAAGGAAGGAAAAGTGAGGCCGCATTGGGGCTATCCAAAACTCCAACAATGAAAGAAAAGAAAAAGCCAGGTCGGCAGCCAAAGAAAGATCAACTTCAAGAAAAACCTAAAAAGAAACCAGGCCGAAAAGCTAAGGACAAGAATACCTTCGTCGAAATTACAAATAATGAATGGGAGAGATGTGCCTTCCCTGCCTGCCGGCATCCCCGTGTTGATACCACCGTTAATTGGGTTCAATGTGATGATTGTGATCAATGGTTTCATATTATGTGCCTCTTTGGAAGGGATGATAAATCCGTACTTGAAGATGAATTTCATTGTGGATGTTCAAATAAGCCTCGAGCCACGCCTATCGCGGTTATGGCATAAAACCTTATATCTCTATCTTTATTGATTGATTGATTGATTGATTGATTTGTTTGTTTGTTGTTGTTATTTTTCTATATTTTTTTGTATATCCAATTACTACTACTTTTTATTATTACTTTTATAACCTTTGTCAGCGTTTTGAAAACTGGTAACTTTTTTTATGTAAATTTATTTTTAATGAAAAAAATGAATCTTAAACACAAATTTATAAAAGAGAAAAAAACTTTTTTGTTACAAAATTTTTTTAAACTTTAGCATTTTTGCACATCCCCTTTTTCCCACAAAAAAAGATGTTACTATAAAATTTTTTTATACTTTTAGAATTTTTAATTTTGTTTAATTAATTTACTGTTGCACACACAAAAAAATTTTATGAGAAAAATATGTTTATGGATTGATTCCGTTTTTGTTTATGTTTGTTTTACTTCATCTTTGTTCTTCGATGAAAAATTATATGCCTCTGATACTCCATTACTGGTACTTCTTCTTTATTATTTTATATTATTTTATTTTTATATTTGTTTTTATTTTTAATATTGCAAAGACGAGAAAAAAATATAGATTGTGAAAAAATTAATGAAAAAATTCATAAAAAATTAGATTTTTAAATTGTGACAAAAGTGTGACAAAACTTTGTAACATAAGGTGACACAAAAAATGTAACAAAATTTGATATTAGTTAGAAAATGTTTAACATTCCTGTAAAAATGTGATCAAAAGAATTAATACATCGGATTTCATATATCCTTTTCTTGTTGTTGATACACATAATATTAATTAAAGCTTTTTATTATTTTTCGTCATCGGCATATTTAAGTAGAGATTTTTTTAAATCTATGAAACTATTCTCCAAATTCAAACTAAACAAAAAACTAAACGTGTTTAAACTTAATCTCCTTCAAAAGAGGCTTTAAAAAATTTACATAAAAAATAATCATGTGTTTTTAAAACTAATCAGCTCGAGAACCACCACCAATTAATCCAAGTCTTCGAATCATTGCATATTGATCAGGAATTTCAAGAAGGGATTGAATGGCAAATGCCAACTCGTTATCCGTTGAACTTCTTTCATGCTCTCGAACAATTTCATTAAATTCAACAAAATGAAAATTGTCCCAGGGTCGTTTCGGAAGAGATTCATCAAAAACTCGCATCTAAAAATAAATAAATTTGCATAAATGTGAGAATCTACTGTTTTCAAATGTCACAAAAGTGTGACAAAAAATTGCTTAACGAAATGTGACACCATCGACGTAACAAAATTGTGACACAAAGAAGTGAATTCTAATAAAAATTTTAAAAATCAAAAAAATTTGAATATCGGATTATATATCCTGTTGTTGATTGATAACTTACAAGATTCCAAGGTCCATCACCAATTCCAACAACAATAATACTCAACGGATATTCACAAGCTTTGACAATAGCTTTTCGAGTTGCTCTTTCGTTTGTAACTTGGCCATCAGCGATAATTACCAAAATGTGATACTGTAACATTGGAAATGTTTAATCCCAAAATCCTAATCATCAAATTTGACTTACATCTTGAATTCTTTGACAAATTTTCATTGCTTCATAAATTAGAGGAGCAAAATTTGTTGGACCACTTAATTCCACTTTTGGGGTCACTTCATTGTATACTCTATAAATTATGCAAATTTATTTCGGGCTGTTTAGTTAGATGTAAGACATACCGTAAAACTTCTTCCAAATCTTGACATTCGCTGCCTTCTTTCAATTTAAAAACAGACCAATCACCGGTTGAAGCATCCCCAAAACCATAAACGGGAATTGAGCCGGCTGTTGCAAAGGAAGCTAAACTATGTCCCATAATTCGGATAACCTGTTGATAGGGATTTTCAAGAGATGGATCATTCACAGAATGCAAAGATCTGCCACCGAAAGAATTTTCACCTTGATATTTGTTACTTGCTGTATAATCAATACCTACAAAAATTCGCATATGAGAATACTGTAATTGATTAAAGGGTACCAAAGATGATATTGGTTGATTCAAGACCAGCTTTCCGTAAAGCTGCTGCTAAATCTTCCAAACTGGTTAAAGTTAGAAGCATTTCTTGCATACTTGTAACATGCAAAACACTCAATAAACTGCTCTGTTTTCGCATCTGAAATTTATAAGATTACTGTAGCTGTTAAAAATTAGGATTACAGTATGACTTTGCTAATGTCAATGATATTTTATGCAAATTTTAAAGATTAAGGATTTATGGGACATACTTTCAATGAAGAAATATTTAAAAATTACTGTACTTCAAAAAGTGGATACTGTACTTTTTACAGTTACAGTAATCAAATCTGATGAATGTTAAAACTGAAGAAAAAAAGAACCGACAAAGCACATGTGTTTTTGGCGATAGCTTTAACTAAGCAAGGAAGCAAAAATAAAAAAGGAACAAAAAAGATCGGACATTAGCAAAATTTAGGATTTGCGAAAGCTTGAATATTGTTACAATTCTTTTTAACACCAAATTATCAAAAAATTTACATACATAAACATGCCGTTCACTGATTGAGAGGGATGGTGTTTCATCATACGGTATCGGTGAAACCCGCCAAAGTTGTGGCGCTTCAGGAATTGGCGATCGGGAGCCTTGCCTTGATGAAGATTGACTTGAGGGTCGTGGGGAGGATGGAGATGCCATTAATCGATCACTATCAATTTCATAGTGAAGTCCATCATCATCGCCACGGGGGTTATTTATTAAATTATTATTATTACTTTTATTTCGTGGTAAAGAAGGTTCGCGATGAAATTTCAGGAGAGGGGGTGAATAAGCACCCGATGAACCGGGCTGAAATAAAATTAAAAATTTTGTTGGAAAAATAATAATATGGTTTTTTGTAAGCGTTGTTTTTTCAAATAATTATAATAGATTTTAAGAAAAAAAAACTAAAGAAAAGCAGAAAAAATAAGGAAGAAAATAAGGAAAAAACATAGAATATATTTTAAAAAAGGATAAAAAAGAGGAAACATGGGAAAATTTTAAAATTATTGATTTTTTTGAAAATTACCCGATAATCATAATTATCCATGATATTTGAAGAATTTTCAGACATTTGATCCGGTGGAATTTCTATTGATTGAATTTCAGGTGCAGAAGTGATTGCATCATCTGCATCATCGAAACTTGGCTCTGGGCGGGTAAAGACCTAAAAGAGTATGGTGGATTTGATACATCCCAATCTGGTAATATGCAAATTTTCAAAATTATGGATCTTAAAGAAGTTGTGTTAAAATATTACTGTAAAAAATAAAGTTTAAATACCCTAAATTTGGGGATATCGAGATCCAAAATTTTTGCAAATTTGCATATTGCCATTCCCTTAGGGTATTAACCTTACCTCATTGGTTCGAATCATTTTGCTTGTTGGATCAGCAGAGATATTCTGTTGGCTGATCTGTTTTCCAGTTTCACTTGGGGATTTTAATTGTTTTTCAAGCTCGGATAAATTTGGGCCAGCAGGGAAATCTTTTGGAGGTTGAGGAGATATCTTATCTGATTCAAGCATATCCTCTTCAATCACAAATCCACCACCACCATTATTGCTGTGACTTGTTGCAGGTCGTTGAGCTTCAATATAATCAATGGCATCTTGGATATAAATATCTGCGGCTGCAAGTCTTCGAAGATCATCATCGGGTTGATCTGAAACCTTTTGATGTTGACCTTGCTGACCTTGTTGACCTTGTTGATGTCCATGATGTTGTTGTTGTTGAATTTGAGGGGCCATCGCATTTCTCTGGGGACCTTCCATTCCTAAAAATTGATATGCAAATTTTTTGAATAATTTTTGATGAAATCTTTTATTGGCTATCAACTTTTCTAAAGAAAATATGCAAATTTTCCAAAATTATTGCCTTTGGAATATTTTGTTTTCATTGCTTTTCAAAATTGTCATTTGTGTGTGTGTGTGAAGTGATCAACGAAGAAATGTCAAAAGCAACTTTGGAAGAAGTCGAAACCAGTGCAAATGTTTTATCTATTATTTCTGTTGTAACTTATGTTGCTGTTATCATTTTGGGAATTATAAAAATTGTTGCAATTTTTACTCATTTATGCTTACAACTTCGAGATGAAGTAAGTTTGTTTATATAGGTGTACTGTAATTACTATAAATGATACTTACAAATGTTACTTTTTAGAAATTAGCAAGAGAATCTGCTGAAAAAGCTAAAAAAGAACGAGAAGCTCGAAAAGCAGCAGCAGCAAAAAAGAAGTCTAAAAAAGGAAAATCAAAAAAGTCCAAAAAATCCACTTCAAAAACAAGTTCAACAAAATCTTCAAAGAAAACTGCTGTTGAAAAGAAGAAGCCACAACAACAACAAAAGCAAGATGTAAAACCACCTCCAAAAATGCCATCATCAAAAGTCGAAAAGAAATCTGAAAGTGCTACTGTTCGATCTGGAAAGAATAGTTCTGGAACACCGCGAAAACAAAATTTATCTGTTATTGAACTTCATCATCAAGATTCTTTACTTTCAATTTCAAGCTCAAAACAATCGAGTGAAATTTCTCAATCAATTTCTGGTCTTGATGAACTTATTAAAGAAATGGCAGCAAAAAAAGAAAAATCTCTTCCAAAATCTGAAAAAGATTGTAAGTTTTTTTGTGTTGTTGTTGGATACAGTATTTGACCTATATTATGTAAATTTAATTTTTAGATCCTGAAGTTTCAACACCTCCTCAAACAAATATTGATCAACTTCCTGGAACTCCTGGTGCTGCAGAATCTGCTCGAAAAGGTACCTCTTTGTTGTATACTGTATTTACCGTATCCCTAATATATGTTTTTTAGTTGGGGATGTCTCAAATCCTCCACCATTAATGGCTGCCTCAAAGGCAAATACTGATTCTTTGATGCTTCCACTTTCAACTCCACCATTGGCACCCTTCTCTCCATCAACTCCAGCTCCATCTGCTGAACCTGTTCAACCTACTACTGGAGGACCTCCTCTTGCTGGACCACTTGCACCTGTTGGAACTTTTCAACAATCACTTCCAACTTCTTCTCCTCCACCATATTCAACTGATGTCACAACTACATGGATTTCATCATCTTCATCTGGTGCCTCAAAAAATAAGACCGAAGGTGTTCCATCCGATCCAAAAATTTAACAAAAATGATATAATATTTTGTGTTTTATGGATTTTTTTGTAAAAAATTTTAAATCAAGTTTTACCTTGTTTTTGTGAATTATTTTGAAGAATAAATGTTGCCTGTTCATTTCCTTGTTGTTGGGGTTGTTTGGATTTTGATGGCATTTGAAATAGAAATTCTGCAATATTATCACCTTCTCGAAAAACTTGCACCGGACTTTTCGATTTTGATTGACGGGTTGGGGAACGGGGTTGTTGATCAAGGGATTGAAATGGGGATGGTGGGGGTTGTTGTTGTTGACCTTGTTGTTGTTGGAATTGTTGTTGATTGAAATGTGGTTGTTGACCTTGTTGGAATTGGTGATCCTGTTGGTTTTGTTGGGGATATTGGGGTTGACCTTGCTGAAATTGTTGGGATTGGAATTGTGGTGATTCAAATTCAAAGTCTTGTTGGTGATGTTGAAGTTTTTGTTGGTTGAATTGTTGTTGTTGAACACCTTGTTGACCATGTGGAGCTTGTTGTTGAAATTGTTGTTGATGGAATTGTTGTTGGTCTGTTTGACCATAAAGGGGTTGTTGTTGAAATTGGTTTAGTTCTTGGTCACCTTGTTGTTGTTGAGGTTGACCTTGTTGACCAAAACGTGGCGGTTGGGGTTGTTCAAGAAGGATGTCTTCAGTTTGCCAAATTTCTGCTAAAAATTATTTTATTATTCTCATTGATTATTTAAGATTGCTTAGGATACTGTATTTGACAAATCCAAAACTTACGTGGCAAAGATTGTTGCTGTTGTTGATGTTCAGTTTGTGATTGAACCTTTTGTTTTGCTTGATGCTGCCGAAGATCTTCTGCTTCTGATTCTCTAACAGAATTTAAATCATATTCATTCAACAATTGTCTCATATGTGCAATATCTTCCGGCTTAATAGGTTTCTTTTCTTCATCTCCTAATTGTTGGACTTGTTGTTGACCAACTTGTTGCTGAATTTGTTGTTGAGGGGGTTGTTGTGATTGTTGTTGTTGCCAAATATTTTGGCTTGAAATATTTTCATAATCTTCAAGGTCATCACTAGGTCGAATTTTTCCAACCCTTTGAAGGTTTTCATTTTCGTATCCAAATACCTCCGGATAATCGGCCATTCGAGGGCTATTGTCTGCACTATGAACGAATTCAATGTCATCCGCAGTGACGGAACTTCCGGCATCATACGATGAAGGTCGAGGAGATCCAACTGCCCCAACATTTTCATATTCATTTGAATTCTGCTTTTGTGGTTGTTGATGGGGTTGTTGGGGTTGCTGTTGTTGTTGTCCGATTTGTTCTGGATAAACTTTAATAAATCCATTGTCTTCACTACTTGATGAACCTTTTTGTTGATTATTGATAAGGATTTTAGGGGATGATGGTTCACCAGGAGGTCGTTGCCCGAGTTGTCCTTGTTGTTGCTGTTGGATATCATCCGAGGGATCATGGGAAGGCCGGGACGGAACTTGAAGACCTTGTGGCTTTTGTTGATAAAGTTGTAGGGTTTCTTCAACATCTAATATCTCCTGAGGGGATCGTTTATCCAAAATGCTTGAAGTAAAATCAAATTCAGTTTGTTGTTGTTCTTGTTGTTGACGTTGTTTCCAAATTGGTTCTTCATTTGGGCCAAGTTCAGTTTCATACAAATCTTTTGGTTGATTCGAACTAAAAAATTTGCATAAATTCGTTGAAGATGTTTTTAGGATAAAAACTTACTGTAACAAAGTTTGATTATATTGCCAAACGGCATCTTCAATTTGATTTTCAAGTTGTTTTCGAAAATGATCTGCAACATGCGGGATATCACCAGCTTCTCGACGAACAAGTTCATCAACGGCATGATAAATTTCAGTTTGATGCTTTTGTTGAATTTGTTCTGCAATTTGCCTTGGGGCATCTTTTTCATTGTGACGACCTTGTAAAAGTCCAAGCTGTTCAATTTCAGCCAAAAGTTTTTGTTCAATTGCCTTCGCAAGGATACGGTATTGTTGTTCAAGAGATTGCTTCTTTTCTGATAGGGTTGATTTATCCAAATCAATATTATCAAAAGCTCCAGGCGGAAGTGCAAATGAGGAACTTGGTGGTTCAGGAGATATTGGAGGATATCCAAGGGCAGAAGCTTTTTTATCCGCTTCAAGCATTGCTTCAACTTCTTCTCTGTAAAATAGAAGGATTATTGTATTCAAATTTTGTAGGGCAAATAATCGTTGGGATCTCTGTTGGAAACGGATATATTGTGAAATTTATTGATTAGATGACCATGATCAGTGACACATGTGCAAGTTTTTGGTCCACATGGATTTCAAATGAGACCAATTGTTTGCTCTGATTTCCTTGAACATGGATATCCAATCAATCAATTTACGCAACAGATCAAACTGTTCTTCTAATATAAAGAAATTTGCATAAAGTTCAAACCTTGTAAGAGGAGCACCTTGTCGAAGTCGACGTTCAACAGAAATACTTGAACGGGCATCTCGTTGTGGAGATTGAATTTCTGGTTCAGTGCTGCCTCGAAGGGCTGCGGCGGCTGCTGCAGCAGCCTCCCTCCGCATTTCTTCTGCGGCTTGCATCGCTTCACGACTCATTCGACGCTCAGGTTTTGGTGGTGGCTCTTTTTCCTATAAAAAACTATTATCTCCATTTCCCTTTTTTATGATAAATTAAAAAACCTCTTTTACGAGAGTTTCACGATCAGATTCTCGATCCAATTTACTCCATTCTTTTCGAGCTTCTAAAAGCCAAAAAAATGCTCCAGCTAATCCAACCGTGACAAAGGTTAACCATATTCTTGTAAAAAATCCAAATGCCAAAAAGTGATCAGAATCTGTGCATTCTTCCCTGCAATAAAATAAAAAAATTAGAAAAATGCGACAGCACCAAAAATACAGCTTTAATGATTTTTATTAAAGCTTAATTTTTTATTTAACATTTAAATGACGAATTTTGAAATGTTTAAAAAAAATTTTGAACTAACACAAAAAAATAAAAGTTGCTTCCGACAAAATTTTTTTATTGCAATTTTGTGACATCTGGAAACAAGTAAAATACTTTTTTTGCATTTATTTATGTCTTTAATTAAAACAAAAAAACATCTGCAGAAATATCCCAAAATATTATTTGACATAGTTTGTAATTAATCAATCGAAAAATTATGATAAACAAACACAGCTTCTTTGTTTATGATAATTTAACAATTTACTTCTTACTGTACAACAGGAAGTAAAAAAATTTTACGTGAGAATACCCTTAATGTGTTTTTTCTATATCCTGGTTATCCGGTATGCTAATTTGGAAATATATCAAATTATTTTTGCACCAGTTTAGTTAAATTCCAAAACATTTTACCCCCGATAACTTACCACTCTTCAGGATCATATCCCAGCTCTGGTGAAAAAACCATCCTTCAAAAATATCCCAAAATGTTGTTGTTCTTTTTTTGTCCAAATATAAAAAAAGAAGAGTCCACCACAACCAAAAAAACTACCCTAAAAACATTCTTTCTTTTCAAAGTAAATATTAATCGAATATTACAAATCCAAAAAAATTCAAGAACGTATGTTTTTCTATTAGCCCGTTGTTGCTGTTGTTGCTGCTGTTGCAAAGCAAACAGCAACAATCAATTTTGAAGAAGAAGAAGATGTTGCAAATAAAAAGTCTTCTTCACTTTTGTGTGAAAAACTTTTTTGCGCTTCTTCTTTTTTTCTTGTTTACAATAATAAAAAAGAAGTAGCCGATGAAAAAAGTAAGGGGGGATAAAAAGCAAGCCAGAAAAAAAGAAGATGTTAACATGTTTGGAATGAAAAAGAAACAAGAAGAAAAAAAAAAGTTGACGGATAAAAGTGATTTTTTCTGTTATTGTAAAAGTACACGTTTTTCCTTTTTTTAAAAAATGACATCCAGCTGTCAGTTAAAAGTTAAAAAACTTTAAATTTCAAAAACACACTGAAAAAAATCGGTGACGAATTCGACACTGACACCATCACCGCGGTGAGAAAAATTCCCTCACCAGTGTTGAATTCGACACTGTGGCGTCACCATCAGTGACGAATTCGTAACCGATAAGTCACCGGTGAGAGTTTTTTTGTCACCGGTTTTTTTCAGTGCAAAGAAAAAACATTTAGTCATATTTTTCCATGTCTAATTAGAAACAGACGTAATTAATCGAAAAAATGATAGAAAACTGGCAAGAGATTTGCTATAATTGTTAAAACACATGGTTTGAAACTTTAAATAAAATAAATAATTGTAAAAGTTAATTTAAAAGGCTTATTCAGTAAAGCAAAAATACAAACTACCGTAATTTATAGGACAACTAAAAAAATACTGACCTAATTGGTACTTTAGCTACGGTACTGCAGTAGTTGACTAAATTTAGAATGCTACCTTTTTAACTATAGATAAGTTAATTTAAAAGCTAAAAAATATATAACAAAGTTAAAATCATGAGTTGAAGTAAAAGTTTTTTTGTGCCAAAAATATAACTTTTTTTGTTTTTCACCAAATTCTGATTGACAGGACTTTTTTTGATAGCAAAAGTTTAAACTAAAAAGCAATCAAGAAAGAATGAAAAATGGGTGTCAAAAAGTGTATAATTGAAAAAAATATTTATTTAAGGTTCTTCAATCAAGGAAGTAAAATCCTACTTTTTAAGGAAAGGTTTATTTATATTTTTGTTACAATAAAAACAGAAAAAGATTTATGAAACACGTTTAAAATTTATGAATGCAAAGATATAATATTTAAAACATTGCCTCCGGCAAGACAAACAGAAATCTCACACATTCGAACAGAAATGCCAAAAAAAATTTTGAGTTTGCAAAATGTTTTTACGGATTTTTTTGCTTGATCTCTTTCTCCCTCTTTTTTTTCATCCCCCTCAGGGCAGGGCAGGCAGGGAGCATCTTCCGGCAATCAAAAAGAAAGAAACGACGCCCGCGTCAGCTGTCACGATTTATTTTTCAAATGCATAATATCAAAAAAAAGGTGAAGCACAAATTATCTTTATTTTTGAAGGAAGGGGAAAAATATATTGAAATATTTATTTTGTGCCGGATAACGTCGTCTTCTCTTTTTTTCGTGTTTTAAAAATCAATAATAAAGCAGGAAAAAGATGGATAACGGAAATGTCAAAAGCAAGTGAGAGATAGAGATAAGCCTCATCGGTAAGTATGGGAACAATAAAAATGATCAACAGCAGCAGCAACAAAGGCAAAAAGTAAAAGAAACAAAGCAGACAAGAAACAATAAAAAGAAAGGGATTACGTCAGATAAGAATAAAAATGTAGGCAAAAAACAATCGGTTTGAAAAGAAAAAACAGGATTTTATTACTTATTTTTGAATGAAATTGACCTGACAAAAAAACGAAAAAATTTTAAAGAGACACAAATGTTTTTACCAAAATTTGATTTAATCATGCATTCAGAAATGGTTTTTTTGTCATATTGTTTGCCACCAGACATAGAAAAATCGGATTTACATTGTTTACAGAATTTTTATTATTTTTATCCTGGTTTTGCATCAACGAACTTTGAAAATACATTTTTTAGATTTATTAAAACCTAAATAAATTTGATTTTCTTTCTTTTCTTTTTTTTAAGATCGTAAAACATTCATTATACTGTAACTTATAAAGCATCAAAATCAAGAATAAAATTAAACTTTGACTTTGATGTTGCGGGTGATCAGAAAGCATAATTCAAAGAAAATGTCGGCAGAATAATTGTTAATTCTAATTTGAATGTCAAAATCGTTTGAAAATTTTTTCAAATATTTTTTGAAATTTTAATACGTTACTTGTTTTTTTTTACTTTGTGGAAGTACAAAATTTAAAAAATATTAGTAATTTTTGTTAATTCTGCAGTTTGTTCGCCATTATTATTATTACAGTAATTATTAGATCATGGATTAATTACTGTATCACTTAATTAGTTTTTTCTTTTCATATTTTTCTTGACAAGAAATTGGAAGGGTTTAATAAAATTATTTATTATTGAATAAAAAATTATAAAAAACTGCACAAGTGCCTTTGTTTACAAAGTATCTGGATGAGGTATACTTCATAAAAAACCAGTCAGTTCTATATAATGTACACACACACACACATTGAGGCATATCTGCCATAAAAATGCCAAACAATTATTGGCTATTTTTTTATTTAAGAATGAGGTCAAAAAAAATTATTCTCAAACGCAATCTTTTTTTATTCAGTTATATTTGCTCTTCATTTTGCTGCCGTCGAAAAAAAAAATGGAAGAAATCCATGAAAATTTCCTCCCATCAATTTATAAATCTGCATATTTGTCTTTAAAAAACGATTTATCCCAGGCTTCATCGGATTTGGAAAAATCTAAAATTATTGAAAATTTTGCAAAACAATATTGGATTTTGCCATGTTTTTGGGAAATTTATCGGTATATCTGCGCTATTATTTAATTGTTTGTTAAAATATAATAATTTTAGGCAAAGTGAAAGCAATCAACCAAAAGAACTTGGAATTGCCATTGATTTTTCAAATTTGCCATCGAATTCAATTTATTTAAAACATGTATTTTGGAATAAATCAGAGACATTTGAAAATTTATGCCGAGATGATTTCATAAATGGCATTGTTGAAACTGAAAAAGCATTAACAATTCCCTGTAAAGGAATGCAAGAAATTGCAAATATTTTCAACAATTTTGCAAGTTTGTTAAAAAATATTTTATGCTTTGAACCCTATCAATTTTTTTATAATAACGTTTTTTTAAACCTTCAAAACGAATCTTTTTTGGCGGAGTTGTTTTTTAATTTAAATTATGCATATTTTTTTAGCATGTCCTGTGCCAAATTCTCTGAAAGAAAAATTCAAAAAAGCTGTAATTTTGAAAGAAGAATTGATAGAGAATTGGAATAAGTCAACAGAAGAATGGTTAAAAACTTTGTTAAAATTAAAAAACGTTGATTTAATTATTGCAAATTTTGAATATCGTTTATCCAAGAATGAATTTGTTACAGATAAAGAATTGTGGAAAGAATATATTAAATTCTTAAAGAATCACAATCAAGAAGTATGTTTTTCTTTTTAAACCTGTCTTGATTACTGTATTTTTTAGAAGATGTTAATGGCCTTTAAACATTACACTAGATTTTTCATTGAAGATTCTGAAATGGTTGATGAATATCGAAATGAAATTCTTCAAGATTCTGAAGTTTCGGGTACAACTTTTCAAAGGTTCCTGATTGATACAATTGAATGGGAATGTTATTTTGGTAGTTTTGAAATTGCTCGAGCATGGATGGAGAAATACAAACACAAAGAAGAAACATTGCAATTTTCGAAATGCACGAAAAAAGAGTTACTAAAAATTTTGGCAAATTTCAAAACAAAGCTTAATAAAAATTTGAATAATAATGACAGTTGTTGTGATGTTGAAATGATCAATGCAGAAAGAGAACCAACACAATTGTGTCATGCAAATTTTAATGTTTTTTGCCAACAACAATTTGATTTTCCGCCTCCTATGTTACGATATGCATTCAAGAATGTTCAGTCTACAGTACTCCAAAAATTATATCAAAGCTGCAAATATTTTTTTGCAACATTTAAAACCCCACTTTGTTATCGCTTGGTTGTCGGTGGATCAAAGAGTCAGTATTACGAACAATCTCTTCAAATTTCTGATTCTGATTATTTAAAGCCAAAATTTCAAGACTTAATTTCTCGAATGAAAATTGTTAATTGTTTAGAATGGCAAATTAAATCTGATAAAAAGTCATTTTCAAATTACTTAAATGAGCAAAAATTTGACCATTTTCACCATATTTCTCTCCACTATCAAATTTTATCAGAATTTGATTTTTACCATTTGTTACAATTCGGTCCTGGCAGTATTTATCTCGACAGCTTAATTCAAAAATCCGATGGCACATTCATGATGACCGTTGAAGAAATTTGTAAAAGCTTTCCCTTTATCAGATAATTCTTTTGATAAAAAACGAAAAATAAAATTTTAAAACCTTTATTCCAAACACTCATTTACATTTACAGTAATACACAAATAAAACAGTCAGTTAAAAAAACACCGAAATAAAAAAATTATTTTTTTGGTGACGGATGAAAGCTTCCTCCACGAGATGGAGACATTCCACGAGCAGGTGATTGATTTCGAGGAGAAAGAAGAGAAGCATATGAAGCAGTTGAACGAAGGGTACTTTGAGTTGTTAAGGCTGGAGATCCAACAATACCACCATCAGCTCGGAATAAAATTTCACGAGAATATTGTTCTTCATTTGCTAAAAACCAAAAATTAATTACAGTAACATATTCAAAAAAGACTTACATTTTTGCAGAAAATCACTAATCAATCCACTCAAAATTTCATATGATTCATCAGTTTCTTTTTCAAGGGAGAGTTGATGACTAATTGAGATACGACAAATTGAAGTTGCATTTGATTTGGCATAGGTAACACACAACTTTTGAGAATGATTAATATGTTCACAGAGAGCTTTGGTCATTCGATTACAATCATTATTGTTAACAATTTTGAGTTTGAAGCATACAAGTGAAAAAACTTGTTCACCAACAATTTCAACTCTTGGATCTTTTTCAAGATGTCCACGGAAGCGTGCAGTAAGATAAGTCAACTGAAAAAAAATAATGATAGAGATTACTGTAGCCTAAAAAAGAAAAAGAACTTACCCGACGAATGTATTCTTGCATACCTCGAACACCATATGTACGAAGAATGAACCAAGTTTTGAGGCATTTTGATCGACGACTAAGTGGAATACCCCAATTGCGGAAATCTGTTGCACTACCATGATGACGAGCATGAAGATATGCGGGATCAACAGTCATTGCTTCTTTGATAACACGTTGATTACGAGCCCTAAATAAATACTATTGTGTTATATCTACAGTAATCATAGCAAAAAATACGAACCAGAAAAATGTTGCAGCAGAAGTATGGAGGAAGATTTTGTGAAGATTAATATTGAGAGAATCAACATCTTTCATACCTTCCATTTGATATCGAAATTCTTCACAACACCATGCATTTCCACCATATGAAGCATCAACATGAACCCAAAGATTGTATTTCTTTGCAATTGGAATAATTTCTTTCAGTTGATCATATGAAGCAGTACTGGTTGTTCCAAGGGTAACAAGAACAAAGAATGGAACATTTTTTCGTTCAATATCTTTGATAATTTGTTTTTCCAAATCTTTTCCACGCATTTGAAACTTTTCATCAGCTTGAACAGGTCGCATATGAACAAGGGCAATCAAGGCAGCTTTTTCAACACAAGAATGAGCTTCAGTTGATGAATATGCAACCTATAAAAAGGTAACTTTGTATTAGCTACAGTAATCAAAGCAAAAAATACTTACAAGTTTATTCAAGACAGTATGCTCTTTATCCCGACAATGAATATCAATATCACCACAAACTTCAGTAATACGTTTATGCCGAGCAGCAAGGAAAGCAAGCAAGATAGCATCAGATGCAGCATTCTGCATTGAGCCACCACCTGGAGATGTTTCGGAATCACCTTCAAATAAAAATTCACGTGGAAGACCAAAAACTTTTCCAACCCAATTAACCATAACAATTTCAAGTTCGGTGCTAAAAATCAATAATTCAATTACCGTAGTTCATGTTGCAAAAAAACTTACAAAGCAGGAGCAGAATCCCAGCAAAAATTGACAGTTGCAATTGCAGATGTCAAAGTTTCAGCAACAATATCAGGATATGATTGACCAGCAGCAAAATATGCATGAAAACGAGGATGTTGCCAATGTGTAAGCTAAAAAGAGATATAAATTAGAATATAGCTATATGTTCGATCTGAGAGGCACATTCATTTCAGGCAGATCTGTTATGTTCGATGTCTACAAACAGTCAGTTTCCCAAAAGCGTCCCCGAATTGATATGATAAAGAAAAACATACACCAGGCATAATAATCTTGTACATATCCCGCATAACATTATCAAATGATTCAGGTTCATATGGAGCTTCAGCAGGCATCTTCTTATAAATGAAACCAGGTTTACCAACTAAAATATATTCCATAAATATATACGATACATAACATCAATAAACTTACGTGTCATAACATCATAAACTTCAGGATGTTCATAATAATCAATGGTAAATTCGGTGACAAGTTTCATCCAACGTCGAAATTCATCAGATGTAAAGGGAACATTCTTTTCACCAGTATACTTTTTGAATTTTGAAAATCGAGCTGGTTCATTTCGAAGTAATTCCAATTCTCGAATTGCTAGCGCTGATTCAGAGAGAATCGGTTGATGAAGAACTTTCTTTTGAACAAAAAGTGTCAAAGCAACACCAACAAGAATGAAGAACCATCCAGGAAGTTGTTCAAGCCAGCCTTGAACATTGATAAGAGAGAAGTAATGCCCAACACCAATGACAAAAAGTGATGAAAGAAGAAAGTATCCAAGAAGATTATTATTTCGGAGCATGATTTTTGTCGTCGTTGCTTGAGTGAACGTGGAAGAAAACAAATGACAAATAAGATTGCACCTTTGTACATGTTCATTGCAAATTTAATTTTATGCATAAACATGAGGAAGTTGATATGCAAATTTTAGGAGGAAGAAAGGGATAGAAAAATCGAGAAAAAAAACAGTATGAAGAAAAGCCAAAATGTCATCAGAAGAGCCATCAGATATTGCAGCAGAAGCAGCTCCAATGTAAGTTTTTTCAGAACAAAAAATTTTTTGCACTAAAAAATTTTCGAAAGCTTACAAACTTTTTTTTTTGCATGTTGCACGCGCGTTAAACATTGCAATCAAAAAAAGTGTTTTGCAAAACTTTACAACATCGGATATCTAAAATCTTTGATATTTTTACATCAAAATATTGTTTTTATAGAAGTTTAATCGTAAATCATGAACCTGGTGAAGATACAAAATCTCCAACAAAATCTTCTCCAAAATCAACATCCTCAAAAAAGCAAAAAAGAAAAAAGAAGAAATTTCGACGAAAAAAGCTTCATTGTTTCTTTTTATATTTTATTGGTCTAACATTATTTATGGCATTTGGCGGATTAATTTTTTGGGTATGTTTACTTTGATTATAATAGATCAAAACTAATATTCGTACATTTTACAGATTGTCGAAGAAAAAGAAAGTAAAGATTATCGTGCCAATTTTGAAGATCAATGTTTTGAAAGAAAGAATGAACTCGTAAAAGAATTTGAAGAAGAAATCCAATCACTGCTAAACAATGGCCAAAGTATTGATTCAAGAGACATGATGGAGATATTTAATAAATCAATTGGTGAATTCGAGCGATGCATGAGGTTAGGATATTTTACAGTAAACCTTACAAGTTGAACGATGATGTCATCAAAGTTAACATGTTTTTTCACTTCTTACTCCCCTTCCCTTTGATCTTTACCGCCGTCAAAAAGGTTATCATCTTTATGATAACGTATTTTAACCATTTAACTTGAAAATTAATATTTTTAGGGACAAAATTCCAGCATTCGCAATTCCGCATGTCTTTGATTTTCTTGGTTCTACAATGTATGCCGTTACAATATTTACCACAGTTGGATACGGTGATCTTATTACTCGAACTGTGTACGGCAGAATTTTAACAATTCTTTATGGATATTTTGGAATTCCATTTTATATTGCTTTCATCTCTGATTTTGGTGATTTTTTGGGAAAGCAATTAATTATTCTTGGAAAATACTGTAGAAATTCAACATGGCCCATTTTTAATCGGTATTTTTTGTATCTTGTTTTCTACAGTAATCTCTAAAAACATTTTAGATCTGAATTAACTGCTGCAGAAAAGAAGAAACCATTATCAGCAAAATTTCGATTCTTTTTTATTACTTCTGTTTTGGTGATATTTTTAATTTCGTTAACTTTTCTTATTCAACAATGCGAAAAAATTTACAAGAAACAATGGACATTTATGGATTCATTGCATTTTGTTTTTTCTACAGTATCTTTAATTGGATTTGGTGATATTATTGCTTCTCATGATCTTTATATCGGTTTATATTTACCACTTTTTATTATTGGTCAAGCACTTTGTGCTCTATCCTTCTATTTTATTCAAGTAAGTTTTCTCTCTGTGTTTTTTGTACGATATCTGAAATCTATTTATTATTGCTTTTAATCTTTGAATAACTTTTTAGAGATTCATACGATACAGTATCCCGCAATTTATTACTTCAATTTGTTTAAAAATCTTTCAACCATGCGATGAATCCCCAGAAACCGAGAATCCATCAACAATTTTTGAACCTCGAACGGATGAATCTTCTGCACTTCATGAACGATTAATTCCATGTATTCCTGATGAATCTGAAGATCATTCAGATACGATAAGTGTTTTTGCACAAAGGATTTCAGCCGTACATTCTCCAATTACGAAATCTCCTGATTTAAATAGTAGTAATGTGTGATGTTTGTAACTGATTTAATAAATTATATTTCTTAAATGTTTTCTTTGTTTAATCAATGCCACCAAAAGGAATTGAACCAAAGGCATGCTTTAACAACTTTGAGTAACCCCTTAAAGTTTTTGATGGTCAAACATGGATTTGATAAATTTCTTCTTCTTAATCCAAATTCCGATGTTCCCAAAAAATTATAT
Organism: Panagrolaimus sp. LJ2414; assembly: GCA_024447195.1. Lineage (NCBI taxonomy): Eukaryota > Metazoa > Nematoda > Chromadorea > Rhabditida > Panagrolaimidae > Panagrolaimus > Panagrolaimus sp. LJ2414. The sequence goes on along the minus strand of JAMRXY010000004.1, from coordinate 1,339,213 downwards.
GAAAATATGTTTGAAGCTTTGTTTGCAGCTATTTATTGAGATTCTGGATGTTTTAAAACACCTTGGAAAGTGACTTTGTGAATATAGGATTCAGTAAAAATGGATAGTTTTTAATTAATTCATGCAAATCTGATAATAAAAAAACGTTTGACTTTGTTGGCTCAAAAGTCTCAACACGAAAACAGTATGCAAAAAAAGTCTCGTCCAGCGGCAACAAACGTTTTGATACATTCATTTTTTCATTGCGTGATTTTTTGCTCTCTTCTTCGTGTAATTCATGTTTTTTCTCTCCTCAAATCTTTAATAAATATATCCACTCTTTTAGATTCATTCAATCTTTTTGTAAGCTGCAAGAATGACATCGCGACGCTATTCTGAATTGAACAAGTTCAGCAACATGACTATTAATGAAGTAAGTTTTTGTGTACATATATAACTTTTATTAGTTATTTTTATATGTTTAAGGAAGGTGATGAAAATGCTGCTCCTGCTGTTGATGCTAACAGTACACCACGTGCAAAGATGGTACCAATGAAAAAGGTAATATATCGTAGATTATTAACTTGCAAAATTAAAGTTTGGTTAACTCTTCTAGACTCGCATATCTGATTCACCATTATCATCTTTTCGTCAACAAGATTTTGCTTTTAACGGCGACAATAATCTTGAAGAAAATTTTGTTGAACAATCTTTTGTTGCTGCTCCGTCTAATGAAGAAGATGTAAGTAGTTTAATCGTAACATTTAAAGCTAATTTGCGTGAATTTTAGCCATCAATGAAAAGTATTGAACGATGTGTACCATTCGCCGTTGATAAATCTCTTGAAGAAACTTTTGGTGAACCATCCTTTCTTGCTGCTCCTGTAACAACTACTCATCAAGCTGTAAGTTATATATATGTTGAATATTTACATACAACAACGTAATTTTAACACTTTTAGTCGTTAACAGAATATACTCCACAACCTGTATCATTCGCTAATGATAAACATCTTGAACAAACTTTTGTTGAACAATCCTTTGATGCTGCTCCTTCTAATGAAGAAACTGTAAGTGGTTTAGCTGCCAAACTTGAAACTGATTTTCATAATTTTTAGCCATTAACAGAATATACTCCACAACCTGTATCATTCGCTAATGATAAACATCTTGAACAAACTTTTGTTGAACAATCATTTGCTGCTGCTCCTTCTAATGAAGAAACTGTAAGTGGTTTAGCTGCCAAACTTGAAACTGATTTTCATAATTTTTAGCCATTAACAGAAACGTTTGTTGAACAATCCTTTGTTGATGGTCCGCTTTCCGCTGCTCCTTGTAATGTAAGTGGTTTAGCCTTAAAATTCAAAGCTGATTTTCGTAATTTTTAGGCATCAATGGAATCCACTAAACGAGGGGTAACATTCGCCAATGATAAACATCTCGAACAAATTTTTGTTGTACATTCTTTTTGTGCTTCTCCCTCTAATGAAGAAAGTGTATGTGGTTTTATTGTAATATTAAAATATAATCTTCCTAATTTTCAGTCATTAACAGAATCTTCTCCACAACCTGTACCAATCGCCAATGATAAACATCTTGAAAAAACTCGTGTTGAGCCATCATGTTTTGGGGCACCTTTTTCTAAACCTGTTGAATCAATGGTAAACTTTTATTTATTTGCTTTAATATATGCTATAAAACTTTAATTTTTTAGGAAAATGAAGATGATATGTCTTTTGTTGGGGCATCACAAATTTCATTCATGGAAACAGAGATGCAAATTTATGCAGAAGAAGAATGCAAATGTTCTCGATTTGAATCCGTTATGAAAGAATACACTATTTTGGTGTGTCATTTTTTTGTAGTTTTAATACTTACATATTTATTTTAGCGTGAAAAATTTGATGCAAAAACTGCAAATGCTGTCAGAAGTGCTAATTCAACTCTTGACGAATTTGGTTCATTTAAAGATGATGAAATGCTTAAGCTTACGTATGAACTTGTAAAAGCTAGAAATGAAATTGAAGATTACAAAAAATCTGCTGTTATTGCTAAAAAGGAAGCAGAAGATTTTCAGTTCATACTTGAAGAAGAAAAGCGACGCACTAATAATCGTATCTCTGATTTACAGAAAGAAAATTTTGCCCTTCATGATGAACTTGAAAAGCTTGGTGGAGGTGATAATGTTGCCCAACAAAATGGTAATGAAGTAAAAGAACAAATTGCTCACTTGAATGAACAAGTTGCTAACGCACTTGCTGAAGCTGAAGAATACAAGCGAAAAGTTCAGCTCGCAGAAAAAGAAGCAAAAAATCTTCAAGCAGCTTTAACTGAAGAAAGAAATGCTTTTACTTCTCGTCTTTCTGATTTTTCTCTTCAAAGGGATGCTGAAATGGATGCTTTAAAAGCTTCTTTGGGTGATAGTGCAGCAATGAAAGATGAATTGCTTCAATTAAAGGAAAAGCTTCAAATTTTTGATTCAGTTGTTCAAAGAGGATTTGAAGTTGAAACCGAATGCAACAAATTAAAAGGGGAACTCAAAGAAATCGCTTCAGAACATGCTTACTGTGCTCAAGCTAAAGAGAAGATGTTTAAAGAAAATGCTCGACTGGAAGAACAGCTTTCTCAGCTTAGTAATCAACTTGCCACTGCAAAAAGTGATGTTGAATTTCATCGTGGTACAAATGTTGAATTTAGAAATGCTTGTAAAGCCGCCGAAGAAGGGATGAAGCATTTTAAGCTCAAAGCAGAAAGTGCTCAAAAAGAAGTTGATAATCTTCAAAAGTTATTGACTGAAGCAGAAGATCTTCAAGCAGCTTTAACTGAAGAAAGAAATGCTTTTACTTCTCGTCTTTCTGATTTTTCTCTTCAAAGGGATGCTTTAAAAGCTTCTTTGGGTGATAGTGCAGCAATGAAAGATGAATTGCTTCAATTAAAGGAAAAGCTTCAAATGTTTGATTCAGTTGTTCAAAGAGGATTTGAAGTTGAAACCGAATGCAACAAATTAAAAGGGGAACTCAAAGAAATCGCTTCAGAACATGCTTACTGTGCTCAAGCTAAAGAGAAGATGTTTAAAGAAAATGCTCGACTGGAAGAACAGCTTTCTCAGCTTAGTAATCAACTTGCCACTGCAAAAAGTGATGTTGAATTTCATCGTGGTACAAATGTTGAATTTAGAAATGCTTGCAAAGCCGCCGAAGAAGAGATGAAGCATTTTAAGCTCAAAGCAGAAAGTGCTCAAAAAGAAGTTGATAATCTTCAAAAGTTATTGGCTGAAGCGCAACCTCAGAACGATGCCCAACTTGAATCCATCAAAGCTGAAATGAAACTTTTGGAAAAAGAAAATGCTGATTTGAATGATAAATTTGGTACAAAAGTTGCTGAATGGGATCTAGTGAAAGATGCTTATGAAAAAGAAAGAACAAAACTTCAAGAAGAACTTGCAAAAGAAGGTGAAAAAATTAAAGAATTGGATAAAAAAATTGGTAAACTTTATGATGATTTGGATGTCTCTGATGCAGAACGAAAAGAATTATCTGAAGTTGTTTTTGATCTTCAGTCAAAACTTTCAAAATATACTGGTGGAGAAGATGGATATATGGTTCGAGCAGCAATCAACATGGCTGATGCTATTTCACCCACTATTCATGATGCATCTCCTGATGATTCATTTTCTTCTTTTAAAACTGTTGATGATGAAGCTGAACAAGTCAAACCATCGTCATCAGCAGCACAAGATGCAACTCCAACACAAACAACACCAATGAAACAAAGCTTTGGATCAAAACTTGCCAGCCCTTTCCGTCGTCAAAAAAGTGATCAAGCTCAAACTTCTTCTGGTACTGCTCCTGCGGCCGCAAAAGATTCCTCATGTGTTACTCAATAATTTATTTATGATATGTTTGTGTAATTTTACTTTTTTTACACTTGTAATATATTCTTGTGTCTGAGTATATATAAAAGAGTTAACTATTTATGATTTTATGTTAATAATAGTTCAAGTATAATTTTTATTCGACATTAGTTTGCTTGCGATAATATATTTGTTTTAAAAAATACGTTACTTATTTGAATATCTTTTATCATAACCATGCTTTCATACGGAATGAACTCGAGAAACTGATTTTTTTCAAAATTTTACAAAAGAATTGACTTGTATCATATATTAAAATATGGATTTTAATGATACATTGTCTCTATCATTACAAATATTAATTTAAAAACTAATGAAATTGTTAACAGTGTATTTCCTTTACAGAAAACAAAAGGAGATTTGTGCGATTTAAATTTAAAATCGCGATTTGGAATGTAAAAGTCCTGAGAAAGTCAGATCAAATTGATTTGTTATCACGATTTTCATCGTAAAGATTTGTTTTGTGGTTTAATGAGATATAAATCATTCCAGTTAGTTTTAAATTTATTAAAATATTAATATAAATTAAAAAAGACGTCTAGAGTTTAGGGCCGAAACGTCACGTATTAAACTCTTTAACCTTTTTCGAAATCCAAACTTTTTTTTTCTTCTTCCCTTTTTCAAAAATATCCAAAAATTATTCAAAAGCATTGGTCCTGCTTATTACATATATTTAAGTTTATAGTTGTGATACTCATAGCCATTTCAGTGTTTTCCTAAGGTTCTATCAAATTCTTCTGCAAAAGTTTTAAAAGTTAAAGGAGTTATTGTTTCTATAAAGGACATGAATTACAATAAACACCAAATTATCAACTTTCAAATGAAGTAAAGCTTCAATATTAGTAAATCTTAAAAAAGTTCAAAATTTTAAATTCAGTGTTGAAAAATTTTTGTTCAACAAACCCATAATTGTTTTTTTGTAAATTTTAATTTCTTTAGGGAAAGTTTTTCTTTCTTTCAAGAATCTTGAATTAAGATGCATAAAAATGTATGTAACAACACACGAATTTTTGAATATTCAAAAACAAGAAAAAATTTGGGCATAAAAAATGTTTTAAACCATCTATTAATGAAAGTTTAAAATCTTCTCCAAAATGGAAATTATTATTCTGCGAAAACTTGTTATATTTTTTCGTCTTGTTCTATTTCTTTTTCTTTTTGTCCCTACTTGCATAAATCTTTAAATTTTCAATCTTAACTTCATAAGATATTTTGTAGTTACAGTATTATATCGTATCTTAGCTAATTAGGATATCCATCAATGAAAAATTTGAGTTTCTAATAACACTTTGATGATAAGCTTATCTAAATCATTATCAAAGAAAGGAAAACAGATAATCTTAAACTGGTACAATGAACCCCAAATCCAATATTCAAAACAAAAAACATAGTTTTAATAAATTTAAAATTTATTCAATCATCATCAAATTAGATATTACACAAAGCACGGTATACAATATATATTACTTTGTAGCCTTTGTAGCTTTATTTTCATCCAAAACAGCATCCTTTTGAGTTTTATCAGTATGAGCTTCAGATTGAGTTTTATCTGTTTTAACTTGCTGAAAAAAGGATCAAAATTAGCATAAATATACAACTGTTAATAAAAGACTTACTTCTTTAACAGGTTGAGCAACAGTTGGAAATGGTTCAGTACAAGCAGAGACGATTGGATTCTTTTCCTTTTCATCAACAGTTCCACCTCTTCGTTCAGTTTTGACATAATCTTTTCCTTTTGAAATTAAATGATCTTTATTCAAAGGAGGAACAGGACCTTTTGCACCACCACCTTCACCATCTTTCTTCTCTTCTTTGGCACTCTTTTTTCCTTCTTTGGCACTTTTCTTTGCTTCTTTTGTGCTTGCTTTCTTTCCTTCTTTGGATGAGCCGCCACCTTTCTTACCATCAGATTGTGGAGTTGTTGCTGGTGATTGATTATTATTATTATTACCATCTTTTCCACCACCACCACCTGCATCTTTCATTGAATATTTTGGAAGTTTTTGTTGATCATCGTCCTATAAAAGTGAAGATATAAGTGTGTCAACCATAGTTCTACAGTAAGATGTTCACAATCATCACCTGTGCCAGGCAGTGATGATTGGTATTGTTTAACAGCCTCGAGTAATAAAATGTTAAACAAGAACATCAACTCCTTCTCTAACCCCATACGATAACAATAATAAAACATACCTTCTTCTTTTTACCACATCCAAGAATAATCAAAACTGCAAAATTTATTTGAGCAAAAATCATAAACCATGTCCATTGATAAATTTCCAGCATCACGAATTCGCCCGATTCACAAACAAACAACAATCAAAGTGAGAGAAATCGTTTGGAATAAAAATTTCTTTGCCAACTTTCATGAAAACTAAAATGATAATTATAACTTTAATGCAAATTTTTTAGAGGTTGAAATTACTTTGCCAAAATGCTCAAAAATACAGTATTTTTTTACTTCAATGTTACAGTAATTGAGATAGGATTAAAATTTATACAAGTTTTATTTTTTTAACAGAAAAAGAGATAAATCGCAGTGAATTAAATTTTGTAACACCAAAAAGAGTGATACATAAGCTACCGTATGATTGAAATGAATAACAAAAAACAAAGACTAGGAATGACAAAAAAGATAAACAAAAAAATTACCCCAAAAAAAGATTATAAAAACATGATTTTCAAAATTGCATTATTTGGTAGGAGAGAGAATATTTACATAAAGTTAAACAATTAATTTCGACTTTGAAGAGGTGAAGAACCCCATGATGCTGGGGAGCATGCCAAAGAAGAAATATCAATGCCTTGTTTGGGGGTAAATGCTGCAAGCATTGCAGAATCAACTGGTTCCATACAGGATGGACATGTAAAAGATCGAAGTAACCAATCATCAATACCTAAAAAAAGAAGTAGTTTAGAAAATGTTTAAACTCGGGATTAAATTTACATTTAACGTGATAAACATGAGAGCAAGGTAAACGACGAATCTCTTCTTCTGGCTCAAAATCTATCATACAAATCGCACATCTAAAACATAGATATTGTAGTCATGCAAGACAATAAGGATTAAACATACTCATCTTCAACTTGTCCTTCAACATATACATCAATTCTAAGCTGTTGCAATAAACCTCGTGCTCGAGCTTTTCGTTTTTCTTCCAATTGATTATGCATTTGTGCTTCATCATTACCAGTCAAGGTTGAACTAACATATAATTCATTTACATATGCACTCTAAAAAAACAAACATTTAGTAATTGCAATACAATCCCAGGCCATGGGTACAAGAAAAATAAATTATATAGTATATTAAAGTACATTATGTTCTTTAATACCTATAATTATATGTATATATCCTCAGCTTCAACTCACCGTTGCTCTTGGTCTTTCACTTCTTTGATGAACTCTTATAAGATTTCTTGAAAGATGTTGATTAATAATATTTGAAGATTCTGCTGCTCTCATTGCTGCATATTGTTCGTAAGTCTGATGATGATGATTTTCTTGTTGAGCTGAAGATGAAAGTGATGATGACGAAGATGACGAGGAAGATTGTGAAGCTCCCATTCTTTCTTCTTCAGATGTTGAGGTTGTTGAAGTTGCTGCTGCAAGTCGTGTTCGATCGTCGTTTACAGTTCGATGATGATAAATTAATTGTAAGCAATTTCCCATTCAATAATTTTCACAAATTCCTTTCTTTTTTCTTCCCTTTCAATATAATTATAGGAGGAAGAAATATAATAATAATATGTACATTTACCCGAACATAAAAAACCCAGGAATAGCAGATTTTAACATTTGATGATTTTTTTGAGTTGTTTTGTTGTTGCTTTTTTTGAGACGATTGTAAAATTCAAACAACTTGTGACTTTAAAAGTTCGGTTCCTGCAAAAAAACAAAAGTATTATTGTCTAAAAAATTCCAGAATAATAGAAAGAAAAGGAGCGGTAACAAATTCTAATCATAAAAAATCAGTGAAAAAATGGAGGGAAAAACATATTGGCTGATATATTGTAATGATAAGGGAAAAGAAGGAAATGGAATATATTTCAATGACGCAATTGTTTCAGGGCTGAAATTTCAGTAATGAATAAAAGTTGTTGTTGAAGAAGAAGTACCAGACGATAGATATTATACAAAAAATTTAAAAGCTCTTTAAAATTTAAAACCATTATAGAAGTTATAAAAATGATTTGTATTGATGTTAACCGATAGGATAAGGAAAAGAAAAATAAGAGTAAAAACACAGCTGATTTGAGTTCGAATAAAAGCTGTTGTAGCAGCAGAAATTTAATTGTAACAATTATAGGTTTTTTAAACTGTTAAAATTGACTAACAAAATTTTAAAAACTTTTTTAAAGAATTCTTTTGTTCAAACATTTTTTGTTGAAAAAAACCGATGCAAGAAACGAAAGAAAGAAGAACATCCATCCGAAACAAAGGACGAAGAAAGACGAAGGAAAAAATGATGGGAAAAAAGAAGAAGACTTTTAATGTATGTAAAAAGAAGACAACACAGAGGGCAAGTCTGCTGCTGCAACCGGCTGACTATGCCTATTGCCTGACTGACGACTGCTGACTGAATTATAAGGAAAGAAAAAAAAGGGGGTGATGATGTTGGTTGTCCGTTGTCCTTCTTCTGTTTTGTGCTATTCTCAGCTGTTTCTCCTTCATTTTTTCACAAATCGAGGAAGAAAGAATAAAGGAGTTTTTTCTATAGTCATCACTACATATATTTTTCATCCTTTCATATACATATCTCTATATACTTTTCTTCTTCCATTATCGTCATCACCAACATTGAATAGTTGCACGTTCATTAAAAAATTAAATTTAAAATATATTTGGAAAGACAAACACGGGTCCAGTATTTTTTTTAATTCGAAAAAGGGGAGGGAAAAATGAATAACCCTTTACTTTTTCGCTCTTCAACTTCGATTTAAAAAAAGCGTGAAAATGAAAAAAAGAAGAAAATTTATTTTAATCTAAAAAAAGAAGCACGTGTCCTCGTCAAAATGAAATAAATGCTGTTATTATATTGATGGTGATGATGATAGACCTTGATGGAAGAGTTCTTTTTTTGTTACAAATCGTTTCTTTACTTTAAAAAACGATCAAAGTTTGTCTCAAACTTTTTTACATCAAATAAAAGGTTTTAGTAAACTCTTTCAAGATTGTTAAAACAGAAGATTACTGTAATGTGTTTTTCAGTTTAAAAAATACCGTAATCAAGTACAATTATTCGTACTTGATTACGGTAACCATTTGCTAATAATCACAAAAACTTTTTCAAATTTTTTCCCCATTGTTCTTCCAACAAAACAACAATTTCTAAAACGGTCATGTCCATTTTTATCTTTGAAAGAAAACATTGTTGCCATAGATTTTTTTAAAACAAAGAAAAACGAACAATTTTAAATTTGTTACAATGGGTTTTTAAAAGGCCTTCGATGACTCATCTCATCAAATCGATGAGAACGTGTGTTTAAGAATAGATTTTTAAATGCTGACATATCGATTACAATATTCTCCAATGATAGCCCTGGTCAATTTCACCGTTCCGTCGTTGCATTAAAAATTGAATGAATCAATCAAAAATGTTCAAGGCCATAAATTAAAACTTTGAATTAGTCATGGCCTTTTTTGCAGTGTTGGCGGTCTTCCGGTCCGCGGTCCGGTCTTTCGGTCCCTTTCGGTCCGGTCCGGTTTTTCGGGCGACCGAGACCGAAGACCGAAAAATTTCGGTCTCGGTCCGGTCGACCGGATGGGCGGACCGAAACTTTTCGGTCCAACTGAATTCAATTTGTCAAAATTTTCAAATTTTCGAAAGTTTTTTAAAAAAATCAACGCAAAAACTGAAAGAAAGAGGTTTGTTTTAATGAGGGGCAGTCATAATTGTGATTTCGGATCATTTTTCTTTTGTCAAAACTGCATATTTTCGATTATTTCGAAATTTAGCAACAAATGGGAGGTTTATCAACAAATTCAATCAAAAAATATTAAAAGCTCAAATTTATTTTCGTCAGACCGGGACCGGCGGACCGGAACATTTCGGTCTCGGTCCGGTCGACCGGACCGGTGGACCGGAAATTTTCGGGCGCCCGCCAACACTGCTTTTTTGTATCAAAACTAAATTTTATTATTTAAAAACAGTTTAATAATGTGTATTATAAGCAATTGTAATCATAATTCCTAAACAAAATCGTGCACGAAAATAAATATTTTATTCAATAATGTTTAATCAATAAAGTGCCAAAAACAGATCGTTGATCCCTCAGAAACAAAGTGCCTTAATTTAAACGTGCTTGCTTTAAAAAGAATATCAACGAGAGTTAATTCACTCAAAAAAACAATAAATAATTCAAAGAATTTGCCATTTTATTAAAACGCAATCTGTGAGAAAAAAAGTACGTCTCCCGGGATCCCATTGAGCCTGGCTCAGGCAAAAAATGAATCTTTTTGAAACTTTACCCATGTTTTCGACTATGCTTAACAAGGCCAGATCCAAAGTTTTTTTGGCCAAAAGTGCCGTTTTGCCACTTTTTTGTGCCGTTGAAGTTCAAAACGGCATTTTCAGATCGGGTGCCATTGGAGATATGTCACTAATTTTCTTTGGTATAAGGGTAATCGTCCACGCTGAATCCGAATTTCGCATTTTCGAGACTCGAAATTCGCATCGAGACCAAAAAAATCAAAATTTCGACTTTTTACCCCCTAGGGCAAAAAACTGAACCTGTTAGTGTTAAAAATGATGGAGTACTTGTTGGCTTCAAAAATGGTAAGTTGTTGTACTGTAAGATGTCTTTTAATTTTTTTAGTTTTTAGGACTTCAAGGATTTGTTTCTCGTGAGAAACTTCCACCCCGAATTTGGGCAGATTTTTCCATGCTTGTTCGAGCTTTTCGAGTTGTCCCCAACGCTTAATCGAAAATGTGTGTGTCTGTCCAATGATGCATCACGTTTTTTTGGTGCTTTGTTTGGTATCAAAATAAAGATAAAAGAATGGCAATAATGACCTGGGTAACCAATAGTTCCGGAGGGAACGATATGTTATAGTTTAGGGGCTTTAAAGGTGAGATCCAAAGGAGAATGAAAGGAAGGATGCAAATTTGTAGAGAACAAAGGAAACGTGAATGCAAATGATTGCGGAATGATGAATGTTGAAAAGTGAGAATGCAAGGAAAGGGAATAAAAATGATTAGCATTTGCTGTTGATGCTTTTGTATTGACGTGGATAGCTGAGCTAAAGACCAAAAAAGATAAAATGACCATGCAAATAATTCAGCGATAAATAAATTTGTATATTTGCTAAACTGTAAAAGCGAAAATAAAAGAATAGAAAAGATTAACATAAACAACGATGTTCTACAAGCTTTTGATTTCTATCATTTGAAGCTCAACAATTTTGTTGCAAACGGTTGTGTTTTTCGGCACACCTTTCTAAAATAGTTAAATTTTGCTTACGCCCAGTATTGCGTCCAATCTGATTGGGAAATTACTGAAACTCTGTGCACTTTATAAGTTTCTAACTTATAAAGTTTTGAACTTTAAATCTCTTTTTAAGATTTTTAAAGAAAGGTACTATTATTTTTTGTGAAATATCAAAATTTAATTAGTTGTGTACATACTTTTGTTTTTCAATCGTGTGATTTTATATTATGGCTTTAAACTTTAATGAAGTTATTACTATTGATGACAATGAAGTGAATGATGATCGACTTGATGAAGTTGTTAATGATGCTGTTGAAATCCCATTAACAATGTATGATTTGAATCCTGTTAGAAATAATGGATGGATAAATGATCAAGTTATTGATTCTGTACTTTTTAAAGACGTTGTTCAACTGCATGATGACATAATTTGTGTTAGTGCAACTGTTTGGAATAACAGAATGCCAGCTTATTGGGGTCCTGAGAGAAGACCAAATCGATTGCCGACAATTCCTCGGTATAATCCAACATTCAGAAAAGCTGTCATTCCTGTCAATTTTGATGGTGAACATTGGAGTTTAGCTATTTTGGATAAAGCATCAAAAATTTGTACATTTTATTGTACTTTAAGGTACGATATTTTTTCTCGAAATCATTCTTCACAATTAGCAAAACTTAAATTAATTTGCCGATTATTATTGGGTAATGATGAAGAAGCAACTATTGTTACAGCTGCAAGTAACTCATTTTTGAGACAAACAGATGGGTGTAATTGTGGACCGTTTATTGTTATGCTTGCATGTAAAATTTTAAATAATGAAAATTTATTTTTTGGAACTGTTGAAGCTAATGAATGGAGAAAGTATATTTATGAATATTACAGTGCTTTTATTGTTACAAATGTAGATACAACTGCAGATGCATCGCTTAATGATAAAGCAGTAAAGGTGATTGGGATAAATTTGAAAAAACAAGAAATGCCTAATACCCAAAAAAATGAAGTTGAAAAAACTGAAAATAATGAATGTGTTGATTTAAAAAATGCTGCGAAAAGAAAATCAACAGATTCACAAAATAAATTTCAAAATAAAAAGGCGAAAATTGATGAAAATATTGAAGAATCAATAGAGTTTGATAAATTTGATGGAGATGGTGACACATTAATGACACCGGATGAAGAATGTAAAGCTGATAGCGAAAAAAATGAAACATATGATGAATTCTGTAAGCGTTTGCGTATTGGAAAGAAATTGCCCAAATCAAGAAACGCATATCGAAAATCAGTTGCAACAGCAGAAGAAATTTTAAAAGAAAATAACAGAAAAAAGGAATATTTAAAAAATAAACGTTCTTCATTTTCAGTTGAACAAAAAAATGAATCTAACGACATTTCTCAATTTTCAAAAACTAATCGTTCACAAACGTCAACTAAACGTATAAAAAATAAAGAAGCTCTCAAAAAAGCACAAAGAAGAGCCTTAGAAACAGAAGATGAAAAACATGAAAGATTACAGAAAGATGCTGAAAATAAACAAAAGCAACGTGTAAATGAAACCGATGAAGAAAGATCTCAAAGGTTAGATGCCAAAAAAACCCAAATTGCAATTGTTCGTACAATTGAAAAAATAGAAAAAGATGAAAAATTACGAAAAGAAAGAGAGAACAGAATTAAAAATTCACAAGTAAAATCCTCTTTTATTCAAAGGAAAGGTACTACTATTAAAAATGTTGATACTTTTAGATTAGGAAAAAGAGATATAATTTGTAATGGATGTGGTGCAAAGCATTACAGAACAGAAAAAAGGCAAAGCAATGGAACTTTCACCAGTTGTTGTCAGCAAGGCAAAGTAAAAATGCAAGTTGGCACAGATGATTTTCCAAAACTTTTTAAAGATTTGATGACAAGAAAGCATCAAAATAAAGAATTTATTAAACTTTTTGATTTGGAAAGAAGAACAATAAATTCAAGTTTAAGTTGTGCACATATGTATGCAAAAAATGTAAAATTGGCACCAGGTGTTCCGTGTTTAAAAATTCAAGGAAAAGTTATGCATAAAATGCCAAAAACATATTTGCCTTCAGGTGATAATAAAACCTTTGGAGGACAACATTATGTTGTTGATAGTGGTACTGCAACTGCTGCGAGAATTGAAGCTGCAACAAAAATGAATAAAAGATTATCTGTTGATTTAATGACAGAATTGGATGAAACTTTGAGAAAAATTAATGTTTTTGCAAAATCTTATACAATGTTAAAAGATACTGTAGAAAAAGAAAAAATTAGTCAAGAAGCAAAAGGTGAAAAACCAAGGGAATTGCGATTAGTTTTTAAAGGAAATCCCAATGCACCAAGAAATTATGATAAAGTAGAAGCCGAAAATGAAATTGCATTGGTTTTTACTCCTGGGCCAGATGGAGAAATTCCTCGAGATGATATTGTCATTTACGATAAAAAATCAGGAAATGATGTAAGTGAATATCTGCGATCGTGGGATCCAAGGGTTGAACCTTTGACATATCCATTATTTTATCCAACAGGAAATGAAACTGTTTATGAAAGTCAAACACGTGACCCTAAAAATCCAAAATCTGGGAAGTTGACTGAAAGAGAATATTTTAATTTTAAGTTCCAGGATAGGGATGAAGAAGAATATGGTTTTAATCCATTTCTATATGGTGGAAAACTATTTTTACAATATCTTTGTGATGCATGGGCAAAAGTTGAAAATGGAAGATTACAATGGTACAAAAGTAATCAAAAACAGATAAGAGCTGCAAGCTATGTTGAAGTACATGAACATTTAAATAAAAAAGCCCAAGAAATTGGAAAAGCACCTGGGACAGTTAAAATTTTGCCAAGCACATTTTACGGAGGTCCAAGATATTTACGAGAATTATGCTCAGATGCAATAAGCATGGTTGACGAATACGGTAGACCAACAACCATGATTACAATGACCGTAAATCCAGAAGACGAAGATGTAATTCTGAATCTTTATGAAGATCAAAAATCGTGGGAAAGACCCGATGTAATTAACAGTTGTTTTTACCAAAAACTTTATGAATTAATTCGAGTTATTGAAAAAGAACAAATTTTTGGGGAAGTTATTTGCTCAGTTGTTGTAATTGAATTTCAAAAACGTGGACTTCCACATTGCCATTGTGTTTTCACTTTGAAAGAAAAATGGGATACTGTAGAAAAAGTTGATGCACATATTAAATCCTATTTTCCACCAATGAGTGAGGAAGAAGCTGATGAATGTGGTGAAGAATATGATGAAGAATATTTGGACGACATGATTAAATTTTGCATTCATAAACCATGCGGCATTCATAATCCAAAAGCCCCTTGCATGGTTAATGGAAAATGTAAAAGAAAATTTCCAAGACCATTTTTGGAAAATACTGAATTGGATGACAATGGTTTTACAGTACCAAAACGTCCTGATAACAAAAGATCAATTATAATGAAAGTTAATGGAAAAGATGTTGAAGTGGATAATAGATGGGTAGTCCCTCATAATCCATTTTTATTGAAATATATGAAATGTCATATAAATGTTGAAGCAATAAATTCCATTGCTACAGTATTCTATGTCTTTAAATACATGTTTAAAGGTGACGATAAAGCATTGATTGAAATGAATGAATTTATGGATAATGAAGTAATTCGTTCCTTAAATTATGACGAAATTAATAGTTACGAAGATTTTCGTTATATAAGTGCATGTGAAGCTCATTGGAGACTTTCAGATTTCTGGATGTATCGATTGAGTCATTCAGTCGATCGTTTACCAGTTCATTTGGAAGGTGAACAAACAATTTATATGGGTGAAAATCCAGATGAAAAAGAAATGGATAATGCCAAAAACAAAGATTCAAAGTTAATGGCATTTTTCAAAGTTAATCAAGAAAGAGAAAAAAAGATTGTCGAAACTAAAGAAATGATCGAAAAGTTAAAAGCTGATGGAAAATCAGTAAATCATATTAAGATCCCAGAAAAAATTTTATATAATAAAATTGGAATTAACCATGTTTGGGATGGAAAAGCTGGAAAATGGAATCCAAGAAAAAAGACAACAAAGCCAAAACTTTGTCGTCTTTACAATGTTAATCCGAAAAAAACAAATTGTTTTTATTTGAGAAGATTGCTTATGGCAGTTCCTGGCCCAACTTCTTTCCAAGATCTTAGAACTGTTGATGGAGTAACTTATGAAAGTAATCGTGAAGCATGTGTTGCTTTGGGATTAGTTTTAAATGATAAACTTTATGAAGATACATTGTTTGAAGCCTTAAATCATACTTCACCAAATCAATTCCGATATCTTTTTGCCAGATTATTGGCACATTGTGATTTGGGTAATCCCTTAGAACTTTTTGATCGGTTTGAAGATCATTTAACATCTGATTTATTGAGAAAATGGTCAAAAGAAGATGCAAAAAAAGTTGCATGGAGAAAAATTGTGAAAAGCATGCAAAATCAAGATAAACAGTTATCTGATTATCCACAGTTGGAAGCATACATGAATGAAATCGGTTTCGAAAATGAAGAAACCATTGATTTAAAAGCATTGTTGAATGAAGGATTGGCCGAATGCGGTATTATGACAGAAGAACAAAAAGCAATTGTTGATCCAATAATTGAAAAAATTAAAAGTGCAGAACAAAAACTCGAAAAATGTTGCATATTTGCTGATGGTCCAGGAGGATGTGGCAAATCCTACACTTTTAATTGTATTAGAAAAATTGCAATGGGTCACGGCAAAAAAGTCATGGTGATTGCATGGAGTGGAATTGCAGCCTCATTATATCCAATGGGACGAACATGTCATAATGGATTTAAATTGGAATTTCCATTCGAAAATGACAGTAATAGTGGAGTTAAACCTAATTCCCCTCATGGACAAATGCTCAAAGATTTGGATATAATTATTTGGGATGAATTTCCAATGGCTCCAAAAAGAGCATTAGAAGTAGTGGACAGTAAATTAAGAGAAATAATGGAAAATGACATTCCATTTGGAGGAAAAATTTTAATTACTGGTGGAGATTTTCGTCAAATTCCACCGATTGTAGAAAATGCAACTCGACAAGAAATTGTTAATTCTTCCGTTTGTTGCTCCTATTTATGGACACATTTTGAAAAATTCCAGTTAACAGAAAATGTTAGAGCATTAAAAGATGAAAATGAATTTAAAAAAATGCTTTTGGAAATTGGAGAAGGAAGATTTGGTGATAAACCAAATGAAATTGAAATCCCACCAGAATGTATGAGCAAAGGTGACATTGTTGATGAAATTTTCGGAGACGTCATTGAAAATTATGATCCTGCTACCGTAATGAAAAGAGCAATTCTTGCAACATGGAATAAAGATGTCGATGAGCTTAATGAAAAAGTTCTTGACCTTTTTGATGAAGATACAGAAATTACTTATCATGCACAAGATGTTTATCATTACGGTGATGAAATCTTGCAAAGTGCAGGTGAAGTACATGAAAATTACAAAACACGTAATATTAAAGGTTTGCCAAGTTTTACATTAAGACTTCGAAGAAATGCAATTATAATGTTAGTCAGAAATCTTTCAATTGAAGATGGTCTTTGTAACGGTACAAGATTAGTAGTTACAAATCTTTTAAGGCATAATTTAGTTGCTAAAAAGATTAACATTGATGGAAGTCTAAGCGATGAAATTCTAATTCCAAGAATTACTTTAACAACAAAGCATGGTGTTGTTAATGTTACAAGGCATCAATTTCCTGTAAGACTTGCTTTTTCAATGACAATTAATAAAAGTCAGGGACAAACAATGGATAAAGTTGGAGTTGTATTGAATCATGAATGTTTTTCTCATGGACAGCTTTATGTCGCATTCAGTCGAGTTAGATCATTAGCAGGATTAAAAATTGTTCTTCCTGAAGATAAAACATCAACTGCTAATATTGTTTACAAGGAATTATTAGAATTGGGTAAAAAGTAAAGCAAAAAGTATTAAAAAATAAAAAAAATAAAAAAAAATTGTAATACTTTTTGATATTTTACTTTAACGAAGTTATTTTAATGAAATTCTTTTTATTAAAATAACAATGGAACACAACAGTTATTTTTTAATTTACCAATAACTGTTGTGAATGAACCCTAGCTGCGGGGATAAGCAGCCTTTTTTAGTATTTAAGAAAACAACAACAACGTAAGTCATTTTTTTTCTTTTTTGATTATTAATAATTTTGCTTTTGTTTTTAGAAATGTCTGCAACTTATATAAGAAAATTCGGTTAAAGAATCAATAAAGAATCAACACCATCACAACAAATGTAAGCTTTTCTATTTATAAGTTCTTCTTTAATAAATTAAATTATATTTTAGTGATATTTTAATTATGTCGTCTTAATCTGGTATTCTCTTCAAATATATATTTGATGTATGAATTCAAATATTTATATATGTGTGATTAAATTGATGTGAAATGAATTCAACTAAAATTCCAAAGAACTGTTAATTATATCAAATCAAAGCTGAATACTGTATACTCGATGTTCTTCGGATTTAATACAATTCAAATATTTATATAGATATTTACTGTTAAATGAATCAATCGAAACTTTTGAAAAAACGAAGATGAAAATTTCATTCAATCAAATCAAAGTTTAATAGTAAAACGTGATGTAACTGATTTCAATCAATCTATGAATATGAAACCAAATAAGCAATAAACCCGAATTATTCTCAGACTTTGTTGTTGTATGTTTTCTTATGTCTTTTGTAGTAACAATAAACTAAACAAATAAATTAAAATGAAAGAATTTTAACAAAAATAATTAAGGCACGCCAAAAAAAGACTGCAAAAACAATTCAAAAAAATTTATGAAATTTGCATAAAAAGATGCAGTGGCTTTGGACAATAGTAATCATTTTATCTTTTTTATCAAGTTTGAAGGAGTGGTTTTTCGTTTGCTTGATTTATGATGGATTTATCAACAGCTTCTGAATTATTATCTCTGATAGAAGATGATCGTAGAAGGTATTTTTTTGTATTCAAGATGTTAACTGTATGACATATTTAGTCCTACTTCAATTATGGTTCAAGTCAAAACTTTTTCTCCAGAATGTGATGGTTATAAATATGGTACATGTGTTGTTTGTGATGATCTGAATCCACGTATGAGAAAATTGATCCCTGTTAAAGCTTACAATAGTGTTACGAAGAAACAATGGGAAGGTGTAAATGAAGGAGATATTGTAAGAATTGAAAAGCCATGGAAGTACTTCGAAAAGAATGATGGATCGAAAAGAAAAAGTATCGGATTTAATGATTTTAATTTCGTTATTAAACTTCATGAAAAGAGTATTGTAACAGTTGTTGTTGCAATAACTCAAGAAATCATTGATTCATATGATAAGATACAAACAACTTTGAAAAATGTAACAGTTATCGGCGAAGTTCATGCTGAACCAGAAAAAGAACGTCATTTTTATATATTTTCAATTAAAGATATCTCTGGTAAATTAATTGAAGTTAAAACAAAGAAAGAGGTTGATTTTGTTAAAGGTCAAATGATCAAAGCAAACGGTAAAACATCAATTATTGGTATGTTTCGCATGTCTTTTTTCATCTTATATATATTGGTTGGTTTTAGATGGAATGTTAACTTTAGAAGCGCAAATAATTGAAGGTGTTGGAGTTGGAAGTGGAAAAGATCAAGATGGAAAAGGTGGTGGAAGTGGAACTGTAGTTGGAAGTGGAAAAGATCAAGGTGGAAAAGGTGGTGGAAGTGGAACTGTAGTTGGAAGTGGAAAAGATCAAGGTGGAAAAGGTGGTGGAAGTGGAACTGTAGTTGGAAGTGGAAAAGATCAAAGTGGAAAAGGTGGTGAAAATTCAAAGGATGCAAGTGGAAAAGTTATTGGAAGTGGAATTGCAAAGGAAAAAGTTAGTGCTGAAGATAAAAAAATGGCTGACGGCGAAAATAATGAAAATGATCTGCTAGATAGTTTTAGTGATTTTTAAATTATTTTACGTGATTAAATTAAATTTTATGTGTAATGGTGAATAAATGTGTTCCTGGTAATTAATAACACCAAAAATAAAACAGTGATAAAGAGATGAATTTCGGAAGGTATTTAATAAAAAAACGTCTTCAAAATAACGTAATTGTGAAACTCAAGAAGACCCGGCGAAGCCGGGTCTTTGCTTGTTATAGTTTTATGTCGACAAAATTTTTCATTCTTGGTTGTATCTGGTCATCCTGATGTTGTTACTTTGAGTAAATCGGAACAACGCTTTATTCCATCTTTCAATTGGTTCCGTCTTAAAAGGAGGAGTTTATTCCGTTGATAAAAATAATAATGTCTTTATTATTCGGGCAAAGGATGATGATAAAGTTTCATTGGTAACTACAAAGCTAATGGCAGAAAATATAGATAATCTTGATAAAAGTAAGCATTTTGCATATGCTATCATTATTAGTTTAAAACCTGTCTATTTTAGTAGTTGCAATTTAAATTAAATAAATATTTATAGACCTGGTTCACCTCATAAACCTTGGTTTCTTAAATTTCACTTTTTGAACGGTCCATTACAGTACATGGCTTGTCGAATTATTTAAAATATTGTCTATCTATCTTTATCCTTCTCTTTTCCCAAAATGGCGTGAAGAATTTTGCTTAATTCAACCAATTGAAATTCAGCAAAAGTTTAATGATGTATGTTTCTTTCTTTTTTTAAATATTTAATTAAAATTATTTATTACCCAACCATTTTTTGTTAATGAACGTGAAGTATTTACCGTAAAAATAGAAAGCTTTCAACAAACTATCAAAGACGCTTCCAAATTTGATTTTACCCGGAATAACATGGATGAATGAACTAATTAATTATCAATGTTTTGTGTGTGTATTAAATCTATTTGAAGCATATCTTTAGCTTTACCATTTTTGTTTTCCTTTTTTTTATCTTTTGTCAAGACTTCAGTGATCTTTTCTCTTTTTTTGGCTGTGAAAATCTCGTTTGCTCAAAAATATTCCCACTGTTTGTTGCTTTTTTATCACCAATTTTTCTTTGTTTCTTCTTCTTTAAATTTATCACGGCATCTCTTTCCATATAAATATACTTTGTTCCATTTTTGATTGTTGCTTTTCTTCTTTTTCTTGTTTTTTCTGCTGTGTAAATTGTTGATTGCTGTAAATTTAATTGGGTATACTGTAATCAAAGTTATGTTGTTTGTTGTGAAAATTTAATTTTGTGAATTTTTTGCATTAAATAAACATTTGTGTTTGTATTTTTTGAAAAGGTGAAGCATAAAAAGTTTAATTCCTGACGAATTCGTAACCGATAAGTAGGATTTTTTTGTCACCGGTTTTTTTCAGTGTTCATAACAAAAATTAATTAATGTGAGTCCATTGGGGACAACAAAAGCCAGGATCAACTTTAATGAAATTGGTTCCTTTGATATGATTACTGTAGTTTACAGTAACACCATTTCTAATACGCGATAACATCAATTTCATCGGGATCAATTCGCATATTTTGTTTAAGTTCAATTTGAACACAATGTTCGGACATGTCCCATTTTTTAATTGATGCATCAATAATTCCTTGATCAGATGATGGAGTTCAAATGCAAGCAGTTTACCGAAAAGTCCCTTTTTATTATTCTGGATAGCTTAATGCACTTCTTTAAGCTTTTCAGTATTAAAAGATGGAAAAACTTATTTTTTATTGGCAACAAAGTTGAACAATTTCCACATTAATACTCTGTAGCTTCTTAGCTGCAAAAAAGGAACGCAAATAACTTTTCACTTTTTTTAAATCCATCAAGAGATAAAGCCGATTTAGTTCTATTATAACTTTGATAAATATTTTTGATTCAAACGTTATGTTTATTAATGAGAAGATTAATCAAAGCAAAAAAGTCAAAAGCAGCAAAAGTTTTGAAGAAAATAAAAAAAATTTGCTAAAAGTGAAATAAAAAGTTTCTAAAGTCATTGAAAATTTTGAAAAAAAAAATTTCTTGTCATAAATATTTTTTCAAAGAAAAGAAAACGATCAAACAATTTTGCATTTTTTAAATTATTTTTTGCAGTAATAATAATTAAGTTTATCATTTTGTAGCTTGTTCAACAAAAATCCAAAGTTTTTTTTATCAAAAAATTTTATTTTTCCATTACATTTTTAAATTATACAAAAGAGAAATAAAAAATAACAAAAAACATTAAACAGAAATTTGACCAATTGTTGTATTCAATTTTGTTGCTGTTCCAAATGTTGTTCCTTCAGTTGTGAGCTGCTTCTTTCTCTTCTGGACATCTTTTTTCATCTTTTGGTGTTCACGTTCCATCTGCCGTTGCATACGCATATGATTCTTCTTGATTTCTTTCTGTATCTTATCCACTTCTGAGATATCCTTGGCCCCAGAGATAAGCGACGGTTGATAATTGTTCCATACTTCAGTCCCACGTTCCTTTCTTGATCGATGTTTTGTCCCTTTTTGGGAATTCTTATATTCTTGGACCATTTCACGCAAATCTAAAAAATTGAAAAAAATATATCAAAAAAAAACAATAAAAAAAATTACCTTTAATTTCTTTTTTTGTTTATGATGAAAGTATCCCATTATCACACCAGTTGGCAAACCACCACCAAAAACCCCGCCAACACCAGTTCCAAGCATCTCCCAAATAGATGCCCAACGTCCTTCAGGGGGGGTAGTTGTCGTTGTCGTTGATACTTCAACATTTCGGCGATCACGAAAAATCTCAGCTTCACCATTTGATCCAAAAATTACCATAAAAGCAATTACAGTTAAAACAACTGCACCAATGATCAAAATAGTAATCATAATCCAAGATGAATCAAATGTTCCAGCCTTTGTTTCACTTTCTTCCAGAGATGAAGGGATCGTAATTTCACTTTGAATCATCTAAAAAATGTGGTATTTTCATATGGGATAAGACTTTTGAAAACTAGTAATGGTTAGTTGTTATTTTGGGAAATACTGTAGCACAAGAATACAGTATAGATTATCTCGATCGGATATCGGGTTTTTTAAGGAGAGGAGAGGGAATAACCAAAGTAAAGTTAAAAAGCGGCAAACATCAAAGGAAAAACTATGAATGAAGGAGAGGGGGTCGGAAAAATTTAATAAAAAACTCGACGTCAGATCTGGGAAATCTTTTGGAAATATATTAGGAGTATCACTGATTAAAAAATTACGGTAATAAAAACTTACTCGAGAATGTTGCATTTGATTTGAAGAGGAAGAATTTTGATTTGGTGAAAATAATTTTTGCGATGATTTAAATTCCATAATTTGAGGTGCACGTTTTTCATCATCATCATCCATTTCTCGAGGAAATTCAAAGGCATTCTAAAACTTGCAATTAAGCAAAAATATCTCTGAAAAAATCTTAAACTTGCTTGAGTTAATTTTGATACAGCAACAGCAGGTTTAAATGCATTTGATGAGGACCAAGGCTGTCCGGAAAAAAAATTATGATCCGGAATCCGGAATCCGGAATTCCGGAATGCCAAAAATCAGCCGGAATCACGGAATCCGGAATCCGATCCGGAATAATTTATATAGAAAACAAAAAATTTTATCCGGAATCCGGAATCCGGAAAATCCGGAACGCCAAAATCGTCCGGAATCACGGAATCCGGAATCCGATCCGGAATTCCGGACAGCCTTGATGAGGACGCTATTTCCCAAAGGTAACAACAGACACGGCCATCACATTCCTTAGGCATTTTTGTTGCTCTAAAATATTAAAAACCTTATATTTGAAGCTTAAGATTTCTAATTTAACAAATTTTCAAAATTTACAATAAAATTAAAGTTTTGTAATTCGGAGAAACAAAAAATTCACGAAAATTCAGGTTTTTAACTTCTCATATTACTAAAAAACCTTTATTGGGGTCATTCATATTTCGTTTATAAATAAGGATCAAATAAAAAAATTAATATTCAAGCCTATTAAATACATAAAAGCTGAGAAGAGAGAAGAAGAAAAAGCTGCCATGGAATTAATAAATTATTTTATTATTTTTTTCATTCATCGTCTACTGCTGAAATAAAATAGTTTGGTTGTTTTAGCCGCGGCAGCTGCCGCGGCTAAAACAACCAAACTATTTTCTGAAAATCGATATTTGTAAAAATGATGCAATATCGTTCAACTCTGTTGAATCAATGTTTTCGACATTGAGGAGAAAAAGTTTTCACGACAACATACCCACAAGGAAAAAATTAGAATAACACGGAACTTGATACGGTAATTTCATTTATGAATACGGTAGAATTTTAACAATGATTTACCGATATTTTTTTATTACTTTTATGATAAATAAAAGTTTTATCTTTAATCTTTTGTTTAAAAACAAAATGCCTTGAAACAGATTTCAAAACAGAAAATACAGTACCCCCAAAACAATATTAGAGACAACAATTTTCAAACAAGAAATTAAAACATTAAATTATTTATTACATTAAATTCCATCAAGTATACATAATAAAATTAATAGTTTTTCCTAAACTAAATTATTACAAAACAAAAAAGGATATAATTTAAATTTTTGTTGGAAGATCATCCATTTTGATGGGTGGAGTTGGGAGAGTTGGAAGTGGTTGAAGAGTTCCCGCAGCAGGTGGAAGTGGTCCAGCAGCAGGTTGAAGAGGAGCAGAAGTTGAAGCAAATGGAACAGGAGAAGAGGAAGGTGTCATAGGTGGTGTTGAAACAGGAAGTGCCAAGAAATCTGTAGTTGCTTTTGCAGTTGATTTTTGAGAATCAGAAGGTGGTTGAACAGGTTGTGCAGAAGGAGGTGCATTTGATGGTGCAGTTGGAACAGGTGCCAATGGTGGAGTTGAAAGTGGAAGCATCAAAGAATCAGTATTTGCCTTTGGGGCAGCCATCAATGGTGGAGGATTTGAAACATCAGCAACTAAAAAATTATATTATGGTTACGGTAAATACAGTATACAACAAAGCCTTTTGTTACAAAGGAAATATTTACCTTTTCGAGCAGATTCTGCTGCACCAGGAGTTCCAGGAAGTCCATCAATTTTTGTTGGTTGCTTTGGAGTTTGTGGAGGTGTTGAAACATCAGGATCTAAAAATCACAATTTACATAAGGTCAAATACCACATCCCCAAAAATGCAAAAACTTACAATCTTTATCAGATTTTGGAAGAGTTTTATCTTTTGCGACTTGTTTTTTGCTTTCATCAGCAGCATTAGGAGGTTGAGCAACTTTTGAACCAGATGATTTTTGTTCTTTTGGAGCAGCAGATCCAGGTCCAGCAAGTTTCTTTCCAGGTCCAGAGGCACTTCCACTTGCTGGAGCAGCACTTTCTGATTTCTTTTCAGCCTTTGAAGATGGCATTTTTGGAAGTTTTTCATCAGGCTTTTGTTGGAGCTTCTTTTCAACAGCAGATTTCTTTGAAGATTTTGTTGAACTTGTTTTTGAAGTGGATTTTTTGGACTTCTTGGATTTCTTTGATTTTCCTTTTTTAGACTTCTTCTTTGATGATGATTTTGAACTTTTACTTGTTTTTTTGGAAGTTTTGCCAGATTTCTTAGCTTTTACAGCTTCTTCTTCCATATTCTAAAAAAGAAGGAAAAGATTAGTTTTAGGCTTGACAAATGAATGATTGGACCCAGACATCTAAGTTATCGAGATAAAGAAGACATATCTTACGGGTACATTTGGTAAGGCTATACAGGTGTTACGTGATATAAAGTCCGATGGAATTTAGGGACATTTGCAACAGATTAACCGTGATCGATTTTGAGAGAGGGCATGCCTTTGAAGGAGCATGAGCTTCACATGTCAGTTACCCTAAAGGCTCTTGGAGATGAGTGGTAAAGATTAAAAGCAAATCTTCCATAGAAAAACATTGTTGATAAAGTCTTCCCATCTATCATCTATAATCTGAACATCTCCTTAACCCCTCCCTTCTTTTATGCGTTACATGTATATATTTCACCCACTAAAAATGATACATACCTTTTTAGAGCATCGACGAATGAGTTGAATAACAACAGCTAAAGCTTGAACAACAAAGAAAAACAACAAAATAACACAAAGAACTGTTGTCATTGTTGTTAAGATTTTAACATTTGATTGAAGGTATTCCAATTTATCCATGATATCAGCATCCGTAAGAGTAGGAGGATCAACAACAACATTCACCGGAGGAACAACCATACTTGAAGGTGGAGAGGTAACAACAACCGGCATTCTTCTTCTTCAAATCAAACCCCTTCTTTAACAAAGCTTCAATAAAAAAATAATAATAAAAATAAGACACGCAACTTTCGTGCTTGCAGCAAAGAATAAATGATTGAATAGAATTTTCGTTCAAAAACGTTTTTGGCAAAAAATGACATTCAACAAATTACACTTGTAAAACAATAAAAATTTACATCAAAAATGTTTATGACAAAACTTTTTTTATAAAAAAATCTCAGAACATAAAAAATTAGCACCAATAAAAATTTTCTTTTTACACAATGATTAATCTTCAAGAAAAATACCGTAATTTAAAAAATACAATGGAAAGAAAAAAGAGATATAAAATTTCGTTGCTTATTACAAACAAAAAAAGACGCTGGCAATATTCAATGCATTAATTAAAATAAAAATTTGGCAATACAAAAAAAGAGAGATATGAAAAATTTACAATGATTTAAATGCCCGTTTCAATTTATTCTTTTTGTTCAAATTCATTTTTGGTTTTGTAATTCTGTTTCACGTGAATCTGCAAGCTCGAGAATAAAACTATCCAAAGTTTGATCCATCTCATAATCATAATCTTCATCATTTGTTTTCATTTCATATAGTCTTAGCCTAAAAAACAGATAACATCATTTCAGTAACCATAGATGTAATAATATTAATGAAACATACAAAGTAACAATATGAGCATGTTGACCTTCAACTGCAATATCCAAAGCTGTTTGACCAAGTTTATTCTTGATTGTGCTATCACCATTCTTTTTTAACAGCTGATAAACTAATCTAAAAATAAAATTTTATATTACAACGCGCTAATAAATAACTAAAAGTCTTACATTGGGAAGCCATTAGATGCAGCAATATGTAATGGCGTATTTCCATCAGAATCAATAACACACAGCTTTGCACCATTTAATAACAAGAATTCTGTCATTGTTGTATCATGCTGTAAAAGTACTTCAAGTTAAACAAGAAAAACAACACAAAGCTTACATTTCTTATAGCAGAATGCAGCAAGAAAGAAGTTCCAATCGGAAGATTCAAATCCAATCCCAAATTCATTGCTTTTCTCATTTCTTCCAAATCTCCATTCTTTAAAGCTTCCAATGCTAATTTTTCAACTTCATTCGTATTTGTATTATGTTCAAGTTGTTCCAAATTATTATCAGAGCCAAAAGAAGATCGAGAGAATCTTTTAGCTAAAATTGAATCTTAAATTACAGTAATCTTATAAAAGGGTAAACTTACAAACTCCATCAACAGAAAGCCCTGAGTCAGATCTTGCAGAATTTGGTGTTATTGAAGGAGTTGCAATATTATTTGTAGCAGCTCCAGATGCTGCAGCTGTTGAAGATTCTACACTATATTCTGATAGAGATTGTTGTCGAATGATAGCTGATGAAGATGATCGAATATGTCCTTTTGAAGGTCCAACATTTGATGATATTTTTCTATCAAGACCACAAAATCTTTTGTCAACGTATTTTGATTTAATCCATATTTCACGTTGTGGTCGAGTTGAAGTTACTGTAGCAGGAGAAGGAATTGGATTATGTTCGGGCAGATTTGATAAATATAATGCATTAACTTTATCATTCCCAAGCTTCAATAAAATTTGCCATTGTGATTCATCAATGTCATCCATCTTCAACGATCGAATTTTAGAATAATGTACACCAAGCTAAAATTTGTTTTTTATTACAGTATTCTTACAGATGATTAGACTTACACTTCTATGTGCACCAGAGCATTCAATACACATTAAAATTCCAAGATTTATTGAAGCCCATCCAGTTTCAGGGTTTCCACAATCTGCACATTTATTATTTCCAGGAAGAGCAAGAACTTTTGCATAATTTTTTTCGATTCTTTTTTTCATCTGAACTTGAGCAGCTTGTCGTTTCGCTGTTTGAGGAGAAGGTGGAGGCATTTCAGATTTTCGATTTGAACTTCTTGAATTTAATGGAACTGGTTGATTTCTCATTACAGGCATTGTAGCAGATGTTGCTGGCGACCCGTATCCATTTGAAGAAACTGATGGTGATTTTGCACATGCTTCATTGATTGAATTTATTAAAGAATGTTTTTGTGGACGATATCCTTGACCATTTTCATGTAAATGTTGGATTGTTCGTTGGAGAGCAAGTATCCATGCATTGCAAAGAGTTTCAGAATCAGCTTGAAGTAAATGATTCTTTGATGGCGTAACAAGTTCAAAGCAACATGCTCGATCAATTGTTGATGGAGCAACTCGAACAAGGCAAAGTTGAAGATTCTCTTCCATTACAGTTAAACGAGGATCACCATGCCGATGTGAATATAACTGAAAGCCAAGCTAATATACCAAAAATAATATATCTCTATTTTGAACAAATAAAAAACTAACAAGTTTATCTTCTTTAATTTGAAACCATCTTCGATTCCATGTTTTGAAGGCATTCGTTGCTCGCTTCATTAAATATCCTTCCATCACAACATCAGGATCAGTTGGAATACCAGTTGGATGTTGATAGATTTCCTAAAAATTGTTAAACATGTTTAAAAATTTGCAACTACAGTATCTACTTAAGCCTAATAATCCTAACTACAGTATGAACTAAAACACTTAAACTAATCAATTATACCTTTGTCTTTCTCCATTCTCTAAATCTTTGTACAAGTTTTAAACACCCAAACATGATCGTAAAAGAATTGACCACAAAGTATTTGCTTAAAAGCTTTCAATGAATCAAAGCAAAATTTTATTTCATCGTTGCTTTTTACAAACACAAAATTCACTCTTTCAACTCAATGTTTTAAAAAAAAGACCATTTGAGTGAGCGAGTCTTTTTTTTAGAAAAAAGAGCTGTGATTTTCTTCAGCTGATTCATAACCAAGAATCAATAAAAATATTCTTTTCTACAAAATCAAGAAGAAAAAGAAGCAGAAACTAACCTTTGGAACAACAGCATGCCTTTCTTGCATTTTTCTATCAACAATCTTTGATTTTTCTTTTAAAACTTCTACAGAAGTATTTATTTTATCCATATCAATTTCAGAAGTATTTTCAAAAAAGAAATGTCCTTTTCGAAAAAATGTTGAATAATCCATAATGAATGTACTAAACTAAAAAAGAGATATTGAATATAGAAAAATAAATAATCCCTTCTATTATCTATTTTTAAACATACCGATTCCAAAACAACCTGACATTTTTTTGAATGAGCCAATTGAAAAGTAGAAACGTAATCTAAAAAAAGGATTTTACTTACAAAAAATTACTATTATTAAAACCTTACCAAGAGATGTATGAGCAAATAAAGTTCCAACAGCCATCAAAGAATTTTTAGCATCATTTAGATCTTTAGTTTTTGTTTTATTTATTGATGCCTTTTTGGCTACCGCATCATCAAAGCCTGAAGACATTTGATCAAATCTATGCCGGGCTTCATTAATATTATGTAATTCTCTGAAAATATTAGATTAAGAACATCAAGAAATAATTCTTTTTGACATACTTTTTAACAAATTCATCCAGAGATATCCTTAAAGCTGGATATGAATATTCAACAAGATTTTTATTAAGATGTACAATTTGTGCAAATGCATCACTAATTGAAGAATATGCTTCATTTGAAGTTGGATCAGATATATTTAAATCATGCCATAGATTATTCATTGATACTGTTAGATTACTAAAAAAGCAAGAGATATTAATTGTAAAAAAATGTTGAAAAAAAACTTACTAAAATGCAGAAATATAATTTTGTCCAAGTTCACCGACAGTTTCAACGTATCTGATTGTCTAAAAAATTAATCATTTTTATCTTTCCCATGAGAATAAGGGTATCAAATAAAACTTACTTCTTCAAAATTCTTTTGAGTTTTTGTGAAATATCGTTCATGTTCGGTAAGATTGTGACTGAAATAAGCAGAGATAAATATATTTGAAGTTCAACATAACAGCAGCAAAAACTATGTAGATTAAAAATATTCTTACCGAAATGTTGGAGAATCTTTGATAGCTTCTGCGAAATCCAGTGGTTGAAGGGACCCGTCTATGAATGATGCTGCTGCCATGAATGGAATCTATAAAAGTATATGTATGTATTAGATATGTTATTGAATATGGATAAAAAACATAAAATAAGATAATAACAAAAGCTACTCTTAAAGAAGAAGAAAAAAGTCGATCGACAATGACGAATCAAAAAAAACATTGAACGCAAAAAATATATAAAAATTGAACGAACGAAAGAGAAAGAAAAAAACCCCGCATCGAAGAAGGAGAAGAATAGCATCATCATCAACACCAACCAACACAAACATAGACTTTTTTAACCTTTTGGTGTTGGTCATTTCTTTTTTATACTTGTTTGTGTTTATAATAAAATTTTTAGAGAACCCAATTTTTTTTCTTTCTCATTGAATCATTTATGTAAAACAATTTTGGTGTTGCTGGTGATGGTGGTAATTATTAATGGCAAAAAATGAGATGATCAAATTTCAAAAGCACAAATATTTTTGGTGGGAGAAATGGATGATAGAGATTTAAGCGATAGATTAGCCTTATTTTTTCCCATTTTTCCATATCTCTCATTTTTTATCGCAGAAAAGCTGCTGCTAAAAATGATGTTGATGATGAGATTGAAAAAAGGGGGAAAAACAAAACCAGAGCAAATTTCTTTTTTTTGAACAATTGAAAGGGACAAAAGTAAAAGGAAGAGGGAGTGAAAATAGAAGGGGAAGACGTAAAAAGATACATCAGACAATCATCAAATTTTTTTATATATTTTTTATAATGGATGTGGTGATGTAAAATACTAAAAAAAGAAGAACATGTCGGAGAAGAAAGGAAGAAAGCATGTGTCTAAGAAAGGGAAAAAGAAGCCTTTTTTTCATTGTCAAAATGATGGAATTTTTAGTTGTTTTTAAATGTCCTCTTTTTTGAATTTTGCTACGTGATATATTTTTGGGCCAGTTTTTAACAGAAATGGAATCTTGTGATAAACGATCTTCACAAAAAATATTATTAAAAATACGTCACGCTCTCTAAAAAATTTTGTGGCGCAAAACTTCCTTTACAGTAATCGTCGAAAAGCAAAGTACTTGTTGCGGAACAAGCTTCAGTTTTATTTTTTAATTTAAGGAGTTTTAACCATTTTTGGGTAACATAAATCAAACATTACAAACTAAAATCCATCATAACAAAATTAAATACAACGAAAAAAAGAAATTAGGTAATTTTTGTAGACAAAAAATGAAGCGGGAAAAAAAGTAAAAAAAACCCCAAAAAAGTAGAAAGCATCTGTTTTAAGGATACTTCTTTGTCCGTTTTTTTCAACATCGAAGAAGCAGTTCAATACTTTTTATTCAATGACATTTACGAAGAGAAGAATTGAAAATAACATTTCGAAGCCTATTTCTTCTAAAAATGGAAAAGAAAATAGTAATCTTATTTTTTCTTCAATGCTTTTTAGAAAAAAACACATTTGAGTTGGTAAGAAAAAAGGCGGTAAAACTTTCTCACATTCATTTTTAAAATTTGTGTTTACCAAAAAATGGGTATTTTTCAGCTAAAAAAGCAGCATGTTTTTACAAAGCCATTACCATGGTAAAAAAAGTGACATACAACAGCAAAAACAAAAATAACAAAAAGGTGCCAATTTTTTTTATTAATTTTCGAAAATAAGGCGTCAGTTATTTTTAATGTTGTTCAAAAAGATGTCGAATTCAAATTTAAGGCAATACTGTAATTAAAGAACAATAAAGCCTTAAGGATTACGGTAAGCAGAAATTTTTAATAAAATTTTAAATTAAATTGCTTCTTTTAGAAATAGAAAATTAAAGCAGAAAACGAGTTTCTAAAGAAATGCAAAGATCACTATCGCAACGGCCGTATTATCCGTTGCAACGGATATTATATCATAGCATTCCTTTGTAGAAAATTGTGCATGAAGCCCTCAAAATACATTTTTGGTCATTGATTTTTCCAATTATTTTTGATGCGATTCAAATATCAATACCACTTTCTTCCTAATCGATATAGTATTTTAAACATGTATTTAAATAATTCGGTGGTTTTCTTTAACCATTAACTGTATCTACGGTACCATAAAAAAGATAACACGAACTTTATTTATCAGTAAAATTTAGGTATAATTACAAGTAAAAACAATGTATAAATCGATAAATAAATTATGTTAACAAGAATATAAAATCAACAAATTACGATACAAGTTCCATAAATTTATCTAAAATGGAATTAAAATAAAGATGTTGTTCTTCATCGAATTTGGTATTCAGCAGTGGAACATTTACATAGATTTCTGTAAGAGCTTCTTTACATTTGTGGCAAAGATTTTGTCGTTGTTTAGCAGCAAATTCGAGAGCATCTCTTAAGGCAAGACCTTCTTTTATTGTTTCTTTATATTCAGTAACAATTTGATCAAGAATATCCAAAGCAGTATCAATAAAAGTTGAATTCTTGTGAGAAAAGAGGAATCGAAGTTCAGGTAATATTGTTGCAGCAAGTTTAAGACTAATTGGTCGAGAAAGAAGTTGTTGAATGAGTTGAACGAATACAGATTTATCACAAAGAGAAATAGCTTGAACAAAGACTTCTTCTAAAAATGAAAGACATTTAAAAAGGAGAAAAGAATGTACACGCATTGCATCAGCAAAAAATGGATCTCAAATCTTGAACGCTCTTTTTTTAGGCTAGCCGTAAAATAAGACTTATTCTTTCATTCCCCCAAAAACTGTTGGCAAGATTGATAACGACGATGCATAAACATGAAGGAACAAAAACAAACCTTCAGAAGCATCATGAGATTTCATTGCAGCTTTCGTTCTGAGGATTCCACATTTTCGAGCCTTCATCTTTGATACGAAACCATTACTGCTAACTTTCATTTGTGCAAAGCTTTTTGTAACATTTCCACGACCGAGTGATACTGATCTTCGACGAGAAGGAACCGGAATTGGAGCAGAATATTCAATTCGAGATTGACGAGATATACTATCCCGAGATGATGGAGCTCTCCATGGTTCTTTTTCTAAAAAATATGAATGTATTCATTAATCAGGATAATCACAAAGTTCAGTTGCCTTGTTGGTTATGCATATTGCTATATAGCAAAAACTTGTCAATTGCGGAAATCAAATATTTACCTTTAATCTTTTTCATAGAATCAACACTCCATCTTCTTTCAGTTAATTCAAGATTTGTTATCATCTTCAAAGGTTCATAAACACTATTACTTCTTTCTTGTTGTTTTCTTTTCATTTTTGTTTCTGGATGTATGGATTAGTAACAATTGATTAATTGATGATGTTAGAGTTAGTTTTTAAAAAATGTGAGAGAAGAAAAAAACTTTGAAAAATTTTTTTTACGAAAATCGAGTTCCAAAAAGTCTCGAATGGAAAATTGTTTTTCCTGTTTTAAAAAAATTTTGAATTTGTTTGCTGCAATTGCGACACAGTTGAATGGAAAAATTAATCAGTTATTTTTTGTTTGTAATTTAATTTTACAGTTTCTTAGAAGTCTTTATTTTTTAAAATTTATCGTTATAGACTATAAAAACTTATAGTATTTATGATATGAATTATATTATGTGATTCCACGTACTATATTTGTTGATTAGAGTGATATGAATTACAGTATGCAATTAATTCATGAAGTAATTGACTGCTGGAATTTCATTAAAGAGTTTTTGCCTTTCATTTTTACAAAGGTAATTGTTGTGTAATTTGTGACGCGGAAACTTGTGCACTGAGTGATGGATTATTGTTGTTTCGTGACAAATTTGTAACATTTGAAAAGAATGTAACTTTTCCTAAATGTTTTTCTAATTTTTCTGGTAAAATAAGTTTCATCAAGCCTTTTCGAAGGGCTTTATTAAATATCAAATAAATAAAAACTGCTCCACCTAAAAAATATTTAGAGTTACAGTAATACAATTGTGTGATTAAATTTTACCATGACTTGCTTGCCAGAATATTTGCCCCAAAATAATCACAAATGGTGGAGTTGGAAGATATTGCATACAAACATAAATGGCAGAAGCAATAAAACAAAGGGTACAAATTAGAAAGGCTTGAAGGATTGTCTAAAAATGAGAAATTTGAAATATTTTTGAAAAGGGATAGACTTCTTTAAAAATTTATATACGGTCACCCTGATCAGGCAATGAAAAGGCAATAAAAAGGTCTCGCAAGGATTCCACTCAGGACCATTTTCTTGCTTCTACCTTGTCTGTTCAGGATCCCTGATATAAATTATTAAAGAGTCCATTTCCTTTAAGAAAACTAACATTTCGTTGAATTGCAGTTGCAGCAGAGCTCATTCGAGTTTTTGCAATTAATGCTGAAATTATTGCAATATACATTCCACTTAAAGCCAAAATAATTGCAACATTATTAAATGTTAGCCCCCAATTTGCATACTGTAATGGATATATTAGTTAAACCAATGAGAAAGATAAAACCCAAACCTCCCATTCATTTCGTGGAAATGCAACCCCAAAAAATGGATCAAAAAAGCATGCGGATGCAATGGAACTATAAATGCATGGAAGATCAATGAACCAAAAATAAAACCAATAAAGCCCTGGCAAAATTAACCAGAAGAAGGTTCGTTTTCCACTGAAGAGAAGTTCAGAATAATATGGAGTTACAAGATCCATGAATCGATTGAATGCTAAAAGGAGTACGGTAGCACATGCCCCACACCAACTTGCTAAAAATTAAATTTGCATAATGTTTATCGATAACGATTGTTTTCATGTAAATTCCGTCCAAGACATTTCCTCATGTTCCCTGATCAGGGTCATTTTATCAATAATCTAAAACTTACAAGGTGAAAAAACTCCAACCATATAAACCAAAGTTGGATGGGTACAGTATACTGCACCAACAAGTGAAAAATATCCGCTCATAATTGAATTACAAAAAACTGCAATAATATCAATAATTCCAAGAAGGAACATAATTTTGTAACAAGAATTTTGGAAAAATTCTTTCTTGGCCATTACAAACATTAGTGGAATGTACAGCACCTAAACAAAATGTATACTGTATTAAATATTTGTTAATACAAATTTGTAAATTACAATACCTCATAAATGATTCCAATAGAGATATATGAGATCCCAATTGGAATATTCACTTTACCAAATGAAGCCCATTCGGTTGGAGAATACCGAGAGCAATTATAAAGGTGTTCAAAATATCGACGATCAAAAACAAGTTTTTCCATTTTGTATTGTTTCCAAGTTTTTAAAATTTGGCACTAAAAAGCATTAAAAATTTCTGGAGCTGTTTTTACTGTACTGTAAAAAATAAAGAAAATAAATAGAGAATTAAACTGGTATAAATAAGGGTAAATTCTTTAGATAATCATAATATGATAATTTTTAAAACCACCGGGTGTAGCCTAAGAAAACACGAAAAAAGGAATTTGACTTTAAAAAAGCACCTGGTTTTTGTGACAACATTAAAATTACTCAAAATTATGATGTCTTTGCCTTTTTTTCAAAAGGTTAAAAACACAAATTATTATTACAAAGAACGTCTGAAGATTAATAATACCGTATATGATAGACATAAAAGTTATGACGTTTATTTGATAAAATTATTGCATAAATTATAGTTTCTAGATATTAGAAGTAACTATAATTTATTATAACTTTTTCAAAGTTTTCAGAATTATTTAAAGTTATGGTTATTGAAAAATATGAAATAAATTTTTAAAATACAGATATCTACTAATTTTAAAATGAAAAAAACTTTGAACTTTAGCGTTTATCTTTTTTTAATTAAATATTAAAATCTAGTTATTTTTATAAGTGTCATGTAAATGAAATTATTGAATGAATTGAACTATGTATCAAATTCAACGAAAAAATTAATTTATATTTTTTGTAGAAAAATAATAGCAAAATCTTGAAACAGGAATATTTATGCAAAATTTCGGTAAAACAACATCCAGTCAATTTTGGGTCAGAGGGTAGAAGCGATATACATGTACTTTAAAGTTTGTGGAAAAAATATTAATATGGGTGAATTTTCAAAATTGAATAACTAAGTAATGCATTTGGAACTCTTTAAAAAATCTTTTTTTCTGTACCTTTATTAATCAGACCTTCATTCATCTAATAAATTTCATCACAATAATAATAAGCATGTGTTCCTTGAATCTTGTTATAAGTATTTTTTTCTGTGTATTATTAAAATTTTAGCTAAAGTTTTTAAATTGGAGTCTTGTTCTAGTACAGTTTTTTAAAATTTGAATAAAAAGGTTTATTATAAAAATACAGAATATATTACTATAAAAAAGGTATAATTCAGAAAAAAGTGGTAAGGGATTTTTTGTCATGGGATATAAAAAGATAAAAACAAAATTCCTGGTTTAAAACTGGAAAAAAATTGTATCAATTTTCTCGTAATATTAAAGAATTTTAGATTTTGAGAACATTCGAGTAACTTTAAATACAATAATATAAGCAACAAAAACTCCAACAAATTGTCCAACCAAAACATCCGACCAATGATGGCTATGATCAACAATTCTTGAAAAACCGATTATTGACCCTGCAGAAATTAGGGCCATTTGAATGAATGGAATTACAGCTTGTGAATTTAGGACGCTTCCAAGTCGATGTTGAATATAAAAAACACAAAAGCCTACAGTTGTCATGGAAAAACTTGAATGTCCTGAGAAGAATGATTTTCGGGCACTCATATCAGCATATGTATTCCCGGAAGTGCAAACATAATCAAAAATATATAAAGGTTTGGAGGAACATTCTGCAAGGTCAACATTTGGTTTACAAACATCAATAAAATGTGGACGTAAACGACCAATTGAAAGTTTTGTGACAAGCGTAAGGGTAAAAGTTATCACAAATGTTACCTAAAAAATAGTGAAAGGTAAGAAATATTAATAAATAAAAGGTAAGAAATATTAATAAATTAGGGTACTGTATAAAGTTGAAGTTAAAACGATTTTAAAAACAAAACTTATTTTTGGAAAACTTTAAAATTTAATTAAACTGCACGAAACAATAAATTCAAAGAAACTGTTTTCTTTCATGTTTTATGGTCTTCATAATAATGAGGCAATTACTGTAACTCAAAGATCTCTTTTTATAATATTATTTTTATGTAAAAGTTTAAGCACTTTCAAAGTCAAAGTTCACAGTTCTCAAACATAAAAATTAAATATTATTGTTAAAATTGTGTTTTTCAAATTTAATATTCAAATACTCCAATTTGCAAAAACTGGAGCAAAAGAGCAAAAACGTTTTCCCAGTTATTCTAATTAATAAGTTTTCGGCAGTTTTTTACACATTCAAAAGAATGCAGGTGAAAAGTTTTCTGAGCAAAGGTTCAAACATTGAATTAGAATTAAAAGAAAAGCAGAGAAAAAAATGTCTCATCCATTAAATTGGGTCATTAGTTTTAAATTCACACACAATTTTTTTTCCAAAAATATTATTTAAGCAAGTGCTTTAATGACCTCTTTTGTTATTTTAAATCAATAATTTTAATATTCAATCACACAAAGTTTTTGTTTTAAGACCTTCTACAGTAACCAAAATTAGGTTTCTTTCTAATTTTCGTTAAAAGGCTTCTACCGTAAGCCATTGTCAATTTTTTTTTCCATTTTGAATGCCAAAAAACTTACCATAAAAAGACTGAAAACATTAAAAAATCTTAAAATAACTCGTTGATGCATGGGTTTTTGAAGTTCACCATCAACAAAAATTTCATCTCGATCAACAAAATATATCGAATAAAGTTCAACCAAGATAATACAAGTAATTGAAATTCCAAAACAAAAAATCATAAGCATCGCACCATCAACAAGTTGGGGGAGTCTTGTCAGTCGAATTGTAGCATCATTACAAAAGAATCCAACTTTAACAGGACCAATAATTTTTCCAAAATATTCAATTGTAAAGCCTAAAACGAAAGCCAAAATTGTATCCAAAATTGGTCGTTTTGCGGCATACAAAAAAGAAATATTTCGAGGAATTTGGAATTTTGTTGGAAGAACTTCTTCAGATGACATTTTCTCTGATGTTGGAGAATATTGGAAATGTCTGGAATTTTAATATATAAGATATTGCAAAATAAAGACAACACTGACAAGGACGACAAAAAAGACCGAACACAAAATATATAAAAATGCAGCCAGAAAAGAAGCAAAAAAATAAATAAAGATGCGACAAAAAGCAACTGCTTTCTTCGTTTTTCTTTCGTTCGTCTTTGTTCCTCCTTTTTTCTCCTCAAAAAAAAAAGATTGATGAATAAGATTAAATTCGAATATCTATATAAATTTATTTACCTTTAATCTTTGCACCCATTCATCTCTTTTTCTTTTTTAGGGTTTGAGAATCTTTTTTTAAAACGCATATTTATATGACCACAATCTTCTCTAAAAGGATTTTTGTCTCTCCAGCAAAAAAACAAAAACGAGAAAAGTGTTGATTTTCGTTGACAAAACAAATTTTTGCCTTGCTACAATTTCAGATATCAACAATTGGATAATTGAAGGATGGCCATCGTTTAAACTGGGTTCAGTTAAAACAAAAGAATAATTGCAAATTATAAAAGAAAATGAAATTGACATTATTATTAACTCATGACACGTCATTTCCTGCTCGCAATTTGTACTTTTTATTCAAAGGGAAAAAAGAAGCCATAAATAAATACATCAATCTTGAATACTCAGAAAGATTAAAGGTTTTCTTATTTCATTTTTTATTCCTACCATTTTCAAATTATGCTCGTCGAGAGTTAAAAAATAACATGACGCATGATAAGTATCAAAAAATACATACAGTACACTACTTTTGTTAATTTTTAAAAGGTTACAAAATTTTATCAAAAATAAATTTTTTTAATTAAATTAACAATGAATAGTGTTTGTTTTTGATAAGCTCAAAAGATTTTACAATTGTTCGCTGAAAAGTAAAGATTGCCAAAGCTGGATTCTTTTGAACATTTGCAAACCCATAATTTATGTCAAATTTAATGTCGTCTTTGAACGTGAACTTGGCATTGTTTGTTTTTCTTCGCCGACCAGTGTTTTCTCGATTCCACCTTTTTCCGATTCCGATTAGAATCGATTCTTTTTGCATTTTCCGATTTTCGATTCCGATCGATTCCATCGATTCTTTTTCCGATTCCGATTCTTTCCGATTCCGATTGCTATCCCTTGCGATTCAGATTCCACTGAATTTTTTCAGCAAAATTCTTTTCATGAACTTATTTCTGTCAAGTCCGCTTTTAAAGCATCACAAAAGGATGAAAACAAAAATTACGTAGTATTTAAATTAGGCATTTTTAACCCTAAAAATGAG
Organism: Panagrolaimus sp. LJ2414; assembly: GCA_024447195.1. Classification (NCBI taxonomy): domain Eukaryota; kingdom Metazoa; phylum Nematoda; class Chromadorea; order Rhabditida; family Panagrolaimidae; genus Panagrolaimus; species Panagrolaimus sp. LJ2414. Next base: position 1,300,316 of record JAMRXY010000004.1, on the reverse strand, counting down.
TTTAAAGATGCATATGTGTAACATAAAAGTAAAAAATATCATCAGAATTTGGAATCGATTCTTTTTTTCCGATTCCGATCGATTCCATCGATTCTTTTTTCGATTCCGATTCCGATTCTTTCCGATTCCATTGTTTGGAATCGGAATCGGAATCGGAATCGATAAGCGGAATCGGGATCGGGAAAACACTGTCGCCGACTTATTTGCGGTCGCAACAAAATTGACCAACCTAAACATTTTTTTCAAAGATATTAGTTTTGCCACTTTTTTAAACGCAACGAAATGCTCCAAAAATTTGAAGAATAAATTTGGTCCAAAAATTATCACACAAAGTTTAACTTCTATTCCGTAAAGTTTGTTTAAGCTCAAAAAAGGACAGGGCAAAAAAAGAGTTTATTAAAAATTCATGTATTTTTTCAAAATTTTTAAAAATATTTCTTTTTTTAAAACATTTTCCGTTATTTGATACACCAGTTTTCTTTTTTCCCCTCCTTTCGTTCTCGCCTTTTTCCGGATTTTGAAAAGTATTGCAAAAATATTTTGAGGTTGGTCTATGAAATTTGTGTTTCCATTTTTAAAAAATTTAAAAAATAAAATTCATGAAATGAAATGGCTGCTGCTTCAACAATTTCATGTCGCAGAAGTTATTTTTAAATCATACTTTACGGTTATTAATTACCCACGAAGCTCCAGCAATTTTTGATAATTGCCATTATTTTCCTACTTTTTATTCAACAAAAAATTGTCCATTTCCTGGTTGGGTTTTAGAGGTTTGCCTTTTTAGTTGTTTGGAACTATATCACAAAATAAAGGTTTTAAGATTACACAAATGATTGCGGATTATTTGGATATCATTATTGAGCCAATTGTTGGACAAACAAAAGATTACGGTGGTGGGGTTGGAAATCTTGTAAGTTTTGGATGAAATTATGAGAAGGATAAATTTCCATAAGGTACTAATAAGATAATAATTATTCAAATTTTTTAAAAATAAAGTGCAGAATTGAGTTTAAAATTAATTAAATTGTCAGACATGAACAAAATTAAAAGATTTGTTTATGCTGACATACATGAAAATCAAACCTTCATTGAAGTTTCAATAAGCAGCTATAAACTTTTTAGAAATTTTCCAAATACCCGAAAATGTTGATCCAATAGTTACTTGATTTTCATGTTTAGTTGTAAGGAAAAATTTTTTTGGCATGCACGTTTTTTAATTGAATGTTTTTTTCTTTTTGCAACCAAAATTAAGGAATTTTCAATGTCTGGTTTTTGCTTTTTAGACAAAAGAAATTTTGCAATTTTAAACAAGAATGAATTCAATGTTTCCTTTGGCAGGGATTCCTTTTTTCGAAATTAAATAAATTTAACTCACGTGTTTTTTTTTGAAGCGTGGGTTTTTGAAATGCAAAAAAAGATGTAGAATTATTTTAAAACGTCACATCTCACAATAATAATCCCATTTATTTACATTACCTTTTATATATCCCATCTGTATGCTTTTATGCTTACTTTTCATTGTTTTATGTTTTTAGATAAACGGAACTTGGCATGGATTACTTGGAGCTGTTTACAATGAATCCGTTGATGTTGTGGCATCTGCATATCAATATACTCGGGATAGATATCGAGATTTTGCATTCTCATATCCAATGTATAATGTTTGTTGTCTATTTAATCAATACCATTACTGTATGTACCGTATACTTTTTAAGGTAAAAGTAGTGTATATTACTCGAACAAAGCAGCGTACTGTAGAATCATATTTATGGAATATGTTTGAGCCATATCAAACTGCAACATGGATTGCATTCTTTGGATCCCTATTAATTCAAATAATTTATGGTACTTTAGTTCGAAAATTTGAATTTCAAATGGGATTAATCAAGGAATTTGGGATATTTGAAAAATTTTCGCAGTATTGCCGAGTTCAAATTAATCAAGGAAATGAAAGTAAACCATATGCAAGCAATACAGGTTTGTACTACTTTTTGGGGAACAGAGATGATCCTAAATTTTTGGGATAAGAATGACGTAATCGAGGAAATCATAAACTCAAAAAACATGTCAACATTAAATTGCGGCAAAGATCAAAGGATTTGGGATTTTCGATTTTCAGATCATAAAATAAGAATCAATCCCAGCTTTTATCATTATTATTAATAATTTATTAATTCCTTTTTTAGGCCTAATAGCCTTTGGGGTATTTGCCTTACTTCAAGCTACAATGTTTTCCTACCTTTATCAAGCATCCCTTCTGGCGTCCCTCCTTCAACCAGCTGATTTAGCCCCTTTCAAAACTGCCGAAGAAATGGTAAAACTTGTTCGAACTGGTCGATTCAAACTTCTCGCAACTCGGGATAATTACAAAAGTTCTTGGTATTTTACAGATTTACAAAAATCTAATGATGAACATTTTCGAACCCTTCGAGAAGCTTTAACCCATAATCCAATTGAATTAACGGATTCTATTGCCTCAGCTCTAACACTAATTTCAACAGGATCTTATGTATATCCAGCTCAACAAGATGCATATTCTTTAATTTTAATGAGACAAAAATGTAATTTATATGTTTTTTCAAAGAATTTACCTGAAAAATCTGCATATTATTTATTTAATAAAAACTCAACTCTTCGAAATAGATGGAATTATGGAATTTTAATGAATCAAGCATTTATTCGAAGAACTTTTAAAAAATATTTTGAAGAAAATTTTTTACTTGGCGATGTTGCACAATGTCCAAAAACTAAAGATGACATTCCAGAATCTAAAAAACCATTAGGTTTGTTTTAAGAGAGATAAATGCCCTTAGGGATGTTAGCAATCTGGAACTTCAATAGCACATACCCTCTTTGAAATCATAGAAATCATTTGATCTTTTACCGCTTTCGGCACAAGATCAAAGGTATGCCGCCTCACAAACAGAATCCTGCTGCTGCCCTTGAAATGCCTGAGGCGATATAACTTTGCTTGTTTTTCAGATTTGATATCAGTTTTTGGAGTTTTAATGTTATTTTGCATTGGAATTTTTATTGCCATTGTTTCATTCTTTATTGAACTTTGGATTTTTCGAAAAGCTCGATTTTATTGGATCAAAAATGAATCTGTTGTTCTTTCAAAACTAAGAACAACTTTAAAAACCAAATATATCCATGATGAAGCAATATTTAACATAACCACTTCAACACAAAATATTAATGAATTTACTCAAAAATCTGGGAATGATGAAGAAAATGTTACATTCCGACAGACATGGCCATTGTTAGTTTTTCTGAAACTTACAAAATTGAAACAAATTTGTTTAATTTTTTTTTCAGTTCGAGGACAACACCTCAAGTTTCCAACAATGAACTAAGGTTTTTTGACAAATATAAATCTTTGAAATTTTTTCAAGATAGAAATTATTGATAATGATTTTTAATAAAAATTACAAAAAAAATAAATTCGTCTTTTCCAAACAAAAACGAGTCTCACATTTTGCGAACATTATTTTTGCCTCTCTGTAGCGCAATGGTTCCGCCGGAAAACAATGAAGACCCTAACGGAGGTTCGAATCCATTTTTGTTGAAAAATTTATTTTTTTGTTTTTAATTTTGGTTCAGATGGTATTATTAAAAAGTATTATTAAACTGAAAGAAATTATAATTTAATATTAAATTTTAAAAAGAAACTCAAAATAAGTTTTACGTTTTATCAAAAATTGTCCACTTTTTCTAATTCGTAAAAAATCTGGAACAAAAAATTCATATTTTTACGTAACAATTTCTTATAGTCTAAAAAATAATATACACTTATTGTAACAATAAAAAAGCGTAGTACCCATAGATCAGACAGTTCCGATTTTCGTAAAACAAACAAAAAAAAGAAAAGTGATTGTTTACAAGCTTGTTCGCAAGTTTCCGTTTTCTTCTTTTCCAAAATTGCGTAAAAAGGTAAAATATGAGTAAGTGGGTCATTCAACTTTGAAAGGAAGGATAAAGGCTCAAGTCACAGAAAATGAAAGAAAAAAGGAAGTCTTGACTTTTCATTCATTCATCGAAGAATAGAATGGTCAATACCGATTATTTGAAACACCGTTTTTTGAAACAAAATTATGCAAGCAAAAAGGTTTACGTAATAATTTCTAAAATAGGAGATTGTTGCGCTTTTTGTTGTTCTAAAAAAGACGAAAAATGAAATCATATAAATTTTTTCAAACACAGTTCAGAGAAAAAACATGGAAAGGTAAGATATAGGATTTTGGGAAATTTATGAATTTTGAAAGATTTCAGAGTCCTCAAATTTTGAAAAATTATCAGATGTTGTATATACACTTGGAAGGATTTCATTGTTGGCAGTTTCAGCATATATTTTTATTTGTTGTGTTTATTTGTTGGCAAAAGTTTCTATAGTTTTGGGGATTTATGGTTACGGTAAGGGTTACTGTAGTTGCTAATTATGATTTTAGGGGGTATAAGAATCATAAAATTAGTGTTTGGATAAGGTAGCTTTTGATAAATTAGAAGTTTAACATTATCTGATTCATATAATTTCACACTGGATATATGATATATGATATCCAGACAAATGAGGATAAATGATCACTTAAATAAACTTTATTGCTTTGATATTTAAATTTTGAGGTGATTTAATAATTCATTCTATTTGGATGAGAAATGACTTAGCTGCTTCGGTCATTGGAATTTTGGTAACAATTATTCTCCAAAGTAACAATGCTGTTGTTTGTATTCTAATTTCTATGGTTGCAGGAAATTGCAAGTTTTTCCCTTCCCTAATACTGTAACTAGTAATAATATTTATTACAGTAATAACATTGCATCAAGCAAATTTTATAACACTTGGTGCCCAAATTGGTATTACTGTAGTCAATGCCTTTTATTCACTTTCCCTAAGAAAACGAGATTATTTTGAAATTTATTATGCAGTTGGAATTATGAGCGATGTAACAAGTTTGTTGTGTTATGTTGTAATACTACCTGCTGAAATTTATGCTTGTATGTAATTATGTTGTGGATTACTGTAATTGTTTATTTATTTTAGCTCCGATAGAAAGTGTTGCAAAATATATTCTTGAAAGATGGAGAAATACGTGCCCAAAATTGACAACTTTAACAGCAATTACACAACCTTTTATTGATGCTTTAATTCAGGTTGGTTATTGATTTTTTTGGGGCTTTGAAATTTATTGATTGGACAGCTCCGAGCGCGTATTTAGGGTAGGATATTGGGGGTTGAAGACCAAAAACAACAAAATCCCTTGATCTTTTGTGACTGGCGGCTAAAGATCAAAGGCTGAGAACATTTTTAACCCCCTCTCAAGAAAATCCTAGATAGCGGCTTGACTACCCTAATCAGGGTTATGCAATCGATATCATTCAACACAAATCCAAACATTGCCTCAGGGCTGATCTCCTCCTCTAAATCCGTTTATTTTATTTTTTCAGATTGATGAATCCATAATTCTTCCGGTCAATGATTCTTATGTTTATCATGAACCAACAAAATTTGTGATTCGTCGATGCATTGATCCTGAAACTGCCGAATTAATCTTTTGTCCATACTCGCATATTTTTCGATATTCAAGAATGAGTGACAAAAAAATTGTTGCAATTCTTGGCACTTCTACTTTTGCTACCGTAATCCTATCACAAATTGCAATGGGAATTATTTTGCATTCACTTTGTGATGGACTTTTTTCAGAAAAATTTATGATTTTTATAAATAAAGTTGTCTGCTTTAAAATTATCTGGTTCCTGGATTGGATTATTGATTTTTTTATGATTCTGGTTGGATTTGTTTTCTTTCCAATTCTTGAACCCCATTCGCTATTTTCACCAAAGCTAAATCCATATGCAAAATTGGATCCAACAAAAGCACATCGATTGTTTCCAATGTTGCTTGGTGCAAATTTGGGGCAATCCCTTGGAGGCATTGCCGCGGCTTTCGCAGTACCAGCTGCTTCATTGTATAAGTAAACAAATTTTTTTGTTTTAACTTTAAAGAAAGGATATATCAAATCCAATAATCCTTTTTATGAAGGGATATAATAAATCCAAAACCCATAATTCTTAAAGAAAACATATCAGAACTTTTCTGGATTTCAAAAATCTCCAAAAAACATTTCAGAGAGGATATATGAAATCCCATAACCGCTTTTATGAAGGGATATATGAAATCTTGTAACTTTTTTTATAAAATATAAAATCCTCTTCTTAAAAAGCATAATTTAAGTTCAACAAAATTTTAAGAGAAGATATATGAAATCCAAATCCAACACTTATTTTTTAGCGCACTTCGGATTGCCTTGGATCAAGCTGTTTATAACTTCTTTTGTTTAATTCTCTTTTATCCGATCCCTGTAATTCGTCGAATTCCAATCAGTCTTTCATTCAAATTTGGCAAAAAAACTGCAAAAGCAAGTTCCCAAAAAACTTTTAAAATTTAACTTAAATTTTTCAAAAATTACAGTATCGATGGTTTGCATTTGTTTATGTTGGAATTGTTTCTTTTATAATTTTATCCGTCACGCTTTTCTCAGAATTTTTTCCTGATATTGCAACATACATTTATATTGGAATTGCATCAACCTTTGTATTAGCAGTTGTAATAATTACTTTAATTCAAAGATCATTCCCACATTTGCTGCCAGATCTTTTAAAATCGTGGGAATTTTTACCCCTATGGATGCGATCTCTTCGACCTTATAATCAATTATTTCGAAAAATTTGTTCATTTTGTCCTTGTTGGAAATTCTTTCATAGTAATAATAATAATAATCTTGGTTGATATTCTTTTACAATATTTGTACACATACAGTAATCCTTTACAATAATTACAGTAATCGCACTTGCAATTTGGAAAAGAAACCCCATTCTACAGTACCCCCAAACACAGAGAACTCAAACACAGTAATAACATAAGTTAGTTAAATTTATTAATAATAATAATATAAAAATTAAAACATTTATAAAAATCTTACAACATGTAATATTATCGTACTTATCTCATTAACGCCCATAAATTATTCAAGTTGTTGAAGTTCAGTTGGTCTTTCCAAAACAATTACACGTTTTGCTTCTTGAATTTGAAATCCAACAATAAGATGATACATCCAAGATCCAAGAAGAGCACCAAAGAATGGTGCAACCACTGGAATCCAAAAGTAATAATCATGATATTTGAAAACTTCAGTTCCATAAATAAATGATGCAAAAATTCGTGGACCTAAAAATCAATCAATGAAAGTTTACTGTAGCATATTAAAATGAAAGCTTACCCAAATCTCTTGCAGGATTAATAGGATATCCAAGATTCAATCCAAGACATGTTCCAATCGTGATTAAAGCAATACCAAAAAGTAATGAATGAAGATAATTTGGAATTCCATTTCTTTTGTCAATAATTGCAGAGATGAATGTCGTCAATAATGCAGTACCAAAAACTTGATCAACAAAGCATCGAAAATTTGAGAGATGTGGAGCTGGGAATGAACAAAAGAGACCAGCTGTTGCCTTTGGACCATAAACAGCTCGAAGATCACCAGAAAAATGTTGAACTTGATCTAAAAAAATTCAGGCATTGTTTGAAGGATAATAAAATAATCGTATGCATACCGTAATAAACAAAATAGCTAAGTCCAGCACCAAGAAAAGCTCCCTGAAAATGGAGATAAAATTAAATGAGGTCAAGATTAAAAGCAACAAAGGGATTCTCGTTTTGCAAAACCTATATCAAAAATACACCACCAAATCAAAAGCTTACCAAAGTTTGAACAATTGCGTAAAGAATAAAATCAGGAAAAGACAACATCTTTTGAGTTACAAATAGAAAGCTGACAGCAGGATTAAGATGACCACCTAAAAACATAAATTTTAAAGTTGTCAAGTAGCCAAGAATAGTCTCCAACTGTGGAGTCATTTATCTAAGATAAAAGTACAAACCTGAAGTCTTTGAACAAATTAATACGCTCAACGCCAATGCAAATCCCCATCCAATATTGACTTGAATCCATGTATTCATCTTTTCATAACTTAATATCATCTGCATCACGATTGCAATTCCCATGAACTAAAATTTAGATACATAAAATTTAGCTTAAAATATTGTTATAAAAAGCTTACAATAAAAAGAGTCATTCCATAAAGTTCTGATACAACATTAACAACTCGAGGATTTCGTAAATGTAATTTTGTTCGTAAATTTTCCATAAATTTTTCGTATTGAAGCAACGACATCTTTGCTAAAATAAATGAATAACTATAAAATTGTTTAACAATTGTAAAACAAAATAAAAAAAGATAAAATTTTGCAGAAACAAAAATGAAACGCAAAAAAAAGAAGAGATGAGAGAATTTTTAAAATTAATGATTAGAAAAAAAAGGAGTTTTTACAAGTTGTTGCAATCTCAAAATTGGAAAAAGAGAGAGAGAGTGGAAAACAACAAAAAGAAGGCGCAAACAAACAAGGTCATTTATTAAAATTGTAACAAGATTGGGTTAATAAAAAAAATTGTGTTGAAAAGAAAAAAAGGTTTATCAAGTTTTTGATATTAAATATTCAGGACTCAAAGTTTAGCATAAGTTTATTTTAAAGCAGCTCAATCAACAAACAAACTTTTGAGGAAAACTAAGGGTGCACAGCACGTTCGAGGCGGATTAGCATTTTACAAACTTTTGCTTCCCATTTGGTCGTCTTTATATTTCATGACATTCTGTTAATTTATACAGTTAGTCAACATGCTTAACTAACATATGTACGAGGGATTTTTTGATATTTTAAGTTAGAGCGATTTGCCAGCCCGATGCAGCCAGAAAGCTAAACCTTTGCCAAAAAACTGTCTCATCGGGCTGGCAAATCGCTCCAACTTAAAATATCACAAAATCCCTCGTACATATGTTAGTTAAGCATGTTGACTAACTGTAGAAATTAACAGAATGTCATGAAATATAAAGACGACCAAATGGGAAGCAAAAGTTTGTTGTAAATTCACGTTTTTGCGAACGTGCTGTGGGTGGACAAGGGCCCAAATTTTAGGGCCCGGGCCCGGCCCTGGCCCTCAGATTTTGCTTAAGCCCGGCCCTGGCCCTAGGGCCGGGCCCGGGCCGACGAGTTTTTTCTTAATTTTGACGTGGTCCCCCCTTTGCGTTTTTTTTGAACTGTAAGAAAATCAAGGCCCGGCCCGGGCCCGGCCCTAGGGCCGGGCCGGGCTTTATCAGGGCCTTAAAAAGCCCTGGGCCCTCGTCCACCCTTAAGGAAAACACAGCTGTGTTTGTTTTTTTGTTTTTGGGTGTAAACTTTTTAGTTTTAGTTTTGAACAATGCTTTCTAACACTGATAAAAGCTCCTGAAGGGCATCGACGAAAATCATCTTTTAAAAACATTACAAAAAACGAAAAAAATTTTGTCGTTTCAGAAAATTCAATTTTGTGGATTTTTGAGATGGTGTAACAAAAAAATATTCCCAGCTAAAAATCATAACACAGTTTAAATTTCAAATTTTGTGTGTAAACTTTTTTACTGTAATCCGTGTAAAATATAGCCTGTTGTAAATTTTTTAAAAACAAAATCAAATAATTTAAAGCGACATTGAAAACAAAAGAAGATGTGCAAAAAAAAGGGGTCTAAATAAAATTTAAAAAATGTCGTTTTCAATCATCGATAAAGATGCATCTTTTTTTAACTTTGACAATTTCAATGATAAAAAGTACAATCAAAAAAAATTGACTTACCAGATTTAAAACAAAGAAAGTTTTGTTATGTAAAACTAGGATAAATTGAAGCATAAATTTAAAAACAATAAAAAAGAGATGATTAAAGGAGGCGGACGGTTACGTTTTTTTTGCCAAAATTTCCTGCAAGTTCGTGATTGCGGGCTTTTTAAAAAACGTTGTCTTGACACGAAAATAGGTAGCAAATTTTTTAAATTTTTTCTTCAGATTTTTTTAAAGATATATAAAATCTATGCATAACTTATGTTAGATTTTATTTATCTCTTTCCTTTTTCCCTTTTTTTGTCCCCAACATTGTATTTATGTATGTTTATAAACTAATAAAGATGTTTTTTCTGTGTATTTTGTGATTTTTCAAGGTTTCTCCTTGTAATTTTTTTTTGTTGTGAAGAAGGGAATGGGGGTTTCGAGATGGAGCTGCTGGATGGAAGAAAGAGGTAAGTTCAGACAGTAAAGGTTAGTTTATCATTCTTTATTTCTATCATGAACTAATCATTTTCATTTTTAGGCACTATGACATCTGATAAAGATCAAACAAAAAAGATGACCGCTTAAAGCTTACTGGTTATTAACGCTTTTTATTCATTCCTAATCATCCACATCACTTTTGTAATAAACTTCTTATATTCGTTCATCCTCGAAGATGATCGATATATGATTTTAAGAGGTTTAAAACGTAACTGTTTCAGTTATGATTGTTAGCATCACACATAATATGTTTGTCGTTACGACATTGACAAATGCACATGTACAATGTGACAGAATTAATTTCCGTATCAATCTATATAATTTTTCAGTAACACGTCTGACAAACTTTCTAAACGTAATTTCATAATACAAAACATGCATCAATTTATTCATCTATGTATGAACCTTGTTTAGTTTAATTGTATTAAGTAAACGTTCATCATGTAAACGAAAATGCACTATTGTGAATTGCATCGAAGGTAAATCAGTTGTGTTGTATACTGAAGAAGTATATAAACAACTTTCGTTTCTTACATGAAGTTTTATATGTAAAAAACAAGTAAAATTCTGCAACAGGTGTTCACGGAATATATAATTGTGATTTTTCCATTTACAAATGTTTATATCCATGTTTATATCTTCAACGCTTTTGGTGCAATTACACGACGACTTTAATTTTAACAATATGCCGTTTTTGAGGCTGATGTATCTCTCAAAAGTTATGATATTATTAGGCATGGATTAACAGGATTTCAGATTATCGATTACAAGAAAAGTGTTACAGATAAACATAGATCTTTTTAGCAAAGTACACCGTAACAAATAAATCATTAGCACATCAGATGGGTGGCTATGATTTTTGCCAATCAGACACAACTAATCTAAAAGGAAGGAATCCGTTAAACTATATTTAGCACCTTTGGACAAGATCAGTGTTCCTGACTTTTGACTTTACAACAGATGTTCTATTAACGACAGAGCAGGGATGCTTCTAAATGAAGATAAAATCTATTTGCAGATGTCATAGTGCCTAAAAATGAAAATGATTAGTTCATGATAGAAATAAAGAATGATAAACTAACCTTTACTGTCTGAACTTACCTCTTTCTTCCATCCAGCAGCTCCATCTCGAAACCCCCATTCCCTTCTTCACAACAAAAAAAAATTACAAGGAGAAACCTTGAAAAATCACAAAATACACAGAAAAAACATCTTTATTAGTTTATAAACATACATAAATACAATGTTGGGGACAAAAAAAGGGAAAAAGGAAAGAGATAAATAAAATCTAGCATAAGTTATGCATAGATTTTATATATCTTTAAAAAAATCTGAAGAAAAAATTTAAAAAATTTGCTACCTATTTTCGTGTCAAGACAACGTTTTTTAAAAAGCCCGCAATCACGAACTTGCAGGAAATTTTGGCAAAAAAAACGTAACCGTCCGCCTCCTTTAAACGAAGTGATGAAAATTTGTTTGGAACGGCACTCCCCCTTTAAAAACATTTCCCAGAAACTGTAATATTTACGTTTGTAAAAATGAGATTGTTGTAATCCAAATTTTTGTATAATTGTATTGGTAGAAATTATCGATTGTTATAATTATTATTGCTTACTCCAACATTTTGTCCATGATAAATTTAAAAAAACCAAAAAAAGATTTATTTTGTTTAAAAATATGTAATATTTTCGGATTTATAATCCAAAATGTATTAGTTTAAAAAAATGTATTTAAATATTCAAAAAAGCTTCTATCCCAATTTAAAACAACAAACAAATCAAAAATAAAATGACTTTTTTTTCAGGACAAATTTTTTTGCTTTTCACTGCAGACAAATCGTTGAATGTTTATTCAAAAAATTGCAAGTTTGTGTCCAACAGTGTTTCTCTTCTAAATTCAAAAAAGGAAAATCAAGAGGGCCGAAAAATTAAATTTTTAAGACGCTGAATCTGGCTTCCAAATCCTCAAAATGGAAAATATAATAATTGCATCGTACTCTACTCTCGAGTACAGTATACTCGTTGAGGCGGATTAATTTATACAAAATTTGTGAAAAACTATAAATTTCTCGGATTCTGAATCCCAGAATTCACATTTCTCATTTTCCATGCAAAACTTATGTTCAAGAGAAGGACAAATTTTGACACACTGTATAAAATCAAACATTTATTTTAATCATCATGTTTTAACAAAGTATTAAAAAATGTACATACAAAAATATTTCTAATTTCTTTAAAAATTCTCAAAGCTTGATTAGCTGAACCAAAAAGATTTTGAAGCATTTGATTTTCTGCAGTTCTTGCCTGAAAAACATTAATTTTTGTTAATTCTTTCAAAAAAATGACTCAAACTTTACTTCGGCTGGAAATTCTTCAAAAAATTGGTAAAAATATTTCTCAGCAATTGCAATCATAATCATTTCTTGAAGCATTGTTAAATGATGTCGTAAAGCAAAATATAACCAATTTAAGACGGATTCAAAATCATGAGTGTCCTAAAAAATATTAAAGATACAGAATAAAATTACAGTATCTTAAAGAAAACTTACTTCAACAAATTTTTCACATAATGAAAAATATACAACGTTAATCATTAAATCTGTTGGTTTATCTACTAAAGTTGATGCCATTGTTTCTGGTGAGAAAAAATAAATTGCTTTCAAAAGACGATCAGCAAAATCAAGATCATAAAATTTTGGCATTTGAAAGCAGCGTGATTGCAAGTAAGTGATAACAGGTTTTACAACATCAATAGAATGTTGATCAACAACAAGTTCATCATAATTTGTTTCTTTCAAATATTTTTTCATAAATGAACTTGTAAGATTGAGAACCATTTTTATAGCTGGAACAGTACCATCTGGGCACATAAAAGTGAAGTCACTAAAAAAAGTTCAACATCATGGAAGCGATATCTCACAAGATAAATAGTAACAGATCGTTCAGATATGACGTCTTATATTTTGATGTGCGGCAAAAAGGTCTTTGATGTATAGCGGGGATGTTGATTTTTTTAATGACGTCATATCTGAACGATCCCTAAAAAAAGAACATCACAAAAAAAGTCATACCTATCTTTTAAAAATTCAAATCTAAAATCAGATTCTGTGACTTCTGGATACTTTTCACAAAGATTTTTATGGTAGCCAATCCAAGAAATTTCAAATGGACGATAGAAAAATTTTGTAGATAATTCAAGTTCAACAAAAATATTCATTCCTGCAAATTGTTGTTGAGTGACAGCATTTGAGAATTCTGGGATTGATCCTTCAGGTGTCCGAAATGAATCATAAATAGGGGATGATGTTAAAGAAATTCTTTCAGAAGAATCTAAAATTGATGTTTATGAACAATTTGAATAAGTGAAAATTAAACTTACATATTTTAGATCTCATTTCATTATACAAATCATAAGAAATAGTGCATTTTCCATACTGAAATCGCTTGTCTTCAAATCTTCCAGGTGCAATCTGAATCCCATACGGTACAACATCAATTGAAATCATATTTTCCGTGCAACGAATATTCCATTTTAATGATTTTACACCAAAGATAGTTTTGAATGTTTTTTCCATTATCGTTTCAGTATAGGTGTCATCTTCATCTATTATTCGCATATTTATACCAGTTCGAATTGAGAATGTAATTTTCCCAGGAGGATCAACATCACTTTGTTCTTTTTTAACCCGATCATCGAAGTAGAGAGACATCGTTCAAGCAATCAATCAATCAAGCAAATGTGTGTGAGTTAAAAAAACAAAGAATACTTGTTGTTAAACAACACAATCAAATTATGCAAATTTATTTTAGTTTCCTTCAAATTTTGTCGAAATTTCTGTCCAAAGTTCTAGATAATGCAAATTTGTTATTACTAAAAATAATACATTTTTTTGTTTAATAAAAACGATCCATTTAATTTAAATGAATGATTTTAAACTGTTATGAATATTTTTGAGGTTCGGCATTAAAAAGAACAAAAGAAAGCAGATGGCCAAAAACGGATTAGTCGAAAAAAAATGGAAAAGTATAAAACTCGAGAAATTGATTCATTCATCTCCAAAAAGGCTCAAAAATGCTAAAATTTTTGTTTCTTTTAATATTTTTGTTATTCAAAAATGCCGTTGTTTTATGCCAAAATCATTCAACAACATATACTTTTAATCCGGCATCAATTCGACTAACTCGACTTTCTTCACTTTTTGATCTTATGCCGGTAATATTTTCCATTCATAATTTATGCAAATTTTTAAGTAATTTTAAAATTTAGAAGCGACAATGTACCCATTCAAATGCTCAACTCTGCTTTTCAGAAGCTTATGAAACTGATTATTTAAAAAAGAGTTGCTTGGATTTCGCGAAATCTGAATTCCTTGAATCTGAATGGGATCCATTGATTAATAACGAATACACAACAGAATTCCATGAAGGTTTAATTGAATGTTTAATTAAAAGAACACAAAATTTTACAACTGCTGATGAAAATGAAATTGTTTTTATTCCAGTTTTAGAAGATAAATATTACGGTATTCAGTATGGGGATACTGTAAATCAGACATTTGGATCTGAACACGAAAAATGTGTAAAAAAGAAAATTCTATCATGCTTTCAACGGCAAAATTGTTATTTAATTTCACATGAAAATGCCATTCATGAAATATTTCCACTTTGTCGATATGAAGTTTTGGCAAAAATGGATACTGAAGGATTGATGGTGCCAAAAGTGATGGCACAAAACAAATTTGAAGCTTTTGATGAACTTTCCCAACAAACAATTGAATATATCCCAGATCCAAATGGCACAAAATTATCTTCAAAAACGATTGAAGTCTTTCAAAATCTCGCTTATGGCCATTTAGAAGCTATTAAAGTTTATCTTCTAAGCATCAATGAACTTAAAAAGGATTTCTGTAATCCTACCGTATCCCTTGACTTTTATATTCAACCTGGACCAGATAAAGCTAAAATCTTATCAAATATCCCTGAAGAATTTCCATTTATCCCATCCGAAACTGCAACAATTCTTTCAACTTTGACCTACCAAGATTTGGTTGCAGTTAAAAATATTGTAAATGCCGATCTTCATTATCGATGGATTTTGTGTAGTCCAATTGTTGGAATTGCTCCACCAATAAAAGTTACAATTAATCAGCATACAAAAATGCCACCGAAAAAAGATAATGTGCCGAAAATTGATTTTATCAAATGCCGAGATATTGCTAAAATTGATGACAATGTGAAACAACTTATTTGTAATTAATTCTTTTTGTGTCCTATTAAGGTCGCTTAAATTTGCATATTTGGTGCTTCAATTAATTTTATCGTTTTAAATTCGTCTGAATAAATCTTTTTTTAAACTGGAAAAATACTTAAAAATATATGGTATTTGTGTCATTTTTAAGTATACTGTAATGCTATTTTTATACAAAGTGTTGAATTTTTTAAACTTTTCTACTTTTTTCAGTAAAAGATTCACACAGATGACAATAAAAGAATTAACTAAATACTTTTAAAAAAATTAAAAAAGTAAAATTTGAAGAAAAAACAAAGCCACAATTGGCCGTGGAAGTTGCAAGTAGGGCTGGGCATAAAATATTTTGTCGCACCAAATTTCAGCTTCTAAGCATTTATATTACACAAGCAATGGCTCAAAATGCTGGAAAATGCATGCTTTAAAACCTCAGATAGATAAAAAAAAAGAAAAAGTAAATTTGCCTTCTAAAAAAGAAGGAATCAGAAGGAGCTCGTTTTACAAAGGAGATTTCTCCGAGAAAATGTTTAAAAAACAGTGTTTCACTTCGCCAAAAGTTGAAGAAAAGTTTTAAATTTACGAATCAAGATGCTTAAAATCCTCAAATAACAAATTTTAACACTTATTTTCGGCATTTTTAAGGTTTATTAATAGAAAGAACAGTATTAATTACCTATAGGAAAGTTAAATCAGGAGAAATGGTTAAGTTTAAGCGAAATACATCTGTTTTTCTGACAAATGCAACTTGCAAGCAAAAAATGCAAAGAAAAATTTTCGCACTTTTTGGTCCAAATAATACTGGAAAAAAAATTGGTTCTCCCAAAAAAAATTGGTTCGCTCAAAATAGAAAAATTTTAAAACCTCATTCGATCATTTTTCTTCAACAAAAAACTGATTTCTCTCTCATTTTTTTCAAACTATCAAAAAATGGCTTTTAATTATCGTCGAAATTATTCTTCTTTACCAATTCCAAGCAGCTATAAACAAAATATTCAAGGAACAGAAAATTACACAATTGGAAATTTACTTGGATCTGGTGCTTTTTCTAAAGTATACGCTGCTCAACATAAACCATCTCAAACGATTGCTGCTTTAAAACAAGTTCAAGTAAGCCATTTTATTATTTATTATTTAATAATATAATGGTTTTAGCTTCAAGGATTAGATGAAAAACATTTTGATTGTTGTGTAAAAGAAGTTGAATTATTGCTACGAATTAATAGTGAAAATGTTGTAAAATGTTATGAATGGTTTTTTGAAAATACTTATTTATATATTGCTCTTGAATTGGCTGATAAAACTGATATGGAACAACGAATTGATGTAAGTTGTTTTAACTTATGCTAATTACTTTACAGTAATATGTGTTTTAGATTATGCGTCAAAAAGGTCGATTATTTTCTGAACGAGCAATTTGGTATTATTTTCATCAAATTTGTAATGGAGTCAAGGATATGCATCAAGCAAGAATTTTACATCGAGGTTTGAATTTAATGTTTTTATTAATATTCTTTAACCATGATTGTTTTAGATTTAAAACCTGCAAATATTTTTCTAAATTCAAAAGGACAAATTAAAATTGGTGATCTTGGACTATCCCGATTATTCAGTGCAAATACTCAACTTGCAAAAACTAATAATGCAACAGAATATTACAAAGCTCCTGAACGAACTCAAACTGGTGGATATAATTTTAAATCGGATATTTGGTCTTTGGGTTGTTTACTCTATGAATTTTGTACTTTTCGATCACCTTTTAATGGTGAAATTGAAAATGCATATGCTTTGCATAAAAAAATCTGTTCTGCAAAATATCTTCCTTTTCCAAATGAACTTTATTCAGATCAAGTAAGCTAACAATTGTTAATTATTGATTAATTTAAAAAATTATATTTTTAGCTTCAATTTTATGTTAAAAGTTGTATGTCTGTTTCATCCTGTAATCGTCCGACTGCTGAAGAAGCCCATTTTGCTGCCCGTCGAATGTTCATTCATTTTGAAACTTTATTTATGAAATATAATGCTGCTGTTGGAAAAACTTCTGCCAAAAAACGTTCTTAATTTTTTGTACTATTTTTTAATTCTGTTCACATGTTTCTATATTTCTCATTTTTTTCTGTAAATAAATTTATTTATTAAATCTTTAGAGTTGTTAGGCAGAAATAACGTAAATTGAGCTTAAAAGAAAATGAAGAACAAGAGAACTATGAATGAAAAAAAGTACGGTAATCTCGAACGAAAAATAAATTAACGCCGCAGCAAATCTAGATATTACTTTCACATACCGTAATCTTAAGAGTGAGTAAAGAATGAGTCTATTGTAGCAAACTGAATACGAATTAGCTCATTGGAATATATAAAATCAATAAACATGAAATAATTTGAATTTGTAAATAAATAACTATTTTTCCGTTTATATCCAAATCAGCGTGTTCTTGAAAGTTTCTTATTGATATATATATTATTGAGTCTAAAACAGTCATAATGATAAGGAATGAACACAATAAGAAAAGACTAAAATGAAGAAAAACAAAAACAATGTAAAAATGTGAAACGTTGAAAAAATATAAGACCTGATCAAAAATGTATACATTATATAAGCGGCTATATAAAATAACATCGACAAACTGATGGAAGCGAAAAATACTTTTATTAATTTTATGACCAAAACAAATGCAATCGAGAAAAAGAAATGATAAAAGCAGTGGATATTAAAAAAACAAATTTAACAATTTTTTTAAGAAGAAAAAAATAAAAATTTAAATCACGTTTTTTTCGAACAAGATGAGCATATGGATTCAATCAAGATTTACTATTAAATTATGACAAAAAGGGATAAAAATAGAATTTGTCTTAAAAATGATGACAAAAAAAGACAAAGAATTTGTAACTTTGTTTTCTACAAAAAACGGAGATGATTTTTGTGCTTAAAAAAGATGACAAAAAGTGAGAGAGAGAGAAAAAAGTGATCACGCAAATTACGTCAAGTTGAAATAAACAAAACCTTATCCTCCGATCTAATTTTTTATGTATTGTTTAATAAGACCATTTTTGGAACAAAAGACATAGCTTTTTTCTTCTTTTTTTCGGTGGCGCAACAAAAATTTTAGCTTGAACAAAAAACAAAAGCGTTTGACAATTTTTTCAAAGAAGTTTTTTTGAAAAGAGGGTTGGCGGCGGCGCGCAACAAAGAACTTTTAGTACATTTAATGAGTAATTATTAACCAACATTTTAGTGGTAAAAAAGAAGGTGCTTTCGTATTGAGATACACTTATGTTTTTTAAATTTTATTAATTTTTTTAAAAATTTTTTGATTGTTTTTTTTCTCTCTCTTCATTTTTTTTCAACCATTCGACTCAAGTAAAATGAGCATCGAAAAAATCGAGAAAAGTGCCAAATGTTTTTTGAAAAAGAATCGAGAGCAAATGTAGCAAATAAACGATCGATTGAAGAACAAAATAAAATTGAGCGTTGAATTGATACTATGTTTTGTCATCAATCTAGACTTTTTTAAGAAGAGTTAGGGGTTTTCTATTGTTCAATGAGAAGAGTCTCGGCTTCTCACTCTTTGTAGAATACCTTTGGGCTTCAAAAAGCATTGAAAGAAGGACCAAAAAAATCATTTTTGGATTTTTAACCTCAAAAATGAAGTTGATTGGTTTAGCTCTCCTTCTTACAATGCTTATTGGAACCATCGGTAAGTCCTTTCCTTGTCTGTAAAGTAACATAAACCTTATCTTATTTAGCTGATGACTGCTTACCTGATGCCCCCGTATACAACTTTGATAAATATTGCCAAAATGGTGGAAGCTGTAACAAAAATCAAACTCTCAATAAATGGACTTCTTCGTGCCTTGATAAGTTTTATGGTAAACATTGCGAATACTTTCAACTATTTTGCTCTTCCCCCTTATTAAATACAACGTTTTCGATTGAAGGAGATGCCAAGATTAAATTGTGCCAACTTTTTTTAAATGACCCTTTATTCAAGAATGTATCTTTATTCAAAGAAGCCGCTCGATTTATTGAATGTGATGTAACGTTGAAGGCAGTTGGTACTGTTAATTTTTACCCAATTGAAACAACAACTCCAACTGAACTTACCGTATCAACTCCTTTAACTTCTTCAACTTCTACAATTTCTTCAACCTCTGTAACACCTTCGTCATCACCTGTTGAACCTTGCCCTAAATGTGATGATAAATGGAATAAGCTTTTAGAATGCCGAAATCTCAAAAATGAACATCCCATGAATAAAGCTGCTATTTGTTTCTAAAGAATTTTCAACAATACGTTTTTCTGTTTTATAGTTTTTAACAATTTTTGATTGCATCGCGGTACCGTTTGTACTTATTTTAAAAATAAAGTAGTTTCTTCTTGTGTGCCAAAAAGCTTTTCTTTGTTATAAACGTTTTACTTCGATTGTTGAAAATTTTTAGTAACAAATAGCAGCTTTATTCATGAGATGTTCATTTTTTTGAGACTACGATTCAAAGAGTTTTCTAGAAGGCACATTTTGGTTGTTGTTGTACCTATACAATATCAAAAATAGCCTATGTTTCTACTGTAATTAGATGTTCTCATTCAAAAAATCGTAATTATTTGTTGTTTTTCAAAGCCCTGGATTTGTAACATAGTTCATCTCCCCATTCCCTGACAAAATTCTACCGCATTTTTTGAGTCATGCCATTTAAGGTTGTATAAGAATAACTATTTATCTTGTTCTAAATATATAATTCACCAAGTAAAATAATTGATTACAAAAACAACACATCTTTTTCATCTGCGTTGATGAAATTAAGAAATCAATTTTTCAATTTTACCAAAATTTATGTCAGACATGTTCGTAAAATTTTTTGGAGTTGTAACAGCAAAAATTGAACTGCATAAAAACCATCGAAAATGTGGATGAACTTTTATAACTTCTTTTACGGCTTTTAATTGTTCTTCTTTCAAGTTTCGAAATTCTGTTTTTGTTTTTATGAATAATCCTGGAAAAAATAAATCTGGAATAGCACTGATTTTTGAAAATTGATGATAGATTTTGTTCTTTTGGAGCTTTTCGACAGTAAAAGTTTTTGGAAAATAACAAAGATAATGCTGTGTATATGGTTGGATTACGGTAACTTCTTTGATGGCATTTAATTGTTCAAATGTTAAATTTCCAAATGTATCAACAATATTTTGGGGTAACTTCGAGGCATATTGATCAGTTAAAGGACCAACCATTTTCTGTGATAAATCATCAATATCTTCTACAGTATCAGATGATGAAGCTATTACTACAGTATCCTCGGAATCCAAAGCAACGCCAAAATTTTTCATGGCTTTGTTACGGCATTCAAACATTGTCCCAGGAATGGCATTAAATTCCAATTTTAATAAACAATTGAAACTTCTTAAGCATTGTTCAACCTTTTGTTTTAAACACAAACGATGTTTAAGTTTAAAAGTTTGATTGAATTCAATTCGATGCGGTTCTTCCATATTCAAATTATTTCGGATAGGAAGGGCAACAGGAGTAGCTTTTTCCAAATGACTAAATTCTTTTACTTTTTCAGAGATGCATTTTTGAAAGATTCTTTGAAATGGTTTTGTGTATTCAAGTTCTGCAACAACATTCCATTCAGATTCATTAAAAGCTATTTTGGCTTCCTCAAAACATGAATCATTTTTATATGCATTCAAAAAACATGTTGTTGCTTCACTTTGAGTACATTGTCTCATCTGAAGAAGAACATCAATATTCAAATTTTATTATTTTTGAATAAAAAACAAAACTTACCGTAAAAACGTCGAAAAATGTTGTTAATCGTGTTAAATAAAGTTGTTTAAGTACATCAATATATTCAGTTTTTACGGATATTAAAAATAAAAACACAATAAACAAACACAAATTCATTATTAATAAAAAATAGTATCTATCAAATATTTGCTATAATGAATAACGGGGGGAAATGGCAAGGGATGGCACTCTTGACAAAACTAAAAAAACTTTCGAGTTTATTGTTGTGCAATGAATCAATCAATGATGACATTGAAAAAACGACTTGATTACTATCTTTTTCTTATGATACATATTGACAAATTTGAGATTTTCAGATCGTTGCATAAATCTCTATAACCTTGAAACAATCGCTCTTCGAATAGCCAAGTATTTTGATTCACCTTGTATTGTGGCCGGGCCATTATTGAAAGAAGAACATCAAAAAAGGAGGTTGAAGAATTTTAGGTATTCGATCGAATCCAAGCACTGAAAAAAAATTTTCTCTTAAAGTGGTGAATGCGATTGACCACAAAAAAATTTGTGAAAATTGACAAAAATGTGGTGAACGATTAACTTTTTTCCCGAAGAAAAGTAAAAATATTCATAAACTTTTCGCAGAAAAGCAAAGAGTTTTTGCCTATTATTTCAATGAAGAGAAAGAGTTTGTCTCGTGTTCTCTGTCTCTTCCAGCGTTTTGTACTGCTAGTATGTTTTGTTTTGTGATAAGTAAACCGTCGTCGGTTTTTTTCCCAAACCAAAAAATTTTCCATTCCTGTTTGAGGGATACCTTCGGGTATAATTAAACGGAAAAAATATTGGCGGTGCCTATATCGGTGCATGCCTGTGCACTGCACCGCATTTGGTGCAAGCCTTGCACTGCACCGCCATTGGTGCAAGCCAGTGCACTGCACCGCCATTGCATTAAATTTTGGGTCGGCTGATGGGTCACACCCGAAGTTTTACAATTATCTTGAACCAAAAAAATATTCCTTTCAAATTTTATTAAAAATATTTTTGTAAAAAATTCCCACATTTTGGTGAAAGTTTTCACAAAATTTTGGTCAATATTTTGACAATGTCCTTTAGTCAAAATTTTTTACACAAAACTGCGTTTTGCTCAATTTTTTCACAAAAATTTTGTCAATTTTCACAAAAAGTTTGTGAATTTTTTTTCAGTGAGGCAGCATTTTTTGTTTTATCTTGTTACTTTAGCAACAACAACAACATTTTTAATACAATGCCGCATTGAAATTGATCATAATTAATTCCTCCAACTTATATGCAAATTATGTTTGGCCAACAGCATGAAAATTTTTTATTATGATGTAACAATAGAATCCAAATATGTTTTTACAACTGAAACAGGATAATGATAAAATCGTTTAATTTTTTCAACGCCGACTTCTTTCAAAGGGATTCCAGGAATCATTAGTTCAGACTTAATAATTCCATTATCTTCCATGTAATCCTATAAAAATTTGTAGTTTATAGAATTCTCAAATGCTCAAGGCTTAAAATACCGTAACAAAATCTCTGAATTTTGGGAAAATGCGATCACAATCGTTAAATTCTATAGTTTCAAACTTCGAAGCATTTGGTTTTTTATATAATCGTATAAGGATTTGTGGATAAAAGAATTTAAAAAAATCATTGGGAATAAGAAATCTGAAAGCAGCGTTAAAGATTCTGTGACACTGTAACATCAAAAAAAGAAGCTCACCGGATTTCTTTCGTCAAATCTTTTGCAATTAAATGATTATAAATTTCTTCAAATTCTACTTCTGTTTCTTGTAATGTAGAAAATATATAATGAATTGAAGGAATTGAGCATTTTGTTATGTCAAATTGAAATATCGATTTATAACTTCTTGAAAATTTTACTTCAGCTTTATTTGAAATCACAAAATTAATCGAATTGCTTGAAACTATAGGAGCTTTCGGGTTGATATAATACGCAGAAATATCTTCGGCGATAACCTTTCTTTGTTTCAAAACAGTAAAATACTTTTCATCGTAAACCTCAGAATTTAAATAAAATGTAAAACCTCTTCGTAAATTTTCAAAATAAATATTCAGATTCCAGCATTGACCACCAGCATTGATTTTTTTTAGTTTAATCGGATGTCGATCAACTTCATTCTTGAGGGTTTTATTAATTAGGGATAACAAATGCGAAATTTTTTCATTTGATCGTTTCACAATTCTTGCAATTAAAACATTCATCGATGTTGCAAAAACTGTTTTGAGGGAATACAAATTTTTATTTGAGAATGGAAACTTGAAATTCTCGGTATCAATTGATAAAAAATATTCAAGCTCTTCTTCTTCTTTCAAAATAAGTTTTCTTTCAGCTTCACTAAAATCATCTTCAAGTCCCAAATAAATTTGAATATCTTTC
Organism: Panagrolaimus sp. LJ2414; assembly: GCA_024447195.1. Taxonomy (NCBI): domain Eukaryota; kingdom Metazoa; phylum Nematoda; class Chromadorea; order Rhabditida; family Panagrolaimidae; genus Panagrolaimus; species Panagrolaimus sp. LJ2414. The sequence continues at coordinate 1,276,707 of JAMRXY010000004.1, read as the reverse complement.
CAATCCATTTTTTCTTCATCTCCAAGAATCCCCAAAATATAATCAACAATTGAATCCAGGAAGAAATCACTATCAAGAATACACAAATTTTGAATTAATTTTATCAATTTTTGTTTATCGTCGGAAACAAAAGAATCAAAAAGATCCTTCTCAAATTTTCCATCATGCTCATCTTCAATGGATTGATAATGATGGATAAGGTTGTTAAAAACTGCCAAAGATTGCCCAGGACAATCTACCAAAATTGGTTCTGTTATTTCAGTTATATCTAAAATGGTCTCAAATTTACAACGGTTCAAGAAGAAAAGTTGCATAAAGCTATCCAAATTGACTAAAAAGAAAAAAAAATTACCACAAATATTTTTAAGGAGTGAAGAAGAATTTATAACTTTTTCATCAACGATAAATTCTTGGTTATCAATTTTTGATTGAATAATAAATTTCTTTGAATTGATCGTGGGGGTCTTGAGACATAACTTTAAAGTTCAATTAAATATCTAAATATTATTTGTAGTCAAATCTGAAATAAAATATATTAACATTTAACAAAAATATGTTTGATTGTGGCAAGCAACCCAAAATTCTGTTGTGTCGGGGTCATAGCCAAATTTAAAAAATAAGACTGCATACATTATATGCCATAATTGTCCCTGTTTGTAATGAACTGAAAACAACGCCAAGACCCAGACTTATAAATATAGTTTTTTTGTCCTGCTGTCGCCAAAAATCATTTGGAGAAGATATTTTCACTGCCTTTAAATTTTTTTGAATCAATAGCAAAATAGTCTTTAAAATGTAACTATCATAAAAATAAACTGAAAAAGAGATAGGCCGAGTGAACAATTTTGGCGGGAGTTTTTAAATAAAAAACTATTCCATAAATTATTTTTTCTTTCTACGACAGTGAATTGTCAGTTAATTTATCTGATATTAAGTAATATTTAATATTTTTCATATATTTGAAGTTATGTCACAAGAAGAAACGTCATCGAAGAATTCCTCGAAATTTATTATTCAATCAAAACTTGATAACCAAGAATTTATCGTTGATGAAAAAGTTATAAATTCTTCTTCACTCCTTAAAAATATTTTTGGTAATTTTTTGTTGTTTTTAGTTAATTTGGATAGATTTATGCCACTTTTCCTATTCAACCGTTGTAAATTTGAGACCATTTTAGATATAACTGAAATAACAGAACCAATTTTGGTGAATTGTACCGGAGAATCTTTGGCAGTTTTTATCAACCTTATCGATCATTATCAATCCATTGAAGATAAGCATGATGGCAAATTTGAGAAGGATCTTTTTGATTCCTCCACTTTGGAAAATAAACAAAAACTGATAAAATTGATTCAAGATTTGTGTATTCTTGATAGTGATTTCTTCCTGGATTCAATTGCTGATTATATTTTGGGGATTCTTGGAGATAAAGAAAAAATGGATTGGAAAGATATTCAAATTTATTTGGGACTTGAAGATGACTTTAGCGAAACTGAAAGAAAACTTATTTTGAAAGAAGAAAAAGAACTCGAATATTTTTTATCAATTGATACCGAGAATTTCAAGTTTCCATTTGCAAATAAAAATTTGTATTCCCTCAAAACAGATTTTTCGACTCCAATGAATGTTTTAATTGCGAGAATTGTGAAACGATCAAATGAAAAAATTTCATATTTGTTGTCACTGATTAATAAAACCCTCAAGAATGAAGTTGATCGACATCCTATTAAGGTTACAAAATTTGATGGAGATTCGCAGTTTTGGAATTTGAATGTTCATTTTAAAAATCAAAGAAGTTTGATGTTTAATTTGAATTCCGATAATTATGACGAAAAATATTTTAATATTTTACGAGAAAGAAAAATAATTGCTGGAATTGTTTCATTGGGATATGATATTGAGGCCCCTTCGATTCGAAACAACTCGTTTGATTTTATCATTTCAACGGAAGCTACAATATTTTTCGAAGATTGTTATAAATCCATATATCATTTTGATGTTAAACGCTGTCAAATTCCTTTTATTTCTTACGAATTTCTTTCTGTAGAAGGACCGGGAATAAAGATCAATGAGTTTTACAATCATTTAATTGGCACAGATTTAACAAAAGAAGTTAAGTAAGTTTGTATTTTCATGCATCTTCTGCATCAATCAATTTTCTTTAAATTTTTAGAATTCTAATTGCCAATGATTTTTTAAAATTATTTTCTCCCAAATGTTTTTTACGCTTTTACAAAAAACCAAATGCTTCAAAATTTCACGCAATGCTTGTAAGAACTCATCGAGGAATATACAATGAATTTAAAAATTTTGTTACGGTAATTTAATATGCTTGTTATTCATTGATGATTAACAATAACGTTTTTTAGAAATATATGGAAGATGATGGATATATAAAGTCCGCAGGAGTTATTCATGGCATTCCACTGGATGAAAGTGGTGTTAAAAAAGTTAAAGGATATTATTATTATCCAGTTATGGAGTTCAAAAAATATATGAATTCTATTACTGTAAAATAAAGTTCTTCCTGGGAAAATTTTAAAAAAAAATTTTTATATCTTTCCGATGTCATTATTTTGATTAGAGTAAATAATCTTTCTGTTGAAATGCGAAATTTCATCTATTAATCTCACTGCAAAAAACTTGAGCAAAAAAGAACTTTGTTATTTTATTATTATTATTTTTAACTTGTTATTCTGTCTAACTTTTTTCACTTGTTTTTTGTTAATTTTATTTTTTCTTTGGTATCTCTTTTCAAATTGTATTTTTATTTTACTGTATCACTTTTTTGTATCATTTATATTTCGCTTCCTTGGAGGCATATTCTTTTTGAATAAATATATATATGTTATAGCCGAATTTGATTTTCCGCTGAATTTGATTTTGCTAGCCGAATTTGATTTTCGCTAGCTGAATTTAATTGACTGTCGCCGAATTTGATTTTTTCAACAAAAAAAATTTAGAATTTAAAAAAATGATAAAAAAACAATATTTCAATAAATAAAAAAGGAAATTTCACACTTTTGAAACAATAAAACAATTATTTGTTAGTATATGTAAGGCTATTATGACATCGAGAATTACAAAGTCGACCTTCTTTTCTGCATTTGCACTTTTTGTTTTGACATCTTCCTTTACAGTTACAATGGATATGTCCTATATATTCTATTTTTCTGAATTTTTTGATTTTTGTTTTATCCTCAACTACTAAATTACATATAAATTTATTAAAAATGTTTTAAACAAATTTTTTAAAATAAAGAGATCAGTATAAAAACTGCACAATTAAAGGAAATCAGAAATTTAGGAATATTTATGATATTTAAATAAAGATTAAGAACGAAAATTTAAAGCGTGGAAGTTTCAAGATCATATCAATTTTCCCTTGAAGCATCTGTTGAAAACTCAAAATGATGTTTTAAAGTTGCTTGAATTGCTTCAACAATTTTATCACTTTCTATACCATAAATAGAGCCACCTCTTTCTCGTTCGGGTAAAATAAACAAACAGCTGAAGCTGTCATTTCGTTTCACAGTTTTTCAGAAGAAACATAGACCATGTTACATAGTATACCACAAAAAATATAATTTGGGCTTTTTGTTTATGATCCATTTCAATGCGCCATTGTATTAAAAATGTTGTTGTTGTTGCTAAAGTAACAAGATAAAACAAAAATGCCGCCTTGGATTCGATCGAATGCTTGAAATTCTTCAACCTCTTATTTTGATGTTCTTCTTTCAATAATGGCCCGGCCACAATATAAGGTGAATCGAAATACTTGACTATTCGAAGAGTGATTGTTTCAAGGTTATAGAGATTTATGCAACGATCTGAAAATCTCAAATTGGTCCATATGTAAGAAAAAGATAACAATCAAGTCGTTTTTTCAATGTCACCATTGATTGATTCATCGCACAACAATGAAATTTTTTTATTTTTGTCAAGAATGCCATCCCTTGCCTTTTCCCATTCATTATAGAAAATATTTGATAGATATTTTTTATTAATAATGAATTTGTGTTTGTTATTTATGTTTTTATTTTTAATACCCGTAAAAACTGAATACATTGATGTACTTAAACAACTTTATTTAACACGATTGACAACATTTTTCGACGTTTTTACGGTAAGTTTTGTTTATTATTTATTCAAAAATAATAAAATTTGAATATTGATAGTCTTCAGATGAGACAATGTACTCAAAGTGAAGCAACAACATGTTTCTTGAATGCATATAAAAATGATTCATGTTTTGAGGATGCCAAAACAACATTTAATGAATCTGAATGGAATGCTGTTGCAGAACTTGAATACACAAAACCATTTCAAAGAATCTTTCAAAAATGCATCTCTGAAAAAGTAAAAGAATTTAGTCATTTCGAAAAAGCCACCCCTGTTGTTCTTCCTATCCGAAATAATTTGAATATGGAAGAACCGCATCGAATTGAATTCAATCAAACTTTTAAACTTAAACATCGTTTGTGTTTAAAACAAAAGGTTCAACAATGTTTAAGAAGTTTCAATTGTTTATTAAAATTGGAATTTAATGCCATTCCTGGGACAATTTTTGAATGCCGTAACAAAGCCATGAAAAATTTTGGCGTTGCATTGGATTCTGAGGATACTGTAACAATAGCTTCATCTGATACTGTAGAAGATATTGATGATTTATCACAGAAAATAGTTGGTCCTTTAACTGATCAATATGTCACAAATTTAGCCCAAAATATTGTTGAAATATTTGGAAATTTAACATTTGAACAATTAAATTCCATCAAAGAAGTTACCGTAATCCAACCATATACACAGCATTATCTTTGTTATTTTCCAAAAATTTTTACTGTCGAAAAGCTCCAAAAGAACAAAATCTATCACCAATTTTCAAAAATCAGTGCTATTCCAGATTTATTCTTTCCAGGATTATCAATGAAAACAAAAACAGAATTTCGAAACTTGAAAGAAGAACAATTAAAAGCCGTAAAAGAAGTTATAAAAGTTCATCCACATTTTCGTTGGTTTTTATGCAGTTCAATTTTTGCTGTTACAACTCCAAAAAATTTTACGAACATGTCTGACATTAATTTTGGTAAAATTGAAAAATTGATTTCTTAATTTCATCAACGCAGAAGAAAAAGAATTGATCCTCGTTGTTCTTGTAATTAATTAATTTTACTTGGTAAATACGTATTTAGACAACAAAATAAATCTTATCTAGAGACCACCAAGCAAAAAAATTTTTGAAAAAAAACGCATTTTTCATGGTCAGAAAAAAGAACAATAGAAAATAAAAAGAAGAAAAAAAGAGAAAAAGCTCAGTCGTTTGCGTCGCGGGTTTGCGTGCAAAAGGGAAAAAAAAGAAAGAGGTTCGATTCCACGCACGTGTAAAAAACTTTGTTTGAGTTTGATTCTTTTCTGGATTTATTAAAAAAACAATGTACAAGCAATTAAAAATAAATAAATAATAAATTATTATTTTTAATTGCTTGTACATTGTTTTTTTAATAAAACCAGAAAAGAATCTTACTTCAACAAAGTTTTTTACACGTGCGTGGAATCGAACCTCTTTCCTTTTTTTCCCTTTTGCACGCAAACCCGCGACGCAAACGACTGAGCTTTTTCTCTTTTTTTCTTCTTTTTATTTTCTATTGTTCTTTTTTCTGACCATGAAAATAAAAAGTGTTCGCCGAAGATTTGCTATTAAATTAAAATTACTGAATTTAAATAAAAAATAATTTTACAGTTAGAATCAGAAGACTCCAAGCTATCTGAATATACCAAAATTATTTGTTTAACATAACTTTTATTTTTTGCTTGGTGGTCTCTAATCTTATCTTTGTAAAAACTTTTTTCGACAGTATTCACTTCATTTCGATATTTATTTGTGGGATTAAAAGCTGGAATTATGCCTGCGGCATTTAAATGCGTTCATTCAATTTCGATGAGCCCTCGGGCGGCTGTAATTGTTGAAGTAAAAAAAGTTTTTGACTAAATCATTAGTCTAAATGCCATATAAATTTGATGTTACAGAATTTTAAATTTGTGACATTTTTAAATATGACTTTTCTCTTTAAATTAGTACATTATTAGTTGTGACATTTTTATGTCTTTAAAAGCTGTCACGATTTTGTTACTGTAACAACCACGTGACAGCAAGATGTCACATTTTTGGCTGACACATCTTTTTTTAGGTATGTTACAATTAGAATATCATTTCTTGGAAATCTGGAACAAATTTTAAATTATGCGACTTATGCAGTTTGAATGCAACGTACCGTAATTAGGGTTGTCAAATGGAGATCTCCCGGGAGATCTCCCGATTTCTTCCGGGAGATCTCCCGTAATCTCCCGAAAAAAATTTTTCAACACCAAAAATTTTTAAATTTTTTTTACATTTTTGATGATTTATTGATAACGAAAACAGTCAAAAATCATCAAAAAAGCATAAATTTTGGCTCATTTGACTGTAATTACCTATTCATAATTTTTTTGTCGCTCAAAACTTGTTAAGATATTAAAAAATTTACTACAATTTTATGTTTTACTGACATTTAATCTTGTAAAAAGGTTACAAAGTTGTAAAACTTAATTATTATGACTTTATTAATGTTTATACTAACAAAAAAAATCATTTTTGGTACCTGACTACCTATTTTGGAAAATCGGGAGATTACGGGAGATCTCCCGGGAGATCTCCCGCCATTTTAAATCTCCCGGGAGATTTAACAACCCTAACCGTAATCCCAATGGCCCTAATTTATATGCGATTTAAACATTTCCCTGTGCCAAAAGATGCGTTTAGAAATCCAATTTTTGTTTGTTAAATTAAACATTTTTGCCCAAGCTGATTAAAATAATAAAAATCTTAAACAAATAATGTAAGAAATAATCTTTCAAAAAGCTTTTAAAATCATACATTTAGCGAAATTTCTCAACAAAATCAAAATCAAATTGTTCAACTTTTTTGGCAAAACGACACTGAACAAGTTCTCTCGCGCGCTAATTTAAAATTTGTTTGTTATTTTGTTTACCCAAAAATTATATTTTTTTACTTACTTTTTTTTACAAACAAGCTAGCATGCTTTTTTATCGAGCAGATATATTTTTATTAAATTTTTAATAATCAATTATTATTATGGCTAACAATATTGAAAGTGAGTTAATATTTTTTCTCTCTCTTTTTGTTTACATTTTTTTTAGAACCACCACCAAAAAAAGAAGCTTCTCGAAGCCAAAGAATTTGTGTAAAATTTTCTGGTGTCTCTGAAGGTCATCAATTTGATTTTAATTCTGATGAAATACGTTTTGATTTTTGTCATAATTTGATGAAGATTTCGCATTTAAAGATTTCGTTCAAGGATCACCGAAATCTAGATTTTGCGTTTTTGATCCTCGACTTATTAAAAATCTTTCAAATGTTGGTGTAACTTCAATGCGACCTTCACAAATCGCAACTTTGATGGTAACATATTTTAATCCACCGCCTACTGGACTTGCAAATCTTCCTGATTTCGTTTGTATTAGTTCCACCGGATCTGGAAAAACGATTGCATACTTGGCTCCAGTGATTCAAAAGTGCTTGGATCGGATTAAAGCAAATCTTTCGAAATCAAGAACCCCATTGTTCTTGATTTTTGGGCATACCATTCCGCTTGTGATTAATATTTTTCAAACTGCTTTCAAGCTTACCAATGGTACTGGAATCAAGGTAAAGCTTATTTCTGCTTCGATAAGATATCTTCGAGACAGTAACTTTGATGTTGGAATCTGCTCTATTGGAAGATTTCGGAATCATTTGGATTTGCCCGAAGAAGAAGGAAACAAAGGAATCAAAATTGATATGAATGATTTGCAATATTTGGTTATCGATGAATGTGATCAAATGGCATCATCAAAAGATTTTTTGCAAATTCTTGAAAAGTTAAAAGCTGAATGTCCAAAGGTATGTTTACTTTTTTGAAGTGTTGTTTCGACTCAGGAGGGGGAATCGGGCAAGGGCATCAGTTGGGTTTTATTTTGGAGGTAGTGTTTACTCGCCGCCGGCAGCTTGGCAGCGGCGATAAATTGAAAAGTTCAAAGGGATTTGCAAAAGATCAAAGGGTTGCCGCTGGCGTCGGCGGCGATAACTCAATTTTTGCCGGTGGCGGCGGCGATGTTTCGAAAATGTTGTAATACTGTTTGGAGGGGCATACACGTATTTCTGAGGGAAGTCTTTGATCTTTTTTTGCTGGTGGCGGGAAAAGATCAAAGGCCTTGCTAATTTCCAAATGCCACTTTCTCCATGTGTTTCCTTCGGTTGAAGTTCTTTGGATCGTATATATATTTTCTTTTCATTTTTAGAAATTTTCAACACTTATGTATTCGGCAACTTTTGCTCCGTCTGTTTTCTCTTTATATGATGAAGCTAATTATTTTGGATTTTGTGGAGGAAAAATGAATAAAGTTCCTCCATCTGTTCGAACTTTGTTTTGGCAAATTGACACAAGATCTTGGTCGCGGATTACTGGAGCTGCTCAAGAAAAAGTAATTAATGGTGAATATGGAAAGCATGAATTACGAAATCCTTTTGATGCTATTGTTGATTTCGTTCAATACAAGCTTTTTGATGCACCGAATAACATGAAGAAGGTTATTGTGTTTGTTAAACGAAATATTGTTGCTGATTTAATGGCTCACCGATTATGCTGTTATGGAATTCCTGCTGTTCCAGTTCATGGAAAACGTGGTAAAAATGAAATTTTTTTGCAATAATTTATTGATGGAAAATGCCGAATTTTAATTGCCACGAATATGTTAACTCGTGGAACGGATATTGATAATGTTGAATTTGTTGGTAATTATGATATCCCCTTGGAATATAATAATTGGGTTCATCGATGCGGAAGAACCGGAAGAAATGGAAATCGCGGAGCTGCGATTACTTTTGTGGATATGAAGAATACTGATGATTATCCACTTGTTACCTTGAGACAAATTGCAGCTGTAAGTTTGGAGATTTTTTTAGTACTTTAATAATGTACATTGATTTTTTTCAGAATGCTCAAGGGAAACTGCCAGAATTCATGAAAAAATATATTTTAAATGGAGATGCAGAAACTGAAGAAGCTGATGCAGAAAATTTTGCTGATGTGATTCAATAGAATGTTAATATTGAAAAGAAATGAAATTTTTGGTAATATTTAAATGAAAGAATGTTTGTAATTTTTAACTTTTATGTGTGTTTCATTTTTCAACTATTTGTTTTATTGTTTTGTACTTTTTTGTATTTGCTTTATTGTGTTTTACTTTTTTGTATTGGCTTTATTTGTTAATGATTTTGATAAAGGTTTTGTTAAATTTGTTATGTTTTGTGCCATGCCATTTCAATCTGTGACAACTTCCAGTTTCACTAATATTTTTGATTTTGAGAACTACAGTATGCATTTAAACCTTCGAATGGTTTCTTGGACACAAAAAATGTATTTTTTTTTGGGAAGTAAAAAGGACTTTTAAAACTACAGTACTTACACCCAAAATATCATAGAAATTTGATTGTTTTTAAACTTTTTTAAAGCAAAACACATTTAATCCATTAAAGAACAACATAATTTTTTGTTAATACAGTTTTTTCAATTAATACCAATCAATATTTTTTCGAAGATATATAAATGTTCCAGAAGGGGCATCTGATTCTATAGCAAGATAAACAGGAGTATCAATGCCTTCTTCAATTGATAAAAATTGTTGATTATTTGTCATATCTGTATTAACATATCCAGGGCAACACTGTAAAATTAAAAACTACTGTTAAAAACAATTACGGTATACGAAAAATCATACAGCATAAAATTTAATTCCATTATTACTGTATTGAAGATAGTGTAAAAATGTTAAAGCAATTGCAGCAGTTTTTGAAACGGCATAACTACTTTCTGGAAAACCATGTTCTTTTCGGGTGTTATCTTTTGCAGCTCTAAATATACCGTAATTATTAGCCTTTTTAACTTTTCAATAAAAAGCGTAATTTGCATAAACAAATAATACTTTTCCTATCATTTCTTTGATGACTTTTGCATGCATTTTTTTTAATCAGTCGAGCTTTTTGTCGTTAACTGATCTAATTTTTTATCTTTCTCAACTTTTTTCAACAAAAAAAAATACGGATAAAGCATGGATGATTTTGCATTAACTTTGGATCCAACTGAACGATTTACAATTACATCAAAGAATTTTGGGGAAGAACCTGTACATACAACCATCAAATTAACCAACAAAAGCAAAGATCGATGCTGTTTCAAAGTTAAATGCACCAACAATGAACTCTTTCGAATTCGTCCTCCACTTGATATCCTTCAAAATGGTGATTCAACTTTTGTTAATGTAAGTTTTATATTTTATTATGTGTATATGAGATATTAGAGAGGTGATACTGTACAGTATAATATAGTAGATAACAAATTATGCCCTAAAGGGATCGGTGCTATAAATATGCTTTTGTTGTTTTAGGTGACATTCAATTTCGTTAATGGTGATAAAACTATTCCTAAAAATGGCAAACATTTTGTTGAAGTTTATTACATCAAAATTGGAGATGAAGAAAAAACAGCTCGTCAATTTTGGCAAGATCATGAAGGTGAACCAAATGGAACCAAAAGGCTATATGTTGATTTCATGACAGAAGATGCTACTGCTGCTGCTGCTGCTGGTGAAAAAGATAAACAAAATGTTAAAGAAACCATCGACAAAAAGAAGGAAGATGAAAAAGATGATGATAAAAAGGTTGGTATTTTTTCTAAGATTTTTAGGGTTGCATTTTTACAAGATTACCGTATCCTTTTTTAGCAACTGGATCCTGAAGCAATTTTTACTAAACAAGAACGGATTGGTCGCGGAAGCTTCGGTAAAGTCTTCAAAGGGATTGACAATCGAAATGGAGAGGTTTGTTTTTAGCTTATTATTGTTATGTATTATTAATTACCGTATATTAGCTTGTTGCAATAAAAATTATTGATCTCGAACAAGCTAAAGATGAAATTGAAGATATTCAACAAGAAATTATGGTTTTATCACAATGTGAATCTCACTATGTAACTAAATATTATGGGTCTTACCTCAAGGTAAATTTACAGTATTTCCTATTATGTCGAAAAATTGCTTAAATTTTAAGGGCTCAAAATTATGGATTATTATGGAATATTTGGGAGGTGGTTCAGCATTGGATTTAACGAAAGCTGGAAAACTTGATGAAATGCATATTGCTGTTATAATTCGAGAAATTTTAAAAGGTCTTGAATATTTACATGGAGAAAGAAAAATTCATCGAGATATAAAAGCTGCAAATGTATTGTTAAGTGAACAAGGTGATGTAAAAGTGGCTGATTTTGGTGTTGCTGGACAGCTAACTGAAACTGTTCATAAATGTAGGTTTCTTTTTTGAGATTCGAAAAGGCTAGATCTAAGATGAAACCATTATCACTAGATTTATTGGATTTACTAAATTCTATTTTTAGGTATGACCTTTGTCGGCACCCCATTTTGGATGTCTCCAGAAGTTATCCAGCATGCTTCATATGATTTTAAAGCAGATATTTGGAGTCTTGGAATTACAGCAATTGAATTAGCAAATGGTGAACCTCCACATTCTGATTTACATCCAATGCGAGTTTTATTTTTAATACCAAAAAATCCTCCACCTCAACTTACGGGTAATCAATGGAGTCGAACTTTCAAAGAATTTGTTGAACTTTGCTTAAAGAAAGAACCTGATAATGTAAGCTTTATCAAATATTAGAATGTATGATTTAAATAATAAATTTTTAGCGTCCAACTGCAAAAGAATTATTGGAGCATCAATTTATTCAAAATGCTGGAAGCAATTCAATTTTATGTGAATTGATTGAACAAGCTGTTGAATTCAAAGCAAAAGCTGGTCAGACTACAATTACTCATCATGACGAGGATGCCGAATGTCTAACAAGTGGATGGGAATATTCAAATCAACATGGTGTACGATCAGATCCTCCACATTCTGAAGTCTCTCAATAAATCAAAAAACTATTCACTTTTTTATTTGTAAACTTTTCTGTGTCATTTTATGTGTTTGAATAATTTACTTTGAAACCGGTGGAATAAAGATTACTGTAGCAAATTTTTTTGAAAATTATAAATGGCCATCGTCGATAACAAAACTTATGTGCTGCTTCAAAAGTGTTAAAATTACCGAATTTGCGGTATGCCCTAGGTCAAAAACTGGATTTTAAACCTCTAAAGCCTCTACAGAATTAGATTCTCCTCCTCAAATATCCCAAAAATTAGCTTAAAAGGATTATCTCGGAATCTGATGCTTTTTAAGACTACAAACCTTCATCTTCTCTAAAAATGCATTTTAAAATCTTACCGTATATGTTCTTCAACAAATTTATCAATTTCTTTTTCATTCGAAGCATTCTTCAACTTGACATGCCTCTGGGCATATATCTCTTTCATAATACCTTTTTGACTACAAATATTTATTACTTTTGATCCAGAATGAAAAAGTGGCATCAAATTTGAGGTAATCCTTTTTGTACCGTAATAATTTATGCAAATTGAAATTTTTGCTTGTTCTTCTGGGGTAGCCTTTGGTAAAGCAATTCCGGCATTGTTAATAAAAATATCAATTGTTCCATGAGCTTTTAAAAGATGTGAAGCAAAGTTTTGGCACGATAAATCATCTTCAACATCAAGTTGCTAAAATTTTATCTCGGATTTTGCGGTATTTGCCAACCTTCGTTTTTGCTTTTTACAATTATTCTGGTTTTTGAACTTCCACTAACAAGTTTAAATTACATTTCTACTGGATCTTGATTAATATCAAACAATGATTACAAAAAATAAATTTATTTACAGAAAAAAATGAGAAATATAGAAACATGTGAACAAAATTAAAAAATAGTACAACAAATTAAGAATGTTTTTTGGCAGAAATTTTTCCAACAACAGAATTATATTTCATAATTAAAGTTTCAAAATGAATGTACATTCGACGTGCAGCAAAATGGGCTTCTTCAGCAGTCGGACGATTGCAAGATAAAACAGACATACAACTTTTGACATAAAATTGAAGCTAAAAATATAATTTTTTTAGCTTCAATTTATCAGTAATTAACGACAGTTGTTAGCTTACTTGATCTGAATAAAGTTCATTTGGGAAAGGAAGATATTTTGCAGAACAGATTTTCTTGTGCAAAGCATATGCATTTTCAATTTCACCATTGAAAGGAGATCGAAAAGTACAAAATTCATAGAGTAAACAACCCAAAGACCAAATATCAGATTTAAAATTATATCCGCCAGTTTGAGTTCTTTCTGGAGCTTTGTAATATTCTGTTGCATTATTAGTTTTTGCAAGTTGAGTATTTGCACTGAATAAACGAGATAGTCCAAGATCACCAATTTTAATTTGTCCTTTTGAATTGAGAAAAATATTTGCAGGTTTTAAATCTAAAATAATCATGGTTAAAGAATTTTGATAAAAATATAAAATTAAAACCTCGATGTAAAATTCTTGCTTGATGCATATCTTTAACTCCATTACAAATTTGATGAAAATAATACCAAATTGCTCGTTCAGAAAATAAGCGACCTTTTTTACGCATAACCTAAAACATTTATTACTGTATCAAATTTGCATAAAAAGCTATAACAACTTACATCAATTCGTTGTTCCATATCAGTTTTATCAGCCAGTTCAAGAGCAATATATAAATAAGTATTTTCAAAAAACCATTCATAACATTTTACAACATTTTCACTATTAATTCGTAGCAATAATTCAACTTCTTTTACACAACAATCAAAATGTTTTTCATCCAATCCTTGAAGCTAAAAACATTTTATTTATTAAAATCATAAAAAGAATAAAAAAACTTACTTGAACTTGTTTTAAAGCAGCAATCGTTTGAGATGGTTTATGTTGAGCAGCATATACTTTAGAAAAAGCACCAGATCCAAGTAAATTTCCAATTCTGTAATAATCTGTTCCTTGAATATTTAGTTTATAACTGCTTGGAATTGGTAAAGAAGAATAATTTCGACGATAATTAAAAGCCATTTTTTGATAGTTTCAAAATATAAGAGAGAAAAATCAGTTTTTTGTTGAAGAAAAATGATCGAATGAAGGTTTAAAAAATTTTTTAATTTTAAAATTTAAAATTTTGAGCGAACCAATTTTTTGGTTCCAAAAAGTGTGAAAGGTTTTCTTTGCACTTTTTTTGCTGGCAACTTCGAGGATTAATTTTAGTTCTTATGTGAATTATTTACTGAAAAAGTAAAAAAGTTCAAAAAATTCGATTCTTTGTATAAAATTTTAAAAATCATGAAAAAATAGTATTACAGTATACCAAAAACTGACGTAAAAACTGTGAAGTTCCCTGTATTTTATCAATTAAAAAAAATTTATTTAGAAAACTTTAAAACGATAAAATTAATTGGAGCACCAAATATGCAAACAAACAACAATATTAATTACAAATAAGTTGTTTAACATTGTCATCGATTTTAGCGATATCTCGGCATTTGATAAAATCAATTTTTGGCACATTATCTCTTTTCGGTGGCATTTTTGTATGTTGTTTAATTGTAACTTTCATTGGTGGGGCGATTCCAACAATTGGACTACACAAAATCCATCGATAATGAAGATTGGCATTTACAATATTTTTAACTGCAACCAAATCTTGGTAGGTCAAAGTTGAAAGAATTGTTGCAGTTTCGGATGGGATAAATGGAAATTCTTCAGGGATATTTGAAAAGATTTTAGCTTTATCTGGTCCAGGTTGAATATAAAAGTCAAGGGATACGGTAGGATTACAGAAATCCTTTTTGAGTTCATTGATGCTTAGAAGATAAACTTTAATAGCTTCTAAATGGCCGTAAGTGAGATTTTGAAAAACTACAATCGTTTTTGAAGATAATTTTGTGCCATTCGGATCTGGGATATAATCAATTGGTTGTTGGGAAAGTTCATCAAAAGCTTCAAATTTATTTTGTGCCATCACTTTTGGCACCATCAATCCTTCAACATCCATTTTTGCCAAAACTTCATATCGACAAATTGGAAATATTTCATGAATGGCATTTTCATGTGAAATTAAATAACAATTTTGCCGTTGAAAACATGATAGAATTTTCTTTTTTACACATTTTTCATGTTCAGATCCAAATGTTTGATTTACAGTATCCCCGTACTGAATATCGTAATATTTATCTTCTAAAACTGGAATAAAAACAATTTCATTTTCATCAGCAGTTGTAAAATTTTGTGTTCTTTTAATTAAACATTCAATTAAGCCTTCGCTGAATTCTGTTGTGTATTCCTTATTAATCAATGAATCCCATTCAGATTCAAGGAATTCAGATTTCACAAAATCCAAACAACTTTTTTTGAAATAATCAGTTTCGTAAGCTTCTGAAAAGCAAAGTTGAGCTTTTGAATGGGTACATTGCCGTTTCTAAAAAGTTCGTTAAAGATTTGCATAAATTATAAATGGAAAATATTACCGGCATAAGATCAAACAGTGATGAAAGTCGAGTTAGTCGAATTGATGCCGGATTAAAAGTGTATGTAGTTGAATCATTTTGGCATAAAACAACAGCATTTTTAAATAACAAAAATATTAAAAGAAACAAAAATTTTAGCATTTTTGAGACTTTTTTGCGATGAATGAATCAATTTCTCGAGTTTTATGCTTTTCCATTTTTTTGTTTAATCCGTTTTTGGCCATCTGCTTTCTTTTGTTCTGTTTGAACCTAAAAAATATTCATGACAGTTTTAAATGGATTGTTTTTATTAAACGAAACATGTATTTTTTAGTAACGATTATGCATTATCTAAAACTTTGGCCAATTGGGCAGATATATAAAATTTGAATGAAACTAAAATAAATTTGCATAATTTGATTGTGTTGTTTAACAAAAATTATTCCTTGTTTTTTTAACTCACACACATTTGCTTGATTGATTGATTGCTTGAACGATGTCTCTCTACTTTGATGAACGGGTTAAAAAAGAACAAATTTATGGTGATCCTCCTGGGAAAATTACATTCTCAATTCGAACTGGTATAAATATGCGAATAATAGATGAAGATGACACCGATACTGAAACGATAATGGAAAAAACATTCAGAACTATCTTTGGTGTAAAATCATTAAAATGGAATATTCATTGCACGGAAAATATGATTTCAATTGATGTTGTACCGTTTGGGATTCAGATTGCACCTGGAAGATTTGAAGACAAGCGATTTCAGTATGGAAAATGCAATATTTTTTATGTTTTGTATAATAAATTGGGCTCTAAAATATGTAAGTTTAACTTTCACTTATTCAAATTGTTCATAAACATCAATTATAGATTCTTCTGAAAGAATTTCTTTAACAGGAGACCTGGATTCAGATTTATTTCGGACACCTGAAGGATCAATCCCAGAATTCTCAAATGCTGTCACTCAAATAGAATTTGCAGGAATGAATATTTTTGTTGAACTTGAATTATCTACAAAATTTTTTTATCGTCCATTTGAAATTTCTTGGATTGGCTACCATAAAAATCTTTGCCCAGAGTATCCAGAAGACACAGAATCTGATTTTAGATTTGAATTTTTAAAAGATGGGTATGATTTTTTTCATAATAACAGATGTTCTTTTAGTTAGAGATTGTTCAGATATGATGTCTTGGGGGGAGGTAAAGGCGGTAGTGATCACACCGCCTTTGATGTGCGGCAAAAAGTGTCTTTGATGTATAGGGGGTAAATCAGCTTTTCTGATGACGTCATTTATCTAAACATTCTCTTACTATCTATTGAGATTTCAAATCCATGATGTTGAACTTTTTTTAGTGACTTTACTTTTATTTGCTCTGATGGTACTGTTCCAGCTATAAAAATGGTTCTCAATCTTACAAGTTCATTTATGAGAAAATATTTGAAAGAAACAAATTATGATGAACTTGTTGTTGATCAACATTCTATTGATGTTGTAAGACCTGTTATCACTTACTTGCAATCACGCTGCTTTCAAATGCCAAGATTTTATGATCTTGATTTTGCTGATCGTCTTTTGAAAGCAATTTATTTTTTCTCACCAGAAACAATGGCATCAACTTTAAAAGATAAACCAACAGATTTAATGATTAACGTTATTTATTATTCATTATGTGAAAAATTTGTTGAAGTAAGTTTTCATTAAAATACTGTAATTTTATTCTGTATCTTTAATATTTTCTAGGACACTCCTGATTTTGAATCCATCTTAAATTGGTTATATTTTGCTTCTCAAAATCATTTATCAATGCTTCAAGAAATGATTTTGATTAAAATTGCTGAAAAATATTTTTACCAATTTTTTGAAAAATTTTCAGTCGAAGTAATTTTTGAATCATTTTTTTTTGAAAGAATTAACAAAAATCAATGTTTTTCAGGCAAGAACTGCAGAAAATCAAACACTTCAAAATCTTTTTGGTTCAACTAATCAAGCATTGGATATTTTTAAAGAAATTAGAAATATTTTTGTATGCTCATTTTTTAATACTTTGTTAAAACATGATGATTAAAATAAATGTTTGATTTTATACAGTGTGTCAAAATTTGTCCTTCTCTTGAACATAAGTTTTGTATGGAAAATGAGAAATGTGAATTCTGGGATTCAGAATCCGAGAAATTTTTAGTGTTTCACAAATTTTGTATAAATTAATCCGCCTCAACGAGTATACTGTACTCGAGAATAGAGTACGATGCACGGTCTCTTTTTTGCTTCTATTTTGTCCGGTTAAGTTGCGTTTTGCTTAAAATGGACCTAGAAATCTCATTTATATACCAAAAGAAAGCTAAAAGCTCACTGATTGATACAAACTGGGTGCCTAACGATATCGCTACTTCCAACGGATTCTGGAGCGGGATTCAGAATCCCGAAAAAAATTTTTGCCCTAAAATAGAAAAAATTCAAGTTTTTGCTGGGTTTTAGCATAAAAATAGTTTATTTACTAAAATTTGCGATATTTCTAACGTTTAAGACCGAAAAAAAGAAAAATAAATTTTTTTTATTTTTTAAATTTTTCATGTGGTCCCCCCTGTGCCCAAAAATCCGAAAAATTATTTTTTCGTTCTTAGGATTGAAAATGGTCGGAAATGACAGGAAATGATCAAATTAGAGTCTAAAAATAGTTTCTAACCAAAATCGAGCATGAGAAATCAATTTATTTTGAATTAGGCGAATTTGGTTCTCGAACCTGTACATATTGGTGTAAAACAATAGAACTTTTTTTCCATCGATGGCAATGTAATTCTGGAGAGTTAGGGTTATTCCCTACACTATTTTTGAAAAATTGACGGATTTTTTCGTGGATTAATGCTTTGGTTACCATTTGGCAAACGATTATCTATATCATAACATTTTTCACTACAAAAATGAGCCATGTTAAAAATAATAGAACAATTTTTAAATTAAAGTTGGAGATTTAATTCTGTCTTTATCTTATCAAGTACATAAATATCAAAAAAAAGACGGATTTTTTTATGTATTACATGCCATGTTCAAAAGATAGAGCGCCTCAAAGTATGCAACACCAAAATATACCGAAAATTACAAAATTTTCGGGGCGTAAGAATTTTTGAATGGGGCATGCAATAGCTAGAATGGTGTTTCTAACTTGTAAAACACATCCTAAACTTAAAATTTTCAGAACAGTTTTTCAATTAATGCATTTTTAAGATCAGGGCAACACAAATAGTCCAAAATATGCAATTTTTACACAAAAATTAAATATATTCAGCTCGTAAGAAAATGATCGGGGATAACGTTGGCGCAAATCTTTTGTTATTAAAAGTTTCTATAGAAATAGTACTCTTAAATGCCAGAACAGTTTTTGGATATCATATCTGCATCCAATTATATAGAGCTAAATTCGTTAAAAACAGCCATTTTTCATGATTTTCTAAAATGTGAGGCACCTTTGTAAAACACCTTAAAAACATCTGGGATATAGTTTTTAATCATTTTTAAGCTATTTTGGACCATTTTGGGCCAAGGGCGCGTTAACCGGACGCAAAAATAGACCGTGGATGCAATTATTATATTTCCATTTTGAGGATTTGGAAGCCAGATTCAGCGTCTTAAAAATTTAATTTTTCGGCCCTCTTGATTTTCCTTTTTTGAATTTAGAAGAGAAACACTGCTGGACACAAACTTGCAATTTTAAGAATAAACATTCAATATTTTGTCTGCAGTAAAAAGCAAAAAAAGTTGTCCTGAAAAAAAAGTCATTTTATTTTTGATTTGTTTGTTGTTTTAAATTGGGATAGAAGCTTTTTTTGAATATTTAAATAATTTTTATAAACTAATACATTTTGGATTATAAATCCGAAATATAACATATTTTTATCATAAACAAAATAAATCCATTTTTTATATGTTAAAATTTGTCACGGACAAAATGTTGGAGTAAGCAATAATAATTACAACAATCAATAATTTCTACCAATACAATTAAACAAAAATTTGGATTACAACAAGCTCATTTTTACAAACGTAAATATTACAATTTCTGACAAATGTTTTTTAAAGGGGAGTCCCGTTCCAAACAAATTTTCATCACTTCGTTTAATTTCTCTTTCGATTCCACCACCAACTTCTAATTCTTTTTCATCGTAATAAACATTCAAAGGGATCCCCAACTTTTCAAAAGCTGCATTTGAGCAATCTTCAATAATATTTGAGATTATTTGATGATGAATTTTGATAAAGCATGGAATACTCCTAAGGCACCTTTGAACAACGAAATAAGTTCTTTGTTGATGCCGAAGTTTTGCTTCACTTCCAGAAAGTGAAGCAAAGCTTCGTTGTAAAAGCATTGTCGATGCTAAAATATATTGCTGTAATAAAAATGTAATTCTAAAATGGTTAAATTTCATTTGGCCCTCCAAATGGAATCATAAGTTGAATGCATGGACTTGTGTCTCGTTCATTTGGTGATAAATAAGCAGAAGAATATTGAAGAAATAAAAAATATAAAAAAAATAAAACAAAAATCATGTTGTCGTTGTCACAAAAAAGTGGTAGAAATAAGAAAAAGTCTCTTTTTTGGCTGACCTTTGATTAATTTTGATCGCGGAATCTGAAAGAAAAGTTTGCTTTGATGTAGACCGAACTTTAAATGCAACTTTGACCGGCCCATTTTCAAGATTAAAGCAAATCTCTTGCAAAAGTGTATGTACAAAGATGTTTCTTCTGGTAGTATTATTATGTAATTGCAATGAAAATTATTTTATTATAACTTGACCATCATCCGATACACTAACTTGACTTATATTTGAAAGATTTAAATTCCTAACTTTATTCTGTATCTGCAATAAAAATCGATGAATAGTTATTATTTGTATTTGTGTTAAAAACCATAATCATCAAAATTACAGTACATAGCTACACATAAACTTAAAGTCCTCAAGAAAATGGGCCACCTTGATAATAAAGACATCAGCTACATATTTTATTTTGCAACACAATGTTATTTTTGTTTGTAAAAAGCCAACTTCAAAGTGCCGTTTGCAGCTGTTGAAGAAAAAACCGAAACAAAAATTAATCATCTCTTTTTTATTGTTTTTAAATTTATATGTTTTATAATTTTTCCTGGTTCTAAAAAATAAAACTTTCTTTGTTTTAAATCTGGGAAATCAAAATTTTTTGATTGTACTTTTTATTATTTAAATTGTGAAAGTTAAAAAAAAGATGCATCTTTATCGATGATTGTAAACAACATTTTTTAATTTTTATTTGGACCCTATCTTTTTGCACGTCTTTTTATGTTTTTCAATGTCGCTTGAAAAAAAAATTTTTTTTACTCGATTAGTAGAGAGCTTTCGAGGTGGGAGGACGTGTGTTGAAAAAATAAAACTTATTCTATCTGGTACGCTCCCTTTAAAATATTTTATTTTGTTTTAAAAAAATATTTTACAACAGGCTTTATTTTACACTGATTACAGTAAAATAATTTACACACAAAATTTTAAATCTTAACCATGTTATGATTTTTAGCGTGGAATGTTTTTTATTATATTACACAATTTAAAAAATTCACAAAATTGAACTTTCTGAAACAACATAATTTTTTTCGTTTTTGTGAGATTTTTAAATGATGATTTTCGGCGATGCCCTTCAGGAGTTTTTTATCAGTGTTAGAAAGCATTGTTCAAAACTAAAATTGAAAAGTTTACACCCAAAAACAAAAAAATAAACACAGCTGGATTTCTTCAAAAGCTTGTTTGTTGATTGAGCTGCTTTAAAAAAAGCTTATGCCAATGTTTGGGTCATGAATATTTAATATCAAAAATTTGATAAACTTAAACTGCAATGTTTAAATCCATTTTCATTTCTTTTCAACACAAAAAATTCGATCTTGTTAGAACAAGCTTACAGCCGCGCCTTCGGCGCGGCCGTGCTTGCCTTTCAATGTCTTAACAGAACCCCATAGATTCGTAATTTCTTAACCCCACCCCGTACCCTTGTAATATGTTAGCCCAACTTCTTATCCCCAACCCGCAATTCATCTTTAATTATACTTTTAAACATTTTATTAAAAAATGTAGCATAACATACATAAAAGACAATACAAAACAAAAAGATTTCAGATAAAAAAGAAAGTGAGAGGTTCATTGTAAGAAATTTTTAAATTATTATTGTCCTTTTTTTTATCACCGTACCTATCACTTTCCTTTTCACATAGAAAAGTCAAACATAGCTATAAAAGTTCTTTGTAAACTACATTCTTGGTTTTTGTGTTACCTTCAGGAAGAAGAATTTTCAGGCTATCTCTTTTGCCCACACGTGAACATCCAACGTAAAGTTGCCCATGTCCGAAAGCAGATTTTCTTAAATCCAATCCAAATTTTTGGAAGGTTTGGCCCTGACTTTTTTTGATAGTCATTGCAAATGCTAATCTTAGTGGAAATTGTCGTCGCCGCAGTTTAAACGGTAATTTGTCGTTTGGATTATTTGGAGGACAAATAGTAATGCGGGGAATCATGACATATTTGCCTTTGTTTGATCCACATGCGCTTTTGCAAGCTAAGACATACTAAATGTGCTTCTTCAGCAGTCGGAGGATTACAGGATGAAACAGACATACAACTTTTAACATAAAATTGAAGCTAAAAAATAACTTTTTAAATCAATCAATAATTAACAACAGTTGTTAGCTTACTTGATCTGAATAAAGTTCAGTTGGGAAAGGAAGATATTTTGCAGAACAGATTTTCTTATGTAAAGCATATGCATTTTCAATTTCACCATTAAAAGGAGATCGAAAAGTACAAAATTCATAAAGTAAACACCCCAAAGACCAAATATCCGATTTAAAATTATATCCACCAGTTTGAGTTCGTTCAGGAGCTTTGTAATATTCTGTTGCATTATTCGTTTTTGCAAGTTGAGTATTTGCACTGAATAATTTTTGGATTAATTTTGTTTTTCCGAAACAAAACAATCTAAACTGCAAGAAAAAGAATTTTCATAATTTATGGATTAATTTTTTCTTTTTCGGAACAAAGTATCGTTTTGGGTTACGAAAAATTCAAATCCTAAAAGATAAAAAAAATAATCTGTTTGATTTGATTGTTTACTACTGTAATGATTTCAAGAAATTTTTATTTGATTTGTTGGATTTCACGTGTTCATTTCTATTGAGATTTCGAAGATCAATCCTTTTAATCCTAATAAATTACGTCATTGACTTCTTATCAATGTTGCAACCAACATTCAAATTTGTGCTGCAAAAATTTGTGAAATGGATTCTTTAGGCTTTCGAAAAAAAAATGATTAAGAGCAAACTAACACTTTCGAGAAGCCGATGCTGTGCCGCCTTTTATTCCTCCATTTCATTATACCTCAATTGGTATACCTTTAAAAAGGAATGGGGAAAAAAGCTTGATTGGTAAGAAACCGGTTCAGATATAAATAAACTTTGCGTTGGATAGCCATGACAAAGTCTCGGAGAAGTTAGTCCCTAGTACTAAAAAAACAGTAGATGAAAACACAATTTTTTCAAAATCTCAATATTAATAAACTTAAAAATGATTAATTCATGAATTAAAAATAAATTTTAAAAAAAACTTAAACTTTAAATTACATATAAGTTTGACAAAATATTATGCAGATGACCAGTTAAAATAAACAAAAAACTATCGTACTTGATTTTGGAAGTTCTGTTAAACTAAAAAATGTTTAAGGGGGAAGACGCACACGTAAATTTTTTGTCATTACTTTAAATAACATTAAAAATTCTAAACCGCAGAAATCCGATGATTTATTCGTTCATAAGTATATTTTTCGGTTGCAAAAATTATTGATTGAATTAATGATAATGCACCTAAATTTTTTTTTGCAAAATCTCAGTAGCCGGAAAAACAATGACAATTTTTGTGCTTTTTGTAATAAGGGCATAAACTATCACTTTTAGAAAAAAAATAATTTTTTTTCCTTTCAATTTGGTTTAAATTATTTTCTATTCCTATTTTTAGTCCAACAAATTATTAATATATTTTTCTACCTGTCTTCTCTTCTTCTGCATTTTTTTCATCACCGAAAATATGGATGCAAATATTTCTATGATTCCAATTAAACATGAATGGAAATTTTCTGAACAAACTCTCAAACGTTTAGCGACAAAAGATCCACAAAATCCACCAGAATGCCATAGTGAATATACAGATATCAAAAAAATTCTTGGCGTGAAATTTAAAGTGTTTTTGGATATTAAAATGAAAAACAATGTTTCCTTCCTTTCACCAAGGCTTCAATTGTCTAACCTCAAAGACAAAATTATTCGTGGAACATTTGCTTTTTACATCAAATCTGCTAATTATGCTTCATTATTTGGTTCTGTTTTATTAAAAGATGGTTACGGTTAGCGTCATGCCTACTTTTTGCGTTTATTTTTTTAATTTTTAGGCTTTACTGGTCCGGAGATTTGTTCTTTCGAAGATCTCTTTAATCCTGAAAAGACGTTTATTGTTAATGGTGAATGTTGCATCGAAGTGAAAGGTGTTTTTCATGTTAAATCATCAATTGAAAAATGTGAACCTCAACTAACTTTGGGGCATTATTTCTGGAATCGCGATGATCAAGATTTTACAATTGTTGTTGGAAAAGAAAATGAATCAAAAACTGAAATTAAGGTAATTTTGTTTATGCTTTGTTTTTGACATTTTTTTCCAAATATTTTTAGGTTCATAAATGTGTTATTTGCGCTCGTTCTTCTGTCTTTGATGCAATGCTTTCAACAAATATGAAAGAAAAAGCTGAAAGCAAAGTTGAAATAATTGATTTTGATGTTCATACTGTTAAAAATGCCATAGCATTTTGTTACGATCAAAAATATGGTATTCCTTTCATTGATATTACGGAAGCCACATCATTGTTTCAATTTTCTGATAAATATGATATCAAAGATTTAAAGGTAAGTCTTTCATCATTTTCGTGAATATATATTATACGTCTTTTTTAGAATGAACTTCAAAAATACTTGTTAACTGTTGTTGTTCCAAATACAATTTGTCAAATTGCCAATGCTTCAGTTAATTCAAATTCTCCAAAACTTCGTGATTTTTGCGTTCAAGCAATGTTAATGTTTTCAAAGACGGAAATTCCTGTTGATAATATCGAAATTTTGGATAAAGATATTGCAAATGAAGTCATGAAAAAAATTTTTTCTGCAAAATAATCACTTGTTTATGTTTGTAACTTTTTATTATTTTCTCTTGTGTTTCTTTCTTTTGATTGTATCTGTGTTTTGATTTCTGTTTCTTTTTTTGTGTGCAAATAAAATGGTTTTTCATAAATAAATTGTTAATGATAATCAGTTATTTATTACATAGGATAGCAGCAGTTTATTTTTTCCTGGGTTAAAGATTTTTTGCCAAAAAAAATGAGTGGGAATATGAAAATACATTCAGTATTTCATAAATTATGAATCATAATGTTGCAAAAACTGATTTTTATCTGTAATACTTTTTTCGGTTGCTTGTTAAACGACGTTTGGTCTGTTTTTATTGCATCATGCTTACGTTTGAACCATAAAAGTGATTCATTTTTTCGTCAAGTTTTAACGCATTTATTTCAGCAGTTTCAACTTACGTTAATTCCTAATTGCTCTCAAATTTTTATTTTATTTTATTGTCAATCATTTTAGCGCCTTTTAAAAAACTTTTTCCAACGTTATTCTTCAATATCTGATATTATTAAAAACATATGAAAGAGCAGTTTAGATGAGAACAAAAGATCGTTGTTCGTTGTCTTTCAAATCTCAACAGCAGCGTATAAGTAATGATACTTCAGAAAATCAATACAGTAATCTCAATTTGACTCAAAAATATAATTGTTCAATTGGAGATACTGTACATTCAAAACATGTTACACCAATAAATACAAAAAATTACGGTAACACAAAAACAGAAGCTGCAATTCTTTTTTTAAAATAAAAGAATTTTGCAGATTTTTAGTTTTTTACTTAAAAGTTATGTAAAAAAAATTAATTTGTGAATTCCACGGAATTGCAACTTCGATAAAATTGTTAGTTTCCAACGAGAGCAACTTTTTGCGTTCTGAAAAAGATTTAACTTGTTTGAAAAAATCGCCAACATCAAATTTTATTCATTCAAATGTTGAAGAAGAAGAAAGGTTAAAAAGGAATGATTTTTCAAATGCCATTACCAAAAGCAGCAGCACCCTTTCCCTTCATATTTCAGCTTATGAAAATTTAATTGAAGGCATCCCGGTTTCTGATTCATTCAATGATAAACATATAAATGAGAAATCTGATTTAAAATTACGAAATGGAATCTTTGCTGAATCAAAATTAATTATTCAAGTAACATTAAATTTTTTTCGAAAATATTTTCCCTCAGGGCATTTTTTAGAATCCATTTGAATTTCCTCGACAGCAAGAAAATGCCAAAAATACAAAACCAGAAATTGCACAATTTAAAGCATCCCAAAAATTACTCAATCCAAATACACCACCAAAAATTATTTATCGAAGTGGAATTCCTGCAAGCCCATCAATTATGCCAATGTTATTTAATTATTTTACAACTCCAATGATTCTGCCAAAGCCAAAACGTCAACTTCCTAAAATTCAGCAAACTCCTGGTTTTGGGACTTCGGTGGGTTTATAATACAGTATACAGTATACGGTATTTGGGGAAAAGTGTCCCTGATTATGAATACCGTAATCTCAAAACTTTTGTAATATTCTTTTATTAGTAAAAATATAAGCAACAAATTTTGGAAAACAGAAATGTTCAGCATTCAAAAATCAATAATAATAACAATAATAATTAATTATCGATTTTTTTGAAGCTTTTACCAAGGAAAATGTGGATGATGACCATCACGTTTTTTAAGATCAACAAATCGTTTGTCTTTGTTAAGCTTATCCAACTTTTTCATATCTTCTTCAGATAACATCACTTTTAAAGCTTCTGCATTTTCTTTAATTCGTTCAGCTTTTGAAGATTTTGGAATTACTCCAATACCGTAATTAAGAATCCAT
This sequence comes from Panagrolaimus sp. LJ2414, assembly GCA_024447195.1. Classification (NCBI taxonomy): domain Eukaryota; kingdom Metazoa; phylum Nematoda; class Chromadorea; order Rhabditida; family Panagrolaimidae; genus Panagrolaimus; species Panagrolaimus sp. LJ2414. The sequence goes on along the minus strand of JAMRXY010000004.1, from coordinate 1,250,150 downwards.
CGAAGGGCAACTTGAGCATTTGTCTACAGTAATGTATTTATAGATATATTACAGTAATTTTAAAATTTTGATAAAAACTTACAACATTATGAGATTTTGCGATATCCGTGATTGTAGGTTCTTTAAAGATTGATGGATCTTTTGGGGTTCGAAATGGTGAAGAATTATTCGCCAATGGTGAATATGCCACAAGAGCGATCCCTTCACTGGCACAGTAATCTCTCATCATTTTTTGTGATAAATAAACATGAACTTCAACTTGAACAACCTGTAATATTATAGATACTGTAGGTTATGCAAATTTTCAGACGTGAATTATACCTGAGGCTTTGGACGTGCCATTTTAATTAATCTCATGATTTGTCCTATCCCAAAATTTGAGACACCAATATGCCGAGTTTTTCCTTCCATTTTTGCAACTTCAAGTGCCCGCCAAGTTTCAGTGTAATCAACATCTGAGAATCTCATTCGTGTGCCATCAGAAGTTTTTGGGAACATATCTCCACCTTCTTCAAAACCATGGGGCCAATGAATTAAAACTAAATCCAGATAATCGAGATTCATCTCTTTCAAAGTATCATCAATGGATTTTGTTGCAGCTTCATATGAATGAAAAGTATTCCAAACTTTTGTTGTAATCCACAATTCTTCTCTCTAAAATGGATTACTGTAGCTTTTCTTGATTTATATTATGTAAATTAGCATACTGTAACTAATCCATCATCAATAGCTTGATTAATTGCTTTTCCAACTTCTCCTTGATTCATGTATGCTTGAGCACAATCAAAATGCCGATATCCTTCTTCAATGGCAGCTCGGATAACAATTTTTAGCTCCCCAGCTTTTGATTGCCATGTGCCTAAACCAAAGATTGGAATGGCATCATCAGAATCGGGCAATGGAAGGGCATGATTAAATGAAAGTTTAAATTCATTAATCGGTTTTTGTGGAATTGAAATAGCTTTTTGATTTTCACGAAGGCAAATTTTTGGAATTGGAACTGGTCCTGTAAGTGCCATTGTCGATAGTGGCAGTGGTGGTAATAGTTAGAATGTTAGGGGAAAAGCTAAACGGATAATGGAATTAAGATTGGCAAAAACTGTGAAAATTGATGGATTTTTATTATTCGCGTTACAGTATCCACTTATTTTACAACAATTTATAGGCGTAATAACTGCTTATCAAAACTGATGAACAAATTTGTTGGCAAGGAAAAACCAAAAAACAAAATACAAGGAGCATCAATATTGCTGCAACCTCTTTTAACTTCCCAATCAGCAATAAACCATTCCCTGGTCATTCCACCTCCCATAAAAAAAATCAATAAAACAAAGAAAAATATCAGTCTAATAAAAATTTATGTATAAATTCTTTTTCTATTAAAAACAAGACATACAAACGAATACACCATATTTACACGTATATAAATAAACCGGAGAAAAAAAGGCAAAAGCAAAAAAGAATCAAATCAAGACAATTTTTGATCATTGATGTTTTGGCCATGTCCATTTCATTCATCAATTTCTATTTTTGCTTTTCATCATCTTTTTCCCCCACATCTCGAACTTGCGGCTCAAAGAATGATGTTGTCATTGCAGCTCCAATTGATTTGTAATAAAGTATTCGACGATCCGTAAAAATAAAAGTTTTCCAGAAAATGAAATAACAAATTTGTCCAAATATTGATTTCCTTCCATCGAACATTTCTTTCATTCCACGAAAGAGTTTAAAAGTTGAATAAAGATCAAGACCAATTTCTACGATATCCCAGAAACCAAATCTCAAAGGAGGGCAAGACCAATCGGATAATGATTTCATTTTCCATGATTTTCGATAAATGAACCTAAACATAAAGTTACCGTAATAGATACCATATGAATAAATAAAAACTCACCCGCAAGTACTGCATGCACTTTGTTGTGGAAATGGTGCTAAATTAAGCCATTGTTTGAAGCATCGTTCATGAACCCATTTAATTGATCCATCACATTTGCAAGGAGTCATCCATAAACTTGGTATACCAGACTTTAAATCACTTTCTTCATCCCCAAAACAAAATCTGCATTGTTTTATAGAAATATTGCAATCATAATCGGACCATATGCTATTCGGAGTTTTGAGTGATACTTCTTCAAGTTCTTTCGTATTTGAATTATCGTCTTTGATATTCGTCATCAGTCAGTAATAGAAATCAATGAAGTTGAAATTAACAGAAAAGTTCAAGTCTAAAATATTAAAATTTAAATTTAGTTCAAAAAATAAGCATAAGAAAAAAACACGAAAAAACTTATAAATAAATAAAAAATGAGACGACAACTTTTTAAAAAACAGATTGAAAAATAAATAGTTGTAAAAAAGGGGGACAAAATTTGAACTAACATAATTCAATTCAACAAAGAATAAAACACGTGGGGATTGTCTTGTGGTGATGACTTATCAAAAATTGAAACAGCCAGCTGCTAGACTACACGAAACAAAAATAACAACAACGATAGCCATTGTTATGACATTTTTTAAAAACATAAATAAGAATGTGATATCTACTATCTATAATAGTTATCTTTACTATAAAAGAAATTAAGAGTTGATGAAAGTTGGAGGAGTCGTTATCGAACAATCTTAAAAAACAACCAATTAATGATTTTTTGCAACTCCTGACTGACTTTTTACAACAGGTTCAAAAAAGTCAAAAATAAGAAAGTATGTGACGAAGTAAAATGATGCAATAATATGTATTTTGACTTTTAAAATACTGTAAGCACAAACGAAAAGCTGACGACAAACTTCAAATTTAAAGAACACGTCATTACGGTAAATATAAGATTTTCGTTACATCATTTTTCGATGACGAAATTTTTTAAAAAATTTAAAAAAGCGAATTTCGCAATAATAACTGAAGTAACAAAATGTCCCGAAGATGATAAAAGATGATTTCATAGAGAGATTAATTTTGTTAATATATCTGTATTACTGTAAAAGAAAAGATTTTAATCCATTTTTTAAAAATTTTATAACACCAAAAATTTATAAAAAATTTTAACAAAACGGCATTAACATTAGCGAGAAAAAGTCAGACAAAATCAACATTACTAAATCTAATGCGGAGTAAAATTAATAAAATTTTTGAAACAAGAGAATTTAATTTACATAAAAATTAATTAATTTATAAAATTTTTAAAATGCATTTTTTAAATCCAAAAAATTCCAAACATCAACGTTTTTGTTGAGACACATTTTGCCAAAAACGCAAACTGCAAAAACAAAAAAAAACTCAAAAAAATTTTTCGCACACTTTCTTTCTTCGACGTGACAAACGTTCAAAATTAATGTTTTAAAACCCCAATTAATTACCCATTTTTAATGTGTTAATTTGATGCTGAGATAATTAATTACTACGAAAGAAAAAAAGTCACGCTTAATCAATGACTGAATTAAATTTATAGTAATTTTATATAAATTTAATTTTGGACATTCACGAATACACAAATTTAATTTCAGGCAAGAATGTTTTTTCCGGTAAGGCTTTGACTTTATCTTTGAATATTAATAAAGATGTTATTATTTTAGAGTGGAAGTGATTTTCGATTTGCTGAACCATCAACAGCTGAAGGGGCAACATGGGTTAGCGGAAATCGTGAAAAAACTTTGTTTGCTGTTATAAGTCGTTCAACAATTTATATTTATCAAGCAAATGTAAGCTCTTTTAACTTTTTATCTGTTACTGTAATTAAAGAGATACATTTTAGCCACAAGTTTTATTATCAACTTTTCGGCGAAATGAAGATGAAATTGAAGAGCGTGGAGAATATGTTAAATGTATTTGGAGGCATGATTCTGGAGCTCTTTGTATTTTGGTTTGTTTCTTGATCTCCTTGTCGAATCATATTACAGTATTCTTTTAGACAACAAAGCTATGTGTATATGTTTATGTCATTTCAATCTCCGATGACAAGGAACCTTTTACTTTAATTGATCAAACCCAAGATGATAGTGATGATTCAAAACTTACTCAAGCATATCTCCTTCGACAGCAACATCCAAATGTTTCTATTAGTCTTTCAGTTCTTGCTAAAATTGGAAGTCGAGCAACTTGGTAAATTTGATTGTCGCTTCCACTTGTGTTAACTCTCTTTGATTTTAGTGCTGCATCTCTGAAAGATGATTTATTTGTATGTCTTGAAGATGGTTGGGTTCATCGAATTAGTTGGAATGGTGAAGTCAGACAAGAACTTTCATTTAATATCAAAAATGTTCCATTATCAACTGATCAAGTTAATGCACGATGTTTGTCTTCCTTCATCATCCGAAATACATTAATCAAAATATTTTTTTAGATTCAAAATTAGGAGAATCAAATATTTACATATCAGATATTGTATACTGTCCATTGATTGGTGGACTTGGGGTAGTATTATCTGACGGAAGAGCCGCACTTATCGCTTCACAAAATTATCGGTTTGAACCTCAATCAATTGCTGGAATTTGGATTAGTGGTTTATCAGATGCAGTTTGTTGTGCAGCAAATCATAAATTTCGATTACTGTATTTTGGCTGCAGAAAGTAATATTTTGTTGTAAACTTTTAAAATTTGTTTAAAACTTTTCTTTTGTAGTGGTGACGTTGCGGCTTATCATTTGGATGATACTAATGGAGCTATGACTCAAACATTCCGAATTAAATTATCAATTAAAGATGGCACAGAATATTTATCATATATTGGTCGGGTTAAACAAATTCATTGTTTGCCGCAAGGCTTGGTATTTGCTGTTAGTTGGGATTTTAATGCTAATCAAGAAAATGGTAAAAGTGATAAATGTATGTGGTACTGTTACTTTCAAATGTTTACTGTAGAACATTTTAGCTTTACCCGAAAAATTATATCCACCTCCTGCTTTGGCATTCTTCTCTCCATTTGGTTCACAATGGTGGTGTTCATTAGAAGATCCAGCAAATCGATTATGTAAAAACATTATTCCATATACTTGTATTGAATGGGGTGCAGAAGGTTTTCAATTATGGTCAACAAATTCTGAAGGTTTATCTCTAACAAATTTATCTCGAGCAATCAGTATCAATCAACCTTCAATGGAATGTGTGGATCGAATTGCTTTAATCTCTGCTGATTCAGTATTTCTTAGTCCATCAAGAGAGAAAGAAAAGTTAGCAACAGCACCACATTGCTTTTGGAATACATATTCTCCTCCGCAAGAATACATATCTGTGAATTGGCCCCTTCGATATGCGGCAGTTGATGAAGAATGCTCAAAACATTTAGTTGTATCGGGTACACGCGGATTTGCACATTTAAATCTCCGAACAAATAAATGGAGGTTATTCCGTAATGAAACTCAAGAACAATCTTTACTTGTTACTGGTGGAGTTGCAGTTTTTCAAGAGCAACTTTTAATTGTTGGTTGTGATCTTTCAAAACAAGAGGAAGGCATTTTTGTGTATGCAATGAATAAACAAATTGATAATAATACTTCAATACATTTTCCTATTCCAAATCGAGCAATGTTAATTAATCTTCGAAATGATCATCGTATGCTTTTTTATAGCTACCTTACTTTTTGAAATTACTGTACATATTTTTTTTAGTGCTTACATTTGATGTTGCATCAGTTGTTACAATTTATGTCATTCGACAACTTCCAAAAAAGAATTCAAAAGATGAATATGATGTTACAATTGAGCGATGTGCAGAAATTCGAATTCATGAACTTTTACCTCATCCAACTTGTGTAATTTCAATGCAACTTACAGCACTTAATTATCATTCAGAAGCTGCAGCATTCTGTCATGGAATGGATTCTTTACTTGTTAATGTTTCTGGACATTTGCTTTTGTTAAGTCCATTCCATAAAGAAGCTGCTGCAGAATCTAGTGAAGAAGATTTGTTTCAAGTATTTCATTATTGTTGAATACAGTAATCTAAATAACTTTTTTTCAGCTTCATCAACCAATGTTAATTGCATCAAATGTTGAAAGAGTATGGATTCATTCGGGTAATCGTGAAATTCCACATTTGAATAAAGCTTTATGGATTAATGCTGGAGCAAAAAATATGAAAGTATGGTTACCATTGTTTCACACTGACTTCAATGATTCTGTTAATGGAAGTGCAAATAAAAATAATAAACGATCATTCATTTCGCGAAGGATTATGCTTCCTGTTGATCTTAATCTTTATCCTATTGGTATTTTTTGTATTTTTTTATAATAAATTTAATTCCTAATTATTTAGCCATTGATCAAGATTGTCTTGCCGTAGGTGTTGAATCTCAACCAAATTCAACTCCATCTTCATCAGATTCAAAAACGACTCCGCTGCTTGTTCATAATGTTATTCGAAATAGTGAAGTTTTTATTCATCGATTACTTCGACAGCTGCTAAAACGAAATTTGGGTGTTTATGCCCTTGAAATTGCGACATCTTGCCGGTCTTTGCCATATTTTAGTCATATTCTTGAACTTTTACTCCATGATGTCCTTGATGAAGAAGCCACAAGCTCTGAACCTATCCCGGGTACACATTAGAGTAAATTAGATTACGGTAATAATAATGAATGTTATTTTAGATCCACTTCTGCCACGTGTTGTTGCATTTATTCATGAATTTCCAGAATATCTTGAAACTATTGTACATTGTGCAAGAAAAACTGAACTTGCATTTTGGAATCTTTTATTCTCAGTTTCCCATCATCCAAAAGATTTATTCAAAATGTGCTTGAAAGAAGATCAATTGGATACTGCAACATCCTGTTTAATTATTTTACAGTCTATGGAATCAACGATTGCAAGTGTTCAGCATGCTACAGTACTCCTTGAAGAAGCTTTAAATAAACGTCGATGGTTGATAGCAAGAGATATTGTAAGATTCTTAAATTCAATTGATGGAATTGATCTTGATGAAATTCCTGAAACACCATTATACCAAAAATTGGCAACAAAAAGTAATAAACAACGTGTAATTCCAAATAATGTATCAGATGATTATAATTTGGTTTTTAATTCTATCTCTGTTGAAACACATGGTCCTCGTCCAAAGCTTTCTCTTTCACAGCAATCATCTGGACATTCCCCACCACAACTTCATCTCAATGGTATTACAGCAGGACAAAGCAATCATCATGTTGGTTCTCCAACAACGGCAACCTCACCAGATTCTTCAATGTTTATGTCGTCATTCAGTGCCTTCAGTTTATCAAATCATTCTGTCCCGAATGGACATGGAAGAATATTAATTCCAAATCATATCGCATTAATTTTGGAGAAGCATGCTGAAGTTTTGCTTGAAGATTATGCCCTTAGAGATTTGGGATCATTTTCTTCTCATCTTGATTTTGATCTTGTTGATTTTATGAAACGTAAGAATGGTGGATTTAATTGTGCTCCAGAAGATTTTCCAATTGCTTTAATGAAACTCCATTCACAATTCAAATGGCCATATCCAGTTGTTGGGGATGTTGTGGATAAACTTATTCAAAGAATTAGTATGGGTGATGTAACTCCATCTGCTTCTGAAGGTATGCATTGTCAAATGTTGGTATACGGTAAATGGTTAAAAAAATTTTAGATGAAACTCCAACATCTCCTGGAGCACCAGTATCCCGAAGGCGATCATCATCAAGACCAAGCTTCGATTGGAAAATATTTGAAAAACTTTGTCATCGTACATCAACAACAAAATCTCCAGCAGAACCCAGTGAACCTGAGCTTAAATACATGATTGGATGGATGGCAAAATCAAGTTCATTAGAATGGATTTATTTGGTAAATTAATTACTGTACTACTACCGTAATCATAATATTTTTTTAGTTATCATTAATGCATCGAGATTTGTCTGCCCTTCATGCAATTATTGAAAATAATCAAGCAGAAAAGAAAAAAGTTTCACAATTTTTGAAAAAGGTTTCACCGGGTACTGAAAAATTGTTGCAATGGGCCAGACAGAATTGGTAAGAAAAAGATTACTGTAATTGAAATGAAAATTATAATAAATTCATTTTTAGTCCTGCATATGTATCAATTTTGAAATTATTTGCAAATTTCTTAGAACATACAAATGATCAACAAAAGATTCGAAGATTTGCAAAAGTTTCAACGACTTCTTCCTCAGCTTCAATATCATCAACGACTTCATCATCAACAGCAATAAATGGTACGATTCCTAAATTAAACGGTTCCTTGAAAACTTTGCCTTAAATTATTTTATTTTTTTTGTTTTGTACAATTTTTATCGACATCGACAAGTTTATCCTTTTTTGTAACTCTTACAGTAATTTGTACAATTATAACTTCTATTTTTCAACTTTTTTATATCTATATTGTTAATGCTCAAAATAATTATTAGAGAATTATTTATTTGATATTTTTATTTATTTTTAAACAATAATATATTTTTTGAATTCAAAACTAATAAGATATATATCCGTGGAAGAGAAATTACATTTTGGATCGAGTTAGCCAATCATGTTCTTGAGCTTTACGTTCAGAATCATTTGCAATTATCAAATTGATAAGTGTTGGGCGTTGTTCTTTTTCAACATGTTCGTATGCTTCTGGCAAAGCTTTTCGGACTTCATCAACGGTTCGACAAAGAACTCCTCGACCTCCGAAAGCTTTTGCCATTTCATCATATCGGCATTCTGGGGTAAGAGAGAGAACTGGGAATCTGAAATTTTGAAAAATGTAATGCTTTACATTACGGTATACTGTAGCAATTTGTAAATAGAGTAACTCCCAAATTACAGTAATCAGCGTAAATAAAAATAAACTTACTGTAGAGTTGGATCTCCTTCAACAGAATTCCAGTCTTCTGGAGTTAGGCCTCGATAAATGCCACCATTATTAACAACGACAACAACAACAGGAAGCTTGTAACGAATAATTGTTTCTAATTCCATTCCAGAGAATCCAAATGCACTATCACCTTCAACACAAAGAACTTTAGTTTTAGGAGAATAATCTCGACAATATAATGCTGCAGCTAAAGCATATCCGACTCCAACACCCATTGTTCCAAAAGTACCAGCATCCAATCGACGTTTTGGCAAAATTGATGGCATCATTGTTCTTCCAATATCCATTGTATTTGCTCCTTCATTAACAACCAACACATCATTTTGATTAATGTATTCTCGAATCTGAAAGATAAAATGGATGTGATACAGTATTCAAAAACTTGAATTATAATTTTGGAATTTCAATTTTGTTATGATAATTAATGTACAGTAACCTACAGCTTTATATGCAGCATAATAATTTAAAGGTGTTGATTCTTCATTGATCATTTTTTCGACTGTTTGTTTATTCTTTTCAGCTTTTTCATGTAAGGTTTTCATCCATTTTGAATTGGCATCAAATTTCCATCCCTTTAAACTTTTTCGAAGTACATATGCTGTTTCACCAACTAAAAAAACAAAAATTATTTCGAATAAATTACAGTAATTTTCCTTACCATCACCAAGTAAAGGCATTGTTGTTGGAATATTTTGGTGAAATTCTTCTGGTGAAACATCAATTTGAATAATTTTGATATTATCTGCAAATCGTGGAGGTTGTCCAAAATGCAACATCCAATTCATTCGACATCCAGCAAGAATTATCAAATCAGATTCTCGAAGAGCTGTTGATCGAGCAGAACCAATTGAAAGGGGATGATTATCAGGGATTGCACCCTTTCCTCCGGGGGTCGCAAGGAAGGGAAGCCCAGTTGCAGTAACAAATTGCTGAAGCTGGGTTGGACCTCTTTCACTCCACATTGCACCCTTTCCAAAGATCACCAAAGGTCGTTGAGATTCTTTGATCATTTCTGCGGCACTTTTAACCAAAGATTCTGGTGGAATTGAAACTGGACGTGAAAGTGGAATTGGAGGTGAAGATTTTACAGTTGATTCATCGACAGTTTCAGTAACAAGATTACCAGGAATTTCAACATAAGTTGCTCCAGGACGACCATAAAGTGCAGTTCGAACAGCTTTTTCAATGTGTTGTGGAATGGCATCGATGGTGGTTGGGCGAGAAGCATGTTTACAATGGGGTCGGATGGCATCCATTTGTGGATATTCTTGAAAAGCACCACGATTGTCTTGATCAAGATCACTTGAACCACCAATAAGAATCATGGGCCAACCATTCACTTTGGCATTTGCTAATCCACCAATTGTATGTAATACACCTGGTCCCGAGACACATAAGCAAACAACAGGCCTAAAAAGGAATACAGTAATTATTAATGTAAAGAATACTGTATTTGCTCCAAAAACAACTTCAATGCTACAGTAATCGAACTACCAATGACAAAAGTTACAGTAAACATTAAATAGTTACTGTAACTTAAAAAACTACCAAAAAATTACACAATCAAAACCCAAAATCATGTAAACCTACTTTCCAGTGAGATATCCCATTGCTTGAGCAGCATATGCTGCAGATTGTTCATTTCGGCACCCAATATACTTAATTCCATGAGCTTGTGCAGCCATTCCAATCTAAAACCATACATTACCGTAATCCTTCTACTTTTTCACATCAAAATTACTTACTTCAATTACCGGGATTCCAACAACTCCAAACATGTATTCAACTCCTTGTTCCTTCAACGATCTTGCAACAACATTTGCTCCATCAATTTCACCCATATTTGTAGATTTTCCTTTGTTACTATCAGATGCAATAATTTTTGAATGATTTCGATGTTGAACAACTGGAGATGAAAGTTTTTGAAAATTCAATCGTGTTTGGCCAAGGCTGAAAAATAATAATAAACAGTTGTGCAAAAAATTGAAAAGAAAATGTGTATGTCTTTTACTAGACTACAATAGTAAGTCCCAAAGAAAGAGAGACTACGCGCATCGTAGTGATTTAACTGATAACTTATTTGATTAAACAAAAGAAGAATGGAAAGATCGGCGGTTGAATTATTGATTAGTTTGTGGTAATACCAAAAACAAAACACATTCAATACAACTTTTTTTTCAAAATCGAAAACTACAGTAATCCCGGCAATAAAAATGGGATGTCTTGAAAATGGCTTTTTAAAGATTTGATCGTAAAATGTCAAGTTTTTGAGTTTCAAATTAAACTTTTAAGTTTTAAAATTAAAAGTATTACAACAATTTTTAAGTAAGGTCAATATTCATAGCATCGAAAAAGCTCAAAAAAAGTTGCAATTTTACTTTAAATTAAAAAACTCAAATATCGCGATAAAACTTTTAATAACAGTAATAAATAAATAAAATAAACATACATTAAACTACCACTTCCAGAAGCCAAAGGCAAAGATCGTCGATAAACTGCTACAGATAAATTTGAAAACCGTCTCATTCTTCTTTTTCTTTTTGTTGATTAAAGACAAACGTGTCCAAAGATAACTTTCTCTTCTTTTTTATTTAATTTTGTTTTAAATGACAAACATAATCAATTAATTACTATCAGCCACCCCCACTTTCGTTTTTGATCTCTTTGATCGAGTCCGCCTTTTGGAGATAGATAGATGTTAGGTTGGTATTCGTCAAACTTTTAATTTTATTTTTGTTTGTTTTCTTTCAATTTTTGAATCACGTAAAAGTTCAGTGTTTAAAACTGAATTCCCGACACGAATAAATATCGGTGGCCTTTTTTCAGAGTTTAAAAAAAAGTTATAAACAACTTTTGATTAAAGTCAATTGAATTTTATCAGTACTTCCTTCTTCTTCTCAAAAATATTTGTTGTCTTCATCGTATTTAATTTTAATCAATCAATCAATTAACTCGAATCAAATCAACAACAATGCCTGTACTCTGTATCACAACAAATGTAACCAAAACTGCATTCTCCAAAGATGAAACAGTTTTAGCTTTATCCAAAATTGCTGCAAAGCTTTCAGGAAAGCCAGAATCTGTAAGTTTTTTTTGAATATTCGTTTTTTTTTACATTAATTATATTTATAGTATGTCAATATTATTATCAATACTGATGCAATTATGAGTTTTGGTGGCTCCACTGAGCCTGCGGCATATGCTGAATTCTCTTCCATCGGTGGATTCTCTAAGATTCCTCTCGTCACAAAAGAACTCACTGAAGCAATTTCAAAGTATATCAAAGTTTCACCTGATCGGTAAATATTACTATTATGATGTTATTTAAATTCTAATAATCGCCTTTCTAGATTCTACATCAAATTGACCAACCTTAGTGCTGAAGAAATCTCTTATCGTGGAAATACTTTTGGATAATTATCTTCTTTTTTATTTTCTTTGTATAGTTTGTAGTATTTATTTTTTTTGACTTTTAAAAATTTTTTTATAGTAGAATAAAAATTCTCTTGTCATCATGTATTTTGTGGTTGCGTAGTGGAAAAAGTTTAAAAGGAAGATGTTTTTCTTGAGTTTGTTGTAGTTGCATCCAAGAGTTCAATTTTAACTTTTTTGATTCACTAAATTCGACAAAAATGCCTGTTTTATTTGTTTCTACAAATTTAGAAAAAACTGCTGTCCCCAAAAATGAAGCAATTTTGGCATTGTCAAAAGTTGCGGCAAAACTTTCAGGAAAACCAGAAGCCGTAAGATTTTTTTAAATTGAAGCTTTTGCTAAATTTCATAATTACAGTATATTAGTGTAGTTCTAAATACAAATGCAGCTTTGTCATTTGCTGGAACATTAGAACCTGCAGCATTGGTTGAATTTTCAAATCTTGAAGGTTTTGATGTTGATAAAAATGTTATCACAGAATTGACAGAAGCTATTTCAAAAAATATTGGAGTTCCAAAGGATCGGTAATTTTGTTTTTTTTAAAATTTTGATGATTTTAGATTTTTAGATTTTTTATTAAATTTAATATTATTGATCCAAATCATATTTCTTACGACGGCAAAAGCATTGCAGAAGTTATCAAATCTTTACAAAAATGAAGTACTGTAGCATACTGTAAATCAGTTTAAAAAGATTTTTAATATTGCTCTTTATTATTTTTTTTACAATTTCCTTTTTATAAACATTCCAAAATTCGGATAAGTTACCAATTCTTTCCAAACTCTTATTACTGTAGAATACAGTAAAGTTTACTGTATTTTACAGATGTTGCCAAAACTTTCAAATTTTCTTTGAATAACTTTTTTTATTACTTGTTATATTCCTTAATGTCATTTATTGTACAATATTAACAACGTAGAAAAAAAGTTGGGATTACTGTAGTGTTCTGTATAATAGCTTTAAACTTTTGACCCTATTTTATATTTGCAGATGTTTTAACATAAATATTTCCATAAATCACTTTGAAAAAATCCCTTTTAAATATTTAATTATTAGCCAAAATGCCATTTTTCACCTGTTTTTTTTCAATGACTTAATATTATTCATCAGTATAAATTCAATCTTAAAGCTATATTGACTTATTTAAACTTTATTAAAATATTAATAAAAATGAAAACTATTGAATATGGTTCAAAAATATCCCCTCCGGCACAGATAATTGTTGAAATTTATATTTATTATTCGTATTTTACACTGCTTTCTTGTTGGTTAATAACTCCATTTTTATTTTATGTAATTTTTACACAATCTAAAAATCTTGGAGATTTTAAATGGCTAATTTTAAATCATTCATTCTGGTGTTTGGCTTTGGAATCTTTGCTTGGACTTGTCAAACCTGTATTTTTATCCCCTGCGGCAGGAGGATATCAAGTTGGAGTTTTTCGAGATTATGGAAGCTTTAAAACTTGCGGAATTGCAGCAATGTTTTGTTTAATTTTTTCTTCAAATTGTATTTTAGGTAAGTAAGGGTATACGGTAGTTGTACTGTATTTTACAAAATCGTGATGAAATTTTATCAAAAATTAACAGTAAAATTGTACCTAAAATACGGTATAATCGATTTCAAGAAACTGAAATTAAGATTTTGAAACTGATAATTTGGGGAAATCGTGTGAGAAAAATTACTGTACTTTTTTGTATTTCAGGATTATCCGCAACTTTGGCATCCCGATATCTTCTTGTATTTCCATCTCCTTTGACAAAATGGTTCACACTTAAAAAGGCTTTAATTGCAGCAGTTGGACTACCACTTTTTGCATATGCTGGGATTTTGATAATCTTTTATCCGATTCTTCAAACTGATACTCCCACTTTACATCAATGGGCAATTGAATATGATCCAATTTTGGAAGAATATTTTTCTGAACCGACATTTTTATTTATCCCCCATGAATATCATGATGTTGTGGATATCCCACTTTTATCACTTCTTATCATTTTAACATTATCAGCAGTTTCAGTTATTCTATTTTTTCTTTATCAAATGACAAATACAAAAACTACAGTATCCAATAAACTTCAAAGATCCCTGCTGTTAAGTTCTGTGATTCAAATTGTAATTACTTGTTTCTTTCTTTTTATGCCATTCGTGTTCTTCTTTTTCTTTATCAAATATAATATTCCAAATACTGCAACATTTATGGCTGTTTTAATGTGTATTTTTACTTCTCATTCATTGATTGAATTTATTGCAACCCTTTATTTTGTAACCCCATACCGTAATTTTATTATTCGAATGTTTAGAAAAAATGTTCTTAAAAGTACTGTTTCAATGAGAACCGTACAAGTCTCTGCGATTACTGTATCTAGATATTATTAATAAATATATATATTTGTAAGTAATAAAATACACAAATGATAAATGCAAATACAAAATCTTTATTTTACAAAGTTAAAATTATCAGTGATAAAAATTACAGTAATACAATAAAGAGTTATTTCTTTGTTGGAATTGAAGCAAAATCAGCAAGATCAAGATTTGCAGTATTTCCAGCTGGAACAGCAGTCATTGCAGAAGGAGCAGCACCAAGTTTTGAAACGGGAGTAGCGGCAGTCATGGTTGAAGTTGCATTATTTGGGGCAGCAGTCATTGTTGAAGCAGGATTAAAACCACCAGGAGCTGCGGTCATTGTTGAAGCAGGACTAAATCCACCAGGAGCAGCTGTCATTGTTGAAGCACCACCACCACCAGCACCACCAACTTCTGAGACAGGTTTAATTGCAGTTAGAGTATTATCATCTGGCATTGCGCTGAGTGGTTTATATGCACTAAAATGGAACAATCATATAAATACGGTATAAAAGAATACGGTAACTTACGTAGCACATCCAGCATCAATTGGTTCGGAGACAGGTTTGATAGCAGTCATACAATTATCATCACTATAAAAATCAAATTAATATAAATCGATGAAAACAGAAATCAACTTACGGTGCACCAGCAACACTAACAGGTTTATAAGCACTAAAACGAATCAACGTATACAAATTAAATATGTAAAAAGATAAAACATACGTAGCACATCCAGCATCAATTGGTTCAGAGACAGGCTTCATTGCAGTTTGACAATTATCATCCATAACAGGTTGGTAAGCAGTTGCACATCCGGCATCAATCGGTTCGTCCTGAAAAATAATCATTAAGAGTGGTAAGTTTAAATATCCAAATTTTAGGCATCAGACACTCCTGTGTTTCGTGGTTGACAAATTATACGGAGGCTTTTCTTTGATCTTTTGCCGACGGCTATAATCATCGGTAAAAGATCATAGAAGTATCTCCATTTTGGTTAGGGTACCTTAGTCCACCTCTATTCCTCTCTGATATCCAAATTCTTTCATCCAAAAAACTATCATTAAAAAGAACCTACCTTTTTACCAGCGGCTTTCTTTTTATCAGGAGTTGTTGCAGGTGTTTTTGATTTTGGTTCATCCTTTTTCTTTGTTTCTTCCTTCTTTTTCGGTTCTTCTTTCTTTTTTGTTTCTTCTTTTTTCTTTGGATCTTCCTTCTTCTTGTTGGTGCTCATTCTTTTTCTTTTAGAAGATTTTGATGATGTTGATCAGTTGAATAAAGTGTAAAAAGTTGAAGAGAGGATTCTTTGATGCAAGACCGCTCACAACACTCCAATGAAATGAAAAATGACAAATGGTAAAATGATTACTTTGTTGTTGGAGAGAATTTGGATTTTGTATATTTTTTGTAATAATTTGCATTTTTCGACATCAAAAATTTTTTTGGCAGAAAAAACAAAAAAATGTTGAACAATGGTTGGCAAAATGTTTGTGAACGGCACAAACGCTGACGAAAAAAACGAAATTTCGAAAAACTTTTTCTTTTGTTTTTTTTGATGAGTCAAACAAAGTGGAGAAGGGCCCTTCGAAGGGTGGTATTATGCAAATTTTTGTTCTTTCCACGAATAGAGCAAATTTGTTTCTTTAATTTTGTGTTAAAATTTTGAAAATTTGCAGATTTTATAAAAATTTGATTAAATAATCTAAAAACAGGATGTCAACTTGCCCAATAATATCCCCAATTTTCGAAGACAAAATTTTTGCAAACCTAAACCAACATAAATCTTCAAAATGTGTTTTTTCTCATTTTTTACTGTGACAAAAAATTAAAACTTTGATTGTAACTTTTATTTATAAATTTTAATAATATATATTTTTATTATAAGTAGTTTATCCTTTAATCTTATTGGACTTGGTAGCTTTTTCAGCTTTTATTTCCAATTCATTCATTCTTTCACGGAATTGAGCTCGAGTTTTTGACATTGCCGCATCTCGATTGATATAAGGTGGCCGAGAAAGTTTTGGAAGAGTTGTAATTCCTTTTCCACTGATTACGGTAGCACAATAATAATATGGACAATTTTCAATTGTTGCTGCAAGATATCGACTAAATCCTGGATCACATTCCTGACTTGGCGTTCGACAATTCAGTAATCCTCCGAAGGCAACACTTCTATCTTCAAATCTTTCATTATAATCGGTCATACAAATTTTTAAGTTATGTAAAAATGGATATTCATGAAAGCCAATGGGACACCCGGGTTCATCCGAGAAAATGTTATCATTTTCAAAAATCCCGCCAAACATTACACGTTTTTCAGGATATGCGTTTTCAAGTCGTTTGCACCATTTTGTTGTAATTTTAATTAAATCATTGATAACATGTTCTTTTGTTGTAGAGCAGCCCTTAAATGTTTAATCCAAGGTTTATAAATTTTTAGGAATAAAAATAGCTTACAAAAATTGTTGTAAAAAAGTTACATCCTGTTGTATTTTCGACATATCTTCGAGTATTTTCTTCAATGTAAATACTATTAAGTTTCTTTTCCTCGTATCCAGGCGGACAAGAAAAATCCTTGTTAACCGTATAAGGATTTATATGATTATATTTTTCACATTCAGATCCTGGACCATGATTTTGAATGACGTCTGATGTTGACCGCACATATTCACAAGCTTGATAAACTCCACCAAAACCATTTTTGTCAACACGCATAGTATCATTAGGAAATACACATGTTCCGTCATCAACATTTGACTAAAGATAAAATGCTAAACTTTACTTAAATCTCAAAAAAATTACCCGAAAATTGTAATTTTCGGCAGAAACATTGGTACATCCCATGATTGTATTATGCATATAATATTCTTCAGTTGCATTTCGGATAAGATCATGTATGATATTCATTGTTAATTCATCATATCCAGCAAGAACACCAGGATGAATTAGACTGTAAATATACATTCCTTCTTGTTTAAGTCCCACGAGACTATCAATTGATAACATATCATCCTAAAAATAAGTAATTGCCTAAGGGCATCAGCAGTATTTTATCTTGAAGGGGATAATCCTGTGATCTCGTACCGATGGCGGTAAAAGATCAAAGGAATTTTACCACGTGTCCCTGGTCCCCCCATTTTGATGCCCCTGTATTTGCCCAACTAAAAACACCTACAGTCTCTGTAGGTTTCAGAAGTCGATTGACATCTGGTCCACCTTTAGTAATGATAAACGTTTCTTTGGAAAAATCTTTGGTGCCCGATGTTGAATCGTCACTGCTACCACCTTTTGCCGAGGCAGATGCTTTAAATCCGAATCCTTCGCCTTCTACAGATGCTCCGGCTTCAACTGATTTAAATGAACTTTGGCTACCTTCTTTGAAGGTAAAAAATGATCGAATTGTAACACTTGCACCAGCTTGAGCTTTATGAACAACATGAGTTCCAAAATCATTAATCAGTTCTTCAGATTTATATCGAGCAAGCAATAAATTATCATCCAAAACAGCTTCAGCAATACTTTTCAGTCGTTGTGTAAAAACTGGATGAAAACCTTTTCCTTCATCGGCAATCAAATCAAACGCGTAATATTCAATTTTTTTCTGTGCCATTGTTTGGGTTGATTTACTCATATGTGATTTAGCTTGTTGCATATCAGTATTAAAAGATGCCGAAACAGATACCCCAAATGCCCCACCACCTGCTGAACCAGAAATTGATTGAGAATCTGTATGCTTAAAGGATTCATAGGATTCATGGGTTGAAGAAGATTTTTCAATTTGAACAGCCTTCTTTGGAATTGCCATACAATTATCAGGAATTAAAAAATCTCCATCTGGTGCTGTAAGACATTCATCATAGGTCATGGAAAGAACTGGAAGGGTTACGGTATTTGTTAGGTCATCCCACCCGACCCCAACAATCCCCCCAAGACTTCGTGAAACATTTTTTCCTTCAATTTCATGTCGTATATTTGCAATACATTTATCCACCGGCGATAACCAGCTTACTTTTGTTGAAATTTCTGGAATTAAAAAACAACCAAAAATTAACAAAAATAATTCCATTATCAATTTTTTAAATGCTTTCTTAAAAAATTGGCGGTCATATTTATATCAAAAATTACAAACATTTTTAATGAACGATTAAATTTTTTAAAACAAATTCATTAAATTTTTTTCTTGTTTTTGTTCATTAAAAAATGTATAATTTTTCTTATATTTATTTATTTTTGACTCATTTTTTGTGAATTTTTAGAAAAAAAGGAAAAAATATTTGAACCTCAATTTTTACGTGTTTAAATTTAGATGCGAAAATTCTTTTAAAAACATAAATCAGAATCTGAAACTTATTCGCATTTTTTGTAAAAAGTATACTGTAATCTTTTGTTTCTCTCAGCTTTCAACATTCAATAGACTGGGGTTGATTATTTTTAAGTCATTCAAATTAAAATAACATATTTTGATGAAATCAATGGAGATCAAAATCTTTTTTTATCATTTATCATAATTCAGTGCTATTTATGTGTTTAAATTGTTTAAAAAAACTTTATTTCTGAACAAAACCCTATCATCAGAACTGATCAATGAATTCATGAAACAACTGTTTTCTTTCAACATTTTTTTGCATGGTTTTTATTTGATTTTTTTCATAATCCGAGATTAAACAAAAGGATGACAAAAAATGCATTAAAAAGTGCATTTATTAAAAAATGTGACACAAAATTTATTTCCATTTTTAAGTTTGAACAATGACAAAAATTATTTTTTTGTTTTATATTTTTCAAGCAATAATTTTTGTTAAAATTGTTTCTTCACAACAACAATGTGAATGTGCAACATCATCTTCTCGGGCACCTGTGATAACATCCCCTCAGGCATTGTTACAATGTTCAACAACAACTTCTCCATTAACTCCAACCCTTCGGCAAGTTTTCCTTGATAAACATAATGGTTATCGTTCAACCCTTGCAAATGGAAAATCTCAACTTCCTGATGGTAGTTTTGCATCACCAGCTTCAAATATGTATAAAATGAAATATTCATGTGATCTTGAAAAAGTTGCTCAAGAATGGGCAGATCGATGTATCTGGGAACATTCGCCAATGCAGCATCGAAATGGCGGTGAAAATCTTTATGCAATTATTTCGGGTTCAGAAGGGGCAGGACAATATTTTGAACAAGCTGTTCGAGATTCAAATGATGCTTGGTGGAATGAATTGAGGCAGTTGGGTGGAATTTCTGCAACGAATGTTACCTTAACTTTGGCCGCTTTCAATAAAGGGATTGGACATTGGTCACAGGTATGAATTAAGTCATAGGGAAACAAAATGATAAGGGGTATACAAAAATAAAGGATACTGTATCTACGATGCATACTGTAACTGTGAAATTAAAAGAGCATACGGTAATTTGGCAGCACAAAACTTATTAAATTTTTTAAAAAAATTAATTAAATTATTCCAAAAAATAATTTAATCAATTTCGTTTCCCAATTTTTGATAAGAATGATGAAATTTCATTAAAATTTTAGATGGCCTGGGCAACAACGCAAACGGTCGGATGTGGATTTCGAGAATGTCGGAGATCAGATGGAACAATTATGTTTTATGTTGTTTGTAATTATCGACCATCTGGAAATTATTTAAATCAAAACATTTATCAAATTGGACAACCTTGTTCAAGAAATTCCACCTGCACAGCACTTCCAAATTCATTTTGCGAAATTTCAACTGGTCTTTGCTATACTTAATTCAAATTTAAAGAAACTTTAATAAATATTTATTCAAAATTTCTAACAAACAATGACAAAAAATGAGGAACAAATTTAGAACCAAAGAAATCAAATTTGATTATTTCAATTTCAGACAACACAGATGAAACTTCGATTTTGAATTTTTCTTTTAAGAAAAAAAATTTAAAAAAAGCCCTGTAAATAAATAAATCAATAAAATCGAGGAAAAAGTTCTGGAAAGTTTTCAGGAATTTTTTCTTTCGGTGTCCAAGAACGAATTATTTCACAGATTTCTGGTTGAAAATTTTCATCATAATTTTCATCCTTAAAATTAATGTAAATTTGGGGTTTCATGTCCAGATTTTGCTAAAATTAATATTTTGTTTAAAATAACCGTATCTTTAAAGAAGCCGTACTTCAAAGAATTTGCATATCAAATTTGTTTCAATTACGGCATCAATGTGATTCAAAAGAATGTGCGTAATTTTAACTTGATGTTTGTGTTTCAGTAATTTTTTCATCGTGTTTTTGGTTACCGTAACCTGATATATACTGAAAAAATTAAAATTAGTCAAAGCCATCACAAATGTGGATCTACATTACTTAATTAATGCAGCCTTTGGTACAAGAGGAAAAATATCTTCTGGAGGAATAAGAGCATCCTTGGGGTAAAAAATATCTCCTGCATAAAGACACAAAATTTTGATTCTTTTTAGAGTCTTGTAAAAACGGATTTTTAGCAGGAATTGAAAATTTATATTGAAATTTTTCTTCATAATTTCTAATTCCAAGTAAATCAAAAATTGCATACGGCATTTTAACATAAAAATATTTGCAAGATTTATGAAGCTTTTTTAAAATTTCTCCATTTAAATTATCCAACATAAAATTTAAGATTGGTTTTGGAATAGGAAATGTTTGGATACTGTATTTATCAAATGTTGACATTACTCACCTTTAAACAAATAAATTTTTAATAAATTTTAATTAAAGAATTATAAAAAAACAACTCTAAAAATTAAAAATGAAAAAGAAGAAAACAAAAAATACCACAAATCACAAAAATCAATCAATAAAAACTTGAACAGGAGGACATTGCTTTTTGCAGTAATTAAATTCTTTAAGCCCTTAGTGAAATGTCCTTAGAGGAAATGACACCCAAAATGGCTGACGTTGCCATGTCATAAGTAAGATTTCGTTGAAAAGAATACTGTATTTATAAATATAGTTAAATACAGTAAACATGAATATAATTTCAGAAGTCATTGGAAACTTTCATATCCTTTTTGACACTATAGCTACTGTAAAAATAATTAAATAAAAAAAATCAAGTTCATTTCTTAAATTTCAACTAGTCTTTGTTACACTTAAATTAAATTACAAGGAACTTTAATAAATTTTTATTTCAAAAATTTTAATAAATGATAAGGAAAAACAGTGCAATAATAAGTAAATTCGAAATCAAAAACATCAAATTTGATAATTTCAATTTCTGACAAACAACTGAAATTACAATTGTGGTATTTCGAATTTTTCTCAAAGCTCTGGAAATAAATAAATCAATAGAATCGAGTAAAAAGATTTGGAAAATTTTCAGGTATTTTTTCTTTAGGTGTCCATGAACGAAGTATTTCACAGACTTCTGCTTGAAAAATTTCATTGTAATTTTCATCTTTGAAATTAATAAAAATATGGGGTTTCATGTCAAGATTTTGCTAAAATTACTGTTTTACAAAATAATAACAGCAACTTTAAAAAAGTATACCTCAAAGAATTTGCAGATCAAATTTGCTTCGATTACAGCATCAATGTAACTCAAAAGAATATCCTTAATTTTAACTTGATGTTCGTGTTTTAACAATTTTTGAATTGTATTCTTGGTTACTGTAACCTGATGTATGCTAAAATATTAAAATTATTAAAATCCATGACAAATATACATAGATTTATACTTGATAAATGTCGCGTTTGGTACAAGAGGAAAAATATCTTCTGGTGGAATTAGAGCATCTTTGGGATAAAAAACTTCTTCACCATACATGATCAATGTTTCAATATTTCCAGATTTGGTTAAAAATTTTAATTCTTCAAATGTAACAGGACATCTTAGATTCAACTGAGATATATCACATCTAACAATTTTGGAGATAATTGTTGAAATATTTATAAGACCTTCAAAATCTTGGAAAATCAGTTCTTCCGCTAACCAAACATTCTTGCCAGATTCCTTTAAAAATGGATCATTTGAAGGAAAAAAACCTTCATATTCTCTCATTTGCATCTTTCTCCTCATATTATTAATTAGAAGGAAGTCAAAAATTGCATACGGCATTTTAACATAAAAATATTTGCAAGATTTATGAAGCTTTTTTAAAATTTCTCCATTTAAATTATCCAACAGAAAATTTAAAATTGGTTTTGGAACAGAAAATGTTTGAATACGGTAATCATTAAATGTTAACATTATTCAGCTTTAAATAAATAAATAAATAAATTTTTAATAAATTTTAATTAAAGAATTATCGAAAAACAACTCTAAAATTATAAATGAAAAAGAAGAAAACAAAAAATACCAGAAATCACAAAAATCAATAAAAGCATGAAAAGGACAGGATTTTGTGCAGAAATGAAATTCTCTATATCCTCAGAGAAATATTCTTAAAGGAAATAAAAAAAGTTAACGCTAAATTTGAAAGTTGAAAAAACAAACTAAATACAAATGATTATTTTTTAAAAGACTGCGAAATAATTACCGTCCATCTAATGCAAAAACTTCTCCATTTAAATTTTTTCGTTGATGAAAAAAATAACCATTGACAAATTCATAAATTCCTCTGTTACATGTCAAGGAAAAGTTTATATAAGAAAGTAGGTCTACTTCCCAAATAATCAAAAAAATTCATACGATATCTTTTTAAAAATGACATTTTTTGGTGTATGGAATATACAAAAAAATAGAAAAATATTTTTAGTTTGCACTTTGACATTACTTACAGCCAGGCTTTTTAAATCTAAACTTTAGTTGGTTTTCACATGCATGCACCTGTCGCCAAAATGGGATACGGTCAAGCATCTTCTTTTGTGAACCAGCTTAATTTTATTTTCATTTTTTTTGGTACCTTCTAGTTTATTTTAAAAATATAATTCCAATCTTTTCAGTAAGAATTATCATAATTAGAAATAAAAATTACGCGACATTTTTTTATTGTTTTTGGTTTTCTTTATTTTTTGTTTGAACTCAAGATGATCTTGTTAAAAGCCCTGGAATTTTTAATTTAATTTATTTTCTTTGGTATATAAATATATATAAGTATTTCTAAGTAATAAAAAAACACAAATAATAAAATGCAAATACACAATCTTCATTTTACAAAGTTAAATCAGTGATAAAAGAGTTATTTCTTTGTTGGAATAGAAGCAAGATCAAGATTTCCGGTATTTGGAACAGCAGTCATTGCAGAAGGAGCAACACTAAGTTTTGAAACAGGAGCAGTTAAAGAACATTCACCACCTTCAGAGTCTGATTTAATAGCAGTAGCAGTGATTGGTTTATATGCACTAAAAAAGAACAATCAATAATATAAACGTTTCAGAGAATAAGAAAACTTACGTAACACATCGAGCTTCATTTGGTTCTGAGACAGGTTTGACAGAAGTCACACAATTGTCACCCCTATAAAAAATTCAAATGGATATATTCAATTCAAAAAGTGATAAACTTACGGTGCACCAGCAGCACTGACATCATCCTTTCCAACACGACTTATCTTATTGGATCCACAATTCTAAAAATATCAATTCAAAATTGTTAATGATAAGAATAAAAACTTACTGTACATTTTGATGGAAGAATTTCTTCAAGAGTTTCAAATCCTTCTTTGCAGGATATACATTTGAAAAAACGTTTCTTTGCTGTATGCCGTTTAATTAAATGACCTTTAATCATACAACCACTTGATTGCTTTTCGCTTGTGTAATTACATTTTTTACACGTTACAACCTTTACAGCAACAAATGGAACACTTTTATCCCTAAAAAGAGTAAATTTATTTTAATTATTTTTACAAAAAAATACAAAACATACGTAGCACATCCAGCATCGATTGGTTCAGAGACAGGTTTCATTGCAGTTTGACAATCATCTTTAATAACGGTGGATCGCGATTCACTCTAAAAAATGATTACATTAAGAGTGTAAAATTATGTGTAAAGATTGTCATTAATTGCACCTCAAGATATCAATGGATATAATGAAGCTCTTTTAAATTCACAAACTTTAAAAGCAAAAAAATAAGAGACATACCTTTTTACCAGCAGCAACCTTTCTTTCATGAACAAGCTCATGCGTTCTATTTTTATCAAAATGAAGTCGTTGTTGTCCAAGGGTCTCAAAATTCAATCCACATTCCTTACACTCATAAGCTCTTTTTACAATAATACCACCAGTAGGATGAAGCTTTGTTTTTTCTTCTTTTATAACAAGTTGGTAAGCATTTGCAGCAGTTAATTTATCCTAAAAAACGATCACTTAAGCAGTGTTAAATTGTGTGTAAAAGTGCCATTAAATGCCCCTCAAAATATCTATGTTCACAATAAATTACTTTCTAATACCCAGACACTTTTTCTTCTAAACGAGAAAATAAAAGAACATACCTTTTTTCCAGCGGCTTTATCAAAAGTTGTGACAGGTGTTTGGGCTTCTGGTTCATCCTTTTTCTTTGTTTCTTCCTTCTTTTTCGGTTCTTCTTTCTTTTTTGTTTCTTCCTTCTTCTTTGGATCTTCCTTCTTTTTGTTGGTGCTCATTCTTTTTCTTTCAGAAGATTTTAATGTTGATCGGTTGAATAAAAATGTTAAAAGTTGAAGAGAAGATTCTTTGATGCAAGGTCGCTCACAACACTCCAATGAAATGAAAAATGTCGTTAGTGAAAAGTTGGGTTTTAATTTTTGTCTCAATTTTTAAATTTTTGAGAGTGCAAAAAGAAAACCGATGTTTTGAACCACAAAGCCAAAATCGGCGCATTATTTCTGAAAAAAATTTGTAAAAATTGTTTTTGAATCAAAACTTATTTGAAAAACTTCTTTTTCACTTGCACAATTCAATAAAATTATTTTCTTTTGGACTGTATCGTAGTTTACAATTGCAATCTTCAACGAAGAATGTTGTAATTTTTGCTTTTACTATCTTACACTTGTTTCATTTGAAGCATACTGATTAAATTCTTCGAAAAAAAATAAATTTTCAACCGACTTGAAATTTCTTTGCTTGTTTAAATGCAACAATTAATTCGAAAAATCCAACACAAATTTGAATTATTTTTATTTTAGCAGTAAAACTCACAAATTTACTGTATTAAATGTTGATCGCATAATAAAAACTGTAATAAAAAAGATACTGTAAATGCATTTAAACATAGGATGTTTTTTGAATCGCTCCCAAAATCCAAAGATTTCCTTTTATAGGGTAAATAATTGTATATTCTTTTAATAAAATTTTATGTTTTTAAAACTAAAGTTTCTAAAAATTTATACGAATAAAATGCCATCAGAAACAAAAAGGCTTATTTTTTTCAAAAAGTTAAATGCAACAAAGAGACCGCGGCGCAGCAAAACTTATCTTGCTTTTTGGCTTCACTAGTAAAAATACGAAGATACGGTTTAACAACGTTATAAACTTAGAAACCAAAAATACTGGTTTCTAAGTTTGATTAAATACAGTAACTAGAAAAGTAACTTCTAATGTCATTTAGAGACACTTATGAAATTATAGCAAAGCAACCGTAAAAGTAATTTAATGTTGTTTAAAAAACATCAGATCACTATTTCAGATAATAGTGGAGACAACGCCAACGGTTGGCTGTGAAAATTTCAACTGGTCTTTGTTACACTTGATTAAAAGTTTAAGAAATTTTATAAATATTTATTCCAAAATTATAACAAACAATAACTGAAACAAACTGGAAATAAAAATGTCGAATTTGGTTATTTCTAGAAATAATAAAAAGGCTAATTTAAACTTATTCATCAAATTTTCGTTTATTTTGAATTGTTTTTTTTGTCACAAACTAGCATATATAATGTTGATGGTTGTTATTTTTTTGCTCCAAAAAAAACTTTTAGCATTTTTGTTTTTTAAAAAGCGTTCAAAAAACCTTTCTCTATTTTTGCAAAGCAACCGTTACTGCGGTGATATCTTTTTTTTCAATTCTGCTAAAAAATGCTTTTTAAAATGCACAACAAAAACAAAGATTTTATTTTTTGTTACTCTTTTTCGTTTTTTGAAAATCAACAAAAACATTAGCTTTTAATTTTGTATTAAAAATGGCTTCACAATTACAATTTAAAGTTGTTTCATTAAGTGATCAGTCAAGCCTTCCCCCAGGGCTTTTATTTGATGAAGAATGGGTTTCAAAACCGTTTGTTTTATGCCTTTTTTATGCTTTCTGTTGAAATTAATAATATTTTAGAAATTGTCAATATCCACAGAGCATTGTTGTGAAGCTTGAAGGACATAGTTTTGTTGACAAAATTCAAGTTTTATGTCATCGACATTTTATTCGTATGTAAATTTTTGATGGCATTTTTTAGCCATAAGCTTTCGTTTTTTAGCAAGTATAATGGATGTTTTTGTATCGGAAAATTCCACCTCACAATTCAGCAAACTTGGGTAAGATTGAATAGGGATATGCTAATTTTGACGAAAACACATTTAAATCCAAAACTTTACAAATTTGCATAAAATTTAATTAATTTTGGATTGAATCCAAAATTAATTAAACTTTTGTTTCAAAAAATATAAATTTTTAGTGAAGTTTCATTCAAAGAGCGAAAATCAGATGCTGGAAAGCACGAACTTAAAACAATTTTCGTTGAATCTGAAGCAAAATTTATCAAACTTGATTTACATAAAAATTACGAAAATCCTTCAATTAATCCTCGAAATCAAGTTGGACTTGTAAATTTGGCAATTTTCGGGAGAGTTATTTCTTTTGAAGAGGAACATTCAACAGAGAAACATGGGGATGTTGAAGAAGAACTGGATCGACTTGGAATGCAAGCAATTTCAAAACAACGAAGAGGATCCTTGGGTGGCATGTCTGCTATCAGTTCAATCAGCAATGATTTGGCATTGTCAAGGTTAGAGATAACAGTAATAAAATATGCAAATTTGGGTCATATTTAGATCTACAACATCAGTCCCAAAAAATGGAGATTTTGTTGGAGAACTTCAACAAATGTTGAAAGCTGTTGAATCCCAAAAACAGCGAGCAATCGCTGAAGAAAATTATAAACATGCAAAAAAGGCTCAATTTGCAACGGTTCAACTTCAAATGGCTTTAAAGGATATGTCAGAATTGAGTAAAACAAAGAAACAAGCAATTGCAGATGAAGATTTTGATTATGCTCAAGAATTGACAGATGAAATGAAAGCTTTAAGAGGGAATTACATGAGTCGAGTGGATCAAAAATTGCTGGATGAAGTTCCGGTAAAGAAGGGATTATTGATAGGGGATAATGATAAAATTAATTTAGAATGATCCAAGACCATCCACAACAAAATCAACAACAAGTACAGTATCAAAAAGGTCCCGATCAAGCAAGAAAAAGCGCCCACCAAATCTTGAACTTGAAGATGATCCTGAAAGTTCAACAAATCGAAAGCTTTTTGAAAGAATTCGTATGGTTTTATGCAAATTTAAAAAAATTTGTAATCGTATTTCAGCAATATCCCCTCCATCAAGTCCCAAATCTCGTGCCCATCTGCATCCAAAATCCCATCAATCCCCCCAACCCGGACATTCTCATTCTCCATCCCCTATTGCTCGATCCCCATCCCCAAAAACTCCACCAAAAAAACAGCCCAGTCCAAAGCCGGCCTCTCCGGACCCCCATAACAAATACTTCCAATACGAAAATCGAGTCCTTCCGGCGGTTCTCTCAAAATCAATGTTATCCCCAGAGCCATCTGAAATTAGCATAGATTCAAACATGTCCGAGGATTCTTTGATTAATGCCATAAATCCTGATGATCGAGGATATGCGTCACAAGCAATTGCCTATTTTGGAATTGATACTGTAGCAAAAATTTATTCCAAGCGTTGGGAACAACGAAAACAAGGCCTTCGACAGATTAGAGAAGTTCTAGAAGATTCTAAAAAAGCTTCAAAGAATCCCGGCGGATATTTGAGTGTTGCTTTGCCAGCTTTGGTCAAAGGATTAATGGATAAACTTTATAATGTAAAAAATTTGCATAAATTCTTTAATTTTATTTAGTTAACTTTTATAGGTGTATCATGAAGCTTTGGAATTGTTAAAATTTGTTGACCTCAAATATCTCCCAAATAATGGATTAACAAAATCTGAAGGTCCAAAAGTTGTAAATCGAACTTATCTGCCGATAGTTTCAAGGACAGGGGATACAGTATCCGATGGAAGATTTGCAACATCAACTTTTGCTGCCGTTGATGAAATTGTTAAAGGCGATCCACAAGTTTGTTGTTAAATTTTTTCAATGCTTTATGCAAATTTTTAAAGATTGCAAAAATGTATTTACAAAAATTCATGCTTCCCTTTGATCATACCGCTTCAACGAGAACCGATCAAGGCAAATCAAAATTTGTTTGGAATTCAGTAAATTCCATTGGATTCCCGAATGTTAATGCGTAAGCAACTTTATCAGTTGATAAAAAATTATAAAAACAAGTTTTCAGAGGTTTAATAGAAGAACCTCTAACAAAATTTGCGGTGTACTGTATGAAACATACCGATCCAGAAGTTCGTAATATTGGTCGAAATTTAATCCTTTACGCTTATCAACGCGGTGATCGCCACGCCATTCGCCATTCCCTTCCCCCAACCCATACAATAGCAAAAAATAGAGTCATTAAAAGTCTTTACGCTGAACTTGACCAATTTGATGGACATGGATCATCTTCAACATCTTCTTCAACAACAGCAAGTCGCCGACAAACAATGACTCGAAGGTAAGAAAAATTTGCATTTTCAAGCCAGTTTTTACTCGCTTAGGTTTTAATTTTTCACATTCATCTACTGTAGTCCATCAACCCCTGCCATGACTGCATCATCATCTCCATCATCATTACAAACAAATGCTAATTTTCGACCTCGTTCAATGTCAAAAGATTACGGTATTGAAAAACGTAGAAGTTCATTAACAAAAAATATTGATCATCAACAACGTCCAAAAACTATCACTTTAATTGTTGATGATGATAAAGAAGATACTGATCCAATTGATTATCAAAAGTAAGTTTTTTTTATGAATTTTACTATAAAATTATATTACTGTTTTTTATTGTGATTTATTTGATCGCAGATTACTGTAGTTTTAAATTAAATTATACGGTAAACTACAGTAACCATATAATTTAATTACACCAACTTTAACAAATGTTTGACCTTAAATTTAAAGTACAAAAAGTTTCTTTTTTCCAGTTTTTCAACCTTTTTGATTAATTTAATTACACTTTTGAAAACAAAAATTTATTCAAAGTATTTTGTTCAAACTTTCTACTGACTGATTAAAGTTTAGTTTTTTATTGTCTGTTATTTAGGGAATGCCTTTTTTAATCACATGTTTTTGTCATAAGAGTCATAAGTGTGAACATGGATGATAATTAATTAAAAATTTTCAGGATTTGTATGTACTGTGGTAAATTAAGTCCAAAATTCGATGCTGCTGGTTTAACAATTCATTATGAAAAGCACTGCCCAATGCTTACAAATTGTCCTAGTTGTAGAGAGGTAATTAATTATTTTTAGGCATTTGGGATTGTCAAAGTAACAGTAAACTTCTTTGTTTCCAGATTGTTGAAGTTCGTTACATGAAAAATCATTTACTTAATGACTGCCCGAATCGTTCCCAATATCGGTTATGTGAAAAATGCCTAATTCCAGTCAATCGAAAAACTTATAATAGTCATCGAAGTTCAAAGTTCTGTAAAGGTACAAAAAATCATTTTTACAAAAATGACTGTTCATTTTTTTCATTTTTAGCATTCTTGAATGAATCAGTTGCAGGACGTTGCATGCTTTGTTCATCAGATATTCGACCCCCAAATGACATTGGTTGGCGGCAACATTTACTTGATAAATGTCCAGCCAACGCCCGTCGAAAGTCTAAAAATTAAAACTAAAAAAAATGAAAAATGTCTCATTTTTTCTTTCTTATTCGTTTGCAAAAAGAGCTATATTTTATATTATAAAATATGGCTCTTTTTGCAAAAATAAAAGTGACTTTTAATCATGGAACGTTTCTTCATTTTTCTCACACATTTTTTTAAAAAAAAGTTTTTCGCCTTTTTTTGTGTAATAATGACGTTACTTTTTCTTTTTCTCTTTTTATATCATCATGTGCATTGTTCTTAAAAAATTTTAAAATGAAAAATTTTTTATACGAAATAGAGTACATTTATTTTTTCAGACTTGAATTAATTGACCACTTTTTTTACTTTGTTAAAATAAATTGTAATAAACCGTAGTCCTCAAAGTGGCTTAATGTTATTTTTGAGCTAAATATGCAGATATTTTGTTGTCCCTCTAATTTGAATATTTACTATTTTAACGCTATAATCCCCATTAAGCACAATTAACTGTTAACTTTTGTTTAACCAAAACACAAAAAGTGGCTGTTAATTAAACACTTTATTTAGGGACATTTTGCACTTTCTTAATGTTAAAATAGTAATTATATTTTTAAATAGAAATAATTTCATATTACTACAATCAAGTCTTTAAAAAATGTCGTCTTTGACGTCAAGAATTATAATAATAAAATACATTTTTTCTTTAAAAAAACTGACAAGTCTGAAGCAAAAAGAAAGAAAGAGATAAAGCAAGCCCCTTAACATTGGCTATAGAAGAAAAAAACTAAAAAAAGCTAAAAAAAGTAGCGACACAATTTTATATTTTTGAAAGAGAACACGCAAATGTTAAAAAAAGAGACAAAAATAAAAGTCTTTGAACGAAAAATTGAAGCATGTAAAAAAATGAAAAGGACACTTTTTTCATATTCACATTAGCTGGCACAAATCTGCTTTAAGCTTAACTTTAATAATTTTTATATTTCACCAATTTTTTAAATAAATTTCCTTTAAGGATTCTAAACCTGCTTTAATCCGTAATATTATTCTTATACGTTAAAAGTGTTGATATTTAATCCGTTTTATTTTTGGGAAGAATTAATAAAAAAAGTCTTAATTTAGATTTATCAAATCATATATAAAAGTAGGAGCTTCAACAACATCAAAAAAGCTTACTCAGCTTGTCTTCATTTTTTTATCTGTATATTAAATTTTTTTGTTATGAAAGTTTTTATTATGAAGAAGCAATAAAAAAGAACGGACCCAAAATTAGTCATCATTAGCAGCAGCAGCAACAACAGCAGGGTGGACCAAGCAGAAGAAGAAGGAAAAAAATAAAATATTAGTGTATGTATATTTTTGTGGAGGACAACATTATTTTTTTGCCTTTCTAATATTTATTTCGGGTGCTTCTTCTTTAACATTTTTTATTATTAAATAAAAAAATAAGAAATGCGAATTATGGAATCTTCTGAAAGGTAAGAAATACATTTTTTTAAAACAAAATTTTTATATCACGAAAAAAACGTGACATAAAAATTTTAATGAAACGAAAAAAGATAAACCCAAATTTAAGAAGAAAAAAACATGTTTAAGTTTTTTAATTTTTAAATTTTAGTTCTTTTTTTGTATTTTCGAGAATAGAAAAAGGGAGTAAATTGGGGGAAGAAAAAGAAGAAGAAGGAACAGAAATCAACAAAAAAAAGAAAATGTACCCCAAATACATATATATTCTTTTTACACTAAAAACAAGTTAATTTTCTCTTTCTTTTTTTTCTTGACTTTTTTACAATTTTTCTATAACAAAAAAGGGGGAAAGGCCTTTTTTGAACATGGAAAAAAGTAATATCAAGAAAAAAAACCATTGATTGATTAAAGTTCTTCTTGTCTCTTCTTCTTTTTCTCGGGGTGTATTTTTACATCTTCCCATTTTCTACCATTAATACTTTTTAAAATTCAATAATAAAAATTGTTGTTGATTTTCTTTAAAAAAAGATCTTTAAAAACTTTAAAGAGTATTTTTTAATCAAAAAATGACTGTAAATAATAATCCAACAATACAACCGATTTCACCAGGATTTGAAAAGTTGGATTTTCTTTTTTTATGCAAATTTTTTTAACATCAAAAATCTTTTAGACCTTGTCATTTCTTCTACAATGTTAGCGGGGAAAGGGCACAAGAGTTACTGCTTGAACATGGAAAACTTGGAGATTTTATTGTTCGACCATCAGAATCCAATAAAAATGATCATACTCTTTCTGTTCAGTATGTTTATTGGAAGAGGATATATCAAATCCTTTATTTTTAGCCGAGGTGATCGAGTAACACATGTTAAAATTCCAATGAAAGATGGAATCTTTCATCTCCCAAATGGTACAACATTCCCAAATCTTCGATCTTTAGTTGAATATATTTGTCAAGAAAATGTTTTTGCAGAACGTGATGGAACTGTTATTGAAATGAGGTACTGTATTGCTTTGGGAAGAGGAGGATATATCATATCCGTTTATTAGAAATTTATTTGACTGTTTTTGAACCGGATTTATCAAATCCGTTACCTGTTTAGAAGTATCAAATCCATTTTTTCTAACCATATGCAAATTTTTTAGAGCCCCTTTAATTGTTAAACTCACAGATCGATCAGCTTTAATTGGATGTGATCGATTCTTTCATCCCATGACCTCCGGGAAAGAAGTCGAAGTCCTTTTAATTAAAGAACCAAATGGAACATTTTTGTTGAGGGAAAGTGGTTCAACACCTGGAGAATTTGTTATTGGAGTTAAATGTAATGATGAAGTTTTACATATTAAAATTTATTATATTGTAAGTCATCCATTCCCCTCTGAATATAGTTTATGCAAATTTTTAGGATGGAAGATACAAAGTTACAATGGTTGGAGAAGCTTTTCGATCAATTAGTGAATTAATGGATAATTATACTCGAACAATTATGTATCAAGCAAATGGCGATCCTGTACCATTGACATATGTAAGAAGGATTTATAAGGGATTACAGTAATCTGAAGAAGGATTTATGTTTTAGCCATTACAATGTACTCGAGTTCTTCCATGTATGATTGAAGAAAGGCTTGATTTTCTTAAAAAATCATCTGCAAAAAATCCAAACAAAGATAATGCCGCTGAAGAATTTGATGTAAGCTTTTTAAGTATACCAGCTTGGGATTTGATATATCCATTCGTGGATTTCTAAAATCCAGATTTTAATACTTGACTAATAATTTGCATAAAGTATCATAAAACTAGTTAAAAATTTTAGTTTATGCAAATTTTATTATCACCATTTTGCTTTGTCTAAATTTAGCCCTTAATCCTTTTGCTGAGTTAATCCTGAACCATATTTATGCAAATTGAATCTTTAATATGCATGATATTTTTAGATGCTTCAAACAGATCCAGAATCCCGAATGTTCGTTTCCTGCAAAGAAGGAAGAAAACCAGAAAACGCAACAAAAAATCGTTACAAAAATATTGTACCATTTGATCATACCCGTGTTAAACTTCGAACTGAAAATGAAACAACCCGACAAAGTGATTACATAAATGCAAATTACATTGACATTTTACAAGATGAAAAATACCTTGAATTTAAAGACCTTCCAAAACGATACATTTCAACCCAGGGCTGCTTGGATAATACAGTTGGAGCATTTTGGAGAATGGTTTGGCAAGAAAATTCTCGAACAATTGTCATGATTACAAAAGAAGTGGAAAAAGGAAAAGTAAAATGTGTAAAATATTATCCAGAGCTGGATGAAGAAATTCTTACGGGATTTTTGAATGAAATTAAAGTTAAAACTATCAAATATCAAGAAGATGAAGAAAAATTTATTCGAAGAGAATTTGAAATTACAAAAGGTGAAGAAGTTCGAGCAGTTTTTCATTATCAATTTTTATTTTGGGATGATTATGAATGTCCTGCAGATTCTGTCCAGTCGTATATGGATGAAGTGAATAAATGTGCCGAAGATAATCAAGTTGAAGATTGCGGGCCTATGATTGTTCATTGCAGGTATGTAAATATGCAAATTTGTGATTAGAAATTTTTTGGAAAAAGTGATAGTAATTACAATTTTAAAGACATATTAGAAATCACTGTACTTTTTTCCTTTAAAATGATAGTAACTCAAATTTGCTACCTTTGAGTTTTGGGTTACTATACTCTTTTCTTGAAGAAAGGTTGTAATACAAAACTATCAAAAATTGCATTTTCGGGTTACTGTACTTGTTTAGTTTTTTCCGTACGACATTATTTAAAATTTAAAAACTTTAAAATTTTTTGTTACTATAGTTGTGGAACAAAATTAGCTTTATTTTACCTTTTTGTTAAATACAGTAACAAAAATACAAGAACTTTATTTTTTGTTACTGGCAATACAGTATTACAAAAAAATTACCAAACGTTTTTTCAATTTTTGTACTTTTAACTAACTTTAATTCTTTCACTCTTTTTAGTGCTGGTGTGGGCCGTACAGGAACATATATTTGCATAGATATTTTAATAACTTTAATTAAAATGCGTGGATTGAATTGGCCAATTGATGTCACGAAAACTGTTCGGATGTTACGAGAGCAACGAGCTTTCATGGTTCAAACAGAAACACAATATCGATTTATTTATGAAACAATTGGAGCATTCGTAAAATATACTCAAATGTCACCTCGAGCTCGAAATGGTCATTCAACAATCAGTGGGCCCTTGACCCCCCAGCTGGGACAACTCAAAATCAATGAAGATAATTCACAAGCTTTAACCCCTTCTCCGTCATCTTTATCAGCTTCAACAAGTCCATTTTCAAATGGCCCAATTTTAAGTAGCTCAACAAGTTCATTTGGTTCAACAACAACTGGTGAATTCACTTCAGCCACAACAAAACCAATAACAGAAAAGATAATTCTTTCACCCCCGCCACTTCCAAAAAAGAAGTATCGATTCCCTCCAATTCCACCAATCCCAGACGATGACTGTTCACAAGATTACGTCAATTCTAGTCAAAATTCTTAAATGTTTTTTTTCGAACAACAACAAAAAAAGCCTTCACTTTTTGCCTTTAAGAGATCTTTTTTTTATGTTTAAAATCTTTATATATACATAGTAATAACAGTAATAATATACAGTAATCAGGAAGAAAATTTATATTCAAATTTGTTACTTTAATAATGCTTTGTTTTTTTTTGTTTTTAGGGATAATTTAAAATAATCGGGTGTTTATATTAATAATAATTTTAGATTAGTTGTTTTTTTGTATGTTTTTTTCGGTGGCATCTTTCATGTATTTAATTAAATAAAAAAGTATTTAAAATTTGGACAGATATAAAGTAATGCAACTTACTTAAATGTATAAATCAATTTTTGCCATGACTAGAGTCAGAGTTTAACAGCTAAACAAATATTACATTTGAGTCAATGTAATTAAGAATAGAATTTTTGCATGACTTCATTGACTATATTTTTGTATTTTGTTTTGTAAAAATTGGAACCAGTCCGTCGTCTTGGAAATGTAGGTAAGTTTTTTTTGATGCAACACCTATTCGAAATGGCAACTTTTTTGAATTTAAAGGAGATCTTTCATTTGATTCATTTTTTATTATTTCGCAAGAAAGCTCGCGAACCGCAAATAACTGATAATCAGGAACTGTTGCTTTTTTCCATTGTTTTTTGTCAACAAAAAAAGTTTTTTTTAAATATTTCATAATCATTTCAAAGAAAAAATTTTTTTTGTTGACAAAAAACAATAGAAAAAAGCAACAGTTCCTGATTATAAGTTATTTGCGGTTCGCGAACTTTCTTGCGAAATAATAAAAAATGAATCAAATGAAAGATCTCCTTTAGTTTACCCTTTCGCTGCAGCATTGGTTACTCATTTTTCTTTTTAGCCAATGACGTCAATGTTTACAAATATCAACATTCATAAAAGGGGTTCGTCTGCAGAAGGCATCAACCTCTGTCAGATCTAGGTCTAAAAAAATTGGAAATACTGAAGATGGTTAGAAATAAACGAATTATTCGATATATTGATGATATTGTTAAAAAAATCAATGACGAATCGCGGCTTATTATATTCATGGAATTAACAGATATGTCCTGGTTGCAATATATGCGGTGGAAGAATTGAAAATTCCGATATTTGGAGATCAATTGCATTTCAGCTCATTGAAGGAGTTTCAACACTTCATTGTTTGGGAATTATTCATGGTGATCTTTCCTACAATAATATTTTGGTTAAAGGAAACAATTTCAAAATTGCTGATTTTGATGTTGCCGCAACTGGTGGAAATCGATTCAAGACACAGGTTTGTTTATTTATTTTAAATGAATATACAGTAACTTTTAACTTGCTTTTTTAGGTTGGCACACCCAGTATCATGCCGCCTGAAATGTTGTTGAAATAAGAATATGATGAAAAAATTGATATTTGGGCATCGGGTTGCATCTTTCTTCTATTATATTGCAAATGAAAGATTACCTTTCAAAGCAGAAAATGGTCAACATGAAATGCTTCAGAATATTGCATTTTGTATTGGCTTCTCCGAAGATTATATTCAACTTGGCTTTGGAAATTTTTCAATCAAATATGCTTCATTTTGTTTTTTGAAGGAAACAAATGGTGAACAAAGTTGGGATCTTTTAATTGTAAAAATTTTTTAATTTTCATTAATTAACTAATATTTCTATATGATATTTTCAGAGTTGTTGATCGTCCAAGTATATTCAAGCTCGCTGAACATCCAACTTTATTTGTAAGTTCTTTTTACAAATTTTAAGATGTTTATTTAAAATCATCGTTTTTTCAGTGATGAAAATGCAATACCAATGAAAGATTTAAAGATTATGTTTTTTTTATCCATTGTAACCTTTTAATAGTTAGATGTGCTTAAGTTTCGTTCTTGATTGTCTTTTTCACGTTTATTTTTTATTATTGTTTTATTTTTTGTGTTTATTCTTTTATAAAATTGTATAAATAATTATTCAAAATTAATTTTAACATTTTTGAGAGCTTTTACAGTATGACAGAAGAAAAAAGTTTTTTAATTGCCTTTTTCTGGCATTGTGTTTTTGATTGCAAACACTCGCTTCATTTTTTCTATAAAAAATGCAGCTGCTTTTTTCATGTTTGTTTTTTATTCGCGATATTGATTCTTAGCAAAAAACAACAACTATCTCAACTGTACGATTTTAATAAAATTGCCAGTTTCTTTAAAACGTTCTTTTCTATACTACTTTTCTGTTCAACAGACATTTGTAATTTAATTTAAAGAAAATAGATAAACAAGAGCTAATATATAGCTAATATAAAAAATTCGAAGAACGATCAAATACAATAAAAGAGTTTAAAAGACTTCTACTTTGTGAATAAAGATATTGCTTTTTATTCTTAATGCTGTTGTTAAGACCAAAGCTTTTTCTTTTTCAATTGTCCATCACTATAGATACATAATAAAAAGGATTCTTACATTTAATGACCTCTCTGTATGCATTTAGCTCGCGTTATTTCATTCTTTCTGTATTCAAGCTCTTCACTTACTATATCCGTTAATAAATGTATAATTTTTAGGGAACTTTCAATGAGCACTCGAAATCCGAAGAAAACTTTTGCTCTACTAACAGTTCCAACCGATGAAAAAGTACTCGAAGTTTTAACCTTCAATGATGCTGAAATTATAACCGATAATAAATATACCGGCAAAGAATTCCTCGATGATGCTGCAACACATTTATTAGAGCTAAAGAATAAGAATTTGGAAGGTGTAATCTTGGATTTTTACTGCCATGAAGACAATGATTTTTTGGAGAAAGTTCGAAAGTATTTCTTTGATTTGTGTGAAAGTAAAACAATCCTATGTCGTCTCGTTTATCAAAATGTAATCTTCACTTCAATGTTGCTCTATCATTCTGAATTGGATTTTAATCCTGAAGATACAGTATACTCAATTTGGATAAAGAAGGATAACTTTGTTTCTTACAAGCTTGAAGAAAGTACCCTGTATTTTATCAATGAAATGAAAATCACTGATGGCTTTCTTGAAAATGAAGAATATGATCAACTGTTGGATTGTGAAAATCCAAAATTTCTTGTTCTTGGATCTCGATCATCGGATGTTCGATTGAAGCAAATGAAGACTCGTTTTAAGGCTCAGAAGACAAAGGTTATGTATTGCACATATGAAGATTGCCTCAAGAAATCTGCATCACATTATTTGAGTCGATTCATTCGAGCAAAAGATTGGAGATGGAATTTTAAGTTAAGTGAATCAACAAATCCCATACAAGAGAATCAAGGATTTCCACGAAGAAGAAAAAATGATTATTGTGAGTTATTTTTTATATCTTGTATGCATTACTGTATCAAAAAATGTTTTAGCATTGTTAAAAGGAAGTGCACTTTTAATTGCAATTGCCGCAATTGTATTTGGCTACTTTTGGTATAACTCAAATTCTCCAGTGGAAGTCAAAAGTAAGGGCTTTTGTAACAAAAATCGTTTTTCTTATTAATTAAAATCGTTTCAGGTGATTTATACTACGAAGAAATAACAAAGATTTCAAAGAATGACAAAGAAATTTATGGATTTATTATGGGCGTTGAAGAGAATATTCGGTTAACAATTTATGGTGCACAATCAAAGCATGGAATTGGAGTAATTGATCGAAGGAAGGAAATATTTTTGATAGATTTCTTACAAATCTTTAATCATTCAAAATTGAAAGCTGTGGTTATTAACATTGATGATCTCTCCGAGCATGTTGACTATTACAATAAACTCAGCAAACTCTTTTCATTCATCGAAATTCCACATGCTTTTATGGATGCAGATGCATTCAAGTTTTCCTGTTTATTAGCTGGAGCAAATACCGTACTAAATATTGGAGAAACAGTTCGAATTGTCATTTTGCATCCTGAAAACGCTTATGAAGTTAAAGAGCTACAGTATACTGCAGTTGGATATCGTGGATATATCAATCCTGAAATTCCTGAAACGTTTGATTCTGATTTTATTAATGCTGAAATTCTTCGTCATAAAGTTTTGGGCCACAATAATCCTGCGAAAATTCTTCTCTATTCTCATCAAACTGGTTCAACAATGATGAGACTCTTCAAAGATATCATATTGAAAGATGACTCGGATAAAATTGTTCCAATTGAAGGCAGTTATAAAAGATTTGAATCAAGATTTGTATATGAAAAGATTAAATGGATGTTTGATAAAAGTTATACAAAATTTCATATTCCACCTGGAGCAAATCGAAAATATATGATTGCATTTAAATGTGGTGGAAAGGATTATCCTTTGATTGTTTGTGAAAAGAATGAAGTATTACCTTTCAAGAAGACTGTATTAATTCCAAAAACACCTTTTGAATATTTTGTAAGTTTTTGTTAAAAGCCGTTTAAACTTTAAAAAGTATACGTTCTGCTATTTAAGGTTGCTACAACAAATCAATATGATTTTGGTTTGGTTATTCAGAAGCAGCTTCCATTTTTGACTTCTGCACATGCATATAAAATAGGAATGGAGATTGATGTTGATAATTTTGTAAATACTACTACAACTTCGGCTATTTCACTTGCGCTTTCATCTTTTTCTTCTATTCTTGACGATAGTTTTGTGGATACTCCAGTTATTGCATTTTATGGTGATCTTTCATTCATTTATGTTTATGACGAAATTGACGGTTATCAAACTTTAAAAGCTTGGAATGGTAAAATTTTATATTCTTCGATGTTTATTGTAAATAATACAGTATATCTTTTCAGGTGAATACGGTCAAGAACTATATATTAGCTTTGATGAAGGAAAACCAAAATATTTTGAAAAAGCTTTACAAGTTTTTGAATCAACTTGTTCTTCGGTTGTTCATGGTAATCTTTGATATACGTTTGATTACTGTATTTAACCTTGTAATTTTTTTAGATGTGATTAGAGTTATGTCAACATCTCCAGATGAAATATCTTCCTTGAATCCTACATTGGGATATTCGCTCTCCAAAGATTCTGATAATCAAATTTGGTATCATGTCAATTCAAAGAAATTATCTCCAACAATGGCAATGGTTGGCCTTCTCAAAAAACATGTTCAAACAATCAAACGTGAAACTGATACAATTCCTGAAAAATTATTGTTCTATCTTTTTGATGAATTCAATGATGCTGCAAAAAAGCGGGTCAAAAAGAATCTCAAAGAATGCTGTAAACGAATGGACATTGAATGCACTTTTATCAAAACTCTTTCAACAAAATTTTTACAGGTTTAATTTTTTTATATCGTATCTCATTATTTTGTTTCATTGAATTATATGTATTTGTGTGCCTTGTTTTGTAAATTCTTTCATTTTGTAAAATATGTATTTTAGAAAAAAAAATAAAAACGACAAAAAGCAATTTCTGCAGTAATGATTACGGTAGTGTGCTAGGAAATGTTACAGAATGTTGCACCTTTATCAAAACCGATAAAAAATCGATGGCATTTAGCGTTACGGTAGATCAAGGTTTACACCGCAAATTACTTTCTTTGATGAAAAAATAAAAAGTGACAATTTTTGTCCAGTTTCATCATTTTTCAGGCTACATAAATTTTTTTGAAATAAGGACTATTTCTGGAATAAAATAAATGAGTAAAGAAAAATTGTTCAAACTTTAAAGATCCGTGTTTCCCTTTCATGTTATCTTTCTTGTATTTCAATAAAAGAACATGGGTGTTTAAATTTGATGATAATTGATAAAAAAAAATGAAATTGTACAGGAACAAAAAAGAGAAAGGGACAAAAGATCACTGATATAAAAGCCTTTCAAAAAAATCTCATTAATTTTTTTGGTTGCCCCTGCAAAAACATATTTTTTTGCTTCGTCCGAAAAAATGCTGAAATTTTTATTGATTTTTGGACTTTTGGCAGCATCGGGGGT
The DNA here is from genome assembly GCA_024447195.1 of Panagrolaimus sp. LJ2414. Lineage (NCBI taxonomy): Eukaryota > Metazoa > Nematoda > Chromadorea > Rhabditida > Panagrolaimidae > Panagrolaimus > Panagrolaimus sp. LJ2414. The sequence continues at coordinate 1,208,811 of JAMRXY010000004.1, read as the reverse complement.
ATTCAATGTTGAAGGAGCTCGATCTCCTCGACCATCGCATATTCCAAGATATGTTTTTGGACGGCCATATCATGGTTTTATGTCACATTTGGAAGATTCTGTAAAGGATTGTGAAGCAGGGTCATATCAAGAGGGATACCTTCTTCAACCACTTGATCATTTTAATTCATCAAATGCTGGAACATGGCCAGAGGTAAAAAAATAAAAAATGAAATAAACTTAAAAGGAAGTGAAAGTTTGGAAATTGCCGAATTGATTGATCGGATATCCATGATCCGGATACTGTAGCAAGGGATAGGTCTTGAACGGATTTTGCATGAAACGAATCATTAGCTTTTGTGTACTTGAATACCCCATCAATGAATTAGAGCTGTCCAAATATTACGTCATCATCATATCCAGCTTTACCCCTATACATCAAAGGCACTTTTTGCCGCACATCAAAGGCGGCACGTTCATTTACCCCTACTTCCCCTAATGACGTAATGTCTGGACTGCCCCTTACTCCATGTATCATAACTTTCACTTCCTTTAACAAAATTATGCAAATTCATGTCCATCAACTAATCCCATATCCCCATTACAGTACTACCAATACAACTTTCAATTCTACAATTCCTCAACTTCTGACCTTGTTTTCTTCATGCTTGGTGGAGAATCTCCAATCGGGGCAAAATGGGTCTGCCGTACTTCTTACGCCTACCTTCAATGGGCTAAACAATACAAGGCTGCCGTCTTCCAAGCTGAACATCGATATTTTGGTAAATCTAAACCAAAGCCTGATCAATCTGTCGAAAATCTTCAATGGTTTACCCCTGAACAAATTCTCGCCGACTTCAATTATTTCATTTCACAAATGAATAAACAATATTTTAATGGAAAACAAATGAGATGGGTTTTGTTTGGTGGAAGTTATCCAGGATCTTTAACAGCTTGGATGAGAGTGGCATATCCAGATGCCAGTATTGGTGGGATTTCTTCAAGTTCAGCTGTTAATCTTTGGGTTGATTATTATGGTTATGCAACAAATATGCAAAAGAATTACAAAAAACAAAGTCAATCTTGTGCAACAAATATCGCAGATGGATTTAAGAAGATTCAATCCATGGCATTATCTGAAACTGGAAGAGCTCAACTGCAGACTATCTTTAAGTGAGTCATTAAACATTAGTAATAGGTAATATTGTTGTGATGTGATCCTGATTTTGGAGTTCGAGACACTTCTAACAAAAGATCAAAGAAAAATGCCTATACACAGAGCCAATAATTTTCGTACCCTCACTTCGGAGTTGTTGTCCAATGCCATAGAGAGGAGGTGGCATTTGGCACCTGTGGCTCTTCTAAAATTGACAAAATCCTTTGATCTTTTGCCGATGGCGGTAAAAGATCAAAGATGTTGCCTCATCAGAATGCTATGTGTGCCACCCCAAAATTAGTCCTATCTACGTCATTGTCGTTGCCTCGAAAGAGATCTCTTAAATGTTCTGTCCAGAACTAACAAAAAATTTTTGTGTAAATTTTTTAGCACATGCACTAATTTCCCTCCTTCTGATAAAATTGGACCCAAAGATTTGCAGTATTTCTGGTCCAATATTTTTGGAGAATTCCAAGGTAACCTTTTTACCAAACCCTCTTCCTACAGTATCCTCCTCATTTTTCAGGTATCAATCAATATTCCGGTGATAACCGAGATAATCTTACAATGCCTAATGGAAATCCAAAAGGTGGAATTGGCCTTCCAAAAGCTTGTGAAATTATGACAAATGTCTCAGAAGCCGATAATGTTAAAAAGATTGCAGCTGTAATTAATTGGGTAAATGATATGTATGGTGAACATGGAGCATGCATGCCAAATAATTACACAGATTACATTGTAACTTATGCAAATCCAAAATACGATGCCTCAGGGGATATTGCTTCTGGTCGATCATGGACTTATCAATGTTGCTCTTATTTGGGATACTTCCAAACAACCGATGGTGGACATGATAATGGAATTTGGGGAAGCTTAATTCCTGTTGACTTTTTTGTTGATCAATGTATTGACATGTTTAGCCCAAAGTTTAGCCTTGACTATACTTATTCACAAGTTGAAAAATATCGACAAATGTTTGGTGCTGCACAACATTACAAGGTTTGTTAATTACCTTGTGGTACTGTAGCAGTCAAAATGGGATATATGAAATCCCTTTAAAAAATTTCTTATTTAAAATTAATTTGCATAATTTCAGGGTACTAAAGCTGTTTTCCCTAATGGAAGTATTGATCCATGGTTTTCATTGGGTATGTTTAACATTATTTTTCTATTATTTATATTACATTTTTAAGGTTTAATTTCTGGAATGGAAAATACAACAAATAATGTTTTTGCAACAACAATCGAAAATGGCGCTCATTGTTCAGATATGTATCCCCCGAGGGATGAAGATTCAGCTTCCCTTAAAGCTGCTCGACAATTAATTGCTTCAAAACTTGATTCATTCATTAATCCAAAAAATTAACGCAAATTTTATAAAAACTTAATAAAAGCTTGACATTTTTAACAATTATATAACAAGAGTTTTTTTCATTCTAACATGTTACTATGAAGAATATGAACAATTTTACAATTAGGTGTCAGGTATATAAATCCAGCTTTATTCAAAAAATAATAGATTCCAAAAGATTGAAAAGAACAATATCGAAAGTAAACAGTTGAGTAAAATAAGTTTAAGAATGTTGTTATTTTTGATTTAATTTCTTGATAACTTTTTGAAATTCTGCCTTTTCTTTTTCAACATCAAAACCATTGCCAATTATTTTAATGTATTTTTTTTCCAATTCACCGTCATCATTCATACATGTTTCAATCTTTGAAATTTTTTCCTTTTTCCATTTTCTGACTTCTGTTTCTTCTTTAGCAGACGTTTTTCTTTTCTTCTTAAAGGAAGTTGTGTACTTTTTAAAATGTCCTAAAATCATAATTCTTGATATTTTTTATGAGAAGTTTTTTTAATACCTAATATTGATGCACCATATATGGCCGCACCCTTTGCACCAGTATTACTTGGTAGAAATGAAAGTTTACGAGAAATTTTTTGGGCAATTTTTTTTTGAATAAAAGGAACGCATCCAAAATCTCCAACAACAAAAATTTCTTCACTTTTCGGATTTTCTTTAGCCATTGATGCAACATTTTCGAAGAAATCTCCATAATTGTCATCAAAGTTTTTTTCAATTTGTTCTTTCGAAATCGAAACTGATATAAGAGTGCCATCAATATTTTCTTCAAAGGTTCTAAAAATTATTTTTATTTGTTTAATAGTATAAAATCAAACAGAATTAGTTTGTAAATTCATATTTGATTTTTAAATTTAAAAAAAGTTTGAACAATATTATCCCATTTATTAATAAACTTACACTTTTTCTTCGCCATTAAGAAAAGCTTCCGCAGTTGGTTTTAGATGAGGAATTATTATTTGAAAACCATTTGTTTCATTAAGTTCAAAAGTAGGCAATTTTTTCTCTATTTCGCTTCCGATAACTTCACATAGAGCCGTTTTCAGGTCTTCAACATCCACATCAGAATCAGCATCGGGATCATCATTTGTTTCATAATCAGTTATATCAATTTTGTCGTATTCAGTGTTCAAAGTTGCTTGATATCCCAAAAAATTGCAATAACAAAATGTTTTCTTTTTCGGAGTTGTTGCAGAAATTAATTGTGTTAAAGAAACTGCAATCGGTTCATGAAGAATATGTAAAACTTTCAAATTGAGCACGCGGCAAGCATTTATAAGATTTTCGGTGAAGTGGTCGTTGAGTGTAAGAATAACTAGCCAACGGAGAAACAATAATTAAAAATTATAACAAATACGGCTGTTGCAATGTTAGACGTGGAAAGAGATTAAAGGTTGCAGACGGGATTGGCTTACTGTAAGACAGGAAAAGAGATTAAAGAGAGATTCTGAATTGGCTGTAAGACGGGAAGCGAGATTAATTTTTTTCTGATAGACTACCGTACAACAGCCATCGCCCTCTGCAATAAAAAAGGCGGGCACGTTGATGATCGCCGCTTCGCGGCGATCGTCCATGCCCATATTTTAGTTGTGCAAGAAAACATCACTGAAAACAACCAACTGTATTTTGTTTTATTCGTTTTATGTCTAACAAACTAGAATAAATTTATTAAAATTTTGTTAATGTATTATCATTCCAGATTCCCTATATATCCTACATATCTTTTAATTTATTATTTTATCATAAAAAAGAACCCGGTATTTATGATTTTTCGCATTCTGAATTTGTATCGAAGCCCATACTATAGGCTAATATTAAGTTTATTAAAAAAATTGAAATTTAAATGACTCTAATAACATTTGTCCATAGAACTAATTTTATTTCATTTACCAGTACTTAATTTTTTATGCAAACCCCATGTTAAAAAATAAATTGGAGGGCTGAATGATACAGTTTTTTTATTGCAGAGGGCGATGGCTGTTGTACGGTAGTCTATCAGAAAAAAATTAATCTCGCTTCCCGTCTTACAGCCAATTCAGAATCTCTCTTTAATCTCTTTTCCTGTCTTACAGTAAGCCAATCCCGTCTGCAACCTTTAATCTCTTTCCACGTCTAACATTGCAACAGCCGTATTTGTTATAATTTTTAATTATTGTTTCCCCGTTGGCTAGTCTCCTGAGCCGTCTGCTGCGACGCGAAATACCATAATACCGCTGCGCGGCAGACGGGATTGGCTGTTTCTAACGTTTTTTCCACTTATATTAACTTATTAAAACTAAAAAAATGTGTTTAGGGCTATTTCCCCCTCAAAAAATATAAATACCCAAAAGATTGCATAATAGCGATTTACAATCGCCATCTTTACTTTTTAAGAAAACTGATGACCCTGGCCTCGAAAAGAACATATATGGTCTTAAAAAGGAGTCGTTTTGTACGTAATTTGATATGGGCTATCGATTCCACTATGTCTCTAAGCTCGTACTTGTCGAAAAATATCATAACCCCGCAAAACCCCGTTTTTAAAGAAAAAAGCGGTCCTCCGGGGTCAAAAATGAAAACGTGCCAGTAAACCCAATGTCGATTTATATGTAACTAATTACGGGTTATCGATTCCAATACTTATCTAAGCTCTTACTTGACAAAAAATCTCGAAACCCCGCAAAACCCCGTTTTTTAAAAGAAAAAGTGGTCCCCTGGGGTCAAAAATCAAGATATAACAGTGAACCCGGTGCCGATTCATATGTAACTAGTAACGGGCTATCGATTCCAATCTTTCTCTAAACTCGCACTTGACAAGAAATCACGAAACCCCGCAAAACCCCGTTTTTTTAAAGAAAAAGTGGTCCCCTGACCCCAAAAATGAACCGTTCGGGACAAACCAAAAGTCATTTAGTATTATTTGGACCATGCCCGATTCATTCCAATACCTCTTATAAGCCCCTCTTATCGATAACATCGAAACTCTGATTCGTTTTTTTGTTTTTGGGGGATATCTCGGGTCCCCGGGGTCGATGGGGGTCAAACCCAACAAATTATCAAATGCGATTTTTTTCTCTACATACCTGCCAAATTTTATAGCTCTACGATTAAAACTGACGAAAATCGATTTTTAGGGGTAGAAAGGTAGTGAAGTTGAGTCGTAAACAGCCGCAGCGCGCCCCTTCGGGGCGCGCTGCGTCTGGTATTTTATCTACTTCTTTTTTGAGTTCTCTTTCGATTTTAGTTATTAAAATATGAAGAATCATCGCACACTTTTGCACATATGAGCATTCCTCGAAGTTTAAATAAATGTCCAAAAATTCTTTTGAACCTGAAAAGAATTTCTAAATTTTAACTAGTACTAAGCATTTGTAGTAATAAGTTTAATTTAATTAGTCTATAATCCGTCAGTTTTTGCATTCTGCCATAATTTGCTTACAAAAATATAGATAAAATTTATACGTACATGCTTCAACAGCAAATTCATGAAATTGATGATTTTTATAATAATTTGCATAAAAGTTCACACCGAACACTGATATTCCAATAATAACTTCATCTGAAACATGATATATTATTTTATCGAAAACAAAACTAAAATACCGTCATCATCATCATCAACTTGATACTTTCCATTAACATAAAACAACAAAGGATTGTTTGGTGTTTTATCCATCCGTAGTTCACTTTTTACGAAATCACATAGAATATCAATATCAAGAAGAATGTAAATATTTTCTGATTGGTTTGAATTTGAGTCATGAATAAATTGGATTAACAAGTTTAAATTTTCACGATAATACTTTTCTGAGAATAAACAAATACAAAGTGTTTTATTCTGCCATTTAAAACTGTCGTATTCCTTCTTTTGGCAAATGTACAAAACTTTGCTGGATTTTGTTTTTTTAATAAATTCGGCTTTTATAATCAAATCATCCGATTTTTCATTGAACTCATAAACATCTTTTTTAAGCTTTGAAATTCGAGCACTTTGTGCTTTAAATTCTTTACTTGCAGATGGATCTTTGTCATGGAAGAGTTTCAAGATTTTTGCAATGTTGATTTGGATATTTGTAATCATTGCTTCAAATTTACTTTTTTCATCATTCAACCATTCTCTTTCAATTTTAGTGAAATATTCTTTATCGACTTCATGTTTGATAATATGCTGGACGAGTTCTTCCTTTGTTTTTTCCAGTTCATAAACTTCTCGAATGATTTCCACCATTAACCCGTTATCAAGAGCCCTGTATATTTGGTCTTCACAAATTTGCATTTTCAATACCTTAAAGATTTTCTCCAATGGGACCATTTCGAAGGCAACTTGGACACCTTTTCCGTCGTTATATTTCTGTAGCTTTGAACTTAAAGTCTGCAAAAATTTTGTTGCACCTTCAATTTTTATGACATCTTCACCTTCAAAATTGACATCTGCTTCAACACAAATATTTAAATCTTGTTCATTGATTCTTTTAATTTTGTTCATTCTTCCAGCAACACTTAATTCTCCAGTAACTTTTGTAATTTTTGCAAGTTTTGCTTTTAGACTTCCTTGAATTTCGCTTGAATTCTGAATTTCATCTGAAGTATACCGTAATGTGACAACAGCGTTTCCGCCGTATTGAATTCCAACAACCATATGAGTTCCTTCAATTCCATCAAAATCAAAATGCTTTGAAAATTCCTTTAAATTCCAGTTAATGCTTTCCTTCTTTGTTGTTGTCTTCAAAATATAACTGCATTGAATGCATTTTTTAGAATGTTTATCATTTTTTATATATTTTGCAGATCCACCGAGTTCAATCAATCCACATAAAATATTAATTTTCAATTCTCCGCTAATATCCATTGCATCAAGCTTCTCAGATTCACGATTAGCAAAAGAAAATTTGTAAGAACTGTTTGGATTTTCGGTTGATTTGATGTATGAATTATCAAGGTTTCTAAGAGATTAAAATGATATGTTTTAGCAGGTAAAAATCTAAAATTTACATTTGAAAAGCATTAATTCCAGTGAATTTAATAATTCTGGCATCGTAAATATCACCAAATCCAGCAACTCTCCCAATGGCAGGAATCTCCATATAATCTAAATAAACTGAAACAGAACTTTAATGATTTAGACTTGACAAATAAAAGATTTCAAATAACAGTAAAGAACTCGAAACAATGTGAAAAGTTTTTACTTTGAAATAAATGATGGCATTGATTTTTCTTAAAAAACAAATTTTTTGCGTTATTTTTATAATAAAATTTGAAATCATCAACCAAAGTAAAATTGGAAATGATCAAATAAAACTCTAAAAATATTAATAATTTATTTTTTTCAGTTAATAATTTAAAAATCTTGTTTTTCAACATTTTTCTACTATCTTTCTCGAAAGTATTACATGATTTTTTTTGTCAATTGCATGATGGTATTTTTTTGGCCTTGCTGGTTAAACTTTTTTTATCATTTTCTAGTGTATTTAAAAACTCTTTATTTTTCATCATGTAAAACATCTAATAAGAAGGAAAACAGGAAATTTGATAAAACTTTATTAAGTGTTTCCTTATTTTTTCTCTTTTTTCTTCGCCAAATATGTTTATTCTTTCATTTTTTTTGTGAGCTGGTAATGCAAGGAAGTGAAATATCAGAGTTTCTGACAAATAATTTTTATTGTTTTATTTACGGTATTCATAAACTCAAAAGTGAAAAAAAACATATTAAATTTAAAATTATATAATACTATGCATACAACAACAATATTAATTTCTTATTAAAAAGTGGCTAAAAATTTTAGGTATCATTTTTATATCTCCAACTAAACAAGATATAAATTTAATTGCAAACTTCTTTATCAGAATCTCCCAAAATGTCAAGATTGATATAACTCATATCAAAAGTTTTTCCAAGATTAATGGCTTTTTCAGGGACATAATAATCAGAAACTCGGTAACAATTCTAAAAATATTTAACTTTTTAACAAAAGAACTCTTGAAAGAATTTTTGAACCTTTTTGACATCACAATGATGGGTGACCCGAACATATGGAGTAATGGATCTAATTTCACTTTCAAATCCTTCAAGCGCGAAAGCACCTTCATTATTTGTTGTTGTTGAATTAAGGAGATCATCAGGATCAACTAAAAATTTGAATAGTAATGGTGAAATGCCTTAGGGGAAAATAGGGATATCTTGGGTTTGAAAGTTTTTACAAATTTTTGTTAAAAATTAGAATATTCATGAAAGTACAAATTTTATATGTTATAAAAACTCACACATATCATATTCTCTTAATTCAACTTTGGCATCTTGAAGTGACCGACGACCACAGATTACTTGTCCCTTGACCTATAAAATGATACATATTTAGTAGATCCCATCCCCTCCGGGCAAATTTATTCATTACCTTAACATTCCAATCTTTGGCACTGATAATTCCGAATAAAACTGCAACTAACAATAACAACAAACACTTCATTTTAAGAAATTATAAAACTTTTTGTTTTTGAGTTTTTAAACAACAGCAAAAGTAACGAAAGCTTTAAAAAAAAGAAGGAAGCAAAAATCTCTTTTATACTTATTGCAAAAAGGGATGGCAAAAAAAGAAGAGGAGTTAAAGATTATTATGCAACTGCTTTTTAAAAATCTCATCAACAACAAAAAAATATATCATTTCCGTCATAAAACAACAGCAACTCAAAAAAAAAGATTTTTCGAGTAAACAATTCTAAAAAGCGTAAGCCTTAAAAATCAAAGATTTAAAACAGAATGAATAATAACAATTGTTTGTGAGCTTCAAAAAAAGGAACAAACTTTTTTTTGTTGTGGAGAGAAAAATATATTTTTGCCATTAAAAAAATATAAAAAATTGTCAAAAGGATTTTTTTTGCTTTAAAATAGTAATAAAAAAAGCCACAAAAACAGCCACATTTCTAAAAGCAAACATGAAAAAAGCAATCACTTGTATTTGATTTTGGCACCAAAAATGTGAAGGCGGTAAACCTTTGATGTTAAAAATCAAAAACGACAAAACTTCCTCATTTTTCAGTTTGAAGCTTTTTAGAATGCATACCAAATTAAATAAAATCTAACTTAAAATTATTTTTTAAATCACTTGATAAACATTACAAACTATTTCTGTTTTTAGTTGTTGAAACTTATCAAACAAATTTAAAGAAACTTGTTTAACAAAAAATGGCAAAACTTTATTCATTTTTCTTTCTTTTTTTCTTTTAACCTTTTTCGAAATTCAAACTTTTTTCTTTTTCCCTTTTTTAAAAACATCCAAAAATTGCAAATGTTTCAGTTTAAATTTTACAAGAAAAGGTCCACATTCGATATTTTTGGACAAAATGTGACCAACAAAAAAAAAGCATTTACAAAATCGAACATTTTGAATTTGTAAATCAAAGCAAAAAACCATATTTTTGTTCGAGCTTTAAAATTTTTCACTGCTTATTTCAAATTTTCTGTTAATATTAAATTCCAATTTGTGAAAAAAATGTCTGAAAAACAAGTAATTATTTTTAAAACTACTATTAAAAATCGTAATTAATCCCTGTTTCCTTAGGCAATTGTTGAAAAGAATCTTGGAAATGAAGCTTATAAAAAGCTTAATTTTGTTGCTGCTCATAAACATTATGATGCTGCAATTGCACTTTCACCAAATAATTGCATTTTTTATTCAAATAAAGCTGGTAAGTTATTATTACCGTACCATGATAAATAGGAATATTTGAAAGCTCATTAATACTTTTAATGATTAGAAAAATAAGGTTGAAGAAGTATAAAGTGTACAATGAAATACTTATAAAGAAACTATTTTTAGCTGTCTTCTTTCATGAAGGCAAATTTCATGAATGTATTGATTCATGCATTAAAGCCATTCAAATTGGACGAAAAAATGAAGCTGATTTGAAGCTCATTGCAAAGTAAGTTTTTCAACTTCGACTAAAAATTTTAATATAATTTTTGTCAAACCTTTATGCAAATTTGTTTTTTCCTATTTAATCTTTAATTAGTTCGGTGATAAATTTATTTCAGAGCAATGACCCGAATTGGTAATGCTTATCTCCAAATTAAGAATTACAAAGATGCTTTACGTTGGTATAAGCAAACAGTTGCTGTTAATCCTGATCGTGGAATTTCTCAAAAACTTGAACACCTTCAAATTCAAATGAATGAAGAAGGCGAAGAAGAAAATCCATTTAATTGGCCATCGGATATTTTTAAATGGATTAAAGCAAATCCAAATCCAAAAATGGCATTAAAGCTTATGAAATGTGACAGATATTTTTGTCATCAAGAATTTCCATATTTGGTTATGCAACATATTTCACATTATGGAATGAATACTGATAACTGGGGCTATGGAACTTTGGACGAAAAATTTTATGAACAAAAAACATTGGATGCCATTAAAAATGCGCCAAAGAAATTTTGGATCACCAAGGCACTTTTGATTAATCCGGGTTCATTAAAATTCTTAAAAAATCTGATCCCGAAAATTGCTGTTTGTGAAGTCTCTGATTTATGGATTGCTGGTCAAAAAATTTCATTCGGTGAATTCAAAGTTTTGACTTCTGCTAAAGTAAAAGATCTTAAAATTTCTGATACTAAAATTTTCGATGAAAATGGTGGCAATGTTCATGTCGATAAAATTCTTGAATGTGTTCCAAATGTTAAAGTCGTAGATTTTACATCGTACGTTTCTTTTTGCATTTTCAAATTAATTTTAAGACGCAGTCTGACTGAAACACAAAATGCCAAAAATAGATTTGCCCCAACTTTTTCTATAGGTAAAACAAACACGGAAAAGACGATCCTACATTCTGTTTTTGCTGAAAAAATTTCATACGGTAGTTACAGTATATCAAAGGTTTAAGCCGACAAATTTTCACTTTGATGGGAAAAATCGGGATATAAATTTTTTGTCATCATTTTGCCATTGTATAGGTTTTCAACCATGGAGAATTCGAAAAAGACGCTTTTGAAAGCATCAGAATACCCAGAACACTGATTTTTTTAACAAATCGCTTTATTCGAGCAAAAGCAGAATGTATGATCGTCTTCTTCATATTTGTTTTACCTATAAACAAAATTTGGGGCAACTCTATTTTTGATCTGTGTCGGCCTCCTCTTGATTTTATTGAAAGACAGCTAAATTGAATCTTTAATATAATATTTTTTTTAGTTTCGGAGGAATTCCATATTTTGCTTCTGGAACTTTCACTGAACTTGTTCATAAGATGACTAGTTCAAAAATCGAATCATTTGCATTTTCCACAATTGATGCCTTTTCTGATTTTGAAGTATTTTTGAAATTTATGGATGTAAGTTTTCTCTTACCCCATTTAATCGTGGTCCATCATCAAATCACACGTGGGCAAGTTGTCCGACAAAAAAAATTTTTTCTGTTGGACCACCAGGCCCAAATTTTATACTTTCAAAAAATAATTTGACAAAGATCATGCTAATTTTCTAACGCAACTTTTTTAGAAAAATCCACAAATTTCTTTCAATTTAACTTTTGCTGATTGCCTTTCCGTTGAACAAACAAAACTCCTCCAAAATTTTGTCGATCAAAGTATTGCAAGTGCATTAACCAGAAATTATTCCAAGAAAATGCCATTCCCTCGAATTTACTTCCCTGGACAAACAGAAGAATCACGACGAAAATTGAGTCATTTACGTTTTCGAACTTGAGTTTAATATACCGTATACCGTCATGTTTTTGCTTAAAATTGTTCGGTTGAATTACATTCATTTTTATTGTCTATGATTTTTTAAAGTAACTGTTTGCGTATTGATGATAAAACATAATATGAAATTTTCTCTTAGAGAACTTGTGTATTTTAATACCAAAACCAAAAAAAAAACAAATTTTCATTGTTACATCCCGTTTGCATTTAACAACATTTTTTAGCAAATATAAAAACATGTGCTTTTTTCACATTGCAAAAACGTGTGTGTTTATGAGAAAGAAAAATGTTTGAAACCGTTTTATTAACTTTTGTAGGGTCAAAGAAAAATGTAAAATAGTCCAAAGAAACGAACAAAATCCACGTGTTCGAAAAAAAGATTCGTGGGAACTTTTTTTGCAGAAAAGTATGCCCTGTAGTTATTTTTGGTTTAAAACAAGCGTATAAAAGAAGATTTAAAACCTAAAAAAAATGTGAATTTTAAACTTTGCTTTTTTTTCTATGATCACTTTTTGTTTATTTTTTTTGAAGTTCAAAATACATGGAATCATTTAAATAATTTGTTTAAAAAATTATTTACAATTTTCAAAGAATTATTATTAGTTTTGCATGGGGTTTTTTGCAGTTGTAAAATTTTAGATAACTTAATAATTTATGATTTTATGAAGTATAAAGAAATTGTAAACTTTAATTTATAACTAAAAAATTTGGGTTTTAAATAACGGATTTTTAGAATTGAATTGAATAAAGAAAAAAACAGACAGGTGGAAAGTTGTTTTTTATCTTTGAATTTTCGTTTGCGTTTTTTGGTGACAAAGAAAAATTTTCAACTGTATTTATTTTTTGAATTATTTATTTAAATTTATTTTTGAAAATTTTGCATAAATAAAATTAGTTTTTTTTGGCAAAAATGAATTCAACTGAAGAATATTCTGCTGAATATAAAGCTTATATCGTATCCTTAATTTTCACCTTCTACAATATTTTCCGAATTGGATATTATATTTGTGCCGGATTTCAATTGATTTGGTTTATCTTTTTTATTTGCAAAGTTTTTCAAAAACATTCATATTTTTCTACAAAGTTTTTTTATATTTTATACATCGGGTATGCATTTGTCCTTGCTACTATTCTATTGGCCATTATTGTAATTATTACTCAAAATGTTATCCTAAATACGATATTAATCTATTTAAATGCATATACCCTATTCCTTTGGGGTCCATGGAATACTTTGATGGCATTGAATAAATTTACAGCTGTTTTTTATTGGAAAAATTTTGATTCAATTTGGAGTGGAAAAAGATTTGTTTTTGCTATTATTTTGTTATTACTGTATCCAGCAGGAATGATTTTTTATATTTTTGTGAGAAGTATTTTTTGTAATGATCGAGCCCTTCCCTGTTATGCTTCCCTAGCACAAGAACCACCCTACATGGAAGTAATCTCAAATGGATGCCATGTTTTTATTACGGCATTTTTGGGTATTTTTACAGCTTTCTCAAGTCGATTCCATTTGATTACGGTAACTGAAAGATCAAAGAAATTTGAAAAATTTATGATTTTTCAATCGATTTTATCAATGATCATTATGAGTTTTATGATTTATACTTTTGTGGTAAATAAAATTTCTCCGATTAACGCATACTCGAATCCATTCGCAGCAGTTTTAAAATTAATTTCATCTTATTATATTATCTATTTTCAACTGTTAACAACTATTTTGTTGTTTGTACTTTCGTAAGTTTTAAATTTTTTTGTCACAGAAAAAATTTGGAAATTGTTAGTTACAAAGTTAGTCATATGATTTTTGTCTTAAATAAACTACAGAAAACTGCTTCAGTAATTTTTTAATTTACAACTTCCTATTGAATAAATTTCTAGTTGTTAATGATGTTTTTAATACAGTTATAAAACAGCTGAGAAACAAAAGTTATAAAAATTTAGAATTTTCGAGAACAATAAAGTTGTAAATTTTGTGATCCTAACGACATGACAAAGATTTTTAAATTACGTTTTTTTACAATTTTTTTTCCCACATTTACTTAAACCCACATACATTTTTTTACAGAAGAACAGTTCGTCAAAACTTTATCAAATTTTATTTTGGTCGATGTTTCAAGAAAACTAAAGTCATCAAAATTGTTCCAATTCAATCATTAACTGTGCCGCCAACAACATTCAATAATTCATGTGGAGTAAAACATTGGTAAAATTAAATATGTATTGTTGTTTATTTTTCAATTATAAAAAATTTCGAACATAAGCTTGTAGAACAAAGCAACAAAAAATAAATTGTCTTCCTTACCATAAAAAACAGTTAAGATATTAAAATCAATTTAAATAAAGTCGAAAATTATACAATACTTAAAGATACTGTTCGTTGTCGTTTTAATTATTGTTTTTGGAGGTTGTTTGAGCACGTAGGGGTTCAATTTGTTCTTGAGGATATCATCACTATTTTCAAAAATACAGTGTCAGTTTTGATCTTTTTTTAATGTATGAGTCAAACAATCAGTGCCACATTCTTTGACATCTGACATTTAATTAAGTTAAACATTTTACTACTCTACCGTCATCGCCTTAAAAATGACATTGTATAAAATGAAGTGAACTTTGTCGCCTCAGTGACCTTCAGCAATAGAAAACATAAACCTAAAAATCATCAAAATTTTACCCATTCATTTTTAAATTAAAATGCCTCGGAGGCGTTGCCTCCGACCAAAAATAATTTGTGTTTTTACATTTCAAATGCAATTTTGTCATTGTGATTTGGCATTTTTTATTTATAGCGATCAAATCCAAAATTGAAAAAATGTTAACATTTCTTTAACACATATGAATACTTCAAATATGTCATCGTTAATTGGTTTATTGTTTTAAAAACAAACTTTCACAGCAAAACCTCTTTCTTTTTCTCTGTTCGAAAATGAAAAACAAAACTAGTTTCTTTACAAACAAGCCTTTCTTTCTTTTTCCATCACCACCAAATCGAATCAACTTTCTTCTTCTTCCATTTTTTTCCGATTTCATAAACAAAAAATCTTTCGTTCAAATGAAAATTTGCTCTCTTCATTTTTTGTGCGTCATCGTCATCCAAAAAAAATATACAATGTTTTTCACAAATTATATCCCGTGTTTTTTTTTGTGTTAGACGCCCCCAAATAAAAAAATATCGATTGATTAAAAGCAAATTTGTTTTTGGAAATGTTTTTAAACTTGTGGTTTTTTTCTTAAAATTCTTTCAATTCTTTTTTTAAGTTTTGTTAATTAAAGTATTAAGTCTTTTTTAGAGTTGTCTTTTTTTATTCCCTAAAAATGATTTCACCAGAAAAAAGTTGTTGTGGAACCAATGCAACAGTAATATTTTCTGTAAAATTTTTAATAATTGCTTAAGTAATATTTAAGTTTTTAGTTTTTTGCTCAAATAACTGCTATTTTTGGTATCTTGTTTTCCTCGGGGCTTATTCTGTTTTCACAATTTTTTACAAAACATCATTCAACAATTCCTGGAATTATTTCCCTTCTAATTTACACTTTTGTTTTATATGGAATTAATAAACAGCGAACAGCGTATTTGGTTCCAGCTTTAACTATTTTGGTAAGTTAACTTTTATTTAAAATAAGGTTACTGTAGTTTAAAGCAATTTTTTAAACCGTACTTTAAACTTAAACTTAAGCTAAAATAAGGCCTTGGGCCTGGTAAAATCTGTTACTGTATTTTGTTTACTTTCTAACGATTCTAATCAATTTGTCTCAAGATGAAATTTCTGTAGTGTGCTAAAATGAGTCATCAAAAACATACTGTAGAAATTTCATGGAAGATATATAATAGCTATCACAGATGATTCACGGATATTTCGCCAAAACATAAGTTTTGGAATTTCGATGGCACTTAAAGTTTAACGAAAAAGTACACGTTAAAATTCTTAGCAAATTAAATTTGGAATTTGGGATATTTCGGTCTTCCAAATATCCATTACAAAATTTTCGGCAAAATGTCCATGAATAGTTAAAACTCATATTCAAATTCCACTTTTGTTTTTCAGGGTTTATACATTGTTACCAGCGTTATTGGAGTCTCCCTTCTCACGTACAGAATTTCAACATCAAAATATAATTTGGATCATTTTGTTGATACAAAGCATGAACCAATTTTTGTTATTACAATGCTCCTCTTCTTTTTGGCAATCGTTTATGCCGTTTTTTCATTCATTGTTATTTATCAAGCTCGACGATATATGCTTCAACAAAAATCTGTACCAAAATCATTTGGAAATATTTTGAATGAAACTGGACATGCCTTGCCATAATTGTTTTTGAAGAATGTTTATTTTTAATTCTTGCCATTGTAAATAATAAAAATGAAGACGTACACGTGTAAAAAAATTACTGTAATAAAGTTTAAAAAACAAAACCCAATTTTTTTGAGTCCTATCAATGCAATTTTAAGTATTCTAATTCTCATAAAATTAAGGAATGCTCTCTTTCTCTAAAGCAAAAAATGCAAATTTTAAATCAATAATCTGGTCTTGAGGGTCATCCAAAGAGATGATCAGGTCATGGTGAAAAAAACTGGTTTGCTATTTTAAATTACCACTTTTTGTTATTTTTGTGAATAAAAATGAATAAAACTACAGCTGCTGCTTCTTGTATATTTTGTGATTCCCTGTTCCATGTGTCACAAAATTGTGACATTTATATTTCTGATGAATCTCGAAAAGAAGCTGCTCGTTTGAAAAATTTGTGTGAATTCTGTTTAGCTCCAATGCCATGCCAATCTTTACCCGGTCAGATTAATTCATGTTTTCGTTACCAAAAATGTTACTTTTGTTTCACAGAAAAAATCCATTATTCTTCTTTTTGTCCTGAAAGATTTACAGGTAATTCGATACAGTTTTCTTTGCAGGAAATTTGGGTTTAAAACATTTAATTCTGGTAATTAAAAAGCATATTTTCAGCACCAAAAATGCTTCTCCCATATGGAATTGATAAAATTTTGTTACAAAGATTTTATGATATTTGTAGTGCTAAAGAAAAATATTCAATGGCATTTTCATTCCCAGATGCCTTGAAATATGTTCAATTAAAGCCATTAAAAGTAAAAAAAGATTTGATAATCGACAAGAACAAGTATGTCAATGACGACGAAGTTGTTGCAATAACAAACAAAATAAAACTTTCTCATTGTGATTCTTCTTCTCTCTTTAATAATGGAACATTTTTCCAAAATTTAGTGATAAAAGCAAAATCGATTGAAATTTTTGATTCAAAACTTTCTTCTCAAGAATTCTTATATTTGCTGTCTAGTAATACAAAATGTTTATATTGTTGGCAGTTAACCTTAACTTCAACTCCGACATTCGCCGAAATCATTAAAGCATGCCCAAATATTCAAAATATGGGTCTTGGCCAAGCTATCATAATTGAAAATTCATGGCCTGAAGATTTATTGAAATATCAACAGGGACATAACTTCAAAGGACTCAGTTTTAGAATATCTAGTTTGGATTTCAACATTAAAAGTTTGCAAAATTTATGAAAGTAAACGTTAAATTTTATTATTGTTTAAATACGTAAAAACAGTTTAGATGAAATGCGATGAACAGTTCAAAGTTTTTCTTTTGCTTGATTCATGTATGTTTAACACAAATGAAGAAGTTAAAGAAGTATTAAAAACAAAGTTTTCAAAAGAATTTGGTTTTATTCAAATTCGGATTTGGGAACCTTTAGTGTATATCGCAATAGCAAAAAAAGATTTACACAAAAATCTATGATTTTGCTGTATGTTTTATATTTTTTGCCCAACAAAATCTTTTCCAAAATCCTTTATTTTTTCATGTTATCTATAAATTTTTTTTGTATTGTATATTATAATAAAATCGTTATCTGCGATTCGAAAGTTATTCAAAAAATTTTAAAGCTAAAACAAGATTCTTTTAATAATCATGTTTCGAAAAAAACAAAAAAAATATTTTACGTTTTTCCAGCATTTTGTATACATTGTACAATCTATACAAAATGCTGGAAAAATGTAACATTTCAATAAATTTATGTTTTTAATAAAGATACACATTTATTAATACCATTTATTTGAAAAATTAAAATCGGTCTTTAAATTCTAAAATTTGAGAAGGTTGAAACTATTGGGTTGTCCAATAAGTCTTGTCACCTGTTTCACCAGTCGGGATTTTAAAATAAACAGAACAACTTGAGGTGAAAAAAAAGATAGCCTTGGGGGTTCTAATAATGGGGTTAAAAGCATTTTTTATGGAATTGGAATTTTTGTGGAATTTTTAGGGATTTTCGCGCTTAGATCCGAAATTTGGAGAACCGTATATTCTGAGCTCAGGAAAAATTGGATTTGAGACTTTAAAGCATAAATTTGAGCTGTATGGGTATCCAGGACATTGTTCTTATAGAATTTAATGCTGTTGGAATTTTCAGGAAATTTTTGGAATTTTTAATACAGGGGTCTGTAAGTATATAAAAAAAAGTCAAAAACATAAATTTCGATTTTTTTGATAATAAACACATTCAAGGATGTGATGAAGTATCCTGTGAAAGTTTTTAGTGTAAAAATGTAAATGTGGTCTTGCTTCAAACTGTTAAATTCTGTTTATCTGCAATCTCGTTAAACGAAAATTTGATAAGTTATGGATCTCGCCGCGAAAATCGCTGAAAATTCCACGAAAATTCCAATTCCACAAAAAAATTTTTTAACCCCATTCGTAGAACCCCTGGGGCTATCTTTATGCCAAATTTTACCTCAAGTTGTTCTGTTTATTTTAAAATACCGGCTGGTGAAACAGGTGACAAGACTTATTGGACAACCCAATATTAAACTTTACAATCCTGTTTTAAAAATAAGACATTACTTAAATAGTCATTCATATACAAAAAAATAGTAATAATATAGCCAGTCTTCATATTCGTGTTCAGATTGCTTCAGTGTAACAGAATATGTAAAAATTATTTTTTTAACTCGATTTTCATTTTTTGCTTTGTTGTATCTTAATTTATCTGATAGTTTTACTTAGAAAACAAAAGATAATCACAATATTTTTTACCAGAATCCGCGCAATCACAAATATTGTCCGATTTTATAATTTGAACATTTTTTTTAAATGTGCATATATCAATTGATGTTTCAGATTTTTTTGCTTTCAAATGCCATAAATATGTTTTATCAATGTCTAAAAAATATTATTTATTCATTATAATGTTGAATAATGGCAAAATAAAATTATACTGATTGAATAAAAAAGGTGACTGGAAACTTTTGAGCACGGGTTTTTGTTACATCATGCTGATATTTTTTGTGGTGTGACCAGAGTGGCTTCAATGTGATACCATTTAATAGCCCTCAGATAGGGCTACAAAAAATATATAAACTTTTTAAAATATCTCTTCTAAAAAAAAACTTCCAGCCAAAATTCAAAGTGGCCGAAAACTTTTGAGCGCTACTGTAAATGATATATGCACATTTAAAAAATAATTTTTGTTGCCTAAAACAACACATTTTTTTAATATGCTGAAACACGAAGTATATTTCATTAAAACATACAACTCCTTGAATTATACTGATGTCGTGTGATAAGTTTCATCTCTCAAAACCAACTTTGAAATTTTTGGATTTCAAAATTGGTTTTGCTCGATTTTAATAGAAATCGAGTTATTATTGTTAAATCTCTTTTTGTGGTTTAAAAAAGTTGTAACCATAGCGAAATATCACCCATTTATTAGTTTTCCTTGTTATTATAACTTGTATTTAATTAAAGATTTCAACCAGTGCTATTGCAATTCCGACTCATCAGTCGATAAACTTCCAAGATCAAAGGAAAAACGACACTTTTCGACTCACTCGACTCCAACTCGCGAGTCAGAGTGGGAGTCACCAAAAATAAAAATTCCTGCTGTAAACATCACATGCTTTTAGAGGCTGTAATTTCTTTAATGTGTTGTAGAGAAATAGTAATTTTTCTCGGAGATGAAGAGATAATATTTTGGAATTAGAACGGAAATTGGAGAGAAAAGTAAGTTTTTTAGCATTACTTTTTCATTTCAAGGATTATTTCTTGCTTGGGCGGTTGTGTTCCGGTCTGTGCAGTTTTGTGGGAATAAATATTTCGTATTTCGTTTTTTTTTGTTTAAAATAAATTTATCTATTTAGAAAGTTTGAGTTTGATACTTCTAAAATGAATAATGTTGATTCTTATGTCGAAAAATTGCGTACTTCATATAGAATTAAGTTTCAAAAACGAATGAAACCATACATATGCTGGCATTTGTAAGTAATTGTTTTAGTCTTGTTAGCTTATACTTGTCAATACTGTTATCAGATAAATATGGTTTAAATGACAATGTTTTAGGTAACGTTTCTGCCGTAGACAACACAAAAATATAATTAAACGGATTCAGCGTGGTTGTTTAAACGAAGGAATTAAAATTGCGAGTTTAATATTTTTTCTGTTTAAAATTTGTTATTTGGCATTTTTTAGCTTCAACAAAACCTTCCTGCATATCAACAAAACCAAAGCGTGCCATCACTTCAAGTCATCATTCAAGCTATAGAATCAATAAAAATGATGGAACAGCGAAAACTCGAAAATGAGAATCGATTATCTGACCAAAATAATTATATCAATGAACTGAAACACAAAATTTCTTCCTACCAATCTCACTTCTAACAACTCGAGCAAAAAAGAAATTTAACAAATAATTTTTTTTGATACTTTTATATTCGTTTTTAACTTTTTATTACTTGTTATTGTTAATTATTTTATCTTCCTTTATATATTCTTTTCTATTGTATTCTTACTTTACTTTCTGTATTCATTGTATTGTTCGCTTCCCTGGAGGCATATTCTTTAGAATAAATTTGTATAAATATTATTTGCTTTTAATTAAATTTTTTCATCAACACTCATTTTTTTCAATCTCCTGCAAAACTTTTCAGTAAATTTCATATTGATAAAAAAAATTTTTCACTACAAAAAGGAACCTATCTTTTGGAACCCTTCTTTTTATCTAGCTTTGATTAATGGAATTTTATTATCGATTTTTTCTGTAATGATTTGTTGCATTTAATACTGAAGGCAAAATTCCCTCATATAAAAAATGAAAAATGGAATGAATAAAATTTTGAAAAAATATTTCTTTTTTTCGTTCAATGAATTTTTCACTTTTACCAAAAAATTTTTAGACGCTGTTTGAAAAATCGGTAATTTGAAGTAAACAATTTTCTTTCTTTACTTCAAATTACTGATTTTAAATGATTTTTTGATTTCGGCAAGAAATTTTCTTTGCTGCAAAAAGCTACTTTATTGCAAATAATTCAGGGGTTTGTGTATTTAAATGAAATATCTACAGTATGTTTTGGTTTTGGGTCCAAATTTTCCTTCAACTTGATAGATCTATGTTTAACTATTTCACACAAAAAGAAACTGAAAAAATGCTAAAAATGAAAGTTTTCGAAAGGATTTCGATTTATTCAAATTCGTATTCAGGGATCAATACTGTATATATCATTGCTCAAAACAAAATTTACATAAATTTCACTGATTTGATTGATTACACAACATTTTTCATGTTATCTGAAATTTCTTTTTTGTATTGTTTACTTTAATAAAATAGTGATCTGCCATTTAAAGGTTATTATAAAAACAAAAGAGCTTTCATAAATGTAGAGAAAGTAGCGAGAACAATTGGAAATGAGAAGACAACATTTTTATCGATTCTTTTTTTAGCAGAATTAAAAAACAACAAAAAAAACTATTTTATTTATTTGAAGTTTATCGTTGATGATACATCGCCCTTTTTTTCAGCTGCAATTGATTGATTTTTTTTTGTCGCTGCTACGAACACAAAAAAAAATGTAAGTTTGGATGCGGGGTGACATTTATTTTATTAACAGGGCCTTATACATTTTGTATATTTTTTTAACAAAGAAAATGAGTTTTAATAATAGAATAAATAATTCATGTTACAATTGTTTTTGTGAAGGTCATTCTACTCTTTATTGTCCAGAACGATTTTATGGTAAACTTTATATTTACAAAGGGGTAATTTTAATTTAATAAAATTTAGAAACAAAAATTTTTGTTCCTAATAAAATTGATAAGTTATTACTTTCCCGTTTTCTTAAATGTTGCAGTTTTGAAGAACAATATTTCCTTGGTTTTACTTATTTTCAAGCTTTATCGAACTTAAAACCACTGGTAGTAATAAAGGATTTAACAAATTTTAACAAAATTAAATTAAGTCGAGATTATAATATTGTTGTGAATGGAAATGTGTTATTTGAAAATATTAATTCCAAAAATGGCATCCTTGATTTATGGGTAAACAAATCCACCAGATTTACTCCTACTTTAGATGAAAAATATTTTCATTTTGCATTTTTTAAAGCTTTCAAAATCGTTGTAAAACATTCCGAACTTTCGCCTCAAGAATTTTTGCATCTTCTTTCTTTTCAAACTGAAATCCTGGAATGTTGGAATTTAACTTTAACATCAAAATTAACATTTGCTCAAATTCTTCAAAAACTACCAAATATTAGAGAATTGGAATTACATAAAACAAATATTTCAATTGAAAATTCATGGCCTGAAGATTTATTTGAATATAAAATTGGAAATAATTTTAAGAAACTCGAAATTACAATTAATAATCCTAATTTTAATGTCGAAAATTTAGCTGCTTTTATGAAGGTAGAAAAATATTTTAAATATTTAAATATGAAATTTTTGATTTAATAACTTTAAATTTTAGAAAAAGTCAATTCAAAGTGTCCAAATTTCATTATATGTCGAGATTCCACATTCATACAACGAAGAAGAAAATATTCGAAACCAACTGGCACAAAATCTTTCAACACATTTTTTGGCAGTTAACAATTTGCTTAATTGTCCATTTTTTTATTTGTTAAAAAAGATTTCTGGCTTCCTGATTCCTATGAATTTCTTGGGTATTTTGTATTACGCATACGAAGGTTGGTAGATATGTAAATTTTTTATTGCAAAATGTTTGACAAATTATGGGTTTTTACAATCATCTGAGATTATGGTTTTCTGTTTTTTTTGGTTTAAATAAATTTATGTTCTTTGAAAAGAAAAGGTTTTTTTACAACTTTTTATTTATGAATTTGAAAAGTTAAAATTAATGTTTTTATTTTAAAAATTCAAGAAAGTTTAAACTGTAAAACTTTACGATCCTACTTTAAAAGTATTGTCTGGAAAAAGGATTTTTTTTAAAGAAAAAAGACGACTATTCTTTGAAGCGGTGGACGCAATAACCTCAAATCAATAAAATTTGTGTTTTTTTAATTAAAAAATATGTTAAATGTTTCTAGAACAGAGCGAAAAAGTAGTATGCTGTAGATCCACTTTGAAAAGATCAAGTAAAAACTGTTGCATAATGTTACCTAAAAATTTAATCTAACAATACTTTTTTGAAAGGTTTCATCAAAATTGTAAAAAGTTGTTTCTGAAAATGATAGCACATAAAAAGAATGCCTCCAATAGAAAAAAGAAGCTATCAATGAAAAAATTAATGCATGTTTTCAATAGGAATCTTGTATATGTGTTCTGTCAATATGCATGTACAAGATTCGTGTACTGTTATTTTATTATACCGTTATGACATATGTTATTTTTTTATTATTATACCGTAAAAATGTATTCTGTCATCATGAATAAATTATAAAAACGTTATATTTCAAATTTTTATTTGACAAAATTAAATATAACTTAAAATTATAGTTAAGAGTTTGGAATTGTGTCATTAAAAATGGCTTCATCAATTCCCGGAATCCTTTCAATTTCGTTTTCAATTGCTTCAAAGTATCTGGTACTGGTTAATTTCTTGGCCAATGCTTGTATGTATGGGTCTTCGATTCCGGTTCGTTTCACATGTGCATGGGAATTTTTTCTTCTTTTCAGTGCACTTTTGATCGCTGCTTTCCATCTCTCAAAGGTATTATCATTTTTGAAGTTTATCTTTCTTTTGATAATCTCGTCTTCTGTCAGCCCATCCTTTTTAATCATATTTACAACGGTTTCATTATCTCCAAAATAAAATACCAGACAAGTGATTTTGAATCTCTTTATCTCCCATTCTTTCACGAGTTTCTTCCATCTTTTTATGAGCCTCTCGTTGGGTCTTGCTTTTGCTTCTTCGTGTATGATATTTGAGCGCTTCAAATTTATCTTCTTTCTCCAGTGTTGCAGGCATACATTATTTTCGTTCCTTTTTCAAGTGTCTTCTTTTTTTTCGCCTTTTGCATTTCTCTTTTATTATTCTTCAGACGAAGTTTTTCTTCACGTTTGTGCTGCAGCATGATACTTTCAAGATTCCCTTCAGATTTGTTTGGGAGTGTAGTTGTCCAATCCCCAATTTTTAGGACGAGGTGCCTATTCCCTAGGGTGACTTCAATTTTTTTCTTTCTTGGCCTTCTTTTTCCTGGATTCAGGAGTTCATTTTCATCAATAATGTATGAGAATTCTCGGTAATATCGGGCTGCAATTTTAGCTTTCATGATTTTTGGAAGTGTCTTGAGAAAGATTTTTGCTTGAATGGCATTGTCTTTTTCATAAATGAAATCATGTGCCCATTTCAAATCTTGGGAAATATTTTTGCATATACATCTTGGAATTGTTGCAACTAAAGATATTATTTCGTTAAATTTGTAAAAAGACGAAAAAGAAAGAAACGAGAGTACCTTCGATTTGTAAATTTGAGTATGCAAATGTCTTTGTGCAGTCTGAAATGCGCGAGAGAGTTAAATTAATCCGTTCGAATGTTTAAAGAAAAACAAATTACATGTGCTTCCTTTCGTTGATAGCTTTTGGTAAGCTGTTCGAGCAAAGGTTACAACCAAGTCACCTTCTTGCTGCTCAAAAATATCTACCGAAATTCCTTGGGAGTCCAGGAATTCTTTGTCAAAGATAAAAGATTCATGTAAAATTGGATTTGTGCATTTTGAGGCGTCCAATATCTCTTCTGATTTTAGCAGAGTTTGAATTCTCATAAAATCTTTTGCTTCAATTAAAAGCCAAAATATTTTTCCATGCAAACCCATACTCATGCCAGCTAAAATTTCTTTACACGTTTTTTACTGATTGCAAAATATAAAATTTACCGAGGAAAAAATCTTCCAATTTCATGGGAGAAAAAAAACATTCCTTCTTTGCGCGATATACACCTGGTTTTGTTACCTATAAATCCCTTAAAATTCCAAGAAACGTGAAAAAAAAACTTGCTGCTGTGACTTGCTTAGGGGTTTCCTTTCGTTCATGCGCATATTCTTCGAGTACAGATTTTAATGTATCAATTCGCCACGGATTTTTGTAGAATGAACAATCCTTTTTGCGAGACTAAATTTCTCATGTAAATTTTTTCCCCAAAAAAATAAGAAAAAAATTACCTCAATTTCAGCATATTCATATGCTCCACATGTTAAGTTCTTTAAATTTTCAGATTTAAATGCATTACTGTAATATTTTCTGTTAAGGAATGTCCATAAAAGAAAACAAAAAACCTGGCATCCAAGTCATCTGTGATAAAAACATCCTTTCTTTGATTACTTTTTGATGATTTCTTGAACTGTTTGCATTTATAAACGCCAAACCTGCTTTTGCTAGTTTTTTTCATTTCCACATATTTATCTTTAAAACCACCGGGACCAGTATTAATATCCGAGTCCATGTTACTTTGTGTGTTTGTTAGCTTTATCTAAAAAAATCCAAAAGAAACTTCTATAAAACGTCGTAAAAAGCGATTGTCCAGATCCGACGTCGGGTTTTTTGCTAAAATGTTCAAACCTTCCTCCGTCAGATTTTTTCCTTTGATGTTTGCCGCTTTTTAGATGAACGTCATATTTTGGCTAACCCCGTCCCCCCCCCCCCCCCCCCTTAAAACACCCGACGTCAGATCTGGACAATCCCAAAACAAAAAACTTACAACCATACATAAAATATCTGGGAACTTTTTTCTTTCATCATAAATAAACTGCATTAATATTTTGTTACTTGTTTGTCGTTCACATTTGTAAAATCTAAAGTTTTGTAAATAAATTTTAAATCCGTAAAAGAAAAGTAAGATCTCACCTTGTTCTCTGACCCCAAGAATGATGCAAATCCATACGGTCCTCATCCAAATAAATTGGCATTTTATATTATTTTTTCGTTACAAAAATATTGTCACTCAAAATTTTTTTATGTTAAACTTTCTAAACTGATCGATTTATTTAAGACAAAAAAAACGAAATGCGAAACTTTCTTTTCCATAAAACTGCACAGACCGACACACACCCGCTCAGGCGAGAAATAGTCCATGTTATTGTTCCAAAATATTATCTCTTCATCTCCGAGAAAAGTTACATTTTCTCGACACTTCAAATTTACATTACAATTTTTCTCATAGGTTGTGGTCCGGTTTATTGGGAAGGATACAACATCACCACAAAAATAACAATACAAGATCCATGAATTTGTCTAGGTCGCTGTTGCAAAGCTGGATTCTTTTTATTTAATGCTGTTGTCTTTGATGGTGCCACTTGTACAAAATGTGGCTTTGATGATGGTTCCATTTTTTGATTTGATTTTTAAAATTTAAAATTCAAATAAAAATAAACAAATTTTGCAGAATGCAAATAAAACTTTTTGCTAATATACAGTAATTGCTTACTTTATTTTTGTATAAATTTAAAATAGCTTGAATATTTATGGCCTTTTTTGCTCTAAAAAATTATTTCAAAAATTTTGAAATATTCTATTTTTTTAATTGTTTAAATAAATTTAAGTTTTTTGAAAAGGAAAAGGCTTGTTTACAGATTTCTTTAAAACTTTTTATTTATGAATTTGGAACGCTAAAATTGGTTTTTTATTTTTAAAATTCAAGAAAGTTGAAACTGTAAAACTTTACAATCCTGTTTAAAAAAATACTGTCTAAAAATTTATTTCATGAAAAATGACAACTATTCTTTGAAGCGGTTTAACAAGAAAAATATGGACGTAATAACCTCAAATCAATAAAATTTGTGTTTTTTAATTAAAAAACAAAATGTTAAATGTTTCTAGAACAGATGTTTTTACAGCTCTTTTGACACTTTTGAACTTCATAAGCTAGATACTGCTTTAGATCTCTGAGGCACGCCTATTTTTTGTCATAACATTGCCTAAGGGGTTGTTGTAAAACATAAAATACAATCTTTTAACACTTTTCAATTTTGTTCATTGATGATTGAAAAATGTCTCGAAATTATACGGGTGATACTGTAGCTGCGATTGCGAATGCGACCTATGTTTTATATGACGTCATTCTTATTCCAACTTTAATATTCAAATTTGTTGTAATTGCATTTTTTATTAAACATTTCATACATAAAACTATGAATTTTCACACAACTTTTATGTATATTTTATTTTTTGGATTTATGATAGATATCTTTTCATGGATTTTGGCATTATTGAATCAGTTATGCTTTAATTATTGGTATTCAGAGAATCATAAATGTTGGATTTATAAAGTCACAAATGTCACATTTGCACAATACAACAATAGTTTTTCTAGTTTTTGGACCCTTTTATTAAGTATTAATCGATTTACTGCAATTATTTGGTACACAAAATATCAGAGAGTTTGGAAACGAGCTTTTAAGCCATCAATTTTGCTGTTGTTAATTTTACCATTTACCATAAATGGATATTCATTCATTGATTATAGATGCAAATTTTTTCTTGAAATTAATGTTAATTGTGGAGATTATTGGATTATTTTTGGAAATGTTATAGGTGTTTGTAATGGCCTTCTGGGGGTGATTTCCTTGATCGTTTCTATAATTGCAGCAAAAATTTATCGAAAAAAGAAACTCGCAAAATCTTTACAAAATATGGAAACAAAGCTAATTTATCAAGCTGGAATAACTTCTTTTATCTGTGTTTTACATTATATTGCATATTATATTGCACAATATTATTTTAAAGTTGCAACACCTGAGTATTTATGGGGAATTGATCTTGTTATTATTGATGCCATCAAATTTATGGCATATCCTGGATATCATTTTTCAGCTTTTATTCTACTTTTTGTTTATTCGTAAGTATTGATTTTTATTAAAATGTCTTAATTTTCTTGTTTTTTATAATTGTTTAAAGACAAATTATGCAAATTTTTAAATCCTTCTTTTTTTAAGGCCAACATTAAGAATTCAATTCTTTGATTTTTTGCATCTTTTATGGCTGTATGAACTTATTAAAGCTTTAAAAGCTCCTTCAAATGCTGTTGGAAGTACGCAATCTCTGTCACAACCGTCTTTCAATTCAAATCCTGCTTAACAAAACTGAAATGCTCCATTACAAATGTACATTACCAAAGTTTCAAATTTTTTTTAATATTTTGATGTTGACAAAATTGTAAATTAATTTTAAAGTTTTTTTATAAATAGTTTTTATGACAGATGTAATTTTAGAAATATGACTCTAGCATTTTCTCCAAAAAAGAGAATCATGAAAGTTCTTCATCACCTGCAGGTCATACAACAAGAAAAACATACTTCAAACTAAAATATCGAAAAGTGTGTAACTTCAAAGTTTGACGACATTGATAATTTCAGATGCATTTTTTTTTTGTAAAGTTTTGCATACATTTTTGTAAAAAAAAACAAATTTATTTATCATATCTCAAATTTTTGGTTAAAAAAAAGTTATATTTGAGGACTTTAACAATCTAAAGAAACTTGTCGATTGCTTTATGCAAAAATTCTTTAACAGAACTAGTTCCTTTTCTCTGTTGATTAATTTCATTTTGTTGAAATTCATTCATTTCTTGTTGGCATCGATGACAAACTTGAACTGATTGACTTCGGCTTGGAGAATGCTTTGTTCTCGAATGTGATGTTGAGCCCATTGGCATTTGTGAAACATGTTAGAAACAGGTATTTCAATAATCGGATCTGGTCTAATTGGATCATAGAATGTTTGGGGATTTGTAGATTGGGGTATGGGGTCATTAAGGGATGGAGGTTCATCATTTGGAAGGTCAGCTAGAAGGGGCTCAGCATTTGATAAATCCATTATCAAATTATACCAATATTGACGTCGAGATTTCTTATATATTTTATCATTCATTTTGTTAAAGTTGTGCCAAGGTTGTTTGCGAGGTTCTACAGTATGCCCAGAAAAGATAGAGCCACCCAAGAATATGCAGATATTGAGATTGGGAGTAAAGATAAAAACATATGGGTTTCAGATTCGGATTCAGCATGTCAAAAAACCTATAAACCCACAGAATTATCTAAAATGCCTTTCTGGTAATGTTTTTACAGTAATAAATGTTAAAATTCCCTGCCCAAAAATGATAGAGCCACTTTCAAAAAAATTTGCATACGGCACGATATAAAGAAACTGGCTATCAGGGGTTGTTAAACATGCTTATTTTAGCTCATCTGTGAAGAAAAAACCAAACAATCTTCATTGGCACCAATTTGGCGTCATGTTGAAAATGGCATTTTTGCCATTTTTGGCATTTTTTGAGTGCCTGCAAAATGGCCAAGAAGCAAGTTTGACAAAAACTGCCAATGCTGTTTCGTAGTCCTATATGTGGCTAATAAGTCCCCAAAGTTTTACAGCTCCATCTTATCTAGTTTTCGTTAGCCATGACTTTGAAAATCTAGACTTCAGCCATTTTTCGGTTTTTTTGAGCAAAATTCCTCGTTTTTTCACAATTTGCAGTTACTTTGAAAATATGGCTAACGAAAACTAGATAAGATGGAGCTGTAAAACTTTAGGGACTTATTAGCCACATATAGGACTACGAAATAGCATTGGCAGTTTTTGTCAAACTTGCTTCTTGGCCATTTTGCAGGCACTCAAAAAATGCCAAAAATGGCAAAAATGCCATTTTCAACATGACGCCAAATTGGTGCCAATGAAGATTGTTTGGTTTTTTCTTCACAGATGAGCTAAAATAAGCATGTTTAACAACCCCTGATAGCCAGTTTCTTTATATCGTGCCGTATGCAAATTTTTTTGAAAGTGGCTCTATCATTTTTGGGCAGGGAATTTTAACATTTATTACTGTAAAAACATTACCAGAAAGGCATTTTAGATAATTCTGTGGGTTTATAGGTTTTTTGACATGCTGAATCCGAATCTGAAACCCATATGTTTTTATCTTTACTCCCAATCTCAATATCTGCATATTCTTGGGTGGCTCTATCTTTTCTGGGCATACTGTATAAAAACAGTGAACTTATTAAGCTGCTTTTCCAGATTGAATGACAAAAATATAGGGTATTTTGATTAGAGAATCTTCAACTTTTAACAATAGTTTTTTATCTTCATGTTGTCGAAGATTTGAGGATAGAGGGGTACTGTTGTTGTTAGGCGGAGAAGTAGGGAACTAAATTTGAATAAAATGAGAATTACATCTTTGGCCGAAATGGTAGTTACTGAACCAGTTGGCCGGGCAAAATGTGGATTATTTGACCCTAAAATGCCGCTTGTAATTAAAACATGGATCATTTTGCATTAATGGAGTTGGAGAGATATGAGAAAAACCATTATATGAATGACGAGATGATCCTGTCTAAAATTAAAAAAAAAATTTGAATAAAACATTTTTAAATTTTTTACCGTATTTGATCGATTTTTGTGCCTTGGACACAAATATGATTCATGAATTTGAACTGGCGAAAAATATGTTATTAAATTTAGGTTTTGAGCAAAAGCAAATCCGTTGTTAGATGATGCCGTGTTTTGTGGCGTTGGATTTTGGGAATTCGGGCAAGTTTTTGACGGATTTTCTTTCAGTAATTTTATAAAATTTAAATTAGTTAGTTCTAATAGATTATCTCCACCATATAGAAAAAAATATAGTGGGGTCCGGTTCCGATTTGACTGGTGGGATTCCAGCTCCTTTTTTAGCCCAAAGGAGAGGACCTCTTGTTTAGCCCACAGGAGCACAGGCGGGGTCTTTGTTTAACCGGTTGTGTCCGGCTCCGATTTGACTGGTAGGATTCCAGCTCCTTTTTTAGCCCAAAGGAGAGGACCTCTTGTTTAGCCCACAGGAGCACAGGCGGGGTCTTTTTTTAACCGGTTGTGTCCGGCTCCGATTTGACTGGTAGGATTCCAGCTCCTTTTTTAGCCCAAAGGAGAGGACCTCTTGTTTAGCCCACAGGAGCACAGGCGGGGTCTTTGTTAAACCGGTTGTGTCCGGTTCCGATTTGACTGGTGGGATTCCAGCTCCTTTTTTAGCCCAAAGGAGAGGACCTCTTGTTTAGCCCACAGGAGCACAGGCGGGGTCTTTGTTAAACCGGTTGTGTCCGGTTCCGATTTGACTGGTGGGATTCCAGCTCCTTTTTTAGCCCAAAGGAGAGGACCTCTTGTTTAGCCCACAGGAGCACAGGCCCTTTGTTAAACCGGTCGGTCCGGTGTGCTGGAGGAGATGGATGAATGGCTGTTTTTCCTGGATTATGCCAGTATATATTCATTTTTGAAGAGTGATTATAATTTGCATAAAGCATGTGAAATGCAATGTTTTTTCACATGGAAATTTGCATAAAGCATGTGAAATGCAATGCTTTTTCACATGGAAATTTGCATAAAGCATGTGAAATGCAATGCTTTTTCACATGGAAATTTGCATAAAGCATGTGAAATGCAATGCTTTTTCACATGGAAATTTGCATAAAGCATGTGAAATGGAATGCTTTTTCACATGGAAATTTGCATTTATTACTGTGAAAGTTCGCGCAAAAATAAATGTTTTTCCCACGTTAATAAAGCATGTGAAATGTTTCAAAATTTTTTTAATATTTTGATATTAACGTAATGCATGTAAACAAAAATCTTTTTTTAATATAGCCAAGAAGAATCATTTTGTTTTTGTAATTTGCATATTTGATTTTAAAAAACAGTTGTTTATTATTTTAGCGAGATAAATCCATATTTTATGCAAGACTAGAGGTGCCCCGCCCCTTCGGGGCGGCCACCATAGATTCATGTAAAAACCTTTGTTACGGTTATTAAATTGAGCTAACACGGTACTCAAAGTTTTAATAGTATCTAAATTTAGATATCTAAATGTAAACATCCTGATTTTTTTAAGCAGTTATTTTGAAGCATTGATACATCCATGAGTTTGAGTTGATTCAATTCTGTTGTTATTTCATATACTACATCATGTCCTTTTACAACCAAATTATACTATTTTATCCAAAAGTAGTAAAAAAATAGCTTTTTCAAAATTCAGAATGATCAAACAGAATTTTAATTCTTGTAATCTGATTCTTGATTTAACACTTTTTTACTCTAGCTTCTAAATAAGAAAAAAAATAAGTTAAATTTTTTTATAGCGTTATTTTTTCCTCAACAATGCTTCAGTTTGAGGAATAAAAGCTCATTGGGCTTCTGTTCTTCATTTTTGCACTAAATTTGTTCCTAAGATGCCTACAGAATGCTGCAAAATTTATGTATTGTAGCAAAAGCTAACAGTTTAAGCAAAAAAATAATAATAAATAAAAAAGAGTAACACAAATAAGTTTGCTTAACTTTTTTAATCACAAAAAAATTGAAAGCAAAAAAATTTTGTCATCAAAAATGATGATTGACGCTTGCGACACTTTGCCAAAAACAGCGCTTCTTTTAAAATAAAAGCGTTACAGACAAATGAACATTGCCTCTTTTACGGGTAGATTTAATGTGAGAAAATAATGTTTAAAAGATTTTTAAATGAAACTTTGCAATTTTTTTATCGTATTTCTAATAATAAGATAAGAAGAAGGTTAAAACTACTAATTTCTAGAACAAACAAATTATGAATTATTTTACATTTAACAAAATAAATTTGCCTTTTCCAGCGTGTAATCATCACTGTCATTATTTCCTCTCTACAGATGATTCTCTTGTAAGCCGTAAATGGAAGACATTTTCATAAAACTATTTGTTAATGCAGAACAAACAGACTTTCTTGGATTTCGATTAATAACAAAAATGAATGAATGTATTTTGTTCTTGCCATTTCTCATTTTTTGTTTAAAAAATTGATTATTGTTATTTGTTTTTTTGAGGTCTAGATAGAGGGTTAAGAGATTCACAGCCAAAAAATAATAGCATTTCTAAATTTGTTGACTTTAGTCTAAAAAGGGGCACCATTCCACATATGCGCGTCATCATGGAATTTTGACGCGCATTTGAATGGAAAAACCTCATAGGTGTTTTTTTTTTCAATCGAAAATCGTGTAATTTGAAAGTTTGACGACATTGATAATTTTAAATGCACAAATTTTTGTGAAAAAATAAATTTATTTATTACAAAAAAACTTTAACGATCTAAAGAAACTTGTCGATTGCTTTATGCAAAAATTCTTTAACAGAACTAGTTCCTTTTCTCTGTTGATTAATTTCATTTTGTTGAAATTCATTCATTTCTTGTTGGCATCGATGACAAACTTGAACTGATTGACTTCGGCTTGGAGAATGCTTTGTTCTCGAATGTGATGTTGAGCCCATTGGCATTTGTGAAACATGTTAGAAACAGGTATTTCAATAATCGGATCTGGTCTAATTGGATCATAGAATGTTTGGGGATTTGTAGATTGGGGTATGGGGTCATTAAGGGATGGAGGTTCATCATTTGGAAGGTCAGCTAGAAGGGGCTCAGCATTTGATAAATCCATTATCAAATTATACCAATATTGACGTCGAGATTTCTTATATATTTTATCATTCATTTTGTTAAAGTTGTGCCAAGGTTGTTTGCGAGGAGAGATATGAGAAAAACCATTATATGAATGACGAGATGATCCCCTATGTGTAATTGTGAATGTGTCTGTCTGTTTGTCTGTTACATTATTGATAAACTATGCCGTGTTTGGATTCAAAATGTTGAGAATAAGATGGTAATAATGATGAAATATGTCCGGTGCTCCGAAGAAGTCCGGAACATTGCGTTTAAGAGCTTTGAAAGTGGGATCCAAAAAAGAATGAAAGGAAAGATGCAAATTTTTGGGGGAATGGTGAAAGATGAGTGAAGTGAATGGAAGAATGGAGGAAAGAGAATGCAAATGAAAGATGAATGCAATAATTAGAATGAAAGCACATCATTTTTCATTGTGTTTCATTTGTTGCTTTCTTTCGTGAGCAAAGGTGGTGGTCGATGAGAGAGTAAAATTTTTTGGTGATGAATGTAAATTAGCTTCGGCGTCGTATAAATGGAAGATTATTTAGCTATTGAAGAAGTTAAAAAAGGTTTTGTGATATTGTTTTGCTGCATTTACTATTATCTTTCTTTGCCTATTTTGCAGTATGAATTGCCGCGGCGACCGAAGGGAGCCGAGGTTCTATTAATGTATAATTAAAAATGTGAAAATTATGTTTGGTATTGTATAAAGGTTTTCGCATAATAATTGTTTTAAAATCTTTAACGAATAAGCTGTTAAACTTTGAGCAGTTTTAAATTAACTTTAATGGCAGAATTATGCATATAATTTAAGAATGTATTAAAAATTGCCGATTGAAGTTTAGCACAGACTGACGAAATAGATTTGCATAATAAATGCAAAAATTTGTTGAATGAAAGATACAAAATTTAAAAAATGTTGGAATGAGTAATATAAGAATGAAATGGTTTTGTAAATTTGCAAAATTTTTTGAAAAGAAGTTGAAGGATTAGTGGACAATAAATTGATAAAAAATGTTGGGTTTTTTGTCAATACCAGTGTTAATCGCTTTGTGAGAAAGCACCCGCTTTAGCGGGGGCGACCCTTGTCCTGTCTAAAATTTAAAAAAAAATTTGAATAAAACATTTTTAAATTTTTTACCGTATTTGATCGATTTTTGTGCCTTGGACACAAATATGATTCATGAATTTGAACTGGCGAAAAATATGTTATTAAATTTAGGTTTTGAGCAAAAGCAAATCCGTTGTTAGATGATGCCGTGTTTTGTGGCGTTGGATTTTGGGAATTCGGGCAAGTTTTTGACGGATTTTCTTTCAGTAATTTTATAAAATTTAAATTAGTTAGTTCTAATAGATTATCTCCACCATATAGAAAAAAATATAGTGGGGTCCGGTTCCGATTTGACTGGTGGGATTCCAGCTCCTTTTTTAGCCCAAAGGAGAGGACCTCTTGTTTAGCCCACAGGAGCACAGGCGGGGTCTTTGTTAAACCGGTTGTGTCCGGCTCCGATTTGACTGGTAGGATTCCAGCTCCTTTTTTAGCCCAAAGGAGAGGACCTCTTGTTTAGCCCACAGGAGCACAGGCGGGGTCTTTTTTTAACCGGTTGTGTCCGGCTCCGATTTGACTGGTGGGATTCCAGCTCCTTTTTTAGCCCAAAGGAGAGGACCTCTTGTTTAGCCCACAGGAGCACAGGCCCTTTGTTAAACCGGTCGGTCCGGTGTGCTGGAGGAGATGGATGAATGGCTGTTTTTCCTGGATTATGCCAGTATATATTCATTTTTGAAGAGTGATTATAATTTGCATAAAGCATGTGAAATGCAATGTTTTTTCACATGGAAATTTGCATAAAGCATGTGAAATGCAATGCTTTTTCACATGGAAATTTGCATAAAGCATGTGAAATGCAATGCTTTTTCACATGGAAATTTGCATAAAGCATGTGAAATGCAATGCTTTTTCACATGGAAATTTGCATAAAGCATGTGAAATGCAATGTTTTTTCACATGGAAATTTGCATAAAGCATGTGAAATGCAATGCTTTTTCACATGGAAATTTGCATAAAGCATGTGAAATGCAATGCTTTTTCACATGGAAATTTGCATTTATTACTGTGAAAGTTCGCGCAAAAATAAATGTTTTTCCCACGTTAATAAAGCATGTGAAATGTTTCAAAATTTTTTTAATATTTTGATATTAACGTAATGCATGTAAACAAAAATCTTTTTTTAATATAGCCAAGAAGAATCATTTTGTTTTTGTAATTTGCATATTTGATTTTAACAAACAAATTATGAATTATTTTACATTTAACAAAATAAATTTGCCTTTTCCAGCGTGTAATCATCACTGTCATTATTTCCTCTCTACAGATGATTCTCTTGTAAGCCGTAAATGGAAGACATTTTCATAAAACTATTTGTTAATGCAGAACAAACAGACTTTCTTGGATTTCGATTAATAACAAAAATGAATGAATGTATTTTGTTCTTGCCATTTCTCATTTTTTGTTTAAAAAATTGATTATTGTTATTTGTTTTTTTGAGGTCTAGATAGAGGGTTAAGAGATTCACAGCCAAAAAATAATAGCATTTCTAAATTTGTTGACTTTAGTCTAAAAAGGGGCACCATTCCACATATGCGCGTCATCATGGAATTTTGACGCGCATTTGAATGGAAAAACCTCATAGGTGTTTTTTTTTTCAATCGAAAATCGTGTAATTTGAAAGTTTGACGACATTGATAATTTTAAATGCACAAATTTTTGTGAAAAAATAAATTTATTTATTACAAAAAAACTTTAACGATCTAAAGAAACTTGTCGATTGCTTTATGCAAAAATTCTTTAACAGAACTAGTTCCTTTTCTCTGTTGATTAATTTCATTTTGTTGAAATTCATTCATTTCTTGTTGGCATCGATGACAAACTTGAACTGATTGACTTCGGCTTGGAGAATGCTTTGTTCTCGAATGTGATGTTGAGCCCCTTGGCTTTTGTGAGGCATAAACTGGGCTGATGTAGGGTGGTACGTTGGACACATGCATTTCAATAATCGGATCTGGTCTAATTGTATCATGGAATGCTTGGGGATTTGTAGATTGGGGTATGGGGTCATTAAGGGATGGAGGTTCATCATTTGGAAGGTCAGCTAGAAGGGGCTCAGCAATTGATAAATCCATTATCAAATTATACCAATATTGACGTCGAGATTTCATATATATTTTATCATTCATTTTGCCAAAGTTGTGCCAGGGTTGATTGTTTGCAAGGTTCTGTAAAAATAATGAATTTACTAAAGTGTTTTTTTAGATTCAGTGATAAAATAATAGAATAATTTGACAATGCCCTTAGGGGATCGTTAACTTTAAAAAACGTATGAAAATTTTTTTAATGCTTGAGGGCATTGAGGAAGCTAGAATATTCACCACAGAATCTAAAGGTGGCATCTAAAAAAGCGCCAAATATTTACCGTAAGAATGCATTTAAGATATTCAATGAGATAAATGCCACAATCTCCGCCATTATCCATTTTTGGAGAAGCCACATTTTTGACTTCTTGTGGTGGCATTCCCATTCCTGTCATAATTTTAGAAGCAAACTAAAATTTTAAAAATTATCATTTATTAAAAATCAATTGTTTACTTGTTGAATTTGATGTGAAACTCCAGCACTCATAGAATCAACAAGCCGAAAGCCTTTCTTTTCCGGATTAAACAATAACAAATTCCAATGTGATCCTCGATCATATCCAAATTGGGAGTTGTTGTTAAACATAAAAAATTGCCATTTATTTGGTGTGATATTTAAATCTTTCAAAATTGTTGAAAGATCTGTTGTTAAATCAAATTTTATCATGTCACAAGATGTTGATTGAATTATGTTAACCTTTAAATTTTTTTTATTAAAAATGGTTGAAAATGCAAATTTACCCGTTGTTTAACATGTTCAGGTAGTTTATCAAATAAATGCATGGCTGCAAAATTTACAATTGAATCGGAAAGCCAGTCAGTAAGGGTTGCCAAATCACTTTCAAATATTGTGATACCGTATTTTAACAATAGTTTTTTATCTTCATGTTGGCGAAGATTTGAGGATATTGGGATACTGTTGTTGTTAGGCGGAGAAGATGGGAACTAAATTTGAACAATATCAAAGATTTAAGTTTAGCCTTAAATAACAACTACATCCTTCGCTGAAATTGTAGTCACTGAACCAGTTAACCCAGTTGACCTGGCAAAATTTAGATTGTTAGACCCTGAAATCCCGCTTGTATGAAACCATGGATCATTTTGCATTAATGGAGTTGAAAAAGTTGTAACTGATGGAGAGATATGAGGGAAACCATATGAGTGACGAGATGATCCTGCCTAAAATTTTTAGAAAATTTGAATAAAACATGTTTAAATTTGTTACCGTATTTGATCGATTTTTGTGTCTTGGGCATAAATATGATTCATGTCTATGAATTGGGATTGTCGAAAAATGTGTTGTTAAATTTTGATTTCGAACTGAAGCAAATCCGTTATTAGATGATGCCATGTTTTGTGGTGTTGGATTTTGGGAATTCGGGCAAGTTGTTGATGATTGATCATTCGAAATTTCCTACAGTAATTTAATAGCATATTTTTTACCATTTGTTAGTTCTAACAAATTCCTACCTTTATCTCAACCATTTTTTAATTTAGCTGCCGTTTTACCTAAAGTTACCGTAATAAAACAACTATTTCAAATCAAGTTCTCTTCTTTGAAACACAACTTTTTTAAATTCTTTCTTTTTTTTCTTTTGCCCCCAAATAATCAGGAATTCTGTAAAAGGGTCGTAAAAGATTGTTTTAAACAAAAAACTTAAAACAATTAAAGAATCACATGAATCGTTAAACAAAAAGATTAAAACAAGATTTTTTTCTCCTGATAACAAAAATTGTTGAAAGTACAGAAATATAATTGTTTTGCAGAAAGCTTTGAAGTTTTTATTTCTTATCATACTTTTGAGAACATTA
This sequence comes from Panagrolaimus sp. LJ2414, assembly GCA_024447195.1. NCBI lineage: Eukaryota > Metazoa > Nematoda > Chromadorea > Rhabditida > Panagrolaimidae > Panagrolaimus > Panagrolaimus sp. LJ2414. Next base: position 1,169,964 of record JAMRXY010000004.1, on the reverse strand, counting down.
TGCTTTCACTTTTATGGCTTTTAGTCGCTTCTTCTGATAATAATTAAATTTGTTGACAAAAAAATTAGCACTTGATCAAAATACACTTTTTCTTCATCAACGCCATTTTTATTCTTTCGACTCCGACTCCGACTCCGACTCCGGAGTCGGAGTCGGAGTCACTGGAGTCGACTCCGGAGTCGGAGTCAATGGAGTCGACTCCGGAGTCGACTCCGACTCAAAAAAATCTTGTAAAACATACAAAAATGCTTTTTTGATGCTGATTATTACTATTTTATATATCTAATTCATACACTGAAAAACAAATCTCCACAAAATGTGAGGAATGCGATTCCCCACATTTTATGTGGTCCAAATTCCGCGAAAACGGGTGAAAATTTCCTTGTTTCCCCGGGAAAAAACGAAAAAGTTCCCCAAATTTTCAAAAAAGGGTAAACTATTTTGCCCAAATTTTAACATTTTATTTTTCTGTAGAGAGAGAGTGTTTCTTGTGTTCTCTGTTTTGAAAATGTACCTTGTACTTGCATTCCCCCCACAAAAAACATAAATAAAACCAAAACGGTTTCTTCCCCAACAAATATTTTCTCCTTCCTTTTTTAAGGAAATACCGATTACGGTATTATTTATTGGAGAAATTGGGGTAGCACCTTCTGGTGCACGCCCCGGTGCAACGGGTTTGTCCCGGAGCACCTGTGCGATGCCGGTGCAAACCTTGCGCCTCCCGTTTTGGGATGTGTAGGGGGTGCAATAAATTTTGGGTTCACTGAGGGGTCACACCCGAAGTTTTAAAGTAAAAAATTATTTTTTTAATTAATTAAATATAAAGTTTTTGAGGAAAAATACCCTACATTTGGGTTAAAATTTGCACCAAAATCGGGGGAAAATTTTCCTAATTTTTTTGAGGAAAAATATTTGCCTCGGTGCTCTACAAGGGGAATTTTTCGCTCCAAATGTGGGGTTTTTTCCTCGTTTTTTTGAGGGTTTTTTTTTCAGTGTATATTAACAGTTTCTGCTGGTTTTTAACAACTTTTGTTAACAAACAAAATTTTCACACTTTTTTCAAATTTTTTTGAAAATTTCGAAAAATCTGTTTAAACTAATTTTAAAGCTTTATTTAATAACCCAATATGCTTATAATTTCGCTAAATAATGTTTACAACGATTAAATTCAACAGAAACTGCTTTTCTTGCAATTATTAAAATTTTGTGCCGGAGTCGACTCCGACCTCTCGACTCCGACTCCGACTCCGGCTCCGGAGTCGACTCCACGACTCCGGAGTCGGAGTCGCAACAACACTGTATGCAAACTTGAGGAAGAACGTAAAGATTAACTTTTTATGCCTGTTTATAAAAATTCTTTATCGGATTCAAAATCTTTAGTTATGTGTAGATATGTGACTTTACTGGCAATGTGTGACTTTACGTTTTTTGAAGTTATAAATTCACCGCTATCTTTCGCGCATTTTTAATTTATCCTATCGGATTCAGAAAAAAATTCTGCATCTGATAGGCCTAATTTCGATTAATGGCTTGGATGCGCTCAAAATTCGGCCGAAAAAATTACGGTATTTTCGTTTTTTCTTTTCCAATTATGTTTTTTATTAGAAGGGCAACTATTATTTTTTTTACCAATTATTAATCAGAAAAAAATTCTGCATTTTTTGGTACCAAAATCATATTTTTTGCGAAACTTTCAAAAATCAGTGCACATATCTAGTTATGTGATATACATGTAAATTATGAAACAAGTATGAGAAGAAAGCAAATTTGAAACGTTTTTGGGTACGAGAGAAAGTTTTATTGCAATATTTTATCAAAAAATTAATTTTTAAAAATACATAACAAAATTATTCATCATCCTCAATTTCTCTGGCAACAATAAAACATGCATGACAGCAACCTGGCACAAAAACAAGTAATGTCAATAAAATCTAAAAATTCAAAAATTAAAACTTTTGAAAAGTCTTTTTAAATCTAAAAACTTGCATTTAGCAATAAAGCACATGAACATCCACGTGCAAGAAAAACTGCAAATGGCTAAAAAGAGTAGTTTTTTTAAAAAGGTTTGAAAAATTTCAAAACATACTGGAAAAATGCATGCACAAAGAAAAGCGCATCCTAAACGTTGCGCATTAGGACTTTGAGGGCGAGGTTGTGGGGGTGCAGGTTCAATTGGTCTTGGACGAGATGGTGAGGTTGATTCATCATCACCCTCCTCAATAAGTTGTCTCAATATTTCAAGATAAAGATATGTCATATACTGTTCAGTTATCGCTTCAATCATTTCTTCCTCAGCTGCACGGACTAAATATTCGTGCACAGCTTGAAGAAGTTGTTCTTCAATTGCCTGTTCAAGTCGTTGTTGACGAGCTTGTGCAATTAGTTGTTGTTCAAATTGTCTAATCACTTCATTTTGATTACGAGCTTGTGCCGGAGGTCGTGGACTAACTGGTTGAGGACGTGGTTGAGGATTATTTTGAACAGGTAAATGTTGGATTTTCCTAAAACAAACTGGACAACAAGCTGCATTTGGATTTATCTAAAATTAAAAAAAGCTTAAAAATAAAATTTTTTTGTTATTTAACTTACTCTAACCAATTTTGAAATACATTGATAATGATATGCATGCGAACAGGATAGGGTTGTTCTGCTTGATGTAATTTCTTCATGACAAATTGGGCATATAACTGGCATTACTGTACACGAGTTATTGGAAAGTTGAAATCTATAAAATGATTTTTAAAGAAATTTTTTCAATTTTCTCACAACGAATATTTCTTATTTTGATTATGGTAATAAAGTTATAAAACTATCACCAAAAAATAAGCCTATTCTTTTACCACCCCCCCCCCCCTCCAAAATACTCCTTCATTTTTCTGCTAGTTTTTCTATTTTTGACATTATTATGATGACTCTCTTTTTTGTTGAAAATAATTGATAATTATCAGTAAAAAAAGTTCCATGGTACATGATTGGTAATTTTGATAAGAAAGAAAAAGCATTCTTCAAACAATGCTTTCCAATAATTGACTCAAACATTAACAAAGATCAACGAAAAAACTTTCTTGAGTTTCTTTGTTTGAAAAGGTTCATGTGACCTTTTTATATTTTAATGGCATTTTTTGGAAGACTTAACTGAATAAAAATTGAGGAAAACAAGAAAAAGATGATTAGAGCTTTCACATTTTGAGTTATTTTTACAGTTTTTCGGGAAGGCTTGTAAAAATTGGGGGCACTTGTTTTTTAAATAATTAAAAAATTTTAATTTAATTTAAAATTTTTAGAAAATTTGATTTATTTATATTTATCTAAAATTATAACCCGTATCCCTCCAAAAAAATCATGAGTGGTGGAGCATTTATTTATTATGAAGAATATCAAGTTCGAAGACAACAACCACAAAGTATGGAAATATTTGTTTGTAAAATGTTTAATGGCCAATGGTGTAGCGGTAATGTTGTGTGCATGGTTCGGGTAAAGCGTGACACGGAAGGTTAGTGATCGGATATTTATTATACAATTACATATATATCAGAGGAGAAAGAGCATGATGGTGAAAGCTGTTGGACTAGCTGCTGCTCGGGAATGCTGCTCACTGCTAACTGAAGGCGGACTGACACAAAAGAAGCTGGCGCTTGTGCCGTATTTATAATGATGCCCTCAGGGCGGAGTTTGTCGTTGGCAGTCGGATGGACGGCATTGGTATTAACATGCCTTCGAGCATGACATCCCCGATCCACTGATGCTGATGTCCGCATCAGCTGATCAAGATGATATGAGATCAGAGAATGAAGACAGATATATACAATTATAATGAAAACATTTTCAATGCAAATTAAATTTACAATTTTAACAAATGTTTTACAAATTTATTTTTTCAACTTTTACTTTTGTTGTTGAGCTGTGATCATCAATGTTGTTGTTGTGGAAGGTTATGAACATGGAGGAGTTGCAAGTGTTTGATCAACTTTGAATGTGTGTCCATCACGGCGTGACATTGTTGGATCTGTGTCTGTCCGGCTCCCCATAAAACTATGGCCCCCATAGTTCCCTATCCACTACTCATAATTAAAATCAATACCCGTTGATCATTTTACCAGTAATGAGTTGATTGATATGGATCACAGAATTTTATCACCCGTACCATTGCAGATCATTTGCGTAGTTGAACTGCTTGTGCAAGGCTTTTTGCCATTTTGTTGACATTTCTCGGCATTTTTGTTTGGAGTATTTGGAACATTTGTGGGATCATTTGGCTTTTGTTGATTTATTGTTGTAGAACATTTAAACAATTCACGATGTTTTCTGATTTCAATTAATTGAACTTCTTTAACAATTATTATTATTACTTCACAATTTTATTCACGATACAATTTCAACACGCAAGACTTTCAAGACATTATTAAGCTTTTGGAGTATTATTTTCAATCAATTAATATTTTAACAATGATTCAAGGTTATTTAACAATTGTGACAGGACAATTCAAGGGACAAGCAATATTATTTTCATTCAACATAATCAATTTAAGGGAGTTTCTCTCGACCTTTCTCATACAATTCAATTAATAATTAAAGGCTTGTTCAATTTTGGGACATTTTCACAATGATCAGGGATTAATTAATGAATCTTTTCTTTTAATTTAGACAAAGAACAGTTTAAGTATTGAAGTAAAGGGAAGTTTTTGAGACAGGCTAAAGTTCAAAACAAAAGGTTGGGCTTTTCTAAATATTTATTAATGGATTTATTGCTAAAGCTTTGTGAAAGACTTTTGATGAATGTGAAGTTTAGATTGACAGAATAGTAATAAAGACAATTTGGAATCAGATAGAAATCAGAGTTGGATCACAATAAAGAAAATTAAGTTTTGGAAATTCTTTTATTTATTTTTTTAGAATTTCTTCTTTTCTTTTTCAAAAATGAATTGTTGGAAAGTTTTTCTTCTCTTTCATCTTTTCTTTTTTTTTCAAAAAAATAGGCGTTCACGAAAAGTTGGAAATGGTTGAACGCATTTGGCATTTTTTAAGCCATGTTCCTTTTTTGGACTCTTTTTAAGTGGATTTTTTTTTTTCTTTCCACTTCCTTTTTTTAGAAAATTGCTTTTTTTTTCAATTTTCACATTTTTAAAACATAATTTGTCCCTTTTTTTTCTTTTGGAAAGAAGGGATTTAGTTTGCCGGAAATTTTGTTTCCACTTTTTTTGGATGGCATGATTTGAATACATTAAAGCACTCTTTTTGAAAATATTAAATGAAGTTTCGAAAACTTTGTTTGACGTAAATGACATTCGCCGAGGCGTTGGTTTAAAAGTGTGGCTGACGTTTGTTTAAAATTCACAAATGCACATAAATTGGATTTTTTTATGCTTCCGTTCTTTTGAAAACATAATTTAAAACGAAAACTTTTTCCGAAGTTCTTTCTCGGAATGATGACAAAGGCATTCTTTTTGGTTCAATTCTTTTTTTCCAAACCAAAGTTTTCCTTTAAACTTTTAAGATGGAATTTGAATTTTGTTTTTGACAATAAATTCAGTGAATATCCAATTTTAATACTTGCAAGGTGACTTTTTTGATTAATTTTTGAGTTGCATGGGCTTTTTGCAACTAATAATAGTAAAAGCATTACGAAAATTATTGAAGCAAGACATTCCTTTTTAAAAAAAAATAAGGTTTTGGATGTTAAACGAAAAATGATCACTAAAAAAATTTCTCCAAAGATTGTAAACTAACCTGGTGCCGGGCAATACATCCGGGTGGGCCCTCCATTTAATGGCCAATGGTGTAGCGGTAATGTTGTGTGCATGGTTCGGGTAAAGCGTGACACGGAAGGTTAGTGATCGGATATTTATTATACAATTACATATATATCAGAGGAGAAAGAGCATGATGGTGAAAGCTGTTGGACTAGCTGCTGCTCGGGAATGCTGCTCACTGCTAACTGAAGGCGGACTGACACAAAAGAAGCTGGCGCTTGTGCCGTATTTATAATGATGCCCTCAGGGCGGAGTTTGTCGTTGGCAGTCGGATGGACGGCATTGGTATTAACATGCCTTCGAGCATGACAAATGGATGGCAAAAAAATTAGAATAACTGATGTCTCGCCTTCTACTCGAGTTGATCAAGTTAAACGAATTGTATCACAAAGTGAAGGAATCCCAGAATCTGTTGTTAGATTAATGTATGCAGGTAAAAAAAGATTATTAAATTTAATAATCATGATTAATGTAAATAAATTCTTTAAGGAAAAATGCTTCCAGATAATGAAACTTTGGGAAATCGTGGAATCAGGACTGCAGTAGATTGGGTTACGCTTTTCTTTATAAGGGAAAAACGAAAAATCTCTAAGGGCAAATAGGTCAATTAATGAAAAAACCAATAAATACCAAAAATAAGGACGCTATTAAAAAATACGCGCGTAATTAATAAACCAAAATAAAAAAGTAATGTAAATAAAAAACTTTATGTAAAACATTGACAATAAAAAATGCAACACAAAAATGAAAAACAAATACAAATTAAAAAGGAGGACGATGGTTATAATAAAATTGAGGAAGATATTTTTGATTTTGAACAGGCAAAGACATATTCAAATTAAAAGGTTGTTGATTTTGTGGTGAATAATACTTTCATTGCATTCTTTCTTCTAATATATCTGGATTCAGCAAGTCGATATCGTTTTTCTCGAATCTTCAATTTCGTACCACCATTACTTTGCAGAAAATCACAAACTGCTCTTTTCAAAGCTTTCTTAAATGCCATAAAGCAAAGCCGGAACGTCATTTTACGTCTAAAAACAAAGTATAATTAATAATTAATAATTAAAGTCTTCGATAATAATCAACAAATTTGTTAAAATGAATCATTAAAGCTTGATGTATGGTTGGTGGATGAGATAATAAATGATCAACGACTTGTTCCATTCATTCCAATGGCAAATGGCTTGCACCAATTAAAGTTTTTAACCATTTTCTGAAAGCATTATCATTGAATAAATGAATACTGCATTTTGATGAAGCATATTCACGAAGATTTTTGGGATAGTGCCAATTGCACAATTTAATATCATAAGTTGGAAAAACAGTTGAAGCAGCATTAACTGCAGCCATTTCATGATCAAATCTTAGTTCTTTTTCAATTCCCATATCATGATTCATTTCAATTTTTAACGCATTAAAGAGATCTTCATATCATTCTCCAATACAGTATCATACAGCATATCTAAACATTCACCACCAGTTAAACCAGATTGTCTAACTTTATTTCTAACTTGTCTTCGAATTTTTTTCGCTTTAACTTGATGAGGAGTTCTTCTCCAACAACAGTGATCACATTTATCAGGATCAGAATGAAATTTGACGATTCTGTTGGATTCACAAATTGTTCCAGTAACATATGTAACTTTGGGAACAACTGGAAGTTCAGCATTTTTAGCTTTAGAGTTTTCTGAACGGCAACCGGAACATCTGAATATTCCAACATCAGGATTCTTTTTATGGGTTACTCCTGCAGTATAAGGTCATTTGGATGAGCGTAACCCAATCTACATAAAACCGTGGAATCACTTCTGGTTCTGTTCTTCACATGCTTTATAGGCAAAAGGGTGGAATTTAATTAATCAATAAAAATCAATAATAAAAAATAAATAATTTTAAAAAAGTGTTTACGTATTATTTTTATCCAAGGCTTTTTAAACATGTATTTTAAATGAATATAGTAAATGGTTTATGAAAAGGTGTTTTTACACTTTTGTTGAATTTGATCATTCATATGTAGCTTTAAATCATCTTTAAAATTCATAAATGTAAAACAAAGTTAAAAAAATACAAACAACAAAAACTTCTTTTTGGTAATCCATAATTGATGACGAAATGAACAGTCACAACTGTTTATTTCGTCATCAATTATGGATTACCAAAAAAATATGACTTTGCAAAAATGAAGATTTGTATGGCACTGACGTTAATTATCCCAGATATTATAAATTTTGTAACTTTTCCTTGCAACAAAAATCTTGAATGTATTTGTTTTGTTTATTCTAAAATTAAAAAATTGCAAAAGAACAGAGAATTCTTGTTATTTTTTTAATTGCCTTTGAAAATTTTTAACATCTAACTATAGTTTTGCCAAGAGTAGAAAATGACTGTGATGTTTAACTACAATCACATAAAAAAAACACAAGTCATTGTTCATACTGTACATGTTTTTTGCACTATGAATTTTTCCCAATCCTTTTTTCCGCTGATAAAAAAGCTAAAAAAGCAAATTTGTTTAATTGCTTCAAAAGAGTCACAAACAGCTCTTATCATTTTCTTTTGATGTTCAAGTTGTTTTATTATCTTTTACGGAACAAAGAAAGGAAAAAGGGACACAAATGAATTTTCTGAAGAAAAACTCCATTGTTTAATTTTTTTTGAATGATCTACAACATTTACCATGTTAAATATTAACTTATATTTTTAAGTCATGATTTTTCAGATTATATCAAAATGGCATTTCAAAGAATCAAAAAAGATTATGAAGAAATGCAAAAAAATCCACCTCCCCTTTGTACCGCCGGTCCAGAAGGAGATAATTTTTATCTCTGGGAGGCAATAATTGTTGGACCTCCAAATACTCCATATCAAGGTGGTGCATTTAAGTTAAGAATTCAATTCCCTTCGGATTATCCCTTTCGGCCACCAGATGTTAAATTTACAACAAAAATCTATCATCCCAATATCAGCCTTGAAAGCGGATACACTTGTTTGGATATTTTAAAAGATCAATGGAAAATTGTTTATGGAATTTCACAAGTTTTGTTAGCTGTCACCGGACTTCTTGATGAACCAAATCCTGATGATCCAATGAATGGTGAAGCTGCACGTTTATATAAAAGTGATCGACGAAGCTTTGATCGAAAAGCTGCCGAAATGACTGAAAGATTTGCGATGGAAGATTAATTAATTTTAAATAATGTGTTTTGAGCAACATTTAATTTTGATATTTGAATTTTTTAATAAAAACCAATTTTAACGTTGTAAATCGCTTAATTTTTAGCATTAAAAATTACAACTATCCCTTTTTAACAAAGAGTCCATATTTTTTTGTTACCATCTAAAATGTGTTTTTTTAACGAGCACAAAATCTTGATTCTGGCCGTTCAGAAGACAGGATAAATTTGAAAGGTAGATTTAAACTGTCCCAATCAAAACGACATAAAAATAAAAAAAGATACCGAAATATCTGAGCATTTTGGTTGAAGATAAAGAAACCTTTAAACACCTCATGCAGACAAGACAAAACTAACCAACATAATCGAGAAAAAAATTTTCTCGAAGGATATAAGAATGATGCAATTTTTTTATTATGACTATTAATAGTTTACTTTTGTCTTCTAAATTGAGTATCGATGTATTACTGTGAAGATAAAAAACTTCATGTGCCTGTTTCGAGATTAGTTAATCTCTACACAAGGATAAAAAAATTCAATTTCCTCGTTTGATTTAACAATGACGAATTCGATTTATCATTATGTTAATGTAAAATATTTTTAGTGCAGATAAATTTGTCAAAACAATTTAACAAAAAATTGCATCATTCTTATTAACCGTCGAGAAAAATTCTTGTTCTGTCTCGACGATGTTGTTAAGGTTTGTTTTGTCTGCATGAAATGCATAAATATCTCTTTAACTTCACCTAAATCGTTCAGTTCTCACTTTTTTTAAAACCGCTTTGTGGCATCATTTCTCGATAGCTTTTTAAATTTTAACATTTTAGATGGCAACAAAAGATTGTGGACTCTTTGTTAACAAGCAAGTTTCTGGTACTGATAAAAGCAGCCAATTTTCCAACCTCAACTTAAATCAAGGCCATAAATGTTCTCCTGCATCAATTGTCCAATCATTTAGCAAATCAAATTATGGCAAAAATTCTGGTAAAAAAATGACAACTGCAATTCTGCAAAATTTCTAAAAAGTAAAAACTTCGCAACAATAACTTCTTTTTAATCGAACATTTATTTTTCGATTTCCTTCATTATTGTTAAATTTGATAAAGAAAAATTTTGTAGAATTGCAGCAACAATTGTTATCTAAGGTTATACAGTAACCGATAAAACCCATGAAAAGTCATGGAATAAATCAACAAAAGATTTATTGGGTTTTAAAACTTCAAAAACTTCAAGCTTTTTAAATGTTGAAGCCAAAAAAGAAAAAACACAAAAACGGTGGATGAGTGATTTGGTTACCTCAAATGATAAAAATCATAGCACCTTATCACTTCATATTTCGGCATATGAAAATTCACATGAAACTTTAAATGAAGTTGATCGTGATTTATCAAAACCATTTGAACCAATTGATACCTTTCAAGCAACTCAAGTGAGGTTACTTTTTACAAATTAAAAAATAGTGTTTGTTTCTCCGTAGGATTTGATTGAATTTCCTCGACAAATGGAAGATAATGAATGTGCTGCACCGCAAATTCAACAGTTTAAAGCATCCCAAAAATTGCTTTCCCCAAATCAAAGTGCCCCATCAGTAAGTCTTAGTATTTGACCGATGGTGGAAAAGTAAAATCTGTCAAAAAATGGCAAATAAAAAATCAAATAAATCAAGCCTTTCATTTTTCTTTTCATTTCAAACATTATTTTATTCCAGAAAGGTCAAGAAATTAAATCTGGAGCAAATTTGGGTACTGTAATCGATGACATCAGCTCAAAGCTTGCATTACTTTCTGGACAAGATTGTGAAATTGAAGTTAATCTTCGGGTTAAATTTCCAAAGCAAGTTTACAAACTTTGTTTATTCCTTCCAATTACTGAATAGGGTATATTTTTTCAGTAGCAATAAAACTCGAGGAAGCCGTCGGCAATCAAAATCTCCAAAAATTACTCGTGAAGTTCGTAAGGCTGAAAAACAAGTTGAAAAGAAACGATCATCATCAAAGAAGCAACCGCAACAACTCCAAAAATCTCAAGCTTCACATAAATTACGTGATTTTGCTTTTGATATTGAATCCTATGCTAAAGCAGATGCCCGTGATTCTCCATCTGAAGAACAACCACATATGCCATTAGCAAATGCGTAAGTTTTTGTTCAACATTTATGGCATCCAAATCACTGAGCAAAAAAGTCAAGGCAAAATTTTGTGATACTTGAATCCCGGAATTTTGATTCTGGAATTTTCAAAAATGCCATCTTTTTTATCTCACGAAAATGGCACGAAATGCTCATGAGTAGAAATGGACAAAGATGTCACAAAAGTGTGACAGAATGTAACACTTTTATATTTCTGTGACAAAATGTCTACATTTCTACTCATGGACAGGTTGTCTTATTTTCTCAGGATATAAAACACGGCACTTTTGAAAATTCCAAAATCGAAAATTCCCGGGTTCAAGTGTCACAGAATTTTAGCGTGACTTTTTTTCTGATTGATTGCAATCTTACTGTTGCCATTTAAATACTGGTTTTCGATGCCAATACTCTTACAGTAATACATATATTATTATTTTTTTAGAATTGAACGTGCCTCATCTCCTGATATTATAACCTTTAATGGAATGTGTGGTGGTGAAAATGATGATGGAAAATCTGATGCTGAAACTTCATGTTCTGTAAGCCCTTTTTACAGTGGTTCTGTTACCATTGAAATACTTTATTTTTTATAGGTAACTTCATGCCGTTCAGCATCTTCAACATCCCTTTCAACCAATCAACTCTTCCCAAAAGGCAATATTCGCTTTCATCAACAAAAATAATTTTGTCAATGATTTGATGTTTATTTTTTGTACTGATTACTGTATTGGATGCTTAGAAAATGAATAAAATATTATATTGAAATACTTTGCTTGAATTTTTCTTTAATTTTCAGTTTTCTGGGAGTGGGAAGGATAGTGTTAAACCTTGATCAAAGATTTAACATGAAAAATCAAATTAAATCTTTCGCCGTCAACATCTTTCATATATCTGGTCTTAAGTTGCTACTATTTTCTGGGTTTTAAATATATTATCTTCCATGAAATTTCTACAAAAAAAGCAAACTAAAATGAGATTTTGTATTGTGAATTTGACGTTTTTGTCAAAAAGTAAAAGATGAAAAAGCAAATTCCATGAACAAGGCCGTAGAGAGGGGGGGGGGGGGGCATTTGGGGCACGTGCCCCCCCGAAACTGAAGAAAACCCTTTGATCTTTTGCCGCCGCCGTGTTAAGGCGGCAAAAGATCAAAGGCGTGCCCCCCCTGAAATGAAAATGCCCACCCCGAAATTTTTTTCTCCCTACGGCCTTGTCCATGAATGATTTGCCGTAAATTTATAAAAATTAGGTATATTACTTTCGTCAGAATAATTTGCAATATTTATTTTGATGCAATCAATTTTTACTTTTTGAAAAATATTATCGATGTCGGAAAATACAGTACTTTTTAGACGATTTTTAATTTTTGCAAAAAAAATTTCGAAATGTATCCGTATTTTTTTGTTGAATCATTTAAGTCTGGAAAAATCTGCAAAATAAACATTATCCCTAAAAGGGCTTTTAAACATTTTTAAATTTATTATTGCGAAATATAAGACGCCCATATGAAAAATGTTTTAGGCAGGGGGTCGAAAATGACCGTTTTAAAAATAAATTTTCACCCCTTTTTCGACTAGAGTTTTGGACCTTTTTCTGAAGATCAACACAGATTTTTTTTCGAGTTGGGATTTCAATCAAATTGTGAAACTTTTTTCACTGCCTTGGGTCAACTTGAGAACTCATAGAATTTGTGTAACTTTTTTCACCTACGCACTACCAACTGCGCCATTGAGACATGTACTTGGAAGCTCAAAAAAGGTTTATCAAGAGAAGCAAATGATTTTTTTATTTGTTCATTCTTTTTGGCAGAGTGTGAACGTCATTTGCCTTTTATTATTAGGTTTTTTTTATTAGCCTTTTTGACCCCCCTGCCTAAAACATTTTTCATATGGGCGTCTTATATCGTGTGACAAAATTTAACTTTTTCTTTTTGGTAGCGCTTCTTTTTTTCGCTGATCTTTTGCAGATGTTGAAATTTCTTTTGCCATTTCAATTTTTCCAGACTTTTTTAATGCTATTTTGGGGAAAAGATAATCGAAATTATTAATATCGTGTGAAAATTATTAACTATCTATTTTTTTGTTTACTAGTCACACTTTTAAAGCTGCAAAATCAAAGGAAAATATCTGAAGGAAGAAGGTTGGGAAGATTTGGTTTTTTTCCTGTCGAAAGATCTAGATTATTCTTAAAAATTGCGAAATATTGTGTAAGTAAGCTTTCTATTTTTGGTGGCTCTTCTTTTTTCATTCATTCATTTTTGATGTTGAAATTTTTTTGCCATTTCTTTCCTTTTTTGAACAGTTGCGTTTTATAAAATACGGTCATTTTTCTTGCATCTTTTTATTTCACCTTATAATTGTTGGCGTTCTAAAATATTTTATTCAAATTTTTTTCTAATCTAAAATCAGCGTTTTTTTAAAGATAATTGCAATCATGTTGACGATTATCAGGAGTATCTTTTGCGCGATTTTTTTCAAATGTGAACAACCTCTTGTGTTAAATTTCTGCGCAACTGTCTGATAAATAATAACATTAATATTTTTTCGTTAATTTGAATTTGTTTTGTATGAAATTTTCACTTTTTGTCTTCTTATAATGAAAACACAGTAATACAACACTATAGAAATTTAAATAAACAACTTTTAGAGTGATGGGGTTATTTTACTTCTTTTTCTTAGTTGATTTTACACTTACTGTAAGAAATTATCCGAATCCGACTTCAGCACCTTTTCCAAAAATGAGAGGAGGAGACTGGATCAGCCAATTATTTTAAGAGCGGCAAACATCAAAGGAAAAATTTGAGACGGAAGGCTTTAAAGATCTTGATTTTTTGTGTCGCCAGATTTGAATTATTCTTAAAAGTTGCGAAATATCGTTTGACTTATTTTTAACTTTCTATCACATTTTTGGTAGCGCTTCTTTTTTCATTCATTCATTGTTAATCTTGAAGTTTTTTTGCCATTTTCTTTCATATTTTTCAATAGTCGCATTTTGTAAAATACGGTCATTTTCCTTGCAGCTTTTAAATTTGCCTTAAATGTTGTTTCGAATTTTTTAAAAAATTTAACGTGATTAATGAGAAAGATAGCTGTAACTTTTTGTGTTCTTGGGGTTATTTTACTTTTTTGTTCTTATGAGTTGGTTTTACATTTGCTGCAAGAGATTGTCCCAATCTTGCGTCGGCACTTTTTTTAAAAAGGAAAGGAGGAGAAGGGCCAAGCAATGGCGGACGCTCATTTAAAGAGCGGCAAACATCAAAGGAAAAAATGAAGATGAAGGGTTTCAAAATTTGGATTTTTTGTACCGTCAGATCTGGATTGTTCCTAAAAGTTGCGAAATATCGTGCGACGAAACCTTGTTTTCTATTTTTAGTTGCGCTTCTTTTATTCGTTGATTCATCTCTGACGTAGAAATTTTTTTGCCATTTCTTCCTTTTCTCTATTAGCAAAACATATGCTCGTTTTTGTCATACAAAAACGTTTGAAATCTAAAACTTTTCGCGTCACAAAATGTTTTTTTAAGAACTTTTGTATTTTTTGTGAAATATATCACTGAAAGGCATCTTCTTTGGGATCGTCCACATATGACGTCATGGTGGAAGGAGGAGGTAATGACCGTGCCGCCTTTGATGTGCGGCAAAAAGTGTCTTTGATGTATAGGGGATAAGGCTGATTTTCGGATGACGTCATATCTGGACGATCCCTTTCAGAACTATTTATTTGTAATATTTGAATCATAATATCTTCATCTCATTTTCTCTCTATACTTCAAAATGGAAGAATCTCATTTTGTTCACCTTTTTTAAACTTTTATGTTGAATCTAAGAATGCAAATTTTTTGAGGAAACAATTGTCTTTTAATAAATATTTTAATTTTAACGTTTTGTGTTTTTTTGTGAAAATGGCTGAAGTTTTTTAGAGCTACGGCTTTGCTTTTGTTTTTGTTTTATTCAGTTTTGAATAAAAAAAATTTGCGCTATTATCAAAATTTTTAGCAAAAACCTTATTTGAATTTTTAAACAGCGCAAGCTTTTTTTTCTGCCTTTGACTCAAATGTCGATGTTCCTTGTTTCAATTAATTTTTAACTTCTAATTTTTCTCGTTTGCGTGTATCTTTTTTTGTCTTTTTTTATTTATTATTCATTAAATTCAGTATCTTTTGTTATTAAAATCAGATTCTTAATCCACATCGCTGCATTGATGTATGTTTTCTGTGATTTAAGAGCTGTCTTTATATGCTTAAAAATTATTAATAATACCGCTGCTTTTAAAATCTTTCTCTGCCACAAAAATCTACCGTAACCTTTAGCGTTCTGATTATAATTTAATAAGTCTTTACAATGGATAAATGGGGTTCATCTATCATTAATATAATTTTCTAAAATGTAATTAGATCAAAACCTTTCTTACATTTTATAATGTGCAACTTCATTTTATTTAAAGTCACCCATAAAGCAATAAACAAGTGTATCGCTTTATCACAACATTGATGTTCGAAATTCCGTTTATTTTTCGATTGTGTATTTCGTACCGTAAGAAAAAAGTAATTTTCGTAACTCTTGAAAAATCCAAACCCAAAGCGAATCAAAGAATTTTCAAATTCTGTATTTCATACAGTATTCCATTTTGAGAAATTTATTCTTTTTCGTGCTATCATTTTTGATATTTTTAATAAAAACATTATAAAATTTTGTTACTGTATTTTTTTATTAAAAAGACATTCGAGGCTTCTGATTATTTTTATAAATTGAAAATTTTGGTTATTTCGTTTTCTTTTTTCATTTCTTTAAAGTCTTTTCATACCGTATCTTTTTAGATGGCAATAAAAGATCGTTGCTCGTCTTCAAAAGACATACAAAAATTTTCAAGTACCGATACTTCCAGTTCTCAGCATACGAATTTTAACTTAAATCATGGTCATATCAAGACAGTCAACGATAATATTGTCTCAAAAAGCACCTCAAGTGGCAGTCAAATTAAAAACAATGGTTACGGCTGCATGCCCTTTTTAAAATTAAATTAAATAAGTTATTTCGGTGGAAAATTCAAAAAATAAGTAGCGATTTTTGAGCATAGCTTTTTTAAAACGCATTCCACCAATTTTTTCTAAAATTTTGACAAAAATGGCACCGCCAAAAAATCGAATATTTTTTTATTTTACCTATGTTTTCGAACATGCTTAAGAAGCAGGAAAAAAATACTTTTAGGTCGAAATTCGGCAAAATGCCGTTTTTAGAGCATCGAGAATGCCAAAGTCGACATATTTTGTTTCCTACGGTATATATTCATCTTTGATCCGTTTTAGGTATAATTGCACCTCTATAGGTTTTCGAGGTCGGGGAATCCGAATCTCGACTCCGCGATTTAAAATTTTCGCGTTAAGACCCATTTTTCGCACTTTGACCTCACATTTTGCCTAAAAAGTAGGTCAGGAATTAATTTCCCAGACTAGTTCTACTCACCATCGGATTCCCCGTGATTTTTTACCCCTGGAGGTGAAATAAAATGAAAAAACCAGGGGTGGCCCGATTCGTCAGAATAAGATGAATAACGTCGACCCCTGATTTAGAGAATTTCGATCACTTATGAAAAATCGAATTTTCATCCAATTATGCTAATTTCCCACCTCTATAGGTTTTCGACCATGGGGAATTCAATGGTAAACTTTGTATTGCTCTAAAATCATGTTTTACATGTGATATACCCTCAGGGCATGATATATTATATCCGCTTAAATAAAAAATTCCCCCTGACTTTATTATTGTGTTTCAGGTGTTAAAAAGTGTTGATTAATGTTCATAAACAATGTTTTTATTAAAATCAAACTATCATTTGATCATTTGGATGCAAAAACTATTTTTTCAGATGAACTGAAATACCCCTTGATGTTGGGGTATATGTACCGAATGTGAAATTGTTGCAAATTTGTAAATAATGGATGAGACATAGTGTAAATTGTTTAAAATTGTTTCCCGATCTTGTTTTTACCATTTTTAACATATGGCACTATCTAATCACTGATTGCTTTCTATATACACTATCTGGAAATCATTAACATTAACCGGTTGAGAATTTGACTATAAATTTACATTAAAAGTCAAAAATATTGCATTTAAAATATCTTAAAATAATAAAAACATGTTTCTGAAAGCAACAGATTGCAAAACTACATTGTTCAAAGCAAATGCAACAATTTCACATTCGGTACATATACCCCAACATCAAGGGGTATTTCAGTTCATCTGAAAAAATAGTTTTTGCATCCAAATGATCAAATGATAGTTTGATTTTAATAAAAACATTGTTTATGAACATTAATCAACACTTTTTAACACCTGAAACACAATAATAAAGTCAGGGGGAATTTTTTATTTAAGCGGATATAATATATCATGCCCTGAGGGTATATCACATGTAAAACATGATTTTAGAGCAATACAAAGTTTACCATTGAATTCCCCATGGTCGAAAACCTATAGAGGTGGGAAATTAGCATAATTGGATGAAAATTCGATTTTTCATAAGTGATCGAAATTCTCTAAATCAGGGGTCGACGTTATTCATCTTATTCTGACGAATCGGGCCACCCCTGGTTTTTTCATTTTATTTCACCTCCAGGGGTAAAAAATCACGGGGAATCCGATGGTGAGTAGAACTAGTCTGGGAAATTAATTCCTGACCTACTTTTTAGGCAAAATGTGAGGTCAAAGTGCGAAAAATGGGTCTTAACGCGAAAATTTTAAATCGCGGAGTCGAGATTCGGATTCCCCGACCTCGAAAACCTATAGAGGTGCAATTATACCTAAAACGGATCAAAGATGAATATATACCGTAGGAAACAAAATATGTCGACTTTGGCATTCTCGATGCTCTAAAAACGGCATTTTGCCGAATTTCGACCTAAAAGTATTTTTTTCCTGCTTCTTAAGCATGTTCGAAAACATAGGTAAAATAAAAATTTTTGGCGGTGCAGGTCGTTTAAAAAGTTTTGGTAGAATGCGTTTTAAACTTATTTGTTAAAAATAACAAAGACACTTCAAAATTATTCTAAAATATCATATTTTTCAACAAGAAAAACCATTTTAAAAACTACTATCGACCTTTATCTTTCCTTAAACTACCTTTTGATGGAATTGAGTTGTTTTTCGTCTTTCATTTTTAAAATTTTTATTTGCAGGAAAATTAAAAAATATTTAGTTTTGATTTTTTCAAAAAATTATTATTCTAAAATGATAACTAATATTTATGGACTTTCAAAAATAGAATTTTGATGAAAAAACTGAATTTTGCATTTGAGACTACATTTTGAATACTTAAGAATTTTGATATCCCAAAAGCACAACTTTTATTTTTTAATTAAAATTACATCATTTTTGTAATCCAGTTTATTAAAGTCAAAAAATTATAAGACATTTTAAAAAATATAGAAAAAAGTTCAAAAAGCTAAAAAGCTAAGCTAAAAAAGATAAGCCGAATTCAAATTATCCGGGAATGCAGCCTTAACCATTGTGTCAGATTACTCGAGTTGTGCAAATGATTTTTCTTCTCAAAAAAGCAGTAAAACAAAGTCATGGAAGGAAAAGGATAAAAGTCCAAAATCTTCTCCATACTTAAAAACTGATGAAAAAGAAAATGAAAAACAGCTCAAAAATGATAAAAATTCCAAAAAAAATAGCAGCACTCTTTCACTTCATATTGCTGCATATGAAAAATCAATCGAAGGTGAAGTCAGTGATACAAATTCAAAAGAAGTAAATTTAACTTTTTTATACATTCTAACTTAAAGGAATAATTTTGCAGAAGACAATACAAACAACTGAAAATCTCAGCAATATTACTGCTGGGCCTTCTTCTGATCATGAAAATCCTGTTAAAATTCCTCGTCAAATTCATGAGGATCAAGTTATACAAGAAACTGTGCCATATCAAGCTTCACAAAAGTTACGCAATCTTGAAGGTTCAAAATCTTCTGTAAGTTGTTGTTTTGAAAAAATTATAAATGATTTTATTTCTTTTGAAAAGACTTCGAGTTTCTCTCACACTCATGCCGATTTTTTATTGGTCTTCAAAAATGCATTCTTTTTTTAAATTCTCAACTTTTTATGCGTGAGAATTTTTTCCCTAAAAAAATAAAAGAGCAAACTTAAATTCTCTGAAAAACTTTAAAAAATAAAAATTTCAGCCAGTGAATAGTATTTTTGATAATTCAAAGAGCAATCTTCAATTTCGTGTTCGAAAGACTGAAAGCAATGCAGGTCCACCAAAGCTATTAATTGATGAAAATGGAATTGTTCAAGTTTGTGTTCCTCCAACTACAACTGGATGGACGAATTACAATCAAACTCGATCATTTAATGGTGTTTTTGTCTGCTTAAGGGCAAATAAAAAGGGTTGGATTGTTCTTGTAAAAGTATGTCTTTTCCTAATCTAAAACATATTCTTAATCAGAATAATTTATTTACAGAAATTTCACCAAACTTTGCTTACTTTTGGTATTGAAAAGGAACCGAATTCCGATGATTTGTCAGTTCAATTAAACAGAACTTCTTTATCCAATGTTTTTGAAATGTTAGAAATTGATGGACCAAATATTACAATTAATGGATCAATCCATTCAAAAAATATTATGCTTATTTCTTCTGGTAATATTCGTATCAATTCTCCTGTTTATACGGAATATTTTGAAATGTGTGCTATTGGAAGAATTATTGTTAGCAATATTGTTTACTGCAATCATCTTGAAGCAAAATCTGGTGGCCACTTTTGGCTTGATGGTAAAATAACAAAAGAGAATGGGGCAGAAAGTATGTTTTCAATTTTCGTAATTTCTATTTCAAAAGATTTAATTTTTTACTGTAACATTTTCTTTAAGTCAGCGAATTTAAAAAGTCTTGGTATCATTGACCACGAAAAAAGTGTACGAGTTATTCATAAAGAGTACTCTTTCGAGGGAATTTGTGTATGTTTTTGCCAAGATTATTTCATACTATTTAATGGGTTATTTTATAGAGTGAAAAAGGTACTAGATAGACAAAATATATGTGCCAAAACATACCTTTTCTCATCTTTTTAATACCCTTTTTTCACTCACTAAGATATTGTAAAATTACACACTTTTTTCTGGATTTTAATCATAAATATTATAAGAAGGGCATCCATCCTCTTTTTTCCCATTAAGGCTCTTAAATTTTAAGGGATTGTCCAGAAATCACGTGACCATAAGGCGGGGAGGAGGGGGATAAACCAAATGGTCACCAGGCTTTGATGTTGTCAGCAAAAAACTTTGATCTTTTGTCACGGGGGGAGGGAGGGGGTTTAAGAATCACGATTTTTTTCGGGATTTGTGGACAATCCCTAAATCCAGTTCACAAATGTAGCCAGTAGGAGAATTATACTTAATTTGTCTGATACAACCGCTTTGGTCGTTGGCCAACCTCCGTAATATAGTCGATCAAGGAATTTTTGAATGATTTTTTTGAGTTTTTTGATTTATCAAAATTAATTGAACTCTGTTGTCTATAATTCAACATTATTTAAGGCAGTTTGCAATAAGATTTTTTATCGAGAATTTTTTTTGAAAATAACTGTTAGTATTTCTTTCCGCTATCACATCCAATTTTCAGCCCCAGCTGATTGTTTTACTTTTAACATTGATTCAAAATATTTGCATATTGGAACAAATGGTGTTATCGGCGCTGGTAATGGCACAGTCTGCTCATATGTTGAAGGACAAATTTGCTGCGAATTGAGAAATTATGGAAATATTTATGCAAAAGAAGCACTTAAACTTCGTATTAAACAACTTAATTCCGTTCAAGAAAATCAAGAGGATACTGCTCATCGTTTACCAGAAGCTTATGCAAATATTAAAAATATTGATTTTAAAAGGATGTCGGATAAGTGCATGAGTGATAAAGATATCACCAAAGAAAAACTTAATCAAAGCTTTTATACCGAAAAAGATGACGGTTCAAGAAATCAACATTCAGCTATTAAAAGCTACAAAGATATACAACAAAGGCGTCGTGGAACGATTAGATCAAAAATGTTGAATATCGTTTTCGATGACAACTGTGATGATTTATCTCAAATTCAAGGTGATTTTGTATGGCTTACGATTAATGGCTCTGCTATGTGTGAACCAAATTCAACTTGGATTACTGGAACATTAGAAATGGTAGTGATGGGTTCACTTTTGTTTGCAGGCGATGTTAATCTTGATTTCGCATCGATCAATGTTCATGAGCATTTTGAATGCCTTTCTGGAACAAATTTGGAAGTTGCTGCAAATTTGAATTTAGAAGCCACAAGAGTTTCTACTGATGCCATGTGGAAAATTCATAATGTTTTATCTCTCAAAGTTTACGAAAATTGTTCTTTTACCAAAAATTCAAATCTTGAAGCTTTATCAATGGAAGGAATAGTTTATGGAGATACAAAAGTTTCGGGTTCATGGCTCCTTGATTCTTTAAAAATTGAAGTGAATAATTTGATTACTACAAATACCTCATCTCTTACAATCAAAGAAGCTCAAGTTGCTGTCAAAAATCTTCTTAGCAATGGTGGTCAATGGGAAGTTGAAAATAATTTGAAGTTGTTTACTACTTTTATTCAACAAAATGATGATGCTAGAATTAATGTTGGTAATTCAGCTGTCATCGAAGCATCATGTTCTTCTGCAAATGGATGGAAAGGAAGAGTTAATGCAAAGAATTTACAAATTATTTCAACTGGTAAACTAGAATGTAATAGTATTGTCACTTCTATGACAAGTGAAATAGTGCTTCTTGATAAAAGTGACCCCACCGGCAATTCTTCGAACCCAAAGGCTTCTTTTATTATTTCAAACGATTTTACGGTTCAAAATGGTCCTTTGGTTGTAATTGGTAATGATTTTCTTTCGACCGAATTATTTGATACTTCTGATCCACATGGAAAGATTCAACCAAAGTTTATTGGCCTTAAAATTTGTAGTAAAATACAAGCTCAGGCATTGCATGCTCCAAAAGTTGCCGTTGAATTAACTTCAAAGGCTAATATCACCCTTTCAAATAATGAAAAAGTAGAAGAAGGCAAAAATCTCGCAATGATTAATGTTGGATATTTAAAAACTTCAAAGGGCTCAGAAATTATTGCTTCTTGTATGGAAAATGTTTGCCAAAGCTTTAATATGGAAAAAAAATGGATTCATGAAGGAACTCTCACTGTAACAACCTCATCATCTTTGTTTTGTACCCCCATTATTACAAACAAAGGAAAAATTCAAAGATTAAATGGTGATGCTTTATCTGAAGCGTTGTTTAAAACTGAAAAATATTTTTACAATTATTCCCAAATTGAAGCTGGTAAACTCTTTTTGCAAGGCGGTGAAGTTTTTCAAAATTTTGGTAAAATTGATGCTTCTATTGATATGAAGATTGTTGAATTTCAAGATGTGATAAATGATGGCAAGATCTCTGCAAATGAAGCTGTTATTGCTATTCAAAATACCTTCAACAATGCTGGACATTGGAGCATCAAAAATAATTTGGATTTAACGTCAAAAATTCTTGGACAAGGTTATAGCGGTGGCATGACAATTGGAAATAACGCTATCATCAAAACATTTTCATCTTCTAAACATGGATGGAATGGAACATTTGATGCTCAGAATTTATTACTCTTTGTTTTTGGTGAATTGAAATGTAATGCCAGAGTGATTACATCAACTGCAGAAGTATGGATAAGTGATCAAAATATTAACGAATCAAAGGCATGTTTCAAAATGGGTGGTGATTTCTCCGTCAAGCAAAGTTCTTTGAAGATTTATGGTGATAGTGATTTGTCAGTTGAAGAAATGCAGTTACCTGATCCTGATGGTAAAATTATTCCAAAACATATTTCCTTTGAGTTATCTGGAAACCTTTATTCTCAAGCTTTGCATGCTCCAAAAATTGCCGTTGAACTAACTTCAAATGCTAACGTTGTCTTAGAGGCCAATGAAACGGTTCAAGATGAAGAAGGATTTATGATTCTTAATGTTGGTTATTTGCATACTCAACCAAATTCAAGTATTTTTGCATCATGTTCAAGGAATTCCTTCTTAAAAGTTAATTGTGAAACAAAAGTTATCCATGAAGGATTGTGGGAATGCTCTGATTCAAGTTTTATCGCTCATTCAATTGTGAATCACGGCAAAATTCAACTTCACAATTCTGCAAAAACTGGAGAATTTTACTTTGAATCAATTAAAGATTTTAACAATTATGGTCTCATTGCCTCTGAAAAGCTATTTTTGCATGGTGGTGGTACTTTATCAAATCATGGATTCATTGCAGCTATTCAAACTGTTGGCGCAGAATTTACCAATATTCTTAATCATGGTTGCATCAAAGCAAACTTTGTAAATTTGGTTTATAAGACAACTGATGTTACATCTCTCGGTGGATATGTTGCTGCTCAAAATTCATTAATTATTGATGCAGAAAAATCAAAAAAGTTTTCGATGGAATGTAAATCAACACCTGATTCTGATTTCATGCTTCCAAAGCAGTACTTTGCAATATGTTCTGAGACAATTGAAATAAATGCTCCAATAACAAATTCAGTTACCAGTAAAAATTTGACTACATTTGTTGCAGCAGATGGGATTAGTATTTGCAAACCTTTCACCTTTTCACAACTTCTCGTTCAGGGTTCAAAGTCTGATGCTGAATTTCATTTTGATGTTTGTAATGGTGGATCAATTCAAGGAGATTATGCTGAAGTTAATTGTATTCAACAAAAAGCTGTAATGAAATTTGATGGAGAAGCAAATCTTAAATTAATGAATATTGCTAATAATCTTCCAACACTTGTTTTGAGCGCCAAAGCAAAAATTTGTATTAACCAAATTTTGATGAATAATACTGAATTGTTATTGGGAAATTTATCTGAGTTTGCTGTGAAAGAAATCCAAGCTGCAAAACTTGAAATTCTACCTGCACATGAAGTCAATATAAGAAGTCCTGGTGGTCTTACTGTTATTAATGTTTTGAAATCTTTTGCAATTAATGGTTCTTTAAATCTTCACAACAATCTAAACATCTTCTCTGAACCGCAAACCGGAACCACTGGACAAATTAATGGAAAAATTACTGGACTTGCCAGCGAAAATGAATTTCTTATTGATGTTGAAACATTGGCAATGAATGGTGAAATTAAAAATATGAATGATGTTAAATTGGAAAATGAATGGCTTACAATTAATGGATGTTTGAAAAGTAACAAAAAAGTTGAAATCCGAAATTGGGGTATGCTTTGCTCTGGATCGATTACAGATGCTGATGAAATATTTCTTCAATCTTTTTTTGTTTGTTCCAACAACGGTAAAGCTGAAGCCAAAAAGCTAAAAATTGCTGTTCCATTTTTATTTCATTTCAACCTTGATGGTGATGGAGAACCAACTTTAGGATTTTTAACAAAAGACAGTTTACTTTCAATTGAATCAATCATTTTTGCATGTGGTGAAAGCAAATTAGCAGCTGAAAGTATTCAAAACAGTTCTGTTCTTCTTCTTCGATTTGCATCTTTAACAATGTCGACAACACCAGATAATCAACAACTCACTCATTGGAAAAATACAGTTGATAAATTGTCTGCTGCTTTTTCATCTTCAACAGATTCAACAGAAAATATTGCTGAGCAATTATCAAATATTTATAATACTGGAAATGTCAATAACGAACATTTGACAAATGTTACTCTTAATTCTGAAGCAAAGTTATATTCTGAACTTCGATCATTCGCAAAAAATTTGAAGATGAATGGAATTCAAAGCTTTGATCCCCAAGAACTTCTTGAAGCTTTAAATCGAGCTCATTATAGCCTCCAACTCAGTCAGTTCCAAGAATTCAAAAACCGTTGCCTCGCGGTTGCGAAAAACATGAAAAAAAAATTTTTGTCAAAAATCAAGCTTATCGGTCTTCATAAATTAGCAGGATTCAATGACGTTCCAACCATTGATCTTAATAAAAAAGGAATTCAAGAAACTGGATATTATTCTGTGAACGTTGGTGGTCATATTGAAGCATCAGAAAATGGAATTTACCAAAATTTTACAAAATCATGGTGTAATCATGGATCACTAAAATCTGCTGGTGATATTGAGATTCATAGTGATAAAGTTTACCAAAGCAAATACGGGAAAGCTGTTGCAATGTATGGTGATATTTTTTTGGAAGGTGGAAGAGCTGAAATTGTGAATTTTGAAAACTTTGGACCTTTTTTGGCAAAATTTCGGGATGATTTGATTGCACAAAACATTAATTCAAAAATTGCGCAAATGAAAGCTGGTGCAACTCTTAAAATCTTCAATGCTTACGTTGATGAAGCAATCGTTGAAGCTGGGCAAAAAGCTAAAGTTCGTAAACTTAAAGCAAAAAATGTCAGGGTGAAAGGGAAAGCTGGTGTTGAATTTTCTGGCAACGCATCAGATAAAATTTGTCTTCAATCAGAAAATGGAAATGTTTCACTTGTTGGTAAAGTCGAAACCGAAAAGCTTTTTATTTCTGCTTCAGACGTTGTTGATTTGGTTTACAACGACAAAGCAGACCACAAAATTGGATCAATAAAAACCAAAAGTGACCGCATGAATCGAGTAAATGAATTTTTACGTGGTACTGGAATTTTTTCTGAAATGAAAATTCGAGATCAACTTGGCTTGGAAGTACTTGATGAAACAATTATTATGTGCAATATTGACAGAAAATGTACAAGGGTAGAAGTTAAGGCAAAAAGTGTTGACGTTTATGGTACCAATTCATTTGATAAATCTGTAAGCATTGAAGCAAGTCAACATTTGAATACTCATGGGGCATCAATTAATGCTGGAGAGGAAATTCGTTTGGTTTTAAAGAGTGACAAAGAAAATTTACAGTTGAAAGAATCATGTCTTAAATCACAGAATGTTAAAATAAAAGCTGAAAAAGGAATTGATGCTTTGGCAAACAGTAATACTGGGAGAGGAACTTCTATCATTGCACCAAATTTCGAAATGGAAGCCAAAAAAGATATCATATTTGAAGGATCAAATATTGTTGGCAACGGCACCATTAAAGCTGGTGGAAATGTTGTTGCAAAGCCTGCTGAAATTCGTCGTTCAATAACAAATTCTTCAAGTACATGGTATGGTAAAAGAACTTATGAAAGGAAAGAATGGGTTGATGTTTATCGACCAAAATTTAAAGGCGACATGTCTATTTCGGCAGGTAATACTGCAAAATTTACTGCAACAGAACTTGTTGGAAATTTTTCAATTTTTGGTGAAAATGGTGTGGACATCTTATCACGGATCACTGAAGAAACTCATGCAAAATCAACATCCTATTTGGGGGGATTTGAAGCTTTCGGGAGTAGTGGTGGTACAAATAACTCAAAATGCACTTCATCAGTTATCAATGGAAATATTAATGTCAATAGCAAAAATGGTGATGTCAAAGCCGAAGCTGAAATCAATACCAGCAAAGCTATTTTCAGCGGGAAAAATGTTGAACTTGCGAGAAATGTTTTAAGGAAAACAGAAAATAGCAAAGAATGGGGATGGAATAATATTGGGTGCAAAGTAACTACGAAAAATCAATCATCTGAAACACTTTCTGGAAGCTATCTTAATAGTGGTGAATTAATTATTAATGCAGAAAATGAATTCAAGTCCAGTTTACCTTTGAATATTATAAATGATGCATATGTCAAAGCAAAACATACCCATTTAAAAGGCCAACAGCTTCATAGCTCAGAAAATTCAGAAACAACTTCTTTTGAATTATTATTAATTGCCCGAGCAGCTAACTTATCTTTTGAAAATAAAAGCTCCAAAAGTTCTGAATCTGAAAGACAAGAAACGAATATTGGTAGAACGTTAACCATTGATTCTGAATCATTTACATTAGACAATGCATATATTGCTGGCAATATTGAAGGAAAAGTTAAAAATTTAACCGTGATTTCGAAATGCTCAACGAAAGAAGAAGAATATACAAAACATAAAGTCGGCGTTAGCTTAATGAATTGTGGTGGTTCTATTGTACCAATTCCCGATTACTCTTATGAAAAAAAACAATTTGCTGAAGCTAAAGTAAAAAAACCTGCCGGAATTCATTTTAAAAATCTTGAAAATTTTCACGTTGGACATCTACACAATGAAGGTGGAATTATTACTTCTGAAGGTGATGTTCGAAAATTTTATGATACTGCAACATTCAAAGATGTGGCGGAAAATGCAAAGGCTGAAAGTTCCTCTTTTGAAATTGGAGCAACCACAGACTTCGCAGGAAAATTTGATACCCTTAATCTTGGCTTTTCTATGTCCGAAGAAACATCAAAATCAAATTTTCGAGCTACAATTGCTTCAACTACAAATGGGAAGGTTGATACCAGTGGTGAAGTAAATTGTGATGTTCAAAATGCTCGTAAACTAATTTCTGAATCTTCAATTTCACTTGGTAATTATTTATATTTTTTAAACTCTTCCGTATGCAAATTGATTGTTTTATTTTTGAACTCATTATTTTATGGCAAATTTTTGTCTTATACTTTGGGAGATCTTTTTTCATGTTAGAACTAACAATCTTTAAGCCCATTAATACGACATTCCCGAGGCTAAAAAAATTGTTACGATCGAATGTTGACCATTTGATTTTCAAGTCAAAAATAAAACAATCATTCCGTAAACTTAATTTTTAACAGTTAAAAGCAAACTTATGTCAAAACTTTTTGTTAAAATTTTAGGTGCTGGTCTTTCTGTTGGAAAAAACAAATTTGGAATTAGGAGTGAAGTAAATGGTTATGGTGCTGGATACAAGATTGGAAAAGATGGTCTTGAAGGTTCTTTGCGTGTAAAAGGTTTTAAAGCTTCAGCCGGTTTTAATCCTTCTCTCATTAAAACAGATGAAACAACCAAATTGAGTATAACAAACATTGAGATTCCTTTTGCCAAAGAACATATTAATGGAAATGCTACATATGATTCTGAAGAAGGATTATCACTCCACACGGAAACTTTGGACTGGATTCAAAATGATTTAAAGATTACAAAAAAAAGTTTTCAATTTTCGTCTGGGGTCCGCTCCAATGAAACATTTTTATTTCATGATCTTTCTGAAAAGGGCACAAAATGGAGAGTACAAGAAAGAGAAAGAGAGATTACTAAAGATATTTGGAAATACAATTCAAGCAAAACTCGAGAAAAGGCTAAAATAGCTGGTAATGGAAAAAGTAAGAAAGTTAAAAAACCTCCTCCACATTTGCCGAAATCTTCTGAAGGTAAGAAAGATTATTTAAAAATTTGATATTTAAAGGTTTTTTTGATCTAAATATTTGCATGTCCAATAAGTCTTATATCCTTGGTTCACTAATTGGCATTTTGAAAATCTATAATAACGTTCTAAAATTTAGTATCTTCTGATTAATACTATTTAGTTCAAAAAACATTAATCAATACTTTTTTATTATTTGCGAAGACGTTCAACTGTTTCAGACAAAAATTCTTTTTTAAAAATACAGGGTGATTCAAGAATTTCCCCCGATTTCAAATGGCTAGCAAATTTAGCTTCAGTTAACACTGAAAAAACCCATCAACAATGTTGCGAAAAAAGCCACTTTTAAGCGAAAAAAAAATGTGTTGTAGCGCCCCGAGCAAAACGTTTTTTGCTAAAACACTTGCAAAAATTTACGCCACATTTTGACCATAATGTGGCTAATAACTGAGATTGAAATTTAAATTTAAACTTCTGGTGTGTTCCCCAAATCATATCCAAAAATTACGCAAACTTTGCACAACCCCCGAGAGGTTGCGCCACATATGGCGGAGATTTTTTTAGTGAAGTTACAGTATATCACCATAGGAAATTCCAAGAAAATTCTTATAACTTTCTAAAAATGTCAAAATTCTTAAATTTTACAAGAACAGTGTTAAACACACCGATGAAAATAACTGCCAAAATTAATTTTTTTGGGAGTTTGTTAAACGGCAATTTTTAAAACTTTGGATCCGCCTCGAAAAACTATGAAAACTCTATGGCAATTCCGATTTCGAAAAACGCATTTAACCTTCTTTGAACAAACCTTGATTCTATATTTATGTAGATTTCACCTCATGTTGTCCAATTAATTTTAAAATGCCAACTAGTCAAACGAGTTACAAAACTTATTGGACAATAATGGACTTTTTTTTAAGTGAAACTTTTTACAGCTACTTGCACCGGTGAATATTCGAGCTCTTGTCTTTCCTATGACAATTTTGAAAATCGCGCCCTTTCTGTCAAAAATATTCCTCCAGATCCAGAATTATTTGAAGGTAACACAGTTTGGAATTAAAAAAATCAAAATTTTAAAATTTAAATTTTTGCAGGTATTGCCACTGGTCAAATGAAATCTTTAGCTCCACATTTGACATTGCGTGATGATTTGCTTCGTCAACAATATGCTGCTGAAACAAGCTTCTTTCCAAGGTAAAGATACTGAATAAAGTTGTTTGATCCCTTCAATAAAATTATATCAAAGATTTCAATATTTGTTTTTTTATTATTGAAGTTATTTGTTGTTCTCTTATAAATCTTTTTTAAATTTCAAATAAAAAAAAATATTGTTAAACATTTTGAAATTTTGATTAAAATATTGACAAGCCAAGTATACCAAATTATCAAACGTACATAAAATAAGAAACAGTAAAATTTTTGTGCAAAATGGCATTTATCTTTTAAAAACAACTTGGAAAGGGGTTTTTATTCTTAATAATTTTGAAAATAATCTCTTTTTTATTCCGATATTCTTTTTCTTCTAAAGTAATGAACTTTGCAATTTTTGTAACAGCCTTAACAAAAAAATTTTTCACTTTAATAAAATTAATGTGAAAACAAAAACCACCTGTAGCCAAATTTGTTTTCTTTGAAGCTGTTTAAAAAAATTATATTGACTTAAAGACACTTTTTCTCTTCCAACAAAAAATGGACAGCATTTTCAATACATTTTTGTCTTGCTTTTCATTTTTGAAGATGAACAAGGAGGATTATTTAAGATTTCAGAATATGACCTTGGATGAATTTTATCATCCTTTTTTGATATCAATTTTTTATCGTTTAACTGCACTTTTAATATCAATCAACACCGTAATGGT
Organism: Panagrolaimus sp. LJ2414; assembly: GCA_024447195.1. Taxonomy (NCBI): domain Eukaryota; kingdom Metazoa; phylum Nematoda; class Chromadorea; order Rhabditida; family Panagrolaimidae; genus Panagrolaimus; species Panagrolaimus sp. LJ2414. The sequence continues at coordinate 1,139,782 of JAMRXY010000004.1, read as the reverse complement.
GCCGTTAATGATATATGTGATTCAAACACAATCTAAAAAAGCTATGGGAAATTACAAGAATTTGTTGATAATTCAATTATTAATTGATTATATTTTTAATATTGTAACTTTTATCTTTCATCCGATTCTATTTTGGCCAATGTTACTTGGGGTCTCAAATGGAATGTTTCATTTGGATACAAAATGGAGTCTGATATTTTTATATGCCGAATTTTCGCTACTAATTTGGATGGCAATTATTCAGGGATATACTTTGTTATATCGATTTTTGGCAATGTTTCGGAATACTTTTTTACATCTTTTTTATCGAAATGATGTAATTTTTGGGATTTCTTTAATCTCGGCTTTAACTGCAGGAGCTGTTATTCCAATGAGTAGGTTTGGGAGAATTTTTTTGGAAAATGGGATACTGTATACAGTATACCATATAAAAACTTTGTGGGTGGAACTTTCAAAACAACGTTTTGTTTTTAAAAAGTTGTACGAAAAAACAGGTGTTCATTTTTGGTGTTTAAAAATGTTAAATATTTTTTAAACAAAAAACCAAACACGTCTACGACCATTACAGCATCTCTTTAAATGAAGAACAATTTTTGGTGACCTAAAAAAGCGAATTTTAAATAACAAACTTTTGTGATAAAACATTTGAAACATTATAAATTTGCATAAAAAAATTTAAAAAATTACTAAAAATCATTAAAACACCTATATATTTAGTTTTGGTGATTATTTCTGAAATTAATCCAATTCTAACCCGTCAACTTACAATCGAAGATGTTCCAGCTTTTAAAAGTTTACTCGAAATTTATCCTGAAATTATTGGATTTCACCCAAAACTTTCACATGGATATATTTATCTTATCATCAATGTTTTATCAATTTTATTTTTCTGCTTTCCAATTTTAATTATTGGATTTTCTGTAATTCTTACATTTCGTCTAAAAACCTTACAAAAAATTGTTACTCCACAAACTTTTTCAATGCATAAAATGCTTCACAAGTAATTTTTTATAATTAATTAATACAGTAAAATCTACAGTAATCATATTTTAGAGCAATGCTGGTTCAAATTATTATTGTAACTTTATCATTTTTAACTCCGCTTGCATTTTTAATGATTCTATTATTTTTGGAGCTAAAATTTGGTTCAATGATAACTCCATTTTGTATTTTAATTGTGCATATGAATTTATTGTTGGAATCCTTAAATTTACTGTATTTTATTAAACCGTATCGGGTGTTTGTGTTTAAAAAAATTCTTCAACGTGGAATTTTTAAAGTTCAACAAAGACTTCATGGTTCAAAGTCATTCCGTCGTCGAGGAACATTATTTTAGGTATAAAGAACACAATTTTCAATAAAACTGATTGGCATTTTTAAACATTTTTGTATCCTATTGTACTTCATACATAATTTTTTTGCAGTTTCAACTATTTATTTTGTTAATGCATTTTTTCAATTTCTCGTTACTTTTTCTAAGATAATTATCAAACACAAAAACAAAAGTTTATAATTTTGCAACAAAAAAACCTTGCCTCAAGCATTTGCAGCAGCAGCTGACAAATGCTATCACACGAAAATTCAGTCAAAATTATTAAGCTTTAAAGTTTAAACAAATTATTTTCATGTTCGTCTATTTTAAATAAATCTTTAAACGTTAATTATTAAATTTCATCGATATTTTTCTTGGTTTTTTATGTTTGTAAAAGTTTAAAGAAAAAACACAAATAAAAAACCCTATATTTTTGTTGGAGAAAAACAAAAATTGTGTGCGCACAAACACCATTTTTTTCTATCTCAAAAAAGTGGGGGAAAGAAAAACAACGTAAACCAAAAACACTATTTTCTTCAATGTTCGCAACAGCAGCAGCAAATATTTTTTCTTCTTCATCATTTTTACTGGCGCCAAAATATATTTTATTGCGCAACTTTATTTTATTTAAACATCAAAAACTTTTATATTTATCATCATCAACAACTTCTAGAAGGGAAATGTCTGGTTCATCAGTATCATCAATTTGTAATTCATTATCTGCAGATCCGGAAGAACCAATTGAACGAGCAAAGAAAGCTGCCGCATTTGCCTGTGGAGAGGCATACATTCGTAATGGACAAAAGATTGGTGTTGGTTCTGGATCTACTGTAAAGTAAGGAATTTATTAATTAATAACAACTACTACTGCAAGAACAAATTATAGATATTTTGTTGAATTTTTAAAAGAACGTTATCAAACTGGAAAACTCAAGGATATTGTTTGTGTTCCAACTTCATTTATGGTAATCTTTATAGTTAACCTGTTTAGATATAAAATATATAACATTAATTTAGACAAGAAAATGGTTGCTAGATGCAAAATTACCTGTTTCAACACTTGAAGAGCATTATGTCTTGGATATTGATGTAGATGGCGCGGATGAAGTTGATGCAAAACTCAATTTGATTAAAGGTGGTGGAGGTTGTTTAACCCAAGAAAAGATTGTTCAATCTTGTGCAAAAAAGTTTATTGTAAATTTTAAATTGTATTTTTATATTGAGTTATCATATATGAACTACCTTTTCAGGTAATTGCTGATGACAAGAAAAAATCCAAACAACTTGGTGAAAATTATAAGAATATTCCAATTGAAGTTGTCCCAGCTGCATATGTTCCTGTTAAAAAATGGATTGAAGAACTTCTTGGTAATTTTTATTGCCTCAGAGGATCGAAAATAATACGTCGGAACTATTTTTGATCTTTTCTTTGTGTACCTAATAACTCGACCTAATGCTATGACTTTTTTTCAGGTGGTGAATGTACTCTTCGAATTGCTTCAACAAAATGTTCCCCTTTGATCACAGATAATGGAAATTACATTCTTCAATGGGATTTCCCAAAAGGAACAGATGATCGAGATTGGAAAACTACAAATCAAATGATTCGTGAATTACCTGGTGTCGTTGAAACTGGTCTCTTCTTGAATGTCGTCGAAAAAGTATATTTAGCAACACATGAAGGAAAAATTGAAATTCTTGAAAATTGATTTAGCATTTTGTTTTTTGTGAGTTTATTATTGTTACGATTCCATTTTTATTAGGTTATTCACTTTTATTAATATTTGACTTTCATTTGTTATTTATTAATTTGTTAGAATTGTTTGTTTTATTTTTTATAAAAAGTTAGTAGTTTATATTTGAGACTTTTAAGCTTTTTGCTACAGTTTACTGTAATTTTTCGCGTATAGTTACAGTATGCTTTTGTTGTTACAGTATGCATTAATGTAATAGCTTAAACAAAAGTAATTACAAAAAACTTTATTTATCCAAATTACATTTTTATCAAAAACTGCTAAAAGCATTTTATTAATGATTATTGATTTGAAAAAGAGAGATTTAGTTTGTTTAAGACAAACAACATTAAACTTTACAAAAAAGAGAATGAAAGATAGAATTAAATTATTTATTTAAGAAGATCTGTGAAAGGTTCACCCAAAGCTTTTAATTCATCCTTGATATTTGCAGCTGCTCCACCAAAAAGAGCTTGCATCTTTTCATGTTCTTGAGCATGAGTGATTGTAAGATCTTCATGAATGGTTTTAGCTTGTTGAATAAGGGCTTTTGTGTCAGCGGAAAGTTTTGCTTCATTTTCCTTCAATTTTGCAGCAAATTCAGCTTTTTTAGCTTCGAATTTTCCATGAACTTCTTGGAATTTGGCCTAAAATAAAGTTTTAGAGGTTAGAATTTTTGAGATACTTTTGATAAAAGCTTACAGAAGTTGCATCTCCGCAGCTTTCACAGAATGATTTAATTTGATCTCGCATTTGTTGTTTTGTGAGATCTTTGCTGTCAAGGATTTCATTGAGTTTTGTCTTTTGGTCATCATTCAATGTTGAACCAATGGTATCAACGAACATTTTTCGGATTTGTTCACGTTTGCTGGATGACATGATTGAAGGAGGAGGATTGGATTGAAGATGAAAAAGATAAACTAAAATTTAGGATTTTGTTTTATTAGCTTCTTTACAAGATATTAGATATCTGTTAACTCTTTTCATGAAATACACGTAAATACTGTATTATTACCGTAACACTTTTTTCTAATAATTAAAAGCTGTTGATAGCTTTTTAAAAATTCAATAAAAGTTTAGTCTATTCCTATCATTGCCCGACTTGAGTTTAAATAAAAAACTTAAAACTGCAGTAATAAAATAACATTTTTATTTCTTTCTAAAAACCTTTTTATAAACAATTTTTTTGTTATCCTCTAAACTTTACAAAAAAGTACCGCCCCTAGCAACAACGGGCCGTCTAAGCTTACCCTTCTCTATATTCTATTCTAGTGCCCCATGGCAACAATTACAATTTGTTACTACTCTACTTTTTTCTGTTGCAGAAAGAAAAGAAAAACCATTTCTCATTAAATGTATGGCTTCAGAAAATAAATATATACACTAATATCAAAGTTATTTTAAGAAAAACTCAAGCGAGAAAAAATTATATTGTTATTACTGCAGTAATATTTTTTTGGGGTGGAGAGAATCGAAGCGAGAGAGAAAGATAGAGAGAAACATGCAAAAATACAAATTGGAATCAAAAAAACAAAGGCCAGAGTTTGTTCTATAAAAAATGTATGGACAAAAAATGAAACTTTGACAGAATTGCTATAACCATGGAGAGAAAGAATATTATTTATATAAATAATATACAATTAATCTTTTTTGCATTTGAAACACACCTTTTGAAGAAGATAAAAAAAGAACTGTCACAAAATGGACACAATTTTTGTGAACCTTTTCTTTTCTAAAAATGGGGAGGATTGAATTAGAACGTCATCTTTGTGTTTGTGTCTGCCCTTTTTTTCTGTGAATCATATAAATTTCAAAATCAAACACTAAATTTTACTTTTTTGTAAAAAAACATGCTTCATTAAATAAACAAAATTTTAACATTTTTTTGTGCTTTTTTGTGTTTTGTTTTTCTTTTGTGACAGAATTGAGCTTTAATAAAATGGCACAAAAAAGAGTCTCATGATTATGCCCTTGGGCAGGTTTCACAGAAAGGCAAATTTCCCAGACGTGTGTCGTCGAAGGCAGCTTTAAAGGGAAGAGAAAAGTTTTGTACGTTCAAATCACAAACTATGCTTTTTAAATAAAAATTTTGAAGAAAACTGATACATTTTAATTTTAAACTTATTTCAATAACCGGTTTTTGTTACAATCAAACATTGATAAACTTCCATGAAAAAAATATTAATGTTCTCAAACGTGGACTCCAAGTTGGAGAACATGAAGTTAAATAATCTTTCCTGACTTTTGATCAAAATATGCTAAAATAAATTCAAAAACAGGAAATAGTCGTTGTTTTTTGAATTAATTAAAAAAATGAACACAAACATAAAAATGTTCAATTTGTTTGTTTGTTGTTGTAGTAGTTTATTGTTTTTAATGATGAATGTTTCAAACAAAAAATGATCTCGATCTTTTTCATTAAATTTAAAACCAATCAGAATTTTTGTGTCTGTAAAACATTTCCAATTTTAGACACAAACTTAAACAGATAAGTTACAAATGTGTTATCATTGATTAATCTAAAAGATAATTGATTGATCAATGATAACACAAATGCAAACAAATATGATTCATTTTTTGATCTTTTTATTATGTGACACTTAAGGTTTGTCACGAATGTGACAAATTATATGGGGTTTTTTATAAACTTCATAAAATTAACCTTTATTTATTTCAACATTTTCAAGAAAATGGGTTTAAATTGTCAGTTTTACCATTTAATATTTATGTTTTTCGTAGTGTTTCTGACACACAAAAAAGTTAAATGCAAAACCGACACACAAAGTGAATACTGTAGTAGTCAGCCAAGCCAGACGGCTTCTATTTTTGCTTAAAAACTTTATTTTCTTTCTTTTTCAACATTTGAATACGAAATAAAACTTTAATTAAAGCATTTCTTAGAAATAAAAACTGCCATTTTTTGTCCAAAGAACACTTCGTTTTGTGTTTTTTTGAAAAAAAATATAGTCTGTAATTTTTTATATTAATAAACAGAAAATAGTTTTCTGTAAATTTTTAAGAGTACTTTTTTATGACAGTTTTTGACACTGATTGGATTAATGAAACAAGGGGGAAAAGGTACCAAAAATGATACAAATTATAGCCTACAAATGTAACAAATTATTTTAAAAAAAGTTGTTCAACAAAAAAAGAAGTCAGGTGAAGAAATATTGATTCAAAGTTTTCTTTTTTGTTTGAAACAGAAAAACAACGAGTTTTTGCCTGATTTAAATTTAAAAATGTTGTTGATAGTTTTTTGCACTGCGATATTTGCATATTTGTTTCATCAGTTATATTGGAGGAGACGAAACCTGCCCCCAGGGCCATTACCGTATCCTTTAGTTGGAAATATTCCAATGATTGATCCGGGAGCTTTGGATAAACAATTTTTGATGTTAAAAAAGAAATACGGAGATGTCATGACTGTTTGGTTACCAAACCCATACATAATTGTTTCAAGCGCAGAAGTAAGTATATTGTATTGAAAATTTGCATATTAGCAAAAATGAATATCCTAAAGCTCCAATATTTATAAGTTTTTAGAAAATGAAACAAATTTTTATAAAAAATGGTGAAAAAGTTTCTCAACGACCCTGTTTTAATCTGGCTGAACCCTTGTTTGGTGGAGATTATGGCCTAATTTTTAATGATAATTCCTTTTGGCGAGAACAGCGACGTTTTGCATTACATGTTTTACGGGATTTTGGAATTGGAAGACCTGTTTTGGAGCAAACAATCATCGAACAAGCCACAGAAGTTTGTGATCATATTAAAAGTTTTGGCGGGAAACCTATTGAGTTAACCAAGGTTCTTACTGTAAGTGGTTTTAGATGCCCTTAGGAATTGTTTAGATCCAAAGTCAGCAAAAATCTAGAAAAAACGAAACCCATTAACTCTTTTGTTAAAATTTGTCCTTTGATTTTTGCCGCTTTTAAGCCTCTCAATAGGTTTTGCTTGATCTCCACCCTTGAAAATGCTAACGTCAGATCTGGACAATCCCTTAGTAAATATATGAAACCTCAATTTTTTAACAATGATAAAACTTACAGACAGCAATTGGAAATATCATTTACCAACTTGCCTTCGGGCAAACAATTGACCTTCATTCTGATTTCATATTTGACTTCAGAAATAAACTTATTGAAACTACACTTTTCTTTGCACATCCCCTTGGATTTCTTTGTGAACTTTGGCTTCCTTTTCGGAATCTTGATCCATTTTTTGGAGGAATTTATTCAAAGACAATGAAAAAACATTTTGAAATGTTAGATTTTATGAAACAACATGTTCAAGAACATCGACAAACAATTAATTTTGAAGGTGAACCCCGAGATTATATTGATGCATTTTTAATGGAACAAAGAAAACATGATCCTAAAAAAGAGCCAGAATGGAGTGATAAACAGTTAACTGCAGCTATCTATGATTTATTCTCTGCGGGCATGGAAACAACTTCAACATCAACTCGGACATTCATCCTTCACATGGTTCGAAATCCGAAAATTCAAAAGAAAATTCATGAAGAAATTGATCAAAAAATTGGAAAAGATCGAACAATTACAATGGCAGATCAGGCAAAATTACCATATTTTAATGCCTGTTTACAAGAACTTCAAAGAATTTCTGTTATTTTAACACTTAATTTACAACGGATTACAAGCGAAGACATGGATATCGATGGATATTTTATTCCAAAAGGAACAATTTTATGCCCACAATTTCCAAGTGTTCATGTCGATGACGCTGTTTTTCCAGGTAAAATTTTTTGTTTTGGTCAAAGGAAAAAATAGGGATATAAAGAAAAAGTGAAAAAATACAGATTTCATTTTTTTTTTTAAAATGCAGTTTATTGTTAAAGAATATACCATAGAGATTCTTATGCATTCTTTTTGTACAATAATCCTTTAAAAATTAAAAAAAAAGCTAATTTGGGATTGTCCAAATACCGAAATTTTCAAACCTTAACTCCCCCTCTCAGTGTTGCTGCGCCTCCGCCTCCAGTGGCGAGTTTTTCAAAAGATCAAAGAAAAAGTGCCGCTTTGAGGAGTCACCTTTAAAATATCCGACATCAGATGTGGACAATCCCTTAGTGAATCATGCCGAAAAAGAAAATAAAATATTCAAATACTTTTGCATTTTAAACAAAAGTTTGGTTACCTTTTGTTTAAGAAAACTTCGCAGCGAATAAACATTTTTTTGTTTCACTCACTTTTGTCAGTTGGCCTATGCCAAAAAACGCATCAATCAATGCGTTTTTGGCCCTTTCCTTCAAAAACATATATTTGTGCATCTGGTTTACTCCCTCTTTTTTGTTCAAATAGTGGACAGATCTCTTAAAAAACCGATGAGCATAAATTTTAAAACCGTTGTGTCGATCTTTTATAAAAGATGAACAAAAACCCTCGAAAAAAAATGTCATTTAAAATAAAATTTCAGTTTAATGTGTGAAATTTTTCCATATTTAATTATAAATGAATTGGGAAATACGGTGCTAGCACAGTGGAATCATTTCACGAATTTCATATAAGAGATCAAAAAGATTTTCATTTTTATTCCAGAGAAAAATAAATAAAAAAACTCTTGACAAATTTGACAATGATGAACCATTGAAAAATTAAACATCATCTCAAGATTTCTTTACTGATTTTCCTCTAGTTGATATGTTTATAAAGATCTATAAAATATTCAAAAAATAGAAGCAATATTTTTTTGTTCTAAAAAAAACATTTTTTGGACTGAAAGGTCAACAAAAATGAGATGGGTCATTGAACAAATGTCACAAGTTACGGCTTTCCGCACAAAAGCTTATACTTGCGCACCTGGTTTATCCTTTGTTTTTTATTCAAATAACGAACAGGTCAAAACCGATATTTTTTGAAGTGTTGTATCAACCTTCTACAATGTCTGATTTTATTTTAAATTAGAATTTCAGTTTATTGTTCGCAGTTTTTAAATATTTAATTAAAAATGCTTGAATTAGATGAAAAAGGCATAGCCAAATCATTCCACAAATTACATATAAGAGACCAATAATTTCTTTTATTATGCACAGTAAGAAAAAAAATCAGTTAAAAAATTTTGGTTAATTTGACAATGCTAAATCATTGAAGAAATTGTCACAAGATTATTTTACTGCTTTTTTTTACTGTTTTCATATATTTATAGAAATGAATAAAATATTCAAAAAACTGAAACATCATGCAATCTGAAAATAGTGATTTTTTTACTGATTATTTTCTGTTTTTTAAGGATCTATAAAATATTCAAAAAAATCGACACAATATTTTTTGTTAAGAAATATTTTTTTAAGAATGAGAGATCAATGAAAATGTAATGGACCATTGAAAAAATGTCACAAGTTGTGGCAGAAAATGAATTGAACACACATATACAGTGAACTGAAACACCTGTTTTCGTTAATCCCATTTCTTGCCTGTGTGTCGTGTGGATAAAGATGTCGGCTCATTCTTTTCGAATTTCTTGATGGTACCCAAGTTATCAATCGTTAAAGGGCAAAAAATAAGATCAACATTCAATTTGCTGTGCACGTAAAAAAGCTGAAGTTGATTCAACTTCGGCTTTTTTTCTCGGAAAAAAAACCAACAAAAAGTTTTCTTTGGTGTTCTTCTAAAATAATTTTAAAATGCATAGCTCCTCAAATAGCAAAACGGAGTAATCTTTTTACTAAAATTCTAAAAACAATCTTTTAAATGAAGCGTTTTACTTTACCTTTATAAAGGTACATCGCTTATAGCAAAGCAAAATAGTGTAAGCGTGACCAATTTCAATGATCTTGGTATCAATCGATGAGGAATTTATCCCTGTTTAATAAGAAAATAATAAAAATGATTAAAAAGTTATGTAAATAGCATTTATACTAAAATCTTTGATCCAACTAATGTTTAAAAAATCAAAAAATTAGCTATTTTTGTTCGTGTCAAGAATCGTCGCGACTTATAGTGCCTTTATGGAGCACAATTTAGAGAATTGAAAAAAATGTTTAATTTATTTTTTACATTCTACTTTTTTGTTCTAAAAATTCCATAAATAATTTTTTAATAATGGTCTGTGCAAGATGAAATAAGCAAAATAAATAAATTATCTCAATAATTACTGTTCACAGATTTTTCTCAAGTCATCTGACACATAATATATTATTAAATATTCAAAAAATTAAAGCGAAAATGTTTTTATTGAAAATTCTATATTTGTTTAAAAATTTAGAAAAGTTCATTTCAAAAAATGAAAGGTCGACACCTTAGTCAACAAAGTGTCGCATAAAAAATGGACACACATTTCCATTTGATTAAAAGTGCGACGGTCTTTAAATTTAAAAGCTTTTCTCTTTGACAAACTCAACAATAAAAATAGAAAAAGTGTTCTTTTTATTTTTTGAGTAAATAACATTCCTCATTGATTAAAAAAAACCAAACAAAAACAAATTTTATCTGCAAAGTATTCAAAATTAGCCAAAAACTGCTATAAAAAGACAATTTTAGATCCACATAACTTTGATCCTTGCCGACATTTAGATGAAAATGGAAATTTTGTTAAAGATGAAAGAATTACGCCATTTTCAGTTGGAAAACGTGCCTGTTTAGGTGAAGCCCTGGCAAGAATGGAATTATTTTTATTTTCAGCAACATTTTTTCAACATTTTGAATTTCTTCCTGAAATTGATGGCCAAATTCCTGTAGAAGAATACGAGCCTGGACTTGTCAAATCACCAAAAGCCTTTAATGTTCGAGCAAAAGAAAGACATTAATAAAATAATGTGTTTTTATCATTTTATTAAAATTGAAAATTAGAGTAATTTTATTTTACAGTAAAAATGTTTAAAAAAGTTTCAAATAAATATACCTTTCTTGATTGTAACAGTTTCTGGAGTTGATTAAATTGATAAGAATTGTAAAATAACTTGTTATTTCGAGTCAAAATTTTTTGGCATTAGTAAAAGTTAACATAATAAAAAAGGCGAATTAGTCATTTTTTAAATTTATTTATTAGTCATATCCTTGAAATATTTTTCTGGATCAACATTGATAAATTTTGAGATTTGACCTTTAAAACATGATTCCCATCTTGACAATTTCAAGATGTTCTTTTAGGGGTTTTTAACATTAAAAACAAAATCGCCAAGATTAGATTTATTCCTTTCCACATTTTCCATTTTTAGTTCATATAATTTATTCTATAGTACAAACTTAATTAAAAAATATGTCTCTCGAAAATTTTATTCCAAAAGAAGCAACTCAACAAGTGATTTTTTGATTTAATAAAATTTATAGTAATAAACATTTTTAGATTGAATTCCTTAAGAAATATCCAGAATTTGATGGAAGAGGAATTAAAATTGCGATTATTGATATCGATGTTGCAGATATCAGTTTACCAGGAATGCAAAAAACTAGCACTGGTCTTCCAAAGATTATTGAATGTTTAGGTAAACCTGAGATTACTGTAGATACTTCAAAGATTGTTGAAAGAAATGGAAAAGATTTTATTGTTGGATTATCCGGCAGAAAATTAAAAGTTTGTCTTTTTCTTCTAAATAAGCAAAAATATCGCAACCAAACATGTTTTTTTCATTTTCAATATAGGCTGTTTGTGTGTAAAAAAATTAGTGAGTTTTGCCATTTAAAGAGCAGTGTATTAGTTTTTTGCATGCAGAAGAACATCTTCGTGAACAAATTTTGTTCATTGTTTTACAGAGAAAAAAGGTCGTTGAAGTAAAAAATGGAAAGATGTGTGTTCTGCCAAAAATTGCGATATTTATTCAACGGCCCCTCTCTTTTTCGTTGACCTTTCAGCCAGAACAAAAAACACTGCTTCTATTTTTTGAATATTTTATAGATCTTTAAAAACAAATCAAACCCAGAGAAAGATCAGTAAAAACATCTTGTGATGATGTTTAATTTTTCAATGATTTATCATTGTCAAATTTATCAAGACTTTTTTTACTGATTTTTCTTATTTTGAATAATGAAAAATGAAAAACTCGTTGAATTATTACATAAGATTTGTGGAATTTTTTGGCAGTGGAATTGCTACAGTGCTATTATCATTTATAATTAAATATCGAAAAAATGCGAACAATAAACTGAAATTCTAATTTTAAATTTTATTAATTATTAACACAACGCTTTTTCCAAATCTCGGTTTTTTTTGACATTTTGAAATCAACTACAGTACCCCAAAATGATTTTAGATTCCAAAAAAGTGGAAAAATCCATCTGATCAATGGCATCTTGGAAGTAAACCTTTTGAAGAAATCTGCAACAAAGAAATGGAAGTTAAATGTGATGTTTGTTTTTAAAAATTTTCAAAATTTGCATATTTCAAAAAGTATTCAGGGAGACATCAACTCTATGAAGGACAATGAAATAAATGTCCCAAGTGACATAATTATTGATTTCATTGTTTGGTTTGATGGTGTAAAATGGAAGGCATGTATTGATACATCCCTCTCAAAACGGGTTTCAAATTTTGAGAAAGCTGAAGTTTTATCAAATTTTGAAGAGGACCGTGAAGTTGCATATTTACCCAATCAAATGCCATATTGTGTTGAGATAAGTGAAGATGGAAATTTATTGAAAGTATTATGGCCATCAGATAGTCATGGAACTTTGGTTACCCAAATTGCAGCTGCAAATTTTCCGGAGAACCCTGAATATAATGGTTTAGCTCCAGGAGCCCAAATTCTTTCAATTCATGTAATTTACTGCAAAAATAATCTTGAAGAAGCGGTAAGTTGCTTTTATTACAGATCTGACTCAGTGGTTTTAAGTATGGAAGGAGGTAAACCAAAATTTAATACTAAATTTAAAAGCGGCAAAGATCAAAAGAAAAAAATATGACGGAAAGTTGGGGAATATCTGAAATTTGCATTTTTGCTGATGGGAGATTTGGACAATTCCCAACAAATATTACTGTAAAGATCTCTATATTTAAAAAAATTAATTTTACGTATTTCTTAAATTAACTAAACCCTCTTTTTTGACATTAAAATTTCAAAGTTCAAACTAATTTGAATAATTTTTGTCTTTTAAAACAGTTTTAATATTCCGATTTAAGATTATGAAATGTGTTGAACATGGAATTGACATAATCAATTTATCAATCCATTTCCCACTTACCCCTGAAATAACCCAAATTTTTAAAAAGATGGTTGAAGAACATGAAATTATTGTAATTCAAGCCGCAGGAAATGAAGGTCCTTTTTACTCATCAGTTCCAGAACAATTTTGCCAAATTTCTGAACAAATCTTTTCTATTGGAGCCGTTTTTTCTTCCGACAAGGCCAACAGTGCCAACGGCATCATCAAGTATGAAGTATGCAAAGAATCTTCAAAAGGCCCACTGCCATCTGGAGCCCGTGGAATTGATTTTGTTGCCCCAGGGGATGCCGTTGCAGATCTACCAAAATGGTATGCCGATAAAAGTACAGCTGGAGATGGCACAAGTTTTGCCGCGGCAAATGTTGCAGGTTCAATTGCATGTTTGCTTTCAGCTTTAAAAGCCAGCTCAATAAAATATTCACCTGCAATGATAAAATTGGCATTGGCAAATACAGCTTTTCTACCAACAGATGCAGATAAGCTAGCATTTGGACATGGAATTATTCAAATTTTTGATGCTTTTGAATTTATTAAAAGTTCTTTGAAATCTCATCAATTAACAGGATTTGTGCCAATTTCGATGAATGAATCCGAGGAGCAAAAAGGAATCATTCATTTCCAAGATGACAAAAATAGATCAAAGAATTACCATATCAACATCGATCCAGAATTTAACGAAAATTGGATTCTAAAATGCACTTCTACAAATGCCAAAAATTTTGTGACACTTTCTGTAACAGTCAAAAACAATTCATTCACTGTCAAAATTGATACAAATTTGTTGGAAGAAGGAAGCATAAATTACACAGAAATTGTTGGAATTGATTCTTCTAATCCATCCTTGGGGCCATTATTTTATCTTCCAATTACAGTAATCTGCCCTGTTGATTCTTTTGGTGACAAAAATATTACTGTAAACCCGGGTCCTCCCAGTCATTTTTTCTTTAAAATTCCTGCTAATTCACAAAAATGCTCCATCAAAATTACTTCTTTGGAAAAAGAAAAAAAAGAAATTTTGCTTGGATTTCGTCAGAAACGAAGTTCTTGTTGGTGTGGAGAACATCATAATATGAAGATGGAAGAATGTGTGAAATTTACTGTAAGAAAAAATACACAAACTTTGTTGTACGATCTCGTCGAAAATGATAATCATCTTTTTGAAATTTGTCTCTCTCACAAATATTCAACTGCTTTCAATATCAAAATGGATGTAAACTTTTAATCTTTTTTTAATCTCATATTTTTTATATTATACATTGTTTTAATTATAAACATTGCTTTTTGTTGGTACACTGAAAATCTAAAAATACACCAGCAAATTGTGCTTTATTATTATGATGTAATGAATTAAAGTTCCTCATTACATCGAGCACCTTCATTTTAAAAAAATTTCTCATTTCTCCTGGCTTTAAATAAATGTAATAATTAGATTACATTTTGATGAAAAAATTGTTCACCATTTATCTTGGTAGATATCTATTAAATATTCAAAAACGAGCCAAAGCAAGGTTTTTTAAAGCAAACTTTTTTTGAAAAGTGAAAGATTGTTATACATTTGTTTAATGCCAGGGGGCATTGAACAAATGTCTCAAATGTTTTTATTGTTTCGGTAACATCCTTGTTGCTTATCCGCCAAGGAAATTGCAAAGTTCTTTTTTCAACAGTTTTGTTTTATGATGTTGTAATTTCGAGTATTACAAGCAGTTTGACCTTTTATGAATTGATGTCGCACTTGGGGAACTTTGGTCTCTGATTTTGTTGTCAAAGAGACTTTTGTTGGCGTTCATGCTCCACTCAATTCCACTAAGGATCACTTATCTTATACTCGTTAGAGATCTATAAAAAATTCAAAAAAATCTGAGCAATGTTTTTTTTTGCTTTAAAGCAAACTTTTTTTGAGGAGTGAGAAATTTTTCAATACCAGGGGCTATTGAACAAATGTCGAAAGTTGTGGCAGAAATGAAATGAACACACACATAATGAAAATAGATGATACATCTCTCTTTTTCTAATTCAACGACCGCTTTTTTTCTTTCTGACCAACAAAAACATTTTTTTTGCAAAGGTGTTCTTTTGCATGCAATAAAATAATGCATAGATCTTAGAATGGCAAAAGTGAGTAATTTTTAAAATAATGATCTACTGAAAAAGAAAATCGAAAAACACTGTTAAAAAGAGTTTTTTCACTTTTATAGAACAAGCAATCGAGGATTTAAGAAAAAAAGTGTTTAGGTTATTCCCATTACATGCTTCTTAATTGCTTAAAATGTGTAAATTTATTATTTTCTAAATGATGCTTTGACTTAGATGAAATAAACACAAATTAATTATCTCATAAATTGAATATGAAAAGAAATATTAATTTACTTTTATCTCTATTAACTCACTTTTTTCAAATCTTAGGATAGCTTATAAAATATTCAAAAAAATTAAAGCAAAAATGTTTTCAATGAATAGTCTATTTTTCTTTGGTCATTTAAAACAGTGCCAAAAAAGGGAGGTCAACAAGAGAAATTGTGTCAAACAAAAATGAACACACCCATTTTCATTTGATTAAGACTGCAACGATCTTTGCCTCTTTGACATACTCAATGGCAAAATTTTTCAAGAAAATGTTCGTCGAAGGTTCTTTGGAAAAAAGTGCCATTCTTCATTGATTTAATATAACCGTGCATGTTTAGTAGAATCTTCCACTTCCATCTTTATGCAAAACAACAACAAAAAAGTGGCCATCTGTTTTTTTTTTTCATTTTATTTTTTTTTTCACTTTTATCAAGCAAACTGAGGATTTTAGCAAAAAAGTGTTTGTTTTATTTTCTAAATTTGACTTTATTGTTTAAAAAAATAATTCAATTTTTTTAATTTTTCTAAATAATGGTTTGTGCTAAATGGAATAAAGAAATTGAAAAAAAAATAAAGAAATTGTGCAAAAAATATTAATTTACTTTTAACTCTACTAACAGATTTTTGTCAAATTTTTTAAATATTCAAAAACTTAAAGCAAAAATGTTTTTATTGAAAAATCTATTTTTCAGTGGACACTTATGTCTTTTTAGAAAAGGGAGGTCACCAAGATGAGTTGTGTCAAAAAGGACACACATTTACATTTGATTAAACAATCAACAATTTTTTTTTCTCTTTGACATACTCAACGGTAATTTTTTTGGGAAAGTGTTCGTCTGCTGCAATAAAAGTAATGCTTTTCAAATGGCAAAACTGATCTCAAAAAGCGTATTTTTTTCACTTTTATGGAGCAAACAATTGAGGATTTAAGAAAAAAGTGTTCATTTTATTTTTTACATTCTATTTTTTTGTTTGAAAAATTCAATTTTATAGATTTCCTAAATAATGCTTTGTGCCAAATGAAAGAGACATAAGCAAATAATCTCAAAAATTACACATGCAAAAAATATAAATTTACTTTTAACTCTGTTTCCTGATTTTTTTCAAATCTTAGAATACAATTTATATAAAATATTCAAAAAATAAAGCAAAAAATGTTTGTATATCGGAAAGTTATTTTGTCGTTGAACATTCAGAAATATGTCTTTCAGAAAAAGGGAGGTCAACGAGTCCTGTCTTTAAAAAATGGACACACATTTACATTTTTGGTAAAATTGCAATGATCTTTTCCTTTTTGACATACTCAACGGCAAAATTTATCGGGAAAGTGTTCTTCTTTTTTGAGTATAAATGCCATTCTTCATTGATTTAAAAGAACCATGAATGTTTAGGTGAATTTCTCTCGTTTATCTTATGCAAAAATAAAGCAGCAAAAACACGAGCCGCGTTTTTAAAAAAAAACGGCATTTTCATTTCTTGCAAAAAAGAGGCTTGGCGAAATGATTTTTTTCCACAAACACATTTTTTTAAAAGAAATACACTGGAAATTAAAAGAGATCCGATAAATCCTTGATTTTTTCATGGATAACTATTTTTTATTATCCATTTCTTTCTGTAATTATTCTAATTCGACTACGGGGATTCTAATGAGACCAAGCTTGAAGCATATGAATGCAGATTTCAAGAGATGATGCATTTTAAAAATTATGTATTCGCTTATATTAGAAAACTATTTATTCTTACAATGTTTTTCTTTAAATATAATATCTAAATAATTAAAAACTCTAAATATAAGCATAAAGATATAAAAAACACTTAGTTTCTCGCTGATAGTTTTTTTAAATCTGATATACAGCATCTGTCATACTCAGTGCCGCAACATGGGGGGGTGATGAGGGTGACGCGTCACCCGACAGAAATGCTAAATTTACACTGAAAAATTAAATTCATACTAGGACAAATCAAATTTTTTTAAATTTTTATTCGCGCGTCACCCCAGCGTCACCCGACCACGTTGCGGCACTGGTCATACTGTAACTTGAGTGCTTATTAAATACTGTTAGTGTTTCTTTTACTGCCATACAGTAAAAAATCTAAAATGTAAATCCAAGAAAAAATACTGAATTCATTCAGTGTAATACCTGTTGTAAAGATACTGTAATTTAAAAGCTTCATGATCATGATAAACGAAAACCTTCTATGATTTTACACTTTTAAATGATGTCCTAAAAGCTCTTTTAACCTAACAAAGATACATATCATAGTAAATAAACAATTTCGAACTTTTTAATGCAATATAAATGTCACTTACAAGGAAACGTTTATTCAATTTTACCGTAAACCACTGTCATTTTCTGATGTAAACAGAGACATAATTTTTAAAATGCATCATCTCTTAAAATCTGCATTCATATGCTTCAAGCTTGGTCTCATTAGAATCCCCGTAGTCGAATTAGAATAATTACAGAAAGAAATGGATAATAAAAAATAGTTATCCATGAAAAAATCAAGGATTTATCGGATCTCTTTTAATTTCCAGTGTATTTCTTTTAAAAAAATGTGTTTGTGGAAAAAAATCATTTCGCCAAGCCTCTTTTTTGCAAGAAATGAAAATGCCGTTTTTTTTTAAAAACGCGGCTCGTGAAAAGTGACCATCAGTTTTTTTATTGTTTTTATCTTTAAAATTTTAAACCAAAATTGATTTTGCGCAAAACTTTTTCTACATTGTTTTAAAAAAATAAATAAAAAATGAAGGAGTCCAAAATTAAATCAAATTATTTAATGAATGAATGAGCAAAAAATGGAGAGAGAAAGAAAGAGAAAATCAACGTTTAAAAAATGCAAAGAAGACCCTGCAGGACACATCAAAAAATAAATGAATTGTTTTTCTTGGGGGGTTTGTAGTTGGAGTAGTAATTTTACGAAAAAAAATCAAGAAAGAAATCAAAGAAAAAAATGATGCGGTTTTTTTCACCCTTAATTGAATTTCATTTTTTTTTCAAAGTTTTATAACAAATTGGTTTTTGTTTGCGGAAAATTGAAATTTGGCTTTAAATTTTAATATTTATGTGTATGTTTTTGGATATTAAATTTTAAAAGTATTTAAAATTATGAAATTTAAACAATGGATTTTGCTGTTAATTTTGGTATTTTTGATTAAATTTGTTGAATCGAGAAGAAAAGGATCATCCCGAGGAGATTTTAATAATAAACCTGGAATGTCAGGATATTTGGATCGGAATCAATTAGATTTTATTGAAGAAGAAGAAAATGAAGAGGATAAAACTGCAGAAGAAATTGAAAGAAATGAAGTGGCAGACGATGATGGTGGAAGGGGAAGAGCTACAACAACGACAAAAGCAACCACAACAACCACAGCAGCAGGAAAAACTGATGAAATTGGCAAGTTTAAATATTCAAATTTCGATTAATAGGCTTTAAGCATGTATCCAAGATTTTGTTAGGTGGAAGCTTCAAAATTTTAAAACGGGTTTCCTTTGATCTTTTACCGCTGGATCTCGTCAAAAACTTTTGACTGCTTTTTCATTCTTGTTTGAGAGCTTCAATTTCAGTTTTTAAAAAACAAAATCAACTTCTTTTTAAAAAATGGTCGCTTTGCATGAAATTTGACGGTGAGTTGGAAATTTTGAGGAGTTGAAATATCTTTTTCGAATGTACGATTTGAGGTAGTTACATTGCAATTTGAGAAAAATCAGTGAAAAAACTCATGAATTTTTACTGATTTTTCTCTGATTTTCCTTTGCCTTTAGACATAGGAAAACTAGAAAAATCTATAAAATATTCAAAAAAAAGCGGAGGAATATTTTTTGCTTTAAAGACGAAAAGTTTTTTAAGAGTGAGAGATCGATGAAAATGAAATTGGCTATTGAACAAATGTCGCAAGTTTTGGCAGAAATAACACTTATCGTTTCATTTTTATTCAAAAATGACGATTTTTCTCTCTCAGTAAAACAATCAACAAACTTTTTTTTTGCAAAATTGTTAAAAAAAAAAAAAAAAAAAAAGATCAAAAGGATTTTTTCAATTATAATGTGAGCTTTTGTCCTCCTAGCACACCCCTAAATACGATCTTGTCAGGTCCGCTGAACCTGACAAGCCCAGGACCTGGTCAAGCAGTACCAAAAACTGTAGAAAACTTGAAATTTATTACAAAAACGCTGTTTTTTATAATTTAGTGTCGTTTCAGATCCCATTGAATTTGTTTTAAATCTTTTTGGTGGAAACGATACCGAAGACAATTCTACTGCTTCAACGTTAACAACAAAAGATGACATTGCTACAGTACCCAGTAATTTTTACCTCTTCTCAAAACAATCCCAAACCCCTTTCTATTTTAGATCTCGAAGATATTGATAACAAAACTGTGCTTTGGATTGATGCAACCTATAAAGCCCTTGATCTTGGAATGAATGTTACCCTAATTCCAGAATGTGAAGTTTGGCAAGAATATTGGGAAAATAATTCTACTTTGGTAAATACCGTACTTTTATGAGTACAGACAGTTACAGTAATCAATATGCAAATTTAGAATTTGAATAATGAAACAGAAGTTGAAAGCGGTGAAATTAATCTTGGACTTGTTGAATATGAATTAATTGAAAAGAAAAGTCGGTTAGAAGAAGTTGGATTAGATAAAGATTTGTTGAAGAATCATTCGGTAAGATTGATTTTGGATTTTCTTTATCCCCTATGGCAAGATTTTTAGGGTATTGGAGTTCTATTTAAAGAAATTTGTGGAAATCATGATCGAGATTTTTGGTACACAAATACCGAGGATGCCCGAAAGCTTGGAATTGATGAAGAATCACCAATTTGTGATCCATTTAAAGAAGAGCTAAATCCAAATGCAGAAACGTTAGCTCGATTGGCGGCTTTGTTGAATGAACTGATCCATAATGAAACAAGAAAAGAGTTTATTAAGCCAATGCCCGAGGTGGATTTGAATGTTACGGATAGTTCAATGCCAACATCGGATAATGCAAGCACGGTCGAAAATGAGGGATCAACAAAATCTGCTTCAACTTTGCTCGATGAAGTTACACATTCTGGATTCACAGAAGCTCCTCCAGATGAAGAGTATGAATTGCAAAAATTGTGATTCATAAATTTGCATAATTTTTAGTATCCCACAACGAGTAATCCTTCGACTCAAAAGAAAGGCTCCAACTTCCTCAGAAGAAGGATCAAAAATTGATGACGATGATTGGCTTGAGGTATTTGTTTTATGCAAATTTTTTTATGATACTTTTAAAAATTTGCATAAATCTTTTAGGACATAACATTTGAATCCAAAGAAATTCTTTCAATCAATAAAAAACTACTTGATCGACTTGAAGAAGAAAACTCCACGATTCCAATGGGATCAGCCTGGATTCAAATTGATGCAACTGATGAAGCGAGGTTTTATTCAAATTTTTCGATTTTTCTTTTTGAAAAGTTTGTTTAATTTTAGTCCATTGATGTACATTTTATCAAATGAAGCTGCAAATTCTTTAAATCTTAAAGTTCCAAAACATCATTTTCAAAGATACGAAAAGGTTGTACTTTATCTTCCAGGAATTTGTAGTGATTATGTCCCAACTGCCATTGATGCTTTTAATGCTAGTGATTTTGAAGGTTTGGGTGTTATGAAAAAATGAAGATTAATCAATAGTAATTTTTAGGTGTCGAAATTGAAGGTCCAATTGGAGTAAATATTAGTGCATTGGAAGCTGCAGGAGTAAATTTGACAGAATTGGCAGAGAAGCTTCGAAATGATACAGAAGTTGATGAAATTTTGACAAGGACAAATGGAACAATGAGGTAGGGATAAATTTAACGAGGATGTTTTGTGTTCAAAATTTGCATAAAATAAACCCCAATCCCAATTTAGAACTCTTGGTGGAAGTTACATTTTGCCAGTTTTGCACAAAAATCAATATGATCCATTTTCGGCACCCATTGTCTTTCAAGGCAGTGCCGTTGCTGTTAGATTTGGGATTTATATTGAATCAATGTCAAATTTTCAAACATCAACAATGGATTACGGTAATAATTGCAATAACTTTTAAAACAAATAAACATTTTTTAAGACATGGATATTAGTCTGTTAATGGCCTGGAGGGATGCCAGGCTTGTAAATCCATATGATAAACCGATTTTGGTAAAAGAAGAAGAAATATTGGAAAAGATTTGGAGGGTTTGTTTTTGATTTTAAGAAACTCTAATTAAATTTGGTTTTAGCCGGACCCATTTTTTGCCAATGCCAAAGAAGCAGAATTTCATGAAGTTACATTTTTAAATTTTTTGATGCGAATTTTTAATGATGGTTTGGTACTGTATGAAACAAGGGTAAAACTAAAGCCAGCTTGTAATTTAATTTTATGCAAATATCCACATGATAAACAAACTTGTGAATTGGCAATTAAATCATGTAAGGCCTTATCATTTTATCACTGTTTATTATCACTTTGAATTTATCACTTTTAGTCGCATATCCAATGGAGACAGTTCGCTTTGAATGGTTTACGCGTAAGCATGATGCAATCGATAAAAATCCAGATGTTAAACTTCCTGAACTTTATATTGATCGATATGAACCATCAATTTGTAATCGAACAAGAAAATCTGGAGAATTTTCATGTTTACGAGCAGTTTTTCGACTGAAAAGAGATGTCGGATTTCATATAGCTCAAACGTATATCCCAACTTCATTGGCATTAATGTTCAGTTGGGTTGGAGTTTGGCTTCCAGAAGAATTTATGGAAGGTCGAATTGGTGTTGCCATTACAGTACTGCTTACCTTGTCTACAGAATCCGCTGGTGCACGGGAGCATTTACCTTCTGTTTCTTATCTTAAAGTAAGGATTTAAAAAGTGAAGTGGATTTCATATATCCTCCATTTTTAGGCAATTGATTTATGGTTTGGATATATTACTGGTTTTGTCTTTTTTACCCTTCTTCAAACCCTTTTTGTTATTGGTTTTGATAAACGTGCAAATCAACTCAAAAAATGGGCAACCAAAAAACGTCTTGACGTAACCCAAGAAGCTCGGGATTCAATGCTGAATAAAGCAAGTCGATACCATAAAACTGGAAGATATTTGGATAATTTTTGTCGGGTTTTTTATCCCCTAAGTTTTTTGTTATTTTTAATTATGTATTATTTTGTCTTTACTGAAGGAAGGCAAGATGACTGCATTTCAACGAGATAAAATATGCAAATTTTTAACGAAAGCTTTTATTGAAAAAAATGTCGGAAAATATTATATTTCTAATATGTATACATAAACGAACAATTATCACCACTTTTGGAATCCATTAAAATTAGGTGAAAATACTGTATTTCACTTATTTTTGTACTTTTTGGGGCATCCGAAAAACCTCGGTGCAGCGGTGCACGGAGATATTAATAGACATTTGGATACTTCTATTCATTGGTGACAACTCCCAAAAGTTTCTCACTTCGGGGTGTTGATTTGAACAAAGGTATAAAATGCATTTTTAAAGGGGAAAATGGAAAAATGATCAAAAAGTGCTAAATTGTTGAACAAATTTTTTGCGTCAAAAGAAAAAAATAATAACAGTGATACAATCAAATTTTCTTATTCTTATCTACAAAGAAAACAAAACTACTTGCTGATATTTTTTCTCATTTGCCCGGCAGCCGCACCCCAAAAAATCACACTCGTTTTGATGAATCAACACCAAGAAATAAACAATGCTTTTAAAAATCCAATCTTTGCTTATAAACGATTTTTCTTTTTTGTGATTTTGAAAGCTTTTTTTTCTCACACCTATTTTTTTCTTTTCAGTTTTAAAAAAAATTTTATTGTCATCGTTTTTCAAGAAAATTTCTTGAAGAAATGCATAATAATCTTTATTGTCGTTTCTAATATATATTTTCGTGTTTGTTTTTTAGTTCTATAATTTTCTAGTAAGCACTAAACTGAAAAATTTTCAGTTTACTTTGATTGGCCGTTGCATTAGATTGTTGGTGAAACAATGCCTGAAGTAGGTTCATAAATGTGCTAAAAACCTTTTTCGGAAAAATTATTATTAAAACTGAGGTTTAAGACATTTTGATGTAAAAAGTTTCAGTGCCTTGCTTCTCTGTATGAAATTGAGTTTAATTCATATCCTCAAATATTTCAATACACCTTCGAAATTTTCTATATTCCTCATCAAGTGGATGAAAAATGGTCCAAAGTAGTCAATAAAAGAAAGTCTAATGTGAAGCCGAATATTAACAAACCTATACCTTCTTTTCATCTAAACAAAGGGATAAAACTCAGTGGACAGTAAGGCTTTAAAATTTTATAGATCTTAAACCATTAACTGTTTTAGAAATCATAATGCATTTTACGAAATATGCTGCTACACATTAGAAAGACAGTTTAGCGATCATATTGCTCATAATGGCAAAGAAACTCTGTATACGCTTAAGGAACTTGAGCTTGATTATCAAAAAATTATTGATATTGATGATAGCATGGCTGATAAACTAAATATACAAACCGGATCCCTAAAACTTTCATTAAAGTTTATCGATCGTTTTGATTTCGACAATTCAGATACAATACTTAAACTAAAATCTCATGCAGCACTTCAATCAAAAGCATACGCCCTTGATACTATTTTATCTCAAACTGCTCGAAACTTAAATCAATATGTTCCATGTGGTGTTGGGGTATTATTTACAAAAAACAAAATCGACCTTGATTATGGACTGCAAACCCATGAAGGCTGCATGAAAAGAGTTTACAGTAAAAAAATCAATAGCAATTATTCATTTTATTTGGCTATGGATTATGTTCAGCACTCTTTTTTGCCTAATGGTGTAAAACTCTTAGATGCCTGGAATTCTTTTTTGAATGGCAGGGAACTCAAAGATGTATATATTCAAGATTTTACTAATCTCTATGCTGGTGCCAAACTTCAAGTCATAAAAGAATTTACGAAAATTGTTGGATTTAAAAAGTTAATAGTAAGTTATTTTACAAATTTGATATAAACTTATTGTCTATTTACAGAAAGATAGTAAAAATATTCAAGCTGAAACCTGGGAAGGTGTATATAACTTGAGTGATCTTCTCATTGTTCCATACCAAATTTTGGATAACAAAAAAATACCCAACGAACTTAAAAAAAAGGATTCAACCCTCAATTTGTTAGAAAGAAAAGAACGTCAGAAAAAAATTCAAAAACAACGGGAGAATCTTATTTCTCAAAATGATGATATTCTAAATCGATATGGAATAAAAAGCCTATCTAATCAAATGCTTAAATGTTCCTTCACTACTTTAAAAAAGCCTGAAATAATTATGGAGAATCAAGTGCTAACAGAATTAATACCAAATGATAAAGGCACACTTGATTATGCAAATAATCATTATATTTTTCCGGTGGAGATTGAAAATTTTATAATTCAAACTGATGATAGCTTGGAATGCAAAGATTTAGCAGCAGAAATTAGCAAGCAAATGGCTTTTCGAGGAATAAAAATCAAGAACACTTTCACAGAGAAAATTGAATGGGAAAATTTTAATATAAAAAAAGCTTTTGCTTTAATCATTAATCGTATTGAATGGCCTGATGAAATGATTCTCATCCGTGAAAAAACCAAAGCTATGCATATTCAATGGAAAGAAGATTTGGATGTTGAAATGTGTGTTACAAAAATAAACTTAATTAACGGTGGATGGTGCCATAGCGCTAAATTTGATCCATCGTGAGTTATTTAATCAATACTTTTAAACTCTTTTTAATAAAAGCTTTAGGTTCGATCTAAACGACGGTAAAACATTTGTTATTTCTGTTGATACTCAAATTTGTCATCTTACAAAAAAACAGCATCTTTTTGTTGGAATATGTTCAAATTTTTCTACCAAACATCCATATCAATTTTCTGGATGTTCGTTTATTCAAAAAGCAGTAGATCGCGAAAAAGCTTCTACAAAATCTCCAAATGCCGATTATTTGGAAACTATTGTTAAAGGGATGCTTAAATCTGATAAAAGAAGAATTGAAAAAGTTGTTTATTTGCGCAATGAAGGAGCTCCTATTTATGCTAAAGAAGAGATGAAGTGTATAAAAAAAGCCGTTACTGAATTATACCCAAAAGAAAAAATCGATTTCGCAGGCATGATATTGAGTAAAGGAGGTAAAATTCGGCATTTTTATGAACAAAATGGCGATATTAAAGATATACCCCTTTATTCTGTGATACCCTTTGATGATGATACATTTTTTATGGTGTCTTCAGTATCGCCAGAAGATTCTATAAAGGGATGCGAAATTAATGTATTTGAAAGCAAAGATATCTCCATAGATGAACTAAAAAAATTTCTCATGGCTTTAACAACACATCATCAAAGTATTTTGCCTTCGGGTTTACCAGGACCATCCATGAAATCCAAAGAACTCAGCAAAAATGCTGAATATGCGTTTAAAGACAATCAGCAACCTTCTGGTAATGCATTGAAAGAATTAAATGAAAAACTTTGTCCTTTTTTGTCCTTTTAATTATGTATTTTTTCAAAATGTTTATTATCTTTTTCCAACATTTTTCATTGTCTACACTGGAAATAATTTTATATTTCATTAATTTGCTTTTCAAATTAAAATGCACTAAATTGATAAACATTACAAGTATTTAAAATTGACCTTTTTTCGCAATATGGTAGTACCAGCTCTTTTTATTCCTGCTCAAGCAGGGAAAAAGAAAATTATTTTCCACCCATAATTTCCTTGCCATCTACTGGTGGAAATTCGTATATTGTTTCATTACAAGTAGTCATTAATACTTTCTTGATTAATGAAAATTTATATAATATTGTTATATCTGTTACAGATACACAAATCTTTAAATGCAAATTGCTATCATTTTTAAAATTTAAATTACAAATGTTGTTCCAAAAATGAGTCGATGAATTTGTTTCATAAATGTTATGGCAGAGACTGCAACATTTTTTTGTTCAATTGAGCCACTTCAACCCTTTTAAAAAAACCAAACGGTCGATTGCAAAAAAGGAACAAATAAACAAAAAAATTCGTTTTATCAATTTTTTTGTCCAAGTGCTGGCTTGATTCTATCATTGCCTTTTATCGCAGCAAAAAATGGCTATTAAATTTCATTTTTATTTCAATAATATAATCTAATGAAAAAATGAAGATTTTATTTATAATTTTATTAGTATTTTATTTATTATTTATTGATTTTAATAAAGCATCATCTGACGATTATTCATATAAAGATGATGAAAAAGAAGAAGAAAAACCAAAAGAATCTGAAAGCCTTCAAAATACAACAACATTTGATTATTATGTTTGTGGCCCGAATGCGGGTGTATATCAAAGTAGAACAGGTATGCTAAAAATGAATTACTGTACTTTTTAATTTACCAAAGATAATTAATTTTACAGTACCAAGATGCACCTGCACTAATAATAAAATTGTTTGTAAATCTCATAATATACGTAAATCAGGATATGATGATTATTATGAAGATGATAGATGGACAACCATAAACTTTAAAAGCTTGGATATTAAAATTATGGCTGAGAATTTTATTGCAAAAAATGTTACATTCGAAGAAAATGAAATTCCGAGAATCAAGAAGGTCAGTTTTAAAACACATATAATTCAATGGATTTTATTCCCTTGAAATTGTTTTTTAGCTATTTGATAAAAAAAATTACACTTTATTATCAAATAGTTAAAAAACATTAGTTTTTTGCCAAAAAAGTAGTAGACGAGATCGTGTGCTACTCGCATTTATAGTGAAAATAGTAGCTAAAAATTTGAACAATTGTTATATTTAGAGCAGCTAAAAATTTGAATAATTGTTATATGCAAAAGCGAAAAGCTACATTTAATTATTTAACGAATGCAATAATTAAAAAATTTTAGGATAAAATTCTGAAAGAAAATGCTGCAACCGTTGAATTCTTAATGCTACCCAATAATAAAATCACTAAAATTGAAAATGGAACATTTGATGAATTTACGTCTTTGAAGTATTTGGATCTCAGCCAAAATCATTTGAAAAACATTTCTGGCGAAGTATTTTCACAGAAGCTTGGAAAAACTTTGAAAGAATTGGTTTTAAGCCATAATCAATTTCGTTCTTTCAATTCAATCAATTTTAGTCATTTGATAAATTTAGAAACTCTTGATTTAACACATAATTCTTTCCATATCCGTGATAATGATACAACTGTTTTACCAAAAGCATTATCAAATTTAAAAATTTTATATTTAAATTCTTGTGGAATTCATTCTTTGAATGAAACAATTTTTTCTAATCTTTTGTAATCTTTTATTTTTTTAAAAACTTTTAATACAGGGTAGTCCAAATAAAATTGGATTAGTTTTTTTTGCTGAGAAATAGAAACTATGAATTATTATTAATTTTTAGAAGCTCATATTTTTAAGGAAGGTCGTAAACAATGGGAAGCATGTTTTCCACATACAATTTTGGCATTCTGAAACGCTTCACCATAAGGTAATATGCAAATTTTTCTAGGAAAATAACTGTGAGGTTTGTTGTATTCTGAAAATCCAGATTTTCTGCACACAACAGTTAAAAAATCAATACTCTAACTTCAAAACTGAAAATATGGAACTCAAATGAAAAAGTGACGAAAAGAATTTGACCATTTTCAAGCTACAATGAGTTTTTTCATCTGTGTCCTATTTTTTTGGTTTTGAAGTCAGAGTGTTGGTTTTTCACTGTTGTGTGCAGAAGAATCAAGATTTTCAGAACTTAACAAACCCCATAGTTATTTTATGGGAAAAACTTGCATATAATCTTATGACGAATCGTCAGAAAGTGGCAAAATTATGTGGGAAAGATGCTTTTTGTTTGTGACCTTCTTCCAAAGTATGAGCTTCTTAAAATTAAAAGGAACGATTTGACATCAAAAATTTTATTTGGACCACCTTGTATTAAAAAACTTTAAAATTTTAGGAGTTTGCAAAAATTATATTTATATTCAAATCCGTTGCTATCATTTCCAATCGCCATAAATGCTCTTTCAAATTTGCAATACTTAAATTTGGAAGGCACTGAAATTTCCAATTTGAATAATACTTCCAATTTAAAAATCCATGCCAAACTCGAAACATTGATTATGATTTCAAGTGGCCTTAAAATTATTGATGATTGTGCATTTTGTTCATTTCCAAACCTTAAAAAATTACATCTTTGGAGGAATCATGGACTCACATATATTCATGAAAATGCTTTTGGATATGCATATAATGGAGTATCACCACCTTTGGAATCTTTTTCACTTGAATACTGTAATCTTTCAACAATTCCTGAAAATTTACTCGATTGGTCCAAGGTAGATGCAATTGGAATTGAAGGAAATCCATTTCAATGCAATTGTTCTTTGGCATGGCTTATCAATGATTTGACAACTCCAACCTATTCTTTTAACTTTAAAGAAATTGCGCCATATAGCACGTATGAATCAAGAGGAAATTTTTTTTCTCCAACCTCCAAACCGGTTTTGGCCTCCCGGTTGTCTCAGTTGTGTGCGCGTCAGGCTACGGTACAAAACATGTGGAAAAGGTTCGACTCCCGCCGGATGCCAAAAAATTAATAATTCAGATTTTGGTTAAAATCAATAGATTATGGGTAGTAATGACCAGTAAAACTGTTTAAAAAAATAAAAAAATATATTTTTATCATTTTTGAACGATTACAGTATGAAAGAACTAAAAACCTTTAAAATGCAATAAAAACGTTAAAAAACGATATTGTTATTTTTTCAAAATAATTCTATAATTTATTTATAACTATAATTAACTGATTTTAATCAAAATTTAAATAAATTTTTTTTTTGCATCCGGCGGGGGTCGAACCTTTTCCACATGTTTTGTACCGTAGCCTGACGCGCACACAACTGAGACAACCGGGCGGCCAAAACCGGTTTGGAGGTTGGAAAAAAAAATTTCCTCTCTATCTCTTTGATTCAGATATGATAGTTATTTATCAAGAAATCCAATGAAATGTTCAGGACCACATGCCCTTCGAGATACTGCATTAATTCATATTTCTGGAAAATTTTGTTTAAATGAAAAGAAAAATGAATATCATTCAACAACAGAAAATTATTATTCAAATTTTTCATATTTTTTTGCCATTGTTGTAGCTTTTATTTTCGGATTTGTTTCATTTCCAATTGGTCGATACTGTATTCAATTAAGAAAACAAAAATCTTTATTCTTTTATAAAAACGAAGACGACAAAATTTTGGATGATTTTGATGATGGCGGCACAAGCATTAGTAATGTTTAACAAAAAAGTTATTCATTTAAGTATTTTTTGAGTTTTGCCAAATATTGTTATTTATTTTTGTTGAAATCAACGACGTGAAAATATACATTGTTCTCTTTAAATAAATTTTTGTCTAAATAAAAAGTGTCATCTTTAAATTTTTTGACATTAATTTGCAAAGATCTTTTTAGAATGGAATTTTGCTTCTTTGTATTTTTAAACATTTGATTTAATTACAGGTCATTTTTTGTAGCAAGCAAAGAGCAAAAAAGAATTCAAAAATATTAAATAAACTATTTTAATGACTGTTTGAAAAGGGCATGTTACTGGCAGACTTTTTTGTGTACTGCTGCCACTGGCTGGCAGCAGCAGTACACTAAAAAATTCATTGCCCATTAAATTTTTATTTAAAATTGAAAAATAAATAGTAACGGAAGTAAATATAACTTGTTTTTTTCATATTTTCAAAATAATCCCTGTAATTTGTTTTTATGCATTTCTTAAGTTTTATAAAAAAATAATATTGTTAAACATTTATTTGTGACAACTTTTAACCTTTGTAAGTTGACCTAAAAATGGGAACATGTGAGTCTATTTTAGTTGATAAAAATTCTGGAAAAGTTACTCCAATCGACGCAAACTCAAATGAAAAGTAAGTTTGTTTTTAAAGATTCAAACTTGTTTTATATTTTAACGTTGTTTTAGCTCTGAAAAAAGTCTATCTTTCGATTCTTTAAAACCGAAAAAATCTCTGAATTTATCCGAACGACAAAAATATTTAATTAAAAAACATTGGACAACTTTAGCCGAACAAAAGGCGGATATTTGTTACGAAACAATGAAAAAATGGTCTGAAATGAGTACCTCATTTACAGAAGTTTTTATTAAACCTGAATGCAAATACATTATTAAATCAAATATTGAAGAATATTCTCGAATAAATGAACTTTGGTAAGTTATTTTAATAAAACTAAAAATTATACCTTTACCATACCTTGAAAGGAATTTACTAAGAAATCATTTCTATATTTTTAACCCATTCATTATCATAGAATTTTTTAGTAATGCCCAACTAAAATGTTTCCAAAAGCTAATAATTGAAAATGACGTGA
The DNA here is from genome assembly GCA_024447195.1 of Panagrolaimus sp. LJ2414. Taxonomy (NCBI): domain Eukaryota; kingdom Metazoa; phylum Nematoda; class Chromadorea; order Rhabditida; family Panagrolaimidae; genus Panagrolaimus; species Panagrolaimus sp. LJ2414. The sequence continues at coordinate 1,108,876 of JAMRXY010000004.1, read as the reverse complement.
ATTTGCATAAAATTGAGCAGGAAGCTGATCGATTAGGTCGAACCCATCGAAGATATTCTTCAATTGGAATGAAGCCGCATTTCATGGATTTGTACCAGAGTAATTTTTTACTATTTTTACAAAATTTAAATATTGAAAATATTCATGAAAAAGAAGAACTGTTTGAAGCATGGAAAACCTTGATGAATTTTGTCGTTGATCGAATGTATGCAATTTATGCGGAAGGAAATCCTGCAACCAAAGAAGATTTTGAAAGAACTAATATGATAATTGATTAATCATAGAAAAATTAGAATATTAAAATATTTTAAAAAGAGCAAATTTCAACGACAAAAAAGTTTTTTAATTGCTGTTTTTAAACTTTGAAAGATGAACGATAATTAAAAATAAAACGTTTTTAAATGAATTTCAAGAAAATTATTGCTTGGAAAGGTTTTTAAAGAAAATTTTATTGAAAAAATTTAAATAAAAAAACTATGCAAAAAACTGTATTGAGCAAAGTTATACATAAATATATTTATGTATTAAACTATTTAATCTGCAGTTGGAACAGGGTTCTTGCTGCTGGCAAGGGTTTCAATGACGGCACACCAACGATCAGCTTCTCTGAAAAAATTAAAAAATGAATGAATACTCTTTAAGCTTTTTGTTCCATTAAAATCATTCATTTTGAACATTTTTGGTGTTAAAATGTTAAAGATTTATTCAAATTAACTTACTCAACACCAGCCTTAACAGTACATTTACAAACATCTTGAGCTTGTTTCTTCCATCCAACTTCTTTGAGGCATTTCTTGACGGATGATCCAGCTTCCTCAGATTCAAGAAGGGGTTGACATCCCTTCTTGTCATAACAATATCCTCCAGCATTCTTTTCAACGAAGCAACTTCTCATGCAATGTCCAACCTTGAAGGCAATATCAATCACTTCACGGCCTTCTTCTCCAACAGTTTCAAAAAGTAGGTCAACTTGAGCCTGGAGTTTCTTTTCACCTTTTTCAAGGAATTTTCCAATATCAATATATTCAATTTCTTTCTTTTCTTTTTCTTTGACACATCTAAAAAGAAGAATGGATATATGAAATCCTTAGGGATAAATGAAAGCTTCTTACGTATTTAAATCATGTTGCATGCAATCAAGCATATCATCAACAAAGTTTCGTTTCGAATTGAAGCATTCCTTTGCTTTATCGGCATTCTTGACAATTTTGAAGCCTTCCTAAAAAACGAAGTTACGGTAAGTGGATCCGATATGGATATAGGGTTTTACCTTGGAGACAATAGGCCAACATTTTTCAAAGCAACCTTCAAATTGGGATTTCATTTCTTTAACACATTCTGCTTGTTCATCACAGGTACATTCGCGAACTTTCTTTCCAGTTTCAGATTGTTTAAGTAAAGTGGCACTGTGTTCAGCGATCTAGAATAGTTTAGTGGATTATGGATATCCATGTGTGGTGGCAATATATTAAAGGTTCCACATCAATAACCCCTTAGGGGATGTTTCTGATCCTATACATAGATATTAAAACCATACCTGATCAGGAAGTTTGGCAGTTTCACCACCGAGAATTAAGACAACAAGACAAAGAGCATAGAAATACATGATTCTTAATATTAATATTTGCTTGTTTATTCCATTTTCTTGCAATCTCTTTTATACCCAAAATCCTTCCAGATGGAATTGATTACGTCAAGGCCATCAGAAATTTCCGCCCCTGTTTTTTTCAACTTTCCGGTATCAAACACGTTTTCTAGTAATCTTTTGTGAGAGATAAATAAAAACAGTTAATCAACAACAAAATGATCAACACATTTTTCTAGAAATGGTCTCTCTCATTTGCAAAAAAATAAACATTGACTTTCCACTTTTCGGGGTAAACTTTGAACAGAACACTTTTTTTCTGTTGACCAATTCAAAGATTTCGTTTCGGACGTGTTTAAAGATGATGGTAAAAGAGAAGAAAATGATAGTTTATGATTTGAAATAAACATTTTTGAATTAATGAAAGAAAACTTTAATGTTCAAGGCGAGAGAGAGATGCTGATCGCTGTTACAAAAGTTTAACTAATCAAAAATCATGACCTTTTTTGTAAGAAAAAGAAAAATTTGCAGATGGCAGACGAGATTTTGAAACTTTTTCTTTGAAGTGTTCATTTTTGATCTTCTAAAAGGATTGATCTGATATCAGTGATTAAAATAAAAATGTAAACAAAAAGGATTTGATGATGTTTCATTGAAAAGATTATTATCGATAAACAAAAAGTCTATTTTTACTCTACAGGTTTGACGTAATTTTGAAATTTTTACATTGAAATCAATGTGGTCAAGTTGTTTTGCTAAAATGATTGTGTACTTTTAATTTAAAAATTGCTTTCTTCAAAAATGAAAATTATTTTCAAATTTTCATTTTTGAAATTTTTGTACACAAAAAAGAACGTTTCTTTGCTTCTCTGTTTTCTCTCGCATTTCATTCATCCATCAAAAAGTGAGAGAGTATTTATTTTTCTCTGTTTTTCTTTTTCTTCGGTTTTTTGATAACCTTTTTAAAGGTTTGTATTAAATTCGCATAATTTTTGCGATAAATTTTTGGATCAGCCATTCGGGGTTATCCAGATGGCACATTTAAAGTTTTAAAATTGTAGTAGCTAAATTCAAGCTATGAAAATGTTCGACGTCATGCTCTGAACATCTTGTTTAAATTACTGTAATTTGGAGATATTAATTTTTAAATGTTTGTCTTTTTTACTGTTTGAAACATAAACTAATATAGTTTTTGTTATTAAAACTCTACATTCATTTTATTTTTAAAAAATACACAAAAAAATACAATGGAAAAAAAGAAAATTTAACTGACACGAGAATTTTTGAAACCCATTTTTTATAACAAATTTAAACTGAAATAAAAGTGAAGAAATGTGTGATTTAAAAAAGGCACACAAAAATTAATATTATTTGCACCAAAAAAAGAAGTTATTTGATTTTTGCGAAAAACTGTTATTTCTATCTTTTTTAACACAGATACTTTAGAAGATATGATATGCAAATTTTTTATGGATTTTAATTGAGATATACAGTTTGACCTTTTTTGGTTGAATCCCGGCGAGATTTTATACTTGGACGATTTGATGCAATCAGGGATCCGTTTCCAAGGGATTCCGCTCCTTCAACCAAAGATTCCCGATCTTCAGAGGTTTCACGAACGGGAGAATTTTCAACATCATAAACTCGATAATCCGGATTTGTCATATACCAATGTAGCATGAGATCATAGAGATATTTGTATTCATCCTAGAAATGGATATATTGGGGATATGCCTTAGGGCAATGATAAGTTAGTTTACCTTCATATCAATAAGTTGAGGACGATTAATTCGAATCATTTTAACTGCATGAAAGACATCAACTTCATGATCCATATCCATTTGATCAATACATACATTTGCACCAATAAATATCCCACATCGACTATATCCATTACTGAAAAATTTACATAATTTATATATCTCTCTAATATCCACCCTTAAGGCTTACTGTGACATAACAATTGTTGGTTTTGTTTCAGGACGATCTGGAGCTCGTTTTCTCCATGATCGAGTCATTTTGATAAGTTCAATTAAACCAGAAGTTGAAAGTGGAACTTTATTTTCAATTGGCCACATTCGAACTTGAATTATACAACAAATTCGAACTTCGGCTTCAAGTTGCTGTTGTGTGGCACCCGTTGCCATAATTTCTGAGATCATAAATGTCTGAAATGAAAGAAGTTGCAAAACTTTGAAAATAGGATTTTTGAAAAGAAATGTAATTATTTTTTTGGGTGGTAAAAAAAGTGTGGGAAAAATAGTAATGATTCATGGATGTTAGAAAAAGTTGTAAGAAGGTGTAAGGATAAAAAACAGAGCAAACATTAGTTATTAATTGTTAGGTTTATTTTGGTGTTACAAATTAATATAGTTTTAGAATCTAAGGTTAGAAATTGATTGCTAATACATTTTATGCAAATTTTTAAAAAATTCTAAAAAGTACAGTAATTCTAATTTTGCATGTTTTATATTTTAGGATTACTGTACCTTTTTGAAAACCTTTTAAAACCCTTAGGCAATAAATTTCCAAGGGTATCACTACAAATTTTTATCAATGTTAGATCAAAGTTATTTAAGTCTATTAAAAGTGATAAGAAAAAGGATCAATATGATATATGTAAGATAGAACTAAAGTAGAAGATAAACAAAAGGGAAATTTTTTAAACAGAAAAAAACAGTGCAGCAAAAAAGCATTTGAACAAATTCCACAAAAGTAAACGCGACAAAAGGACAGAAGGAAAACAGACCAATTTTTCAACTTGTTCAGAAAGTTCTCGGCGGCCATCTCGCTTTCGCTTAATTGATAACAGACGATTCACTTCAGCGCCATCACGCTAAAAAACACAAAAAAAACGAAAATTTAAAGCGAACAAAGGAAATTTAAATAAAAAAGCTAAGCGAAATAAAAGAAACTGAAAAAATATAAAATGGATTAGCTTTAATAAATTAAAATAAATCCCAAAGAGATAAATAAATAAAATAGATAGAAAACTTAAGAAAATGTAAAAAAAATATATATAAAAAACGTGAGACAATTTTTAAGACGCAAACACAGAAAACTTTGCGCGAAGCAGCAACGGCCAAACCAAAAAATTAAAAAATATTAAAAAAAGTAAAGTAAAAAAGTAAGAAAAAAATTATTAAAAAAAGTTAAAGAAGGCAATCGAAGTTGAAAGGAAAATGTTTGTAACTCTTTGAAAAATCGATAATACAGTACTTTATTTATTACTGTAACTTTTTGATTTTCGTGATAGGATAGATTTATCATATTTGTACACTTACAAGTTTTGAGACTGAAACCTCTTTTTCCGGAGATACTGGATTTGCAGGTTTTCCAGCTTTTTTCCGACCGTTTATCATCGGAGAAGCTGGTGATTTTTTTGTGCTATTAGAAGCTGATAAAGATGTGGAATTATTTGCAGTTGTGCTATTTAAATTATTTGAATCTGATCCCGGTGAATTTCCATCACTTTTTCCACGATCAATTGGGCGTGTTAAAGGAAGAGGTGCTGAAGGCTGAAAAAGAAAAGAAAAAAGGTGTGGATGTGATATCTTTTTTTGGAAGATAAAAGAAGGGTGCAAAATATGCAAATATGCAAATTAAATAAATAAGTAATAGTCGGAGAAGAAAAATAAAAGTAAAAAATTTGCATATGAAAAAATTATAATAGTTGTTGAGGGGAAATAAAGGATTGGCAATGAAAAGTTTACAGTAATACCCGTAATTGGATATTACTGTAATAGATTCTACAGTAACCCTAATTAGAGGTTACTGTAGCCCAAAATATTCATTGCAAATCCTTTAAAATAAAAGCAAAGAAGAAAAACAAAGGTAACGCAATATTTTTTTTGAATTAAACTCGATTGCCTAAATAAAGGCCATTGCTGATTCGCGCAAACACAAAAGCGAAGCAGCTTCAAAAAAAAGAATGAACAAAGACTTTTTTGCGACATAGAAAAATATAAAGAGGATATGCTTTTTTATGCAAATTTGCATCAACTCAAATATAAGCGAAATATAGGTGCAAAAAGTCAGGTGCAAAAAAAATCATAAAACACAGCAGTAATATTTTTTTCATTTTTTTAGAAGAAACAAAACCTTATCAAAATGTTCCAAGGTTGCCGAAGATGGAGCAGTGAATTTTCTTTCAGCAGTTGGATTTCGTCCTGTAGCAATTCGTCGAGCCATTTGTGATGCAGATCGAACAACTCGGACAACTTTAGCACCACCTTGTCGAATTGCCTGAGAAACGGATGAAGTGGCAGACGAGATTCGACGGATATCATATCCACCATCGGCATTTCGTTCAGAATGTGAACGAAATTTTCCACGATAAATTGATTTAAATCGAAATGACTGCCCTGGAGGGCATGATCGAAGGCGTTGATTCTCTTTTTCTTTTCGTTCTTCTTCAACTTCAGGGGAAAGGAATCCCGATAAAGTTGGGCGACGATAAACAGGCTTTTTTCCCATTAAATGCTCCAATGCCGTTGGCTTTCTTTCATTGCTTTCTTCGGCCGTATAAAAAAAGAAAAAAAGAAAAATGTCAGAAATAAAACGAAAAAAATTAAATTAAAAATTAAAAAAAGGTAGCAACTTAGTTATAGATAAAAAAGATATGAGTGCAAAAGTATACTGTAGTGGTTGTCTAATATTATTATTATTATACAGTAATCACTCTCCCTACAGTATCTCCGAAAAAAATGTTGTAAAATATTTATAAAGCAAAAAAAACAAATCCGTTTTTTTAGTATTTTTAGCATTTTTTTAGAAAAAGAAAAGCAATCAAAATGCAAAAATATACTTTGTTGTTTTTTGAAAAATTATCATAAAAATTTAGAGGCAGCAAAAAATGATTGAGTAGAAAAGCGTATTTTTTGTATGTTTAAATATATTTAAACAAATATTACCAGAAATATATAAGTTCTATTTACCAGATGAAAAAAGACAGATTAGACAAGAATGGACTTAAATTATGAAATAGCGACATTTAAAAACAAATCAAAACCAACCCGTTTTTGAATTTTGACCATGTGGGAAGTCATTGCCGGATATTGTTGATAATTTAAAACTTCAACAACAAATGGCCCATAGTTTTGTTTGCCTTTATTATGAATGAATTGTGGGTACATCTAAAAATTTAATCAATATTATCAACATAATGTTCTTAACAATAGGTTACTGTAGTCATATTACTTCATATATATACAGTAACCTTTACGGTTTTCAAAAATAGCAACGTACTTTACTATTTTGTGCATTTGTTAAATTAACTACAGTATGACAACTGTGATCAAAGATAAGAGTCCAAAATGAATCAACAGTATGCTGTTTTGGCCATTCTGTAACAATAAATTCTGCTTTTCGAGTAAAGCCATCAACTTCTACGGCATTGATATATGTGTAATCTTTGGATTCACCATGCAAAGTTTGAAGATACGGACGGGCATGATCAGCTAAAGATTAAAAGATTGGGATAATAATTGTTTGCTAATAGGTTTAGAACTTACGTGGCACAACCATAACATCACGATTCTTTCCACGATTTTCCATTCGATGTCCACCTGCACAGTCACCAATTCTTAGTACTGGTGTTAACATGTACAAAAGCTGAAAAATTTGCATAATTTAATGATTTTTAAGTTAAAAGTATAAACATTCAGTTTCGAAATTTTGATAAGCTTCTAAAAATTACAGTATTCCAAATCATTTACCTTATTTTCATGACTATCTTGAATTTCCATAAGCTGCCGATTCCCCTTTGATCGGTACATTCCAGATCGATTTTTGAGTTGATGCATTGCAATTGGTTGAACATTACATAAAACTGCTTCCGAAAGTGATTCGTAAATAAAAATATATTGTTCAACAGAATCAATTAAATTTGGTCTTGAATTAATTATCTTTTTTGCATATTCATAAACATCAATTTGTCCTGTACGTTTTAGCAATTCCAAATTTGCATCCAAAGCACAAAATGCTCCACTTCTTCCTGCTCCATTACTGTAATATAAAAAATGGGTTATTAGATTTAGTGTTAAAAGTTGTCGAATTTGTTTGGATATTTTATAATTTATTGATTGGATATTTTTAATTTGGGATACTGTAACTATCTTAATAGTGGTTAATCAATCAATAAATCACGAAATGTATCAATTTGTTTTTTTGATTTTTTGATAAGCATGAAAAATTTTATTCTTTCGTTTTTACTTCCAAATTTTATTATATTTTTGCTTGAACGCGGAACTGTTTCATTTGGTTTCTATTTTTTATTTATGACTTTTTTTGGTTTTGAACGCTGCTGCTTTCCTTTTTGTGAATGAAAAATGAATGATTGACGGTTTCTTTGCTACCTTGCCTGCTTTTTGCTTTTCACGGTTGTCTCAAATAAAATAAAATACAGATGTTTTTCGACTTTTTTTAAATAATAAAAAAAGTTTTGTTGCTTTTAAAGAAAGAAATTTGAAGGAAGAAAGAAGAAGAATAGGTTGAAGTTCGAAAACGAAGAAAGGGTTCCTGTTTTTGGAAAGAAGACGTATGTTTGGCCGTTTTAGGGTCCCATGCAATGCAAAAAAAATCAAAGAGAAAGTGAAAGTCTAGAGGTAAAAAAAGGTTCCTTTGAAAGGTTGGAACAAAAACAAAAATATTAGTGAGAGACATTCAGAAGGAGGAGAAAAAGTGTGAAGGTAAATTTTTTTGTCATTGTCTTCGAAATCGGGAGAAAAGGTGGAATCACCTGTTTTTCAACTTTTCCTTTTTTTGATTGATAATTTTAAAGACAAAGGCTTCATTGTTGTATTTCTTCATAAAAATTGTTGCCTTTTTTGTTGTTGTTTTTTTTCTACTTTAAATACGTTGGGTATAAAAGTTTATTCCATGTTTGTACTTGGGCAACCATGGAATTTATCAAAGCTATTTTTGCTGCTGCTTTTATCAGGTAATTTTTTAAAATCAATAATATCTAAGTTCATCATTACAGTATCCAAAAATTTCTTAAAATTTTGTTTTCTTCTCGTTAAAACTTTTTTGTGTTTGTGATATTTTGAGCTAAAATCGAACCTTAAAAAATCCCCCGCAATTCTTTGAACTTTTTATCTTTAAAAAAAATCTCTTCAAAAAGTCTGATGTCTGCGAACAAAAACAAGTTTTTTGTTGTTGCAATTAGCAATTTTTTGCACCCAATTTTGCAAAATAACAAGCTGATTTTTGTTTTTTAACTTAACAGACGTTTAAAGTAAACAATTTTTCAAATTTTAAAAAATCGCTTTAACTTTTTATAAAATCTAAAACACTTAAAAACATTGTTCTAGAAAGATACTGTAGATAACAATTAAAAAAACATCTCTTCTTTGTGCTTCAAAATTCCAACGCTTAAAAAAATCAAATTGATTATCATCAATTTTAAAACGCTTATTACCTTCTTTTTTAAAAACTTAATTCTTTTGTTGTCCTCAGACCCTCAACAAAAAACAAGTTCTAAAACTTTCGTTTTTGTTCCTTCCTTCTCGGGAGGGTAATTTTATTGAATGGGATTGTGTAATATCAAACAATAAAAAAACCCCCTCTTAAAGACCCCTTAGGCTGTCACAAAAAGTTTTAAAAAAAAGTGACAATTGTCTATTTTTTTTTCGAAAAAAGTAAAAACTATTTTTTTAGTATTTCCGTTGTTTGTTAATTCTTCGTCTTTTCCTTCGATCAATGAAAAACAGCATAAAATTGTAAAACGTGAACGAGCTTTCGACCTCCTACGTCTCGAGAGGGCCCTTGATGATGCGGAACAAGAAAGTGGAAGACTTGGAGAACGAACTATTCGTAGGCGAATTTTTAGAGTTTAAATTTTTAATAATAAGAATGGCATTTTTGTAGGTGATTTACAAAAACCGATAACAGATGATACAAAATGCCAAGAAAAATGCAATGAAAATCTCAAAAGTGGATTGGATATGGTTAAAGTAAATTTTTAGCTTTTTTTTGAAAAATATGCAAATTTTTCAAAAAAAAGACATTAATTATGCCAAAAATTATAAATAGCAAAATTTAAATCTTTGACTTCAATTTAATAACGTGCGTTGATAATTTAAAAAAATTATGCAAATTTATAGGCTCATACAGCATTTGGGAGTATTGGAGTGCCATCAGTGACTGAAGAAATTGATTTACAAATGTTTTGCCGTCTTGACACGGCCCATGATCGATGTTTAAGAGATTGCGGATTTGAAATTCAATTTAATATGCGAGATTATGTTTGCCGAGATCGATATTGGGAGGTAAGCAGAAAGGTCAAAAATGAATAAGTACAAAGTTTTTAAAATTCAAAAAGTCCAAAAATTTACGTCACAAAAATGTGTTTCTTCAAAGTTTTTATGAATAGATGAAAACACAAAAAAACTAGTCGCTTAAATTCACACAAACAATAAGAATCAACTTCTTAATGCTTGTAGTCTCTCTCACTTTCTCGCAAGTGGAAATCCCAAAAACAGTGACCTAAAATTCTAAAAACATTTTGTTTCGTAAACACTTGTCAAACGTCAAATTTTCAAGTACGAAAATTATCACGAGGGTAACAGTTTTGTTACAGTTTGCTTAGAAAAAAGGTTATTAAAAATCATTAGAAAACATAGTAAAAAACATAGCTTTTGGGAAAAAACAAAGTAGCAAAACATCCTTAATGCTAATTGTAAAGCATTTGTTTATTCTTGCCCCTAATTTTTGATGTTTTACAACAACAATTTTTAAAAAAAGCATATCAAATTTCAAAACAAAAGTTTCTTTTTTCTAGATGATTGAAAATCTTCCCTGCTACAATCGTGCTTCCCATCAACTTAAACGACATTGTGGTGGAACTCGATGTGGTCCATACAAAGAATTGGAAGTATCACTTCCAGGATTTGGACAACGTTGTCGAACTCTTGTATGTGATCTTGCATGTACGAGAGCAGTTTTAATGCGGGAATGCGGACCATCAATTGGAATTCGAGGTTATCGATTTTTGTTGGATTATACAAGAATTCAAGTAAGGCTTTGTTAAATGAATAAACAATACTAAATTTAAATCCCCTTAGGTCACATCATGGATGAAAGATACAGCTGCGAGCAATCGAAAATTAATTAGTCAAATAATTCCACGATCCTGTTCAAGATTATTTTGTGACAGATTTGATACTTCAAATTGCACTTTTACTCCTTCTAATTAACAAAAAAACAAAGAATTTTAGCTTTAGCCTTTCAAATTAGAGCTTTATCGAATTTTCATACACACAAAACTAATGGCATCTCAAAATCTAATCTAATTTTATAATTTTTGTAAAACTTTTTTTGTTAATTTTAATAAACTCTAAAAATCTCATACACTAATATTTTAAAAAAAAACAAATATCCGAAGTTTGAAAATTTGCATAAAATGACCAAAAATGAAACAGTATCGATCAATTTTAAAATTTGCATAAAATGAAAAGAAACAAACCTGCAATGTACAACAATTGGAGCATCAGTTGGATTCTTTTCAGTCCATTGCCGGACACGTCTTCGCAATTCAATAAATGCCGAAATATATGGAAATGAATTAAGTTCCCATTCAGTGAAATGAAAATGTTTCACAATTCTTTCTTCTTCACTATTTGCATGCTTTAATTTAAATGTTCTAATTATCTAAAATTTAATATTTTATTGATTATCAGTAATAATAAACAAGTAATAAAACTTACAAAATGTGCATATGTTTTAGTTTCAAGTGTTTCAACAATTATTTCACCGTATGTAAAAATCGTGACAGGCCAATATTGAAGGCACATAACTCGCATAAAATCAAAAACTTTTGTTAACATTACAATTGTATTTGCACGAAGTTCCCAAATCATTCTCCAAAATTCATTTGTTGCTGGTTTACTTTTAACTGCTTGTGTTACAACGTAACTCTTTTCTCGAAGCCATGACTAAAGATTGGAAGGACATATTAATGAATGCCCTGAGGGGAAAATATAAGAGATAAAACATACAGGTACATAACTGGCATTAATATAATGCGAATTTTCATCTGTTGGTTTTTTGGATAAAACAACCCGAGAATGATCATATGGCAGGGTATCAGCATATTGATTTTTGTCACCTTGTGAAGATGCAACATTACATTGACATTTTAGAGGATCAACAGATCGAAGAATCATCTACAAAAAAATCAATAATTAAAGACTTTTTCGATTCAAAAACATGATTTCAAATATCAATGTTGCCAAAATTAGAATAATTGTTTGAAAAAGCTGTAATAAAAAAATTTGCATAATTATCTTACCAAATACTCTCCCTTGAACAATATCCGCTTTTTTCTTCTTTCTGTTACGTATGCAACGAATTTTGTGGCATCGATCGGGGCCGTTGGGGCCGATTGCATGGCCTTTTCTTCTTGAACTAAAATAAAAGATGTTTTAATTTTTCCCATTTTTTAAAATATCCCCTTTAAAAAAGGTCCCTTAAAATTTTAATGGTCCCCTAAGGTGCTTTAAAAGCATAATTTTAATTTATTCAAAGTAAACAAAAAATGGCTTTTGTTTTTTTTATGAAATTTAATATGACTTTTTCATTTTTTACGTTTTTCCTATGCTTTTCCTATGTTTTTTTCTTATTTGACTAAAGATGGCGAAAATTTTAAACTTAGATAAACAAAAAATTTGCATAATTCAAAGAAAATTGGATAAAAGATAACTTCGTTGTTGAATAATTTTTTGTTGTTCCCGGCGATGACTGATCGGTGATTTATATTTGATATCGGACAACATTCTGACTGCAGGTTCTCCACCTCCACCTCCTGGATTAATGGATGAATCGTTAAAAGAAGGAGCAAAAGAGATTCGACGATTTTTATCAAAATAATATCGTAAAACTTCAATATTATTATCAACAATTTCTTGAAGATCTTGTCCATACCGATTAAAAATTTTAATCGACATTTTTCTTTTTGTTGCTTTTTTGCTTGGTTGCCACTTATCGGTTTTCAAGAGGGAACAAAGTGGAGAAAAGTTTTAAAGTTTTTTAGTGTTAAAATCAAGTTGATCAAATATAACACAATAAAAATATAACACAAATAGGCGGGATATATATTTTTAACACCACCACCAACAAAAATAGATACAAAAAGCAAAGCCGCAGTAACAACTTGTAAAATAGAAATATAAATATATAAATATTGAGTAAAGTTTGAAGCGTAAAGACAGTTAAATAGAAGAAGAAAAAGTAAAAATAAATCTTTAAAAAAAGAGCAAAAAAAAGTGATGATTGAACAAGTTGTTATTGTTTTAAAGAAATAGGATTACAAAATTGCTTCAAGTGTTGGATTGGATTGTTGGTGTAAAATGGTTACACTTTACAGGAATGAGAAGGAAAGAGGGATCACAAGACAATCTACTAAATTTAAGATGTTTTTGAAATGAATGGTAGCAGTTACCACTTGATAATAAATGAGTACAAAAGTTTGAAAAAAACAGTGATATCCGTGGGTTTAGAGTTTAGTAGACTACAAATAATCTGTTTAAGTGGTTTAAAAAGTATCTTTTTGAACGAATAAAATGAAGAGATAAAAATTAGCTGAAGAAAAAACATCTTCCAATTTTTTTAGAAAACAAAGTTGAAATCCAAGTTTTCAAAAGATAAAAGAAAAAATACCGCTATTGAAACCCTGATTTACCCCTCTGATCTCAACACGGATCTACTAATTGGAGTCAACAAAAAATCAATAGATATAAGACTATAAACAAAATGTTATATATCAGACAAAAAGATGTTTGAGATTACTGTACCAATAATATCCGAAAAAGACAATCCCGACAATTACCTTTTTGATAAAATCTTGGTGGTCTAACACGTAGCATGATTCATAAATCCTTTAATAATTACATTTCTAATTGTAATGAAAAATATCTACAGAGATGAAGAGAATAGAAAAAATCAATTGGCTGAAACTCAAGAATCAAGAAAACCATTCATTCACTTTCATTCATTCACTTACTTTTATCGCCTACACTTTTTGGTGTTATAATCTTTCTTCTTCTTCTCGTTTTTAATCCTCCACTTAACACCACTTAAGTTTTAATGATTCAAAAAGCTTTCAACAAAAAGTTAAGTTATAAATCCGTATCAATATTGGTATCCTATTGTTTGCTAAATAAATTGCTCATTTTAATGTAGCAAAGGAGAACAAAAATAGGTTATTATGAAGTTTTAAGACTAATGTATGATGAAGTTTAATAATTATGATGATTTTTAAAGTAATCCCCTGAGGCAATGATTTTTCAAATCCCAATTTTGACACTGAGGCAGTAACCATGTGTATCCCTATTTTGACCCCGTTTTCTTACCTAAATGTAGCTGCTTTGAAATATGATTTGGTGAAATTTGTTTCCAAATTGCATTCCTTCGAACATTTAATTTTTTATTTCCTTGATTGCTTGGATCTCCGATTGTTGAAACTTTCGGTAGAACAATTGACCCAATTGAAGCAGCCCTCTCCGGATGAATATACGGTGAATCTTCATCCTCTCCGGGATAATCCCCTTTCATAATATCCAAAACCAGCGAAATTTCAGAAACGGATTTCTTTCGAAATCTTTTAAATGCATCTCGAAGCCCTCTGGGTGATCCACCTGGAGATGGTGCAGATGATGTGGAAGGACCATATGGATCTGGGACAGTTAGAAATTGATTTTGTCCCAAATCTGGGGACTCTGGTGGTGGAGTTTGATGATGGGATTCTGACATTATTGCTGCTTCTGCACAGAATTGAGGTGGTTTTTTAATGGAATGAAAATCTTCAACAGCAGCAGCAATAAAAAAAAGAGTCCTATACTCTTTTTTAGGAATGAATAAACTGCAGCAATGTCGTCGACTTCATTCTTGCTGTCATTTCTTTGTTTTTCATGAATGTAAACAATGGCAAGAAAAAATGGAAGGAAAAGGTGTCAAGAAGAATAATAATGAAACATAATATATTTAGTAGTAATAATAATATTTAATTGGTAAATAATAACAATATCAACTTCCACTTGAGATCAATACTTTCAACGTGTTGTTCAACAACTTCTTTTTAATTAAAAATAAAAAAAGACTCAACGTGAATTTTTTTTTGTTGTTGAATTTAATATCCCAGAAGAAGAAGAAGAGAAAGGAAATATAAAATTTCGAGAAAGAAGAAAAAAAGTGATTGCGAGGAAGCAGATTAAAAAGCTCCTTGGCAGGCGACAAACAAGCTGTATTTTTGAAAGTAGAAAAAAAAGTCTTGAAAAAAGATGGGCACCTGTTGTCGCCAAAAAATAGATATAAAACGATCAAAAAAAATCAACGGCGATAAAGTTGAAGGAAAATGAGCAACAAAGTCGGGAGTCAAAGCGCCAGCAGCTGCAATATTTTTTCTTCTTCTTCAAAAAAATGCAATACAATCAATGAAAAAATATTTCTCGTCGTGTTGTTTTTTTTTTGCCAGCCACTATCCCCGGGATTGAAGTGAAAAAAAGATTGCCTTCTTGGATCTTGTCTATCTCTTTTGCTGCTTCTTTTTTCTGATCACAACTTTGCCGTCGCGTAAAAAAGCTTGTTTTTGAATTTTTTTAATGAATAATAAAAAAAGAGTTCACTTTTTCTTTTTTCTGCTTTCATTGGATCATCATCATCATCATTATTTGTAAGTATAAGTCGAATGACAACGGCAAAGCAGAAAAAATATGATGAGGGAATGACACTTTTTTTCTTTGAGTTGTTTTTGAAGTAACACTAATAAATTGATGGGGATTGCAAAAGTTTCAAATACGTAATAAATAGCTTTTTTGTATTATATCATTTTTTGAGCACTTTTTAGTAATTGAAAATATACAATGTTGAAGTTGTTTTACAGTGAGAATCCAAAAATTGAAAAACTATTGTAAACTTGATACTTCAAGACATTGAAAAATGAACTTCTTGCAAGCTCTGTTTTATACTGTTCAAAACTACGATAAAGTCGAAGAAATTCAATTTTTGCATAAATTTCACATTAAACTTAAAACTTTGAAATTTGAAATTTAAAATGCATCATTTAATTACAAATTCAAGAACTTTAAAAAGATGGGATATTTTAAGTTAAAATGACAACACTTTTGGGAGACATTCAAAATTCGAACAAAATGCTAAATTTTTGTTTCACATGAAAACTTTTTTTCGGGTAAAAGGTCAAAAGGTTTAAAATGTCACAAAATGTTTTATCCGACTTGAACAAAGTTTTTTGGATACGAGATTACTGTAACACTTAGGTGTAAAAAAATAAAAATTACTGTACTGTAGATCAAGTATGGGCTTTGGTTCCAATGTAACCAAATTTGCATAAAACAACTTTGCTTCTTTGATCAAAATTTCAAATGTAATCACTTCTTATGCTTGTCAAGCCTACATCAATATTTAATTCCATGAAACAATCATTCTTTAACCTCGTTAACCTCTTTCTCTTTTTTAAAATGCTTTTTTAAACATCCAATATAAAAAATGAATGAATCTATCTATTCATTTATCTTTTCCGCCTCAAAGTGATCGTTTAATCTCGTTAACAACACAAACAAAGCAGAAAAAAGAGAGAGAGATGCAATAAATATATATATCTTTTTTTCGAATAACCGCCGCCGCCTCTTCACTTTTACGTCACTCAAAAAAATATATATATTTAAAATAAAATAAACGAAGATGAAAGGCAAAAATCAAAGAGAGGAGAAGAGATAGATAGAAAGAAAGTTGACATAAACGACGTGTTCAATTTCTTGTCATATTTATTTTTTTAACTGCCTGCCGCAGGGGCAATCTCAGAAGCCAGGATCAAAAAGGCTTTTTTTATATGTGTTGATCTCTGTTAAGGGAAATGAAAAAGGTTAAGTACAAGCACACACACTTTGCTGCCATCAACATCGCCATCGGCATCAAAAAAGAGAAACACATTTTTTTCTTTTTCATTCATTCTGTTCAAGCAAAAAAAAGAATGCCAAAAAGCAAATCAGCAAAAAAAATGAGAGAAATAAATCGGAAGTGCTTTCAAAAAAAACTTGGAAGTAAAAAAAAGTGATAAAAAAAGATTTGAATCATTAATTAATGATAGCAGAAAAAAAGATTCTAAAATTCAATTTTTTTATGAAAATCAATTATATAAAAACAGGTGATGATTAAGAATTTCAAAGGAAAAAAGGTGACGAAAAATGTTTTTCGAAAAACAATTAAAAAGATCAAAAATGAATAAGAACACTTTTTGGGTGTAAAAAAGATGGATTAACAAATTTTTTGAAAAGGAATTTGCCGTTTTTAAATTTTTTAAATTTTTTAACTTTACACTTTCTTTTTTGGGGCAAAAATAATTATATTTTGATCAGAGATCAATTTTGATTGAAATAAATTTTAAATTTCGTAACTAAAAAAAACCTAACAATGATTTATGCAAATTTTTCTAAAAATTTGAATCTTACTTTTCCAATAAAAAAACTCGAAACTCTTAAATTCTGGAAGTGAAAAAAGAAGCCGTCAAAATTTTTATGCAAATTTCGAAACGTCATATCTTTGCTAAACTTTGTTAAACCCAAGAAACTTACATTCGGCATTTTGAGTTAAATTAATAAAAGTCGGGTTCTCATTTAAGGCATTAGATATTATATCCATTAAAATTATTAAAATAAAAAACTTATTATTTTTTTCTAGAGTGAAAACAACATTTCAACAAAAGTTTTTGGCGACGACTCAACCTTGATGGATTTTCACTTTTTGGCAGTTTTTAGCTACTACTTTTTGTTTAAAAATCTTCGTTTTTAACAAACAACAAAACATGTTTTTTGATATATAATATCTTTTTTTTTACTTTAAATTGAAGAAAGATTTTTGTCGTGTCTCGAAAAATTCATAATCGAAAAAAAGTTGTTGTCGTTTTTTTACTAAAAGTATAGTATTACAGTATCTTTGTAGTAAATTATTTTATGCATATTAATTTTTACAAAAATTTACTCAAACTTTTAATACTACAAATAATCGACTATAAGGAAGTATGATAAAATTAAAGTCATCCATGCTTGAAAATTTAAATACACAACTTAATTGTCTTAATAAAACCCTGAGGGCATAAACCCTCTTAAACACAAACTTACATCGAAAAGATCGCATACTGTAATTTACAAAAAACAAATTTTAAGAAAAATATCTTCCAAAAAAGCTTTTTAAGACATTAATAAACTGGAACCAAAAATTAATAATAATAACTAATAAAAAGGATTTGGGCAAAATAAATAAGCAAAGCTTTTGATTAAGTGATGCAAAGATAATTTTTTTGACGTCGCATAAAAACCCTTTTATTCTATTTTTTCATTCCACATGAAAAAACTACTTTTTTATAAAAAATGCTGTTCGAAAAGGAAAAGTTTTATGAAAAACAGTAATAAAAAAATGAATATTTAATATTTTTGTTTCTGTGAATAATCTTTTTTTTCTTCATCCTTCTTTTTTGGGATTTTTGAAATCTTTAAAAGAAAGAGATGAAATTAAAGCAATGATGAAAAAATCTAATTGAATATTAATTTTGTGAAAGACTAGAAAAAAGATAGGCACGACCAAGACAAAGATGGCATTTAAGAAAGGAAGTAAGAAGATATTCGTGTAAAAATAAAATGACTCAGAAAGCAAAAAAAACATCATTTAAAAATTTAAATATTTATAAATGTATGTATAAATTAATTCAAGACAGAATAAATAAATAAAATATATATTTTTGGTCAACTTAATTTTTCCCTCTTGAAACGAAATCGAAAAAATACTCGAAAATGGACAAGTTTCAACACAAAAATCAGGGTTTATTAATAAAAATCAAATTTTATCAACAAAAACTATAAAGCTATTGTTTGCAAAATATTTATCCAACTTTTAGTAACGTTTAGTATTCATTTTTTTAAAGCATAAACTCATCCATGATATATCTCCCCTCTAGTCATATATCCCTTCCAGCGATGTATCCGATATCCGATCAAATTACCATCAGTTTTGTGTTTGTTTCTGTTGCAGTTGAAGTTGATCCAAAGTCTATTGTCTTTTACGCTAGGACTACACCCTGAGGGCATATCCCATGACAACAAAAGATTATTACACTTTTTTTCCAAGTACCATCCATTCAAAGGTAAGGTACTTGGATCTCATCCCACCTAATCTACCGTAATCTGATAGGTATAAAACATACCTATAATACCTCGAAAATAATTAAAAACCTTAAATTCTTTAATAAATTCCATAATTTTGGCAAAAGATGAGAGATATATTATATCTCTTTTTCTACCAAGCAAATTCCATTTATGAAAAAGCAACAAACAAAAAAAGAATGCCGACC
Organism: Panagrolaimus sp. LJ2414; assembly: GCA_024447195.1. Classification (NCBI taxonomy): domain Eukaryota; kingdom Metazoa; phylum Nematoda; class Chromadorea; order Rhabditida; family Panagrolaimidae; genus Panagrolaimus; species Panagrolaimus sp. LJ2414. The sequence goes on along the minus strand of JAMRXY010000004.1, from coordinate 1,089,932 downwards.
AAAAACAAAAAAACCCGTCAAAATGAATCTCTTTAACGGAAGCAAGATGCTTTTCAAGTGTCGAAGAAGAAACAAAAACCAACGAAAATAAAAATATTTGGAAAGGTCGTGTTTCATTTTTCTTCCCTGCTTTCCTTTATTCTTTTTTTGTCTTTTCTTTAAAAAATGGTATCAAAAAATGTTTTATGAGTTTCAAAAAAAAGATACATGTCAAAAATTATATTTGATTTTGGAATTTTTATATTTTTATTTTTTGTTTGACGTAATATTTTTTTATATATGAAATTTAAGATTTATAGAATAAAATTTTTTAATAAATAATGAAATCGAGATATGTCTTAAAAGGGCATAGTTTTGTTGACTTTGGAAAAATATGAATGGTCAGTTAACGTAAAATTCAATTGATGGTTATTTAAATATGGGTTGTTTTGGTTTTATGAACAAATTGGTATTCAATGATGGAAAATTTATGAATTCAAATTTCAAAATTTCAATGAAATTTTCAAAAATGTATTTGAATGACGCTTATTTTAAAATATTAATGCTAAATTAAAGGAGAACTTTCATTTTTTGATTTTGCAAGAAAGTTCGCGAAGCTGAACTTTCTTGCAAAATCTTGTTGTTAACATAAAAAATTTGGAAAAAAGTGAAAGTTCCTGATTTTCAATGACTTTCATCTTCGCGAACTTTCTTGCAAAATCAAAAAATGAAAGTTCTCCTTTAAATTTTTGGGAATTAGGAACTCCCTGATTTTTGAATTTTCATAAAAGTTTAATTCTAGAAGTTAAGTTAAGTTTTGAGATCACAAAAAAACGGGTTAGTAAGCGAAAAAATCAATATTAATCAAAAAAATCCCACCACAAAACAAACAAAATCAAAAAAAGTCAAAACTTACATCGAACATAATAATTACTGAATGATCGTTTAATTTTTGGAGTTTCTGCTGAAGCGGCCAAATTTAAGCTTGAATTTGTGCTTAAAGAATTCATTTTTTGGCAAATACTTTTCCTAGGGGAAGAAAGTGATTGAATTGCCTGATGAATTGCCGCAGGGTAAACAATTAAATCTTGAAATGACACAGATTTTGATGGTTTTGAAGCGGTAATAATTTTCGATTTTCCAATTGGAATATTTTCATTTGATGAGAATGAAGCCGTAATTGGAATTTGTCCAAAGGGTTCTGGGGTCAGGAGGGCCCGATATCCATTTTTCTTAGGTTTTCCTTCTTCATCTGATTTTGTGATATCCATGCTGTTGGCATTTCGAAATTTTGATCTTTTTACAGGAGCTGCCAGAGGGGATGGCGAAGTTGGAGATTTATCTGTTGAAGTTGTGGAAGCTGTGGATCGATTGAAAGATGGAAAAAACAGGGATAACGGAGATCTCCGGATTTTGAACACCGAAATATTGTTGTTGTTATTGTTCGTCCGGATCGGGGATAATGGAAGTGGGGATGGTGTCCGACTCATGATGTTGAAATAATTGTAAGTAAATAAAATGTTAAAATGGGGGGTTACGGTAACATTAGTAATTTTACACACACTGCAAAAAAAGTTAAATGCAAATAAATAAATTTTGCTAAATTTCAAAAATAAGCGTAATAAAAAAAAATGTTGTAAAAAAACACGCAATAAAAAAAAAGTTGTTTTTCTCAAATTTCTTAAAAAGATCCCAAATTTTAAATGTCTATTATTAATATTTTTTTTAAAAAAGAGAGAAAAGTAATAAATTACAAGGTTGCAAACCTGTAAATTTACGTTGAGGACGTTGTCGTCTTTTACAACAACAACAAAAATACCAACAGCAACAACAAAATATACAAAAAAGGCATGACCGTTTTTCTTTTGCCGTTTTATGAGTAATATGATAATTATTTTGAAGTTTTAAAGTTTGAATTTTTTGTCGATTTCTCGTTGATGCAGCTAGTCGCTTTCGGGATGGAGCATTATGGAGTCGAACACTTCGGTGTGCACCAATCATACTCATAAGTATTTTGCAGGAATGAAAAAAAAGCCAGATTGCAACAAGAAATATGTGTGTTTTTTTTGAAAAAAAGTTTTTTAAATAAACATTTTTTCTGCTTTTTCTTGAATGTTTCGTTTGATGCTGTTTTTGCCAAAAAAAAAGAAGAAAGAAAAAAGGGAATGTTCAACCCGCAGGAAATAATCATAAACAATCGACTTCTAATGCACATTTTTGGAGAAAAAGACGAAGAGATCAAACCTTAAGCTACTTGAAATAACTATCAACTTGGAAAAATTTAACTCGATGCCAGAGGCAATCGCTTCAAAAGATCAAAAAAAATGCCGCTTTTTAGATTCGAAGTAGAATTTGATCAAACATTTTCATCTTATTACTGTTATTTGATATCAGATCAAAAAAACTTTTATCATCAAAATGATTATTACCGGAAAATTTCAAAGGTGAACAAGGAACTGACAAAAATAAAAATACACGGAAGAAAATTTTTACTTTTGTCATCATCATCACCTTCAACAACTACCTCACCAACACTTCCACCAACGACAAGGAGGACATTATCCATGTCTGTTCTTTTTTCTTTTATTCTCTTTCTTCTTTTTTTATTTTTATTTCAAACCAATTATGCTTTACACGGATCTCCTTCTTTCTTTTCTCTTTCTCTCCCTTCTATTACGACATCCTTAAAATGGGAATGAGAAAAAGCAGGGGATATAACAATAGGCTATTGGCGGGCAGCAGTCAGCTGGAAGCAAAAAACCCATCATCAACGAAGAAAAAAATGAAAGCAAATTTGTATGCCTTTTTTATTTGTCTTTTTCTTTTCATGCTTCTGTTTCTGGTGTGCTACAATTGTAGGAAGAAAGAAGGAAGCGTTATAAAACATAAATTGCTCTCTCCCAAAAAAAGAAGCAATGCTTTGCTTTCTTCTTTTTTTAGAGCATATTTTTATTCGTCTTTTGTCTCTCCTTTTCTTTTTTATATTTATCAAAAAAAAAACAAAAAAAAGGACCACCAAAAAATGGGTGTCTTTTCTTCTGTTTTTGACGTCACAAAAAAAGCAGAAGGAAAAAAGATGACAGAAAGAAAGGCGCCAAAAAAAACGAAATTTTGACATCGTCGTCGTCGCTGAAACATTACTATTGTTTTGTTTTTTTTTGCTTCCGTTTTCTTTTATGGGAATTTTTTTTCTGGAGAAAAAAAAAGCAAAACACACATAATCTGATATAATTTTTTTCGGCTTCTTTTCTCTCTTTGATAAATCAACTGACTTTAAAAGTGACAAAAGAAATGAATTGCCAAAAAAGTTGCAAAAAGGGAAAAGAAGAAAAAGATACGATATCGATGACCTCATCGAGAAAAAAGAAGGTGTCTTGGGACAAAAAATGCAAAAAATAATGTGACGAAATGGGCATTATTGGGATTTGATTTGGCAGATTTATTGATAGGGGGCAGAAAGGAGATAAATTTGGGGAAAATGGGAACAAAAAGTAGTTTTAATTTTAAAGCAAAAAATCTAATTTTAAAAATTGTTAAATTTATGGTCTCAAACAGACAAATGACAGAAAGTGATGTAATACCAAAAATTGTAAAATCTTGCAGATGATAAATTACTAATTATTAAAAGATAATAGAAATCGTAAGAAAGTGACAAAAATTTCGTAGTTTTCGTGCTAAGATAAAAACTATCCTGTGACGAAAATTCTAGAACAGTAATAATAAATTTCGATGATCTTTGACATCTCCAAAAGAAAATTATTTGTTATTTTTAATTAAAACAACGAAAAAACAACAAGGTTCAGCAATACCATTTCTAGACATCTAAGCAAATAAGTAAAACAAGACAAGACATCAAAATCAACCTTCCTTCAGATGTAATACGTGAACTCCAAGAAAAAAACAAAAGCTAATTATCTTTTTTTCCGAAACTCTATCCCTCAACAACATTAACTTCAACCGAAGCAACACAAAAAAAAACATGTCTTCTTCCTTGTTTTTTAAGAAAAAAAAGATAATATAGAGATATACATCCAATTTGTTAAAAAAGACCCCAAGAAAAAAAAGTAAGTCTATGAAAAATAATTAGCATTGACTTTTTAATTCCTTTTTTTCTTCTGACTTCTGACTTTTGGGGTCAAAGAAGAAGACGAAGAAAATGAAGAAAAACAAGTTGTTTAAAAAAAACTTTTTTCAAAAAAAGACATACTTCGGTAAAAAAAGAAGAAGAAAGAAGATGGGTGTCAAAAGCCTTAGGAACCATAAAAAGAAAGGCCACAGATATGCATCCTTTGGGGATATCTTATTTTACAAAAAAAACAGAGGACAACAAAAATATGTACAAGTTTTTTAACTAAAAAAAGAGACAAATATAACATATTAAAAAATATAAAAAGTAAATGAAGCAATGAGATGGAATTTTATTTCTTTTTTGAGGTGAATGATGCGTTAATAAAAAATTAAAACACAAAATAATACTAGCTTTCATTTTTTATTTATCGTAAAAGTCATATTTTTTAGGATCAAACATTCTTCCTTGATGCTATTGTTTTTAGTTTTTATGTTCACTATTTTCCAACATTTCAAAAAATATCATCTATTATTTATGCAAATTAAATGATAGGATTGAGACCCTTTTAAAAAATAGCTATTTTGAAAAAGCTCGAGACGCTTTAATTATTTTTTTAAAATTAATTGTTATTTTTGAAGTCTAAAAAGTCAAAAAAAAATTGTGAAAAATAAACAAAACACAAAAAAAAAGCTTCAAAACAGTCAAAGTGTGAAATAAATTATTCATTTTTTAATGAAAACTGCTTTTTAGAAAAAATAGGATTTCCTCTTTTTGCTGTGGCTACAGTAATCCATTGTCTTTGTTGAAGAAATTTTAGAATATCGAAAATTGTGCTTTGAAAAAAGCTAATTTCCAAAAAAACTGTCGCCAGACAAAGGAAAAATAGAGTATGATGAATTAAAAAATTTAAATAATGAAATTTAAAAATTTAAGTGATTTTTAAAATTTTTACTTTTTAGTAATTTAAAAATTAAAACATAACAAAAATTATGTTTAAATTACAAATGTGACAAAAAGTAACAGTTTTTATGCAACAATAACCCTTTAAAAATATAACCCATGATTGTTTCAAAATTTAAAAAAACAGTCAAAATAACTTCCTTTTTAAAAAGCCATAAATTACTCCCAAAAATAAAAAAAAGAAACAAAAGCCATTTTTATGGTTTTTAAAAACCCTCTTCCAAAAATGAATGTTAAAAAAGCAAAACTTACTTTTCTGCCGATTTAAGAGTTTCCGTTCTGCAGCGGCTTCTTTCTCCCTTAAAAAGGTGGGATTTTTAACATAAAATTTTTGCAACATTTTTCCATTTTTCTTTTTCATTTTTAGAAATCGTACTGCCGCTGGCAATGAAAGTAAGATAAAATAAAAGTAAACTTACATTTTCATACTTAATCCATATAACATTGATCTAAGCCCCGGCTGAGTATTTGTTCGCTTTGGTTTTAGATGATCTGGAATATCTGAAGATCCTCCGCCCGTGCCATTTGTATTATTTCCAATTGACGATAAATTAGTTGTTGTGCCTTTCCAGATGTTTTCATTTAAGGATGTTGTGCGACTTGTTTTTCCCATCATTCTTTTTCCCATAATTGAAGAGGCATGTGAAGATTCTCGACGAATATATGCTGCTGATTTTGAGGAAACTCGAGACTTTTTTCTTTCTAATATTGGCGTAAAATCACCATCTGATTGCATGAATGGGCGAGGCTTCACAGAAATTCCATTCTCAGTTTCAGATGCTCGCTTCTGCAACAGCGTCGGAGAATCATCCAATGTAAATTCAATTCTTTCACTCATTTTTTGGGGAACTGCAAGAAATGAGTATTAAGAAAGTAGTATTATTTAAAAATCAAGCAAAATTCGTTGAACGAATAAAAACAACAAAAATCTCGAAAAAAACAGCAAGGAACGGAAAGAAAAGAAGCCCAAAAATCAAATCAACACAACAGAAAAATTGTTGCAAAAAGAAATTTAAAACCATTTTTTCAAAAAGTTTTTTTAAAGAATAAATTTGAAATTTATTAAAAACAAAAATATGTTTTGTAAGAATTTTAACAATAGGTCAAATAAGCGAACACGAAATAATATTTTTTTGTAAAAAAAATTTATCATCTTATAATGGCCAATATAAAAAGGCATCAATCTTTGTAGCTTCAATTAATCAAGTCGGACATTTTATTAAAATCTTTAAAAAAACACTGCCAAAATGAAAGAAATATTTCGGACAAATCTGAAAATAAAAGCGAAAATGAAAAGAATTTTGGGCAGTTACAAAATTCTAATTAATCCAATTTTTTAAATGAACCATTTCAAAAAAAATAACATAAGAGTTAACAAATCAAAAACTAATAAATCCTAAAAATGTCAAATTTCGGATGATCCTTTAAAAACATAATTTACAAATTTTAATTACAAAACTAAAAAATGCTAAAAATATCCAAAAAATGTGACCGTTGTTAGAAATTTATTAATTGGACAAACCTTTTCCAAACAGTTTTATACTTGTATGATAATCATAAAAATCGCAAAATCAAATGAAACAACTGTTTTTAAAAAAGTTAAAAAGTAATCATTTATGATTCATTTCAATCAATCCTGAGATAAACTAAATCTCTTTTTTCTCTCACTTTATTCTTTCTTCAAAAAATTGAATAAAGTTTGCAGAGAGGACACCGGAGACATCAACTTTGAAGGAAGGAATGGATAAAAGTTAAAGTTAAAAAAGATGCGCAAACAAAAGAAAAGAAAAAAATGAAGATTGCGCGCAAAAAAGAGACAACAACAAAGATAGCAAAGGTAAAAAATAACTTTAAAAAGGTTGGGTTGAAAAAATAAAATATTGGAATGTGCTTTAAAGTGAATAAAAATATAAAGCTCTTTTTTGTTTGAAGAATACCAGGATGGGGATATAAGAAGATGAGAGAGAAAAAAGGTGGATAAAATGGGTAAAGAAAAAAGGAATTGAACCAACAAAAAATTTATTTTAAAGTTCAAAGGGCAGCTTTTCAAATTTTTAAATTTAAACAATTTTGAAAAATTAAACATTTTTTGTTTATAAATTTTCGTTGAAAAGCAATTAGTCACAACAACAAAAATAAAGTAGCAATTAATTAAATAATTGCAGACACTTTTTTCATTGATAGAAAAGTGAAAAAAAGCGGTTGTTTGAAGGGTGGATAAATTTTTAGGGATGCTTTTTGATCTTAAAAATTTTCTTACGTGAGAAAAATTGAATAAAAAGCAACACTGAATATTTTGGTAAATGATTATCTTTAAAAACGTTGAAAAACTTGCAACTTTTTTGACTTTCAAAATAGAAGTGAAAAATTTAAATCAAAATTGTGATTTATTTTGGATACTGTAAACTTCAAAAAAAGAAGAAAATTAATGTAAACAAAAAAATTCATAAAAGTAAATCAAAAAAACATGTTTTTCATTTTGACATGAACAAGAACACGGAAAACATAAAACTCAAATAAAAATTAAAGTTTTAAATTTTGAAGGAACGCTTAAAAGCTCGGGAAAAATGGATGAAAAATGTTTAAAAATTTCTTGAAAATATAAGTGTGTTGGAGGTCAAACGATATTTACCTAAAATTTTAGGAAAAAACTGTTTAAGTACTGACCGATAAAAAAAGAGGATAAAAGTAAACTTTAGCATTCCATTGAATTAATTGACACCACCTCCGCACAACAAAATTAAACAAACTAAAAAACAAATAAAATCGAGCGATAAGTTTGACTTCAGAAATTGAGTTTTTAAAAAATTTAATACAGGAAGTAGGCAAAAAAATGACCGTCTATGACGAAAGTTAAAACACACTTGAATAAAGTAAAACTTGAAAAAAAGGTGTAAAAAATATCCGTGAAAAATATATATATCAAATTACATCAATGATGAATGTGAACAAAAGTTGTAAAAAATCACACAAAATCAATAAAAATAATTGTTGTTATTAAAATTACTGTCACATTTATTATTATCGTTGTAAGACACATGTGTGTTAGGAAAAGGGTGTTTATAAATTCCTCCGCAAAAAATTTAGATTTTTGATGTCACAAAAGTTGATGAAGATGATGATGATCCACTCAAACAAATATCTCAATGATATTCGTCTGTCTGGTTCATTTTTTGCAAAAACTTAAAAGTGTTTGAGTTTTAAACTTGAACTACAAAAATTAAAAAATTTGGTTAAAAGTACGAACCCATTAAGTTTCTGTGTTTTCTTCTACCTAAAAATAAACAACAATTTATCATTTAATTTTTCTTTCATTTTTTTCTTTTCTCAAAAACCTCAAAAATATGATGGGGCTAAAAAATTGAACGGCGGGGATCCACAAAAAACAAAGACATCAAACAAAAGAATATCAAAGGTGCGAAAGAAAACATTTTTGATGAACTTTGTTTTTTTCTTTTTCCGTCTTTCTCATTTTTTAATGTTTTTTCTGTCTTTCTTTTTTTCAAGTTTAGTTTTTTGATTCTTTTGAAAAGCAAAACTGCAGCGGGAATAATGATTGAGATCTGGTACGAAAAAATCTGGCACGAAAGGAAGTCAAATTTTTTAAGGCCCAGCTGAATGAAGGGAGAGAAAACAAAACATGCTGCCCAAGATTAACAAAGAGGTTTCTTTTCAGAGACTAAAAAATATATAAAAGATGACGCAAAAAGGTTTTTCTATCTTTCTTATTCTTCTCCACATTTGTTTTGCCACCCCCGAGATTTTCTTATTTTTTGAACGAAAATAATAAAAAAAACAAAATGGAACCATTCGAAATAAGAGAGAGAATGAAGAGCAAAATTTCTAGGTGATCAAAACAAAATGAAAAATAAGTGAGTTAAAAATCTTTTATGTTAAATATTTATTACAGTAACCGGAGTTATAGCATACTGTAGTGTAATATTTATTCAAATATCCCAAAACAAAACTGAGACAATCAGTAAACGAAAATAAATTTAGTCTATAGTTAAAAATATGCAAATTTTGTAGAGCTCCTCGTCAGTTCTTTCAAACACGCGATTACTGTTTTTAACATAGCAGAAACTTTTATCAGTAATCTTAAATATTATTCATATATATTAAAATACTACCAAAACTTAAATTTTAACTTCATAAAAACGATGTCATAGCAAAACAAAACCATATCTAACACAAATACGAATATGATATTTTTGTCCATCGCATTAGCACACTTGAAAAAAAACTTTTTGTGAATGAATTACTCTGCTTTTTTCCTCTTTAGCTTCCGCAAAATTTTTGCAGCTTCGATTTTCTCAATCTTTTTTTCAAAAATTATTTAGTTTTGCGCAGAATAGTTCAAGTACCATCTCTCTATCCTTCTTTTTTATGACTGATTTTCACACACAAAAAAATCACAAAATTATTACAAACAAAAAAATTAGTGAGTCACAAAAAAAGAATTCTTGTTGACAAAAAATACTTTGTGTAATTTTATTTTTTGCAAAAAAAAGTTTGACAACATTTATTTTTACACATTTATTTTTACAAGCAGTGGATTTTTGATTTTTTTAAATTTATGAAATTTATTTTGGTGTTCTAGGATTTAAACAAATTTGTCTGCTGCTCACGGTTTTGATTGTTTGTTTTTAAAGTATTAAATAATTGTAATTTTGTTGTTGATTCCCGAATTTCAAAAACTTAAAAATAGATAAATTAAATTTGACCATCAATTAATTTTTCCCATATTAAGATTTTACTGTACCTCGGCTAACATTTTTTCTTCTCTTGCATCTTACAATCATAAAAAACGAATTTTAATACATATATAAGAATTTGTTGAATAATATCATAAGCACGAAGGTTTTTGGCACGATTAATAAAAAAATACAGTACCCAAAATGATTGATAAAAATACAGTAAAAGAATAAAAATTCAAAATCGATAATCAGAAAAAAACATAGCATTTTGGAATAAAATTATAAACAATTTACAAATGCATTTTTTTCAAAATAAATGCATAAATTAGCTTTTAACTCAAAATCAGTTCTAGTAGAATATCCTTGATGAATACAAATTTCAAAGATTTTGTTCCATCGAATGCTGACATACCAATTCGCTGTAGAAGATGCTTTCTTTGGAGACAACAAATGCCATTTTCCTTCGTGAACATGTTCAACTTTTTTAATTTGTTTTTCAAATTCAATTTCTCCATTTTCTGGATCAATAAGTTTTACAAGACATTTATAACTGCTTTCAAGGGGTTCAAGAAAAAGATTAAACATTGAAGGAGGTTTAATAAATACTTCTCTTTGAAAACTGTAAACAACTTTTTGTGGTACAATTACAGTAATTGGAAAATGAAATATTGGACCAAGTGATAAATGCTTTGAATTATATCCATGAATTTCAGAGTAATAAAGATTTCCTGCTTCTAAATTTTTTGTATTGATTTTAACATTCAATAAATTATTTGTGACAGTTTTGGAATATTCAACATGTTTAGGATTTTTGTCTTCTTGTGCTAATTTCATTATCCATGAAATTTGTTGTTTAATATCTTTAAATAAAGGAATACGGTAACTATAAATATTAGTTCCTGCTTCTTTTTCAAATGCCTTTTCATGACCTAAAATGTTTACGATTACAGTACCCATATAAAAACTATGACAAAAAGAATTTACATTTTTGAATAATATTTTTAACAGGCTTCTGTTGTTGTACTTGTTGATGATTGTTTTCTTGCGGAGTTTTTTTAATGTTTTCATTCAAGTTTTGCTCATTTATTTGATGAAGTCTTTGCTGTTTCTTTTTCTTTTTTGATAAAACTTGCTCAAAATCTCCTTTTTCATCTTTTTCAAAATAATCTCGAGGAATTGATTGTTCAATTACAGTAACTTTTGAGTTTAATATATCAATTTTTGCAAATGATGATGATGTCCCACATTTTGTTTCGTAAATTACAATTCCTTTTTTGTTTGACGGAAATTTCGGAAATATGATTTTTGACAAATGTTTGCTATTATTTTTAAAATATTCAAAAGCAGAATTTATTTGAATAATTCCATTTCCAAATTTTAATCGATCACCTCCGTCAGGTAAAAATGCAGTATTGGAAATAGCCATTTTTATTATTGAAGGTGTATATTTGATAGAATTAGCTTTTAGTGCAGATAATAAACATGCAATCGAACCTGCTGCAATTGGAGACGCACAACTTGTTCCACCAAAAATAATCTTTTTTGATGGATGCCATAAAGGATTTGCAATGATGGCATTAACAGGAGCAACAAACGTCACACCCCGTGCACCATTTGGTAAGGGTCCTTTTGATGAATAAGGCGCTATAGTTGGAGAACATTTTTCATTGGCATTCGTAATATCAGTAGTAAATATTGCTCCAACAGTAAAAATTTCATCATTGGCATCCTGTGTATCACCTTTTATGGAAGATACAAAAGGACCGAAATTTCCTGCACTTTTTACAATAATTATTCCATGCTCCTTAACCATTTTCTTAAGCAATGGTATGATTGTTCTAAAAGTACAACCTTTATAATAAATGGTTTTGATTAATAAAAGCGATCGTTTGTCAAAAGCAAACTTTTTTTTGTTTTTCAGATGTTGTAAAAAAATTAAGTTTGAAGATTAATTCGCCATTTACAGTAGACAAGGCCGTAGGGAGAAAAAAATTTCGGGGTGGCCATTATCATTTCGAATGGGGCACGCTTTTGATCTTTTGCCGCATTAACACGGCGGCGGCAAAAGATCAAAGTATTTTCCCAGTTTTGGGGGGGAGGGGGGGGCACGTGCCCCCAATCCCCCCCCCCTCTACGGTCTTGAAAGTAGATCGCTTAAATGGATGGCATTTTTACAACAAAAAAATATGATTTTCGGTGCCAAACTTTTGTTAGAAATTTGTTTAGAAATATTTAAATAATAACCAAAAATAGTAGATGTAACAATTACCTGTCATTAAAAGCATAACAGCCAATAGAAAGATTTATAATATCTACTCCCAATTCAATGCATTTGTTGAACTAAAAATAGCTTTTAAAATTTAAAAAAAAAGCTTAAACTGTTAGTTACTATTTTTTCAATCACGGCTACATCGTTTGAGAAATTCATCGAAACAATTTGTGCTCCTGGAGCTAATCCACTTTTTTCAAAGTCTTGTGGAAAAGAAGCTGCAGCAACTTGAGCTACATAACTTGCGTGATCATCCGGAAAAAATATCTCTAATAAATTTCCATTATTGTAAATTGTTACACAGCAAGCAATATTTTCCAAAATAACACAGTATTCATGACTATCCCGAAAATTTGTTAAAACTTTTATATTTTCAAGGTCATCACAGAATGAAGAAACAATACATGCCTGCCATCTTTGTCCATCATTCCAAACAATACAATCAATATCATCATTTTTTGTTGTGTTTTTTGTAAAATTTTTATAATTTTTACAAGCTTGTTTGGGTTTTACTGCTGCATTTTTATGCTCTTGGACATGTTTTTCATCATCAAGCTTTTTCTAAATACATATTTACCATGAAATTAGACATAAATATAGAATATACTTTTTTACTTACATTTTCATTTTTCTCTTTAATTTTATCAAAAATACGAGCATTTAAATCAGAACGAGATTTAATTCCAAGATGCCATTTTCCGGAAGGATTTTTCCAACTTTGTGGAATCTAAAACAATGTGTTCTGTAGTTCCACTGAACAAAAAACCTATTAAACCTCTTATAAAAATACAAAATCAACGAAAAAAACTTATGTTAAGTCGATTTAATAAATTATAATACCTTCATTTTTCGTCCATTTAATCCTATAAGGATATTATCTTTTCCCACTTTTCTGACATGTGAAGTATCAACATCTCCATAACCAGTAAAATCATAACAATCAATTATTTTTGGAAATCTTGTTGAAGTTTTTTGCATTCCTGGAAGCGAAACATCAACTCCATTATCAATTACTGCAATCAAAACTCCTCTTCCATCATATTTTGGATATTTTTTTAAGAATTCACTCTAAAATTAATCTATAATTGGTAATTTTATTAAAACAATAGGAATTACTTGTTGTGTATCATTCTTGGGAATATAATCTTGTAACAATATTTTTTCCATATTTTATTTATATATTTTATTTATAAATTATAATTTAATTTTTATGTTGTACGTAAAATTAATAATGAGTCAACAAAATGATTTCCACTTGCAGCAACTAAGAAATTGTGTTCGAAAATAAAAGTTTTGTTTTATTATTTGGACGGGATTGTGCAAGAACAGATTACAGTTTTGCGTTGGTTGGGAATGCACGACCTAATAAAACTTTTTAGGTCGTGCGTACCCCACAATGGGACTTATCACAGGTAGTGATTATTATGAACGAAACACAACGGAAATTTTTATTGTTTGTTCTTTTTCTTCCATTAATTTTTAGACAAAAATGCAGAGAGAAATTTATTTGAATTTGTTTAGCTTATCAAGAATTTTTAATATTTACTATTACTATTATGAATTAATTGATCGCAAATATATCTTGATTAAAATTATTTAAAAATATAAATGCAATTTCTAGAACTCAAAAGATTGATTTTAAAGCTGATTTTTTGCTTACAGCTAATTTATGCATTGAGAAAAATGCATTTGTAAATTATGTAATGAATTTCTTCTGAAATCTCTTTTTTGTAAATTGTAATTTGCAATCAACACTTTGTTCTTTTAAAATCGTTTATTTAAAACAACAGATAGAAAGATGATAATAATAAAAATGACAAGTATTCTTGAACATTTTATCTTTTTTCATCTCATGAAAATTATTTTGGATCATATCCACCAATTATGCTATTGAGTGGTTTTGGTCGATTTTTAGGATCGATTTCAACACCACCATAATCATAAATTTCAGGCTCAAATATTTGGGCAACATCAGATGAGACTTCGGTGCTGAAAATGCTGTTGCAGTAATGACTGTAATAAACATATGGATCTGGAAGACCAATAATATCAGACCCACAACCATAAATTTCAAAATTTCCATCTTTATCTGTGAATGATTCTCTGAAAAACAAAATTTATTTAAGATTATCTTAAAAGAGATTCCTTATTTGACGATTTTTTGATTACATCAAAGTTTCGTTTTATACTAAAAAAAGAAATACCCCATTTTTTCATCAAAAATAACATTTGCATTATATAAAATGATTTTAATTCTAGTTTCGGGATCATTGTAACATTTTATTTGTCCTCTAGCAGTTACACATTTTACTTCTGCTTCAACGAAAAATGCAGAAACTAAAACAAGAACAGTAACTGAAGAAAAGAAATTCATCTGAAATTTACACCAATTATTATTAACTTTTCTCAAATTTGCTCATAAACAGGAAAACGCAAAAGAATTTTAAATTTTATCTTTTAATACACAAAAATGATATTTGACTATTATTTCAAATAATCAATATGTCATTTTTAACAGAAAGAAGTGGAAATTACCACAGCAGCAGTGTGCGCGAATATTATATATGTACAGTGTTACGACTCAAATTTTTTTCGCCCCAAACTCCGCCCCATTCCCCAGCATCCTTCAGGCGCCGCCCCGCGCCCCGACTTTCTGAAAAAATCGCCCCATCCACCGCTCCGGAGTCAGTTTTTCGCCCCAAAATCCCCCAAAATTCATTAAATTTTCATAATTTTTTACCAAATAAAATTCTAAAATGTGCTTTTTCCGCTTTTTAACATTGATTTTTGTAACAAAGTATCAAAGAAAAACTTTTCTAACATCAAAACATCCTAATGTTTTCGAAAATAATAATCTTTTAATGTTCGTTCACTGATACCTTATAAAAAGTCGCCCCACCACCGCCCCGCGCCTGGGTCATGGCGTCATGACAAAGATAGAAAAATAAAAAAAATACATAGGGTCAATTAATGAAGGCGAACTCAGTGATACTTTTTTATCCATGTTCAAACTTTAGAAAGACTAAATTTTTTTTAAAACTCGATAGGTCGGTGAAGACATAAAATATATAAACAACTTCATTTTTATTAAACACATACTTAACACAACACATCGAAACGACGGCAGAAAAATGTGAGATTTTTCGTTTTCTTTCGTTTTTAAAAAGAACAAAAGAAAAGTCTTTTCGTTTTTTTTCGAAAGCCCTTTTTACACATGGCGTTCATCAACATTTTGCCACACTTTGTCTCACGTTTTTCTGGTTTTTTCTGCAAAAAAATTCGATGTGACAAAAGAAAGAAATAAATTTGTTAAAACAGAATAATTATTATTTTTTGACAAAAGTACGCAAGACAGCTTTGGCACGAGAACCTTCTTTTGCAATTTCATAAGTGTAGAAATAGTGAGGAGAAGTTTGAATTGTAAATGCACGTTCAACATTTGGGCAAGCATTTGTAAATATCAGATACGGTTGTGCCATTTCAACATCAAGACCAAGAATTTCATCAATAACACAAGCCCGTAAAGAATATGTTCCATCTGAATTAACTTGTGCCGAATCAACTTTATCATCAGGATCCCAGAAATCATCTTCTTCCCAAATTTCAACTTTTGCTGTTGGTAAAATTAGAGCACTACCTTCACATCTGATTCTTCCTTTCCAATCATAACATCCACCCTTTTCATGAGTTCTAAAATATGATGTAATATAATTTATATATTTAGGATTCAACAACAACAGTAAGAACTTACCCATAAGCTGGCATCCAATCACCATGAACAGTACCAGCAAAGAAGAAGAAGAGAAAAATAATTGAAGCAACAAAAAAAGAACGCATTTTTTCTTCAACGACGAAAATAATGAAATGAAAAAACAAAATTGATCATTTAACAAAATAGTAGGAATAAAGTAAGTGAATGAAAAAATTATGCAAATTTACGTCAAAATATTGTAATTGAATTAGACGCTTACAAGA
Source organism: Panagrolaimus sp. LJ2414 (assembly GCA_024447195.1). Lineage (NCBI taxonomy): Eukaryota > Metazoa > Nematoda > Chromadorea > Rhabditida > Panagrolaimidae > Panagrolaimus > Panagrolaimus sp. LJ2414. Next base: position 1,073,983 of record JAMRXY010000004.1, on the reverse strand, counting down.
CCCATGAAAATGAAAAAAGCCAGAAACATTTTGATGCAGTTTTGTATATGTTTTTAGAGTTTTCTTTCTCAGTCATCTTCAACATGTTTTTCTAATAAAAATTTAATTAAACTGATTATCCCACTTTGTCCAGAAAAATCAAACTTTATTACCAACATTCTTCTCTTCTTCCATAACGCCGTGTTTTAATACTGTAATGATCAAAGTCAAAAACTCAATGAAAAAATTAATTCTGAAAAATGCATATGTAACGATTCATTCAAAACAATAATAATAATTGAATACACAAATGAATCTTTATTTAAAAAACTTATTTAAAAACACAAAATAAATACAGTATTAAAAACTTATTCGTCGAAACAAATTAAATTTCTGATCGAGCGATAACATTTGCACGTCGACCTTCTTTAGCAATTTCATAAGTCAAATATTCAAAAGGAGTTGTTTCATAAGTATAAGAATAATCAACACCAGGACAAGCCTTTGCAAATTCAAGAAAGGGTTGAGCTTCTTGCATCCCAATTCCACCAACATTATCATCAATACATGCCCGAAAAGAATATGTTCCATTTAAAGCAATTTTCGCATAATCAATAAAATCATCTTTATCAAAGAAATTATCTTCCTCCCAAATTCCAACAGTTGCAGTTCGTAAAATTGGTGCACCACCTTCACATCTAATTCTTCCTTTCCAATCATAACATCCAGATTTCATAAAAGTTCTAAAATAAATTTAAGCTTATTTGGAAACAACAGCAAGTACGTAAAATTATCCTAAAAACAAAAATACTTACCCATAAGTTTGAGACCATTCACCATATACAGTACCAGCAAAGAAGACGAGAAAAACAATTGAAGCAACGAAAGAAGAACGCATTTTTTCTTTTCAACAAACAAAAAAATGAAATGAAGAAACAAAATTTATCATGTAAAAAACTGGAAAAAAATAAATAAAAGAAAAAATTATGCAAATTTACGTTAAAAAATTGCGTTTGAATTAGACGCTTTCAAGATCCAAAATACTCAGAACAAATTAGCTTTTTTTTTAACATGCCAACAGAAACACTAACAAGAAATAGTTTTATATGTTACCGCCGATATTGTGAAAGATTAGTCGAAATAAAGACTTCTGACGATATTTAACATGAAAAAGCAGATATATGGTGCTTAACATTGATTTTAACATGAAAATCACTATACAAATTCGATAGTGGAGATTCTGCTTTTCAGATTTCCAAGTTAATTTTCAGTGCTACTTTTTTAGATATTACAGTTTATAAAATGTTATTCATAAAATAGACTTGATTTTGACCACTTTTTTGGCACTCATTGTGTAAAACATACTAATCAATTTATTTTAAAATAAATTCAAATATTTTTAATTATCACGTCTTATATCAAAAACAATTTACTATAAAAATATATCTTTATTCAAAAAACTTTTTAACACAAAATAAATACAGCAACAGCCAAAGTTTATTAAATATTATTTTCAATATCATAAATTAAATCACTTCGAGCGATAACACGTGCAAATGTATGTTCCTTGGAGATTTGATAAGTGAAATATTGAAAAGGAGAAGTTGGATAAGAATAAGAAGATTCAACACCTGGACAAGCAAATTCAAATTCGAGATAAATTTGTGCTTTTGAAGTTTCAAATCCAGCAAAGCTATCGTCAATACATGCCCAAAAAGAATATGTTCCATTTAAATTAACTTTTGCAGAAGTAATAAAATCATCTTTATCAAAGACATAATCTTCTTCCCAAAATTTAACAGTTGCAGTTGGTAAAATTGGTGAACCATCTTCACATGTTATTTTTCCTTTCCAAGCATAACATCCAACAGGGGTCCCAGTTCTAAAATATATTTAAGCTTATTTAAAAATATAACAGTAAAAATAAACAAATGTGTTTAATTTACAAAATTATTTAAAAAACAAAAATACTTACCCATAACTTGGCAGCCGTTTACCATATACAGTATCAGCAAAGAAGACGAAGAGAAAAATAATTGAAGCAACAAAAACAGAACGCATTTTTTCTTCAACAATCAAAATGATGAAATGAAGATATTTTAATAAACAAAATTGATTATATAAAAAAATAGTAACCAAAAAACGAATGCAAAAATTATGCAAATTTATGTAACAACATTGTAACTGAACAAGGCGCTTTAGAGTTTCATGAAAATGAAAAAAAAAACAATCTGCAAGATTTTGAAGCAGTTTTTTATATTTTCTATAGTTTTTTTACTCAGCCACCTTCAACATATTTTTCTAATTAAACTGATGATCTAACTTTGTGCCAAATAAAGAATATTTATTACCTTAATTTTTCTCCCCTTTTAACAATTCTACTTACACCCGGTTTTAATAACGTAATGATCAAAGTCGAACAAAAATTCTAAAAACTTAAATAAATCTATTTATTTAAAAAATCAATTATAAATTAATACAAAATACAAAAAATACATCTTTTATTTAAATTAATAGTTCATGAACATAAAATAAATACAGTATCAAAAAACTAATAAATCGAAAACAAATTATTGTTCTGATCTAGCAATGATATGTGCGCGTCGACCTTCTTTGGCAATTTTATAAGTGTTGAATAGATGCAATGGATCTAATGCTTGATAAGTATATGACCAATCAACACCAGGACAAGCATTTGCAAATTCAAGATATGGTTGTGCAACAATCAATTCAACTAGAGCATAACTATCATCAATACAGGCTCGAAAAGAAAATGTTCCATTTAAATCAACTTTCGCATCAGTAATAAAATCATCTTTATCCAAGTAATCATCTTCTTCCCAAAGTCCAACAGTTGCAGCTGGTAAAATTGGTGAACCATCTTCACAAATTATCTTTCCACGAAAATGATGACATCCAACTGCGAGATTATGTCTAAAACAAATCTTTAGTTTATTAAAACCCGTAACAAAAAAACAACAGCAGATGTGTTTAATTTACAGAATTATCCAAATACAAAAAGACTTACCCATATGTTGGAAACCATTTACCATTTACAGTACCAGAAAAGATGACGAGAAAAATAATTGAAGCAACAAAAACAGAACGCATTTTTTCTTCAACAACAATCAAAATGATGAAGTGAAGTAATTAAAGGGGGAGTCGCATCGCCTACTAACTTTTTCTTATGATATTTCGTGAAAATCAGGCAAAAAGCATTGTTCTTTTGCATTCGCATTTTTTAGAAAATGGGAAACGAAAAAAGAATGAAGAAAAACAATGCTTTTTGCCTGATTTTCACGAAATGTCATAAGAAAAAGTTAGTAGGCGATGCGACTCCCCCTTTAAAAAACAAAATTGATTATATATAAAAAGAGTAACAATAAAATGAATGAATAAATTATGCAAATTTATGATACAGTATTGCAATTGAATTGGACGTATTCAAGATCCATGAAAACGAAAAAAAGATATTACAGCCGGGAACATTTAAAAGTAGTTTTATATATTTTTACAGTATTCTTACTCAGTCATCTTCAACGTATTTTTCTAATTAAATCTAATTAAACTGAATATCTAACTTTGTGACGAAAGTTAATGAAAAAACTGATTCTTACAAACGCAAACTAAACGATTCATTTAAAACAACAATAACAATTGAATACACAAATGAATCTTTATTTAAAAAAATTATTTAAAAACACAAAATAGATACAGTATCAAAAACTTTTTAATCAAAATAAATTAAATTTCTGATCGAGCGATAACATTTGCACGTCGACCTTCTTTAGCAATTTCATAAGTCAAATATTCAAAAGGGGTTGTTTCATAAGTATATGACCAATCAACACCTGGACATGCTTTTGCAAATTCAAGAAAGGGTTGTGCTTCTTGCATCCCAATTCCACCAACATTATCATCAATACATGCCCGAAAAGAATATGTTCCATTTAAAGCAACTTTCGCATAATCAATAAAATCATCTTTATCAAAGTAATTATCTTCCTCCCAAATTCCAACAGTTGCAGTTCGTGAAATTGGTGAACCATCTTCACATCTAATTCTTCCTTTCCAATCATAACATCCAACCCGGGTATTAATTCTAAAATATATTTAAGCTTATTAATAAATTTAACATATAAAAACAACAATTTACAAAATTATCCAAAACAACAAAAATATCATACTTACCCATAAGTTTGAGACCATTCACCATATACAGTACCAGCAAAGAAAAAGAGGAAAATAATTGAAGAAACAAAGAAGGAACGCATTTTTTCTTTCAACAAACAAAATGATGAAAGGTAGAAATATTGAAAAGCAAATACAAATGACAAAAAATTAACGAAATAAATATGCAAATTCAAGCTACAGTATTTATAAAAACAAATTTCTAGAAAAAATTTAGATGAATACCAGGGCAGACTAACAAAAAAAAATAAATCCGTGAAAAACACACTACCTAAATTACACCAACGAATAAATTTTGCAATTACAGAGTTTTTTTTAAAGATTACAGCTTTACAAAAAAATATAAAATTTTCAAAATTTTGTCATGAAAATTTTTTTTGATAAATGAATTCAAGGTCAAAATTCTGTAAATTGCATATTACCTAGCAGTGAGTTACACTATATTTTTCCTTGGAGTACACCTGTTATTTTATGAAAATGGTGAACAATAACAATTCAAAACATATATATCTTTATTTAAATAAAACCTTGCATAAAAATACAAAATAAACATCTAATCATAATTGAAGTAAATTTGAGCATGACGACCATACTTTGGAATTACATAATGATAAAAATTTCCACCCATCAACCATGATGTATATGTAGGACCGACACCAGGACAAGCATTACGAAATTCAAAATAAACTTCAACATATTCAGCATGAAAGAAAATTAAAGCATCATCATCAAAACATGCATGAATAGAATATGTTCCATCTGGTTTAACCTTGTAAGAAGTAATAAAATCATCTTCTCCCCGCCAACCAGCAGCACTAATATCATCTTCCCAGACATTGATTATTGCAGTTGGTAAAATTGGTGAACCATCTTCACATGTTATCTTTCCACGAAAATGATGACATCCAGCATACATAGAACTTCTAAAAAAAGAATAAAAGATTAACAAGACCTAAATCGAGGTTTCCTTGATTTCATGTCCAAAAAAAACACTTACCCTGCATGCCAATGTGGGTATTCCCAACCATTTACAGTACCAGAAAAGATGACGAGAAGAAAAATAATTGAAGAAGCAACAAAAAAAGCACGCATTTTTTCTTTCAACAACAACGAAAAATGATGAAATGAAGAAACAAAATTAATTTTGACAGAAAAAATAAAGGAATGAAAAACAGTTATCTGAAAAAATTATGCAAATTTACGTTACAGCAATTTTACCAAACATTACTTTGTTATATTTCTTCACAAAATTATTACTCCTGAGTAGGGTTGTTCATTTCCCTCTCCCGGGAAATTCCCGGGAAATTTCCCGGGAGATTTCCCGATTTTTTGCGGGAAATGGTTCTGATTTCCCGGGAAATCTACAGTAATATTTTATGTTTTTACATTAAACATTTAAAAACGTGATAAATATGCAATAAAAACACTATAAACAATCAAAAATGATTAATTTGAGTATTTTACAGTCCTTTTATAGGTTATAAGGTTAATTTTGGTAAAATATTACTGTAGCTCCGGGAAATTTCCCGCCATTTCCCGGGAATTTCCCGGGAAATTTCCCGCCTTTTTTCGATTTCCCGGGAAATGAACAACCCTACTCCTGAGAAATTTCAAACACTAATCCAAATATTTTTCAACGGTTGCCATAAAATTATTCATACTCATTTTAATACATGGTGTTCATAAAACGGTTGAATCATCACATAATTTACAACGAATTTTTATTAATAAATAATTTAATAATCAACACAAAAATACTCCACAAGAATTAAATAAAAATCTACCGGATTTAAAAATTTTATATCAAAAACAGACGGATTAATGAGAGACATGATAGAAAGCATTTTTGAGTAAATCCATTGCGAAATCTTTATCGAGAAGATCAAAATCAGAGATTGGTTTTGTCGTTTTAATACATCTACGAAGAAATTTGGCACAGCTTTCTTTAAGTTTCGTAGCATTTGAGAGAAGTGAAGCATTGGTTAAACGGCAAACAGTGATTTCATTGATCACAGAAATTAAATATTTTACAAGATCATCCTTAATAACCAAAAATGTTGTATAGATTTACTTTTGAGCACAAAACTTACTTTAAGTTGTTGAACATCATATTTATCGAAAAATTGAAGAAGTCGAAGTTTATCTTCCAAGGATGCAGTTGAAACAAGGCTTTCATGATAACAAAATTTGATTCCCATTTCAACAATTTCAAATGGAAAATCTTTGATTTCAACTTTGCTTTCTTCAGCTTCTTTCATTTTTGTTTGAAACATTCGAGCAAAAACTGGAGAGCGAATTGCAAGGACATTTTTATGGGCCTAAAAATACGGTACATTAATTACATGCTAAATACAATAGAACAATGGAAAAATGATAAATCATAAGAATACGATAGACAGATATCGCTTTAGTATATGTCAAAAACTTACAGTAATTTCTTTACCATCAACAATGATAGAAAAATTTTTGCCATCTTCTTGATTCCATAATCCCAAACATAATGTATCAGCAGGGTTATCAAAGGGTTGAAGTTTTTCAGCGATTACTTCATCTTCTTCAACAGTTAAAATTCCATCCATTTTGACTAACATTTTTCCGTCAACAATAAAGCCTTTTTTAGGATCAAACAATTCATCAGGTTTACAAAAGCATTTTCCAACTCCTCCAGAATTTTCAAAGACGCGATTAGCATTTAATAAAATGTTAGCTGATGGAATTGAAAAATTGATATCACATTTAAATTTGACGATGTCATAACATTGGAAATGCACATCAACGGATATTCTTTCTTCAATATCATCTTCATCATCATTTTTATTAATCTCAAGGTGGTATTCAATCTCGTAAAAATTTGATGTAAAAAAGATTTCACTTTCAATAAATTCACCAGGTTTCATTTCTTTCAAATCCTTCTCAGGAATTGACCATATAATAGCAATAGGACATTCACGCTTCTTCTATAAAAATATGTGAAATAAAGTTTATCACTGGATAAAGCAAAAACTTACAAAGTTAAAATTTTCACTCATTATTACAGCTTTCTTGAAGACCGTCAGAGAAGTAATAGAACCAGATCTAAAAAGAAATGAGAAATTAATGGAGAGATTTTAAAACTAAAAATATACTATTCTTCAGCAAACTTTTCTCGCGGGACACGCGTCACATTTATCTTTTTGCAAAAGCAAAAATTGTTGCAAAAAATTTTGATAAAAATGAACGTTGGCGTTTTGAGATTCAAACATGTTTGAATTTTCTCAACAAAAAATTACAAAAAAACATTTTTTATACAAAAGGCTATATCAAAAGCACTTTGTTTTTTCTAGTGTTTCTAGTTTTTTCATCTTCCGAAAAATAAGGCATGACATTTTATGTACTCTAAAAAGTTATTATGTTTATTGCCAAAATGAAATACTGAAAAAAATTTAGTTCAATTTACTTTTGGAATTGCTTTTTTTTGCATTTTTTAATTTTTAAGCTCCGTTATTGATCATTTTTACATTAGTTAATTACCTTTAAAAGAGCATTTTTAATTAATTACAGCTTTTATAAAAGCCGCATTTGCAGTGATAAAAACAAAGTTTACAATTAATCACCCATTCCTTAATTACTGCAGTTGTAACATTAACTTTGTGTAAAAAAACAAGTGTTTTTGACAAAGATTGATATTATAAAAATGTTCAAAGTCAATAAAAGGTGTAATTAAAGACCTCTGAAAAAAAGCTTTTTTTATCATTTGGCAGCTTTAAAAATGGCTATGTTTTTGTTTAAATGGATATTTTTGATTTTTATTTTTGGAAGTGTTTTGGCTAATGAAGAAGAAGAAATGGAAGTAACCCCTGAAAATATGGATTATGACGTTGTAATTGATGCATCTGGGGATGTGCTTCTCTTCGAAGAGGAATATTTTTTTAATCTTGATGAAAAAGAAGTTCCACATCTCATTAAACAGACAACATTTACTGACGATGATTACGACACAAATGATAATGACGGTGACACTGATAAAGAAAATGGACTTTCAGAAGCTTCCGTGACTATCATTGATAATTCTGAAGATGTTGATAAACAAGCTGATGCCCCCAACGATGAAATTAATAAAGGCAGTGAAGTTAAACTCGAGCCTTCTGGATTTAAATCAATTTTTGCTGAAATTTTTAACAGAAATCAACTTCATCGAAAATGCACTTGCCAGGAAGTAACAGATTGCTTTTCAGAAACTATAAAAAATTGGACTTGCAAATTTAAAGATGCAACCATTAATAATAGCGGTCCTGAAGATTTCGCATCATTATTTTCAAAATGCTCTGTAAAAGTATTAAAAGATAATTGCAATTATGGAAGAAGTGTTGAATTAAAATTATTTGAAAATAATATTCAAAATGTTATTACAGCTCTTGAAAATTTTACCTCAGAGATTTATTCTTTCCATCCAAATGCTGAAGAAATTTGTTTACAACATTCTTTGCTTTCATGTTTTCATCATCGAAAATCTTGCTTTATCGAAGATTCCGTTAATCTTATGAATCAAACCATTTCATTTTGTACAGAAAAAATGGAAAAGTTAGGTATTTTGAAGGCATTTAAACTTTCAAAGAATGATGTAATTTCTTTGAAAAAGGAGTATTTCGAAACATTTGATGAAGAATTTGAAGGGAATTTGGTTGTTGCGGAAGTTCCAAATGAAAATGGTGATGGATTAATTTCGCAATGGTTCCATAATTGGCATAAAAAACTTTGCTATATTTTATATGTTTAATTATATTTATTTCTGCAGACTTAAATTAATTTAAATAATGTAATTTCTTTGAATCTTTCGTTATTATTGATAAAAATAAATATTCTTGTGAATATTCGAATTGAAATCTAATAAAATAATATTGTAAATTATTAAAATTTGTGTTGTGACTGTTACTCAAAATTCTTTCTAAACATTTATTTTTGAAATATTTATTTAATTCTGGTTTGATATTTAAAAAATAATTTGTTTTAATCATTTCTGGTGTCATAAATGATAACAACTAATGAGGACTCATTTCATTCTACTCCATCATTAATTTTAATGAAAAAAGGTTTTCTTATCTTTCATTTCAATTGTCAATAAAAATCATTGAAAAACTCAAATAAAAATCTCTTTTTTGGACATAATTGTTTAACATTTTTCATTGTTTCTATATTGATTTTGCTAAAAACCTTATTAAATTTATTTTATAAAAAAATTATTTTGCAGATACTTACAATAATATTTTTGCTAAATTTGACTGAAAAGAAGCTAAGAAATGCTTCCGGTAATAAAATCTACAGGATTAAAAACTGGTTTCATCGATTAATTAATTTTTTCAGAAATGGTCCCGAAGTTGTGCAATTACTCAAATCAAAACCGATGTCGAAGAGAATAATTCTTTGACAAAAGTGTTGGATTTCTTTTTTCCGCAACAACAAAGTTCTGAACGTCCTGAAAAAAGTGTTAAATTTATTACTACAGTTTTTGTACATTGGTTTTCGCTTTTGCTACCTGAGAAAGGAAAACACTATATTCAAACATTTTTAAATGCTGAAAAAATTGATGAAGATTTTGTCATTGATTGGATTGATACTGTTTATGGGCATAAATCAAATCAACACTTGGATGATCTTTTAAAGAAATCTCCATTTTATCTTATTTTTGATGATTTGAAAGTTCACAATGTCACAATACATTTAACAAAATTCTATCAAAAACTTCGATCACAATTTCGAGCTTGTTTTCTTGAAGCCAAACAATTGCAAGGAATTCTCGAAGTTTATCGATGCCTGTTATACTGTAAAACAAAAACAAAACGTTCAAAACTTTTTTGTAAAGCTGTAAAACTTTTATGGAAAAAGTTAAACTTCAAAAATGACATTTTAATTATTGAACCTGCTGATGATAGTTTACCAGAAGATGATACCCACACTTATTTATTAAAAATTGTTGAAAAACTTGGCGAAGGAAGTAATGAAAAAATTAAAGATAAAATTAAGGTATGTTTTTTAATTTAAAAACTCTTATTAATAATTAATATATTAAATTTGCAGGAAATTTTTGCAAAAGATAACACCAGTTTTACGATTGATAATCAAAAATTGATAATTTCAAGTTATAAAATTGTGTTAACAAATATTTTTGAAGAAATGACAAAAAAAATTGACAAAAATGATTTTGAAATCAAAGAAGTTGAATTTGTTGCAAATGAAATTATTTTGGATCAGAATTTTGTTTTGCCTGGAAAGAATTTGACTTTGATAACAAAAAGTTTAACAGTGCCATTTTCGGTAGAAATTGATTTATCGGGAAAAGATGCCATTGACAAATATGAATTAATTCCTGCTGAAACTGGAAAACTATCTGGAGAGAATGGAAAAAACGGCAAAGATGGGCTAGCTGGTCAATCAGCAGGGAATTGTACAATCATAGCTGAAACTGTAAATGATAAAGACAATTTACAAATAATTCTAAATGGCGGCAATGGTTCAAAGGGCCAAGATGGTGGTGATGGCGCAAATGGTGAAGATGGAAAAGGTGTTGATGTAAATGTAATTAATAAACATAAAATAACAATTATTGCCAAAAGTGTTGTAAATATTGCAACAGGTGGAAATTTTTCTCGAACAATGGACAAAGAATCTGAAACAATAGAAAGTGATGGAACAAAATTATTTTCAAATGATTCGGCAAATTATTTAACAACACATAGTTATCGGCTTTATGAAGGATCTGATGGAAAACCTGGGGGAAAACCTGGCAAAAATGGCCTTGGCGGACAGGGTGGTGAAGGTGGCGAGTTTAAGTTGACACTTAATAATTGTGTCAAAAATGATATTATAAAGGTGATAAATGAAATATTACTATTACTACTAATAAATAAATTTTTAGGTAACATCAATAAAAGGTCATAATGGCGAAAATGGTGTTATTGGAAATTATGGTCATCCTGGTTTAAAAGGATGGGACATTGCAATTACAGCAAAAACATTGCGAAAAGGAAAAATTTATGGGTCATCAAAAAAAGAAAAACTTCGAATTGAATATTTTAAAGAAATTGATGAGGATACAGTATTTGTAAGTCAGAGAAATACTGCCGAATATGACTTCAAATGTTATGCTAAAATTGTGTCGGAAGAACTTCAAAGAACACAATTGAAAAATCGTTCGAACGAAAAAATTTCTCAAAAAGAGGAATCTGAAAGAAGCCAGGAATCAATGGCCCGAAAAATGAATCCAATTGATGAAGAATCTGCAAAAGAAAAATATCAAGAATTAACTCATTCTGTTTTGAATGCAACATTAGAGGAGCAACAAGAAGCTGAAACTGAATATGAAGAAGTAACAGAGATTAATCGATTGTACGAAATTTACAATTTTGAATTTGAACAAGAATATCAACCAAAACGGCAATTTGAACCAAGAACAATTACAGTAGAAGAAATTAATGGTAAGTAATTAATGTTAAATACAGTATAATGTATATTTCAAAATTTTAGAAATTCAAAAAACCAAAGAAGGATGGGAATTTTTATGGAAATTTCCGGCACCTTCTTGCTTCTCATTCGAACAAAAACTTCGTAAAATTGCACCGAATGATGAAATCAATATGTTAATGACGAAAAAAACTTTAATTAATAATTTACGAGATGGGAACAATGATGATGAAAATCTGAAGCTAACAAGAGAAGCACTGATTGAAAAATTCATAACTGATTTTGACTATTCTTCTAACCAGTACAAATTGGATGATCTAAATAAATTCATAGCATCTGAAGAAGTGCCAATAAAAGAAAAATTTGAAAAATTATCCAATTTTTTAAACAATGAAGATGAAAAATACATTTCAAAAAAGTTAAAACTTTTGTACCTAAATTCCAAAGAAATTGGTTTATCCTTAATCAATACTTTGTTATTGATTTTTGAATGTGAAGGAATTCATTCTGATTTGGAGACCCTGAATTTCCTGATTGAAACAGCTTTTCATTTTTCAAATTCAGGAATTAATCAATATTTATTTCCAAGCATTTTATTAAACACAAAACAATCAGATTGGATTGATAAACTTTTTTTGTTGCTTGTTGATTACATTTTTACGGCATCACTTGAACCTGAAATGAAGCAGTCGCTGAAAGATGTTTTGAATGAATTTGTTGATGAAAATCTTAAAGTTTTATTCATGGAAAAGTTAATAAAAGGTGGACCAGAAAATCGTAACCTTAAAGGCCAAATACTTTCTATCCTTAAACTCATCAAATCTTCAACAACAATTTTTCCGCTTTTGGAAAATGTTCCTTTAAAAAATTGGATTACTGTAATTGAACAACACAATAACCAACATGTCATTGAAGAAGGTAATTTCAATATCAGTGATCCTGAAACCAAAAGATTGGCAATATTTTGGTATGGTAAATTAATTGAAAAATTTGATCAAGATACTGTAAAACCATTGGATGAAATAATTGCAAGATTTGTGGCTTCACAAGACAAAAATATTGTTGATAGATTTTTTCAACGTTTAATCAATAACGATGTTATTTGTGGTTCAGTGGATGAAAAAAATTTGAAAGAAATTCTTGAATGCAGTTTGAACATTGAAGAAACTAAGTTTAATAAAGATGGGAACGAAAATGAAAGTAACAAAATTGCCAAAGAATTACTTTCTGCTCCAAAGAAAGACCTTCGAGATCTGGATAATCTTCAAATACTTTGTCAAAAGTTAAACAAATCTTCATCTTCTAATATATGTTTTACAATTATCGATGCAATGAAAGAACCTCTTGATCCATTAATTGCATTTCAAGCTGTTGAATGTTTTGAAAAACTTCAAAAGAAAGATTTTACTTATGACTTCAGTTTACCAGCATTTGAAGCATTTTTGCTGGAAAATAATCGAACTTCAAAAAATTCTGAAATGAAATATTTTCTATTTTTGTTGGAGATTATTGATCAAGTGATTCACGACCAACGGGGATTCCGTTTGAGACATACCCAAAAACTTGCAATTCTAACAGCTTTGAACAACAAAGACGCCGACAATAAAATGAAAAGTGTCCTCCAACAAATTTCAACCGGAGAAGGCAAAACTCTGATCATCGCTGCTTTAAGTATTATTTTGGTCCTTAAAAATCCAACAAAATTAAAAGTAAATATTGTCACAAGTTCCCCGGTATTAGCCAAACGTGAAATTGAATCTTCAAATGGTTGTCTGGCTTTATATGAAGCCTTTGGAATTAAAGCTGGACATATTTGTCATGAATCAGAAAAACGACGAACTTTAATTTATAAAGAATGTGACATCATTTATGGAGATCTTACAGTATACCAAAGTGATTATCTTCAACATAATTTTTTATCAAAAAATATTCTTGGAGAACGTGGATACGATATTGTTATCGTAGATGAAGTGGATTCAATGCTTCTGGATAATGCTATGAATATGCTTTATTTATCCCATGATATTGCAGAACTGGAATTGCTGCGACCAATATTCACAAAAATTTGGCAATTTGTTAATCTTCGATTAAATGGAGAAATTGAAGGATGCAAAGAAGATGAAAAATTTTATCAAAGAATTCTTTCGAGTTTCTTTCCATCCATTTCTTGGGAAGAATTCCCTCAAAGCATTGACATAGATGTTGAAGAAGCAACAAAATTGAAGAAAAAGTTGATCGAAAAAAAGATTGTTGATGAAAATGGAAGAATTTTAGTTTCAAATAAAAAGTATTTGAAGCATCTGCTTTGGAGTGCTTCAGATACTTTTCAAAAGATTCCGTCAGAAATTGAAAATCGATTTTTATGTTTCTACAATGCCATCATGAAGGAGGAACATATACCTGTGCCGAAAAATTTGCATAAATATGTCATCAATCATTTAAAGGACTTCATTGGAAGTGCAGAAGCTGCTTTTGAAATGATTGAAGGAATAAATTATCAAATTGAAACTGTTTCAAATCTTTACTCACAAACCTTAGAATCCAGAATTGTTATTATTGATTCTGATACTGGAGTAGATCTTCCAACGACACAATGGACAAAAGGGCTACATCAATTTTTACAACTTAAACATGGCTTAAGGCTAACTCCTATTTCGACGAAAGCTGTCTACATTTCAAATGTTTCATATTTAAAAAAATATGAAAAAGACGGGTTCATTTTCGGATTCACCGGGACTCTTGGAGCTGAAGCAGAAAAGCAAGAATTGATAGAATTTTATAATTTAAAATGCATCACTCTTCCATCATCTTTCCCAAAGCAATTCCATGAAGAACCTGCAATTCTCGCAGAAAATGAAGAAACATATTTTATGCAAATTTTTAATACACTGAATAATTTAATGAAGAGCGGAAGATCAGCTTTGGTGATTGCAGATTCCATAAAATTAGTGACAATTTTACATCAAAAAATGAAGAAAATAGCAGAAAAACAACGCCTTGAAGGTCATGAATTGAAGCCATTCTTGGAAGCTACCGTATATAAAAGGGATTATGAAATATTAGAGTACGCCGATGGCACAAAACACCTTCCCCCAAGAACTATCATCTTTTCAACAAATTTAGCAGGTCGAGGAACGGATATTAAAATTACAAAAGACCTTGAAGAAAATGGTGGCTTACATGTTATTGTTGCATTCCTTCCTCAAAATATCCGCATCGAGGAACAAGCCTTTGGAAGAGCTGCTCGATGCGGGGAACCTGGAACAGCACAAATGATCGTCTTTGAAAAAGATCAAAAATCATTTTTGGAATTAAAGAAAAAACGAAATCAACGAGAAAATGAAAGAATTCAAAAAATTAAAGAACATTACATCACAAAAATTAAACGCGAAGAAGCATGTTTTTTGGTATTTTCGGAAACTCTAAAAAATGTTAAAAGGAAACTTCAAGAAAGAGGACTGCCATCAGAATGCTATGAAATTTTATGTAAAGATATCATTGATCAATATGCTATGGAATTGGATTCTGTCATGGATGGCGATAATTGGGAACAAAAAATCGAAGAGTTTTGTAAAAAATTGGAAGCAATATATGGGACAAATGCGGATAAAACTGTACTCCCGCTGCAACCTTCAAATCTTTTGAGATATGCAGTTAAAATGGTATGCAAAGTTTTATTTACTTAGGCGCATGAATGTCACTGCAGTATTTTATTTTTGATGGGGCCAAAATCATTTTGATGGGCAAAGTCTTTGATCTTGTGCCGATGGCGGCAAAAGATCAAAGGATTTTAATGATTTTGGAAGGGGAACATGCCCTGCTGTCCCCATAATAACGTCCTTGCCTAAAAGGTTATACAAAAATTTTATTTTGAAAAATTACCATAATTTCTTGAGCCTAAAACTATCAATTATTAATTCATAGCTTTTTTACAATCTTAAATTCCATATTCTTTTTAGGCTTATGACAAAAAGATTGATGAAGCAAATCTCATTTTTGAAAAACTTGGATTCTCCTTTCCTGAATATTTACCAGAAACCAAATATTATTCTGCAATTTTTGCAATTAAAAAACGTGAAAACCCTGCGTTGCTAGATTTCCTCGAGGGTAATTTGAAAGAAGCAAAAAATGGATTTTTTGAAAGACTAAAATTTTATGCAAATATTGACATTTCTGATAACTTTGGTGTTTCGGATGATGAAGGGCTTTTTTACAATGATGATTTTCAAAAACAGCAACAACAATGTGAATATTTGACTTTATCAATTATACAAAGCATTGATGAATTTTTGGGGCAACTTGTTGAACCTATGGATTTTGTTTGTGATACTTTGAGAGAAGAAGCTTCAATGTTGGTTTATGCAAATTTGAGCAATTATGAAAATTCTCCAATTATTACCGGATATAAAGTTTGTAAAAATTTTGATGAAGATAAACTTCAAGAATATTGTCAAGAAAATGGAGTAAATTTTGAAATGGTTAAAAACGATTTGAAAAAGGGTGAAGAAATTTGCGAAGAACATTTACGAGGATTATTTGAAATTAAAAGTTATCAAGATTTTTGGGAAGCTTTGAAAGCCAATTTTTTATTGGACAAGATTCGAACTGAGTCTTTCATCGATGTCACAAAACTTTCAATTATGACAGAAGAAGTTATTCGAGGCTGTATTGTAGGAGATATTGATTTTGAGGATTATCTGTTACAGTATCCAAATATCAAAAAATGGAAACGTTTATCAAATACCAAAGATATCCAAGCTGATTTAAGAAGATGCATGGAAGATAACAATGTTATAAAAACTACGGAATTTGGAAAACTTCGAGATCGAGATCGAGATTTTGAAGCAACACTTTTATTAAGTCCATGGATTACAAGCAGTGATATCTGTGCATATGGAATTTCTGAAGATAATGCCCAAAAATTGTTAGCATTGATGGTTGAAAGTAAAATCCTTATTCAATATAACAGCAAAAATGGATATAAACTTTCACATGAATTTTTACCAGAAAAATATGAAATTTTTCCAAAATGGTGCTATCAAATTATGACTAAAATGATTAAAACAAAATTTGCATATGTATTTGCATATCAATCTCTGATTAGTAAAGTTGCAAAAGAAAATAACTTTAATCAACTCCCTGATAAAACTGATATAACTTTTATCAATGAGCTAATGGAAATTGGAGTTTTGGAGTGTTACAATGTGAATTTGGATGGATTGAAAAAACCTGTGCCAAATGGAAATATTTTTGATAAAGGTTGTGGATTTTTGCTTGACCGTAATCCTGCACAACATTACTACAAAGCATTATCAGCAACCCAAGGCACCATCAAAAAGACATTCACAAAACCGCGACATCATAAATCGATTATTTCAAATTCTTCAAAAGAACAAATTGAAAATATTTTGAAAGAAAAAGCACCTGCAAAACAAAAATATGAAAATTTGGATATTCATTTTATTCCAATTCAAGAAGCTTTAAATAATTTGAATATTGATGGAATTCGTGTTAAACCTGTCACACATTCGTTACCGTATCTAATAAGCCCAAGCGAAATGAAATGGAGTAAAAAGACAATTCTGACACTTGGAGTTGTTGGAAGCGGAGCAGCTCTTCAACTTGCCGCAGGGGTCAGCCTTGTGATTGTGACATTTGGACTTGGAGCTTTTGCTGGAAAATTTTTGATTACTGAAGGTGAGACATATTTTTTAACAGTTTATATAGATATTCACTTAACATATCCTCATGGATTTCAATTCAAAATTTGCATAAAAACTTTATGGCTTTTTCACATTGTTAATTACAACATTAACCAAAAATTAATCATTACTGTAACCTTAAAAATTACTATTTAAATGTTCAATCAAGTTTAAAAGATTAAAAAGATGCAAGAACATTTATGCAAATTTTGAATTATGCCTTGAATGAGATCTTAACTTTGTTCGGAATTTCCACCAAAAAAATAACGCAACTTTATTCAATTTTTCAAAACAAAAATTACTAATAAAATAATTAATTCCAGGGATCAGTGATGTATTCTTCTGTGCCAAAACTTTATGGAATGGAAAATCTGGCAATTTTATTCGATATAAAACAGCAAGCATGGCATTAAATGTTGCCCTTTGTGGATTAACTGAACCCCTAAAATACGTGAAAGAAATTCCATCAATTCTTAGCCGAGATGCTGTAAAAATTATTCGAAGAGCCGATGTTTTTATCAGTGGCGGAGGGGCTCTTTTAAAAACGCTTATTCCAAGTTTAACAAAAATTGAAACATGTGAAACAACAAAAAATTTTATTTCTCAAGGAATTGAATTTACGGTAGCCGAAGTGAATGCAAGAATAACATTAATTTTGGGGGAGATTTTTGGAAATTCCAAAGAATTGAAAATTAGCATGAATGAACTTTTTCAAAAAATTGGAGTTCAAAATGGCGAAAAAGTTCTCGAAGGTCAAGGTGACATGATTTTGAGGGAGATTGAACCATCTTTGAAAAGGTTGTTTTCGGTTGTTGTTTCTGAAGTCAACAAAAAATTTATCAGAAATTCAACAATTAATTTAACAAAATATTCTACAGTAATTGGAGGAATTATGCAATCACAAAAAATTGAGCAATCTTTAAATTTATTCAAACAAAATTTAAATGATTCCATTTCAAAGACTACGGTAATGGTAAAACGAAAAACTGTTGAAAGTGATGTTAAAGATGGTGTTAAAAATGACGAAACTTCAAATGTTCAAAGCATCTCAAAAATTATTGAAACATGGAAACTTCTGTTAGAAAACCGATTCAAACATTTGATGGAAGAAAGGCTTCTTCGACCTTTGAATGACCTCAATAGCATGGATTATCAAAATCAACTTCGTGAAATTGTAAATAATGCAACAAAAAGATCAATCAAATCTCATCATCAAAGAACATCCCCTCAGGCATTAACAAGTCATGACCATATTATCCAAAAAATTAAAAATCAATACTTTCTTGAACTTGAAAATTTTCTTGAAACAACAAAAAATGCCATGGCATTTGCAGAGTTGACTTTAACAACAGCAAGAAATCATCAAATTTCTGTCAATTCATTGGCACGGCTAATTTCGGCACATTTGAAAAAACCAATAACAATAAATATTAAATGTAAAGATGCAAATTTTATTGGGAGCACAAACAACATAATACCTGGAACTTCAAGGGAAAAAATATCTTTGATACAACCAAACGGTAACGTTTTTATTTTTTTATTGTTATTATTAATAATACCATAACTTTGCAGAAGACAATAATGCAATATCAAATCTTTACGAACAAATTCGTGCAAAAGTTGATGAACGCAGATATCCAAATTTGGAAAGTTTTAAAAATGCTTTAGCCGAGATCATCAAAGCTGATATTGAATTTCAACAACGATAAATTTAGATGATTGTTTTTTAACAGTTTAATACAAGATTGTAAATATAAATTATTCGTTAAAAAGTATACTGTAACATAATATGTTTTAAAAAATTAAAATAAAGATACTTGATTTAGGTATGAAAATTCAATTCAATCAATAACAAAATAATAATATTATTTATAACACAGATTTTTTAAACTTTGAGCACCACAGTCAGCCCGAATTGTTTTATGGTCCTTTAAATTTTAAAATGTGTATTTCTGCATACAAAAGTCTTTCCAAAACTCATTAATCAAGACTCTGAAGAACTGAAGGTGTCAGGTCAAAAAAAACACAATTTTATTTTGGTTTTTTTGATACTATGCGCAGGTTTCTTTTGGTATTAATATAATCTATAAGTGATAACAAAAATTAATTTCAGACAGTTTTTGAATAAACCCTTTCGTTTTTATTTAACGACAATTTGAAAAAAACGTCGATTTTCCACCTTAACATCAAAAGCTGAATAGCATTTCAGTATAAGTGTCCCTAAACATGCGACAATCGATTTTTTACATTCTTAATATTATAATTAAGAAAGTTTTCAGACAGTTTTATGATCGGAAGCCTGATCTCCGAGTTTCGAGCATTCAAAAATGAGAATTTGGTAAAAATTGCAAAAAATATGAAATTTTCACGAGCAATTTATTTTTTTGGGGGAGTATATCAACATTTTCTAGTGGTTAATTATAGTCAACCATACCAAAAGGTAAAAATGAATAGTTGTTTGGGGACCACTTTCTCAGTGAATACGGGCAGGGTGCCAAGAAAACCAAAGTTAGTACCTATTTTAGGGCAAAATAGCCAATTTTCACGAGCAATTCATTTTTTTGGGGTGGTATATCAACATGTTCTAGTGGTTAATTATAGTCAACCATACCAAAAGGTAAAAATGAATAGTAGTTTGGGGACTACTTTTTCAGGTATTTCGAGTATGGCATCGTCAAAAGTGCCAAAAAACACCATTTTTGCCGTTTTTCAATTTTTGAGCGGCACAACCCCAAAATACTTCATAAAAACCCCCAATATGGTTTTTCCATGATTTTTAAGTGTCTTCTATCATGTTTTAACAGGGCGCCTCTACAGGACAATTTTCACTCAAAAATGAGCCCGAGATGCCCTGTGGCGTACAGATGTAATAGGATCCCAAAAATAGCGCCAATATTATTTTTAATATACATGTGAAATTTCAAGACGATACATTAAATTTTAAAAATAAATTGAACTTAATTTTTTCAATATCTTATTTTTGCGATGCATAAAATGTCATGCTTTTTTTTTCGGAAGATGAAAGAATTTTTTTCAAAGAACTAACGGTAGAGAAAAAACAACGTACTTTTGGTCCAAAAACATTTTTTACGAAAATTTTTGAAATTTTTTGTTGAAAATATTCAAACATGTTTGAATCTCACAACGCCAACGTTCATTTTTATCAAAATTTTTTGCAACAATTTTTACTTTTGCAAAAAAAATAAATGTGACGCGTGTCCTGCAAGAAAAGTTTGCTGAAAAATATAATATTTTTAGTTTTAAAACATCTCCAATAATTTCCCATTTCTTTTTAGATCTCGTTCAATTACTTCTCTGACGGTCTTCAAGAAAGCTGTAATAATGAGTGAAAATTTTAACTTTGTAAGTTTTTGCTTTATCCAGTGATAACCTTTATTTCACATATTTTTATAGAAGAAGCGTGAATGTCCTATTGCTATTATATGGTCAATTCCTGAGAAGGATTTGAAAGTAGTGAAGCCTTATGAAGTGATCAGTAGCGATCCTTTCGTTACAACAAATTTTTATGATCTTGAATACAACCTTGAGATTAGTGCAAATGAAGAGGAAGACGGATCCGAAGAAGAAATATATGTTAATATATTTTTCGAAGGTTTTGAAGCAATCAAATATAAATGTGATATAAATTTTTCAATTCCATCAGCAAATATTATATTAAATGCTGATCATGCCTTTAAAACTGGTGGAGGTATTGGAAAACGTCTTTGTAAACCTGATGAATTGTTTGATCCTAAAAATGGCTTTATTGTTGATGGAAAAATGATAGTCAAAATGGATGGAATTTTAACTGTTGAAGAAGATGAAGTAATCGCTGAAAAACTTCAACCCTTTGATGATCCTGCAAATTCATTATGTTTGGGTTTATGGAATCAAGAAGAAGACAAAAATTTTACTATAATTGTTGATGGAAAAGAGATTACTGTAAGTTTTTTTACATAAAGTATTTGTTCGTCGTATTTTCGTGTACTGTTTTTTGCCCATTTCTTATTTTGTAAAGCATTTAAGTCACAATCAATGTATTTTTAGTCTCATAAAAGTGTTCTTGCAACTCGTTCTCCAGTTTTTGCTCGAATGTTTCAAACAAAAATGAAAGAAGCTGAAGAAAGCAAAGTTGAAATCAAAGATTTCCCCTTTGACATTGTTGAAATGGGAATCAAATTTTGTTATCATGAAAGTCTCGTTCCAACTGCATCCTTGGAAGATAAACTTCGACTTCTTCAATTTTTCGATAAATATGAAATTCAACTGCTTAAAGTAAGTTTTATTCTCAAAAGTTAAAAATGCTTTTAATCATGTTGTCTTGTTTCAGGATGATCTTGAAAAGTATTTAATGTCTGTAATCAATGAACATACTGTTTGTCGTTTAACCAATGCTTCATTGCTTTCAAATGCTTTAAAACTTAAAGAAAACTGTGCTAAATTTCTTCGAAATTGTCTCCAAAAAACTGTGCCTATTTCTGATGTCGATCTTCTTGATAAAAATTTTGCATTGGATTTATTCAAAAATGCTTTTTATCATGTTTCTGAATAATGCTTCTTTGTTTGTTACAAAAATATCTGCTTGATTGTCATCCAATTTTTTAAGCTGTTTTTGTTTTGATTAAATTTTTTTTATTAATAAAATTTTTTTTGCAATTACTTGATTATTCATGTTTTTAAAAGCGTAAAAGTTGTTAAAGTTGGATTTGACTTTGAAGTTTGTGTTGTTTCATCGTTGTACAAAGAAACAGAGCAATGTTTTACTTTATGAATTTACGAACAAATTCTTCAAAAAGTTGATGGACCCTTATGTTCACATTTGGACAGTTTTAAAAATGCTTTCGCTTAATTCATCGAAGCTGATATCGAGTTATGCAACAATAAATTTAGGCAGTTTAATTTAAAAAATTAATTACAAGGTTACCCAAAAAATGTATATTGAGATACGGTAGCATATGAAAATTAAAAAGCAGAAATAAAATAAGCAGAAATAAACAATTTAAATATTCGTATTTTGAAAAAATTTTAAAAACCAAAAAAATATATCTCAAATTTTACATCATTAAAATTAAATAAATTGCCACAAAATTTTGTTTGATTTTTTGTAATAAATATTGTTTTTGAAGATTTTGAAGCTGTTGTTCCAACTTTTCATTTTTATATCTAATTTCTGGCGGATCATTATTGCATTCCCAATCTTCAATTACTTTTCCAATATATTTTTCAAACTTCTTTCTATACTTTTTAGGGACTGATCCATCAACACTCATTTTGTATTTAATATTCTGATTTTTCTGAAAAGTACAATAATTAATTTTCTGTACGCTTATTTTAAAAACCTACAATCATAAAGTTAGAATAATTTTTGATGTTGAATGATTTTTTGATTAACCAAAGACGGAGCTCTTGCAATTTAGGATATGAATCATCATCTGTGAAATGACACGGCAAAGAAGGAATTGGATTATTTCTTAAAAGATAACAAATATATATATATATAAATATTAAATAAAAACTTACACTTCAACTTCATTGGCATTTGGAAGGCAATTCAAAATAGCTTCAAGGGGAACAGCAGTGCCATTGGCAGAAAATAATTTTGTTGTTTTCATTGAAAATTCTTCAACATTACCACCGGCAGTCAAAAGTTGAAATTCATTAAAGGATAATTCTTGACCATTAAAATGAACAGTTTTAAAATCAATGAAAATAGAATTCTTAATCATTGTCGGAATCTGATATGGAATCCCAAGAAGCCAAAGTTGTCCAGTTAGCCACATGTTGGCAGGAAAGGTTGTTAAATCATACATAAAATTTAAGGTTCGATCATTTTCCATTCCATCTTTGTCACCATAACTTATAACAATCATATCATCACCAATTGCCGTAAAATTTTTAACATACATAACAGGAAAAGTTTGGCAATCAAAGTATTTGCATACTTTCATTAATTTAAAAAGCATACGAGGTGTCGCATTAATCTTGATCCATTTGAAGACATCTGGTGGAAAGTTAATTTGATCAGAAATTTCAAAATTTACAGAAATATTCTTCTTCTTTTTATTATTTGTATTACCCATCAGAAAATAAAAAAGGAGGAAAATCAATTTTCTTCAAACAAAAACAACACCTTTGAAAAAGGAAAAGGCAAAGAGACCAGTGGCCACTTGTTTTATGAAACTGTTTTTTAAAAAGCGACGTCGTCGCTTAAAAAACCGACATTGATTTCAAAAAAAACCTCAAAATGATTCATATTTTTAAGCAGTCTTTGTTTTTTTGTCTTTCATTTTTGAGACTGTTTTTTATGATTTTTTTACCAAATAAAATTTACACATAATTTTTGAACAAAAAAACATCCTTCTAGTAATTCTAGAAATTTTTTTAACAAAAATCGAATATTTCGAAATTTTTGTTGAAGTGACATTACTGTATATGGTAGGACAAATATATAAAATAGAGTACGGTACTACCATAATTATACCTTGTTATCCCCATATTCCAATAAGGTTAAAAATAATGAGAAACTAGCAAAAATGGCATTAAATGGCAAAAATATCTTGTTTAACAGAAAAAACGGTTTAAAGAAGTCACAAATTTTTAAAATAACTGAAATTTTAATAGTTTTACTCTCATCTAAAATTTGTTTGACGTAATCGACATCTTTTTGTACAGTATAATATAATTATATAAAACTAAAACACAAATTTGTAACAAATAATTATTTGTTAATGTGGAGAAACAAAAAATTTAAGACTACAGTATATGTTATTTGGATAACAAAAAACATTTTACAAATTAATTTTGTCATAGTTTGGCAATAATGTATAGTTGTCATTAGTGCCATCAAGTTCTAGAAAGTTTTTTTTAAAATTGTAACATTTGTGATCCGTATCGAAATCGATACAGTAATCATAAAAAAAGTTTTCATAATTTGGCATTGTGTGTAACGATGCTAATCTGTTTTTAAAAAAATTTACTGCTGGCAAATATCAAATTCAACTTTTGTTTAAAGCTTCTAATAATTCGTTTTTTGCATTTAAAAATATTACTGTTACATTAATAATGCCTTCCAGCTCTGCAGCGAGCTCTTCAACTTCATCCAACATAATTATTTCCGACAAAGCTATCGATATTTTGACTCCACAAGTTTGTTAATTTCATTCCTTTTTAATGAAAGCTTATTGTTTTAATAATTTTCAGGAAAAAGAAGAAAAGGTTATATTTCAATATGAAAATTTAAATGTTAAAGCTGGAAAAGAGGAAGTTCGTTGTGGACTTAAAATTCATCCTTCACATTTAATTGTCGTCTCTAATAGTATGTTATTTTTTATATCTTGGTTCAACATCTAACACCATCTCGGTATTTTTTAGATGATCATGATAGTTTGCTTGATTCTGTGCATTTTTCACAAAGAATTATAAATGGAAGTGTATGTTTGAGCTTTTTGTTAGGTGATGCAGTTAAGGTTACTTATTTTTTAGGATTTTATTATGTTTTTTGGTAGAGATCCTTTGAATCAAAGAAAATCTCCTCGTATCTTAAAATTTGAAACTGCAAAAGTTACCAAAAGAATTTTGAATATTATCTGGAGATACAAGGTAAGCTGGGGGGTTAGTGTCACTTTGATCCTGGGTTTTGATAGACTTTGTTGTTTGACTTCGCAAGTAACATGTTCTCCTTTGATCGTTTGAAGTCATCGGCTCCAACTTTAAAGTTGTAGCTAAGCAGATCCGATCTGGAAATTTGGATATCAAAAGATTTGGTGATCAATCACTCTTCGCACTTGTTACATGTTAAAATCAAGTTCATCTTTTAGAATGAAGAAGCCGGATTTGCTCCATTGGATTCATTCTGGAATAAACAATATGGTGAAACAACATTGTGTCCAATTTCTAATGTGCCTCCGATAACTATTACTCATTCAAAACATGATTTGGCAGCTGTTTTTAGTTTAGAAGTAAGTCTACTTTTATCAGAAAACTTCATCTTTATCAATTTTTATTAGGAAAAACAATCACCGATAAAAGTTTGGACATCTAAGAATTCTACAGTAAAACAATCATGCCAAATTCATATTGATGTTGAAAGAGAACGTCTTGTTATAAAACCTATTGCTATGATCGGTAAGCGAAAATATAAAAATAATAATGAAAATATTTGATGTGCTTTAGGAGCTTTTCAATTTGAAGTATTATTTTCACAACGAAGTTCTCGAAATTATGTAAGTTATTTATGCTACTACTGTAATCAATTTTTGTAAATAATTTTTTTTAGGATACTTTAACTTTTGATTTAAAACCTGTCAATGATAATGAAAAGCTTAAGCTTACTTTTGTTGATAAAGGAACAGCAGGAAAGCTTGATAAAGTTATGGAAAATGTTAAGGTAATGAAAAAATAATTTTTATATCTTTGTAATCCTTACATTTTAGGCAAAGAAGAAAGCCATTCAAGCAGAAAAGATGTCTTTAACAATCGCATTACAAAAGCTCCAGCAAGAACCATCTTCACTTAAAAATATCAGAAAAATTATGAAGTATTATGCAACAACTTTTACAATTTTCAAAGAAGAAAATCGAAAGATTGCTCTTGAAATTTTTCGTGCTTTTGATTTTCATGAAGGTTCTTTCCCATCGGCTTCAGCTTTCATGCCATCTACTTCAGATGCTATTCCATCGACATCCGCTTCTGTTCAACTT
Organism: Panagrolaimus sp. LJ2414; assembly: GCA_024447195.1. Taxonomy (NCBI): domain Eukaryota; kingdom Metazoa; phylum Nematoda; class Chromadorea; order Rhabditida; family Panagrolaimidae; genus Panagrolaimus; species Panagrolaimus sp. LJ2414. The sequence goes on along the minus strand of JAMRXY010000004.1, from coordinate 1,047,975 downwards.
CCTGTAATTGAAATTAAACAAGAGTTAGTTTTTTGGCGTAGCCATTTTGGGAATTTAAGATACTTTATTAAAGGGGGTGGGGCAATGCCTCCCAAAGTATCCGATGAGTACCTAACTACTTTTACAGTATCCTCCATTTAATATCTTTCCTCACTTTTTTAGAATTAGCGAACTCTCTCCAATTATTCCAGTAAGAAAAAGAAGTCATCAAGAAAGTGTAGTAGTTGATATTCAACCCGTAATAAAATTACGCAAGAAAAGCAATGATGAAGACATTATTTGGCCTCCAAATTTTGAATTCTTTTGTGATAGCCGAGGTATCCCAAAGAAACAATTGATTATTTATACATCTGAAGAAAGAAATACGGTTAATATGTTTATTTTTGCTCCAACTTATCGCCCTGATTATGATTCAGTACAGTATTCTTGCACCAACTGCGATAAAGTAAAATCATCACATCATGTTACGGCAAAATATTGTGTAAATGAATTTGGTGAAAATTATATTAAAATTAATGGCAAACATGTATGTAAACCTCAATTCCTTCCAAATTACAAAGATTCCAATGTATCAGAAAATATTGTAGCTGAACGTCATACTTATAAAGGTTATAGAGAAATTAATTATCCACGTAAGTGTATTTTTTAATTTTATTTTACTTTGAAGAAATCACATAAATAGTACGGTAAAATTTATTCGATGTCTTTGTTTTTTCTGTTTCTTTAAGTTTAAAAACTTTTTGAAAGACTAAAAAAGAATTGCATCCCACTTTTTGATTACAAGATTGATTTAATAATCCTTTAAATGATTTTCTGTGAATCTTATTCTATAAACATTTTTAGGAAAAACCAAAGTTATCCCACGAAATACTACTCAACAATGGAATATTATTGTGATGATTTTTACTCCTTCTAAAAATGCGTATTATCATTATCGAGAATTTTCAATGACTGGATTATATTACTGTTGTGAATGCAAAGAAAGAGATAAATATGTTTTTGCCAGACTTATTAATATGGGAAAGAATTTCTTAGAAAACTTTGAAATTTTGGATGAAGATCATATTTGTACTCCAAAAGAATATAAACTCCCAGAATTGATTGCTCAAAATGATGACGATGGAGAAAGTGATGACGAATGAATAAATTGTTTGTTTGTTAATTTTTGTAAAGATTTTTTTGTTTGTGTGATAAAATCTAATGTTTTTATTGTTTGATGTTTTGTGAATACGGTAATTATAGCAAGAAAGAAAAGTTTTCGGGATTGCAATTTTTATAGGTTACGGTAGCAAGGTATTTCGACTTTTTTCTTTTACGTCAAAATTCGTAAAACAAATTTGTGATTCTTCAAGTTTTTACTTTTTTTAAATTTTTTATAACCACAAAAATTACATTTTTTGGAAATTTTAACATTTTACCACAAATTACTTATTACTGCACCACTAAGCTTTTATAAAGCTTTAATTAATTTTTAAAAAAATAGGTAAAAAATTAATGTTTTCCATATTTGAGGAGCTTAATAATTAAGCCTTAATTTAAAGGTAAAATTTCAGCTTTTTATATGTAAAAATTCAGTGTTTTATAGGTAACAATTAACGGTATGTCTTCAAAAAATATGAAAATTCTTCTTGTAGTTTATTCTGGCATACTGTATTTAACAAACAATTCGTTCAATTCCTTGCTCATTTATCCATTACAATGTCTTTGAAATTATTTTAGAATAAACGATCCATGAAAAAAAAGGATTTATTAAAAAGTGAATTTTTGCGAAAATAATTGCCATAAACTTTAATTAAAATGTCTCCTTTTTGCATCGTAAAAATAGACTTCGAAATAAGTAAACTTTAATTAGCTTTAATTTAAAAATAAACTCATTTTTTGTATTTTCTCACATAAAAGCACTAATTTCTAATTAACAAACACCAAAATACATGATTGTTAAAAAATGTATTTTAAGTTCCTCCATTTCAGCTATTTTAAACTTTTCAATTGCAAAAAATGACCACATTTTTCGTTAATTTTGCGTGAACTTTTTTGATTTTAGATATATTTATTGAATTCAGAGAAAACTTTTGTCACTGACTTTCAAAACTTTTTCAGGTGTTCATTTTTATTTAATTGAAAGGTCCCATTTTTATGTCATTGGACATTAGCATAATATGTTTGTAAGAAAACAGGTGTTTAAGAAAATTAAAGTTCTTGGGTTTTTTTCAAGAAAAAAAATTATTGCCATAGTTAAATTTTTTTAGCTGCCAACACTGTACTTTTACCTTCATTTATACAACTTTATTAAAAAGATATACGTTTTTTAAAAAATGACAAAACCCTTTCTTTAAATTTAGGCCAGACTTTCAAAAAGGCAATAAAAAAGTTAGAGTTTGTGTTTTCCACATTTTTGAGGTTACTGTTTCTTTAATAGGATTACGGTAGATTAATTTAACATACTATATCTACCGTACATATGATACTAAAAGTAGTAATGCTAAAAAGAAAAAAAATAAGTTCTTTGTCATACTGTAATTTACCAGCAAGTTCGAAAAATAATACTCGTTGCTTTTCAAATTTTATTTAATTATTTTTGAATTTGATATATCGTAATTTTAATAAAACTTATTTTCAGAAATGTCTGAAACTGACTATTCTACCGATTTCAATGTTTCCTCTACATCTGCCCATGACTATTACGAAAACAGTTATTCCGATGATGATGATAATTCTGTATCCCAGGATTATTATTATCTTCCACCGTATCTTTTACCACCGTATATTCAAGTTGATGGAGTTTATGAATGTAATGCGAATGGCCAAAATGCAACAGTTCAATCAATTTTTCAATGCTTTCTTTATCGTCTGCCATTTTGGTTAGAAACTGGAGGAATCGGATTCCTTTGTTGGGGGTTGCTACTTCCCGTTGTTTTAATTTCAATTTTTGGAAAATTCAAAGAACAATATCGTTGGTTTATTCTTAATCAAGCAATTTGGGATATTTTTATGACCTATGATTTTCAATGTGATAAACCAAGTCATCATTGGTTTCAAGGATTAACCGAGGATTTACAGATTTTATTTAATCAAGGTCCTGCAAATTGCTATTATCACATTTATGATGGAAATTTGAATATTGTTAAAACTTTTCATGAAAAACTCCTTAAATTTGTTCAATTCTCACCGTTGTTTTTATTAACCTTTTCAAGATTTATTTGTTTATATTTTCATCATTTTTATCATCGAAATAGTAGCACAAAAAAGATTATCTTTTTTATTCTAATTTTTAATATATTTTTTATGTTTTTGGTTACAATTCGAACCACCTATGCCGGAATCATCAATGAAGGAGTTCGAAATCGTGACAATGATGATGCATTTCGAATGTGTCATTCATTAAATTGTCAGAGGCTTCCAATTCCTTACTGTAATCAAACAGATATCGATATTTGCACTTCTAAAATACCATGGGTAGATCCATTTTGGTCATCATTTTTATCCGTTTTTGAATATGCGATTCCATCAATCACCCTAATCTTATCAAATATCTTCTCAATAGCTATGATGGTTAAAGTTGGAAAACAACTAAAATTTCAAGCAACCCAAAGAAATTCAGCTTCCCTAAATTCAACAATCAGAATTACCGTAATCTGTTTCATTCAAACTCTGACAATTACTTTAATGTTCATTTTTGTTTTTGTTCAAAATCTTCGAGAAATCGGAGAATACACTTTTAACATTGGAGAATACGGTATCGAAAAATTATACAAAGAAATGATTCCATTACTTTTTGAAGCTTCTGCAATTCGATCATTTAATCAGATTCGAATTTTTATTGATAATATTATTATTTTGCTGGTACTGAATGGATATCGAAAAAGTCTTCGAAACTTCTTTTTAACAATTTTCAAAATTTTGAAAAATCCTACAAAAATTTTGAACATTCGCGAATTGACTTCGCTTTCAGTGTCCTCTACAAAGGTTACCGTAATCTCCAAAAGTAGTCATCATACTCGGAAATTTAAATAAATTGTTTTTTTAATAATTAAATTCAAAAATGTAAATAAAGTTTTTTAAAAAAATATTGAATGACGCATTTTATGTGGTTGCAGAATTTTTCATGTGACAGAAAGTTCGAACTCCTTTTTCTGTTTTTTCATTTGCTAGCAGCTGTTTTAATTTTCAAGAGAAAACTTTTTAAGGTTTTACAAGAATTGTGTTTTACTAAAATGGTTTTCAAAGATTATTGAAATATATAATTTACACCTGGTATTTATAAAAAATAGTTAAAACCAAAAGTGCATTTTTGTGATGTTTGCGTACATCAAAAATATAAATTCTCTTAAAAAATACAGTAATCTTTTTTTTAATAAGTAATAAAAAAATTTTGTAAAAAAAAGAAAAAAATTTAGTATTTAAAATTTTGCATATCCTATTCAAAAACTGTTACAAAACTTAGTAATAATAAAATTAATCTTTTTTTAAAAAAGGTGCGCCTTAAGGGCGCGAAAGGAACAATGTGGAACAGGGGTTATGGAATTGCGACTGCACAAGAGATCCGAACCTGAGAACCTTATGAGTGAAGCTACAATGAAGCATCCACTGCGCTACCAGACCCCTAAAAGAGGAACGACATAAATGTGCCTAGCAATTACAAGGCGGAGAACAAAAAAAGGCAAATAAAAAAAAGACAGCAAAAAAACAAGAATATTGGATGAACAGGACAATTGTAAAAAGAGAACAGTAAGAAATTTTAAGACAATTGACAAAAACATTTGAAAATTTTGATTTTGGCCTTAAACTTTATCAACGCCTTTGTAATGCGAAATGATTAGAATTTTGAATTGTGATGCATTATGATTGACAGCTTCAATCTCTTAAATGCTAAAACATTATGTCGCAGATTTTAGGAATAATTGTTTTAAGCAATTTACAGCATGCAAAATTCTAAACGTTTATTGAAAAAAACAGTGATGCAACAATAACATGGAATATTAACATAATCATGTGTCAACAGTTTGTCATCGATCAGGTTTAGAACATTGATTCATTGATATTGGTTTAGTTTTTTTAAAAAAACATTCATTTCAAAAAAGAGTCATTGAAATATATTTTTTTGTGATCGACAAAAAACAATGTTGAATTCTTGCTTTTCTATATCAGTTATAATTTTTATTTTATTAATTAATATTATTGTTGCTACTGATTACGGTATTTCTGATGATAACAATCAAAATTTGGTAAATATTTAAGATAAACTAATCTTATAAATTTTTATGCAAATTTTAGACCCGTCAATGTCGTTCTTATGAAATTGAAGAATGCATGTATCAAATTTGGAGGGACAGAAATTGTGAATACGGTAATGGCACCGGATCAATCCAATATTCTTTAGACGAAAAGGATGCAGAAACATGGACAAAATTTTCAATGAAATTTTTACAACATTATTTTACACCCGAAATTGTTGGAGATGAAATTTATCTTGATTTTCCGGAAAATGAATTCATTTCAACCCAAAATATTGATTTTGAGAAAAATCCTGAAAATTTTGGTCAATATTGTTTCATTCAAGAAGCGATTAAATGCTTTCATGAAAAATCTTGTGATATCAATGATCATAATGAAATCTTGAAAGAACTGTATTCAGCAAGCAGAAGTGTTCCAAAAATGCTTTTTCATATTATTAAACAATTTATTAATGAAAAATTTGGACAAGTCAAAAACTTTTTCAGCAAAACTTTTTTCTAAACTACAGTAATCGCTTTTAACATTTTTGTAACTTTTTGTTTTGTGCTTCAAGTTCGAATTATATTTAGCTTAAATTTTTTTGTTTTTATATGAAAAAATATTTTTTACAAAATTTTATAAATTGTAAGTTAATTTTGCTAATTAGGATCATTATCAATAATTCCTTCAACTGCTCGACCAATAAATTGTCCATTTTGAACTGACAAACAATAAATAAGGAAAAAAGATTTTGCCCGCAGAGCAAAAAAATCAATCAATAAAAAACTTAGTTACTAACTAAAAAAACTTTGTTGTTCGTTATTCTTATTCTTTAGAAAATATAGGGTTTTTGGCCTTGCCTTTGCAAGTTGCAAAAGTGATAGAAAAAAACGTTCATTTTTAGTAAAATTTTTTTTAAAACTATCATTTTTTCGTGAGCAAATAAAAAAATTGAAAAGATGATATCCGCAAGTTTTCTTGGTGAAGTCCAAAAACAAATGAATGAAGACTTTAAATCTCAGAATCCTGAATTATTTGATCTTGTTTTTGAAATTGATGGAAAAGTAAGTATACAAAATTTAGAATCACAAAAATTTCGTAAATTTATAGAAACTTTATGCTCATCGATATCGGCTATGCCTTGTTTCCCCAACTTTTAAAACCCGGCTTTCTTCTCAGTGGTCTTTCAAAGATGAAATAATTCCAATCAAATATTACAGTTTTGAAGATTTTAAAGAACTTTTAACATTTATTTATTCCGGTGATTGTGAAATTTCTGATGCAAATATTTTTGTGATGATTGATTTAGCAGAATTTTATCAAATCAAACATTTATCACAATTTTGTGATGAATTTTTATCAAATATGGAATTTAATTTAACCAATATTTTTAAAATATGTGAAATTTCAATTAAATATTCAATGATTAAATTGAAGGAATTAGTTCATAATTATGTTGAACGAAATTTCACAAGATTAATAAAAAGTGAAGGATTTTTGGAAGCTGAAAAATCTGTGGTTCAATATTTGGTTGTTAAAGAAGCAACAATTTATACCGTAACCCAAGAAGAACTTTTTCAAGCTGTAAGTTATACATTTTGTTAAGGCATCCTTAAAATTAGGAATATTTACAGTTCTTGGTAGTGGTATATATACCGTATACTGTAAGATGATAAGCTTGTAAATTTTTAGGTATATCAATGGGCAGAACATCAAGCTGTGAAAAGCCAAAAAGAACCAGATTATGCAAATTTAAATTTAAATGAAATCATCAAACTTGCAATAACCCCGTTTTTACCGTATTTTAAATTCAAGACTATGAAATTAGAGTTTTTGCAGTTATTTGTCGGTAAATCTTTTCAGAGATTTTGGAATTTTTTTGATTTTCAAAAGTTTTTAGTTCAAAAAGATTTTCTTTTTTCCCAAGATCAAATACGAGATATTTTGGAAAATGCAAATTCAGATGTCACAGGCAAGTATTTTTATTACTGTATTTTTTGCTTTCTTACATAAAATATTTCAGTTAAAGTAACAAATACTCGAGGTGAATCTCTTTATGGTACACTTCCGCGTGATTCGCCTGCTTTTGGACATATAAAATCTTTGAAAAATCGTCCATCAGATAATAGCATTTATAATTCTTTTATTCATTGGGTAACAAAATTTCCACTTCCTTCAACTCCAAGTTTAATCCACCGAAAAGATGAGGTTGCATGGTATTTAATTTATTTTCCTGATGGTGATATTGGAGTTATTACTAAAAATTTTCCGACTGGTTATTTACTTGCTGAAATGAAACCTGTTGATGTTGGAAAAAGTTTTACTCCGACTGAAGCTTGTAAAATTGAAATGAAATGAATTTTTTGCTTTGTTTTTGTTTGTTTTTGTTGTTGTTTTGGAAACAAAATAAAGTTACTGTTGAAAAAACATCGAGATAAATTTTTAAAAAAAATTGAACAAAGAAATTTACAAGTGTAGAACGTGTAAGCAAGAAAAATTTTATTGATTGATTGGAAAAACTTAAATTAAAAGGGTGCGTTTTTATCATAAATAGAATTGTTCTAACATATTTATTTTATTGCAGTCATCAAAAATTCGAATACAAGACAAAACTGAGTATAAATGTGAACTGATAACTTCATTTTTTCCATTTTTTCGTTGAACAATGCTTTTTCAAGTTGTTTCATTTTTTGTATCTTTTCAAATTGCTAAAAGTTTATGTCCAAATGGAAGTATTTTGTATCAAACCAATTGCTTTTTGTTTAATACAACCAGATTAGCATTTGCCAGAGCTGAAATTTCATGTAATACTGTAGGGGGTCATCTCGTCTCTATCCATGATGCATTTTTAAATGCTGTAATTGGAGGTAAATATTTTAGGATGGGAAAGACGGATCAAAATGACATTAATTTACATTTCAGAATATGCTCCTGATTATTTTACTGAAACTGATTTTTGGGTTGGAGCAAATAAATTTTTATCTCCAGAAAATTGGACATGGACTGATGGAACTGCTTTTAATTATGTCGACTGGAAAATAAGTGAACCTAAAAATCTTACGGGATATGATTGTGTTGGTGTATCTGTACAAGATGGATATTGGAGTGCACAAGAATGTTTTCAAACTAAACCATTTGTATGTGATGTGTCACATATGACTTCATCTCCTCCTAAAACTACAACATCTGCATCAACAACTATGATTTCTTCTACTACTTCAAAGAAAACAACGGATTATTCGACTTCAACATCGATCTCTCCTGTGGCAAGTCTTACCAGTTGAGCCCCAGCGCTGAGCTCAGCGCTGAGCACAGAGTTGAGCGCAATCGTGCTAAGAATTTTCTGTGGCGGAATCCGTTTTTCATTTGAAAAAAAAAGAAAAATCCGAGTCAAACGTGAAATTCAAACAAAAAATGGATCCCGCCACAGAAAATTCTTAGCACGATTGCGCTCAACTCTGTGCTCAGCGCTGAGCTCAGCGCTGGGGCTCAACTGGTAAGACTTGCCACTGGTTGCCCTTCAGGATGGACGCATTTTGAAAAATCTTGTTATTTTTTCTACCATACCAGCTTAACTTGGAATAAAAGCGAAACATTTTGCAATAATTTTGGAGCACATTCAGCATCAATTCATAGTGCAAAAGAAGCAGATTTTGTTTATAGTAAAAATTATATCTTTATACATTTTAAAATTTATAGTTTATACCGCTTAAAGCATATTTTTCAATTTCAGATATCGACTGGACTAAAAATTCTTTCATTTTTAGATTTGGGAGGGGCACACTGAGAAAAAAATGTCACCAAAGTGTCTCAAAAATGTCACCCAGTGGTTACACTTGGTGTAATAAAGTGCATTTCGACACTTGGGTCACAAAAGTGTGACATTTGTCACGAAATGGTTACACACTATGTCACTATTTTTTGAGTTAATTAATGACAAAAAGTATATGGTTGAGTGTTTTATATTTTTCGACACCAGGCGGTGATATTCCAAAATTTGCACTGGCACAATCGGCCTCCAATGGCACGAGATAAGTGCCAACGCACAATCACATGCCATTGTGGGATTGCCGCTTTTTTCCTTATTTATTCCATAAAAATGGAAGGAAAAAATTATGTTTTTTGGACGAAACCGATTCTATTTTTATGCATTTTGCAATGTTAACGAAAGAAGAGGTTGGGTCGTTCACTTTTTTTGAAAAGACAGAGAACCAAAGACACGCTCTCTCTCCACTAAAAAAATAAATGTGACACAATATGTCACCAATATCGTGTCACCATTCAAAAAATGTCACAGAATCATCGAAAGTGTGACACTTTTGTTTATTTTCGGTGACATTTTCATGAAAGTGACCCAAATTTCAGTGATATCGCGTGACTTTTTTTTCTCAGTGCAGGTGCAAATTATTCTCCTTGGATAGGATTATATTCTGATGATAGCGGAAATACATGGAAATGGACAGATTCATCTTCAGTGGATTATCTTCCGTGGTATTCCGGTGAACCAACGATTCATAGCGGCCTTAATTGTGTGATTCTAACTTTTAACCCTCCCGATTTTTTTGCTTCGAACTATGCATGCACTAGTACTTATCACACAATATGTAAAAAACCATTTGTTTAACCTTAAAACGGCAAAAAGGTCTACTGATTTTATGCATTTTTATTTCAATATCATTTTATTCTTAATATTTAGGTTTTATTATTGTTGAACATAAATGTGGTTATCAATATATAAATATTTTACAAAAACATGTTGAATATCTAACGCATTAGTTATATTTACTATGAATGATGTTTTATTTTGACAAAAATCAATAAATGTGTTTATCATACAGTACATAAAAAATGAATGATATCATAAACGTTTGCATTATGAAAAAAAAGAAAACGTAGGTAAAGTTTCAAAAAAAATTATTTTTTGCCTGTGCCAGGCCCAATGGGAGACGTACTTTTTTTCTCACTGAATGCGCTTTAAAAGAACTTCCAACAATGGTTGTGATAAGCTTATCATCAATTAAAACAGCTAGAAAATCCTTATTTATTGCAGTCATTAAAAAATTTAAAGACAGGACAAAGTTTTGTTAAAATACCCTGTTTTTTGTTGAACAATGCTTTTTCAAGTTATTTCCATTTTTGTGTTTTTTCAAACTGCTGTAAGTTTATGTCCAAATGGAAGTATTGAATATCACACAAATTGCTTTTTGTTTAATACAACCAGATTAGCATTTGCCAGAGCTGAAATTTCATGTAATACTGTTGGTGGTCATCTCGTCTCTATACAAGATGCATTTTTCAATGCTGTAATAGGAGGTAAATATTTTAGGATGGGAAAGACGGATAAAAACGACATTAATTTACATTTTAGAATATGCTCCAGATTATTTTACGGAAAATGATTTTTGGGTTGGAGGAAATAAATTTTTATCTCCAGAAAATTGGACATGGACTGATGGAACTGCTTTTAATTATGTCGACTGGAAAATAAGTGAACCTAAAAATCTTACTGGATATGATTGTGTTTCTGTATCCGTACAAGATGGATATTGGAGTGCACAAGAATGCTTTCTAACTAAACCATTTGTATGTGATGTGTCACAAATGACTATTCAAACAACATCAACTACGTCGACAAATTCGTCGTCTTCATCTCCTGGTTGTCCTATAGGATGGAAGCATTTTGAAAAATCTTGTTATTTTTTTTACAATACCATAAACCTTTCAACTTGGAATGAAAGTGAAACATACTGTAATAATTTGGGAGCCCATTCTGCATCAATTCATAGTGAAGAAGAAGCGGATTTTGTTTATAGTGAATACCGTTTTAAATAAAATAAATGACCTCAAAATTGTTCCAATTTTAGAATTGGGGGATATATATCGCTCTTCTTGGATAGGGTTATATTCTGATGATAGCGGAAAAACATGGAAATGGACAGATTCATCCTCAGTGGATTATCTTCCATGGTCTTTTGGCCAACCAACAATTAATATCGGCTTTAATTGTGTGTTGCTGACAGTTAACGCTAAAAAAGTTTTTGATTCAAAGTATCCATGCAACAGATATTTTCATACAACATGCAAGAGGCCATTTATTTATGAATTTCAATAACCTGAAAATCCATTGCCTTTCCATTCTTCAGAATCTCACAAAATACAAAATAAATTGTATGGGTCCCAGAAGAAATAATTTTTGTATTTGTACACAAGGTGTAAATTATTCATGCGTTTACTAATTAATTTTCGTAATTAATAAATTTTATTAAAAGCTCAAAAAAGATTAAAAATTTGTTACGTAAAAAATTAATTAGGTCCGAAAAAGTTAGAACAAAATGAAATGTTTACAGTCACAGTAATAAAAATTCAATTGAAGTTTATTTTTCCAAAATGCTTTGAAAATATTATGATAATTACTTGGAGCAATTAAAACAAAATTAATTTTAAGAAATTTTGTGTTCAAAGACCATTCATTAAAAAAAGTAATTAAGCAAAACAGTACCAAAAAATATATTTGTATTTTATATTATTTTTAATTTATTTGAAATTAATAATGACAATATTCAAAGCAGAAATAATGAATAATTTAAGGTAAATGTAAAACCCTTATAGAATTACTTTGAAGTTTTATAAAATATTATAAATTAGACTTCATCAAAAAAATTGTTAGTTTCAGAAATATATTTTTTGAAATCAGCAAGGAATAATGCCGTCAACGGAGATTTTATTAATTACTTCTTTAACAGAATTATTTGTGTATTTATTTCATTTTTCGATTTTAATATTAATGATTGTTCAACGAAAAACTATTTTTAATGGACCATTTTATAATATTTTTAGAAGTGTATTAATTGCTGACCTGATATGTTATGTTTGTGTAAGTTTTATATATATACCTTAAAACCTATACAAAAAATACCTTTCAATAATACAACAAAAACTAGGGTTGCTGCCGCGCCCGATTTTCTGAAAAAGATGGGCGCGCCTGGGCGCATGCGCCCATGACCTCAAAATTCGAATTTACATATATCTATGTACAGTATAAAAATGCCAACAAGGGGTATTTTAGCTATTAATAGCATTATTAAAGTAAGATTTTAATTATTTCAGTTGTTACAGAATTTTAAAAATCAAAAACATGAACTTCTTAAATTACAGTATCCTCAGGATACTGTAACCCAAGCTAAAAATTAAAGACACCATAGCTAATTAACTTATCGTTTTTGGCTTAAACATGAAAATTAAATAAAGAATTAGTTCGTTTTTTGTCAATTTTTCGGAAAAAATATCATCTTATGAATTTTGGACCGTGTGCAATCATGCGTACCACCCCACGACACCCCTACTTTCAATCAAATATCCAACAAAGAAATTATTTTAGATGATAATTACCCAACGACTTCCATATATCCCAGAATTACACAATTTTTACACCACAACTTTATTCTTTACGACTACGGTAGTTGATACCTTAAGTTATGCAAGTACATTTCAATTTTTGGGACATTTATTTTTGGCTTTTAATCGTTTTACATTAATTTGGTTCCCATTAAAACATGAAAAAATTTGGAAAAAACAATGGTATATTTGTGTAATAATTATTTTACCACTTTTATCTGTTTCGTGGAGATTGCATGAACCTGTCACCCTAATTTTTTCTGCAGATAAAACAACTTTTTATATGGCATTTTTGAGTAATTCTGCAACAGCAATTAATTTTCCTCTTTCTACGTCTGTATATTTGGTAACAACATTGTTGGCTGGAATTTTTAATTTTTTAGCTTTTCTTAAATTTGTTTTATTTAAACATCAGAACAACAATTATAATAATGGTGTAAATGTAAATGAAAGAACTTTGTTGTGTAAGTTACAGTGAATTAAATGGGGAACATTGTTTTGTTTTGGCGTCGCCTCTGGCGATGTTGGTGGCGCTTTTTTAAAAATCAAAGGTTTTACCTTAGATCAAAGGATGCCGTTGGTGGCGGCGTAGATATCATTTTTTAAAACAAATAGGCAAAATTTATAACTTTTAATCATTTTAGTGGTTTCATTCGTAATCTTTATTTCACAAATTTTACGCCTTTCTTACAATTTAATTTATATATTTTTTAAATCAAATCTTGAAGTGATGACATTCTTCAATACAATTTTGCCTTATTTATATGACATTTTTGCATGGAGTGGAAGTATTTCACTGATGGTTTTAAGGTTTGAAATAGTTTATCAATTGTATGTTAAAATAATAGGTATATTTATAGTTCATCAACAAGACAAGCATACAAATCATTCTATTTTTGTAAATCAAAAATTCAAATTAATTCTGGCAACTTTTTCACACATTGAAACTATGTTTGTTTTGATGTAATAAGTACTGTCGAAAGTTAAAACTTCAAATTATAAAATTGACGGAAACATTTTTTATGTTGCAGGAAATCCCAGTTAAATTTTTTGCTTATTTAATAACACTTCAGAAGGTCATCCCAAGATTATTGATTGTTTTGATTTTACTGGGATTGGAGATGTTGATACTTCAGTGATAAAGAATATGGATTCTGAAAATAATAATTTGATTGGATTAAGTGGCAGAAAATTAACAGTATACAATAAATAAATATATATATATATCTGATTTTGATGAATATCTTAATTTTACAGATTCCATTAAAATGGAAAAATCCATCTGAAAAATGGCACCTCGGTCTTAAATCCCTATTTAAACCAAACAAAGTCAAAACTTTTGAAAAGCTGCCAGAAATGGATTGCATTGTTTGGTTTGATGGCATAAAATGGTATGCCTGCATCGATACTTTTGATGATGAAGGAAATTTAGAGAATAAAAAAGTTTTGACGAATTTTAGTGACAATCATGAATACGGTATTTTATGTTTCGATGGATTCAAAATGTCATACTGTATTACGATACATAATAATGGGAACTTACTTGAAATTTTTACGCAATATGATCATCATGGAAGTGTTGTCGCACAAATTGCTTCGGCTCATTTCCCTAAAAATCCTGAAAGAAATGGTTTAGCTCCTGGAGCACAAATTTTATTTATGAGTGTTTTGGATCCCAGAATGGGATATTTTTTGGATTCTAAAAATTTAGAAGCACTCAAGAAAGCTGTAAGTTCTCACTAGATTATTGAAAAATTGATCATTTTTATGGAAAACATTTGAGGACAGAGGTTTGAAGATCTATTTTTGTGAGACGTAATTGATAGTTGGGAATATTGAGTTTGTCTAATATCGTTACTAGGGGCTGCAGCTTGTGCACTTATAGACGTAATTCAATATAGAAAATTATATAGAAAAGCGAAAAATTGATTTATTTAAAGAGCATCCCCTAAAGGCATGCCGGTATTAATTTGCATAAAATATTTTTTCTACCATTCCATCAGACTTCCCATATTGAATTTTATCTATGCATGAAAAAGTACATATATATATATATATATATATATATATATATATATATATATATATATATATTACAAGTGTTCAGCGATTTTTATCCCGGGATGCATCCCCAAATATTATTTCCCTCAAAAAACTATACTTTAAAATCTTTTTCATAAACGGCTGCACTAAAATATGTCAAAATTCTTTCATTTTACATATACTTTTTTAGCTATTAAAATGTATTGAATTAAAAGTGGATATTGTAAATTATTCAATAGCTGGTTTTTATGGGTATATTATTTATTAATAATCATCAAAAAACATGATAAAATATGTTTTTTAGAAATAAAGATATCACATATTTAATTAATGAAATGGTACATAAACATAATATTTTATTTATTCGATCTGTAACAAATTATGGTCCCTTTTATGCAACTATATCACAAAATGATCATGATGTTGAAGATGTAGTATTTTCAGTGGGAGCTGTGATAACAACTTAACGAACTCTTGGATATTACAAAACAATTGAATGAAGATATTAAATCAAAAGATTTTATCATTCGTGATCTCAATGTTGCTTTATCTGAACGAAATATTCAAATTGGTGAACGTGACAAATCAATTGCTGAACGTGATAAATATATTGCTGATTTGCTAGAAAAAATTTCTGATCGAGATACAAAAATTGGTGATAAAGATGCTACAATTGCAAAGCTCATTGTTTCTTCATCATCAACTACTCGTGCTAATGATACTTCCTCAAGTGAAGAAGATAAAGAGCATCGTCGCTCTATTGTTATATCCAATTTGCCTGAACATCCAAACCAAATCTCTGCTGCTGATCGTTACCAACGTGATGAAGAAGATATTAAAGAATTGCTCAATCAAATGGGTGTCGAATGCAAAGTTCAAGAAGTCTTTCGGATGGGAAATCGAAATGGGACAAAGCCGAGGCTCATCAAAGCTCGACTTCTAACATCATCACAAGCTAAACAAGCAATTGCTTATGCTAAATATATTGGTGATACTGAATATTGGGGATTGAATCTCCGCATCCGAAGATCTATGACTGAAAGTGAAAGAAAGGAAGAACGTGATAAAATTGCAGCTCAACGGGAAGCAATCGAAGAACTCAAAGCAAAATATCCAGAAAAGAAGTTTGTTATTTATGCTGGTGATATTTGTGAATCTCTGGGATACCGTGATGGCAGAAGAGCCAAACCCAAACCATTTGTTGATGCTGAAACTGAAGAAGAAATGAATACCTCAACTCGAACTTTTTGAAGAAGCTGGACAAAAGAAAAATCATTTTTGTGAGTCTTTGTTTTGTAAATTTTTTAATTCATGTAGTATAGGTTGTCTTAGTAGTAGTTTTCTTTTAAGTTTTAAATTATTTAATGCCTGGAGTTTAAGTAATAAGATAACCCTTTTGCTTTCATATATTAAAGCTAACCCTAAATCTATTTTTTGCATCACTGAAACATATTTAAAACCTTCCACTCCTTCTTCACTTTTACTCGGGGATAGCGACTTTCACCTTATCCGCGCTGATAGAAAAAGCAATAAGAAGAGTAAAGGTGGCGGCGTTTGCGTATTTATACCTAAACAATACCCCTTTACTCTTAAAACTGCACCCCCTATCAAAAATGTCGATTATCTCTATGCTGACATATTTTTGGGTTCTTTTTATGTCACTTTAGTTTTAGTTTATCTTCCCCCTGACTCAAAAGCGGATACTGTAAGAGAGCTGTGTGATACTCTTTCGTCCCTCAAAGCTAATACATCTTCGGATATATTAATTTTGGGTGACTTTAACCTTCCCGGGATAGATTGGGATACTGTAACAGGTTCCAATGAAAAAGAAAATCTCTTTTGTGATTTTATTTTTTCCTCGAGTCTCTCTAATACCGTAACCCTTCCCACCAGGAATGACAACATTCTTGATTTAGTTATTTCTTCTGCACCTAATCGAATTACTAACCTTACCGTAACCTCTCCCTTTGCAACATCTGATCACAACATGGTTAATTTTTCGTTCTTATGCGATGATAAGCCTGCTGCTAAAACTCCCCATTCTTTTAAGAATTTCAAAAACGCTGATTATGATTCTATGAATCTTTACTTTTACGAATATAAATGGGAGTTTTTGGCAACAAGAGGGGTAGTGGACTTAGATCAAGCTTATGCTGAGTTTATTAACGTCGTTAACAACGCAATCAGCCTCTTTGTTCATACCGTAACCCCCTCATCAACTGAAGTACTTCCTAAAGAGATCAAATCTATGATAAAGTATCGAGATAGTATCCCCAAGATTTCCCCCAACCTGAAAAAAATTTCTCTGATTTCCAAAAGAATTTTAACCTTATCTCTAAAAGCGCGTAGAAAAAAGGAAAAACAAATTATTCAAAAATATGGGATGAAAGGTATGTTTTCCCATTTGGGTAAACTTTTAAAACCCGACACTCATATCCCGGCCCTTAAAACTGATACCCACACAATTTTTTCGGAATCTGATAAAACAACTGTTTTCGCAGCAAACTTTTTAACTTATTTCCAAAATGAAAAACCTGTTATCTCTATGGATTCTGATCCTATAAGAGATAATAATTTACCCTTTTTGCAGGCATCCCAAGTTCACGATATTCTAAGAAAGCTTAAACCTAAATGCAACACCTCCCCTGACGGAATACCGTATATTATTTTAAAGAAATGCGCTTTTACCTTGTATAAACCCATAACTAAGATTATCAATCTCTCCTTTTTTAAAGGACAAGTTCCTTCTTTTTGGAAGAAGGCAACTGTCATACCAATCTTTAAAAAGGGAGAGAAACATTTTGCCGCAAATTATCGCCCCATTTCTCTTAACTGCTCCCTTTCCATGATACCCCAAAAAATTGTTGTAAATTTTTTAAATAATTTTTTTACTGAACACAAGCTAATCCCTTCCTGTCAACATGGGTTTACTAAATCTAAATCGGTAACCACTCAGTTACTCGAAACTTTTGACATTATAACCATGTGGGCAGAAAAGGGAATAGCTTGTGATATCATCTATTTCGATGTCAAAAAAGCGTTTGACAGAATGTCCCACCCTATCCTCTTTGCAAAGCTCAAAAGAGCGAATGTCCCAAATTCTATCATTTCATGGATTAAAGCCTTTCTGACAAATAGGAAGTTTAGAGTTAAGGTTGGGGAATCTTTTTCTGAAGAATATGACATTAACTCTGGTGTCCCTCAAGGGTCCAAAATTGGACCTATTCTCTTTCTGTTTTTTATCGCAGATTTGATCTCTCAGTGCGCAACCCCTGAAGTAATTAACATGCTCTTTGCCGATGACCTTAAAGCAATTTCTTCTGTTCTTTCTGCTGCTGACTCCCCACTTCAAAAATTCTTAATAAAGCTTGAAGCATGGTCCAAAGAAAACCAACTTGAGATTGCTATTAGCAAATGCAATGTTTTACATTGCTTACCTAATAGTAATCCCAAGTATTCCTATTTCTACGATGGATTTAAAATCCCCAATAACCAAAGTTGTATTAGGGATTTGGGATTAAACGTTTCTAATGATCTTAATTGGGATACCCATATTTCTAAAATTTCCAAGAATGCTTTAGGTCGTCTTTTTATCCTCTTTAAAGCGCTAAAATCCACCTCAACTAAGCTTCTCGTTCATATGTATCATACATATGTTCGTCCCTTAGTTGAGTTTGCCACCCCCGTTTTTAACCCAACTAAAGTTAAGCTCATTGACAAACTAGAAAAAGTTCAAAGAGTCGCTCTTAAATTAATTTTTCTGCGGTCTAAGGAACTTAAACCCCATTTTAATGCCCCATATGAAGAAAAACTTGAGATGCTCGGTCTAGAGTCGCTTGAATCCCGTCGAAATAAGTATGACCTATGCTTTTTAAATGACTTTTTAAACGGTAATGTTAACTTTAAACTTAACATTACTCTTAGATCGTCTAAAACGCGTGGGTCACAACAAAAACTTGTCCTTCCAAAGGCCCTAAAATCAATCAAGAGAAATTTCTTTTCCTACCGGGCTATTTCAAAATATATAAAACTTCCCAGAAACCTACAGTATACCTGTTCGAAATCCTTTAAGAAAAATCTCCAGGCATTAAAACTCTAATAATACTTAAAAGAAAGCTACTACTATTACTTTTAATGTAACATTATTCTGTAATAAATGATAAATGTGATTAAAATCCTCTTAAAATGATAAAAAATGATCAAAAATAATCATTTTAATAGTTTTTAAACATAAAAAATCGTTCTAAAAATTTTTTAAAATTTTTTTAAAGAAAAATTTTTTTCTCATTACCTTGATCACCTGTATTCTCCACAGGAAAAAGAATAGAGTAGTTCATGGATTTTTAATATTTTGCGTCCCCCAGGGCAAAAAAACGTGGAGAATTCGATGGTAATTTTTGCTAAGGGCTACGGCAAAATGCCGAAGTAGGAGAACGGCACAATGCCGAAATTTCGATTTTTTTGGGTCCCAACGCGAAAATGGAGTTTCGAAAATGCGAAATTCGGATTCAGCGACCTCGATTACCCCTATACCAAAAAAAATTAGCGACATATCTCCAATGGCACCGGAGATCTGAAAATGCCGTTTTGAACTTCAATGGCACAAAAAAGTGCCAAAACGGCACTTTTGGCCAAAAAAACTTTGGATCGGGGCTTGTTAGGCATAGTCGAAAACGTGGGTAAAGTTTCAAAAAGATTCATTTTTTGCTGTGCCAAGGTTAATATGGAGCACTCTTTTTTTCAGCCAGAGTGCGTTTTAAAACTTGTATATTGTAATTTAATTTAATTTACATTCACTCACATTTTTGTTGTTTTTTCTTTTTTCCTTTTGTAAATTGTTAGTTTTAGTTTGAGTTGTTCAATTATTTAATTTAATTTATCTTGTTTTATTTATCTTGTGTTCGTAATTTAATTTTATTGTTTGTTTATTATTAATGCATCATGCGTTTGGGCATGAATAAATTTATTATTATTATTATTATATTACAAGTGTTCAGCGATTTTTATCCCGGGATGCATCCCCAAATATTATTTCCCTCAAAAAACTATACTTTAAAATCTTTTTCATAAACGGCTGCACTAAAATATGTCAAAATTCTTTCATTTTACATATACTTTTTTAGCTATTAAAATGTATTGAATTAAAAGTGGATATTGTAAATTATTCAATAGCTGGTTTTTATGGGTATATTATTTATTAATAATCATCAAAAAACATGATAAAATATGTTTTTTAGAAATAAAGATATCACATATTTAATTAATGAAATGGTACATAAACATAATATTTTATTTATTCGATCTGTAACAAATTATGGTCCCTTTTATGCAACTATATCACAAAATGATCATGATGTTGAAGATGTAGTATTTTCAGTGGGAGCTGTGATAACAACTGAAATAAGGAAACATATTTATGGTATTGCAGTAGATGATGATAATCCTCATCCTCCAGTTGTATATCCACTATCATCAAGAGGACCTGGTGCAACGGGAAATTGGGGGTTGGATTTTGTGGCACCTGGAGCAGCTATTGTTACCATGCCGACATTTACTTCTGAAATTTTTGGGGGTTTTGAAGGTACAAGTTTTTCATCCCCAAATGCCGCAGGCGCTGTTGCCTGTTTACTTTCAGGCTTAAAAGCCAATTCAATTCAATTTTCATCTTTTTCAATAAAATTTTCATTATTTAAAACTGCAAATTTACCAAAAAATGGTAATAAATTTGAATTTGGACATGGAATTATTCAAATTTATGAAGCTTTTAATTATCACAAAAATAACAGCTACGAAAGAATTTTGGGATTGTATAAAACTAAAAAGAATGGCATCGATTTTTTGTTAAATAATCTGGATCATCATCAAACAATTATTAAACGAGATTTGGATTTATTTTGTTTTATTGAAAATCTCTCCGAGGAAGCAGCAACAAAATTGACATTAAAAGTTTCACCAAAAAAAGCTGAGCAATTTATTACATTGTTTTCATCAAAAATTGACAAAAATAATTCATTCACAGTCAAAATTGTTACAGAAAAATTAGAAGAAGGAAGTTTTAACTTTGCTGAAATTTTGGTTATTGATCCATTGAATGGTTCAATTTGTGATATTCCAATTAACGTCGTTTATGTATTAAAAATTATCGAAACTGCCAATTACCGTATTCAAAAAGAAATTACTTTAATGTACGAAAATCCAAAACATCTTTTTTTAAATCCCTCCTTTAAAACCGCCAAAAAATGTAAAATTCAAATTACTGCAATTGAAAATTTAAACACAAAATTATATATTCATTATCTCGCTCAAAATGATAATTTACTGGATTCCAGAAATAACATAAAAGAATTTGAATTTTTTACTAAAATTCAAACAGCAACGTTTTTATTTCCAGTCAAAAATGAAGTCATCCATGAAATTTGTATTTATCAAAAAATCGGAGGTTTACCAAATGCAAAATTCAAATTAGAATTAGAATTTCAAAACGATGAAAAAAATAAAATAATTTATACGCGATTTTAAACAACAAGGACAGATTTGCATAATATATTTGTGTCATGTTTCATCACAAGAAGAAACTTATTATTACTGTATTATTTTTTAATGTTTAATTTATTTGTTATGTAATGAAATTTTATTATTATTTTGAATCGAATTTTTTGAACGGATAATTTTAAATTTATAGTTCATCAACAAGACAAGCATACAAATCATTCTATTTTTGAAATTCAAAAATTCAAATTAACTCTGGCAACTTTTTTACTCACTGAAACTATGTTTGTTATGTTATTAGAAGTACTGTGCCTACAGTAATTTCTACGTAGAATTCTAAAGTTTCATGTTGATGGAAACATTATTTTTTGTGTTGCAGCAGGATAACCCAAATGAATTTTGGGTTGAATTGATTTGCAAAAATAAAAAGATTTGTAGGATTTACGAGTTGAAGAGCTGCAATATTAAGAATAATTTGCGTAAAATACATAAATTTCATACCTGAAAAGCATTAAAGAAATACTGCCACTCCATGAAAATATTCCGGATAAAACAGGATAAATTGCACTAAAAAAAGAAAGCAATTCCAAATTTGTTGGAAATATCAGTCTGTTGACATTGTAATAAACTCGTAATAATTGTGCAATAAAAGTTGCAAGCGAAACATCTGAAAATTTTAAACAACATTTAGAAACAAAAAAACGTAGGGCATTCTAATTTTGGCGGCGGCGCTCCTTTGATCTTTTATTTTTGAAAACTTACATAATAAATTTCTTTCAATAATATTAAAATTATGTTTATGTTGTTTGTACAAGAAAAATTTTGAGAGAGATAACAAATTTAAAATTGCCGTAAAACAAGTTGTTGAAAGGTAGGTTGTTAGGGATACTGTATTATGAATGTTTTGAATTTCCCTGTCAGCATATGATAAAGAAGTAATACTATCAGGGCCGATAAAAAAGACAATAGGCGTACTAAACCTCCATGAAGCATTTAAAAATGGTATTCCAAATATTACTACCGTATACCATTGCCATTTCCAAATATTTTCATGTTTAAGAGGAAACCAAATTAATGTAAAACGATTAAAAGCCAAAAATAAATGTCCCAAAAATTGCATGATGTTTCCAAAATTTATTAGGTAAAAAAAGAAATAAATAAAAAACATGTTATTTGTTGAAAAATCGGTCATAAATGGAATTAGCACAATTTTTTGGGTAAATGTTACCTAAAAAATATTTATAAATAATTGAAATGACGAATTAATGCTTGTCTTCGACAATCCTGTTTAAATTTGAACTTACACCGATGAACCCCAAAATATCTGCAAAAAGTACAATTCTGAATAAACCAAAAAATGATCCCTTGAAAGAATGTTTTCTTTCGACAATCATTAAAATCAACAGCGAAAAATGAAACAAATATAAAATTATTTCAAGAATAAAGAAAATTATGACAAAAGCATTCAATGCCATTTTTAAAATAAAGCTGAACTAACAATTGTAACTTTAAAAAAAATTAAGTTCACTAGTTTAAGTGTTTATTCGTTTTAGCCCAACTCTAAAATGAATACAATTATTAATCATCGGAGTTCTAAAAATTCATTAATTATTAAATTAATTAAGTGACATTCGTTTTACAAATTAATGCTGTAGTTTCTCGGTTTCTTCGGTTGTAAAATATTGTGGCACGCCATAATTTCGCTATAAAAAGTTTGATTAATTTTCTAAAATTAATTGTAGCTATTTCTTTGAAAAATGAACAATTAAAAGATAGAAAAGAAGCTGTTTTTGTTCCTGTTTATGAAATATACAGAAAAGTGCATTTAGTTAAACAATTATTCATAAATTTTAAAACTCAGAGTATGTTAATACTATTAAAATTTGATGCTCTACACAAAAGATAACCAAGTTTGTAATAATTGAAAAAAAATTTCGTTTTATGGAAGTCTGTAAAATTATTTTAAAATTGAATAAATTGTTTGTTTTTTGCTTCCTTGTTATCTGCGAATAAAATAAAAGTTACTGCCAAAAAATTTTTCTTCTTTGATCTTTGCCGCTTTTAAGATGAGCGGCAAGTTTAACATTCAGTTATTCTGTTTCAAATTTTTTAACGAAAACTAATGAAAAAAGTGGAAGATCTATATAATTTATTAAAAGAATATTAGTAGATTATCAATAATTAAAGGATTTAAACCAAAAGCATATATTTATATTTTATTAAAAATTAAAACAATAGGTGTAATTAAACTTTTGATGCTTTTTTCAAATTACAAATTCGCTAAATTGAATTTTGACAAGAATAGAAATTTGGCAATTTGAAATCGAATGCCAATTGAAGCGCCAACTGAAATCATGGTGCACAAAATATTTTAATGGTTCATTTCAAATTAGATATTTGCTTCAAAGCTTATTCAAAAAAATTATTAAGATAACTTTTTATTTTACGAGTTCAGTTTACAATGGTTGTTGGGAGTTATCTTATGAATAGCACGAATTTAAGAATCAATGACGAAAAAGGTATTCAATATCTTGAATTAAAAAATGGACCACCACGATATTCAGGTAAAATTTATTAAATAAAGCTTTTATATTATTACATTTCTTCTTTAGGATGTCTAACTCCAACTTTACTAAAAGAACGATGTGAACTTGTTTTTCAATTGGCAAAAAAGAAGATGAAAAATTTGGTGATTGTAAATTCACTTTTATCATATTTCGAAATGATTCAAGCATGTGTTGAAGTTGCAGAAAAATATGCTGAAAATGTTATGGTTATTCCACCTTTGTTAGCTCGAATGACTTATGCTTGTGAAGATTTGGCGAGACTTCAGAATCCACCTTCAAAAGAAGTCATCCTTGTGGTTACTGTAACTGATAAATTTGCTGAATTTGTAATTCTTCGACGTGACAAAAATTTTGAGTTATTCATTGCTGCTGTTGAAATTTTTCAACCACATCAATTTAAAGAAATGTTTCCAAAATTCTACGATTATTATTGTCCAAATTCAACGATTTTTATTCCCTATTGGCAATATTATCCGATTGCAAAAGAAATTCAACGAGAATTTAGACCAAATAATTCTTTCATAAAGTCATTTAAAAAATGGGATTTTGTTTTGCTACTTGGTGGAATTTTGTATGCTATGAATGATGAAGATGGATTTGATCAGAGATATCATATTGCAAATTTTTCAAGTGGATTTGAAACAACAGTTCAAAGTCGTGGAAGTGGAGCCAATGAAAGACATGTTTTATTACCAGAACGATCTGCACTTCCTTGCAACATTCATGGCTTTAATGATTCACCACAAAATATAATGGTTTGTTTATTACTTTTTCTATTTGGGAATTTAAATATTTTTTTCTCTGAATGAATATTAGAATTGTTTAAGTGGCAGAGATACTTTTCTTGATTTTCATGCAATTCATGATTCACAAAAGTGTCATGGAGTTTGACGATATGATAATCTAATGTTCAGATGTTTTATTCACCAGAATATTACCAACCGGGAAGACATCTTATTTTACTTGATCGAGAAGCCACAAAACATCCTGTAAAAATATCTGGAGCTGCAAAAGAAATTATTGGATATGTTGATGAAAGAGGAGTACCGTATTCGTCATTTCCTAAAACGTTTTATGCATCAAAAATGGCTGAAACATTTCCTCCAAAACAAATTGAAAAACCCCAGAAACAGGATATTGCTTGTCTTTCTTTTGGTCCGCCTATCTCAGCAATCATGACATTCACTCATTCACCTCAAATTAAATTTGTCTTTCGTGATAATTTTTATGCTATTCAAGTTCTCCAAAATGGATCAACACGGTTTTTAACAGATTCTTCAGGTAAATTTTTTTAGTTGTTTTTTCATTATTATGTTACCGTATACTTTTTAGGCAATGAATGGACTCCAATGTATCTTTCAATGGCAGATGGAAAACCAGAAATTGGTGAAAATGCGAAAAATGATTATCATAGATTTCCAAAACGTGTTATTTATGGTATGTTTAAAAACATATCTTTTTGTTAAACAATGAATATTCAATTTTTAGATGTTCTCAAAATTATTGGAAAACCAATGAATGAAATTTTTATTAGCCCAAAATGGGGCTTTGAATTAACTGAAAATGATGGAATGGTTTATTTCCAAATTGAAACTCCTTCTGGCGATCGTTTAATTCCACAAGAACTTGTTTTATCTGCATTTTTGAAAGCCATGAAACTCCAAACTCAATCTTCTTTGGAAACTCAAATCAAAGAAATCCGGCTTTCAACTGATTTTGAATTGTCTGAATCTCTAAAAGCTGTCTTCGAAAAAGCTGCTGAAAAGAATCAATTCAAAATTTTGATGTAAAAATTGTATTTTAAATTTTTTGTTTTTTTTTCAATTTTATATTTTTCGAATATTGTATAAACTTTTTTGATTTTTCTTGATTGTTGATTGTGGCTTTGAAGGCAAAGAACATTTATTTAAAAAAGTTGCATTCCATTTTTTTAATAATTTGCTTAATTTAAAGTTTTCACAAAAAATTAATTTTTATCTGTCGTGTTGTTTTTTAAATTTTAAAAATTAACATTTTTTGGCAAATTGATATCCAATGCCAGCGATAGCTCAACGTAAAAAAACGAAAAATGTTTAACACAAATTTTCTTTCACGTATTTATTGAACTAATTTGTAAATAAATATTCTTTTGATTTAAGAATTACAAAAACAAAATGGTTGTTGGTAGTTATCTTATTGGAAGCACGCATATGAGAATTCATGATGAAACGGGGTCGCATTTTATTGGACCAGATGGTCCACTTCCTGCCATAAAAGGTAATACATCTAATTACTTACAAGTTTTATTGTTTTTAATTTATATTTTTAGGTCGTCTAACATCAACAAATATTAAAGAACGTGTAGATGCGGTTTTTCAACTGCCAAAAAGGAAGATGAAAAATTTGGCGATTGTAAATTCAACTTTTGCCGATTTCGCCATGATTCGAGCGTGTGTCGAAGTTGCAGAGAAACATGCTGAAAATGTTATGGTCATTCCGCCGCTGCTTGCTCGAGTCACATATGCTTTTGAAGATTTGGCAAAACTTCGGAATCCACCAGAAAAAGAAGTTCTTCTCGTGGTTACTGTAACATCAAAATTTGTTGATTTTGTAATTCTTCGACGCGATCAAAACCTTGAATTGCATATTGTTACAGTTGAAATTTATCAAACACATCAATGTAAAGATAAATTTAAAAGACTCTATGATCACTTTTATCCACATTCAACGATCTTTCTCAACGAAGAATGTTTGCTTTCGGTTGCAAAAGAAATTCAAAGCGAGTTTCAACCAGAGAATTGTTTTATAAAGCCTTTTAAAAAATGGGATTTTATTCTTTTACTTGGTGGAGTTTTGTGGTCTAAGAATGATGAAGATGGATTTGATCCAAGGTATCATGTTACAAATTTTTCAAGTGGATATGAAACAACAATTCAGAATCGTCAAATGCGAACCCAGGAACGATATGTTTTATTGCCAGAACGATCTGCACTTCCTTGCAACATTCATGGCTTTAATGGGCAACCACATCAGATTACGGTAAGTATTTTACTTTATGTATTGGTTTTGCCTAAGAAATTATCCAGATCTTACGTAAGCAAGATATCCTAATTTTTGAAACCCATTTTCCCTTACCGTAAGATTTTTTCCTTTGATCTTTGTCGAATTTAAGCTCAACCGTAAGATTTGGAACACCCCCACTCTTCCATAAAAGTGCTTACGTAGGATCTGGACAATCCCTAATCACAGTTTTGAGAATTCAAACACATTTTTCCCTTAATCGAAACGTCAATGAGACGTTTTTAAATTTTGATGTTGTTTTAATAAAAATTTTTATCATATTTTTCAGATTTTCTACAAGCCTGAATATTATCAAACTGGTAATGAACTTGTATTATGTGATCGAGAAGCAACGAAATATCCCATCAAAGTAACTGGCTCTGCAAAAGAAATTATTGGATATGTCGATGAAAGAGGAGTACCGTATGCACCGTATCCAAAAGCATTGCTGCTATCAAAAAAGATAGAGTCGCCTACAAAAATTACTGTATCTCAGAAACGTGATCCATCTGTTGCCAATATTTCGTATGCTGCGATGCTGACTGCCAATAAAATGAATAATGTACCTTTGATTAAATTTGTCTTTCGTGATAATTTTTATGCTATTCAAGTTCTCCAAAATGGATCAACACGGTTTTTAACAGATTCTTCAGGTAAATTTTTTTAGTTGTTTTTTCATTATTATGTTACCGTATACTTTTTAGGCAATGAATGGACTCCAATGTATCTTTCAATGGCAGAAGGTAAACCAGAAATTGGCGAAAAAGCGAAAAATGATTATCATAGATTTCCAAAACGTGTTATTTACGGTAAATTTTTCTTATGTTGTAGTTCATAAATATTTTTTTTACCATTTTTAGACGTTCTCAAAATTATTGGACATCCGTTGAATGAAATTAGACGTGATCCAAGATGGGGCTTTGAATTATCAGAAAGTGGTGGAAATATTCATTTTCAAGTTCAAACTCCTTCTGGTCCAAGACGTATTCCACAAGAACTTGTTTTATCTGCATTTTTGAAAGCTATGAAACTTCAAACTCAATCTTCTTTGGAAACTCAAATCAAAGAAATCCGTCTTTCAACTGACTTTGAATTATCTGAATCTCAAAAAGCTGTTTTTGCAATAGCTGCTGAAAAGAATGAATTCAAAATTTTGATGTAAAACTTGTAACTAATTTGTATATTGTATGTAACTAAAATTCTGTGATAATGCTTAGAGCAAATACGGCTAAAATTAAATTATTTAGATTGTACTTTTTTTGTTACATTGTTTTTTTTCTGCATCCATTTGAAAAGGTTTTAAACCCTATTTTTTTAATTTAAATTTATTTTATCCTTTTTTAACGTCACGTAATCACACTACAAATTTATCTCGACGATGACGGGTCGAAAAAAGCGAGAGAACTCAAAACAGAATGTATAAAAGTGAAATCCGTAATTAACCCAAAAAAATTAAAAACATTAATGCGGAAGTTTTGCAAACTGCAATGATGTTGTTTCTCATAACCCAAGTTGCTGATATTGAAGTTTCAGCCGACTATTATGATCGACTTTTTTTCTTTGATGTTTTAACAATGTAGGAAAAATCGACTCCGACTATGGAGTCGAATTTAATAAATTATTTAATTAGAGTCTTAACAACATTGGTTGAGCCATTTATGACTGTTCTGGACACGGAAATCCAAAAGTTAATAAATAAAAACACTTGTCATAACATGCTTGAAACAAAAGAATTAGGTTACTGTAACTTCAAATAAGGCTTTCTTTTCTTCATAAAATAAGCTTTGTAATTTTCTAAATTAAATAAAAATTTATAAAAGAAATGTAAAGGGTAATAAAGAGTAAAGCTCTTTTTAAGTATATGAAAACCGATAAAATAAATTGATTTAAAACAATACTAAAATTATACCGCAAAATTAAGTGATGAATATGCGAAAAAAGAAGAAAGAAATTTCAAAGGATGAAATCCAAAAAAACCTGTTAAATTTTGATCGAGAAAAAAAGGAATAAAAAAAGGGAAATGGATTCCTGCTGTCGGCGGCGGGGATGGTGATATTGCCTAAAGGCAATTGATAAAAGTGAAAGGAAAAGAATAAAGAAAGAAAAAAACGGATAAACTTAAAATTTTCCGTTTTTAAGTTTATAAGTTTTTTTGAAGAAAAAAAGAATTGTTTTAATTTTAACATTAAATTAAAACAAATAAATGTTGCGGCAGATTTTTTCTTTGATATTTTTTGGATTTTTATTCGCTGCAATCGTTGATGGAAGAAGGGTTGTTGAAAATGATGACAATAATGAATTTAATTTGAATAATATGGAAGTTGGAATTGCAAGAATTGGTGATGAAATTTTGGTAAAATTTTAATATATTTAAAAGGGAAGACGCCAACCTGGCCACTGATTTTTGAACGAGACCAATCCTATTATATAGCCCTAGGGTAGTTTTGCATAACTCTAAAATATTTACTATGAATGGGCTTTCTATTTGCAAATTTATGGAAATGAAGTTCAAAAAAACCATGACTTCCCGGGTCGACTATTCTTCAAAACCCCTGTCTCATGCACATTTTCAAACCTCAATTCTATAAATTTGCATATAGGAAGGCCATTCACCGGAAATCTTTTGGGGTTATGCATAACTGCCAAAGGGCTATATAATGGGATAATTCAAAACCGGCGGGCAAAGTTGATGACTTCCCTTTTTAGTTTTTATATTCCTAATTCCCATTTTTAGACCCGACAATGTACATGTGAAGAAGTGTATAATTGCTTCTTGGAAATTTGGGAGCATGTGGGATGTCAATTTGCAAATACATTTTTGACCGAAACCCGAAAAGATAAATCTTTTCTAGTTTTTGCAAACTGTTCAACGGCATTTGTTGAAAGTTACTGTACTGCAGATGGCTTAAATCATGTATATTTCAAAAATGATGATGCCAGTTACAACGCTACTGAAAACATCGAAGAAATTCAAGAAGATGCATATCATGTTTGTTTTGTGCAGGAATCAATTAAATGCTTCCATCGATCACATTGTGATATTCAAAATCATACCCTAGCAATTATGGATGCTCGAATGGATTGCAAAAAACGTGAAGATCGATGGTTGATGGGATTAGCGATTTCAGCAGCGTCAAGAGTCCAAGCTCAAAAAATGCGAGAATCTTGGTTCATTAAATACAATGAAACTTTCCAATCAATTGATGAGCTAAATGCAACCGTTTTAAAGAAGGTACCAAAAGCAAATGCCGCAAATTCACAAACAAATAATATCATTCTATTTTCAGCAATAATACTTTTCTTTAATATATTTTTCTTTTTTCAATGAAAAATAAATCTTTCAAATTACTAATAATAATTTTACATTTTATTTGTATTTATTTATTTTGAGATGTTGAATAAATTGTTTTAAATCATTTTATCAATTTTTTTTCTAATTTATCATGTTAAAGTGGTTTTTTATTTCAGGAGTTACTGTACACAACTAGCCAAATTACTGTAGATCATTTACTGTAGCCTAAAAACTTCCCCATTGATAGAGTTACTGAGAAAAAAGAAAAAGAAAGAATTAATTATTTCCATTAATAATAAAAAAGTGCATTCTTTGTTCTTTTAAAAAACAATTTACCTATTTTTTGAATTATACGTTGTTGTTTTTATCAAAACAAACGTTAATTTTCCATTGTTGCTGCTTTAATTGGAAAACGTTGAAAATAATTAATACAAAAAATTGTAACTTTTTGTTTAATTATTTCTGTTTAATGAACTATAAGGATATAAGGAGTCCAACATTTGGTCATTTCTAGAAATAATTATTTAATTAAAATAATTACTGCAGTTTGTTTTTAAGATTAACAAGTTGTCACTTTCTTCAACCTTTTGGAATAGTACTGTTACAGTAATATGAAAAGAGACGACAAATTTGCATAAAAATATTTTTTTTCTTGGAATTTTGTAACAATTATTGTTACTGGAAATCAGACGACTTTTTTTAAAAAGTCCAAACTTTTGTCATTTAATCGAAATAATTATTGTACTTTTTTTTCTTGAAAAATGCAAAATGTGTTTGTAGTCAGGACACACATTGGCATTTTTTAAGACAACTTTAACAAACACAAATAAAAATTTAAAAAAATTTGTAATTATAACTTTTTTTTAAAAGCTTTATAAAAACTTCTGACGTTCGTTATTTTATTTAATTATTAAAAAACATTCTTGTTGATCTGAAATGAGTGCCGATGATTCAGCATTTATAAATGCGATTGCATCATCTTTATGTTCGATTGTTGGAAACATTATTTTGGCAATTTTTGTTGCAAAATACACCAACAAAGAGTTGAAGCCATACAAAAAGATTCTAGTTATTCAAATTATTTTTGATTTAATGTATTCAATTGTTGGGCCGCTTTCAAAATATGTAAATTTGAATTATCAAGGATTTGAGGATGTACCATAAAAGTTAAAACGTACCGTAATTTTTGTAGTGGTTTATGGTGTACCCTAAATTTTCGATAAGCATTCTTGATTACTGTATTCAAATTAACTTTTTAGGGCAGATATCTCAGCAATGGAATTTTGTTTTATTTATTTGCAAAAACAAATTTTGGATCGATTTTGCCAGTACATTTTGGAGCTTGTTTTGCAACATTTGCAACATTTATTTCAAATGCAGTTGAAAATATTTTACCTTTACATTTTATTTATCGGTATTTTCTTATTTGTCATAACAAAACAATGGGTTCTTTTTCGTTATTAATTGTTTCATTTTGTTGCCTTTTACCTGCAACATTATTTGCCACGGCATTTTTCTTTAACTTTTTTCCTGATGAAAATTATGAAATGTACAGAGAACTACTTAGGAACAGTAGTGACATTTTTCAAAACGGCACTTTGCCGCCGTTTATGGCAACTCCATTTGAAAAAGCTTCAAAGTATAGTTATATTGCGATTCTTGGAAGTGCCATTGATTATTCGATTATCGCTTTCTGTGCCGCTTCCCTTGTTTGGCATTTTCGAAAAAATAGATCAATAATGTCTCCAAAAACCCTTCAAATTCAGAGCCAATTTAATAAGATGTTGTTTATTGAGGTAATTTTTTAACATTTATTTATTGTGTTATTTTTAATATCGCTAGCGGCATCCCTTTGATCTTTGGCAAAACCCTTTGAAGTTTTGAAAATAGCAATTGAGCAAAGACTAAAACTCAAATTTTCTTAAAAAATTAATTAATCATATTTTTTATAGGCGGTAATGCCATTTTTGACATCCTTTGTTCCACAAGTTTTAAATTATTTCGGAACATGGCTAAAGATACCTATCTTTTCATTTGGTTCATCGTACATGGTTTATTTTATGCCCTGGACTGCTGCCTTGAATCCGGTTGTCACAATTTACGTTATAACAACGTATCGAAAACGGTTCTTGCAAATAATCTTGTGCCGAACAAATATTTCCGGATTCGATTCTTCAACTGCTGGAGGAGATGGATCAAAGACAAAAATTACCGGATCGATAAATCAACCAACAAAAATTAATGGATAATTTAATTTTTGAAATACTTTAAATTATATCTTAGCTGTCTACCTCATAAATATTAGTTGAATAATTTTAAAAATTAGGTTTACGGTAAACTTTATTAAAATAAATCAACAACAAAATATATATATATATGTTCAAAATAACATTAATTAATATCAATAAAAATAAATTTAAAAAGATCATTAAATAATTTAAAAAATGATAAAACACAATAATTAAGGAAGATATTTAAGGCCTTTAAGTCTGGGAAGAATTGCGATATCCCGGATATCATCATGTTGAAGAAGCCAACACAGAAATCTTTCAGTTCCCATTCCCCAACCTGATGTTTTTAGAGGTTTTACTTTTCGCATATCAATGTACCATTGATATTCTGAGGTGTCAATTTCATGCTGGGCTAAAGCTTCACAAACTTCTTCTGCTGTTTCATGCCGTTCTCCAAGGCCAAGTGTTTCCCCAAGACCAATTAAAAGATCAGCTGCCTAAAAGGCATTAATTTGCATAAATGACTTATTTCGTATATTTATTATTTACCTTTGCAAGGTTTTTATCACTTCCTTCAACGTATGCTTGATAGAAGGGTGTTGATAAATGTCCCATTTCAGTTAACCAAACAGCTCCCCCAAATTTTTCAATTAAAAATCTTTCACCTTTTCGTTTTAAAGTCATTCCAAGTTCGGGTCGACCTTCTTCAACTGGAGCCATGCAGTCTTCAGAAGGCATAATTGATAAAGCTTCGGCCAAAGTAATTCGAGGGAGTTGACCGTTGTGTTTTTCAAACACTTTAAAGACCTAAAATTTGTATTTAATTAAATGGTAAACAAGTCGAGTCGAACTTGTTCAAAGTTATTTTAACCCTGATCCCTGAATCGGGTCTTAAAAAGAAAATGTGTTTACTTTTTCAATTTAAGAGATGATTCAAGTGTAACAGATAAAAATACAGTACCTTAGTGATATGATCAATTGATCCAGCTGATGCAAGAATAACATCTTTATGTTCTGAGAGAATTGCATTTGTAACATGTAAAAGAAATTGTTCTGCGATTTTTATTGCTTGATTCATATCCCCTAAGAGCTCACATTCGGCATGATAAAATTGATTCAAATGTGTTGCATCTGGATCTTCACCTCGAAAACTTGGTGAAATGTAATATGTTCCAGGAAGGGTATCTTTTACCCTAAAATTATTACTGTATAACTGCAATAAATTAGAATAAATGCTTACCGAAGAAAATATTCAAGGGTGAATTGCATGGAATCAGCAAGATAAACCTTTTCATCAAAAAGTTTAACGGAAACTGGCAAAGAATCTGACCCAAGACCCATGGGGGATGAGATGGTACTGGTTGAAAGTGGAGTCATGACATAATTGTATTTACAGGTTCGATGAAAATAATCAACAGTTGAATGAAAAAATGTATTTTGAAGTTCAAAAACTCCAGTGTACCATTTATCAGTGATGGCAATTCGGGAATGAAGAATTGGATCAACCCAGGATTTTGGGGCAAAAGTTTTATCCGTTGAAAGTTTGGTGGATTTCTCTTTTTCAGGGATTTCGGTTTCAGAATTGACAATCTTGGTTGAAACAATTGGAGTTGGAGTCATTTTTTTTTTTGAAAGTTAGTTGTTGCTGAAAGCAGAAAAACGTTTATTCACTAAAAATGTGGTGAAAAACACTGATTTACTCAAAAATATTTATACCCAAATTTTTGGAGGGGAGGAGTTTTTTGACAGTAATCATTCCCAAAAAGTTAAATGTTCCAAATTTCATCATGCAAGTTTTAAAATCAAGTTTTTTTCATTTTTTATCAAAAACAAAAGTTTGTGCTTTTTTGCGAAAAATGAGTAAAAATGACAGTTGTTTGTTTGTTCGAAAAGTTGAACGGAACTGGTTGGTTCTTTTCTATTTTTTCCTGATAGAAAATTTTACTCAACTTTAAAAAATAAAACGCGATCAAAAATAAAAATAGTCATCAAAAAAGAATGTGTTTATTTTTCTTTCAGGTTTGAAAAAAATTTCATGACAAAAATAAACGTAATTTTTTGTGTCGACTTTTGATTTAACTTTTCTGCTTAAAGGGATTGTCCAAGGCAGTACAAAATTTTTTTTATTTTTTAGATGACGTATCTTAACACGAAAGCAATATCCTCAGGAAAAACAATAGATGCGCGAGTGAAACAAGTGTTTTTTTGGTGCTCTCTCTATTCTTTTCTTTTGTTGCTGCCTGAAATATTGCTTTCGTGTTAAGATACATCATCTAAAAAATAAAAAAAGTTTTGTACTGCCTTGGACAATCCCTTTAACAAAATTTGCCGGCGGAATTCAACAATAAACGTTATCTCTTGATTTTTATTATTGAAATCAATGATACTGTAATCAAAAATATATTTGTTTGTTTTTTGGAAAACAATATTTTTGCATTATCCCAAAAAAAAATTCAGAAAACTGATACGGTAAAGTGATAAAAATATTTTTTTTATAAAAAGTCAATATTTATTTTAAGATACTGTAATCAAAAATTTTGTGTTTCCATTTTTAGGAAAATGTTCTTTTTGAGAATAAGCGTAAATGTTGTACGGCAAAATGCAATAAGTCTGTTAACATGTAACCTCATAAATTTTTTAAAAGAACATTTATTAATGATATTATTACTCGTAAATTCAACAGAAAATACGCAATTCTATAAATTAACTTTAATATTTGGAGTTTCCCATTTTGTTTCAATGCATTCAAAATTCCATAAATCTGGATGTCCAACATGTTTAACAGAATTTGCCTTTAAATTTTTCATTAAAATGAATTTATTTTGGATGATTAAAGCTTACCAAACCAAATTTACTCCATTGAAATGGTGGAACATTTTCGTATGGTGGAGAACTGAGAGCTCGAAATTCAAGTCGTTTAAATAATTTGTAATTGTTACCCTGCAATAAAATTTGCATAATTGTATTGACTACTTTTGCAACAGTAGTAGATATTTAATGAATATTTAATTAAGGCAAAGAGTATTTGTTTACCTTATAATCCAAAGCACCATGATTACCGTAACTCATCCTCCAAAGTGGATAAGTGCCATTCGGGTCATTCAAATCCCCTCGAGCAGAAATTGCTAAAAAATGTTTATATTTAAATTAATCTGTTTAAATCAAAAAATATGGTTGTTGGATTGAAACTCATAAATCCCTCTGATAAAATTTATCAATTTAATTCTAAACCAAACACACCTACCAGCTTGTGCCGTATACGGTGGTGTACAGTTGCATCGACTTAATGGATCTCTTGTAAAATCATTATATCTCATTAATCTTTGAAGACTTTCAAGATCAACAACTTTTGAATGATCACGTTTAAAAATTTTTGCCCTCGGGGAATTTGTTCTTGAAAACCAATCAAATTCTGCTTCCATTTTATCGTAACCACTAACTTTGAAAATTCCAGGCAGAATTGGTATATTAAATGTTGCAAAATATGTTTCATTCTTGAGAATTTTTGTCACATCTTTGTATTCGATTAATCCCGGCATTTGTTCAAGAACATACAGTAATTGGTTATCAGGAAGGGGATGAAAGGGTTTAAATTGTTTATAATCTAATATTATCCATTGATTATTATATGTTCCAGAATTATATTGGCTAAATATTTCACACCATTCTTGACCAGAATGAGCAAGTTGATTCGCGGCAATTGCCCTTAACCAAGCATGAACCTGATTTTCAGGTTTTACCTTTTCAAACAATGTTTCATCCCAAACAGCAATCGTTGTTTCCATGATTGCCTAAATTTGCATAATAGAATTTTCAATATATGTTTTGACTTTACAGGGTATACAGTAACCATAAATAAAGTAAATATTAACCGCCGAAGAAATCAAATTTAAAAATAAACTAACCAAGCCTGAGCTCATTAATGCATAATCATCAGAAGAAAATATCATTCCCGGATAACTTGACATTGTTGTGGTATGTCCTGGGATGTCACCTGAAACAATGCTTCTGAATAAAGCACTTACATAAAAAATTACCATATCCAAATTTATAAAGTTTCAAAACACGAAGAAGAGTTTGATATCCGTTTTTTGAAACTTGTGAAAAAAGAAGATCGGAATTATTCGGGGTTACCTAAAACTATCAAATTGTGAAGAAAGTTTTAATGAATGCTTTTCAAAAATGAAAACGAATAACACAAACTTTTACAAGCCCGGAACATTTTGATCCAAGTTCTGAATTAATTGGATCTTTTGTTTTCTTAAACTTTGTATCGAGATCATAGAATTCTCCATTCAAATTAATCATCCTTAAAAAAAGATATTTACAAAAATTAATTCAACATTTGACTTACATAATTGAATGAATTTCGTAATTAATCTCAATTTTGTCGAAAGAAATTTTATTTTTGAAACCATTCCAAAGTCCTGTTATTTGTAAAAATGATCTCCGAATCTGTAACGGATTTAACAGATTTATAAAAATGTACCAAAATGGCGGAAATATGTTTTTAGATTTTAGGTTTAATTTCGTAAAGTGCCAAAATTTAAATTTAAATAACCCAAAAAACTTACAGATTGCCAAAATGGATCATTTTTGGATGCATTTTCAATCATGTTTTTAATAAAAACAAGATTTTCGGCCAAGTAATTATTTAATTTTTTGCAGTGATTTTGATATCCTTCACAATAATTGTAATATGTATTTTGAAGGGTGTAATCAAGGACTTTATGGGTTAAAACTCCTAAACATTAAATATTAAGTTTTAAATATTTAACACAAGTAAAATTTATAAACCTTCTAAAATGCCTGCACTGTATGCCTGCAGGTCAATGTCAAATCCAGGCAGTGTTTCAATTTCAAGAAAAGACCATCTAAAAATTAATAATTGAATAAAAGTGTCAAAACAATTAAAAGAACCCCGTAATATTGATGGCATTTCGAAACCGGCCAGTTGCAATCAGATTTTGGCATTTCAAGCCATCAATTAATTGAATTTGATTATTTATAATACATACAGATTTATATGTATAAAATAGTTCTTCACCTTCGCTTTCAGCTTTGAAAGAATTTTGATGGTTGAAAAATGATTCCTGAAATATAAACAATTCTTTCGGTATTTTTTTGATAGGTTATTTTTAAAAATCTCGCTTACTTACAAGATTGTTATGACAAACAAAATTTTCATTTTGGTGGCATTGCTGATTTGGTTTAACAGAAAAAATACTGTAACAATTTTGTAACACTGTAAATTAATACTTTTAAATAAATCATAACAGTTCTTTAACAGATAGTAAAAAAGCAATTTAAACCTTACATCTGTAAATTTACAACAATCACTCATTTAACAATTAAAAAACTTACTTAAAAATGTGATATAATAAAACAAAAGCAGCATATTTTCTATTACAATTATTTTTTGCTGAGCCAGGAAAAAAGTATTTAATCTACTGACAGATTTTTTTATTGATCACTTTTTTCACACAACATTTTAAATCAAGAAATACTTTTTGACTTGAAATTTTTTGTTATAAAAAAAAAAAAAAAAAAAGATGTGTGATTTTTGATTTAAAAAAGTTTGTACTTTATGGACAAAAATTTGTAACAAAACATTGCAATGATGTTTACTTTATTTTACAAAAATGTTCAAAACATTAACAAATTTTATCAATATATTTCAACTACAAATTAAAAAAGGTTAACAACGATTTTTACGTAAATACAAAGGTTACGTTAAATGGAATCTTTACAGTCATGCATTTATAATTTATTATTAATAACTGAAAGATTTTAAAAGTTTTGGTAAAAGTGTCTTTAAAAAATGATAATTCTTAAAAATTTTATATTTTTTTATTTTTCATTGGTACCTTTTTAAAAAAGTCCTGGACCGAAAATTTCTAGATAGAAAGTGAAAGGTTTTTTTTCCAAGATTGCACAATTTTTTTTCACCGCCCAAAACGACGATGAAAAATTGTGCAATTTTTTATATAAAAATGAGGGAATTTTTTGAGTTGAATCAAATTTTATTTTACAAATATTCAGTGTTATTTTTAACTCGGATATTTAAATTTAAATTATAATAATGATTTCTTCGATATTTTATATTTCTGCTGATGCCGGAGATGATGATTTGGGTGATGGAAGTGAATTAAAGCCCCTTAAAACTTTATTAAAAGCTATTTCGATTTCCGGAAGTGCTGATGGGGATTTTCGAGTTTCAACAATTAAAGATGGGAAAATTCTTTGGGAATCGGCTGCTAAAACTGCGATTAAAAAGAACTTTAAAAAATTTGAGCAGGATCAACGAAAAGCTGCAAAAGTTGAAGATGCCGAAGCAGCTTTGAAAGAGAAATCGCGTGCGGCCGTGGAAGAGGCAAAGAAAATTTGCATAAAAATGGATCCATCTTTGCCTGAGGCAACAAAGATTAAAATTCGAGATGCAAAAGATTTTATTGAAAAACGGATTAAAATTCATGCTTATGTTCATCGACTTCGACAACAAGGTTTGATAATATAATTTGATTTCTAATAAAGTTTATAAATTTTAGGAAAAAATTTAATGTTTTGGATACTTCGAGATGGAAGTGGATTCCTTCAAACTGTATTAGGCAATCAATTGTGCCAAACTTTTGAAGCTGTCACTCTTAATACTGAAGCAACAGTAACAGTTTGGGGAACGCTGAAAAAAGTGCCGGAGGGGAAATCTGCTCCAGGCGGGGTGGAGCTAGATGCAGATTATTGGGAGCTTATAGGCAATGCCCCTCCAGGTGGAATTGATAATGTCTTAAATGAAGAAGCCGGAGTTGAAACATTAATGGAAAATCGGCATCTTGTGATCCGAAATGAAAGTGCTTCAAGAATTCTTCGGATCCGGGCAGCTGTGACTCAAGCATTTCGGGCACATTTTGCTTCAAAGAAATACACGGAAATATTCCCTCCTACTTTGGTCCAAACTCAGGTTGAAGGTGGTTCAACACTTTTTGGTTTGGATTATTTTGGTGAACCGGCATATTTGACCCAAACGTCCCAACTTTACCTTGAAACTTGTATTCCATCTTTGGGTGATTGTTTTTGTATTGCACAATCATATCGAGCTGAAAAATCAAAAACTCGACGACACTTGGCTGAATATTCCCATTTAGAAGCTGAATGTCCCTTTATCACTTTTGAAGATCTCATGGATCGAATTGAAGATATTATTTGTGATACTGTCGATCGGCTGCTAGCTAATCCTGAAACAAAACAGTTAATCTATGAAGCAAATCCAGTATGCAAACTTCTTTATCTTCTAATATTTACATAATCCAACTTTTAGAACTTTGTTCCACCACAACGTCCATTCCTTCGAATGACTTATGCCGAAGCAATTGAATGGCTGCAAAAACATGATGTTAAAACTGAAGCCGGAAAGCCATTTGCCTTTGGGGAAGATATTCCAGAAGCTCCAGAACGACATATGACAGATACAATTAATCGTGTATGTTATTATTATGCAAATTTTTCTTATCAAACATATATGTATTTTTAGCCAATCCTTTTACACAAATTCCCTGCAGGCTTAAAAGCATTTTATATGGCCCGATGTGAAGATGATCGAAGATTAACGGAATCTGTGGATCTTTTATTACCAAATGTTGGAGAAGTTGTTGGTGGATCAATGAGGATGTGGGATAAAGATGAACTTCTTCAAGCCTTAAAGGGAAGTGGAATTGATCCAAAACCGTATTATTGGTATCTTGATCAAGCAAAATACGGTAGCTGCCCACATGGTGGTTATGGGCTTGGTGTTGAAAGATTTATTTGTTGGCTCACAAATACCCATCACATTCGAGATGTTTGCCTTTATCCCCGGTACATTGGTCGATGTTCTCCTTAAATATTTTATAATTGTATATTTTTATATTTATTTGCCAGTATTTTTATGATATTAATCGATATTAATAAACAACACGATATTACTATTTAAAATATTTTTTGATCAAAAATCTGTTCAAAGAAAACCATAAAATTTGCATAAAAATGTGATTTCAAAGTTCATCATGTTGAAGAATCTTTCGATATTGTGGCCAATCAAATCCATACTTTTTTGAATGAAAATCCCAAAATTCAATTCGATCTTTCCATAAATTTTGCATAATTTTTGTATCTTTATTAATCTCAACATATGGCACTTTGTTTGAAGAAGAAGTTAAAGCTGGAACTTTTAATGTTCCGCTTGTTGGCTGCCTAAAATAATTCAACATAAAAATTTGCATAAATATTTTATGACCTTACCCAGTTTTGGCAGAGTTAACAAATAAATCCAAAAAAGTCCTTTGAACTTTTGCCGCCTCGCCTTCCAATGGCAGGGCAGGTGCTAGAGGGGATGATCCAAAAAAGTTGTGCAACTCTGAAGAATGTCCAGCTCCATCTAATAATTCATGGATCAAAAGATCCGGGACATAATTGTATAGATAAAAATAAACTTTATGCCCTGCAGCAGCTTTAATTCGGGCTTCTCGAATTGCAGGAATATTAAAGCTGATATCTGAGAAAAGTTGGACATAAAGATGAAGATAAACATTTCGGGTATAGAAGGATTTTTGAGTTGTTTCATAAAAATTTATAATATCTTCAACTGCAGCTTCGCCATTTTCTTTACCGTATGCAGGTGATAGAATTTGGTGAGCAATTTTGGCAAAGTTTTCACGAGTAAAATTTGCAGCAGCAGTTTTTGAAATTGGAAGGATTTTTGATTCTGGGTCATTGAATAAACCAGTAATTGCTAAAAAAATTACTTTTGACGAAGGATGATGTAATCACCAAAGCGGATAAGATTAAAAAAATGGTTTTTTAAAATAGCGACAAAGATCAAAGAGACATTTCAAGCGCTCTTGTGAAATTTGTGACAAAATTTGCATAAATAAAAATATATCTCTGGATAAAGCAAAGCCTGATCAAAATTTATGCTTACCAAAAAGGATATTTTCTTGACTACAGATTCCAATAAAATGTTCCTTCTTTGATCCCTGATTCAAAGCCTCTTCAACCGTCAATCCTCCCAAAATTCCACTTTCAAGTCTTGGATGAAAATGTGCCAAATTTACTTGATCTGATTTCAATACAAATTTTACAAAACTGGCAGCTGCTTTTTGAATTTCTGCAGTTGTTTTTTCCTTCAGGCATTCCTTGGCACTGCTGTTTCCCTGTAGGCATCCAGAAGCAACAATTAACTTTTTACTTGTTTCCACAACATCTTCTGAATTCGCCCAAGGGGATATCGCTGATCCGCTCATTGAAATGGCTCGGGTAAATAAATTCTGCGCTTCTGGGATCAGCGTTAACCAAGAAACAGAAGCCCCACCAGATGATTCTCCAAAAATTGTTACAGAATCTGAATTTCCGCCAAAAGGTTCAACAATTTTTTGAATAAATTTTAAAGCTTCTATTTGATCCCAGATTCCGTAATTTCCTGGGGCTTCTGAATCTCCAGTAGAAAAGAATCCAAATGGACCAAGTCGGTAATTAAGGGAAATGAAAATGATTCCATTTGAAACAATCCGGGCCGCGGTTTCATTGGGAGAATAATTTGATGAAGATCCAACAATAAATGCTCCACCATGAATCCAAACCATTGAAGAATATCCTAAGGGCATTTAAGTTTTGTAATTTATGAATGTAGTTTAATTAATTACCTGAAGGATTAATTTCTTTTGGACGAATAATATTCAAAGTTAAGCAATCTTCATTTCCATTTGGGGCAAGAAAATCAGGGTATGTGGCACATGGAGTTCCAAATTGTTTTGCTTTGAAAATATTGTTCCAGGAAATTTGGGGTTCAGGTTTCTTAAAAAGTGTTTGTATTTTTAAAAGTACATAAATAGTGTTGAGGCGATACCGACTTCATTACCGTAATCGAAAAAGGAAAAATTTACCTCAAATCTAAATTCACCAATCGGAGCTTTTGCATACGGTATGCCTAAAAACATTTCAGTTTCAAATCCATTTGGAGTTACATAATTGAATCCTTCGATATCTCCAAATTCAGTTTTTATAACTGGATCAACTTCAGCCGATGCCAAATAGGTATTGACAAAAATAAAAAATAACCAAACAAAAAGCATTGTTTAAAATGGCTCTAATTGAAACGCTTCATTTCAATTTCTTTGTCAAATATTTTTGTTATCAAATGTTATAAAATTTGTCACATTTTTGTTTTTTTATCACAAAAGATTTAAAAAATATTTGAAGAAAGATTTATCGTTTTCTACAGTACACATAAAAAGAATTTTTATTCATTTCCGGAATCCCAAAATAAAAATCAACGTCTTTGAAAAAATGTTTCTGTCATGAAATTTTTGGAAAACTTGCACAAGTAAAACAAATAAAAACACATATTTTTATCTTGAAATTTTTTAAAAAAGAGGGGGAAGAAAGTGAAAGTGTATTTTCAATCGAGCAATATTTTTTTATAGCAAAGATGTTTTGTTTGGTCGTGTTTGATTTTTCTTTTTGAGGGACTTTTTTTAAAAAAATAAATTGAATTTGTTTTTTTCAAATACCGAAAAATATAATATTGTATCATGATATTATTTAAATTTAATCCTTCTTAAATTTAATTTGATAGTTTAAAAAGTGCTATTATTTTGGGACAAAAATACAAACTACATCGTTTTAAAAATTTGTGAGGGATACTTTTTGCATGAATCACGTTCATTTCTAATTTGTATTCGTTAATACTTTTTCATTGAAAGGAAAATCATGCAATTTTATGTAAACCATTTCCTTTACCATGCTTGAATACTCTTAATTGATTAAATATTGTTAAATCATTCCAATTTTTTAGAGATAATGGCACCGATGAAACGAATCATTTCTGAAACTTCAAAATATTTGATCGAACAAGATTGTATTCCATTTATTCCTGGAACTGTAAATATAAAATCAAAAGAATCTTCTTCAAAGAATGCTTTAACCGTGTTACAACTTCCAGCTGATAATTTCGTGGATCTTATGCTCTTTGCAAAATCTGTTGCTGCAAAACTTTGTTCATCATTGAAAGTGCATCGGTTTGTTGCATTTCATTCTTGTATTTCTATTAATATTAATATCTTTGTTTCAGATGTGCAATGGTAGCTGGTGTTGACTGTAATGATTCGCCAAGTGTTAAGATAATTCCCTTACATGGATTATCAGCTGAATGGAATGCTTTGCTTGCTGGGAAACCTGAATTTAATGAAACTTTTCAAGGTTATCAACACCATCTCATTGTCCATGTTTAAATGTTGAAACATTTTTAGGCTATATTTCATCTAACAATGGTGAACAATTTCCCAATGATTCGCTTGATAAATTGCAAAAACAAATTCGAGAAAAACTCAATGATTCTGATTCAAAAGAAATTAGCAATGAATTTGATGGAGATGCAAGGAATACTGTAAGCCTGTTATTGTTTAATTCATGAAAGTACAATCAAATTTTTTAAGAATTTATTTGCAAAATTAGTTCGAGGTGAAATTTCTCAATGGCGAATTTGGGAAGACAAAAATCATGTTGCTTTTCTTACTCCATTCCCGAATACTCCCGGGTTTACT
The DNA here is from genome assembly GCA_024447195.1 of Panagrolaimus sp. LJ2414. NCBI lineage: Eukaryota > Metazoa > Nematoda > Chromadorea > Rhabditida > Panagrolaimidae > Panagrolaimus > Panagrolaimus sp. LJ2414. The sequence goes on along the minus strand of JAMRXY010000004.1, from coordinate 1,004,132 downwards.
GTAGTAATTCCAAGAAAACATCTTTCAAGTGATATCTTTAGGTATGTTAAATTGTCATAGTATTTATATTAACATTATTATAAATATTTTAGTCTTGAAGAAAAAGCTTACATCGAATTATTAAAGGCGAGTTATCGAGTTGGTGAACTTCTCTGTCAAGGAATTTCAAATGCAAAAGCTTGTGGTTTAATTTTTGAAGGATTTGAAATTGATTATGCTCATTCAAAAGTGATTCCAATTATTGGTGATCCAACTACTCCATGTTCAGACAATGATTTTTGTGAAACTTATCAAGGATATGTTAGTTCTAAATCTGGAAAGCCGTTGAAAGATGATGAAATTGAAGCATGGATTAAAAAGATTGATTTAAGTGATTTGAAACATTAAAGTTACGGTATTTTTTTGTAAATTAAACTTTTATCATATTATCAAATAATCTTTCTCTGTTGGTGTATGTATAATATTTATTTTAAATAAAGTTTTTTATGGGTCATGTTTTGGCTTGCCTACTGTAGTTTTACAATATGACATATTATTCAGATCGTTTCTGCTTTCCACGTTGAAAATTTTTAAACATTTTAATTAAGTTTACTCTTATTTCGTCCTAACAGCAACTAAATTCTAAATACTTTATTTTTTATGTGAAAATAAATTTCATGATAGAAATTCAAGACATAAATTTCTGCCGACAATTTTTTCTAGACAAAAAAGGTTAATAAAAAATTCAACAAAAAAACCTTCTTATTTTTTGTCTTGAAACTTTTTTCAAACAAAAATAAACACATTCTTTTTTGATGACTGTATTTATTTTTGATCGTGTGTTTTGTTTAAAAAAGTTGAGTAAAATTTTTATCAGGAAAATCAAAAAAAGCAAACAAGTTCCGTTCAACTTTTCAAACAAACAAAACAACTGTTATTTTTACTCGTTTTTTGCAAAAAAAAATTGTCAGATTTTCAAATGTTTGATAAAAATTAAAAAACTTGACTTTAAAAATTCCATGATGAAATTTGGAATATTTTAGGTTGATTATGTATATGTTCCGCGAGTCAGGTTTCTTTCTTTCTACCAAACTGTTATTTTCTTTTATTTAAACAGCAGCAGTCCAGCAGTCAACTCTTTAAAAAATTAGATTTGAGTTTACTATTCTTTAACGCGGCTTTAATATTATCTTATAAATGAATTTTTTTTAAAAATATCTTGTTAATTTTAAAATTTTACATTTTTTAGAAAATGAATTCCACAGAATCCAAGCCATACCCGATCCCTCAACTTGAAAAGACTTTGACCGAGCTTAAATCTGTTTATCGCCAGCTATCTTCTGAAATTGAGTATTCCAAGTTTGAAAATTTGCTGCCAAATGCTGCTTCCGATATCGAGGAAGATTATCAAAAATTCAAAGCTTCTGTTGAAAATAAGGCAAATTGGTCAACTGAAATGTTCCAACAAAATTTATTATCCCTTCGATCCCCGATTCCTTTGTCAACTGCAATTTCGGCAATTCTTCAACCATTCAATACCAGGGATACTGTATCTCAAGTGGAACAAGCTTCAATGATTCTTGAAGCGATTGCAACAATATTTGTAAATCCTTCAATGCTTCAGGCAAATCCAGGATATGAAAAAACACAACAAAAAAATATGTTTGCAACTGCCAGAATCCCTAAAAATGGATGTGATGAATTAATTAATTTTCCTGATTCCCGACATGCGATTCTTATTTCTAAAGGAATACCGTATGCTATTGACATTCTCGATGCAGATCGACAACCGATTGATTACAGTATCCTTCAAGCAAATATTAGGGCTATTTTGAAGGACCACAAAAATGTTGAAAATTTTTCAATTTGTGATTATGCAGGCTTAAATCGAGATAAATGGGCTGAATACCGTAATCAAATCCTCCGACGGCATTTTTTCTTTGATGTTAAGGAAAAATCGACTAGCGGATCGATTTTACTTAATTGTTAAATCGGGGTCTCAACAACATTGGTTTGAACAAGATCTGGACACGGAAATCCAAAAGTTAATAAATAAAAACACTTGTCATAACATGCTTGAAACAAAAGAAGTAAATTACTGTAACTTCAAATAAAGGCTTTGAAGTCACAGTCATTTTTCTCATAAACTAAGCCTTGTAATTTTTTAAATAATCCCTTTAATAGAATTTTTAAAAGAAATGTAAAAGATAATAATAAAGAGCAAGCAAAGCCCTTTTAAGTTTAAGGAAACCGATAAAATAAATTGATTTAAAACAATACTAAAATTATACCGCAAAATTAAATGATAAATATGCGAAAAAAAGGAAAAAATTTCAAAGGATGAAATCCCAAAAAAACCTGTTAAATTTTGATCGGGAAAATGGATAAAAAAAGGGAAATGGATTCCTGCTGTCGGCGGCGGGGATGGTGATATTGCCTAAAGGCAATTGATAAAAGTGAAAGGAAAAGAATAAAGAAAGAAAAAAAACGGATAAACTTAAAATTTTCAGTTTTTAAGTTTATAAGTTTTTTTGAAGAAAAAAAGTTTGGTTTTAATTTTAACATTAAATTAAAACAAATAAATGTTGCGACAGCTTTTTTCTTTGATATTTTTTGGATTTTTATTCACTGCAATCGTTGATGGAAGAAGGGTTGTTGAAAATGATGACAGTAATGAATTTAATTTGAATAACATGGAGGTTGGAATTGCAAGAATTGGTGATGAAATTTTGGTAAATTTTTAATAATTTTACAAGGGAAGACATCAATCGCCGCTTTTTGAACGAGACCAATCACATTATATAGCCTCAGGGAATTTATGCATAACTCTAAAATATTTCCAATGAATGGGCTTTCTGTATGCAAATTTATGGAAATGAAGTTCAAAAAAACTATAACCCCGGGGTTGACTATTCTTTAAAACCCCTGTTTCACGCACATTTTTAAACTTCAATTCTATAAATTTGCATATAGGAACTCCATTCACCGGGAATATTAACTGCCCTAGGGCTATATAACGGGATCGTTCAAAAATTGTCGGGCGAGGTTGATGACTTTCCTAGTTAGTTTTTAAGTCCTAGATTACCATTTTTAGACCCGACAATGCACGTGTGAAGAAGTGTATAATTGTTTCTTAGAAATTTGGGAGCATGTTGGATGCCAATTTGCAAATACATTTTTAACTGAAACCCGAAAAGATAAATCTTTTCTAGTTTTTGCAAACTGCTCAACAGCATTTGTTGAAAGTTACTGTACTGCAGATGGCTTAAATCATGTATATTTTAAAAATGATGATGCCAGTTACAATGCCACAGAAAACATTGAAGAAATTGAAGAAGATGCATATCATGTTTGTTTCGTTCAGGAATCAATTAAATGTTTTCATCGATCACATTGTGATATTCAAAATCATACTCTTGCAATTATGGATGCTCGAATGGATTGCAAAAAACGTGAAGATCGATGGTTGATGGGATTAGCGATTTCAGCAGCATCAAGAGTGCAAGCTCAAAAAATGCGAGAATCTTGGTTCATTAAATATAATGAAACTTTTCAATCAATTGATGAACTAAATGCAACCGTTTTAAAGAAGGTACCAAAAGCAAATGCCGCAAATTCACAAACAAATAATATCATTCTATTTTCAGCAATAATACTTTTCTTTAATATATTTTTCTTTTTTCAATGAAAAATAAACCTTTCAAATTACTAATAATAATTTTGCATTTTATTTGTATTATTTATTTTGAGGTATTGAATAAATAATTATAAATTATTTTATCAATTTTTCTTCTAATTTATCATGTTACCGTGATTTTGTTTATGAGTACTGTACACATGTATCCCAATTACTGTAGATAATTTACTGTAGCCTAAAAACTTCCCCATTGTTAGAGTTACTGAGAAAGAAAGAATTAATTATTTCCAGTAATAATAAAAAAGTGCATTCTTTGTTCTTTAAAAAAACAATTTACTTATTTTTTGAATAAATTATACGTTTTTATTACTTTCTTCATCAAAACAAACGTTAATTTTTCATTGTTGCTCCATTAATTGGAAAACGTTGAAAATAATTAATACAAAAAATTGTAACTTTTTGTTTAATTATTTCTGTTTAATGAACCAAACAATAAGGAGTCCAACATTTGGTCATTTCTAGAAATAATTATTTAATTAAAATAATTGCTATACTTTGTTTTTAGGGATTAAAAAGTTTTCATTTCCTTCAACCTTTTGGGACACTAGGGGTGACCCGCCCCTTCGGGGCGGCCACCAGAGATTCTTGCACTTTTTATCACACACATGCAAATTTTGTCAAGCCAACAGTTTGCAGGACAAAGTTTGAATTCACTGTTTGCTGTTGCATGCAAATTTCACGTTTTTATTCTTCGTTTTTCGTTTTGTGAATGAAAAAATAAAAGCGTGACATCATACAAACCAACGAACATTCTCCATTTATTTGAGGGAAAGCTGTTACAGTAATTTCAAGAAAGAAGACAAAAATTTGCATAAACATAATTCTTAATTTTTGGATTGTTGCAATAAATTGTTTCAGAAACCAAACTTCTTTTTTAAAAGTTAAAAGTTTTGTCATTTAATCAAAATAATAATTGTAATTTTTTTACTTGAAAAATGCAAAATTTCTTTGTAGTCGGACACACACAACGGCACTATTTAAAATTCAAGCCTTGAAGACAGACTTAAAAACAAAAAATAATTTTAAAAAAAATTGTAATTATAACTTTTTTATAAAGTTTAATAAAAACTTCTGACGTTCATTGTTTTATTTAATTATAAAAAACATTCTTGTTGATCAAAAAATGAGCGCCGATGATTCAGCATTTATCAATGCGATTGCATCATCTTTATGTTCGATTGTTGGAAACATAATTTTAACAATTTTTGTTGCAAAATATACCAATAAAGAGTTGAAGCCTTATAAAAAGATTTTAATTATTCAAATTATTTTTGATTTAATTTATTCTATTGTTGGGCCGCTTTCAAAATATGTAAATTATATTGCTATCATTAAGGATTTGAGGATGTACCACAAAAGTTTAATCATACCGTAATTTTTTGTTGTGGTTTATCCCTAAATTTTTGATCAGCAATTCTCGATTACTGTATTCACAATAACTTTTTAGGGCAGATATCTCAGCAATGGCATTTTGTATTATTTATTTGCAAAAACTAATTTTGGATCGATTTTGCCAGTACATTTTGGAGCTTGTTTTGCAACTTTTATTTCAAATGCTGTTGAAAATATTCTACCTTTACATTTTATTTATCGATATTTATTAATTTGTCACAACAAAACAATGGGTTCTTTTTCGTTATTAATTGCTTCATTTTGTTGCCTTTTACCTGCAACATTATTTGCCACGGCATTTTTCTTTAACTTTTTTCCTGATGAAAATTATGAAATGTACAGAGATATACTGAAAAATAGTAGTGCCATTTATCAAAACGGCACTTTGCCATTATTTATGGCGACTCCATTTGAAAAAGCTTCGAAGTTTAGCTATATTGCGATTCTTGGAAGTGCCATTGATTATTCGATAATCGCTTTCTGTGCAGCTACCCTTGTTTGGCATTTTCGAAAAAATAGATCAATAATGTCTCCAAAAACCCTTCAAATTCAAAGCCAATTTAATAAAATGTTGTTTATTGAGGTAATTTTTTAACATTTATTTATTGTGTTATTTTTAATATCGCTAGCGGCATCCCTTTGATCTTCGGCAAAACCCTTTGAAGTTTTAAAAAAACAATTGAGCAAAGACTAAAATTCAAATTTTCTTAAAAAATTAATTAATCATATTTTTTACAGGCGGCAATGCCATTTTTGACATCCTTTGTTCCACAAGTTTTAAATTATTTTGGAACTTGGCTAAAAATACCTGTTTTTTCATTTGGTTCATCGTACATGGTTTATTTTATGCCCTGGACTGCTGCCCTCAATCCAGTTATCACAATTTACGTTATAATTACGTATCGAAAACGGTTCTTGCAAATAATTCTGTGCCAATCATATATTCCTGGTTTTGATTCATCCGCTGCTGGAGATGGATCAAACACAAAAATTACCGGATCAATAAATAATCTTACAAAAATTAATGGATAATTTAAATTTGAATTTCCTTAAATATGTGTTTGTTATGTTTTAACTGTCTCATACATATTTGTTAAATAATTTTAAAGATTAGGTTTACGGTAAACTTTATTGAAATAAATCAACAAAATACATATATATGTTCAGAATAACATTAATTAATAACATCAAAAATAAATTTAAAAAGATCATTAAATAATTTAAAAAATGATAAAACCAAATTAAGGAAGATATTTAAGACCTTTAAGTCTGGGAAGAATTGCAATATCCCGGATATCATCATGTTGAAGAAGCCAACACAAAAATCTTTCAGTTCCCATACCCCAACCGGATGTTTTTAGAGGTTTTACTTTTCGCATATCAATGTACCATTGATATTCTGAGGTGTCAATTTCATGCTGGGCTAAAGCTTCACAAACTTCTTCCGCAGTTTCATGCCGTTCTCCGAGGCCAAGAGTTTCACCGAGACCAATTAAAAGATCAGCTGCCTAAAAAAGCATAAATTTGCATAAATGACTTTTTTGTATATTTATTATTTACCTTTGCAAGTTTTTTATCACTTCCTTCAACGTATGCTTGATAGAAGGGTGTTGATAAATGTCCCATTTCAGTTAACCAAACAGCTCCCCCAAATTTTTCAATTAAAAATCTTTCACCTTTTCGTTTTAAAGTCATTCCAAGTTCGGGTCGACCTTCTTCAACGGGAGCCATGCAGTCTTCAGAAGGCATAATTGATAAAGCTTCAGCCAAAGTAATTCGAGGAAGTTGACCGTTATGTTTTTCGAACACTTTAAAGACCTAAAAAATATGTGTTTAATTAAAAGTTAAACAATGAAGTTGTTTAAAATTAATTTAACCCTGATCCCTGAATTGTGTCTTGAAAAGAAAATGTGTTTACTTTTTCATTGCAAGACATAATTCAGGTGTAACACATAAAAATACAGTACCTTAGTAATATGATCAATTGATCCAGCTGATGCAAGAATGACATTTTTGTGCTCTGCGAGAATTGCATTTGTAACATGCAAAAGAAATTGTTCTGCAATTTTCATTGCTTGATTCATATCCCCTAAGAGCTCACATTCAGCATGATAAAATTGATTCAAATGTGTTGCATCAGGATCTTCGCCTCGGAAACTCGGTGAAATGTAATATGTCCCAGGAAGGTTATCTTTAACCCTAAAATTATTACTGTATAAATAAACAAATTAAATTAGAATAAAAATTACCGAAGAAAATATTCAAGGGTGAACTGCATAGAATCCGCAAGATAAATTTTTTCATCAAAAAGTTGAACGGAAACTGACAAAGAATCTGACCCAAGACCCATAGGGGATGAAATAGTACTGGTTGAAAGTGGAGTCATGACATAATTGTATTTACAGGTTCCATGAAAATAATCTACGGTAGAATGGAAAAATGTATTTTGAAGTTCAAAGACTCCAGTGTACCATTTATCAGTGATGGCAATTCGGGAATGAAGAATTGGATCAACCCAGGATTTTGGGGCAAAGATTTTATCCATTGAAAGTTTAGGAGATTTCTCTTTTTCAGGAATTTCGGTTTCAGAATTAACAATTTTGGTTGAAACAATTGGAGTTGGAGTCATCTTTTTTTTGAAAGGTTTCTGTCAGAGTAGAAGAAGAGCAAAATTTTTTTTCACTAAAAATGTGTTGAAAAACTCTGATTTTTTCCAAAATATTTATACCCAAATTTTCAGAGGGGAGGAGTTTTTTTGACAGTAATCATTCCCAAAAAGTTAAATGTTCCAAATTTCATCATGTAAGTTTTAAAATCAAGTTTTTTTCATTTTTTTATCAAAAACAAAAGTTTGTGCCTTTTTGCAAAAATTGAGTAAAAATGACAGTTGTTTGTTTGTTCGAAAAGTTGAACGGAACTTGTTTGTTCTTTTTTATTTTTTCCTGATAGAAACTTTTACTCAACTTTAAAAAATAAAACGCGATCAAAAATAAAAATAGTCATCAAAAAAGAATGTGTTTACTTTTTTTCAGGTTTGAAAAAAGTTTCATGACAAAAATATACGAGTGACTTTTTTTCAAAACTTGTCGGCGGAAGTCAACAAAAAACGTTATCTCTTGATTTTTATAATGATACTGTAATCAAAAATATATTTGTTTGTTTTTTGGAAAATAATATTTTTGTTTTTTTGCAAAAAAAATTCTGAAAACAAACCGATACGGTAAAGTGATAAAAATATTTTTTTTGATAAAAAGTCAATATTTATTTTAAGATACTGTAATCAAATATTTTGTGTTTCTATTTTTAGGTAAATGCTGTTTTTTGAAATAAATTTAAATGTTGTACAGCAAAATGCAAAAAGTCTGTTAACATATACTGCATTTATTAATGATATTATTACTCGTAAATTCAACAGAAAAAAAACACAATTCTATAAATAAACTTTAATGTTTGACGTTTCCCATTTTGTTTCAATGCATTCAAAATTCCATAAATCTGGATGTCCAACATGTTTAACAGAATTTGCCTTTAAATTTTTCATTAAATTGAATTTATTTTGAATGATTTTAAACTAACCAAACCAAATTTGCTCCACTGAAATGGCGGAACATTTTCGTATGGTGGAGAACTGAGAGCTCTGAATTCAAGACGTTTAAATAATTCATAATTGTTACCCTACAATAAATTTGCATAAAAGCAGTGATAAAATATTGTTACATGAGTTTAGTGAATTGTAACAAGTAAGATAAAAAAGGGTCTGATTACCTTATAATCCAAAGCACCATGATTACCGTAACTCATCCTCCAAAGGGGATAAGTGCCATTTGGATCATTCAAATCACCTCGAGCAGAAATTGCTAAAAAATGTTTAAATATGAATTAATCTGTTTGAATCCAAAAATATGGTTGTTGGATTCGAACCCATAAATCCTTCTGATAAAAATTATTAATCCTATGACAAAACACATACCCGCTTGTGCCGTATACGGTGGTGTACAGTTGCATCGACTTAATGGATCCTTCATAAAATCATTGTATCTCATTAATCTTTGAAGACTTTCAAGATCAACAACTTTTGAATGATCACGTTTAAAAATTTTTGCCCTTGGGGAATTTGTTCTGGAAAACCAATCAAATTCAGCTTCCATTTTATCATAACCACTAACTTTAAAAATTCCAGGCAAAATTGGGATATTAAAAGTTGCAAAATATGTTTCATCTTTAAGAATTTTTGTGACATCCTTATATTCGATTAATCCGGGCATTTGTTCAAGGGCATACAGTAATTCATTGTCAGGAAGTGGATGGAAGGGTTTAAACTGTTTATAATCTAATATTACCCATTGATTATTATAAGTTCCAGAATTATATCGGCTAAATATTTCACACCATTCTTGACCAGTTTCGGCCAGTTGATTGGCGGCAATTGCCCTCAACCAAGCATGAACCTGATTTTCAGGTTTAACTTTCTCAAAAAGTGTTTCATCCCAGACTGCGATGGTTGTTTCCATGATTGCCTAAATTTGCGTAACGTAATTTTCAATATATGTTTTGACTTTACAGGGCATACAGTAACCATAAATAAAGTAAATATTAATCGCCGAAGAAATCAAATTTCAAAATAAACTTACCAAACCTGAGCTCATTAATGCATAATCATCTGAAGAAAATATCATTCCCGGATAACTTGACATTGTTGTGGTATGTCCTGGGATATCACCTTAAACAATGCTTTTGAATAAAGCACTTGCATAAAAAAAATTACCGTATCCAAATTTGTAAAGTTTCAAAACACGAAGAAGAGTTTGGTATCCGTTTTTTGAAACTTGTGAAAAAAGAAGATCGGCATTATTCGGGGTTACCTAAAACTATCAAATTGTGAAGAAAGTTTTAATGAATGCTTTTCAAAAATGAAAACGAATAACACAAACTTTTACAAGCCCGGAACATTTTGATCCAAGTTCTGAATTAATTGGATCTTTTGTTTTCTTAAACTTTGTATCGAGATCATAGAATTCTCCATTCAAATTTAGCATCCTTCAAAAACGATTTTTACAAAAATAAACTCAACATTTGACTTACATAATTGAATGAATTTCGTAATTAATTTCAATTTTGTCAAAAGAAATTTTATTTTTGAAACCATTCCAAATTCCAGTTATTTGTAACAGAGATCTCCGAATCTGTAACGGATTTATGAGTTTTAGAAAAATGTGCCAAAATGGCAAATATCGGAAAAACAGGATTACCATAAATACTGAATTTAAATACTTTAAGAAAAATTAAACCTGACCGATTGCCAAAATGGATCATTCTTGGAGTCATTTTCAATCATAGTTTTAATAAAAACAAGATTTTCTTCTGTCAAATAATTATTTAATTTTTTGCAATGATTTTGATATCCTTCACAATAATTGTAATATGTATTTTGAAGGGTGTAATCAAGAACTTTCTGGGTTAGAACACCTGAATATTTGATCTTAAATTAATTAACAATTAAAATATATTTGTAAACCTTCTAAAATGCCTGCACTGTATGCCTGCAGGTCAATGTCAAATCCTGGCATTGTTTCAATTTCAAGAAAAGACCATCTAAAAATTATTAATTGATAATCAAAGAATGTTTAAAATAAACCCTGTAATATTGATGGCATTTCGAAACCGGCCAGTTGCAATCAGATTTTGGCATTTCAAGCCATCAATTAAAGGGGGAGTCGCATCGCCTACTAACTTTTTCTTATGACATTTCGTGAAAATCAGGCAAAAAGCATTGTTCTTTTGCATTCGCATTTTTTTTGAAAATGGGAAACGAAAAAAGAATGAAGAAAAACAATGCTTTTTGCCTGATTTTCACGAAATGTCATAAGAAAAAGTTAGTAGGCGATGCGACTCCCCCTTTAATTGAATTTGATTATTTATAAGACATACAGATTTATATGTATAAAATAGTTCTTCACCTTCGCTTTCAGCTTTGAAAGAATTTTGATGGTTGAAAAATGATTCCTAAAATATAAAACACTTTTTCAATATTTTTTTGATAGGTTATTTTTAAAAATCTCGCTTACTTACAAGATTGTTATGACAAACAAAATTTTCATTTTGGTGGCATTGCTGATTTGGTTTAACAGAAAAAATACTGTAACAATTTTGTAACACTGTAAATTAATACTTTTAAATAAATTAAAACAGTTCTTTGACAGATAGTAAAAAAGCAATTTAAACCTAATTATATCTGTAAATTTACAACAATCACTCATTTAACAATTAAAAAACTTACTTAAAAATGTGATAAAATACAACAAAAGCAGCAGCAGCATTTTTCCTTACAATGATTTTTTTGCTGATGCTAGAAAAAAGTATTTTAACCGTTGACTGATTTTTTTATTGATCACTTTTTTCACACAACATTTTAAATCAAGAAATAGTTTTTGACTTGAAATTTTTTGTTATAAATAAATGTGTAATTTTCGATTTAAAAATTTTTGTACTTTATGAGCAAAAATTTGTAACAAAACATTGAAATCATGTTTACTTTATTTTACAAAAATGTTCAAAACATTAACAAATTTTACCAATCTATTTCAACTACAAATTAAAAAAGGTTAACAACGATTTTTACGTTAATACAAAGGTTACGTTAAATGGAATCTTTACAATCATGCATTTATAATTTATTATTAATAACTGAAAGATTTTAAAAGTTTTGGTAAAAGTGTCTTTAAAAAATGATAATTCTTAAAAATTTTATATTTTTTTATTTTTCATTGGTACCTTTTAAAAAAGTCCTAAACCGAAAATTTCTAGATAAAAAGTGGAAGGTTTTTTTCCAAGATTGCACAATTTTTTTTCACCGCCCAAAACAACGATGAAAAATTGTGCAATTTTTTATATAAAAATGAGGGAATTTTTTGAGTTGAATCAATTTTTATTTTACAAAGATTCAGTGATATTTTTAACTCGGATATTTCAATTTAAATTAAAATCATGACTTCGATATTTTATATTTCTGCTGATGCCGGAGATGATGATTTGGGTGATGGAAGTGAATTAAAGCCCCTTAAAACTTTATTAAAAGCTATTTCTATTTCTGGAAGTGTAGAAGGGAATTTTCGAGTTTCAACAATTAAAGATGGGAAGATTGTTTGGGAATCGGCTGCTAAAACTGCGATAAAAAAGAACTTTAAAAAATTTGAGCAGGATCAACGAAAAGCTGCAAAAGTTGAAGATGTTGAAGCAGCTTTGAAAGAGAAATCGCATGCGGCTGTTGAAGAGGCAAAGAAAATTTGCATAAAAATGGATCCATCCTTGCCTGAGGCAACAAAGATTAAAATTCGAGATGCAAAAGATTTTATTGAAAAACGGATTAAAGTTCATGCTTATGTTCATCGACTTCGACAACAAGGTTTGATAATATTATTAGATTTAAAGTGCCATAAATAAATGTCTAAAAATTTAAGGAAAAAATTTAATGTTTTGGATACTACGAGATGGAAGTGGATTCCTTCAAACAGTATTAGGCAATCAATTGTGCCAAACTTTTGAAGCTGTCACTCTTAATACTGAAGCAACAGTAACAGTTTGGGGAACGTTGAAAAAAGTGCCGGAGGGAAAGTCTGCACCTGGCGGAGTGGAACTAGATGCAGATTATTGGGAACTTATAAGCAATGCTCCTCCGGGCGGAATTGATAATGTCTTAAATGAAGAAGCCGGAGTTGAAACATTAATGGAAAATCGGCATCTTGTGATCCGAAATGAAACTGCTTCAAGAATTCTTCGGATTCGGGCAGCTGTTACCCAAGCATTTCGGGCACATTTTTCTTCAGAGAAATACACCGAAATATTCCCACCAACTTTGGTCCAAACTCAGGTTGAAGGTGGTTCAACACTTTTTGGTTTGGATTATTTTGGTGAACCGGCATATTTGACCCAAACTTCACAACTTTACCTTGAAACTTGTATTCCATCTTTGGGTGATTGCTTTTGTATTGCACAATCATATCGAGCTGAAAAATCAAAAACTCGACGGCACTTGGCTGAATATTCCCATTTGGAAGCTGAATGTCCTTTCATCACTTTTGAGGATCTCATGGATCGGATTGAAGATGTTATTTGTGATACTGTAGATCGGCTGCTAGCTGATCCTGAAACAAAACAGTTAATCTATGAAGCAAATCCAGTACGCAAATTTTTAAATCTTTCATTTTTTACATGACCCAACTTTTAGAGCTTTGTTCCCCCTCAACGTCCATTCCTTCGAATGACTTATGCTGAGGCCATTGAATGGCTACAAAAACACGATGTTAAAACTGAAGCCGGAAAACAATTTGCATTCGGGGAAGATATTCCAGAAGCTCCAGAACGGCATATGACAGATACAATTAATCGTGTATGTTTTTATTATGCAAATTTTTCTTATCATACATACATATATATTTTAGCCAATCCTTCTTCACAAATTCCCTGCGGGCTTAAAAGCATTTTATATGTCCCGATGTGAAGATGATCAAAGATTAACAGAATCTGTGGACTTATTGTTGCCAAATGTTGGAGAAGTTGTTGGTGGATCAATGAGGATGTGGGATAAAGATGAACTTCTTCAAGCTTTAAAGGGAAGTGGAATTGATCCAAAACCGTATTATTGGTATCTTGATCAAGCAAAATATGGTAGTTGTCCACATGGTGGTTATGGACTTGGTGTTGAACGATTTATTTGTTGGCTCACAAATACCCATCACATTCGGGATGTTTGCCTTTATCCTCGGTACATTGGTCGATGTTCTCCTTAAATATTTTATAATTGTATATTTTTATATTTATTTGCCAGTATTTTTATTATAAACGATATTACTATTATTAATACTTTTTGATAACAAAATATGTTCAAAAAAGGCCATAAAATTTGCATAAAACAATGCTTTCAAAGTTCATCATGTTCATTAATCTTTCGATACTGTGGCCAATCAAATCCGTACTTTTTTGAATGAGAATCCCAAAATTTAATTCTATCTTCCCATAAATTTTCCATGATTTTTGTATCTTTATTAATCTCAACATATGGAATTTTATTCGAAGAAGAAGTTAAAGCTGGAACTTCTAATGTTCCGCTTGTTGGCTTTCTAAAATTTATTAATCTTAAAATTTGCATAAAATTTTTTTTGATTACCCAGTTTTGGCAAAATTAACAAATAAATCCAAAAAAGTCCTTTGAACTTTTGCCGCCTCACCTTCCATTGGCAGAGTAGGTGCCGGAGGGGATGATCCAAAAAAGTTGTGCAATTCTGAAGAATGTCCTGCTCCATCTAATAATTCATGGATCAAGAGATCCGGGACATAATTGTATAGATAAAAATAAACATTGTGCCCTGCGGCGGCTTTAAGTCTGGCTTCCCGGATTGCAGGAATATTAAAGCTGATATCCGAGAAAAGTTGGACATAAAGATGAAGATAAATATTTCGGGAATAGAAGGATTTTTGAGTTGTTTCATAAAAATTTAAAATAACTTCAACTGCAGCTTCGCCATTTTCTTTACCGTATGCAGGCGATAGAATTTGGTGAGCAATTTTGGCAAAGTTTTCACGAGTAAAATTTGCAGCAGCAGTTTTTGAAATTGGAAGAATTTTTGATCCTGGGTCATTAAATAATCCCGTAATTGCTAAAAATTGGGTTTTAACATGGCTTTGACGGGGGATTATGCCATCATGGGAAAAGATGAAATAAGGATCTTTTGAAATGGCGGCAAAAATCAAAGAGATATTTCTTGAAGTCAAACACACTTTTTTCACTGTGTCAGAAAATTTGCATAAGCGATAAGTAAAAAATATCATAGGATAAAATATAAGCTCACCAAAAAGAATATTTTCTTGACTACAAATTCCAATGAAATTTTCTTTCTTTGATCCCTGATTAACCGCTTCTTCAACCGTCAATCCTCCCAAAATTCCACCTTCTATCCTCGGATGAAAATGTGCCAAATTCACTTGATCCGATTTTAACACAAATTTTACAAAACTTGAAGTTGCTTTTTGAATTTCTGCAGTTGTTTTTCCCTTCAGGCATTCCTTGGCACGGCTGTTTCCCTGAGGGCATCCAGAAGCAATAATCAATTTTTTACTTGTTTCCACAACATCTTCTGAATTCGCCCAAGGGGATATTGCTGATCCGCTCATTGAAATTGCCCGGGTAAAAAAATTCTGCGCTTCTGGGATCAGCGTTAACCAAGAAACAGAAGCTCCACCAGAAGATTCTCCAAAAATTGTTACAGAATTTGAATTTCCTCCAAAAGGTTCAATAATTTTTTGAATAAATTTTAAAGCTGCTATTTGATCCCAGATTCCGTAATTCCCTGGGGCATCTGAATTTCCGGTAGAAAAGAATCCAAATGGACCAAGTCGGTAATTTAGGGAAATAAAAATAATTCCATTTGAAACAATTCGGGCAGCGGTTTCACTGGGAGAATAATTTGATGAAGACCCAACAATGAATGCTCCACCATGAATCCAGATCATTGAAGAATATCCTAAGGGCATTTTAATTTCGTTATTCATGAATGTTGTTAATTACCTGAAGGATTAATTTCTTTTGGACGAATAATATTTAATGTTAAGCAATCTTCACTTCCATTCGGGGCAAGAAAATCAGGGTATGTGGCACAAGGGGCCCCAAATTGTTTTGCTTTGAATGTATTGTTCCATGAAATTTGGGGTTCAGGTTTCTTAAAAAGTGTTTGTAATTTTAAAGAAATGTATTATAAATAATGATCTGCTGACAACCTCATTACAGTAATCGAAATCTGTAAAAATATTACCTCAAATCTAAATTCTCTGATCGGAGCTTTCGCATACGGTATGCCCAAAAACATTTCAGTTTCAAATCCATTTGGAGTCACATAATTGAATCCTTCAATTTCTCCATATTCAGTTTTTACAATCGGATTAACTTTAGAAAATGCCAGACAAATATTGCCGAAAATAAAAGTTAAACAAACAAAATGCATTGTTTAAATGGCATTAATTAAAAGTCTTCATTTCAATTTATTTGTCCAATTTTTTTGTTATCGAATGTTATAAACTTGTCACATTTTCATTTTTTTAACATAAAAGATTTAAAAAATGTTTGAAGAAAGATTTATCGTTTTTTACAGTACACATAAAAAGCATTTTTATTCACTTCCGGAATCCCAAAATAAAAATCAACGTCCTTGAAAAAATGTTTCTGTCATGAAATTGTTTGAAAACTTGCACAAACAAAACAAATAAAACACATATTTTTATCTTGAAATTGTCAAAAAAGAGGGGGAAAATTGAATGTTTATTTTCAATCGAGCAATAATTTTTTTATAGCAACCGTGGTCGTGTTTTTTTAAAACAAACAAAAATGTTTGATTTTTATTTTTGAGGGACTTTTTTTTTAAAATCCAATTTATTTATTTTTCAATTTGAGAATTTCAAACATCGAATTAATACTATGATATTTTTTTAAAACAAATGATGACGGGGATTTGTTACAAATCCCCGTTTTGTTTTTTTTTAAACTTTAAATTTTGGATCAGTGCTATGAGAGACAAAAATACAAACTACATCGTTTAAAAACATTTGAGAGGAATACTTTTTGTATGAATCACGTTCACTTTTTATTTGTATTCCTTAATACTTCTCAGTTGACAGAAAAAGCATGATATTTTATGTAAACATTTCCTTAACTATACTTGAATAATCTTAATTCATTAAATATTGTTAAATCATTCACATTTTTAGAGATAATGGCACCATTATTGAAACGAATCCTTTTTGAAACTTCGAAATATTTGATCGAACTTGATTGTATTCCATTTATTCCTGGAACTTTAAATATAAAATCAAAAGAACCTTCTTCAAAGAATGCTTTAACCGTGTTACAACTTCCAGCTGAGAATTTTGTGGATCTTATGCTTTTTGCAAAATCTGTTGCTGCAAAACTTTGTTCATCATTAAAAGTTCATCGGTTTGTTGCATTTGATTATTTTATTAGTATTAATATTTATATATTTGTTTAGATGTGCAATGGTAGCTGGAGTTGACTGTAATAATTCACCAAGTGTTAAGATAATTCCGTTACATGGATTATCAGCTGAATGGAATGCGCTGCTTGCTGGAAAACCAGAATTCAACGAAACTTTTCAAGGTTATTACGACCATTTCATTCTCTGTGTTTAAATATTGTAATATTTTTTAGGCTACATTTCTTCTAACAATGGTGAACAATTTCCAAACGATTCACTCGATAAACTGCAAAAACAAATCCGAGAAAAACTCAATGATTCTGATTCAAAAGAAATTAGCAATGAATTTGATGGAGATGCATCTGATACTGTAAGCATGTTTTTGCCTAATTCATCAAAGTACAATCAAATCTTTTAAGAATTTATTTGCAAAATTAGTTCGAGGTGAAATTTCTCAATGGCGAATTTGGGAAGACAAAAATCATGTTGCTTTTCTTACTCCATTTCCGAATACTCCCGGGTTTACGGTAGTTATTCCAAGAAAACATCTTTCAAGTGATATCTTTAGGTATGTTAAATGTCCATAATATTTATATAAACACTATTATATATATTTTAGTCTTGAAAAAAATGCTTACATTGAACTATTAAAAGCAAGTTATCGAGTTGGAGAACTTCTCTGTCAAGGAATTCCAAATGCAAAAGCTTGTGGATTAATTTTTGAAGGATTTGAAATTGATTATGCTCATTCAAAAGTGATTCCAATTATTGGTGATCCAACTACTCCATGTTCAGACAATGATTTTTGTGACACTTATCAAGGATATGTTAGTTCTAAATCTGGAAAGCCGTTGAAAGATGATGAAATTGAAGATTTGGTTAAGAAGATTGATTTAAGTGATTTGAAACATTAAAATTACGGTATTTTTTGGGTTTATAACATTTGTTATTTTATTAACTAATCTTTTTTTGTTAACTTATGTATAATAATCTATCTTATAAAGTTTTTTTTATGAAATATATGTTTTGGTTTGCCTACTGTAGTTTTACAATATGACATATCGTTGCTGCTTTCCATGTTGAAAATTTTTAAACATTTTAATTAAGTTAACTCTTATTTCGTCGTAATAGCAACTAGATTCTAAATACTTTATTTTTTTATACGAAAATAAATTTCATGATAAAATTCAAGACATAAATTTCCGCCGATAACTTTTTCGAGACAAATAACAAAAAAACCTACGTATATTTTTGTCATGAAATTTTTTTCAAACATAAATAAACACATTCTTTTTTGATGACTGTTTTTATTTTTGATCGCGTTTTATTTTTTAAAGTTGAGTAAAAGTTTCTATCAGGAAAAAATAAAAAAGAACCAACCAGTTCCGTTCAACTTTTCGAACAAACAAAACAACTGTCGTTTTTACTCATTTTTTGCAAAAAAATCGTCAAACTTTCAAATGTTTGATAAAAATTAAAAAACTTGACTTTAAAAATTACATGATGAATTTTGGAATATTTTAGGTTGATTACATGTTCTGCGAGTCAGGTTTCTTTCTTTCAACCAAATTTTTATTTTTTTAATATTTAAACGGCAACATCCAAACTTTAAAAAAAATTTTCAAAGAGAAATTTTAAATCAAAGTTATTTTTCTTTTAAATTTGTTTGTGTCATTGTTTAACGCGCATTCAACATTTATTTTTTAAGTAAAATTTAATTTAAAAATTAAGTACTTTTTAGAAACATGAATTCCACTGAATCCAAGCCATATCCGATCCCTCAACTTGAGAAAACTTTGACCGAGCTGAAATCTGTTTATCGCCAACTATCATCGGAAACTGAATATTCAAAGTTTGAAAATTTGCTTTCGAATGCTACCTCCGATATCGAAGAAGATTTTCAAAAATTCAAAACTTCTGTTCAAAATAAGACAAATTGGTCTACCGAAATGTTCCAACAAAATTTGTTATCCCTTCGATCCCCAATTCCTTTGTCAACTGCAATCTCGGGTATTCTTCACCCAATTATTATTGAGGATACTGTATCTCAAATGGAACAAGCTTCTATGATTCTTGAAGCGATTGCAACAATATTTGTGAATCCTTCAATGCTTCAAGGAAATCCCGGATATGAAAAAACACAACAAAAAAACATGTTTGCAACTTCCAGAATCCCTAAAAAAGGCTGTGATGAATTGGTTAATTTTCCTGATTCCCAACATGCGATTCTTGTTTCAAAAGGGATACCGTATACTATTGACGTTCTCGATGCCGATCGACAACCGATTGATTACAATATCCTTCAAACAAATATTAGGGATATTTTGAAGGACCACAAAAATGCTAATAATGATTCAATTTGTGATTACACTGGATTAAATCGAGATAAATGGGCGGAATACCGTAATCAAATCCTCCAAAGCTCTGTCAAAGCAGAAATGGACATTTTTCAAAGTGCAATAATTACTGTAATTTTGGAAGATTCTGATTTAAATCTGAAAAATCCAATCGAAGCTTATGAAATTTTGCAATCTGGTAAAACTCGAAATTTCGATCAAACTACAAATATTGTTGTCTACCGTAATGCTGTAACCGGATTAATTTGTGATCATTCTGCTGTTGATGGATTAATTTTGACAGAACTCGCAGGAAAGATTCGAGAAATTTGTGCAAATTTGCATAAAAATTCAAAAGAAGTGATTCTGGAGCCCTCTTCGGTGCGGAAACCGCTGTTGCTCAATTTAGAAGTCAAAGAAGCTCCAGAAACTTTGAAAAAAGATGAAACAATTGCATTTTTTGATTTTGATCTTTTTCCTGATATTTCAAGTTTGTTGAAAGAGCAAAAACTTTTTGATGCTTGGATTGTTTTGGCAATTCAAATTGCTTTAAAGCAAACCTTTGAAAATGAGACGTTGCTTGTTGTAAGTTTTATTTCTTCAAAATAGTTTAAATTCATAAAATCCAAATTTTAGGCCGTTCCAACGCATGTCCGACATTTTATTGATGGTCGATGTGATTCCACGTATATCAACAATGAAAAAATTAATCAACTTTTTGAATATCTAAAAACCATAAATCCTGCTGATCTTTTAAATAATCCCCAAATGTCACAAATTGGATTAAAACTTTTCTTAGAAGCTTTGAATTCTCTGAAAACAAAAATCCGTGACACAAAATGTGGAAATGCATTCGGAACTCATGTTGCAATTATTCGACGAATGTTAGATGCTCAAAAACATTCAGAATTAAAAAATATGCTTGAAATATTTGCTGCACCGGCAGTTGTGATTACTGGTGCACCGAATGTTAAAGAAGATATATTTTTTGGTACTGGAAATATTTATACTGAAAACCAAATTTGCATAAATTATCTTGGTAGGTTTTATAATAAGGTACACTATTAAATTATTGAATGAAAATTTAGGTGGAAAAAGTGATGTTCGAATTACGCTTCGGGCAAGCGGAACTTATAAAGATAAAATTAATCTTCTTCAAGAGGTTCTTCAAGGAGGTTTGAAGATTATGCAAATTTTTGCTGTTGAAGCAGGAATTATCAATCAAATGGGGGCAACTCAAATTCTTCTTCAACCATCTCCTCCACCAGCTGATTCTGACCCAAAATTCACTCTTGCCATTCATGGTGGAGCTGGTGAAATGACAGCTTTAATGCCGGAAATGGTTGGCATTGTTAAATTTGCCCTTCACATTGCAATTTTAATCGGCATCAATTCTTTCCATCAAAGTGCCAATGTTGTTGATGCCGTTGAAGCTGTGACAAAAGCTTTGGAAGATTGTTTTATTTTTAATGCCGGAAAAGGTTCTGTTTTTAATGCCAAATGCGAACATGAATTAGAAGCATCAATTATGGATGGCACAAATGGAAAAGCTGGTGCCGTAGCAGGAATCAAGAAATTAAAGAATCCAATTTCGGCAGCATCAAAAGTAATGAAAGAATGCAACCATGTTTTTTTACATGGAATTGCAGCTGAAGAATTTTGTGAAAATTTAGAAAAAGTGGAACAAAAATATTTTGATACAGATTTGAGAAAACAACAATGGGAAGCAGTTAAGAATGAGATGATGAAACAGAAATCACATCCAAAATATCCAAAAACTGAAAGATGCCAAATGGCAGCTCCACAAACGGTTGGTGCTGTTGCAGTTGATGGAAATGGAAAATTGGCATCTGCAACTTCATCCGGGGGATTAATCAATAAAATGGAGGGAAGAATTGGAGATTCTGCAGTGATCGGAGCTGCAACATGGGCAGATAAAAATGTTGCTGTTAGTTGCACGGGTAAATTTTGTTATTTAATTGATCAATAAATTACTCAACATGTTGATGACAAACTTCTTTTTGTAGGAGATGGTGAAGAATTTTTGCGAAAAGCAGTTGCTTCAAAAATTGCATTTACCTATGACGGAAATCTTTCGAACACGTGTAACAAAATTTTGAAGAATGACATGAAAAATGCTTTGGCCGGAATTGTGGCGGTTGATTCAAAAGGTGAAATTGTGGGAATCACAAATGCACAAATGTTTTTTGGAAGTTTCAAAAATGGAAAAATTACAACCGAGATTGTCAATTCTAAGGGCAACGACGAAACTGAAACAACTAAAGTAAAATCATAAAATAATAACCGATTTGATGTCTTAAATTTTTAAGATAAAAGCTTATTTTGCATTTTGGACTACGGTACTTGATAAATAAAAAACTTTTATTCAAAAATTGAACAAACAACAAACAAATGAAAAGCCGTAACAAAACAAAAAATCATAACAAAAATTCTAATAGAATTTTAAAAAGTATGTGCAGAATGAACAGAAGCAACAGAATGATGAACTCCAGCAGGACCAACATTATGAACATTTGATACGGTATTGTGATGGGCGGATTGTGGGCCAACAACTGAATTATGATGATTTCCAACGGTTCCAACATGTCCATTTCCAGCTGTTGTTAAATGATTTGTTCCATGGGTTGTAACATGCCCGGTTCCGGTTGCAGTTGAACCATGGGAATTAAAGGTTGTAATTGAACGTCTAAAAATTGAATATTAATAAAATTAAATAATGATATGGGATATAAACTTACGCATTTGAAGTTGCAGCAAAGAAGAAAAAGATGACAGCAAAAACAAAGATAAATTTCATGATTGAAGATTTAGTTGAAGAAAGAAGATTCAAATTTGATGAAGATTGGATTTGAAGCAAGATAAATGATGAATTTTATAAAAATGGCAGAGTATTTATACTATCCAAAAATTTGTTTTTCCAGACAGTTCCAAAAAGAATCAATTTCTGTAGTAGTTTGAAGGATTCTTCCTGGGCATAATTCAGGGTTCTTGAGAAATGCCATCCCCAAAAATATATTTCTATTCACACAATACAGTTAGGGATTGTCCAGAAATCACGTGACCAAAAAATTGTGATTTTCAGACCCCCTCCCTCCCCGCGTGACTAAAGATCAAAGCTTTTTGCCGACAACATCAAAGCCGGGGGTGACTTACCCCCTCCCTCCCTCCTCATGGTCACGTGATTTCTGGACAATCCCTTATAACTCAATTTATTGTTTTCTAATGCATTTATATTTTTGGTAAATGCAGTAAAAAATTCTATAACAAGAATTAAAAAGCAGAACAATAGATTATCTTTAGTTACAGTAATCCATTTTAAGATTTCGTACTTTTAAATGCAAGAGCACATCCTTGAATTCATTGAACGTTTTTTACGATTTTGTAATTGCTCACGTAATATTTAAAACTTTTTGATCAACATATCTTCACAAAAAAAAGGTTTATCAAAAGCAAAATTACGGTAAATTTTGACAAGGGAATAATATAAGGTGAAACAAAGCATGCATGCATGAAATGATTTTTCATCAAATGCTTTGATGCCTAAAATTGTTTTAATTATGTACTGTGAATAATACAAAAAGCTCCAAAGATTTTATTAAGCAAAATAGATCCATTTCAATGTTTATGAAAAGCAACAAATTTACTTTGAGGTTCAATAGTTGAACATGGTTAAGGATTCCTGACACGAAAGCCCGGGTTAAATTTTTTTCAACTCAATTTTAATTTTTTTAAATTGCTTCTTTAAATTTAAAGAATTCTTTCAATTAACATTTAATAATCATGGCATTTTTTGATAAACAAATAAAATTTAAGAATTTTCAAGCTCCTTCAACCTCTGAATATCATTTACGATTGTACAAAACTTCTGATGAAGATGTTGTAAGTTTTTTTTTTACTTTGCTTTATCAATTAAATTATTTTAATGAATATCTTTACTTTCAGATGCATATGATTGAATTATCGGATGAATCAAATCTCAAATTTATTTATCGTCTTCGACTAATTAAAAAGAATTTGGACAAAATTTCTGATGACAATGATTTTCATCCAAAATTGGAATCTCGGAAATTTGTTGAATACATTCAAGAATTTGTTTCTAAACCTGAGAATTGGCTTACATGTGAAATGCCTTCTGAAAAACAATGCAATATTCACTTTTTTGAACCGCATAAATTGGGTGAAAAACGTGCATTGAAATTCTTTCTTTTGGTTGTTGAAGGAGAAGAACTGAACAGATATTTCATGGATACCGCAGAAAAATATAAGCGACGATATTCGGAGAAGAAGAGAGAAAATGAAGGACAAAAAAAGAAATTTGAAAGTTATGAAAAGAAGATTCGAACTTTGGAAGCTGAAGTTGAAGAGAAGAGCAAGCTAAGAAAAGAATTGTCGGATGCAAAAGAAAATATGGAACGTTTAGATTTTCGATATGAAGTTTGTTTTATTATTACTGTACTTATTTATAATACTGTTAATCATTTTAGAGACTTAAAGCTGATTTTGAACGAACAAAAGAAGAATTAACGCAAATCGCGGAAGAGAAGGAAAGATTGGAAGAAGATTTTGACGAACTTGAAAAAGAATTTGATCAAACCGAGAAAGAAGCTGATGAACTTGTGATTCTTAAAGATAAAGCAATTGAAGAAAGAGATCATTGGGAAGAAGAATGTAAAAATTTAAAGAATGCTATAAAATATATTGCTGCAAAGGTAAGGTTTTTACTGCAATGATTTTAAAAGATTACTGTAATTTTTAGGGTAAAAAATATGAAAGCCAAATTGCTGATTTTTGTGAAGAGATTCAAACCCTCAGGGAAAAATTAATGGAATACGAAAAGACGATAAAAAAGTTGAGGACGCAAAATGCCGAATATCAAAAAGAATCGTCGTTGAAGGATGCCATGATTCAGAAACTGAAGAATGAGGTTTGTTTATTAAAATTTTGCCTTCCAATTTATTGATAAACTTTTGTTTAGGTTGAAAATCTTACAATTGCTGTTGAAATGAAAGATAAAATAATTGAAGAAAAGGATCAAATACAAAAATTAGCTGTTATTGCTTCAAATGAAAGTAAGCGCCTGTTCTATCTTTGTTATTACATGTTTTTGCCTTTTCAGATGCTCAACCTTCGTTGAAACCTCGAACTCGTCCTTGCGTTTTTGGTAACAAAACTCAACCAACATTGCAAATACAAAAACGTTAGAATATTGAACCTTTTATTCTTTAATTATTGTTGGTTACTGTTGTCTGTACTTACTGTTTCTGCCAAATAAATTGTGTTATTCTTGACTAAAGTGCTTTGATATTTTTAAAGTTAACAGCTGTAAATATTCGGACTCATGAATTTTACAATCCCCAAGTTTTATATGTACTTTTATTATTATTGTGTAATCTCATTATTTTGGAAATTTTAAAAATAGGTTTGTGGCACAAAATTCATAACCAAAAAGCCGTTTTATATTTTTTGTTTAACAAAAAACTCAAATCTAGATGTTTTTTTACAAATTTAAATTTTTGTATAGCCACTATGCAACAGTATATTCGCAGAGTGTGCCGTTGATAAGAAATCCGCAATATCGATCCCAAAGACCGCAACAATTTTCAAATTCAAGTTTGAATTCCAAAACTTCAGATGGAAAATCATTGTAATTTGAAGAAACTCTAAGAGTGAAATATCCTTCTCGATCAATTTTTGAAGATGTTACAGTATCATCAAATGAAAAAGTATCAACTTCTATCAAATTTACGGTTGCATCTTTTCCAATAAAATTTCCATTTTTGCAAACTGCCTTTCCATAAAAAATATAATCATATCCTTGATCAAAATTACTGTATTCATCTTTGTTGCCACCTTTGCTGGTCAGGACAGGATGATAAGATTCAGGTGGTTGTGAAATGTTGGAGATAATGGGAGGATCAGATACTTGTAAAACTTTTTTTGATAATATTTCTGTGAAATCATGTTCCATGAAAAGTTTCTCTTCAATATATTCAACTGGATCAAAGATGACGGGATGGGCTTTTTCGATTACAGGTTCTAAAGAAAAACATAGGGTTAGTTTTTTGGCTGTATTTAAGATCTGTCACATTTGGGAAATCCTTTGATGTTTTGCCGACAGCAGTAAAAGATCAAAGGCAGACATTCCGAAATGATTTGTGCAATGGAATATTATTATTTTGTACCTAAAAATCATCTTAATTTGATCCAAATTTTTTTGGATAACCTTAAGATGATTTTTGGGACCCCTGCCTTGAATAATTTTTTTTGAATTACTGTAATCCAAAAGTTTTTTTCACATTCATATACTGTAAGATGAAATATATACTAGGTACTTACGTCTATAAACATGAGTTTCATTTACTTCTCTAAAGTAATATGAATTAAATAAAAATTTTCTCCGAATTTTCAATGGTTTGTAAACAAAATTATTTGGCATTGGTTTAACAACAATAGCTTGAACATGATTTTCACCATATCCACAAATTCCACCATTTGAAGCAAATATTGAATAATATCTATGAAATCCAGTAAAACATGATAAAGTTGGAACATATCCGCAACTATAATTTATACCACATTTATTCAAATACAATTCTGTTAAGGAATTATTAATTGAACATGGCTATAATAATTTTGGGATTTAAACACTTAAAAAAGATTTTTTGAAACTTACTTCAATCAAACTGTCAAGGAACATTTTACCTGATACTGTATGAAAGTGACAAATTGATGGAGATTGAATAACAACAATACTTTTGTTATTAAATTTTTCAATGTATGAAAATTCTTTTTGTAAATTCCCATAAATCATTTCATCCGTAATAGTTCCCTCTAATAGATTATAATATGCAAGCAAACCAACAGTGTACAATGGGCCATAATTGTATTTTGTTTGAAAATGTTCCAACAAATCAAGGGTTAAATTTCGACCATGAAATTTTGCATAACGAGATAAATAATCTTTTACAACAGTTCGGGTATAATTAAAATAAGTTTTCTAAAAATGTGTTTTTATTTATTTAAATGTTCCAATTTTATTGTGAGAAAAAGACACGGCAAAATTCTGTGACATATGTAACCCTGGAATTTCGATTTGTCACGAACTTGTGACAAAATGTCACAACTTCCCATTTTTGTGACAAAATGAGTACATTTCTAGGCATGGGGGCATTTTTGAAAATTACAAAATCAAAATTCCTGTGTCACAGAAATTCGCCGTGACTTTTTCTCAATTTTTGATAACTAACATGAATGACATCTTTTGATCGATTAATTTCATAATGAATTTGTTTCAAGTTTTCTGCAAGCTTTTTAAAATCATATTTTGCATCCTCCATTGTATTCATTCCAGCACAAGCTGCTTCAGAGATTGCCAAAATTTCAACAATTTTATCAAGTTTTTTAATCAAATCTGCCAAAGCTGAAGATTCGAAATGGAAATGCCTGGATTGATCAATTAACCAATTTTCACTTAAAATATCATGTAAAACCTAAAAAAATATTAATATTTGTTAAAGGCGTAAAATTTTGTGTTACAAACTTCCAAAATGCTATTTGGTGGATTTATATGGCATTGCATAATTAAGGATTGTCTTGTAGAATTTGATGGATGTTCAAAGAATCGTTGCACAGAATGAAAGATTTGTTTTGTTCGATATTTTATATGCTAAATTTGCAAAACTTGATTAAAAATGTTTGCATAAAATTTTAATGTAAAAAAAATGTAAAAAAACTAACGCTGTTAAAATGTTTAATATCAACACTAAATTCAAGGCGCTTCAAATCAGCGCTGAATTGTAGGATTGTCTTTTTGATTTGAGCTATTGTAGTTTGAATTTCATCAAGTTTTGCTAAAAAAAATCAAAAAACGTATAATTATTGTGTTAAGGTTGCCGGTTGAAAAATTTTTGGGCTCATCCGGCTATGTTATTTAGCCGTTTTTTTATCCCTGCCGTTAGCTCAGGTCAGAAATAAAGAAAAACGAAAAAGATCATGCAATATTTGATTTCTTACCTTCAACAAGTTTTTGATGCTTCTCTTGTTGATCAAGATTTTGCAAAAATTCTGTAAAATTTGAACTTTCAGCCACTGCAGAAAATACTGTTTTTATCAAAGATGCGGCATCAATGAAAATAAGAACGTCATCAACAACACCAATTATCGTATTTCCTGTTTGAAGAATTAATAAAAAAGACAAAATCCCAAAAATTTTCATCTTTCTGATGAAAAAATATTATTGAAAAATGGACTTTTTTGTTTGATTGATGAACGATTTTATAGTCATGTTTATTACAAGTGACAAAATAGTATTATAGTTTTTTTTATCTATGAAAATGTTGAATAGGCAATTGTCTTTTTTACTTTTTTTCCGGTTAAAAACCATAGCTTTTTTTATCAGGAATTTTTAGATGTTGATATTTTTTTCATGAAAGCATTTCGGGAATAAAATTCTGTAACTACCCAGCTTGTAAAAACCTAAAAGTATTGTTGTTTCAAGATAAAATAATATTGGTGCAATGGCGCCAATTAATTTTACGTACTGATAAACTTTAGGTTGAAAATCTTGCAATCACTGTTGAAATGAAAGACAAATTAATTGAAGAAAAGAATCAAATACAAAAATTAGCTGTTATTGATTCAAATGAAAGTAAGCGCTTGTTCTATCTTTGTTATTACATGTTTTTGTTTTTTCAGATGCTCAACCTTCTGTGAAACCTCGAACTCGTCCTTGTGTTTTTGGAAACAAAACTCAACCATCTTTACAATTACAAAAACATTAAAAATTTCGACTATTTGTTCTTTAAATGGTTGTTACTGATATCTGTACTTATTGCTTCTGTCAAATAAATTATGCTATTTTTTTAAATTTTATTCAAACGACAAAAAAACAAAAACAGAATTTGATACAAAAAAACCACAAGAAAAATTCAAAAAAAGAACAAAACAAAAACTGTATCATGTAAATTTTAAAAAGTATGTGCAGTATGAACGGAAGCAACAGAATGATGAACTCCAGCAGGACCAACATTATGAACATTTGATACGGCATTGTGATGGGCGG
The DNA here is from genome assembly GCA_024447195.1 of Panagrolaimus sp. LJ2414. Taxonomy (NCBI): domain Eukaryota; kingdom Metazoa; phylum Nematoda; class Chromadorea; order Rhabditida; family Panagrolaimidae; genus Panagrolaimus; species Panagrolaimus sp. LJ2414. The sequence continues at coordinate 975,668 of JAMRXY010000004.1, read as the reverse complement.
ATTGTGGGCCAACAACTGAATTATGATGACTTCCAACATTTCCAACATGTCCATTTCCAGCTGTTGTTAAATGATTTGTTCCATGGGTTGTAACATGCCCGGTTCCGGTTGCAGTTGAACCATGGGAATTAAAAGTTGTAATTGAACGTCTAAAAATTAAATATTAATAAAATTAAATAATGACAATGGGATAAAAACTTACGCATTGGAAGTTGCAGCAAAGAAGAAAAAGATGGCTGCAAAAACAAAGATTAATTTCATGATTGAAGATTTAGTTGAAGAAAAGAGATTCAAATTTGATAAAGATTGAATTGAAGCAAAATGAATGATGAATTTAGTTAAAATTGGCAGAGTATTTATACCACCCAAAAATTTGTTTTTCCAGACAGTTCTAAAATGAATCAATTTCTGAAGTGGTTTGAAGGATTCTTCCTGGACATAATTTAGTGTTCTTATTATTTGCCATTCCCCAAAATAACTTTTTTTTTTAAATTAATTTTTCAAGATTTAGATGTTTTCCGTTCTTATTCCATGTCAAAGAATCCTTCAAAAGGACACAAAAGTTTCAACCTTGCGACCACCAAATGCCGTTTGCAAAATCATCTGTGAAAATGCCATTCAACAAAACTTTTCATTTCCGAAGCCGATGTTGAAATACATAAATAGTCAATCAAAAAGTGGCAAAGTTGATTTTAAACTATTAAACAGTTGCAAATATTTCTCCTCAAAAAGAGATTTAATTGTTCCATTTTTTGATACTGCAAAAACTAAATGGCAAAAATGGCAAAGCAAAATTTTTGATAATTCCATGATGGAATTTAATCCTGAAGATATTACTTTTTCTATCTGGCTTGCTGGAGGTTTATGTTTATGGGGAATGCCTGATGATTTTCTTTCTGAAATTCTTCCAAAAGTTTTTCGATCTGATATCACTGACATACATTTTAATGAACAAAGCTTAACCTTTTATGACTTTAATTTATTGGTTTCGAATCATCTGGTTCAAGTTTATTTCCGATTAACTACAGTATACTACAGTAATGGAGCAATTGTTCCACTTGAAAAACTACTTGGATGTGTCCCAAATATTCAAAAGTTTAATATGTAAGTATATGGGTTTGTCCAGATCTTGTATCAAAATTTTTGAAACCCACCCCCACCTAAGCATGGCAACGGGCCGACTTTTTGGAGACCCGGCCCGGGCCCGGTGAAAAAAAAGCCCGGCCCGCCCGGAGCCCGGAAATTTTCGCCGCGGGCCGGGCCCGGCCCGGCCCGTTTTCTTTTTTTGTAAATTTTCACGTGGTCCCCCCTTTGGAATTTTTTTAAAAATCAAAGCCCGGCCCGGCCCGGCCCGTCGAAAGTGAAGCCCGGCCCGGCCCGAAGCCCGCGGGCCGGGCCGGGCACCGGGCTTTTCCGGGCAAGGCCCGGCCCGGTGCCATGCTTACCCCCACCCCCTTACAGTAAGACTTTTTCTTTTGAACTTTGACTAACCTCCACACACCCATAATGCTTACGTAAGATTAGGACAATCCATATTATACCCTTAGAGAATGAATAAAAAGTAAAAGCTATTTTCAGTGAATTAAATGATGCACTTGTTTCAACCGTTACAACAGAGACCGCACACAATTTAATTGAGTTAATTAACCCAAGAAAAATGAAGCACTTTGAACTTAAAAATATTCCTGAAATTTTTGATTTCACAACTTTTTCTACTTTTATGATGGTAAACATAAATTGCTTTTTTAACTGAATTTTTTGAAAAATCCCATATTCTTTTTAGAAAAATTACAGCATTCATTTTAATCTTGAATTTTCTGAGCCCATTTCTGTCAGCAGAAAAGAACAACTTGAATCATTTGTTGATAAAGTTCTTGAAACTCCAACCATCAAAAAACAACTTCCGTGTATCAAATTTCCTGGAATTGATCTATACAAAAGACAAGCATTATATGATCTTTCCCAATCTGATATAAAGTTATTTTAAAATTGACAATTACATTAATTTTACGTTAAAAAATAACTTTTACTATGTTTGTTTTTTACTGTTTATCTAACATTGCTTGAAATATTATTGTTACAAAAAACTTGAATTTACATTTATGTTACCGTTTTTGAACTTATACTTGTTTATTGTATTTTTTATACTATATTAATATGTGTTTTTGGTATTTTGAGTATAATAAAAATGTGAAAAACAGATGAATGATTGTAAAAGTTGTTGCTTGGAAAAACCTATAAAATGACAATCAAGAGCAATCAAGAAAGAACTTACAAATTTTCAGTGGGAAAAATTTTAAAAGTTTAAAAAGAATTTTGTGATGGGCAATATTTCATTTCAAAAGGATCTCATCGATTCCCTTTATTCTTTATTTTATTGTGTTACTAACTGTTTTCAATATTTTAACCATTAGATCAATAAATTATTTGCTGTTCAATTATTTATTATCCAAATCTTTGTTATTTATGGACATCCATTTTTGAATGCGGATATCGAGTTGGAGAACGAATGGTCCCCTAGTTCGGCTGCAATATGTAAAAAGTGTTCTCATAAAGATTACATTACGTTGTAGGGTCACGCCCTGTTTAAAGTCTTATTCTTCAATTTTAGAATGTTTATATGTCTAAATACAGTCATTTCGTAGTTAAATAAAGAGAGCACAAATAATTTTAATTGCCTTTTTGCTGAAATTAATTTTTTATGGTGCTGGAACTTTTAATGACTTTTTGAGCTCAAAAAATCACCAAATGATAAGAATACCAAAAGTTTAGGCACTCCTAATTTTTTGACTGCTTTATAAAGAGTACAAATGTCTATGTTTTGACACATTTTTTATTCTCTAATTGGATTAAAAAATGTTTTTTCCAATTTTATTGCTGCTTTTATCAATGCTTAAGTTGGGCTTAACAGAATTATCACATAATGATGTAACCTTTTCTGTGACAAATATATTTGATGATTCGCCACCGACTCAACCAACAAATGTTACATTAAATGCAGATTATTTGTATCACGTTCTTTGGGTAGATCAGCTTATAACTAAAAATTATATTACTGTATGCACAGAATCTGACGATACCTTGGAATTATTAATTTCTGGTAATTCCCCTTTGTTAGATAACTACAGATTGTATGATTATAATGGATATTACAATTATGTTGGAACGTATGCAAATTATTTATTTTGACAAAACAAAAATTTGAATTTAGGTTACGATCACATTCAGCCAATGATACGAAATGGCCAAGAAGCATTATTTCAAAATCAAATTGCTTTACAATTCTTCACAATCGTTATAATTCAGAAAAAGCAAGAACAAATTTGCTTTTCCGACGAAAAATACAACAACGTCAAAATTGTATTGGTGATAACATTTTTTCAGCACCTTCACCACAAGTAAATTTGACCCTTACTGCATCGACAACAAACAAAAAACCTTGTGAAATAATTGTTCTTTCTCATTTTTTTTCCATTCCTTTCATTCGAATTGGATCATTTGGATTAACGACTGCGGATGATGTTTATGTGTTTAAAACTGCAATGAACAGAAATTTTTTGATGAGTATCAAGTAAAATATTACAACTTTAATTATTTAAGTAACTAAAATATATGATATTACAGCAACACTGATACACCTGAATGGAGAGATATTCTCATTTTTACAAATGCTTTGAGTATCACTTTTACCAATTACATCAATGTAACATTTGTAAATAGTCTCCGGAATATTTATAAAGATGATGGCATTTATCAACGAGGAATTATGGCATCTCCAGGCTATTCGGGGTTATCGATAGACATGCTTCATCCATTGTATGAATTAATAGCAAGTAATTCCACTATTGCAAGCTTCAATGTTAAAAGTTTGAATGAGGTGTGTCAGATCACTGTCAATGGCTATTTGGGTGATGGCATTGATCATAAGTAAGCTTATTATGTTCTCGAGTGCAACTAAAAAATTGTCTCAAAAATTGTATATTTGTAATTCAAATTTTACTTATAATTTGAAAACAGATGCATGTCATAGATTTTAATGTTTTAAAAACATTTTCTACTTTTTATATTTATAACTTATAAATTTTTAAAGCAATGTTAAATTATTTTAGATTTTCTCCAAATGAAAAATTTTCGGCAATCGGTGAAGGCTTTTTCATCGAAGATTGTGGTTATGTTACCGGTACCGGTTTTCTTATTGATTATAGTTTGACATCTGTTCACAAATATACTGTAATAAATCTCACTTCTTCTAATCCAACATACGTTTATTGGCTCGATGATTTAAAGCCACTTGATGCTATTACTGTATGTTTACCAAATATTGATGACACTCTACAAATGTTCATTACTCAAAGTTTAAATGCAACAGCTTTAAACGAATATTTTTTGTATGACTCAAAACAAATTGATACTTTTGTTGGAACGTATGTTTATTTGTTCAATTGAATTTCTTTTAATATTTGGTGATATAGATTGGGATCATCAAATTTATTCAATACAACTTTAAACTCTCCTCGACAAATTTCATCATCTTCTGGATGCTTAACTTTACAAAATCAACAAAATTCTGCTACCATGTATGCGACATTATTTTTTAGAATGAAAAAGAGTAAAATTCATATTACACTCAAACATTTCCAAGTAATATGAGTTTTTTTTAGTCCATTCAAAGAATTGTAATTCTATGAATGTTTTTGAAGTTCAACAACAATCAGCTACAATCTCGGCGTATGCCTCTGACTTTGGCAATTGTGATGTGATAATTTTGACATCAAATTCTCAAAATCCAACTATTCCAATCAATTCTTTTGAAGATACAACATATTCTTCTTATGATCTAAAAAGTGGCATTAATCAAATGTCTTTAGCTGTAATTGAGTGAGGAAGTAAACATGATTTCAATTCAACAAACAGTTTTTTAGCAAAAGCAAAGGAAATTTATGGAAAAATTTCAAGATTTTTACTCCAGCTTTATGTATTACTCTTCCATCTAGTCAACATCTCTCCTTGCAGTTGGATCCTTATTCGAATGGTAATATTCCCAAGAAACCATTTTAGCATGTTTTTCTCGGTTTCATATACACGTTTTAGCAAGTGTATTTGTCAGTTTTATCTTAAATGATAACAGTGAATATTTAATACTTTAAAAACCTGAGGAATGCTAATTTTCTAGATTGGAGATTATAAAAATGGTTCTTAAAATTTTTGGAACGATTTTTATGTTCAAACGTAAAAAAATCGAAATATTAAAAATTTTAAGATTTGGGTAGCACATGATTAGGAATTTTATTTCCGTTTCCCGGGATATGCAATGTTTTTTTATATTAAACATGAAAAACTGGGATAAATATGCAATAAAAACACTGTAAATAGTTAACTATGTCTAAATTTAATATTTAACAGCCCTTTTATATTTTGTAAAGATAATTTTGGTAAAATATTACTGTAAATTGAAATACTGTGGGTGGAAATTTATTTATCGACTTTTTTCTATTTCACGGGAAATAGCAACCCTAATGCTACGATCCGGAGTCGGAATCGTGACAAAACTGGGAATGCAATAGAAATCATTTTAAGCTTGTGAATTTTTCGGCATGCTAATAATCTTATTATAATAAAATATCCATCATCAAAAATTTCAGTAAATCATTATGTCAAGAATGCCACAGATGGACAAAAAGGAATAATTGTATCTCCAACTTATACTGGGTTTTATAAACCATACACAAATACGCTGTTCACATTTGATGCAAACACATGTCAAGTTCAATCCCAAAAATGTGGAATTAATTTTAAAGTTAATTCATTATCAGAGTACAATAGCATAATTTGTACTGATGGGGATGGAAATAATCGCAAGTAAATTGAATGTAAAATTTTATCAAAGTATTTTTTATTCACAATTTTTAGGCTAGATTCAAATGAAAACTTAACAGTATTTTCAAATATTGTCCGTGTTGACTATGTCCAATATCCAACAGATGCCAATTTGAATAGCAGCTTTTTAATTACTTATACAATTGTTACTACTTCTTCTGACGAAAGTTCTGCGGCATCCAACTTTTTATCCTTAAAACCTTTATTAATTTCTGTTGTTATCACATTTATTAAGAAAGTTAGCCATTTATAAACTTATTTACATTGATTTCGTTGAATCATTTGTACAACCATCAAAAACCGACTACCGTATACCTTTTTTTGGAAGAGGTGATCAACATAAACGAAGAACTCTATATAATCTTTTCCAATCTGTCATAAAGTTAATGTAAGCTTGACAACTAACTTAATAACTTAATTGAGTTAAGTTACAAAAACTTAAAAAGTTTTGATGTCACTGTTATTGTTTCTCTGTTTAACATTCTTTTTTTAAAATTATTTTAAAATCCCGTTCGCATTTTTAGCCGATTTTAGAATGTTTTTTTTGTTTTAGTGATATATGTATTTTTGGTATTTTGTGTACATAAAAATGACAAAAAAGGGACGAATGTCAGTAAAAATTATTTCACACATAACCCCATAAACTTCCTAGAAAAAATAATCAGTGGCGCAATAATTGGGTAAAAAACTTAAATAATTTTCACGTCAGCGAAGTTTCATTTGTTTCTATCATGCCCTTTTTTCTGTTCTTTCCTCGAATCTTTTTCAACAAAAAGTGCACTACAAAAAATTACCATAAAAAACAGTAGTGTTTTTCATTCATCTTTTTTTCAAGTGACATAAAAAACTTTCATTTTATGTTTTTTTTCATTCAACAACAACAACAAATTATTTCGTGTTGACTGATACATACAAAGAATAATCAAAAAGTGATATAAAATGGTTCGTGGCGTTGATACCGTTCAAACTGGGCATGGTAATGTTGCAATTTCGGATAGTAATTCTCGACTTTCTGTTCGTTCACAACGTCGTGGTGGAAAAAATAAGAATGTTGCAAATCCAACTGCAATGTATAATAATGTAAGTTTTCTTTTTATTGTTGTTGATTGTTGTTGTGGTGGATAACAAATATTTCTGGGATTTCATATATCCAGATAACTAAAATTCGTTGATGCTGCTTGCATAAACTTTTTTTATTGCACATAATCGAACATTTGTAATACAAAAATGTGCATTTATTTGATGGGATTTCGTATATCTGGATATATGAAATCCCCAGACTAGAACAAGTAATAGACCAAAATCTATTACTTGTTCGAGATTTTGTTGATGCCCATTTTTTTGTTTAACTTTAATCCTTATCCCGTTTTTTAGTTAAAAGCATGTGGAAAAAAAGTTGGTGATGGTGTGCATGAAATGTATCAATCCTTTGAACGTGAATCTCCAACTTTCATTCATTTCTTCAAAACTGAAAATGAATCAAAAAATCGTTATCCAACTGAAATATTTTTGTATGATAAGAATCGAGTAATTTTGAAAGATGATGCTGCACCAGGTGATTATTATCATGGTTCATGGGTTGATGGATGGGAGCAGCCAAAGCATTACGTTCTTGCACAAGCTCCATTTACGTCTGAAACAGAAATTGATTTTTATCGTTTGGTTACTCAATTAAAACCAGATTTAATTGTTTTTTTGATGAAATTTGAAGGTGATGATGCAAAGTAAGTCCTTTTTTGTTGAAATGAGAATGGGATGATTGTGATAAGGATTTTATATAGCTAAATGGATATATGAAATCCTTTTGTATCTCTCTTGCTTCATAGGTGAAGTGAATCATGTATACTTTGATTAACGGATTTTGCATATCTGCAGCTATATGATTTTCCAATCATCTTACCGTTGAGATTAGTGAAAGGCAATCCGCTCCGCCAAGCCAAAACGCGGATTACGGATTGATCCGCCAATCCGCGGCGCGGATCGGCGGATTGGTGGCGGATCAGAAAAGCTGGCGGAGCGGATCGGCGGATCAATCCGCGGCGCGGATTCACGGATTAATCCGCGGATCCGCATAAATAAAGAGAAAAAATGTCGGTTTAAGTTTTGTAAAAATTAAAACAACAATGGTGTAAAATGTAAATAGAGTCGGAAACTATAGAATATTATCCAACATCGATGTGAAAAATATACAAGAACTGATTTTAAAAAGATTAATCTCAACAACAAAAAAAGCGCGGATTGTAAATTTTGGCGGAGCGGATTGGCGGATTTTCGCGGATTTGAAATTAACGCGGAGCGGATCGGCGGATCAATCCGCCGGAGCGGATTCGCGGATTATCCGCCGGAGCGGAGCGGATTGCCTTTCACTAGTTGAGATAAAGCTTTTTACAAGGCACTTTATCCCTTTACAAGAACGCCGGCAGCATTTTATTTTTAGAGATCAAAGAAAAGCCGCACTTGGAGGGCTTTCCTTTGATCTTGTGCCGAAGACGGAAAAAGATCAAAGGCTCCAAAATCATAAAAAATGGTTTTTATGATTCTGGAGAGGATAGAGTTATTACCAGCTCTCCCCTGGTAGTAACTCTATCTCTTTGATCTACGCCACAAATCAAGATATACGATATCCATGACTCTTTACAGTTACCATAATCCACTATTAATTTTTCAGATTCCTTCCACCAACTGCAAAAGATGAATCAAAAAGTGCTGGACCTTTTACCGTCAAAGTCACAGAAGAACCAGTCAAAGATAAGAATTTTGAAAGTGTTGTTTTATCAATTACTGGCAAGAATGATATTTCAAAGCAGCCTATTTGTATTCTCAATTCTTGGACCGATGATAATAAAGTTCCATCTGATGATCTCACAAAATTCTATTCATTCGTAAGAATACATGCTTTATCTTCAAAACCTCGTGAAGGACAATATCTTGTTGTATGCCCATCTGGAGCTCATCGAGCAGGGGCTTGGATGCTTTATGATTCTGAAGCTGAACGCCTCAAAACAAAGGGAAGAATTCGTTTCACTGATTCTGTCAAAGCTTTACGATTTCAACGCTCAAATACAATTGATACTCAAGAAGTTTTTGATCAAGTTATCAATGCTTTAATTGCTTGTGCTAAATCTGTATAATTAATTATTAATTAATCAATTAATTGAATGAATGATTTTATTGTGTGATGTGATTGAGATAAAAAAGATGTGTAACTAATTTTATAAATTTATTATTTTTATATAAAACATACTAATTGTAAAAAAGAATAACAATATTACAAAAAATATTTCGATTGAAAATTTAAAAAAATTGCCCACGGCTGGAATCGAACCAGCGTTTCTTCGGCCACAACGAAGGGTACTAACCACTATACTACGTGGGCCGAAAGCTTCGGTCAATGTTCATAGTCATATTTTGTTTCAACTAATTTTAAAGATGTTTCTTCTTTCCTATGAGTGACAAGAAAGATAAAACCACTAAAATTTTATTTGAATATTACTTTTATGACCGTCAAAAAAAACTTCTGTGAAAAACATTTGAAAAAATTGCGTTTTTCGATGACGAGCAAATTCAATAGAAAAAAAAGCAGCTTCAAAAACCGAAGACAATTTAATGGATTTGGTTTTTGTAGGAAAATGGTGTTTTTGATGGTCATTAAATTAGAAATTCGATTACTTTTCGAATATTATTGTTATTATTGTTTTTTTTATACATTATGAAATAGTTAAATCAATTAATAAAAGGGAAAAATGATATGATACATGTTATAAATTATTATGCTGGCTGGAACAAATATGCCAAAATTGGTGATTGGATTTTTAACAACAAAGACCACACATAAATTTAATACAACCATCACCTTTACAACCCGGATTACAGCATTCCTTAACCATGCCATCCCAGCAAATTGGATTCCTCTTTACACGGGATCCGTAAAAAACATCAGGGACCTAAAACGTATACGGTATTTAGATGAACAGTTTTAATTATCTTTACCTTAGAATTCTCAATGTCGGATGTTTCAGCAAAAACTGCAACGGCGAGCAATGCCAACAAACAAAAGAAGATAAAAAAAAGTTTTTGACATTTTCGGGTACGTTTTTTTCAAGTTTAGTTTTATAAGTATCAAAATCTGATGTGATACCTTTTCCATAAAAAATATTCCGCTTTTATATGAAACTATTTGCATTATTTTGCACCACAAACCCCAAAAACAATTGTTTATTTTTAAATATTTTGTTCAAATATTTGACAACGTTTTTTAATCGCTTACTTCAATTTTTGTAATGTTGTTTAGGTGGATTTTTGTCTCACCTATATTTCAAATGGGCGTTCATGTTTGCAAAAAATGTAGCTAATTTTTTGTTGTTGAAATTATGATTTTTAAAAACAGAAAAGTGTTTTGACTTTTTAAATAAACAAGAATCGCCCACAATTGTACACAAAAAAGGATTGGCACAAAGGTTCACAAATGCAAATATTTTTTTCAACAACAACAATTTTGATAAATGAAAAACATTTATTTGAAAAACACAATCCTTAAAATTCGTAACAAGTTTTAATAAAAAAATGTTTTTAGCATTCTCAAAAAAAGGACATATGTTATGCTATTTTTCTTATTAAGCGTCAAAAAAAATTAATTAATAGAAATATGAAATGAAAAATATTACAGATAGACATTAACATATGTATTTTTATATTAACAGCAAGCTCCGCACATAATACTCAAACAGCCATCACCTTTACAGCCTCGATTGCAGCAATACTTAACCATGCCATCCCAGCAAAGCCAACCTCTTTTTTCAAGTGATCCACGGAAAGCATCAAGGACCTGAAAGGATTACGGTAATTGATGAATATGATTAGTAATAACATACTTCAGTTTTGGGATTTTCTGTGTCAACGTCAACTGTTTCAGTGCAGACTGCTAAAACAATAATTGCAAACAAACAACACAAAACAAGAATATTTTTTGACATTTTTATAAACTTTTTTTATTTAATTTTTAAGCAGAAACAGAATCAGAAATGATATTTTTTTGGAAAAAATAACATACTTTTTATAGTGGAAAAATTAACAGCGTGTTTTTTTAAGATCACAAGTGTCAAATATTTGTTTAAAAATGTTGGTTATGAAAAATGTACAATTTTTTTTCAATTTCCATTATTTTAATTACCCTTTAGGGCAACGTTATTTGCTTTGCTTTACTTTTTTTTATCAATTTTAAGTCAAACTTTAAATTTTAAGATTGCGGATGTTTGAATAGTTGTTTTTCGTTTTTGACTTTATCAGTTATGATAGGGAAAGTTTATTTTTTAAGCAAACAATGAAATGACCCATTACGTCATTTTTGGTAGTAATTTTTTTGAAACAAAATATACAACTATTCTAATTTTTTAAACATTAAAATAGTTTTATTTAACTACAATTATTATAAGAAATAATTTGGATGGAAATCAGTTGCAGCACCACAATTACATCATCATAATTGGTACCTTAACCCTTAAATTAATTTTAAATATTCACTTGTCAAGTTTTTCTTCAGCTTTTTTGTGTTACACATAAACAGGTGAAATGTCTAAAACGTGCTTTTTAAGTTTTGAAAGAATGGACAAATTTGAAAATTACTTTGAATTTCAATTTATAGTTTACAAGATTTTGGTTTAAATGAATGAAAAATATAATTTATCAGAAATTTATAATGAAAACTTCCTTAAAATTATTGTTCCAATATTTGATATTACTTCTTTATTCACTTCAGTTTTATCAATATTACTGATATTAGTGATAATAACAAAAACTCCAAAACAAATGCAAACTTTTAAAACTTTTTTGCTACCGTATTCTATTATAACATTCTTTTTGGGGCTGGTTTTTGGATTTTATGGACCTATTTTGCTGCACCCAATTCCATGCTTTTATCCAATCGGATATGCAAGATTTTTTTCACCTCAGATTTCGTGGATTTCATTTGTGTTAATTTTTAATCTTGCCATGGGGCTGATTGATTCTTGCACCGCCATGTCCCTTGAAAGATACTTCGCGATTCGAAATCTTTCAACCTCAAAAATTCCATTCCAAATTTATTGTATTTTAATTTTTATTGATTTTTTAACAACAGCAACAATGTTAACAGTAATATTTTACCAGCCAATTAAAGATAAACTTTTTATTACTGATCAAAAACTTGAAACTTTTATGAATGATCGATTCAGTGATTACGGTATCATCACTCCTGAACATGTTCTTGCATTTCCAAATTCTGTAAAAAATCAATTTCCATATTTTATTATTACAATTATCCTAGCAGGGAATATCCATTTTGCAGGGGCTTTAATTATGATGTTCTTAAATATCCGTTTATCTCGATCCCTTCAGACAATGCCTTCAAAAAAATCCGATATGCTTCTTCGAATGACTTTTATTCAATTTTTTGGGATGCTTTGTTTTATGGGTTTTTCAACAATTTGCATTCTTTGTTTATTCATTTTTATTCAAAAACCAACAAATGCCGGAAATTATTTAATAACAATTATAAATGCTTATTGGCTTTATGATGTTTTAATTACGATAATTTTTATTCGACCTTATCGAAATTTTTTTGTTTTATTAATTAAAAAATGTTTTTGTGGAAAATGGAAATCAGCAGTTTCTCCGATTTCAAGAAAAAGTTTAACAGCTGCAATAAATTGATTATGATTTTTTACATAAATGAAGGATTAAAATTTGCCTTCAAAAATTTGATGATTATGTTTTAAATTTTTGGTTTTGTTGCACCTGGATATTTGTAGTTTTTTAAACTTTTTGAACGTTTTTTTAGTTCAAAATTCAAAAATTTTGTTAATGTTTTTGAATTAAAACTGGTGACTTTTGGAAATTTGAATAACTTGAAAATTTTGATCTCACAAGTTTATTTAAAAATAGCCAAAATTGCAACACTGAAAAAAACTGTGTTTTAATTTGTTTTGATAAAAAAATTAATGACTCGTTTCTATTTCTATAAGCCTTATCAAATTTTGCAATCATGAAATAATAAATAAATAAAAGACAATAAACCCATGTATTTTCTTTCATTTTGACATTATAACCCTATAAAAAAGCTTGTTTTTCAACTTTTTTTATTTGCTTTGAACCTATATTTTTTTTTCAACTCATCACATGTTTCTAAAATTGCAAAAAATAGAAAACTAAACTGAAACATTTTTAAAATTTATGTATTGTTTTAAAAAATAGAACTAAATAAATTAGAGGCAATTAAAATAAAACTTTTCAAAATTGAAAAACAGGAAAACTTTTTTTTCAAGGATGGGCAAAAATTTTTTTAAAGAAGACAAGGATCTGTCTGGAGATAAAAGTTTTGAACGTTCTTGTCAAAATCAATCAATTATTGTTTTGATTTTTAACTCATTAACAATCAAATTAAGCTTATCTCTTTCTTTTTAATTTTTGAAAGAGTTGTCTTTAATTCGATTTTTTTTGCAATTTTACTTGGTTGAACGAATTCTGTTTTGTTCCTTAAATTTCTTTTCATTTTTTTGACTCTCAATTTACAAATAAATTTTGTGACATTCAAAAAACAAAGGTTTTTATTAATGAAACAAGCAATCACTCTTCTTCGCTCATTTAAATTTTAGTTTAGGTAATTTTTTTGCAAAAGGCTTCTGGCCTGCTTGCCTGCTCCTCCGATAATGAACGGTATCGTGGAACGCTGCCTCTTCTTCCTCCTCCAGGTTGTTTGTGAACCTCTTTTTTTGGCTTCTAAAAAATAACAACTCCAAAAAATTTTTATGCATCTTCAAAAAAATAGGAAGAAAAAAAGCGAAAGGATGATAAGAATCTAAAAAGTTTGAAAGAACCGTACAAAAACACTTTCAATTTTTTTCTCTTTGATCAAAAACTGACCTTCAGAATTATTTTGAAAAGGGTTCGTTTAACGGAAAGGCAGGGCAGGCAAGGCAGGTACTTCATCATTCATTATTTTTGCTGCTTTTTGAGTTCCATGAAAATGAAAGAATGAAATAAAAAAGTTTCAAAAAAAGAAGAAGAAAAAGGCGGGGACCCCAAAAAAGAAGAAGATGAGTATTTTTTTCAAAGGCAAAAAAAACGAAGAAGAAAAAAGAAACCTAAAAACCCTGGAAAAAATGAAAATTCTGTGACAATCGGGTTTCTGTTCTATCCCTACCGATGTTCTTCCCTCTTTGATTTTGAAGACTTTTTGCATCATCAAACATCGTTTGATTTTTCTGTTTTAGCTGCTGCTGCTGCAATATTCTACCTACCCTACCTACCTATATCTATTTTACCGCTTCTGCACATCCTTCTTTTTCTTTTGCAATTTCTGTTGATGGTGAAAAAAACATAACACAGCCAAGCCATCCTTCTTATTCCTTCTCCTTCAAACCTTCTTCCTTTTCAATCAAAGTCTCCCTTTTTTTCTTCTTTTTTCTTCCCAAATATTGCGCAAACGAAGACGACACAGAGAGAAACAACAGAAACAAAAAGTGATACACCGGTTCATTAGTGGCCTAAGGCTCTAAACATCTTCTTCTTCTTCTTTCATTTCCTATTTTCTTTTTTTTTTCTGTTACCTTTTCATTTTTTGCTGTCCCCAACTATCAAAAGCCAAAATATTAATTATCGCGCGTGTTAAAAAACTTTATTAATGTGGTGTTAAATACCTTTTTTTCAAAATTTTTATTTTTTACAGTATCTGTTAAATTTTAAACACAACATCTTAATTTTTAGGATTTTCCCTTTTGTTTGTCGCCTTTTTTCTATTTATTCCCTTTTTTGCGACAACATTAATTTATTATTAACATTTTTACAAAAGGGATCAATTTTTAAATACTTTTTAAAAGAAAAGTCAAATATTTTGGAAGTTCTCACTTCCCGCCAGCTCCATTAAATGGCGCCTATCGCCTTTGGCGTTTTACTTCTTGGAGCTATTCTATGTCTTCAAGTTGGGGCTCCACCAACCCCAATTGCAGGACGTCCTCCAGAAGATATTGGTGAGTTATTTTTTATTACTTAAATATGCAAATTTTTATTTGTGATAGTAACACATTTTTGTTGATATTTGTATTTTTGTGTTACTATTACTCTTTTTTGGCACTTTTTTTGCCAAAAATGTTTTTTTCATTATATTCTGATCTTTATTACTCAATATATCTCTTATCTCTTTGATCTTTTTTCAATGGTTTTATCAAAAATGTTAAAATAACACTTCTTCTTTCTTTGATTTGATGTCATCTCTCTTCTTTCATTATTTTTTTTATTTTTATCCAATAACTTGTTTTATTGTCTGACACAAAAAAGTATTTTTTGCATCTATTTGTGTTCTAACATGGCCCTTTTTCAAACTTTAATGAAGAAAAAAAAATCGAACACTATTTTCATCAGCTACATGTCATAGCCAAATATCATAGAAAATAGATATATCCATTTTTATCTTTTTTATTTATGACAAATTTTTAAGACATTGGATCAATCATTCAACAACTTTTTTTTTCTGCTTCTTTCATGCAAAAAAACTTTTTTTAGGCAACTTTTTTTGATTTTGGGGACAAAAAGTGAGACTTGTTTTAATTTTTTTTAATCATCAAAGATATTTTTTTCTCGAAAAATCATAAAAAATCATTTTTTTTTTCTGAAAAACTAATTTAAAGGGGTGAAAACTGTTAAATAGGAAAAAGGGTATTGCAAATTGGCATGTGAAGTTCCTCTTTTTATGCATTTTTTGGAAATTTTATTTGAAACCCGTTGTTTTTTTATTATTAATGATGGGGCCTCGTGAAATAAATTGAAGAAGTTTATTTAAGAAATGAGGTGGTAATAAAAGAAGGAATGAGGATGCAAGAAAAGAAAGAAAAATAGTGTTTTTCAGCAAAGATCAAATTCATGTTGTTGAAGATCAACAAAGGGTTGAAAGTGCAGTAAAAATGTTCTTTAATATTGTCCTTAGGGTTTTAGATTGAAATTTCAGAAGTAATGGATATTGATTGAATTTATAATAGTATTCTGAGGGTTGAAGTTAGACAATAGCTGGTTACTGTAGATGCTAATAACTCTATGTTCCCGACTTTTTTATACAATTTTTTTAGTAAATTTGACTTTCACAGTAACCTTCAAAATGGCCGATTTGATCTTTAAATATTATTAAAAAATCAATCGATATCCATCAACTTCTAAATTTTTATCTGATACCCTAAGGACATGATTAAAAAATTTTTTACATGCACCTTTAATCCAACTAACTTTTTATAGTCAATGTTTTCATTTGTTTTAATTTTCGTTCTTCTTCTTTCATAAAACTGCCTTTCACTTTTGATAACCTTTTATCATCAATTAAATAAATAGTAAAAAAACAACGTAGTAGTAGAACCTACCCTAACTATGTCCAAGAAAAGAACCTTTTTTTGGCGGTAGGTACTTGACATTCCAATCTGACTCACTTTTCACCCCGTTTTTTATATTCTTCATGCTGGTTGTGACATTTAACTTACAAACTTTTTTTTTGTATAAAAACAAGTTTGATGACTGCAATCAACAGCAACCAAAAAAAGCCCAAAAAAAGATTGAACAATTTTTTAATATTTTTTTGCCTTGTCTTGTTGCGAAAGAAACGGAAACCTTCTTTTTTTGTCCTAATATATTTTTTGTTTTTTGGCGCCTTTTCTAAAATATTGGACATTCACCTCCCCCCAGAAAAAGAAGGGGAAAAAAGGTTTCTATCCTATCTAATAATATTGATTTGTTCTGCCTCATTAGTAGTAGTATTAACAAAAAATTTGAAGGAAGAAGAAAGATAGGAAACTGAAGAACAACAGAAAGCAAAAAAAAACACAGGGGACAAAAGAAGCAATGATGCTTGTCTATTATATTATAGGATGAAATTGAAAATGAATGGAAAAGTGTAGTAGTAGATGAAAGGGGATAAGAATCAGAATCAAGTGATCTATCATTTTTTATTTTGATATTAAGTTGTCTGGCTTCTTTGTTTTTATTGATATCGTTTTTCATTGATGAAGAAAACAAGTGACAGTAATCAGAAGCAAGAATGTTTTGAAATTAACAGGATTCAAAATTTAATTTATCAAACAAAGCGAAATTGTTGATTCATTTTACTTCCGTTCAAAATTACTTCTAATTATGACGGCTACAGTATCCTCAAAAGTTTTGTTTAGGGTGTTCGCAATAACGAAATTAAGATTCTGATCAAATAAATTTAATACCAATTTATCTTCAAAATTTTTCTATTTTTTTAAGGATCTTTTAGGAAAAAATTATTAACTCTAAACTTCCTCAATTTAAATTAATTACGTTTTATTAAGCATTTTATAGTTTAATTTGAATGCCATTTTTCTGTCATTCATAATCACAATTAAGTGTTCTCTCTGCCAATTTGATACAACTTTTAAGAATTTAATGATATCACTAATTATCATCATCATCGTCAAAAGCACTTTTCACTTTTCTGTCTTTCTGCAAAAAAAAGAAAAAGAACTTTAAATTCCAAAGCAATTTTGGCGCAACACTTACTTCAAAAAAGAAAAACTTGTTGGTTGGTCAAGTTTAGTTTAATTTATTTTTTTTGACGCACAGAAAAAAGACAGTGTTCACTTTTTTTTTGAAACATTCATTCGAAAAATATGTGCAAAAAATGTTTTCGCTGAAATGGAAAGTTTTTGATTAATGATAAACAAAAAAAGTGATAAAAATGAAACAATTACATTATTACTGTAATTATCGTTGTGAGATTTGTAGCATTTTTGGGATTTTTAGGATTTAGAAAGATACAGTAAGAAAACTAGTCACAAAAATTTGAAATTAGTAAAACTCAGTTTTCTGTTTGCAAATCAAAAAAATCTATGACAAATCTTTTGCTTGATAAATTTCGACAACTTCCGTTTCATTTTTTAGTTTTCTATTGTTTAAAAAAAGTTTAGTTTTTATTTATTTTTTTATTGTTTGATACGATACAAATAAAGCCAGTTTTTCTCTTCTCATTCATCTTTTCCAATCATTTTTTCTACCTTCTGATGCTTACCTTTCTTTTTTTTTTCTCACCCGTCAAGTTTTTATTCATTTTTTTTTCATTGATGACCAAAACTGAGCCACCGGAAAAAAAGAAGAAGAAGGTATGCAAAAAAAGCCAAGGCCAAAAAGATTCATTTTTTTCTTCTAATTGCCTGATTTTCAACACTTTTTGTAGAGAAAAAAGAGCCCCTGTATTATTGGACAATATTTCTTTTTGAAAAAGTTGAAGAGGTTTACCGATAATTATTGCATTTTTAAATAAGATTCATTCAATGAAAATATTTTTGCAAAAAATGCATAAAAAAACAAAGCATGAAAGTGAAAGTAAAAAAAGTTCTTCGATGTTCAAAAAAAACGTGAAAGGGAAAGTTTCGAAGAAAAAAATACTTGAACATTTTTTCGTCGATCAAAAATTATGATTCACTTTAAAATTGGCTTAATAAAAAGGAATGTTTGAAAGTTAATTTTGAAATTTAAACTTTGAATGAATAACAAAAAAGTTGAAAATTTTGGAAGGGTTTTAGGGAGCAAAAATTTGCATATTAATTTTTCGTAAAAATACAATTAAACTAATTTTAAAAACACTACTGTATTTGCTATTAAAAATTTTAATACCCTAAAATTTACTGTAAAAACAATGTTGTTGACATTTTTCATACTGTACTTGTTTAAAAAGTTGATCTTTCTTGAAATTATTGTTTCCGTTCTTTCAACCTTTTTTTTGTAATTTCTTAATTTTTGAAGTGTTGTTGTTGCAAAAAACGTTGAACGTCGTCCTTCAAGGACTTGTCTAAAATGCGATAAATACTTTTTTTGAAGAGAATCTTTTTCGGAAATCAATCCCCCCTCTTCCATCAATTTTGTTTTTTTTACGCTTACAAATATATTTTTTGTTATTGTCTTGTTTTTTTTGGAGAAAAAAATTACGGCCAAGGTTATCCTTTATTTTTAATCAAAAATTGTAATCTAGCAAAAAAGAAGGGATAGATTGAAATCGTGAGAAAAAGCTTTTTTTCGGAAACAATTAATTTAAAAAAGCTGTGAAGCAAAACAAGGCAAGAGCAAAGATCAAGTCTTAAAGGGATTACTGTATGCATGTAAGAGAGATTTCATATATCAGTTTTTTTTGTCTTTATGTTGAAAAAATTTGAAGGCAAAAGTAGCATCAAAAATTTCAAATCCATATCCTAATTCAACATTTTTTGAGGGATACTGTAGGGGATTTCATAAATCCATTTCTTGTCTTTATAGCATCTTCATCAAAACAATTAAGTATACTGTAGCTATCAAAAATCCCTATCATTTCTTACCCACATGTTTCAGTTTGTCATCCAAATGGAATTTACGGTTACGCTGAACACGACGCTGTTGTTGTCCAAGAAAAAGAAACTTGGTTTCAATTAGATATTTCAAGTCCAAATTTGCATGAATGTATTCGACGTTGCTATGGTTATCGATTCTGTTATTCGCTGACCTATGATCATACAAGAGAAAAACCATGTATCTTTTATCTTCATGCAAGTGATAAATGTCCCGGAAAGGATCTTGTTAATCTCAATGAAATTGAATACAAAAATCGGCCGGTCAGTGTTGCGTGCTTGAAATGTGGAGAACCAAAAGATCCTCAATCTCAATCAGGCATTAAGAAAACTGATGATAAACCTGGTAGGTTATCAATAAGTGATAAGGATAAAATTGGGTTGATACAAAATTTGCATATTTGAAGTGTTATGCAAATTTTGCATTTCTAAATAAGTTTTTACTCTTTGCATGCATTAATTTTGGGATCAGTGCTAAATTCATAGTGAGAAAATGTGCATATTTAAAGAAAACTTTTGAAAAAATTGAAAAGATATGCAAATTTTGTAAAACATTAATTTTTTGCTTCGCATCAATTTTTATGTTTGATGATCTCAAATATTCCCTTTTTTAGCCCTTGAATTCAGCGAAGATGAACATTCTGAATCTGTACCTGCTGCTGGAGAAAGAGGTTTGTTTATACTTTTTATTGACATTTTTTATGTTCTTTGCTTTTTTGTTTAACATAGTTTTTTTATTAACACTAAAATTGTCATTCCATTGTTTATAACATAAACCCATTTCGAACTCGCGATATCCGTCGTCGTCGTTGACAGCAAAAGAAAATGCAACATCCTCATCGGTGATTTTATGAGACTTTTTTGCGCAATATTAAAAAAAATATAGACATTCAAAAAAAGAGTTGAAACCAGTTTCATTTCATTTTATTGCTTGAGGCAACTTTGCTTGCTGCTGTTGTCGGTTTTTTATCTTTTGATGTTTCTTTTTTGCGTAAAATTTTGATATGAAAAATGGGATAAGCAAAATATCAGATGTAATAGCTTGTGACAAGGGATTGTCATCGGGATTTCATCATTATCTTGATTAGAAAAAGATAGGGGTCAACTATTACGCCACATACAAACTATATGATATAACAACAAGTTGATAGTTAATGAGATAAAAAGTGTGCCAGTCATTCAAAAAACACATTACAGTAATTAATTGTACGGAAAATTAAATTTATTAAATGTTGCTGACCTCATTTTTAAAATTAAAACAATATTTAAAAAAAGAGGAAGATTTCTGCAAAAAAAACTTTGTGACCTTGCCACACCCGCTTTTTGAAGTCCACTTAAAGGAAGAAAAGGAAGGAAGAAATTCCAGCATTTAAAAGTGAGGGCAATTTTTGAGAGAATTTTCTAAATTTAAAACATCGCTCCATTTTAAATATCATTCGGGAGGAAAGGAAAGGAGAAAAGAAAAAGGGGGGAATGAATTGCATCCTTTCATTTCAATGGTTTCTAATATTTGTTATTTGTTTGAAAGCTGTTGAACCACTTGTTGTTGTTGCAGATGAACAACATTCTTCTTCTTCTGATGTTGAAGGACATGATTCCCATGATCATTCATCTTCATGGTCACCAATTGTTGCCAAAAAGCGTTTATGCCCATCAGAGACTCATGAATTAGTTTTTCAATATTTGCATGAAATTGATCATCATTCAAGACTTTTAATGATTAATGAAACAAAGGTTAAAAATCCCGAAGAATGCGCGAAAGCATGTTTTGAGAATCATTGTGATGTTAGTTATATCAGTTTATCAGTACTTTTAATTTTATAATTAACTTCTAGTTTGCCCAATTCGAGCTAAAAACTTCAATTTGCGCATTTTCGGTTAATACTGATAATTTGGATACTCATTGTAAGCATGAAGATAGTGATGAGAAAGGTGATAATCGAGTTGGCAAAGTTGTCATTGAAAAAGATGATGTTGGAATTGAATTAAGTTGTATTCAATGTCGAAAACGACGTGAGTCTACTAACATTTGCATATTAATTCCACTACAGTATAACATTGTTATAATTATTTAAGTGATATAATTTCAGAACAACCAGCTATCTCTGAATCAAAGGATGACAACATTCAAGAACTTATTGCTGAACCAAAGCCTTCAACAACTACAATTAGGTATCGTCAATGTAAGTCAACAAATATATCCTTATCACTGATAAAGAACTTATTCAAATTTTAAGCATGTATTGTAACCTTCCAAGTCTTTATGAATGAAGATATCAATGCATTTAAAACAACTCGAATTGCAACTGTTTCAAGTATTAATGAATGCGCATATATTTGTTATCAAAATTCATGCAGTGGTGCCATCTTTGTTCCTGCCGATGGTGAAAACAGTAAACCACAATGTAAAGTTCAAATGCGTGAAACTGAAAAATGTAATAGCAAACTTCAACGACATTATTCATTCAATCATGACAAAGCTGTTGTTTTATCATGCTTTAGATGCCGTAAGTTTAAGAATCTGTTTGTTGAACCTAATCAATATTAATTTTAGAACCTGATAAACCAATTACAATTTCCCCAAATGCTGAAATAATCCATGCTACTACAACTCCCACTCCTGAACTCACCAAAGGACGTCTTACAACTATTGCCCCTGAAAAAGAAGATGAAGAAAAACCTGCTGGTAAAGAAGAAGGTGAAGGACCTGTTCCACCTCCAGAATCTTCCAATAAAGTTGAAGATACTCCAAAAGTTGCAAAACCACCTGCCATGGCACCAACTGAAAGTGGACAAGTTAATCCTGAAAATAACAATGCTGCAGAGGAACCCGAAAGTGCTAAACCAAAAACCGATGAAGGCAAACCTGCTTCTGAAGCAGAAAAGCCTTCTGAATCCGCTGAAAAATCAGAACCTTCTAAACCAATTGAATCTCAAAAACCAACAGAAAAACCAGCCGAATCTGAAAAATCAAAACCAGCTGAAGATTCTGAAAAGTCTTCAGAATCCACAACACCATCTACTCCAGAATCAACTGGCAAAACTATTTCACTTGGAAAAGTAACTTCTGGACCAGTTGACTTCGGTGGCTGTTTGATCACCTTCCAAGCTGATTATCTCTCTGCCCGACCTTCTGAATTTAAATCTGAATTTGAATTAAATCTCAATGTTGAATCCCCTGAAATTTGTGCAACTCGATGTTACCAAGATGGCTGCACCGGTGCCCTTTATTTATCGAACAATGGCACCTGTGTCCTCGGATATGGAGATAAACATCACTGCAACAAACGACCTTTGATTAATTTCTTAAATTTGAAGAATGCCAAAAATCATGAATCCATTTGGATTCATTGTACCAGTTGTCGATCAGGTAAATATGGTGCAACTGGAAGTGTCACTGGAAATATGAATGACAATAAAGTTGAAATGGGTGAACAATTAACTGATGGCAAAAGTGGTGAAAAGGTTGAAGGAACAAAGGCCCCACAAGCTGATGCAACAACAAAAGCGAGTGAAGAACAGGTAACTGAAGCACCAAAAGCTACTGAAGCTACAAAGGCTACAGAAGCCACTGAAGCCCTGAAGGCAACAGAAGCTACAGAAGCACCAAAAGCTACAGATGCTACAAAGGCTACAGAAGCTACAAAGGCTACCGAAGCTACAAAAGCAACTGAAGCTACAACTGCTCCAGCAGCAGCTGATAAATCATCTGAAAAAGTTACAGAATCTGAAAAGTCTTCTGTAACTGAAAAGCCAGCAGATGATGCAACCAAGGCCCCAGAAGCTCAAGCTACCGTAGTCCCCGTTAAAGAAGAACCAACAACTGCAGCTGCAAAAGCAACTGATTCAACTTCTGCATCAGCAACTGAAAAATCATCTGAAGCCGAACCTTCTGAAAAACCAGAAGCCACAGAGAAACCAGCTTCAGAAGCATCAGCAACAAAAGCCCCTGAAATAGCTGCATCTTCAAAGCCTTCAGATTCCGAGAAGCCTCATAAACCTGAAGATATTGATGGAACCCAAGGTTGCTTGATTACCTTCCAAGCTGGTGACCTTTCTCAACGCCCTAAAGAATTCACTTCTGAATTCGAACTTAATTTGCATACTGAAACACCTGAAATCTGTGCAACTCGGTGTTATCAAGATGGATGTACTGGTGCACTTTTCTTCCCCAAAAATGGCACCTGCGTTCTTGGATATGGCGATAAACAATTCTGTGACAAATCTCCCATCTTACGTTTCTACAAACATTCTGAAAAAGAAACCCACAAAGAATCCCTTTGGATTCATTGTACTGTTTGTCGTAAGTTTTTCCATTTAAAATTTTAATAAAAAGCTTTTTACATAAAAATATTTGCATATTTAGGCTCTCAACGCCACGGTGAAACCT
Organism: Panagrolaimus sp. LJ2414; assembly: GCA_024447195.1. Classification (NCBI taxonomy): domain Eukaryota; kingdom Metazoa; phylum Nematoda; class Chromadorea; order Rhabditida; family Panagrolaimidae; genus Panagrolaimus; species Panagrolaimus sp. LJ2414. The sequence goes on along the minus strand of JAMRXY010000004.1, from coordinate 952,052 downwards.
TTGAACCCGTTGCCGAAGAAAAACTTCAAAGTACGTCTTCTTAAAAGAAAAATAAAACAGTAATTTCTGTTTGCTTTTTTATCGCATTAAGTTGTTTCTTTTCTTCTTATTATTCTTTTTGCTTTTCGTTTTTATTAATTTTATTTCGCTAAATAAATTGTTTTTCACCCGCATATATTCCCTTTATTTGGTTGCTTTAAAGCTTTAAAGAAAAATTTTTGTTATTTGTGTTTTTGTTACAAAAAAACAAAATTTATGTTTTTTCAAGAAAAATCTGTTACTTGGTTTTGTACAAAAATGATTTTTTTAGTTTTAATTTATCATTTAAACATCAGGATTTTGAGATACTGGACATACAAAACGAAAAAAATTTACACACACGATATTTTTGAACAATCTTTACAAAAATTGGAATTTTGAAATTTTTTTGAAAAAAAATAAAAAAATACACAAAACAAGTTTTGAAATTTTCTCAACTAACTTAAATTAAATCAATTTTTGACAAAAAAATTTACCTTCACTTTTTATGTTCGGTATCAAAAAATTTTGCTAAATTTATGTTTAAAATTATGATTTTTTAATTAGAAAAAACACAAATAATAAGGCTTTTCTTTAAATCGCATTATAGAAAGTATACAGTAATAAAAAAATTTCACCAGAAATTCAAGTAAAACTATTTTTTATAGTTGAAGGACAAAATGATGCTGAAAATGAAAATGTAACGGATAAAACTTCAGACAATTTAACAACAAGTACCGAATCACAAACTGATGCATCATCGACTGAATCAGAAAGTGTTACAGCAGCATCTGAAACAAAAGAAACCACAACTTTGGCTTCTTCTGAAACTACCACTGCTACTGAAGGTGAAGTAACAACAACAGAAAAATCTGAAGCAACAACAACAAATTTGGTTGAAAAAGTTATTGCAAAAATTGATGAATTGGCAAATAAAACAGAAACAACAACATCTGAAGGTCAAACAACGGCACAAATTCTTGCAGAAGAAATTACAACAAAATCTCCAGAAGTTAGTAATTCAAAAGTTGTTCATGAAGGCACAACCATTGGAGGAGTGGAGAGTACTGTAGCACCTGGAGTTACAACAACTGATGCAACAAAAGAAGCAACAATTGCATCTGAAACTGAACTCACAACTATTGCTTCAGAAGCAGCTAAAAATTTAGATGCTTCAACTTTTAAAGTTGAGATAGCTGAAACAACTGTTAATGCTCAAGAAGCCACAACTGCTGCTTTACCTTCAGAAAGTACAGAAAAGGTTACGGTAGCTGCAATTGCAGAAATTCCAACTGCACAAACTACCCAAATGGAAGAAACAGATATGCTAACAACCGTTCAACCAAAAGTTATTGTAGCATCTGTTACTGCTTCAACTGGTTCAAAAGATGAAGAAGTAGCAAGCACAACTACGGCTAAAGCAGAATCCGATGAAACCACAATTTCATCGGTTACAGAAGCAACTACAAAAGAAACAACAGTTATTGAAGCAGAAGCTAAAACATCGCAACTTCCGACAACCGTTATTTCAGTTGAAGAAACAACTGATGAATCCACAACATCAGAACCTATCGGCACAACAACCGATATCATTGATAAAGCAGTTTCAAAAGTTCAAGCATTGGCAGAAAAAGCTGGAGAAATATTAAAGCATGAAAAAGAGTCGGCTTCAACAACTCAAACTCCAGTAACTGAAAGCACGATTGTAACAGAACAATCAGAAACAACAAAAGCTGCAGTAACAGCAGAAGTTTCAGATGTTGAAGCAACAACAATTGAACAAGCAGAAGCAACATCTGAAAAAGCTGAAACTGGTGGAGTTGATGAATCAAGAACTACAGTATCTGCTGCATTAACAACAGAAAAAGTTCCAAGCGCTACTGTAGCACAGGAAGAAACAACTTCTTCAACAATTGTTGAAGCTACTGAAAAACCTGTAGTTGTCATTCCAGTTACAGATATTGCAGATAAACAAACAACAGAATCATCTCAAACAACACCTCCTGTTGAAGAAGCAACAACACTCAGCATTCAAACTACAGAAGCAAGACAATCAACAGAGACATCTACAACCATTGTTAGTAAAAATAATGACATTACAACAACCCTTGCACCAACATCAGCTGCTCCATCAGAAAGTTCATCAACAATTGCAGCCGTTGGAGAAAATGAAGTTGTCATAACATCAACAGCCTCTGCAATAGAGGAATCAACAAGTTTAAAAACCACTGTAGACCTTTCAACAACAATAGCCCCAACAACATCAGTTACAAAAGAAACGACTGAACAAACCGAAACAACCATTTTGCCACAAACAATTGTTACAGAATTGCCAGCTTCAACAACAGCATCAGATGACAAAGAAATCACAACATTCAAAAGTGAAACAACTACAGTATTACCTGAAGCAACAACTGGTTCAGCTTTAAGTGAAAATAATGAAATTTCAGCGGTACAAACAACAGTTGTAATTGTTGAAACTACAACTTCCAGTAAACCAGCTTCAACAGTAAAACAAGATATTGTTCCAGTTATTGTTCCCATTGACAAAACCACTGTTGTAACAGAAGCTACAGTGGTAACGGAAGCGCCAACAACAAATGCACAGACTGTAGAAAAGATTGAAGCAACTACAGTTGTCCCTGAAACCACTGAATCATCAAAGACCACAATTATTTCGGAAACAACAATCATCGATGTTGCAGACCAAAATCCAACAACTGCAGAAAATGTTGAAGCAACCACAATTCTTCAAACAAACATTCCATCAGAAACCACTACAATTGAAACAGCTACAGTATCAGTTACAACAAAAGCAGATGAACAAACTGCCGCTTCAATTGCACAACTTGAAGAAGGACAAGTTACGACTGAAAGATCAATAACTGAAGCTACTGCAAAAATAACATCAGAAGCTGTTACAGAAATTCCTGTTACAACTGTTGTAACTGAGAAAGCCACGATCGTGCCTGTAATTATTAAGGGTGAAGAACAAGCAGCCGAAACAACAACTGAAAATGTTAAAACAACAGAAAGTGTTGAAACAACAGTTGCCCAAACAGTTGCCGAAAATGTTGATGCCACTACTGTAATTCCTGTTGAAACAGAAAAACCGTCAAAAGCCACGATAACTGAAACAACCACCATATTAAGTACTTCAGCTGAAAAGGTTCAAACTGAAGCTTCTGTTTCTCCCCTTGGCGAAGAAAACAAAAGTACAACGAGTGCACAAATTGATGAAACAACAGTTTTACAATCTGAAACTGCTTCGAGTGTTGTTGTTACAGAAGTTCCATCAACAACCGTCGTGATTGAAAAAGCAACAGTTGTACCAGTAGTTTTAACAGACGAAGAAAAGATTGTTACAACTGGCATTCCTGAAACTACAGTAAATATTGCAACAACAAATGCTCAAACAATTGCAGAAAATGTTGATGCAACAACAATTGTTTCTGGAACTGTACAACCGTCAGAAGCCACAACTGTAGCACCACTTGGTGAAAGTAGTACAATTGCACAATCTGAACAAACAGAATCAACTACTGGATCATCAGTTGAAGTCACAACATCTGAAAAAACTGTTTCAGAAGTTTCATCAAATATTCCTGAAGTTGTTGTCCCTGTATCAGTTTCAGGACAAATTTCAACAACTCAAAGTTCTGTTGAAACAACACCAGAACCAACATCAGAGCAACCAACAAGTATTGCAAATGAAATTGATACAACTGTGGTTGATGTTACTGTTGTTCCTGTTACAATTGTTAAAACAACTACAGAAAGTGAAGAAAAAGTTACAACAAATTTGCCAACTTCAACAACTTTAATAGAAAGTGTTCAACCAGTTGTTGTAGGAGAAAATGAAAAAGTGCCAACAACCTTGTTACCAGAAAATGTCGAAAAAACAACAACACAACCAGCAACTGAAAGCAGCACTACAGTTAAGGATGTTGAAGAAGTACTAACAACTTTGCAAGAAGAATTAGCAACTTTAACAACAATTCAACAAACTGAAGCTCCCGTTGATCAAACAGAAGCAGTGCCAATTGCAGTTGTTGAAGATACCAAAAGCACAACAGTTGTTGCAAAAGTTGAAGTAACAACCGCTGAATCCAAGACATCAGAACCTGTTGGTTCAACAACAGATATTATTGATAAAGCAGTTTCAAAAGTTCAAGCATTAGCAGAAAAAGCTGGAGAAATATTGAAACAAGAAAAAGAATCTTCAACGACTCAAGCTACAGTAACTGAATCCGCCGATCAGTCAACAAAGAGTATTGTAACAGAAAGTGATGCAGAAATTACAACAGAATCTTTAGGATCAGAAGCAACAACAATTTCTGCAACCACTGCTACTGAATCAAAAGATAATGTTGTAATTGTGGCTTCAGATTCTGCAACATCTACACCAGAAGCTGCAACAACTTTAGAAGTCACAAAAGGTACAACTACACAAAGGTTGGAAACACCAACATCTGAAGCAACAACTGCAGGAACAACTGCAGCTGTTGTCGAAGAAAGTGCAGCAACAACAAAAACTTTAGAAACAACAAAATCTCCAGAAGAAGCAACAACTATTTTACCTTCGGATACTACTGTAGTTTTACAAACAATAATTGTTACAGAAAATAATCTTGATAAAACAAGTACAGTATCCGCAACTGATATTCCTGCTTCTGTTGCATCAACATCTGCTGCTGAAACACAAACCACTGTTGAAGCAAAAACAGAAACAATTCCAACTACTCAAGTACCAATTGTTGTACCAGCAGTTACAGAATCACAAGTTCAAGATTCAAGTACTGTAATTGCTACGACTGTTTCAACAACTAATCCAGAAACCACTGAAGCATTGGCAGAGAAAGAATCAATAGTTAGTTCTTTAACAACTGGGATGCCTAAAGATGTTGAAACAACAACTTTGGTGGAAATTGTTACAACTGAAAAAGCAGAAATTTCATCCACAGAAGCACCAAAAAGTGAAACCCCAGGTGTCCCAACTGTTTCAGAAAGTGCAACAACTATTGTACCAGCTGAAACAACAATAACACAAGAAAATGTCGTCACATCCAAAAGTTCAGTTACAGAAAAAGTTGATCAAACAACTCCTTTAAATGTTGATGAAAGCACAACACTGTTTATTCCTCCCACAACACCATCTGATTCAGAAAATGTTGAAAGTACAACAGATTTTGTCCCAACTACAACAGATGTAATTGATAAAGCTGTTTCAAAGGTTCAAGCAATTGTTGCCGCTGCTGGAAAAGAATTAAAAGGTGAAACAACAATTTTGCCTTCCGAAGATAATGCATCTGAAACTACAATTGTTCCACTAACAGATGTTAAAAATGAATCCATTCCTGTAATTATTGATAAAGTGATTGAAAAGGTTGATGAAATTGTTAAAGAAAATGCTGCAACAACATCAGCCTCTCCTGAATCAACAGAATCTGCAACAGAAGTTGCATCTTCTGGAACGACTTTGAAAGCTGAAAACGTTGTTGTTATTACCACTGAATCCATGGAAACTGGTACCACTTTAAAATCGGATGAAGTAGAACCAACAACCCAAGAAACTTCTGCATCTTCAACTGGAAAAGTTCAAACAACTTCTGAATCCTCTTCTAAACCAATTATAACTGAAAAATTCGAATCCACAACTGTTTTGATCGAACAAAGTTCAACAACAGAAAATCCAGCATTAGTTGTCCTTGAAAAAGTTGAAGCAATAAATGCTGCTTCAACAACGGCAAAAATTGAGGATAATTTGGATTTAACAACAACTGCTCATGATATTGTTCCAACAACTGTAGTTACTGAAAAAGCAATTTTGGAATCTTCTACCACTGAAAATGTTGAAATTTCAACAACTGGCAAAACCTCAAAGGTCACACCTGTTGTGATTGTTGGAGATAAAACAACTGATTTGAGTACTTCTGAAAAAATCTTCACAACTGCTTCAGAACCAGAAGGTTCAACAACGAAAGCAGTAACAGAAGCAGAATCGAGCACAACAGAAACAATTGTAGTTGAAACAACCGCAATTCCAGTTATTGCTGAAGGCGAACAAGAAACAATAATTTCTGCAACAACAACTTTAAAAACTGAAGCGAATTTGGATGTATCAACAACTGCTCCAGAAGTTGTTCAAACAACTTTAGTAACACAAGCCAATCGTCCCGAATCTACAACCACTGAAAATGTTGACATATCAACAACGGCCAAAGTTCCTGTTGTAATTGTTGGAGATAATGCTGCAACCTCTTCAGAAAAAGCTGCAACAATTCCATCTGAAAACGTTTCAGAAATTCAAAGTTCTACACCAATAACAGAAGCAAGCACAACACAAACAATTGTAATTGAAACAACAGCCATTCCAGTTGTTACTGAAGGCGAAAAAGGAACAACGATTTCTGCAACAACAACTTTAAAAACTGAAGAAAGCTTGGACGTAACAACAAATGCTCCAGATGTTGTCCAAACAACGTTAGCTACAGAAGCCGAACTTTCAGAATCAACAACGGCCAAAGTTCCAGTTGTAATTGTTGGAGATAATGCAGCTGCATCTCCTGAAAAGTCTGCAACAACTCCATCTGAAGTTCATAGTTCAGCACCAATAACAGACGCAATCACAACACAAACAATTGTGATTGAAACAACCGCAATTCCAGTTGTAACTGAAGGTAAACAAGAATCAACAAGTGCAGCAACAATATTAAAAACTGAAGAAAACTTGGATGTAACAACCACTTCACCAGAAGTTGTTCAAACCACATTGGAAACAGAAGCCAAACTTTCAGAATCGTCGACCACTGAAACTGTTGAAACATCAACAACAGAAAAAGTACCCGTTGTAATTGCCGGAGATAATGCAGCAACAACATCTCCTTCTGAAAATGTTTCAACAACAACTGCAGCTGAAAAGATTCAAGAAGGGCAAAGTCCTTCCACAATTGCAGAAAATAAAGTGAGCACAACAGCAACAATTGTGGTTGAAACAACTGCCATTCCAGCATCAACAACTTTAAAAGTTGAAGAAAGCTTGGATGTAACAAGCAATGCCCCTGAAGTTGTTCAAACAACATTGGTGACAGAAGCACCCCTTCCTGAATCTACAACATCCCTAAAAGAATCAGAAGTTAAAGCCCCCATTGTTGTTGTTGGAAATAATGCAGCTGCATCAACTCCTCCTTCTACAGATAATGTTTCAACAACTACATCTGAAAAGGTTCAAGATATTCAAAGTTCCACTACAATTGCAATGACAGAAGCAGTACCCGTGACAAACACGTCAGAAACAATTGTAGTTGAAACAACTGCCATTCCAGTTGTTACTGAAGGTAAACAGGAAACAGCAACAGCTACAATGCCTAGTTTGGTGACAGAAAGTAGTAATGATGAAACGACTATTTTAGTGGGTGAAACCCAAACAACAACTACACCAGGAGCAGATGCAACAATAATTCCAGTTTCAGATAATGAAGAAGGTATTCGAAAACCTACATCAGGAGAAACAGTTGTTGCAACAACCTTTGAAACTGATGTTGTGACCACTGAAATTCCAATTGCAACAACAACCAAAGAAAGGAAACAACCAGCAACAATCGAATTCGAACTTACTGCTACCGTACCCGTTGTATCTGATAATGAAGAAGGTGTTAGAAAAACATCTGCATCTGCAGTTGATACAACTGTTGTGACAGAAGTTCCTTTAACACTGGCTAAAACAACTCTGATCCCAACTACAGTAACCGAACAAGTTATAATTGTAGAAGCATCAACAAGAGGAGATCAACAAAAATCTACTGAAAATATTGTTCAAACAACAGAATCATCATCAACGGCGGGAGTTCAAAAAACCACAGAAATCGTAACTGATGTTACAGTAATTGAATTAAATAAGGATGCAACAACGATAACACCTGAAATTGAACCAACAAAAGAAAGCATTGTTTTGGCAGCTCAGCCATCTGAAAAATCGACAACAGTAATTTCAGAAGTTCTAACATCCACAGAAAATATTCCATCAGCATCAACACAAATTCCTGAAAACATTGTAACGACACATAAAGTACTTGAAAGTACAACCCCTGAAGAAAAGGCATCGTCTACTTTACAATCTTTGGAACAAGAAACAACAAACTCAGGTGTTGAATCAGTTACAAATGCAGAATCCGATGTGACCGAAGTTGTTTCAACTTCAACACCAGCTGAATCTGTAACGACAATTAGTCCTGAAGGTAGCACAAGTTTAGTTGATAAAGTCATTGCCAAAGTAGATGAATTAGCAGAACAATCAACAACAGTTCCACCAACGACTGAAAGTCCAAAAAGTGTAACAGAAGCATCAACCATTATTTCTTCTACAAATGACAGCTCACAAAAAGAGATTACTGTAGTCCCGGTTGCTGCAGAGGCCGCTAAAACAACTCAACAAAGCATCGGAACAACAATTGCACCAGTTGCAGAAAGCACCATTTCTCAAACTGAAACTACACCATCAGCCATAACTGAAACAAATGTTGATGAAACAACAAAGTCCCAAGATGCAACAATTTTAGCTGTTTCAGAAACTGAAAAACACATTGCTGAAAGCATTGTAACTGAACCAGCAACCACAGAGCCTTCACAAAAAGCAACAGAAGCAGTAACTGAACAAAGTATAGTTATTACTGGCCAAAATGTTGATTTAACGGCTACTCCAGAAAACACAGATACAACAGTTAAGGACGGGACATCTACAGTTTCATCCACAGAAAAAATTACAACACAAGCTTCGGCCACAACTTTGGAAGCAATTTTATCCACAACACAAAATCCAGCATCAGACGTTCTTGGAAAAATTGAAGCAATTAATGCTGCAGAAATTAATGCAACTGAAGAACCAAAAGAAACAACTGTTGAAAGTACTGTAACAGAAGCAGCAACAACGTTGGCTATAGAAAAAATTACAGAAGCTACTGATAAAAGTGAACCAACAACTGTTCTTTCGACCGAAACATCTACAGAACCAGGCAAAGCCGTTGTTCTCACTGGTCAAAATGTTGATGCAACAACTGCTGAAAACTTTGCAAGTACAACAGTTGCACAAAGTTCAGAATCAGTTTCATCCGCTGCGGAAACACCATCCCAACCGTCAGCAACCACTTTGGAAGCAATATTATCCAGCACAGAAAATCCAGCTTCAGAAGTTCTTGAAAAGGTTCAAGCAATAAATGCTGCTGAAATTAAAGCAACTGAAGAACCAAAAGGAACAACTGTTGAAAGTACCGTAACAGAATTATCAGAAGAAATCACGACTGCTTCAATAGTTGATAAAACTAGTGAAGTCTCATCAACTGCAGTACCAGTTGGCGAACAATCCCCCACTGTTGTTGCAGAGGTCATGGCATCTTCAAGATTACCTTCAACTGAAGCTATTTCAACAACTCAAGAATCTGTCACCCAGACTTCTGAAAGTGTTCAACCAACGAGTGTTATTGTACCAGTTGTAGCAGAAAACAAACAATCAACAACATCTGAAGTTGCTACAACAACATTAAAACAAGAACAAACCAATGATGTCACAACTTCACATAGTCCTGAAATAATCGCAACAGAAGCAACAACAAGTTCATCTGAAACTTCCACATCTCCACAATCAGAAGTAACAACAAAAATCCTAGTCATCGTTGAATCACCTCTATCATTTACGACAAATATCCCCGAGACCCCATCAGTTACTCCAGGAACACAAACAACAATTGTGACAGGGGCTGAAACAATTATTGTTGCATCATCAACTGGTAATCCTGAAATTATCAGTGAAGCTGCTACAACATCTTCAGATGAAACAACAAAAATTTCAGTAACGGAAACCACAATTGTTTCACCAACTGAAGTAACAAGTACATCAATCCCGGTAATTGTCAATGTCAATAATGAAGCAACAACCGAACCACCTGTAACATCAGCAGATATTACTACTTCTATTCCAACAGAAGCTACTCAAAAAACGCAACAAGCTATTGTGGCAGAAGTAACAGAAATGCCTGGTCAAACTTCAGTTCCTTCAGAATCAACAACCCCATCTAATGCAGAAAATGTTGAAAATACAACAGGTTTTGTCCCAACTACAACAGATGTAATTGACAAAGCTGTTTCAAAGGTCCAAGCAATTGTTGCTGCAGCTGGAAAAGAATTAAAAGGTGAAACAACAATTCTGCCTTCAGAAGATAATGCATCTGAAACTACAATTGTTCCACTAACAGATGTTAAAAATGAATCCATTCCTGTAATCATTGATAAGGTTATTGAAAAGGTTGATGAAATTGTTAAAGAAAATGCTGCAACAACATCAGTATCTCCTGGATCAACAGAATCTGTAACAGAAATTCCATCTGATGCAACAACTTTAAAAATCGAAGATGTAACAAAAGCTACAGAATCTGCAACAACTTCAGATTCTGGGGAAGCATTTGAAGTTAGCAGTGGAGAAATATTAGTTGCAACCACAGAAAAAACAATTAAATTGTCTTCAAGTGCAGAATCTGAAGGAACATCACAAGCAAGTACTGAACAAAAAATTAAAGCTACAACAATAGTTCCAGTTGTAATTGTTGAAGATAAAATTACTACAGCAACTTTCGAAGAAGGATCGACAAAATTCAGACCAGCATTTGTGACTGAAGGTGAAACATCATCAACAACATCTCAACCCGGTACTACGGTAATCGGTGTAACTGAAAGTGTAATTATTTCAAGTACAGTATCTGATGTCAAAGAAAGCAATGATTTAACAACGGCAACAGTTCCTGTCACTGCTGAAACTGCCAAAGTTGTTCCCCTTGAAGAAACAAAAACCCTAGCAACTGAAAAAGTAACAGTTGCAACAACCCAAAGTTCAGCCGATGAATCAACAACTGAAGCTGTAACAGATGTATCTTCAACAACTCATCGACCATTATCGGTGGGTGTTGTTGTTCCTCAACGTTTCCGTCCTGCAAATCAAAGTGAAGAAGATTATGATTCAGATTCACAAGAAGAAGTTAAAGATATGGTTGATAGTTCTGAAAAAACAACTAAAGTAACTTCTCAAGGTTCAACAATTGCAGAAAGCACAACTGAAATTCCTGTTGCAAAAACAGAAGTTACAAGTCAAAATGTTGATGGATCAACAACAGTTAATCCAGCATTAGAAGCTATAGAAAAGGTTGATGAACAAAATAAACAGTCAACAACTGCATCTACATCTGCAGAAGAAGTTTCAACTGGAACCACTGTTGTTGAAGCAAATGATGCCACAACGGTAAAAGCTACCACCATCTTAGTTGAACAAACTACAGTAACAGAATCACCAACTGAAGCAGTTATTATTGTTGGACAAAATGCAGAAACACAAACTCCAGTAACTGCAGAAGCTGAAGTTATAGCAACGACATTACCCAACGGCACAACTTCTGAATCCACTACAATTTCATCAGAGCCAGAAGCAATTGCAGTTACAGAAACCCCTTCTGAAGAAGCAACAACACTTGGAAGTATTTTAAGTTCAGCTTTTACAACTGTTAAACAAGCAATCAATACAGTAACCGGTCAAGAAGTCTTTGATACATCCAAGGAAATTCCGAAAGTGACTGCCCAAAATATTGATGAAGAAACAACAACTCCACAAAAGCCTGCATTTGTAACAGAAGGTGAAACTTCTCAAACTTCAACTCCACAATTCACAACAACAACAACTGCAATGGGATTAGAAATTGTTAAAGTTGAAAACGAAAATGTTCCAAAAAATGAAGAATTTGAAGATAAAGGTGGGCAAAAAGTTACAACAATTAGTTCAACTGAAGGCACGACTGTAACTGAAGGTCCTGTTGTTGGGCTATCATTAGAAAATCAAGATGTTAAAAGTTCCCCTGAAACTGTAAGTACGGCAACACCAAGTGTTACAGAAGCTACAGTAAGCACAACACAACAAAAAGCAGCATCTGCTGAATCCCAGGAAATTATTGCATCAACTGTAGCACCTGGAAAAACTGAAACTGAAGCTACTGTAACAGCGTCCATAATTCCAACAACATCCATTGCTGCAAGTGAAGATGTTTCAACCAAAGTTCCTTCTGAAGCTGTGATTGTTGTTTCCTCTGAATCACCAAAAACAGAATCTACAGCAACTGAAATTCCAAAAAGTGAAGCGACAACATCAGACTCGATTCAATCAATAACACTAAGTTCTCATGAATCTACCACAGATGCAATCGATAAAGCAGTTTCTAAAGTACAAGAAATTGCAGAAAAAGCTGGTGATAAACTTCGAGCAGAAATGAAAGAATTAGCTTCAACTGTACAAGCTGCAGCAACCACTGAAAGTTCAAAGCTTTCAACTGTTTCGGAAGGTGAAAATATTGGAGTTATTTCGGTTGAACAAACAACTGTTATACGTGAAAGTTATACAACAACAGAAGCATCTGCAACTCCACCAAAACCAGCATTTGTCACATCTGGTGAAAATGTTGATGAAACGATTGCTTCCTCTAAAAGTCCAGTTAATGAAGCTGTTGTTGTTGTTAGTGAAGCAACTGTCTTACCCAGTGAACAAAGCACAACGGCAAAAGTTGAATTATCAAGCACACAAATATTACCTGAAACTACTGTAGCTTCAATTGTTACAAGTTCTGCTGCAACAAATGCGGATGGAACGACAATTGTTGTTCCAGTTGAAACTAAAGAAGCCACAACAATTGCAACAGAAAGCACCACAACAAGTGAAACTGTACTTCTTACTACTGAAGCAAAAGTTGAAAACATTGCAATTATTTCAATCAAAACAGAATCAAGTTCAGCTCAACCAACAACAATAACATCTGAAAAAGAAAGCAGCACAGCATCTGAAGTTACCATAACCCCAACAAAACCAGCATTTGTAACTTCAGGCGAAAATGATGATGAAACTGTTGCAACATCAAAAAGTCCTGCAACAGAATCAATTATTGTTGTTGAAGCTTCTACAGTAACAGTACAAACTACAGCAGCACCAGTTGAATTGCAAGAATCAACGACACAGACATCCATTGAATCAACAGTAATTACAAAACAAGATATTTTAAGTTCGACTGTTCAAGCTGAAGCTGCTTTGAATGTCGATGAAAAAAAAGCAGCAACAACTCCGGTTCCAGTTGAAACTACATTGATTTTAGAAAGCACAAATGTAGCAACAACTGAATCTGTCATTTCTTCAACAACTGCAAAATCTGAAAATGTTGTAATTATATCAAGTGGTGTTGAAACAAGTTCATTAAAGCCTTCAACAATTGTTGTTCCTGAAACAACTGAAAGTGTTAAAACAACTGATTCGTCTGCAACACCAACAAAACCTGCATTTGTCACATCTGGTGAAAATGTTGATGAAACAATTGCTTCATCTAAAAGTCCAGTAAATGAAGCTATTGTTGTTACAGAAATTGTTCCAATACCACAAGTTACATCATCGCCTGATCAAAAAACCACGGCAGCACAAGCTGAAATCACTTCCCCAGAAGCAACAGTAATTTTAACATCTACAGGTCAAACAACATCAGAAATCGAAAAACAAACAGAATCGACAACATTTGTTCCACTTCAAACGACAGGTGTTCCCGTAGTTGTTGCTGTAGAAAATAAAGATACATCAACAACTATTGCACCAGCAGAAACAACTGAAAATGTTAAAGTAACAGATTCATCTGCAATTCCAACAAAACCTACATTTATCACTTCTGGTGAAAATGTTGATGAAACAATTGCTTCATCAGAAGCTCCGGTAAATCAAGCAAATGTTGATGCTTCAACCATTGCATCAATCGAAACTACATTATCACAAGACCTCCATACAACAACAGGAACACAAGCTGAAATAATAGATACAACGGCTACAAATATTGTTGTATTAGAAAATAAAGAATCAACAACCCTGGCATCAATTGAAACTACTGTAGTTTCAAATCAGGATATTTCAACTTCTACCGTTAAAATTGCTGCAAATGCCAACGAAGAAAAATTGACAACAATTGTAACACCTGTTGAAACTACCATTGTTTCAGAAGAAACAAAAGTCACCCCTCAACGCCCTGCTTTTGTAACTTCCAATGAGAACAGCGGTGAAGAAGAATCAACAACGATTTCACAAAATCCAAAAGTTGTTGTAGTCGACGCTCAAGAAGCAAAGACATCTTCTGAACCCACTGAATCGACAACTACAAAATCAGCATCAACCGAATCTGTTGTTGAAGAAATTACAGCAAAACCTACGGCAACTACTTTGGAAGCAATATTATCCAGCACAGAAAATCCAGCTTCAGATGTTCTTGAAAAGGTAGAAGCAATAAATGCTGCTGAAATTAATACAACTGAAGAACTAAAAGAAACAACTGTCAAAAGCGTTGCAACAGAAGCAGCAACAACTGCTTCAGTGAAAGCTTCAGAATCAACTGAAAAAACAGAACCAACAACTGTGGCAGAAGCATCAACTGAACCAAGTATTGTGGTTGTCACTGCTCAAAGTGTAGATTTAACGACTTCTGCAGAAATATCAGGTACCACAAATAAACATAATGCATCTACAGTTTCATCAGCAGAAGAAATTACAACTCAACCTCCAGCCACAACTTTGGAAGCAATATTGTCTACCACAGAAAATCCAGCTTCAGAAGTTCTTGAAAAAGTTGAAGCAATAAATGCTGCAGAAATTAATGCAACTGAAGAACCAAAAGAAATCGCTGCTGAAATTAAGGTAACAGAAACAGCAACAACGGTTGCTTCAAATGGCGAATCTGAAGTTACCACTTCATTGAATACTGAAGCTTCAACTTCTGGAAAAATTACTGAAACAGTTCCAATTATTGTTGTAGGAGATAATGCCGCTTCTCCAACTGAAAAAGAGCAATTGGCTGCAACAACTCGTTCTTTTTTATCCGAAAGACCCAGTGATGAAACATTTGTTACTGGGACAACAATAAAAACTGAAAGCTCGACAACGCAAAAATCTGAAGAAACAGAAGGACCGGTTGAGCTAACTACTGTAGTTGCTGCAGGAACAACAGAAGTTCCAATAATTGAAGAAGGCAAAACATCATCAAGTGCACCAACGATGATTGCTGATGAAAATAATGATGCAACAACTGTGGTTACTGTAACTGAAACGGTTAATGTTGACAAAAGTACTGTAGTAATTGAAACTTCAACATCTGAGATTCCTGTTGTAGCTGTAATAGATGAAAAAACAACTATTTCTCAACCTGAAGCAACTACTGCTACAGATAGTGTTGCAACTGAAGGTATAAGCAGTACAACATCAGAAGCTTTGGCCACTGAAATTCCACTTACCACCCTTGCTGAAATATTGCACACAACTGAAGAAACAAAAGCAACGAATGTACCAGTTGTAGTTGTAGGAGATTTGAACAAAGCAACAACAATCCCATCTGTTGAAGAAAGTACTTTAAGTCTTGAACTTAAAACAACCTCATCAGAAAAAAAAGCTGATTTAGCAGCAACAAAAATTGTTGTGCCTGAAAAACTTGCAAGCAGTCCTGTAGCTTTAACAGAAGGTCAAGAAATAACTGTAGCTGCAGGTGTTTCAACAACAGAAGCATCCGCACCTGTTATAGTTACAGAAACTGTCGTACCAGTTGAATCCCATCTTGATGTCACAACAATGTTACCTGAAAGCGAAACAACAATTGTTAAAGAAGTTCAAACAACTGTTGCATCAGATGTTGCACAAACAACCAAATCTGAAATTATAATAGTACCAGTTGAAACAAGCAAAACTTCGGAAAATATTCCTTCAACAACATTCCAACCTGAAGCTCAAACAACAATTTCATCAGATTCTGTTACTGGTGTAACTCCGTCTGAAGGCAAATCAATTGAACAACCAGAAATCGTTGAACAAGCTACAGCAAATGCATCGCAACCATCATCAGCTGAACAACAAGCTCTTGAAAAAGTTGCAAATATAATTGAAAGTCAAGAGATTAAAAATGAAGCTGAAGCCTCAACAACTGTAAGCCCCGTGGATGAAGCAGTTGTAAATGTTGACGACACCTTGAAAAACAAAGATGCTGAAACAACAACTGCAAAAAGTTCAAAGGTTGATGAAGCAGTTGCAAAAGTTATCAATTTTTTAAATGAAAATGACATTTCACCAACTTCAGAAGCCCTTGAAACAACTACTGTTTCAGAAGGTGAACGTGACAATGCCATAAAACAAATGTTAAATCGTGCAAAAGAGCTTGTAAATACTCCATTTACAACTGTTGAACCTGTTTTAACAACAAGAAACTTTGTGATTATTGAAGCTGGAAATGAAAATGAAACACAATTAAGACTTGAACCAGTACATGCAGTTGATGTGTCGAACATTACAAATGTTACTGAATCACCATCTTCCACAATTGTAGCTCAATTGCCAATGTCTACAATTGTCAATGAAGTTGTTCAAAGCTCAACGCCAACAGCTGTTTCTGAAAGTCCTCAACAAACTCCAGAAAATGTTAAAGTTATTGGTACAACTAAGCTTCCCGTTGTTGAAACTACCGGAGAGGAAATTATAACAGAAAATATTCCAAAAACTTCAACTGCTGAAACTACAGTTACAGTAGCTGCATTAAATTTTGATCTTAACAAAGATTCATCCGCTTCAACGATTACAAATGAAGCAACAACAATTCCTGAAAATACACGAACCAGTTTAGAATCAATTTTATCACCAACTGCTGTACCAGTGATACTCGTAAAGGGATCTTCTGAAACAACCAAAGAAGCTGAAACTACTGTAACCGAAGCAATCGCTGAATCAACAACAATTATTGCAGCAACAGAAACAATTGCTTCTGATATTCCAACTGGAGCACCGGTTGTTCCAATTGAAGGTTCAGCAACAGGCTTTACAGAAGGAATTGTTTTAGTTGGAAATGAAACAACTCTTCCAGCAACAACAGTTGAAGCAGTAACAGATCAAACAGAATCAACCACAGGAATCACAGAAGCCACAGAAAAAGAAGCAAATGGAAGCACAACTCCAGAACCAATTAAAGAAAGCAGTGTTCCTATTGTAATTGTTGCATCTGAAAATCAAGAAAAAAATGATGCCTCAACAACTATTTTATCAACTACTGTAGCTGCACCACAAACCACTGTTTTAACAGGAGAATCAACAACGGCAGCAAAGATTGAAGGAACAACTCTTGAAGCTGTGACGGAAATAACAACTGTTAAACTTGAACCGGAAATTGTTCCAATTGTTGTTGTCACTGATTCCACAACCGTACAAGAAGCACTTGAAACAACAGCTATGCCTGTTACTGTTGTAGAAAAAATTGAAACAACTGTTTTACCAGCAACTGAGCAGTCACCCCCAGAAGGTCAAACAAATTTACCAATCACCTCCACCACCATTTTACAATCAACTACTGTAGCCCCTACTGAAATTAGTGAAAATGTCGATGTAATTCCAGTTGTTGTAAGCAAAGAACCATCTTCAACAGTAACAACATTACCATCAACAGTTGCTGTTCCTGTTGAATTGACAACTTCAGAAATCCCTGAAGCAACCGAAATTCCAGAAATTAAAATTACAGCAACTCAACAAACAACTGTTTCTGAAACTGTAACAGATGAACCGATTCAAACTTCGACAGGAATAATTGCTGCAATAATTGCACATGGAAGTAAAGCTCCAACAGATATTTCAAATACAATACAAAATATTCAGTCAACAACAGAATCTGCAGCAAAAATATCTGAAGAAGCTACAACGATTGAAACAGCAACCATTTCGATTGCACCAGTTGTACCACTTGGTGAAGGCCAAGTTTTAGTTGGTGAAAGTACAACTGTTGAACCACTTCCTGAAACAACAATATTGGATTCTGGAGCACCAACAACTTCAGAAGCAAAAACAGAAGAATCAGCTACAACAGTTATTTCAGAAAAAGCATCTATTGTACCAGTAATTATTACTGGTGAAGAAAAAGTTGTTACAACTGGAATACCTGAAACTACTGTAAACGTTGCAACAACAGATGCTCAAACCGTTGCGGAAAATATCGATGCAGCAACTATTGTTTCTGAAACTGAAAAACCATCTGATGCCACAACCATTGAAACAGCAACAATTTCAATTGCACCACTTGAAAATGCCCAATCTTTTGCACCAGTTGCACCACTTGGTGAAGGACAAGTTGTTGTTGGTGGAAGTACAACTAATGTGCCAGAAACAACATTATCTCCACAAACGTCAACAACAATAACTAACGCAGAAAATGTTGATGCAACAAAGATTACTTCCGAAACTGTTCTTCCCATTGAAGCAACCACAATTGCAGTCAAAGCTGAAGAACAATTTTCAACATCCAAAGTGGATATTGTTCCAGCAATTGTCCCCATTGAAAAAACTGAGACCTCCACAATTATTTTTGAAGCTCAAACAACCGTAAATCCAACGACAGTAGAAAATGTTGAAGTTTCAACAATTATTTCGTCTGAAGCATCAACTGTTGCTGAACCAATTTCAATTGTTCCTCTTGGGGAAGGCCAAATTTTTGCTGAAAGCAGCACAACAATACAACCAATTGTTGAAACTACGGTATTACAAACAGAAAGTGAATCTCAAGTTGCATCTGAAACAGGAAGTTCCATTAGTTCAGCAACAAAAGCTGTTCCAGAAGCTACAACTGTAATTGCTCTACAGGACACAACCATTGAAATTCAAACTGCTTCAACAAAGTTACCATCTGAAACAGTTGTTCCAGTTGTTATTCCATTAAAAGAAGGGTCATCAACGGTTTCTTCAATCACTTCCGCAGAAGAAATTAAATCTTCAACTACAGTAGGTATTGTGGTTTCAGAAAATCTTGATGAAACAACAATTGTTTCTGAAACAGCTCAACCATCTGAAGCAACAACTGCTGCTGAGCCAATTTCAATCGCTCCACTTGAAAATGCACAATCCGTTGCACCAGTTGCCCCACTTGGCGATGGTCAAGTTTTAGTTGGTGGAAGTACAACTACAGAGTCCCTTCCTGAAACAACTGTAACTGCAGAAGTTCCAGCAACAGAGATTTCAGAAAAAACAACAAAAGAAACAATTATTGTAGCAAGTAATGGCGAACAATTAACAACAACGCCACCACTAACAACAGTTATTACAGAAGAAAAAATTGTTTCTTCGACTGCATCTATTCTCAACGTTGAAAATGCTGAAGCCACAACAATCGTTGCAGAAACAATACAACCATCGGAAGCAACAACTGTCGGAGAATCTGCTTCAACAATAAAACAAGACATTGTTCCAGTTATTGTCCCCATTGATAAAACAAATGTCGTCCCAGAAACAACAATTGTAACCGAAGCACAAACAACGATTATTCCAGCAAATGCAGAAATCGTTGGTGCTACCGTAACCGAGTTTCCCTTAGAAGCCACAACCTTGTCAGAGGCTACTTCCAAAATTCCTTCTGAAAATGCTGAATTAAATAATGCTTCGATTGCACCATTGGTAGGAACAACTGCAGAAAAATCTGATAGTGTTACAACTCCAGCACCAAAAGATGCAACCATAATTTCTGTCTCATCAATCACAACAGAAGAAGCCACAATTATCCCAGTAATCATTCCAGAAGAACAAAAAATCGTTGAAGCTACAACAGTTGTTTCTGAAGCTACAGGAAATGCTGAAACACAAACAACTCCATTAAATTCTAAAAATGTAGTTGTCACAACAATTGTTTCTGAAACTGTGCAGCCATCTGAAGCCACAACTGTTGCTGAACAAATTTCGATTGCTCCACTTGAAAATGCCCAATCCATTGCTCCAATTGCACCACTTGGTGAAGGTCAAGTTTTAATTGGTGGAAGCACAACTGCTGAACCTCAACCTGAAACAACTGTAGTTACTGAAGTTCCAACAACTTCAGAAGTTAAAACAGAAGTATCTTCTACAACAATTAATGCAGAAAAAGTAACCATTGTACCATTAATTATAACTGGTGAAGAAAAAGTGGTTACAACTGGAATTCCTGAAACAACAGTAAATGTTGCAACAACAAATGACCAAAAAATTGCAGAAAATGCCGATGCAACAACAATTATTTCTGAAACTGAAACATCATCAGAAGTTACAACTGTAGCCCAACCAATTTCAATTGCACCCCTCGGAGAAGGCCAAATCTTAGTTGGTGGAAGTACAACTCTCGAACCTGTTGTTGAAACCACAGTTGTTGAATCAACATCCCAAGTTCCATTATCTGAAACTAAAACAACTCTTACCATTACCGAAATTATTAGTTCAACCCCATCGATTGATAAGATTCAAACTGCATCTATTGAATCTTCAACTCCGAGCGATTTAACTGCAACCACGCAACAAATACTTTCAGAAACAACAATTGAAAGTGTTGCAACAGAAAAAAGTGTTCCAGTAATTGTTGTTGCAGCTGAAAATGCCCCATCCACAACATCAGCACCTGAAATTAAATCAACAGTTGAAACAGTTGAATTTAATGCAACTGTTGCATCACCAACTAAAGAAGTTACTGTAACTGCTGAAATTCCATCAACCCAACAACCAGTTACAATTACGGTAGCCGCTGCAGAAAGTATTGATATTATTGAAAAAACTGTTACTCCATCTAATTTAACAGCAGAAACAACAAAAACAGTAATTGTTGTAGAATCTGTGACAGAAACCCAAACATCTTCATCAGCACCTGTAACAGATGTAACTTCTTCAGGTTCAACAGAAAAACCAAATGAAGTAGAAGTTGTTCCAGTAATTATTAGCCAATCTGAAAAGACTGCTACAGAATCAACAACATCAGCAGTAGAAACAAAACATGTTGAAATTGTGGGAACAACCTTTGAAAGTGAATTAAGTTCAAGTACAAATTTGCCTCAAACAACAACAATCGATCCCTTGAGCAAAGCTTTCAATGAAGCTGAAGAAGCAATTGCTAAATTTGGTGATGCAAGTCATATACCTGAAGCAAATGTAACTGCACGGACTAAAACAATTGAAGAAGCATTTGATAGCGCTGAAGCAGCAATAGATCATGTTACCCTTGCTCCAAAAGAATCAACAACTCCTGTTATAATTGTTGAACAAACAAATTCAGAAACTTTGCAAACAACAATAGTCGCTGAAAGTACAACTGTTGCACCTCTTCAAGAATCAACAGTTTTGATTAGTGAAAGTGCGTCAACAATTGGAATCAATGACCAAACTGTAACTGAAATTCCAGTAACTACAATTGAGGAAACGACAATGATTGCTGAAGCCCAAACAACCGTCGAACCTGTTTCAACAACTAAAGTTGATGTTGTTCCAGTTATTGTTCCAATTGAAAAAACAACAATAATAATCCCTGAAACAACTGTTCCTTCAGAAGAACAAACAACCATTAGTCAAATTATTTCTGAAAATATTGATGCCACTACAATTCTTGCTGTTACTGAAAAACCATTGGAAGCCACAACTGTAGCTGAACCAATTTCAATTGCTCCACTTGAAAATGCACAATCCATTGCACCTGTTGCTCCGTTAGGCGAAGGTCAAGTTTTAGTTGGTGGAAGTACAACTGTTGAACCTCTTTCTGATACAACAATATTGGATTCTGAAGCCCCAACACCTTCAGAAGCTAAAACTGAAGTATCCGCAACAACACTTATTGCAGAAAAAGCAACCATTCTTCCAATAATTATTACTGGTGAAGAAAAAATTGTTACAACTGAAATTCCTGAAACTCATGTAAATGTTAAAACAACAAATGGTCAAACAATTGCGGAAAATATCGATGATACAACTGTTGTTTCTGAAACTGTTAAACCATCAGAAGCCACATTTGTTGCTGAAACCATTTCGATAGCTCCACTTGGTGAAGGTCAAATCTTAATTGGCGGAAGTACGACTGCTGAACCTCTTCCAAAAACAACACTTTCCGAATCAGAAGCGAGAACATCAGTAGAAGTTGTAACCGAACTTCTTGCCTCGACTACCGAAAAACCCGGTAATGTTGCCGTAATTATTCCAAGTGACGAAAAAATAGCTTCTTCAACAACTGGCATTCCTGAAATTACTGTAAATGTTGCAACAACAAATGCTCAATCAATTGCAGAAAATGTTGATGCCACAACCATAGTTGCAGAAACTGTTCAACCATCAGAAGCCACAACTGCGGCTGAACCCATTTCAATTGCACCACTTGAAAATGCCCAAACTGTTGCGCCAGTTGCATCACTTGGTGAAGGACAAGTTTTAATTGGTGGAAGTACAACGGTTGAACCAACAACAACAGAAGCAGAAAGCTCAGTTCCAATTACCACAGCACAACCTGAAACGTCATCAAATCCTTCGATAAAAGAAAACGTTCCTGTAGTTATTGTTCAAAGCGAAAAGGCAACGGAAGCTACAACTTTACTTCCAGAGATTACTACAGTTGTTGAAGACAAATCAACAAATTTGTTGGTTGAAGAAAGCAAAGATGCAACAACAATTGGAATAACAAATGTTGAAGAAAATATTTCAACTGAAGCAACAATTGTAACAACGGCTTTACCAGTAACTGTTGAAGTGACAGAAATCCCGATTGTGACTTCAACAGGAATAATTGCTGGAATAATTGCTCACGGAAGCACCGTTGCTGCTGAAGCTGAAAATATTGCTGATGCAACAACCGTTTTGCCTGTTACATCGGAAAATGTACCAACTATTGCTGTTGAAAAAACGGATATTCCAGTTATTTTAAGTGAAGCATCATCAACAATTATTCCACAAACTACTACAGCAGAAGAAGTCAGCACTGCTGAAGTAAAAATTACTACAGATTCATTGAAAGTAATTAATGCAGAGAACATTATTGCCACAACAATTGTTTCTGAAACTGAAAAACCATCTGATGTCACAACCATTGAAACAGCAACAATTTCAATTGCTCCACTTGAAAATGCCCAATCCGTTGCACCAATTGCACCACTTGGAGAAGGACAAGTTGTTATTGGTGGAAGCACAACTACTGAGCCTATTATTCAAACAACAATATTGGATTCTGGAGCACCAACAACTTCAGAAGCTAAAACAGAAGTATCAGCTACAACAGCAATCCCAGTAGAAGCATCCGTTGTACCAGTAATTATTACTGGTGAAGAAACGACTGTTACAACTGGAATCCCTGAAACTACAGTAAATGCTGATACAAAAACATCTCCTGTCATTTCAGAAAATATTGATGCCGCTACAATTATTGTTGTCACTGAAAAACCATCAGAAGCTTCAACTACTTCTGAACCAATTTCAATTGCACCACTTGAAAATGCCCAATCAATTGCACCAATGGCTCCAATAGGTGAAGGTCAAATTCTTGTTGGTGGAAGTACAACTGCAGAGCCAATTCCTGAAACAACTTTTTTGAATGTCGAAAAAAATTCAACCGATTCAGTAATTAAAATTACAGCTGAAATTCCGGTCACAACACCCAAAGTTGTTGCAGAAATTTCAACAAATGTATCTGAACAAACTATTATTCCAGTTTTATTAACCCAAGAGCAAACAAATCAAGAAGGATCATCTACAACTGAAAAGCAAATTTCTACCACCATTTCGATTTCTGAGAATGTAGATGTTACAACAATCATTCCTGCAACAGTTATTTCATTATCAGAAGGCACATCAAATGCACATGAAACAACTAAAATTGTTGAAGTAACTGAAATTCCGGTAATTTCATCAACAGGAATTATTGCTGGAATTGTTGCACATGGAAGTACTGTTGAACCTGTTGAAACAACTTCAGCAACCGAACTACCGCAAACTACAATCGTTGTTGAACAAGCAACAGTTGTATCCGAAATTGTATCTGCAGAAAAAACAACTGAAACACCTACACTTTCAACGACTTTGTCAAAACAAACTGTTGTTCCAATTGTAATTCAATCAGAAGAAAAAATTGTATCTTCAACTGCTCAAACAACCAAAACTGTGGAAGAAACAATTGTAAGTTCAACAGTTGGTGTTGAAACTGTTCAACCATCTGAAGCCACAACTGTTGCTGAACCAATTTCAATTGCACCCCTTGGCGAAGGTCAATCTAATGCACCAGTTGCTCCGTTAGGTGAAGGTCAAGTCTTAGTTGGTGGAAGTACAACTGTTGAACCCATTTTGGAAACAACACTCTTGGAAGTTAAAACTGAAAGTGACATTTCTGCTGAAGCAACAACAATTGTCCCTGTTACATTTTTACCATCAGAAACCACAAAAGTTCAAGAAGTAACAGAAATCCCCTTAACAACAGTCGAAGTAAAAACGGAAACTGTTATTCCCGTTGTTTTGACTGGTGATGAAGATGCTCAACCAAAAACAGATGCTCCCAAGACAACAACAATCATAACCGAAAATATTCAAACTTCTACAGTTAGCGTAATTAATGCTGAAAATGTTGATGCTACAACAATTATTCCAGTTGTTTCGTCATCAGAAGACATAACAGCTGTACCTGAAACAACAAGAATTGTTGAAGTTACTGAAATTCCAGTAGTTTCATCAACAGGAATAATTGCTGGAATTGTTGCACATGGAAGTACTGTTGAATCTTCAGTTGATGAAAATGCAACAACCCAAATCCCATCATCGACAACTTTAACTAAAGAAACTTTAGTTACTGATGTTACTCCATCTGAACAACTTGTTACACTTTCTGATACTGCAACAACATCTAGCAAAAATGATCAAACTGTTGAAGTTGTTACAACTGTTGTGCCAATAATTTCCACAACTGGAGCTTTAAATATCGATGACAACGTTCCAATTGTTATAATTGGTGATCAAAAAGCTGCTATAAGCACAACTCAACCAATTGTTGAATCATCCGCAGCAAATATCGAAATTACTACCACAGCCATTCCTGCTGATGAAGTTTCTACAATTGCAACAGCTACTGTAATTGGCGAACAACTTTCAAAAGCAACAACGGTTGAAATTCTTGCAGAAACAACCATTGTTGAATCACAAACAGTTATCCCAATTGTAAATGAAGCACCAACAAAGACACCAGAATTGGAAGTAACCAGCTCCAGTACAAATATTCCAGTCACCGAAACTCCAGTAGTTTCATCAACAGGAATTATTGCTGAAATTGTTGCACATGGAAGTACTGTTGAGCCAATTAAAGAAGAAACTGTAACAGAAATCGTTACCGAAAATATTAAAGTTACAACCGCTGCAACAATTATTGAAACTTCAACTTCTGAGGAACCAGCTTCAACAGTAAAACAAGATATTGTTCCAGTTATTGTTCCGATTGAAAAAACTACTACTGAGCCAGAAATTACGGTAACTGATGGTAAATCAATTGCTCTACTTACCTCTGAAAATGTTGATGCCACAACGATTGTTGCTGAAACAGTTCAACCATCTGAAATTACCACGATCGAAAATGTCACTATTTCAAATGTCCAATTAGAAAACTCTCAATCCGTTGCTCCACTTGGTGAAGGCCAAGTTGTTGAAAGTGGAAGTACAACTGTTGAACCAAAATCAGATACCACCATTTTACAATCAGAAACTATAACACAAGTGACAAAAATATCGCTTGAAACTGTAACTGAAGAAGCAACAATTTTACCAGTAATCATTACAGGTGAAGAAAAGACTATTTCAACTGGCATTCCTGAAACTACTGTTAATGTTGCAACAACAACTGCTGAAAATGTTGATGCCACAACAATTGTAACAGATCAACCATCTGAATCCACAACTGTACTTACGGCTATTTCAATTGCACCGCTTGGTGAAGGTCAAGTTGTTGTTGTTGGAAGCACAACTGCTGAACCAATTATTGAAACAACAATTCAATCAGAAGCAACATCAGTTACAGAAATTGCTACAAATGCTCCTGACACAACAATTGTGACAGAACAAGCCACAATTGTTCCAATAATCGTTCCCGGTAAAGAAACAACAACAGGCATTTCAGAAATCGCAACAACGGAATCACAAAAAAGTGCCGAAAATAATGATGCAACAACAATTGTATCTGAAACTGACAAACCTTCTGAAGCCACAACTATTGAAACTGCAACTATTTCAATTGCACCACTTGAAAATGCCCAATCGATTGCACCAATTGCACCACTTGGTGCAGGACAAGTTGTTGTTGGTGGAAGTACAACTGTTGAACCACTTCCTGAAACAACAATTCCAGTTAAAACTGAGACTGCTGAAGCAACAACAAGTGTTCCTGTAACAGTTTTATCATCAGAAACCACAAAGGTCCAAGAAGTTACAGAAGTTCCAGTAACAACAATCAAAATTCAAGAAGAAACTGTTATTCCACTTGTTTTGACTGGTGAAGAAGTTGCACAACCACAAACAACTATTGTAACCGAAAATGGTCAAACTTCAACTGTTAGCGTAATCAATGCTGAAAATGTTGATGCTACAACAATTATTCCCGTAACAGTTGTTACATCTTCAGAAGTAACAACAAATGTACCTGAAACAACCAAAGTTGTTGAAGTAACTGAAATTCCAGTAGTTTCATCAACTGGAATTATTGCTGGAATTGTTGCACATGGAAGTACTCTTGAATCAATAACAAATGAAGCAGAAGTTACAACTACAAGTGCTGTCACAGAAGAAAATGTCAGTATCAAAGAAGCAATTATTGTTCCCGTTATTGTTTCTAGTACAGCAAAAGTTTTGGAAGCCACAACTGTTGTTTCACCAATAACAGATGCAACAGAAGAAAATATTGTGACTTCAAAAGCAGAAGTTATAAATGCTGAAAATATTGACGCTACAACAATTATTCCACAAACTGTTGAACCATCAGAAGTTACAACTATTGAAACTGCAACAGTTTCAATTGTTCCACTCGCGGAAGGCCAGGCTGTTGTTGGTGAAAGTTCTACCGTAAACCCCATTGTTGAAACAACTATTGTTGCATTAGAAGCTCAAAGTACGGTAACAGCTACAGAATCTCCAGTTACAACAACCAAAGTTCAAGAAGAAACGGTTATTCCTGTTGTTTTAACGAGTGAAGTAGCTGAACAACCAAAAACAACAATTTTAACCGAAAATATTCAAACTTCTACAGTTAACGTAATCAATGCTGAAAATGCCGATGCTACAACCATCATTCCTGTACCAGTTATTTCACCATCAGAAGCCACAACAAATGTACCTGAAACAACAAAAATTGTTGAAGTAACTGAAATTCCAATTGTGTCATCAGCAGGAATTATTGCTGGAATTGTTGCACATGGAAGTACTGTTGAATCTTTTGAAATAACTTCAGCAACTGAACTACCACAAACTACAGTTGTTGTTGAACAAGCAGCAACAAGTGTAATAAATAATGCATTTGTTCCAGTAGTAATTACAAATGAAGAAAAAACCACCGAATCAACAACTAAAATTGTCGCAGAAGAGCTTTCAACAACCGCTGCCATTGTGGTAAGCGCTCAGAATATTGATGTTACAACAATTGTTGCTGAAACTGTTAAACCATCAGAAGCCACAACAATTGAAACAGCAACCATTTCAATTGCACCACTTGAAAATGCTCAATCAATTGCACCAGTTGCTCCACTTGGTGAAGGACAAGTTGTTGTTGGTGGAAGCACAACTGCTGAACCTCTTTCTGAAACAACGCTTACACCATTAGAAGCAACAACTGTATTAGAAGCTAGTACTGAAACAATTGTCACATCTGAAAAAGCAACTGTTGTACCAGTAATCATTCAAGAAGAACAAAAAATTGCTGAAGCTACAACAATTGTTTCCGAAACCACTGTAAATGTTGCAACAACAAATGCTCAATCAGTTGCAGAAAATGTTGATGAAACAACAATTGTAACAGCAGCCGTTTCAATTGCTTCACTTGAAAATGCCCAAACTAATGTACCAGTTGCTCCACTTGGTGAAGGTCAGATTGTTGTTGGTGGAAGCACACCTGCTGAAATACCTTCCGAAACAACAATCGGGACCGAAAATGTTCCTGTTCAAACTACCGTTGAAACTCCAGCATCAACAATTGCAATCCAAACGACAATAGTGCCGTTAATTGTTGATGAAAAAATTCAACAAACAACAGAATCAATTCCTGTCACCGATGCAAACCCCCCAGAATCAACTGGATTGATTGCTGGAATAATTGCACATGGAAGCACTGTTTTACCTGAAAATCTCACAACTGAAGTTTTGGTTACAGACGTTCCCCAAACTGTTACAACAGCTGAATCAATTAAAATTGAAAGTTCAACTGCCAATATCCAATTATCTACATCTGGCACAGAAGAAAAAATTGTTCCAGTTTTAATTCCAGATAATGAAAAAGTGATTGAATCTACTACAGAACACCTTCCAACTACAGTAATCATCAATGAAATTAAAAGTCCAATTGTGGGAGTCGACAATGCAGAAAATATTGATGGAATGCTTGGTAAAACTGAAAAACCATCTGAAGAAACAACAATTGAAACAGCAACCATTTCAATTGCACCACTTGAAAATGCACAATCTGTTGCACCAATTGCACCCCTTGGTGAAGGTCAAGCTGTTGTTGGTGAAAGTACAACTGTTGAACCTACAGTTGAAACAACAGTACTGGAATCTGAGGCCCCAACAACTTCAGAAGTTAAAACAGAAGCATCTGGTACAACAATTATTGCAGAAAAAGTAACAATTTTACCAGTTATTATTACTGGTGAAGAAAAAATTGTTACAACTGGGATCCCTGAAACTACAGTAAATGCTGACACAGAAACACCTGTATTAAATTCGGAAAACATTGATGCCACAACATTTGTTGCTGAAACTGTACAACCCTCAGAAGCCACAACAGCTGCAGAACCAATTTCAATCATTCCAGTTGAAATTGTAACGTCCACAAATCCTTCTCTTGTTGAACAAACAACTGTTGTACCTCTTCTTCAAACAACACTTGCTGAAAGTGTACCCACCAGTGCTACAGAAATCCCAGTAACAACAAAAGATGTTGAAGCATCAACAGACCAAGCTACAACTGCAAAACAAGATATTGTTCCAGTCATTGTACCAATTGAAACTACTAGCATAAAGTCAATTCTTGTAGAAGAACAAACTACAATTATTCCAACAAATGCTGAAAATGTTGATGCTACAACAATTGTAACCACTCAGCAATCTGAATCCACAACTGTACTTAAGGCTATTTCAATCGCACCGCTTGGTGAAGATCAAGTTGTTGTTGGCGGCAGCTCAACCGAAAGCCCATTAATTGAAACAACAATTCAGCCCGAAGAAACAACAGCTACAGAAATCGTTACAAATGCTCTAATTACAACAATTGTGACAGAACAAGCCACAGTTCTTCCAATTATTGTTCCAGGTAAAGAAGCTGAAGCAACAACAGGCATTTCAGAAATCGCAAAAACAGTAACACCTAAAAATGCCGAAAATGTTGATGCAACAACCGTTGTTGCTGAAACTGTTCAACCATCTGAACCCACAACTGTTGCTGAACCAATTTCAGTTGCTCCACGCGGAGAAGGTCAATCGATTGCTCCAGTTGCACCACTTGGTGAAGGTCAAGTTGTTGTTGGTGGAAGTACAACTGCTGAACCCATTGCCGAAACAACTGTATTGGATTCTGAGGCCCCATCAACTTCAGATGCAACAACAGCTATTTCAAAAGAAGCAACAATTGTACCAGTAATTATTACTGGTGAAGAAAAGATTGTCACAACTGGTATTCCTGAAACTACTGCAACTGTTGCAACAACAAATGGTCAAACAATTGCTGAAAATATTGATGCCACAACAATTGTTGCAGAAACTGTTAAATCATCTGAAGCAACAACTGCTGCTGAACCATTCTCGATAGCACCACTTGGAGAAGGTCAAGTGTTAGTTGTTGGAAGTACAACTGTTGAACCTATTTTCGAAACAACAGTTGTTGAATCATCATCCCAAGTTCCATTATCTGAAACTAAAACAACTCTTACCATTGCTGAAATTATTAGTTCAACACCATCATCTGGAAAGATTGAATCAACTGTTGCCTCTGTTGTACCATTGGAAGCAGGACAAGTTGTTGTTGGTGGAAGTACAACTGTTGAACCTCTTCTTGAATCAACAGTTTTACTTGCCGAAAGTACCCCAACTATTATAGTAACAGATCAAACTGTTACAGAAATTCCCGTAACAACGGTCGAAGTGAAAACCGAAACTGTTATTCCAGTTATTATAACTGGCGATGAAGCTGGACATCCAAAAACAGATGCCCTACAGACAACAACAATTTCAACCGAAAATATTCAAACTTCTACAGTTAACGTAATCAATGCTGAAAATGTTGATGCTTCAACCATCATTCCTGTAACAGTTATTTCATCATCTGAAGTCACAACTAATGCACCTGTAACAACTGAAATTGTTAAAGTTACTGATATTCCAGTAGTATCTTCAACTGGAATTATTGCTGGAATTGTTGCACATGGAAGTACTCTTGAATCTTCTCTGGATGAAAATGCAACAACTGCAGGAAATGTTGAAGCAACAACAGTTATTCTGTCTCAAGAAACCACACTTGAAACTTTAACATCATCAACAGCTGTACCCAAAGAAATCTTAATTCCTGTTGTTGAACAAAAACCACTGGAATCATCAACATCGATTCCAGTAATTTCTGAAGTAGATACAGTTGTATCTTCAACAACATCTTCAACAACTTTACCATCCGAAACAGTTGTTCCAGTTGTTGTTCCTTTACAAGAAGTATCGTCTACCGTTGCCCCAGTTACACTAGAAGAAATTATCAGAGCTTCAACAACAGCAGGAATTATTAAATCAGAAAATATTGATGCTACAACAATTTTTGCAGAAACTGTACAACCATCTGAAGAAACAACTGCTGCTGAACCCATTTCAATTGCTCCACTTGAAAATGCCCAATCCATTGCACCAATTGCACCACTTGGTGATGGACAAGTTGTTGTTGGTGGAAGTACAACTGTTGAATCTAATGTTGAAGAAACCACAGTTGTTTCTCTTCAAACAGCAATTGTTACTGAACAACCGGTTGCTTCAACTATTTCAGAAGAACCTGCAATTATTGTAGCTGTATTGCCAGAAGAAAATAAAACTTCTGAATCTGAAGCTCCAATTGTTCTATCAACCTCATTAATCCCAGCTGTTGAAAATGTTGATGTTACAACCATTGTTGCAGAAACAATTGAATCAGAAACAGCAATTTTAACAACTCCAATTGCTGATAATGTTAATGAAACAGTTGAAATTGTACCAATAATCCCAGTTGGTGAAGCAAATGTAAAATCGACAACATTGGAAAATGTTCCTGTAACAGAAGTTGTTACCGCAACATCAACATTTGAACCAGAAAAAATTACAATTGCTACCATAATTATGCCTCAAAAGACTTCAACAGCTGAATCAAGTACAACAGAAAGTATTCCAGTAACATCCGGTCAAGAAGCAACTCAACAAACACTTGAATCAATTCCAGAAGCAACAACTATTTTATCTGAAACTTCCAAGCCACTTGTTGTTCTACCTCTTGAAGTTTCAGAAGGTAGTTCAACAACAACCACAGATGCTGCTGAAAACGTTACATCAATTTTAACCACTGAAAAAACAGTTACATCTGAAACGACAATTGTTGTCCCTGTTGAAGCTGTTGAAGATACTCAAGCATCATCAACAGCTGTTGTTCCAGAAGTTGTTACAACAATTGAAACTGTTACAACTGAATTACCAATTACTTCTGAAACTTCTGTCCCACTTGTCGTCGTTCCAGTTGACACGGTTTCTGAAAATGTTTCATCTTCAACAACTTCTGCTCCAGATGTCACTACTGTAGCTGCTGTTGTTGTAACTGAAATTTCATCTGAAAAAACAACTGTTAAATCTACAGGTGTTCCACCACATCTAAAACATATTGTTGGAGTTGTTGAAAAAACTGATCCATTAGCTCCAAAAGAATATGAATATTCAGATGATGATGAAACTTCAACCTTTTCTGGGGTTTCAACAACCTTCTCTCCAGAAGCCATTGCTGCTGCAGAAGCAACAAATGCTCCAGAGAAAACTATCATAGTCGCTGAATCATCGTCAACAACACTTTCCCCTGTGAATGTTACAACTGTTCCTGAAGAAGCTGAAAAAACTACCGTATCAGTTACTGAATCAACAACTCAAGTGGTTGTCGATAAGGTTACTACAGATGATATTCCCATTGTCGCTGTTACAGAAGTCGTCGCTGAATCTACAACAAATATTATTGTCGCTGAATCAACATCCCCAACATCTGAATCCCAGACTACATCAGATTCTGAATCAACAACTCAAAGAGTTGTTGATAAGGTTACTGAAGTCCCAATCGTAGTCATTACCGAAATCCCTTCTGAATCTACATCTGAAGCTGTCATCGTCGCTGAATCATCATCCCAATCATCACCTGCAACAACCCCTGAAGCTGAAACATCAACAACAACTCAAGTAGTTGTTGAAAAAGAACCTGAAACCCCAATTTTAATTATCCCCCAAAATGTTCAACCTACAACCGAATCTTCCGATATCTTTCCAACCACCACAAAAGCAGAACTCGTTGAAGCTGTTTCTGATTTAATTGATATCGTTCAAGGAAAACCAAAACCAAAGGAAGAAATGAAACATAACATTGATATCGAAGATAATGGTAAACTGCTAAAAATTTATGAAAATTTTGAATTTTTGATGACTTTTTAGTTTTCAATCGAACCGTTGAACCTCCTGTTGCTGCTGTTCAAGCTTTAATTGATACTTTAGAACAAACCAGAAACATTGAAGAAGTCCTCCGAAAATCTGGAAATCAGCCAGATATTCAAAATGGTTAGTTTTAATTTTTACTAATGTTACGGTAGTGTTGTAGTGATTACTGTAGTTATGCAAATCTTTAAACAACAAACTTTCTCCTGCTAGCTTCTTTTTCTTTCTTGCTTTTTTCCATTTTCTAACTTTTCAAAGCTTCTTTTTCTAATCCAAATCTTTATTTTTTCATTTTATTTATTGCTTTGAAAAAATTATTTAGAAACTCGTCGAATTTTGACTGATGATCCAGAATGCTCCCAAGGCTCCTTATATTTTTCGGCTTCCGAAATTCAATCCTATGATGAACCATTTGAAATTATTGTTGGTGTATATAATTTG
The DNA here is from genome assembly GCA_024447195.1 of Panagrolaimus sp. LJ2414. Classification (NCBI taxonomy): domain Eukaryota; kingdom Metazoa; phylum Nematoda; class Chromadorea; order Rhabditida; family Panagrolaimidae; genus Panagrolaimus; species Panagrolaimus sp. LJ2414. The sequence goes on along the minus strand of JAMRXY010000004.1, from coordinate 918,841 downwards.
CATGAATGTCTTCGGCTTTGTTGGGATTCAAATTGTCATCGAGCTGCTTTTACACGCTTTCCACGGCCAACTTGTTTAATGCGAATTGGACAAAACATAAAGCCAATAAAGGAAGGATGCCCTAACACCAATGCTTCCACATTATTACAAAATTGGAAATTCACACATATCGCTGAAGCTTTGGAAATTGAATGTATTAAATGTGGTAAGCATAAATAAAGTTTAAAAAACTTTGATAAAAGATGTAAAACAAAGGTATCCAATGAAGTATACGGTACTTCTAACAAAAACTGGAAAAGCGCTTTGGGGTATGAATTTTTACTAACAATATTATGCAAATTTTTTTCTTTTAAATTGCACCAATAGTTTGTTCGTCATCCAAAAGTGTGTTTTGTACGCAGTTCAATGTTGATCTCTGTGATAGTAATAATTTGTAAAAAATAATATTCACACAAGACTAACTTTTTTAAATTTGCATAATTTTTAATTTTGGTATGCTAATTGGATGCCTTAAAATTAAAAATCCAGAGTAAGCGTAGAATCACATAAAATGGACCTGTTGTAATTATTATTCAAATTTTTATTGATTTTTTTCTAACCTCAAAAATCATTATATTTTAGTTAAAACTGAAATCATCAACAAAGAATCCCCCTCTCCAAAATCAAATCCTCAACAACTCGAAAAGAAAATCTTTAATCCCCATGGTAAGCCTTTTTACCGTATCCTATAATCCTTATCCCATCTATGATTCAGGTGAATCAACAAAATGTGATGGCCGTGTACAATTTCAAATTTCCCCTGTTAGTTCCCTCCCAAAATTAAATGTCTCCAATGATGTCCCTGCCGAATCTCCAGCCGATTGTGCCCGAAAATGTTATGAACGTGATGGATGCACTTTAGCTGGATTCGTGCCAACCACGAATGGCAAAGGTGTTTGCCTTTTAACAACTGATAATGGAATTTGTGGAGATGATGCAAATCATGTCCCACAACATGCTTCAACAATTCCATTCTTGATCTCATGTATTAAATGCTCTAGTATGTTATTATCCCTCTTTTGAATTAATATTATCAAAGGTCATTCGGAACCTGTTCCCCCAAATCGATAGAATTCCTTGATCTTATGCCGCCGCCGTGTTTAGGCGGCAAAAGATCAAAGCCCTCCGAAATCAAAATACCGACCCCAAAATTTTTTCTGCCTACAACCTTGAATTTTATCATTGAATATGTAAATTTTTAGAATGCAAATACAGTCTTTCCTCATCTTCTCCATCCTCTTCAAAATTACCAAATTTTGAAGAATTTGCACATGTCTTTAATGTCAATCAATGTGCAGAAGAATGTGCAAAACGACAATGTACCCTTGCACAGTTTGATCCAAATTCTTTAATTGTAAGTTTTGCCTTCCAAAGTACAGTATCCAACTACAGTAATCAAAATTTTAGTGTTCAATGACCAAAGAACCCCGTAATGAACCTTGCCTAGTTGAAGTTCCAACCCCAACCGATTATATTTTACCTGTATTATTAGATTGTGTTGAATGTACCACTTAGAATTCTTTTATATCATTTAATTAATTAATTCATATCCCTCTCATCAAAATTTATATCATAATCATTGATTTTTTTTATCTTTCTTTTGCTCTCTAGCTCTATTAGTGCCATCGTTTAGTTTTTTTATTATTAAATTAGTAGTTATTTTTAAAGATTTTATGTAAATTTTCTCACTTCACATGAAACAAAACGAGTCTGTTGAGATCTGTTAAAAAACATTTTATTTTTTTCTTGTCATGTCATTTTTTAAAAATTTTTGATGCATTTTTAATAAATAAAGTTTTAATAAAAAATGTTTATAGTAACAAAAATAATTAATCTAAACTCAAATTCAACGTTAACTTATGTATCGATATATTGTTATTGTTTGATTCAGAAAAAAAGGGAATAATACCGCACCAAAGTTTTATCCTTTCAGATAACGATTTATCTTTTAGGAGATTTCGATATTTTTTCTCACAAGCCATACACAGGGCGTGGTAATATGCAAATTTGAAAAACTTGAGGCAACATGATTCTGTGGAATTAAAAAATCAAAGATAAAGTTTCTGGCTAAATTTTTAGGGAATTTTGAGGAAAAATCTTTTGGTCAGAAGCTTTTTCGAAAGATTTTTTAATCCCACAGAATCATGTTGCCCCAAAGTTTTTCAAATTTGCATATTGCCACGCCGTAGACACAACCCGTTTTTTATTAACAGCTGATTCATGGAAGTAACAAAAAAACGCAACAAACTATTTTTTTATTTTCGAACGAAGAAAATAAATGGAAACATCTGCTTGGGGCAGCTGCCTTTTTTGGTTGAAACATCTCCATTAGTTTTTCATGGCTTGTTTGTCTTCCTTTGCCGTGGAAAGGGGCTTGCTGCATTTATTATAGATTGGTTTTGTCTTCATTCAGTTGTGCCAAACGTTCCTTCTAATTTATTGTGCATTTTTATTTTATATATTTTGTTTATTTTATTAAAAACTGTTGTAATTTTTTTTATTTTGTCATCAAAAATATGGATACTTTAAATTTTATTAAATCCAAGATTTTCCCGTATAAACCATTTATCGTAAAAGGATATACATTTGAGAAACCTTTCCCCCAAACATTTTCATTTCCCCCAACTCTGATGAAATATATTACATTAAATCCATCAACCCCAAAAGTTTGGAAGAAATTGGTTAAAACATGCAAATATTTTTATTCCAAAAATCCTTTGGTTCTTTGTGATCATTTTTCTGATGGAGCAAATCCTTCTGAAATTTCCATTGCTTGGAAATGGAAGTTTTTAACATTCAAAATTGATGAAATAAAATTTAGAATTTGGTTAACCGATTGGATTTTTTTAAATGATAATCTTCCACTTGATGTTTTGACAACAAAAGTTTATAAAAATGATGCAAAACAATTATATCTTCTTAATATGGATGTTTTATTCAGTGATTTAAATATGATAGGCTTGAACGGAAAATTGACAAATTTGCATCTTTATTCTGTGACTGTTAAGGATAACGAAAACAGGATTATCACTGTTGAAGAAATTGCTCAAACTTATTCAAATTTGTTATTTTTTAGTTAGTAAGTTTTTTCGAGATTAAACGAATGTTAAAAGAAAGAAGGGATTTAATTCCTGATTGTCAGGTTCGTATAGCACGAACCTGACAATCAGGGTATCTCTGATGAGGCAAATTGTTTCAAACTTATTTTCGTTGCAAGACCCCAAAACAGATCAAAGTACATAGACCGCCGCTTTCTTTAAATTGATTCTGATCAATCAAAATTTATTTTAACACTTTATTTTACAGTCGATGTGGTCCAAACAATGCTTCTTCAATAACCAAAAACACTGCAAAAAGATTACTTGAAATTTATGCATCTTCAACAAAATTAGTCGGAATAAGTTTGGAAGGTATTCCAGAGCAATTTGATTTTCAAGTCATATTTGATTATATTACGGTAAAAAATAATTTTTTAAAAGAAAATACTGTATCTTTATTTTATTTTCAGCAAAAACAGCCATTTCTTTATTTTTATCTTTCTTTTGGATATTGGGGAAATAATCTTTCTAATGATTACATGCAAAGGGTAAAATTTGGTATTTCCCAAATTCTTGCAGCTAAAAAAACAATTTTTCCATTTCAAGCAATTACTTGTAATAATTGGAAGGATGATGATTTGAAACCCCTTTATTCAAATATATGGCAAGCATTCATTCGTGTTTATAAATATCTCAAAATTCGTCGTCAATTGGTTAAAAATTAATTCAAAGGATTCATATTTACTGTAAATAAATGTCTAAATTTTTTGGGGGATTTAAAAATAGGCACGGCACTTCCTTCTGATTCTGTGAAAAAAGCTTGATCCGGAAATTTTCAGCCCGGGTTGGGCTTTTTCAGCGGGCTGTTTTTTTAATTTTGGTCATTCATATTTTTTAAATCCCTAAAATCAAAGCAAATCTCGTGTCAAAAAAAAGTAATTTTAGGTAAGGTGTTTTTTCTCGAGTCGGGCTTCAAAAAGTAGGCTCATTGCTACGTCTAACTGAAACCTTCAACGTTGAAAACTGACAAATGAGTTAAAACGATTGCTTTTTATTTGTAAAATTAAACGTTAATTTTTTATTTGTTTTCAATTTTTTACATGTGATTTTATTAAATTTTTCGTTACTGTATTGGATAAATTTTGAATCTTTTCCACATTTGAAAATACCATATAACCGCATTTTTATATCCCGGAACAAAGATTATAATTCCAATCGAAGTTAAAAGTAATCGAAATATCTGCAAAAATTTTATCGCACTTTCATTTTCTGTGAAAATTTTCAACCAAGCTGGCATAAAATTTTTGAATGTAATTGTTTGAGTAATATCGGGTTCTTTGAGGTAATCCAGAATAAACAATATCAAAAGTAACCAAAATTGAAAAATTACAAATTTTAAAACTTTCATATCAGAATCATTTGAAAGCATCTGAAACACTGTTGAAAGGGGGACAAAAATTTGCATAAAAGGTCAATTACCGTAATTTTCTGTTTTTCCTTAACGATTTTTCTTATCATCAAAATTATCAGAATTGCCATTAAAAAAAAATTATTAAATGAATAATTTTTTCTGTTCTTGAAAAAATTAAAACATATTTCGAAAATAATTTTTCATTTTTTAAACATATTTGAAGGGAATATTTTTTGATATAATTACAGTATCTTTCCATTTTGGTACTTTCATTACAGGCCAGGTGTATTTCAAAAAGTGTTGAATTGAAACCTGTTGGACTCGTCGAATCCCGAATTGATACTGCATAAAAAAAAGTAAAATTTTTGACATTTTCATAAAGTTTTTGACATCCATGTATTATTGTTGCATATCGATTGTAATTGTAAAATTTTGCTAATTCTTCTAAGATTTTACAACTTTTACTCACAATATAATCAGAGCAAAGATAAAAAATTGTATAAATTGTTTCAGCGAAAATTGGTACTTAAAAAAGAAAATTAATAAAAACTGATAAAAAAAAGCTTTACCTAAAACGGCTTTGAAAGTTGAAATATTTGTTTCATAAAATTTATTTTTAAAAATTTTAATAAACAAAAATCCTGTAATCAAAAGCAGCCCAAAATGTGGTAATTTGTTTACAACTGAAGTACTGTAGATCCCAGCAATATCATTTTTAATATGACAGTTTAAAGATTCTGAATTGTAAAAATTTGCATAATTGTCAAACAATGCAATTCCAATGACAAAATCAAAAACCAGCAAATTTATAATTAACCAACGAAAATGCAAATCTTTGTTAGAAAAAATTGAAATTAGAATAATTACTGTAATTAAAGTCACTGAAATACATCCAAAAACAGTATTAATCAAGTCTAGCATTTTTTAAAAAAATATTATTTATTCAAACTTGCAAAAAAGAATGTTTTTAAATTGCATGAAAATATTTTTTTCCGAAGATCATATAATTAAATAAAAAATAAAAGTCAAGGCTTTTTATTATAATTGAGTTTTTAAATTTAAATAATTTTTAAAAGGCACAAATTTAATTGTTTATTGGTGTTTTTTCTCTTTATAAACACCAAAATTATAGCTCTTGTAGCCTAAATGCAACAAAAGCTACAGTAATTTCTTTAAAAGCCTCGCAAAAAAATTAATTTTTGACATTTTATTTTATTGCCTTTCGAATCAAATTTTAAAAAAGTTGTTTACTGAAACTAAAATTTTCACCGATTAAGCAATATTTTTAATATAATTTACTTTTTGATTTTTAGACAAATGCGCTTTTACACAAATTATAAGTTTTGTTTTTTTCTTTTTTTACTGAAAATCAAATAAAAATTATGCTACAAAAATTTAAAAAAAATAAATCCAACAATTTTTAAATTAAAATTTCAGATTTTTAGCAAGCATATTTACACAAAAAAATGGTTGTTAGTTTAAAAAAATTTATTTTAATTTAAACATCAAAGATTTTATAACTTTATAAAACTTTACCAAATTACTGTTTTTGGACAATTCTATCCTTGGTTTAAAAATGGGAAACGCAACTACAAGACTAGAATTTCATCAAGGAAATATTGAATGTGGAAATTTTGATATTCAAGTTGCATATTTTGCTGATCATCTTTCATGTTTTCTTTTTCAATTTCCGTATAAACTTGATACCACAAAATTTGCTTATCTTTCTACCGTATTCCTTTTTATAATAATTGCAATATCAATTTTTGGGAATATAAAAGAAAATTATCGTTGGTTTATTTTAAATTCATCAATTTTTGATTTATTTTGTTGTTATGAATTTATTTGTGTTCCGCATTCATGGTCTTTATCCATGTCTATTCAAGAACGCTGTTATTTTGGTGCAAAATTGAGTGATTTTTTAAGAGAAGGAAAATTTATTGATTCTTTTCCATCCCTCGGTTTATTTTTGATTACTGGATCACGGTTTTTATCTCTTTATTATCCAAAATCTTTTAAACATTGGAAAAATAAAACATGGAAAGTAATTTTAGGTAAGGGTTTTTGTTGTTGAAAGTGATATTTTGAAATCAAGAACGTCAGAAGCATTTTATTTCGGAGGGGGCACAAAGTACTTCGAAGGGCCATGCCTTTGATCTTGTGCCGATAGCGGTAAAAGATCAAAGGACTTTTATGTTTTCGAAGAGGGTACATGCTCCTGGGCTTCACCCTGCTAACATCCTTGTTTTTGATGATGACATTTTTTGTCATGATGGGTACTCTCCAAAACCGTAAAAATCCTTTGATCTTTTACCGCCATCGGCACAAGATCAAAGGCGGCCTCCATGAAATCGTTTGTGCCCCCTCCGAAATAAAAAACTCCTGACGTCCTTGATGGCCATTTATAAAATGATATGCAAAATATATTTCCAAAATTTTTAGGGATCATATTTTTTGATATTTTGTATTTTTCGGTTTTACTATTAAATATTTTTTGGAGTTCAAATTACGAATTTCTTCCATGTACTGCCGTAGATTCCTTTGAAGAATATTCAAAGCATCCAAAAGTTTTTGAATTTGAAGATATTAAATGTGGTAAAAATTCAAATGATCCATTACTTTGTTATTACATGATCCAAGCAAGTGAACTTCCATGTGATATTGAACATAGATTTTTAAAAATCATCGATAATCTCTATCTTTTTGTAGTTAAAATGATTTCACCATTTTTATTGCTGCTTACAACAATTTTTATTATTTCTATTATTTCAAAACTTATTCGACAATTTAAATTTCTTGTAAGATACGTAAATTTTGAAAATTATGCTAATTTTTTATTTTTAGGCTTTAACAAACATGGAAATGCTAAAAATTAATATTCGACTTGTAATTGTTTTAAGTATTCAAACGATATTTTTGCTTTATATTGCTTCAATGAGACTTGTGCTTTTCATTTCAGAATTCAAAGAAGGCGGGAAATTCAAAGATTTTCCATTTTGGTTTACATGGGCCCATGATGAACGAACTATAAGAGGCTATCAACAGCTTCGAATTTTTATTGATGCTTTTGTGATTTTAATTGTTATGACAGGATATCGTGAAAATTTTGCACAATTTTGTTTATGCATTTTTGGAATTTTCAAAAATCCAAAAAAAACGTTTAAAAATGTGGTTTTAAAAGCTCGGAAATTGTCTTTGTCAAAATTTGCATAAAATTTAAAAACAGAATTAACAGCTTTAATTTTATTTATAGCTTTATAAAATAAATAGATAAAAATTTTTTTTTACAAAACCCGTTAAACAAAAAATAAAATTCGATGCAAAAATTGCATAAAAAAAAGTAGCTGAGATCAATTAGCAAAAAGTCGAGTAATTAAAACATGTCCAATCATTGCTTGTTTGGAGGCGACAATTTTTTCGATATTACTTTTTGCCCGCAATTCTACGATACATTTAACTTCATCTTTAATTCGTTGCAAATTTGAAACGAGAAGGCAAAGGGATTCTCCTTCTTCATCATCACAATAAGTCTTTGGATTTGAGACATCCAACTCTGGAGGGAATTTAAGATATGCTTGAAAGGATTGAGCATGTTCAGAGGGGGGATTATCATCACAATTATCTTCGTCTTCGGCATTTCGGATATCTCCAACTGATGAAAAGGCATAAGCTTTGTTGGTGAAATGTCCACAAAAATCGAACCATATCGTTACAGTAACTTTTTCTTCAATGAATTTTAGCTTGACTGGATTTGGAAGTTCTAAAATTGGATATATGAAATCCAGTTGGATTAGCAAAATCCCTACCATGCATAAGTCTCCAATGTATTGTATGATTTTCAAAACTATTTGTATGTCCATCAACCACAAATGGATCATAAAGTGATCGGGGCTTTGTCAAATTTGATCGAAGTTCAGGAATTTGAACATCTCGAACTTTTTTGTCTTTTTCAATATCTAAATATGCAAATTTTAATCTGTTTTTGAAAAACGAAATCGTACCTCGAAAAACTCGATTCAAAATATCCAAAATTGGTTGTTGATTAAGAATTCGATGTTTGAAATATTTCATAAAAACTCCATTTGTTTCACCTTTAATTTCATATGCACCAACTCCGCCGCTTCTGAAAATTTGCATATTCACGTTTAATTTCTGAAACTACAGTAAGCTTACGTCGCATATCCGTATACGGTATTTCTATTCACTTTTGCATTCTTTCGATATTGCTCGGCATACTGTGTAAATAAATCCAAATCTGATCTATAAAAATTACTATGTTGAAGATTACTGTATCCCCAAAACAACATCTTACGGTAAAAATTTTCTACAAATATCCAATAAAATTAAATTTAATGCAGGATTATAATCACTAAAAATTGATAAAACCCAATCCATTGAAATGCAATGTTGTGGACCATATGTATGCCCGGGGGCATCAGTTGGAAGTAAATAGCATTGTCCATTTGCTTCAAAACCATGTCCAACAAAATAGAATACAGCTATAATAATTTATTAATGTTATTTTATTGCTACAGTATATTCATATCCAAACATACCGTATACCCCTTCACCAAGTAATTTTCGATATTCTTTTATTATAAATCTCATTTCTTCAAGCTTTAAATCTCCTAAGGTTACAGTTTTAAATTTCAGGGACTGTAAAATTTCTGCTAAAGTTTCAGCATCACAATGTGGTGTAATTAAATTTGACATATTTGGATAATATGTTCGATTGGAAATAATTAGGGCAACTTTATCGGAGGCTGTTACAGCAGTTGTACAATCCATTGTATCCAACATTGCATCTTCTGGGACTGGTGCACCGGCAGAAGCCGATGCAGCAGCCGATTGATCTCTGCCATCATTGTTGATGCCATTGACTAATTTATTATAAATCCGATCCAAGTCATTGAGATTACATTGTTGGCAATCTGGAAAATGGCATTATGGTAAAATTTATGGAATGGACATATCTCAAAAATTAATCAAGTTTGCTAAATGCCATTCGAAACTTGTTCATCACTTTTGGCACTTTTGTTTAAAAATGCCATTTTGAACTTGATAATTAATTTTGGCACTTTGCAATTTTAAAGCCATTAAAACTTTAAAAAAACTAACTTGGATTTGGCGCTGAAACAAAATTGCTCAAATCCACGATATCCGATATCAGCTCAGATTCTGAAGTCTTTCCATGAGCTTTATAAAATTCCGTGTAAGCTTGTCCATCTTCAATAAAATTATATACCCGAACATTAAAGACATTTCGAGCTGTACAAGGACATCTAAAAAATTTGCATATAAATCTTTAGTCTTCAACAATTAAAAAAAAGTAAACCTTAAAATTACAAGGGTTGCCACAGATCCACATGCCATAACTTTTCCATTTTCTCGCCATTCGTATCTTGGCACTGGGAAGCCATTTGCCTTACATTCAAGTTTTAACTGAGTGCCATCGGCAACAATTGAAACTCGAATCTGTTCTTTTCTTGACCAAATTACGGGACAAAATTTTCGATGTAACAAAAGTTGTGGACGATCCATGATAGGACCATGAAGTTTGGCAAGAGTATGAAGACGTTTAAGCAATTTTTCAACGGTTAAACCTCGATTTCCAAGATATCGAAGGTATTGTGCCCCAGGGTCATTAAGTTTTTGAAAGCGTTCAACATCACTTTGACTGAAAATTTTAAAACGGTTTTAAATTAACGAAAAGCTGAACACGGTATGATAATATGCAAATTTTCGAAAAACTTTGGATTTGGACAAAAGTTTTCCCAAGATTTTTGGAAAAGTTTCAGCTAAAATTTGTTTAAACCTCCTAAGTTTTGAAAATTTGCATATCTACCCAAATCCGACGGGTCAATACAAACCTCAAACAAAATACAGTATCATCTGCATCATTGCAAATTAGTCTCCATAGGGATCCAGATTCAAGTGATAAAGCCAAACTATGAAAAAGGCCATATGGAAGTTCTGATAAATTCGTTGAAAGCGCAACTCCATCGCTCATCTAGAAACTGTAAAAGACAAAAAAAGATAAGGTCAAATTTTAAAAGCTTTTATTTTAAAAAAAATATAAAACACGATTTTTATATCACCAAGCCACTATCATTTTATCAGTTGTAGTAGCTTTTACTGTATCAAAAGAATTCGAAAGAAAAAACAACAAAAAAGCCCCCATGAAAAGGGCAGTGATGGAAGGGGAACCTTCTTCACTTCATCCCCATTCCATCCCCCATTTATCTATCTAACCCAACGCTTGAATGGACCAAAACAAATTTCTTTTTTTTTATTTCAATTTTTTACGTTGCAGTAAATTTTTGCAAAACGGCTGTCTTTTTTTCTTCTTTCTTCTGTGTCTTGTTGTTTTTCCTTCTTGCCCCGTATTTTTCCCGTTTTAGTTTTTCCCCCTTTTTTTCAATGCGTAGGATTAATGCGCAGTTTTTAGAAAAGGAAAAGAGAGTACCATACATGTCAGAGAAAAACAAAATTACACACACATTTTATTCAAAAATAACAAAAAAGCAGTGTGATAAGACACTTTTAATTTTGTAACTACAGTAATTTCAACAATTTTAATATTACAATAATTTTAAACATAATTTGCTTTTGTTTTTAACTACAAAAATATTACTGTAAAAGATGTCCTTTTACTTCTTTTTCAGTGATGTACAAAAGAAGTGAAAAGTGAGACAAAAAAAATGCATGGGTGCGCTGGCGACTATTATTATAATATTATTTTCGCGTGTCTTGCTGCTGCTTCTTTGGTTATATATATTTCGCTGTTACAACTATGCTGCTGCTGCTGTTACGACCAATGCATTGGGAGAAAAAAAGATGAAAGATATACATGCAAGAAATGGTTGATGGATGTGTTTGTGTCCCTCTTCCGATGAATGACGACCAAACAAAAACAAAACAAAATATATATATAATAGTGGTAGTATAGTAGTTAGTAGTTAGTCGGTAGTAGTGAGATGGGGGAATAGGGAAAGAAAGGCAGAGAAAAAAGCAGCCAGTTGTTTTTAAAACCTTTCTGCGACTTTTTTTTATAAGGCTCCTGCTGCTGCTAATGGGGGAAAAATGAAAGAAGAAGTAAAATGTGCGTCTCAGATGGAAAGAAAAAGAGCCATCGCTTGGTTCTCCATAGTTAGCGTTCTCTTTCTTCTTCCTTTTTGTGTGATATAACTTCTAAAAAAAGAAGAAGAAGAAACAACAAAAAATACTTCACATGCAAAAATATTCCAAGCATAAGTTTATTAATCTTAATCATAATACTTATAATATATCCTTGTTTATCCTTATCTTGTTATTTTTCAACCTTTGTTCCATTCTTTCTTGTTTTTGATGAATGCCAAATCCCCAAAAAAGATCTTCCTTCTTCTTTCACCCGCGAATCCTTCTGTGTTTTTTTCTTGACGCAATTTTTTTTATAACAAACAAGTTTCAACTATTTTCTTTTTCATAATTAATTAAATGTTGTTTTTTGCAACAATTTTAAGTCCAATTCTTTCTCATCGTTGTCAAGGATTTTACGTCACTCTTTACTTTTTTACGATCTTAGAAAAAGGATTGACAACTTGGAAGTCTTTTACGCTTAAAAATTTTTGCTATAAAATCTTAACATCTGTATATATTTATCTCTTGTTATTAATGATTCATTTTTCAGGTAATATTAACCATTTATATATTGAAAATATTTATCAAAGATTCAACTAATCTCTTCTGCGGCAAAGAATAATCTTGATTCCAGTTTTGGCAAAATTGTATATGCTTACCTTTCAAAATCTTTGCCTTTAAAAATCATGACTGGCAATAACTTTCTTCAAATTGATCCAACACATTTTAATGGATCTACAACACGGCATTACGATGATTTACCTGAAAATTTCTTAGAAACTGTTAGTCCACATAATACTGGACCACCACTATCCCTTCCTCTTCCAAATCATCATGATAATGGTGGTTCACATCTTGCTGGACTTGGTACAATGTCAGTTGCAGGATCAGAGTAAGATCTTTTAGTTTTTATGATTATATTTAAATGTTTCTTTTTAGTTATGCTTCACTAATTCCAATGGGTAGTTCAAATTATTCAAATTCTATGAAGACTGAATCTCTTGAACATCATCTTCGAGGATCACATGCAGGTCCTTTGGAAAAGTATGTTTCATCAATCAATTGTGTGATTAATTTAATGTTTTGTATTTTTAGATTTCATCGATTTAATGGTCCTGCAAGTCTGCTATCTCCTCTTCAAATTGATAATCCTTTGGGGGTTCAAAGAAATGGACGAGCAAGTGAAATGTTAAGCAGTTTAAGAACCAATAATACCTACGTCAAAGAGGAAATGAATTCTGATCTTGGTTTTAATCATGAATATGAAGTTCCAATGTATTTACATCAGCCATCTCAACAAGAGCTTGAAAGAATGACTGCTGCAACTCCACCAGCAATTAGCTCAGATATTATGGGAAATTCATGTATGCCTGGAAATGAAGTTCGTTTATTTCATATTAATATATAAATGGAAATTTTATTTTTAGTTTAAGGTTGTACAGTATGAAGTAGCAACGTCGCAATCATATCTACCTCAAACACATGAACATTTACAACATCAACCTCAGCCACCTCCTCCACCACAACCATCTCGTCGATCACGGGCAAGAGCAAAAAATACAAATTCTCAACAGCAACAACAACAGCAGCAACACCATCATTCAAACACAAATAATAATGCTGGTCCATCATCAAATGAAGATGCAACTTCACCACTTCAACATCATCAACAACAACCAGCAAGACAACCTCGAGCAACTGGAAAGTAAGTTTTTAAAAATGTTTGTTAGTTTTCATTCACAAAAATTATTGTTACAGTATGGGTCCTGGCGCTGGTGTACCGCGGGCGGTTTATTCCACGACAGATACAACAGATCCCTTGAATGCTGAAATTGATGATGACATTTATATTGATACAAAAGAGCTGTGTAAAAGAATTGCATATGAACTAAAACAGCATTCTATACCACAAGCAATTTTTGCTGAAAGAATTTTATGTCGATCACAAGGAACTTTATCTGATCTACTACGAAATCCTAAACCATGGAATCGATTGAAATCTGGACGAGAAACTTTTCGACGAATGTTTAATTGGGTTCAACAACCTTTACATGTTCGATTGAGTATTCTTGATATGTACAAAGGTTTGTTTTTGTTACTGTGATACATTTAAAATCCTTCTCTTTTTTAGATAGTCAAATTTCTGGACCTATGGGTTCGATTACACAAGTTCAAACTGCAAATGTAATGTCACCACCAACTCCAGCACAAAATGCTCGGCAAAATTCTCGTGCCCGACTTGCAACAGATGATAGTGGAAGTGGTTCAGCAAAACGGCCTCGACTTGTTTTTACTGATATACAAAAGCGAACTTTACAAGCAATTTTTAAAGAAACTCAACGACCTTCACGTGAAATGCAAAGCACAATTGCTGAACATTTGAGATTAGATATGTCTACCGTATCTAATTTCTTTATGAATGCTCGAAGACGTTCTCGCAACGGATCAGGTTTGTAAATATATTTAAATTAATTTTTAATTTGATATTTTCTTATGAGCTTTATATAGTAAGATATGTACTGTAAATATTTTCAAGTAATAAGTTTCGAGGGCATTACCGTAATTTACAATTTTGTAAATACATTTTATTACAATCAATTTTTCAGTTGTTGAAGATGAACCTGCTCCATATCAACAGATAAGGCCAATAACTCCACCACCAGAATCTCCATCTTCAACTCCACGAATTACAACTCATTCATCCAGATCTCGAGCATATAAATCTCCAGCTTCTGCAATGCCTGAACATATTGATGAAGCGGTTGCTGCAGTCGCGCATGGAACAAATTCATCTCCACAAGAATCATTTCATTCTTCACCACAAGATTTGATATCTCCAACCGATAATGATGTGTATTCAGATATGCTTGAATCAGACGGTCTAGCTATGGAAAATTGGGATGAATCAGCTGATATAAAACCAACTCCATCAGATTATAATCAAGAACTATATGATGAAGATTCAAATGATCAACAACATCCAAATGATTCACAATTTATTTCTCCAAGATCTGTTGATAATGCTTATATAAGTAATAATGGAAATGGTAGTAATGGCACCCAACAACAACATGCTCATCATCATGGAGTTCGACAAATTTATTCAACTGATTCAAATAAACAGACTGCATCTGCTCCTGGTTCTGTTCATTCAACTTGATGAAAATATGCTAATAAATGCTTCAAGTTTGTCAAAAAATGAATTATTTCGCCTTTGTTTCTTTTTTTGCATTTTTATAAATTGTTTGTATCCATTATATTATTATTATATTACTATCTAGCCTCAGAAATAACAAACAAAACATTCGGATATTAAGCCTTTTGAGTGATTGATTCTATTCTTTTTTATACTTATGTTCTTCTTCGCTTGTCTTATATTTTTTGCTTATTTTGTCAAGTTTCTGTCATTGGTATAGGTTGTTGTTGTAAAAATTTTTGGTGATGTAATGCATTTTGTAGTTTTTGAGAAACTACAGTATCCTTTTTACGGTAGCCAACCTTTATCGATTACTTTTTCTTCTCTACAAAAATCTATTCCAAAACTATTTTTTATCTTTTGTCAGTTTTTATGAATATTCTTCTTATTTTTTGGCCAGTTCTTGTATAGCCTCTGATTCTGCTGCAAATGTTTTATAATCTTTAAGAAAGAAATGCATTGCTAATTATTATCTTTATTATTTCAAAATATTTTTCTCAGTGTTTTCTATTTTTTACTTATCTCGTTTTTATCAAACGTTACAAAAAATTCTTTGGAGGTTTGTTACAATTATTTTTTTATCAACTGTGATTCGGCAAAAGTTTCTGCGTTGTTTTTTGAAATAACAAAAAACTTTTTCTTTCTGGAAAGAAAGTTTTTTAAAATTTCAAAAAAACAAAGAAGCAGAAACTTTTTAAAACAAAAATGTTGTGCTTTTTATTTGTAGATAGTCTTCTTTTCATTTTTATATCCCTTCTACTTTTCTATTTTCAAAAGCAATGCTTTTGCGTTTTTTTTATTCGTCAAAAATTGTATATCCAAAAGAGAAAGAGAGATAAGCCTTTATCATCTTTCGTTCTACCGTATTATTTAAGTTTTTTGTTTTTGTGAAAAAAAATTTTTTTGGGTGTACCATTTCTGACTTGGCCTTCTTGATGTTGTTTTTTTTAACAATCTTTTTTTTATTTTCAATTTTGTCACTTGATTTATCTTTTTTATAAATTTGTTTGCAAATATTTTTATAATAAAAATACATTTACAAAAAAAAATTACAGATTTGTTGGGTTCTAGAGATGCAAAATGTTTTTTTATCAGATACTGTAATATTTTTTTACAGAAGTTTTGTTATGGTAAAAAAATGAGTGGAACAATTTAAATATTCGAATAATAAAAAGTTGGCAACCTTAAAAATTAAGGTTGAAGAAAATCTCATGTTATTTGTTTTTTTTTCCAACAAAATCAAAGTTGTGAAAATTTTTGAAATCGGAAAAAAACAGATAACATTCACTAATTTTATCATTAACGAAAGACTAAAGAACAAGCATTTGGGACTTTAAAGAAAAGGTGGAAAAAACGCAACAATTAAAAAAACATACGCGAAATACGCGTCGCGTGGTTTTTTTTTTTGCTGGACAAAGTTTTTCTTTTTGCTTTGATTTTGCGCTTTCGTATTTAAACATTTGAATTGAAACAATCGTTTCTTCTCATTCGTTTTTTGCCAAAGGAAAAAAATCGGAGCAGCTCAAGACAGATAGGAAAGAACAGCATTCATCATCAAAAAAGACAAGACAGCAAAAAAAATGTCAGGGGGTCCTTTCCAGCAGCAGCAGCAACAGAGATGATCATTTACACTTTTTTTTATTTCACATTGTTGCTCTTCTTCTTTTCTTGCTGTTGCTGCTGCTGAAACAACTGTCAAACACGCTTTTATAAAAGTTGGGGTTAAAAGTCATTTTTAATTCCCGAGCTTTATTCAATCCTTTTATCTCGAGAGAGATATCTCTGATATTATTTTTTTTTATCTCAGACAATGATGAAATTGTCTGATCATTCCATCACCTTTTTTACCTTGGATTTTGTTAACTTAAAGCAAAGCATTTGTTTCTTTTTTTGAATGCAAAAATCATCTTTATTCTTTCAACCTTTTTTTTACCTACCCATTTTTCTTCATTTTGTCTAAAAAATTTCATATTTATTTTTGTTCAACAAGAAAAAGAAGAAACGTGCTTTTTCATCCTCGTGCTTCTCTTTCCTTGATTTTTCTTTTACTTATTTTTTCTTGTTCGTTTTTTCTCCAAAATCTTTCAACTTTAATTTAATTTTACTCATATTTTTTAGGAACTTTGGTGGTAATAAAAAAGATATTGTTTGAAAAATAACAATTCAATAAAGAAATTTAAAGATGTTGTCCAGATTATCAGTTGCAACAAGCCGACAATTTTCTGTCTCTGCTGCTGCATGTAAACCTGAAACTGTTAAGAATTGGATTGATGGTCGAGCTGTTGAATCAAAAACTTCTGATTGGATTGAATTAACTAATCCTGTAAGTTGGAACTGCTTTTATGGAGTTTTAGGGAATTAAATGGTAAGTAGGGATGGCTCCGGGCCATTTAAGGGGCTTGGAGCCATTCCTACTGGTAAGAAAGAAAAGGTGATATTTTTCGTGGTCTTAGATGGGAGGTTGACCGTCGTCACTATTTTTGTGTTGATAAGAAAAGACCAACGGTTTTTTACTACATCAGCAAATTTTCATTAGATCAAAGATAATCAACAGCCGGCAAATAAGGAGAAATAAGTATCTTAGTATTGATAAGGAAAGATAAAGGTCATAAAATTTTTAATTTTTACATCTGTAGACATTTGGTGTATCTAGGATGTGTACGACTAAATTACAGTGTAGAACAGTGAATTGTTACAGTAACAATTGGGATTATCTGTACAGTACTTGTTTATTATTACATATTTACAATTTTAGGCCACAAATGAAGTTATTGGACTTGTACCAAAATCAACTCAAAATGAAATGCAACAAGCTGTTGATTCTTCGTCCCAAGCTTTTCACAAATGGAAAAATTCATCAATTCATTCTCGACAACAAGTATTTTTCAAGCTTCAATCTTTAATCAAACGGGATATGAGAAAACTTGCTGAAAATATTACAAAAGAACAAGGCAAAACCATTCCTGATGCAGAAGGTGATGTTAGTCGTGGTCTTCAAGTATGTATCATCTTTGTTGATGCTGGACAAAATTAATGGTATCATTTTTAGGTTGTTGAACATGCTTGTAGTGCTGCATCTCTTCAACTTGGTGAAACTTTGCCAAATGTTTCAAAGGATATGGATACATACAGTATTCGGGTGCCATTAGGTGTTACAGGTAATTTTTTATTTTGTGGATTTCTTGTATTAATTGAGGTACTGTATTTTAGCTGGTATTACACCATTTAATTTCCCTGCAATGATCCCTCTTTGGATGTTCCCATTAGCAGCTGTGACAGGAAATACAATGATTCTTAAACCCTCTGAACAAGATCCAGGAGCATGTATGATGCTTGTTGAATTAGCAAAAGAAGCTGGAATCCCTGATGGTGTTGTTAATGTTATCCATGGTCAACATGAAGCAGTTAATTTTATTTGTGATAATCCTGAAATTCGTGCCATCTCTTTTGTTGGCTCTGATCAAGCTGGAAAATATATTTATGAACGTGGATCAAAGAATGGCAAGCGAGTACAATCAAATATGGGAGCTAAAAATCATGGAGTTATTATGCCTGATGCTGCAAAAGATGCAACTCTTAATCAAGTAAGTTTCTAAATTGATTAATAATTGAAATCATAAGATACGGTAATTTGTCGAAGATGAATTAATCAGGGTTACTGTACTTTTCGAATTTTTAAAGCCAATACAATTTATTTTAGCTTGTTGCTGCTGCCTATGGTGCTGCTGGACAACGTTGTATGGCACTTACAGCTTGTGTCTTTGTTGGAGATTCACGAAAATGGATTCCTGATTTTGTTGAAAAAGTTAGAAAGCTTCAAGTTGGTGCAGGTTGTGATTCCAAAACTGATGTAGGACCAGTTATTTCAAAACAATCTAAACAACGAATTCTTAAAATTATTGATTCTGCTAAGAATGAAGGTGCCAATGTTCTTCTTGATGGTTCAAATGTTAAAGTTTCTGGATTTGAAAATGGCAATTTTGTTGGTCCAACTGTTATTACTGGTGTTAAAACAAATATGACCTGTTATAAAGAAGAAATCTTTGGACCTGTTTTGGTATGTCTTGAAGCTGAAACCTTGGATGAAGCAATTGATATGATTAATAAAAATCCATACGGTAATGGTACTGCAATCTTTACAACATCTGGAATTGCTGCTCGTCGATTCACAAATCTTGTTGATGCTGGACAAGTAAGTTTCATTCCATTACCGTATCCTATCTAAACAATTTTATATTTTTGTAGATTGGTATCAATGTTCCAATTCCCGTTCCACTTCCACAATTCAGTTTTACCGGTAATCGTGGCTCCTTCCTTGGTGATGCAAATTTCTATGGAAAAGCTGGCCTCAACTTCTTTACTCAATGGAAAACTGTTACACAACTTTGGCGATCTGAAGATGCTGCACCAGAAGCTAAACCTCAAATGGCTTTCCCTCAACTTCATTAAAAGCTCATATCTCTCTTTTTTTGAAGTTTAATTCTTGATTTATTATTGTCGCTAGAATTTCTCTCTGTATTTGGAAGTATATTAATTAATTGACAGAAAAAAATGAATAAAAAAAAATTATTTGATTTATTTTTGATGATCTTTTTGGGGCATTTAACATTGGAAGATATTTTAAATTTTGTAATCTGGAAAGTATTAAAGTATAACCAAAAAAGAGATATTATTGAAGGGTACTGTACTCTGAAAACTTTTTAAAAAACTTTTACATGAAGATTTGGAAAATTTGTTGGTATTTTTTCTTTAGGCTCCCATAAACGAATAATTTCATAAATTTCGACGGCAAAAATTTCATTGTAATCTTCATCCTTGAATCGAATGGCTGCATAACCTTTTGCCATCAGATTTTTCTGCAAATGTGAATTACAGATTACAGTATGAATTACCAAAGCAAAAAAGAAAAGAGAGTTTACTTCAAGAAATTTACAAATTAATTTTGTTTCAATTACTTGATCAATTTGATGCCAAAGAAGTTGCTCAATTTTAACTTGATGTTCATGCTTTAAAAGTTTTTGCATCGTGTGTTTGGTTACGGTAAAATTATATAAACTAAAACAAGTTTTGTAAATATTTTTTAAACCTTTTTTTTTAAAAAATTAACAAACATACCAAACATTCAAAGCTCTTGGGACCAAAGGAAAAATATCTTCTGGTGGAAGAAAAATATTTTCGGGATTAAAAGCCGTATCTGCATATAAGGCGATACCTTTAATATTACCAGATTCAGTCAAAAATTTTAATTCTTCAATTGTCAGACAACAGCTTACACCTAATTCATAAATGTCACAACGAACAATTTTTCTGATAAATTTTGGCACATTCAAGGGTCCACGTAAACCAAGCCCTCCCATCAACCATAAATTTCTTTCTCTTGAATTTACAAACGCTTCATTTACCAAAAACACACCATTGTACCCATAGATTTTCCTTTCGACATTATCAGTTCCAAAATATTCAAAAATTGCATACGGCATTTTAACATAAAAATATTTGCAAGATTTATGAAACTTTTTCAAAAGTTTTCCATCCAAAGAATCCAACATATAATTTAATATTGGTTTTGGAATAGAAAATGTTTGAATACAGTAATCATCAAATTTTGGCATTGTTACACGAAATTGATCTAAAAAGGGCCAAAAATAATCAAAATGTTAGAAGTACGAATTTAAGGTAAAAAGACTAACTCGAGAATATGCACGAAACTAAATAATTGAAAAAATTCTTAAATTTTGGTGGCATCTTTTTGATCTTTTTAATTTTAATAGATAGGATTCTCTGGTTTTCACAGGCCAAGATAAGAGGAAAAAATTAAACTCAAAAAGACCAACTCACTGATTTTTGCCGTCGTCAGTGATGGTAGAAATGAGTTATTGATTTGTATTAATTGACTTTAACCATTCATCATAAATAATAGGAACAATGTGTGTGTTTGTGCCGACTCAAATCCAATATTTTAAAACATCGTTTAGCACTTTTCTTACCCAAAAATGATCGAATAAAAGCATTGTTAATCACTTATGAGTTTATTAATTAGTGATCACAGATCCGATCCGATAATTTATGAAAATTTTTCAAAGTTTGATGTGAGTCTTCAGGTGCTCATAATGGAAGACACGCAGGCACAACTCATTCAACATGCTGATGACGCATTAAGCTTCAGTCGATCACGATGAAACCCACTAAAAAATAAGCAACTCAACTTTGAACCAAAATACACTATCGAATCGCTCCCAATAAATTTTCTTATTTCAGCAAGGCAGAGTAAAATGGTTTTTCCACCTAAGACTTTTTGAGCTTGTTGCTGCTAACTTTTTTCATGAGCTTACAAACTTTTGTTACAGATAAATACATATTTTATTGTCTTTATTTTTTATTTTATTTTTTATTTAAGATTCAGAATCAGATGCTGATTCTTTTGATACCAAAATGAGAAGAATCCATGATTTTTTTTAAAAATCTGATAAAATTAAAAAATTAGTTAAGTTTTATCTTAAAAGAATCAGAATCTGATGCTGAATCTTAAATCAAAAATAAAAATAAAATTAAGGACAATAAAACACATGTTAATAATGTAACAAAAGTTGATAAGCTCATTAAAAAATGTTAGCAGCAAAAATCACAAAATGTCTTATGTGGAAAAACCGTTTTACTCTACCTTGCTAAAATAAGAAAATGATTCGATAGTGAATAAAGCATCGTATTTACTGCTTCGTTAATTATATTACGTATTTTTGCATTGTTTGAAGAAAAAAAGTTTTTAACATTTGTATTTTTTAAAAACAAAATAATAATACTATTATTACAGTAATCCATAAAATTAGTCAAAATTCGTAGAAAAAAATGAAATTAAATGAGAAAAGATAAAACCAATTCCAAAACGAGCCACCATTGAGATCAAAACAATGCAAATGGATACTGTAGTTGACACAGATGGACAAAGTGCTGCAAAGAATTACTGCATAAAAAATTATATGCTTACAAACAAACTTTTTTGAACTTGAATTTGTGAAATAAAAATAAAGAGTTTCATTAAAAGACGATAAGATTCATATTGATGAAGATGCCAAATAATTGAAAAAACAACAAAAATATTTCCTAAAAATACAAATATTAATATACCGTATACCATTTTCAATGATACAGTATCCAAAACTTTACCGAAGAATCCAACAACCGATCGGCCAACGAAAAATTTAAAAGAATGCATTTTTTCATTTTTTCCAACAATTATCCGCGAGAGAAAATATGAAGTTAAAAGATATATTAAACATTCCAAAGTACTTTTAATTAAAGCTTCATAAAAATGCCATTCCAGATCATAAACTCGAGCAGATTGTAAATGAGTTTGTCGAAGAATCCATTTATTATATGCATCTGCAAGAATAAAAAGCATTCCAATTCGAGCGTATGACTAAAATATATGTATTACCGTATACAACGTAAATTTTAAAAAAGCTTACATTAAAAACAGTATTAAGAAGTAAATGTCGATATGCAGCAGAATATTGTAAAAATAGATCATTAAATACCAAAACGGCATCATATTCAATATATTTATCAGCAACTTTTTTACATTTTGAACATTCTGTAATTCGAATGACTTCTTTTGAATATTGAGTATAAAGGGATTCAACAGGATTCATGCAATTTACACAAACATATTTTTTTGATTCTGATGATTTGACTTCAGATTCAGTCGAGGTTGATGTTGATGGGGATACTGTAGCCATGATTGAATCTGAAAAAGAAGAAAATTAACTTTCGTTAAGAGCGGTAAAGATCAAAAGAAAAAAATCTGACAGAAGAATAGGTTCCGAAAATTTGGAGTTTCTTTACACGTCTGATCTGGATTATCCCTTTTAAGAAACATAATGCTAAAATAATACAGTAATCTATACCATAGTTTAAAAACCTGTTTTCTTTTTGAACAAACAATTTGCTTTTTTACTCGTCGAAAACTACAGTAATCCCGTTCTTTTTTGTTTCTATTTTTGCATTATTTTTCTCACACTATACTATTTTTTATGTTATTTTTGTTTTCTGTTTTTTTATCCTTAATTACTTTTTGATACTAGTTTTATCTAAAAAATTCTTGGATAAAAAAAGCTAGAATCAAATTAAAAGTGATTTGTATCCCTTTTCACAGATGTCGTCAATCTTCCTACTTTTTCCCCTTCTACCACTTGCCAAAAAACGAATAGATTATAAAAAAAATGAATTTATATTTTTTGGCCAAAAATCGGACTCTTTTTTCATTTTGGATGGAAGTTCTTCTCTCTTTCAATTTTTATTTCAGACATTTTTAAATTATTGCAAAAAAAGAAAAATTGAAAAAGCAGTTGGCAAAAATCTTTTTCTCATTTGGGATTGACTTAAAAACTGCCAAAAACATAAGAAATAAAAAAGAAGATGAAGAAGAAGGCAGGCAAAAAGGAAGAGATCAAAAGTAAAATAATAAATGGCAGTACCGGTCTAAAAAAAATTTAAAAAAGCTTAAAACGAAGGAGAAAGAAGGATTGCAAAAATCTGCCTATTTTTTTATTTCCAGATTTATATATTTTATTTTGACAATCTCTCATCTCTCACAAAACTTAAAAAGAGTAAAGAAAAATTATGTTTCGTGTTTTAATATTTTTATTTTCAATTTCTATAATTTTTATTAAAGCTTGTAATATTCCACCGGATTTTTGGTGTGATAGTTATGAAGTTGCTCAACGATGTAATGTTGTTCCACAATGTCAAGCATTTAAAAATGATCGAAGGCCTATCAAAGTTACCCTAATGTATGAAGCGCTATGCCCATTTTGTCAACGATTTATTACAAATCATTTGGGAAATTTATACAATCAATTTCGAGGAAATGTTGAAATTGAAATGATTCCATGGGGGAATAGTCGACTTCTAAGAGTGAGTAATCATATTTTTAATTACTATGTACAGTACTCTACAGTATACGCAAAAAAGAATTTTTTGAAAATAACTTGATTACTGTAACTTTGCCAAAAAAGAAATAAAAAATTAAAGGATATTTTCAAGTTTTTAAAGTTTGTGATAAGAATTACAGTAATCACAAACATTGTGATTACTGTAATTCTTAAAGATTTAAGCTTATCAAAAATCCTAAATTTCCAACACTTAAATTATTACAAACTAATCTTACTAAATTTTTAAAATAAGTTTTTAATAATACCGTATCCCCGATACCGTAATCGCATTACAGTATGATTACTACATAATTTTCTTAACAACTTGTTCTATCTAAAAAGTTTACCGTAAGAACCACCTAATTAAAAATTTTAGACTGGTCAAATTTCATGTAATCATGGCCAAAAAGAATGTGATGCTAATCGATTAATGTCTTGCGTAATTGATGTTGTAAAAGTGAAACAAGCAATTCCATTTATTATTTGTTTTGAAAGAGCTTTATCCTCTTCTCATGTTGATCAAGCTATGCATCATTGCTCTGGATTTATTCGAAATAATTATCATCAAATTAAGTAAGATTATTCATACCTAAAAATAATAATAACACATTGAATTCTATCTAATCTCTTACGATAAACGATCACGATCTTATCCTATCTAATATTGCTAATAGGATATATCAAATCCAGATCCAATCTTATTACTATCCCAAATCTCTTATCCCTTATGTCTATCCATCTCTTATAGAATGTGTTATCAAAGTGAACGAGGTGTACAATTACAACGACAAGCCGCTCATCGAACTGCAACCGTTCGTTCTCATCCTGTTATTGAAGTACCGTATATTGTTATCAATGATTACTCTCCAAGTTTAGATGGAAATAATCTTAATATTATGGCTCTCAAAGAATTAATCAAAAAATGGATTAGTTATAAAAGAGGACAATAAAATCCGTTTAAATTTTGCATCTCTATTCTGTAATCACTTTTTTGGTTTATAATGTTTTTATTAATACTCTGAACAATAATAATAATAATAAAAGATAAATTAATAACTTTAACAACAGATGAAAAATTCCAATAAATTGTTAAAATAAATAAAAAATAATTTGCCTGAGGATTTTTCCTTTTACAGTAATACCTTTCTTTCTATGAAACCGGACGAGATTCTTCAAATTTCTTGATAAACTTCAACGATTGTTCCCATAAAGCATCTTGAAATTCTTGATCATGAGCAAGAATCTTTTGAAGGCTATTCTAAAAATAAATCTTTAATTACTGTATTATATCTAAAGTCCAAATTATACCTCATCATCCCAGCAACTTTCATAATATTTTCCAGAATCATTTTCACAATCTGGCGAAACTGCACAATATACGGTAGTTGCAGCACCTTGTTGAAGAGTTTTTACAAATGGTTTTGTAACAATGCTTACAATCTTGCTGAAGATTGGATAACCACGAGATATATCTAAAAACATATACTTATTAATCATGAAAAAGTATTTCAAAACCGACTTGTTCCAATCATTGAACCAGGATGAAGAACATAAACGTTGATACCATTTTTATGTTCATCTCGATGTAATTTTTCTGCAAACAAAACATTGCAAAGCTTTGAATATGCATAAAGAGAATATCCATTTTCAGTTGTTGAAGGATCCGGAATAAGCTTGTTAAGTTTTTGATCAACAGGTAATTGAGGATTGATCTAAAAATAATAATTCATCAAATACCGTAATACAATTATTTAAAAAAACAAACTCTTGAATGATTGTGTGAATTTGAAGAAACAATAACAATTCGACTTGGAGAATTTTCACGAAGTTTTTCAAGAAGAAGATAAGTGAGATAAAAGTGTCCCAAATGATTTACACCAAATGTAGTTTCGTATCCATCTATTGTAGTCTTGGATGGACCACTGATAACTCCAGCATTAAGAATTAAGACATGAAGAGGCCATCCTTTTGAAATGAATTCTTTTGCAGCAGCTTGAACCGATTGAAGGGAAGATAAATCCATATGAATAAGGTCGATATTGTTTCGCTTATCAGGATTTGGGTATTCGGCATAAATTTTATCCCGCAATTGTTCAGATTGAATAATATTTCGATTTGCCATAACAACATGGGCTCCTAAAATATATATGTTAAAAAGTGTTAGGATGAAAATAACTACAAGTATATTTTAATGATCTTTCAAAGTGATCCAATCCGATTCAGAAGCATCACCAGTATTAATTTTAAACAAACGAAAGATACAAACCTTTTAAAGCAAGGGTTCTGCAAGTTTCAATCCCAATTCCAGATGTTGTTCCAGTAATGAGAATAGTTTTTCCAGTTAAATCTAATCCTTCAACAATTGTCAAAGCATCAGTTCGTGAACCATATTTTCGATGATAAACTGGTTCATTCTTTTGAAGATTTGCAGTTGAAACATCTCCGTCTTGTGGTTGTGCTGGGGTAACCGTTGTTGTTGTAGTAGTTGTTGTGACGGTTGTTGGAGCATTATTAGTTTCAGACATTTCTTTCGTAGTAAGAGTTACTTCTGCCATATTTTATGTAGTTGTTGAAGAAAGCAAAGCCTAAAAAAGAAGAAGGATTAATCGAGTTTCAAACTTTAAGGGTCGGTTTATTTTAAACTGTTTACACGAAAAAATAAACAAAAGTTCCGATTTGCTTCTGTTTATAGTGTGCTACAATAACAATAAAACATGAAAGAAGAAGAGAATGTAGCTAGTAATTGAAATCATCAATTTTTTCTAAGGAAGGAAAAAGAACAAAAGAAGCAATTAGTCACCATCAAAACACATACTTATACGTGTGGCAATAGATGATTTTAAAAAAGAGAATGGACACAAATAAATGATCGATTGATAGCGAAGAAAAATTTGAGAGGAGGTGAAAGAAAGAAGGACAACGACCCGAGAATGATGATGGAAAAAGAGAGGGAACAAACACGATGCAACACCAGCAGCAGCGGCGGCTGCTATTAAATTTGTGCGCAAAAAGAAAAGGACGACAGAATCAACACCTTTGAACTTTTTTGTGAATATCCAAAAAACGTATTTGCAGGTAGAATAGTACAATATGCTTAAAAATTACGGTAATCAATACAGTCCCTTGATGATCGGTGATTATTAAAAACAAAATTTTCTTTTTCCCCTTTTTAGGTAACTTTGTTCGAGAAGTTTCGGAAAAATTTAAAACATGAAAAATGTGTTTGAGCTATTTTTGTGTTCTGAAATTTTAAAAATTTTTTTACGTAAACTTCAACATCAGAAATTATTTACAGATTTCTTTTAAATGCGGATTTCTATGTTTTGTAGATTAATTAAAAAAACACAATCATCTCCAATCTCAAAATTGTAATTTTAAGTTATGTATGTATTTTTCAACCAATATTGATGACTATTTATATTCAACCCGAAGAACAAAACGAATGCAGAATAGATTGATTATAAAACAAAACAAAGTTCTGACAAAAATCCAACGAAACAAAATAAGAGTCCCTTATACCGTAACATATTAACAACAGATAACATGTTTATAAAAAATCTTAACGAGAATTGATTAAAAAGTAGTTTATTTTTGGGTTATTAAGAACCGTGTATTTATGTTAACAGAAGATTAAACAAATGTTAGTCAAAAGTTTATTGAAAATGACAAAAACAAAGAAAGTATAAAAGAAAAAAAAATTACAAATTATTTATTTCCGAAGAAAAGTTGATGAAAATGTAGAAAAGCGCGAAATTTGATTATCAATATCTTCCAATAGCTTTGAAATCTCCGGAGCCAAGTAATTATTTGCTGCCATTAATTTTTCATTTCTTTGTGTGAGGATTATCAATTCTTCTTCAAGTTCAGTATTTGGTTCTTCAACCTAAAATTGTAACAAAAATAAATGTTTCTGAGGAGCCTTTACAAAAACTTACTTTTAATTTTTGCTTGATAAAAGTATTGAGAATGTCTGCAGCAATGATTGGTACACATGGTTCAACATCAACAACTTTGATGGGTTTATCTTTTGCCCTAAAAGCAATTAAGCGTTAATACAACTTATATGGTAAAATTGTAGTACATCTATGATGTAATAAAAAGGTAAAATTGTAGTACATCTTTGATGTAATAAAAAGAGTCAGGAACTTTAAGTTATTATAGTGTTAAAGCTACAGTAATAACCAAAACTTAAAACATGAATATCAGAATACCGTATCTCCCCTACTTCAAACCTTTCCCAAATATCAAAAAAACAAACAAAAAAAACTTACGCAATAGCATCTTTTGCAACTTGTTGATATTCTTCCACAAGAGCAGTATAATCTTGAGCTTGACTTTTACATTTTTCAATAAATTCTTCATGAGCTGGAATTTGTGCTTTTAAATTGTCCATCAGCTTCACCAATGTATTAATCTTCTTCTTTTTCTCTTCCGAAATTGGAGTAACGTTTTCAAAGGAGCAATTCATTACTGGTTTCTAAAAAACAACATAAATGAATTTAAAAAATAATAAATAAAAGAAAAATTTTGCATACATCATTTTTAATTATTCCAGCAGCAATAACTCGAGGAGAATCCCATATTGTTGGCTTTGAAACTTTCTGCGGTCTTCGATCAGTTTTTGGTGTTTCATCATGATTCCGTTTATTCATGATTCTGAAGTTAGTTAGATTCAATGATTACTGTTAAAAAGAGAGATATCGTCAACAAAAAACGATGCAAAAAGCAAAAAACCCGCCAAATTTTTTTTCATTTGTAATAATTTTTGGCAAAATGTCGCTCAAGAATTTGATGACTTTTCAAAGAAGGAAAACTTTTCAATTTTTTTTGTGAGAAAACGTATTTAATTTTTTTTCTCTCTCATTATTACTGCTCCTTTTTCCATCTTTAATATACTTCAGTATCTTCAAAAGTAATGTCGGACAAAGTTGAACTTTATCTTTTGAAGAAGAAGCAAGAAGCTAAATCTGATGATGTTGCACAAATCTTCCAAAATCTAGAAGGTTTGTACAAAAAAAAGTAAGCTTTTGTAATATTATTATTTACCCAAACCCCTCATCTTTACCCAATCTTACATAGGATTATGAAGGTGTCCTTCCTTTTAAAAGCTTTCCAGTATCGTATTTTCACCGCAAGGTAATATCTCTTGCTCAAGATATTATTGGGATTAGAGTCGACGGGTGACATTGGTGGAGTGTTTAACTCCTTTGTCTTTGATCCCGCTAGTTCGTGTAATCTAATAACGTTTTTATAAACTCATGTAGCTCTTGCAGCCTTTCTCAGTTTAAAAAGTACGTCTTGAGGGTAAAAAGGATGACTGGGAAAAGCTCTGAAGGAGAATCGGATGAGAGTAATCCAGTCGCAACACGTGCCACTTTTAAGACATTGGCGAATTACTTTTTATGAGGTCTGCCTCTGACGCATAAGGAAGCAGCTAGATTATGCTGCAGCAACCCTACCTACAACATTTTTCCATTTGTCACCAAAATAAACCACTCCTTTTGTTTTTCAGATTGTGGCATCAACTTACTCAAGAAGTTCGTAAACAAGTTTATAATGCTGCTTTTGTTCAACATGTTGACTTGAAAGAATTTTATGATAACTTTATCTCTGATCTTGAATTCCGTATTAATCTTCTGAATTTGGCTGAAATTGTTATGCCTATTGCAAGAAAAGTTTTTGAAACTGGTATGTTTTTGCTTGCTTTTTTCTAGCACTAATCATTGTGTCTTTTATAGATAAGCAAGGAGCTTTTGATTTTTTGAAGAAGATTCAAACTAATGTCAAGAAAGATAAACAAGCAACTATTCGTGTTACCTCTGGACTTATTGAACTTCATCTTAATAATAAAGATGATGGTGGAAGCTGTATCGGTATTGCTGAAATTCGTGTAAGCCTTTGAGATGGCCATATCTGCATTATCTATAATTACATACTTTTTAGAGCATGATTGAAGAAACTCAGAAAGATGTCGATGAACTCGTCGGAGTTACACCAGTTCATGCTCCATTCTACAAAGTATCTGCAACATATTTGAAAGAAGTTGGAGATTTTGCTGGTTACTATCGTGAAGCTTTGCGCTATCTTGGTTGTGAAGATGCTCAAAAACTTACAAAAGAAGAAAAACATGTTCAAGCAATGTTACTTGGTTTTGCAGCTCTTCTTGGTGAAGATATCTACAACTTTGGTGAACTTCTTGCTCATCCAATCCTTAATGCTCTTCGAGGTACAACTGAAGGCTGGCTAGTTGATGTCCTTTATTCATTCAATAGTGGTGATCTCAACAAATTCCGTGAATATGAAAGCAAATGGGGTGTGTGGAATGATATCAAAAAGAATAAGGAAAACCTTGAAGGAAAGATTCGTCTTTTATGTTTAATGGAAATTGCTCTTGGACGTAACTCAAAGAATAGACATATTTCTTTTAAAGAAATTTCTGAAAAGGCTTTGATTGAAGTCAAAAAAGTTGAATATCTTGTAATGAAAGCTCTTAGCAAGGGTCTTGTAAAAGGTTCAATTGATCAAGTTAATCGAACTGTTCATATTACATGGGTTCAACCACGTGTTCTTTCACCTGCTCAAGTATATCAAATGTCTGAACGTGTTGGAGCTTGGAGAGTTGATGTTGAAAAGATGGAAACAGTAGTTCGTGAAAATGCTAAAGAAATTTTGATGAAAACATAAGTTTTATTGTCATTTTTATTTTGCTCTTGTCCCTGTGGATTTTAATTGTACCAATTAATTTTTATTTATTTTTAAATAAACTTGTCAAATAAAAAGGTTTTGTAATGCATTTAGTTGTAAAAACTCAATATCTTTCTAGTATTGTACCCTAAACTTTAAAAAAAATTAATTTAAACAAAACCAAACAAAGTTGATCAACGAATTGCAGTAAATGAATGAATTTATTATTCAAAACAAAATATAAGATAAACATTTTTGAATAATAATAAATATAAGCAAGATTCATTACTAATAAAGAAAAGAGCCTAAGTTTTTTTTACGGAGAATCAGGTGCTAGGAACTTTGTTGCAAATGCTTCCAAACTTGTATTCAAAAAGGTTGTCTTGTTTTTGATTGAAACAATTCCTTTCAAAAATTCTTCAATTCGAGTTACACCTTTCATAATTGAATCAAGATTTGATTTCATTTGTTGATGAACGCCACCAACAACATCTCGAAGACCATTGTGAACATTTTCCAATTCATTGATGACTTGAGTTTCACATTGTGCAGTATGAACATTTCCAACTTGTTTCATTTTAAGTGCAAGATGACTTCGAAATTGATTTTTGAGATGTTCTTCTTTTGCAGCATTATTCCAACGGAATCGTTCAAGAAGATAAAGACCACCATAAGCCCCACCCAATGCAGCAATATATTTAAATCCAATATTTTGATAAACAAGGAATCCAACAATAACTAATCCAACTCCACCATTTGCTGCTGTTGAAGCATATGTAATTATCATATTTGAGATTGCATCATCTGGAACCAAATCACGTGGATCCATATGCGGATTTGCCATTTGTCCAAGATTTGGTTGACTATTCTAAAGCAGAAAATGAGTTTTTTTACAGTAATCTAAAAAGAAAGAACGTACAAATTGTCGATTCAAAGGTTGTCGACCAATTGCTGTAACAGGACGACCAGTTTTTAGGGAAACAAATTTCCGAAGCATTGCAGAAAATCCAAGGCTAAATCGAAATTCAAGATCTTCTTCAAAATCAGCAACAAGTTGTGGAACATGTACAGTAATGGTAAATTTGAATGGATGCTTATATTTCCATGCAGTTTCAAGATTCTTTGCATATTCACCTCCAATAATATTGGCAACATTTTCTAAAACAAATTTTTTACTTTTTATTTAAAACCCAAAAAGAAATGTTACCGTATAATTCTTGTTCAAGACTCCAAATTCTTGACATTAAAGCTCCACTACATTTATCTTCAAGATCTTCTGTAACACATTTATCAACATATCGAGCAAGTTCGGCTTTATAATCTGCAATCTTTTCAGGGCGATCAGAGAATTCACCAGTTTGATTAAAGCGATCAATAATCGATTCAAGATGTTCAATTTCAAGATGAAAATCTGCAGAAACTTTAAGATGAACTTCTTGTCGGATGCGTTGCTGCTGTTCACGATATTTTTGTTCAAATTCAGCAAATTGTTTTCGGCAATCATTAAATTCACGATTTTTAAGTTCATAATCAAGTTTGAGGCGTTGCTTTTCTTGACTTGCAAGATTTGTAACATTATCCAAGTTATCTTTCATATCGGTGATAATTTCTCTTGCTCGACGATCATGTGCTTCAAATTTCGTTCGAATAGCAGCTTTCGAAATAAGTCGTTCGAAATTTGATTCAAAATTATTGAAATCACTTCTGCGACGAGCATGTCCTTCTTGTTGATAAGCATTTGCAATTTCTCCTTTATCTTTCATACGTTGTTCAAGGACTTCCCGAGCAGATATAAAGAATACTCGATCTTTACATTCATGTGGACTACAAGATTTTAGTTCATCAACAAGAAAATGCATAAATCGTTTCATATGCTGATTTCGAACTTGTCTAAAAATGAATGTGTAAAAATTTGTTCATCAGGTTCAATAAAAAAAGATTACTCAATTTGTTCATCCGGTTCAGCAGAAGATGCATCCCAACGATTATTTAAAATAAAAACATTTGGTCTTGAAAGTTTTTTAGCAACACGAAGGAAGAAATTCTTTTCCTATAAAAAAAAGTCCCAATAAAATATATTCTTTTACCAAAATAACAACATACAGCTTGAGTAAGTGTTGATTCAGAATTGCATACAAGAACAAAGACATCAGCATCAAGGCAATGTTTATCAATCCAGCTATCATATTCTGGCGAAAGATCAACTCCAGGAGAATCAACGAGAACCACTTCATTCTGGAGTAATTTGGAACTAGCTTTTGGGTATAGTACAGTAATCAAGGAATCAGTACCAATTTTTGTTGAACCATCTGCAGCACTTAGCGCATTTCCCAATCGATGCAAATCTGTTATTGGAAGTTTTGTATCACTTCCTTCAATTTGTAGCATCTTTTCATTCTCTGATCCACCTTCGACTAAAAATATTGCTTGTTAAATTAGAGTAACTTAATTGTACGAAACATCACCTTTCAAAAAGCTGCTTGTTGTATGTCCAATTCCTTGTGGTAAAAGTTTTTGATGCAACATTGCATTAATTACAGTACTCTTTCCATTACTTGTACGACCAAAGAATACAACCTTCATTTTGTCACGATTAAACATTTTTTGAATTGTTGCAATTGAATCTTGAAAGCGTTTCACTTCAGCAATCTCTTTTTCAGGTACAAATTTATTTGCATCACTTCCATCTAAAAAATTACAAGGTTAAATTGATAAGCTCATATTAGGTGTTTCAGTAGTTGCTAGCTCAACCGTTGTATCTGTGTGTTAAACAAAAAATGGCCGACTAGATCAACCGTAAATCTCGACATAAAACAACTCATTCACAAACATGCTTACCATCATAAAATTGTGCCAAATTCTGTACACATCCTTCTAAATCATTGTAAATATCTTTCATTTGATTTTTAGCATCAGTAAATCTCTTTAAAGGTTCTTCATATCGGCTCGTTTTTCCTTAAAAATATTTCAACAATTATATTTCCAAATATCCCAAACAATGAAAAAAATACAAAAACATACGAGTTTGATTCTGATTTGTATCACCCGAAGCATTTAAATGTTGTGTAATTGTGCCAGACATGGCTTCTGAAGATGGTGGTGAATGACGAATGTTGAAAGAAGTTTTTATCACTTTTTTTAATGAAAAACAAAATAATCAATCTGTGGGATATTTCTTTTTAAACCACAGATGACACCTGCTTTCAAAAAAAGAGTGTGTTTTTTGAAGAAAGAAAAAAATCAAAGGAAGCACGGAGGTAAAAAAATTAAATAAAGTAACAAAGAAGTTTGTTGATTGAATAACTTTTCTTTTTTTGTTGAATGACGTAAGAAAGTAAATTTCAAGTCACTTGAGTAGTTTAGTTGAGGAATGAAAAAAGGAGAAAAAATTGTAGCAGCCGTTTGAATTTTTATTGGAAAAAATGTTTGGGAACGTTTTGCCCAATTCAGTGTTAGTTAAAAATTTTTTGGATTCAATGATGAATGTAATAGTGGAATTTCGGAAGATCAAAAAAGAGTATTGATGAAATTACGATCCTTGCATTTCTTACATTAATGAAAGGTATTGCATAATAATTTTAAAATGTATTTCATGTTAAAAAATTATTATTGTTACTCCACTTGTAATCATCAATCATTTTTGAAAAATTGTAAAATATTTTAAATGCTTACATTTTTAGAATTGATTTTATCGCTTCCTTTTGGACTTTCATTTATTTGAATATTGTTGTAATTTTGGAATTTCTCAAATTCATCTTCAAAAGGTTATCTTTGAATTTTTCTCATTTTCCCCTCTTGTTTCTTTCTATTTTTCTCAAACTTGTATCATGACTTTTTCATTGTATTTTTGTTCTATTTACACATCTAAAAATCAACGTGTTATACTTTTTGTTTTCTTTGTTTAAAAAAGCTACCCTCTAGCATTCAACAGCAGCTGCAAGCAGCAGCATCACCTCCTTCTATTGTTGCAAAAATAAAATAAAAATTTGATCCTCGTGACTCGCTCTACTTTTTTCCTTCTTTTTTTTGCCTCCTCAAAGATGATACGTGGTTCAAGAATTTTGCTTTGATTTTTTTGCTTCTTGCCACAGGCATTCATTTCATATTTGTTTCATCCCCGTAAATTTTATGATTTGCTGTTTAAAATTTTTAAAGTAGAAAAGAAAATGTAAAGGTCAAAGTCCATTACAGACATTTTAAACGTATTTCCTTAATTGACTTTGATCAGTTTCATCTTTAATTAAATGTTAATTAAATTACCTATATCAAAACAACCCCTGTTTAATTTTGTAAAAGAATGTTATTTTAATGAGTAATGTGCAAAGTACACATTTGATTTAACTAGTCGTAAAAAAACTTCTTCAAATGTAAACAATCGAGTTTTTTGAAAATAATTCATTCAAGATCACCCCAAATTATCCGTGGAATGTATTTTTATTGGTTTCTTTTTTCAATCAAAGAATAATTGCAATAAAACTGAAATGGATGCTTTTCTTTTCTGAGTGGAAGAAGAAGACCCGTGATTTTTTTATATTGCTTTGTTTTTTTACCGAAAACAGTGTTGTTTTTCTTTTGTTTTTGAATGAGGAGGTTCAAAGAATACTGTTTTTTTCGGTCCTTGAGTTGAATTGTTGTTTTTTTATGTTTGCTTTCTTGAACACCTGCTGTGTATTGATTTACACTAAAAAATAACAGACTAAAAATTAATAGAGTAAGAAAATTATGGTAATTGCTTTTACGTATTACTTTTTGTATTCTACAGTATTCTGTGACCCTTTGATCCGTTTTTTTTAATATTTTTTTCGTGCTTGTTTGCCTTCAAAATTAAATTTTCTGCGATAAAAAAGCCCTTTCGCAAATGCGATTTTATTTTTTAACAAGGTTTAATTTACTTCAAATTAATAGGCTTTAATTTGTTAGACAAGTTCTGTCACAAAAAAGCTGCTTTTTTGCTTAATTAAATTTCATTTTTTTTTAAAAGTTTTTACTCAAAAAAGAACGTTTTCCCCAACTTTTTTTCCACTCGTGTTCCACATTCAAAAAGCAGCGTTTCCTTCTTTCCTGTATGTGTCCAAGTTTTTTTTCATTGATTCATAATTTTTTCCGTTTTGCCGTTCTTCCTCCGTTTTAATGTGATTTTTCATCCTTCTTTCGCTTGCTTGAAAAAATTTATATGTACTATTTTTTAGATCTGTTTTTTTCAAGTGTGCCAGTCAAGCCAACATTCACTTCCTTCTTTTCCCTCTAATTTTTTTATTACATTTATTGGCTGAAAAAACACAAGTTTTTGTTTGTTGTCCTTCTTCTTCCTGGTCTTATTCTTTGGTTTAAAGCTTTTAATTAATCTTTCTTTTATTCTTTTTCTTGGCTGAAAATGTTAATGATATAGTTTTCAGTAGCTGATCTTCAACCCCTTTTTTTATTCCATCGAAAGCGTGTATTTCTATTTAATTTTTATCATTTATATTATTGTTGTTTGTGTTGTGGAAGTGTATCATTTCTCCAATTTTGCTGTTGTTAATTCATATATTTGCCCAAATGAGCTCCATTCAAATGAATATCATCGATTTAACATGGTTTCAGAGATCCGAAACAGTGGATTATCTTTGGAAATTGATCTCTTCAAAATTTTCTGATTCATCAGAAGCTGAAGAAGCAGCAGCAAACAATGTTCGAACCTACCAGGTCGATGATTCAATAGATTTTGAAGAAAATGAATTTCATAGTTTTGTTCGAAAACATATTGTAAGTTCTTTATCATCTTTTTTTGATGTTCATTTAATTTACTTTATTTTTAGGTTATCTTGTTATTGTTTCTTATAATATATTTAATCAGCTTTTATATAATTCGATATCTTAAAACTAAAACTGACAACGATGAGCTTTATGCGGGTGATGAAGATTTTCTTGTATATCGAATTTCGTAAGTTTTTATTCAATCAATTATCTATGTTAACCAATTTCTTTCAGGATATGGATGTGTAGCTGTTCTTTAGCCACTTCAGTTGGAGCTGTAACATTATTACCCTTTTCAATATTAGGATCCGAGGTGCTTCAACTCTATCCAGATAATTATTACCTAAAATGGCTCAATTGGTCCTTAATCAATTCAATGTGGACTTATATCTTCACCCTTTCAAATCTTGCTTTATTCTTTTTACTTCCATTTGCATATTTCTTTCTTGAATCTCAAGGATTTTCATTTAATCAAAAAAGTAAAACTAAATCCTTGCGTGCTCGCTTTGTTGAATCAGTAATTGTATGCTTTCTGGTATTAGTATTATTAGTGGTATTTGCGGATGTAATATATGCGATGCATCAATCAACCTTCTCATTCTCAATATTTAATCTTTCAATTCCATTTGTGTATTCTCTAGTCTCAATGCTTGGTGGATGTATTTTACTTGTTTCAACACCACTTGGATTTTCAAGAATGTTTGATGTATGCTCAAATTTACTGATTACTCCAAAATCAAACAATCCATTAAATGCATCAAATTTTGAAGAAGAAGTGTACAAACTTGAACTCTTTGATCAACAACGAAAATCTCGAGTTATGAATGGTAGTGCAATGCCTAGAAGCGGGCAAGAATCAAATGGTTGCTGTTTAACGCGAGGGAATTTTGATGGAAGTGGTGATGCTATTATTGCCTTGAAAGTTAAATCTTCATTTACTCCTCCAAAATTTTCATTTATTAGAAAGGTGTTCAATAGGATACTGTATGTATTTGAACTGCTGAAATATCCTATTATCATGCTTTTATTGTTGCTTCTTACTGTAAGTTTTTTATTTTTTGTAGCTGTTTAAATGTCATTAATTTTAGGTATTATCTGTTTCAATGGTTCTTGTCAATTCTTTACAACTACTTTTTGGATATCGAGCATTGCCAGCTTATGTGCAATATGTTGAACTTCGCTCCAGGCATACTTTTGGCATTCTTGGAGCTATTGTTGAAACTATTATTATTATGTAAGTTGTTTCTTCGTTTACTTAAATATATTATTACCGTATATTAAATTTTAGTTATATTGCAATATCATCTCTTGTTGGAGTATATTCAATACCATTTCTCTCAAAATATCATCCAAGAAAAGGTTCAACATCAATGACAGGAATTATTGGAAATTGTACATTAATTTTATTGCTTTCTTCTGCTTTGCCCGTTCTTGCAAGAACCCTTGGAATTACATCCTTTGATTTGTTGGGTGCATATGGTAGATTAGATTGGATCTCAAACTTCTCTTTAATTATGGGTTATAATGTTGTATTTTGCTGTTTAACAATTCTATCACTTGTAAATAAATTCACGTCTCCGGTTAGACGTGAAATTATTCGCCGCCTTCATGTAATAACTCGTCGGGAATCTATCAGTAGTCATACAAAAGCTGACTAAAAATTGTTTTTTTTTGTTTCCTAACTATTTCTTTAATTGTTTTTTGTCATTCTTTGTTCATTATTTTGTATGTATCTGTAAATTTTGACTGTTTTGTTGTATTTGTTTTGATTTTGAATTAATTGTGGTTTTTTCATGAACCAAAAAAACGAGTTACAAAAGAATAAAAATGCGTGTATTGTTAAAAAAACACTTCAAATAAAATTTTACAACAAAAACAAAACAACTTAAAAAAAATTAAACCGGTTTTTTGTAACATTAAAATATAATTGAGTATCAGAGATAATAAATGGCAGAAATGAGGGTAGAAGAAGATTATTTACAATATTTGACATGGATGATATAAAACAATGATAATCTACAAATATTAATAATATAAAACTACTATTCCTAATAATATCTATTAAAAGACTTTATATACACATCTATGAAAGGTTTATTGCTTTTTTTCTAGACTTCCACCAGTTTTTTCGATAATTTTTTTCATATCTAGAGCTTCACCAAATGGAATTTCACGGCCATCCGGAGTTGTACATTTTTGATTCACTTCTTTTCGTAATACCGTATCCACATCAACTTGAGAGAAGAATGCAATAGATTTTGGAAGTTCATTTATTCCAAGTTTTTGTGAAATTGCTGCTCGAACATACATATTTGATAGAGTTAAAGCCAGGGCACAACGATATTTATCTTCATCAGGAACCAAATAACGAATCTAAAGAATAAAAATATATATGAAAGCTACAGTAATCCCAAAAATTCAACTTACTTCATCATGAATGGATATCACAAATCTTGCATTAATTTCATATTTTTCACACAACCATTTCATACAAACAAGAAGCATATGCAAAAAGTCAACAGCTGAAGATTGAATGACCCAATTAATTACAGATCTTTTATAAGTTTGTCGAAATACATCTGCATCTGGAACATCGGATGGTAAAGCTTCAAGAGCTTGAGAAAGTCGACAATCAAGTATCGGAGTTTTTGGAGAAGTTTCTTGTGCCGTAATTTCAAGAAAATTAAATGTATCTGATTCACTAAAAATTAAGATTACTGTAACGCATATTCAAAAAAGTAAGATTGTTAAAATATATAATTACAACAAATATAAAAACTTACAATCCATGTTTAAACAGTGAAACTTTGTTTGGATAAGCTGGATATAATTTGACCAAAAATAGAACATAGTGACTCAATGATTTCTGATAAGAAGTATCTTCCTTTTTCATGTAATCTTCAAAAAGATGTTGTTGTTGCCCATCAAAATGCGTATAAGTTGGAATAAAGATTCGACCTCGAAAAGTAATATGTTGATTTTCATATTTTTTTGGACATACGTTTTCCAAGAAATCGTCAAATTCTGCTTTTAGTTTAGGATTGAGTTCATAATATCTAAAAAAATTTGCATATGGTAAAATTAAGAAATAGCAAGGCTTTTAAAGCATCAAAAAATTTGAATATTATATTTAATTTCAAAATGAAACTTTTCTATGAAAAATCAAAATTAGATTCTACAGTATACTAATTAAAAGCAAAAATACTTACGTCTTTTCAACACCTTTTGTTGTAGAAAACAGTTTTTCGCTAAAATTTCTGGCGGTACTTTCATCAATGAATGCTTGCTGTTGAAGGTATTCAGTTGCATGCCTCTGTCCAGCTCCATAAAGCCTTGCATAATTTAGCACTTTTGCATTATCTCGGTTAATTCCAACTTGTCTCGCAACAACTGAATGCAAATCAGAGTTATCAGATTTTGAACCAGCTAGTAGCATATTTGCAAAAGGGGTTTCTCCAGCTTTTCCTTTTTGAGTCGCATAATCTCCAAATAAGGCAGCAAGCCATTGTTCCTGTGAATCAACATCTGCTCCAACAATTTTGAACCCATCCGTACATTCAACCATTGACTTCAAATTTGTTCCAATAATTCTATCTTTTGGACTTGTGGATGTTAGCCATAATTTATGTGTTGCTCGACGGGTTACAGTTCCAGCTGGAATTATTGCTGGTGCAATTGCACCTACTTTTGCATCTTCACCAAACCATACCTAAAAATGACGAAACTGGTTATTCATAAATCTTGTTTTAAATAAGATACCGTAATCTCGTCAATGAATCTTTCCTTGTAACTTGTCCAAAATCTTGTTTCTTCCAACGTTACAAGATAATCCTTTAAAACATCTGAACATCTGGTTGCCCGTAAAAGGCCAGAGTCAAAATGTTTTAAATAATCTTTTGTAAACGGAGATCCAACATTATCACCAGGTTGTTTAGGATGTGGTAAACGATAAAAATCAAATACTCCAACTTTTGCATCAACTTTTTCTGGAAGTGGTAATTCAGGGAACGCGTCGGAACGATTCGTTGCAACCAAATCTTTAATTGCTCTAAAAATGCTGTAAAAAGTA
The DNA here is from genome assembly GCA_024447195.1 of Panagrolaimus sp. LJ2414. Taxonomy (NCBI): domain Eukaryota; kingdom Metazoa; phylum Nematoda; class Chromadorea; order Rhabditida; family Panagrolaimidae; genus Panagrolaimus; species Panagrolaimus sp. LJ2414. The sequence continues at coordinate 878,619 of JAMRXY010000004.1, read as the reverse complement.
AAGAATTCCCTTGTGCCCTGATTGATCCGAAACTTACTTATTTGGAATGACAATATTATCACCTCGTCGAACTTTAACTTCTTCAACGTCAGGACAGTTTTCACTTCTTTTCAAATTTGGAACCAAATATCCCCATCCATAATCAGCTTTAAAATGAAGAGGAAATGGCCCATAACAAAGTCCAAAAATTCTTGGAACATCACGACCTCGAAATTTGATCTCTATTTTTGGCTTTTCTTGTTCCATTTTTGGTATTGAAACATCCTCTTCTTCATTGTCATCTTCTTCTTCTACTTTATCTTCTATAACCATCGCAGCTGCCTTCGTTGAAAATAAATTTAAATACCATTTTGGTTTTGAAAAGTTTTTATGAATTTGCCAGTCACAAATCCACATCCATGGATCTGATTTATATTTTTCTTCATGTGATAAAGTATTCGCAATTTCCAAAGATGCTTGGCCAAGACCATAAGCTGCTCTATCATCCAATATTGATGCATCATTATTACATTTTTCATAGAAAAGACGCCAATTTTCTGTAACTGGAAGATACGCAGAGCCCATTTCCATCATACCAACATATGTAATTGGATGAGGGAATCTAAATATTAATTTTGATTATATTGTATGTAATACAGTACCCCAATCTCCGAAACCGTAGCTTTAGCATTTAGAAATGGATTCATCATGATTTTTTTGGAATGCGAAGAAAAAAATATCCAAATGTCTTACAATAAAAACAATGCCCCGAAAACTGCAACTACCGAATCCCAAAAAATAGAAGCCGTAAACCAAAAACTAACCTTTCCCGGAATATTGGATACAATTCTTTAAAAACTTCAAAAGTTGCTTGAACATCTTGAGCACAATAAGTTGTTAGACTTTGAAAATTTTCACGAATTACTTCAATATTTTCTTTCACGAATACATCTTGCATTGATTTATTTAATTCTAGGGTAGTTGTTTCACCACATAATTTTGCATGTACAGCACCTAATCCATTTTTTGAAACCCGTTGCCTCCAAGCTTCTATCCATCGATTTCGTTTATCTTCTTTTAAATCAGTTTTTTCATAAATTAGTCTTTGATGGTCAGCCATTCCAAATACCGCGATATTCATTGACATCGTATCCCAAAATCTCGTTCCAGTTTTCTGAAATTTGAATCAATTGTAAAATTTTCAATCAGATAAAAAACAGGGATCTACAAAAATCGAAGTAAAGCCCGAATATTTTGAAATTAGGCTTTTACTCAAAATCCAGAATAATCCTGTGTATTCAAATACTTCAAATACAATTAAAACTTACCACGTGATAATATTGTTCTCGAACTCTTGCACGATCAAATCCAACATTATGTCCAATAACAATTTTAGGTTCTTTTGATCCATTTTCTTGTTCCAGTGGAATCAAATGTTCAAGTCGAGTAAGTTCTGGAACTTCTGAATTATTGACAAGCCGATCACTGCACCACGAATACCATGAAGTTGGAGACATTGCAATTGCCAAACATGCCAATTTACTTTCCGGCACGCATACTTCAACATCAAAAAATAGCACTTTTTCATCAGGAAATTCTACTGCTTCTTGTGTTCCAGATACAGTATCATATTTTGTCCAACCAGATTCAAAGGCCCATTCTTCTGGCATTTCTGGAACCTTTTCAATTTTTGCTGCAAGTTCTAATAATTCTTCATAACTGAAAATGGTAATAGAATATTACTGTAATATATTTTGAGGAGATTTAGGCCCAGATTTTGGCGGACCTAAATAACATCTGCGAAAATCAAAACAAACCTTGCAAATTGTAGTTTTCCAATTTCATCAAAATGTGCCATTAAACCATTCTTTTGAGCAGATTCGCTTAATTCTGGAAAAACAAGTTTTTCAAATAGATTTTCTTCAACTTCTTTATATTCTGGAGCTTTTTCAAGTTTTGGAGGAGGAACATTAGGAAAAAGATGCTGACCAATATATGGTGGAACAGGTTCGATGTAATTGTTGGAGTAAGTATTCCTTGAAGCTTCAGCACTATGGTAGTTTGATGATTGTCGAGATTTTGCACCCTCTGCTCCTAGATGTGACACAAATCGAAGAGTCTGTCTCCACATCAATTCTGAACACGGGAATACAATTGGTGGAAGCATGACAAATTGATTAAAGGTATTTGAAGTGCATTGAACACTTCCAACATCAACATCCAAACCAAAGAAAGTAAGCCAGAAAAAATCAAATAAATTTATATAAGTTATATCATCAAAAAAAATAAATAAAAAGAGATAATAAACAAAAAAGTGAAAATGATTACGCAGATTTCCAAATGAGATTTTTACAAAAAAGTTCTTTTTTTAACGATTTGATTCGAGTAATGCATTCTCGCGGGCAATCACTTCTGAATCAAATTCAATCATGTATGCAGTTCCTTTGTGCCAATGTGCAGAAACTTTGCATGGAAAGTTGCTTTCCTAAAATCAAACATTTTTAAAAAACATTAAATCAAGACTGTACAAAATCAAAATTTCAATTCTACATTCTTTTGCGAGTCAGAGAATAGTAATTTTGATTTCAACGAAACATCGTTAAACAAAATGTAAAAATCTTACCGTAAGAAAAGCTTCAACAATTCCAGCAATAAACCATGCACAATTTAAATTACTTTTATCTTTTGGCAGTGAAATAAATGTATTTACAAGTGGATCTTTTTCAATAAGGAAATCTAAAAACCATTATTTCAAAAAAGCTTTGTTGTTGAAAAAAACCTACATTTGCATGGATCATCATTGCTTCGTTCAAGTTTATCCGCTTCTTTATTAAATAAATTCTTCCATACCGTACCTTTGACGAACATCAACATATTAAGCAGTTTTGTGTCGCGTTTATAACTTTTTTCTCGTAAAACAATTAAATCCAGCAGACGAACACCAACAAATTTACCGTAATCTGCAAGTCTAAAAAATACCACAGTTAAATACTCAACTAATAAATTTGCCAAAAGTGCTCACTTTTCTTGTAGTTCTTGTACAGTATTTACTTTATTTTGAGCATATCGAACCATTTCAGCAAATAAGAGAGCATAAGTTGATAAATTTATTTCAGTTTTTCCTTTTGACAAGGATTTATCCAAGATTCCAACGGTTTTACTTCGTTGTAACATTTTTCTAAGATCTAGAACAAAATCCAAATACTTCCAAAAAAACAATGAGAAAATTAAAAATAAATCAATGGATTTCAAACCAAAATTATATTACAGTAATCTTAAATATTTCGAAGATAATTTTATTTACAAAATTTTAAGCCAAAAGCGAAAAGCACCAAACAAAAAAGAGATCAAACAATGTAAAATGAATTTAAAAAACCTGAGCAAAGTTTAAATTGAAAAATTATTGAATGTAAGTCATGTATACCTGCTATAGTAAATCGGTGGCGGCAAGAAGAATAAATGCATCAAAAAGATAAAGAAAGGCAAGAAAGAGTATTACTAAGGATGATCATAAGATTCATTACTGCTCATCAAATCATGCATAAAAGTAGAATCGGTGTATTCCGGACTTCCAGAATCTTCTTCATCATCAGATTCAAGGTCTTCGGATTTGAAATAAACCATTGGTTTCGGCCGAAGTTCTTTTGATTCGCTATTGCTTTGGATCAGCTCTAAACGTTTATTGAAAAGTTTCACAGCAAAATCATAGAGCTGAATGTCAAGATGATTCTTCTCTCGAATAACCTTCATTTCCATTTCTGTTAAAGGTGTATCATGTGACTTTGATTTATTCCATCCAGCGAGTTCTCGAGTAAAGCTAAAGTAAATAAATAAACATCAAAGTTAAAACAAATAAAAAACTAACGTCATTTGAAAAGTTTTTTCAAAAATCAGCTGACTTTCTTCCATTTTTTCTTTGATACCAAAAAATGCCAAATTTCTTAAATTATTTTTTGCACTTTCAAGCATAATTTTATCTCGCATTGTTGAATTCATCGTTGAAGTATCATAACAGCTTATTAAAGTTAAATCAGCAAGCATTCGAGTTTGTCGATTGAAAGCCAAGTTGTAAGGACAGGAGAGGAATTCTTCCATGTCAACACCATCCCAACCAACTTCAGGATCGAAACACATTGGAAGTTGTTCCGGAGTTGGAGGTTTGCCATTGCAGACATGCCTTGAGGCAAGCCAAGTTGCACCACGTTCAACATGTCGATATTCGCTAATAAATCGAGCAATTGGTTCCCGAAGAAATGAAGTATAAAAGTATCGACGCTTTTGATGTTTGCCTTCTTTCTTATCCAAAACACGATCAACACAACCCGAAGCAGATAATTCCTAAAAATAATGAACAAGTTTTAATCAAATCCAAATCAATTCACAAAAGATACCGTATAATCAGCATGTAATCCACAAGCCCAACCAGTTGAATATCTTGAAAATAGCCATGATTCTTTCCGAGAATTTGGCCTCAAACATGTGCAACGTTTCTTTCCAACATTACAAACACATGGTCGGGAAATATTTAAATATTTAACAAGGAACTTTTCAAAACTTGTACCCGCAGTTTTTTGAATGTGAAGAAATACGATCACATCATTACTGTTAATATCGAACCTAAAATTCAAATAAAAATCATTAAGATGATAGATAAAACAAAATCGTACCGGTTTTCAGAATCTTCAAAAATACGATTAAAAGATAAATTCCATTTCACGTATAAGCTGGGTTTATAATTCTTTGATAGACTATTCTTGTATGCGAACGATCGCATTTCATCCAGTGAATATTTAGCAGTAAAAGATATCGTTGAATATTCAGCATCCCCGACATTGCTGTAATCAATGAAAAAGTAAGAAACAAGAAATCCAATACCAACGAGAAAGAATGTTATTGTTAATCCCGAGATGCAACAAAATGATGAAGAAGAAGGTTTCGCGCGGTTATTTTCTTGCTTCATTTGATGTTGAATTTTTTGATGGATTAAAAAAGTGCTTGAAAAAGATGGTTTACATTCTGGAAGTTGAATAATATCGGAATATCAGAAGCTTCAGTATCAGCAATCAATTACAGAATTCATTAGCAGCTGTAAAAAAATATTCAAGAAAAAAATTCAAACACTTTTTCGTTGTTAGACCATTAAAAAACGTGTTCAACACGCTTTGCCAAATGCTGACGAGGGCTTTTCAAAAAATTTTGAAAGAGAAAAAAGAAACACGACGACCGCAAAATTCATTCAAAAAGCAGTTGCTCAAATTTCTATCGTTTCATTTTAGATCAAACTTGTTCAACTATTTTTTTTATTTAAACTTCAAAGTATTATCACTAATATCATCTTCAAATGAGGTTTAAACTAATATTTCTTTTAACATTTTTTATTCTATTTGTTTCAAGTAAGTTTGATTTTTTAAACATTTATTAAATCCCAATTTTTTACCCTCTTTTTTTTAGTTTCTGCCCATAGTAAAGTATTACTCAAAGATGTCACAACTTTAACATTACAACGAGGTCAATACACTCAAGGTAATTACTATACATTTTCTTATGTTCTATTCTTTTTGAAATATTTATTAATTCCAGGTCGTCGAAGTCAACCTGTCCCACAACTTCGTTGTGTTGGTGGAACTGCTCAAGGACAATATTCTCCAGCTGTTGTTCAATGTTATAATCGTGGTTCAGATGGAAGAGATGTTCAATGGGAATGCCGAGCTTCAATGCCAAAAGAATATGAATTTGGAAGGGTATGTTGCAGTTTAACATTCATATTTCATGTTTTACAGTATCCCTTATTTTCAGATTTCTGTAACTTGCGAAGGCTATGATTATCCTGAAGATCCATACATTCTTGCTGGATCTTGTGGATTAGAATATGAACTTAATACTGCCCCGGTTGGATCAGCTCAATATGCAAAACGTACACCTTCTGCACCGTTTGAAAATGAAGAATCAGGGTTAGTTTGACTTTAATCTTCTTTCTCGTTTTCTCTCTTATTAATTCAATGTTATTTTTAGCATCAGTTGGTCAGGAATTATCTATTTTGGTATTGTATGCTTCATTCTTTATCTTGTTTATTTAACATTAAGTGGTCCTCGACCCGGAAATGAAGGCGACAGAAATCATGGCGGTGGATATGGTCCTGGACATCCTCCTGGTGGCGGTCCTCCACCACCTGGCTTCCGTCCTTATCCTCCATCATATGATGAAGCAACAAAACAAACATTTACATCATCTGCCGGTAGCAGTGGAACGAGTACGGGTCAACCCGCAGCTGCTGGAGGTGGTGGTCCTGGTTTCTTTTCTGGTTTAGCAGCAGGTAAGGATTAACGGTTGATCCTTACCTGTATTAATGTTTTCAATTTTTAGGTGCTCTTGGTGGATACTTCTTTGGAAATCGTGGAAGAAATAATGAAGGAACTTATCGTCGACGAGCATGGGGTGGAAATCAAAGAGGATATGGTTGGGGCGGACAAACTCAGTTTGATCGGGATACGGGCTTTGGTGGATCTTCTTCAACTTATCAAACATATGAAACTTCACAACCTTCTTCATCAGGAACCGCCTCTCGACATGAATCAACAAGCTTTGGAGGTACAACAAGAAGATAACAAGCTTTGTGGTAGATATCTCTTTGTGTAATTGTATTTTTAAAACCTCATGGATATGTATGTTTATAGAATCTGTTTCTTTTTAAGTTTTTTATTATAGTTACAAAACAAAAATAAAATTATAAATTTATTGCTTTTTAAAAAACAAGACATTTTTTTGAACTTTTAAAAGTATGTTTAAAGGCAAACTTTAGTCTTCACCGGACATATTTATTTTAGATGGGAGGGGATTAAAAAATTGTGCATGTTTTACTACGATTTGTGAATTGCTCTTCTGCTCTTTTATTTCTTTCTGCAATACGGTGGATATGGTCTCTGACCTAAAAAAATTAATAATTAGATAAAAAATTTGCAAAAAAATAGCATGAGATTACTGTAATTCTTTTGTGGGATTACAGTAATCCAGTTATGCAAATTTGCATAAACGCTTACCTTATTTCGTTCTTTTTCATGTTCAGGAGCTTGACATTGATAGAGTACAATTCTGTAGGTTCCGATAATTGAATCTTTTGCACCTTTTCCTGCCGCGGATCTGATCATTTCATCATCAATTCCAATTTCTTTCAATTTTCCCCAAACTTCTCTTTCTGTTTGATCAGTTTTCAAACTACCTTCATTTGGGGTAATTGAAATTTGTAAATATGAATCAGGGAATTTACTTTGACTTAACCAATACATTTTCTGTAAAATTATTTTCATTAAATAAGGTTGTATTTTTGGGATGTTTTTTACCTTAATATCAAGAATGGTGGATCTTTTATGTGGTTCCATACAAAGTAACCGTTGAATAACGTATTGCGCAAATCCACTAACATATTCGGGTACGGTATATGTCCCCTTCATGATATTAGTTTTTAAAATTTGAACAGTTTCACCCCGGAATGGTGTAACTCCAACAAGCATGAAATACAATGTTACGCCTAAAGCCCAAATATCCACAGCTGGGCCATGATAATTGGGGTCACGGAAAAGTTCAGGTGCCGCATATGGTGGAGACCCTAAAGCGTTGATTTATAAATATTTTAATTACTTTAAGTATATTACTTACCACAAAAAGTATTGAGATGTGTATCATCTTCATATTTGCATGAAAATCCAAAATCTGCAAGTTTTATCCATCCGGGCTGGGAGAAGATGACATTTTCAGCTTTGATATCTCGATGTACAATTCCTTTTGCATGCTGAAAAATATTGGATTTTATGGATTGTAGCACAATTTTGTTTTAAATACAGTAACCCCATTGTTAGTCAAAATTGCCTACAGTAACCTCTTAAGCTTATTTTTTAATTACTATTTTTAAAAAGTCATTAAATTTACTTTTAAAAATTTCGAAAAATCTTTTTTATTTAAAAACGTTTCCACTTTGGGATTACGGTAGCACACAAAGTTGTGTCATAATCATCGTAAATTATTTCGTACTTTTTTCTTTTTCTTCCTATTTTTGGCATTAGTTTTCTCTCATTGTTAGTATCACTTTTTTTGTTAATGATATCTATTAAAGACTTAAAGAAAAGTGTCAAAAAAAGTGTAGTACAAAAAATATGATACAAAGCACAAAGTTTTTTTTTATCTTCTTTCAAAATTTTCAAAGCCTTGGAAAAATTTATTGATGAAATCTTGATTGATTGATTTCTGACACTAAACTATAATTTACGTAGTCCAAGATTTTTTGTGTTTAGGGAAAGTGTTTTACAAAAATGTACAATTTTTTTGGCAGACTTGTTTTTTTTTGAATATTTTATAAAATCTTTAAAACGCTACGAAAAAAAACTATATTTAAAACCGTTAAAAATTATTAGCTAGAAATTTTTGTACCGAAATAAAAAAAGCTTTAATTATCAGCATTATAAAAATTGACGGTTTCATAATGAAACTTTCATTTTCAAAAATTTGACTAAACATGTTGACAGACAAAAGAGATAAGGAAATTTTCAATTATGTCTTTACAGGTCAAAAGGACAAATAAGATGGAAGCAAAACAAGGATTAAAAATGAGTAATGAATATTTTTTTTACTTTTTGTCTTTAAATGGAATGTTCAAATTTATCGGAAATTAATTTCAATGACTTTTACGGATATTACTATTAAGCATTAAAAGTTTAAAGAAACACGAAAAATTGGATTATTGAAATTTTTTCAAATTGAAAATTAGCTAGTTTTAATCTAACACGGAAGTTATTGGAGTCATTTCTCTTTTCCTGTTTCTCATCATCATGGATTTGATATATCCGTTTTTAAGAAAATTCCGTTTTTGTTAAAGCGTTTATCAACTTGGATTTGGTATATCTCTTAAGAATCCCCTTTTAGCTAATTATCTAAGAGTTCCTCAGGGCAGATTTCATATATCCCTTTTTTCGAACCTCTCCCAAAAAAATAGCTTACCAAATGTGCAACAGCAGAAACAAGTTGAGCAAAAATAGGTTTTGCGGTTTCTTCTGTCAACTTTCCATTTTCATGCACATACGTATATAACTCTCCCCCAGCGGCATATTCCATCATTAAATAAACTTTTGAAAGAGTTTCAATAACTTCAAAAAGTCGAATCACATTTGGATGATGCAATAGCTCCATTGATGCAATTTCTCTTGAAAGAAGGCGTTGAGCTTTTTGATCCATTTTTGATTTATCCATCACTTTTACGGCAACCTTTTCCTTCGTTAAACAATGAACTCCAAGTTTAACTTTTGAAAAATTTCCTGCACCAAGCTCTTTCCCAAGCCGATAAAATCCTATTCGTTTTCCGAGGGAAATTTCACGTTGAACTCCTTCATCCTCTTCAAGTTGAAGCTTGGTCTTTTCATAGAGGGATTGAGAGGGGACAGGAAAGGCTGGAAGAGATGAAGTTGAAGCATGCCTCGGGATATCATCTGATGGATTATCTTCCGAAGAGGAACAGGTCAAAGTTGGAGCCTAAAATTTGCATTATTGGATACAGTAATTTGAATTATTATTTTAATTTTTAACATTAATGTTACAGTAATCTTTGGATGGATAAAGTAATCAATTATTTTACACCTACAATTTTCAATGGCACTAAAAAAGTAGGCGTAAAAATTTAAAGTTTTTTCAACCGATTTTAATTAATACAGCTCAACCGTATTAAATTAAACATTTAATTAAGCGTATTTAATCCGAACTTAACCCCTCAGGCTATAAGACTTTATACAATAATTTTTATCATTCTTTGATGAAGTAAATGATAAAATTGATTAATCATTAAAAGTTTCAAACCTTTTCAAATTTATGCCTTGCGGCAATTGCGGCAACACTTTTTGGCATTGGCTTTATTGTGCCCGCAGGAATTACGACACTTCCACTTGAAGATGATGAAATTGATGGTGAAGTTGTAACAGTTGCCGCAGGGCCATCATCACTTTCATTCGACATTTTATGTTTTTGCCGAAGTTCAAGTGATTCAAGGGAAGACGAAAGAGATTGCTCATATCCTGGGGAAACAGGTGGCAATTGACAATTATTATTATTTTCAACCACCATTGCCATTTTTAAATATATAAACTTGGGAGATTTTTCTTTCTTTCTTTCTTGTTTACAACAGAAGAAGCAAGAAACAAGAAGAAGAAAGAAAAGTAACAAAAAGATGAAAAAAGATTTTTGCTTTTAAGGGCACGAAGAAAGCAAAAGGGTCCACCTTCTTTTTTCTAATCTGCTTCTTCTTCGTTTTCTACAAAATGAAGAAAATCTTTGTTATTATTAAAATATATGTAAAATCTTAAAAGTCACAAAAATGAGAGTGAGAAGGATTAAGGATTTTTCACGAAAGAAAAAAGATAAAAAACATTATTAAAGAAGAAAGTCGTTGTTTTTTTAAATATATATTAATTTTGCGGGGATTAAATTTTGGGGGGATAAAAAAAGGATTTAACATTTGGAAGAAAAGAAAGGGAAAAAAAGTCATTAGTTAATGAGGAAATCATCATAAAACGGGAATAATGCCAGCAGGCAAGGAGGTAGACTACCTTTTTTTGGAGGATCATCATCATCATGGGATATCTTTCTCACTACCCTTTTTTCTGGCATGCCTTGTTTAAAGATAGAAAAAAAAGATAATTGCTTTTTTGTTGGCATTTTTTAAATGGCTTCTTCGTCTTCCAAAACAGACATTTAAAATATAAAAAAGAAAGAAAAAAAGAATAAAACAGAAAAATTAATAGCTGCACTGGAAAGTCAGATTACGGTAGCAGATTTGAAGGGGAAACTTTGGGAAAGTTTTTAAAAACTATGATGGATTACGGTAATCAAAAAAAGCTACATAGCTACAAGAGCATCGTTTTTTAGACAAGGTATTGATTACGGTAGCTTATTTAACAGAAGAAGTTTAGGCGTTCAAATTTTGTTTTGTTAAAATGGATTACAGTAATCAGTTTTAAAGTCATTGTGTTTACTTCAAAAGTTATGAATTATAACAATTTATTTACCGAGTTTGTGTTTGTTGGATTTAATAAATCCATTACTAGTACTACCATCCTCAAAATTTTTGTATCCTATCTCATTCGAGAACCTTCAAGGATCTCAAAAATCCCGGCAGACAAATAAACAATAATAAAAACATTACTTTTTGGAAAGTTAATGTTTAAGTGATCTCTAAAACTTCACAACAATCCTAAAATCTCAAAAATAAATAAAGATAATTTATGAATTTATGACCAAAATACAAATAAATTTTGTTCTAGAAGCACTTTGGGGGTTTCAAAATCAAAGATTCTTCTTTTTTAAATGCAAAAAAGAAAAAAGTAAAATTACTTTGTATTTTTAAAAAACTAAAAACTACAGTAACTCCCACAACCTTTTTTAAGATAAGTGAAAAAAACAACATTAATCTTTTTTTTTCAAAAACGCCTCCATTTTTAAGAAAGGTACAGTTTTTGAAAAAATATAATAAATCGAAAAAATTAGTAAATGTTTAAACTTTAAAGATAAACATTTAATTTTATTATTAAATTAATAACAAAAATGCTAACATGTAAAGTATTTTCTTGAATGAATTTTAACGAATAAAAACATATAATTACATTTAAACATTAAACACAATTATCAGTAATTACTAAAAAAAATGTTTTCAGAAAAGTAAAACTTTAAAATTGTTTCTGAAAAAAACAAAAAGCAAAGTTTTTTCAGCGGAAATGCATTTGAAAAAAATGTAAAAAAGCAAAAAATTTAAGTATCACAAGTAAATTTGCACATGTGATTATAAGTGAGAAAGTATACGGTAGAAGTGGTGAAATGCAGCAAGAAAAGAAAAAGGCTAAGAACAAAGACTTTTGTTGTTGTTGGATAATATGCCTTAATTGGAGAGGAACTAATCTGTTTTTTTGCAAAGATGGCACAACAATCGGATTTTCAGGCTTTACTAAATTTAGAGTTACTAATATAATCTAAAAGGGTTGTGAAAAGAGGATAAGTTGGATACGGTAAGCAGAAAAAAGATGATTTTGTATGTCTCAGGGTTACAGTAATTGTTGAACGTATTGTCTAAGTTTAAAAAATTGTGATTTTAAGGATTTCATAAATCTGGAAATATTGCCATAACAAGTCCAGATTACGGTATCATGTGAAACACACAAATAGTTTAACAAATTCAACTTAATTTTTAAGTTCCCCAAAATTGATCTTTTTAATCTTTTTTGGTAGACTCAATTCAAACTCAAATTTAAGAAATACTTTTTAATTTAAATAAATTTCAAAAGATCAAATTCTTTCATATTTTCAAAAGAGTTGTGTCTCTATGTTAGCAAAAGTAACAAAATTGTAAAAATGAAGAAAGTATTCAAATACTAAATTCTCAAACAAAAGAACATTTTTCTAATAAAAAGAATGTATTTCAATATTCAATAGAAAAGATGATAACCATGGTTGCAGGATTACCCAAAAACCATCAACAACATCAAACAAGAGGCAGCTTAATTTTTAATACTACTAATTTCTTTTTATTATTAAATTGTGGAACTAATGGATTTATTATGAAAATCCAAATAAAAAGAATTTTTCTATTATAATAAATTTTAAACATCCAACTTTTGTATTTGAAATAATCTATTCATCTTTTTAGGGAAGAAATGAAGTTTATTTATTTAAAAGTAAAACTATAAAACTCTTTAAAATTATAGCTTTCGTTAAATACTGAGATATCAATGATAATAATAGTCTGGGGTTAAATTTATAAAAAAGTTGTTTCTATTTTGTTGCGAATTTCTTAAAAATAGAGTTTTTCACATGGATTTCTAAAAACTGGCTACCGTAATCAGTAGAGACTTCTCATAAATTGTGCACTTGATCTTATGTAATCTTGCCAACAATAACCAAAAAATAATTTGAATAGAAATACAAACATTTATTATGAAGATCAAAGTTTGCAAAGTTATGTATCTTTCGACTTTGACAAATTCTAGCTTCAACTTTAGCATCGAAATCGCAAACAACATTTCATTAAAAAATTAAATAAAAACCAAAACTTCTAATTTCCAAAACGTTAAAAGTTAGGAAAGACCCATCCCAAATTTAACAACAAAATTAATATAAAAAGCACAATTTCAGCAATAAATACAAAAAAGACTAAATTACACTTTTTTAAAAAAGAAATTATTTCCGCAAAAAAACGTTTTTTTTTCTTCCGCCCAAAAATGGAAACTTTTTTTGCGGGGTGTAAAACAATAAAAAAAAAATAGAAAGCTAGCAATTATCTTCTTCATTTCTAAATAATATCTGATAATTACAATTTAAAAGCATTTGCAACTCCGCTTGTTTTTCTCACATTTGAATAAAGATTAAATATTCATTTTTTCAAAAAAAGATTTTGACACTACAAATTTTATTCGTTTCCGTTTTTAGGCTGCAGTATACCGTAATCTCTGTTATGATAAAACTTGTGATCAATGCAACTTTTTTGACATGAAAAAAGTGAACTAATAAGCTTTTAAAATTCTAAACATAAATGGTTGAAAGCATTTTTTTGTAATGGATAGGAGCGGAAATGAGTGAAATATTATTCATAGAAAAGAACTATTTGAAGATAGAAGCAGCAAATGATTGCAGTTTTAAGCGATGTTTGAATTTAAAAAAAATTTTGTAATGGTTACTGTATTGAAAAGCTTAGAAAAAGAATGTGAGAGAAAAAAGCGGTTTCTGAAAGATAAAGCTTTAAGTGCTTTTTAAAGCCATCAGATTCGATTAATAGAAGAAAGTCGGAATATTTTAGTTTTGATTATTAAAAATAAATTTGTCATAACATTTGGCTTAACTAATTTTTGTCACAACCAAATTTTATGGCTTTCTTTGAAAATTTTTAAAGCATTGTTAAGTCATAAAACTGAATTTTGTAAAACGGAATTCTAATTTTGAAAAATTATGATACGGTAGTTTTTTTTATCCCTAAATATTAGATGCTAACAAATTTTGGCTAAACTTTTTTTGATTTTCAACTTCTGCAGATTATGGAATTATACGGAATATAAAATTATGATAATTTTATATTCAGTATGATAATAATATTTTTTTATTAACTTTGATGAAGACTTTTTATATGTATTTTTCTAAAATAATTTTAAATGCTGTGATAACCTTTTTTCGCAGACATGTGATTGTTCAACTTAAAAATCTTTAAACTTTGAAAAAATTATTTTCATTTTGTTTTTCTTTGTTCTCTCTAAAAAATGTCATTTCAAACATCAAAAAGATTGTCCTTTTTTACTTTTGCCATTTTCACTAAATACCCAAAGACTCATTAATTCTCAAAATCTGGTCCCTACAAATTTTGCATAATATTAAATACCTTCTTATTTTTATCTCTTTTTGTTATTATCCCAACCTCCTTCATCCACCTTCTGTCTTTATTTTTAACTCTGATCCCCTGATTTTCCTCAATCCCCTTAGGGTATATTCTTTTTTGACATTTAACAAAAATTTATTGTTATTTAAAAAAGGGATTTTTAAAAAGATAAAATTTTATCTTTTGAACAATATGATGTTTTTGTTTGACTGTTTTTCATTATTCCTTTTAAAATCCCCTAAAGGCATTATTTTGAAGATTTCTCAAAGGATTTCACGGATTATAACTTTTGTTTTTGTACTTTTTTTTGTCAGTAATACTTTTTTTATTAATTACTTTATGAATTTTCTAGAATAAATTTTACAGTTAACCTTTTATAAGGGGATTCAAGTCAAAAAAAGGAAATGATTTTGAAAATTTAGAATTTGTTAAAACAAAAATGAGTAAGACAAAATTTCAGAACAATTCTGAAAAAAACAAAGGATAAAAAGGCACTTAATTTTGAGCTACTTTTGTTTTGTTTACTGGCTACAGAAAGTAATAGGAAAGAATCAATGAATTGTAGTATTACGGTATTTGAGCTGGACCAAGAAATCAACAAATCCGTTAAAAATTGTTGTCAGACACTTTAGAAAATTGGGGTAAAATTGTTGTAAATGGTATTTTAATAAAGAATTATAACTTGTGACAAGTATTAGTTCAGTAAAAGAGATAAGCTCCTTTAAGTGGAAACGGCACAGTAAATAAATAAACAATGTTACATGAGAATGATGTCATAATTGCTCATGCTTATCTTTCAGGGACATTTATTGAATTTCTTTGTTAAATCGGTTTTAAACACATTTTAGGTTTGAATATGATTGCCCATTTTTTTACTTTATCCATCCAAAAATTTAAATATTTTTAATTAAAAAAATAAAACCCACTTTTCCAATGACAGAAATTGATCGTAAACTTATTGGAATTGTTGACGAACTAATTGCTGAAGCAGAGGTTGAAGGTCTTGAAGAGAAATACATTGGATGTTTTACAGAATCCACGGATACAGTAGCCAATCCAGTTGTCTGTAGAATTGCATTCCCAACAGCCAATCTTCGAGTTGAATCTCTTTGTGGTGGAACATTTGGAAATTCAACGGAATGAGTTTCTTGTTGCCGAAATTTTGATGCTTTTATAGCAGCAGCTGGACCAGCAAGTGTTGATCCAGAAATTACAACTGCATGTTGAAGTTTGGAAGATAAACTGGAAGTTGGGGAAGAAGTATCGATTGAATTTGGCTCGGACTGAATTCCATTTATTCGAGGACGGGATTTTGACATTTTAAAAACTAAAAAAGTGTTAATTTTTAGTAATAATTGTAAAACTTTCGAGACAAAAACGAATAAAATTGATAAAAATGTAAAGTAAAGACAAAAAATCTATCTTCAAAATGGATTGTAAGAATTACGTCAAATATTTATTAACAAGATGCTCAACGTTGCTCTAACTTTTTTTCTCCAGGGAAATATTTTATGCGTCCATGAAAATTGTAAACAGTTTTTATTACGTTTACAACAACCTCATTTTAAAAGTAAAAGTTAGTTTTTGACACTTAAAAGGCCACAACATTCAAAATATAAATTCAAAACAAATCCAAAACCCCTATTTTCGGTATAGAATTTAGTAAATTTATTTTGCTATTAAATTTTTGCGAAAATTCTTATCCACAAAAAATCATTTATCAATAACTCATTAAAAAGTTATATACTTTTTGAAAATTTTGTACTTTTTAATCCATTTTTTTAAAGTCATCAAAAGCTAAATAGACACAACTTAACTACATCAATGAGATACTGTAATGTACATTTAACAATTTTATTAAATTGCAAACGTGCAAAAATAAGAACTATATCTTTGCCAAAAAGTTTTGTGGGAGATAATTAGTACATTTAATTCAAAAATTTTTAAGAAATTTAAGTAAAAAAAATTCTGCTTAAAGCATTGGCGATTTATGTGTTTTTTAAATCCCTGATTTTCAGGTTTGTGCAGCACGAATCTCACAATCAGGGTCTTTTTATCGAAGAAAATCCTATTTTCATTGCTCGATTTTTAAAAAGAGAAAAAGTAAGTAAGCCGCCACCTTCTTTAAAACTCTATAATTTATTAAGACAGTATTTTTGTAAAGCTAAGATTTGCAAATTTGAGAAGATTTGACATCATTCCAAAAGAAAATAAAAGAAGGTAGGAAACATCACTATTATTAATATTATTACTGCAGATTTAAAAATATAATAATAATGCACAAAAGATTACAAAGTAATCTCTGATATCATTCATAACAGTAATAATGATAATATTTAATGGATATCAAAAATCCTAAAAATGTAGAAAGCAGAAAAGTAATAATAGTAATAATTTACCAAAAGGAAAGTAAAAAAAGCGAAGAAGGTGAGAAAGAAAAGTCAATAAAAATGTAACTCTTCTTTTTTTTGTGCTTCAAAAAATCTCTTTCATTTTTCAGCCATTAAATTAGAGCACTTTTCTCAACAAAAATTATATTTTTTAAAAAAGAGTAAATTATATTTTTATTCTTCTTTTTCAGGCTTCTTTTTTAAGATTTAATTTCTTTTTGAGAGAAGCCGCCGAAATTTTGAAAAAGAAAAGGAAGTAAATTTGGTTAAAACTATTAAAACAAAAAAATTGTCTGGCAAATTTCATTTTTGAAAGGTGTTCAAATCTTTGAATTCTTTGTTTTATTTTCAATGGCAAATTTCGATTCGAATTAATTAAATGCCATGGCATTTTAAGCAATATTTAATGAAATGGAAAAGAAAATGGCTTCATTGATTAGGATGGCGGAATTGAAAAATTATAATAAATAAAAAAATATTGAATGGATTCATTTTCTTTTGTTCAAGAATAGAGATTAACAGTTTTTGAAAAAGAAGCAAATTTTGCTACTGTTGTTGTTGTAAATCGAACTCTAATTGAATTTAAATAAAAGAGAATTGGAATATTTTTTTTAAAAAAAATACAAAAGATTCTTTTGCAAAAATGACGATAAAATCCAGAAGGTGCTTTTATATGTAACAAATTAATGGAAAGAAAACTAGTTTAATCTTAGAAAACAATCAAAAAGCTTTGTCATCTGTACGCAATTAATATGTTTTTCTCAAACTTGTTCCAAAAACTTGTAGATGGAAGATTTTTTGATGATTCAATAAACGTAAAAATTTAAAAAATGACTTCAAGTTTTTATAGGATTTAATTAGAAATCATTTTAAAAAATTTTAAAAAATCCTTTTTTTAAATTCCGAATTGATGATGAAACAAGAATTCTATGAAAATTGAAAGTCATCAGACTGGGATTCGTACAAATTTGGGGTTTCATTTTATTAGAAAAAAAATTTAAAGGTTTCAGATTTTAGTGGAAGTATTTACACTTCCTTATCTGATGAAACCAGGATTAATAAACTTCAAAAAAAAACAAAAGCTGGAAAATATGTAAGCAAAATCTGCTTCCCATTAGAATACGTAGGTTATAAAAATTAAGTCCATTTATAGCTAAATGAAGAAGAAGCAACCATTTATTTAAAAAAACAAAAATTAAAAACTTCCGCTTTACTTTTTTTTATTTACAAACAACAAAAACTAAAATAAAGCAGTGGTAAAAAAAGAAGCTCATCATAAAAAGGTAAAAAAATCCAAGGATTTTGTTCAAAGAAAATATAAAATTATTGAGCAAAATATAAAAAAATGAGGGAGAAAGAAAGAAAAGATGCTTATTTCATTTCATCTTCAAAAATACCTTTAATGAAGCTGTTTTAAAGAGAGAAAAAAATAGAGAAAAAGCTTTTTTTAATAAAAGAGATAATTGCGGGTTTTTTCTTTGAAGTTGAAATAATAATTTTAACTTCAAAACTTTTTTACAAGTAATAATAACTTTGAACTTTGGATGAAAATTTTTATGTTGAAAATTGTGGGTGGATTTCATATATCTCTTTCTGCTATAGAAAAGCTGTTATGAAAGCAATGCACAGCTAGTAATAAGAAAAAAGGATTTGTTAGAAATTGAGGAAGCTCATATTTATGAAAATATAAAAAAGGATTACCCTTTTCAACCATTTTTTCTAGTAATAATATTTTTGTTATGAAAATGTGTAAACTACAAATATAAAAAATATATACTATAGGGATACTGTATGTCTATTCTTAATTATTCCCTTAAAAGACTCACTTTATCCCTCAAGGGATTTTTTGATAGTTTTCAAAGTATTCGATGTAAAAACTTAAATCTGCAAAAATTAATTATTTTGTAAAATACAAGTACTTTCTTAAAAAATTTTAACAAAACTTCTTCAAGCTTTCCCCTTGAATTCCGGAAAAAGCTTAC
This sequence comes from Panagrolaimus sp. LJ2414, assembly GCA_024447195.1. Classification (NCBI taxonomy): domain Eukaryota; kingdom Metazoa; phylum Nematoda; class Chromadorea; order Rhabditida; family Panagrolaimidae; genus Panagrolaimus; species Panagrolaimus sp. LJ2414. Next base: position 859,878 of record JAMRXY010000004.1, on the reverse strand, counting down.
CAAAAACTGATACAGAAACGGATAAAACAAATTTAACAATAAAATGTGAGAAAAACAATTATTTTAAAATATTTATTGTTTACTGTCTTGTTTATCAGAAATGCCCAAGTATTTATGGTCTAGTAATTTTTTTATTCATATTTTCAATCCTATGCAGTATTAAAACACATTCTCTGAATTTTTCAAAAAAATATGAACTATTCTGGCATCGGAAAAAAGTGCTTCCAAAAAGTGAACCCATGTTTTCGACCATGCTTAACAAGCATGGAACAAAAATATTAGAGCTTAATTCCTACCGTAACCCGTACTTTTATGGTCTCAAAGCGAAAAGTGGCACTTTTTTCGATCCGATGGCATATTAAAAGTGTATGAGATATTGTTACTATTTTTAAACATATATAGGTTTTCGAGGTCGGGGAATCCGAATCTGACATCCCTGAATCAAAATTTTCGCTGCGGGACCCGATTTTGGCACTTTTATTTTTTCGGCACGGCAAAAGTGCCATTCAAAGTAACGGCCGGGGTCAGACATTGTCACCATTGGATTCCCCGTAGTTTTTTACCCCTGGGGGGTCCCAATTGGTAAAAAAGTAGGTGGACCAAAAACGATTATGGAATTAATTGTAAACGCGATTCCACAAAAACACGTTTTTCCACAAATTTCTATCAGTTATGAAAAATCGAATTTCTATCAAGTTATGCTAATTTCCCACTTGCATAGGTTTTCGACCATGGGGAATTCAATGGTAAACTTTTTATTGCCCTAAAATCACTTTTTACATGCTAAATCCCCTCAGGGCATGGTATAATACAATGTCTGGCGATAATGTTTGGTACGATTATAATCACTTCTGCGCGCAACATGCGCAAACAAAGAGGAAATTGTTTGTTTTTTTTTACTTTTTTCAAAGTTTTTTGCACAAGTTTCTGTTTTCATTTTTTCAACTGAATTATAATTTTTTGGTTTCTATTAATAAAAATAATATATATTAATAATAAAACCATAATAGATAAAAATAATACCTAAGGTAAAAAAAGAACAAAAATTAGTGTAAAAAAAGTTGTAAAAAAGCTAACAATTTCCTCTTTGTTTGCGCATGTTGCGCGCAGAAGTGATTATAATCGTACCAAACATTATCGCCAGACATTGTATATCCGCTTAAATAAAAAATTCCCCCTGACTTTATTTTTATGTTTCAGGTGTTAAAAAGTGTTGATTATTGTTCATAAATAATGTTTTTATCAAAATCAAACCATTCTATAATCATTCGGATGCTGGAACAATTTTTTACGAATACCTAAAATAATTCATGATGTTGGGGTATATGTGCAAATCTTGAAATTGCTTCAACGTGCTTGTATGACCTTGATTTGCAAAACTTTGCTTTCAGAACAACATATTTATAATTTTTGGATATTGTTTATGCTATTTTTGTGTCTTTAAATGCAAGTTAATAGTAAAAATCTGTACCATTTGATGTTAGTATATTTTAGATACTGTAGATGGAAGAAAATCAATGATTAGATAGTATCATATGTTTTAAATGGTAAAAACAAGATCGAGAAACAATTTTAGACAATTATCAATGTCTATTGTTAATTATTTGCAATGTTTGAGCATTTACATACTACATGCATATACCCCAACATCATGAGTTATTTTAGGTATTCGTAAAAAATTGTTCCAGCATCCGAATGATTATAGAATAGTTTGATTTTGATAAAAACATTATTTATGAACAATAATCAACACTTTTTAACACCTGAAACATAAAAATAAAGTCAGGGGGAATTTTTTATTTAAGCGGATATATTATACCATGCCCTGAGGGGATTTAGCATGTAAAAAGTGATTTTAGGGCAATAAAAAGTTTACCAATGAATTCCCCATGGTCGAAAACCTATGCAAGGGGGAAATTAGCATAACTTGATAGAAATTCGATTTTTCATAACTGATAGAAATTTGTGGAAAAACGTGTTTTTGTGGAATCGCGTTTACAATTAATTCCATAATCGTTTTTGGTCCACCTACTTTTTTACCAATTGGGACCCCCCAGGGGTAAAAAACTACGGGGAATCCAATGGTGACAATATCTGACCCCGGCCGTTACTTTGAATGGCACTTTTGCCGTGCCGAAAAAATAAAAGTGCCAAAATCGGGTCCCGCAGCGAAAATTTTGATTCAGGGATGTCAGATTCGGATTCCCCGACCTCGAAAACCTATATATGTTTAAAAATAGTAACAATATCTCATACACTTTTAATATGCCATCGGATCGAAAAAAGTGCCACTTTTCGCTTTGAGACCATAAAAGTACGGGTTACGGTAGGAATTAAGCTCTAATATTTTTGTTCCAGGCTTGTTAAGCATGGTCGAAAACATGGGTTCACTTTTTGGAAAAATGAATTTTTGTCGATGCCAACGTTTTTTGAAAAATTCAGAGAACTCGTTTTAAAAGCTTCATTGTAAACAAATAATAAAGAAAAAGAAAGCTAATTTGCAAAACATTTGTTCAAATTTTTTAGCGGATTAACAAAAAATTGAAAAGAAAGTTCTTTTTTACGCTTTATTAAGTGCAGAAAATGGATTCTAATGCATTTAAAATTTGTAATTGCAAATGTCCAAAATGGATTAAAAAATCTTAAAGAATGTTTTACGTGTCAAAATTTAACTATGAAAAATTTCTTGAATCTCAAACGCGCATAAACAAATTAAATCAACAAATTGTTGAGGATCAAAATTACTGTAATTACGAATCTCATAAATCATACAGTAATTACTATTCATTTCACAAGTATTACAAATCTAAATAAATATATTTAAAAAAGTAGAAGCTGAAAGAAGTAAAAACTCTAAAATTTTCAAAAAGCAAAAAAAATTAGCCTTTAAAAAGCACTAATCTCTTTTAGCTCGGAAATCATTTAAAAAAAAGCAGAAGCAGCAGCAGCTAGTAATTATCTCTTTTTCTCCTTCTTCTTCCTTCAAACAAAAAACTATTTATTTTATTAAACTCCAAAAAAGTTAATATTATTTAAATTTCATTGAACATTAGTTTTAAATTTATGTTTTAAAAAATAAAGATACCCAAAAAAAATATTTAAATACTTGAAATACAAAGTTAAATAGATTCTTTACAAAAATTAGATCTTTGGAAAAAAAGTGGCAAAATTACAAAAAAACTAGTATTTTTTTGAAATTTTTTATGCCCGATGAGTTTCAGCTGCAATTTGGGTATACGGTTGTTTTGGTTCATATCCATATAAGAAGGTACTGGCAATCACAATCAAGGCACCAGCTGTAAAAGCAATTGAAGGTTCAAAATCATTCAAGAAGAACCATGAAATAAATGATGAAAGAATAATTGAAAGTGAAACTGCAAAACCTTTGAGAATATTATCTGCATATTTTACAACCAATGCAATTATAAGTCCACCATAAGCCTAAAATAATTAATAACATTTAAATCAAAATTACAATCCTCAAAAGAAAATCCTTACTTGAAGAAGAACAACCACCCAAATAATAGTATTATATCCTTGCCAGAATCCATCTTTTGCTACGGCTTCTCTATCATAAATCCATGTCATTAAAAATGCTCCAAAAATGCTAAAGAATGCAAGTTGAAGATTTCTCATCCATAATGATGCAGATGTTCCTTTTAGAATTTTTTCAAAGAATACTCCAGCAAATCCTGATGATAAACAGGCAACAAGAACGGCAATTAATCCAATAAATTTTTCAGATGAATCATGTTCAGCTGCAGCTTTTCCAGAATCTTTTGGAAGCTAAAATACCGTATACAGAAGAATCAAAAATATATTAAAAACATACTTGAACAAGTGCAACACCAGCCGTCAATAAGATCAAAGCTACCCATTTGTATGAATTTAATTTTCTTCCAAGTAATGTGACAAAAAAGAAGGCAGTAGTCAATATTTTTAATTGATATGTAACCTGCAAAGTTTTATACTGTAGTAATGGTTACGGTAATAACAACAAATTACAAAACATTGTTATCAGTGATACAGTAACTTCAACAATTAAAACAAATTCTTACTTGATAAGTTGCAGCATCTAATTTTGATAAAGCAAAGAATAACAAATTATTTTGTACCACATAAAGAATTGCCGGAACACTAACTTTCAACGTCTCACTTGGCTTATCAAAAACTTCACGTTGTAATTCTTTTCTAAATCTAAGATAACTCCATCCTAAAAAATCAGAAAACATTGTTACCTTGATAACCCAAAATCCATACCATTATTGTATAATACCATAATCCCAGAAGTAATAAATTTAATAATCTCAGAGACCACAACCGCTGTAGAAGAAAGATATTTTGGTCCTTCGGTTACTTGAGTTCTTGAATACCGTAATGTTAATACCAGTGCAGTCGTTTGTACAATTAAAACTATTAGTGAAACCCATTTGAGTGCATTATTCGTTGCCGGTGGTACTGTCGACGTTGAAGCGGCGGTCATGGTTAAATTTTCCCTAAAATTAAATGAATTTAAATTGTTTTGAGAAAGGAAATGAAAAACAATAGAAACAAAAAATTTATAATAATCCACGTTTTAATTTGATGCATATTAAAAAATTAAAAACAAATATAACATTTTTGACGTGGGATGAAAGGGTTGATCAAAAGCAAATACCGCAACAAAGAGAAGGGTTGTTGCACCCTTTTGTCCTTGAAATTGAATTCCAACGTTGCAAATTTTGTCATGTCGGAGAAATTGGCAAATTCGTGTCATTATGCCAAGTACAACGTAAAGCAATGTATAAAATCAAAAACACGTGAAAAAGACATAGATTATATTGTTGAACAAATTCTATTAAATTATATTTTATCTTAAAAGATTTTATCTAATTTTAACAAAGATTAAATTAATTGATAAATTTTTTTGTTAACAATGTTTGCTTTTGGCGATCTGCGACAAGCATGTTTTTACTGTGATCGAAATATTTTTTTGTCAACAAAAAACGTTTTTGTCGAGTTTGATTTTTTAATTTAAAACACTTTTGTTTTACATTTAATCCATTTTTTTGATCTTTATTCCATTAAACATCACTACAATTTTGCAGATCTTTAACCAATATGGCTGCAACAATTAACGAAAGACCATGCTCTTCAGCTTCTTCTTTGGGTGATGCAAAACCAGGTATGTGAGTCATCAAACAAACAATAACCTTTTGATCCTTATCTCATTGTTGTTGTTATCGTTTTATTGATTACTTTTTCTACCACATATTGTTAATGTTAATGTTAAACATGTTTCAGAATTTATTCAAAAAATTGAAAATCAAATTGCTCGGATTAATGCAATATATTTACTTCAAAAAGAAGATGGTGTAATTACAATCTCTGAAGATCGTGCAATTCGTGTCTTACTTAAACGGGATTCTGGACAATTTTGGCCTTCAATCGTTGAATTTTTAACTTCTGTTCCTTTATCACTTTATTATGATGAAGATACTCTTTCACTTCTTGTTGGAATGATCAATGGAAGTGTTTATGAATATACAATTGCTGCAGATTTTAATAGTATTCAACAGAAGAGACATTGGGAAGCCCATACTATGGGTGTCACTGGTGTGCTAAGTTCAAATGCAGCAAGAATGATCTTTAGCTGTAGTAAAGATAAAACTATTGTCTGGCATTGTGCTGATACGAGTGTTAAGATTGGTTCGTTTTTATATTTGTTGATGCTCTGCTTAAATCATTGTTTTTAAGGTTCATATGTTATTGATTCAAATTGTACAACAATTAAATTTGATCCTGATTCAAAGATATGTTTTGTTGGAGACTACAATGGCAATATTTACGTTTTACGAATTGTTGGCAATTCCGGGCAACAAATCTCCAAATTAAGTGCACATACAGGTTTGTTGGATACTGTTGTTTGAATGAAACGTATAATGATTTCTCTTATAGGTGCAATAACAAGTCTTGCATGGGATTCTAAACGAGGTCAACTTTATTCTGGTAGTGCCGATACTCTTGTTATTGCATGGGATATTGCTGGACAAAAGGGTAATTGCTATGAATTGAAGTAAGTTTATGCCATCAATTATTCTGAACTCATCGTTGTATTTTAGTGGACATGATTCAAAAATCTCTTCTCTTGTGCTTGCTGAAAATCCTGCTCGATTATTTTCTGTTGATGAATCAGGGCATCTTGTATGCTGGGATTTGAAAGCTAAAAGAATTATGGCTCCTGGATGGCATGATCATGATCGTTGTGAGCTTTGTGATGTTCCATTCTTTTGGAATGTTAAAGTTATGTGGGAAAGAAAATCCATTGGAGTTCGAAGACATCACTGTAGAACTTGTGGGCATTCTGTCTGTGGCAATTGTTGCAATCATTTTACAACTTTTCCGGCTATGGGATTTGAAAAGAAGACACGAATCTGCAATACATGTCATTCAAAAATGCAACAGTATCCTGAACAATTTGAGTAAGCTTTTTACATTTTGATTTTAAATGTATTACTGTATATTTTAGTTTAACACCTCTTGCTGTTCAATGTGAACTCAATAAAGGAATTGCAACAATGTATTTGCATGAAGATACTGGAAAGCTTGCTGCTGTTAGCTTTGATCGATCAATTATGTTATGGGATGTATCAAAACTTCTTTAATCAACGTATTGCGTCAAATAAATTTAAGTTAAGTTATTCTTCAAAAATATTTATTATCAACATTAAACAAGTGAGGCGCATCAACGGTTTTTAAAGAATCAAAAAATATATTAAACACTATTTCTAATTTTTCTTTTTTATATTTTGAAAAAATTGCCTATGCACGATTATTATTATATTATTCTTAGAAATCTACTTTAAAAAATTTTTTCAATTTGTAAATATTATATATAATATATAAATAAAAATCTTTTATGAAAATCTATGTTGAAAGACAAAATGTTTAACTGGAAAGGGAAACGACCAGGATTTGTTTGTTTTTGGCTAATTTGAAATTTCCGGGAAAATTGAGGAAGGCAAAGGTGAAGAGGTTTCAGGCATTTGAAAATGTTCTTGATTCCTGAAAAGGATTGTTGCATCATCTTCATCGACATCATGAAGATGATGGCGGAGGATATCTTTTGGTTGTTCATTAAAAGGCATTTCAGAGGTGAATTTTTGGTGTTGCATAAATTGTTGATGTTGGGATCCAACTTTTGGAGATGGTTGCTGCTGCTGCTCCAACATTGGTTCAATAAATACACTACAATTTTCATAATAATCAATTAAAAGTTGAGGAAAATATTTTCGGCAATTATCATTTGATATCCAATATTTTGAGCCATCCGAAAAAAGAGTACAAAAATATTTTCCATTATGATTAAAAGTTGCAGCAAAAATTTTGATTGCATTATTCAAATTTATTGAAGCTAATGCAATGGGCCGCTTTGATGGTTGCTGAGGTATTACGGTAGGATTTGGGGATGGAATAAATTTTTGTGGAACAGATGCTGGAGTGGATACGGTAACGGATAATTGCATATTTGAATTATTATTATCAAAATCATTGATAATCATTGGAATATCTGTTGATGAATTAGATTGAGGTATGGGAGTAGTTTGTGAGGTTGGGGTTACGGTATCTGACATCCTTGAATAACAAGCAGACGAAGTTTCCGATTTACGTTTTCGACGTCGTTTCCGTGAAGTTGGGGAAGTTTGGGTAACTGGAGGAAGTGGGGGTGGAGGGGGGCCTTCGTCTTCAGAATCCACAAAACCTTCTGAAAGTCGAAGTTCACGGAATTCAGCAATAATATCTTTACAATGGGCGATATTTGCTGCGTATTCCCACGTGTTATGACTTCTAAAAACATATATTTGATTACTGTAATGCTACGAGAAGAGGTTTTGAAAAATTTAAATAAGCAGTAATTTTAATACCAATATTTTTAGATACGTAGATTTCTTAAAATTGCTAACCTTTTTTCAAAAAAGCTATTTTAAGTATTGTTAGTCTTTCAAAAAGTTAAATTTTGTAAAGAAGAAGAAACTAACGAAGGATAATCTTTCCATTTTATCAAATACTGTAACCGATTCTCTTCAACTCTTCTTCGATCAACAATTGCTTCGACAATAAATAGACCTTCGTTTTCTAATTTGCCACGACCGTTCCTCTGCTTTACCATACCCTGACTATATATTTTTATGAGATAAATATACTGTATTTTTAGTATTAGAGATATTCAAAAGGTTACCGTAACCTTCAACAAAAAGCAGTATCAAACATTACGAATTCCTAATTCAACCGTTTTATTTTTGATTAAACAAATAATAACTGATTATAAAAAATGCAAAAAAAGAAAAGAATTACAATGCACGTATAAGAGTGACCAATTTTTGGTGGACGGAGATGATTCAGAAAGACGAACAAAAAAGAGAAACCGAAAACTGTTTTTAAAACCAAAAAAAAAAGAAAAGTAACAACCGCAATTAAACATATACGAATCAACTAGAAAATCCTGAGCTAATCAAATTATTATCATTCTACCGGTTAAAGAAATATACATATTATTCAGAGTTGACATTACTGTAATCAAATTTAGCAAGAACAAGACGATCCTTGTTGTTCATCATTAGAATATTCTGATAAATTAATGGATTGCGTTCTCATTGTACCAGATTTAATTCCATCCCAGCCATCTTGAAGTTTCAGCACACCACTTTCAAGCCTTGCATTTATCTCTCTTGCAATCATGTAAAATGCTTCCTATAAAAACAAAACACTTTTAATCAAAGTTAAGATAGTAAAAAAAACTCACATTAACATTATCACCCGAAAATGCGGAAGTTTCAATAAATTTGATTTTATGATATTTTGCAAAATATTCTCCTTCTTCATACAGTACTTCTCGATCCTTGTCTCGATCAGCTTTATGTCCAATTAATTGAAATACACAACTTGAAGGATCTGGACCGCTTACATTTGCTTCAGCTTCACTCAACCATTCAGTAACATGATCAAAACTTTTTCGATTCGTAATATCATAAACTACAATAACACCAACAGAATTTCGATAATATGATCTTGTAATTGATTTAAATTTTTCTTGGCCAGCAGTATCCCATAATCTAAAAGATTAAATGTTTAATGAAACGTAATATGATTAAGAAAACTTACTGTAGTTTTACTCGAACACCAGGTTTAACTTCAATCATTCGGGCATAAAAATCAACACCTAAAAATTAAAATTATTAGAATAGAAATACAGCAGTCACGTGAGAGAGAAAAAATAATTACCAACAGTTGGATCAGAAATTTCAGCATGTCGACCTTCAGTAAAATATCGGAGCAATGAAGATTTTCCAACTGTTGAATCTCCGATAAGAATAATTCGATATTGATAATGAAATAATGGCCCAAAATCTGCACTTACATCCATCATATTTGAGAAGTATATTATACTAAGAAAAGAAATATGAATTATTAATAATGGAAAAAACTGGTGTTCAAATAGGATGAAACAGAAAGAAGAACAACAAAAAATGTAGGAATAAAGAGAAAAATTGTTTTTTCGATTATAATCTTTTTTTTTCACTGTAATACAGAAAAAAAATATAATTGCCTGCAAGTAGTATGTGAATCACTATTTTTTTGGAGACTGCAGCAGCAATGGTAAAAAGTAGAGAGAGTAGCTTTTGGCTACTCTAAAAAATTTGAAAGTATTTCTTCAGTCAAGTCAGTCATCAATGATGACTGCTGCTGGTGCTTGCTTGCGTTTTTTTTGCCCTGTGCCTGCAGTCTCCATTCATTTCATTCATCAGCAGTCCAGCAGCACGAGACAGGCCGACAACATCAAACAAAAACACAACAGGGGAAAAATGCAAGCAAAAAGAAAGAAAAAAATCATGTGGCCGGAAGGAACGGGAACCACATCCTTCAAAAGAGAACAAAAGTGCGCACTAAAATATATGCTTTGCGTGAACGACATTTTACACACATTTTTATATGCGTGTTATTTTATTCTATTGGTATATCTCTCCAAATGTTTGTGAAAAATGCCTTAGGGTTGTCATATAAAAAATGTGCAAATATATATTTTTTTCTTTTCTTTTTCACTTTTTTGCGCATTGCATTACAAACATCCAAATGATATTTATCTATATAGATATAATAATATAAGCTAATAAAAATTTATTAGCTATTTTATTTACAAATCAAAGAATACAGAAAATGCAAAAAATGGTTTTTTGAAAAAACACAAAAAAAAACATGTTCAAACAAATACAAAACGAATGCGATTCCCGCAAAGAAAAACGTCCACCGCTAAACGAATTTTTTCGAATATTTTTTTCTTTCAAATTTTTTTAAGCGGGAAATTTTTGCGATGATTTTTTGCTTAAAAATTTCGCGCATATTTTTTATTTAAAAAATTTATTATTTTTATTTAAACACAAACTTTTACAGTTATAATAACAACAATTTAATCATGATGGACGAAAGCTTTGATCCTTTTGGAGGCAATACTTCTGCAGCACCTGGAAATGGATGGGGTGGAGCTGGTGGTGATAGTTCCTTCGTTGGAACTCAAGCTGCACCAAAAGCTAATGAATATGATCGTGTTGCGCTTCCTGTCACCGTTGCAACATTAAATATGCTTCAACCAGATTCTGAAAATATTCATTTTGGTAAATATGGTTTTTCACAGGTTTGTTTATCTTCTGATTACTTTCTTTCATCAAGAATTTCATCATCGCTTTTTAGGTCCGTGTTGTTGGTGAAGTTGTATCCTCATCAAAATCAGAAAATCTCAGCGAACATCGATACATGGTTCGTGATTTTGGAAATGAAGATCAAAATCCATTTTTAATAGTTAAATATACTGGTGTTGAGGTATGTGATTTACTGTTTATTGAAACTTCCATAACAATTGTATTTTTTAAGGCAAATCATGAAGAACCTTTCATTCAAGGATCAGTTATTCATGCTATTGGAAAAGTCCGATCCTTTGATGGTCAATCTGCAATTCTTGCATTCAAAATTTTTGAAATAACTGATCCTCAATATCGTGATGTTTTTCCAAAAGAAGCTCGTGTTGCTGAATTATACTTTACTAAGGTATGTTTGCTTTTGCATATTTTACCGGAGTTATACTAATATTTTTATTTCAGGATGTTCCTTCCCGCTATGCAAATAATGAAATGGGTAGTTTTGTTGGAACTTTTCTTTCTCCTGAAGCTCCTCAAAGTAACACGAAAACCAATGCTGCAACACCCGGTGGTCCACCAAAAAATGCTGGTGCGATAGTTGATTCAAAGTTCAATGGCTCTGCTCTTTATGGTGCAACACAACATGCTGGTCGTGGAAGTAATCCTCAACAAAATCGAATTCTTGAATATTTTGCAACTCATCTTCTTAATCCTGATGAAGGTCTTAACGTCACAGCAATTCGAGCTGGAATTAATGGTAATGCAAGATTTGATGAAGATATTAATGAACTTGCTCAAAATGGTGTTATCTATACAACTGTTGATGATAATCATTATGCTGTTGTTACTGAACATTAAATTCTATTTTCTTTTTTCTTATTGTTGTAAATGTTCTCGTTTCTGTTGGAAACCGTCATTGTTTACTGGTTGCTATGTATTCGCTTGTTTTTTATTTTTTTGAATAAATCTTTGGAGTTTTTGAAGATTTGTTTTTTTTGTAAAAGTTTTGTTGCAAAAAAGGGATTTGAAGAAATGGCTCGAGATAAGAATAAAGCAAATTTTGAGCTTTTAAAATGGAATGTTCTTGTTTGTGGACAAGAATCACCTCGACGATTTCAACGTGCAATGGAAGCATCAACTGGTTGGACATCTGAAATTCGAACTCAATTCCCCATTGATATTATTCTTGCATTTCCAAAACCTGTAAATGTTTGGAAGTTTGTAATTAATTGTGCCGAAGATAAACAACGTAAGATTTTAATTTTGTAATTACCGTAATCGTCGGTTATAGGATTATAAAAAGTATTTTTTGAGATTTGGTTAGATTAATCAAGGCTACAGTACACTTGTTGAGTGTAGCTACAGTAATTTTTCATCTGTTTTTGATACCGTAATCCTAATTTTTAGCAAAACGAGTTGAAGTTCGATTTGGTACTTCAACTTCAAAATCTTCTTCAAAACCAAGAACCCCAAATCCTGACGACGATACCCCTCAAAATGATGGCCCAACTTATGCGGATGCCAAAAATGCAAAATACCAAAAACATTCCCTTTTAACTTTCGAAGCAAAACCAAAAAAGGAAAGAGTTACAGAAGAGAAAATCCTTTTTATGGATGTAATTGCACAATTTGTTTGGATAATTCTGGATGGACCACATGAAGGAAAAACAATTCAAATTAAACAACTTCAAGTTTTTGGATATTCAAATATTCATTCAAGTGATGAAGATTCTGCAAGAAGAAAAAAGGAGCAAAAGGAAATTGAAGAAGAAGATAAAAGGCTTAATCCGCCCATCAAGGATAAAGATGAAGAATCAATTGCAAAATTGGCGGCATTACTTTCAGAAGGTGATAAAGATGAAGATTATAAATCTCAAAAAATGTCTTACAGCAGGTTCGTTATGGTTATTTTTCAGATCTTTGATGTACCGTATACATACCGTAATCCATGCACACATGATGACCCCAAAAATTTATGCCGAAAACACTGCCAATTTTGCTCGAAAACAAAATATGTTGAAAAAGTTTTTTTTCGAAAGTTTAATAAACAATTTATTATAGTTTTTAGTGCAACATTAAAAAAAACGAGAATCTAAAAATCAAATTTTTGTAATCAAAAACGTTTAAATTTGGTTTCATTTTCGGCTAGAAATTTGAAGATCGAAATTGAGAAACTACATTTCGAATTTTAGAAAAAAAAGAAAGTCAGATTTGCCCAATCCGTTAAGAAAACCCCATAACGGATTGGACAAATCTGAAGACAGCAAAAGATTTAAAATTTTAACCCATTACCAGTTCTTCAGACATTTTATTTGATGTTTGCCGCTTTTGCTTCAGATTTTGGTTAACACCTTCCTACCCTCAAAATTACTGTAGTCAGATATAAATGATCCTTACATATAGATTTATAGATCAAAAAGTTGACAAAAAGATTACTCTTGTTGTATCTGACGTCACTCAAAAATTTAATCAAAAAATTTCAGTGAAGGTGATGGCCTAAAACAAAGTGAAGACAAACTTGGCTCTGAACCTCTAACATCTGTTCGAACAATTAGAAATGTTTTAAAAGAAAAAATGGCCAAAGCAAAAGCAGAAGATAAAATTATTGAAGCAACAACTTGCAAAAGGGGAATTGAACGTTTGGATGAATATGATGAAAGAATTGTTGAACTAAAAAAGAAGATGAGTAAAGCCCTTCAACATAATGATCATGATTATGTAAATTTCTTATTTTCAAGTTTGAGTATATTGTAGTACTGTAAAATAATTTTAGGCTGAAAGATATCGGCTAGCAATGATAGATTGTCGAGATACGGTATTTCGAGCGATACATTTAGATTTGCTTTTAAATTCTGATGAACTTCGATCTCTTGGAATGCAATCGAAATGGTCTGATAAATAATGATAAAAAATTGATAAATGATCAATATGAAATATTACAGTAATATTTACAAATTGATTACTGTAACCACTACAAACTATTACATGATATTTTAATTTTTTGTTGAGAGATTAATTTTTTAGTTTCATAAAAATTTAATCTTTCATTATAGACTCATTAACATAATATTTAACTACAAATTTTTTCCGCTTTTTTGAAAACTGTAGTTTTTTAAGAAAATTAATGAACGTGGAAATATTATTTCTCTTAATAATTTTTAATACAACATTAATTATCAATTTCTGATTCTTTTACGACATTTTATAAAACCCATAAATAGAAAATGCAATAAATTTTCTATAATTTAGTTGAAAATCTGTAATCATTTTTATGGTCGTAAATCTCACGTTTGCAAAAATAAAGTTTTAAATAAACTTTTGAACTTTCGGTTTAGGCACGTGCAACAAAAAGAAAAAGGGAGCTCGTTTTTTTTCTTTGCAAAAAAAGCGCGCACTCAACTTGGAGGTGTTGAAGATGTTTCTTTTAAATTAATTAATTTCGTATATACTTTATTTAAATGTCTCTTTTTGGTCATAAAATATAGAAAAAAGATCGGAGAAAAAGATTATCTTATTAAAAATAACTAAAATGCATTGAAAAATATAAAAAACTGCGTTTTTGTAAAAAGTCAAAAAAGTGATGTATTACTATTTTGGTCAGAACAAAAAAGGGCCACCGAGTGCAGCTCTGATTTTTTTATATGTCATTTCTATCAATATGATACATATTCTGTGAAAGTTCTACGGAGCCTGAGAGAGCCTGACGAAAGTTACAGTGGATTTTCTATATCCCTCTTAGTTTTGCACTAAAACAACTGTATTTTGCATAAACTTTACCGATTTTTCTAATTCAAAGTCTCTATAGGTAATTTATACTGTTCTTTTCATTAAGGAACCTTAAAAATACAAAAAATAAGTGTTCAAATGCATTTTTGACGGATTCTAAGATTACTGATTCAGGAGTTCGGATTTTACAAATAAGCTTTGGCAAAGTGAAACACGGTTTTTTCTAAGGAAAAACACTTTTTTTGAACATTTTCTTCGTTAAAAAACTAGCTCCTTCTGAATCTTTGATCTCCTGAAGTCATTCTTAAATTTTTTTCATTTTTCTTTTTTTAAGTGATCTAAGCATACAAAATCCTATTTTTTAAGATACAGGTTGTGTCACAAAGTGGTTTGTATGCTGAGATCTCGCTAAAACAAAAAATTCGTTGCACGTGCCTATTTCGGTTCTTTGCTTACAAGGAAATAAAAAAGGATTTACAATTTTTGTGTCTTTTTGAGTATAGATTTTATGACTTACATTTATGGGGGGTAATTAAAACTAATTGGAAGTAGTCAAGTCCAAAATAATAATAAAGGTATTTTGAAGAAAAATGAAGCAAATAAAGAAAATTGTCTTTAACAATTATAACTTGGAAAATTGCTAATAGAGTCAAAAAAAATAGGAAAACAATCGTAAAAGTTACGGTATCGGAAAAATACAAATACATTCTTCTAAGTTTACTGTATTTAGGTATTTGGGATGCCATTATAAAATTAAGCTTTAAATTTTGTTACTGTAACCGTATTTTTGTGATGAAAAAATTTCTTTTCGTGCAAGTTGCAACAGTATTTTTTGCTTGGTTCTTTGGGTTAAATTTCACATCATGTTTTAAAAAAACCAACGTTTTGACTTTAATTATATTATTTATTCTGTAACTACATCTAATAATTGATTTAATTTTTGTTGTATTTTCGAAAAACAACATAAATTGTTTTTATTTTTGAACAAACTTCAAAAAATATGTTATTAGCACTTTTTTGTTACTTCCCTATTTCTAATTCGGTGTTCTGTAACGATGTTTTTATTTCAAAAAATGCGTAGGAAGGATCAAAAGCCTTTTTAACGCTGTAGAATTAAAATGTTTATTTTTCGACTTTCGAACTTAAAAGAAAATGAGTTGCAGCAGTTTTTATGAAATTTTGGTAAAATTGTATGTTTTATTGCATTTTTTGGAAAGAAAAAAACTGTGCTAAAAAGTAATGATAGGTTTTATGTTTTCTAAAAAAGGAAGAAGGAAAAAAATATTTGCAAGAAGTTGTAAATTATTTATGCTTCCACTTCGATAAACAAATGCAACCTTTTTTTGTTCTTTATCTTTGCTCAAACAATCTAAAAAATTATTAATTACAAAAACGTATTTAATTTTTTTTGTTTTATTTGACGTTTCAAACTCTAATATTTCGAGCACTTTTTTAATTTTCTGTTTTTCAGTATTTTTGTTTTTTTACTTTTTCAAATTCACATCGGAAATGGTTGAAAAAATTGTTATCGGATTCTGTAAACATAGTCATAAGATAACATATACAGTAATCAAAATTAATTCCAAAAAATAATAAACACATTAATTTTTTTGGTCAACTAAAAAAAGAAAAAATAGTAAAAACTTTTAAATTAAATTATAAATTGATGTTTTTTGTTTGGTTACAAAAACTTTTTTCGCACACTTTGGCAAAAAATCAAATTGTAATAAATTTGATGTTGTTAGTTTGTTTGCGTTTAAAAAATTTAAATATATTTATTAAGTTTCAATGTATTAACTATTTTGGAAACCGTGATTTTAAAAAGGTCTTAAAATGTTTAATTTTTGAATTTTTGTGTTTATGTTTATTTAAAAATTTGCGTAAATTTAGCAAATTTTTGTTTTAACCAAAAATAAAAATTTAATTTAATAATCTTTGAAAATAAATTACTTTGTTTTTCTTTGTTTTTGAATGAAGAAGTGCGGAACTTGATGTATTTCAACGTTTTATTAATACCCCAAAAATCTGTCTATTACTTTTTTCAATGTAGTAAAAACATTTTTTTGGCACCGATTTTTGTTTTTTGATTCTTTTAAATGGCTCTTGTTTATAGAAATTTCGGCAATTTTCGAAACTTTTTTTCCATTTTTTTGAGTGTAAAAAGTTGAAAATTTGTGCCACAAAATAATTAGGTGTCGTCGAGCATTTTTTCTGTTAATTTAGCTATGCATTTTTTCTTGAGTGAGAACTTTCACATAATTTGGAAGAAGCAAATTGCGATTTTTGGAAATTTCGACTTATACATCAGGACAAAAGTTGTACATTTCCTACAAATTTTGTCCTGAGAAAAACATGTAAACGAGAAAAGCATTTGTCTATTTTTTTGAAATTTATTTTGTGTTTCTGTTTTTTTATTTTTTTAATTCACTATCAATATCACTCATTTCCTCTATTTCAAAAAAAATATAAATGTTACCAAGTATTTTTGCGTCTATAACTTCCTTGATATCATATTTTTTCTCTTCTAATTTTTATGTAATTATTCCCTTTAATTAATTTTTATATTTGCCAGTTTTCTTTCTCTGTTGTTTTTGGCATTCAAGGTTGAATAAATTAAAGACTTAATTTGCGGTAGATAACACAAAATCTTTTCTTAATTTATTCATAATTGCTTTTGTAGAATTACAGCTTTTTCGGCAAGCTTTACAATTAAAAAAGCAGCTTAATTGTAAAGCTTGCCAGACCATTTTTTAAAGAAAAAATTTATCTTATTAGAAAAGTTTTTTTAAAAAACTGTCTTCAAAGATCCCATTTAACTATTTAACTCTTGACCTAGATGGTAATGTTAATTTTAGTACTGAAAAAACAGCTATTTTATATATTTGTAAATGTTTCACAGAATTTAAACTTCTTAGAATGCTGTTTTAAACATTTTTATAGACAGTAATAAAAATTTAACAGCTAGTTTCCCAATTTTTAATTGCTTGACTTTACCACTTTTATTTATTATTACTCAAGCGTGGCAAACTTTCGACCGTAGTTTTACAGTTTCTGTATAATTAATTATTGTATATTTTACCTGAATTTCTACAACTTTTTTTAGATTTTATATTTAATATTTTCAAGAGTAATTATAATTTTACACAAATGTCAACATTATCAGCAGAAAATATTTCGGATCAATGTTTGTTAGCAGAAGAAACAACAGGAAATTGGAGGATTGTTACAGTATTACTTTTAGTTGTAACCTTAGATATTTCAAGTGTTTTCCTTCTTGGAATTTATGGACATTGTTGTCTTGCAAATAAAGCTTTACATCCAAATTTAAAAGCTTTGATCTTTTCTTTGACCCTTTGTTTTGTTATTCGAAATTCGCTTACTTTAATTCGAGCTTCTCGAATGTTAATTGCTGGCGCTGTTGCAAAGGTTTGTTCTTTTTGCACATTTTTGTAAAGTTGGGTATACTGTAATGGGATTTATTAATTTTGTTTTTTATTTTTATTTTTTATTACAAAAACAAAATTAAAGTTGTAAAAAAATTCTTAGCAAAATAGACACATGTTTAGGAAAATACAAAATTTCAACTTTGATGTTTTATTTTTCTTAAACAAATTTTGGTTAACTAAAATATTTGTGTAATTTTGCCCTTGATGTATTATTACAAAATTTAAAAGCATGGGAATTTGAGGTGTATTTTGCCTAAAAAATGGCGACGTCGCCTACAATTTTTGTGGGTTTTTGTCTATTTTTTTATTATCCAATATTCTAAGAAAAACAAATTCTTTGATTTTTTTAAAATTTTTGATAAGCAATATGTTTTCCAAGAAAGTGATTATAACTTGCCTCAGGGCAAAAACTACCATCTTCTACAAAAAACCTTTAAAGGGACACACGAACTTTCAGTACGCAACGAAAAATTCATTTTTAAATTTTGCGGGATTTAGTCAGTTCGTGGGCATGCAAGCTGCAGCATTTGCGGCGAACATGAATTTTTAGCCATTTTTTTGAGATATTTTTTTGCAATTTTTTTTCTTCAAAAAATCGAGTAAAAATTTTGTTATTATTTCTATTATCAATGATATTAATTTATTTTATAATTTTTATCACATTTTTATCCTTTTTTATATCAATAAACCTTTTACATAATGTATATGAACGTGTTATTGACCAGTTCACGTGTTATTGACCAGGACCACCACGATTGACTCATGCTAAAAATTGAATATTATTCTAAGAAAAAAATAAAATTGTATCATACCGTATACCAAAACTTACCTGTACTGCCATCACCTCCACTACTGCCACCAGGACCAAATCAAGATGCACATAAAAGAAAGAAAGAAAGAAAAAGAAATTTCAAGGATTGACCTTTCAATAACAACAACAACAAAAAGGGAAAGTATTTATTTCAATTACATACATAGAAACATGAAAAGAAAGCAAACAAAGATCAACAAGAGCCAACTACAACTGTAAATCAACTTTTTAGCAATATAAAAAGCATACTACAGCAAAAACAAGTTATCGGGATACCCAATAGATGTAGTTGGCTCATTTTGTACCTTTCATCTCCATAAATATACGTGAACTGGTCAATAACACGTTCATATACATTATGTAAAAGGTTTATTGATATAAAAAAGGATAAAAATGTGATAAAAATTATAAAATAAATTAATATCATTGATAATAGAAATAATAACAAAATTTTTACTCGATTTTTTGAAGAAAAAAAATTGCAAAAAAATATCTCAAAAAAATGGCTAAAAATTCATGTTCGCCGCAAATGCTGCAGCTTGCATGCCCACGAACTGACTAAATCCCGCAAAATTTAAAAATGAATTTTTCGTTGCGTACTGAAAGTTCGTGTGTCCCTTTAAAATTCTACATCTGAATTAAAATTCCTTTTTTGAAAAAATACAATTTAACCTATATTTCTACTGCTATAGTTCCAGCAAAATCCATGCCATTTATTGACACCTCGAACAATTTGTGGAATTGAATCTTTGATAAATGTAACGCCATTGGAAGTGGCGTGTTGGACATTTTGTATTATTTCAATTGAAAGAACAATTGCAACATTCTTTTACAAAAATTATGAAAAATACAAATTCATTTCAGTTGCTGTTATTTGCTCTTTAATACCGGTATGTTTAAATTATTTGGTAAAAAATTACTGTAAAAGTGATATCATATCTGCACTTATTAGTGTTAAAGATACTTGTTTCAAAATGAAACTTTGCATATTTAATAAACATCTTTTTTAGTGGGCTTTTCAAGCATATCACGCAATTCCAAGTGTTATCAGAGTAATAACAGGTGATAATGATCCAATGCCATACTGTAGTTCAATTTCAAGTAAAGCCGTGGATGTTTTTGTCACCTTAGGGTATATTGTTCCAATGGCAATTATCAATGTTTTTTTATCAGCAATAATTTTATTTGTAAATATTCGAGCTAAAAAATATGTTCTTCTAACTTCAAATAATGGCGCAAATTATTTAACTGCAAAATTTCAAAGATTGGAAAATATTGAAGCTACCCGGTCTATTACAATTCATTGCATTACATTCTTGGTTTTTTATATCGCAAATGTTTATATTGTGGTTTTTATTCAAAATGCAAAATTAGATTCTCTTCCACTTTTTGCATTGTTAAAGGTATGATAGAGTTTTTGTGTCTGACTGATTTACACAATTTTGAAAAAAATTTGCATAATGCCTCAGGCAATGTAACATTTAAAATTTTCATGATTTTGTTACCCTCAAATTTGAAGATTAATAAAATTTTTAAAACTATAGATAATTACCATAACCTATTGTTTTTAGGAAGCTTCAAGTTTAACGTTTCCGATTCATGGAAATTTGCATGTCATCATTGGACTTGCACTATCTTCGAAAACTCGTCAAAAATTTTCAAATCATCCTTTGATTCAATTTATTACTTGTAGAGGATACAAAAATTTCAAAAATGCTGTAGTAAGCTCTCGAAGGATTGCACCTTTGGCAGATCAAAATGATTACTTTAATGCATATCGAAAACAATGGACATAAATTTGAATAAGTTGTAAAAATTGCTGTAATTGATGTAACCTTGACCAATTCGATTTTTAGTAAATATTGGTATTATTAAAAAAAAATTTAAATAATAAAAACTAAGTTTTGTAAATTTGCATAATGCCACAGGCAAGGAAAAATTTATTTTAAAATGTTTTAAAATAACGTGCAAAAAGCTTAAAATAAATTACAAGACAAATTGCCCCCACCGAATCAAATCTCCCGATAATAAATCTTAAACTCGGTTGTTCGATTTTGCTAAAAAATCTATTTAGTATTCGTGTTTCAATAAATCTTTAACTCCGTTTTGTTTTAAAACACGAAAAAAACTAAAAACATTGATCTCGAAAAATGCTAAAAATTTAAGTTAAAAATTAAAAAGCAAAAAAAGTAACGTAAAAAAAATTTGAAAACAAAATCAAAAAATCCATGTCATAAATCACCCTTTTTTATTTTCTTCGTTAATTGTTTATTTTCAAGCTGCAGCTTTTTAGAAAATAAAAAAGATATAAAACAGAAAAAAAAACATTGATTTTGAGTGTTTTTATGATTTTTTTCGGATTTGATAAATCCGGCATATTTTTTGGTTTTATTTTTGAATGGTCTCTTAGAAACCAAAATAATGGCAAATTTAATAATAACTTTTTAACGACATATTTTTAGACTTAATGTTTTGTTATTTTTGCAGCTATAATTTTTAAAATAAATTTAGTAAGAGTTGTTTATTGAAATTCAATGGAGTAAAAACAAATGAAAATAAAAGCTTTTTATGACGCAATTATTCAACGGCATAAAAGGGCGGAAGAAAGAAAAGGATGAGTTGATTCAAAGCAATTTTATTTTTGAAAAAGGTTGAAAAAATAAATTTTCAAAAACGGAAACACAAATTTTTTATGGTCAAATTATTTTTTTGAACAAATTTGTCATCATCACAAAAATTTTGCTTTCAAAAAATATAAAACAAAAAATGTGGGCACAAAATTTGAAAACTCTCAAAATGGAGTTTTGTAGCATTGAGTTAAAAATAGATACTGTTTAAAGGTTTGACAAAACCCTCTTCTGACGTCGGATATTTTAAGAGGAGGAGAGGGTCAGTTTGCGGCAAAGATCAAAGGAAAATATATATATAGTTTTATTTGAACACACATTATGCTTAAAAATGACCACAACCAAAACACACATCTTTTTAATTAATCGATTACCTTCTTTTATTTTTATTAGTGTTACACTTGAACAATTGTTTTTCATTTCACAGCTTTGAACCAAAAGCGTCAATTTGCAACATCAACATAGAAATCTCATTGATCGAGTCTGTGAGACTGCCACACTTTTTAACACTCATATTTAAACTGCCAAGAAAAAACTCATCTTTTCCGTTCTCGAAAAAAGAAATGAAAACAAAAGCATCATAATTTTTGACGACAAATTTTTTAAGTGCAAAAATAATTATATTTGAAAGCTGATATCCCTTTCACAGATCGAACGCCGTTTTTACACCTTTTTCTGGACTCTTTATTTTCCTCTCCGAAACAAACAACGGCCTAAAGGCACAAAGTTATTGCAACTGTTATAACATTTTTTTCATGAATCATTTATTTCATTTTTCCCTCTCTCAAAAATGCTCTCTCTTTTTTCGTTGAAAAAATTTATTTCTCACAAAACAATTGTCCCCTCATTTTTCGGATCCCTAGGATATTGGAGGATTTGAACGAAAAAATCCTTTATCTTCCTTTATCTTTTTCAAGCTTGAAAAATAAATGAATCAAAGAAAAGGAAAGGAAAAAACCCAAAACATTTGTTTTGTGTCTCCCCTTTTCAAGGCCTAAATTATATTTTGCAAAACGGAACAAAAAAAAGATGAAAGAAATCAGCCCCAAGAAAAAATTCATGCCGGCTAATTTTTTTCCTGTGTTCTCTTTTTTTTATTGTCATTGATGGCGGGCCTTTTTTTATTGTTATCTTTGGAGGTCTAAAATTGAATTAAATTTTTTTAAAAAAAGGGTATTAAAAATTGTGTTTTTTGACAATTGCTTTTTTTATACATTTAATCATCTTTTTTATGTTTTGGGTTTTATGCCTTTTTAATCTTTGTTTGATTGATTGATTCCGGCACGTTTAACAATATTTTTTATTATTATTTTTGTTGTGTTAAAAAATAAAAATAGAAAATGCTTAAATTGTTAAAAATGTAAAGCTAAAAAATTGTCAGCATTTTGATGTAAGAAAATTATTTAAAGTTATTATTTTTCTAATTTTTGTCTTTGTTTAATTTTTTAAAACCCTGAGGCAATTTCATGTTTAAACTATATAAGAAATTCAAATATAAAAGAAACTCTATTTTTATTTACATTATCGAAGTTTTTACATTTTAAATAGTCTAAATGGTCCAAAATGTATTTTTATAAGGACATTTAAATGACTTAACTGTAATCAAAATTTTGATTTTTTCGGTTTTGTTCAACATATTGATAACAGTCTGTGTCGAATTTCTGATTTCAACTTCATAATGTACAAGTATGCAAATTTTTGTAGTTTCAAAGCCTACAGTAAAAGTCTACTTTCTAAATTTTTTTCCAAAAACGCTTGAATTAACTTTTTTTATAGTATTTATTTTTTACGCTTTTCTAATTCTTCGTTTTTGTTTCGCCCTCTCATTTCCTGTTTTGTATTGGCAAAAAAACAATTTAACAAAAATTCTTTTTTTATTTTTTTTTCAATTTTGTTGGAAGAAGTCAAAAGATAAAAAACAAAAAATGCAGAAACCTTTTTCTTCATTCTACTTTTTTTACTTTTGAATTTTTATTCGTTGCTCTTCTTCTTTGAAGCTCTGAAGCTTCTATATCTATAAAAATGTGTTAATGTTTTTCAGTTATTTTATTGCCACCCGCATTTTTTTGTCTGTTTTTGGGAGGACCATTCCATATCTCCTCTTCCTTCCCCCTTGGCTTCAATTTAGAATTAGGGAAATTTTAAGTGCTTTTTTTCAAATTTGTTTTTTTAATGACCATTATCGTTTTCTTTTTTCTTCTTCTTTTTCACTTTTTTTTACGTCAGCTTCTCATTTCCATTTTTTATGCCCAAAAATGAAAGAATTTTTGAGAGATATCCATTTTTTTCATTCTGTATTCTGTATTTTTTTAGGGTAATGTTTAAATCTATTCAAAACTGGTAAAAAATTAGAAGAAGAAAAGTATCAGATCAAACATGACCCGACGAGGAGCAGATAGAATTGCGGGGCATATTTTAGGGGAGAAACCCCCAGAACCTCGAAAACCCTCCAGGCAAAGTGTTTATGTTGTAAGGCCAAGATTTCAATCTGATGTTGGAAATGTTAATCGACCTATTACTGTTAGGGTTGATCGAACTAGGTATGAGTTTTTTTGATTTTGAAGAAAATTTGCATAAAAGTACAGTAATAAAAAATTGAAAAATTTACAAATTTTTGTTACTATCACTTTTTTGTTTCGAAATTACTATTAATTTTATCCTAAAAATTTCCAACATGCTTCTGATTCCAAAACATTGTTTCAGACCAGCATCATTAAATTTCTCAACGATTCCCTCCAGGCCTGTCTCAATTGCTGAAGAAGAAGATGCAAAGGATTTGGATTCTCCAACATCAATAACAAATTCCGTGTCAATTACAGAAGGAAAAGATGGTGAAGTTGAAATTACTGTACGGGATCAATCAGTCTTTAAATTGATGCTTGAAGATGCTTCAATTGAAGGTGCAAGATATTTATCAGCAAAAGATATCAGAATTCGATGTATTTGGACCACCATAATTATTATATTTACAATATTAGCTTTATATCAAATTATTACTCAAGTTAAAATGTATATAGGTTTGTTTTAAATTTTTTTAACAGTTTTAAAATTACGATTTCGAATACAACCTTTACCTAAAAATTTCGTTGCGGGAATCAGTTCTTTGTTGATATTCAAATTTAAATTTTAGAAACCCCTGTGGCAACGAATGTTGAAGCAGATTATCCGGCACAAATAAATTTTCCAACTGTTGCAATATGTAATAATAATCAATATCGTCTGACATATCTCACGGGGGGAAGAGTACAAAATCGAAAACCTCGAAATCGAACGGAAGAGATCAAAGGAATTGGGGATAATACGACGAATGTTTTTGATAAAGCACTTCTAAATTCATGGGATATGGATGCTGTAAAATTCCTTAGAAATGCTGCACATTGGAAATCAAGGATGATTTTAAGTTGTACATATCCAAATGGAACAAGATGTAGGATAACAGATTTTAAAGCAGTTTGGACATTGACGGGATTGTGCTGGGCAATTAATACTGATGCAATGGATCCGGTAATGGTTTCAGGGGCAGGCCCAACCCATGCCCTAAGGCTATTATTGAATGTTGAAAGATATGAACGAATTGAATCTTGCACACCAAGGTTTAAAACAACAAGTTTACCAGGCCTTAAAATTCTTATTTACAGTAAGCTTTATTCTAATTTTGTTTATCCTGGCTAAATTTGCATAATTCTTCTTTTTTGGCATTTTAATGATCTATATTCAATTTTTCGAAAAAAATGCATAGAGATTCCCTGAAAAATTAACTTTCAAGGAATCTCTATTCAAATTTTTTGAAATCGTATATGCAAATTTTTTCAAAAACTTTATAACCTGCGGCACTATCTAATCTACAGTACTACCGTACCATTACAGATCAAACGAATGTTCCATTTTCGTCTCTTGATGGAGTAAATGTCCCTCCAGGGTATACCATGGATATTCCATTTCGAATGCAACATCGTCAAAAGCTACCTGGCCTAAATTGCATCAAAGAAGAAAAGAAAAAGAAGGGCAAAGAAGTAATCGAAGAAGCTCAAGATGCCACAACCTGCATGATAAAAAATTATTTAGAAGAAATTGAACGACAATGTAATTGCTCAATGCGGCGAGCCTATAGTCCTGATGCCATTCGTAAGTATTTATGCAAATATCTTTGAAGTTTTGAAGTACCAAAAAATGAAATTTCAGATGGATTCCAGTTTTGCAATGTTGAAGAATATTTTAGTTGTGTTGTGCCAGTTCTGAAATGGGGATATGATGGTGGATTTAGTACATATAAATGTATGGCAAATTGTGATGAAATTGATTACACAGCTTGGCAGGACATGAATGAACTTCCAAATAATATTTTTCCAAAACTTATTGATACTGTTGATGAAGAAGATGAAGAGGAAGTGGATGATGAAGAGAATATCGATGATGAAGTAGGTCAACCAATCCTAAGGGGATTTGATGATGATTAATATTGAGGTTTTGTAGCTTTCAATTGATGAGCTGGGAAGAGAAGAACATTTTAAATGTGAAGATAATCAACTTTTGGAAGATCAACAAGTAAGCAGGATTAAACGAGAAGCTCATCGAGCCTATGAAAAACAAACTCGATATCAAGAGGATATTTTGTTGAGGACTAAAAGGCTGATAACAAGAATGAAACAAACTGCAGAACAGTAAGTTATTTCAATGGCATCAGGGTTGTTGCGAATAGAGCATGTGATGTGTTCAAAATTAGAAAATCCCTTTGATCTTTTGTGGCTTCTGCCAAAAGATCAAAGGCGGCATCTTGCTGAATCGATCGCAGCTAAGTTTATGTACCTTTGATCTTTTGTGCTTGTCGGTAAAAGATCAAAGGCGGTAGCTTTCAATTGTCAATCCTAACTAAGTCTATACACGGCACTATTCATGCTAATCTGTTTCCCTTTTTTAGGATCTCCACAAATCAATGGGGATGGCACAATGACAACTTCACGGGTGTTTATGAACGGCTAATGAATTACTCAGAATGTTATGCAAATATGTCCACATCCCATAATGATATCTTCAATGCCATCACAAATAAAGCAATTCGTGGTGAAGAAAGACGAGCAAAAATGCTTGTTCATCTGCTGAATAAAGAAAAACAAATTCCTCCAACTGAAGCTGAATTCCAAACCATCTCAGATGTTAAACGTGTTTATGGGGCAGATGAAGTTGAAATTTTGGCAAAAAAGTTATCCTTCATTGAAGAATATGTACATCAACTTCATCGAATCTATGATGAAGATAGTTACAATGAAAGGCTTTCTCGAAGCTTAGAACGAATGTCTAGAATCCTTCAACTCACTGATCAATATGATGATGGAAAACTTCAACGAAAAGCATGGGCTGAAAAAATGCAAGCAAGAAATATGCGGCATTTCTTTGAAGAAGATTTCTATGAAGGCTGGTACAATATTATTACAAAAGATTTAGATATTACAATTGGAAAAACAATTGCGGATCTTGAAGAAAAGCTTGAAGCTTTACGAAATTTAACGGTCAATGATATCGGGCTAGATATTGGGGCGGTTCTTCTCTTTGGGGATACACAATCAAATCATTCAAAATTATTCAATGAATTTTTGGAAGATATTTTGGAATGCTCTTTTGGGGATGTCAAAAATCATTCAGCTGAAATGTCAAAAAGCTTCAAAAAAGTTATGCATGATTTTCAATCTGCTTATACGATTTTGTTCAAAAAAGAACTTCCAGATTATTTGGAAAATTTTGAATTTGGCGGGAAATTTATCAAGTAGGTTTTTTAGGATTCTGAATCTTAAATCAAGGAATTGTCAAAATACTTACCGTAACCCTACATCTACAACTTTTTGCCCTCCCCTGTTAAATAGTAATTATGCAAATTTTTTGAGCCCTAAAAAAATTGCATAATAACTAATAGAGATTTTTTTAATCCTGAAATTCCCAAAGGTTTCTTTTAAATTTGCATACTATCATAATCAAAACTTGATAGTACTTACCGTAACCCATTTCAGAGAAAATTTTGCTCAAGTAAATGTATTTTTGCATAAAATGAATGTTGAACATTGGCGGCAAGATGCAACATATTCAATTTGGTCCCTTTTTTGTGATGTTGGTGGTGCACTTGGTCTTTTCCTTGGAGCAAGTTTGTTAACCATTATTGAGTTGATTTATCTTTGCTGTCAATATGGTGTTACACATAATAAATGGTGGAGTATTGGACATTCATGGTAAGGCTTTTGTTATTACTGTAACATGCAAATATTACCTGCTTAAATATTAATTTTAACATTTAATTAACAAAAAAATCTAACACTTTTCTAACACTTTTTTAGTGAAGATGATGATGGCGAAGAAAAAGATGGTGATCCAGAAAAAGGTATTAAATCAAAGAAAGAAAAACCGGAAAAGAAGCCGAAATCCGAGAAAGAGGAAAAAAAGAAGGAGAAAAAAGAGAAGGAAAAAAAGAAGAAAGATAAACCAAAACGACAGATGACAAAAATTGATGAAGAAGAAGATGTTGCATTTAAAATTACCTAAAACTTATGTATTTTTAGCTCCGCTTATTAATTATCTTGCTTTTTTTAGTTTAATTATTTAAAAATAATCCCAGAAATTTTCCAACGATCTCATTACCCAAAGCTTAAAAGATTCATTGTTTTTGCTTAGTAATTAATTAATTAATAATATTAGAAAAATAATTGCTTAAACTAATTTTTCTTTATTTTTTATTAATAAAGCTTATTTTACAATCTTACTGTAATTTTAACAATTAAACAATAATAATTACAAATATTTAAAGGGCAAATGAACAAGCAATGCGAATGGGAACCCTTTCGCGAGAAACATTTCGGCGAGCTTCAAGGCGGATTCGAAAGAATCGAACACATTCTGGTAGCAGCAGTTCTTCAACATCTGGAGATGAAGTGGTTGAAGAAGGATATACTCTAATGGTCCCTGTAGAACATACAGAAAAAGGAACAAAAATTAAATTAAAACCTAAACGATTGAGAAAAGTTCCAGGTAATAACTTGAATAAAAAATGCCCAAGAGAAGTGTTATAATCTCATATGCAAATTTTTCTTTCCAATTTTTAAAAACAAAAAAGTAAAAAAATGAGATACACAGAAGATGAAATTTTTTAAGGTACCGAAAAAAATTTGCATAATGTTTTAGCATTTTGTTTGGCACAAACACATCTAATTTAGGATGGCGTAATTTTAAAATACTGAAATTAAAAAGTCCCAAAAATTTTAGGAATGATTCGAAAAAGTTTTCGTCGAGCTGTTAAAACTCCAAATGTCGATGTTGTGAATGAAACGGATGAAATGGATTTAACAGAGATAAAAACCAGTGACAATGAGCTACTTTCTCCTGAAATTTCAAAATCCAAAAGTAAAAGTCCAGAAGAAGCTCAAAAAAGAAAAAGCCCAGCTTTATCATTTGAAAGTGCTCCAATTCCTGGCTCAAAATCCACAACTCCAAGTATCATCAGCAATCACAGTAATTTTTATAAATCCTTGATCCTGTATCTCTAACATTTTACAGGCTTTCAACCGGTTATCATTGATTTTGGAGATAATTCAAAACCTGACTTGTATGCTGTAAAACAAGATCCAGAACATTCATCAAAATCACCTTCACCGAACATAATATTTCCACCACCTCCTACAGTACCCCCACCACCAATTGGGGAAGATTTAGCAGCATCCCTGCAGGGGTCAACCCCACCAAAAGATCCTTCTCCACCAAAACTGTTAAGAGGATCAACAGAATCCACACCAACTCCAAAAAATTCCAAATCTTCAGATATATTTGAAAAGCAATCAAGTGTTTAGTTAAAACTTTATTGATTGTCTTTTTATGTTTCAACGCAAATCTCACTTTTTTGGCAATAAATGCTTTTTGTTTTTAAATATTTCATACTTACATTAAAACTAGTTATTAAATTTTTGATAGATACTAAAGTAACCTGTTCAATTCAATACAATCTTAGATCAAATCGTTTGTTTTCTAGAATTAGTTTCCCATGAACAGAAACAAAAAATTTTTAATCTAAAAATTAATCAATTTTTGTGATTAGTAAGTAATGATTTCTTTCAAGAACATTGTTATTTGCTATTCACACCCTGGAGGAATCCTTCAAACTACTTCAAAAATTGACTAAATTTGGAACTGTCTGGAAAAACAAATTTTTGGGTGGTATAAATACTCTGCCATTTTTATTAAATTCATCATTCATTTTGCTTCAATTCATTCTTCATTAAATTTGAATCTTCTTTCTTCCTTTAAATCTTCAATCATGAAATTAATCTTTGCTTTTGCCGTCATCTTTTTCTTCTTTGCTGCAACTTCCAATGCGTAAGTTTTTATTATCTTATCATTATTGAATCTTATTAATATTTAATTTTCAGACGTTCAATTACAACTTTTAATTCGCATGGTTCAACTGCAACCGGAACCGGGCATGTTACAACCCATGGAACAAATCATTTAACAACAGCTGGAAATGGACATGTTGGAACCGTTGGAAGTCATCATAATTCTGTTGTTGATCCACAATCCGCCCATCACAATACCGTATCAAATGTTCATAATGCTGGTCCTGCTGGAGTTCATCATTCTGTTGCTTCTGTTCATTCTGCACATACTTTTTAAAATTCTGTTAGAATTTTTGTTATGATTTTTTGTTTTGTTACGGCTTTTCATTTGTTGTTTGTTCAATTTTTGAATAAAAGTTTTTTATTTATCAAGTACCGTAGTCCAAAATGCAAAATAAGCTTTTATCTTAAAAATTTAAGACATCAAATCGGTTATTATTTTATGATTTTACTTTAGTTGTTTCAGTTTCATCGTTATCCTTAGATTTGACAATTTCGGTTGTAATTTTTCCATTTTTAAAACTTCCAAAAAACATTTGTGCATTTGTAATTCCCACAATGTCGCCTTTTGAATCAACCGCTACAATTCCGGCCAAAGCATTTTTCATGTCATTCTTCAAAATTTTGTTACACGTGTTAGAAAGATTTCCATCATAGGTAAATGCAATTTTTGAAGCAACTGCTTTTCGCAAAAATTCTTCACCATCTCCTACAAAATTTTATGAACAATGGTAAATAATTTATTGGTCGATTAAATAATAAAATATTTACCTGTACAACTAACAGCAACATTTTTATCTGCCCATGTTGCAGCTCCAATTACCGCAGAATCCCCAATTCTTCCCTCCATTTTATTTATTAATCCCCCGGTTGAAGTTGCAGCTGCCAATCTTCCATTCCCATCAACTGCCACTGCACCAACCGTTTGTGGAGCTGACATTTGGCATCTTTCAGTTTTTGGATATTCTTGTGTTGATTCCTGTTTCATCATCTCATTCTTAACTACTTCCCATTGTTGTTTTCTCAAATCTGTATCAAAATATTTTTGTTCAACTTTTTCTAAATTCCCACAAAATTCTTCAGCTGCATTTCCATGAAGAAAAACATGGTTGCATTCTTTCATTACTTTTGCAGCTGCCGAAATTGGGTTCTTTAATTTCTTGATTCCTGCCACGGCACCAGCTTTCCCGCTTGTGCCATCCATAATTGATGCTTCTAATTCATGTTCGCCTTTGGCATTAAAAACGGAACCTTTTCCGGCATTAAAAATAAAACAATCTTCTAAAGCTTTTGTCACAGCTTCAACGGCATCAACAACATTGCCATTTTGATGGAAAGAATTGATACCAATTAAAATGGCAATGTGAAGGGCAAATTTAACAATGCCAATCATTTCCGGCATTAAAGCTGTCATTTCACCAGCTCCACCATGAATTGCAAGAGTGAATTTTGGGTCAGAATCAGCTGGTGGTGATGGAGATGGTTGAAGAAGAATTTTAGCTGCCCCCATTTGATTGATAATTCCAGTTTGAACAGCAAAAATTTGCATAATTTTCAAACTTCCTTGAAGGTACTTTTGCAGATGATCAAGTTTATCTTTATAAGTCCCGCTTGCCCGAAGCGTAATTCGAACATCACTTTTTCCACCTAAATTTTTAATCAATAATTTTTATACCGTATCTTAATACATAGAACTAACCAAGATAATTTATGCATATTTGATTGGCAGCATAAATATTTCCAGTACCAAAAAATATATCTTCTTTAACATCCTGTGCACCAGTAATCACAACCGCCGGTGCAGCAAACATTTCAAGCATATTTTTTAATTCTGAATGTTTTTGAACATCTAACATTCGACGAATAATTGCAACATGAGTTCCAAATGCATTTCCACATTTTGTGTCACGGATTTTAGTTTTTAAAGAATTCAAAGCTTCAAAAAAGTATTTCAATCCAATTTGTGACAAATGGGGATTATTTAGAAGATCAACAGGATTAATGGTTTTTAAATAATCAAAAAATTGATTAATCTTTTCATTATTGATATACGTAGAATCACATCGACCATCAATAAAATGCCGGACATGGGTTGGAACGGCCTAAATTTTGGATTTTATACCCATTCATCCCAATGATTTAAATTATAAAAACTTACAACCAGCAAAGGTTCATTTTCAAAAATTTGCTTTAAAGCAATTTGAACTACCAGAACAATCCAAGCATCAAAAAGTTTTTGCTCTTTCAATAAACTTGAAATATCAGGAAAAAGATCAAAATCAAAAAATGCAATTGTTTCATCTTTTTTCAAAACTTCTGGGGCATCTATGACTTCTAAATTAAACAACAACGGATTCCGTACTGAAGAGGGCTTCAGAATCGTTTCTTTGGAGTCTTTATGCAAATTTGCACAAACTTCTCGAATCTTTCCTGCAAGTTCTGTCAAAATTAATCCATCAACTGCAGAATGATCACAAATTATTCCGGTTACAGCATTACGGTAGACAACAATATTTGTAGTTTGATCGAAATTTCGAATTTTACCAGATTGCAAAGTTTCATAAGCTTCGATTGGATTTTCAAGATTTAAATCAAAATCTTCCAAAATTACAGTAATTATTGCACTTTGAAAAATGTCCATTTCTGCTTTGTCAGAGCTTTGAAGAATTTGATTACGGTATTCAGCCCATTTATCTCGATTTAAGCCAGTGTAATCACAAATTGAAAAATTTTCAACATTTTTGTGTTTATTCAAAATCGCATTAATATTTGCAAAAAATAGATTTGCTTGAAGGATACTGTAATCAATCGGTTGTCGATTGACATCGAGAATGTCAATAGCATACGGTATCCCTTTAGAAATAAGAATCGCATGTCGGGAATCAGAAAAATTAATTAATTCATCACAGCCTTTTTTAGGGATTCTGCAAGTTGCAAACATATTTTTTTGTTGTGTTTTTTCATGTCCTGGATTTGCCTGAAGCATAGAAGGATTTACAAATATTGTTGCAATCGCTTCAAGAATCATTGAAGCTTGTTCCACTTGAGATACAGTATGCCCGATATTGATTGGTTGAAGAATTGCCGAAATTGCAGTTGACAAAGGAATTGGGGATCGAAGTGATAATAAATTTTGTTGGAACATTTCAGTTGACCAATTTGCCTTATTTTCAACCGAAGCTTTGACTTTTTGATAATCTTTTTCGATATCGGTTGTAGCATTTGAAAGCAAATTTTCAAATTTGGAATACTCAATTTCAGAAGAAAGCTGGCGATAAACAGTTTTAAGCTCGGTCAAAGTCTTCTCAAGTTGGGGGATGGGATACGGCTTGGATTCTGTAGAATTCATTTTTCTAAAAAGTATTTTATTTTAAAATTGAATTAAAAAATTAATAATATATTGAGTCTCTCTCACACTTATGTCGCTATTGCAAAAAAATAAAAAAGTGCATATGTTTCGCGGTGGGAGTTAAAAAGTGCATATATGTCGGTGTTTTCTGTGTGCAAAACATTTATGTCGCTAAATAAGTGCATCGTTGAAAAAAAAATGCACTTTTTGTTTTGCACACGAAAAACACCGACATATATGCACTTTTTAACTCCCACCGCGAAACATATGCACTTTTTTATTTTTTTGCAATAGCGACATAAGTGTGAGAGAGACTCATTTTTTAATAATGTTCAGTGATAAGACAATATTTAAAACGCATTAAAGAATGGAAAACTTAAATCGAATTTTTAAAAAGTTTGGTTGATGCCGTTTAAATATGAAAGAAAATAACGGTTTGGTTGAAAAAAAGAAACCTGACTCGCAGAACATGTAACAATTCCAAAAGTAAAATGTCCAAAATTTCATCATGTAATTTTTAAAATCAAGTTTTTATATTTTTTATCAAACATTTGAAAGTTTGACGAATTTTATGCAAAAACGAGTAAAAATGACAGTTGCAACTGCAGTTGTTTTGTTTGGTTAATTTGAAGTTAGATGGAACATGTTAGTTCTTTTCTATTTTTTCCTGATAGAAAATTTTACTCAATTTTAAAAAATTAAACACGATCAAAAATGAACAGTCATCAAAAAGAATGTGTTTTCTTTCAGGTTTGAAAAAAATTTCATGACAAAAAATAAGTAGGTTTTTTTGTTGAAAAAGTTGTCAGCGGAAGTTAAGAAAAAAATGTTAAAAAGTTTTAAACGGGGAAAGCAGTATCGATCTGAATGATATGTCATATTGTAAAACTACAGTAGGCAAGCCCAAGCATATTTCATAAAAAACTTTATTAGATTAAATATTACACAAAAATTAAAAAAAAAGATCAGTTAATAAAATAACAAATTTTTAATTAACAAAATATACCGTAATTTTAATGTTTCAAATCACTTAAATCAATCTTCTTAACCCAAGCTTCAATTTCATCTTCTTTCAACGGCTTTCCAGATTTAGAACTGACATATCCTTGATAAGTTTCACAAAAATCATTATCTGAGCATGGAGTAGTCGGATCACCAATTATCGGAATCACTTTTGAATGAGCATAATCAATTTCAAATCCTTCAAAAATTAATCCACAAGTTTTTGCATTTGGAATTCCTTGACAGAGAAGTTCTCCAACACGATAACTGGCTTTCAACAGTTCGATATAAGCTTTTTCTTCAAGACTAAAATATGTATAACAGTGTTTATATAAATATTATTTTCTTTAAACATACCTAAAGATATCACTTGAAAGATGTTTCCTTGGAATTACTACAGTAAACCCTGGAGTATTCGGAAATGGAGTAAGAAAAGCAACATGATTTTTGTCTTCCCAAATTCGCCATTGAGAAATTTCACCTCGAACTAATTTTGCAAATAAATTCTTAAAAACTTTTTTACTTTGATGTATCGAACAAAAATATGCTTACAGTATCACTTGAATCTCCATCAAATTCATTGCTAATTTCTTTTGAATCAGAATCATTGAGCTTTTCTAGGATTTGTTTTTGCAGTTTATCAAGTGAATCATTCGGAAATTGTTCACCATTGTTGGATGAAATATAGCCTAAAAATGTTGCAATATTTAAACATGGAGATTGAGATGATCTTGATTACCTTGAAAAGTTTCATTAAATTCAGGTTTTCCAGCAAGCAGAGCATTCCATTCAGCTGATAATCCATGCAACGGAATTATCTTAACACTTGGTGAATCATTACAGTTAACTCCAGCTACCATTGCACATCTAAACAAATATATTAATAAAAAAGTACAAAAATTAAATGCAACAAACCGATGAACTTTTAATGATGAACAAAGTTTTGCAGCAACAGATTTTGCAAAAAGCATAAGATCCACAAAATTATCAGCTGGAAGTTGTAACACAGTTAAAGCATTCTTGGAAGAAGATTCTTTCGATTTTATATTTACAGTTCCAGGAATAAATGGAATACAATCAAGTTCGATTAAATATTTTGAAGTTTCAGAAATAATTCGTTTCATTGGTGCCATTATCTCTAAAAATAGGGAATAATTTAACAATATATAATCAATACAAGTTTAACGATAGTTTAGGAAATGTTTACATAAAACAGCATGCTTTTTATGTCAACTGAGAAGTATTAAGGAATACAAATAAAAAGTGAACGTGATTCATACAAAAAGTATCCCTCTGAAATGTTTAAAACGATGTAGTTTGTATTTTTGTCTCATAGCAATGATCCACAATGTGGATTCCACATATTTAAAATTTAAAAGTTTTTTTTTAAAAAACAAAAAGAGGATTTGTTAAAAAATAGTATTAATTTTTTCGATGTTTGAAAAATTATTTTATTTTTTTCACAAGTCCCTCAAAAAGGAAAATCGAACGTTTTCGTTTGTTTTTAAAAAACACGACCACGGTTGCTATAAAAAAGTATTGCTCGATTGAAAATACACATTCAACTTCTTCCACCTCTTTTTTTGACAATTTCAAGATAAAAATATGTGTTTTTATTTGTTTTGTTTGTGCAAGTTTTCAAAAAATTTCATGACAAAAACATTTTTTCAAGGACATTGATTTTTTTCTCGTTATTTTGGGATTCCGGAAATGAATAAATAAAATTGTTTTTATTTGTACTGTAAAAAACGATAAATCTTTCTTTAAATATTTTTTAAATCTTTAATGTTGAAAAACAAAAATGTGACAAGTTTATAACATTTGATAACATAAAAATTTGGCAAGTAAACTAAAATGAAGCCTTTCAATTAAATATATTTTTAACAATGATTTTTGTTTGTTTAATTTTTACTTTTGCCAACTTCTATTTTGCATTTACTGAAGTTAATCCGATTGTAAAAACTGAATATGGAGAAATTGAAGGATTTAATTATGTAACTCCGGATGGATTTGAAACTGAAATGTTTTTGGGAATACCGTATGCAAAAGCCCCGATTGGAAAATTGAGATTTGAGGTAATATTTTTACAGATTTCAATTATGGTAATTAAGTCGATATCGCCCCTACACTATTTGTAAGACATTTTTTAAAAACAAATGCTTTTTAAGAAACCTGAACCCCAAATTTCTTGGAATCGTACATTCAAAGCAAAGCAATTTGGAACCCCATGTGCCACATACCCTAATTTTCTTGCCCCGAATGGAAATGAAGATTGCTTAACTTTGAATATTATTCGTCCAAAAGAAATTAATCCTTCAGGTAATTAATTATATTGCACAACTGAATGACGAAGTTTAAATGCCCTTAGGATATTCTTCAATGGTATGGATTCATGGTGGAGCATTTCTTGTTGGATCTTCTTCAAATTATTCTCCAAATGAAACCGCGGCCCGAATTGTTTCAAATGGAATTATTTTTATTTCCCTTAATTACCGACTTGGTCCATTTGGTTTCTTTTCGACCGGATATTCAGATGCCCCAGGGAATTATGGAATCTGGGATCAAATAAAAGCTTTAAAATTTATTCAAAAAATTGTTGAACCTTTTGGAGGAAATTCAGATTCTGTAACAATTTTTGGAGAATCATCTGGTGGGGCTTCTGTTTCTTGGTTAACGCTAATCCCAGAAGCGAAGGATTTATTTACCCGAGCCATTTCAATGAGCGGATCAGCGATATCCCCTTGGGCGAATTCAGAAGATGTTGTAGAAACGAGTAAAAAGTTGATTGTTGCTTCTGGATGCCCTCAGGGAAACAACAGTGCCAAGGAATGTTTGAAGGGAAAAACAACTGCTGAAATTCAGAACGCAACTGCCAGTTTTGTAAAATTTGTATTGAAATCAGATGAAGTAAATTTGGCACATTTTCATCCAAGAATTGATGGGGGAATTTTGGGAGGAATGATGGTTGAGGAATCGTTGAATCAGGGGTCGAAGAAGGAACATTTTGTTGGAATCTGTAGTCAAGAAAATATCCTTTTTGGTAAGCTAACACTTTAATTAGGCTTTGCTATATTCATTTATATTTTTCTATTTATCATATATACAAATTTTTTGATCAAGTGAAGAAAAGGGGCGGATTAGAAAATATTTCTTTGATATTTGCCGCCGTTTCCAATATTTATCTAGTGATATCTTTAATTTTTCTCGTATGCAAATTTTGCAGTTAAATTAAAAAATGCCTCTTTGAAGTATGCTGCTGTTTTGAAAGCTACTTATTTTACCCCCTTCCATGATGATATTATTCCTCAATCGAACTTATTAAAACCCAGTTTTTAGCAATTATCGGTTTATTCAATGAACCGAAATCCAAAATTCTTCCAATTTCAAAAACTGCTGCTGCAAATTTTACTCGTGAAAATTTTGTCTAAATTGCTTACCAAATTCTATCACCTGCATACGGTAAAGAAAATGCCGAAGCTGCAGTTGAAGATATTTTAAATTTTTATGAAATAACTCAAAAATCCTTCTATTCCCGAAATGTTTATCTTCATCTTTATGTCCAACTTTTCTCGGATATCAGCTTTAATATCCCTGCAATCCGGGAAGCCCAACTTAAAGCCGCCGCAGGGCATAAAGTTTATTTTTATCTTTACAATTATGTCCCTGATCTCTTGATCCATGAATTATTAGATGGGGCAGGTCATTCTTCAGAGTTGCATAACTTTTTCGGATCATCCCCTCTGGCACCTTCCCTGCCATTGGAAGGTGAAGTAGCAAAAGTTCAAAGGACTTTTTTGGATTTATTTGTTAATTTTGCCAAAACTGGGTAAGGTCAAAAAATATTTATGCAAATTTTATCAAATGTGTTTTAGGAAGCCAACAAGTGGAACATTGGAAGTTCCAGCTTTGACTTCTTCTTCACACAAGATTCCGTTTGTTGAGATTAACGAAAATACAAAAATAATGGAAAATTTATGGAAAGATCGAAGTGAATTTTGGGATTCTCATTCAAAAAAATATGGATTTGATTGGCCTCAATCTCGAAAGATTCTTCAACATGAAGAACTTTAAAAGCATATTATTATGCAAATTTTATGTCGTTTTTTGAATTAATTTTGCTATCAAAAATATTTAAAATAGTAATATCGTGTTGTTTATTAATATCGATTAAAAGTTAAAATACTGGCAAATAAATATAAAAATATATGCAAACATAAAATATTTATGGAGAACATCGACCAATGTACCGAGGATAAAGACAAACATCTCGAATGTGATGAGTATTTGTGAGCCAACAAATAAATCGTTCAACACCAAGTCCATAACCACCATGTGGGCAACTACCGTATTTTGCTTGATCAAGATACCAATAATACGGTTTTGGATCAATTCCACTTCCCTTTAAAGCTTGAAGAAGTTCATCTTTATCCCACATCCTCATTGATCCACCAACAACTTCTCCAACATTTGGTAATAAAAGATCCACAGATTCCGTTAATTTTCGATCATCTTCACATCGGGCCATATAAAATGCTTTTAAGCCCGCAGGGAATTTGTGAAGAAGGATTGGCTAAAATGTTTATCAATGATAAGAAAAATTTGCATAATTCATATATAACATACACGATTAATTGTATCTGTCATGTGCCGTTCGGGAGCTTCTGGAATATCTTCCCCGAAGGCAAATTGCTTTCCGGCTTCAGTTTTAACATCGTGTTTTTGGAGCCATTCAATTGCTTCGGCATAAGTCATTCGAAGGAATGGACGTTGAGGTGGAACAAAACTCTAAAAGTTGGGTCATGTAAATGATATGAGATATAAAAATTTGCATACTGGATGTGCTTCATAGATTAGTTGTTTTGTTTCAGGATCAGCTAGCAGCCGATCTACAGTATCACAAATAATATCTTCAATCCGATCCATGAGATCTTCAAAAGTGATAAAAGGACATTCAGCTTCCAAATGAGAATATTCAGCCAAATGCCGACGAGTTTTTGATTTTTCAGCTCGATATGATTGTGCAATACAAAAACAATCACCCAAAGATGGAATACAAGTTTCAAGGTAAAGTTGGGAAGTTTGGGTTAAATATGCCGGTTCACCAAAATAATCCAGACCAAAAAGTGTTGAACCACCTTCAACTTGAGTTTGGACCAAAGTTGGAGGGAAGATTTCCGTGTATTTCTTTGAAGCAAAATGTACCCGAAATGCTTGTGTCGCAGCTGCCCGGATCCGAAGAATCCTTGAAGCAGTTTCATTTCGGATCACAAGATGCCGATTCTCCATTAATGTTTCAACTCCGGCTTCTTCATTTAAGACATTATCAATTCCCCCTGGAGGGGCATTGCTTATAAGCTCCCAATAATCTGCATCTAGTTCCACTCCGCCTGGAGCAGATTTCCCTTCCGGCACTTTTTTCAACGTTCCCCAAACTGTTACTGTTGCTTCAGTATTAAGAGTTACAGCTTCAAAAGTTTGGCACAATTTATTGCCTAATACAGTTTGAAGGAATCCACTTCCATCTCGAAGTATCCAAAACATTAAGCTTTTTCCTGAAATTTTTAAACATTTATTTCCAAAATTTAAATCTAATAATATTATCAAACCTTGTTGTCGAAGTCGATGAACATAAGCATGAATTTTAATCCGTTTTTCAATAAAATCCTTTGCATCCCGGATTTTAATTTTTGTTGCCTCAGGCAAGGATGGATCCATTTTTATGCAAATTTTCTTTGCCTCTTCCACTGCCACACGCGATTTCTCTTTCAAAGCTGCTTCAACATCTTCAACTTTTGCAGCTTTTCGTTGATCTTGGATGGAATGCTTTCAACAAAGCAAAGAAACTCCTAATCTCTAGAAGAATCCCCGCAAACTTTTTAAAGTTCTTTTTAATCGCAGTTTTAGCAGCCGATTCCCAAACAATTTTCCCATCTTTGATTGTTGAAACTCGAAAATCACCTTCTTCACTTCCGGAAATTGAAATAGCTTTTAATAAAGTTTTAAGGGGCTTTAATTCACTTCCATCACCCAAATCATCATCTCCAACATCAGTAGAAATATAAAATATCGAAGTCATGATTTTAATTTAAATTTAAATATCCGAGTTAAAAATAACACTGAATCTTTGTAAAATAAAAATTGATTCAACTCAAAAAATTCCCTCATTTTTATATAAAAAATTGCACAATGTGTCATCGTCGTTTTGGGCGGTGAAAAAAAATTGTGCAATCTTGGAAAAAAAACCTTTTACTTTCTATCTGGAAATTTTCGGTCCAGGACTTTTTACAAGGGGTATCAATGGAAAGTAGACAAAGTGTAAAATTTTGAAGAATTATCATTTTTTAAAGACAATTTTAACAAAACATTTAAAGTTATTAATAATAAATTCATTAAGCTGATACCTGCATGGTTGCAATAATTCATATTTGGGTTTATTTACAGAAATATTGTTGTCAAACTTTTTTAATTTGTAGTTTTTAATAGATTGATAAAATTTGTTAATGTTTTGAACATTTCTGTAAAATAAAGTAAACATGATTGCAATGTTTCATTACAACTTTTTATAGGGTAATAACTATGAATTATTTGAACGTCTTGAATTCAGAGCTCTCAGTTCTCCCCCATATGAAAATGTTCCGCCATTTCAATGGAGCAAATTTGGTTTGGTAAGTTTAAATTTTCCATCATCCAAAATAAATTCAATTTAATGTAAATTTTAAAGGCGAATTCAGTTAAACATGTTGGACATCCTGATTTATGGAATTTTGATTACATTGAAACAAAATGGGAAATTCCGAACATTAAAATATATTTATAAAATTGTTTTAATGTTGAGTTTACAAATCAATAGTTTTTTGACATAAAAATTTTCTTGAATATTACCGTAATCTTTGTTTTTGGTCTTGCAACAGTAACGCTAATCCCAAATAATTTGTTTTTATAAAAATGTATTTCTATAGAAACACAAATATTTGATTACCGTATCACTAAAATAACTACGGACTTTTTATGAAAAAATATTTTTATCACCTACTGTATATATTTGAATATTTCTGCATATAAATATTATTCTCGAAAAAAAACAAACATATTTTTGATTACAGTGTCATTGATTTTGCAAAATAAAAATCAAGTGATAAAATTTTTATTCATTTCCGCAGGCAACTTTTGTTACGAAGAAAAGTTAAATCAAAAGTCACTTTAAAAAATCTACGTATATTTTTGTCATGAAACTTTTTTCAAACAAAAACAAACACATTCTTTTTTGATGACTGTTTTTATTTTTGATCGTGTTTAATTTTATAAAGTTGAGTAAACTATTTTATCAGGAAAAATGAAATAAAGGACAAACAAGTTCCGTTCAACTTTTCAAACAAACAAAACAACTGTCATTCTTACTCAGTTTTTGCAAAAAGGCACAAACTTTTGTTTTTGATAAAAAATGAAAAAAACTTGATTTTAAAACTTACATGATGAAATGTGGAACATTTAACTTTTTGGGAATGATTACTGTCAAAAAAAACTCCTCCCCTTCAAAAATTTGGGTATAAATATTTTTGGAAAACATCAGAGTTTTTCAACACATTTTTAGTGAAAAAACCCTCCTTCAATTGCTTCCGGCAACAACTAATTTTTCGAAAAAGATGACTCCAACTCCAATTGTTTCAACCAAAATTGTCAATTCTGAAACCGATATCCGTGAAAAAGAGAAATCCACCAAACTTTCAATGGATAAAATCGTTGCCCCAAAATCCTGGGTTGATCCAATTCTTCATTCCCGAATTGCCATCACTGATAAATGGTACACTGGAGTTTTTGAACTTCAAAATACATTTTTCCATTCAACTGTTGATTATTTTCATCGAACCTGTAAATACAATTATGTCATGACTCCACTTTCAACCAGTACCATATCATCCCCTATGGGTCTTGGGTCAGATTCTTTGCCAGTTTCGGTTCAACTTTTTGATGAAAAAGTTTATCTCGCAGATTCCATGCAGTTCACCCTTGAATATTTTCTTCGGTAAACATTATTCTAATTTAATTTGTTAATTTATACAGTAATAATTTTAGGGTTAAAGATAACCTTCCTGGAACATATTACATTTCACCGAGTTTCCGAGGCGAAGATCCTGATGCAACACATTTGAATCAATTTTATCATGCTGAATGTGAACTCTTAGGAGATATGAATCAAGCAATGAAAATTGCGGAACAATTTCTTTTACATGTTACAAAGGCAATTCTCGAAGAGCATAAAGATGTCATTCTTGCATCAGCTGGATCAATTGATCATATCACTAAGGTACTGTATTTTGTTTCTAAAGAGGCGGGTTGTACCTATTAACTAAACATGATTCCTCAGTTGTGTCTTGAAACGAAAGGAGAACAATGATTTCGTTTTAAGACACCATTCAGGGATCAGGGTTTAACTAATTTTAAACAAATTCGCTTCATTATTTTACATTTAATAAAACAAATATTTTAGGTCTTTAAAGTATTCGAAAAACATAACGGTCAACTCCCTCGAATTACTTTGGCCGAAGCTTTATCAATTATGCCTTCTGAAGACTGTATGGCTCTAGTTGAAGAAGGCCGCCCTGAACTTGGAATGACTTTAAAACGAAAAGGTGAAAGATTTTTAATTGAAAAATTTGGGGGAGCTGTTTGGTTAACTGAAATGGGACATTTATCAACACCCTTCTATCAAGCATATGTTGAAGGAAGTGATACAAAACTGGCAAAGGTAAATAATAAATATACAAAAAAGTCATTTATGCAAATTTATGATTTTTAGGCAGCTGATCTTTTAATTGGTCTCGGTGAAACTCTTGGCCTTGGAGAACGGCATGAAACTGCCGAAGAAGTTTGTGAAGCTTTAGCCCAGCATGAAATTGATACCTCAGAATATCAATGGTACATTGATATGCGAAAAGTAAAACCTCTAAAAACATCCGGTTGGGGAATGGGAACTGAAAGATTTTTGTGTTGGCTTCTTCAACATGATGATATTCGGGATATTACAATTCTTCCCAGACTTAAAGGCCTTAAATATCTTCCTTAATTGGGTTTTATCATTTTTTAAATAATTTAATGATCTTTTTACATTTATCTTTACTGCTATTAATTCATGTTATTTTAAACATATGTATTTTGTTGATTTGCTTTAATAAATTTGGCCGTGTATCAAATCTTTAAAAAAAATAAAATTACAATGAAGGAATGACCTCACGCTTATTACCGGCACATAAATACATAAAAAAAACATCGGACCCAAAATTTGTTTTTGCAAGTAAATAATACAAGATGCTAAAAAATTTAAGAGAAGCTTATTTTTGATATTTTTAAATGAACAAAATGAACGATTAAAATCGGCTCTGCGGAAAGGAACACTACTTTTTGTTTTTGTTTTCGAATATTTAAGACCCTATGGCGTCTAGAGGAAACGCCTCTACAGGTCACGGTGTGCTGAGATGGTCCCTGGCTTTTTTCGGGGAACACTTTTTTTCCATATTAAATTTTTAAACCCAAATCCTGAAGGATTGGGATAAGTTAAACGAATTCTGTAAAAGCAGTAAAAAAGTGCATCATCGACTTATTCTGTGTCAGCGCAAAAATCAAAAAAAAGTGATACGGATTCTGTAAATTTCAAGATTCTGAATTGAAAATGGGGAACACTTTTCTTTTGTTGGATTTTTCCTTTTTTTGCTGCATTTTTTTTCTCTTTTTTGCTACACATTTATTATAAATGTACTAAAATAGTTAAAATATTTTATTTAACTTGCGTTTAAACATTTATAATATCAATTTTATCAATGAGATGGATCTCATGAATGCTCTAGGAGCTACAAGTCACGCAAAAAAACTTGAAAAACGTCTGATTTGGATGAATTTGAAGCTGTAAAGTAAGTTTGTTTGTGTGTTTATATTTATATATCGATGCAAACCTGTTTAATCTCATTTTTTAGAAGCTTTTGTTGAATATACGTTTGCTGATAATCTTGTTATTATGATCAACTCTGGTATCACCGAATTACATTATTTTGGTAATTGTTTTTACATGTACATGTTTGCATATATTTAGAGACCGGCAGCTCACAGAAAAAAGTTCGTGAAAAAATACTTTTTTGAGTGATTTAGGTACTATTTAACCTGATTAAGCTGAAAATAAAATCAAAAAAATTATTAAAAATCATTAAAATGCCGAAAATAGCAATTAAAAATAGTACAAAACAAAAATTTTTCGTCAAAAAAATAAAAAAGGAACACTTTTTTGTCTTCCAAACTTTCGTGGTGCGTTCATTTTTGTCGAGAGAAAAATGTTTTTGCACTTTTTTTGCAACTTTCTTTTGCAATTTTTTATCAAATTCTAGCTCTGCGATCGCTGTAACTTTGTATCCCCTGCTTTCCCCTGCTTTATATTTTCCCCTAAGATGCAATTTTTGAAGGGCTATCGAATGGTATAGGTCGCTATGCTTAACATTGCTTAATTCATGGCGAAATAATTAAAAAACAACTAAAAATGCAAATTTTGGGTTGTTTGCCCAAGAGAAAACTTTTTCAAAAGTAGCATATTCGGAATCAGCGTAAAAAAATACGTCTGGTAGGTTAG
Organism: Panagrolaimus sp. LJ2414; assembly: GCA_024447195.1. NCBI lineage: Eukaryota > Metazoa > Nematoda > Chromadorea > Rhabditida > Panagrolaimidae > Panagrolaimus > Panagrolaimus sp. LJ2414. The sequence continues at coordinate 815,266 of JAMRXY010000004.1, read as the reverse complement.
ATTATAAATCTTGAAAAACAAGTATGCGCAATTTTGATTTTTTGATACTGTAACGAAGAAAAAAATGGAAAAAGAGAGAAGAAAAGAGTTCCCTGCCGGTCTCTACATATATTCTTATGTTTTTCGTATATTTATTTTTATTTCTTATAGATAATGGCTCTTAATATTGAACCTGCAGCTGCTGTCGCCTCTGGTAGATCTGTAATTCATCATCTTGCTAGTTCAACTCAATCTTGGCTTCAAAATCGTGTCATCAAATAATGAACATTATCGTCATACCTGTACATGGCTTTGTTCCAACACAAAGAAAAACTCAACTTAAAACTATTCGCTTCAATGGTCCTGCAAAAGAAGATAAACTGGTTGTTCAACGAGCTAAAGTTTCATCTGATAAAGATCATCAAGCTCCTATCAAAGGCACAAACTGGCAAAGTTTGTATTATAACTTTTGATCTATAAATTTGTCTACTGTAATGTTAAATATATATAATGTTTTTAAATTAAACTGCGATGTGTAAAAAATTTAATAAAACTTCAGAATTATACCACTTTTATATCAAAGACAAAAATAATAACAACAATCAGTAGTACAAAGAATGGATAACGAAAAGAATAATAGGTAACTTTACTATGATCATCGATGTAGACGTTCCAAATCATTGAAGAAATGTTCTGATGACTTTCATCACCACAAATACAAAGGCTTCCATCATTTTAAGAAAGATCCCATAATCGATCACGCAAATTAAACGTTGAAGATAAACTATCATATCGCGAAAAAGTGATCAAGCAAAACCAAGATCAGTAATAACTCCATCATCTTTGTATTCCCAGTTTCTTCTTGATATAACCATGTTCAGGATGACAGCAATTATGAAAAAGTACAGCCGACCAATATCATTTCCTTGAGAATTTTGAAATCGACGATCTAGTAGAAATCCACGTAAAGATCCAACCCAGTAACAGAATCAATCATAATAACAAGATTATCAGCAAACGTATATTCAACAAAATTATAAATGTTTAAACGCAAGTTAAATAAAATATTTTAACTATTTTAGTACATTTATAATAAATGTGTAGCAAAAAAGAGAAAAAAAATGCAGCAAAAAAAGGAAAAATCCAACAAAAGAAAAGTGTTCCCCATTTTCAATTCAGAATCTTGAAATTTACAGAATCCGTATCACTTTTTTTTGATTTTTGCGCTGACACAGAATAAGTCGATGATGCACTTTTTTACTGCTTTTACAGAATTCGTTTAACTTATCCCAATCCTTCAGGATTTGGGTTTAAAAATTTAATATGGAAAAAAAGTGTTCCCCGAAAAAAGCCAGGGACCATTTCAAAAGGAGTTCGACACAGCGTGAAAAAAACAATAAACGCCAGAATTCCTTTCTTTAAAAAAATTCAATTAGGAAAAACTTTTTTGAGTATTTTTGTGTTTGTGAAAGTTGTCTTCAACCTTTACCAATGTGTGTGTGTGTCCGACTACAAAGAAGTTTTGCATTCTTCAAGTTAAAAAGTACAATTAATTTTATAATTAAATGACAGCTTAATTTTCTTCCTATTATGTTTCTGAAACTTGTTACCACAATCCAAAAAATCAGAATTATTTTTATGCAAATTTTTGTTATTTCTTCAGTAACAGCTTTATAACAGCACTGTTTGAAATAGGAAATTTACCCTTTAAATGCCAAAATGAACTAATTATTTTAATTAAATAATCATTTGTAAAAATGACCACATGTTGGACTTTTTGTATTTTGATTAATTAAACAGAAGAACAATTTTTACAATTTTATTTCTTCGTTTCTGAGTAAAAGCAAAAACAATGAAAAATAAACGTTTGTTTTGATTAAAAAGCAATAAAAAAGTACAATTCAAAAAATAATTAAATTGCTTTTATTTTAAAAAACAATGAATGTACTTTTTCATTTTTTCTGAAAATGGCTAATAATTGTAACTCCTTTTTTGTAACTCTTAAATTTGGGGAAGTTTTTAGGATACAGTAACACCTAAAAAGCAAGCGTGTCATGAATCGAGATTATTTATAATTATTTATTCAATACCTCTAAACAAATATACAAACAAATTTATTTTTGTTGATATTAATTTATGTTATTTTGCACATATATGTATTTTGTTGATTTATTTTAAAAAAGTTTACTGTATATTAATCAAATCTTTAACAATTAGTTGTATTAATACTATAATTATAGAGATAAATCAATCTTTTTAATTGTTATGGAATTAGTCGCACTAAAAAAGTTAGTGAATGTACCAGAAAAAAGAAAATTCAATTTAAAAAAAGATATTTTTGGATATGGCAAACCTTATCTTTTTTAAGAACCCTGAATTACACCCAAGGAGAATCCTTCAATATCACTTCAGAAATTGATTATATTTGGAACTGTCTAGAAAAAAAATTTTTTGGGTGGTATAAATACGCTGCCATTTTTCATTAAATTCATCATTCATTTTGCTTCAATTCAATCTTCATCAAATTTGAATTTCCTTTCTTCAATTAAATCTTCAATCATGAAATTCATCTTTGCTTTTGCAGTCATCTTTTTCTTCTTTGCTGCAACTGCTAATGCGTAAGTTTTTATTATCTTGTCTTTATTTAATATTTTATTTAATTTTTAGACGTTCAATTACAACTTTTAATTCCCATGGTTCAACTGCAACCGGAACCGGGCATGTTACAACCCATGGAACAAATCATTTAACAACAGCTGGAAATGGACATGTTGGAACCGTTGGAAGTCATCATAATTCTGTTGTTGGCCCACAATCCGCCCATCACAATACCGTATCAAATGTTCATAATGTTGGTCCTGCTGGAGTTCATCATTCTGTTGCTTCTGTTCATTCTGCACATACTTTTTAAAATTACATTTAGAGTTTTTGTTTTGATTTTTTGTTTTGAATTTTACTTGTGGTTTTTTTGTATCAAATTCTGTTTTTGTTTTTTTGTTGTTTGAATAAAATTTTAAAAAATAGCACAATTTATTTGGCAGAAACAGTGAGTACAGACAACAGTAACTAACAATAATTAAGGAAAAAATAGTTAAAAATTCTATCGTTTTTGTAATTGCAAAGTTGGTTGAGTTTTGTTTCCAAAAACGCAAGGACGAGTTCGAGGTTTCACCGAAGGTTGAGCATCTGAAAAAACAAAAACATGTAATAACAAAGATAGAACAAGCGCTTACTTTCATTTGAAGCAATAACAGCTAATTTTTGTATTTGATTCTTTTCTTCAATTATTCTATCTTTCATTTCAACAGCAATTGTAAGATTTTCAACCAAAAGTTTATCAGTACGTAAAATTAATTGGCGCCATTGCACCAATATTATTTTATCTTAAAACAACAATACTTTTAGGTTTTTACAAGCTGAGTAGTTACGGAATTTTTTTCCCGAAATGCTTTCATGAAAAAAATATCAACATCCAAAAACTTCTGATAAAAAAAGTCTTTCAAAGCTATAGTGTCTAATATTTGTTGATTGATTTTTCTCAGTGTATGGTTTTCAACCAGAAAAAACGTAAAAAAGACAATTGCCGATTCAACATTTTTATAGATAAAAAAAATTCTAATTTTATTTTGTCACTTGTAATATAGATGACTATAAAATCGTTCATCAATTAAACAAAAAAACTCATTTTTTCAGTAATATTTTTTCATCAAAAAGATGAAAATTTTTGGGCCTTTTTTATTGATTCTTCAAACAGGAAATACGATAATTGGTGTTGTTGATGACGTTCTTATTTTCATTGACGCCGCATCTTTGATAAAAACAGTATTTTCTGCAGTGGCTGAAAGTTCAAATTTTACAGAATTTTTGCAAAATCTTGATCCTCAAGAGAAGCATCAAAAACTTGTTGAAGGTAAGGAATCAAATATTGCATCATCTTTTTCGTTTTTCTTTAATTCTGACGTGAGCTAACGGCAGGGATAAAAAAACGGCTAAATAACATAGCCGGCTGAGCCCAAAAATTTTTCAACCGGCAACCTTAACACAATAATTATAAGTTTTTTGATTTTTTTTAGCAAAACTTGATGACATTCAAACTTCAATAGCTCAAATCAAAAAGACAATCCTCCAAATTAGTGATGATCTGAAGCGCCTTGAATTTAGTGTTGATATTAAACATTTTAATAGCGTAAGTTTATTTGACATATTTTTAACGTTAAAGGGAGCAGAACCATTGATACTTTTTTATTTTTCTAACGTTTTTTTTGTTGAATTTCCTTGACGATCAGGCAACAAAAACAATAGAAAAAGACCCTGATCGTCAAGGAAATTTAACGAAAAAAACGTTAGAAAAATAAAAAAGTATCGAACCGTCCGCCCCCTTTAATTTTCTAAAATTTGAAACAAAGTTTACCACTCATAACTTGTCAACTTTTTTATCGTCGTTTTGATTAGTTATGTCTGTTTTTAATTAAACATGGAAAAAATATGATTAAATGTTTTTTCATTGTTTTTGAAATTTTAAGTTTTAAGTTTTTTAACTAACAGCTGGATGTCATTTTTTAAAAAAAGGAAAAAACGTGTACTTTTACAACAACAAAAAAATCACTTTTATCCGTCAACTTTTTTTCTTGTTTCTTTCATCCAGGAGGTGGAAAGTTTGATACATCATACATCAAACTTTCCACCTCCTTTAAAATTTTACCTGAACATTTCTGATCGAATTTTGTTAATTTCTAGAACATAAAATATAAAACAACACAAATCTTTCATTCTGTTCAACGATTCTTTGAACGTCCATCAAATTCGAAAAGACAAGCCTTAATTATGCAATGCCATATAAATCCACCAAATAGCATTTTGGAAGTATGTAACGCTGATCTTTTCCCTTTAAAGGAATATTAATATTCTTTTAGGTTTTACATGATATTTTAAGTGAAAATTGGTTATTTGATCAATCCAGGCATTTCCATTTCGAATCTCCAGCTTTGGCAGATTTAATTAAAAAACTTGATAAAATTGTTGAAATTTTGGCAATCTCTGAAGCGGCTTGTGCAGGAATGAATACAATGGGAGATGCAAAATATGATTTTAAAAAGCTTGCAGAAAATTTGAAAAAAATTCATTCTGAAATTAATCGATCAAAAGATGTCATTCATGTAAGCTATCAACATTGAGAAAAAAAGTCATGGCGAAATTCTGTGACACATGGAATTTCGATTTTGTAATTTTCAAAAATGCCATTCTTATTATCTCGATAAAATGCCGCAACGTGTCCATGCATCGAAATGGACGAAATTTTCACAAAAGTGTGACAACATGTCACGAATTGTGACTCACAATTTCCCATTTATGTGACAAAATGTGTACATTTTTATGCATGCATTAGAAATGTACACATTTTCTTGAGGCAATAAGGATGAAATTTTCGAAAATTACTAAATTGAAATTCCGTGGTTCATATGCAGTGTTTCCTCGCCGCCACCGCCGGCAGCTCGGCGTCGCCGCCGGCGGTGGCGGTGGCGGCGGCGGCGATGTTTGGAAAAAGTTGGAACACTGTTCATATGTCACAGAATTTCGCTGTGACCTTTTTTCAATGAAATTAAAACACCTTAGAAAATAAAATACATTTTAGAAAACTTATTTTAATTATACCCGAACCGTTGTAAAAGATTATTTATCTCGTTATGCAACATTTCATGGTCGTAATTTAACTTTGGATTTATTGGAACATTTTCAAACAAAATACAATTATGGCCCATTATACACCGTTGGATTGCTTGCATATTATGATTTGATGGAGGGAACTTTTGTGGATCAAAAGATTTATGGAAATCTGCAAAAAGAATTTTCGTACACTGAAAAATTCAATAACAAAAGTATTGTTGTTATTCAATCTCCATCAATTTGTCATTTTCATACAGTATCAGATAAGATGTTCCTTGACAGCTTAATTGAAGTACATTTAACATTTTTACATTTTATATATTTATTACAAAATTTTTAGCCACGTTCAATAAATAATTCTTTGACAGAATTCTATTCGAATAAATGTGGCACAAATTATAGTTGTGGATATGTTCCAACTTTATCATTAAATGTGGCACAAATTATAGCTGCGGATATGTCCCAACTTTATAAAGAACGATATTACTCGACTTTTGCTTCAAATGGCGGAATTTGTGGATATGGTGAAAATCATGTTCAAGCTATTGTTGTTAAACCAATGCCAAATAATTTTGTTTATAAACCATTAAAAATTACAAGAAAATCTTTATTGAATTCATATTACTTCAGGAAATTAAATGAAACGCATGTTTATAGACGTAAGTGTATTTCATTTTACAGTATATGGATATTAAAAAATTTTGGATTACGGTAATTCAAAAAAAAATTGTACAAGACAGGGTTCCAAAAATCATCGTAAATTTACCCTAAATTTTTTTGGATCAAATTAAGATGATTTTTAGGTACAAAATAATAATATTCCGTTGCACAAATCATTTCGGAATGTCTGCCTTTGATCTTTTACTGCTGTCGGCAAAACATTAAAGGATTTCGTAAAAATATATTTCATCTCCTAAATACGGCCAAAAAACTAATCCTTTAGAACCTGTAATCGAAAAAGCCCATCCCGTCATTTTTGATCCAGTTGAATATATTGAAGAGATCAAAAATGACAAACTTCATATCGAAAATCTAAACGTTCAATATTTTCTTTTGCATCCGACAAGTATCTGATCCTCCCATTTCCTCTAACATTTCACAACCATCTGAATCTTATCATCCTGTCTTAACAAGCAAAGGTAGCAACAAAGATGAATACAGTAATTTTGATCAAGGATATAATTATATTTTTTATGGAAAAGCAGTTTGCAAAAATGGAAATTTCATTGGAAAAGATGCATCTGTAAATTTGATAGAAGTTGATACCTTTTCATTTGATGATACTGTAACTTCTTCAAAAATTGATCGGGATGGATATTTTAGTCTTAGAGTTTCTTCAAATTATAATGATTTTCCATCTGAAGTTTTGGAATTAAAACTTGAATTTGAAAATTGTTGTGGTCTTTGGGATCGATATTGCGGATTTCTTATCAACGGCACACTCTGTGAATATACTGTGGCATAGTGGCTATACAAAAATTTAAATTTAAAAAAGGGATTGTTAAGTAAGCAACATAAAGAAATTCAAATATAAAACGACCTATTACAAAATAATAACGGTAGTGACGAAACCACTGTTAAAAAATAATTCATCAGTCCGAATATTTACAGCTGTTAAGTTTAAAAATATCAAAGCACTTTAGTCAAGAATAACACAATTTATTTGGCAGAAACAGTAAGTACAGACAACAGTAACCAACAATAATTAAAGAATAAACAGATATAGTTCAAATTCTAACGTTTTTGTAATTGCAAAGTTGGTTGAGTTTTGTTTCCAAAAACACATGGACGAGTTCGAGGTTTCACAGAAGGTTGAGCATCTGAAAAAACAAAAACATGTAATAACAAAGATAGAATAAGCGCTTACTTTCATTTGAAGCAACAACAGCTAATTTTTGGATTTGATTCTTTTCTTCAATTATTCTATCTTTCATTTCAACAGCAATTGTAAGATTTTCAACCTGAACAAAAGTTTAACATTTAATTAGAAGGCACACTTTTAAAAAATCAACCTCATTCTTCAATTTTTGAATCATGACATCCTTCAACGAAGATTCTTTTTGATATTCGGCATTTTGCGTTCTCAACTTCTTTATCGTCTTTTCATATCCAACTAGATTTTCCCTGAGGGTTTGAATTTCTTGACAAAAATCAGCGATTTGGCCTTCATATTTTTTACCCTAAAAATTACAGTGATTTAGTTAAACTTAATACGGTAAAACGGCTTACCTTTGCAGCAATATGTTTTATAGCATTCTTTAAATTTTTGCATTCTTCTTCCCAATGATCTCTTTCTTCAATTGCTTTATCTTTAAGAATCACAAGTTCATCAGCTTCTTTCTCCGTTTCGTCAAATTCTTTTTCAAGTTCGTCAAAATCTTCTTCCAATCTTTCCTTCTCTTCTGCGATTTGTGTTAATTCTTCTTTTGCTCGTTCAAAATCAGCTTTAAGTCTCTAAAATTATTAATATTGTTGTAAATAAGGACAGTATTAATAAAACAAACTTCATATCGAAAATCTAAACGTTCAATATTTTCTTTTGCATCCGACAATTCTTTTCTTAGCTTGTTCTTCTCTTCAACTTCAGCTTCCAAAGTCCGAATCTTCTTTTCATAACTTTCAAATTTCTTTTTTTGTCCTTCATTTTCTCTTTTCTTTTCTGAGTATCGTCGCTTGTACTTTTCTGCGGTATCCATGAAATATCTGTTCAACTCTTCTCCTTCAACAACCAAAAGAAAGAATTTCAACGCACGTTTTTCACCCAATTTATGCGGTTCAAAAAAGTGAATATTGCATTGTTTTTCAGAAGACATTTCACATGTAAGCCAATTCTCAGGTTTAGAAACAAATTCTTGAATGTATTCTACAAATTTTCGAGATTCCAATTTTGGTTGAAAATCATTGTCATCAGAAATTTTATCCAAATTCTTTTTTGTTAATCGAAGACGGTAAATAAATTTAAGATTTGATTCATCTGATAATTCAATCATATGCATCTGCAAAAGATGAGATATTTATTAAAATAATTCAATTGATAAAGCAAAGTAAAAAAAACTTACAACATCTTCATCTGCAGTTTTGTACAAACGTAAATGATATTCGGAGGTTGAAGGAGCTTGAAAATTCTTGAATTTTATTTGTTTATCAAAAAATGCCATGATTCTTAAATATTAATTGAAAGAATTCTTTGAAATTCAAAGAAACACTTTTAAAAAATTTTGAGTTGAATAAAATTTAACCCGGGCTTCAAAGCGAATTCGTGTCAGGAATTTTTGTTTTACTTTTAAACAAAGAAATGCGTGTTAAAGATACTGTAATTATTTTTGTCTGACACATTTGTTCTTTTTTAGTTTACATCTATAAACATTAAGTGTAACATCAACAAATTATTTGTTGCAAATGACATCAAACAATACTGCGCTTAAACTGTTGATTTTTGAATGCAAGTTTCTGTAAACAACTTAATTTTCCGGCAAAAAATTTTTTGATTTGTTCCACACTTCTTATATAATAAAATTTGGTAAAGAATTCCCACAAAATACAGTATCTAAAAATAGGATTTTATTAATCATTTTTAAAATACGAAAATTGTTCTTTGCAAAATAATTTAACTACAAAATTTTTAATTGCAAAAATTGCAAAATATTGAGAGTATTTTTTTTGTTATTTTTGGCCTGTGTTAGAACTGGTTGGTACATTAATTATAGGTTGAATATTCATTTTTAAACTAAAAATAGAAAGCAATGAACTTATTCACGAGGTTTTTGAAATTATGTAATATGCAGGTATGTAAGGAACTTCTTTGTTGTGAACTTTAATATTATGTTTGTACTTTTGTTATTTTTTTAGGATAGAAGTATAAATTTAATTCGTAGTTATTTTGCAAAATATAACATTAATTTGCAGCAAAAAATTTTTAATCCTTTGTCTTACAATTTATGTAAGATTGATCCTTTGATGACAAGAAAATGAACACTTTTAAATTAATTTATATGCAGCTGCTGCTGTTGTTAAAAGTTTAAACACATTTTTAAATTAATATTTTTTTCATCTGCCTCTTTTTCGAAATAATCATTTGGTTACATTAAAATATTAATTGGGACAAAAAAATTATTTGGTGGAAAAAAATTTTTTCAACATTTCAATCTCACTAAAATATGTATTTTTTAATCAAATTTGCAGCATATACTTTTTGCTTTAATCAACAATTTGTATTCAAAGCGAAAGATACTTTCACAAAAAAACTGCTTATAGGTGAATACAGTTGAAAATGTTAAAAGGCCTATCACGATGTGTTAAAAGTTGATGTAAAAATTACTGCTATTTGAAAAACTTGAAAAGTTGCATGAAAAAGTGCACTTTCTTAGCAGAAATTTTTAAGTAAATTGGAAAAGGTTGTTTAAAAATACTACTTTTTAAGCTAACCATATTATTACGATTCTATGTTTTGTGTTTTAAAATTAAAAAATGTAAAGCAAGTTTTTAAAAAAATTTGATTAAATTTTAGCTCTTTTGTATTCAAATCTTTTTTCGAAATAAAACATGTCAACAGACATATTTTCATTGTATTTGTCTACAGTTTTGTCTTTAATTAAATAATTTTATGTTTTTGTATTTTTATATGTTTTTGTGAAATTGTTTTTTGATTGTTGATTCCATAAAAAACTTGTATCAGAGCTTTTTTTGAAAAATTTATCAATGTTAATCTAATTTATCTTTTGCTTCCTTGCTCTAAGAAAATGTTTCATACTTTAATAAAATTATTGCAAAAATGTTAGAATTCTTTTCTTGACATAAATTTTTTGTAATTTTTTTATTTGTATAAACTACAAATATTTTTTTGTAGGCTTTAAGATATTTTTTTTATCATGTTTAGACTTTCTTTTTTTTCTCATTGCACTTTTTTTAGCCCACGTTATTTCTTTATTTTATTCATTTTTTTTTTTGAAATTAAGAAAACTCTAAACCAGCCCACCTCAAAAAATGGCAAAAAACATTTTCTGTGTGAGTTTAAAGCTTATCCGAAAAGGGTTCCCCGAAAAAGTGGTTATTATATATTTTAGGATTACGGTATAATTGGCAATTTTTTCATAGCAGACCCAAATTTTTAAAAGAAAATTTTAAGCTTTTAGAATAAATATTTGTACCCTAAATTACTTTAAAGTTCATTGACGCATTTTTTTAAAAATTGCATAAAACAATTAATTTTTAATTTTTAAAATGTCACAACACACTTTAAAAATTCACGGCTGCCCAATATTCAATAAATAAAAAATGTTAAATTTTTTAAAAGTGTATCATACTGTAATTTCTTGTTCTCTAAAAGGTTTTTTTAAAATTTTTAAATTAAACGTTTTCATTCTAAATTTGAATACGAAAAGATTTGTGTTGTCTGAGATTTCTTAAATAATTATTACTCTCTGGAAATATATTTAAAATTTAAAGCTGGCAATAAAAGTACCAGACTTTTTGTTGCTAAAATTGTTACTTTTGTCTATAAAAAAGTAGCAATAAAATATTTTTTAAAATTATGCTGTTAAATTTAGTGGAAAATAAGCAGTTGTTTGTTATTTTTACATGTCTATTAAAAAATTGTAAAATATTTGTGTTTTTTCAGTTTGAAAAAATATTTTGTGTCTGTTGTTTGATAAATTTTTCAGTAAAATCAACAACGAAAGTCTAAAAACATATATGTTTATTATTTTACTTTGAACCTTAATCCTTCAAAATTGATCCTAATTGTTTTTTGCTTATTTTGAAACAGCTATTAAAATTTTGCAATTTTGTGTTTCAAAATTTTAGTTTTCTGCTATACTTAAAAGTTTTCAAATGCTTTAAATATTTGTTTTATGACATTTTTTACAAATTTTTATTTGCGTAGAAAAATCCCAAAGTCTCTTTAACTATGTTTAATCCATTATAAAAATATAATTATTTACGTGTTATAACTAACGTTAGTTATTACTACATAAATCACTTATAAATTGAGTAACAAAAATATGCAAATTTAATTTTCACTTTTTATAGGCTACATTACATCAGCAATATTTTCAAATGTCAACTTTCGACATGTGCCATTAATATTATGATTATGCCCTAAAAAAATAAGTCATGGAAAAAGTTATTAATCAAACTTTAGCAGCTTTATTAAATCCTGAAATTCACTCCAGCGATAAAACATTTATACCACTTTGTTTATTCAGTTTTTTCATTGAAATGACTTCCATTTTTCATACTGTAGTAATATTATATATTTTTACAAAAATTTCAACAATTCATTTAAATATGCGATTAGCATGTTGTAATCTTTGGATTTGTATTATCATTCGATCAATTCTAAGAATGATAATTTTAATTCATTTTATTCTTGGTTGTAATCTTATTATTCAAACAAATTACGGTATTTGGATAAACTTTTTTCATGGGGTTTGTAATTGTTGCACATACTTTTTGGAGATTTCAATTTTTGGTGAAAGAATTTTTTCATCGCTATTTTCAAGAATTTATGAAAGATTTTTTTCATATTATTTTTTGGCACTTTTATTAATAACACCGGTAATCATTTTTAAAATTTGAATATTTATTTTTGTTTGTTCGTTTTTAGTGGATTTTAGCAATTGGATTATCTTATGGGGTTGTTGTGGCAGCAATTTTTCATACAATGACTTCAAATTATATTTTAATCACTTTATTTTCGATTACTTGGATGGTTAGTTTTTGTTTTTCTGGTGTTTATATTTAAAATGGTCTTTGACTTTTTGCCATAAAGGAATAATCATTTTTGGTTGTTTTATGTTTTGTCCAAGAATGATGTCATTACAAAATTTTTATGAACGTTTAAAAAATGTGTTTTTTCATAAAGTTTTTTTGGACGACATCTAAAATCTTGCCTGATTATCAGGTTTTGTCTTAAAAAATAGCCACTTGGTTGGAATAGGTTGTGCTATTAATAAATAAGGAAGTTTTAAAGATAAAATTAAGGTCAATAATTACCAAAGTATCTAATTTTATATTTTTAAACAACTTTTAAAGATTCTAATAATCAGATTAACTTTGTAGTAATTTAAACAAAAGTTAGTAATTAAGTGTCAATGAGTTCAATGCCACTATAATCATATTCTTTTTAATTTTACACATTTCATTGATATTTATTATGCCTAAAATTAAACATTTTAATTATCGAAGAATTTTAAACTTCCTTTTTAAAGTTATTAATAAACACGTATTTTATTCTTGCAATTACCGAACCAAGAATTAATTCCAATTTTAGACCTTTTTGGCAGTTTTAAGAATTGTCAAATATTTGAATAAACGATCCCCCCATGATCCAACATTATCAGAAAGATATCAACAAGTTGAAAATTTTCGAACAAATAAAACAATGTTTTGGATTGGTGCTGCTTCAATTGCTTTAATCATTGTTTCTCTGATTTGTCAAGGAGCAAAAAGTATTTATTTTTCCGTTGAGTAAGTTTAATTTTTTTAAGATTTGGGATCATGTTTACGGCCGTAGGCAAAAAAAAATTTGGGGTGGGCATTGGAGGGGCACTCCTTTGATCTTTTGCCGCCGCCGTGTTAAGGCGGCAAAAGATCAAAGGATTTTCTGAATTTTGGGGGGCACAGGTACCAAATGTCCCCCCCCCCCCCCCCTAAATACGGCCTTGATTGTGGATAAAAAACTAAAATAGGATGAGAAGATCAAATTTTAGGATTAATCTGTGAGTCGGATCAGATTTATCTTTTAAATTTTATCAATTAAAACTCAAATCTAACAACGAATTTTTTTAGTGGAGCCCATGAAAAACACATGACAGCAGTTTTTAATGTTATTTTAAATATCGGAATTGGAAGCTGTCTTTTATTAATGCCTCTGGCATTCATTTTTACAAATGATCGAGTTTATCTCAGATATATGTAAGCCTCTTTCCCCCAATAATCCCAAAAATATAACCCCAACAACTCTATAGATCAATATTTTATTGTCTTCCATTTATTTCAAGACGGAATATAATTTCCCCACAGCCTCGGCATCCCCAAATTAAATCTGTCACTGGAAAATCTTTGGTCTTTGAAAATGAACAAAATTTTTATTTTATTTCATTAATTCAAGAATGGGATAAAGTATATGAAAAAATGTTATCAAAAAAGAGCCGATTAAATATTAAAAATAAATATATTGTTTAAAGTCTAATTTTTTGTAAGTAAATATAAAAATAAATAAAACGGGTTACTGTAATTGATAGAAGAAAAGATGGCAGAATTTGAAGTTTTAGATTTTGGCTTTTTTGGTTATAATTTTAGGTTTTGATGTTTTTGTTGTGATTTTTGGCTTTGTCGTTGTTTTCTTCTTTGGTTTTGTTGGTTTAGGCTTTGGTGGTTCGGGTACTTTTTCTGGAACTTTTTCTGGAGCCTTTTCTGGGATTGCTGCTTCTACAGATTCTTCCAATTTATGCAAATTTTTTGAACCTTTCGATTCAGATCCGAGGGCTGGCGCTTCTGATGGTGGAGGTCCAACAGTATTATGTTCAACTTCAACAGATAACTCAAATTGTGCAAATGGATATTTCTTTCGTAATGCATCCAATGCCTCCCATTGATCACCAAACCATTCAGGAAAACTTGCTTAAAAATTATTAGTTCTTAAACTTTGTATGAAAATGTGTACAAAACTTACTAGAATTATTATCAGCCAAAACTACAGTAACAGCTCCAAACATAAAAACCAGCAAAAATTTCAAAGAAGCCATTTTGGGTCAAGGAAAAGGCAATTTGCATTTTTATCATTTGTATTTTAATGCTTTTATATTAAACTTAAACAAAAGAATCGAAAAACATGGAAGAAAAAAACATGAAAAAAACAATGTTGAGAAAAAACAATAGAAAATTTGATTTGAATCAAAAATTACGATGGTACAAGTTTGCGCAAAAATATTCAAACAAATGCTTTTACTTTTGTTATAAATTTTTGGTGTGAACTTTCCAGTTTTTTGCGTTGTTTTAATTTAAATATAATATTCGCGTTTAAATTTGCCCATCTACCGTAATCCTCTTCTTTGTCATTTTTTTCACCTACCGTAATCCTTTCCTTTGTTGTTCTTTTAAAACACTTTTTTATGCTTCATCATTTTTAATCTATGAAGCAGCACACATCAAAAATACAAACCTGATGTGTTCATTTTATGTTCAAATTTGAAGATCAATAAACTTTTATAGGTTATGTTTGAATATAAAAAAAGTGTTGATTCATTGCCGGCATCGTTACTACAAAAGTTGTCTTTCACCTTTTTTCCCTTTTGACAGGCCTTTTCAAGAGGAAAATAATGAAACTATATTATTTGTCTTTTGAGCATTTTAGAGAATCGTCACATTTTTTAACCAAAAACATGAAAAAACTACAAAATATATGGTCGGAAACAGAGCAAAAACAAATTAAAAACACGAGTATAAAAAGGAGAACACAAAATTGAAAAATATCAATAAAGCAAAAGTTTGTGATTTTCTTTCTGTTCTTGTTGATAAATAAAAAAGTGGTTGGTGATCAAAAAAAATGATTGGTATAATATTTGCGCTGATAACAATTGCAGCTTCATCTGCAGCAGTTTATTATTTGTAAGTTTTAGAAATTAGGGTAGATTATTACTAGATGCTTTGGATGCTTTAAGGGTTTTAATGGGATTAATTTTATCTTTTTTGTTGAAAAAAGTGATGTTTGTAAAGATAAAGAAAGCACACTTTTGGGTTCTCTTATCAGTAAAAAATGTACTGATCTTATGCAGGTCTTCAATGTTAAAAATAGTAGGCTAAAAATAGTTGGCTTTCTTAACAAAAAGTTTTTCAAAAATTTGTAGTATCGCTTGTTTATACCACGGTAATATGCAAATTTACACAATTTAAGCACTTATACCTTCCATAAATTTTTTCATGAAAAACCCAGGTTAAAATTTAATGACTTCAAGATTTGCAAATTTGCATAATAACTCACCAGGGGCTCGTTTTTACGATATAGAAGTGAAAAAGAAAAATTGGGTACTTTAAGCTTAATTTCTAATCAGCATGTTCCAAAAATATCCCATATTCAAATTTGATTCTATCTCTAAACATTTCATTCCTGATTTTCAGTGCTGCCGTTTACAATTCCTCTTATTGGAAGCGACGAGGAATTCCCGGTCCTGAAAGTGAAGACCCAATTCTTAATCAATATTCTGACATCTCAAACTCCGATTATCCAAGTTGTTATGCATATCAAAATTGGACAAAAAAATTTGGAAAAGTTTATGGAGTTTTGGAAGGTTGGCGAAAGATTTTGGTAATTGCAGATCCAAAATTAGCTCATGAATTGTTTGTCAAAAAATTTGAATATTTTCATGGAAGAAAGATGTCAAAGCTTGTTGGAAATGTTGATACTGAAAAGGTTCGTGTAAAATTTTCTTGGTGGGAGTAGAAAATAAGAATGATGAAATTTTTTAGAGAGTTCATGTTTTTAATGCCCGCGGGGGTCGATGGAAACGACTTCGAACAATTGCAAATCCAAGTTTTTCTGTTAATAATTTGAAACAGGTTCGTTGAAGTTTTGAAAGCAGAAAATGAGAATGATGCAATTTTAGATCATTCCAACAATTGATGACTCTTGTCAAGTTATGGTTAAACATTTGGATAAAGCCTGTGCCAAGGATGAAGCTTTCAATATTCATCCATATTTTCATGAATTAACAATGGATATAATCTGTCGAATTGCCATGGGACAAAAAGGAACCCTTCAATTTGAGAACCCAAATGTTGAACTTGTAAAACGAATTTTTGCAAAATTCGGCACAAACATCTTCGACAAACCGGCAAATATGTTTCCAATTTTGGGAACAACATTTCGAAAAATTTTACTTGTGTTAAGTAATTTTCGATCCATGCCTTTCAAAGAACTCGTTGATAAACTTTACATCGCAGTCGAAGAACGAAAAAAAGAAAGGGTATGGTATTTATTATGCAAATTTACAAACCTTTAAGAACCATATCTTTTTTTAGGCAAATGGTGCAAGTGTTCAAACAAATGGCCATATGGATTTTATTGATATGTTCATTGATGCCGAAGACACAAATATCCATGACAATGAAAGCATTGATAAATCTGGAATGAAAATCTCTAAAAAGATGACGACCGATGAAATTGTTGGACAATGTTTTGTATTTTTATTGGCTGGTTTTGATACAACCGCAAATACCCTTGGAACAACGTCCTGGTTGTTGGCAAAGAATCCAGAGATTCAGAAGCAATTAATTGAAGAAATTGATGAAATTTGTCCTGGGGATGATGTCACATATGAACAGTTGAATGAGCTACGGCTTTGTGATGCTGTGATGAAAGAAGCTCTTAGAATGTACCCAATTGCAGCATTGTAAGTTTTAGAATTTAGAAATGAAAAAATTTGCATATTTTAAGTTATACTGAAAACTTGCATGAAAGTGCTGTCAGAGATTGGAACGCATTTTGGAAAAAAAATGCATAAAATGTATGCATGAAAATTCAACCGAAAGATTTCACTTTTGGAAAAATTTGTGTAAAAATGCCATCGTAAAGATTAAAATTTTCGACTAAATTTGCATAATAGATTAAAAACTTAAAATTTGCATAAAACTATCGTCAATATAAAGCCAGTACCAATTTCTTGAAGCGTCAAGAGATTGGAATGGATTTTGTAAAAAATTTGCATAATAATTTGCATAGTCAAATTTAAATTTTTAAGACCTGTCTAAAAGTGCCAAAATCAAAAATCAGTAATATTTGCATAAAAGTACAGTAATCTCAATCTCTTTAAGTGCCTGTTCTCGGGAATGCATGGAACCAACAACTTTGGGTGAACACAAAATCGATAAAGGAATCCTTGTTGCTGTTGATGTTCTTTCCCTTCATTACGATAAAACAATTTGGGGTGAAAATGCCAATGATTTCTGGCCTGAACGATTCTATGACTTTACAACCGAACAACAAACAGCCTATTATCCATTTGGAGGTGGACCAAGAACTTGCATTGGAATGAGATTAGCATATTTGGAAGAAAAGTTGGCACTTGTAAGAATTTTAAAGAAATACAAAATTTCTGCAACTTCTGAAACCGAAGATAAATTGAAAATGATTGGATCGACCGTACTTAATCCAGAAGCAGTTACAATTAAACTTATTAAACGTATTTAATTGTTGTTTTTGTAAATTACTGTAATTTGTTATATCCCAAATACATGTATTAAATTGTTAAAAATAATAAATTCAAATTTTTATATCATACTTGGAATGATTTAAAATTGCATCATTCTCATAGATTAAAAACTAATTTTAAGCAAAAAAACAACAACAATGACTCATTTTTAACTTTCAAAAAAATTCCATCATTTATCACTTCAGAAAATCCATCAATCAAATATTTGTCAAGCTGTTTTTCAAAGGAAAAAAGTGTTTATTCGTTTTCCAACTGACTCATTTGAACTAAAAAAACAGATTCAATAAATAAAAAATTAGTTTTTCTTGGTAAATGTTTGTAAAAAATGAAAATTGTTTGAGCGAATCAAACAAAATCAACCCCCGTAATTTTTCAATGTTTTGAAAATTGATAACAATTTTTTAGGCTTGAATGAAGGTATAAAAATGGAAAGAAAAATTGGAGAATAACAACAAATTTAGTGTATTAATTAAAGATTAAAAAATGAATAAATTTAACTTTGTTATACTTTTTCTTGTTGGAGTCGGTTACGGTAAGTAATACAACATTAGAGCATTACATGTACAGTACATTACCGTAATCTAAACTATATGCAAATTTTTTAGCCAAAAATATTAGAATCCAAAATAACTGTCAATTTACAATTTGGCCGGGTTGGCAAGGGCAAAGTGGAACCCCGAATGGCGGAGGAACTACCCTTCAACCTGGACAAAGCTACGACCTTGGTGTCCCAAATGACTGGACAGGTGGACGAATTTGGGCTCGAACAGGTTGTGATGGGAATTTTAATTGTGAAACAGGAGGTTGTGGAAATTCAGAGCAATGCAACGGACAATGGGGCGAAATTGGTGTAACTTTAGCTGAATTTGGACTCGGAAAATGGCAAGGCTTGGATTTTTATGATGTCTCGAACGTTGATGGCTTCAATCTTTTAACTACCATAAAATCTGAAGGTTGTACAGAAGTTGGAAAATGCAATGGAAATATTTTGGATGCATGCCCTGAGGATCTAAAAGTTGTTAAAAATGGAAAAACTGTTGAATGCCAAAGTGCCTGCACCAAATTTAGGAAAGAAGAATTCTGTTGCACCGGTGCACATGGAAGTGCAGAAACTTGTAGGCCAACCGAATTTTCAAAATTCTTCCGAGATCGTTGTCCAACAAGTTTCTCTTATGCTTTTGATAACAAAGGATCAGATTTTGGTTGTAAAGATGCAAATTTTGTTGTAACTTTTTGTTAAGATTTATTTTGTTTGTAAATATCACACAAAATTACTGTAATACAGTATTTTTAATAATTGTCTTGTATTACCTTTTTTAAAATATTAATAACAAAGTTATGAATAATACAAACAATGGCAATTGAAGAACTTCAATGCCAAACATTTAGTTATAAAAAAGGAGAAATGTCTCACCTTCGAAGAATATTAATGTTTGAGGAACTGATTCAGTATAAAATGCTATTGCAAAATAAAATGAGATAAGACTTGTTTTGGAATTTGATTAATTAAAAGTCAGAAATTTAAAAAATAAAAACGCGCCAACAAAAGTTTTATTCACGTTTCGCCATTTTTTGTGCAACAAATAGAGATTGATTTTTTTGGTGAAACGAACTTTTTTCTGCTGCTGACTAATATGAATGAATTGTGCTTTTCATTGTCGGCTTTAATTTTATGATTTAACTTTTTGTCGTTAAAACACTGCAGATTTTAATTTTATCAAAAATTTCTTGAATGATTAGATTAATTTTATTAAATTTTTTAGTAAAAGCTTTGATACACTTACATTAAAATTTAAATATAAATAATATTGCCAGATCTTCCAAAAAACTAGTCTGATATATTTAGATTTTTAAAACTGTTTTGTCGTAAATTTTAATTCCAACACCTTATTCTTATCAGCTTATCTCTGTGATCCGGTTGGCGATAATTTTGTTTTTATTTTATCAGTACTTTGTCTTACGATTATTACTTCTAAAGCAACTTTAATAAAGTTTTTTTTAGAACTTATTAACTCCAAAAATGGCTTCTGTTGAAGAATTATTTAAAAAACATGGTCTTAAAATTGATATAAAACCAAAATACAATGTACGTTTACATTCTTTAAAATAAATTAAATAAATCCAATATTTTAGCTTTACACTTACGATCAAATTATAAATGAAGTTGAAAAAGCTTGTCAAGATGCTTCAGAAGTTTTAGAATTTTCAACAGAGAATTGCAAAATTTTATTGTATCATTTTAAATGGAATTTATTAAATTTAACTGAAAAGTATGATTTTTAATGGTTAAATGTTACTGTAATTCTACAGTAATAAAAAGTGGTTTTAGATTCTTTGATGCATCTTCAGCAAAAGAATTTATTAAAAAAAGTGGAATCAAATATATCCTTGATGATTCACTTAAAGATGATACAGTAACCGTTGATCAATGCAAAATTTGCAACGAATTAAAAGATGTCGCAATTCTGTCATGCTCACATTTATTCTGTTTTGATTGTTGGAAATCTATTGCTCGAACTGTTTGTGTCTATTACTGTAATTACAGTAACTTTATTATATTATTTTAGGCAAAAGATAAATTAAAAGATAAAAATGTTCTACCGTATTTAACCTGTGATTTTGAGGGTTGTAAAGCTCCAGTTCCAGAAATTTTTACTCTTCAACTTTTTCGTGATCCTGATACATATCATTTCTATCAACATATGATTATTCAATCCTTCATTCAATCAAATCCCTTCTTTAAATGGTGCCCAAATAAATCAAATGGTTGTACTTTGGCAGTCAAGATTGAAAATTCAGAAGTTGAAGAAATTACCTGTGAATGTGGATTTACATATTGTTTCAATTGCAAGGATCTCCCACATTTTCCATTTCCATGTATTTTAATACGAAAATGGAAGCATGAATTGGAAATAAGAGATACCCGAGGTGGAAGTGATTTTGTGATGTGTCCAAATTGTTATGTAAATTTTTTTAAAAAGGATAACTATAATAAGCCATGACTGGTGCAACTTTTTTCTTGGCACGAAAAATACAAGAGAGATTTCCAAAATTTTGAGTATAGTATTTATCGTGCTAAGAAGAAGTTGCACCACCGTGCAATAAACAATTGTTTATTTTTAGGAACATGTCTTTGCAAGAAACAATTATGGAACTGTTTCATGTTCAAGTTGCAAAGCTACAGTAGACATTGGCAAAGAATTGGCATCAAAACCTTTCATGACGAAATCTACAAATGTTGAAGATTTTAAAGCTCAAAATGAGTTACTTAAAAAAGAATTCGAAGTAAGTTTTTTAACTTTTTTATTATTGCATCATTCTCATTTTTACAGGAACTTGCCCTTCTTGAAAAAGTTGAAGATGGATCAGTGGATTTCCTAAAAACCGCTTTAAAATTTCTACATAATTTTCGTCAAAAATTTCTTTATTTTTATGCATTTTCTTACTTTCTTGAAAATCGACAAATTTTTACAAAATTTCAATCAGAATTACAAATTTTATTGAATAAAGCTAAAAATTTACTGTACATTCCATTTGGTCCAAAACATTCTCGCCGAATTGAAGCTCCTTATTTTTCAAAGGAAAAAGAAATGGTAATTTTGCTTGTTGTTGGTAAAACTACAGTAATTAATTTTTAGGAAGTTATTGAAATTTTGATTCAAATTCAAAACCAATTAGAAGCACAAATTAAAAGTTTTTATGAAGATGATTGGAAGTTTCGTGATAAAGATATCGAAAAAGCAATGCGGGAATGTAAATATTGATGGTTCAAGATTTTTGGTGTCTCAGGTTTATGTTTTTGGATTTGAACAGTTTTTTTATGTTTTGGCTGTCGCAAAAATTATAAATAAATTATGTTTTTAATGCGTTTATTTGGTAATTTTTTATGCATTTAATTACTGTAAACACTTTTTTTGGATACTGTAACTTTGTAAAAATACAAGATGTACAAACATTTTTTATTAAACAAAATTGGTATTGGATTCTTTAAAACCCCGATACCCAATGCCATTGAACATTTAGGTCATGAAAAGCCTAAAAAAAGTTCGAGAAAAAAGACTGAAATTTACATATATTTTTTGCATTTGGCAACAAATATGTAAATTTTAGTAGTTGATGTTTTTTTGCAACAATAATAACTTCAATTTACATTTTCATTTTTCATCAAGGACGTGTCATTTTTCCGTTCATCTTTTTCTTCTTCCATCTTTGTTATTATTGTTTCAAATCAAGTATCATTATCCCATTTATTTATTACTTCTATCATCTCAATCATGGGAAATTCATGTATAAGAAAAACAGGGAATCCAAAAAATAATGAAGCCGCCATTTATGAAGCTCAACCAAAAGTACATTATGAACAATTGAATACAGAAGCTGATCAAAAAGGTGAAACTGTTGTCGAAAGAATTTTTAGAAAATCAAGGTAAACATGTTTTTTAATGGTTTTGATAAACTTAATAAATATATGTATTTTTAGAACTGTTCTCGGACAACCTGCAAGTGATCTCATAAGTCCTGTTGATTGGTCAGAATATGGTTTATCTTTTCAAGAAATGATTCGACCAACTCCAGAAGAATTTCCTGCTTTTGAAAAGAAAGATGAAGGTGGCGGGGGAGTAAGTTTTTTTTATTTGTTTATAGACTTGTAATGACGGGATGGTCGAGTGGTTAGTGCAGAGGACTCTTAACCTGAGGTGAGACAGGTTCGAATCCCATTGGTGAACAAAGGTTCATTTTGATATTCCACTGCAGGTTTAGGTTAGAGAGATCTGTTACAGTAATACATATTGAATATATAATAACTTTTATAAATTGTTTTTTTAGCATCGGCCATCAGTTGAAAATGTCAAAACTCTATCAGATGGTCCAAGCAATAAATCAAAACCTGAATCACAAGCAACTTCAAAGAAGCCTCCAAAAGATATACCTGAAACTGAAAAACGTCAACAACAAGGAGAACAACAACAATCACCTGGTCCAAAATCAAAATCAACTCTTGCACCAGATAAATCAAAATCAAATGATCAATCAAAGGATCAATCTAAAGATAAATCAAAAGATAAATCCAAGGATAATTCAAAGGATAAAGATAAGCCAACAAATACTGCTGCAGCTGCAACATCTCCTGATAAAAAAGTTAATCAAAAGCGTGTCTCTCATAATGTTGAAATGGATCATTGCTCATTGGAAGAAGATTAAATATAATTATATATTTGTGTACTGTATTATTGTTCATAAGAATGATGTTTAATAAATTTATGAAAGAATATTATTATTCATTGATTTTTATGTTTTTGAACGTATGTGCATTTTACCGACGGAATAGATTTAATCAAAAGATTCTCAAAATTCCATCGTTCGTCTGGTAAGAGGATTGCAGGTATACCCCTTTACAGCCCAAAAAAGTTGGGCCATAAAAAAAAAAAAGTATCTCGTAAACGAGTATCAACAGCGGTTCCACGAGCATAATTTCTAAATGTTGACATTTCATTTTCAGATAAATTTACCTTTTCACGTGCGATTTCACTTTTGAGATCTTCAGGTGCCGGGGGAACCTGATTTGAACCAACGTTACGTTCCGGTGTACCAGCAGGAGTAGCTCCAGTGGATTCACTCAACGATGATGTTTCCGATGAGGTGCTATGACGACGACGGCGCCGTTCACGCCTTGATGAATCAGACGATGATGAAGGAGAACGACGAGTTGACATTTCAGCAAGTAGTTGATGAGAGATAAATACACACAACCACTTTCCAAACAGTTTTGACGAGGAAAATGTGAATAAAAAAGGGGAATGGTTGGGCTTTTATAGACTTTGAAAGCTTTCATTCTGAAATTTGAATAAGAAATTTGCATTTCTTATTCCTCGTCAAAAAACAGTCATTGTAGGAAATAGGCTATTTGGTAGATTTTTGGTATAGTATAATTTACAAAGTTCTCGTCACCCATACATAATATGCCACTGATTCTGTCTGTTTTTGTCTCCATCAAATTTCTTTTAAGTTTTAAAAATATGTTAATTTAGATTTTGAAAAAATGAAAAAATCATTTTTATTAATTAAATATTTTTTAATAAAGTTTATCAAAGTTTCGATTTCTTTAAAGAATTTTGTTATAAAAATCGACGAAGTATTTTTCCTGCAGGGGATTTCGGGATTTCTGTAACAAATTCTTTGCCGCCGTTGAGATGTTTGTATGAAGCTGTTCTTTCTGCAAATTTAGCTTAATTTGATTACTGTATCATTTATTTAATTACCTTTCATAAATTCTTGAACTTCTTTTTCTTCCAATTTTGCACTCCTTTTTTGAAATTTTTCCAATTTTTTCATCATAGATGATACTTCTTTACCGGTATTTTTTAAAACATAGCATCTCTAATATTTACATTCAACAAAATATTATAACATAATAACACACGCTCAAAATTTTGTCAGAAAGATTTTATTAACAAATTACAATTTTTGAAATAAAAAACAAAACAAAATGATTTTTATATTGCATTTTGATTTAAAAAAATGCCATTTCAATCATGGCTACATAACAAAATATACTTTTAAAGTATATTTTGTATACATTGCAAAAATTTTAAATCAAATGTATAATTTTTACAAACTTTTAATTTGATTGTTTTTTTTTATGTCTGCAAGGATGGTGTCGATGGATTTCATGTTTTTTTCTATCTCATATGATTTCACCGCCATGTAGAGAGCACCAACAAGACTGATCAAAAATATTAGGTTTCTCTGAAATCAGTGGTTGTATTGTAAGATATGATAACTCAGTAGTTCTTAAGCCTCATAAAAATCGTACATCGAAAATTAAACTGAAACAAAATAATCGATAAATGCACATCCCTGTGCTGCACAGTATCAAAAACAAACTTTACTATTTTTTTCCATAAAACTTCTCATTTTTAAAAACCCTATTGTTTAGATAATAGTTTAGTTTTGTATTTTTCTGATACTGTAATCTATTATGGAAATAAAAAGAACAGATTTTTTTTATTTCAATTCCAGGGAAGATTAGACTCACTGAAATAATACAGCAATGTTTTTTTATGAAAAAGGGGAATAAAACAAAATTGTTTAATTTCGATCAGCTGCAATAATAAATTATTACTTTATATTTGATAGAATTCTGCTAATATATGAGCTCATATCTATCAGGTCGTTCCATAAGTTTCTGCGTTTTGTTACACTTGGCAAAGTGTTCTCCCCTATAAAAAAACGCAGAAACTTATGGAACGACCTGATATCGTGTATGTGAAAGTATCTTCGACAAAATTTTGTTACTGTTTTTAACATTCCTAACTAGACATAAAATTATTTTAAAGAATAAACCTAACAGACCGTATAAATCATTCTCAAAAGCTCATTATATTTTCCCTCATCCAATCCGCAAAATTTGCGAGGTTGAGTTTGTTGAAATGGTGTTGTTGGAGATTCAACATGTTGTGCCTTTGTTGTAACACCAGTAAGAAGTCTTTTGATACTTCGAATTGCTTTAGCAGGATTCAAATACTAGAAAAGTAAAATTATTAATGATAAAAGGAAAAACAAAACTACATTTGTTTTTGTCATAGAAGAAAAATGTTTGTGATATTTTTGCTTATAAAAATATTAGAATAACAGTTTATTATAAATTAAAAGATGCGTTTTTTTAAAAAATAGAGCAGATTATGTTTTGCTTTTAACAGTTATTTCAACTTTAATTTTTTAGTGTAATATTGTTGCTTTGTGGGTACTGTAGCGGCATGTTGGTGCAAGAATAAAAAATGAAGCAAAACGAAAGCAACAAAGAAGATAATTTAGTTTTAACTACTTTAATATTTAAAAAAAAATACTTAGTTTATAGAAAAAAGAGCATCGAAAACATTGATATTTGTCGAAAATGTTTGAAGCTTATCGATAAAATGTATCTTTAAATTGATGCTAAAAGTATCAAAACAAAATGTACCTGCATGAACTGCTTTAAATGTGTTCTTTTTGTTGCAGTTGCAACAGAACGATGAATTAATGGAAGATTTTTGACGCGTAACATTCCCTGAAAAATAGTATAAATGTAAACATAGTTTAACAAAAATTTATAAATTTAACAACAATGTCAAAAACATTGAACGAATACATCTCTGAAGATTTCCTTATAAAAAATTGTTATCAAATTACAGTAACAAACAACTCTGAGATATGTAAGCACGGATTAAAACTTTTAAACATTAAGAAAGATAAAACAATGTTGTTCTTTTTTCAACCAAGTTATATATGTTTTTTGGCATTTGTGTTTGTCTGTTCATAAAAAATCAATCTGCAACTTTGGCACACAAAAAAACATTTTTCACTGCCAAAACAAAATTGAAAAACGTACATACTATCTTTGTTTTTTTTGTGCGATCGTTCGTCTGGTAAGAGGATTGTAGGTATACCCCTTTACAGCCCACAAAAGTTGGGCCATGACCCTTTTATATATAATAAACACATCCATTAAATCTTATTAATTTTTTTAATAAAAACCAAGTTTGTTTTCATAAACTTAAAAAAAGTGCAAAAACAGTAAAAAGTCATTGATTCTTTAATAAAATTTACAAAGTTCTCGTCACCCATACATAATATGCCACTGATTCTGTTTGTATTTAGGGATTGTCCAGAAATCACGTGACCATGAGGGGGGAGGGAAGGGGTAAGCCAAATGGTCACCCGGCTTTGATGTTGTCGGTAAAAAGCTTTGATCTTTGGTCACGGAGGGAGGGAGGGGGTCTGAAAATCACGTTTTGTTGGTCACGTGATTTCTGGACAATCCCTTATCTCTTTCAGATTCTTTTAAGATTAAAAAATATGTTCATTTAGGTTTTGAAAAATAATAAAATGATTTTTATTAATTAAATACTTTTTAAAAAAGCTTATCAGAGTTTCGATTTCTTTAAAGAATTTTGTTTTAAAAATCGGCGAAGTATTTTCCCCGCAGGAGATTTTGGGATTTCTGTGACAAATTCTACACCGCCTTTGAGATGTTTGTATGAAGCTGTTCTCTCTGAAATTTAAACTTTAGCTTAATTTGATTACTTTTTTTTATCATTTATTCAAATTACCTTTCATAAATTCTTGAACTTCTTTTTCTTCCAATTTTGCATTTCTTTTAATTACAAAAGCTTTTGGAATTTCTCCAAATTTTTCATCTTCAATTCCAATAACAGCTGCATCAAAAATATCCGGATGACTCAAAAGGATATCTTCCAGTTCTGCCGGAGCCACCTGATATCCTTTAACTTTGATAATTTCCTTGAGGCGATCAATTGAATAAATATTTCCTTCGAGATCGTATTTTATTAAATCTCCTAAAAAAATGAGATATATCAAATTTTTGGATTTCATATATCCTCTTCGAACATACCAGTATGCAACCATCCTTCATCATCAATTGCTTCTGCCGTTGCCTCTGGCCATCCAAGATATCCAATCATAATTGTTGGAGATCGAAGGCATAATTCTCCAATTTCTCCAACTTGAAGTTCAGCTCCATTTTCATCGATGACTTTCATTTCATAATTTGATATTAACGTTCCGGCAATTTCAATCCTTGACTTTTCAGAAGTTGGATTTGGTAAGGCACAAGCTAATGAACACTCGCTTAATCCAAATGAAATATCGATTCTTTTTAGAGTTTTTAATCTTTGAAAAAGTTTTTGGCAGATACTTTTTGAAGTTGGAGCTGCTGCAATATTAATAAATTCAAGGGATGTAAGATCAAAGGCATCAATAAGAGGGTCATTGGCAAGGAACATAAGCAAGGTTGGAACAATAAAGATTTCACGGATCTGAAACAAAGAAGGGATTTGATATATCCTTGTGGAAGGATTTTATAAATCCAGATGGTGGATATGATAAATCCACTTGACGGATATTACATATCCGGTTATATAATTTTACATCTCCTTTTGTTAAATTTTGTAAATTAAGACCATGGATTTCAAATATCCCACTTTGAGGATATATGAAATCCATTCCTTGATAACAAACCTTAAAATTTTGAATTGATCGAAGATAAACTTCTTTATCAAATTTGGATAAAGTAATACATGTTTGACCGCAAAGAATCGATTTAATAAAAATGCTAAATCCATAAATATGATAAAATGGCATTGATAAAACTACATCTTCTTTATCGTAATTCCATCCAGGTGCAATTTTAGGATGAACATATTTCTCGAAATGATTAATTAAAATTGAAATTAATGTTGAATAATTTTGATGACTTAACATTACACCTTTTGGAGAGCCTGTTGTTCCAGAAGAATACGGTAGAAGGAAGATATCTCTTTCAACATCAAGATCCACTTGGGTATTGTTCAAATTTGGAGGAGTGCGAAGTACAGTAGAAAATGGAATAACTCCAAAGGGAAGATTCGATGGTTCTGGAAGAGTCCGATCAGATACTTGAATAACAACAATTGTGGTTAAAGTTTTGCAATATTTAGCAGCTTTAAGGACTCGATCAAGGTTACTGTCACAAACAAACACAATTTTTGCTTTACAATCAATAAATTGACGTTGAAGTTCATCTAAAAAAAGTATGAAATTGTTTTTTATCGAATATGATCGGTTTTTTGGTCTTTTTTAGCAGTTTCGTGAAACCCTGATTTTCAGGTTTGGTCATAAAAATTTTTTTGCAAGGACATTGCCAGCAAAGTACTATTTAGATGGGATAGAAACCATTTCAAAGAGGCCGCCTTTGATTTTTTGCCGGTGACGGTAAAAGATCACAGGATTTTTAGGGTTTTAGAGCGCCTGATGCCCCCTTGCTGACGTCCTTGATTATTAATTTAAATAAACCATTTAAACCTACAGTATGACATTTTTAAAACACTTACAATCAGTAAATAACACACTTGCAGGACTGCTTCCGCCACCTCGTAAAGCAACCGCCGTAATAATTTCCAAAAATTCCCATGAATTTGATAAAACTAATGCAGCAATATCTCCCCGACCAAATCCCTGATTTTCAAGGAAAGCAGTAACGGATAAACTTTGAAAATACAAATCTCGAAAAGTAACAAAATACTGCGGATTCTCAGCACAAATAAGTGCTTTCTTTGATGAATTTTTTGTTGAATTCTTCCAAAAACTTTGAAGCAGTCGTTCACCAAATGGTCCAGTTTCAATCGGAATTGAAGGAAAAATTGACGCAATTGGCATTTCAAAAATTTGGATTCGTTGATTGAAATAGTTATGTTGTGGTTTACTTTTTATTTGAACTTTTATATACTTTTTGTTCAAAAAAAGTGTATCTTGTGTTGCTGTGTTTTTTACGACAGAAGATACAAAAAATTTCCGGTTTTCCTGTTTTATTAGGTTTTTAATTAATTGCAATAAAAGTTACATTAAATTAAAATTTTAAAAACGTGAAGATTAAAGTTCTGGATCACCATTTAATTTATTTTAAGCTTTATAAATATTCTTTAAAAAATGCAGTTTTCGGAATCATTTTCATGCTACTGTTTTAAGGTAAAACTAAAAAATGAAAAGTTAGATTAATTAGCAAAACATGCTGGTCGAAACTGCAGAATTCTTCTAGAACTACCAGTACATCAACTTATAGTGAAACCAGCTGGTAAAAAATGAGGTCATAAGATGCTAGTGTTAACTATGTCGTCATTTTTTAAAAATGATGACATGATGTTTCCTGTTGTATTGTTTGGATAAAAAAGAGTTTGTCAGTAATTTAATATGCTTCAATTTGTAATCAGATATTTTTATAATTTTATTCATTTATTCAGTTGCTACATTAATAAAAATTTGACAAAACAAAATTACAATTTCAGCTGAGGTACATATATAAGAACATTTATTAATCGACAAATTCAAGTATCAGCTGATGCTTTTTGATTAGTTAATAATGTATCAGCAGGCGGAGAAATTATTTTTACAGGATAAGAAAACAAGTTAGGGACTCTAAGTTTTATTAAATTAAAAATTTCTCCCATTAGCTTCAATGTGTTTAAACGGTCTTCTTCTGTTCTAAAGGTATCAAACAATTTCACAACAATTTCTTCACATTTTTTACCAGTTTCTTTTTTAATACTTTTTAAGTGTTGCTTCAAACAAATTGCCATTAAAAAACTTGGTGAAGCTACACTTCTTCCTTCGTTAAGAGTATCGAATTCTAATAAAACGGGATTTTTCTCATCACTAGTAATATCAAATCCCCAATCAGGATCAACTACAATTTTATCGATGGATTGTGGCATTGACATGATTTTGAGAAGGTCTAAAATTTTGTATTTAGCAAAAATTATATATTTTAATTACCGTACCATATACAATAAAAGACCGATTATTTGCATATTTATCTGTTAATTTTGGCTTTTTCCCTCCAAATGAAAGAAACAAATCTTTGCCGTACATTCCTAAAAGCATAAAATATTATTAGTAATATGTATATCTTATAAGATAATGAATAAGATGTACTTACCATTCCAGTTTTTGGAGAATTCATAACAATTCTTTTGATCATTCCAGAGACAAATTACCGAAAAATTATTAAAAAATCCAATTGCTGGAACCTTTGTGGTAAGCCTCCTAGTAAGATCTTCAGGAAAATATGAAATAAGTGAGGAGTTCTTCGGTTCTTGATAAAGTGTTGGATTATTGTGTTCATCAATTCTTAAAGATACATAAACATAATGGCATGCAACTTTATAAATTTCTTCTGAAGGCAGCATTTGGCACGTTTCTGAATCCGAATTTAATATCCCAATCTACAAATGAATATTTTTTATGATCCAAATTGCAGGCGTAACAGGAAAACGTGTGTCTCGGTGATTTTTTACACACTTGTGGGCCTCACTAAACCGCGGCCTGGCCCATTAGAAAAACTTTCAGAATTTAACAAAAAATAGTTTTTTTCTTTCTTATAAAATGCCCCCAGATGATAACAATTTCAAAAAACACAGACAAATTTTTATTAAAAATTCCGAGTCGCCGTTTAGTAGACTGGGGCGGATCGTGTACCAGGTCGCGGTTTAGTGAGTCCTTATCTTGTTTCCGAAATTTTTAATTTAATTAACTTACATATAGCTTTCGATGTGATCTGGATGTATAACACTCTTTTATCAATCGATAATGGATATTTTGATTGGGGTTGACTTGTATAATTGTATCATTTTTATGATGAGGTCTATTTGCAATTGAATTCATTTTCCCGATCATAAACGTTTTGCACGTTTGTCGGGTAATAAAAAATTTACCATTTTCATATGATGACTTAGACATCTTTGTAACAACATCAAAAATTTTTCTTTCAGGATGATACTCTAAAAAAATCTTCTTTTCATGAAATGATTTTTTCAGCTCCTCGATAAAGCTGTCACAATTTGTCGCAGTTTTGTTTTTAACAGCTATAAATCTATATGGAGTTAAATTTCCAACAATTTCTTTATAAATTTTTTCGATGTCATATTCTTTTTGAATTTCGATTTTTCTTCGATTAAGAATGACCAATTTTGTGGATTCCGACTTCTTTTGAAGATCTGTAATATTAATCTCAGTGCTGTCAATAACCATTGTAATCAGCAATTGAGGATATTCTGCATTACTTTGATAATAAAAGGATAATGTTAGTTGTTTAGGCAAAATACTAGTCAAATCCATTATTTCATTAGTAACAAAATAATATTTCTTTTTATTTCTTTCAAGTAATTTTCGAAGCTTTTGACAAAATTCTATATTATTTGGATAATTGGGATGATCGAATTCAAATAAATTGATAATAAACAATTTTACATTTTCTTTACAAAAAGTTGGTAAATTATTTAATAATGATGGAATATTAGAAATAAAGTCGCTTTGTCGTGATTTATAACAGTTATTACCACTTTTGACGTGATAAATATCCAAATTTATTGCAGCGTGACCTCTTGGCGTTAAATATGCCACATATTGATCAGGAACGGAATTTGCGCGTTGCTTAGAATAAGATGATGTATAATGTTCATGGAAAGATGCCATGAATTGTTCAGGAAAGGCATCACTTAATTTGGACATAATATAAAATAATATATATTAAGAAAAACTATTAGTTCTGATTTTTAAAAACATGCAAATTTTATTTGGCAAAACAAAAAAAAATCAAGAGAGATAAAGTTGGCATAGAAAAATAGAATGCCAAATTAAATATGACCGGTTTTTATGGAAAGAGGAGAGTACATTTCCCTAAACAGGGAAAAAATATAAAATTTTCGACAAAACATTGTCGTAATATGGCATTTTTTATGATTTTGAATTTTGTATTAATCTAGCGAAAATAGAGTTCTTGTAACACTTTTTGCAGTACAGTAATTGTAAGCACAAGAATTTTATAGAAATTACGGTTTTTGCATTTTTAGCAATAGCAAAACTACAGAAAGATTTCTGCTTATAAATAATACTTTTTATAAGTTGTTTTCCATTCTGTATTATGTTTATTCAATAAAATAAATGCCAGGTAAATTAAAACTCAATGTTGGTTTTTTAAAACAAATCAAATATCACAATGTCACAATTTTTATATAAATAAAAAGTGTTACATTGTGCACATGTATTCATAAATAAAAAACATAGGCCAAAAACATATAAGTAGGGTTGTCAATTCCCCTTCCCCGGGGATTCCCCGGGGAATTCCCCGATTTTTGCGGGGAATGTTTTCCATTCCCCGTAATTTTTCTCCTTATAGAAAAAAAAATATTGTTAAAAATTAAATATTTTAGTAAAAAGAAGGTCATCTTTGCTTAAAAAACCATTTAAAAATATATAAATGTTTTAATTTATGTTAAAAAATCAAGTTTTAACATTTTTTGGATACTGTAATTTTAAAATTACAAAATGGCACTTCCGGGGATGCCGGGGAATTCCCCGGGGAATCTCCTGGGAATCCCCTCATTTTTTCGATTCCCCGGGGAATGTACAACCCTACATATAAGTGTTACCGTCAATATTGTGAGGCCGTAAATATTGTGAATGACTAGTAAATATTGTGAATAGTAGTTTATAAATTGTAATATCTTTAAAAGTAACACATAAAATTAAGTTGGAAATGTTATATTCGAATTCTCCATCCTCGAATTAGTATATTAACTTGTTATGAAATCGGAGCGACGTTGAACTTAAGATTTTTTAAAGATATTACAATTTATAAACTACTATTCACAATATTTACTAGTCATTCACAATATTTACGGCCTCACAATATTTACGGTAACAAATATATCAAAAGCAATTTTAATTTTTCTCTGAATTATTTCAACAAATTCAATTTATTTCAAAAATGGAAACAATTTCAAAAACTGTAAGTCACTGAACTGTTTTTAAAAATATTAGATTTAACTAAATAAGTTTTAAGGAAATTCAATGCCCAATAGCTGTCAAATGGACAATTCCAGAAAATCGTTTAAAAGAAATCAAAAATCAAAATGACGAATATCTTAGAAGTGAAATTTTTCAAGCTTCAAATATTCCTGGTGTTAAATATTACATTTTAATTTATCCAAATGGAAACAAAGATATAAAAAATCTTGGAAAAACAATGGTTTTCCTTTATCATCATCAAAGCATAGTTTCAGATTTAACATTTGAAGAAAAAATGAAACTTTTACAATTTTTTGATAAATATGATATTCAACAATTTAAGGTAAGATTTAAAGAAGGTTTAACAAAAAGTTCCTAAAAATAAATTTTTAGGCTGATCTCGAAAATCATTTAATTGATGAAATTGATCCTTCAAATATTTGTCATCTTGCGAATTGTTCATTTCTTTCCAATGCTCGAAAACTTGAGAAAATGTGTTTTGATAAACTTCTTATTTATTCAAAAATTGCTGAACCAATCATGGATTTCGATGCTCTCGACGGAGATTTTGCTTTGAATTTGCTCAAAAATACTTTTATTAAAGTTTCAAAATGATTGTTTTTTGTGAATTGTATGAATAAACTTTTTTTTGACTTGATTCTTTTTCTTTTATTTTTGCGTTGCATTTTTTAAAAAAATGCAAAACAACTTTTTTAACAAATTTGTATTACTACATATAAGAGATAGTTTTATCAAAATGATGGTTGAACATCAAATTTGAAACATAAATCCTTGTCAACTTCCATGGTTACTGTAGCTTTCGGAGATGTAAAATTTTTTAAACTTATTTCTCTTGTAAAAACAACTGGCGTCCAATCTTTTTGATGAATTTCATGCTGAAAAATTAAATAAGATTTTTAAACTAAAAAAAATGTTTACGGGCCTTGTTAGAACCAGAGAATTAAGATTTTTTTGGTATGCAAATTTTGTTGTCGAAAACTTACTTTCGATTTAGAGTAATTTTTGCGGTATGTTGAAATAACTACCGTAACCAATTTTAGACGCGCTGATAAACAGAGATGAGCAACTGAAATGCGGTAAAAAGTTATTGAAGTAATTAAGATGGACCCAGGGAACATTTCTATGGATCGATATTTTTTTTCAGAAGCCAGATTTTGAAGTTACAGTACCCCTGTTTATTATCTTATATTGGGAATAATTATAAAATTACCTGTAAAAAAATTAATGACGTTCGTTTTTCCACCAAATAACATTTTTCTGTTACCCATAGGGCAGCTAAGTATTTTAGAATATTAACTACCGATATCCTTACTTACAGTATTTTTTATAATTTTTTGAAATTACTGAAAAATCACTAATTTCACTACGGTTTTTTACAGTAATAATTTAACATTTTATTACTGATTTTTACATTTTTATTATCCCTGACATGTCTTTTATCGATTCCAAGTGCAAAAAAAATATTTGGTTTTACCAGGTAATTTTTTTACCACAATTAATCACATGCGCTTTTTTTCGACACGAAAAAAAGCATTTTTTGCAAAAAGCAACAAAAGGTCCGCGAATGCATTGGTGTTATTTTCATTTGTTGTTGATGTTTTTTGATTAATTGTTTTCTCAACATTGTTTCCTTTAAACAGAATTTTTTTTTACAATTCTTTAGATGCAGCTGCCTTGCAAAAAAAAGAATGTGTAAATAATAGTTTTTAGAGTATTCATTTTAATAGTCAAATTTGATAAACAAAGTTAATACTTCGTTTATCAAATTCAGATTTTTCATATAAATTTATCCAAAAAAATACATGCCATTTAATTTATAACACATGATCAAAATTTTGTTCGAAAGATATTATTAACAAATTACAATTTTTTAAATAAAAAACAAAACGCAAACAGAATGATTTTTTTTAACAATTTTTGGATGTTTTTGAAAAAGGGAAGAAGAAAAAAAGTTTGGATTTCGAAAAAGGTTAAAGAGTTTAATACGTGACGTTTCGGCCCTAAACTCTAGACGTCTTTTTTTAATTTTATTAATTTTTTAAAATGAATATTAAACTAACTGGTGGGCCCTCATCAGTAGAGTCCAGTTAGCGTGGTGGTGAAAACTAAAAATGAATGAAAAAAAGAAAAAATTATTTTTGCCAATTTATTGCAATTGTATAATATAGGTCATATTTTTGTAGTGAAAGAATGAAATAATAGGTGTGATTTTATAGATAAAATAGTTGTAATTATTGATGATAAGTATTGTATTAATTTTATTGGCTGTTTGAAATGTAATAAAAAGGTGTTAATGGATAATGATAGCAGAAATGAAAATTTGATTTTAAATAAGTATTCATTTTCGTCTTTTGATCATTATCCAGAATTATGGCTTTCAAACGCGCTCGTCCTGTTGATTTAATCGAAGATGCTCCTGCTGCAAAGAAAGCCTTTATGGATTCTGAATTAGATAAAAAATTGGAATTTATTTATGATTCTCTTGCTGTAATAAATGTGAGTTTGTATATAGTAATAATTATTGTAATATATATGTATTTTTATAGAAAACAAGTGATCAAAATTTTGAAGCTGTTGAAAATAAATTTAATTTTTTGGATGGTTCAATTAATGGTATTCAAAAACATATTGATCAAATTGATTCTGAAGTTTCTGGTGATTATTTGTTGATATTCAATGTTCGTATGAAAGATTCCAATGATCAAAAAGAATCAAAAGATCCAAAAGAATTAAAGAATCCGAAGAAAAATTCAACTTCTTTGATTAATTTTGTATTTTATTTGTTCGATTATTTGATTGGAGTCAATGAATATTCAAAAAATGTTATTGGAGTTCCGGAAATTATTAATCCACAGAATGGATCATCTTTTATAAAAGTCAAAGTTGGAAGTCAGCTTATTCATCGATTGTTTGAAAATATATCAAAATTAAAGCAATTCAAGATTCCAAATGATTTTATTGTTGATAAGAAAATTCGAATTGAAAGAAAATTATGCAAATCCAAACAAGAAAAAAAGAGAGAAACTAATTCAAAAAGAAAGATCATCGTCGATTATTTAAAGAATTTGCACACTGCTGGAACAATCAAATCGTGTCCTTTGGTATCAGTGAAAGGTGTTACTTTGATCAAAGTTGGTAATGATAATCCCATGCCTGCTGAAGATGCTGTGAAATTTTATACTGATTTAAATAATGTTAGAAATTATTGAAAATTTTGTTTTTGTTGTTATTGTATGATTTTGAGAAGAATTTTTTGTTATTTGTTTTTTATGATATAAAGTTTTTGTACTTATGTTTAAGTAGAATTCGATTACGGTATTTTTGAACTTCATTTATAGGGTAGTTGTTGGATATAAGTATTCTTTCAATGTTTTTCGAGGCGTTTACAAAATTTTCTTTTTTACTCGATGATCTTGCTGTTCTTAATATTTCTCCTGAGATGATATTAAATTTGTAGTTTTTAGGGATGTTGGATTTAAAATGAGTATATCTTAAAACGTTGAAATCAAATTCATCTGTTTTGTTAAACAAACTATAATTCATTCCATTTTTTGTGTCAATATTTAAATCCAGATAATTAGTTTTGGTTGTAGAAATATGTGTTGGTTCAAGTGAAAGGCTTGAATGATAAATTTTCCGCGATATTTCATCGAAATTAATTTTTTGATTGCTAATGTTTATAATGTCATCCATATATCTACTTACATGCATTAGCTTTTTAATTTCATTTGTGTTATTTTTACAGTAGTCATATTCCATCATTGTTAGGGTAAGATCTGCAATATTAGGTGAAGCATTATTTCCTTGTGGTATTCCTTTTACTTGCTTGAAATTTACATTGGCAAATTTTGCATAACTGTTATCGAGAATAAGATTTATAAGATAAATAACTTCTTGAATTCTTAAACTATTGTCTTTTTGAATACTACTGTAGTAACATCTTTTGTATCCGATATTTAAAAATTCACATTTACTGTTATTAAAACAAAGTTTTGCTAATTCAGTCATGTATTTTTTCACTACATCATGGGGTAAGTTTGTAAATAAGCTTGTAAAATCTGCACAAAATAGGTTTAGTTCTTTGTTATTCGGTATAATTTTGTCTAGTTTTTTAACAAATTCATAGCTGCCTTTTATTGACCAATAATAGCAAACGTTAGTTCGATTTTCAATTACATTGCAAATATTTTTAACTTGATTTTTAAAATGTTCTAATATTTTTTGTAGTAATATTGACATTTGTTTAATACCGCTTTGACTTGCTCCTGTTATGAATCTAAATTTTGTTGGATTTTTATGAAACTTTGGTATTGCATAAATTTTTGGAATAATTTTCTCTTTTTCACATTTCATTTTGGTTTTTATTTCCTTATTAAGTCTTTCATAGATTTTATATATTTCGTCTTCAGTTTTATCACTCTTTTTATATGTTTCATTACCTGTAATTACATTTTTAGTCCATCCTAGCTCTTTTTTAATAATTTCTACGTATAGTTTTTTGCATATAAAAGCATAATTATTGCTTGCTTTGTCAACTGGAGTTATTACAAATTCTTTTTGGATTAGATTGAGTTCTTTTAAAGCTTTGTTATTTAAAAGGGGTTTTATTTGATTTAAATTATACAATACTGGTTTAATGTTCTTTTTGATTAGTTTTTTCCAATTGTTATTTATATTGCTTTGTTGCATGGTGTTAAGTTTAAAATTTTTATTTAAAATATTAAGAAGCTGTTCAAATATTTTGTCGATTTCCTTATATACATCTGTCTTTTGAACATTAGTGTTGTCCCTGAATTTAGATCCCATTTTTAGAATTTCTCTGAGGTTATTATTTCGTATAAAATTAATATCACCTGTTAGAATATGGTTGTGGTTATCGTCGAAAAATTTATTTTCTGGGTTACAGTTACACTCATTATTGCATATTTCATTAACTTTTTCAATAGTTAAGTTATTTAAAAATTTGTTGTAGTTGAAAATTTTCATATTAATTGGAGGCAAGCATTTTTTGATAACTCTAAATTCCTTCTTTTTATCGAAACAAATGTTGGATTTATTTAAAGTTTCTTTAATAATTTTATTAAAGTTAATTTTATCCATTATTGGGTGAATGTGTACTGTATTTAGATTGATAAATTTTGTTGGTTCTTTTGGTATTTGATATTTATTTGGAAGGAAGCTAATTTTTAATAGGTTTCTTTTATCCATTTTTTCCGTTATTGGGATGTTACTAATTGCCTTTTTTAATTTGATGGGTGTACTGTAATATAATTTTTTCAGTTCACTTTCCTTTGTATGTTGGATTTCTTCATTCAAAGTTTCAATACATTTAGTCATTTTTAAGGTTCTGGATTTTCGTTTGTATTTACCTCTTGATTTCCTAACTCTTGGGAAACTGTAGTTAAAATATGGTAATAATTCTCTATTTTTATCATTTATTTGCAAATTTGTTAGATTGCCTAAATTTTTAATATTATCATTGAGACCATACGGATATGCTGTCATTAATAGTCGGATCCATGTGTCTTCTGTTTTTAGTCTTACTGTTTTATCCTCTAAATTGATGCCATCTAGAATTTCAATTGTAAAATCGTTGCAATTACAAAAATGTTCTCTAAAGTGTTGATATAGTAAAGCATTATTTTCAGATTTATTACTTTTCATGTTAAATAAATGTCCATACATTCTTTGTTTTATTGTTTGTGTAGTTTCTCCAACGTATTGCTTTTTACATATTTTGCATGTCAAAAGATAAATAACATTTTTAGTGTTACAATTTAAGTGTTCTGGTTTGCATGTCAAGTACTTATCTTTAGTTACCGAACTTGTAACATAATTTTTGTTAATAAATCTGGGACAAATTTTACAATTTATATAAGCACATTTACCTCCTTCAAAATCTGTAGCTTTTTTAGGTTTGATTACTCTCCTTCTTCCTCCTTTTTCAGGTATATTTACATAGTCCAAATGGAAGGGTTTGTTTTGATTCGAAATTAGTTTTTTGTTAAACCAATTGGGATGACCCCCTTAGCGGCGGTTTTCCCACTAAGGCGGCACGAGGTTGTGTTTCGGTGAGGGCTGCTCACCCGGTACAGGCGGACCGAAAAATTCATAAACTACGATTGGCGAGTCCACACCACCCGTCCGCATGTGACTCTTTTATAACCGCTCTTCGTAGTTTATACGAGGCGGTAACCCCGTTTTTAAGTCAAAATATTGATACATCATATTTTATTTGCTAATTTCGAAAAAGGGAAAGGGAAAGAAAAAAGTTTGGTTTTTGGTCCGAAAAAAAGGGGGGGAAATTTTTGGACATTATTGAAGTAATAATCGTTTGATAGATGGAAGGAAGTACATCCTTTTTTACATCATTGTTTCTTAATTATGTTTGATTTACATTTAAAAAAGTAATAATCAAGATATGATTAAAAGGTGGAAGAAGGATTTTAATTATTTAATTTGATATATGTTTTTAGATAAAATTGATTTACAAATTTGCATTTTATAAAAAGTTATAGAGGTTTTATGAAAAAGAATAAAAAGATTGATAACGTGATTGATTTGAACAAAAATACTTAGATTTTTGTCAAAAAAGATAGTGTTTTATTTTAGCAAAAATACTTAGATTTCTGCCAAACAAAAAGTGTTCGAGTTTAGCAAAAATACTTAGATTTCTGCCAAGAAAGAGAATGATCAATTTAAGCAAAAATACTTAGATTTCTGCGAAAAAAGATGCATTGTTTATTTCAACAAAAATACTTAGATTTTCGTCGAAAAAGATAGTGTTTTATTTTAGCAAAAATACTTAGATTTCTGCCAAACAAAAAGTGTTCGATTTTAGCAAAAATACTTAGATTTCTGCCAAAAAAGAGAATGATCAATTTAAGCAAAAATACTTAGATTTCTGCGAAAAAAGATGCATTGTTTATTTCAACAAAAATACTTAGATTTTCGTCGAAAAGGTTGTCTTTAACTAAAATACTTAGATTTTAGTTTTAAGACGTAGAGACCGTTAGCAAGCTAACGTGGGCACAACACCGATTTTATATTAAATGTTTTAGTCGAAAAGAAAAGGGGAGAAAACGAAAAATAGAAAGAAAGGAACACTCAAAAGATATCTTTTGAGTTATGTGTAACAAAAGAAGAGTGGGATTTTTCAAATGAAAAACCCTCAATCATCGATTCTTTTGTTACACGGTTTTACAATTTTTGGATGTTTTTGAAAAAGGGAAGAAGAAAAAAAGTTTGGATTTCGAAAAAGGTTAAAGAGTTTAATACGTGACGTTTCGGCCCTAAACTCTAGACGTCTTTTTTTAATTTTATTAATTTTTTAAAATGAATATTAAACTAACTGGTGGGCCCTCATCAGTAGAGTCCAGTTAGCGTGGTGGTGAAAACTAAAAATGA
The DNA here is from genome assembly GCA_024447195.1 of Panagrolaimus sp. LJ2414. NCBI lineage: Eukaryota > Metazoa > Nematoda > Chromadorea > Rhabditida > Panagrolaimidae > Panagrolaimus > Panagrolaimus sp. LJ2414. Next base: position 774,668 of record JAMRXY010000004.1, on the reverse strand, counting down.
ATGAAAAAAAGAAAAAATTATTTTTGCCAATTTATTGCAATTGTATAATATAGGTCATATTTTTGTAGTGAAAGAATGAAATAATAGGTGTGATTTTATAGATAAAATAGTTGTAATTATTGATGATAAGTATTGTATTAATTTTATTGGCTGTTTGAAATGTAATAAAAAGGTGTTAATGGATAATGATAGCAGAAATGAAAATTTGATTTTAAATAAGTATTCATTTTCGTCTTTTGATCATTATCCAGAATTATGGCTTTCAAACGCGCTCGTCCTGTTGATTTAATCGAAGATGCTCCTGCTGCAAAGAAAGCCTTTATGGATTCTGAATTAGATAAAAAATTGGAATTTATTTATGATTCTCTTGCTGTAATAAATGTGAGTTTGTATATAGTAATAATTATTGTAATATATATGTATTTTTATAGAAAACAAGTGATCAAAATTTTGAAGCTGTTGAAAATAAATTTAATTTTTTGGATGGTTCAATTAATGGTATTCAAAAACATATTGATCAAATTGATTCTGAAGTTTCTGGTGATTATTTGTTGATATTCAATGTTCGTATGAAAGATTCCAATGATCAAAAAGAATCAAAAGATCCAAAAGAATTAAAGAATCCGAAGAAAAATTCAACTTCTTTGATTAATTTTGTATTTTATTTGTTCGATTATTTGATTGGAGTCAATGAATATTCAAAAAATGTTATTGGAGTTCCGGAAATTATTAATCCACAGAATGGATCATCTTTTATAAAAGTCAAAGTTGGAAGTCAGCTTATTCATCGATTGTTTGAAAATATATCAAAATTAAAGCAATTCAAGATTCCAAATGATTTTATTGTTGATAAGAAAATTCGAATTGAAAGAAAATTATGCAAATCCAAACAAGAAAAAAAGAGAGAAACTAATTCAAAAAGAAAGATCATCGTCGATTATTTAAAGAATTTGCACACTGCTGGAACAATCAAATCGTGTCCTTTGGTATCAGTGAAAGGTGTTACTTTGATCAAAGTTGGTAATGATAATCCCATGCCTGCTGAAGATGCTGTGAAATTTTATACTGATTTAAATAATGTTAGAAATTATTGAAAATTTTGTTTTTGTTGTTATTGTATGATTTTGAGAAGAATTTTTTGTTATTTGTTTTTTATGATATAAAGTTTTTGTACTTATGTTTAAGTAGAATTCGATTACGGTATTTTTGAACTTCATTTATAGGGTAGTTGTTGGATATAAGTATTCTTTCAATGTTTTTCGAGGCGTTTACAAAATTTTCTTTTTTACTCGATGATCTTGCTGTTCTTAATATTTCTCCTGAGATGATATTAAATTTGTAGTTTTTAGGGATGTTGGATTTAAAATGAGTATATCTTAAAACGTTGAAATCAAATTCATCTGTTTTGTTAAACAAACTATAATTCATTCCATTTTTTGTGTCAATATTTAAATCCAGATAATTAGTTTTGGTTGTAGAAATATGTGTTGGTTCAAGTGAAAGGCTTGAATGATAAATTTTCCGCGATATTTCATCGAAATTAATTTTTTGATTGCTAATGTTTATAATGTCATCCATATATCTACTTACATGCATTAGCTTTTTAATTTCATTTGTGTTATTTTTACAGTAGTCATATTCCATCATTGTTAGGGTAAGATCTGCAATATTAGGTGAAGCATTATTTCCTTGTGGTATTCCTTTTACTTGCTTGAAATTTACATTGGCAAATTTTGCATAACTGTTATCGAGAATAAGATTTATAAGATAAATAACTTCTTGAATTCTTAAACTATTGTCTTTTTGAATACTACTGTAGTAACATCTTTTGTATCCGATATTTAAAAATTCACATTTACTGTTATTAAAACAAAGTTTTGCTAATTCAGTCATGTATTTTTTCACTACATCATGGGGTAAGTTTGTAAATAAGCTTGTAAAATCTGCACAAAATAGGTTTAGTTCTTTGTTATTCGGTATAATTTTGTCTAGTTTTTTAACAAATTCATAGCTGCCTTTTATTGACCAATAATAGCAAACGTTAGTTCGATTTTCAATTACATTGCAAATATTTTTAACTTGATTTTTAAAATGTTCTAATATTTTTTGTAGTAATATTGACATTTGTTTAATACCGCTTTGACTTGCTCCTGTTATGAATCTAAATTTTGTTGGATTTTTATGAAACTTTGGTATTGCATAAATTTTTGGAATAATTTTCTCTTTTTCACATTTCATTTTGGTTTTTATTTCCTTATTAAGTCTTTCATAGATTTTATATATTTCGTCTTCAGTTTTATCACTCTTTTTATATGTTTCATTACCTGTAATTACATTTTTAGTCCATCCTAGCTCTTTTTTAATAATTTCTACGTATAGTTTTTTGCATATAAAAGCATAATTATTGCTTGCTTTGTCAACTGGAGTTATTACAAATTCTTTTTGGATTAGATTGAGTTCTTTTAAAGCTTTGTTATTTAAAAGGGGTTTTATTTGATTTAAATTATACAATACTGGTTTAATGTTCTTTTTGATTAGTTTTTTCCAATTGTTATTTATATTGCTTTGTTGCATGGTGTTAAGTTTAAAATTTTTATTTAAAATATTAAGAAGCTGTTCAAATATTTTGTCGATTTCCTTATATACATCTGTCTTTTGAACATTAGTGTTGTCCCTGAATTTAGATCCCATTTTTAGAATTTCTCTGAGGTTATTATTTCGTATAAAATTAATATCACCTGTTAGAATATGGTTGTGGTTATCGTCGAAAAATTTATTTTCTGGGTTACAGTTACACTCATTATTGCATATTTCATTAACTTTTTCAATAGTTAAGTTATTTAAAAATTTGTTGTAGTTGAAAATTTTCATATTAATTGGAGGCAAGCATTTTTTGATAACTCTAAATTCCTTCTTTTTATCGAAACAAATGTTGGATTTATTTAAAGTTTCTTTAATAATTTTATTAAAGTTAATTTTATCCATTATTGGGTGAATGTGTACTGTATTTAGATTGATAAATTTTGTTGGTTCTTTTGGTATTTGATATTTATTTGGAAGGAAGCTAATTTTTAATAGGTTTCTTTTATCCATTTTTTCCGTTATTGGGATGTTACTAATTGCCTTTTTTAATTTGATGGGTGTACTGTAATATAATTTTTTCAGTTCACTTTCCTTTGTATGTTGGATTTCTTCATTCAAAGTTTCAATACATTTAGTCATTTTTAAGGTTCTGGATTTTCGTTTGTATTTACCTCTTGATTTCCTAACTCTTGGGAAACTGTAGTTAAAATATGGTAATAATTCTCTATTTTTATCATTTATTTGCAAATTTGTTAGATTGCCTAAATTTTTAATATTATCATTGAGACCATACGGATATGCTGTCATTAATAGTCGGATCCATGTGTCTTCTGTTTTTAGTCTTACTGTTTTATCCTCTAAATTGATGCCATCTAGAATTTCAATTGTAAAATCGTTGCAATTACAAAAATGTTCTCTAAAGTGTTGATATAGTAAAGCATTATTTTCAGATTTATTACTTTTCATGTTAAATAAATGTCCATACATTCTTTGTTTTATTGTTTGTGTAGTTTCTCCAACGTATTGCTTTTTACATATTTTGCATGTCAAAAGATAAATAACATTTTTAGTGTTACAATTTAAGTGTTCTGGTTTGCATGTCAAGTACTTATCTTTAGTTACCGAACTTGTAACATAATTTTTGTTAATAAATCTGGGACAAATTTTACAATTTATATAAGCACATTTACCTCCTTCAAAATCTGTAGCTTTTTTAGGTTTGATTACTCTCCTTCTTCCTCCTTTTTCAGGTATATTTACATAGTCCAAATGGAAGGGTTTGTTTTGATTCGAAATTAGTTTTTTGTTAAACCAATTGGGATGACCCCCTTAGCGGCGGTTTTCCCACTAAGGCGGCACGAGGTTGTGTTTCGGTGAGGGCTGCTCACCCGGTACAGGCGGACCGAAAAATTCATAAACTACGATTGGCGAGTCCACACCACCCGTCCGCATGTGACTCTTTTATAACCGCTCTTCGTAGTTTATACGAGGCGGTAACCCCGTTTTTAAGTCAAAATATTGATACATCATATTTTATTTGCTAATTTCGAAAAAGGGAAAGGGAAAGAAAAAAGTTTGGTTTTTGGTCCGAAAAAAAGGGGGGGAAATTTTTGGACATTATTGAAGTAATAATCGTTTGATAGATGGAAGGAAGTACATCCTTTTTTACATCATTGTTTCTTAATTATGTTTGATTTACATTTAAAAAAGTAATAATCAAGATATGATTAAAAGGTGGAAGAAGGATTTTAATTATTTAATTTGATATATGTTTTTAGATAAAATTGATTTACAAATTTGCATTTTATAAAAAGTTATAGAGGTTTTATGAAAAAGAATAAAAAGATTGATAACGTGATTGATTTGAACAAAAATACTTAGATTTTTGTCAAAAAAGATAGTGTTTTATTTTAGCAAAAATACTTAGATTTCTGCCAAACAAAAAGTGTTCGAGTTTAGCAAAAATACTTAGATTTCTGCCAAGAAAGAGAATGATCAATTTAAGCAAAAATACTTAGATTTCTGCGAAAAAAGATGCATTGTTTATTTCAACAAAAATACTTAGATTTTCGTCGAAAAAGATAGTGTTTTATTTTAGCAAAAATACTTAGATTTCTGCCAAACAAAAAGTGTTCGATTTTAGCAAAAATACTTAGATTTCTGCCAAAAAAGAGAATGATCAATTTAAGCAAAAATACTTAGATTTCTGCGAAAAAAGATGCATTGTTTATTTCAACAAAAATACTTAGATTTTCGTCGAAAAGGTTGTCTTTAACTAAAATACTTAGATTTTAGTTTTAAGACGTAGAGACCGTTAGCAAGCTAACGTGGGCACAACACCGATTTTATATTAAATGTTTTAGTCGAAAAGAAAAGGGGAGAAAACGAAAAATAGAAAGAAAGGAACACTCAAAAGATATCTTTTGAGTTATGTGTAACAAAAGAAGAGTGGGATTTTTCAAATGAAAAACCCTCAATCATCGATTCTTTTGTTACACGGTTTTACAATTTTTGGATGTTTTTGAAAAAGGGAAGAAGAAAAAAAGTTTGGATTTCGAAAAAGGTTAAAGAGTTTAATACGTGACGTTTGATGTTTTTTGATTAATTGTTTTCTCAACATTGTTTCCTTTAAACAGAATTTTTTTTTACAATTCTTTAGATGCAGCTGCCTTGCAAAAAAAAAAGAATATGTGAATAAGAGTTTTTAGAGTATTCATTTTAATAGTCAAATTTGATAAACAAAGTTAATACTTCGTTTATCAAATTCAGATTTTTCATATAAATTTATCCAAAAAAATACATGCCATTTAATTTATAACACATGATCAAAATTTTGTTCGAAAGATATTATTAACAAATTACAATTTTTTAAATAAAAAACAAAACGCAAACAGAGTGATTTTTTTAACAAGTTGGTATACGAAATTTCACAATGATGGCTAACAAACAAAATATATTTCTAAATTAAATTTTGTGTAAAATGTATGAATTTTACAAATTTTTATTTTGATTATTCTTTCTTCTGGTTGCAAGAATTATTAGATAGGCGTCCATTTTCCAACAAGAATATACTAAATACACCACAACGGCGACCTGAAGAATTAGATCGACCAGTTGTATAATGTTATACTGAAAAATCAAAAGTTTAATCGTAAGATAACTCAATAATTCTTAAGCTTCATTAAAATAGTAATGGAAGAGATGAATTAATTTTGAAATAAAAGAATTGTAATAAAAGAATTGTTAAATGCACATCCAGATGATGCAAAAAAAGAAGAACCACACTTTAAAGGAGGCGGAACCTTTGGTACTTTTTTATTTCTCTTTCGTTTTTTTTCGTTGAATTTTCATGACGATCAGGGTCTTTTTCTTTTGTTCTTTTGCCTGATCGTCAGGAAAATTCAAACGAAAAAAAACGTTAGAGAAACAAAAAAGTACCAAAGGTTCCGCTCCCTTTAACGTTTTTTGCCTTTTAAATTCGCATTTTTGAATTACTGTATGAATCAGATTGCAGTTTTTGGAAATATTTTTGATACTGAAATCTGATATGAAATAAGAAAGAAATGATCTAAATTTCACACCCACAAAAGCTGCAGTAGTTTTTCATGAAAAAAGGGAGTAGAAGAATATTTATTTTTGATCAGTGATTCTCAAGTGCAATTATAAAATATTGTTTTTCTTTTGGTTCGACCCTCTTCTCTTTACTAAATGTATTATCAACAAAATTTTGTTCCATTTTAAGATAATTTTTAGAATAAATTAAACAGACCCAGTATGTCTTTCTACCAAGATTATATCCGATTCGATCAATTCTTTCATTGCTAAATTTGCACCCATTGCCAGTATTTGTAAAACGTGGATTTTCTCTTCCAAATGAAGTCGAAGCAGTAAGAAGTTTCTTTATTTTTCCAATTGCTTTAGCAGGATTCAAATGCTAAAAAATTGTTTATCATAAAAGGAAATTAAATGATATTGAGTTTCCATTGAATTGTCATACAAGGAAAATTTTTGTGATGTTTTTGCTTTTAAAATAATATTACATTAATTAGGGATTGTCCAGAAATCACTTGACCATAATGGGGCAGGGGAGGGGTAAGCCAAATGATCCCCCGGCTTTAATGTTGCCGGCAAAAAGCTTTGATCTTTGGTCAAGGGTGGAGGAAAAGGGTCTGAAAATCACGATTTTTTTGGTCACGTGATTTCTGGACAATCCCTTATTGCAATAACAGTTTTTCATAGCGTTATTTTGTTGCTTTGAAAGTATCAAAACAAAATTTACCTGCATGAACGGCTTTAAATATGTTCTTTTTGTTGCAGTTGCAACAGCACAATGACTTTGAAAAAGAGGTTTGCCGCGCAACATCACCCCTGAAATAATTTAAATATGAACATGAACATAAAATTTGAAAATTTAACAACAAGGAACATACGCAAAAGGACGGCAAAAATAGAGAAAAAGTTATTTTAAAAGAAACGAACAACCGCAAAGATAAATGTTTATGGCAAAGCTCAAAAATTTGGCCGAAATTTAGCAAGTTATATATCGTTTTTTTCTCTTTATAAAAAAATCACTCAGCATCTTTGGCACAAAAAAATTGTTGTCAATGTCGATACAAATTTTTAAAAATGATAAACTCACATTTTATCAAATATGTGTCTTTGCTCTTTTAATTCGCTCGCCCGACTGCGGGATACACTCACCAAGGTTGGGCAGTGACCGTCTCATAATAAATAATAAAAATGATAAAATTATCACATCTGAAAATGATTTATAATATCATCTAAATCAGGTCAAGTTCTGCGATAGCCGAAATATTTTAATTTTTATTAATGTTTTTGATTAAATCAAAAGCAGCAAACATTTTTTTGTTTGCATTTTATATTTTATTGATGATCGCAAAAAATCACAAAAACATCTTGACTTCATTTTTGCACTCAAATAACTCTAACCAAAATGTTTTGTTTGTTTTACTCGAAATTATAGTAAATATAAAAACCTTGCAACAAACAAAATGCTTAATTAAAAGATTTTTAAAGAGATATTGATAGATTTTTTGTTTTGTCTGCTTTGAAATGGAAGAAATTTCTCCTTTTCCTTCATTAAAATATGAAAAAGCAGTTAAAAATTTATTCAAAAAAGTTAATAATGCTTCAACATTAGCTAAAGTTAGGAATTTATTTAATGAGTTTAGCCAAAAATATACTGTAATTGAATTGGTGTGGAGGAAATGGTTCAGGTGAGATATTTATTTGTCAAAAATAAATATGTAAATTTCTTTAGAGCTGAGTTGACAGAAGATTACAAAGATTATAATGAAGACCAAGTTTTATCGAGAATAGAAAAAATCAAAAAAGAAGCTCAAAAACATTTTTATTGTTGGACTTATTTGGGTTTTGATTTTACAGAATTTACGGTAAAGTCTTTGTTGGTGCAATTGCGCAAATGTTAAAAGTGATGAATAAAATTTTAAGGAGGGACATTTTGGCAGAACATTTTTATGGTATTTTTTAAACAGTTTTTCAATTTCAACTAATTTTGATCAAATGAAAGCTGAAGCAGTCTTTCAAGCTTTGGTTTATCCGAATAATAAACTGAAAGATTTTTATTCTTTTGCAAAAAAGCATTCAAGTAAGTTCAAAAATTAAGGGGTTGATTAAAGTATTGAAGCAAAAACTGTCGCAATTATTGATAATCAGGGATGTGCAGAATTCTGTTTCATCGTAGGTTTTTACGAAATCGAGGCCGTAGACATTTGATACCAGGGTCCTCTGTGAAATGGGCAAAAATCCTTTGATCGTTTGCCGCTGCTGTGTTAAACCGTAAAAGATCAAAGGCGGACCTTCCTAAAACGCTTGTTCCCACTCCGGAGTGATATATGCAAGATTTTAATCATGCAAGATCTCAACTAAATGAATGTTACATGATAAGAGTTATATATCAATCTGAGAAAACATACCACGCCGTGCACTCCGAAAATTATTCCTGACTACGACTTTGATAAAAGTTGCATGCGGAAATCGGAAAACTCTAAAGTTTCATACTTATAGAATTACAGTAGTTCAGTTCCGTCTTTGATTTTTATAGCTTTTTTTGTTCTCTCTTCCCTTCAGTAAAAGCAGTAATAATTGTATGTAAATGTACTATACAATGTTGAACCTCACATTTATGCTTTGGAGTCGGAATCAATGACGTTCAACACCTCCTTTTTGTAATTTGTCTTTGATTTCTTTTGAGATTATAGTCATTGAAATTCAACTATGAAGAATCTGAGTCTCAACAACACTGATACTAGAAACCTCAAAAACCACGATTTTTTCGTTTTTTATTTTTTTTAAATTTGAAACATTCATTTTTAATTTTAGATTATCCAATACCAAAAGAAATCCAACAAAAATATAAAAAAACCAGGCAAGAATACAACAAAATTGGAGTACTTTTACCATTTTATTCAAATTATGACGATGATAAAAAACTCTTTATTAATGGACTAAAAAATTATGCAAATTTTGGAGAAAAGTCAATTGTTATAGAAAATTTTGAATGTGCAATTGGACTATTTTCATGCAACACCGATCTCTGGGAAATGTACTTTAATTATTTAAAGAAACAAAAAGGTGGAAAAAGATTGTTAAATTTGTATTCAAGATACTGTAGATTATTTATTGAAAATTTGGTAAAGCAAAATGAATACTGTAATGAATTGGAACGACGAAGTATGGCGGGAGAGAATGTTTCAAAATGGTGGATTGATGTGATTGAAATTGTTAAGGATTCTGTTAATATTAATGCTGGAAGGGAAGTTTTGGAGAGAGCTTTAAAATGTTCATCACATGAAGAAATAATTATAAAATATGGGATTTGGTTTGAGAAGGAATACGGTACAATGGAGCAATACATGACAAGGCATTTATGGAGTATAAAAATTCATCCAAAATCAAAAAATTTGCATAATATTACGAGAAATGTTCCAAATTTAAGAACACCTATTAAATTTTACCACAAAATTAATTACATAATTATTGATAAACCAAAGAAATATATTGGTGCAACATTTATCCCCAAAACCATTACACCTTCAAAATCTCAATCATTTCCATTTCGTCCAGGAATTATGTCCTACATAGAAAAAACAGCTAATCATACTGTAGCTATGAAATTATTCATGTCTGCCAAATATTTTTTTCTTCTTAAAAAATCTCCATATTGTTATAATTTAACAATTTTTTTAAAAGACGACGAACAAGATCACCTAATTTTTTATCCCCATTCATTATTCATTACTCCTGCTTATATTGATTACAGTACCCCGAATTTTACTATCACAAATGGATTATTTATTCTTTGTAAAAATTCATCAAAATTATTTTCAATGATAATTCCGAAATTAAATTTTATAATTAAACATTTAATTCTCACAAATCAAATTTTAACTTTAAAAGATTTTAATTTTATTGTAGAACTGAAATTGAAAAGTGTTAAATTTGATAAAGTTGTTGTTAACAAGAAAAATAATGATGATGAAATTACTACTGAATTGTCGATTGATGAAATTATTTGTATGTTAGATGGAGTAAAAGATTTAAGGTTGGTGTTAGATTTAAATAATTATAAAATCATTTCAATGGTGATCTTTCATTTTTTAGTTTGCAAGAAAGTTCGCGAACCGCAAATAACTGATATTCAGGGATTTTCGCTTTTTTCTATTCTTTTTTGTCAGCGACAGTATTTTTAATTTAGAAAAAACTTCTTTCGTTGACAAAAAACAAATAAAAAAAGCGAAAATCCCTGAATATCAGTTTTTGCGGTCGCGAACTTTCTTGCGAAATAAAAAAATGAATCAAATGAAAAATCTCCTTTAAATGTGAAGCCATTTTTGGGGATATTGATTAGGGTTGTCCAGAATAAACATTTTGATTCCGAATCCGTAAATCTGAATTGACCTGATATCGACCTATATAGACGAAATTTAATATCGAAAATCCGATGAAATATACTTTTGAGCAAATTTTAGATTGCATTTTAATTTGCTGATTATGCCTTTTTTTTAGTTTGCTTCAAATTACTCCAAACATTCCACTTCAGTTACATAAAATTCAAAGAATTATTAATTTAAAAGTGTTTGAAATTTCGATGTTAAATGAACACTTTAATTTTAATGAATTTATTGACTTTGCAAAGGTAAGTTTTTAGTTAGAGTACACTTTCATAGGTTTTTAAATTTAAAATTTTTAGAAAAACATAAGAAACAACGCCAAAATAATTTTACATTTTATTGAAACTGTAACAAAAGAACAAAAAAAAATAGGTTTTGATCAAATAATGCAAACAGAATTTCCAAATATCAAATTTTATAATAAATAAAGTAATTATGTAAATATGTTCGAAAAGTTTAATTCATTTTACTAATCACAAAATTACAGTTATGAACCAAAACCAGATAAAACCAAAGAAGTGTAAGAAATGATTTGCTGGGAGGCTCATTTTGCTGATGACAATCATTGTATTTTCCCCTTAGGCAATCCCCATATCACTTAAAGTTCATTTTTTATGATAAAACTAGCCATGGGGAACTTAGAATTTTAATTTTTAAGACATGAAAATCTTTGATGACAATTGTTGCATTTTTCCCACATACAGTATAATTTAACAATGTCATAAAATTTCATTTTTGCACAAAAAGTCTCATTTTTGAAGCATTTCAAAGAAATTTTATAGCATTTTGAAACAAATTGCAACTTTTTTGATTTATGACTTCTATTTTTACATAATTCTTTAAAAGTAATAAAAAAAGTTTTAAATTTTTTAGCAGGTGGCATTTTTTTGTGCTAAAACATTTTTTAATTTCTTTCTTGTTTTACCTATGAACGTCCCACTTTTACTCAATAAAACCCCCGAGGCAATGAAGCAAAAGTGAAAACGAAAGTGAAGGAAAAAAAGAAAAAATTACTGTGGTAAAGCAGTAATTTAGTTTTTTGTTTAAGCTTTTATTTTTTACCAACCTTCTTTTTCTTTCTTATTTAAGCAAAAAAAAACATTATTAAGTTTTAATAATTTTATATTTTGTGTTTGTGGGATAAAAAATAAAGTCTTAAGGCTTGCAAAAAAACTTGGCTAAAAAAGGGGCTTAAAGAGATCAAAAAATGTCTTATTTTTATTATTCATTTATTTCTTCTGCAACAACAACTCCTTCTTCATCATTGCCAAAGCTGCTGCTAAAAATATTAATATTTTTGCAATTATTTAATGAAATAAAAATGTTAAGTGTTACACAAGTAACATATCCCCCAACAATATCCTCATTTCGATATGTCCTTTACTTTTTTGAATTGACATTTTGGTTATTCTGTATTTTTACAAGTATTTCTTTTATTGCAATTTTAAAGCAAACAACTTCAGTTCATCGAAATTTGAGACTAATTTTAGCGAATATGTGTGTTGTTTATATGGTTGTGGCAATGACAAGGTTAGTTTTTATAATGGAAATTGGAAGAATTGATACTGTAGAATAAACCCTTAGGGAGATAAAACTTTTGGGCTTGGCATTTTCGTTTTGGTTGGCATTCATGATCTTTTTTTTGCCGCTTGTCGAAAAAGATCAGAAGATTTTTAATCCTAAACTTTTGCCTTATTGTTATCTCTAAAATTCCAATAATCATGTTTGTTTGATTGATTAAATTTTATATAAAACAAAAAAATACAAAAATTAAAGGAAGTAAATGTGCCAAAAAAATTATTGCCATTGTTCAACATCAAATCGTGGTACACTTTTTTCGAATTTCTTAGCCATTGTAGTTTTTCTTTTCGCCTCTGCTACAGTAATCCCGAATGAAATTTAATAATTATTTTGTATTTTTTTCTTTGTCACACAAAATGAATTGTTTTGGTTAAAAAAATTAAACAATTGTATGTCTGCGAATTTGGTTGGTTTTGTTTGTGATAAAAAAAACCTTCATCAAGTTCGGGAACCTTTTTTTAAAAAACTTTTTTGTGACCTTTCTGAAACTCATTTCAAAAACTCACTAAAAGCAGGGGTGAAACTGCAAAAGTGTCAATTGGATTTCATAAAATATTAATGGACAGAACAAATGTTCAAACAAAATTGCATCAGAATTCTAGAAAGTTTGTCTGTGTTGGAGCAAAGTTCAAAATAAATTACAAAATTAAATTTAATTAAAAATGGATATTAATTCTAAACTCAAATGTGACAAAAGTCATCCGACAAAATTTACATGAGTTCCTTATTTTAATTACCGTATTTGCTAATTTATGCATGAAAGTTAAACAACCGAAAAAAATTATTTAAATTATTTATGCCGGCTGATTTCTTTCATTTCCTTGAATTTTTGCACCTTTTTTGGTTTTTGTTAGTCTAAAAATAGGTAAAAGTTCTTGGTACGGTGGTTGCCACTTTTCAACACGCTAATTACATCCTGATTTAATTATTGTTTTTGTGTTTATTTTTCGATATGCTAATTACCTATCTTGACTTTCAAAATACTGTAGTTTACAAAAAGTTGAATTCTAAGAAGTCTAACAAGAATTCAAAAAAAACTTAAAACTTGTAATTTAAATTTAAGAAACATCTTTTATCATTTCAATAAAATATTTAAATTTTTTAGATTTGTATTAATTTACAATCATATTACAATTGAAAAAGGCCTTTCCAAAACTGTTTCGACTGTGGTAATTACGGTAATGAAAATTGGAATGACATCAAAAACCGCGTCAGAAGTTGTCCTTCTTCTGGAAAGATTTATTTCAACAATTTTTGCAAGTAAATATGAAACAAATAAATCTCGGATAATTACTGTAATTTTGGTCTTACTTTGTGTAAGTTTATTTTTGTTCTTTGTTTAGATTGGTAATTTTTTTTGCTATTATAAAATTAATTACATTTGAGTAAACAAATGTATAATTAATTTTTTAATTGTTTGACTTTATTTAAATTTTGCAAAAACTTTGTGACTAAAATTAATTTTTACAATTACGTGTTTATTTTTAGTATTCATATCCGTGTATCACACTTCCGTTAGTTTCTTTCAATGTTGTTGGACCTGTTATTTTTATGCCACTTCCAATTTTATTTGATATTCTTTCATGGATTGTAAGTTTTATTAAACAAAGAATGTTGGCATTTTACTTTTTTTATACACCTGAACTTAAATGCCCGTAGGCGTTATTACGTAATTGTAAAGAATTCTAGAGCAAAAAAACAAAAAGGATACTGTAATTGTAAAAGAAGTAGATGTTAAAGTAAAACACAAAAACAGGATATCCTTAAAATTTATAGTCTTAAAGAATTTCAAAAAGTAATGAGTTTTTTGTTTTTATTAAATCCAAAAACAGATGGTTTTGGACTAAAAATTGTATAAATACAAAACAACAATTTTTTTTGTTTCAAAAAGAAGTTGCATCTGTACTTTTTATTCCCACTCAAATAATTTAGGGTATGATTTTCTTTGCTTTTGTTTGAACAACAACAAAAAATGTAATACAACTTAAAAACTTTAATAGCAAATTTATAGAAGATTATACTTTTAGAAGATGCAATTTCTAATTTTAACGTTAAAACTAGAGAAATATTATATGTCGTAAATGGCATTAAAATTGCTTTTTAATAAAAGTATCGCAAAACAAAAAATTTTTGAAAGCAATATTAAACCAGTGCCATTTACGACGTATAATATTTCTATAGTTTTAACCTCAAAATTAGAAATTATACCTTCAAAAAGTATCGCTTTTTAAAAATTCACAATCAAAATTATAACTTTTATCGTATCTTTTTGTTGTTGTTCAAAGCACAAAAAAGAAAATCGTACCCTAAATTATTCAAGCATGAATAATAATAATTATCAGTTATTTGCTCCCATTAATTAAATTCTAAAACTATAAAAATGACAAAAAATTGTAATTAACGACTAATAAGGCTCCAAAATACGTGGTAGTTTTTAATTTGTTTTTGGTTCTACCGTATCCTAAACTAATTAAGCTTTTTAAGGGTCATGAATCTAAAAAATTAATTAAACTTTAGAGTTTTAAAAAAAACTATTTGCACGAGGTTTTAATAAAAATTATATGACGTTAAAATTTTAAAAATTAAGAAATGGTAGAAGAAAAACTCCTTCAAAAATGCTAAAATTCAATTTTTCACATATAATTTGTAACAAAAAATATAATAAAACCCGACAGAAATTGACGCATAAAAAATGCGTGAAAGAATTTTTTTAATTATCAAAAGCATGACAGTATTTTTCTCACGCCAACAACAAAAAAAAGAAAAGTTTGTAGATACAATTTGGCGAAAATTACAGTACCTTTATACTGTAATTGTCACTAAATTGTGCTATGAAAGATTACGGTACATTAAAAACATAAATCTATCGTAATCCTTAATAGGCATGATAAAAATAATTCCAGCCTTAAAAACAATCCTAATCTGTTTTCTAAAAAATCTATTTTTGTCAATTTTTTAAAAGTCAATTATTTTTTCTCCTAATAATATTTGTGTGTTTTTAGTTTACCATAATGTTACTAAAGATAAATAAACGAAGTTATGTCACAGATTATTATGAACGAAATCGGATAAGCAAAATTAATTTAACAAAGCGATATCAAACAGCAGAAAATATCCGAATGCTTCAAACTATTATCTCATTTTTAACATATTCAACAATTTCAAATGCCATCACAACTTCTGGTTATGCATTCTATGTTTTTTATATCAACGAAAAGTAAGTTCTTCTTTAGTAATTACTGTAAAACTACCGTAACCCTTTAAAGCATTGTCTAACGTACTACTGTATCTGTGGATACTGTAAACTATCTTGTATTTACAAAACCTATGTACTTTCTCTAAAATCTAATAAACACCCCAAAATCCCTAAATTCTATCAATAAATTACTCATAATCGCAATAATTAAATTACAGTAAATTGGATGATTTATTTGCTTATTACGATGTAGTTTGGTACACGATTAATGCAATTTCCGCATGCATTCTTCCCCTTCCATTTATTCTAAAACATGAAGGAATGAAAAAGCATTTCATGTAAGTACTTTCCTTTAACCTTATTACTTTCAGAAAAAGTAACAAGATTCAACTTTTTAATTAAATATGTACAGGGTGATTCAAGATTTTTTCCGATTGTAAAATGCTTATAAAAATTTTTCTATTGAATTTAGAAAAAAACGGATTGCACCATAGAACTCAGCTCTGAATAGGAAAATTTTTGATATTAAAAAAATAAAAAAATAAAAACTTTTTTTTTCGAATTTCACGTACTCCCCCCTGTGGAAAAAAATCATTTTTTGGTCAAATTTCTCTTTTTTCACTTTTCTTTTCATTTACAAGTTTTAAACAATAGGAAATTTTGCATAGTTCATTGTTTTTGGAAAAAAAATGAAAAGAAAAGTGAAAAAAGAGAAATTTGACCAAAAAATGATTTTTTTCCACAGGGGGGAGTACGTGAAATTCGAAAAAAAAAGTTTTTATTTTTTTATTTTTTTAATATCAAAAATTTTCCTATTCAGAGCTGAGTTCTATGGTGCAATCCGTTTTTTTCTAAATTTAATAGAAAAATTTTTATAAGCATTTTACAATCGGAAAAAATCTTGAATCACCCTGTATGATCAACTTTTGATCTATGAAATTTTAGGACACTATTCGGTTGGAGCGGTCTAAGATATACCCCAAAAACAACACAAAATCTCAAAAGTGTCAATGGCAAAGCTTTGATAACTGACAACAATCCCGATGCTCATTTCAACAATTTAAAACACATGTGGCAAAGTGATTAAACTAATTCTAACATTAATCTCTTTCAAAAATACATACCTATAATCAGCTGTTTATTCAAGGTTTTGATACGAATTAACAGTTACATATATAAAAAGTATAATAAAAGTTTCACACTACATATTTGACATAAAAATCAAACTTCGAAATAGTTTTTTCTTTCAACCTATGAAAAAGATAGACAGAGACAGCAGCTTATTTAAGAGAAGCAAAGGCTTTTGGCATAGCACAGTGATCCAAGTGATGAATGTAATCAACCATTTCTTGATGACAAGTTTCTTCAGTATTTGAGCGAGAATTGACACGATCATTACATTCATCGAGAAGTTCCTTGAATTTTGTTACATGATCAGCACATCGTTCGCGATATTGTCCAAGTTGATCAACATTTTCTTCAAGTGGCTAAAAAAGAATAAGTATTAAGATGATATGTATTAGGTATGGTTTACAAAAGTCAAAAACTTACTTCTTCATGACCGCCGTGACCCATTTTTAGAACAGTTTACGAGAAGATAAATTTACCTAAAAAGATCATTATTATATAAACAAGCAAAAACATCAAAATCATACAAAAATAACACGAGAAAGCAAAGTATTGCAGTGTATAAAACACTGTTTTACGCGGAAAATAGGATACGGTACAAATAAGTTTACTCGTATAATCAAAGGAATGTCAACAAAGAAATTTAAAAAAGTCAAAACTATAAAAAAAATGACAAAGGCAAAAACAAAATCAATGGCACATAAAAGGAAGGTTACGGTAGCGAAAATGATTAATGACCAATGCCATTTTCAGAAGTTGCACTGGCACCGGGGGAACTGAAGAAACTAGAAGAACTAACAAGTCGAGATCTCTGACCACGAGGAGCTTCAAGGCGGGAATCTGAAAGAAGTAATTTTGTGATTACTTAATAATTTTGGATAACATACATCTAATCAAATTTCTTTGAGCCCTTTCAGTTTGTACATAACTTCCCCCATAGAATAACGTCAAAATTACAACTAATGCTGCCACTGAAACTAATAACATTACAACATCACTCTCTCGATCCTTCTTTGTATCATCAGGGCATTGCCAAACTTTATGCCATACATGCATTGTATCATTCATCGTTGTTTCAACATCAACGCAAAAATCAGTTGATGGATCGGTGTAAATTTTCCAGTAATACAAAAACAATGTTTCATAAGGCTTTGCGCATTGATCGCAAATGGTTGTAGTATTTTCTCCTTCGAGTGTTGATGAGTAATTGGTGACACAATCACGCCAAGCATACAACACTGATTGAAATTGAACAGTTTTATCATCGTATTGAATTGTTGAATTACGATTTTGGAAGTCCCAGTTAATTTCAAGGCAAGCTAGAATAATGAAAATGTGTACAGGATTCTACGCAATCAATAAAGCTTACACGAGCATCTAGATTTATCCCAAACTGATCGGGTAAGAGCATTTCCGATTTCCCAGCTGTATGACAACAAATAGTTCCCGTAAATAACGTTGGTACATGTGGTATTATCAAGTGAGGTAACATTATCCTATATCATCAAATATATAAACACAATTGATAATAGCATTAAACTATACCAAATGATGCATATCGTACTCAACCTGCTTAAAATCAATATACTCATCAATACAATTTGTACAAACTTTAGGTGGACTTGAAAAATTTGTTGCGCATCTAACCATTTTAGCTTGAACCTCCGCGAATTTCTTAAAGCAAAGCAATTATCATAGGGAAAATTTAAAGTAAGCAAATAAACAAACTTGAACGTGAATTTGACAAGGTCCATCGAGATCCCATGTTTCACCGATGCCAAGTGCGGGTCGTAAAAGTGTTAATAAAAGAATTAGGTATAAAAACATTGAAAATTTAAATAAAACATATGAAATTTCAAGTGTAAAAGAAAAGCAAAGTTCTTCGATCGAAGAAAAAAAAGAAACGAGCGAGCAAGAATTGTTCTTTTGGCAAAATGTCAAAAAACTGCTAAAAAGAAATAGGAAATTTTTGGAGAATGTTAAATTTTTCAAAGCTTGAATTTGACGTTTTTCGAATTTATTTATCCCCAATAAAATCCTTTAATGATTAGGTAATTACTTTAACAAAGATAAAGCTTGATTGATAAATACAATAGTATGACATGAGCTCCCGCTGTTGTTGTTGCTGCCGCATGGTTCAGGATTGAGTGTTCTTTGATTGTTTCAAAAACCCAACCTTGCTGCTGCCAAAACAATGTTTGAACTACTTTTTATTGAATTTCTAATACTTTTAGTTTTCTTTTTTTGTGTTTAAAACTTTTACCAAGTGTTTATATCTCATAATCTGTTCGTTACGTGATTACAGATCTTATTAGATACCTTTTTACGTGTTTTTGTCCCCTTTTTTGCGTGTATTGGTTCTAATTTTCGACTTTGTTGTTAAATTTATAAATCTTATGAACAATATTAATATTTACATTATTTTTCAGGCGATGTTACGCGTCAAAGCTCTTACACAAAGCCATCGTGCTGTTGCAACTGCAACGAAAGGAGCAAATGTAAAAACCTTTGAAATTTATCGATACAATCCTGATCAAGCTGGCTCAAAGCCTTCCATGCAGGTATGTTATTTTATTTTTGACTATGGATGGACGACGACCATTGGCATTTCTTAAGGAGTCGGGGACAGGGCCTTGGCGCCCAAGCCGGGTCAGATTGTTAAAATTGAGGCTGTCGTCCATCCTTATCTCTGACATCAGTTGTAGTTACCTTATTATGTTTACCTTTGAATTAATGCTTCTTTGTTTTTTAGAAATACGATGTCGATCTTGATACTTGTGGACCTATGATTTTGGATGCTTTAATCAAAATTAAGAATGAAATGGATCCAACTCTTACTTTTCGTCGTTCATGCCGTGAAGGAATCTGTGGAAGTTGTGCTATGAATATTGGAGGACAAAATACCCTTGCCTGTATTTGTAATATTGATAGCAATACAACAAAATCTACAAAAATTTATCCTTTACCACATATGTATGTTGTCAAAGATCTTGTTCCTGATATGAATTTATTCTATGCTCAATATGCTTCCGTTCAACCATGGATTCAAAAGAATACCCCGATCAAACTTGGAGAAAAAGAACTTCATCAAAGTGTTGAAGAACGAGAGAAGCTTGTATGTTACTTTTTTATGTTGCCTAATGTAATATATGATACTTTTTTAGGATGGCCTTTACGAATGTATTCTTTGTGCTTGTTGCAGTACTTCATGCCCTTCATATTGGTGGAATGCTGATAAATATCTTGGACCTGCTATTCTTCTTCAAGCTTATCGGTATGTTATTAACTTTTATTAGTGCATAATATTTACAAGGTGAAATTATAGTTGGATTATTGATTCTCGTGATGACAAACATATTGAACGCTTATCCCGGATGACTGATGGTTTCAGTGCTTTCAAATGCCATACAATTCTTAACTGTACCAAAACATGTCCTAAGGTTGGTAAATACTTTTTATGCGATTTCGTAGCTTCCTAAAGGTATATATGGACTTTATTTGTATGCTTTTAAAAAACTCTAACCTCTTCTGCTGTTAGGAGTGATGGGAGCAAAAATTGCTGGAGTAGCAAATGAAGGTCGTGCAGATTCTTTTCGGAACATTTCTCGAAGGTTTATTGGTAATCCTTGCTTTGATGATTGACTATCACGAGCTTGTTGCTGCCAATATTCATAATGTGGACTGTTAGCTGCAAACTTTTTCGACCAATATGAATGTTTTCGTTGCTCTTTTTCTGCGCGTCTTTGCTAAAAACTTTCTTTTTTTAACTAAAAAAGAGCTAAAACTAACTTCTCTTCTTTGTTGTTTTCGTTTCGCTTCCACTTTACTCTTGCACCAACATGCTGCTACAGTACCCGCAAAGCAACAAAATAGCGCTAACAAAACTAACGTTGAAATAACTGTTAAAAGGCAAACATAATGATGATTTGAAAACCAATCTGGTGAAGCTGTGCTGTAATTATAAGTGTTGCCCATACTTTCAAAAACCAGTGTTCAATACAAAAAAATGCATTTTTAACGCTTTTTTATAATATTTTTTAAAGCAAAAATATCATAAGCATTTTCCCTCTATGACAATTCAATGGAAAACAAATGTCATTTTATTTCCTTTTATGATTAATAATTTTTCTTTCTTTTTCAGCATTTGAATCCTGCTAAAGCAATTGGAGAAATCAAGAAACTTCTTACTGGTGTTACAACAAAGCCACAACCTGTTGAACCTCCACCACCAACTGCACCATTCAAACAAGCTCATCTAAACAATAAGAAGTAAATGAAAGAAGAATTTAAAATAGGATTTCAAGAATTTTTTTCAAAACTGATTTTTTTCTGGTGAAATAAACTGTAGTGAAAAAAGGAAAGTAATATTTTTCTTGTATTTTTTTAAAATGTTTATCTTTCCTTTTTTGTATAATTTGTGCTAACTGTTTATGATATTGGTAGAACTGTAATATGTATTCTGTAATGAATAAATTTTAATATTACGTTTGTTATTGAAGTTTTTCATTGGGATACGGTAACAAGTTGCATGCTTCATTTTTGAGGGTTACGGTTTAGGATACAGTAGGATATCATACGTACTATTACCATACAAACTTTAAAAATACGGTATTTGCTGATAATAAGGTTTAGTCCATTGTGTAAAGTATATTAAATACAATAAGGTATTCATAAATAAAATTTTGGAAAAAAAGAGTACAAAACTTTTTAAAAAAATACAATCATTGCCTGTTTCTTGTTAAATTGAACATAGTTTGCCCTTTAACGAAATCAAGCCCAGAAAAATAAATGAATAATGGCTTATAAGAATTTGAAGATGCATCACGAAGAAATTCATCAGCAATTTCTTCAAGTTTTCTTTTTAATTCATCAGGAATGGAATCACGGTACCAAAGCATTGCTGTAAAATTCTTATTTTTCTAAAAAAATGTTTTTGAGAAATGTCTTTTAAAAGAGGAGAAACTTACTTTCACACAATCAAAAAGTAAATCAATATCAAAATCTTCAGAAACTTTAATAAAACCAAAGAAACGAATTTTAGAAAAATGCGGGAGATTCATAAGTTTTTTAAAAATATCCTTTTGATTGTCGTCGGAATTAAATTTACTAAAATTGGTAATTAAATATTTACAGGGGATCATTAGATACCGGTATTAGAAATTTTTCATCCGGTCTTTGAAGGAATAAAAGGGGTTAGACAAAATTTGACGCTCACATTAAAAGCGGCAAACATCAAAGTAAAAAATCTGACGGAGCAGGGTTTAAAAATTTCGAAAAAAAACCCTTAAGGACTTAAGGTCAGATCTGGACAATCCCTTGTTTGTCACACTTATGTGATACAATTTTTTTTGTACCTACCATTGAATATTGGTAACATCTGGAAGGTAATTAACAAGTGCCTCGAAAGGAACTTTTTGCATCAATGAATTTAAATTTGAATGAACAGTTGAATTAAGAAATTGAAGGTATTTGGCATTTTTTGATAACAATAAAAAGTTTTCAAAAGAAAGAGTTTGTTCACAAATTTGAATAAATGTCGCATCACATTTAAAAAGTTTTTGCACCAAATCTAAAGTAAGACAAAATGGAGATTTCAATCTCATGTCTCTGGTTATCCAAATCTTGGTCAAAATTCTTTTTAATGGATATTCATTGTAAAGGTATACATTCTTATTTTTAGCTTGAATCGAATATTTCCATTTATTTTCATGAAAAACCAAATATGGAATAATTATAATTGGATTTTTGTTAAAAAAATATTTGCAACTTTGAATTATTTTGGAGTAAAATTTTGTGGAAGCTGGATTCATGGTCATGTAATGGATAATTGAATCAGAAAATGGGAAATTTTGATGCCGACAAGATTCACGGAATTCATAGCAATTTGGGACTTTAAAAGATGAAATATAAACATTCATTTTTTGATACGAAAATAAGTGTTAAATAAAATGAAGGAAAAAAAAACAATTTGGGTTTTTTATTTTGGTTATTGTTTGTTTGGGGACTAAATTTGTCGATATATGGCTCAAGCCATGACTGAAAAACAAGGAGAAGAGCGGGCAGTGGCAGAATGATCCAGTACAATTTTTATATTTTGATTTATCTATACCATGCAGTGAATGCTTGCCACAACTAAAAAGAGTTTGAACGTCTTATTTTAGCTTTTTTGATCGATATCCCTAGAAAATGATTATATTTGATTTTTTATACCTTTTGATTTGTTCTACACAACCTAATTATGACGAAGACATGGTTGATAGATTTAATAACCGTGTCCTTTCATATGCTTTAATTGCAACTGGACTTACAGTATTTGGATACAATTTTGGTGGAACTCCTATTGAATGCTGGGGTAAACCAGAATGTCATCCTAGTTGGCATCAATATGCGGAAGATTACTGCTTCAATAGGTACTCTAATTTAATTTATTGAACGTTCAAACATGTTTGGTAACAATATTTAAAACAAGTAATGAAATAAGCATGATTGATTCAACAGTCTGTAATATGTATTCTGTAATGAATAAATTTTAAAACTACATTTGTTATTGAAGTTTTTTGTTAAGATACGGCTACGCTGACCTTAAAAGCGGCAAACGGTATCAAGTTACGTGCTTGATTTTTGAGGGGTACGGTTTAGATTACATAGGGATATCATTTGTATAATTACCATACAAACTTTAAAAATACGGTATTTGCTGATAAAAAATTTTAGTCCATTGTGTAAAGCTGTGCTGGCAGTTATCCGAATTTCTTCGGGTTTCGGTTACCCGGGCCGAAACCGAATGCCTCTGGTTTTCGGTTCGGTTGACTGAAAAACCGAACGCAAAGAGGGTCAAATTCAAAATTTGCAGCTTTAAAATGCCCCAAAAAGTGCCTCTATGTTAACATCAGTCCTTAATATCTTATGATTTTTGATTTTAAACTAAAATGAATTCAAAACCCCATTTTTGAAGTTGAAAATTTATTATCAAATCTAAACTTTCCGTTGGGAATTGTTAAAAAAATGGGAAACATCTTCAACCGAATTCAACCGAAACCGATCCGAAAACCGAAAAACCGCCAGCACTGGTGTAAAGTATATTAAAGACAAAAATGTATTCATAAACAAAATTTTGGAAAAAAAGTACAAAACTTTGAAAAAAAACAATCATTCACTTTTTCTTACTAAATCAAACATAGTTTGTCCTTTAACTAAATCGAGCCCAGAAAAATAAATGAATAATGGCTTATAAGAATTTGAAGATGCATCACGAAGAAATTCATCAGCAATTTCTTCAAGTTTTCTTTTTAATTCATCAGGAATGGAATCACGGTACCAAAGCATTGCTGTAAAATTCTTATTTTTCTAAAAAAATGTTTTTGAGAAATATCTTTTTAAAAGAAAACATACTTTCACACAATCAAAAAGTAAATCAATATCAAAATCTTCAGAAACTTTAATAAAACCAAAGAAACGAATTTTAGAAAAATGCGGGAGATTCATGAGTTTTTTAAAAACATCTTTTTGATTGTCGTCGGAATTAAATTTACTAAAATTGGTAATTAAATATTTAGAATGAAAACATTGGATGTATCATTTTTCAAAATGTGAAAGCCTAACGATCAGAATATTTTTCTATGGGTTCTTGCCTGTTTGTGCTTTTCGAAAAAAAAGTTAAAATTAAAAAATACGTAAAACCTTAGGGATTGTTCAGATCTAACATCAACGGTTTTGAGGATGGGAAGGGATTATACGCTGACCTTAAAAGCGGCAAACATCAAAGCAAAAAATCTGACGCATCAGAAGAAAAAAAACTCTGAGGTCAGATCTGGAGTTCAGGGCTGTTCGCGAAAGTTTTGGCGAAAGTCTTAATATTTTTTTTATTAAAAAAATAAGACGACAAATTAAAATATTTTTTTATTAAAAAAACAATATAAACCCGGTAAACTGATCAAGCAGAATTTATTTAAAAAAATGTTTTTTTACTTTTTTATCACAAAAAGTTGTCTACTTTCGCGCGTTTTTACTTTCGCGGCAGCCAGACGATAGTGCGCGAAAGTGATATAAAATGTTAAAATGAATCTTATTCATTATATCACAATGATTCTATTAGCAAATATCTACAGAATCATGAAAGCAGAAAGGATTCATTCTTAATACCAGCAGTATAATAACGATTCAAAAAAAGCATACTGTATCATACTTTCGCACAGCCAGATTCTGGATAATTCCTTAATAACATCTATGACACAATTCTTTTTAAATAAAAGCTCACCATTGAACACTGGTAGCATCTGGCAGGTAATTAACAAGTGCCTCGAAAGGAATTTTTTCCATCATCAATGAATTCAAATTTGAATAAACAGTTGAATAAAGAAATTGAATGGATTTTGTATTTTTTGATAACAATAAAAATTCGTTAAAAGAAATATTTTGTTCTCGAATTTCAACAAATTTTGCATTACATTTAAAAAGTTTTTGAATCAAATCTGAAGCACTGCAAAATGGAGATTTCAATCTCATGTCTCTGGTTATCCAAATCTTGGCCAAAATTCTTTTTAATGGATATTCATTGTAAAGGTATACATTCTTATCTTTAGCTTGAATCGAATATTTCCATTTATTTTCATGAAAAACCAAATATGGAATAATTATAATTGGATTTTTGTTAAAAAAATATTTGCAACTTTGAATTATTTTAGTGTAAAATTTCGTGGAAGCTGGATTCATGGACATGTAATGGATAATTGAATCAGAAAAAGGAAAATTTTGATGACGACAAGATTCACGGAATTCATAGCAATTTGGGACTTTAAAAGATGAAATATAAACATTCATTTTTTGTGTCACAAAAATTTAACTAAATCGTAATTTTAACTTAAATGATAAAATAATTGGGTGAGTTATTGTTTGTTTGGGATTTAATTTATTGATTTTTTTCTTCAGTCGAGATGAGAAAAATAGGCACACGATTATTTGGACAGACTAAGGATGGCCGCGGGCCGACAAAGCCCGGGCCGGGCTTTTGATTTTACCAAACGGGCCGAGCGGGCTTGAAAAATTTTAGAAAAAATACAGGTAAAACGGGCCCAAGCCCGGGCCTGTACGGGTCGGGTCGGGCCGGGCTTTTGATTTCACGGGCCGGGCCGGGCTTTGAAAAAATGGGCCCGTGTCCATCCTTAGGACAGACTAATATAAGTTTTGGTTTAACGGTGCACCCTCAAAGGTCAATCAATGAATTTTTGATTAAAAGTTGTTTCTTAGTTTTGGTTCAATATTACCTTAGGGCTTACACAATTGAATAAGTAATTTTTACCTTCTTTTCTTTTCGAGAAACATGTTCAGCAATGCAAATGATATAGATTACGATAACACTTATTGTTAGAACATTTAAACAGGTACGATAATAGGCATATTCTCTACATTTGGGATTACTGTATCTATGTTTTTTGTTCATTACATAGAAAATGGACACTTTTTTAAGTTACAGTAATTCAAAGTGAACACAGTTGTGAAAACACAAAAATCTTCAACAACAAAAGAACTGAATAATTAATCCGAAAAGATTTTGTATTTTTTTAATGTCAACGAAACCATTCCAAAAATTTTTTGTGGATGCTGCCCTAAATCCATTTTACAACATTATTATTTTATACAATTGTAACAACTTTTTGAAGAAAAAAATGTAAATGTTGTTCTTCCTGAAATTTTTTTTCATTATTCAAAGATTATTAAGGATCGGATTTTTGTTTATGAATAAGAAAATTTTTTTATGAATTTTATGCTTTCTTTCTTGTTCTTTATTGTTTGGAAGTCAAAAAAAGAAAGATTTTCCAAGGCCAAATTTTTTGAAGAAGGCAGGCCACTGGTCGATTTTTTTTAAAAAACGGCAAAAACCTTCTTTTTGAATGCCAAGATTTTGGCAAAATGCACAAGTTTTTTTATAAATATTTTTTGTGATCTTAAAAGTAGGGACCGGCAGGTGAAAATTTAAAATTGAGAAAAAAATTTTTTATTGCTTGATTCATATATTTTTGACCCTGAATAAAACGAAAATAAAAACGAAATTTAAAAAAAATTAATTTCAAGCTCCGTAAATGCCATCTAAAATTCTGCAAAACTAAAAATTCTTCGTCGAAAAAAAAGAAAAGGGAACACTTTTTTGTCGTAAAAACTTTCGTGGTGCGTTCATTTTTGTCGAGAGAAAAATGTTTTTGCACTTTTTTTGCAACGTTTTTTGCTTGCATAATTTAGTTTTTTATGTAAAAAAGTATGAAGGGGGAACCGGGGGAAAAAGTGGCATATTGTACGAGATGCAGAATTCAATGGGCTATCGAATGGTACTATTCCCGACCGTGAGGTCGAATGAGGAATGGGTCATCTTTTGATTTTTGTGATAAAATCGATATTTTCTCCATGATGCATAAGAATAATCCATTTTAAAAGTTGCATTTTCTGAATCAGCGTAAAAAAATACATATAGTAGGATAAAAATCCAAAAATAAGAACAGACCCTTTTAATTTTCCACTTTTTTGATACGGTAACGAAAAAAAGAAAAGGAAAAGAAAAGGAAAAGAGAAGGAAAAAGTGTTCCCTGCCGGTCTCTACTTAAAAGTCATTTTCCCAGACTTTGAGCATTATAACTATATTTTTTTCTTTTATATTCGGAATCAGCGTAAAAAATACTACAAAAATATGTTTTGCCAGAATTTTTGAGCATGTATATCAAATTTTCGATTTTTTTGCCTCAATCAACGTATAAACTTTTTTCTTTAACATTGAGGATGATAGATATGATTCTTATAAGAGTTAACATATATACTAAAGCAATTATATATGATAACTGAATGTACAAAATTGCTTTGGAAGCACTTTTTTAACTTTGCTATTGATGGAAGACGGTGGAAGAGGTAAGTTTAGCGTTACAGGTATGTTTATTGTATTAGTTGCCAGCCTTTGTATATTCTATTCATTTCAGGTATCAGTGTCATCATGCCCATCTAAATATTGATCATACTTCATTATTCGACATTAAGCACTTCTTAAACAAATGACTGAAATACAGTAAGCAAAAGAAGAAGTCGAAACAGCTAAGACTAAAGTAGCTTCTCGATGCAAGTAAGCTTTTATTCACTTTTGATTCATCCTGAATAAATTTGTGCTTCTTTTTTAGCAGATTGGCGACAGACTCAAACAAATAGAATAGGATGACAAGATAAATATGATGGTTGTGTTCGAGTCTATTATCAATAAGCGGTTTATAAACCACCGGAAAAGAAAGATATTGATGATGAAGGAGGTAATCAACGTATGGTATGTGTTTTATGATGACTCTTATATATACGCATAGTTTTGCATTTGTTATCTTTAGATTGATTGTTCGAGTAATAATGAATTAATGCTTCATGAATGGAAAATTTATCTGGTTTTGATAAAATCGAAAATTTATTCATTGATCATCCACTTGCAAGTGAATATGCAACAAGCTGCCTTACAGTTAAAATTTGGATCATGCAACCGAAGAAGCATATGATGATATGAATATGTGTTGCCGTTCAATATCTTATTTTTTGAAATTATTTGAGCTCTTCCAGCCAATGTTATCAAAATTTCGTTAGAAAGGTATGTGCTGATGATGCTTATTATATGTTTTTGTGTATCTGGACGTGCTTAGGATAAAGCTGAAGCTGCTGTATCTGAAATGGAAGAAAAAGAAAAGATAAAACGATGTGAAGAATCTCCTCGTAGACTGGATGCTCAAGAACTTTTTGATACATTACCATAAGTATGTTTTTTTATAGTTTTGATCTATTTGCTTTTGTATTATTTATAATTATTATTATACTTTTTGGTCGATTAATAAAGATATTATTTCATTTTTCTTTGTATGAGCATACTGTAGGAGAATTTTTGGATTGTTAAAATTAGTTACGTTATTTTAGTTTTAAAGTTAATGGGGAAAATCGAAATGGAAAAGCTATTTTGACTCTAATAGATCAATGATATCCGCTGGCATTAAATTATATTTTACACCTGGTATAGGATTTCGGATTTTATAAAAATGTTACATTTTGCTTGTTGAATGCGATAAAGATGCCCTACACCAGTGTATGTGTGTTTTAAATAACTCTAAAGTTGATATATCAATGAGAAAGGCCTTCACGGAAACTTAATTTGTTAAACTTTCAACCTCAAAGAAAATCTTCCCATATATCATTATGCTTCTTCATATTAATTTTATATAGAATTTACACTGCTTTGCTGCTTCATATATATGACGACACTGATACCTGAAATGAATAGAATATACAAAGGCTGGCAACTAATACAATAAACATACCTGTAACGCTAAACTTACCTCTTCCACCGTCTTCCATCAATAGCAAAGTTAAAAAAGTGCTTCCAAAGCAATTTTGTACATTCAGTTATCATATATAATTGCTTTAGTATATATGTTAACTCTTATAAGAGTCATATCTATCATCCTCAATGTTAAAGAAAAAAGTTTATACGTTGATTGAGGCAAAAAAATCGAAAATTTGATATACATGCTAAAAAATTCTGGCAAAACATATTTTTGTAGTATTTTTTACGCTGATTCCGAATATAAAAGAAAAAAATATAGTTATAATGCTCAAAGTCTGGGAAAATGACTTTTAAGATTATTAAAAAATTTGATCAACAAAAAATGGTCCCAAACGGAAAACACCTTCTTTGAAAAATGTTGTTTTGCCGTTTTTTAAAAAAAATCGACCAGTGAGGCGATCATTTACCCTCCAAAAATAAAATTGACACGCGTCTTTTTCTTCTTCTTTTTTTTCTTCCACGAAAACGAGCAATTAGCCTCCTCCTCTTCCTCATCGTTGTTGATGTTGTCCGAAAACACAGAAGAAGAAGAAAAAAAGAAGTCAAAAAATTTTTGAAAAATGAAAAGGGATGCCATTTTTAGAGGTAAAAAAATAATAAAAGTAATAAGTAACCCATCGTCGCAGTTGCAACAACAACATCCGACCCAAAATATCGGAAGCTTCGCGGAAGTGAAAAAGTAAATATCTCTTTTTCGATTTTTCCACTTCTATCTGTTTTCCCTGAAGTCAAAAAAATGGAAAAAAACCTGTTCCTGAAAAATTTCAGAAGTCGATTGAAAGTAAAAGAGTAAAAAATAGAGTGAAATTCTTTTAGTGAATTTTCATAGACTTCATCTATATATGTAATCATATGGTTTCCAGATTTCCAGAAATCAAAAAATGAGAAATATAATTTACTTTTTTTGTTGTTGTTGCGGATGAGGGGAAAACTTGATTAAAATTGCTTTTTATAAATGTTGTTCAAAAACTTTTTTTGAGGATGGCGTAATCAAATTTTCTCTTTTTGAAGAAGATTAAAGCTGTTGTCCTTGGGTTAAAAAGGTGTTGCTTTCACTTTTTTATATTTAATAATTAAAAAACGCTGATACGTTTCGTGATTGTTGATATTAGTAAAGTGAAAGTAAGAAGGATAATTATGTAGTCGAAAAATCTGGATTTTTATTTTGTTTGTTATGAAATTGCTAAATGCATAGAAAGGATTATTTAAAGTAATTTTTCCAAAAAGTGGCAGCAAAAATATGTTTTTGAATTTCTGTGACTTTTTTAGCTTTGATTACGGTAGCAAGCGTCGATATTATTTAGCAAAACTTATTCGATTAAATTTCATCGTGCTTAGATGTTTTATCTTTTCTTTCATTTGTTTTTGTGAATGATTTTAATCAACTACTCCTCTCCTCTTGAAAAGCGGTATTTTTCTTTGATCTTTTGAAACAATCTGTCAAATACTCCAAATTCAGAGTCACAAGTTTTCAATTTTACAAAACAACACCATTTTGTTGTTTCAACTATTTTTGACTACGGTCATAAATAAATCCTAAAATTTTCCCAGAAAATATTTCAATAATAATTACAACCCCCTATCATAAATCAATCTTTTCAACACATTCAAATCTTTTCTCTTTTATTCAAAAACAACAAATTTTTCCGTTATATTTTTATTACTTTTTTCTTCTTTTTTTTCAATTTCCAATTCAATCATGTCCGTACAAAAATAAAATAAAAACGCTTGTTTCAAATTTGATGTTTATTTTTATTTTTATTTAAGACCTTTTATCTGTCGCGCAGGACGAAAGGGGACATATTATGACACCAAAAATCAGTTAAACAAAGTGATAACAATTCAATACATTTTTTATTTGTGAATTTGGTGAAGTCATCCATCCATCGAGTAGGCGGTCTTCCAATTGGACGTTTTTTGTTTGGGATCCATTCAGTCAGCTTTCGGTTCCAGCGGTCATCAGGTATTGTCATCAGCTTTTTGAGATAGTTCCATTTTCGTTTTCGAGCAGTTTGGACGATGTCTTTCTGTCTTTCTGATGTATTTTTATATATCGCTGTCAACGATCAACATTTTCTTTTTTTTGAAAAACATTAAAAAAAGCCATTTCCAGTACATGTACTTCTTCTATGCATTTTTATTTATTATTTTTGAGTTGAACGACCTTTTTTGAATGAAATGAAAAATGTTGCGCACACATTTTTTCGACATTGATCCTCCTCCTCTGTTTTTTCTTGATGGCCCGATTTTTTTTAATAGATGAGGACGACCGGCCTGTTGCCATCCATTTTCCTTTAAAACAAAATTTCATCACTGCAGGGGGTCTTTTTTTTCTTCTGTTATCGAGATTCTACTTTTTTTTTGATATTTTCCGTCAAAACTTTTTTTTTATTCAATTTAAATATGTTAAAAATTTCAAGTTTTTCTCCGGTTTTTTTTTCTTTCGTTGACTTTGGATATGTATAATATTTTGGATGGAGATTTGACCCTGATTTTACTTTCACTTTTTTTCATTTTTTCATTATCGCTCCCGTCAAATAAAAAAGGAAAAAAATCTTTTTAATTCAAGATTTTTTTGCGGTTTTAATAAGTTTTTGATCAGCGGAAAAAATGAATTAAAAATGCAGAAAGGATAAAAAAGGGGGATTTAGGAAAAAATGGATAAACTTTCACTTTTTTTATAAAATACTTTTAATAAGGATTTAAAAAGTTGATTATGGATAAATCGAAAAGTTTAAAAAGTTTTGTCAATCTCGACTATTTCTGAATATGAATTTACCAATAATCTAGGATATCTTTGATCTCGGTGTTTTTTGGGATTTTTGATATCCCTACTTTTGAATAGGCATCATTGATTTTGATATTTATGGGCAGACATCAAGATTAAAAAAACACATTTGTGCCAAAAAGCTCTTTAGTTTGAGATCAAACCATGAGATAATCATACCAACTTTAATTAAGAGCGGTAGAGAAAAAGGCAAAAAAAGAAAAATGAGCTTTTTTTTTGATTTTTGCGCATCTGGCAAGCAGACTCTCCACCCAAAAAAACTCCCATCCTTCTTCCAAAAATGGCTTGACTTTTGCAGGTTATGAAATGATTTTCTGAAAGAAAAAAAGAAAGAAAATGGATTTGTTTTTGACGTTTGAAAAACAGATGGTAATCTTTTTATTTTCCTTTGTTTTTAAAAAATTGAGTATATTTCTTAACTTTTTATGGCATTCTAAATCAACTCTTCTTTTTTTCTCTAAAAACATCATTTTTTGTTTTTATAAATGGGATTGTCCAGAAATCACGTGACCAACAAAACGTGATTTTCAGACCCCCTCCCTCCCTCCGTGACCAAAGATCAAAGCTTTTTGCCGACAACATCAAAGCCGGGTGACCATTTGGCTTACCCCCTCCCTCCCCCCTCATGGTCACGTGATTTCTGGACAATCCCAATAGGTTGGTTGTCAAAAGTGTTGCCATCAAATTTAACTAAAACTTTAAAATATTTTTTTGGTATCGCCTTCTAAAAATGGTGATACAAAAATATTGTTTTTGTTTTAAGGAGAGGTAGTATTTGGCGGGAAATGGTCTTAAATTGTTTGAAGAAAGTTTTGGAAAAAAACTTGTTCTTCTGTTTTTTTCTACAGAAACAGATTTTACGATGTCAGTTTTTGTGATGGATATTTTTTATTCGTTTTTTTTACAAACAATTAGAGCGTTTTAAATGTTGCGGATGAGTCTAACAGATAAAACTAGCAATAATGTATCTGAAAAACATATCCGCAACATTTATAACGCTCTAATTTTTTGTTGCATGCTTTTCGCAACTGAACTGGCTAAAGTTTTCGTACTGAAAGTTTCAGTGTCCCTTTAAAGTTCCATAAAATTATTTTTTATAATAAAAAAATTTATTAGTCCAAAAAGTCAACTTTTTCTATTTTTTCCAAAATTAAAACGGTGTTTTTTTCTGATTATTCATAAATGCCATTTTTATGTGAAAAACTCAAACTTTTTCTTTTTATTGTTTTTTTAACCCCCAACTTTTTTTTGTGATTCATTCAATCAAAGAAAAAAAGTTTTTTGACAACCTTGCCTGCCTGTTTTTTTTATTATTATTAGTTACCATTTATTTTTTTGGCTACCATTTTCATTTTTCTTTCAATTCAATTCAAAAATGTCAAATTCCAAAAAAAGAAGTTTGAATGATTCATCAATGTTTGATTTGAGCCATCAAAGAATTGGAGAATTCAATCACGTAAAAGCTTTAGTTTAAACTTTTTTTAAAAAACTTTTCGATTCTATTTTTAATTTTATTTGAAACCCCCAAAAAAGAAGCAAGCGTGGAATGCAAAACTTTTCTGTTGGCCAAAACATAGGTTAGGGGCCATGACCGATTTCATCGATATTGATGGTAACATTGGTGAAATTGACGTTGAAGAAGAAGAAGTTCAAGCCTTTTTTTGGTGAAAAAGTTTCATTTATTCTTTTTCCTTATTTGCACAAAATCTTTCTTTCGTCTTCTTTCATTTTAGACGTTTCTTTGATTGAATTTAAAAAAAGAATTAATAAAAATAAATAAATATATTTTTAAAGGCCAATGAAAAAGAACGGCCCCAAAAAAATATCATGAGTCTTTTTCAAGTTTTTAAAAAAGAAAAAAGTAAGAGGGAAAAAAGGGGGTTGCTTTTTGAGATGTCTGATGACCGAAATTTTTATTGAATTTGAGCTTGTTTTTTAAAAACTTGATCATTTTCAAGGACTATTGTAGATAATTGTAGGGTTTACTTTTTTTTATTATTATTACATGATACTTCTGGAATAATTGAATTTTCGATCGTTTAAAAGGGATACACTGAAAAAAAATGGGTGTCGCATTTCGGTTACTTTTTTGCCCGTTATTTCAAGGTTCGGTTACTGTTATTATTTTCATATCACCTTTTTGGTAATGTAACCCAAACGTAACTAAAACATAACCAAGCGGTTACGAATGGGTTATGTTTTGGTTACGGTTAGGTTATGGTTACGAAATGGTTATGTTTTGGTGTCGAAAAGTGGCACCCCCCGATAATTTTTTTCAAAAAATTTAAAATTAAATTTTAAGGTGATTATATGACTTAAAACCATTCAAAATTATCACAGGATTGAATTAAAAAATTTTTCAAATAAATTATCGGGGGGTGCCACTTTTCGACACCACAACAAAACCATTTCGTAACCGTAACCCAACCGTAACCAAAGCATAACCCATTCATAACCTATGGTTATTTTTTTGGTGTCGTAAACGTAACCGAGCATAACCGTAACCGGTGTCGAAAAAAATTTTGGTGAGGGAATTTTCGACACCATTTTGGTGTCGGATCCGACACCCACGGGTGTTGTATTCGACACCCATTTTTTTGAGTGTACGGATTTTTCATAGATCGTTTTTGTGTTGAAGTGAATCAATCGGGATATCTTTTATCTGATTTTGATGTGTTCCTGAAATTTTGTTGTTCTGAGAAAAAACGACTGAAGATGTTGAAATTTCAGGATAAAAGTGATATAATTACTGTAAGCTTTATTGGTTACTGTAACTCCTTTTAAAAAATTTAAACTATGCTTTTTCAATTTTGTTTGTGTATTTTTAAACAAGATTTATTTAAAAACTATTACATCAATATTTTTAATACTTTCAATTCTATCATTTTTAAAACTTAAAAACTTGTTACATCGTAACCAAAGAACAGTGTTCTTAAAAAAAATAGTCTTTGTTCCTGAAAAACCTGAACGTTTGCCAGAAAAAAAGTCTCTTGTCTGAAAACCAGCTAATTTAAAATCATCATCACCAATTTTTTTCCAAAGATTATGTATTTATGTACATTTTTGACCTTTTTTGTTTGTTTTTGTTTGTATTTTCAAATCCGATTTTTTGGATATCGCCTGAATGAATGAATCATAACTTTTTTCTATTCGATCTATCTCGTTTCAATATTTTTTTCATGTTTCGTTACTGATTTTTGAAAACTTTTTCAGTTTCGTAAACTTAAAATTTTGATTTAATCCAAAAAATTCGATTACATAAATCTACGAGTATTTTTTCGATTATTAAAAAACTAAATTGAATGTTCTTTTTCCAATTTAGATTTTACGTTTCTAAAAAAGTAATAACAAAAAATTAATAAAACTGTTAAAGGCAAAAAAATTCTAATGTGGGGGAAGTATTTTTGAAAGCAAAAGCAATAGAATATGAAAATATTAAAACTGGATAGGGCACAAAAATATTTGGAATATTAAAAAAATAAAATAGATAGATATAAATGAACGGGGGAAGAAAAAAGTAAAGGAACGAGTTTTTTAGTTAGTTAGGATTGAATATAGAGATTGAGATAGAACAATTGGATCATAGAAGAGAAAAAGAGATTTCATTCTCTTTTTTTGTGGTGGAGATGATGGAGAGGAAATCCAGTAAATAGAAGAGCTTAAAAAAGTTTTGGGTTGGTTAAAATTGCGTGATTTCTCTTTTTTCCGTCATTTTTTCCCCAAAAGCAATTAGCAAAAAAATGTTTTGCGTTCAAAAAAGAGAGAAGAAAATGATAGGGTTGAATCGAAGCGGATGGAAGAAGAAGAAAAAGAAATTGCTTCAGGCAGGTTTTTCTTGAGCTTTGTGGAAGTCCTGAAAAAATTTCTTTGTTTTGTAGAATCATTTTTTATGTCCTGGAAAGATTGTCTGATTTTTATTAATCAAATCAAAATTCTTTATGTTAATTTCATTAAAGGTTGACGGGTATATTTTAACATTTTGTTCGAAAAAGACTTATCTTGACGATCAGGGAAGAAAACAATGGTACATAACCTTGATAGTCAAGAAATGCCTTTTTCGATGAAAGTGTAAAATGGCATATTTAAACATGTCTACCGTAATCTTGAAATCATTTATTTATTAGAGTGCTTCTTGTATTTCGTATTCATCTTCTTAGATGTCTTGTCTGGACCGTAGAAGTTAACCAATTGCCACTTGATAATCTTTTTTTTCTAATTTTAAAATTACTATTCCATTTCATTCGTGCATGTATCACCCAATATTCCAATATTTAAAAAAATACACTTTCAAAGTTGTTAAAAAAACTTCCGTCATTTTTTTTTGTGATTTTTATTGCCATTGACCTGAATCAGTTTTTCGAATCTTTAGATTTTATGTGTATACCATTAAAACATTTTTATCACCTTGTGTAATTTTTTTATTTTTTATTCGAGAGTGTTAACATACTTTCCAATCTTTGAATGCTATTTTTCTATTTTTTAAAAGATTTTTTTGTTTTTGAATCGCGTTGTTTTTTTGAGCTGATATATTTTTGGTGATCGGCCAAAGTTTGTTTTTGACATTATTTAAAAAACAGTTGTAAAATGATTATATTCGTGTTTATACTATCCTTATCAATCAAGACAGGGTCATTATAGTCTATTGATAACATATGGATAATAATTTGCATAACTACTGAATCAACATATTTTAGATCTTTTGCACAAACAAACAAAAAACAAATTTATCAAAGAATCAAATATTTTTATTGCTTTTGGTTTTAAGAGTGATTGCCTTCTTTTGTGTATTGTAAATATAATGGCTTCTGCAACATCATCCGTTCGTCGAACGACGCCATCATCGGCAGTCACGATGCCACTTCTTTTTAACACGGTTAGTTTCTTTCTTCTTTTTTCATTCATTTCATTCATCTTTACGGACTACTACAATCTCTATTCATTCCATTTTAAAAAAAGCCGAGAAAAACTTTTTTTGTATTTAGAAGTAAGAAGAACAAGAAGAAGAGGATCCTCTCCAAGAAGGAAAAAAAATATGAAGAAGATCCTCCAAAATCAAAGTTCTTTTTCAAAAAAAAATGAATCGTTCCCCTTTTTTTTTATTATTCGAAAAAAAGAAAGAGATTTTAGAAATCCCTCTTTTTTCAAAAAATTATTTTTCACGCTCATTTTTCAATATTTTTTTGCGTCGAAATTTCTCTTTTTTTGACAGAGTTCATTCGAAAATTATTTTTGAGGAAAAAAGAAAGAATTCATTGATTTTCGAAAAATCGCTGCTTCATTTTCTTTTTGACTTCGACTATGAGGCTTTGAAGTCGATGGTGATGGAAGAAGAAAGTTGGATGGAGTTGGATGGATATATTTGGATATATCCCCCCTTCTCTTTTTTTCTCACTCACTCACTTACTTACTTACTCGCTTTCTTTTTTCTCTCTTTTCGCGTCAACAAGCAAGCGATATACGAAAGTCAAATACTAATAATAAATAATAATAAAATATTGTTGCTTAAAAATAAGACACCCTCTCCATCTTTTTTAAGAGAAAAAAGGGTTATATAATATATAGTTCATTGTATATCCCCTCCTTCCCACCCACCTCTTCTCGGTCACCTTCTTCTTCGTTCTTTTTCTATTTTCAACAACAACCAAAGATAGTTTTGATAGTTTTCAACCCTCTTTTTTTAAAAAAAAAGATCCTCATCTACTACAGATACATCCACTTATGTATATTTCTTTCATTACTTTTTTATGGTTATTTTTCTATTGTTGTTTGTCCGTTTTTTGATATTAAAAAAATATTGGAAAAAAAACTTTTCAAAAACGGATATTACTTTTTTAATAGAATTTTTGCGTCAAAAAAGTAATAAAAATAAAAATTGATGATTTTTTGTAATTCAATTACTTTTTTTGTTATCTTTCCTGTTTTTTTTTGCAATTGGCAATCTTAACCTGAGCTATACAAAATCTAAATTTCGTTTTTTAAAAACTATTTTTGTACAACAAATTCAAAAATGAAGACTTTTATGCAAATTTTGATTTTATAAATTCAAAGAATCTTGCATTTTTTCGGTGAGGGTGTAAACCATTTCGAGGCTCCTTTGATCTCTAAAAGATGCCGGTAAAAGATCAAAGCATTTTTATGGTTTCGGATAATCCTTACCCCAACCCTGTTAACTTCCATGGAACCTTGATCCCAATCATTTTTTGAAACTTTTTTTAGCATTTTCTTTGATCTTGAACCTTTAAAAATTATGTCAAAATTCTGCCCTTTTTAATAATTTTTTTTCTGTCACTTTTTGTCATGAAGTGTAGCCCTCCCATGTTCTCTTCAACTTCATCAAAATAATAATAATAATTTTTTTGGCTTCAAACATGTACATATAAAAACTTGTTGACCTTCATTAATTAAAAATATTTTTGTATTTGTATCTAGTTAGACTTTTCATTCTTTCTTTCATTTTTGAACAAACTAATATCCTTTTTTTATTTGCTTGATTTTTGAAGCATGTATCCAAAGAAAAAGAAAAAAGACCGGATTTCTGAAATCTTATTTGCAAATATTATTTTTATATGTATGTTTTTGTTGGTTCAACAAATTCAGACCACTTTTTTTCGATCCATTTTTTTATTATTTACGATCATTCAAAGAATTTTTATTAGATTTTTTTATCATGTTAAAAATTATTATTTTTATGTCTACAAAAATCAAATTATAAAAACTAATAATTATGCAAATTAAAAATAATGATCAAAATTTTCGATATCATGTCCAATTATGCAAATTAAAAACTATAAATTGTTTCGACTTTTAATGTTTCGCATATTTAAATTTTATTCAAAATCAATACCTTTAAAGTCAATGTCTGAGAACTTCCCTGTTTTATTACTTTTTTAATATTTGCGTATTTATAAATATTGTTTGACACTTATCTTTTGATGACCATTTTCGAACCTTTTTTTATTCATTTGTTGACTTTCAAGTATGCTTACCTTCTTCAATCTTTTTTGAAAAAAAGTATATTTGTGTTTTTCCATTCTTTGATTACTTCCGATTAATTTTTACTTTGAAATTTTTATAATTTTCCTATTTTTTGGGGTCAGTTTCCACTTTTTTACAAAAAAGTGTTCCAATTTTTTTTACAAAAAACTTTTACTTTTTTCATCCGCTTCGTTTTGCTCAATTTCATCTTCTCCGATTTTTTTTTGTGTAATGAAAACCCAAAATTGCACCCTATTTTTTAATAATTTTTTGCTGCTGTAAAAAATAACGAAAAAAATAATTTGTTTCATTTTCGTTTTTTTGAAAATTCTTTTTTGTCGCCAAAAAAAATTACTGCCCTCTTTCTTTTGTAATCGTTTTTGTTGACGACGACCTGGAAAAAAACAATGTTTCGACGGAAATTGACTTCACAGAATCAAAATCATCAAATGAGGCAAATCATTTTTTAATATTTTTTAATTTATTAAGTGAATAAAGTTAATATTAATGGTATATTTAAAATTTACGGTAGATTTAATTTTGTCTAACAAGGTGTTTATGATCAATGATTTGACCTTGTCACACATAACAAACAATGATGCTTTTGGCAAAAATTTTCATTAAAAACAATTAAAAAGTATCTAACTTTTATTAATCCCAAAAGACTTTTAAGCTTTTTTGAACTTCTATAATACTTTTTATGCCATCCTCAAACCAAAGACCTGGACATCAATCAAAAACAACCTCTCCAAAAAACCCTATCCAATTTTTTCCATGTTGGTTTTTTTTCTCCCTAACAACCATTAATTCGTTATATTCATTTTTTTTGACTCTTGAAGGCCAATGTATTTCCGGTCGATTGCCACTTTACCTTCTTTCATTTTTTTCCTCACAAAAACAATTTTTGAAACTCGTGTCATAGCTTCTACTACTACATGAAATAAAATAAATGACCTTGGATATAAAATACATATATCCCGAACCAATGAAAAAAAGAAAATTGCAAACACATGCATCATTGTTTTTGTTCATTCATTCTCTTCTTCATGGTAGAAAAATAGGTGCGCGAATTCTTCGATCTTTATTTTTTTCTTATCCCTCATTTTCTCTATCTTCATCACCATTACCACCAGCATCATCAACAACAACATCAAAAAAGAGGGAAAAAAATAGGCAGAAATAGAGCATTACAAATTTTATAGATTTGCATATGTGTTGATTTTTTCTCTTTTTTCCCTCTCTCTAAAACTCCAAAATATGGGCACTTTTTTCTTCCTCCTTTTATCTATCTTCAATTATGATGTTGCACAAAACAATGAATAAACACGTAAATCTTCTGTTTTTCAATTTATTTTTAAAAAATTTGTGAAATATTTTAAATATTTTATTGAGATATTTGAGATTTTTCATTTATGACTAATATCCCATGGAGAGAAATTTTGAAAAACGGATTTAGGGTTATTCCAATTTTTACGTTTTGGATATTTTTTTTTTATTCGGATTAAAAATAGTTATTTGAAAGTTCATACTTTTTTTTATTTTACGAACTCAAAAATTATTTGCAATTTGATATTTGAGTGAATTTTGTATTTTTGTATCTTTTTTTGAGTATGAATGTACATTAAAAATTCTCATGTTAGAAACATTTGAATTCTATCAACTTTCTCGCTTTGGACATTTTTAATAAATTTTTTTTATAAAAATTTACACTTTTTTATTCATTTTTTTCTTGTTTTGTACTTTTTTAAGATAATTTCTTTCCAACTTTTTGAATACTGTAGTTTTTGTTTAATTTATTATCCTTGAAATAATTCATCATGAAATTTATTTGTCTTTCTTTCACCATGACCATAATATTAGCTTAAAAATTTAATTTTTCGTTAAAATTTGTTGCGATTTTTACCGACTTTTTTCTAATCCTATTTCCTTTAAATTTTTCCTTCCATTGTCTTTCACGATTTTTCTTTTTTTTACAAAAACACAACCAGAGAAAGGACAATGACGGTCTCGATTTCACCCAAATCCTTTCTCGCTTTTTTTCTTTGATTCAAAAAAGCAACAAAACTTCTTTTTCAAAATTAAGAAGCTAATGATCCGATTTTGGGGGAGCTTTCTTTTTCCCATTTTTTTCACAAAACAGCTACCCCCTATTTTTGCGAATAATTCCTTCATTTTTTTCATCGATGTCTAAAAACAAAAAAATTTATGAAAAAAAATATTATATTGTGTCCGGATTTTTTTCATCCTTTCTTTTTTTCAAACGACGGAAAATTATATTTTCTTTTTTCCTTTGATCGGAGGCTAATGAACTTTCCCTATATTTTTTTTATCCCTCAGAGAAAAGAAAAAAAAGTAGCATTTAATTTCTTTTTCTTTTTCCTGTGACTTTCTTAGATCGTTAAAATCCTGTTTTGAAAAAATTGTTTTTTCCAAAATAAAAAAAATTAGCAAAAATTATTTTCAAAAACTTTCGACTTTTTTATTGATGTTTTGAGTTTTACTTTTTCTTTTTTGTGTTTTGAAATTTTTTTTTCAAAGTGTTTAAATTGTTGTTTTTTTAGATGGTGAAACAATTATGCCATCGTTGTAAAAAGCCTGTTTATCCAACGGATAAAGTTGGCCCTCTCAAAGATTCAACCTTCTTTCATCAAGGCTGTTTTAAATGTTATATTTGTGGGACCCGACTTGCATTAAAAACATACTGTAATAATCGAAATAATATTGATGATCAAGTAAGTTGACTAAACTTTTTGGAGCTTCTAAGATTTTGTAATAATAATAAAAAATTTGCATATCAAACAGTTGATAGACATTTTGGAAGTGTTAATCAAAAATTTATTACTGTTTACAAATTTCTACCGTAATCTCTTCTTTACAGGAAGTATACTGTAACAGTCATGTCCCAAATCCAAATCCACATGATTTACCGCCACTTCAAAGGAATGGCATCCATCATAATGGCAATACAAAATCAGATATAATTTCACCTGCAGGAAAATTTCCACATGATGCCGGCCTTGCTGATATGAAGATCGCGCATGCCATAAAAGCAACCCAAGTTGCAAAACCGTATCCAAAAATTGCGCATGAAGGTGCCAAATATATCGTTGATTATGATGCTCAAACTCGATTGGAATTAATGCATCGAAATGTTGAAGATAATTTATACAAAACTTTTGATGAAACTCGCCAACGCGAAATGACCGAATTTGAGAAGGAAACTCAAGAAGAATGGGAAAAAGCATTGCAAGATTTTGCGAGACGATTTGAACGTGGACAAGCAAATAAAAATCATAAAGATGAATTAATTCGACAATTGACGATTAAAAGAGATAAAAAATTGGAAACAATAACTTCAAAACGAAAAGAACGAGAGCGATTTCAAACGGCAGAATTGGTGGATCGGCAAGCTAAAGAAATGTTGGAATTATTTAAGCAAGCAAGAATTGATCGAGAATATGCGGAATATGAACGGTATGAATGTTTTTTAAGGTTAAACAATGAAAAAAAGGTTAAAACTTTTTTTGTTTCCAAAATGGAATCGAACCCCTACCTTCTGCCTACTGCGCTGTAGCCTTACCACTGCACCACGGCAGCAAAAAACAATGTTTTCAATTTTTGATAAAAATTAATTGAAAAACTAAATCCCACAATCCCAATCCCATTAATTACATCATTCTTATTTTTTTCAGAGAACAAGCAAGTCCACCAAGCTATCCAACAACTCCTCCACCACCTCTTCCACCATCTTGCTCCAAACGGCATATCTACACTGATACTTCAATCTTTGAACAAATTGATCAAGTTGCAATTAGTGTTGCCCAATCTGAAGTTGCCACTTTCACAGATCTTATTCGAACTTTAACTGCAGGAGCCCGATCTGATGTTGATAAAGCTCGAGCAATTTATCGATGGATTACTGTTAAAAATTTGAATGTCATGATTTTTGATAATGACCTTGATGCCAATACCCCGATGGGTTTGTTACGTGGAATCAAATATGGCACTGAATCCTATCATGTTTTATTCAAGCGTTTATGCGCTTATGCCGGATTACATTGTGTTGTGATAAAAGGATATAGCAAATCTGCCGGATATCAACCAGGATTTAAATTTGATGATAGTCGATTCCGAAATACCTGGAATGCTGTCTTCCTTGATGGATCATGGAGATTTGTGCAATGTAATTGGGGTGCCAGACATATTGTAAATGCCAAAGAATCTGCTACTGCTGCCTCAAGGCATCCATATCCTTCTTCCTCAACTTCTTCCTCATCAAAAGACGGCAATCTTCGATATGAATATGATGATCACTATTTTATGACAGATCCAGAAGAATTTATTTATGAATTTTTCCCACATGATTCTGATTGGCAACTTCTTCCTCGACCAATTACCCTTAAGCAATTTGAGAATTTGCCATTTGTTCGATCAATATTCTTCCGATATGGCCTTCGATTCACTGATACCACACTTCCATCTGTAATTTATGCCGATAAAACTGGCGCTGCAACAATCTCAATTTCAATGTCCCCTGAGGCAGTTGATAATCTAATATTTCATTATAATCTAAGATTCTATGAATCTGATGAATCTGAAATTAATGGAATGAATCTTAAACGTTTTGTCATGCAATCAATGGTTGGGGATGCCATTGTTTTTCGAGTTCATTCACCTTCAACAAGGCCATTACTTTTGGATATTTTTGCCAATGCTGTCTCCCCAGGGCATTATCTCACTGGACAACCAATTAAATTTAAAAGCGTATGCAAATTTAAGGTTCGTATTTTTTACATTAGTTTAAATAAAAATTTGCATATTTAATGTCATACCGTAACCCCAACATTTTTTGTTGTAATACCATAACCGTCAATTTTTCAGATAATTTGTGAAAATTTGAATGTTATAATGGTACCCTTACCTGAATGTGCCTCAGGGGAATGGGGTCCAGCCAAAGCTTTCCGCCTCTTTGGTCTTCTACCATTAACCCATGAAGAAGCAATTATAAATTGTGATCAATATTGTGAAATTCGATTTCGAATGTTAAAACCTTTGGTGGATTTTGTTGCATCATTACATAAAAATCGAATGGATGATCGAAATCTTCATCGTTGCTGTCAAACAATTATTCGAGATGATGAAGTTATTATTAAAATTGAATTCCCTGATGAAGGTCAATATGGCTTAGATATTTATACCCGAGATGGTGGACAACTTCCCATCAATGGAAAACAACTTTTAACACATTGTTGTAAATATTTGATTAATGCAAGAGTTGATTAAAATTAACCTTTTTTGTCTTAGACATGGTATTGTAATATGCAAATTTTTAAAATATGATGTCTCAAAATGATAAAGATTTTTTTGATAGGTACCGTAATTTAACAAATTTGCATACTACTATACCGTATCCAGAAATACCGTTTTTTTAAAAACTTATACAAAATCCAAACTTGCAAAATTTCTTTTATTTTTGTAATTATATTTATTTTTCCAACAAAAAATATTCTCTTTTCCTTTTGTTTATAATTTTTGAAAGAATTCATTTATGATTGTCAAAGTATTTCATGTGTTTTAAAAAAAATATGTTTTGAATTTTAAAATAAAGCAAAAATTGATTTTTCAAGTTTTAACATTTTTGATGAACATTTACAGTATTCCACAAATTCCGAAATTGTATGATTACAGTAATATTAACACGAGCATGGACTAGCATGTTGTTCAAAGTTTTTTTTTATGATTTTTATAAACATCGTAAAAATAAGGTTTTTAGCAGTGTTACCGATTTTCCAAAAACCTCGACGCCGGCGTCGGCGTTTCGGTAACACTGGTTTTTGGTAATCCCTCAAATTGCATCACTCTTATTTTCAAACAAAGTGATGTTTTTATGACGCGTTTTTTCAAAGAGGTTTTTGAAAGACAAAACACAGTTTATAGATTTTATTTTTGTTGTTGCGCTTTTTCATGCATTTAG
The DNA here is from genome assembly GCA_024447195.1 of Panagrolaimus sp. LJ2414. Taxonomy (NCBI): domain Eukaryota; kingdom Metazoa; phylum Nematoda; class Chromadorea; order Rhabditida; family Panagrolaimidae; genus Panagrolaimus; species Panagrolaimus sp. LJ2414. The sequence continues at coordinate 730,160 of JAMRXY010000004.1, read as the reverse complement.
TAAACGTTTGTACTCTATTTGATTAAAACTTTTGTTATAAAATTATTTTAGATGTCATCAAAAGAAGATGGAATGTTTTTAAAGCAGCATCATTCTGTAATTGATCATTATCATCCTGATAAAAGCAATCAATTTTCAAATTTAAATTTAAACCAAAGTCAGAAATGTTTAGATACTGCATTATCAAATGTTCAATCTTTAAGCAAATCAAACACTGAAAAAAGGTACGGTAATCGATATAATTGCAATTCTTCAAAATTGAAATAACAAATTTTTATATAAGCAGTCAATACAAAAAGCATACGTTTTGTGGTAAACAAAAATAACTGTTTAATTTGCATAAAAGCGAAACTAAGATCGCAGAAGTGTTGAAGAATTGTTGCATATCGCAAAATATCAGGTCATAATGTACCCGATAATTACAAAGTCAAAGATAAAACATGGAATAAATCGGCAAAGAATTTAAATTTAAAAGCTTTAAACAATCCAATCTCAATTGTTGAAAGCAGCAAGGAAGATGTTCAAAAACGTTGGATGAATGAAAAGAAAGATGGCACAAAAAATAAAAATAGCAGCACCCTTTCACTTCATATCGCAGCATATGAAAGTTCTATTGAAGCTGATTCAAAGGAAGCTGAAGAAGATATGTCAGAGTTGAAACCTTTTCAAGGTTTTACAAAATTACAAACTAATCAAGCAAGTTTTTATTCTTATGCAAATTTATGCTTATTTCTGTTGTTCAGGATTTATTTGAATTTCCTCGACAAATGGAGGGTCGTGAATCTTTGAAACCAGAAATTCAACAATTTTTGACATCTCAAAAATTATTTGCACCGGATCAAAGTTTTTCGTCAAGTCAAATGCAACCTCCTACAGATGTAGCTACAGTAAGTTTCTTTTAAAAACTCTTTGTTTTTTTGTTAAAACACTGTAATTTTATAGATAAAGAAAACAATGCCGACTAAAAGAATGTTTTTTTGTATTTCAAAAGCTCAATTTTCACAATCTGAACGAATGCTTTTAAAACATGTTCTTCACCGAAGATTTGGATTACCGAATACTTCTATCTTACCAACCATGTTACTTCAAGCAGCTATTCTAAATCATCAAATTTGTTGTAAGCGTTTTGCTGGAACTGATTCATCATCATCAAAAGATGGAGAAAACAAAAGCAAAAATGCAGAATCGCCAAACAAATATCTCAAATTGGAAAAAGATGAAGAAGTAAAGAAAATCACACAACCTTCATATCTTGGATATTTATCTCGTGTAATTTCATCCGCTTTAAATCCACTTCAAGAAATGCTTCCAACAATGGCAAAAGCACCCCCGCAAAGAGTTGTTCCAATTGCAGTGAAGCGAGCCTCACGAGAAGAAGTAACACAAAAAACTGATACACTTGTAAAAAAGTTTTTATTGGCAGAATCAACGCAATCAAGAATTTTGAGGATTGAAGAGCTGAATCGGCATTTAATGAATTATCCGGCATCTCGGTTAGCTGCAATTGAAAAGACAAAGCTTATTCCATCGTTGCTTAAATTTCGAGCTCATTCTCCAGATGAATATTTGAAAGAAGAATCTCGGCAATGTTTGGCATTATTGGGATACTGTGATCCACCCCATGGAGGAGGTGTAAGAGTTTTATCAATTGATGGTGGAGGAACCCGTGGCATTCTTGGTCTTGAAGTTTTGGGACAATTGGAAAAAGAAGCTGGCAATAAAAAGGTTGGTTTTGAATGTATTTGGTTACTGTAATATAAGAAGTAATTTCAGATTTGTGAATTATTTGATATTATTATTGGTGTCAGTACTGGTGCAATTCTTTCAGTATTATTAGGAGCAAAAAGAAAAACCGTTGAAGAATGTAAATCAATTTATTTGGATCTTTCCCGGCAATTATTCAATCAAGGTCGACTCTCAGGTGTTAGTGGATTATTAATGAGTCATTCATATTATAATTCAAAGAAATGGGTTGAAATTTTGAAAAATGTAATAATATCATTTGCTTTGGTTACTGTAACACCAATATTAATAAATTTATAATTTTAGGTAATTGGTGCAGATACATCTGTAATAAGTACAGCTCGAAATCCAAAATCTCCAAAACTTGCAATTATTTCTTCAATTGTAAATGCGCCACAACTTCAACCATATATTTTTCGAAATTATGAACATCCTGCTGGAAGAGATTCACATTTTCGAGGGGGTACAAAGAATTTACTGTATGAAGCAGTGCAATGCTCATCTGCAGCTCCAGGATATTTTTCTGAAGTCCCTCTTGGAACAATTGTACATCAAGATGGCGGAGTTTTGGTGAATAATCCAACGGCAATTGCAATTCATGAAGCTCGACAACTTTGGCCAAATGAAAAAATTCAATGTGTTGTTTCAGTTGGAAATGGAAGATCTGTTGCAGAATTGGAATTAACTGCAAAAGCAACAGCAACACGGATTCAAGATAAAGTTTGTTTTTGATTTGTGGAATACGGTAATAATAAAAAATCTTTGTTTGTTTCAGATTTCAAAGATTGTTGATTCTGCAACTGATACAGAATTGGTGCATTTAGCAATGACAGATTTACTTCCACCAGATACATATTTTCGACTTAATCCATATATGACATTTCCATATACCTTGGATGAAATTGATCCTGATAAAGTTTGTCATTTTTTCTCTATATTTAGACAGATGAATAATTAATCATTTTTTAGTTACTTCAAATGCGTCGTGATTCATTACTGTATGTTCGTCGAAATCGTAACAAAATTTCTCTTGCTGCTGAACAACTTGCCATGCCTCCAACAATTTTACAAAAATCCAAACGAGTTATCTTTGATCTTCGAGCTCATTGGGGAAAGTACAAAGTTTGATTATCAATAATAACAATGCAAAAAATGTGTGTACATACAAATGTTTAGGTTCTTTCTTTTTTTCATTTTTCTCAATTTGTAACAATTTTTAAAGCAATGTAATCTTTTTTTGTGCCAATATTTTTTAAATAAAACTATTTTTTTCTTTAATAAATTTCTCTGCATTTTGGAAAAAATCAAAGTATTTTTACAAGGGTTTTCAACTACAGTAATCCAAGGAGAGAAAACGCATACTTTTTTGCGCTTTCTCTCCTTTTTTCTTCAAGAAGCTGAATGAATGAATTACCAAAATTACTCACATAAACACTATCTAAAATTACCATTGAATTCTTTTAGCTACCGTAATCCTCAAGAAATCGGTAAATCATTTTTTTAGACTGTTTTACAAATTTTGCAACTTTTCTTTGGATATTTTTTATTTCAATTATGAATTCGAGCTAAAAAAATATCTAAATAAATCAGTTTTTCAAAGTTTCAGAATTTCGAAATTGCGTCTTTTTCTTCTTTTTGTTTCATTATCATTCGACATTAAAAAAAGAATTCGCTTTCTCTCCTTGGATTACTGTAGTTGAAAACCCTTGTAAAAATACTTTGATTTTTTCCAAAATGCAGAGAAATTCATTAAAGAAAAAAAATAGTTTTATTAAAAAATATTGGCACAAAAAAAAGTTACATTGCTTTAAAAATTGTTACAAATTGAGAAAAATGAAAAAAAGAAAGAACCTAAACATTTGTATGTACACACATTTTTGCATTGTTATTATTGATAATCAAACTTTGTACTTTCCCCAATGAGCTCGAAGATCAAAGATAACTCGTTTGGATTTTTGTAAAATTGTTGGAGGCATGGCAAGTTGTTCAGCAGCAAGAGAAATTTTGTTACGATTTCGACGAACATACAGTAATGAATCACGACGCATTTGAAGTAACTAAAAATTAATGGATTATTTATATATGTAAAAGTACAAAAAGAAAAAAAGACAAACTTTATCAGGATCAATTTCATCCAAGGTATATGGAAATGTCATATATGGATTAAGTCGAAAATATGTATCTGGTGGAAGTAAATCTGTCATTGCTAAATGCACCAATTCTGTATCAGTTGCAGAATCAACAATCTTTGAAATCTGAAACAAACAAAGATTTTTTATTATTACCGTATTCCACAAATCAAAAACAAACTTTATCTTGAATCCGTGTTGCTGTTGCTTTTGCAGTTAATTCCAATTCTGCAACAGATCTTCCATTTCCAACTGAAACAACACATTGAATTTTTTCATTTGGCCAAAGTTGTCGAGCTTCATGAATTGCAATTGCCGTTGGATTATTCACCAAAACTCCGCCATCTTGATGTACAATTGTTCCAAGAGGGACTTCAGAAAAATATCCTGGAGCTGCAGATGAGCATTGCACTGCTTCATACAGTAAATTCTTTGTACCCCCTCGAAAATGTGAATCTCTTCCAGCAGGATGTTCATAATTTCGAAAAATATATGGTTGAAGTTGTGGCGCATTTACAATTGAAGAAATAATTGCAAGTTTTGGAGATTTTGGATTTCGAGCTGTACTTATTACAGATGTATCTGCACCAATTACCTAAAATTATAAATTTATTAATATTGGTGTTACAGTAACCAAAGCAAATGATATTATTACATTTTTCAAAATTTCAACCCATTTCTTTGAATTATAATATGAATGACTCATTAATAATCCACTAACACCTGAGAGTCGACCTTGATTGAATAATTGCCGGGAAAGATCCAAATAAATTGATTTACATTCTTCAACGGTTTTTCTTTTTGCTCCTAATAATACTGAAAGAATTGCACCAGTACTGACACCAATAATAATATCAAATAATTCACAAATCTGAAATTACTTCTTATATTACAGTAACCAAATACATTCAAAACCAACCTTTTTATTGCCAGCTTCTTTTTCCAATTGTCCCAAAACTTCAAGACCAAGAATGCCACGGGTTCCTCCACCATCAATTGATAAAACTCTTACACCTCCTCCATGGGGTGGATCACAGTATCCCAATAATGCCAAACATTGCCGAGATTCTTCTTTCAAATATTCATCTGGAGAATGAGCTCGAAATTTAAGCAACGATGGAATAAGCTTTGTCTTTTCAATTGCAGCTAACCGAGATGCCGGATAATTCATTAAATGCCGATTCAGCTCTTCAATCCTCAAAATTCTTGATTGCGTTGATTCTGCCAATAAAAACTTTTTTACAAGTGTATCAGTTTTTTGTGTTACTTCTTCTCGTGAGGCTCGCTTCACTGCAATTGGAACAACTCTTTCTGTTGATTTATCTTCTTTCGTTGGAAGGACTGCTCCACTGATAACACCAAGTGGAGACCAAACTGACGAAATAACTCCGGATAAATATCCGAGATATGATGGTTGTGCAGCTTTTTTGACTTCTTCATCTTTTTCCAATTTTAAATCTTTATTTTGAGGTTCAGTAGTCGCATTGGAGTCAGGTTTTGTATCTGGTGTCGAATCAGATGCAGCATAACGTTGACAAAATATTCTGGGATTTCGAGAAGCTGCTCGAAGTAACATTGAAGTAAAGTGTTGTCGTCAATCTATAAATAAATATCGTTAAAAATTTTTTAACAAGATCTAATAATTATACGGGTTACTGTAGTCATTTTTTCAGTAGTATCTCATAGAAAAATTATGCACACGTGGTTAATGAATACAATAGATTTAATTAAAACAAAATTTTTTAGGTACTGTATTTTCTCAAATATGTGTTATTTCTCAAAAAGTATTAAAAATATTATAACACGGCTATCCGTTCATCGTAAAATACTTAATTATACAAAAATAAATAAAATTTTATTAAACATAAAAACAAGAGATCAACAAAAACAAGTAAATAAGTTTAAACTTCATCAAGTGCTCCATCTCTTCTTCGTTGAGCCATTTTATTTCTTGGATCACCGATTGGATACCATTCTTCATCTTGATCTTTCATATTTGCATCCCGAGCTTTTGTAATTCCAGAAGTATCTTCTGGAGCATGGAATTTCTTTGCCATCCAAGTTTCACCAACTTCATCTTCAGCATTTTCTTCAATCACTGCTTTATTCCCTGCGGCAGCTTCAAGAATTTCTGGAGGTAATGGCTCTTCTTCTTTTACTTCTGCTGTTGGGACTTCTTTTGGCTTGGCAATTTTACTTTTTATCATTTCAAACATTTGCATTGTTTGAGCTTCACGAGATGGATCAGCTTGTTTCACAATTCCTTTCATATCTTTCTTAAATTTCAATTTCATATTACTGTAATTTCTTATTGCTTCGGATTGTGGCTCATCATCTATAAAGAAACAATGTTATAAGTATAATGAGATAATAGTTTTAATATACTTAGCAAATTTTAAGATATATTTTTGAAAAAACCTTACCATCATCATTTTGTGCTTTTGGTCCTCTTAAAGATTTTGCATATTCTTTTTGAAGTTCATTAAGTTGTTCAGTCAGCTTTTGTCTAAAATGACATTGTTTCAGATTTAAAAAAGCTACAAAAATACAAACTAACTTTTCTTCATCAATTCTTCTTTTCTTTTCAGCTGCCATTGCATCTTCAAAATTATCATCCATATTTTCATCCTTCTTTTCAACAAGCTTCCTCTTCTTCAGCTTTTCTCGAATTTTATTTATTCTTTCATCTTTTTTGTCATCATCTTCGTCATCAGATTGTTCGGGCTTTTCGTAATTTGAAAATTCTTCAGGATTAATAGCAGCAGATTTACTCAGCTTTTGATCATTCAATACATCATGAGCAGACTTTCCTTTTTTCGAAAGATCCTAGAATAAGATTTATTAATGTGAAAAAACTTTATACGATTTTTCAAACCTTATTAATCTGTGCCAATTCAGCTTCATCCTCTTCAACTTCATCTCCAAAACTCAGCAATGCCGTATTCTTTGCCACTGTCGTTGGCTTCTTTTTCTCCTTCTTTTCCTTTGATTTTTCAGATTTCTTTGTTTCAGCTCGTTCTCGAGGTTTAATATCTTTAAATGGATTTTCCAAAATCTTAACCTTCAAAATCTTTTGTTCAGGAACTGGTCGATCATTCTTATCAATATCATGTTCATTAAATCTCATTAAATTGAAGACAGTATTACCAGTAACTTTTCCGAACATTGTATGCTTCTTGTATAGCTCAGGAGTTGAACCAAGTGTAAAAAAGAATTGTGAACCATTTGAATCTTTATCTCCGGCACATCCAAGCAGACCACGACGATTGAATTGTAATCTTTGATGAAATTCTGATTTAAAAGGTTCACCATAAATTGAGTCATTACTTTCCCCGGTTCCTGTTGGATCACCACCTTGAACCATAAAATCTTTTTGAAGTCGATGAAATATTGTTCCATCATAATATCCCTCCATACAAAGTTGAATAAAATTTCTTGCTGCTAAAGGACATTCTTTTGACCATAATTCAATATCAATATCTCCCAGAGTTGTATTTAAACATACTTTTCCCGATGTTCGGGGTTCATTAATATACATATTACTCATGATCGCCGATAATATTTCTTTTTTTGTTGATGATCTTGAAATTTATAAAAAGAAATTTGTTGAGTTTGGAAAAATTCAAACAAAAATTTGTCGCTTTAGGAAAAATTAACAAGGAAAAAAAGCAGCTGTTTTTCTTTTTTTTGTTGGGCATTTTTGCGGTTTCTGTATTTTTTTAAAACAACAACATTTACGATTAAGGAATCTTAAATTACTAAAAAAATATTTCAAATTGACTGGGGTAAATTGGTTAACTGACCGCAGTGAAAAATGACAAATCTTTGTTTTTTTTCATTTCAAATCTATCTTTATTTGCTTTTCCCTTTCCTTTTTGTTTAAGTTATTCTTCTTTCGTTTTCATGTCAGACGAAAAAGAAGAGGCCTGTTCGCTTGGGGTCATACCGCAGTGAAAGCACGCCATCCCGTCCGATCTGGCAAGTTAAGCACTGCTGGGCTCGATTAGTACTTGGATGGGAGACCTCCTGGGAATCTCGAGTGCTCCAAGCTTTTTTCACTTTAAAATTATATTTTTGTAATATTTTTGTCAAATTTGATCCCAAAATAAATTGCATTAAATTCCAAAAAGCTACAGCAACTTTAAAAAAGAAAATGTGATCATTTTTAGGGAATAATCAATTACAATTTGTTGTTTCACAGTAATCATTTAAAAACAAGTGAATACAAAAAAAGACAACAGCATCATAAATTTAAAAAAACAAAAAAGATGTGTTTGAATTTATTACAGGATGAAGAATAGAAAATCGTTAACGCAGTTGATTAATCATTTTTTGCCTTGCTTTAAAAGCATTGTTCCAAAATTTATTTATATTCACTGCAGATTTTATCCGGGTGCCGAATTTTTACCTCAAACTTTATGGGTAATTAAACCAACGAAAAAGTGGTATTTTAAATAATTATTCAAAACCAAAAATGCATCAAAAACAAGGTGCACGATTTTTCTTTCATCGGTTAGAGAAACAAAGAAAAAGAAAAAAAATGATCTCTCTCTCCTGTTTAAAAAAAATGCTGATCTAAAAAAGCACAACTTTCTCCCCTTTAAAAAAGGTGCCTTATTGTGGATAAACTAAAACATTACACATTTTTTTGCTGTTAAATTCAAAAACTTTAACATAATCAAAAAAATAAACAAAATTTAGGTAAAAGTAGCGTAATTTCAGTTTTTAATAATGGGGATACCGGTGCCGTAGATTAATATAATTGATAGCTGATCTTTAATTGCATACTGTAATAGCTATCGTAAATTGCTTGCAACTTGGAGCAGGTATAAAATGCCAAAAAATCCAAGTTGAAACTAAATTAGCACATTAAATGAACAATAAAATGTAATTTGTAAAGTTTTTTAAATGAAAAATGACAAATTTTGTTTTTTACCTAATACTGTAATTAGGCGATTGTCCGGGTGATCCGACCGTCCACACCCTTGATCAGTGTTGTTGCGACTCCGACTCCGGAGTCGGATTCGACGATTCCGAAATATCAAAGGTGAGAATACCTCCAGAGTCGATGAAAAATAAAAGTACAACACTGTCCTTAATTGATAGCCATAAAATTTGGCAAAAAATTTAAGGTTAGAATTTCGGTCTCCGGTATTGCACAAAAAATTGGAACTTTGGTGACAATTTTTGACATTGGCTGCAGAAATGTTTGAACGACTTCAAATTAAAAAAATAGTAAAACAATCAAAAAAATGTCAAAGAGCAAGAAATTGAAATGAAACTATTTTTTCCACGTTTGTTGCGAATGTGGAAATATGCAAATTTCAGTATGTGAAAATTAGCAGCTTTCATTCAAATTGTTTTGATTATTCACATATTTTTGAATAAGAAAGTCGTTCATGTGGGAATATGCAAATTTAAGCATGTGAAAAATGAAAGGGAATATGCAAATTTAAGCATGTGAAAATGAGTCTATCGGTTCATTCTTTTTGTACTCTAAAGTTGTATATATACTTGAGAATGCTGCGACAAACATGTCATTCTTCGCTCTCAACTCTTCCTGCTTCAGTGGTCTCTGGTCTCTGCTCTCTTCATCAACTGGTTTTTGATCCTCCTGGTGCTCAACTTCTGGTCAGATAAGTTTTTTAACACTTTTTTGCCCCCCCCCTTTTTTTCGATTGACTGTAATGGTAGATTAGCAGTTGGATGTGTTTAGTTTGGAAAAAGGTTAGTAGCAATGAATACCAACGTCACAGTGGACTGATTCTTTCAAGCACAAAGAACCGTGCTTGCGGCTTAGGATCCGGAATCAGATTCTCCCTTGTGATAACTGCATCAATTTTTAATTGGTGTATGTTATTTGTGAATACGAGGCTCATTGCGAAAACCTTTTTTCCATTACTATTACATTTCCTTCTGTTGATCAACCACCCCCCCCCCCCCCTTTAATGCATTCCCTTTTCAGCTTCAATCATCAACTTCAATCATCTATCATCTGCAACTTCTGATCCTGAATCAATTGCTCTTAAACTCTTTTTTCTTTTTTTCTTTTATTGTATTTGTTTTTATTGTAATATGATTGTAATAAAGTAATAAAAATGTGATTTTTTTATTTTAATCGTTGATTATAGTTTCTTTTTTTTGACAAAGGTTTATTAACTTGTATCGGATGAATTTTTTGGGGGATTTTATTTAACAAATTTTCAATTTATGCATAAGCAGAAAAAATTTTTTTCGAAATTTTTTACTTTTTAATTTAAAAAAATCTTCACATGGGACGCCATATAGGGGACAACATGAAAAAGTCAAAAAAACACTAATTTTTTTAATTTTTTTGCTATGTATTTATTTCATTTAAACCAAATAAAATATACTGTCACTAACATACAAAGTAATTGAAACATCAATATCTAACAATACAAAGAAAAAGCAAAATATAAAAAAAACCAATTCAATGGCAATTGTTTGGTATTATCGAAGCCAAAAGAAATTAACTACGAGCATTAATGATTTTGACGAAATCGGGCTTGAGTGAAGCTCCACCAACCAAAAATCCATCAATATCACCCTTCTTTCCAAGTTCTGCAGCATTGTCGGCAGTAACGGAACCTGAAAAACAATATTTTGATTTAGAAAAGGTGATTGTGTTTTTTGGAAACAAACCTCCATAAATGATGCGAGTCTTTGCAGCTACATCATCACTAACTTTTTCTTTCAAAAATTCACGAATCCATTCATGAACTTCTTGAGCTTGTTCAGGAGAGGCAGTTTTTCCAGTTCCAATTGCCCAAACTGGTTCATAAGCAATAACAATCTTGGACCAGTCAACTTTCTTATCAACAATAGCTTGTAATTGACGGAAATTGACTTCTTTTGTTTTTCCAGCTTCACGTTCATCCAACTTTTCACCGGTACAGAAGATAACATTAAGACCACTTTCAAGTGCATGAACAGTCTAAATTTAAAATTTTATATCATTTTATGCATGTCTAGTATTTCAATTATCTTATAATTTTTGGGGGTATCAAATTAACTTAATTTCTGGGATGCCGTAAATTAACTCATCATAAATATCAGTACAAAACCACACCTTTTCAGCAATCAAGTCATCACTTTCACCAAAAACATGTCGACGCTCTGAATGTCCGAGGATAACCCATTCAAGTCCAAGATCTTTAATCATAGCAGGAGAAATTTCACCAGTAAATGCACCCTTAGCAACCTAATAAAAAACATTTTAGTATCGATATTACTTGTTACGACATAAATTATGGCTAACCTTGTAACAATTTTGTGCAGCAACCTTAATATTATTCTTGACATTTTCTTTAACGTATGTTAAATATGGGGCTGGTGGGGCAACAACAATATCGACTTCAGAATTTCCACCCGATTGATTAAGGAATGCAATGATGCCATCGATGGTGGCATGATCACCATTCATCTTCCAATTTCCACCAACAACGAATCGACGTTCACCTGGCATTTTTGTAGAATTTAAAGTTTTACAGGAAGTCTAAAAAGAAGAAGTCTTTATTAAAAGTTAAAAAAAGAGTAAACAATTGATTTGTTTGGGAAATTGTAGTTGCATAAAAATAAAAAATGAGTTTGGTTTGTCCCTCTTTTTCATAGGCACATTGCCAAGCTGGGTGGGCGAAAATTCAATAAACTATGATAAAATTAGAAAGTTTAAACTTGTTTTAGAATGAACCACTATTTTTGCTGTTTTTAATTAAAAAGAAAAAGTAACCGTTCCAGAGATTTGAGATTTTTGTGGGACACTTGGAGGAGCACACGATTCTTGAATAGGTGAATTTAATTTCTGGGATGCCGTAAATTGTTGAACCTCTGGTTTCATGGGTTCATTTTCTTGTTGTCTTGGGAATTCTAGTCGATCCTATAAAAACATAAAAGCCCTATTCTGAAATATCAAAACACTATTTTACATTTAGCCATGAAGCAGCTGATTGATGTTCAAGATTTTTTGATGAGGTTGCAGTTGTACCTTTCTTTTTTAATTCTTTCATATCAAAAGAATCAGAAACTTCAGCTTCAACGAAATCTTCATATGCTGCAATATGAAGGGAAAGGGTGCTACAGCTTTTATTTGAACTTGAACAATTTTCTTTTCCCTTTTTGGCATCATTAAGATTTGGATTGAAATAATCCTTTGATAAATTCTTGTAAGATTTTTTCAATGAAATGCTATCCTTTTGTGGAGTTGTTTTTTCAGAGACACCTGATGCTTTTTTAAGGCTGCAGTCCTCTCTGATATATTTTGCATTCAAGAAAAAAAACTAATCGATACCTGTTGTAGGTTCTTAAACTAATTTATAGATTACTTTTTCATTGAGCAAAAACGAAAAAATTAAAATTAAATTAAAGAACTGCAGCCTTTATTTTTGTTACCGTAATTCGAATTTTTTCTGCTTCCAATTTCAGCAATTTTTGAACTGTTTTGATCAAATGCTGTAGTAGTGCATTTTTGGCTTTTGTTCAAAGAAAAATTGTTGTTAAGATCAGTTGATTCTTTGAAAGCCAAAACATGCTTATCATTAACATACTTGCAATGTTCCTTTGATGCCATCTAAATTTTTGTATTCATCATATCTTTTTTTTATAAACACGGGAAAAATTAACAAGACATTACCACCCAATAAAATTAGAAACACGAAAGCATTTTAAGTAAATTTTAGTAAATATTTATTTAAAAATGGAATACATTTAAATTAGGTTTTTTAAAAGTTTCTTATTTCACAATTTTTCAGAGAACATCAAATATCGTTTTAATGATGTCTTTTAAACTAAAACTACTAAAAATTTCACTTCGCAATCTCATATTTTTTTAAAAAAATCATAATGATGCAATGACTCTGATGATGTCACATAAATGTCTAAAAGAGATGCAATAAGTAAAATAATAAATCATTTATTATTATTATACATGAACAATTATTAAAACTAATAAAATTATGTACCAGAACAACACAATTACAGCTACAGTAAACATTCATAGCAAAAAGTTCAAATTTTGTTCGTAAATTTTTTCAATAAACCACGATGAGAAGTTACAAGAGAATACTGTAGAACAGAAAATCAAACAATGCAGTTTTAAAACTGTTGAAATTTATGAAAGGTTAAAATGCAAAAGAACGTTTGATTCTTTTAAAATAATTATACTGTAACAAAATTGAAATTTTAGTTTTTAATTTTTACAACTTCTGTGGTGTCGACAAAATGCTTATTTTTTCAAGTACAAAAAATGACATTGGTCAATCAAAATTGTTTATTATTCGAAATTCGGTTATTTTATTGGCATTAAATCCATGAAAAATTTGTAAAAAATGCAAATTTTTTTCATATGAGTAAATTTCAGCTTCTTTTTTATTGATTGCATAAGGATGATGCAATCAGACATTTAAGTCGTTTTTTCTTGATTTTAAATCTAGTTTTGAAAGTTTGTTTTGTGTTACAATGTTTAAATTCTCAAACGTTTCATTTTTTGCAGAATTTCGTGTTTTTGACTTTAAAATGTTCAAATTTCAACATTGAATGTATTTTGGTTAGTTTTTTAGCGTTTGAAACAGAATGATGCAATCTTAAATTTCTTGTTTTATCATCGTCAAACACAATTTCGAAAGAAGGAAAGAACTAAAGTCCGCAGCAAACCTTTTTTATCACATAAAAATGATCTCGTTAAATACGTTTTTTGCCATAAATCATTTCATTTTTTTGCAAAGACGTCGGCTATTCGTCGATTTTTGTCCGTGTTTTTGCAAAATTACTACAATTTTTTAAAAATTTAAATTTAAAAAAATTTAAAAATTAATTTCTTAATTTCAAAATCCTTATCCTCCAAAACTAACAATTTTAAACATTTAATTAATTAATTTAGATATGTCCGCGTGGTTATCACCATTAAAAGAAGATCAAAAACTTCGTTCCAAGAATGTTAATACTTCGAATGCTGATTCACGCTACAGTAATCTCAACCTCAATAAATTTCATGAATGCTCCAACAATGACAAAATTGAAAGTAAGACTTCAAAAAGCCAATTCAAAGAATCATTCTTAACACCACAAAATGTTGATCGTAAATTTGATACCTGCTCTTCTTCATGGAAAGCTGGCATTACAAAATCCATGTCTTTAAATGTTTTTGGATCTGATAAAGAAGAAGAAAATAAGCCAAAGAAGCGATGGGAAAAAGATGAAGGGTCGTCAAAAGCTAAAAATAGCAGCACCCTTTCACTTCATATTGCTGCTTATGAAAATTCAATTGAAGCTTCTGGAACTGGTCTGGGCGATAGTGAAGACATACGGATCATTAATTTTGGATGATTGTAAAGAGTTTTATTTAAAAATTATAAGTTTTTTGCAAATTTGCAAAAAATAGCAATCGTTTTTGAAATTTAAACAAAAATCAAAAAAAAAGAAGAAAAGATTCTTCACTATCGCCCAGATGAAACTGTACAAGGAAAAGCTAGCAAAGATGCTTCAAAGGTAAGAAACTGATAATTTGCAAAGCTTTAAACTATTTTATCCTCCCAAATTTGTGCGTTTTTGTAGATTTTTGATCGAGCTGATTTATATGAGATTCCTCGGCAACAAAGCAATGAAGCCATGGAACCAGAGATTATGCAATTCAAAGCATCTCAACAATTACTCGATATTAAAAAGCTTGAACAAAAAGATGCAGGTAATTAGCGTAACTGGAGATGGCATAGAGTTTTGCCATTAAAAGTAAATAAAAAATTATTTAAGCGGCAAATATGTAATAATAATATTTTGTTACGTTGCCATTTTTTTCTAATCAATTTTTAACACATCATCATTTTTTCTGGAAAAATTAAGGGTATCGCAAATCGATGAAAAAAAAGTTTTGCAAGTAGATGACTGCCTCATTAATAATCAAAAAATCCATATTTGGCCACAAAAAATATTTAATAATGCAGAATGCAAATAAAAAAGGTTATTTGTTGTTGTTGTGATCCAACGTTTCTTTTTGGTTCATATTTTCTTACCACGCGGCAACCCTGATCAGGCATTTGCAGTCTGCCTTTTTGGATAACCAGACGAATTTAGTCCATTCGTTGGAACCTTCAAAAGCCCCCCTCTTCTTCCTTGGTCACTACAAACTTTTTTTATCACTCTGAGAAAAGAAGAGTCTACTAAAAAAAGTCAAGAGAAAAAAATACTCAGTCCCATAGTTTTTGTTGTTCCAAATTCGTTTGAATAAAATTTTTCATTATCTGGTAAAAGTACCTCTTTCTGATCATTCAAAGCATTTTAGGACCTTCAACTTTATCCAGAATGACTGATGGTGCACAGCTTCCCCCTCAACAAAGTGCTATGAAGCGTGGTGTTGTTAAACAGGTAATTTATATTGCTTCATCTTAAAGCCATCAAACTACCTTAATCCGTTAAAATTCTTTGCTAAACATTCCCCTTTCAATTTAGGTTCTAAGTGGTGATGCTGTAGTCCTCTTGGGTCCAGCTTCAGGTCCAAATGGTCTTCCACAAGAAATTACTGTTTACCTTGCAAATATTTCTGCTCCACGGCTTGCAAAACGTCCAACTGACAACTCACCAGGCCAACCGGATGAACCATTTGCATGGGAAGCCCGTGAATTCCTCCGTAAAAAAGTTATTGGGCAACAAGTTAATTTTGTTCGAGATTTTATTGCAACATCTGGACGAGAACATGGTCGTATTTATATTGGTGGAACATGTTAGTTATTTAAAAAAATCTACAAAAAACATAGTAATCTTTTTGTCACTTTAGCAATGGATACAGCTGAAAATGTTGCTGAAATTGGAATTGCTGAAGGATGGCTGGAAGTACGTCCTGGTAAACAAGTTGATGAACAAACTCAAAAGCTTCTTGATGTTCAAGAAAAAGCTAAAAGTCAAAAGAAAGGAAAATGGGGTGTTGATGAAGCAGATTATCAAAAGCATGTTCGAGATATTAAATGGAATGCTGAAGATCCTCGAACACTTGTTGATAAATATGCCCAAAAGCCAGTTAAAGCAATTATCGAACAAGTTCGAGATGGTTCAACAGTTCGAGCTTTCCTTCTGCCCGACTTTGAATACGTTACAATTCAATTAAGTGGCATCAAGGCTCCATCTGCACAATCCATTGGTGAAACGTCTGCTCAACCATTTGGTGAAGAAGCTAAATTCTTTGTTGAACAAAGAATTTTGCAGCGTGATGTTGATGTCATCCTTGAAGGTGCATCAAATCAAAATTTCATGGGATCTGTTCTTCATCCACGTGGAAATATTGCTGAATTTTTATTAAAGGATGGATTTGCTAAATGTGTGGATTGGTCAATTGGAATTGCCTCTGCTGGAGCTGCAACATTGAGAGAAGCAGAAAAGTTAGTTGTACCCCTAAAAAATTATATTTTTTCTAAAACATAAAATTTACAGGTCTGCAAAAGATAAAAAGCTACGGCTATGGAAAAATTATTCTGGATCTGCAAATGGTGTTAATAAAAAGACATTCCAAGCTACCGTAACCGAAGCAGGATTGGGTGATTCAATAACTGTAGAAAAGGATGATGGCGAAGAAATAAAGCTTTATCTTTCATCAATTCGTCCACCACGTCGTGAAGCTGCTGGTGAAGGAGCTGCTGCTGCTCCTGCTGCAACTGCAAGTGGCCGTAAATTTTTACCACTTTATGATATTCCATACATGTTTGAAGCTCGTGAATTTCTTCGTAAAAAGCTTGTTGGAAAACGGGCACAAATTTCTATTGATTATATTCAACCAAGATCTGAACAATTCCCTGAAAAAACTTGTGCTACCGTAGTCGTTAATGGACAAAATATTGCTCAACAACTTGTTGATCGAGGCCTTGCAAAAGTTATTCGACATCGACAAGATGATGATAATCGATCTTCGGCATATGATTCTTTGATGGTTGCAGAAGCAAATGCAGAAAAAGAAAAGAAAGGTCTTTTCTCTGAAAAGAAAGAAGGCTCAACTGTTCGAGTTCAAGAATTGCAAGGTGATGCAGCTCGATCAAAACAATTTTTATCTTATTTCCAAAAAGCCCAACGTATTGATGGTGTTGTAGAATTTGTTGCAAGTGGTTCAAGATTACGAGTATATGTTCCAAAGGAAAGTGTTATCATTACATGTCTTCTTGGTGGAATAACTGCTCCACGAAGTGCTCGAATGGGACCTGGTGGAAAAGTTGTTGGAGAAAATGAACCATTTGCAGATGAAGCATTGAAATTCACAAAGAAGCATACCCTTCAAAGAGAAGTCAAAATTGAAGTTGAAACTACGGATAAATCTGGTGGCTTTATTGGATATCTTTTTGTTGCAAAAGAAACAGGTGGATGGGTAAATCTCTCAGAACTTTTGGTTGAAAATGGTTTTGCATCTGTTCATTTCTCTGCTGAACGAGGCTCATATTACAATCAACTTTCATCAGCTGAAAGAAGTGCAAAGAATGCTAAAAGAGGAATTTGGCAGAATTATGTTGAAGAAGAAGAAACAAAGCCATCTGAAACTGAACAATCCAATGATGTTACAGAACGAAAAGTTAATTACAAAAAGGTTGCAGTTAGTGAAGTTTCACCAAATTCATTCAAATTTGCTGCACAAAACTTTGAAGATGCTGGAACAATTCAAAAACTTATGAAAGATTTGAAAGAAGTTGATTCATCATCACAAGGTACAACTCGTCCAAAGAAGAATGAAATGGTTGCCGTACAATTCTCTGGACAATGGCATCGTGCTCGTGTTGAAGCAATCAAAGGTGATACTGCAGAAATTTATTATGTTGATTATGGAAATGTAAGTTTTGTGCTTAAGATTACTGTAACTCAAACTTACATATTTTTCTTCTTTTTAGCGTGAATCTGTTTCTGTTTCAAAGATTGCACCATTACCAGCCAGATTCCAATCAATTGGTCCACTTGCTCGAGAATATGTTCTTGCACTTGTTACCGTACCAAATGATGATTATTATTCAAAAGAAGCTGCTGCAGCCTTTTCGGATCTTGCTTTTGCTCATCAATCATTTTTACTTAATTCTGAATACAAAAATGGCAATCTTGAAGCTGTTACTTTGGTAACTGATGATGAAAAGAAACGTGATATTGGAAAGCAACTTCTTTCGGATGGATTTGCATTAGTTGAACCACGTCGTGAAGGTCGTCTTAAGTCATTGGTAAGAATTTAATATACGTTCTTAGCAACCAAAAAATGCCTGTCATTTACCTCCCATTATGATAATTTATTCATTTTGGGCGTATACAAACAGGTAGATCAAAAGAAAAGACAATTTTTGACAGTGATTACCATAATATACCGTAGTCTTTGTACTAATTGCCTATAATTTCCTAAAATCCTCAATTTTGAAAATATATGATTCTAATTACGGTATCATTTTTAGGTTGAACAATATAATGCTGCTGAACAAGAAGCTCGTAAAAGCCGTAAAAATATTTGGCAATATGGTGATTTTACCGGAAGTGAACTTTAACAAACTCCTTTCAAAACTCCTATCCTACCCTCTCCATTCAAATTCCTTTTCTTTTTTCTTTGGTGAACTAAAAATCGTATCAAAAATTTCTATTCAACGTTGTTGGGTCATATTGTCAAAACTATAGTATATAAATATTATCAAAATATTTATTTTAAATTGTTATATTTTGTTGTTGATTATTTATTTTTATTATTATGCAAGCTTTGAAGTTTTAGAAATTTTTTTAAAACTTCTTTTTTAAAATTTTTTCAATTTTTTATGTATTTTGGCTTTGTGTTACACTTTGCCAACTTACAATTTGGTTCATATTTTTTTGGGCTGGAGTTTTTTAAAATTTGTTCGTGTTCGTTTTTGCTTTTCTTCCATGTTTTTTGTAATCCCTTTTCCCAAAAAATTCTATTGTTGTGATATCTTTTTATACTGTGATTGCTACAAAATATCTAATCATAACATCAAAATAAAATATTTATTATAATTTTACCTTTGTTTTTATCACATTTGACGTTTTTACTCGAGATAAATACTGCAACATTATTCATAGCTTCAAACAATTGCTTAACTTAAATCACATTTTTCAGGATGTCCACAACTCAACAGCCACATCGTCCTGGACCTTTTAAACTCCCAAATAAAGCTCATAAAGCTGGCAGACATCGAACCAAAGGACAAGTAGATCGGGATACTCGTGGAAGAAAAGATGTCAAAACTTTATCACTTCGGATGAGAAAAGATTTAAATCGAAATGAACGTCGAAAAGCTCTTCGATCAACTCTGAAAGATCAACGAAAAAAGCTTGTTGAACAAAATCGTAATATGAATCGAGCACCAACTTTAGTCACCATTATTTCGTTTAATCCTGAACTTGATGCTGCACGAGTTGTTGAAAAATTTGCTGCATCTGATTCTGAATCTCAAGCTGTTGCTTCTGAACGTGGTAATATTACTTATTTGCAGTAAGCTTTTATTCTTTTCTTGCCTTGTTTAACGTTTGGTTTTTAGTATTCCTCGTTTTCGTGCAAGATATGGTTTTGTTTGTCCGTTGACAACTCACCTTGATAATGTATTGGATTGTCTTAAAGTATCAGATGTTGTTCTTTTTGTATGGCCATTGGAAGAAGATTTAAATGAAGCACAAAGTTTGCTAATGTCTACTGTATTAGCTCATGGTCTCCCATCGTTCATTAATGTTGTTGGGGATATTCCATCAAAGGGTAAACAACGTGACCAACTTCGTCATCAAGTTTTACAACTAATTGATTCATGGAGTTTAAATAAAGATAAAATTTATGATTTGGATACTGATGCAAATGCTCTTGCCCTTTTACGTCAAATTCAAGCTATTCGAAAGAAGCCAACAGTGCTACAACGTCGTCGTCCACATTTAATGGTTGAAAAGATGGAACCTGTGAATGTTCGATATGGTTTATGTACTCTTAAGCTTACAGGATTTCTTCGTGGCCCACACATGGATGCAAATCGACTAATTCATATTCAAGGTCTTGGAGATTTTCAACTTGAACAAATTGATCGACTTAAAGATACGCTTCCTGGTGCAAAAGGTACTACTGAAGATGTGCTAAAACCTGATGAAAATCAAGCTGATTTAAATACTGAAGTTATTCCTGATCCTATGGATGCTGAACAACCAAATGTGGATGACATGTTAAAAGCTGAAGTTTTTACAACTGAAAAAGAAACCAAACTTGTCCCCAAAGGAACTTCAAGTTATCAAGCTGCATGGATTGTTGATGATAATGATGAAGAAAATGATGACGACGAGGATGAAGATGATGATGATTCAATGGAGGATGAATCCGATGAAGATGACGAAGAAGATGAATTTGCTCCAACAGATTTAAAAGGTCCTGGATTCTATGAAAATGAAGGAATGGATATTGATCAAATGACTATTGCTGGAACTGAAGGTGGTGAATTTGAAGATATGGATATTGATAAAGAAGCTGTTCAAAAATATCGTGAAGAACGTGAAAATGAGCAATTTCCTGATGAAGTTGATACTCCAATGGATCAGCCTGCCGCAGTTCGATTCCAAAAATATCGTGGCTTGAAAAGTTTTAGAACATCCCCTTGGGATCCAAAAGAAAATCTTCCACATGAATATGCAAGAATCTTCAAATTTGGTAATATTAAACATACCAAAAAGCTTATTTTGAAAGAAATTGAAAAGGAACCAGAAAATGGTAAATTTATTACTCATGGAGATTATGTTACTCTGTATGTCAAAGATGTTCCTGCTCATATTGTAAAAGAATGGGGAATGGATATGCCCATGGTAGTTTATGGATTGCTCAAGCATGAACAACGAATGTCTGTACTTAATGTTGTTCTTCGACGACATTTTACATGCAATTTTGCAATTAAGAACAAGGCAAATCTTATTTATCATGTTGGATATCGAAGATTTGAAGCAAATGGTATATTTTCTCAACATACAAATGGTGATAAATTTAAGGTTAGTTACTTTGTATGTTTGACTACAGTATTAACTTGTTGCAATACTTTTAGATGGAAAGATTTATGCCAAATGATAATGGTCCATTTGTTTCAACTATGTTTGCTCCAGTCTGTTTTGGTCCAGCAAATGTTTTAGTATTTTATCGTGATGAAAAGGGCAAAGAACATCTTGTTGCTTCTGGTTCTGTATTGGATATGAATCCTGATCGGGTTATTCTTAAACGTGTTGTTCTTTCTGGACATATTTCAAAAGTTAATCGTCGCTTGGCTATTGTACGATACATGTTCTTCAACAGAGGTTTGCTTTTTTTGTTACCTTTTTTGGCATTTCTAATAAATATTATTTGTTTAGATGATATTGAATGGTTTAAACCTGTTGAACTTTATACTCCACAAGGACGTCGTGGTCATATTAAAGAATCATTGGGAACACATGGTCATATGAAATGTTTATTCGATCAACCGCTTACAATTCAAGATAATGTTATGCTGTCTCTATATAAACGAGCTTTCCCAAAATGGACATATAATCCTCGAATTGAACGTTCTAAAATGATTGGTGGTGGAATGGTGAATGCTCATTCGCTTCACTCTCTTATTACAAGTGCTGCGGCTTCACAAAAAGGTGAAACAGAAAAAATGGAATTTTAGATTCATTATTAAATTTTTTTGTTTGTTTCAAATTTATTAAAAAATATTTTGTTGTTGAGTTTTTGTTGTTTAATAAAAGAGTTTATATTTTTTAAATGTTTCGGCGGGGATAATACAGTAATCAATCGTTATTATACTTTTTTGGAACTTTGGAAACTGATTTTGAATCATTAAATCCATAGCATAATGGAATCAGCTAGAGAAGAAAGAGCTAAGCTGCAGTTGTATAATAAATTTTGTCAGGTTTTGGCAGATGTTCGAGAAAAAGATGTCGAAGTTTTGCAAGATCGAAAACTTGCATTTTGTTCGGTAATTTAATTTTTGCATGTTTGAGTAAAAACAACGATCAAAAATTATAGACTAAAATCGCAGAAACAACCTCAAACATTGGAGCTTTCACACAAAGTGGCAATGAATTTATTGATAAAATAATTTGCGTATTTGGATCTTTAGTTGTTGAAGTAGATATCCTAGTTCAAGAAGCCAAAGATAAATATATTGATGCTTTAATTCTTTACGGTGAAGATCGTAAGATTTGATTTTGGCAATCCCTTATGATATCTAAAAATGCCATTTTCAGCAAAAGGTATCCTTGAAGATGATGGAGGATGTGTAAAAATGATGGCAGATTTCTTGGGAACCCTACAAGATTTATCCCTTTATGTTTGCCGCTGTTATGAAGTTGTAAATAATATTTTCCAACAACTTTATGCATTTTATAATTTGCCGTAATCAAAACTTTAAAATTTTTTACCTTTAAAAATTATTGTATTTTTAGAAAGCATCAATTTGCAAATGCCTCAGATCGATGGCTTTATCGTGTTTGGAAATCTGTTGGAGATTTATTAGGGATTTTGGTTCAGTTAGATGAAATAGTTCGATGTCATCCATGCCTTCAAGAGCATTGGAAAATTTATCAAAAAACCATGAGAATGGTTCAACATAATCCATCACAGTTTAATGCAATTGGAGAAAAATTTAAATCTTTAACAAATATGATCGCAAATTTAGATGCTCGAATTATGTCCGGATATCTTTTTCAGGTTAGTGTGTGATTGTCACATGGGATTACGGTAATGTAAGGGTACGGTTTATGGGATTACTGTAATCTGAGATTAGTATAGTTCAAATAATTACTGTAATGTATTGAAAAACACTATAGGGTTACTGTAATACAGTGTTTGGTGTTATTCAATGGCATTTTATTAATGTTATATAAGATTTTCATAATTCCTGGGATACTGTAATTTTTGAACCTTCTAATCATAGAATGTTTTTAGAATTGTTACGATCAACCCTTTCCGCCCACCCTTGTCAATGATAAATCCTTCTTTCAACGATTCCAAAAAGTACTCATAGATTTCCTTTCAAAATGGGAAGCCGAAGCAACCGATGATTTTCCAAATCGAGCAGGATTAATTTCACTTTTTGCTTCAACAATCTTCCTTCAAAAAGTTGGACCTTCAAATATTTTTGATAAAAAATTTGCAAAAAATCTTACAAATACTTATAAAAAATTGGCAATTTTTCAATTTGCTGGTGACCTCCTTTTTACTCCATCAAATTTTCTTCTTCGACATTGTCCAGAAATTGAAAAAATGGTTGATAAAAAGTTGATGCAAAATATTTCTGCAACAAAACAAACCTCTTTGGAAGAATTAAGGGAAAATCTTCCAAAAGAATTACAAATTTATATTGATGCCGTCAATGAATGGAAGAATGAAATGAAGCAGTTGAAAACGGCACATGATTTTCAGGTTCTTACTTAGACATTAGTAGACAAGGACATTGCAAGATGAAAAACCAAGGGCACGAGCCTTCTTTGAAATCATAAAAATTCTTTGATCTTTTACCGCCATCGGCAAAAGATCAAAGGCGGCCCCTTTGAAACGATTTTCTGATGTCCTTGCTATTAAAAATTTAAATAATTACTGTATAAATTTAGAATAGCACCCATCAATTCCTTACTTCTCAATTCCAACTTTTAATAAATGGCCCAAAAATTGCTGATAAAATTGGTCGCCTTGTTCGAGCTTTTCTTTGCCTTCATTTAAATGCCGAAAAAGCCCTCGCAAAAAGTCATGTTCAATGTATTTTTCGAATGATTGAACTGATGAAAGTAATCTCAACAACAATCAAATTTGTAAGTTTACTGTAGCTTTGAAGATACTGTAATTATTCAAATTTTTATTATTAAAGTATTGGCCAACAATTCTTGAATGGTCTTTTCATGGACTACAATATTGGAGTGGATGCATTTTAAGAATTCTTGAAACTGTGAGAACACAAGTTTCGGGATCATCATCATCTGAAAAGTTGGATAAAGTTTCCACTTTGATGATTGCCGAAAATGCAATGTCAAAATCACCAACAAAATCACAAATTTTGATTTGCGGGGTTGCACTAGAAATTGGAAATTATACGGTACCTTGGTTGAATATCAATGTTTAATAACAAAAAATTTGCATATTTTAGAAATTTATCAAGACTTCTGATTGTGTTGAAATTGATGATTTGCTGAGTCGACTTGAAATGCTTTCAAAAATTGGTGAAATTTTTCATCGTTCAACTTCGACAACATTTTTATATTTTCATCGATCCCTGGCACAAGTTTATTTTGAATCAGCTTTTGAAGAATATCCCCTTGAAAGAATTGAATATTTTTTGGAATGCTTGGAAGATGGCGCAAAACTTTTAAAATCTGCAAAACATTGTGAAATCGAAGATTTAAAGCTAAATTTTCGGGAAGAAATTCAACAACTTATTCAAGAAGTAAGTTACCGTAATTTCTGAGGGGATACTGTAGTTTCAGTATTCTGTAGCAATATTAATTAAAGATAGTGTAACGTACTATAACATTCAGAAGGACTTTATTTTTTTCATTAATCATTTTCATATAATACAGTTGTATTAAATACCCTAATATTCAAAATAATTACTGTAGCATACTGTATCATTAATATAAAACAAATTTTTAGTTAATTGTTGAAAAACTTTGTACCCAAATTGAGAATGATCTTCGACTTGATGTTCATTCACATCAAAACGAAACCATTGAACAACTTGAACTCCGACTTTTTACAACTCCAAAAAAATCCAAATCCTCTCCTCCTCCGGCCATTCCAAATCAGGATGCAGCTTTACGAAATCGGCAATGGCTTGAAATGAAACCTTTTAAACTTGCTGGAATTGTTATTGATTTAAAGTGTATGAACTTTTATATAACTTTGGATACTGTAACTGATTAATGGTTTTAGATGAAGTTGAAAAATATCTTGAAAAAACTTTTTACAACTTAACAGCTGTTGCTCTTCATGATGGTGAAACATATGCAAAAATGCGGCAACTTGCCAAGCATCGATATGGCCTTGAATTCTCTCCAACAAAGCTACCGTATATGACAATTGATCAAGGATTAGATGTCTTAATGATTATGAAAAATATTCATGTCTTTGTTACAAATTATAATTATGACCTTAATGAACAGGTTTCTTTTTTACCACTTTTTTCAAAAAATACTGTATTTGAATATGCAAATTTTTAGATGTTTATTGAAAGAACAGGAAAGAATCGAAGCTTAAATGTAATGCATGTTCAGCAAGTTGTAAATTCCATTAAAACTCATGGTGCCGGAATTGTTAATTCTGCCGTTAATTATTCGTATCAATTTTTGAAAAAGAAATTTCATATTTTTTCACAATTTTTATTTGATGATCAAATTAAATGCCAGCTTGTTAAAGAGATTCGATTTTATCGGGATTCCATTGATGAACTTAATCAAATGGTACTGTTTTTTAAAACTTTCTCGACACTGTTACCTGCTAGGAGTAAGATTACTGTACCAGGGTACTAAAACAGTATTCTAACTTTTTGCAAGGATGCTGTAATGGTAAAAATAGTTGTTGCAAGGATACTGTAGCAATAAAAAGAATTTACATGATCCATCATTAATAAACCCCTTCACTTTACAGTATCCAGTAAAGCGTGCTGAACGCTTTAATGCCGCCATTTCAAAACTTGGTGTTTCTTCTGATGGCAAAACATTCCTGGATAAATTTCGTGAACTGATAACTCAAATTGGAAATACCATTGGTTTTATTCGAATGATCCGATCCGGGGTAATTGAATCCTCAGCATATGCCTCACATTTTATTCCAAAACTTCATTCATCCCCTGAGGGCACAAAAGATTCTTCTCAAAAAGAACCCCCAATTTCTTCAATTGTAAAAGAAGCAAATGGAAGTCAACTTTCAATCAATATTGCAGAATCCTTGGATTCTTTAATTGAATCCATTGCATCTTCATTCTCTTCTGAATCCGATTATGTTGAAATGTTGATTACGGTATTTGCAAAAGAATTTCGAAATTATGAAAAATTTTCACATCTTCGAAACTTTTTTATTATTATTCCACCCTTGACAATTAATTATGTGGAACATATTCTTGGATGCCGATCTAAAATTGGTCGAAGAGCTCAAACGGATTCTGATTTCACTTTTGTCGATGATGGATTCTGTCTTGGAATCGCGTATATTTTAACGCTTCTGAATCAAACATACTTTTTTGATTCGTTGAATTGGTTCGATTCAGTTTTTGATAAATTTGATACTGAAATTGGAAAAGCTGTTGAAGAACAAAAAATCGCCCAAAAAAGGAAGGATGAATCTTTCAGTCAAACTTTAGCATTACGAATTCAGCGATTGCAAGATTTACAAAAAGTAAGAGTTTTTAATTATTGATTAAAAAGGCAGTCTTCTTTAAAATCCAAATAATTCATAAAGGATACTGTAAAAATACATTTTTAGGAATTCCAATATCTCATGTTCACTCTTCATTCTGCAACAATGCTTTTCAAAATTAAAGATCACGATAATCCTGAAGATGAAATGTATCTTGAAGAATTTTAATTTATTACTACTTTTTGTACATTTGTATTTATATGAAATATTTATTAACAAAAATAAATTATTTACCAACTTCTTGCTTCATTTAACAAAAATACAGTAGTATAATGCTGCATGCAAACTTAAAAATCTTAATAAAAGATGACTAAATTCTTTGATAAAAGATTATTGTAACACAAAAATGTTTACTTTTTAATATAAAATCAAATTATATTTTAGAATCCTTTTTGCATAACGTAATGGAAGAACTTGACAATCAGGCAAGAAAACAATAGAAAAAAGATCCAGAATGTTAGGTTTTTGCATTTCGAAAAAAAACGTAACTCTTCGATTTCGAGGAAGCCTCGCGCGATCGCTTCTTTTAATTTTTTTTGTATAACAAATCATTACTAATAACCGATATTTATTTAAAGAAATATTTGAATAAAAAATATATATGTATTTTAGCATGAATTCATCAGTTTTCCCTTTTGGTGCAAAATGTGCTACATCTGAAATGGTCTTAGATGCAAAACAATATGGATATCGACCATTCAAACATGATTCAAGAAGAGCATATTTTGTTAATGGAAGAAAAAATGGAATGCTTGAATTGGTGCAACTTTTTGGCTGTCAAAAACTTTATGTTGATGAAAATTTTCCGGTATTTTTTGTATATTTTTATTTCTTGTTAAAGTTTGTTTTTTATAGAATGCAACATTGTGTTACCGAGATATTCAAGAACAAGGATTTTATCCTAAGAAGGAATGGTATTATGATATTGCTTGTCCGGAATTAATTTCAGCAGTTCTTCAACTTCCTGATGGTCGAAAGGTAGGTATAATTTTAACAACTTTTTTTGTTTGCTACACGGACACACATTTTGTAAATCCGCCGAGACTGGAACTTGAACCGTAGACCTGCTGCGCTTTGAGCTAGTGCTAAACCACTCGACTATATACTCAACTCACTGTTATGTTTTAGATCAATGCTGTCTATTTTACTGATTTAAAGCCTGCTTGTAATCTTGGTTTGCATCAATTATGTGGAGAATTTGTATCTTTTTGTCAAGTTGATCAATCCATCGGATCATGGACAATGGAAAGCTTTATTTCATGGAAAGTAAAGAATGGAAAGGTTTCATGTTGGATTGCTCCGTAAGAATTATTTATATATCCTGAAGTATATATATAACCGACTTTCTGAAAAAACCAAGCAAAATGGATGCGAGGCAGGCGGACCAAAATTTCAAAATCGTTTTTGGGGGCTGAAATTTGGCATGTAGTATCCTTAGGGGTCAAAGAGGTGTGATCAAAAAAAATTTTTGGTGTCCGGTGCAGCACTGCTCCGACGAGGTTCCTGGCTTTAGTTTTGATCCGTTTGCTACAAATGAGGTATCACCAGAAAGCCCTTGATCAGGGCTACAATACTGTTCTGCTAGAATTTTCATTGATGGTCCCACCACGAAAATTTCGTGATTTAAAAGTTTAAAATCGAAATTTCGGGGCCAGAAAGGGGGGGTGCCAGACGTTTTTTTTCTCTGTAAAGATGCTCTTTTTTATGACCTATTTAATGGCGTGAACAAGATTTTCGATATCGACATGCGTTCCGTTACTTTTTTAAAAAAACGAAAATAGTCTGTTTAATGTGACTCCCAAAGTTACGCCACTTTCGTTGAACTCTTGTAGTCGAGTGGTTAACGCGATTGATTTTTGTACCCGATCACTCAGGTTCGGTTCCAACCGAGTGCAAAATTTTTATTTTTGTTTTTAAAAACGTTTTTTAATTTTCAAATTGTTTTTTTCCCTTAAATAGGTTATATTAAATGTATTTGTTGTTGTATAGTGTCAAAAAATTACTTAAATTTTTTCTTCATTTGTTTTTCTTTTGAAAGAAGATAACAGAAACGAACAAAATTGTCTGTATGCTTTAATTGTTGATCAAACGTTGCAGAAGTAGAAAATGAAACAATTTTTCAAAATACATTTATCACTCAATATGTTTGGTTAATGAGGTCATAATGACCAACCTCGTTAATCAAACTTAAAAACTAAGAGAAGCAAAAGGATTTAATGGTTGGGGAAAAACTTTGATGCATATTGAGTGCGTGAGGGGTAGACGTCAGCAACATCTTTTCCTGGCTCGATCATTTTCAACCTATGTATCGTTTAATTGTATTTTTTTTAAAAAAATTCCACTTACGCATAACAAGAACAAATTAGTAACATAAGGAAAAATATCCAAAAATGCCAAAAATGGTTGCCAAGAGCAGCCAACGAAGATAGTTCATGTAAGATCTACTTTTAAGTAATTTTAACAAAGGTAGTAGTCAACCTGAACAATTTGAAACTGACCGTGGAACATTTCCCTGCCCCGTTGATGGATGTGTTAAAGATTTTATCCGTTATGCAAATTTGGAAAAGCATCTTCTTGTTGGCATACTTTTGCACCACGCCGCGAAACTTTGCAAGACATTGCAGTGCAGATGTATTTGGCTGAACTTGAAGGAGTCCGAGAAGGCTTTTCTTTTTTCCGAAACCATTTATTCGATTCTGAATATGCCCGTGAAACGTTAAACATCAATGCGCCATCACAAGGCTGGGCTCTTAAAAAAAGGGCACCCAGAGCTAGCTATACTGCTGAAATGATTGCTTTTTTGGAAAACAAATACATTATTGCTCGTCAACGCGGTCAAAAAAGGCTTGATGCAATTGTTACTAGTGAAGAAATGAGTACAGCAGCACATCCAACAACTGGCCGGCCACTTTTTACAGCTGAACAGCGTTTATCAGCATCTTAGATCGCCTCTTTTATTAACCAAAAGTTAAAAAAACTGGAAAAAAGAGTTGGTGAATTTACATCTGAAGAAGAAAGAAATGAAAATAATTTAATTTTTGATGAAATGGTAGAAAACCCGGGTACTTTATTCTACAACTGAAAAAACATTTAAACTCTAATTTTTTACAGGACATGTTGAAGACGAAGCAACAGACCATCCTCATTTTGCAGATTTAACAGAAGATCTGATGGATGAAATTGTTCGAGAACGCAATCAAGAGTTATTTATGTGACTTTTCGATTAACCGTTTTCATGTACCTTTTCACCGTACCCATTGATTTAATTTGTATTTTAAAATGAAGAAAAAATTTAAGTAATTTTTTGACACTATACAACAACAAATACATTTAATATAACCTATTTAAGGGAAAAAAACAATTTGAAAATTAAAAAACGTTTTTAAAAACAAAAATAAAAATTTTGCACTCGGTTGGAACCGAACCTGAGTGATCGGGTACAAAAATCAATCGCGTTAACCACTCGACTACAAGAGTTCAACGAAAGTGGCGTAACTTTGGGAGTCACATTAAACAGACTATTTTCGTTTTTTTAAAAAAGTAACGGAACGCATGTCGATATCGAAAATCTTGTTCACGCCATTAAATAGGTCATAAAAAAGAGCATCTTTACAGAGAAAAAAAACGTCTGGCACCCCCCCTTTCTGGCCCCGAAATTTCGATTTTAAACTTTTAAATCACGAAATTTTCGTGGTGGGACCATCAATGAAAATTCTAGCAGAACAGTATTGTAGCCCTGATCAAGGGCTTTCTGGTGATACCTCATTTGTAGCAAACGGATCAAAACTAAAGCCAGGAACCTCGTCGGAGCAGTGCTGCACCGGACACCAAAAATTTTTTTTGATCACACCTCTTTGACCCCTAAGGATACTACATGCCAAATTTCAGCCCCCAAAAACGATTTTGAAATTTTGGTCCGCCTGCCCTATACTCGTTTTTTTCAGAAAGTCGGTTATATATACTTACCTTAATATTATAGTGATGCAAGAACTGGTGAATGGAAAGTTATCCCTTGCTTTGCTGAACCTCCTGCTCCAAAATGCTTCATCACTTTATGGAATCGAATGACAAAATTTAGTTATGGCAAAAATGATTATGAATTTTTTGGTATTGTTGTATTTCCTGGAAAGATTCTTGTTGAACGAATTCTTGTTGATTGTCCAAAAGTAATTTATTACCGTATATAATTCGATACTGTATTTTCTATATTTATTTAGGATTTTCATATTGGAAGTACTTATATATGCCGAATCAATGATACCGTTATTTCAACAAGTTGCAAGAGTCATGTCTTAGCTGAATGTAAACCATTTGAAGTTGATTCTGATCTAATTGAAATTTATGTTGATGATGATGGAAAAATATTGGTATAAATTTTTGCTATTTTGAAGCTTATTAATTTTGTTGTTGTTTTTTAGATTAAAACTGTTGTTGGAGCAATGGGAATTCCGAAGATTATGATGAATGGTATTAATCAATACCAAAATGATCATAAAGGGAAGATGAATCATATAAGGCGTTTGGAAGATCAACAACCTCAATACAATGTTGTAATGCATCCATTCTTTGGCAAAATTATTTTACCTCGAAATTTGGTTTGGTCTGCTGCTGCTACACAGGTATGATTAAGAGTATTCTTAGTGAAATTAAAAATTTTTTTGATCAAAATCGAAATTAATTTCGATATTTGGATTTCGCCAATCTTCGTTGGTAACAGTGAATTTATTTTTCAGATAATTTTTACTTATTTATTTAATGCTATTGATGACAAAATTACACGTGGTCGAGCGATTCCATTTGCTTTAGCTGTTCATGATGGTTTTAATATGGTTCGTGTAAGTCTTTTAATAACAATTTCTCCAGAGATTTCACTGCCTGGGAGGATTACATTACCGTACCGCATTTGATGCTATAAAAGCAAGAGGGAATTTCATAGAAGCCTAACGAATACCCCAATTACCGTATCCGTCAAATTATATTTGATATTTTTTAGCTTCCAATTCATTTAAAAACAACAATTCCATCAATTAAATTATTGGCTCAAAATTGTATTAATTTAAAAGAAGGGATGATTGATGAAAGAGAAGATGAACTTGAATTTCTTCCAATGCTTCCATACAAGGGATATCAAGTTGATAGTTCAGTTTTATCTAGAAAATTATCAAAACCAAATGAAATTCCACTTGAAAAAGATGAACCCTTGGTTCGAATGTTGAAAGAAGAAACGCATGTTTTTCATCATTGCGAACAAAATCCTCGTCAACAACCTCGTTAATTTTTGTTTTGAATTGTTTCATTTTGTTTTGGTTTGGTTTGGTTTGTTAATTTGATAAAGTTTATAACGTTTATTTCCAAGTTTAATGTGTTTTTGGGATGCAATAATGTATTATCGAAGTTATACAAAAATTGAAAATTATGATAATACTTTTTTAAATATTGTTGAGATCTTTCAAGTTTTGCCAAAGTACAGTAACCGTGTTCAGCGAATCTTCAATAAGATGATATTAGGGAAGTATACTGTAATACAGTAGATTTGAAACAGACGGCTATATTATTATATTATATCCAATATATTTATTTAGCTTTTGTTAAATTTGCTTTGAAGTTTTTTTAACCATGAAATTTCAGGAGTTTGAGTTGATGAAGAATGCCAAGTTTGCTATAAATCAATTTTTATTCAAAAATAGAAATTTGCAAAAAAATTAAACCTCATATTTATCAAAGACATATTCGCCTTTAACCTGAAAATCTTCAAATCCAGTATTTCTCCCAAGGGCATAAGATGAAGAATGTGAAGGAATACGGTAACGAGCTAAAATTTCAGAAATTTGTTCTTCTCGACAATTCATGTTTTAATTAATTTATTAACAACAAAAAAATTTTTAGTGATAAAAAATATAACAAAAAAACACAAATTTTGTTGCCTTTTAAATACCCATTTTCTTTTTTTGTGTCTTTTTTTTTAAATGTTTAAGTGTTACAGTATCCCAATCGGGGCAGATTTTGAAAAACATCACGTTTTTTTCTCATCAAATGATAAAAAAAGAATGATGGATTAATTTGGTATTCAAAATTTTTGTTCATTACTTTTTTAATTGTAAATACGTCAATCAAGAATTAATTAATTGGAATGTTTTAGTATCAAACAATTAAACTTATTTTATTTCATCTTTCATCAATTCAAAGTTTATTGATAAAAATTTTTTTGGGGTTAAAAAAACTGGTTTGAAAACTATCATTTGAAAATGATTGATAATGTTTATCAAAAATTTTTATGTCCATTTGATTTGAAGTTCAAAAAAAATTTTAGGGTAAAAAAAGTGATAACACTTATTTTTACCCAACATCCGGCAGATCGGCGTTACAACCAAAATGTTTAAACATAAGTTTTTGGGACAAGGTCGTCTCTAATATTTTATTTGTCCATTAAATAAATATAAAAACACAAAATTTTTTATGATTACGGTAATTAAAAGATGTGTTAAATTACAAAAATTTCTTCAACTCCATTGTTTCTGCAAATCTTTAAAATATTGATCAACTGGAGTAATTTTTGGTACAATTCGCCCAGAAAACATTGCATTTCTTTCGCAAACATTTTTTCCAACAATATTTATGCAATTCTTTTTTGCTTTGTTCATCGAAAATTGGGTCCAGAGAATCAAAAATATGAAAGAAATATTGTAAAACTAAAAACTCAAAATTAATTATGTATCAATTTTTATTTTATTTAAATTTTCATACCATGTAAAACAACGCCGTCGGAGCCGCAAAACTAAATAAATATCGGTACCCCAAAATACACAAAGGTCCCAACGGTGCAATTAAAGAAAATATCAAAATCATTGGCCATAAATTCTTTAGAACTTTAACATTTTCATAAATCTAAAAAAAATTTACATAAAAATTTAATAAGAAACATTTTAAAATTGCCTGATGCCGTTCATCCAATGAAATTTGATATGCTAATTTTTCATATTTCATCCGATTTACCCAATACAAATAATGGCATAGAATAAGCGTAACTAAATGTTCAGCAATTACAAAATAAATTGTATAAAAATATAATTGTAAATCAGTAAAGATACCTAAAATTCTTTAATTTTTGAAAGGTAAATCTATGCCGCCTTTGATGTTCCTTAATTATTTTAAAAACTTACGAATAAATTCAATATATCCTTTTATGGTGGAAGCTGTATAAGTAATAATTACAGTAATTGTTAATGTTAAATTACTATTTGAATATTTTGAATAAGTTTTATAAAACATTGTCGCAATAATTCTACTTAAAACAATAAAAAAATAAGTGAATCGAATTTGTGAAGTACTAAAAACTAGTGCCATCCTTAAAATTCGATACAGTGTTGACTCATAATTTGCATAAATAAGGTAATGGATTCCAGTTACAATTGATAAAAGCAAGATTAAAAGGACAAAAGGTCGAAAACAAAACCAAGAATACATCCTAAAAATTTAAATAATGTATACAGTAAAAAATCATCTAGTATTAAAAATTTGCATAGTTTTGTATCCTCTAGACTGAAACTTTGATCTTCGCAGACATTAAAAGTTGACTTTAATAAAACCTAAATTGTTTAGCCACCTACCGTAACCGGTTTGACATGTGTTGTCTTGGTCTTTTTGCCACAGCAAAACATAATCCCCACAGAACCAAGGACAGAAAAATATTTAAACCCGTAAAAATCAAATGTAAGCTTTTATTTAATTCCGCCGAAATCATTTTTTTTGCCACAACAGACAAAAAATGGAAATATTTGAATTTTATTTCCTTATTTTATTCAAATTTTTTAAAACCAGATAAATTTAATTGTTTTTTCTTTGTTTGATTTAATTACATGTTTAATTCTTTGCGTACAATAATTTAATAATTTCTTCCGGGATAAAACGATTAATAGATTATAGAAGAAAATTGTTTGATGATAATTTCAAACTACAGTAATCATTTTTTTAAGTAAGTACACAGTTAAGAAAACAATTAAAACTTGACGAGAACTGATGCTTTTAGATTTTAAATAAATGAACATTTAAACTTTTAAATTTTCAACTTTCAATTTTAGCATTGAACAAAATACAGACATGTGAACTTAAGGCTACAAGGATTGATAAAAACTGTAAGATTACTGTAATGTTGCATTTTAAGTATTAAGCATTTTCGTAACATGCAAATTTTAAAAAGTCAAAACACATAAAAGCTATTTTTATTTCCATTGTTTTTCTAAATTATTAAAATATTTTTCAACAGGAATAATTTGTGGTCGGATTTTTTCTCGGGATTTTGAGGTTGCTGGATGAACAACATTTTTTCCAATTGTATTTAAATGTTGTAAATTTTCATTTGGTAATGACATTCTCCATAAAATAACAAACAAAAAGCCAAGATTATAGAACTAAAATATATCAAAAATTGTTTAAGCGATTTAAAAAATAATAAAGGGCACTTACCAAATAATATGAAGCAGAAGGTCCAGCAATTTCAAAAATATTTCTGTATGCAATAACTGACAAAGGGCCCAGAGGGGATACTGTAGAAAATATTAGAATCATTGGCCATATCGATTTTAGAAGTTTTACATTTTTGTAAATCTAAAATATAAATTTACATAATTTTTAGCATTACGTCGTGTTATGCAAATAAAAAAACGTCGAATAAAGAATAGACGTGCAAATTTGCATATCATCGACCCCTAAGGGGTTATTTGATTACCTGATGCCGTTCAGCTAAGGATGACTGATATGCCAAAGATTTGTATTTCTTTTTATTAATTTCATGTAAAATTTTACACAAAATTAGAGTAATTAAATGTTGAAATAGACCAATATATGCGGCAAAAAAGTATTGATTTAAATCAATAAAAACACCTAAAATTTTGGATTAAACTGTTACAGTAATTCCCAAAAATGCATACGAATAAATTCAATGTATCCATTGAGAATTGAGGCTAAATGAGTGATAACAATTGTGATAGCAATTGAACGAGTATTATTTGAAAATTTTGAATATTGTTTATAAAAAATAGTTGCAACAATTCTGCTTAAAACAATGCCCAAATATGAGTATCGAATATGCATGGCACTAAAAACTAGAACCATTCGAAAAATTTTGTAGGTCATTGCTTCAACATCGCTGTAAATGAACCAATGAATTCCGGTTAACATGGAACATGCAATTACTAAAGTGCCATAGGGGTCCAAGCAAAATGCAAAATATATCCTAAAAAATTTTATGTAATTTATTAACTTATCCCAGTAA
This sequence comes from Panagrolaimus sp. LJ2414, assembly GCA_024447195.1. Lineage (NCBI taxonomy): Eukaryota > Metazoa > Nematoda > Chromadorea > Rhabditida > Panagrolaimidae > Panagrolaimus > Panagrolaimus sp. LJ2414. The sequence continues at coordinate 694,645 of JAMRXY010000004.1, read as the reverse complement.
TGTTGGTGCAACCTCGAAATTCGGTGTCACATGAAAAATTTTAAAAAGTTCCAATAGAAACCAAGAAAATTACTGTAACTTACTTAAGATCTTTAGAAATGTGATAAGTTTTTTTACTAACTGGATAAAATGTTGCAATCATTAAAATACAAACAAATAAATTTGCACCTGTTAAAATATCATGAAACAATTTATTTAATTCTGGGGAAATCATTTTTTTACTTCGACAATGAATTTAATGAATTTAACATCATAAATAAAAATCCAAAAGAATATTTTAAATTTAAAAAAAAGTAGTCATTCAACAAGTACAATTTTGGAACGTACAAAAAATTTGAATAATATTAGTATTATGTATTTTGTTGAAAGTGCATTCAAATTTAAAAAATTATTGAGTAATTACAAGTTTCCTTTGAAAAAAATAAAATAAATTACAGCAATTAAAAATTGACTAAAAATGTTGTTTAATCATTCAACTACGGTAATGTTGGTTTTTAGTCAAGATCTTTGCATACGTCTGTAACAGATCTTTATGGTTCAGAAAATTATTGTAATACAATGCTTTCATAATAATAATAATGATATTTAATGAATTAAATTTTTTAAACAAATTTGTTTTGCAAAATTAGAAAAATATTTGTAAAATATTTAATTAAGATTCGGTTTATTTCTTGTTTAGTGATTTTTATGCAAATTTTTTATGTCTGTAGTAGTACAGTAATCATAAACGTGATAAAAAACTTGGTAAATAGAACTTATGAAATCTTGGCACTTTATTACCCTAAAAATCTTAAAATATTCATTTCCATTGTTTTTCTAAATTTGTGAAATATCGTTCAACTGGAATAACCTCAGGTTGAACTTTTCCCCGGCAATTTACGGTAGCCACTTGGACAGCATCTTTCCCAATAATATTTATATTATGCAAATCATCATTTGGTAAAGCTAATTTCCAACAAATAACAATTAAAAAGGCAAGATTGTAAAACTGAAATTTGGAATTAAATTATTGTTGAAATAAAAATGTATTAATTACCGAATAATATAAAGCTGTTGGACTATTGTAACCTAATACGTATTTGTAAAATAAGACTGACAACGGGCCCAGAGGGGATATTGTTGAAAAGATTAATATAATTGGCCATATCGATTTTAGAAGTTTCACATTTTTGTAAATCTACAATATAATAAATTTGTATAATTTTTAACATTATGTCGTGTTTAGCAAATTTTAAAAATTTCAACGTTTTTCAAAAAATTCTTTGATTGAAGAATCTTTGCAAATTTGCATATTATCAAACCCTAAGGGGATTATCTGATTACCTGATGCCTTTCAGCTAATGATGATTGATATGCCAAAGTTTCGTATTTCTTTTTATTAATTTTATGTAAAACTTTACACAAAATTAAAGTAATTAAATGCTGTGATAATCCAATATAAATTGTAAAGTAAAATTGATTCATGTCAACAAAAACCCCTAAAGGCATTAAAAATCATTGTTTAGTGATACCATATTAATTAAGCTTACGTATAAATTCAAGATATCCATTTAACAATGAAACAGCATAAGTAATAAGAATTGTGATAGTAACAGATTGCGTATTGTTCGAATATTTTGAATATTCTTTATAAAAAATTGTTGCAACAATTCTACTCAAAACAATAAAAAAATATGAATATCGAATTTGAAGACTGCAAAAAACTAACAAAATTCGAAAAATTCGATAATGCAATATTTCGGTGTCGGAAAAGAAAAATGAATAAATTCCTGTTATCACAGAAAGAAGAATCAATAATAGCCCAAATGGATCAAGGCAAAATGCAAAATATATCCTAAAAATTTGCATACAGGATGATATTCGAAATTTAAAAGGTTTTACTTTAATTCTTTTGAAAGATTATTTGGTTTTTTGGCTGCCCAGTAAAATAAAATTAGCATAATGAAACATATCAACAAATTAAAAGATGTAATAAAAATATGCAAAATTTTATTAAATTCTGCTGAAATCATTTTTAAATATTTAATGCTTAAAAAAATAGGAACAAAATATTTAATAAAATTCTCATCAGGCGGTCGCTTATAACGCCTTCAGATTCCAAAATACTTACGAAATTATTTTTAATGCCCCAATTATTGTATTTATATGTGTGTGTTTGTATTCGATGTACTTTTGTGGAAAATTGTATTTAGTTTTTTGCGAAGAATGTGAAAAACGAGGAAATCTTTATTTTCTGTTTTAATTTTTTTGAAAAAAAGAAACAGAATTAATTTTTAAAATTGCAGCAATTAAAGAATAAATCGTTGCTTTTGAAAAGTACAAATCTTTTTTATGTAGTTCTTTTTTCACGAGAAAATTTGTTTACTTCCGTTATCTCATTTTTTGGGAAAGTCATGTTATTTCAAGGGGTACAAGTTTTTTTCCGTATTATAAGGTGTCATCTAATTTTAAAAAAATAAAAACAGGAAATGTTGTTAGATGGCATTTTTAAATAAATTAGCTGATAATTTATAGAACCCTCAAGTAGGTATGCAAATTATTTATTTCCATTGTTTTTGTAAATCATTAAAATATTTTTCAACTGGGATAATTTCTGGTGAGATTTTAGAATTGTTTCGACTCGTAAAAGCTTGGTCTGCATTAATTCCAATTACGTTTATGTGATGAATCTTTTGTTTTGACTTCTTCAACAATCTCCAACAAATCATAACCAAAAATGAAAAATTATATCCCTAAAACATCACCATCAATGTTAAAAATCTTTTGTAAAAATGTTTAAAAAAAATTACCAAAAAGAATAATGCCATTGGAGGTGGTGTACCCAAGAACATTCTATATGCAAATACACCAATTGGTCCCAACGGGGCAATCAATGAAAAAATTAAAATTAATGGCCATAAAGTTTTTAGTTGTTTTACATTTTCATAAATCTGAAAACAGGAATCCACAAAAAAATATTATGCAAATTTTATTACCTGATGCCTTTCAGATAGCGATGACTGATACGCCAAAGATTTGTATTTGAAATAATTGACCAAATATAAAACTTTACATAAAATTAAGGTCAAAAAATGTGTTGCAAGAACAATATAAATTGTGTAGGAATTAATGTTCAAATCGCCAAAGACACCTTAAATATGCAAATTTTCCTTGAGTTAAAAATTTGCATATTTATGTAAGAGCTTACGTAAATACTCAACATATCCATTTATGATTGATGTAATGTAAGTAATAGTTACCGTAATCAATAATGATTGAGAATATTTTGAATATGTCTTATAAAATACTGTAGCAATAATCCTTCCAGCAACAATAAAAAAATAGGAAAGTCGAACTTGCTGTGTACAAAGTGTTGTTAAAAATCGACAAATTTGATACAGTAATGTTTGAGTGTTTCCAAAAATGAGGTAATAAATTGCAGTAAAAATCGATAAAAGTATTAATAAAAAGGCATACGGATCTAAGCAGACTTGAAAATATATCCTAAAGACATTAACTAAAAGATAACAAATAAACTTGAATATGCAAAATTTGCATAATACTAAGCACAACTTTGCTATGTTAGAAATGGATCTTGCTATGCAAATTTTAAAAACCAAGAAATCCTCTATGAAGACAAAATAAGGTTGTAAATTTGCATAGCCTGTAGATTTGTTACAGTACTTTTTAGGTTCAAAGTAGTCATGTCGTAACAAAATAATTAATATTAATTAAGTTTTGGCTCACTTTAAACTTTTTGACATATTTTCATATGGTCTTTTTGCAATATAAATACACAGTCCAAAAAGTATAATCGATATCAACAGATTTAAAACATTAATAATAAAATGCAAAGTTTTATCCACTTCAACAGAAATCATTTTTTGTCACTATTTATTGAGTGTTAAAGAAAGTTAAAGGAGGCGGACGGTTTGATACTTTTTTATTTCTTTTTCGAAAAAATTCGTTGAATTTTCATGACGATCAGGGTCTTTTTCTTTTGTTCTCTTGCCTGATCGTCAGGAAAATTCAAACGAAAAAAAACGTTAGAAAAATAAAAAAGTATCAAACCGTCCGCCCCCTTTAACTCAACTTTTTTTAAAACTGATATTCATTTTGATGTTTCATTTTGTGTTATTTAATTAATTTTAAAACCGTGGTAAATTTAACAAGAAAATTACTTTTACGACACTTTTTTTAATCAAAAACTTCATTTTTCTTTTTTAAATAATTAAAATGTAGTACTTTAATGTCAAAAGTATTCCAGCGTAATATATTTGGTGAAAAAATAGTAGTAATTAATTGAACATTTTTACGGGGAAGTAATTATTACTACAGTACGCTGTGCTTAAAGAAGGAATGTACCTAAAAAGTTTTAGTTTTGATGTTTATGGGTTAGAAAAAATTTTTTTGTTTATTAATTAATTGAAGTACTCTAAAATGAAATTTTTAAAAATTTATGTTTCAATGGTTTTGAATTTTGAAAAATGTTAAATGTTTAATTAGGGAATAATTTGTAGCCAAAAAATGTTTTAAATCTATTCCGACAGTAGGCAACAATAACCAAGATGTGTTTTAATAAACAGAATCCAAAAAAGTTGAAAAAGAGTAAAAACTTTATTGTAATCAATATTTGTACAAATAGAAACACTTGAAAAAATAAGTGTAAGAAATTCAATTTAATTAAATAAACTTTAGTCATCGTTGATTCCATGTTTGCTAAAAAAATGTAATTTTAGTTCAACCTCATTTTAAAGAGATTGTCCAGACATTACGTAACGGTAAAATTCTAAATCTCGAACCCCATTCACCCCTTAGGTAACAAAACATCAAAGCTTTTTGCCGACAACATCAAAGTCGCGTAACATTTGGCTTACCCCATCCACCCAAACCCGTAACGTAACGTCTGGAAAGTCTCTTATCATTGACAAAAACTTACTTTAACTTCATCAAAAATATATTCATCATCAAAACAGCTCAAATTCTTTGATCTCTTGTTATCATAATTATAAGTAGTTTTAGAAGCTTGATATTTTTGTAAAATTTCATAAATTAAACAATCCTTTTTAAAATTTGGTTTTTCTTCTTCTACAGGACCAATGGTGAAAAGAGTCATTTTTTAAACAATGGAAAAATAAACAAAAAAAGTTAAACTTTCAAAGCTCAAAAAAAAGATGAAATGACGAATCTTTGAAAAACGCTCTTTTGCTTTTTTTGGGTGGCGCTAAATTTACAGTAATTCAGAAACATATTTGTGCCTTCATTCAATAATTTATCATCTTTTTTTTGGGTTGCCTTTTTTCATAGTTTAATAGTCTAGTGTAACCAAATATAGAAAAAAAGAAGAGAAGGTTTTGAAAAGTTGAAAAGAAAAATAAAAGATGAAAGATAAAATCAAGTTTTTTTGAATATCGAAAAAACATCGCTGACAACTTTGTTTAAAAACTGGATTATTCCCGGCTTTTTTCAATCATTTGTTTCAGGGATGGATGTGATAAAGAAGGATATTTATTGATATGTCATGTTTGTGATAATAGCGGGATATTGAATTTAATATTAGTTTTCAATCAATTTATCAATGGTTGTACTCTGAAAAATTGCGAAATCATTTTTTCTAGGAAAACAATAAAATACACGAAGAAGATGAAGTGTTATATATTTGTAATTTCAAGGGAGAGTATATTGTTGCGAATTACCGTAATCAGCACCTATTTGGTTATCTTTCTAAATTCTTTTTTGTATCACTTTTCTCTAATATTTTGAATTTGGATTCTGTGTTTTGACTTTAATTATCATATTTTTACATTTCCTAAATTATTAAATGAGCCTACGATATTTGCAATTGCAAAAAAACCATTTACTATTCATTTTTCGCTGATATATTTTTCTTTATTTTTAGGGGTCATACATTTTGTGACGATAAAAGTTTAACTTTTTACCAATTTTCATCGTTTACCTTTCAACTCTCTTTTTCTTCTTCTTCTTTCTTTTTTATCGATCATCATTAAACAATGATCGATGAAAGTTCAGTGACAAAAAATAAGGTTTTTATGCACCGTCGGAAATAGAAAAATAATAAAAAAATCAGAAATAGAAAAAAATAAATGACAGATCACGCGTTTGTGTTTTTATTTGAAGAAAGGCAAAAATAAATTGAGATTACGGTAATGATAACAGAAAACAAATCTATCAAAATTCTGCTGCCAAAAAATTAGGATCTAAAAAGTTATACTGAATTACAGCTTAAAATTGAAGCATAACAGTTACAATGGGATTGAATTTGCAGCGGTTCAGAACGAGAATGATCGAAGGTCGGCAAAGCCCGGGCGTGAGCGGAGCGGACCAGGCCATGCTTTGAAAAAAGGCAACCGTAGCCATCCGTCCTACTGTTTAGATCTTACATAACCAAAATATCCAACTTGTTGAAAGCTACCATGCCGTCCGATTTTTCCTTTGATCTTTGCCGCATTTAAGGTTTAAGGCGAACTGTAATATTTGGCTCATCCATCCATAAAAATTATTACGTAAGATCTGGACAATTCCTAGTCTAGGAGCCATTTTTAAATGAGAAGAACACCCAAAAACTGTCAAAAGCTTTTGCGAAAAAAAGTATAACAATTTTTTTTGTGTTTATGTCAAAGATCAGAAATGCGATTGGACAGCCGCGGCCGACCAAGCCGATGTGTTTTAAAAAAATGGCTTTATTAGCCTTATGAGGTCTATGCGGTTAATAACTCTAAGCAGCGAGACATCCGCAAATTTTGAACTCTTGTTTGTGTTTTTTCTTCTTTTTTTATATTTCACATTTCTGGAAGCAAGGTTTCCTTTTTTTCTTAAAAAAGGCGAATCTTAAAAACTTTTCATCACGTTGACTGCGACTTAAATTAAAGTCACTTAATTGATAGCATTTAAATTATGATTTTTCGAACAAAAATATTCACAAATTTCTTTTTTTGGAACAAACTCTGTTTTCTTTTTTTGTACAAATGTTTTTACAATTTCAACAACTGCAACTTTTTTTTGTTCTTTTGTACCACACATCAATTTATTCATTTACACTTAAATGAAAAAAAGAAGAAAAAATGTTCATGTTGGTTGTCCCTGCATTACACAAAAGTCCATGAATTACTTCATCAATCACGTAATAACTTTTGAACAACAAAACCAAAACTCCACCTTCTGCGAAACGGATTTTTTTGGTTGCATTTTTAATTAATTTATTTAATCAATTTTTGAAACAATAAAGGGAACCTTAAAAGATATTTTTATTTAAAATGTTTGCAAAATTTTTTACAATTATTTTTGGAAGCTTACTTGGTACTGTAATTATTTTATCTGTTATTTATGAATATGGAGTAAGTCATAAACATTGGATTTTTTTTATAATTATACCTTCAATTTTGGGCTTAAAGAAACCAAGGGGTTAGGGTCTTTTGAAAACCCCCAATAAGAACCCGTGCACCGGGCCGGGCCTTGGCATTGGTTTTTAGCAAGTATCCAGAATTTTTATGGTGGGGGAAAAAAGAAGGGGGCTTTTCTTTGATCTTTTACCGTTTGCAGCTGTTGACGGCAAAAGATCAAAGTACTTTGCACATTTTGGTAGGCCCCTTTAGCCACCTCCTGGTTTTTAGGATTTTGAAAAATTTGTCAAAATCCAAAATTACAAAAAATATCGCCCCGACCGGGACCTTAAAATTTTGGGCCTGGGCTGTCATGTTTTGACTATCTTTCTTTGTTCATTTATTAATGTTAATAATTTTTTTAGCTTGGTGTTGAAGATGCAATTCGATATACCCTTATTGTTCTTGGTGGTGTAAGTGCCCTATCCCTGATAATTACAGTATGCTTTACCTGTATTGTCAAATCAATGGGTTATGATGATGAACAAAAAAAACAAAATTCATTTTCTTATCCTGCCCATACTCCAGTTTATGTCTTATCATTTCCCGAGGAAAACCAAAAGGTATAATTTTATCTCGAGTTTTAATATTTTACAGTAATTTTTTTATAGACTTTACCACTTTCAATCGATATTCCAACAGGTGTTTCAAATCCCAATTTTCATCCATCTCAAAAATAGTTAAATTAGTTTTTATAAAAATATATATTAATATTTGTTAGAGTTATTTTTTGAATCAAAAAATGTAAATAATAAATTTTTAAATTTAGATTAAATTTGTTTAGAGGTATACTGTAGCTTCTAATTTGCATATTATACAAATATGATTAAAAATTTATAAAATTCAACAACAACAATTCATAGTAGATTATAACAATAAACTTATGCAAATTTAACAAATCTTAAAACCTAATTATTACTGTATAAAATTCTCTTGTCGATAAGTTAAAATGCAACGTTTCTTTTCATCAAAAATTTGTCCTTCAATTATTCCACGTTGGTGGGAAATTACATGTGTCCGAGTTTGTACAAAAAAATATCCATTTTGCTGAAATATTTAAGCATCGGATAAGTTTTTATAAATAATTTAAACAACTTACAGAAATATCCGTGTGATGAATGGTAATTTTATGATTTAATGTTGAACCAAGGATTGACTCTCCTGCCTTATCATAATGGTGATAGAGATTAAAAACGGGTCGAAATACAAGATAATCGGTTAAAAGCATCAAAGGCGCTAATGGATCATCAAATTTTGGGACTAAAATTGGTACATTGCAAATGTGAAAAATTTGCATAAAAATTAGGGCTATCAAATTTATGGGATAAGTAAAACATTTCTGTTTATCATGAGCGGCGGCAAAGATCAAAGGGTGTCGAGATAATTCAAAAGAAGCAAAAGGAAGATATGCAAATTTTGATGCCGTCATCCTGGGATGAAGCCTCCACTTAATTTATTATATCTTACTTTTTAATGCCGAATTTAGTTTAGCCCATGATTGACTTAAATCAATATCTTCTGTCTTCTTTTCTGTGTCCCTGAATGGCAAAACCGGTCTCAATTCAAATAATCCATTTTTAAAAGTACTAAAACTCATAACTTCATAAGATTCTGGATCTTCAATATTTTCTGGAAACAGAATCCATTTTGAATCAATTAACATTTGAGGTGCCAAATTTCGCGTAAATCTAATCATTGAAGTTGCAATTAATTTTTCATTTTGTGTTATTGTCATTTTTGTAAATCCAAAATCCAAAGTACTTTCATCAACCCGAAATTCTATAGGATCAATAACATTCCCTGGGGCAATAAAAATTGTATCCAATTTGACAACTTGTGTTTGAGGATATAACTTTTTGAAAGCCAAATACGATTGGGAAATTGTTTGGCCACCAAATAATCGAGTGCCTTTAAATGCCCCAGGGGTATGTGGACCAAATGATCTAAAAATACGTAGGTTTAATTTGGTGACTGATTCTGAGGTGAGGTGTGCAAATTTGCATAACTTGAAAATGAAGTGAAAAAATTCAGCTTCAAAGTTTTGCAAATTTGCATAATCCTAAACCATGAACGCAAGACTTACTTTGCAACATTTTTGCCAATCACTGATAATTGATTTATCCGGCACAACATTTGATTATCATTTGCCACTGCGACAGCCATTTTTAAAAGTTAATTTTTAGAATTTGAATGATTAAGTTTTAAAAAGAAACAGACAAAACTACAAATTTTTTATTGCATTTTTAAAAACACAAAAATTGTATTTTATTTTAAGTGATCATCTTTTGATTTGTATTCTAGTTTTAATGAGAAACTATTTCAACAAATATGATACATGTATTTTAGTATAGTAAAAAGAAGGCTTTCATCAAATTTTTATCAGTAACAATCAACAAATAAATATCAAAACAGTAAAAAATTTGCATAAAATACTATTCCCAGAGGCATCTCAAAACATAAGTATCCAAATTTTAATTATGAGGTGTTTTAATTCCAGTTCGAGTTGTTGAAGTTTTTATTTTCCAAGCTCTTTCCAATGAAAATGTTTTATATCCATCAACTCCATCAATGCCAATTTTTAGTGATGAATCATTCTCGGATTCACCGATACCAATATCGCAAACATCATCAAAATATCTTAGCAGTTTATCTCCAAGTCGATACAATTTTTTCCATTCCCTAGCTCCATCATCATCAGAACCAATAAGGGCTTGATCGTATTCAAGTAAAATATTGACATCTTTATTACATTTTGTCTAAAACTTAGAATTTAGATTTCCCAAATTAGGACAAGGATAAGTTTAGTGATTCGTTTCCACCTTTAACAAATTTGCATAATGTGCTTAAAAACCCTTTATAACACAAAAAGCGTACCTTAACGAATTCTACCAGTTTGTCAATATCAAATTCTTCTATGGCATTAAGCTTAATAAAAAGATATCTCAACTTTTTTCCTGTTTTATATTCCATTAAATTATCCAACCATGTATTATCAATTTTTATATTTGTTTCAAAATCATAAATTGAAATATGTTCAATATTTGGAGCATTTTCAATAATTTCTTTAAATGAAATATTTGAACTTGAATCAATTAAACGTAATTCAGTCGTATATTTTGACAGAAGTTGAAGAAGGAACTGAGAGGAGAGTTTTGAGTCATAAATATTTATCACTCTTGGTAAACATATAAGAGTTTTGGAAGTGATTGCATCTGATAATTCTTTATCGTTGTCGATATCAAAGTTGGAGATGGTCGTGGAATTGTTTAAAAGTGTAACATCAACATATTTCTCAGATTCTTTATACTTAAATGAATTCATGATTTTTATGGGTTTTAATAGTAAAAAGTTGGGAGCTGTTGGAGTTGATAAAGCCATAGAATATTTTTCATCCAATTCAAACGTATCCAAAAATCGTGGCAGCAAAGATTCATCAAGCTTTGGAAGGAATAGTTTAAACGCTAAAAAGATTGTTTTAGTATTATCCAACTTTATATGAATTTAACAAATTAATTACCTGCTACTCTTCCTCGACAAAATAATGTGTGATCTGCTGTGGAATAATAACTTTTGATTGAAGATTTATCACTTTTGGTTCTTTCTTCTTTGGGCAAATCATTGGATTTGATAGAACAAAATCGGCAATATCCATTCTCCTCTGCTATTTCTTTCCATTCATCAGTTCCATATTTATCACAATTACTAGATTCATGTTCTTCAGAAGCACAAAATAAACACTTCATTTTTGCAAAGAAAAAAATACTTTAAACTATCAAAATTAATTTTTAAAAAACATTTAAAATCTCGATTATAAAATTAGTTTTTTTTGGAATGTTTGAACACAAAAAATGCATTTATTCAAAAATTCCAAATCTCATATGTGAAAAATGAGTGAAAAATACATGCGTCCATTTTTCAATAAACAAAACAAATGTTCTCAGAAAGGTAAGGTTTAAAAAAGAGAAGAAACAGGATAACTCAAAAATATTTCATTTTAAAAAATCTCATAAAATTGAAAGAAAAAATACCAAAACAATTTGTTGAAAAATCCTGCCAAAATTTTCAGTCACTCTGGTTGCTTATTTTGATTTTTTTGACCGTATAAGACATGAAAAGCCGATTCTAAAAATATGATACTGCCGGGGTTGGGCCGCATTCAGACCTCTCAGAATGCGGTCCAAACCTCTGATCGATGATTCAAATTTGTGAAATTTTTCTATCTTTCAAATTTTTACACTTCAGTTTTCAGAATTTTGATATATCATAACTTTTTTCACCATTGAATTTTTCCAATTTTGTACAAATGCATACTGTATTTTTTTTTATGTTTCAAAAAATACAGTATGGAAAACTTTCTATTTTCTACCAATTGCGTTACTTTTTGGTTGTAACAAAAACTCATTTTCTCATTTTTCCTTTTCAAAAATGGACATTGTTGCCAATGTCAACTGCATGCTTTAAAAAATGGCAACAAAAAAAAGCAAAAAACCATCTGTCGTTTCATCGCTTTCTTCTTTTTTAACGGACGTGCATCTGCTATCCTTTTTTGCCATTCATGGATTTTTTCTTCCTTCTTTTACAACCAAAAAGTCTTTTGAATTTTTGTAATTTTTAAAAACAAAATCCACTGTTAAAAATTATGATAAAATTATTGCTTCGACCTTCATCATATTTTTATATTGTATTTATTTCAATTTTTAGTTATTATTTTTGTCAATTCATGTAAGAATTATTTTGAGATTTGATTTGTTTGGGAATGAAAGAGAGAGAATTTTAGATGCTTTTTGGATTTAAATAAACGGATTTATAATCATGTCCCCGGGGAATGTTCGCATATTCATGGAATTGAAGGTGGAGCAGGAGATATGGAATTTTTTGATCATACTGTATTTTTTACTTCTGTGAGTTTAATCATTCATTTTTACCTTTGATCTTTGCCGCCATTAATTAAAACATCAGTTTTATGCTAATTTTTAAATATTATTGATGAAGTCAGGATATAGCTTTAATATATCTCTTTTATGCCTTCAGGGAACAGATCTAAATAACTCCACAAATTCATCTGGTGCAATATTTGCATGGAAATTAGAAGGTCGTGAAATTGTTAAAGCTGACCTAATTGGATTCGACTCCTCTCAACATCTCTTTAATCCACATGGAATTTCAACATTTATGAATATTTTAATGGTCACAAATCCCTTAAATGGGAACAGCAGTTTCGACAGGGTCGACATTTTTCACATTCTTCAATCTAAAACTCGAGCAACTTTTCCAAAAATAAGATTTATGAAATCCGTAACATCTGATGTAATGACAGGAATTCGAGGAATTGCAGCAGTTGGGAAAGAGCAATTTTATGTTGCAAATACTTTTAAATTTCGTGGAAAATGGGCACGAGATTCTGAATGGCTTCTGGGAATGAATACTGGGGCGATACTGTATTTTAATGGAAAAAAGGTTGCAATTGCTCTAAAGGACATTTCAACTCCGACCGGATTAGCATATGATCGGCATAAAAGGTACGGTATTTTGGGGTCGACATTTTAGGTTATCAAATATTGGGCTACGGTATTTTGAGTTTATGCAAATTTTATTTTTAGACAACTATTTGTGGGCAGTTACTCAACTCAAAAAATTTATGTTTATCGAGCAAATTTTGCAAATTTGACGAAAGTAAATGTAAGTTTTTAACTTCAAAAAATTACTGTAAACATTACGGTAGACATCAAATCACTGATATCTCTTATCTTTTTAATTCCTTTAGGAAATTAATCTTCAAGTTTCTCCATATTTTATATCCATTGATCCAATTACTGCTAGTTTGCTTGTTGCTGTACAACCATTAAAATTTCGAAATATAATTTATGAAACACGTCCATGGAATTATTTTAGTCCAACACAAATATTACAAATTAAAAAACTTAAATCAAAATGGTCCATTACACAATTATATGCAAATGATGGCGCCACAATCTCTGCGGCCACCACCGCAATCACTCTTTTTTTACCCGAAAAACCACCACAACTTTTAATTGGAAATTTGCGAACCGGAATACTTTCATGTGATTTGACATCTGTTTAATTATTGATTGAATATTGATTGATTATTGGCAAAGTGTGTCCAATCAAATATTTCAAAATTGTTAATGAAAAGCAGAAGCTCGTCTCTCTAAAATTGGATGAGATTCTTCTGCAGCTGTTAGGGAAGGGGATTGTAAAGATGTAAATTTTGTTTTTAGTTGAATCCCCGTAGACATAAATAAATCATTCTCAGAACCAAAAACTCGATTAAGAGATTCTTTTAAAAGTCCTCGATATCGTCTTGATACAAGACAATACAAACAAAAATTTAACGCAGCATTTAAGAATACCATTTGCTGGGAAATACATGTATAAATAACTGCTGTAGAATGATAATGCCCATAATATTCATACAGTAATCTTGCAGGGGCTTGTGGTCCAACACATACAAACAGTAATGCCACAACGGCAAATAACATTGCATTGGCATTTAATCTTTGTTGATTTGAATCCGTAATTGCTTGTTCATTCATGGTTGCCGAATCAAATATAGTATTATTGTTTAATCGATTCAAATCTTGATCAACAACTTGTCGAAGAGTAGCAATTAATTTGCAATTTAACCAACATAATAGAATTATTGGAGCAACATTAAAACCAAATAGCGAAAAGTAATCCATTAATTTATAGTAACCCTATAATATGTTGGTGAGAAAATTTGCATATTTTGGGGATCGGGGTAATACCAGTCAAAGCTTTGCAAAAAAAAATCGAAACGTCAGCAGATCGAGCACCAGAAGCACGAGACCCTTCTGAAATCATAAAATTCCTTTGATCTTTTACCGCCTTCGGCACAAGATCAAAGGCGTACTCCCTCAAAATGGTTTCTGCTCCCTCCAAGCAAAATGCTGCTGACGTCTTCAGGTCAAAATTAAAATTTTTTAAACTTGAATTTTTGCCTTTTTTAAATTTTGATAAGCCGAAGTTCAAATTTATTCAAATTTTTGGTCCCAAAAATGAAACCTCAATTTTCCCCCCATTCGTGTTTTTCTTACATTTTGCAAAAAAATTTAAAAAATTACCTGTAAAAAAGTGTTATCAGTGATAACAATGAGATAATAGGAATGTTGTCGATGACTATCCCAACATTCAATAATTTTATAAACAATTGGCCATTGAATACTGCAAATAAAGGAAAGAATAAAAGAAATCCAAATTGCTTGTTTGCTTCTTCGGGAAGTACAGAATCGATGGGCCGCTAAAGGATGACAAACATACACATATCTTTCAACATTAAATGCAACAACAATCCTAAATAATAAAAATTGTAATAACAATTAAATGTTATACAGAAGTCTGTTTCTAGAACAAATAAAAGAGAAAAACATACAAAACGGATGCTTTATAAAATGTTGAAGCCAATGTTCGAACAAATAATGCAATATGCGTGTAAAAAGCATTAAAAGCAATTGAAGAAACAAGAGAATGAATGCTCATTGGAGTAACTTCAATGGTGGCAAAAATAAGGAAAATTGAATCAAAAACAGCTAAAGCTACAAGAAGATGCCTAAAATTTTGTCTTGCGATATTAGAGATATCTGAAGATTTTAGAAGAATAAGAATTAACAAACCATGATGGTATTCTTCGAGCTGCTTTATTACTTGTTAAAATTAAAAGATTCAATAAATTACATGTTAAACCAATGAGGGCAATTGTTGGAAGGCAGACAACATTCGTCCACCAAACAATATTTATGGCATTCTAAAAATTTAGGATTATGGTAATCGATAAGTAATTCAACTTTTGAGGTAATTTAAATTGGCCTAAAAACTTTAAAAAAACTTGCAAAATTAAATACGAAAATTTGTAACTAAGAATCCAAAACAGAGAAAACACAAAATTTTTGAGGATTTTTTTAACCCAATTTTAAAATTTAGCAATCTCGAACCTGTTGATCTGGATCATGTTGTTCAACATGGGGTTGACTGCTACAAGAATTTGCATAAGTTTCTTGGATAACTTCTTCACTAATACTATCCATTATCCAAACATTAATAAAAATTTTACATAATTTTTGTTTTTAATAAAGAACTGAAAAAATAGCTACCGTAATCACCATAACCAAAAACAACAAAAACTTTGAATAAAAAATTTCAACATAAAAAAAGAGGCACGATTTTATTTTTTGATCATCATATATTTCATATTTATGTTTTCAAAGGCCTAGTCATCACTTTTTTTTTTAAAATTGAATTGAGAAAAATCGAAAATCAAAGTAATAGTTTTGCGCGCAAGCAAGAAAAGGAAAGGAAAAGGAAAGCCGATGGCCATCTCACCCCCGACGTATGTAGTCGTCCATCGTGGTCGTCATCAAAGGTTTCATCAACAACGTTTACTTTTTCTAAGTTATGGTTTTTGAATGAAAAAAGAAAAACTTAAAAAAAGATCGAAAAAGTGAGAGAGAAAAACCGTCGATGTCCACTTCCTTTTTTTTCACCCTCCATTTTTCCTTAAAGATTTTCTTCTTTTTCCGTTCAACAACAACAAAAATATATATTGAAATTCATCGAGCAAATATATAAATAAATAAAGGTTTTTTGTGTAAAAGTAAAAAAAGAAGGACATTAGAGTTTTTTTCGATGAAAGATATCGTTTGTGCGTGTATGTCTTTGATGATCAAATTCGATCCGTACAAAGAAAAAAAAGGAAGCACAAAAGTAGTAAAGCCTAAAAAATTTTCATTCGTAAGAAGAAGAATCTTATGCTTCGATATTATGGATACTGTTTACACAAAAAATTTTAACAATCCAGAAAAAAGAAGAAGTTTGTTTGACCTAAATATTCTTCCATCAACCTTGTAAAAGCAGAAATAGTTTTTTAAATTTTTTTTAAAAAAAATATGTAATTCAACCATCAAAAAAACTAATAATACTCAATTAGCTTTTTTTTCCTGTTTTTCCTTTTCTTTCAAACAAAAGAAAGACAAAAAAAATCGGATATGTTTGAAACTGAAGCAACGGAATTCCATGGAAACAACAGAAACGCCGACTCGAAAAAAAAGTGAACAACAAAAGATGAAAAAAAAATCCCTGTACAGCTGACCAAACAAAAATAATATTTAATTCATTTTTTGTGTTTTTTCCTAAAAAAATTATTAACTGCAATTTATAAAACATTTTTAAAGCTTTTAAACAAAACAGCGGAAACAAAGCTTTATTACTGTTACAGTAATCTACGATAGCAATAATATACATAGAATTTGAAAGAAAAGTTGTTCAACAAAAATCGAATATTTTACATTAACAATATTTTTTAACCTAAATTCTTGCATCTCCGCCTCCACAATTTGTTGACCATGAGAAAATAGATTTGAAAGAAATCAAATGTAGCTTTAAGAAGCTATGAAATTTCATCTTCGTGAATCCGTATTTTATTTTTGGGTACAGCATTTTTTCATTCTTAATTTTAGAAAGGTCATAAAATTTTAACAGAAAAAGATGTTCTTTTTTTTCTTTTTTTTCAATATTTAAAAACATTAATTTTTGAAGCTTTTAAAAAAAATTTCAATCTATGTTTGTTAGAAATGATTGAGGAAAGTTTGTATTTTCTTTATAAACAAAATATTTGGGGGTAAAGATAATGAAAAAAGACACAAAAAGAAAAAATACCGTATACATTTCCGCGGAATTACGATAATTTGTCTTAAAAAATTCTACAAGTTTTCTGTGAACCCCAAAAAACACATTGCTTTTACCAAAATTTGTAAATTTAAAACTAAATAATTTTTTGTTTATTTTAGAAGTTTTTATTTTTAATAAATGTTTTCTTTTTAGCTTTTTTGAAGATTTTAGCTGTGATAAATTAGTTGTAATAAAAACAATAGAGAAGAATTTTTTTGGCATTTTAATCGCGTCTCCAAATATTTTCTGGTAAAAATTGTAATTTGTACAAGAATGTATTTGTTTTTAAAAAATAAAAAACCGATTTTGTAAACATTTAATTTTAGTTGTTCTTTAAAAATTCAAATTTGGCGCCAAAAGCGTTTTTTGTGCACCCGTGTTTTTAGTAGTTTTTAAAATGCGCGAACGCGTTTTTAAAAAAAGAACAGCAAATTTTTTTGCAACAATTTTTTTTTTGCCGTGCCGCGTTTTTTTAAGAACTTCAATGCCCATATTTGTAATTGTTTTTTTCTTTTTTTTTCATTGTTTCTAAAAACTTGAAGTTGATTTTGTCTATTTTTTAGGATTTGCTTGAATTACCTCGACAAATAGAAGGTAGAGATTCTTCAAAACCAGAAATTCAACAATTTTTGTCATCTCAAAGATTATTTGCACCGAGTCAACGCTCTTCTTCAAGTCAAATGCACCCTCCTGCATCAGTAAGTTTTTAGGTTTTATTAATTTGACGATGAAAATATTTAACAAATGTTTATCATTTTTAGGCATCTTTATTTCCTTTCCGAGGTCGACAGCAACCTTCCTCAACGAAAAGTAGTGTAAAAGAAGGATATGTTCCTTTTGCTGGTCCACAAAAACCTCATCCTGCAAAAATTTTGGGTTTTTACAAGTAAGTTATTTTGTTTCTTTTTCTTTATGTTTGATTTTATGTCAAGATCCTTAACCTTTAATCTTATCAATGTGTTTTAGGGTTAAAAATCTTCTTCGATCTGCAAATGCTCGAACGCGATATAATCTTGATTCGTTGATGTTTCATGTTGAATATCCACGTGGTTCTGGTTTTGATGAGGAATTCCTTTCATATGATGATATTAAACATACTGAAGCTTGGATGAAATATGAAATTTCTCATTTAACTCCACGAATTGGTCGTTGTGTTGGGATTGATTTTGATCAACAAGAAATTATCTCTTATGCTGGTGGCAGAAGTGTTGAATTGAAGCATGCAAATTATGAAGCTCGTTTTCGGTGTAAGTTTATTGGGAAAAAGCTTCTGTGAAATCGGAGATTCACGTAAAAGTTATTTTGGACGATTTAAATGAAAAATCCAACTTCGTGGCTACTGTATGACAAACATTTCATGATGACTTTTTCAGATGATCGAAAGCGTCAAAATGATGGATCTGAAATTGCAACAACTCATACACCAAAGAAAGTTTGCCATCCACCTCCTCCACCCCCAATTTCTTCTTTTTCAACAGCCAATTGCTTTCCTAATGAAGTTATCAATGAATTAAAAGAGAAATTTGATAAGCATACTGTTCGTTCACCTTCATTTGCTCCACCTCCGCCACCAATTGTCATGTCAGAAGCAACACCATCAAAAAAAGGATTGGTACAATATATCGATAGAAATCGAAATGCTCCATCTTATCGTACTTCAAATGCTCCATCTTACCGTTCTTCAACAACTTCTCGAAGTACTCTTGCATCTCGAAATTTTCCTTCATACAGAACTTCTGGAACAAGCATTGGCTCAAATTTATCCAACTTTGATTCTGGATCTCTTGCATCAACAACTTCATCAAATTTTAGTAGCAGTTTTGTTCCAAAAGATGAACCAACTAAGAAACCAGATGAAAAATGTTCAATTTGTTAAAGTTTGTTATTTTGGTTTACTGTATTGTTTCTATTATTACCATAATCCTATGTTTGTTGAGTTTTGACATTTATTTACTTTTTGAAGTAAAAGTGTTGTTTCGTTAGTTAAAGATTGTATTTGTTCCATTATGTTATTACTACAGTAACCATATTTGTTTGTTTACTTTAACATAAAAATGTTTATTGGTTGTTGAAAGATTTTATTGCTATACCAAATAATACAAAAATAGATATAAAAATATTCAAAATATATAAAAAATAACAAAAACATAAGATCAGTGGGGTTAATTTTAGAGATCTGTTTCAGGGGAAGATGAATCCCGAATTGATGATGAGGAGGTTTGAGTATTATCATCAGGGGTAGATTCTTGCTTGGAAATATAAGTTGAAGATTTTATCCCGAATTTTGGTTTACGATTGCATCTACAAATTTTTCCACCATCTCCAACAACAAGCATAATTTCACCATTTGGACTAAATTCAACTTTTCGAATAACTTGCGGAAAATTGCCATCAGAAATTTGATAATGACTAAAATATTTTACAGTATTACTATGGTTAAGGTTACTGTAATAACTTACCTTTTTTCAGGAATTGGTCGAACATGAATATCCCAAATATGTACAGTACCCTTTTGATTTCCGCATGCAATCCATCCTTGTCCCGGTGGACCTGTTGTTAGACCAAATTTGATGAACCACATATCACAATTTGGTAGTTGCATTTTTGCAATTTGTTGGGATAACGATTCTGGTTTATTATCTCGGATTCCTCGACCACATGGAGATGGATCATCAAATTCACCAAATTTTGATAAAACCATAAAATTTTCACTTGACTAAAACACGATAATATTATTACTGATAAAGAAAAGTTAAAAAACAGACTTTTGAAAAGATATAAGATCCAAGAAATTGTACACAATCAACATAATTCGTATGTAAATCTCGTGATTCTGCATCACTAAAATGTATTTCAACAGGATCCAAGAAATCCAAGGGTCGATTGGCAGCAGCTTTATTAATTCTTTCGCGAATGTTAAAATCTGAGTCGATATTCCATACTCGAATTGTATGATCCATTGATCCAGAGGCAATATATTTTCCACTTTTATGAAAATCCTAAAAAGTATAAAATGTATATTAATATTGTGGAAATTAAGTAGAATACCAAGGTTAAAATTTGATCTCGATGTCCAGCAAAACCACCAAGAATTGCTAAAGAAGTTTTGGTTAAACAATGCCATAGTCGAACTGTAAGATCTTTGGAAGCTGAAGCAATAATAGAATTCACAACTGGATGAGTTGAAAGAGCATTTATAACATCTCCATGACCTGATAGTGTCTGAAAATGAAAGAGATTATAATGAGAAAAATTGAATGAATCTCTAGAACAAGTTCAAATATTTTCCTGGACAACTTAATTAGTTAAAGTTGAAATAAAAACAAACTTACACAATATGTTGTACCTTTGAAAGGATCAATTGTTCGAATGAGGCCTCCTTTTCCACCAATGATTAACATAATTTTTGCTTGAGCTCTTATTTTACAGACTGCCCATTCGACAGCATAAAATTCTTCATCTTGCTAAAACAAACGAGAGATAAATACAATAAGATATGATAGAATTCCTACGTGTGGATCTTTATAAACTGCAATTGGTTCCATTCGATTTTTATTCTCTGGACATCTGTAAATAGTAACTTGAGGACCAGCAACAGTTGCAAAAATGATATGTCCATCAATGAATTGACAAAATTTGACTCCATAAATAACTTTTTTATGATCTTCCTGTAAAAAACACAAAGTTAATTAAACAATTAATTAAAGCTAAAACTTACAATGATAGTATTTGAATAAGAAAATGGAATATCTTTTGATGAAAGTTTAAGAGGAGAGAATTTTCGTCGACGAATTGCTTTTTCTGTTGATTGTTGTCGAAAGAATGAATATAGTTCTTCAGAATTTTCTGTCTCGATTGATACTGATGATGGAGAGGATGACGCTGGTAACGATTCAGAACTGCTCATTTTTGAAAAGTATTAGTTAGTTTGATTAGTTTTTGAGAAAAATATATTAGTAAAAAAGTTGAGCAAAAAAATTTCTGATAAATTTGTTGAGCGCCAAATTGATGTTGACTTTTTTTTGAAAAAAATGAAAGAAAAGATCGTAATGAGACCCATTCACATGTATTAGGCATGTATTTTTCTTCTAGCCTTGGAAATCGAGTTGTTTCTTGCCTTTCCCGATTTTTTGCTTTGGTTTCCTTCCTTTTTTTCTGGTCAATGTTACAGTAATTTTTAAGATTTTTAAATTAATCATGAAAGAATGGGGCAAAAGTACAACAAAAACACTGCAATTAGCTAAAAAAGATTGAATTTAATATTTAACAGACATTTTTTGGTTGTAAGGGTATTTTTGATAAAATAATACTGTAGTTTTAAATAATTATTTACGTCTAAACACTTGCAAGAACCAAATCACACTTTTTCCATGCAAATTATTTCATTCTAATTAAAATTAGCTTAACTTTTTACAGTCAATCATTTTTTCATTATCATCAATTTCATTGAAGTTTAGTTTGCAGTTTTTCACTCAATCAAAAACGGACGAAATGAAACGTGATAATTCAACAGCAAAAAATGGAGCTAAAGAATCTTTGACAAGTGATGATGATGACTCTCGTGGATAGTAAGTTTATTCTTAACTTGATATATTTATATATTACATTGAATATTTTAGTATAACACTTCAACCTTCAACTTCTGCATCTCAAATTTCATCAACTGATACAATCTATGTTGGAGAACTTTGTACAAGTCCAATTGATTTTAAACAACTTCAAAAGGAATTTCGTCTAAATCGATCAAGGTAAGCATCTTTTCTGCAGAAATTTATTGATGGGATAAATACATGATAATTTTAGGCCACCAAGTTGTGATCCATTCTCATCTTTGTCATCTGATGGCGGTTCAAACTCTTCTCTCAATTCTATTTTCTCCGACAGCAAGGAAAATATTCAAGGTTATCCGGTAATCTCAAAGATTAATCCATCTTTGGTTCCTCAAAGTCCATTATCTTTGACAACAAGTAAAAGTTTTTCAACAAAAAGCTTATCTTCACCAACCCTTTCATCAACACCTTCACCATCACTTTTCTCAACACTTTCATCAGCAGCAAGATTATCTTCCTCCAATGCATCACTATCAACAACTTCATCGTCATCATCAAGTTTATCTTCAATTACAAGTGATCTTCCAGCAAAACAATATTCAACTCGTCTTCGACCTTGGCCTTCTTCTGCTTCATCTCTTTCATTTTCATCATCAATTACTTCTGAACCTCCAAAAAGGACAAGTAACAATCTAACAGTTACCTCTGACCCGAAGCCTCTCTCATCTGATGATTATGATTCTGATGGTTCTATTACCTCACAACTTCCTAAAGCATCCTCATCAAAAAGCTTACCTTCAATTTTAAGTGTTCTTCCACCTAAACAACATTCAACTCGTCGTCCAACAACTTCTCGCTCTTCTTCGTCTTCATCTCTTGTGCCCTCATCTTCACCAATTACTTCTGAACTTCTAAAACGAATAAATGGTGACTATAAGCTTACGGTAATCCCAGATCCTAAACCTCCCTCTTCTGATGCTTATGATTCTGATGGTTCTATTACATCTCAACCTCCAAGTATTCGAAAGGTTTATCCATCACCATCTGTTAAACTTCCACGTTGGTCATCATCAAGTACTGTAGGATCATACAGTGATAATCAACTTTCAATGCGGGAAGCAGAAAAAGTGTATGAAAGCATTAAACCTGAATACATCATCAAAGGACATAAAAATGTAAGTGTTTATTTAACTTACCTAACGAAATATGTGATACATTAACCTGATCAGGCAGGGTTGAGGTGTCCTCATATGGTTACGCAAATTCAATCTAACGCCTAGCCTAATCTGCGTTACGGTATAATAAGTAACAAAGATTCTACCGTAATTACTACTAACTATTACTATATAAATATTTCAGGATTCTGAAACTTCAATGCAAAGAACTCAAACAGAATCAGATATCTTTCCATTGGCAGAAGGTCAATCTCCAATTATCTCTCATCAATCTTTTGATGGTCTTTCATTCCGTTCATCATCAACATCTTTGACTTCACTTCGGTCTGAAGCTATTTTTCCTAAAGCTAAATTGATTGAAAAATCTGATGAAATTTCTTTCTTTTCAACGTCTGCAACATCGGATGGCTCAATTTTCACTGATATTCGTTCAAGTGATTTAAGTGAATGTGGATGTTTAACAGCTGAAAGTTTACATCTTGATTCTAATAATGATGATTGTAAATCTGATATTTCGGATGATTCAGAAGTCGTTGAAAATGCTTTACAATCATCTCCAAAGAAGTTGGAAATTCAAAGTGATAAATGTGCAATCTTTTATTTGGAAAATCATTGTGCAGAAGAATTGCTTATTGCTGTAAGTTCTTTTTCTATCCTTTGATATTCATTGTATTACGGTATTTATTTTATAGCTTGATACTGTACATGGAATTGATTGTTGTCCAACTGATTTCATAATTGAAGGATGGAAGAAAAAGAAGATTGTTGTTTCTCCAAGAAAATCAATGCTTCCAGGAACTCGAAATAAAATTCGTGCAACTTTTAAAGTCAATAATAATGTTTTTCGTTTAAATATTCCATTTTCAATTGTTTAATTCTGTCTATTGTGATATTGTGTTTGGATAGAAATATTATATTTTAATGATTAATAAAGATTTGAGGTGATTATTATTGGCATATTGAAATGTAATTAATGGACTACAGTAATCCTTATCAAGTTCTCTTTGTTTATTTTCCAGAAGAGTTGGCGGACTCATGATATGAGATTAAAGATTTGCGGATGTTGTTTTGAATACTTTGTTTTGAATTATTCAAAATAACATTCACGAAAAATCAGCACCTGTCTTCACTTTTTTTTGTCAAAAACGCTACAGTAATCTTTTGAAGTTTTATCTTTTTTAAACTATTCATAAAATATAAAAGCATCAAGTCTAGAAATTATTTTTTCTCAAAAAGTGGTTTTGATAGAAGACATGCAAATTTGCATTAAAATACAGAGTTTTAAGCAAAACTTTTTATTTCAAAATATGCAAATTTACACTAAAATGATATATTTAAACGAAAACCCGTTTTTTCAGTCATTTAATTCATTCTTTCACTCTCACAAAAGGTCGGAAGAATTTATTGCTGCTTGGAAGAAAAAAAGAAAAATATCATCATCAAAATTAATGCCGAAACTGAATACTGAAATTTTATATGGAATTCTTCAAGAATTTGGTGATGGAAAAGAAGAATCTTCTCGGGAATTGATGAAATTTATGCTTGCTGGTCGTGAATCTTGTCGTGTATTCTTCGAATATTTCTCTAAAGCAACTCGGGTCAATTTTCGTGTTCATGTCTTGGAAATTGTAAGTTTTTTTTGTTCATAAATAAAACAATTATTGATTAATTAATTCTTTTTTTAGGTTGTCATGAATAAATCTCATTGTTTTGGATATGATTGGGAACACTTGAATCTTGTTCTTAATGTTGCAATTCCATCAATTAATCATCTCTGCATTTTTGAATGTCCAGGAAGTGAAAGTGGAATCGGAATTTTGGATCAATTCCTCAAACCTGGTATGTATTGTTTTCATTATTCATATAAAATTATGCAAAGCTTTTTTTTAGATTTAACACATTTGACTCTTTTTGCTCCTATTCCTTCAAGATACATGAATTTCTTCAAAGATAATTGCAACTTTGAAAGTGTTCATTCTCGACATATCCAACCTCAAAATCCATCAGTTTTGGTGAGCTTTAGTTTTACCTTTCTTCAATAAACATTACTTTTGTCATTTTTTAGGATGTTTTCAAGATTACTTCTGAAGAACATAAACTCAAGTTTTCTACTTACATGGATTTTATTCGTGCAGTACCATTTCTATCTAACATTCTATTACTGAAGCTGGAGTTGGTAATAATAATATGAAGTTTATTCCAAAGTTTGTTTTTATTTTTAATAGTTTTAAATATTATTAAAACTGTATTTTTTAGTGAAACCTTTCCTGCTGTAAAGAAGCTTGTCTTGGATCCGTGCAATTATGTTGATGGTTTCGCTTCTGAGGCTTTGCTATTTCCAAATCTTCAATCTGTCAATGCTGAATTTTTATCTGAAGGTACATGGCAAAATTCAATCAATAAGCTTATAAATTTCCCTTCTTTGAATACGCCATCTGGAGTCAAAGCAAATATTTCTTTTATTGTTTATGATGGTAATGGTCGTCTTGAAGATGTAAGTATTGATTTTTATCCTCTTTTGTAATGTAATTAATTATTTTAAGGTTTTGCATTTGAAAAAAACAAATCCTCAAATTATCTTCAATGAACATGATGCAACAATTTCAAAAATGTATAAAGTTCAAAATGATGGTTATGTTAATTTTGTCATTAAATTTGGTGGATTAAATAATGAAGTTGGTGGTGGTCAAAACATGTTTCCTGGTGGCGGGCTCCATTTGATTGAAGCAGTTCGTTTTGTTTTTACGGATGTCGCGCTCATTCTTCTGTTATGTATGAATTATGGTTGCCGGATATTCGGAATTTTGGGGTTTATCAATTGGATTACTGGAAAATATTTTGATTATGCTTTCCTCAATAATGATTCTTATTTTTGGTGGTCTATGATTTTTCCAATGTTCTATATTTTTTTAAGAATGCATCAAAATGCTCCTCATTTATTCTTTAACATTTCGAGATTAACGTTTATTTTATTGCTTATAATTATTCCATTTGGTGTTCCAACAATTATAGCTCTTATTTTGTGTTACTTCAGTGAACACTGCACTATTGTATCATTTGGAAATTATTAATTTATTTATGTATTTCAAATTTATGTGTAATAAATATAATTTCATTTTTCACAGTTTCTTTTTTTTCAAAGTCTTTATTAAATTATGAATTTGTTCGAGAAATAAAATTTCAAAATAGGTTTTTTGAAAAAACAGAAATGTTTTTCTACAAAATAGCATTTTTTATCTCTTCATCGATTACTGTAGCACAAGAAAAAATTACTTAGTTTCTTCAATTGTTTTTGTTTAAAATCATTCATAAAAGCAGCATCAAAAAAATCAGTTGTATTTTCCTAAGTTGTTTGTCTACTCATAGAATTTTGTTTGTTAAAAATTCAAAAGTTTTATTTTTTACCTTTTATTAATATTGATAATTTAATGTCCATTTTTAGGTTTTGCATTTAAAAGAAAGTAATCCTGAAATTATCTTCAATGAAAGTGATGCAACAATTTCAAAATTCTATGAACTCCAAGATGGTGGTTTCATTCAGTATGTAATTAAATTTGGTGGCAACACTGAAAAAAAAATGGTACGTTGCTAAAATTGGTACGTTGCTATTTTGACGAATTCGTACCAAAAAATGGTACGTTAATGGAAAGATAAACGATTTCACACGAAAACATACCATTTTATCGGTACGATGAAGCGAACGTAGTAATTTATGACGATTTCGTACCACAAATCACTTGTTCCCAAAACATAATGCAGTGGTACGAATACGTACCATTCAAGGGGATGAATTTGTACCACGTATGGGTACAACAACGTACCATCAATGGTACAAAAACGTACCAAAATGAGGTACGTGTAAAAAACAACTGCCACCGATAAAAATCGTTTTTTTGGCGTTTTGGCGATTTTTGAATTTTTTTGATTTTTTCTCTATTTTTGCCCAAAAATGAAACCCAATTGAGCTCACCCATAATACTCCTATTTTGAGTAAAAATTCATTAATGAATTAATTATTGGTAATGCTGTTGCAAATGGTCAAAATGTTTTTCCGGCATTATGCGCTGCAATTCCTGGTGGCGGTCTCCATTTGATTCAAGTAGCTGGTTTTGCGATTTCTAATAGCATTCGGTTTCTTTCTCAAGGATTACTGTAGTTAAAGAAAAATAATTTTATTACCTTTTTTGATTTTTTTTAAAATTATTCATACAAACAGCAAAGAATTAATTTGTAACACAAACAAAAGAACAAAAAGATGAGATTATTATAAATAGAAGGGTAAAGATAGTTAAACATCCAAAATAGTCAAGATTCTGCAGAATTGAAATTTAGCTATTTCTGAATCTCATTTTTGAATCATTTTTTGCATAAGCTTTATTATTTTAAAAAATGGTTTACCGTAACCCATTGCCGAGTAAACATGACTAAAATCACAGTACCGTATCCGAAATCCTCATGTCTACTTTTTCGGAAGTCAGAAAAATAGACGCTATATTGTTGAGAAACCAATAAATAGTTATCATATATCCGACATTGAATTTTTGTTGAAATAATTAAATATCGATTTTTATTTTTCAAAGTTCACCAGAAACAAAATTCTATTCATTTCTTTTAAAACAAACAAAGCTTTTCTTTTGGAATTTTTTCTACAAACAAACAACCCCGAAGCAAATGTGTCAAAGCTGTTTCATTGACAAATTTAAAACAAGCTAATATAAAAAATTCTTTTTTGAGACTCTATGTCTTTAAAAAGAGCTATGAGATCAAGAATTTTTGTTTTGTCCAATTTGTTTTTAACTGACCAATTTTAAATGATTTTACGATTTTTGTTACTTTTGTTGTTCATTTTTACAGTTGAAGCATATTTATGGAATCCAAACAAATGTCCAATGATGAGAAATTTTATGCCTCGAAGGTTAATGGGTTTTCGTTGTTCAAAAAACTCAATGATTAATTTTTAGATTTTTAAGGCGTCCCTGGCCACCAATTTATCCACCCCAACAACAATCATATGACTACAGTATTCCACAACCTATTCGCCCATGTCCGTGTTTGCATCAAAACAGAATACAACATTTTAATCGACGACCCTTTTGGCATCAAAATAGATTTTGGCCAAGGCGATGGAATATTGGATAGAAGTAATACAACTTTTAGATTGATATTATTATTACAGTAGGACAATTAATAGTTTCTTTCCATCAAATTTATCGTAACTTAAATTACTTCTTTCTATTCAGTTTGTGTACTTTGTTTTTTAACTTCTACCAAAAAAATTGAAGATGTCAGTTTTTTGCAAAATTGAAAATGATTGAATGCTTGTTTGCTTTAATTTTTTAAATGAAAAACTGTCAAAATAAAATGTGTCAATAAATCTTTAACCTTGAAAATTTAGTCATTTCACCCACAGAAACTCTCAAGTCCAAAATATCAAACAAGAATTTTTTAAAACTATAAAAATCATAAAAATTACTTTAAAATTATGACTTTTTTATCAACCTGTTTTTCGATTATTTTTTGTATTATTAAAAATTTGTCATGATTAAAACGATATCGATTGTTTGGGCAGTTGTTTTATCAATTGCATTTTTTGTTGATGGAATTGTTTTAGCTGAAGAAATTGTTGAAGATGTTGAAGAAAGATTTTATGAAGTTGAAAAAAAGTATGTTTTTATTGTTTTTAAAGTACTTCAAAACCTTATTTTCAAATTTTTTTGTTAATTCAAAAAAATAATCAGGGATCAAAATATGTATCATAATTAATTTTCAGACGAATGCAACCCTGCAGCAATAATAATACCGTAACCACAAAACCTTTGAAAACATTTTCTTCATTTACCAAAAATTTTAAAAACAGATTACAGTCTCACAAAAAACAAAAAAGAAGAATTTTAAATGGTTTTTAAAATATTTAATTCGATTTAAATTAATTTTTTGTTATTTTTCTAGATCACCTGTGTAAATAAAAATGTTCAGTAAACGCAAGTAATTATTATATACATTTGATAGAATAAAAAAATTTTTACCTAATAAAATTGCCGTATGAATATGAATTTTTATACGAAACACAAAAAATTTTAAATTTCTAATTCGACGTATTTTATATTTTTCTGATTTACGATTCGTCTTAAATTGACAATTTTAAAAAGATGTTATTCCATTTTCATTCAGGTTGAGTGACAATTTTCTCAATTTTGACAATGCCGTTCTTCCAGGCATGTTTGAAAATTTGAAAAAAACCTATTCTATTTTTGTCTGTCAATTATTTTCTATTCAAGTGTATGATATTTCGGTTAGGGGGCAAATTTATAAAAATTGTTCCTTATTCAGTTTTTGGCAGTACCCGAAATAGGTTTTTTTAATTTTCTGTGTAGATAATATTTTTTATCGGTTTATATTTTATGGCCAAAGTTTACGTGCCACATCTTGAATGCAGTTTTCTTGAATAAAATGTTCTGTCTCGAAAATTTTAATTTAGATTTTATTAATTTATTTATTTTTAACAACATTTCCATTAAAGTTACATTTCGTATTTTAGGAATCCGTCTTAAAATCCAGACAAAATTCGATGAATAATCCGACGGCTTTATCCGATGTCAAAAATTATTTTCCTTCTGATGTACTCAAATTTATGAAATTAAATGCCGACTCGAAGCATTATCTTAAGCTTGCCAAGATTTGTAGATACTTTAAAGTGCCCAGAAAACGGCTGCGAATTTTATATGATTTACATTTTCTTTCAAATGATCTCGTTTTTTCTGGAATTCTTTCTTTTAAAAAATGTAATATTTCCGGATCAATGATTTATGCCAGAGGCAATTTTTACAATGAACATTCTCAGCTTCAGCAAGTAATTGATAAAATTGCTATTTGTGATGTTACAAGAATGACATTTTGCAATTATGATGTAACCGTAAAACAATTAAAACGCTTGGGAACGTCATATGTCACAGAAGTTACATTTTTAAGATGTTGTGTTCGTGATGAAGACGGTATCGAACTGTCCATCGATGATGTTGCAAACCTTTTCCCAAGGATTGTTTTTCTCTATTTAAGAGCTTGGTGTTACCGTATCCGTAACAACATTGTATATTCAATTTAAACTGTTTTTTGTTTATGAAGAATTAAAAAAAATGAAATAAAGCAAGGCTACAAAACACAATTAAATAACATTTTTTATTTAAAAAACAAAACAATCATAAAAACGATTAAAACATTCTCAACTTTTTTTCTCTCGCTTTTTTCTGCGCTCTTTTTTTGTTGACCTCTTTTATTTTTGCGCGCGCAGAAATCTTTTTTGTTTGCGCGTGTTAAATTCTCTTTTGCACTTAAGCAAAAAAACAAACGCAAAACTGATTGTTACAATGTCTGAATGGTTCGCCGTCAGATTATCAAACGATAATCAGAAAGTTCGAATCCCATTCAAGGCAAAATTTACTCAAAAAAATTTGAGTGAAAAAAAACATGTAAAAATTCACTCAAAAAAGTTGAGTGAAAAAAAACATGAAAAAATTCACTCAAAAAAGTTGAGTTAAAAAAATCATGTATTTTTTCACTCATTCCATTAGTAATGCAAAATCATGAGTGAAAAATAAAAAAATTCCAAAAAATTTCTAATTTTCACTCAAAAAAATTAGTAATACTAAATTTTGAGTGAAAAATTAAAAATTACATAAATTTTCTAATTTTCACTCA
Organism: Panagrolaimus sp. LJ2414; assembly: GCA_024447195.1. Lineage (NCBI taxonomy): Eukaryota > Metazoa > Nematoda > Chromadorea > Rhabditida > Panagrolaimidae > Panagrolaimus > Panagrolaimus sp. LJ2414. The sequence goes on along the minus strand of JAMRXY010000004.1, from coordinate 664,144 downwards.
AATAAATTACTAACACTAAATTTTGAGTGAAAAATGTTTAATTCAGTGTTATAAAAAAAAGTGTGAGTGAAAATTCGAAGATTCATGCTTTTTTTTGACTTTGACAAAATCATTCTTTTTATAGGCGTCTTATATTGTGGCATCATAAAACACGTCTCTTTATCAGGACTTAAAATGCCAATCTAAAAAAGGTATTGTAATAACATATAAAATTTCAACTTTTCAAAAAAACTTACATAAAACTTTTTATGAGATCTTGAAACTTTAAAACTTGTTTCTAATGAAAAATCATTGCGAGTAATATCAGCGTGAATATCAGATGTCATCAAGATATCATCTTTACAAAATTTTCGATCGTTCAAAGAATCACATTTTCCAACAACAAAGCATCGGCACGTTTGTGGAATAATCAAATATGGACTTCTTGCATCATTCATTTTGCAAGTTTTTGTTAATTCAAAAACAGTTTTACAAGCATCCCATTTATAATTATCAAAGACCATAAGCTTGCTTGAAGGAAGTGTCGATTTTAAAGCTGCCATAATTTCATCACGTTTTGGAGTTGATTTTATATTTGACAAAAGGATTTTGGTTGGTGAAACATTTGATGAAAGAATATTATCACCAAGCTTGTCAGCATCAATTCCTTCTTCACATTTAATAGTACTTCGACGAAAAATTCCAAATTCATTAGGACCTTGAAGTTCAACAAGTTTGAGAGAATTTTCTTGTACCGTAATAATCAAGACATCATTAGCAACAGATGGAGAAATATTTCCAGCAATCAATAATGAAGTAAGTGTAACAATTTCATTGGTAACAAAATGAAAAGTCATAAAATTGACTGAAAGAGTGTTAATCAATTTTTGACACATTACAATATTATGTTCATATGCAGGATGATTAAAGTCAAAAACATTAAGAATGAAATATTGAACATTTTGTCGACAAAATTCATCCAACTTTTCGACGAAATTTGGAACATTGGTAATATCATATCGTTTATGACTCTTCATATTTCTTGGATCAAAGGTGAATAAAGATAAGTTGGTTTGATCCTTTGGTGATAAATATGCAATTAAATGTCGTCTTTTTCTTGGATTATTTAACAAATTAGCCATAAGAACGTCCATATCGTCCATCCTGAAAAAATGAAAAAAAATTAGAAATATAGATACATTTTGTAATCACGAAATAAGAAAAAATTAAAAACGAACAAATACATCAAAGTTTCACCATTCTGATGGTCGAAGAAGAAAACCAAACTAAAAAAAAAGAAACATCAACTTTCCGCGCTCGTTGTTAGCAATGGCCGGCCATTTGCAATGAAAGTTTCGTTGTATCGAAATGCAAGTGCTCGTTTCTTTATAACATTCTTTTACACCTTTTTTATGAAAGAAAAACAGAAAAAAATAAATGTGGAGCAGCATCTTTTTTGCCCTTTTATAAAGAAAATGTCTGTTTACAACACTTTGTTATTGTTTCGCTGCATTTTCACACATATGTCCGTGCTTTTTTATTTTTGTTTCCTGGAGATACACAAATATAATAATACAATGATCATTGCAATGATTTATTAACAAAGTAATAAATAGAATAGCCGGAGGCTAACAACAACAGAGATAAAAATATACGAGATTTAAAGCTAGAAAGAAGAGGGAAATTTGGCTGCGTAGAATTTGCAGCAGCACAGGAAATGTGACGCTCAATGCTTTTTGTCAGGGGCGGACCGCCAATAGCGGTTACATTGCCAAAAAAAACATTGAATTGAAAACAATCAAAGAGATGCAACAAGGTTACAGCATTTGTGCCATCGGCTGAAAAGGAAAACAAAAATTTGTAAAAAGACAAAAAATGAACAATAATTTGTGAATTTAAAATAAACTTCTTTGTTGAGCAACAATTGTTGCACATTTGTGTCTTCATGGTATATCATTGATGATTTTAAGAATTTTTTTATTGTATTTAGAAAAATTGATCTCTTTGATTTTGGCGCCCATTTGTGATTTGTTTTTGGCAAATTGGAATATTATAGTTGAAAGAAATGAAGAAAAATAGTATTTTTTATAAGCAAGAAATAAAATATCAGGTGATTAACACAATGTACATTAGAGTTGAATCAACAATTTTCATTCCACAAAACTGTTCATAAACATAAACACTTGTTTTTTTGGTTATAACCAAATCCTTGAGAGTATATCTTCAGAAAATAATTGTTAAATTAATTGATTTATCTTTTTTATATCTACCTTGATCGAGACAGGAATGGCAGACACTTAGTACTGACCTTTGAACACAAATTTTTGGTTGAACGTTTTTTGGGGAATCATTTTAGTTGTCCACCCAGTTGTTTTTAAGTTAATTTGAAAAAATCTCTCATAGTTTTTTTTATCATGTCTTCTCTTCCAGTAAAATATCCATCATTTAATCCACCCAAATCCTCAAAATTTCTCTTTCCCATCAAGCATTATTTATACGATCACAAAATTTCCATCATCACCTAAAGGCTATCAAAAACTACTCCAAACTTGCAAATGTTTTCATTCAAAAAATCCAATTTTAGCATTTGGCCATTTATCAAAGCGGCAATGGCGGCATACGGCATTCCCTGGCAAATATTTCATCTTTGAAGATTTTTTTCCGAAAATTTGGTTATTCCACTACTCGGATGTTAGAGGAATAATTTCTAAAAACTTAATTTCCCTTTTAATCCAAAAACTTTATCGTTGTGATGTTCATTCAATGACACTTAAAAACCAAAATATCAATTTTGTAGAATACAAATTTTTAACAAATTCTGGAACAGTTCGTTTATTTTATTTTGACAATGTTACTGTAAGTCAGGAACCTTCAAATGGTCATAAAAGTTATAATTTTTGTTTTTGGCGTTTTGTTCACAACGCTGCTAGTTAAGCTAACTAGCATTCTTTTTTCTTTTTTGAAACTGCTAGTTAACTTAACTGGCGCTAGGACAAAAAAAAAAGAGACAAAAAAAAAACGGATAAAAAGAAAAGAAAATAAAAAAACGGATAAAAAAAAAAGTGGACAAAAAAAAGTGCGGATAAAAAAAAAACTGATAAAAAAAAAACTGATAAAAAAAAAACTGATGAAAAAACGGCACTATTACATTAAATACATAATGGCCCCAAATAAAAAAATGTTTAAAAAATTTTTTAAAGCCATTTTGTTTAAATTTTTAATGAACAAGTATTATTTATTTAATTATTTATTTATTTATTTTTTTTTCCCCATCTTAAGCTTTATCTCTTGCATCAAAATCACCGCGATCAAGATTCAATAAGCTTGATGAAAGACGCTTTTGAGATTTTTTCAATGAATTTGAATCTTTTCTTGCTTTTGAATCATCAAAATCTGACATTTTTTGTGAGGCGGCAGTCCTTTAGAAGTTTGATGGATGTTAATGAGACCGTAAACAATTAATTCATGCTACACGTGTTTAACTTATAAAATAGCATATAACTACTATTTAACTTACTCCATCATTTAAAAGCCCGAAAATGTTTTCGATAAAGGACTGCAGCCTTTATTGTTTTACCGTATGGTGATGCAATCCACTTTCCAACATAAAAAAGCTTTGCTGTAGCTTACATTTTAAAACTCGAAAGAAACAACAACTTTCGAAATACATTGTCAAAAAAAGGACAAAATGAATCACAAACAGTAAAAAAGGCGAAAGCAAGAATTTAGCAAAAAACAATAATAATTTTCATCAATTTTTTTATTTTATTTTCTTTTTGTCCGGTTTTTTTTTTGTCCACTTTTTTTTTGTCCGTTTTCTTTTTATCCGTTTTCTTTTTGTCCGGCTTAAAAAAAAGTTTTTTTTTTTGTCCGGTTTTTTTTTGTCTCTTTTTTTTTTTGCCCGACAGCCACTTCACGTCTGAATCATGCGGCGTTTTGCAAAAAAAAACCTGCGGGACCGATTTTTGCGACAGGATAGCGCAGCTGTGAACGCGTGCGGCTGCAGTCTAAAAATATATGGAAAAGGATCGAATACCATGGGATGCATAAAAAATTATTTTTTTTAATTTTGATTAAAATCACTTAATTAGGTTTAAAAATTAACTATAAAATTATTTTAAAACATTAAAAAAATACTTTTTAGCATTTTTGAGCGATTAAAGTATGAAAGATAAAAAAAAGTTTACAGTTGCTTTAAAAATGTTAAAAACAATATTATTAGTTTAGAAAATGCTTTTATTATTAATTATTAGCTATAAATTGTTGATTATAATTAAAATTTAAAAAAATAATTTTTTATGCATCCCATGCGATTCGATCCTTTTCCATATATTTTTGGACTGCAGCCGCGCGCGTTCACAGCTGAGCTATCCTGTCGCAAAAATCCGTACCGCAGGTTTTTTTTTGCAAAACGCCGCGTTCTCTGTTTTTGATTCAGACGTGACTTAACTAGCTCGCTGCAAAAAAAGAAAAGAAAGAAAAAATTTCTTTTGTTGAACAAAGTGCGTTTCTTTGCGTCTCTGTTTTCTTTTTGACTTCGCGTTCTCTCTTTCTTTTTTTTTAATGACGTCGCTTTTGGGTAACAAAACCGTTGCTAGTTAAGACTGAAAAAGTTAACTTAACTAGCAAAAAATGCTAGTTATGTTAACTAGAAGTTAAGCTAACTAGCAAAAAAAGGTGGTCAAGAGTTGCTAGTTATAAATGACCATTTGAAGTTTCCTGTCTGTAAGATACGGTAACAAAAACAATTTGAAATTATCATGAAGACTATTCCAAATGTTGTTGGAGTTATTTGGTAATTTTTTGTTGTGATCGTTTGATAAAATATATCTTTAACAAATTTTAGCATTTACAAAGACATTTTTGAATAGATACATCAAAAACTGGCCAAAACTTGGTTGAACTTGGATGCTTTTCTGAACTTAATAGTTGCAGAATTGAAGGAATTCATGAATCATTGAAAATTGAGTGTTTTTGTGATTTCATAAAAGTGAGTAAATGCTATTTTTAATACTGCTAATATGATATTTCTAAATTTTTGGTTATATAACAAAAAAATCTCTATGAAAAACTGCAAACTTGCCCACCTTTTTGACCTTTATAATCTTTATTGTAACCACTTTTTTTTAAGAAACACGATGCAAATTTTCTTCTTCAATTTCCACCTACAGTATCCGATGCTTACAAAAAAGAATTTCAAATAATTCTGGAAGAAAATTCAATCAAATTCAGAATCCCTTCAACGACTAAACTTCAAATTTTGACAAATAAAGAGTATTTAACAGCAGAAAAAAGACTGTTTAAATTTTCATAATTTTGTATGTTTGTATTAATTTTATAAAATTTTGTTTGGAATTTTATTATTTTTATTGATTTTTTAAAAAATGCTCCTAGAGCTTATCAAAATTTGTTTATGTGAATAAAATTAATGAAAAAATAATAACTCTGAAATTTTTAGTAAATCTATAACAATTTAAACAAAAATTTAATTTTTCCAATCTTCTTTTTTCTTGAGTTGCTTTTGAGGTTGTTGTTTTGGTGGTGGCATCATTTTCTGTTTGATCAATTTCGGCATTCTTTCTTTGACACTTTTCTTCATTTTTGCATCATCAACAATTTTTTGAAGTTTCTGTTTTGCCAAGATGACACTTGTTGAATCTGTTGTTGTTTGTTGATATTTTGTGCAGCAGAGTACACTTTTAGCAGTTGGTTCACCATAATATAGATAACTATTTGGTGGAGATAATTCAGGGGTACATGGATTTTCAGATGTAAAAGGTTGACTTTGATTTTGCATTAAAATTCCATTTCGTCGAATTAATTTATTCATAATTATATGAGCAGCCCAAAATTTATCGGATGCATAATAACTGTAAAAATACATATCCACTTGAAAATCCCCTGTGGGCATTCCAAGCATCATTGAACAAGTTGGTTGAGATGCTGAGGCTCCGCAACCACCAAAATAATTTGGTTCAGTTTCAAATGTTCGATCTCCGGATATCATAAGTCCAGTGATTGTAAAATTTATGCCCTGAGGGGTTGTATCGTAATTTGTTTCAAAAATGCTGAAGGTGTTATTATTGATGTCATAGAAGGTTGTAACACCCGATAATTCAGTACATTGATCTAAAAAATTATTATGCAAATTTAAAAGTCCCAAATTATGCCAAGTATATTGATTATACTATCATAGAAAATATAACTAACTTGGATCGTTATCTGGAATTGTAAAATATGTGTATTTTTTACAGCAATAAGTATATTGGCCACTAAAATTTGCATCTGAAAATATTCCAAAAATTATGAATCTTTCATCAACTTTTTATAACACTTACTTCCTCCAACATCAGGTAGACAAGGAGGTTGTTTTGGATCAAATGTATCATAGACACCAAAAAATGTTCCTTGATCAATTCTATACCATGTCAGGAGGCCAAAACCGACAAGTTCATCTTCCATCATAACATTATATGATTGCCAAATCATTCCATCAGGATAAATAAAACTGCAATCATCATCAACTGAGGTACAGCCTGGCCATGAACTAACATTTTGGTAATATAAGCTTGGATCAGAGGACCATGCAAATTGTCGAGTAACACTGATATTGGTATTATATGGATCTTCAGGGGAAAGAGTCAAATCTGCCATGTACATATAGACTAGCTTGTTGTTGTTAGAAGTTGAATAGACATTGATGGTTAAGCCAATTTCACTACAAAGTCCAACTTCATATCCATGAATACCGTAATCCGGAATAAGAAGAAAAAGAAGCAAAAATGCAAACGTGCAAAAGCATGTTGAAGGCATTTTAGAAGTAGGTAAACTTGCACACATTTTCTTATTTACACCGTATTGCTTTTATATTCATCCATTTATGTGCTTTCTTATCACAAAAATTTAATCATCATTACAGTGTTTACGTGCATGTTGTATATCAATAAAAAGAGTTCAAATGTACAAGCATTCATTTTAATTGTGCTATGAAAATGCTACATTTTTTCTCCCTCAAGTAATCGTTGACCTTAAAATACCATAAACAAAAAAATGTTGAAGCAAACAAACAATGTGAATCCAAAGAATTTTGAACTAACCACTCCCAAAAAGTTTAAAGTTTACCAGAAATAAAACATGGGAAAACGAAAAATTTTCTCTTGTTTTGTGCGATAACAAAAATGGGTGTTTTATGGGATATTGCACAAATGCATGTTTTTTATTTAACATTTTTTTATTTTGTACGTTTCATAAAAACACAGGTACAATTGAACACTTTTTCTACTGTATGTGCATTTTAGAAGACTAAAATTTTTGATATTCAAATTATAAGTGATCAAAATTCTGTAAATTATGATTTGATCATTTTTATTTTAAACAACATTTAAAATTACAGATATATGTATTTCTGTAATTGGCAATGATGAAAGCACCCAAATATAAAATTTTCTTTTATACGATAATCCTATTACTTTGCATTTTTGCTTCCCAAATGCCGCGGCCGCCGGTGGGCATTTGGGAAAGAAAAAAATAAAAATACGCGCTGCTGATGCTCCCCCGAAACACCAAAATAAAATATACAAGTGTCTTTGGCCAAAATTTAGCATACATTTTTAAATGTTGATTTTTGATTAAAAGTTTGTCATTGTAGTTATTTATGGTACTGTAATAATCATCCAACACATGTAAAGAAACATACATATTTATAAATAAAATTTATTCGATTTGCAATCAAATCAAAAAAGACCTTCAAAAGTATTAAATTACAAATATAAAAAATTTCTGTTTATTTTTTTTCTATTTTTTTGTTTGATGCATTTTAATTAGATATGTGCACTGGCAATGTGTGACTTTACGTTTTTTGAAGTTATAAATTCACCGCTATCTTTCGCGCATTTTTAATTTATCCTATCGGATTCAGAAAAAAATTCTGCATCTGATAGGCCTAATTTCAATTAATGGCTTGGATGCGCTCAAAATTCGGCCGAAAAAATTACGGTATTTTCGTTTTTTCTTTTCCAATTATCTTTTTTATTAGAAGGGCAACTATTATTTTTTTTACCAATTATTAATCAGAAAAAAATTCTGCATTTTTTGGTACCAAAATCATATTTTTTGCGAAACTTTCAAAAATCAGTGCACATATCTAATTTTAATTCAACAAAATTTTGAGCAAGCATTATTTAGTTGAAAATATTTTCAACTTGAAATGATTGCTCAAAGTTTAATTTTGATTCTTTTTCTTTACTTTTTACATCTTACATTTACTGAAAGCGGTGATTTATCTGTTGTTCGAAGTCAATCGGTGAAGTCTCTGAAATTTTTGAATCCCAAAATTAAACGAGAAGTGATAAATTTAGAAGTATTTGATGATATTAAACAATTAAAGGAAAACGACAAAAGCGATGACGATGTTATTTTTGTTTGCGGAAATAAAAGAGGTAGTTTTTGACAAAAAATTTAATTAATATTTCAGTTTTTCTCAAATTGAATAAGAATTACTATATTCAAGTAATTTGTTCATTCCCTGAGGAATCAAAAAATTGAGACAATTCCCCAGGGAAATTCCCAATATCAAAATTTGCATAATTTTCCATTTCTGAGATTTTACGTGATCTATATACAGTTTCTTATTGGGCATTTCGATGAAAAGGGTCTCCCGATCAGAGATTTCGATATCCCCTCAGGGGATAATTATGCAAATTTGCATAAAAAATAGTTTTTTAACATTATAAATGATCTATGGTCAGAATTTTTTGCGGATTTCGATGGGATGGGTCTTTCGAATCCCCGGGGAAGGGGAATTAACAAATATATTTGTAACCCATAAAAATTTTTAGAAGTAGTTTGCACATGTGACATAGATGAAAATAGAATGGAATGTGAAGGTGATGCAATGCAATGCAAACAGCAAATTTGAAGCCAGTTGATGAAAATTTTGTTATTCAAAATGTTGTATTAATTGATAGCAAAAATTTTACTTTGGAAAAGGTTATTACTTTTTATCATTTTGAAAATTCTAACATTCCTTTTTTAGGGTAAAACTTTTCCTGGAAACGAGGAAGCCATTACACTTATACGGTTTCAAGATATTAAAATGATAAAATTTGAAAACAGTGTTTTTGACACTTTCACAAATTTAAGAACTTTGTGGTTTTGGGGTACTCCGATGTCAAATATTAATGAAAATTTATTGACAGAAAAGCTTGGAAAAGTTTTATTAAATTTGGAATTGTTTCACTGTAATTTGACTGAAATTAATCCGATGATCTTTAAAAATCTTAAAAACTTGGAAAAATTGGAGCTTTCACAAAACCATCAAATGAATGGAAGAATAAATGGAAAATTTCCTAAAGGACTTAATAAATTAAAGTTTCTTGATTTGAATCTATGCAATTTAAGCTCATTGAATTATGACACTTTTGAAGATCTAAGGTTTGAATTTCTTAAAGGACCCATCACAAAAATTTTTGTCCCTTACACTGATTGGAAGTCTCGACACGAAAATTTCAAAGATTCCGAATCGAAGAATTTCGATGTCATTTTCTTAATTATTTTGTCTGATTCCAAAAATGGTATGAACTTAAAAAAATGGTTTTATATAACCTAAGATTCAGCTATTTTGTACAAATTCTCCAAAGTTCACGTTTTAGACCAGATTTTTTTTTAGTTTTCGTGTCGGGACATCCAATGAATGAAAGGGACAAAAATTTATTTGTAATGGATCTCCTCCTTTAAATTACTATTATCACAAATATTCAAATTTTAGAAGTTTGGAAGATCTAAATTTATCTCGCAATAGATTTACACCGATTCCATCAAAAATAAATTTCTTTCAAATTTAAAAATTTTAACTTTTTTTTTTGGAATTGAAAAATATTGAAAGCTGTGCCTTTTGCAATTTGGAAAATTTGATGGATGTCAATTTAGATCAATGCAATAATCTAACATATATTGATGAAAATGCATTTGGAGCAATTAGTAACGGATTTCCGCCAAAAATACACAAATTTGATATCCGTCATTGTAATATTTCTGTTCTTTTTGAAAACTTATTGGATTGGAAAAATATTGAAATCATTGATTTAATTGAAAATCCATTTGCATGTAATTGTTCAATGGCCTGGCTTTTTAAGGACTTAATGTCCAATGATTCCATCTATGAAAGCAAATTATCACGCAATTATTACGCTAGAAAGCATCAGAAATTTACACTTGGATGTATTGGTCCTCCACCGAGTACCCCAAATCATACATATCCATATACAGTAGTTGAAATATTTTCATCTTGTGAAAATTCTTCTTCTTCTTTCTTAAATGTTCTTTGGTATTTTTTGACATTTTTATTTACAAGAATTGAAAGATAAACCTGGTAAATTAAATAGCGATATTTTTAACGCTTCCAATATTCCTGGTGTTAAATATTTTGCCACAATTTATCCACATGATAACCAAGAAGGACGTCGTGGAGAAGCATGGATTTATTTATTTATTTGGATTCCATTTACCAATGAAATCCAACTTAAGATTGACGATAATTTTTTTATCAAAATTCAATCTGCAAATTTCTGTAAAGAAATGAAACATGTTGTTGATTATCCTCATGGATGGGGAGTTACGTGCTGCAGAACAGATGAATTGTTTGATCCTGAAAATGGATTTATTGTTGATGGAAAAATGACAATCAGAATGGGTGCAACTTTAATTTTTGAAAAAGAAATTCCAATGAAACCTGATTTTTTTGGTACTAATGCTGATACATTGGGCTTGGAATTATGGAAACAAGAAAACAAGGATTTTACACTTTTGGTTGATGGACGCGAAATTACGGTAGGTAATTATATTGTATATTGATTGCAAAATGTAAACATTTATAGGCTCATAAATGTATTCTCGATCTCCAGTTTTTTCTCGAATGTTTGAAACGGACATGAAAGAATTGAAAGAAAATAAAACTACCATTGAAGATTTTCAATTCGATATTGTTGAAGCTGCAATCAAACTTTGCTATCATCATACTCTTGTTTCCTTTATGACACTTCAGAAAAAGTTGAAACTTCTTCAATTTTTCGATAAATATGATATCCATGCTCTTAAAGTAAGTTACTTGCTCTGCTATTTCTTTGTTACGTGAAGCTTTTTAAATAATAAATATTTAGGTTAAACTTGAAGAACATTTAATTTCTGAAATTGATGAATCAAATGTTTGCCTTCTCACAAATGCTTCTCTCCTTTCAAATGCTCGAAAACTTCAAGAAAAATGCGCTGAATTCCTTCAAGATTGTCTCAATTCTAAACCTATCAGTGATTTTGATATTCTTGATAAAGATTTTGCTATGAATTTGCTTAAAAATGCCTTTTGTCGAATTTCAAAATAATTTTATTACTCTTTGATCTGTTTGTTGATATTATTATAAAAAAGCATTTGTTTTATATTTTTACCTTTTTTTCTTGGGGACATTTTTGAAGCAATTTGCTTTTCCATCGTATTTTGACTTGTTAATATCAATCATTCGAGCAATATTTGTCTTCTTCATTTTGTCATCTACAGTATGAACATTTATATCCAAGATTCTATTTTAAGGTTGATTTCTTTCACTTAAATTTTATCAGATTCTGGATAATTATTTAATCAAACAATTATTCAATCGAGGGGATCACTATCGGCATCGAATAAATTGAGTGAACAAATGTATTTTATAGGTAATCCGAATTGTGGAATTGCAGTAATCTCGTGACATAAATAAAATATGTTGGATATGTTAACACAGGATAATGCGATAATGCAATATCATTTGTTCAATCAATTAATAAAATAAACAGAAATTTAACAATTTTCAGTATCTCAAAATTTCCTTGCACCAAATCTGTGTGATTTATCGAGTAACATGTGTTCGAAACAAATAAGCTTACATGCAATTTTAAAAGTTATTTCATCAATAAATACTCAATTTGATTCAGATTAAAATTATTCGAAATAAATCATTTTTTTCCAAAATTTATTTTAACTCTTTCATACTGTATGGTCCATACACAAACATAAATTTAAAAAAAATCATAAATATCTGAGTTGGCAAAATGTTATCTAATGCTAATTTGCGGTAAAAAGGAAAATAAAAAATAAATTTTAGATTTTCAACAGCTGAAAATTCTCTCTGATGATAACGTTCAAACAATCATGAAAGATAGCGAAAATTTGGTACATGTTGTTGACAATCTTAAACCTTCGAAGCAAGCATATTCTTGGTTATTCAATGAAATTAAAACAAATTTAACAGGAACACAAGTTGCAATTGTTGCATGTCCTTGTGCTGAGCTTTGCCGATTTCTTGTTCGAATGTTTCAGGTTGTTGTTGTTAATAATTTTTGTTGGTAAAATTAATATATGTATTTCAGGAACAATTCGAGGACGAAATTTTAATCTGCAACGACATTTCTCTAATTTCTGCTACTATTCCATCGATTTGTATTGTTCCTTACTCAACTGCTTCATCTGACATTTGTCTTTCTTCTTGTGGTATCTCTTTTGTATTTGTTGCTTTGATTTATATATTAATGATTCTTTTTTAGATAAGTTTTGGATTCTTGAAGGACAATGCATTTCATCTTATGAACATTTTGCTTCAATTAATCGCTTGCTTGCAGAACTTTTGATGTTTGTTTCTTTTCTTTCACAAACTTTTTGTTATATTTTCCATTTGCAGAAAGAAGAAACAGTTTACAATCCTCTTGGATGATATCCCTGCGCTGAAAAAAGAATTCAAGAATTTATCGGCACAATTTGTTGAACGTTATAATGCACAGTATACCAATTTACCATGTGAAAAAGTTGAAAATAAAGTAATTATTCAATGTTGCCTTGAATCTGGGGTTGAAGTTGTTGCTGGAGATTTATTGTATTATGAAGATAGTAATAGTTCTGAATGTCCTTTAACTGATACTTTGCTTTCGTAAGTTTTTGGTTTAACGAAATGGACTTTAACATTATGTTTCAGGATTATTGCTGGTTGTTTGAAGGAAAAGAAACGAATGATTGTCCTTTGTGGAAATGATGCTGAAGCCAAAGATGTCGCAGAAAGGATAAACAATGAATTTCGGGAAGCTTTGATGGAACAAGAACTTCCAAATTCTCGAACTGCTTTATCCGTTTCTTTAAAACTTGTCGGAGGTGTTGTTTATGCTAAAAGTATGTATTCTTTTTGATTGGATATATCTAATTCATGATCTTTCAGATAATCCATTTTTTGAAAAAGATGATGGCTTTATTCCATATATAATTTCAAAAAATTTTCTTGTTGTTGTTGGAAGTAAGAAGAGATTACTGTATACTGGATATGCCGCAGATGTTGTAATTAATATTGTCTTTACTGGAACTGAAAAGGCCATGCTTGATTCTGAATATTCTGCATTGTTTAATTTAACTGCGGACAAGAATAGTTAGTTTTGCACTTTTTGTATTATCAGGCCATTTAGAGATCTAAGGTTTTTGCGTTCCGGAGAATGACTATACTGTACTTTTTAAAATTAATTCATTCAATGTTTTAGGTTCTGTGATAACTCTTACAAATTCAGCTGCAAATGCTTTTTCACGTTTTGAATTTCAACCTCGACTTTTTAATAGAACAATTATAAGTTTGATAAATAATGGACGAATTAAAAATATGGACCAACTTGCTGCATATGTTTCAAACTGTTTTATCAATGATTTTGATTTTACTGAAATTGTAAAAGATTTGTGCAAAAATGGTGCGATCATGGAAATCAAAGGAGAGTTTCAAGTTCTTGGATGCCAATATTTATCAGGTTTTTATGCAACTGAAAAGCGTCGACTTCTTTTTGAAACTCTTTCGGCTTTGAATTTAAAGGATATTTTGTATCTTTTCTTTTTGGTACTCTTTTTATTTGTTTTCCATTTACATGTGGATACGGTAGCTATTTTAGGCGAATGTGTATTTTGTTGATACTTCAGAAACGTTAACCCTACCTCGAAAATCTATTACATCAATTTTTGCGGATTCAGAAGTCAAGGGTCTTTGTGAAAGAGTTAAATTACATGATCCTCGGATTAAAGGAAATCATTTTTTGAAACTTGAAGCATCAATCGTAATTTCATCAATTCTTTACAAATATTTTCAAAATGTTGCTGATGAAAATATTCTTGATTTTGTCAGTGATATTGATCAGTTGAATGTTTTTTTGATTCTGAATCAACAAAATTTTCGTAAGTTGTTTCTTCACTTTTAGACTTTGTGAATAGTAGTTATCACATTTTTGATGTATTTCGTTCTAAAATTCTTTATTTTTTTAGGAAAAACGTTCAAAATAGCTCAAGATCTTTCGACCTCTTTTGCGGGAATTTTTAAACATCTTGAAAATCTATGCACACAATTTAATCTTTCAAGTTTAAAACAAATTCGTGGCCTTGATTTTGAAACTGTTGATTTATTAATTTCTGGTGGAATTAAAAGTGTTCGAGATTTCGCTCATGCTTCAAATATTGAAATTTATCTTCGAACATTATCTAATAAAAGGTATGTCTACTAACGTAATTTGGATACTGTAATAATTGTTTTTTAGAGAAATTACTGTACGTCAACTCTTTCAAGAACTTAGGAATGCAGCCTTTGAAATTCAAAAACCGTTGAAACGGCTGAGTTTAAATTCAACAGGAAATACATCTCGGGATATCTTTTCTGCAAGCAATGTTGGAGAAGAAATTGTATTCCAAAGTTTATGCATTCAAAATGAACCTGATTTGAACAAAATATTTTCTCCTCCAAGCAATGATGGAGCTTTGGTTCTTCATGTCCGAGATTCTGATTACCTCAATATTTTACGAGCTGATGAAAAAAATGTTACTGTATTTGAGCAAGTTCTTGGATGCTGTGGAGCTTGTGAAAAAGCAGGACGACAGGATGAAATTCTAAAAATTTGTGGTGGAGTAAAGAATCTTTTTGTGACGAATATGTTTGATGCTTCTGAAGCCTTTGCAGCTGCTGAAACTCCAATGGATGTTATTTTGAAAGGAAATTGTTTGACAGCTTTGGCGTATGTTATTGGCCAGAATGAGCTTGCACTTTTTGTAAAGAATTGTACAACAAAGTTTGTTTCAAATTATTTTTGATGATACTGTATTTTTAATTTTTTAGAGCAAAGGATTCATGGCAATATTTGTATCATTGCATCGTAACGAAAGTTTCATTTTCTCATGAATTGATTTATTGTATTCAAAATTTGCTGCCATTTTTGTTTCAACTTATAACTACCGTACCCCAAGTAAAAATGGTTCAAGAAGCTTTCACCGTTTTATCAGCTGTAAATCAATATGGGATACCGTACTCTGGACATACAAGCTTAATGAAAAAGTACAAAGAAAAATTGTCTTCAATGCCTGCCGATGTTGTAAAAATTGCAAATTCTAAGTTTATTAAACCCGTATGTTTTTATTATTTAAATAAATATTCAAAGATTGTGGTTTTAGGAATTCCATCAAGAATTTGCAGATAATTGTGATCTATTGCTCCAAAGAAAACGTTCAAAACAAACAAAATTAGTTTCAACGGATGTTGCAACGGCAGAACAAACTGATATTATTTATTGTCAACTTTCACAAATTCGCAAACTTAATCAAGCAATTGATCTTTTCAAAGTTCGATGCTTCGCTGATTCTGGAATAGTTCGGCCACTGCTTGATATTGGTGGACATGGAAGATTGTATACTCATTATCCAAATTTACAAAATTTTGCTAAATCTCTTCCCTTTCAAGATTTACCATCTCCAAGATCAATTATTCGAGTTTCAACATCAAAAAGAGAATTATGGAGTGCAGATTTTAGAGAAATTGAATTGAGAGTTGCTGCGGCTTTATCAAAAGATTCTATGTTGCTGGAAGCTCTAAAAACTTCAAACACTTTTCAATATATCGCTGAAAAACTGGAAATTGATGATTTTCCTCGTCCTACTGTTAAATTGGTAAGCTATTTGTTATTACTGTATTATAATTACTGTAAAAATGTTTTAGTTTTTCTATGGATTACTGTATGGCATGGGTCCGAATACTTTAGTGGAACAATATAAGTTTGAACGAGATGAAGCCTTTGCACTTTGGAATCGTTTCAATCAAGTTTTCTCTGGTATTTTATATTAGTAATTTTTTTTTTATTAATATTCAATTTTTAGAATTGGATCGTTACCGTAATATTTTATGTGAAGAAGTTAAACAACGAAAAACTTTAACAAATTATTATGGAATCCCAGTTTCTGTTGATATCAATGCTGCATTTTCTGCTGTCAATGCTGTAATTCAATCAACAGCAGCCTGCATTCTTTTACAAGCTGTTGGAAGATTTTCATCTGCTGCTGATAAGGATATTCGATTAATGTTTACTGTTCATGATGAAATAATTTTTGATGCTCCAAAATCTTTACATAATGAAATTCATCAAATTGTTTCCGGGTATATGAAAAATGAAATTGAAGGCATTGAATTACCAATTAAGCTTTCAGTGGGACAATCATGGGATACTTTAGAAGTTTTGGAATAATTATTTTCTTGTTATTTGTACGGGTTTGTTGGAAGTAATATTTGTATATGGGTATTTTTTTTAATTTATTATTATGTTTAATAAAATAAAATGTACAAATCATGTTTTTGTAGACATCATGTTTATGATTCATTCAGTATTTTTATGTGTCAAAATATTGGTCTCTTTTTCAGAGAAGAAGCTGGAGCTTTTTGATGTTTTAATTGACTCATCTCCGTCTCTGAAATTACGAAATGTGTGCTTTGTTAAAGAACTCATACGTGTTTTGCTCATTTCAGTGATCCCCTGTCTAACTTTAAGAGATGCCCCTTCAAAAATTAAATTTTTAAAGCAAATAAAGATTCCAATGTTTACCCTTTCAATCAAATTTTAAAAACGTTTACCTTTTCAAATATTTTATAAATTAAATGAATCAAGTTAAAATCATAGATCAGAATCAAAAAATGCAAAACGAAATGAATCAAAGTCGAACAGGCGATAATTATTTTTTGCAAGACTTTCATTCCGGGGTTAAAGTAAATCAGGGGAAAAACAGCAGACATCAAATTTATCAGTGCTTTTTTTGCATTCAATTTTAAACAAAATCAGATATTTTTGATAAATGCACGTAGCCTACTTTCCTTTCTTCCTTCTTTTTACCAACACAAAAATATTTTTTTCTCCGATAAGACTGAAAGCCTTTCATCAACAGAACACAACCTCGGCCGTATAAAAAGAGCGTCAACATTTTATTTCTTTCAAGACAGTAGTCAATTTTATTTCACAAAAATAATAATAAAAATGTTGCTTCGATCTCTTATTTTTTGTTCAATTTTTTCTACAGTATTTATGACAGCTTTAATCAATGAAAATCTTAAATTAAATGATACAAGAATTTCGACAGAAAAACCTGCAACCTCAGGAATTTCTCCATCAACAAAAAGTTTGCTGACAAAATTTCATGGTTCGTATTTTTCTTTTAAATTTTAATAAACTTAAACAAACCCATTCTATGCCAATATTTATGGAATTACCTTACTGTAGTTGACAGAATTAATACTATGGTAAAAAATAATAATACTGTAGCTATAATACTGTAAAAAGGTTTTTTCAAATTTAAATCAGATTTTTACCAAATAGCTAACTAATAATCGATTTTTAGGAATTGCATTTATATTTGCATGGTTTTTTTGTGTTAGTACAGCATTTTTATGTGCCAGATATCTTCGAGATTTGGCACCTGATGTTCAACCATTTGGAATTAGAATTTGGTATCATGTAAGCTTTTTTGTTTTTTAAGCATGCGGTACATATGTGATTCTTTGGAATGGGGTCTACAACGAAGCATACCACTGACCAAACTTTCGTCGACTAAATAAAATATGCAAATTTTTTCATTTTAGATCCATCGAATCTTTAATCTCACAGCTGCAGCTTTAATGATTGTTGGTTTAACAACAATTTTAATTGCACATGAATGGCGTTGGCTTGGCCCAAAAGTTGGTGGCGGTTCCAAAAATACTTCTGCAACAGCCTATCATTCAATTTGTGGTCTGCTAAGTGTAATAATTGCTTGGCTTCAACCTTTTAATGCCCTTCTCCGATGTGCTCCTTCCAATCCAAACCGCACTTATTTTAATTGGTTTCATCGAATTTTTGGTGGAATTGGTTGGATTTTAGCAGCCGTTACAATTGTGCTAGCATGTAATAATTTTGGAAAACATTTTACTGACAGTCAGGCTGCCCTTTCCCTGGTTTCATCATTTTTGGGATTCTGTGGTGCAACATTTATTATTGCAGAAATTTTTAAAATTGTTAATTCTCGAAAATTAGATGATTCTTACAATAATAATAATGGTTTTGTAAAACATAAGAAAAGTTTTCTTTCAAAAATTCATTCCTATATTACTGTAATATTTGCTGGTGTTTCATTTGGAATTTGTATAATTGTTGCAACTTTAATTGCAAATAGTAAATAAAAAAAATTAATTTATTGAAAATTATTTTAAATTATTTTGTATGATTAAAATTTAGAGTCAACTCTTTGTATCTCCGATTTTAGAGGCGGAGTAGTTATTGTTAAAAAACATCAAATCGAGAGCGCCGCTTTTCGTTGTGGAGTAGGAATCACTCACCTGAAGCCCCACCAAAATGTAAAAAATCCTTTGATCTTTTGCCGCCAGCTGCTTTTGGCGGTGAAAGATCAAAGATGAGCTCCCTTCAAAACTTGTCACCAAAAAAATTTGCACAAAACAACCACACATTTATCCAAAATATATATTTATTAAAAGATACAATTATAAAAACACTTAAACTCTGCTAAAAATATTATTTTTATTCTTCCATTTTCTTATTCATCTCATTCTTTTGTGGCACCAGTTTCAATATCAGATTTTTCAATCTCACTTGTTTCACGCTTTGTTGTTTCTTTCTTTTTTCTATCTTTTGATATAACATCTTTCTTAAATCCATCAACTTCAACAATATCAATTTTGGCAGCTTCAATTCTTCTTTCATTATTCTTTTGTTTACCACCACCACCACCATTATTTTTTAAACTTCGAATATATTTTTTGCAGCTTCGAATAACCAAAAAAGACCATGTACCAAAAATTAAATAAATAAAATTTTTGCATGTAAAAAATATCAACAATAATAATGCTTCTAAAATTGATAATTAAAGTGTGAGATTTATAAATAAAATAAGGGTTATACCATCTTGATAGATCACAACACTTGAAAAAAGGTTTATACCAATGATATAACGTAATTGATTTAAATCCACAAAGAATCCAAGAACAGATGAAAGGAACATAGCAAAAGATAAAAAGAGGTAAATTGCCTAAAAAATTTGAATAAATTTGAAAATGACCAGTAAGAAATGTAGCACTTTGGAGGTATTTATCTGTTCGCGTCAAACCATCAGTTTCTTAAAGCGAAATGATGACGAAATTCAGGGAAATAAAGAGAGTGGCGCGAAATTCAAAAAGAGGACAATTTTACTCAAGGTGGTGCCATCATTTTGTTCTTTCTTATGAAATGGACTCCCTCCAGTGTTTTCCCGATTCCGATTCCGCTTATCGATTCCGATTCCGATTCTAAACAATGGAATCGGAAAGAATCGGAATCGAAAAAAGAATCGATGGAATCGATCGGAATCGGAAAAAAAGAATCGATTCCAAATGCTGATGATATTTTTTACTTTTATGTTACACATATGCATCTTAAAACTCATTTTTAAGGTTAAAAATGCCTAATTTAAATACTACGTAATTTTTGTTTTCATCAATTTGTGATGCTTTAAAAGCGGACTTGACAGAAAAAAGTTCAATAAAAGAATTTTGCTGAAAAAATTCAGTGGAATCTGAATCGCAAGGGATAGGAATCGGAATCGGAAAGAATCGGAATCGGAAAAAGAATCGATGGAATCGATCGGAATCGGAAATCGGAAAATGCAAAAATAATCGATTCTAATCGGAATCGGAAAAAGGTGGAATCGGGAAAACACTGTTGTCTATTCACCCTCCGGCACGGCTGGTGCAACTTTTTCTTAGCACGAAAAATACTAAAGAGATCTCCAAATTGTGCTGGGAAAAAGCTGCACCAGCCGTGCCCTTCCTGAGATTCCCCAAAAACCAATAAAAATTTAAACTTACAAGATAGTACTTATATGCACATAAACAAAAGGTAGTTTTATAACTAAGATCCCAAAGTGGTAAAGAATGAAATAAAAGAAAGCACATTGTACTTATAGTAATACTTCCAACAATAATAAGCAAATCAGCAGAAGTCATGGCCTTTGAATGGAAAAAAGATAACAGGATAAGATTGAAATCAACATAAAGAAATTGAAATAAGCAAACAATTACAGCAGCAGTTGAAACATGCAGAAAACCAAAGCATGTACGATATTTTTCTTTTCTTGACATATCTTTTGATGGTGATAAATTATGTTGAAGCGATTTGTTCAGCAACAAATGAAAAAAAAGAGAAAATAAAATAAGAGGGACAAAGACGAATGCTAATTCTAAATTTGCATACTAACAAATTTTGCATTATCATTTATGTGTTTTAAGGTTACGGTGCAAACACAAATATGTACTTTTATCGTTTATTTATAAGATTTCTTTTATTATTTACAACAATTGTAAACTACAGTAATCTGACTTTACTGTTTTTGAACATTGCAGATTACTGTAGTTACAGCAGCATTAAAAATATTTAAATAAGTAACAAATTGTAACAATTCAGAATTTTTTACACTTGTCAAAATTACTGTAACTACAATTATAATAATTTATTACATTTCTAATGGTAAATTCTCAAAATTACTGTAGCTATGAAATAACAGAAAGTCGATGACGTGCCATTTTTCCAGAGATTGGTAATACAGTAACTTTTGATTTGGTTGTTGTTAAAGGTCTCCATTGAAAATATTCAAACAGTGTTAAACGATAATCACTCAATGCAAATAACTTTGTGATGGCATTTATGAATGGAATTAATTCAACAATCATTACCCCCAGCAAAGCGTATTTTGGTAAAGTCGTTTGAAGATAGGTACAAATTACAAAACTGGAAAGTGGTAAAAAGCAAAAAATGAAGGGGATCAGCGCCTGAAAATTTGAATAAAATTTAATAGGATCAAAGCCATGATTGAAATTTCAAAAGGGACAGATTTTTTGCGAGATGTTGAAAAATCTGAATTTTGAAATTTGTCGAAAAATGAAAAAAAGGAAACATCGAAAAAATCGAAACCAGAAATAATTTTAGGTCTGAAAAATTCAGGCAAAAATTTATGTCCGATAACGAAAAAACAGAATTTTGATTGTGACAAATTTTAGTAATTTCAAAGTCCCAAAAATTTTAGCTTCTAAATATTTAATCCTTACCTCAATAATAAAAAACATGGAAATTTCTTTATGAAATTCTTTTGCGAATGCCGACATTAAATGTTTCTTTGTTTGAAGATATTTGTAAACAGCAAAATTAACGCCAATTGAAATTGCATAAGAAGAAACCAACAAAAAGCAGCAATAACCAAACATGATTTTTAGTTTGGGAATTGCTCCTGGATCGTCTCCTTCAATTTCAGCCACAACAAAATTTGGAACTTTATCATAGAATTCATCGTCCCTCAAAAGTTGAGTTTTTGTTCTAACCACAAATCGATTTGGCCAAAGTACGTACAAATTTAGACAGAAATAAATTACTGTTAAACAGAATGAAATCCATAAAAGTAAAATGTAATACCATTTTGAAGGTTTTGCATCTTTAATAATCACAAAATATCGATAAACATATTTAATTGGAAGGGAGGAAATGTAAAAGATTAGGATGAAATTCCAGCAAGCGATTAGGATTAGATTGTATGGGGATTCAATGTTCGAGAAGGTTCCACGCATTAACATAAAGAAACTGCCATTTTTGAGATCAACATGCTGAAAAAGGGATAGTGATTAAAAGGCCAAAAATTACGCAAATTTTGTCATGACTAAGAGAAAATGTAAAATCCTTTGATCTTTTACCGCCAACGGCACAAGATCAAAGGCGGACCCCATTGAAATGGGTTCTACCCTCTCCACAAAAAAAAACTTGCTGAGGTCTTTACCCAAAATTATGCAAATTTCGTCATGACCGTACAGAGAATGTAAAATCCTTTGATCTTTTACCGCCACCGGCATAAGATCAAAGGCGGTCCCTCTCAAAATGGTTTCTACCCCCTTTAAAACAAAATACTGCTGACGTCCTTGCCCATAATTATGCAAATTTGTCAAAAACCAAAATTTAAAAACCATACAGTTTTAGTAACAAAAGTTGCAACAGCAAACAAAAAATTATGTATACAACTTTGTAACATTAAATTCCGGTACACCATTAGTCTTGCACCGGTTTTTGCATAAATAAAATATAACGTTATAATATTTGCCAAAATTCCAGCAATCGAAACAATATTATCAAATAATATTATACTTTCATCATACGAATAAGACATCTTTTTTCCCCTCCGGCAATAACAAATATACTATGTTTTATAAAAACATAAAAAATAGAAAATAACCAAGCCAAAAAAGTTATTATTGTTCAAGAATTTAATTGCTTTTATCCGGTTAAAAATTTTAAGAAATGCTGCAAATTTGAAAGTAAAACAAAAATGAAAATTGTCACTGCTTTTTATTATTATCTTCTTTTTTGCTGAAAAAAAATGTTTCCGGTTTTTTTTAAATGTGATATTCTTTTTGTTATTATTTAAGTCAGGCGATAAAAAATAATAATAAGCTTTTTATAGTTTTTTAATAGTTTTAAACTATAATAGTCTTTTAACAGAAATTTGAATACTGTAATCAAAGTGTTTGCAAAAGCAATTTTTTCTATTTGTAGTCATTATTTTTGTGATTGTGTAATTAAAGATTGTTATCCAATGTTTAATTAGTCTAATTATGTCTGATAAGTACTGTAATACAGTAATATAAGTTTTGTCAAGATTTTTCATAAGTAGAATAATACAGTAATCTTTTGCAACAACTTTTTCAAAAATATTGACTAAATTTGTGACAAAAAACGCAGTCAACATTTTTTCCAAAGAACAATAACAAGTTTTTATTATAAAAATTACTGTTGCACTTTTATGTTTTTTGTGTCAAACATGTGAATTATGTTGTCATTCTTAGAAAATGTTGCTTTGAAATAATTAATTGAAAAAAGAGTAAATTACTTTAAGACATGATTTTCAAAATTTTAATTTTGAATTTTGCTAGTTTTTAAGATCTTGTTTTTATTGATGTCGAAAATGTTGTTTAATTTATTAAAATTATAAAAATGCCAAAATTATTACCGGAAAAAACAAAATAAAAGCACCGTAATTGTTTGAAAAATAAAAACATATTTACAAGTTTAAATTTTTAAATGTGATTAAATTAATAAATAAAAGTTGTTTGTTTTTGTTATTCTTAATTGCCATGTTTGAGGAATTCCACGGCATGATGAACAGAAGGAAAAATATTTTCTTTTGGGAAATCTTTATAAAAATCGGCATTATCAAAAACGGCCAAAACTGAACTTGGAAAAGCAGCAAAAATTAATGTTGTATTATGTTTCTTTGCAGTTTTGGTAACCTAAAATGGAGAAATACTGTAGATTATGGAATTTGCATATTCCCAAATAAAGTGATAGTAATTAATCAAAATCGTAAAGATGTTTTTAAAAGTGTTACTATCATTGTTCTTAAAATCCCAAAAATTAACATACCTCCAATAAAGCCTCAAATCCCATACTGTCAATAAAAACCATTGCCGAACAATCCAAGATAATATTTTTCTGTGGTTGAATTTCGAGTTTATCATTTTCTGCATCTGCTTTAACCTCGATTAATTCAGTTTCAGATTCCGAAAACAGATGCAACAAAGTATCAACAAATTTAACAGAATTTGCAAAATGTAAAGGTCCTTCAAATTTGAATAATTTTGCGCCATGTGGAAGTTGAAGAAGTTTTTCATAAGATTTAAAGGGATAAAATGCTTCAAAACCTTCATCCGTTCCATATGTAACAAATTTAGGCCATTGTTGTTGTAAAACTACCGTAAGCAACACAACAATAAATGAAATTAAAAGTCCAAGGGTTACGGTTGTACAAATTGTTGAAACGCATGCAATTACCCAAACTGCCTAAAAATATAAAGAGATTTGAAAGTTTAAATGTTCAATCTATAATTATGTTCTAAAACAGAACTTTGAATTTGAAATTTTTAGGCTAATATTATTTTGCAAATAAAGACGTTTATAGACGAATTGTTTAAAGAACAGTTTTGTAAAATTGCAAAAAAATTGTTATTGCTGCTGACAATTTTGAATACTTTTGAGAGAAAAAAGATAATAGATGAAAGTTCGGGGGAGCTAATTATAGGATTAATACTTTAGCAGAAGACAAGCTTCAAAAATGCTCAAAAAATAGTAAAAAAAAGCATCAACAAAAAGTTTGACGTCAGACTTGAATTTACAAAACATGCGTTTATTCGGTAGAAATTAAAAATGCGTTTTTTTTCTGGTTGTTTTTTAAAATTATAAAATTAAAAGTTTGTTTAAAATAACAAAAACAAACAAAAACTACAGTATTTAAAAAAAGGGATGACCAGAATTTAAAACCAATTGCATCAAAACAGTCATCACTGGGGTACTGTAAGTGTCTTTCAAGGCAAGTCCGAAGGATTTATGTAAACCACTTAATTTTCAAAATACAACTCCTCCCTTTTGAAAATGGCGACAAAAAGTTTAACAAAAACTTACAAAATCAAATTTTGAAACTTTCCAAAGTTTTGGTAATTGTTTAACTTGTAAAAATAGAGATTTTAAACTGATTATTACAATGCAGGAAAGAATACACTAAAAAATTATCATAAAATTTTTATCACCCCTTAAAAAAACATACCATTGGTAAAGGTTCTAACAAAGGTCCCAACCAAAGAATAACAATCAACAACAAAATACTTGTAAAAACAGTATAAAATTGTGTTTTAACCCCAGAGGCTTCACAAACTGATGATCGAGAAAGTGCTGCACCAGCTGGATACACCGGCAGAAAAGATGAAAAAACTTCCATAAATCCAAGGGCAAATAATTCTTGGGTTGGATCAACTTTATACCCATGTTTTTTAGCAAAAAGTTTTCCAAGTGACACAACAAAAATATAACAAATTATTCCAATTGAAATACAATCTGGGATTAATTTTGGTAAAAGGGTAATATCGGGTAAATGGGGTTCTGGTAGCCCTTGGGGGATGGTATTTACAATTGAAATATGATATTTTTCATTAACATTTAAAAGGGTTGAAAAGATAATCCCAAAAATAACCAACAAAAGTTCAAATGGAATTGGAACCGGGGATCGCTTCTTCACAAATGGATTAATATATTCTTTTCCAATGTATAAAAATGTTAAACCAAATCCAGAAATCGCAACGGCCATTATATTTGCATTTGGGATTGCCATTATTATATCTCGTAACATCTAAAAAATGGGAATAAGTCAGATTTTTAAAGGATTTGCATAAAATTTTAAAAATGCAAAAATGCCATTTCCAGGATCAACATGGTTCAAAAGAAATCTTGAATTTGCAATTTTTTGTATTTTTTAGATTAGAGCCATAATTTTTACATTGCTTCAAACGTTTTTGAGGAATGTTTGTGCCAACTTTGCAGTTTTGCATTTTATAATACTGAATTTGCATAATACATATAATTAAGAACAACCACCTTATTTTTTTATTATCCAAACCAAATCCTCAACTTTATTTTGAAGACCCTGAGTTTGGTTTACAGCTGTCATTATCTCATTACTGTATTTTTCTCAATTTACCTGATCATTCTCCCACTTTGAATACTGTAATTTTTAAAATCTTATATTTTTTGTCATTCTGCATTTTTATGTTTATAAAATTCAGTTACCAAAAATATTTACAATTGTTTATAAACAAATAATAAATATTTAATTCTTCTGATCATGAATATTTTCAATTTGTTATAAATACACCCAATTTTTAATTAATTCAAAAAGAGTGGAACAACCACATTTTTGATAGAACCAGAGTGCAAAAATAAATTACATCAATGCACTGATCTCTCTCTTCTTTTTTTTTATCATTTTTGATTGATATTATTGATTTTATAAAAAAAAGTTAAACTTACAAAAAAGAGCATTCCATTTCCATTGTAACGGGGAAGTTTAACACCAATAACTTTATTTAATTGTGAAATTAAGACATGGGCAGCAGTGGCTAAATTGGAAAATTTAAAGATTGTTTGAAAGGATATTAACATACCAGTGGTATATCCGGCTATCAAAGCATCCGACATATATGTTGTTAAAAATGAAAGTCGAAAAATTCCCATTAATAACTAAAAATATATTTGCTTAAATTTTATTACATATTTCTGCCATTAACACATATTTAAACTAAATAATTCTTACAGTAACCATAAATAATAGGATTACTGTAATTTTGTTTGCCCCTGTTTTGAATCATCCTACAAATATTTGCATACTGTACAGCAAGAATCAAAAGTAAATAAATATGTTTTTTGGTGACTCAAGTTTGATCTTTTTGTTTATTTATTTTTGTATCAAAAAAAGTTGGGTATCATTTTGACTCAAAAAATTTGAGTAAATAAATAACAAACTTTTTGAAAGAGTCATTAAATAAATTTATTTTGAGCAAAACCAAACTTAAACTAAATTAATTTAAAATGAGATCATTTTTTTATTGATTTAAATCTGATCTCATTTCTGTGATACTGTAGCTTTTATTTTTGACTCATAAAAGCTATATTTAAATCCCTCATTAAATTTGTATTTTGCATTACGGTAATTTTATGGTATTTTACAGTAACCGATCATGTTTGATAAAATTAATCAATCAATAATTAACAAAAAACAAACCTGAACAATTCCAACTCCAAATGTTAGAGTACTTAAAAGGGTCATAACTTCTTCGTTATTATTCAACACAGAATTCAGGGTAGAATTAGCAATACCATCTGCAGCTGCATGAACATTTGCAGAATCAATACTTTCTGGAATCAGACGAAATCGAACTGACCCAACCATCATAGATGCCACGGCAAAAGTGCCAATGGAGATATGCCGAGAAGTTCCAAAAAACATATAAATTAATGATGCAAAAAATGATGAATATAATCCATAAATTGGTTCAACCCCTGCCAAAGTTGCATATGCCATTCCTAAGAATTGGTATTACTGTAAAAGGTTACGGTAGAATATATTATTATTACCTTGTGGAACATGCATTATTCCAACTGTACATCCTCCAATTAAATCTCGAAAAAAGCATTGCTTAAAATTATATTTTGGAAGCCAATCCAAAATTGGAATTGTTTGATAAATTTTGGATTTAAACCATTTTGGAGTTAAATTTTTACGAATTCTTTGAATCGGTGATATCTTACCGTACCCTGGGGGATAACGGCCATAAACTTTATCAAATTCAATTTGATTCATTTTATTCTTTAAAAAAAACAGAGAACAAGAAAGTTCAACAAGATCAAACGAGATGAATAAAGGGAAACAACAATTTTTAAAAGTTTTGTTTGAAAAAAATAACGGTTTTTATATAACAATTAACAACAAAAGAGAGAGGGGAGTGACTAATGCTATCTCTCTCTTTCACGTCGAAGGGGGAGCTCCGTGAATTAAATAAAACGAACACAAAAAAAAAGAGAAGTGCGTCGTTAAAAAATGTTTTTTTTTTACGGAGAATTACTTTTGCAATGTCATCCTCCACCCTCTACTTTTTATTGTTGATAGATTTTGTAATAATTTAAAAGCCTATTATAGTTTTCCACCTTCTCTTTCTTTCTTCCTGTTGTTGCTGTAGTCGGTCGGTCAATTTACGATCAAAAAAATGAATGTTCGCCAAACTTTTTTTTAACGCATGAAAGTTGAAAATGCGATTATTGGAAGTATCAATCATCACAAAAAATTGATACCATTGAACCCAAATCAGAAAGACATGAACCAAAAAGTTCCTACTTTCAAAGTAGCGATGATGTCATTCTATAAACTACCATAAAACATAATTAAAATTTTTTTAATTCAAAATCAACAAAAATAACACCGAATCATAACAAAAAATTGAACAAAAACGGAACTAATCTTATAATCAATCATAAAAGAACAATTTTCAATTTAAGCTTAATGATTCCATTTCTTCTTCTTCAGCAGCAGGCTTGGCACCAAATGCAACACAGACTTTTTCAAATTTTTCAAGATCAACAATTCGAATCATTTCTTCTGCTTCTCCGCCAATAACAATTGTATTATGAACATCTGGACAAAAGGCAACAGAAAAAAGTTTTCCCATTTTAATTTCATGTTGATAAACTTCTTCAAAGATCGGTTCAGTACCACCTGATAGCTTCCAAATTTTAAGCTCCTAAAAAAATGAAACGGAAACAATACATGTTTGTTTTGATATTTTCTTATCAGAGAAAAATAAAGATTAAAACCCACATTTTCGCCCACAGTTGCAATCATTCCACGAACTCCAAAATTTTGTGATACAGAATTTGCACCATCTTCATGCGCAAAAACAGAGGCAACAGGGGTTCCAGGCTTTCGAGAATCCAAATAATGAAGTTTTCCATCATCTGTGACAGCAAAAACACAAAATGGATTATATGTATCCCATAAAAGTTTTTCAATTTCAGCTCCCATATTCCATTGTGCATTTGATACAGGTTCAGTATTTCGGCAATCAATAATTTGAGCTTTTCCTGCTCGAGTTCCTGCAACCAAAATTGATTGTTCAACGGGATGCCATTGAAGAGATCCAATTTTATCATCAAAGCATGTAATAATTGTTCCAGGTTTTGCTTCATCAAGATCCCATAAAACAACTGTTTGATCTGCACTTCCAGAAGCAAGAACATGTGGACAAAGTTGATTCCAATCCAAAGCTGTTACAGCATCTGAATGTCCTTGAGCAGAATTATCTCGCTTCTTTCTTGATTTTCCAGCTTTTGAAGATTTTGGTTGTTGTCCAAGAGTAATGATTGGTTCAAGGGCATTTGCAATATCCAAATCCCAAATTTGAATAGTTGATTCAAAGGTTCCAACAGCAAGCAAATTTCCTTTTCCATCTTCTGCTCCAGGATCATATCGAATTGGTGCAAGGCAGAGTGGTGGAGATGGCAAAATATAATCATGATGAAGATACCAGTCACCTGTTGTATCATTAAAAACATGAACATCAATTGAAGGTTCATCCTAAAAAGTGTTAATATTAAAGATGAAAGTCTAAAATGGGCAAATACTAACTTTAACCATTTTAGCAACAACGACAAGATTATCAGTATCTTTAAGAACAAAATCATCTTTTTCGTATTCATCTTCGCTATCTTCATGTCTTGTAATATATGGATCATCTTTTGAAGAAGCATGCACTGCAACACCTTTCATAATATTGCCTCTAAAATTGAATCAATTATTGAAAAATTAAGGCTTTTGGAAATACGTACTCTTTCTTCTCACCAGCTTTCTTATCTTTCGATTTTTCTTCTTTTCGTTCCTGAAAAACCAGCTCTTATTTGCATACGTAAAAGTAAACTTGGATATTATGATTTAATCAAACTAATCCAGTCTTGTTATTTACAAGAAACTGAAGGTTATTTGTTCCTGCATATGTTTTTGAACTTACTTCCTTTGTTTCACCTTCATCCATTTCAACATCCTCATCTTCTTCAGAAGTATCGCCTTCAGGTTCACCATCTCCTGAAACAATAAACTATACTAATTTTTAATCATATAAACACATTAAATACCTTGAATAAGATCAACCAATTGAGTTTTTTCCAATTGCAGCTTTACTGGTTCCTTCTTTGCAACACCACGTGAAATCCATGCTAAATCTGATACCAAAGTAATATTCTCCATTGTGCCTAAAAACAATGATATATTAATTTAGTAACCGTTTAGAAAATGTTAATTTCAATTTTTGATTCAATTTCTTGTAATCTAGGAAATGTAATAAACTTTAGAATAAGTTCGTGGTGGAACAATATTTTAGAAAAACAGTTTTTTGAAGAACCTGTTTTTAACAACAATAATTTTATTTCAGTCTCTTGTACCAATTGCAAAAAAGACAAACAAAAGGGTAGAGAAAAGATAGCCGAGTTCCATAATATTA
The DNA here is from genome assembly GCA_024447195.1 of Panagrolaimus sp. LJ2414. Classification (NCBI taxonomy): domain Eukaryota; kingdom Metazoa; phylum Nematoda; class Chromadorea; order Rhabditida; family Panagrolaimidae; genus Panagrolaimus; species Panagrolaimus sp. LJ2414. The sequence goes on along the minus strand of JAMRXY010000004.1, from coordinate 633,947 downwards.
AAGATAAAGATAAAGAACAAAAAATTGATTCACTGAAATTTGTTACAATATCAAAAACACTGTAGTAAAACAAACAAAATAACTACAATATTTTTATTATCAATAATTATTTTTTTGGGTTGATACAACATTAATGCTATTGAAGAATCATGTAACCATCATCACCACCAATATCCCAATACCGAGATCTCTCTCTCCATGGTTTAACTAATTGATAGATTTGTTTTAAAACATTCCCGTTTCCCATCAATTCAATCTCTCGTATTCTTAAACGCGGATTCTCAAAATCAAACATTTTCTAAAAAAATTAATTTTAAAGAATTCTTAAAATCAAAATTTCAATGTAACTTTTGAATGATTAGAAAACTCTATTTTTGACTTTTAAAACTCGTACGAATGAAAAATTACTGAAAAAATATTTTATCCAAAAATGCGGTGAATGACAAATGAAATGATAAAGAAAAAAGTTAATGTTTTTTGCAAATTTTAAAAACCTTTTTTGAAATAGGGTTCATGGCAGAAAAGTTAAACTTTTTTATCCGCTTACACTCAAAACCTTTTTTCGATATCCAAATTTCAATTTTAAATTTTCCAAAAAAAAAATTTTTCTACTGAAAATTTTTTTCAGATTTCTCATATTATTCAATTTTTGTTATGATGATATTTCGGCGGCTAGACCCTTTTTCAGAATTGTTTTTTGGGAAAACAACATTTGAGAAAATTTTTTTCGGAAAACAACATTTCAGAAAACTTGCCTATTTCGGCATCAACATGTGAAATGTTAATACCATAATTTAAGCCTAAAATTAACCATCAATCATTTTTACTTACTTTAATATAATCATTAAAAAGATGTGGATCAAGAAGATCAGTTACGTCTGTCAATAATAAACGACTAAACTTTACATTTCTTTTTAAAAGAAAAAGTTTTGTCATTGTATTTGAAGTAATTGAGCATTCTTTATATCTAAAATATTAACTGCATCTAATCAGATAAATTTTAATAAACTTACGAAAAATGATAGACATTGGGGATATACGAAAGTACAACTTCTAATGGGGCTATTTTATCATCGGGATAAAAAATGCCGCCTTCAATATGCAAAATTTCAAGATTGCCAAGCTTTGTTAAAAGTGCAAAATCGTTTATAGTAATATAACCAGTAATAAGCTCAGAAATGGTACACTTGTAAATCTGTGGATACAAAATCTCTGCACTAAACCTACCGTGAATTCTTAAACATTTGCTCAAATAAAATTTATTCTGAAAAAATTTAATTTGATGATCTCGAATTCTGAGGTCGTAATTTTCCATTATAATTTGGTCACCATAACAATAATTAACACGAAGGTGATCAATAATAGTGAAATTAAGCTTGGAATAAAAATGTTTGCAAGTTTTTTGTAGTTTTTTTAAAGTTTCAACGTTGGCATTTTTGCATAAATATCTTATAATTGGTTTTGGAAGTGGAAATTGTTGTAACAGAATTTCTTCAAAAAATGCCATATTTGAGTCTGGTATAAAACAATATTCAATAATAGACCTATAAAACGAGATACGAACAAATTTGATGATTTATGTTTGTTGCTAAATTAAAATGCAAATATTATAATGCGTTATTCTGTTTTTGGCATTTTTTTTTGGCTCTTTGCCAAACATGTTCGAGAGTTTTTGAAAAGTTAGAGTAAACGTTTGAATTTGAATTTATTTCTTTTTTTCTAAGCTATTTTAATTGAAAATAAGATGTTAAAATTGTCTATTTATTATAACTGAATATCCTCATCAACAAACACTAAACCTTTTCAACGGAAAAAAAATAAATTTAAAAAAAAATTTCGTGCAAAGATCTCTTTGTTCATAAAAACTTTTTAAAAAGATCATATTTATGCAAATTATTGGTTGCTTAACATTCAAAGATTCAATTTTTTAAACATTTATTCAAAACAAAAAAATACATGATAATGGTTATACAGAGTAAAAAAGAAAATAATCATTGATGCTTTGATAAAAAAAATGAGTAAATAAAGATAATCAAAAAAGAAGAAAAAGGAGTTGGATAAATATTGATAATTGTTGTTTAATGAGATCAAGCACGTTCTCCACGGATTCGACGAGCAAGTTGAATATCTTTTGGCATGATTGTGACACGTTTTGCATGGATTGCGCAGAGATTTGTATCTTCAAAAAGTCCAACAAGATATGCTTCTGCAGCTTCCTGAAAAAGAGAAAGAAGAATAAAGTCACATGTTTGAAAAATCAATAACTGCAAAAAAAGAGAGAAGTGAAAAACTGCCAAGTCATCAATTTTTTGTGTAAAAAGTAATTATAAGCTTAAGGAGGCTCGGCAGCTTAACAGATATCCGGCATGTATAAGTGTTGAAAAAGATACTTACTTGTAAAGCACCAATAGCAGCAGATTGGAATCGAAGATCTGTCTTGAAATCTAAAATTATAATTAATTAATATCCATATCCAACAATAAAAAGGAACCCAAGCCAAAAGTAAACCGTTTTGGCGCCAAAAATTTACATAAATTAATTACCTTGTGCAATTTCACGAACTAAACGTTGAAAAGGGAGCTTGCGAATAAGAAGTTCAGTGGATTTTTGATAACGACGGATTTCCCGAAGAGCAACTGTACCAGGACGATACCGATGTGGCTTCTTAACTCCACCAGTTGAAGGAGCAGATTTTCGAGCAGCTTTAGTTGCAAGTTGTTTACGAGGAGCTTTTCCTGAAAAAAAAAGTTGTATTTAAAAATTTGCATAAACAAAGAAATTTAATTACCTCCAGTTGATTTTCGAGCCGTTTGTTTAGTTCGAGCCATTGTTAGCGATCAAGAAGATAAGAGAAGTTATAAAATCTGAAAATGTATACGGTATTACATAAAAAGTTATTATATTACTAATTAAATACAAACAAATCCGCAACACGATAGATTAGATATTATGATATTGTACACTCCCTAAAGTAAAGAAAAGCAAATGAATAGAAACTAGAAAATAAAATAAAAAATATAATTGAAAATGGGATACAACAAAAAGATTTTTTTGCGACTCAAAATAAAATAAAAAAATAAAAAAGAGAAGAGAGAAAAATAAAGACGCGACCGTAAACGAGCAGAAGAAAAATGAATAAATGAGAAAGCTTGGACTTAACTCAAAGAAAAAAAAATTTAGAAAAGATTTTGCTTGTTCAAGTTTTTATTATTGATCGTCTTTTATTGTCATGAATACTTTCGTTTCGAAATACAATTTCAACAAACACACAAAAGGATTCAGTAGTGTAAAATTCTTGAAATTTTTTGGCGGGAAAATTGAAATTTTTTTAGATAAGCGACTGCGTCGTTTTATTTCGAAATGTTATTGATTTTTTTCTTTTTTTAAAAAATGTTGTCGCAACCCAAGCGTGCACCGAAAGCAAGTAATAACCGCTAAAAAGGGTGACGCAACAATGGTTAAATTGGTTAAAGTTTTTTATATGCCATATGAGGTATCATTCAAATCGGCTTAACAAGCTGAACATGATTAAAAAAGTAAGAAGTGTTAAAAATTAATATTAAAAAATTTATTGATTAATAAAACCTTATAAAGAAATTTGTTGGTTATCCAAAGATATAACTTTGTTGAATAATATTTATGGATAAAAAAAGACATGATGTTGAGTTCTCTGAAACACTGTAACACTTAAGTAATTAAGAAAATCTTATTGCTTCTCAAACAATCAAAAAATGTTAATTATAATATTTTTAAATATTAAAATAACTACAGTAATACAAAAATGTTATGAAATTAAAAACGACTAAAAACTTCAGTCATTTGTTTTAAATTTTTTAAAAAAGATGGCTTTGTTAATGCTTATAAAATTTAAAAATTTGTACTTGATTTTCCTTCAACTACAACAACCTCAAAACAAACATGTGAAGTAAATACAAACTCTAAAAATAATTTTTCTTTTACAATTATGTATTTTTTGCTGTTGAAAAAATAGTTTTTTTTAAAAACAGTGATGTTGAAGCATTAAAAGTTTAATCAGCTTTATTCAAATTTTCAAAAAGTTATTGGTGAAATCAATGAGTAATTTTCGGATTTGAAAAGCCAAGAGACGCAAAAATTATTGTTTGCAGATAAAAAATGTTTGAAATATTAGAAATTTGAAATTGCATTCGAGTTTTGATTGAGCATTTACGGATTAGAAAAAACAAAATGCTCATTTTTTTGTTAAAGTTTGATACTGTAGTAAATCCCGAATGTCATTTAAAGGCATTGTTCGACGAGAAATTTCAAGCAAATTAATGATGCTGTTATAAATTTATATCTGTAACAGTTTCATAAAATTTATTCTTCTGGAAGAAATTGAAGATGGCTGCCAACAACGAAATGGAAAAAAATTATGTACATCGACTAAACAGGGCCGTAACTTGGAGGGTGTCTTGGGTGTCGCGACACCCTCCAGACGATCAAAAACTTTGATGAAGTTACGGCACTGCGACTAAACAAAAATTTTATTACGTCAGGGTGTAACATTGTATGAGATTACACGTTTAAAACATTACATTGACTTTTTTTTAAGGATTTTTAGAAAATTTCAAAATTCACTTTAAACTTTGCAACACAAATATTGCATCATTCTTATTAATATCGTTTCGGAATCCAATTTCTGAGAAAAACAGCTCCCAAAGTCATAGTGTAAAAAAACAAATTTGTTTTACATTAAATTTTCGTGTGTTTCTTTAAAAGAGCTTTTTAATAAAAATAAACAACAATGAAGCACTTTTCGTTTTTAAAAGTGCTTCATTGTCAAAAAATGCCTGTAATTTATCTTGTAAAAAGTGACTGAGAAAAACATATTCCCTATAGCCTCTTATTTTCGGTTATCATATAACACAAGTCACCAAATGACGACATTAGCATAACAATTTTCGGTATTAATTGAATCTGAAAAACGGTAGCACAAATGTCACTAAATTGTGTCAATTTTCGTCACAATTTAGAAGCTCAAACTCGGATGGAAAACGTCATTGTTTGGCTACATTGTTACGATTTTTTTGTGATTTTTTTTGAATAGAATTAGCAGGAATGTTTATTTCTGTACAGCTCTTTTGCCATCAGTATACTGTAACAAAATTTGTATACACATCTCAAATTTTCAGGTTAAATTTGAAATTAGTTTTAGTTATAATATTACATTATTCGCAGCTTTCTCTTACTTGTTTAAAGAAAGAAATAACTTTCTTATGATCTTGGATGATAGCTTACTTGGATCTGCAAAACAATTTTTATTTGATCATGTGAGTATTAGTTTCGTAAATTTGCTGCTATCTCTTAATTTTTTTCATCAATATTTGTAGGTTCCACGAGTAGCTGTTCGTAATTGTGTTGCTGTTATTGAAGATCATGTCAATACTGAAACTGAACATTTTGTTAGAAAACGATGTCATGCTCATGGAAGATTTAATCAAAGTGGAAATTACGATACAAAAGTATGTTTATTAAATTCAAATGTTTTTAACCAAAGTTGGAACGATTTCAGGCGTTTGAACAATTCATGGATGGGTTTGGCGATCATCTTTTAGCCACAGAAGAACAATTTAAATTTAAATTTGGGGTTTGAGGTTTAAAGTTTTTTTTGGTTTCGTTTATGAATGAATAAAAAAATCTTGATTTTTATTGTTTTAACGTTTGTAATTGTGACACCTTTGCATTTTTTAAATTATTCTGTGACGTATATTTTATATTTATGACATGTCCATCACATTTTTCGTCTATATAAATTTATCCAAAAAGAAAAGTTCCATAAATGCACTAAACTTGTCTCTGTCAAGATGAGAAAAAGAGAAATGCATCTTGAAACTACTTGCTAGCACCGGGTTAAAGAGTTTTTTGCATCGATTTTTGGTTAGCATTAAAAAGATGGATATTCTTTCGTTTAAAATTGTCAACGCATATCTGCATAACTTTTTTTAAAATTTATGTTTTATTAAACAGTTTATTTTTATTGAATTGCTCAAGTTTTTAAATTTGCAACAGCACTCATTTATTTTCTGTGTTCTATTTATTTAAAAATGGTGCATACTTTTTACTCGCAAAAATATGATTTAATGAGCTACCGAAAGCGTATGTTATGTTTTTCGTTAATGAATAATTAGATGTAAATGAGGAAAAATAAAAAGGTTCAAAACTTAACTTTACCAAATTGTTATTACCAATTTTTATTTTTTCTCGTTTTTTGTGTACATGAAGTTTTTAAAATTTATCAAATTAAGCACTATCTGAAGTTTATATCAGAGAAAAAAAGTGTGACTAAAGATAAATTACAGATTTGTTTCCCCATCCAGTTACTTTTACTTATGACAAGGCTGCAATTGAATTGATAAATATTTTGCATAGTAATGAAGCATTGGAAAATAAAATAAAATACTTAGAAGAATTTACACAAAAATTTACATCAGGACATGAAATATGGCAGGAATGGTATATGCTACAACTTGAAAAAGTGCAGTGAGGAATATTGTTGACTTTAAAGTTACAATGATCAATCATGAAATTTTAGAAAAGAGGGAACATATGAAGATAAAAAAGATGAATTAGGCGTAAAAAGGTTTTTAAGCTTTTGCGAAAATTTTCCTGTCCCATATAGGTTGCCGTATCACAACACGTCTTCCGAGGTATAATTACGAAAACAATAGAAATGTTATTTTATTGTCTTTTTTCATCCCATTTATTCTTTTTAGTTTGCATTACGTGCACAGCTAAATCGCTACATCGTTTTTTTAAAAACATTAATTGAAAATGATTTCAATTACGAAAGCAATATGTTCAGCATTTGTGACACATTTTGGAATCTTTCTTCCGCCGCCGTTTCACTTCCCTTTCAACTTTTTTGGTTTCAAATAAATATTAGTAAGCTTTTTAAAATGGAATTTCTAGATAAACTTTTAAGAATAAACATTTGCCAAGTGTTTAAACATTTGCTTAATTATTTTCAGCAAATTATACTTCCATGAAAAATCTTCCTATAATTGAACAATTTCTGAATATAAATTATAAAATTGAAAGACTACAGTCAAAGGAAAAAAATTCAAAACGAGTAAGAAAGTATAAATGGATAAAAGCTTTAAATGAAACTGAAAGTGCTGAATATATTATCAAAAATATTGAAGCAGATATGGCATATAATAACAGGACTTCAGAGCTCAAATTTAAATTTAAATTGCTGTTCCATTATTCTCATAACTATATTAAAGAAGCCAATGGAGACGAAAAAAGTTTAATAGTGTGTTTTTTTGCTAAATGCGTTTCCACAAGATCTTACTAACACAAACAACGAAGGAAATATCCAAAGAAATTTTAGGCTATTTCATGATTTTTCTGTTTTAGACTGCTAAAAAACAAAAATTTGTTTAAATTATTATCATAAATGACGTATATTTGCGACTATAACAAAATATTATTTTAGAATCTTCTTGAAGTATACCGTAGATACTGCCGTTATTTTGTTGATGATTTGATCACACGTAAAAAATACCAAAGAAAAACGACAAAAACTTCAAGGTTATTCAACAATTCAAAATGGGTTCTTGATCTGATAAAACTAGAATATGGTTTTGGTTTAAAAAAAGACGCCGAAGAGCAATTGAATAAATTCGCAGAAGAAAGAACCATTGATACCAAAATTTTTTCTAATTATTTTATGGAAAATTTCAAGTTAATTCAACAATTAGTTTCGAAGAATGAATTATTACAATCCAAAATTTATTTCACAAAAAATGATTTATTACTGCAAAATTTTGAATTTCCATCTCCATTAATCAAATATTTATGTAAAAATGCGAATTACGAAATAACTCAAAAACTTCAGAAGTCATCAAAGCAGCTTTTTTTAATAATCAACAAAACTCAATGCTTCAAATTTTCAATTTCTGATTTGGAAGAAACAGAATATTATCAAGAATCGCTTTTTGTTTCTGCTAAAAATCCGCAAATAGATCACATTAAAAATATTTGCATTTTTAACACTTTATTCGTTTCATTCAAAAATGAACGCATCCTTTCAAAATTTATTCCCAAAATTCGTTCGTGTAATATTCAATTTTTACTTATTGGTTACCAAACCTTAACTGTAAAGGAATACAATTTTTTAACAAATTCTAAGAATATTAAACGAATAGCACTTGACAATTCCATTGTTACAAATATGAATGGTGAAAAGACGTCTCTTGAGCAATTATTGGAAAATTTACCAAATGCAGAAAATATAGGGCAAGTCATTATTCGTTATTCCTTTTTGAGTTTTTTTTTTTCAGATTTATTCCATCACCTTTAATCACAAGTGATACATTTCTGACCCTTCATAATTGTAAAAGAAATGCTAAAATGCATTCTTTACATCTATCTCAGATAAAAGAAGAAATAATTCCAGCCGATTTATGTTTATTTCTTAAAGTATGTCAGTCTTTTCCAGTTGTCTAAGCTTAAACAAAATTAAAAACGGAATCAAATATTAAAATTATTTTAGATTTATGCTGCAAATAATTCTCAAATAACGATTTGTAGCGAAATCGAAAATAATATTCAAAACCTAATGCCATCTATCAAAAACATGCTTGATTCATGGAAGCCTTTATCTGAACAACCTAAAATAGAATTAAGACATGGAGAATAAATAGAATAATAATTATTGTACATAATAATAGTTATATAATGACTTATTTTTACATTTTACAAGATAAATAAAATTCGTTAAATAGCAAAGCAAAAAACTCCTAAAAATTTTCAAATTCTATTTGCAGGTTCAACGCAAACAGATCTGTAAAAAAAGTTGATAATTCTAAAGCTGGCAAAAAATTTCTGAATATAAATACATACATTTGCTATCGTAATAGTTAAAAAGCTTTCGTCATATTTAAAGTGACTAATGATAATATAATTGGATACCGGAATTGACGTTTTGATTCTTCTTCTTTAGCAATCAGCAATTAATTTTTTAAAAAAGCTCACTATTACAAGATTAAGCTTTTTTGCTTATTCTAAATATATAAGGCTCGAAACATAAGATTTTGGCTCAAGCTCAAAAAAATCTGATAACACTTTGTATGGGAAAGTCATGATTCCATAAAAAATACATTATTTGGCTAATGTATTTTTTATGGAAAAAAGCTCTCTATTACTCAATCACAAATTTTCTGCTGATTCAGAATATGAAAAATCAAGTCATAAAGTTTAAATCTAAGCTCAGGATTTTACCGTGAAGCAGCGCTATTCGTGACAACCAGCTTGATTCCAATGTGACCTTAGCAAAAACCCGACGAATTACACAGTTATGCATATTTTTCTAAAATGCACTGATTAAAAAAATGAAACGCACATTTTTGTCAAAGTTTGATACTGTAATAAACCCCGAATGTCATTTTAAGACATTGTTTGACGAGAAATTCCATGTTATTATTATAGAATACAGAGGATCATATGATCTTATAATATCGTATATTTTTATCAATGCAACTATTTAAAGATATTTTACAATCATTTAAAGAAAAAACTGGCATGCAGGCATGAAATAAAATGGGTTTTATTCAAAAATAGTGATGCTTTTTTATTTATATCTCTAAAAGGTTGATAAAATGTATTCTAATGGAAGAAATTGAAGATGGCTGCCAACACCAAAATGAAAAAAAATTTTTACATCGACAAAACAAAAATTAAATTACGTCAGGGTGTAACATTGTTTGAGATTACACGTTGTTTTAGTTGTTTTAAACATTTCATTGACTTTTTTTTAAGAATTTTAAAAGAATTTAAAAAGTCAAATTAAACTTTGTTGGCTTATAAATATTGCATCCTTCTTATTAATTTTATTTGAGAAAGACAGCCCCCAAAAGTCATAGTGTCAAAAAACAAAATTATTTTACACCAAATTTTTCTGTGTTTCTTTAAAAATGCTTTTTTTTAAATAAACAGAATTAAATCACTTTTTGTTTATAAAACGTTTTAACTAAATAAAAAATATTTTTATTTTGTAAATTTTCGTTTATTGTTTTAGATGACAACAATATAAATGGGCTGTATTTAAAGCAGCATTTATGCTTATAAATCTGTAAACTGAACAATCTCAACTTGATAAAAGCAAAAACTTTTTAAATATCAATTTAAATCAAAATCATAAATGTTCGCAAGATAATTTCCTTCCAGTTCACTCTCCAAGCAATTCAAACAGTAACAAAGATTCTGGGAAACAAACAAAAACTGCAATTCTGCAAAATTAATATTACAAAATTGAATGACGTTTACAAAAGATCTTTTATGTTTGTTTAAAAACCCTAAAATTTATGAAAAGCGAAGAAACAAAAACTGCTTTGTAGAATTGTAGCAATATAGGAATTCTTCTGTTGAAGAAGATGTCGTAACAACAAGGTAAACACCTACTTTTTTTTAACATTCATTTTTCTCCATTAACTTGTATTTCTCAGTGTTGCTGTTAAATATGAAATTAAAAAAGACTGAAAACTTTGGACACTCGTTTTAAATTTTAAAAAACTATTGGCTTTGTTATTGCTTAGAAAAAAATTTATTAAAAAATTTGTACTTGTTTTCCTTCAAACACAACCTCAAAACAAACATGCGAAGAAAATACAAACTCTTAAAATCATTTTTCTTTTAAAATTTGTTTTTTGCTATTAAAAAACAATGCTGTTGAAGCATTTTGAGGTTAATCAACTTTATTCAAATTTTCAAAACTTTTCGATGAAATTGATGATAAATTTTCGGATTTGAAAAGCGAAGAGGCAAAAAAATATTAATAGCAGATTAAAAATGTTTGAAATTTGATGCAAAAAATTTTATTCGAATTGTGCTTGAGCATTCAATGATTTAAAAAATGAAATGCACATTTTTTTTATTAAAGTTTGATACTGTATTAAACCCTGAATGTCATTTTTAAATTTAAAAAAATAATGTTCGATAAGAAATTGCATGTTGTTATCATAGAATGCTGATGATCAACCTCGTATAATATCGTATATTTTTATCAGTGCAACTATTTAGATATATTTTACTATCATTTAAAGTAACAGGTCTGCAGGAACGAATAAAATTTGTTTTATCCAAAAATTAATGATATCGCTTTTATTTGATTTATACTTGTCATAATTTACTTAAATTTGATAAAGTGTATAATAAAGTTGAACATGGTTGTCAACACAAAAATAAGAAGACGTTTATTTTGCAAAACTATATTTCATCGACGAAACAAAACATTAATTTTGTCAGGGTATATAACACATGGTTTAAATGAGACCTTTCGAAAGAAATGATGAAATTTCATTTGCTGTTTCTTTCTTTGATTTCACCAGAAAGTTCGACACGTTTAAAGAAATAGAAATTCAGAGACTTTCGCTTTTTTCTAACTTTTGTAACATGAGAAAAAATGAAAATTTCTTGATATCAAAAACTTTCAACGTCGCGAACTTTCTTGCGAAATCAAAAAAAACCAGCAAATGATAGATCTTTTTTAAGATTATAAAAGGCATCATCACATAAGTTGTTTCAAAAATCAACTTTTAATTTCATTGACTTTTTTAAGGATTTTAATAAAACTTCAAACGTGCGTTTAAACTTCGCTGGCTCACAAGTATTGCATCATTCTTATTCTTTTATGAGAGAAAAGCAGCTCGAAAATCATCATCAAAAAAAAGCATATTTATTTTGCACTAACTTTTTCAGCGCTTGTTTATGATTTTTTTTAAAAATAAATAGACAAAATTCAAAAACTTTTTATTCAAAGCGTTTTAATAAACTTAATATTATTGGTTTGGAGTAAATCGCCGTTTATTATTTTAGATGGCAACAAAAGAAGATGGGCTGTATTTAAAGCAGCATAATTCTATACTTGTTGAATCACATTCTGATAAAAGCAAACAATTTTCAAATTTGAATTTGAATCAAAATCGTAAATGTTGGGATATTGCATCATCATCATCTGTTCAAGCTTTCAGCAAATCAAACAGTAACAAAAATTCTGGTAAAAAAACAAAAACTGCAATTCTGCAAAAAATAACTCTTACAAAATTTAAAAATCACTTTTGCATACGCTTTTTGTCAAATTTTTCATGTTTGTTTGAATCCCCAAATATTTATGAAAAAACGAAGAAACAAAACCTGCTTTGTAGAATTGTAGCAATATGTGTGTTATGTTAGATTATACAGTAACTGAAAATGCCGAAACAAGGAATAAATCGGCAAAGAATTTAAATTTAAAAGCTTTAAACAATCCAATCTCAATTGTTGAAAGCAGCAAGGAAGATGTTCAAAAACGTTGCAATCCATGGATGAATGAAAAGAAAGATGGCACAAAAAATAAAAATAGCAGCAGCACCCTTTCCCTTCATATTGCAGCATATGAAGATTCTATTGAAGCTGACTCAAACAAATCTGAAGATTTGTCAACGTCGAAACCTGTTCAAAGATTAATAAAATTACAAACAAAAGATGCTAGTTTTAATTCTTATGCAAATTTATGCTGATATCATTTTTTAGGATTTATTTGAATTCCCTCGACAAATGGAGGATAGCGAATCTTCATTACCAGAAATTCAACAATTTTCAGCATCTCAAAGATTATTTACACCTAATCAAGGTTATTTTTAAATTTAAAAAAACTCTTACTGCAATTGAAAAATATTGCATTTTTAACAGTTTTTGAGGAAACGAAATAAAACAACCGAATATTTGTAAAGTCGAAATTTTAATTTTGATGACTGATAACAAAACTAGAAATTTTGTGCAAATTAAACTTTCCGAAAAAGTAATGAGTTAGAGCTTTAAAGTTGTTCTCAGGGTTTGAAATAAGCTTTAAACTGAAGCTTTGGCCGATATCGGTATTCTATAACCCGGTTTTAATACATAAAAGCACCATTTTTTTTAAATGAGTAAAAATAATTTTGATATTTTCAATGTATGTGTAAACTTTGTATATTTTACGATAAAAAAAATTAAACAAAGTTTGTTATGAACATCATTTATTGAAGAGATCAAATTTGCCAAATGTTTCATCGCGCCAAAAAAGTCGTTCAAAAATTTTTTTTTGCGGGAAAAGAAAAAGACAAGATCCTGTGTTTTTTTTGTCGTATATTTTAACAAAATTAAAATATTACAGGCAATAACAGAATGTCGTTGGAACCGTTACGTGATTTACTTCATACATTCCTTAGGAATTCACCTATTGATGAAAATGTCGTATCAACATGGTAAATTACCTAATTTTTACATTCTTTTTTCTTCAATAACTAATTTTTTAGTGTTGATGTGAATTTTGTTGGACGTTTGGAAGGTGCAGAATTTGATTTTACTGGTGTTGAAGATGTTTGGGAAGCAGGTATGTTTATTTAAGAAGTTAATTAAACTGTATCTAAAAAGATGTGTTTTATTTTTCAGTTATTGATGAGCTTGTTAAAGTTGTAATTGCTGAAAATGGTGAAGATATTATTGTACAAATTGAAAATGGTGAATTCTCTTTGAAAAGTGTAATAACTGTTCTTGGATTTGCAATGGAAAGGATTAGTGATAAGACAGTGTATGTGTTACATAATGTACGTATTAGGGAATATGAATCTCCTTTTTAGACAATCATCAATTACTGCATTACTTGCTGCAAGAATTTATTTACTTTTATGTTGTCTTACATCTGCACATGTCTTTGGAATTTATCATTTTAGTCTTTTTTCTGTAAGTTTTAAAAAATATATTAAAGTTCTTTGTAATTGTAAAATCTATTTTTAGCGAGCTGTTGCTTCTTACCGAAATGTTTATACCATAAAACAACTTCGTGGTGATGCTTATTCAACAACTTCTAAATCAAAGAAAAAGGCACAACCTAAAAATAAGACAGCTGGAACAACGACAATTCTTGGCACAACAACTGCTGCAAATGCATCACAATTTCCTACTGAAATTGAAGATGATGCTTCCCCCCAGTTACTCAAAGCAATGTCAAATCTTCTTCTGCATTCTTTGGAACAAATTTATGTCTATCTTCAACAAGATACAATTGGAACAAATAATAAAATCTTTTCATCTTTGATTGATTTGATTCGATCTATTTGCCGTTTTGATTATTCTTCAACAACTCGAACATCCCCAATTGAAAGTCTTCAACAATTTAAAAAACTTGATAAATTTTCTGATCGTTGTTTTGCACTTGCCCATGAAGCAATGAAAGAAAAGCATAATCATGAAGATATGGTTTTGGCAATGTTTTGTCTTCCCCGACTTACTTTTAAAAGTTTTGAAAGTAAATTCATGAAAGGTTCTCTTCCACAAACAACAATTCAAATGGCTGAAGTAATGGCAAAATTTGTGAAGGAAAGATTTGGCACTGGAGATGAACCATATTGTTTTGAAATAAATGGTAAAATTGTATACAGCTATCAAAATGGTGATGAATTGGTAACCTGTAATATTGGAACGGATGAAGAAAATCGTGATTTAATTTATGTTAAACGATTAGCTGAAAATATTTGTCATCAATGTTTGGCTGAAAGAAAAGATTATCGAGAAAATAGTTTAAGAATTGCAATTAATTTTGTTAAATTTTTACCACCAAAACTTATTCAAGTATGTTTTTAAAATTAGTTAGAACAGATTAGGCCTAAAGCTACCGTATCCTATATCCATCCCTTAATACGTTTTTTAAATATAATTTTTCAAATATAACCAATTTATGTTTTTTAGCAATTCTTTTATTTTGCTGTCAATTATGGATATCTCAATAATCAAAGATCTCGATTAATTGCTGTTGATCTTGTTGCGATGTTGCTTGAAACTTTCGATGTTGCATCATTTCCATCTGGAGTGCCCGTTCTTGAAGAAGTTGATTATGAATTTGGTGCAATTGCTGAAGCCGTTGAATATGATGATACTAATTTTCATCAAAATAATCCAACTTTCAAAAAGAATTGGGAAAGATTTTTGTATTTTTCTGGTGATGACACATTTCAACCTCGAAATGCAATGCTTCAATTGCTTGTCCGAGCTACAATGGATAAACTTGCAGCAGTTCGAATTCGTGGACTTTGTGCAATTTTACCTTTTATAAAAGATGCAGAAGGTTATGAAGAAATTACAAAACAAACAAAAGAATTTGTAAGTTTTTATTGTAAAAGAATTACGGTAGAAATAATTGTTGACTTTTTAAGGTTGCACATTCTCGAAATGAAGTTGTAAAAGTTTTATCAGAAGTTCGAAAGCATGATGAAAATATTGATCGAAATACTCCAACAATTTCACAAGGTTCTTCACAAGGTACTACTAATCGACCTGAAACTCCTGTCCCATCACATGTTCATCAAGCTGCCCAAAATGCTGCAGAGTATTTAACAAATGTCTCTTCGGCACCATTTGCAGATTTAATGATTATGAGATGTAATGATAAAGCTGTAAGGGAATTTTTGTAGACTTTAAAAAATTTACATATGTAAAATATATTTTTAGCCATCAGTTCGAAAATGGGTTGTCCCGATTGTTGAAGCCCTTTTGAATGTTGAAACAAATGCAGGCTATCAAAAAATTTTGCTTCAACGATTACAAGATTTTTGTCGTGATCCAACTGTTACAGTTCGAAAAGATGGCGCTCAAGCAATGACCGCAATTGTTCGAGATGAAGAAATTTTTAAGCAAGCTTGGTTGCATACTGTCCTTCCAATGGTCAATGATCGAGAAGAATCTGTTGAAAAAAGTTGTCGAGAATATTTTTTCAATAAAATTGTTCAACCAATTATTCGTGATGATGGCTCAGATTCCCTTTCATGGAATTTGATGATTGAAATTGCAAAAACTTCTGAATTCACGTAAGTAAATAATTTAAATAGCTTGTGTACTGTAATGATTACTGTATTTTCTGTAATTAGTACTGTATTTTGTGAAAATTTTACATTATTCGAGTACTGTATTTTTCAGGCGTGCATTTCGTCGTTGCTTTCAACAAACTGCTCGTGAAAAAGAATATAATCGAACTCTTCGACAGTTGGCTACTGTATTGTATGGTGCTGTAAAAGTTGATTCTGTTGCAGCTTCAGCCTGGATGTTATTGGATTATCTTGCAGATGCCATTGAAGTTTGAATATTTTCTAGATGTACCTATAATTTAACGAAATGCTTTTAGATTGATCCAAGCTGTGCAATTGTTGCATGGATGAATTCAGATGAAACTTCAAAAGAAGTGGATCCATCAGTTCGAATTGTAACAAATCCAAATGAACTTGTTTCAATTCTTTCAATCATTCTTAAACGAAATAAAGCTCTTTCTGAAGAACAAAGAGATATGATTCGAGATAATATTGCTTCAAGATTTGTTTTTCTTCGTCTTCATGAAACTGTTATCTCTGAAGCTGTGATCACATTTGTTGGAATTGTAAGCTTTGAAGCGAATGCCCAAGATATTGCAAATCTTCATCAATTTTTTGCTGAAGTTATTTTAAAGTTTTATACTGAAATCCGAAATGTTACTGAAGAAGATCTTGAATTTTCAACTGAAGAAAGAAAGCGACGAATTTGCTTGAGATTACTTACAATGGGACAACTTGCACTTCATTCACCAAAATCTGTTTCAACTGAAATGATACAATTGATGACTCATATTCTTTCAGTTGAAGCTCCAAGTTTGGATGAAAATACATGTAAGGATCTTTCCTTTTGCAGTTTTTGAGGAAATTGGATACTGTAGAAATGGCATAAACCAACCGTAAACCTACCGTAGTCATAGGCTTGTGTCTTAATGAAATGCCAATGGATAACATACGATTCAACTAAATCTTATTTTAGCTAAAATGTTATCTCGACCTGTTACTCGAACTGGTGGTCCAATCTCTCAAGATCCTTCCGAACTTTCCCAAATTCAATCTCTACCATTCAATGAAATTTCGGGTAATATTAGTGCTGCAGCTGTCATTGCAATGGGCAAATTTTTGTTATCGGTAGGCGAATAATATTTTTTCTACAGTAATTTTCATGCTGAAAATGCTACCATTTTTTAGAATGATGACCTTGTGCGTGATTTTCTTGAAAAGATTGCAGTTGTACATGGATCAAGTATTCATTCAGCTGTTCGAAATAATGTTATTTATGTGCTCGCTGATTGTTATTTACGGTAATTATTTTGTTCAAATTTCACCTATATATTTAAAATATTACAGATATACAAATAAAATGGATGCAATTCAACCAGCTTTTCTTCATGGACTTCGAGATCGTGTTGATTTTGTTCGATATCATTGTTTAATTCGAACAACAGAACTTCTTCGATCACAATACATGAAAATGAGTCCACTTGTGCTTGCTCGACTTTTACCATTATATTTGGATCGAGAATCTGCAATCAAAGATGCATTAACGGGTGAAACGTTAGCTGTAATTGAAGATCAATTTCCAAATGTTTATGTTGATAATTTTGTTACATGCATGTTCCTTTTTAACAAAGTTGGATTCGGTGCTTACAAGGATATCGAACGATATGAAATGCCTGAAAATCCAGTTTGCTTTTTGGATCATGATTTCAGTGGTGCATTAAAGCGAACGCAACGAATGGCATTGTATAAATTTATGGTAAGCTATTTTTTGTATTTGATTACGGTAGATATTTCATAAAGAAATATTATTTTATAGCTCAAAAAATTTGATGATCAAAAACGTTTTACTCTTATTAATCAAATCAGTAAAACAATTTTTGGGAATGTTGTTGAAGGAAAAATTTCTTTTGAAACTCCAGAAGCAAAACAATTAATTCTTGATGGTTTTCAAGTAAGATTAGATTACGTTAGTTTATTTTTTTAATATTTGTTTTACAGGTTATTGAATGTCCAGAAGCTCGTTTAACACTTGAAGAAGGTCAACAAGATGCTGATGAAGATGCTGAAGCAGAAGTTGCACCAGAAAATGTACAATCTCTTGCACGTGCAACAATTCGAGCAACCTTCTGTTCCGCCTTTGTTCATTATATTATGCCACAGCTAATGTCAATGGCAAGATTCTTGGCACAAAAGAAATCACCTCTTCAAAAAGAATTTCGAAATTGTTTGGCGTAAGTTTTTTTGGTATTTAAATAAAGGATGTCTACAACTTTATTTCATTTTTAGTGTAATTGCTGAAGCATATCCTGATCAACTTCATGTTCTCTTTCGGGATAGTGTACAATTCAAAACAGAAATTGAAGCAGAACTTCGTCGACGAAAGAAAGATGCAAGAAAATCTCGAATGGCTAAAAATCTTGATCTTGTAAATAATATTGAAAGAGCTGCAGAAGCTCAAGCTCAAAGAGATGCTGTTGAATCTGGTGATAAAGAAAATGCTCCACCATCTTCTCCTTCAATTCCAACTGTTAAAGAAGAAGTTATTGAAGATGCTCAAGTACAACAAGCGGGACCAATGGAACATGAAGAAGAAGGAGAAGAATTAATGGTAGTTGATCATCCTGGATCACCAATGCAACAGGAACAACAACAACAATCACCTCAAATGATGCCAGAAGTAAAAGAAGAAATTATTGAAGATGCTCCAATGCCACAGCCGGCACCATTGGAACATGAAACAGATGAAGTTGTTGAAGAGGAAATTCAAGAACAAACAACACTTGTTCAACCACAACCAGAATCATCACCACTTCGGCAACAACAATCTTCAAATCATCAACCTGAATCACCAATGCAACAGGAACAACAACAATCATCTCCAATCCAGCCAAATCCAAAAGAAGATTTTGAAGATGAAGAACAATCAACATTCATCCACCAACAAGAGGAACCCGTAGTTGAACAACCAAAATCACCATTACAACAACGATCAGATTCACCAATGGAACGATCACAATCATCACAGATTCAACAGCAACAATCATCAATGCAACAGCAACCACAATCATCCCCCATGCAACAACAAAAATCATCACAACGATCATCTCCTATGCAACAATCACAACAAGGATCACCAATGCAGCAACCACAATCTTCTCCAATGCTTATTTCTCCACCAAGAAAGCATCCTTCAACTGGTGGTGATGATATTGTTCCAGAAACACCTGAAACTCCAAAACAACCGACCCCTAAACGTGCTCGATTATCAATAAATCGTTTGCAAGCAATTCGCGATGAAGAAGTTGCACAAAATTTGGCCCTTCTTCGTTCTCCAACTCTCAATGCTCCAGTTCCAAAGCTTTCTGCAAAAGTTGGTGCAACGCAAAAAAAGCCAACTGCTGCAACATCTTCCGAAGCCCCCGAGCAACATGGTCGACTTCATTCAACTCCAGTCAAAACGGATATGACTTTGAATTTTACTTTTGGACTTGCAAATATCTCTGCCATTGAACAAACTTCCCCACGAAGTCGAAGCTCAAATGTTACATTTCGACGTCGAAAAACAAGCTCAAAAGGGACAAGATAAATAAATGGTTCTAAATTTTTGATTATGTATTTTACCATTTTTGTAATTTTTTGATTTGTGTTTTTGTTGTATCAATTATTTTTTATTATTTTTTCTTCAATAAAAAATTTGTAAAAAGTTGAAAAATCTTTTTTGTTTTTTACATTAAAAAAATTTGTCTCGAAAAGAAAAAAATCGGCGGTAATTTCCTGTTGTTCGAAAAAAATGCAAAAAGCTCTGTGTTTAAAATTAACAAATTTTTTTCAAGCTTTTAAGCTATCAATTATCTTGCCATAATAACCTTTGAATTTATTGATTTTAATTTAATTATTATTTTACCTCAGTCCTACCTACAATTATCATGTCGAAACGTACCTCCGAAGATGCTGGACTTGGTGATAATAATAGTGAAGTTCAACCGAAAAAGCTAAATCTCTCTTGCGCCATTGAATCCTCTTCTACAACTGTAACTCCAATGGAAGTTAATGATAGTAAGTAAATGTTAACAAATAAGTGTTAAAAGTTGTAAATTTATATTTTTAGATGAATTAATGATAAGTGCCATTGGAAAGAAAGGTGCAAGAGATCAAATGCAAGATCGGCATCATATTGATGAAAAGATTAAACAACAGATTCCCGTTTGTGGAATGTATTGTTACCAGAGATTCATTGATATCTGTTATTAATTTCGGGTTTTCTCTATTTTTTAGCAATCGTTGTGCATTTTTTGGTTTATTTGATGGTCATGGTGGGCTTTTCTTCTTTGTAACCGCGTAACCGCGTAACCGAGTTTGTTTTCGTGTTGAGAAAAAATGCGGTTACAAAGAGACTTCTTCTTTGTAACCGTTTTTTGAGTAAATGAATAAAAGCATATAAATTTATTAATTTTTTTATTTTAAAAGTACTTTTTTTTATTTTTTTTATTTTTTCTGTTAAAAAAGGGATATACAAATAATTTTTTGTAACTTTTTTAAAAATTTTTTGATATTTATTTATAAAACATTTTTAGTGTTAAATCTTTTTATTTTTTTAAATTCAAATGTTTATAAATAGTAATTTTTATTCAGAAAAAAATATATAAGTAAATTTATATATAAGTAATTAATTTAAAATTGTTAATATAAATCCAAAAAATAAATAAAGTGAATGCTGAAATCTTTTATAAATGTGTAAACTATTATTTTAAAAAGTATTCATTGTCTATGTTTTAATAAACCAAAGAAAATGGATATGGTCAGTTGGTGCGCATCATAAGTTTTTGTGATGTTTACTGAATACACGTAATTCCAATAACAAAATTTATACACAAAAGCAAAAATATATATAAGTAATCAACAACATGATTCCCTTCCACATCTTCTAATAAATTTACGAATATTATGAAGGTTTTTTAATTAATTCTTTCCTGTAATGGAATTTCTCCTGCTGCATCACATTTTAGTCGAACAAAATCTGGGAGTGGTTGAATTTTGAAAGATTCATGAATGTCATATACAACTACAGTTGTTGTGTCACGTGATGGAATATTTTCTCTTGGAAATGTTGACGAATAAACCACTTTTTTAATTGCAAATTTTGGGTGAATGGCAGAGTATTGTGCACCTTTACCACTCTCAAAAAGAATGAATAAGTTATTGATCTTTACCACTCTCAAAAAGAATGAATAAGTTATTGATGCGTATTATTATTAAACCTACTTTTTTCCAGCATTGAAACTTATCAATGGCCGCCCATGTTTCATTTTTGTATTTAACAAATGTATCTCCAATAACTGGAACAATGTATTTTCCATCTTTAATTGATCCAAGAATGCCGAACTAAAAAATTGTTTATCTGATTCGAAAAATTCTTTTTAAATTTAAATACCTTATAAATTGAAAAGTTTTGAAGGTTACTACCAGTGATAACTTTGTGAAGAATCTCAAGACTGTTATTGACACATCGTTGAACGGAACTTGAAACTGTAATAATACGGTAATCAGGGGGAAGAGTTAAAAATGTTTGATTGTAATTGTAATTGCCATCAAAAACATTTTTTACGGTATTGAGTGATTCTTTTTGAATTTGTGTAAAAAATTTCTGCAAACTTATTCTTTCATTTATTATTTCAAATGCTCGGATTTCTTCTTGTCTCCATTCTTTCTCATTTTTTTCTAAAGTTGCAAGGTCGGAACTTGTTATTTTATTCTGATTTCCATGCTCATATGCTTCATAAGCCAAGTATGCAATTCCACCAATTATGACAACTGCACCAATTATTTCTAATATAATACCAACACGAGGCTCATCTAACCCATCACATCTTCCCTCCACTTCAGTTTGAATTTCTGCATTTAATTTTGAAGCCATTTCTTTGCCCTCCAATATAACGATGCACCATTTATAAAACCACCTGTTCCGAGATTTATGTGTACTCGGCATGCTAAAGTTCTTTTTGCAGAAAAATGTGCTCATGATGTTTTAGTACTTGATACTATTTTTGGTTATATTGATTCATCATCTGGAGTTAAACATCCTGGGATTTTTGATTTACCATATGATGATTACTTGCAAAAAGTTGCTGATTTGGCAACTACTGATGCTTGGCAAAAATATCCTGAGATTATCAAATGGACTCAAAATAAAAGTCGACTTGATTTTTATTATCAAAGATGTTGTATTAAAGTTCGAATTATGATTGGATACGGATTTGATGAAGGAACAACTAGTCCATTAGAAGGTGAAAATTTTCAAATTAAAACTGTTATTGATACAAATACTCCTCTCCATGAATTAGTTCCAAAACTGAAACTCAAACAAACCAATCAAATTGAAAATTTTGCAATGAGTATATTTCAAAAAAATCCAGTTCAGCTAAGAGATGAAAAGAAATTTTTGGGTGCAATTAATTTTGGAAATTATTCAGATGAGAACAAAAGAAAAAAATTAAAGGGAATTGGAATTAAGCATAGTGATCAGCTTCCAAGTTTTGCAAAATACTCCAACACTTTTCCTCAAGAATTTGCTCCAAAAACTACAGAAACAGAAAGGATGCTACTTATGGATCAAGCAGCAACATATGGTGTTACCTCAGATCCTTCGAACAAAGATGTTTACATTGTTGGAAAGTCTCCAGAGTATGTTGGTGTTAAAGTTAATGAACAAAAGGTATCATGTCAATGCAAAGTGATAAAACATGGGGCTTTGATATGTGTACATATTCTTGCAGTTCATCGAAAATATCCTAATTTTAATATTTTAAACGTTATTAAAAATTTCATGGAAAATGAAACAATTGATGAGAAGATAAAACGTGAAACTCAGCCATCAGATGGAGCTAAACCTGGTACTTCAAGACGTACAGGAAGAAATTCAACAAGAAATACAAGAAGAAAACCAACTGAACAAATGATTGATTTATCATATGAAAATTCAAATGCTAGCTCTGCCCTTCATATTAAATCTCCAGCTTCGTCCATTTCTTCTTCGTCTTCTATAAGAAAAAGGCCTAATCCAGAAGCAACTAATTCTGTTTTTAATAGAAGTGATAAATCTGGCAATTACAGTTCCTCTGCAATTTCATCTTCTACTGCTGCATCAGCATCTGCAGCCAAAAAAAGAACTTATGAGGTTGTGCAACTTGGTGATAGTGATAGTGAAGAAGTTATGGAAATGCATACACCACAATTAAGTAGACCTGGATCTGTTGTATCATTCAATCCTGCTGGTCGGTCATTTCCGTCAACAAGACTCCCTCGATCAATTCGCCAACCAAATGTTGCTCCAATTGTTTTTACACCAATTATTCCTCAAAGTTTAGCACCAAGACGTCCCCCTTTACCAAGATTTTCTAATATTAATTCAATTGAACGACCTGCAAATGATTTACATGTTCTCCCGGGAAGAAATGCACCACAAGCTTCAACTTCTGTTCGTCTTCCACAAGTTCCCCAAGTTAATAAAACTCGAACAGTTCAAACAATACCACCATTAGATTACGAAAAAGATGATGCCGGTACCAAAAATGCCTATTTGTACGTTTTCTGACAAAGTTTTACTTTTATAAAATAATTTATAACTATTTTTACTTTAGGGCATACTATCGACTGCATCAGCCAATTCCATCTCATGCCAATTACTGTATTTTTGTCCTTCGCGAACTTCGAACAGTTCCCAATGTTAATAAAAAGAAGTGTAATCAATGTCATCGAAACCTTCCCAATATTGTCGTTGGACATTATGAAACTTATAATTATACAAATTCAATTACAAAACAATTGGCAACTGCAGCAACAATTCGTTTTATTTGTGCAAGTGCAGATTGTGTTTACCAACGTTATCCTTATGCAAAAAGAAATTGTTTTAAAAGTGAATTAACAGCAGAATTAACCGATTCGATACTTGATGAATTTGCTATTGTTTTTACTGATTTTTGATGTTGTTTCACTTTTGTGTATAAATTTTGTTATTGGAATTACGTGTATTCAGTAAACATCACAAAAACTTATGATGCGCACCAACTGACCATATCCATTTTCTTTGGTTTATTAAAACATAGACAATGAATACTTTTTAAAATAATAGTTTACACATTTATAAAAGATTTCAGCATTCACTTTATTTATTTTTTGGATTTATATTAACAATTTTAAATTAATTACTTATATATAAATTTACTTATATATTTTTTTCTGAATAAAAATTACTATTTATAAACATTTGAATTTAAAAAAATAAAAACACTAAAAATGTTTTATAAATAAATATCAAAAAATTTTTAAAAAAGTTACAAAAAATTATTTGTATATCCCTTTTTTAACAGAAAAAATAAAAAAAATAAAAAAAAGTACTTTTAAAATAAAAAAATTAATAAATTTATATGCTTTTATTCATTTACTCAAAAAACGGTTACAAAGAAGAAGTCTCTTTGTAACCGCATTTTTTCTCAACACGAAAACAAACTCGGTTACGCGGTTACGCGGTTACAAAGAAGAAAAGCCGTCATGGTGGGATCTCTGCTTCAGATTTTTGTTTAAATAATTTTTCTTCGGTTTTTATTAAGTTTTGTTGTAAATGTAAGTTGTTTTATTTGTTTATCTAGACTTTATTACAGTTATGAATTTTAGATGCATCCCCGACGAATGAGTTGTCTGCACTTGAAAAGTCAATGAAAAAGATCTTTATTGACACTTTCAAAGCTGTTGATGAAGAATTTCTTCAAATTGCAAAGTCAACGTAAGCTTTTTATTTAGCTACTTTATTGCGTAGTTTTATACTAGTCTGAACTTCGAATTAATTTTTTCTTATTCCAACTAACAGTAATTATTGTCATTTTAGGTCTCCTTTTTTAAAAGATGGTTCAACTGTTACTGTTTTATTTCTGTTAAATAATGTTTTATATATTGCTAATGTTGGTGATAGTAGGGTAAGCTGTATCATTTTCATTTGCTTACCTTCTTAATAATACTGTATAATTTTTAGGCGGTTTTATGTCGTAAAAAACCTGAAAATTCTTCATATGTTCCTCTGACTTTAACAATTGATCATTCTCCAATGCTTTTTGATGAAAGAATGCGAATTCAAAAAAGTGGCGGATTTGTTAAAGATGGTCGCGTTCAAGGCTCTATCGAAGTTTCCCGGTCAATTGGTGATTTTGCTTTTAAGAATTTGGGATTAACTTGTGTTCCAGATATTAAAAAAGTTACCCTTTCTGATAATGATAAGTATGTTTGACTTTTTTTAAACATACGGTAATCATGCAATTTTCAGATTTGTTATTCTTGCTTGTGATGGTCTTTGGAAAGTTTTTACCTCTGAAGAAGCGATTCATTTTGTTGTTGAAAAGTTGAAAGCTTTTAAAAAAGAAGAAATGCTTGAAAAATCAAAATGGGATCTGATTGTTGATGATTTAAGTGCTGAAGCAATTCGTCGGGGTTGTGGGGATAATGTTTCTGTAATTTTAATTGGATTTAAAAGTGCTTTAATAAATCTTTGATTTTGTTTGAAAATGTTGTGTTTGTTATTGCTAAAAGGCTGTTAAAGATCAGCTTTTTTATACATTTATATTTTTTACACAAAATGCAATTGTCTCAGTTGAAAAAAAACAGAAGAGTCGATTGTGTTTCAAGTTTTTTTCTCATCATTCAATTTGTTTGCGAACGGATCAGCAACAGCATAATAAAAAAACCCTCACATAAAACTTGTCATTTTTTACACAGCGGATAGCTTTTCTTTCTTTTGCTTTTTTTATAAAGCTTTCATCGATCGAAAATATCCTTTCCTCTTTGTCTCTAAATCCCCCCTCACCTAAGTCTCATATTTTTTTCTTTCGTTTTTCTAATTTCCTTGTTACACCTAAAAATGATGTCGTGTTTTTTGGGTTTCGTAAACGTTAAATATTTTAATTGATTTGAAGCATTTAATAAATTTTAGGGTTTTATTACCTAAAAAAGGGGGAAATTAAAGATGGGCTATCTGGATAGCATAAAAGTGGACCAAGAAGTCCTGCTTACAGCGGGAAGTTCGGTGCAGCGATTAAAGATGACACCGTATTTTGATATTGCACATTATCTTTTGGTAAGTTGCTGTTGTAGATCAAAAGATACTGTAAAAATGTTGTTTTTGATAACTTTATAAAATGAGAATAATTTAATTGTATACGGTATATGTATTCTTGTAGATGATTGCATCAGTTCGAGATGACCTTGGAACAAATGGTCCAACATTTTCTCGACGGCATCCATTAAGTTGTTGGCTTTCATCAATGGTTGTCTGCTTTGCCGGAAGTTTATTAGCAAATTTTCTTCTTGGTGAACCTTTAATTGCCCCTTTTAAAAAACATGAAGACATCCTTTTGGTAAATTTAAAAAAGAATAAAATCTACAGTAACCTTTCCGTGGGATTTTTAGGCAACCGCTTGTTGGTATCTCATCTTTTATTCCCCTTTTGACGTTGTATATAAACTTACAAAAATTACTCCAATTAAAATTGTCCTTTCTGTAATGAAAGAAATTCAACGCGCATACAAAATTCATCATGGGGTCGCATATGCAGCAAAACTCTACCCCAATGCCTATCTTATTCATGTCATTGTTGGAACTGCAAAAGGTGCCGGATCTGGTATTATTCGAATTGTTGAACAGTAAGCTGTTATCGTAAATAATTATTACCGTAATCCCTTCTAAATTTACAGACTTGTTCGAGGTGTTTGGATTCCAACACAAAGCGAAATTTTACGACCTTCATTTGCGACAAAGGCATGCGTAATTGCATCCATCATTTTTACCCTTGATCGACATTCTCTTTACATTTCATTACCACATGAAATTACATATTTATGTGTGGTTGCATTCTTTGTTTACTTCAAGCTTAGTGCCGTCCTTCTTCATGTCAATGATCCATTAGCCCCCTTCGAAAATCTTTTCTGCGCTGTTTTTATGGGCGGCATTTGGGATGCTTTATCAAGGTTTGATACATCTTCCATGCCATTATCAATTCATAGCTTTTATAGAGCTGTTGTTCAATCTCGCGAACGAAAGAATATTACTGAAAATGGTACCGTACCACCCGAACACAAAAAAGAACAATAATTCTTTCTTTTGATCTTTTTGGAAAAAGCCAGCCATGATTCTGCCTTTATATTTTTGTCCTTCTCATTTTTCTACTTATATTTTACTATCCCAGTTTTTTTAAGAAGCATAATTATTTTTTAAAATGATTTTTCTAGTCATAATTTTTCTAGATAGCTTTAGACGATTTTCTTTCTCTCTTCTTCAGGCATTGAAAAAAAAGTATTGTACAGTTTTTAAGAATGTTTTTAATTCTATTAATGTTATATCAAATTTTAAATAAACATGTCAGTGATTATGGGAGATTCCCTATTCTATTTGGGTCGATTTTATCTCATTAATGTTACACAATTTTGCAACAAATTTAATCTAAAACTCAATTTGTAAAAAGTCAGGGAAATGTTCAAATAAAATGGCTCAAAGGAGGGGATAAAACCGAAAAACTCGAAAAATTAAAATTCAATATCTGATTATAGATTTTACCATCGATCGAACAACAACTTACAGTACCCTATCGGATATTATTAATCCAGCTATCTATCAGCTAAAGAATCCAAAAATAACATCTTTAAATAGTTTTATGTAAACAAATTACTTTACTTCATCTGAAAGTTTATCCATTTTACAATTTTGATTTCAAAAAACAGTTCTTTTAATTTTTTGTAATAAAAAATCTTTCTGTTTCCCTTTGCCAATCTCAACTTTTACAGAATTAATTGGATGAAGCAAAAGTGCATTCCATTTCGCATCATTTGCATCACCCTCAAAGTAGTATAAAACCCCACAATGACATTTTAATTTTTTCTTTTTCATTGAATTTCTTTTATGTCTGAAGGTGACAATTGGTTCACCGTCTTGACTGCTGCAGTTTGGCCATTTTTTATTATCGTCTTGGTCCTTCTCATCGTTTTGCTCTCAACTTGCTGCTGGTGTGGTCAACGTTGTTGTGAGTTTACTATTTATGCATTTATATCCCTGTTGTAGTCAAAAACATTTTCTTTCCTTTTTTTGTTAAAGTATTTTTTCCCTGTTGTGCTCCATTATTGAAAAAAAGTATTGTACAGTTCTTAAAATGTTTTTAATTCTATTAATGTTATATCAAATTTTAAATAAACATGTCAGTGATTTTAAACGTTTTTTAATTAGACAATCGATTAAAATTTGACAGTAGTACCCTCTGGGATATTGTTGGCAAATACACCTATCAGCTAAAGATCTGAAAACCACATTATCAAAAAGTTTTATGTAAACAAATTTAATTTTTTTTTCTCGATGGCATCCATCTATTTTAAATTTAACAGTTTTGTTAAAAAATGGTTCTTTAGATTACTTGTTGTACTCATTTTGCCAATCTCAACTTTTACAGAAAAGTTAAACATTTTTTCTTCAACTCTTCAATTTCTAAATCCAAAATGTTCGACGATAAAGTTCCAATTCTTGAAGTAAATCGTAATAATTATGAAGCGTATTTACCTCTGCTAAAATCTTCAATCAAACATGCAGATATTATTTCACTTGATCTTGAATTATCTGGAATTGGAAATAATTATGGACTCAAAGGAAGACCTTTCCAGGAAAGATATGAAAGAATACGAGAAACTGTTCAAACTCGTTCAATTTTATCCATTGGAATCTCAATTTTTAATCTCTACAAATGTATTGAAGAGAAGAAGACAATCAAACTTCGAAATATATCGTTCAATTTAATGACAATGTCAAATGATAACTATATTGTTGAACCAGATGCTTTAGCATTCCTTTCAAAACATGGTTTTGATTTTAATCGGCTAATTAATTCTGCGATTTTGTATTCAATTAAAAATGTATGTTGTCTTTTCTTGGTTTTGAATTGATTATGTAGGTGGAGGGATGGATATTGCAGATGAGAGCTTTTAAGCAGAGCTTGTTTTAGCTGTAAAAGAAGGGATTGTACTTGAATACAAATCTTATTTAATCTTCTTCAAATTATATGGTAGGTGTTAGAGTTAGACGTATTTTGTTGTGCTAAGAAGATATAATATGATTTAGCTTTTGAGCTATATGCCTGGGGCTGTAAAAGAGGGTTATATTAAAAGAAGGGCATTTTATCGTTTTTTCGGTAGAAGTTTTTGCAAAAAACTAACCAAGTAGGGTTTTAAACCAAAGACTTTTTTGTTGTGGTAATACACTTTTTTGCTCTAGTTTAAACCCGTAGTAATCTACCGTATTCCCCTATCTCTTTAGCTCCTATAGTAACACCCCCAAATATCCTCCCCATGAATCCGTCTTTAAAATTATATTGTTCTCATTTTTTGTACTAATTTAAGAACCTAATGTTAAAAATAGTGATAATTGTTTTTCACAGTTTTTTTAACCCTAATTTTTAGCGTTTTGGACCTCTTCCTGCCCTGTTGAAAGACATCTTGGCATCTGGTGCTTCTTTGGTATTTCATAATGGATTTGTTGATCTCACATTCATTTATCATCATTTGTTTAATGAGCTTCCAGAAACTGTTGGAGTTTTTCAATCAAATATATATGATTGGTTTACAACTGACGGAATTGATTCTGCTTCTGGTCGGGGGTTATTCTATGATAGTAAATTTGCAGCAGCATCTGATCAATATTCTGCTACATTTCTTGAATACGTATTTCGAAAAAGTCAAAGAAGAAATGTTATGGAATATCGAGATAGTCGATTATATGTTAGAATTAAATTTTCAAAGGATTATGGTAGCGCTGAAATAGATGCCGCTGATATTGATTATATTGATTGTTCAATGAGTCCACACTTTTTGAAGAATGATTTTGAAATTAATAAAGAATCGAGGGAGTCATTATGTCCATTTTATGCGGTAAGATTTTTTTGTAGATTACTGTAGGAGATTGTAAAACTACTGTAATTATATTTATTCATTTATATTTTTTAGCAACATGGTTTTTGTCGAAAAAGAAATTGTGAAAAGCTTCATGAAGTTGATTTAATGCTTGATATTGAATGTCAAAAATCTTTAAGAAAGCGTCGAAGAACAACAAATGCTGGTGCACCAACAAAAAAGAAAACTCGCGGATTACCAAAAGCAGTTACAAAGAAGCTTGAATCTGATTCTGAGAATGAAAATGATGAAGAAAGAGAAGAACCAGCTTCACCAGGACTTCATGAAAAAACACATTTTTCAACGAAAGGTTGTCATCGAGCTGGAATGGATGCTTTTATGACTGGGTTCTATGTAATATTTTCACAAAGAATGCATTTATTTAAGCATCAAAGTTTGGATCCAACATTCTCAAATTTGACTCTTGTTCCTGGAATGGAGAAGCCTCTTCCAATCATCAATAGCACATATGCTCCATCACAAGAACAGCATCGAGAAATTTGGGCTGAATGTCAACAAAAGAAAATTAAAAATTTGAAATTTAAAGCGGGTATTGTTTCTATTTAATTTATTTGTTTATTTTCCTATCTTTGTTTGATGTTATTGAATTATTAGTAATGCTAATAAATTTTAACATTTTTTAAACCTTTTTTGGTGACCATTATTTGAGCAAACCCCTCTAGTTTTGATAGTTTGTGTTAATGTTGTTCTGTTTGATGCCAAAAACAACTCAGATTATTACGGCACTTTTTTGATGGTTATCTTTTTATTTTTACTTTACAAAAAAAATGCCAAGGTCGAGATTGAAAAAGACTCTTGCGCAAGAAAAAAAAAGAAGAGACGAGATCGTGTAAACAAAAAACAAAAATAAACTAAATTGAGCAAAAAAGTGCCATTTTTGAAAAAAGTGCCATTTTCGAATGCCATCATCATCATCTTTAATGTATAATAAGTAGATGAATAAATTCTGTCAATTTTGTTCATTTTCATTAATATTTTTAATAGGTGGTTCTGTATCAAAAATTATTTGAGTTGCAACAAGAAAATACCCTATAAAAATGGGAGAGGGTGTGCCGTTTATGTGAAAAATAAAGTAATAAAAAGACACTTACGATCAAGAATTTGTAAAAATAATGGCAAAGTTTTTGGTCGAATTATAACATAATGTGCAATAAGGCCACAAAAAAGAAGACCAATCGCGTAAATTGCAATAAAATAATTCTGAAATAAAAATTATAGTTGTAATAAAAATTTATTATGCAAATGAGGTGCCTTTTTTACGGGGCATTGAGGATGCAAAGAAAAAGGAATGAAGTTGCTTTGAAAGTTTTCGGCAAAAACAAATTATACGAAACTTACAGTAATATTTATTGGAAAAGCGCAGTTGGTAATAAAAAATATGCAAATTTGTAAAAAATTAGAGTTTGTTTCGTTAATTGTTCAATAACAAGAATTAAATTTAAAATTTACTGAATTTTTAGTGAATTATTTTAAAAGAAAAACAGGCTCTATGATTAGAAAATTTGCATATCACTTCGAAGACGTTTGACAAAAGGTTACCGTATTTCAAGGGTAAAGTAATTGTTAAATTTTATTTTTGTAAATGTGTCATATTTTAGATAGAAGTTAATAATATTGTTTAGTTTCTTTTACTGTAAAAGTTTTACAGTAATAAAAAATTATTAAAACTATTAACTTACAATTTTTCCATTCTCCGGTAACAAAGGAATTACAACCAGGGCAATACTTACAAATAAATAAATAATTAAAACAAACCATGGATTTCTCCACGAATTTTTGGGTTTTTCATTTTTGAATCGAAAATAAAACAGCGCAAATAATACCGTAACCTGTTGAAGAGAGATAGCATAACTGACATAATTAATTAGGTCATTTAAATTTCCAATAAATGACATAATAATTGAAAGCAGAAGTTGGGCAAAAACTGCTGCCCTCGGAGATTTTGAAGAATGAAGGGTTGAAAATGCCGAAGGCATTAAACCGGCTCGTGAACCAACAAAGAGATATCGGCTGGCACCAAAAATTGTCGCATTTAAACTTCCAATTAAAATGAAGGTTATTAAAAATGGCACAACATGAGAGAAGGAAGGGTTTATTGATTTTTGGAAGAATAACTAAAAAGTTGGAAAATTTGAATAAAGTTTTTTGAGGTTAAAGATAGGATTACGGTAACAACAGTTTCAGTGGATTTAAACTCTGAAGTTGTAAGAACAAGAAAATATGCAGAATTCATGCACACATAAACTACAGTAGCCACTGTTAAACCAATAAATGTTGCGATTGGAAGGGTTCTGAAAAGGGTGATAATTTGATAATCAAAAGTGATAACAACAAGTATTACAATTGTTATCAGTGATAGTAATTTTGTGAAGTGATACTATCAATGATAGTAACAAGTAACTAGAAGCTTAGTTACTATCAGTGACAATAATTATTAAAGTAACCATATTTTAAAAATACAGTAATCACCAACTTTTACCACATCTCTCAAAATTACCTTGTTGGATTTGCAACTTCTTCAACGCCGACAGTAAGAATTGCCCATCCATTATATGAATAAAGGCCTGAATAAGTTGCCAAAACAATATCCCCAATTGTTGTATTTTTATCATAGAAATCATCATTAAATGCTCCATTTTTTGTACCTAAAAATTTGAATATCTTTGTTATATCCAAAGGATTTCCTATATCCAATTAAAATCCCCCCTACCAAATCTTGCCAAATAAATTGCGCCATTTCCAATCACGAAAATCACGATCAAAATTTTGATGATCATTGCAAAAACTTGAAATCGACCAGCGGATTTTCGAAGTGAAAATAAATTTAAAAATATTGTTGGAATTAAAATACAGTAACCAAGGAGATTCCTTATTACTGCCAAATTTGTTGGTTGAAATGATAAAAATGAACAAATTCCATCAGTTAAATAATATCCAATTGCGGCAGTTTGAATTGCCAAAATTGAGGAATACGTTAAAATTGAACCCACAAAATAGAAGGATGTCGCAATCGGTTTCCATCCAACAAAAGTTAAATATGCAAAATCACCTCCAGATTTTTTTACAATTGTTGCAAATTCGATATAAATTAATGCACCAAAATATGAGATAATTCCAGATAAAATCCATATTATCAAAGAAAGATAAGAAGTACTCGAATATTTGAGAATCCCAGTTGGAGATATAAAAATCCCTGATCCAATTATATCTGAGATACAGTAAGCAACTGCCTGAGGCAAAGTTAATAAATTCTTTTCAGACATTTTACATTTTTGAAAAATGATAGTCTGATTGGTTTTATATATCGATTTCAAAAAGAGAATATTTTTGTATATGTCATTTTTTGAAACACAAAAAAACACAGCTATCAACACCAAAAAAATAACGGAAGCATCATTCTTCAATTCAATTCGATAAAGGAAAAGAGCACACAGAAAAGAGAGCAAAAAGCACACATCGCTCAAGGTTCACTTTTTATAGAAGATATTTTTATGCAAGAATGTCATTGCAAAAACTGTTAACCATTTTAGACGCAAAATTTTTTAGTGATTACTAGAAATTCATCTTTTCACTTTTTATCCTATGAAAAGATATTCATTTTTCAAAAAAGGTCGTCATTTTTTCAGGTTATGGTAACAAGATATATGTACCTTATCTTGTTACCATAATTAGGTATTAAAGGTCAATTATATTTTTTAGAGATATTAAATATTTGAATACCCATTTATTTATAAAAATACTTAACAGAGCAAATTTTTCAAAAGAGTAAAAACAACAACAGCTGAAGTTCTTAAAAACGTTGCAATTAAATTTCAGAAAAAATTTCTGTGTATGATTTAAAGGTGTAGCATCCAAAATAACATTGTTCTCTCAAAATTCCAACAGCGACATTTCCGCGATCGTTTCCAACGAGATTTATTAAAAAAGTTACAATAAGAGTCGGCAATATCATTAAACTAATTTCTTTTTTGTTTGAAAGAATAACAAAAAGAATAAAAGCACTAATTAAGATTACGGTAATTTGAAAGTTAAAAATTTGAGAAATCATTGAATCCATTTCTTTAACAGTTTTTAAAGCTTCTACGATATAATATACTGAACACTGATTTTTATTGTTCTAAAATGGAACTATTATTTATCAAGAAAATTATATTTAATTTAAATTTACATATATAAAAAATACAAACTTTGTTAAAGAAATCAGTATAACTAGCATAGTTATCGCAAGTAAAATCGTGACATTTATTTGTGAATAAAGCAATTTGGCCAGAAGATAATTCTTTGCATTGATCAGCAAGTTTATGACATTGAAAAAAGAATAGTCCGTTCATCACAAAAAATGATACACAAAAAATCAGCCAAATGAAAAAATTTGTGAAAAATTTATACGTATCAATATCATTAAGAGATATTTTTCTGGATTTATCACATTTACATAATTTCTGCATTTTTCTTAAATGGAGAAAATGCACAAGCGGATAATCTTTTTTTGGCATTTATGACTAAATGAATAGAAAAATGCCATTGTTGGATATATTGGCCATTTTTAGGAACACATTCGATTGAATTAGGTCAAATCTTAAAATATGTGTTGATATGATCTGTTGTAAAACGTAAAACTACAGTAATTTTATTAATAAATTTTTACTACTTTTCAGCAATATGGCACTTTATATGTTACAAAATAATTCATTGTTGAATAAATTCTACCAACCAAAATACAGGGCATGATTAATGTGAAAAGCAAAAACAAATTTTGTACTTTGATCTTCTTGTTGAGAAGAAGAAAAATTATTGATGGCATTTTTAAAGAAAGAAATGGCATAAAAAAGCCACTACTTTTTTAAGTTCTGCCAATGTTTGTTTATTGAAAAAATGAATCAATTTAATAGTAATAGTAATATATTTCAAGGATTTACAACATTTTTATTTAATCGTCCAAAATTTGGAAAATTTAAGCGTACTGTAGCTGGTATTAAATTTACTGTAACAATATCCAAAGATGACCTTCCAGGGAATGTTTTGGTGTCCCTTGATATTCCATTACTATATTATGGGATTGTTCGATCATCAAATCCTTCCACATTCGAAATGAATGATTTATTCAAAAATTCTGACACTGAATATTTAATTTTTTCACCATCTTATCCTAACCAAATCACAATTGATATATTTGGTCCAGGTGAAATTCTAACACCTGAAATGTCCAATACAACCGACATTGTAATTAAAGATGAACCATTTTGGAAAACTTTAAAGCCAAATAAAACTGTAATCAAAGAAATAACAGTTTTGGATGGTCTAAAATTTAATATGCAAATTATCAAAGGTACTTTTGGAACTATGAAATATCATATTGAAAATCCGTACAAGGATGTTTGGATAAATGGTAATATTTAATGTACAGTAATTAACTATCTATTTCAACAATTTTAGGGCAAAATGGTAGTGCATCTGGAGAAATTCAAAGACGACAACTATCTTTAACATTTGGATATGAAAAAGATAAATCAAAATATGTAAAAGAATTTAATCAAAAAAAATCCGACGAAAAAGTGATTCAAATAACTATATTTTGTATTTTAATCATACATTTATTAGCTATGTTTTTAATTATCCGAAAAAAATACAATGATTCTTAAAACTCAACTACCTCCGACAATTAATATAATCTTTGCCTTAGGTGATCTGTAATTTGAATTTAAAACTGTATTTATTAAAGCTTAAACAATAAACAAAAACATACTTTTTTCATTTTTTAACATTTAAATATAACAAAAAAACCAAAACTATTAACATCAATTTAGGTTATACATTTTCTTTCACTACGGTTTTATTTATGCAAATTAATTGCCTGTCAAAAAATAAAAATCTCTTTGCAAATATATTTTATAATATATGTAAATTTTTAGAGGAGATGATGATGAAGAAGAAAGAGAGAAGATTTTCAGTTACATGATGATCCATCTTTTTATGAGGTAGTTGAATTTGAATGAACAGTTGTTGTTCCTGCTGCTGAAGCATTGGTAAATTTTTCAATGAGATTTCTTCTTGGTCGTTGCTTGTTTGCTGCTGCATTCGCTAAAAAGAATGAATAAAATTATTTAAATTTATTGCCTGAACTATATTTTAAATGTTTTTGGTTTTTGGATGAATAATTAGGATGTCAAAAAAGTGGTTAAACAGAAAAAAATGAATGATGAAAAATGTCGAACAGTTGTTCATTTTGGAAGGGATTTAGGATTTTTGAAGAAGTTCATGGTTTGGATTTAACTTAATTATTTAAATATTATGAAAGAATTGATAGATATATCAAATCTCAAATATATTATATGTAAATATAACGTACAACTTGTTGGATGTTGTTCATTATCTCGATGACGACCAGGATTTACGGGAGTTTTATGCGGGGATGTTCGTTTACGAAGCTTCATTGGAGTTGTTGAAGGAGTTGGAAGATGCCGCTTTCGTTTATTTTCAACAGGTTTTACTACTTCTTCTTCAACAGCAGCAGGTTTTGTTGGAGTTCTTTCATTGCCCGAGGGTTCAGCGATATTTGTTGAAACTGGATTCTGAATAGGTCCTCTACCATTTGGATAATGCTTAATTTCAACAACTCCAACTCCGGGAATTTCTTTTCTTAAAATTTCATGTGTTCGATAAAGAAGTGGAACCTAAAAATTATTACAACATTAAGTATATTTACAAAATTTGCATAAATATATCACCTCATTAGCATTTAACGTTTCATATATAAATGTTTCAGATGTTGTTGTTGTAGTTGAAGATGAAGGTGGATTATTATTAGTATCCCCGCTGCTACAACTCATTGGAATCCCAGTCTGAAAATTAAATCCCCAACGGCGGGATTGTTCATTCACTTCTTGATCAAGTTGAGTTTGAAGGCGTTGAGAAAGTTCTTCTCGATCAATTTCTTCATCAAATAATCTTCGACGTGCTGGGGAATGTATTGCAGCGGCTGCTGCGGATCGACGAAATCTACCTTCGCGTGGCATAATTTTGTTATGAATAAGGGCTAATACTGTGCCATTAAAGGAGATAAATCAAATCCCAAAAAGTTGCCAAAACACTAAATCGAAACGTAAAAGTAAAAAGAAACAATTACAAAATCAAAGAAAAGTATTTTTCTTTCAACAAAAAAATAGAAGAAAAAAGAGTTGTTGTTTTTGTTTCAGAGAAATGTATGTATTTCTATGTAGAATATTGGATGCAAAGTGCTTCCTTTGTTCCTCATTTGGGTGAAAGCAAAGAAAGGAAAAGGAAAAACGAAAGAAGAAAAACGGCCGATCTTTTTTTGCCGATGTTGTGAAAAAAAAAACTCACTTGCGCAATCTAAAAAAGAAGTCTTTTTCAATCAATGCTTTTTTTCTTTGTTTAGAATTTCAAACCTGGAGGTTATGCGCCTTTAGGGCAACGTTTAACGTTTCAACAAAAATTGCGCAATTTTTAAATTTTGAAAAAAATGAAAAACTTTGTTTTAAAAAGTGTGAAATTGAGTGACAAATTTTTCTTGGCGCCTGTTTTAATTCAATTTTGTATTTTTATTTTGCTAATTCTTTTTTAAGAATTTTGTTGGACTTTTTTTGCGATATGCAAATTTTATTTTATCCTTGTTCAAAGCTGCCGAAAAAGTTAACGTTTTTATTTTTTAAAAATTTTATTTTACCAAATTTTATGCTAATTTTAAATTTTTTATTAGTCTTTTTTAACAAAATTTTACTTTTTTGTACATTTTGAATATTCATTTTTGACCCCCAAAATTTTCTTCTGTCCTTAAATATCCATTTCATGCAAATTTTTTCCAATAAAAAAACCTCTTAAAATGTCAATGGATCCTAAAAAACTAACAACGCCATAAATGTCCTCATCTGGTCCAACAATTTTTATTTACTTGTTTAAAATTTTGTGAGAAAAGGGGTATTTATTTCATGATGAGCAATTTTGAAGAAAACCCAACCACTTAACACCCACAATTTTGGTGTCATCATTTGTCTGCACCTGTTGTCGTCTGTACAGCTTTTTAAATCCATTTCTTCGAAAATACACTTAAGTTTAATACACTCAATTGACTGACTGTTCAACGATTAGTATATTTTTCATTTTAACAACTGACTAAAAAAGCAGAACGACATATGGCATCATCATCATCATCATTTTCTTGCGCTATCGTTGTACCGGAAATTTGCTGTTGTTGGTGTTGTAATTGATCTTCTTTCCTTCCTTTTTCTCTCTCTTTATATATCTGTAATAATGATCGTGTCCAGGTTTTTTCCCCATTTAAATATAATCAATTTTGAGCTGATCTTTTTTGGCTTTTTTTAAATTTTATTTTATTTCCGATTTTTATTGACCACAAAAATAACAACTAAATTTTAGTTACTAAAAATAATCAAATTTTATTGCTTTTTCATTGAAAATTAAAAAACTCTTTTTTGTGAAGAAAACATAAGCAAAGTCTTTGTTAAAAAATGAAACAAATGTGAGAAAATGGAGCAATTTTGATTACAAATTTTTCGCAGAAATATTTTTTCCAAAGACAACTTTGAACTTTTGTTCAATAAAGAAAAAAGAGGAAACGGAAGTGAGTGACCACTCATTCAATGAATTTTTTGACCTTTTTGTTGCACTTTGTTGGACAGCGATTCCGGCAAGCACATAACAACGGAAGCAAAAGTTTTTTTTGTCTAATATTTTTTAAATTAAGAATTCATTCATTCAATGATTGGTCAAAATTGCAATTCAAAACTTAATTCTGGATTTTAAAAGTTTTATTTTATTATTACGGTGATTTATTGCATATCATTATACCGTACTGATTACAGTA
This sequence comes from Panagrolaimus sp. LJ2414, assembly GCA_024447195.1. Lineage (NCBI taxonomy): Eukaryota > Metazoa > Nematoda > Chromadorea > Rhabditida > Panagrolaimidae > Panagrolaimus > Panagrolaimus sp. LJ2414. The sequence goes on along the minus strand of JAMRXY010000004.1, from coordinate 595,275 downwards.
ATTTGTTTTGGCTACAAACAAATGTTGAAACAACTTCAAATACAAATTTGAATCTTTGATTGCAATGCATAAATCCAATGCTGGTAATTACTTACAGTACTAAATACTGTAATTTAGGGATCGTCCAGATATGACGTCATCCGAAAATCAGCCTTACCTTCTATACATCAAAAACACATTTTGCCGCACATCAAAGGCGGCACGGTCATTACCCTCTCCCTCCCCCACAACGTCATATCTGGACAATCCCTTATCCTTCATAGTCAAAAATTACTGTAATTGAATTTGTTTTTCTTTCTAAAATTATTAAAGTTTAGTTTAACACTTTCCCTAACCTTTTTTCCTTTCATAAAAGTTCAAACCCCCTCAAATTTTTTGCTTTTTAAAAAAATTGCAATTTTAAAAAGGCCAAAAGAAGCAATGAAATAATGTACACCTGAAAGTTCAAAAACTAGAATTTCTTATTTTTACCGCCAACTTTGTGGTCAACGAAAAATAAATGAAACAAAACAAAAAAAAGAACTAAAAAATACGTGTATATTCAGGTTTTTTGGCGCCATTTAAGAAAAATAAAAAAAAAGGAAAATTGCGGCTTTTAAAGAGTCAAAAAAATATTTCAGATTTTTCATGGGTGACAAAAATGAATGACTTTTTTTTCTTAGAAGGCGATAGAAGACGATCGAAGAACATTCTTTTGCTATTTTTATTTTTTGGGAAGTATTTGTTTTTGTTTTCATTTTTAGTTTCTCTGTGGCCACAAAATTTTCTTTAACAGCAAAATTTTTTGCGCGGGATAATTTTCTTTTTTCTTGAGTATTTTGTTGTTCAAAGAAGGAGTTATCAAAGGTTAAATTTGAGAAAAATGGGAGATTTTAAAATTTGTGTTAAAAAATTAAAGTAAAAATGAATCAGCAAGGTCAAATTAGAAAATGGCCAAAGAACATCGTCTAATTTAAAAAATATGCCCCCAAGGCAATAATCGAAATTTTGATGCCTTGTGGATAAAGTGTGTACTGTAATTTGTTTTAATTTAGGTATAAAAAGTATTTTACACTTTCTAAACCTAAATTAAAACATTTATCAAATCAAAAATTACTGTATTACAGGATAAGATGTGCTTTTCTCTTTAAGTTTTTATTCAAATTTGTAGTCCTTTTAAAACCCACTTTGTTATTAAAAAACCACAAAATCAAAAACCCACATAAAAATTACACGAAAAACAATTATTTATGCGTTTCTCCGAAAAAAATCAGAGTGTGAAAAATGAATAATTTATTGGTCATTTTTCTTTCGTCACTTTTTTTAGCAATAAAAAAAGAGAAAGTTGTTGCCCTTGCTTGAACCAAACTTTTACTGCCAAAAAATGATTTAAATGCCATCATTTTTAACACAAAAAAATGAATGAATGAACAAAAAGTCAATCAAAAGTGCAAGCAAGTGGCAACACTTAAAAAAATCGGATTTATAACCAATGAAAAAATGGATGTCAAATTTATGATGTGCCATTGAAAAAGGTCAATGAAGAGTGTATTTTGATGATGAATGCCGGATTCGTTGGAACAAATGTTTTTTGTTGTTTCAGTTTTCGGAACACAGCAATAGAATACAAATATACAAGAATTGTTTATGGAGTGCAATGAAATGTTATCATTATTGGTTTTAAATTTAGATACACATTTTTATCATTAAAACAAGTGTAAAATTTTGTTGTATTCAATCAAAAATACTGTAAAAATGGAAAAGTTTTACGTTTTTTAAGTTTTTGCACAGACGTTGGGGTACTTTTTTGAAATTTCTAACCCTCACATCCGATTTTTTTGAACTGATGTTGCCGCTTTTAAAATAATCATCTAATTTTTGCCAACCCCTCTTAAAGTATTCGATATTGATTCTGATGGATCCCTTATTACAACTGCTAATAATATTCTGTACAATAAGTTATTATAGATTCATCAAACTTTTTATCTTATGATTTTAGCTTAAGATTTCAATGAAACATAAAACAGACATTGATTTGTGAGTGTTTCCGGACATTTTCCATTTTTGGCATCAATTAGTCTTTAATGATTTTGCATCATTATCATTGCTTCTTTTGTTCCTTTTTGTTCATTATATCTGTTTCTTTTCTCTTCTTTCTTTGACTACTGTAACTGCATATTTCAACGAATTCAATGTATCTCTTAATTAGCATCCAAATTTATGTTTCTATCTTTAGCTTGTTAATTTTTTTAATTGTACAATTTTCTGTTTTCCTTGTTTATTTCATTATGATCGCTTCTTCAATCTCCAAACACTTTGTTTAATATTTTTGGCGGGATACTTTGTTTGTTTCATGCTTCAGCTTCATCACTTTTTCTCCGCTATCTTATCAGCAGTAATTTTTTGTGCTTTTGCCAAACTTTTTCTTTCGACATAATTTTTTTGTCCATCTTCAATTATGGAAAGTGGCAAAAAACAGGATTGCCTTTTTTGCCTTTGATGAGCTAGGTAGGAAAAAAAGTACTAGAAGTTGTATCTTTGTTGTCGTCAAAATAGACATCTTTAGCATGGAAAAATTAATTAGTTTTTCAAATATAGATTTTTTGATGTTTATCTTGTACGGTAGGAATGGTGAATTAAAAGTTGTGATTATAATTTTATAGAAGCATAAAGTTTGGGCTTTTGTATTGATAATATCAAATTTTTTCTATACTTCAGCAATAGTTTTGGCATACTGTAGTTTACTGTTGATAGATTATTTTTTGTAATTCTGTTAAGTTCGTTGTTAAATTCAAATGCAGTTGTTCGAAGTTCTGAAATTTATCATTATTTTTTTCATTTACTTTAGTTAAAACTTTTTTAATTTTAGTCATTGTAAAAATAATATTTTTTCCGTGTGGTCCCTTGTTTTTTTTACTTCAATACAACTTTTTTTCTTTTTTGATTCTTATCAAAATTTTTTTTTATTTTTCTTTCATCCATCATCATCATCGACATGGATTCATCGTCGTTCCTTTTCAACGCATCTTATTTTTATTTTGCCTCTGATGCGTCCCATTTAATTTTGGCAAACAACTTGCATCTTAAAAAAAAAAAGGATAGTAAGAACACCGTTCCCTCCCTCCCCATTAATGGTAAAAAAATTAAAATATCAGAAAAAAAATTGTTAAGGCCTTCTCAAAAAGTAAACGTTTGCAAGTAATCGTTCCTTGATTTTTTCTATTTTTGTTTACATAATCTTTTTCTTTTTGAAAAAAAGCTATTAACGTAAGATTTTTATTTTACTTTTTTTTCAAATGTCAAATGAGGAGAGGTATACTGTAACTAGCAAATGAACTTTTTTTGATGTTTTTAAGAAGTATAGCAGCAAGCATGACTGATTTTTTGATTGATAAGAGTTTGCCAAAAAATCAAAAAAACGTTAATGCTTGTTTTTTTTTATTTGACGTAATGTAAAGAAAAGGAAGGAAAGGAAAAAGAGTTACGGTGATGCTTCGGAGAAGAAAAAAGGAAAGAAAATTAGAGATGATCAGAAAAAAAGAGGAAAAGTAAAAAAATGATGTTGTAAACAAAAAAGTAAAAAAGTAATATGGTTTTTTCGCAATGAGTTTAAGAGTATCAAAGTTAATATTAGTCGAAAACAGTGTGTAACTTCTGATTTAGAGTAGCGTTGTTATCATCAACCTTTGGAGTTAAAATCGTAGTCAAAGTTTAGTTGAATGCCATGGCATTTGAACATTAAGACAAAATCGCAAAAGCGTTAGAATCGATCCAAATAAGCTTTGAACAGTCTATTATGATTTATAAATGTACGAACATTTTGGACCATTGAAAACACATGTTTTATTCATAATTGAAAAGCTACAGTAATGTCTTTGTCCTAAGAAAAATAGTTTTGACAATGAATCTGCTGTTTGATCTTTTTTAAGCTCTTTTGTTTACCTCAAAAAACCACCAATCTCGGCGAAACTCTTAAACTCGAAATTCTTCTTTTACGAAAAAACTTTTACCGCGTTTAATTAATCTAATTAAGCAGCTTCGATAAACAATTCTTAATAGCTTCATCTTTCTTTTTTTTCTCTTTGTCTTTACATTTCAAAAGAAACGAAAAGAAAAAGTTTCCGGCAATAACAAAAAGAGAAAGAAAAGTAATCCGATAGCAATTAGCTGCCGACTTCTTCTTCATAGACTATAAAACTTTTTTGCTTTCTTCAAAGCTCCCCCACCGCTTTCTTCTTTCTTCCGATTAACCTCACTTGAATGGCCACAAACAAAAGAAAGATTTGCATATAAACTTTTTCTTTCTTTTATTCCTTTTTTCCGGTAATGAGACTTTTGATTCTTTTTCTTTCAGTGATCTTCACCGCCTTGGTTGAGGATTACCATTCATTAACTTTAGTTTTTGATGATCCTAAGAACTAAAGAAGAAAAAAGTCGGAATAAAAATAACAATGAATCTTTTTTTGTAAAGGATCCACCAGCAATATAATAAAAATACATATAAAAATTAGACTTTTCATTGTTCGCCTTTTTTCTTTTTTTTTGAGTTTTTTTGAAATCAAAGAAGAACAAAAAAGAAGATTGGATTGTAAAAAAAAGAAAAAAGTGAGCAAAGGCATTTATCCCATTTTTTCAGGATCAAAAAAATGAAAGTGAAAAGTTTTTCTTGAAGAATAGTTTTCTGACCTGATTCTCACGATGACTTTTTTATTCTGGATTTTGATTGAATTTAAAATTTGAATATCAAATAAGACATGACAGCAGCAGTTTTCTCAAAAAAAGTAGCAATTGCATGTTTGTTAAAGATGTGAAATAAAAACCCAAAAAAAGAAAGAATGGCGACAGATGGTCGCCCAGAATTGGGTGTTAAAAAATATTTGGTTCAAATTTGATTGAATAAGAATAAAAAAGAGATAGAAACATTGTGAGAAATGGAAACAAATGGCAGCAACGAGATTGAGACATTAAAAGTTTTTATAACTCTTGACAAATGATGACAGATTGGATATTTTGAAATTTTGATTCAAACAGCTTAAAAAAAGCATGGGAAAGTTGTTGTAAGTGAAGTGATATTTTTTTTGAAAATACATTCAAAATTTGGTTATTGTCATTTTTTGTGAGAGTAACCTTTTTGTAAAACAGTTGAAAATTTGTGTTACTGTGATAGTAACATTTTTTTAAAGTTTATTTAAATTTCCGTTACTATCAATATCACCTGATAGTAACAAATTTTGATTATAAGTCTTATTGTGATAGTAATTTTTTTTGGCAACATTCTTTAAAAATTTGTTACTCTCTCTTTTTTCCACATCTGCATAATTTTTGTTGCTTTTTTTCGCTTATGCCAGTTTATATAAGATTTTTATCGTTGCATAATTTGTTTATATTAAGCTCTTGAATAAACCAAAAAATAATATTCACATCTGTACTTTTAATCTATGACTATCATTTTCTCGATTTCAGCAGCGATCTTCTTTTTTGCCATTGCTTTCATTTATGCCATTGAAAAAATGAAGGTTTTGTCTGCTTACCACATGCCATCACTTTTTTGCCTTTGCCAGTTTTGAACCGAAAAAAAAATATAAATAAGCTCAACTTTCTTTTTTACTCTGTCATTTAATGCTTTCTCGAGCATTAGTCAAAAAAATTGCAAATTTGCATATTGCCTTTTGTCCTTTTTTGACCTTTGTTTTTTCACAGCAGGCGGCCGCCTTTTTTACAGTTCTTTTTGTGCTGCTACAAAAAAGGAAATATAAAACAAAAGCTAATCCATTTAGCTGCTTTCATTTATCTTGAAAAAAATTTACATATTTTAATGCCGACGATGACAGAACGGAAGCGTTTCCCTTTTTTTTGTATGGATGTTCATAAATATTAATGAAAGACTTGATCATCATTATTTTTTCACCCTTCATTAAAAAACATGCACTTTGAAGAAAAACAAAGAAATATTTTTGGACGGCACTTTTTTGATAGATTTTTGAGGTCGGCATTTTTTCCTTCAAAAAAAGAAAAGTATCTATTTCTTGTTTTTGTAGATCGGGAATTAAGGCAGAGAAGGATTAGACTTTGTTTATTCATGTTTTTTTGACTTTGACTTTAAATTATCTTAAATAAAATATATGAAAGAGGAAATTTCAAAGGCAATGAAAAAGGCCTAATCAAATACAGAAAAACACAAAGTCGTCGGTCAAATATGATTTATTTCGTTTTTGAGCGGAAGTTCACTCTACTTCTTTTTCTTTTTCTATATCGTTTCCGGGTCAAAGACAAAAAAATGACAACAACGGCACTTTCTTTCACTTTCTCTCTCTCGAGAGTGAGTGAGTGAGTGAAAGTGAATATGGCAAGCAAAAAAATGCCGATAGTGGCTTCTCTTTTTTTAAAATGTTGATGATGATATTGCTCAATTGCAATTGCTGCGCTGTGGCGCTTCTGCTTCTTTTTGAACTTTTATGAACATCAATAAAAAGGCCACAATAAAGTAAGAAAGAAAAAGATAACAGATATTTGCCAAAATTTGATGATGATAGGAAGCAGATTGTAAAATCATTTTTATGGCAAATGCCGTGGCATTCAACGATGACATTCTAATTGAAAAAGTATGCAAGAATTTAAAAACATTTTAAGCAAAAATGCCATCAACAGAAAATTTTAACAAAAATGCCATTCTGCATTTTACAGTTACAAAGTCAAATGTCACATTTTATGTTTGTGCCATGGCATTTTGACTATGACACCAAGTATCCGAAAACTTAAACAATTTTAAAGCAAAGAATGTCAAAAAATTATTAAATGCCAAGTTTCGGTACCAACAGAAAATTCAAAAAGTAGCAGCCGATAAAATTTAAATGCCATCAAAAAAATGCCATTCAACTATTACTAACCACAAACGGCCTTGCTGCCAACCAACCTTTCTTTACCTTTGAAAAATGTCCAACTTTTTCTTTCTTTCTTCTTTTCAAAAAAAATCAAACAATAACGGAGGCATAAATGCCATCTTTTTTTCAATTCAAATTTTTTCCTTTCTCTTTTTCCAAAAACGGCACAAAACTGAAGGAACAAAAGTTGTTGTTATTGTTACTGTTTTTGCTTTGTCCTTGAATGAAAAAAAACTCTTATACAATGTCCTTCAACTTCACCAAAAAATTATAACAGAAAACCCATTGAATCATATAATATCCCTCTTGCATCCCTCATATTGCCCAATTTAAATCCCCAATCCCGTGACCTTCAAAGCACACAAAAAATGCCAAATTTGTATAAATCATTTTTTATTATTACATATTTCTATTTTTTAAATAACAAAAAATTATACAAAAAAATTTATATAACACAGAACTAAAAATGTATATAAAAATCTACTGTAATAATAATAATATAAAAATTTGCATATATAATTAATCTGTTTAAACAAAGAAAAAAGAGAAGAAATTAAAGAAAGAAATTAGCATAAAAGTAAAACAATGAAATTTTTAAAAAGTTTGACAATATTAATATATTTCACAAAGGATTAGCTAGCAAATCAGAAATAATGGAAGATATCCAAGAAAATATCCTAACAATAGAAAAAAGGATAAAGTCCAAAATCTGAGGCAATAATTAAAATTAGCATAAAAATAGTGTCAAAACTCTTTTTTAACACAGAAAAAGGTATAAAACAGAAAAGAAGAAGTTGAATGTGTGTGACTAGAACACTGGGATATCTTTTTGTCACGAATTTGTGTTACAACAAAACAGTAAAGAGAGAGAAACGGGAAGGATTAGATCCAAGATAAAAAAATTTGCATACAAAAATTTGCATCAGCTTTAATCATGATTTCGGGCAGTTGTTGCAGTTGCTGATTCATTGAAGATAAAGGCAACAGTTGAAGCTGCAGATGATGAAATTTTAGAGCTTGAAGCAGCAGCTGATTTTTTGACGATTCTTTTGCTGACATGAAGTGGCATATGTGATGTAAGTTTTTCAGTTGGTGAATTTAAAGTTCGAGGTTTCCGTGAAGCTTTGGTTGTTTTCTTTCCAAATCGAGGTTGTCGTTGAAAAACAACTTTTTTAGGAGTTGAAACAGGTTTACCACTTGGAAGTCGGAAAGATTTTTCGTTTGAATCTTCTTCAAATTCCATTGATGAATTAAGAATTGCAGATGAAGAAGGATCAAAATTTTCAGAATCAGATGAAAGAGAGGAATCTGAAGTTTGACGGCCCAATTTATTGCTACTTGTTCCAGCAAGGGTTGTGCAACGATAAAAACCTGGCACACTTGAGGATGGCACTTGTTGATATTCAAAATTGGAAGAAGATGGAAATGGCACACCCGTCATAAAATCAAATTCCCATTGTTGACATTTTTCATTGATTATTTCATTGAGAAGTCGAGAGCAGAAAGAATCAGCATCAGAAGCTGAAGAAGCTTTACCAAAAAGACATCGCTTTGCAGATGAAGAAGAAGATGAAGGCTTTTTTGGGCTTGATGCAAATGTTGTTGAAGCAGACATGACAATTCCAGTTGACATTCTTGTTGGTCTTGAATGTATTGAATTGAATTGAAAAATGGAATGAAATTGTTTTTGTATGCCTAAAAAAGAAGGGAAAGAAATTAATTTTTGTTTGACACCCGACTGCTTTTTTCATTCTCGATTGTAAAAAAAATATTGGCAAACACGATTGCAGCATCGAAGAAAAAACGCGAACATAGAAAAATTTTTTTGCCTTCTCTGAAACGAAAGCAAAGGCAAAAAACGAAGAAGATCGAGAAAAAAGAGGAGAGAAAATATAAAAAAAGCGCCGTTCTCGGCAATGCGCAATGAATTCGAGTGAAACACAAGAAGAACCACCAAAGCAAAGGCAAAAAAAAGCATTGAATTGAATGTTTCTCTCGTTTGCCACTGCCTTCAACGCGCCGCAAAACGCGGCAAGGTCAAGTCCGGTTGGGTGAGGGCGGCGCCATTGTAAAAAATGAGAAGAAGAAGGACGAAAGAAAGAGAAAGAAATTAATCGAGAAAAGAGATCGCAAAAAGCAAAAATGAAAAGTATCGCGAGAAAGATGGGGATCGAGGATATGGGGGATAATCTAAAGCTTTTTTTTGCGAAAAAAGGCGAGATCTTACACATTTACGTTGGTGGTGGTGCTATTAGTTAGCGTTCAAAAAAATTATATTTGTGTATGAATAAATATATGAATAAAAAAAGTGAAAAAGGTCAAGGAAAACAAAAGCAAGAGAAAAAAAACCATTGAAAAGTAATAATAATACATAAAACAAGCAAAAAATGAAAAAAACGGCAAACGATCTCTCAAGAGTGAAGAGGGAGGGTTGAATGGAGGGGGGAAGGAAGGGGAGAGGGAAGTTCAAGAGGTTGGCAATTATGAATGTTGGAAAAAACATAAAATTGAAGGGTTTGGAGGGGTGATGAAGTTGAAGGGGGTCAAAGAATTTAATTGCAGGGGAGTGAACTTTAAATAGCACAAAAGTGCCACGTTTATTCAAATTTCGAAAGTGCCATGTTTTTCGATATCCGAAAAGTGCCACGTTTATGCAAATTTCAAAAACGATTCTCGTAAAATATCGGTCACTTTTTTTAGAAAAGTCAAGAAAAAAAGTGACCAATAATAAAAAGTTTTCATGATTGGTCAAAAATATTTGGGAATAATAAGGACATCAAAAACCGCTTTTTTCTATTTTTATCGAAAATAATATAAAAAATAGAGAAAACGAGGGGCAGGCGACTGGTTGTCTGTGTTTTTCAATAAGCAAAAAGAGGCATAAAAGCAGGGCCACGCTTTAGCTTCTTCTTTCTTCCTTTTTTTCCATCTGCCTTGTATCATTTTATTTGGGGTACTGCTGACCAACGCTAGCTGATGGGGCTGGCTGGCAACTATCCAAGCCCTCCCTTCATCGTCATAAAAAAAGAAAAGAAATGAGTGAGGCTGTCGAACAAGGAAAAGGACAACAAAAAAAGAAAGAAAGAAAATGATGGTGGTCATTTTTTTCTTCCAAAAAGTGCAAAACAAATATAATAAAATCGGATTTAAAATTTTTTTTTGAATTTTTATCAGAGAAAATAGAAACAAAAATTTTTGTACAGTTTTGTTTTAAAATAAAAAAGAAGGAAACAGTTTTTCTTCTTCGATGAGGCAACCGACGACTGCCATTCGACAAAAGTGGATGGCGGCTTTGAAAAGTATTTTTTCTCTTTTTCCTTCTCTCATTTTTTGATCCGCCCATCTTTTTTGCACTTTTTCGTTTCATTTCATTTTTCTCCCAAAAAACTAAAAGGAAAAAAAAACTAAAAACGGGCGAAAGAAAAACTCCGCCCTTCTTTTTATTCTGAAAAATGCGCCTCCGTCAAAATTCAGTCGGCTGCCTCCTTTCCTTCTTTTCTCTTCCTTCAAAGCAGAAAAAAACGAAAGAAAACGAAAAAGATCGGAAAAAATCATGACCAAAAAAGGGAAAAACAAAACAGCGATCTTCATGATCGGCAAAAAATGATAATCAAGATAAATTTTAATTTTAACGGCATTTTTTCTCAAAGGATGATTTTTTGAAATTTTCAATGGCATTTTTTTTACCAAGATCGGAAAGTTTTTTACAAAAAGCGGAAAAGGTAATCTGTTTTTTTGATATAAAATTATGTTTGACCTTAAGCAATAATAATATTAAAGAAAAAAATGTCGGGATTTTTTTTGTACAAATATTTTTGTAAAAAGATAAATCTGTCAATAACGAAAGCAAAAAATAAGAAGAAGATCGCGTTTGCCGAAAATAAACATACGACAAAAATAAATTGAAAGCAAAAAAGAAAAAAAGATGCAAATATTTTTGTGATCAATTTTGATAAGAACCTCCGAGAAAAATAAGAAGAAGAAGCTTATTTATGGCATTGAAAAGAAGAAACAACATTTTTAGGCATAGAAAAAGATGTTTCAAGATGGACGAAAAACGTTGTACAATTTTGAAGCTGATCTGATCACTGATAGGCATGAATAATCATCAAAAACAGCAATTTTAACACATTTTTTAATAATTTTATTACTAACAAAATTGTAAATTTAACCATTAAGTTAAGAAAGCCCTCCCAAAATGCCACAAACAACCTCCAAAATGTTTTGTGCCATCCTAAACAAAAAATACAAGCATTTGCTTACAAGAAAAAAAGACCCCACAAAAAGCTACAATAACAAAAAAAATATCGGCGAAAATGAGTCAATTGTATTTTTCTTCTCTCTTTTGAATCACCAAAAATGGACCCACATACCATTTTTTGATAGAAAAGGCCATGTACAGGCTGGCACTATGCCATCAATGGTGGTCAAAGATTAGGGGTTTTTATTTATCATTGAGCTAGTCAAAGCTTTAAAAAAAGTTTGAAAAGATTTAAAAATTCAAGATCAAAAATGAGATTAAATCACTTTTTAGAAGGATTTTAGAAATCTTAAAGATCTCAGGTATGGTTAAAATTTGAAAAAATCTTTTTTTAATGTTTAAAATTTTTAAAAAGACAAACAATTTTTTGAAAAACCACTTGTATAGCCTTACTGTAATGATAAAAAAATTCTAGAATTTTTTCTAAAAGATTAAAAACATTCGGTTATCTTTAAGCTCGTAGTAATGTAAAAATCTAAAGCAAAAACATTTATGCCATTTTTAAATGCAATTTTAGCAAATTGTTAATGGCATTCATTCACTTGTTAAGTGCCACAAATGAATTATCTCACTTCACATTTTTTTCCAATCTAAAACCACTTATTCAAATCTGTCATTCTACACTTAAAAAAAACAACAGTCATTTTTTAAATCTCAATTTCAGATTTGAAGACAGCTGTTTTTCTGTTCCTCCTTCGTTTTTTTTCCATTACAAAAAAATCAGATTTCTCAAATCCTCCCTCCCCTGCCATTATATGTGTTATATCTCATCTGAGATGACCCGGATTAACCTTAAACACAGCAGTTTTTTCTCTCTCACACATAATGGATGCTGTTCAATTTTAATAATTGATGGAAGAAACCAGTCGGAACAAGAGAGAGATATTGCGCAATAAATAAATCCAATCAATCATTTTTTGCTGCTATCCCGAAAAAATTTGAACGCATTCGCATTAATTTTTTTTGGATGCCACTTTGCAACGATAAAATACACTTTTTTCGGACAAGTCAGACACGAAAAAAATTTTCGTAATAGTGTTTTCATTGCAGACTTTTTTTAAGCTTTTAGTTTTTGGTTCTTTTTTGTAAAGAATCAAAAAAAGAAAGACAGAAATGCAAATTATGACATTTCAATGATGTTCTAAAAAAATGAAACAGCAGCAGCAAAAAAGTGTTTTTTCTTCTTTCATTTGATTTTTTTGCATAACGATTCTTGCGCTATTTTTTTTTACATTTGTTCCGTTAAAAAAAGAGAGCAGATGTTTTTTGAAAAAAAATGAAAATTCAAAAAACATCAAAGAAGTGAGAAAATGAGTTGTTGCTGTTGTACCTGCTGTTGCCAGTGGTCATTTATTTGAAAAATGAAAGACTATTAACACTCAATTTTTGAAATAACTCCAATAAACTAGATGATTACAGTATGTCAGATAAAACAAAACCTACAAGTTTCTGCGATTTAGAGGCTGCAACTACTTGAAATAAGTAATCCCAATACTTTTCACACGGGTTTTTAGAGAAAATGATAGACGAGAGAACGATCTATAGTTGGGATACTGTATTTTTGGAACATAAAAATAAAATTAAAAATTGAAATTTAGATCGAAAAAATAAATTTTAGAAACGAAAAAAGGGTTTTGATTTTGAAGCGGATAAAAAGTTTGACTTTTCTGCCATGAACCCTATTTATCACTTTCAAATAAATTAGCTTATAAATTTAGCTTTAAATCTACAAAGCAATCCCATCTCAATGATAATCCCAAAAAGCATTTTTGAAAAGTTTATGCAATCAAAAAAACACTTATCAACACTACATTTTAGAAGCGTTTGTGATAAGTTCAAAATGATATCAAAAAATGATCGCCGCCAGCGTGTCTGCCAAATCAAGATCATGGCCTTTCATGGCTGAAGTTACCTAATAATTAATGGACCCTGATTAACACTTTGGTCCGATAGTTAATATTCTATTTTACAAAGTAGGAATACATAAGTTTTGAAAGATCAAAGAAAATATGCCGCTTTCTGAAGTCCGAGAGGATCAAAACTATTTGAAATTTTACCCATCTGAATCGAAAGAGGGTCGATTACAGTATCTATCATCCCACAACCTTAACCCCAAAGTTACCGCCCTTTAAAGGTTGAAACTTTCTTTCTACCCCTCTTTCCATCGATGATTTTTCACCATTAATGGTTCATACTTTCCAATGTTTTTCAAAACCTTTCCATTCAACTTCCTTGAACCTTTTTTTGTTGTTTTTCCTGAAAAAAAGAACCCGAACACTTAAAAGAGCTTTTTCTGTTGTTATATGTTGTTATTGCAGTTGCAAAATGTTTTTGCCTTTCCCACCCTTTTCCGTTCACATTTTCTATTCATTCCCATTCAATTTTTGGATGAAAAGTTGAATAATTTTTTTTACAACTATGTTGTTATTGCTGATTTTTTTACCGAAAAAACTGAAAAAAGAAAATGAAACATGTTTTTTGTCAAAGATTTGGCGCGTTTTTTTACTCAATTTTTCTGAAATCAGAAGAAAAAAACGACTTAAAGCCCGCCAAAAAAAAACAAAATATCACGGAAAAAAGTAAGAAGCAACAAAAAAAATATATACTATCACAGAAGTAGAAAAAAAAACATTCTGAAGCACAAAAAAGAAGAAAAAGAAGGACCAAGAAACTGGTTATTTTCAATCCCTTCGTTTCTTTCTTCTTCTGATTCAATTTTTGGTCAAAAAAATTAAAAAAAGAAGAGGAGATGAAGAAGAAGAATGAGTTACATTCATCAAAAAGACATTTAAATAATAAAATGAATGGAAAAGGTAATGTTTTTTGAGGGGGGAAAGTTTTTGAAAGGTTTCCTTTTATTTGCATAAAAGGGGGACTTCAGAGCAGCAAAAAGTATTAGAAAATGAAAAAGCAGGGTGGCGTTCAGAATTTTTGAGAAATGAATTACAGTACTTTTTTAAGGATATCAATTGACTGATTACGAAATGTACTGACGCCGTTCATCTGTTTCAGTTACAGTATTCTCTAAATTTTTGAAGATGCATACACAATCTATGAGATTTTGTACGCATCTTCTTCTTTTTTTTGAGGCTTTCTAAATAAACATATGTCAAATTTGAATATCTGCCATCTATTTAATGTACATACAAAAGGGTGTGTTTTCGATTCCTAAAATTTGAATATTGAAAATTCAGATTTTGATTTTCATAGTCCAAAAACATTGCTTCCAAAAATTTTTCAAAAAACATGCCGAAATTCCGATTATCCTTTTAAAAAGAGATAAAAGAATGAATATTTTCTATTTTTGCGTGTTCATGTTCTATGACCCTTAACATATAATAACCGGCTTTTTTTATTTTCTAAACCTAAAAAATGTCAGCCGGTTTTTTTTAAAATGGCCAAGTTCAAAATTTTCAATATTTTTGGCGCGAAAAACTGGCGTAAAGCCAGAAGAAGAAAAACAAAGTTATTGTTATTGCGCGGAGAAAATGTCTTTTTCTCTTTTTGTTATGTTGTTATACTTCTTTTTTATATTTTTAAAAAGGAAGAAGACAGATGAAAGATGAAATTGTGATATGTAAAAGTGAAGAAAAAAAACAACATGATAGAAAAAGAAGGGGGGACGACAAAAAAATGAAAAATCACAATGGTTTGGCTTTCCGCCAACCCGCCTGAAACTTTTTTTGTGACAATAATATTGATGATGATGATCATCAGCAACATTTGAGGAGGAGAAGAAAATGGAAACATTAATGAAACACGTTTTGCTTTTTAGGGTTCAAAATTGATGTCTTTAGGGCCTCTAAAAGGTTCATTAAAGAAGTAGCTTTTAGGCTTATAGATTCTTATCAGATAAAGGAAATCCCTGATTCAGGGTATCCTTCTTCTCTGAAATCTCAAATCCTCCTTCCTCCTCCTCCCCCTTTCGAAAGTTCCCCTCATCAAAGAACAAAAAAAAGTGAACGGTATTTAATAATAAAATCGGGCGGGATGTCATTTTTCAATCCATTGTTGTTGTTAAAAAACAGCAAAACAACTCATCAAAAAAGAGGGAAAAGAGAGAGCATGGATCAACATGAAGATGATGATTGTGATCTTCTGTTTTTAGGGGAAGAGCATTAAAAAAGAAGCTTGTCAAATAACATAACCATACAAGTACATGTGATCATCAAAGTTGTTGTTGCTATGTGTTTTTTCAAATTAGTTATTGTCACACAAAATGTCAAAAGAGGCCAAATAAGTGGAAAGAGATAATTCAAGAAAAAGACACATATTTTGATACTGTAGGCAGATGCAGCAGGTGTAGAAGGAAAATAAAACAAGAAAAAATGAAAGAAGAGTTTAAAAAGAAGAAAACATGATTGATAATGAAGGAAAAGATTGGGGGTATTCATAAATTCCATTTATATCGGTGTATTCTAAGCAGTAACAATTATACCACAGCTACAGTACTTCTTGTACTGTACCTTTGACCTCGCAGATACTGTATCTTTTAAAAATTTGTTCAACCAGAAGTATCATGAAGTCAATCTCTATCAACAACAATTTTTTTAAAACTTTAGTCTTCTTTTTCTAAAAAATACAGTATACCTTCTTATCGATGTTCAAACTAACAAGGGAACCGTACCGACTATAACCCGCAATTTGAAATATGATATATTTTATCGTGTTCCCCATGTGTTCAAATGTATCCATGCAAATTTCTAGCGGCCCCGATTACCAGGTGTCATTTTCGCCTTATTTTAGTAATGTACTATAATTTGGTATATAGTTCAATCCTTATATCTTGAAAGCGTGTTTTTGGTTTTACAAGTTTCAAAAAGCTAGTAGGAGATAAAAAGGGTCATGTAAACGATGAATGACACGTTTCTGACCATATCAAACTTTTATAAAGAGACGAAGATAATTTCAAGATATAATGATTGAACTATTTACCAAATTATAGTACATTACTAAAATAAGGTGAAAATGACACTTGGTAATCGGGGCCGCTATAAATTTGCATGGATACATTTGAACACATGGGAAACACGATAAAATATATCATATCTCAAATTGCGGGTTATAGTCGGTACGGTTCCCTTGTAAGCCTTTTTTTTATTCAAAAAATAACTTTCAAAACGTACTTTGACGAAATATATTTTCGAACACTTGAAATGAATCATCTTTGAATAAACTGTCTACAAAAAAGCTATCATCCTTTTTGTGCTCAAAAATTCCCTATTCTTTACTGTATTTTTCTAATTCAAAAAAGATTATGATGATGCGTTGAAAAACTTTCCCACACCCCATGAAAATTTAGTTGATCAAAAAAAATATTTCAAAATCTAGTTTATACTTTTTTATTCTTCTTCATCATCTGCCGTTTCTTTTCCCCTTTGACAAAAAATTGCAAAAATTTGCGTGAGAAACTGTCAAAAATCTTCCCTTGATCCTTTTTACAAAAAAATGGCTCTCTTATAAAAAATTTGCGAAAAAGAATAAAAAACTTTGAAACAGCAATTTTTTGTGCCAAACAAAAGAAACAAAACTCTTAAACAAAGTTTGTAAAAAATGCCTTTCAAAGGCCTTGATGAACTTTTCAACAAACAAAACCCTCTCTTTCGATCTCTCTTTTTATTCAAATACCAAAAATGATAGAAACATAAAAAACTTTTTCTTTGTTTGAAAAAAAACCATTGCAGGTGGTAATTAGCACTTCGACTGTCAACAATCAAAAAAAACAACTCTTTGTTTGAATTTTTTTGCGTAATAGCGTTTTTTTATGAAGGGCAAAAAACGAAGAACTATTTTGTAAGTAAAGAATGAAGATGTTTTTTGTTGCTGATGATGATGTTTGCCCTTGAACTGAATTGCGGTAATAAAAAAAGAAGAATCGACTGCAGAAGTTTGTTTTTTGCTTTGTTGATTTTAGAAATGGCATTTGTTTAAAGTTTGAAAAGGGAAAAAATTTAAATAAACTAATTTTAAAAGTGACACAAACAAAGAGTTGTAAAATCTTCTGCCTTTTGTTTAATTGTTGTAATTTACTTTTTTAAAGGTTCGAAATGGAATTCAAACGAGAAGAAAAAGACGAAGAAATGCAATGTTTCGAAATGTCTTTGCGTATTACTGTAACAAAAAGAGATTTTAGAAAAAGATAAAAAAACTTCATTAAAAAAGTTTTAATAATTTCTTAGATTACCCTCAAGGCTTTTAGCTGCAACAATGCTTTTGCGATGGGAACAAACATTTCAAGATCATCCGTCCTTTGATCTTTGCCGCATTTATGACTGAGCACTAGATTCTTCATTGGTTCAAAAAGTGCCAAAATCGGATTGGGGCAGTCCCATTAAAAGATGTTTATATACATATTTTTTACAAAAGCAAGTCATGGCCATGTGGAGTTCAGAGATAATCCAAAGCTACTTTCGATTTCCTCATTAACGACTTCCAGATCCTCCTCCAAACATAATGAACGCAAACAAAGAAAAGAAAAAACACAATCAAACACTTTTTTTACCTTTTTTTACAAGCCCGCCCGCGTTCAAAAAAGAAGAAAAGAATCATTTGTTAGTCAAATATGTATCTTTTTGACAGCATTTTTTGATATTGTTGAAGATGATGATGACAGTTATTATGGAGCAAGCATGGAGAAAATGAAGAAAGGAAAAAAGAAGGAAAGATAAACGAAAAAAGGTAGAAGAAGGACAACAACGGGATTGATAACATTTAAAAGGAGGGCTAGCTTGAAATTTTTTTAATATAAAATTTATATTAAAAAAAGGACGCCATCAAACACGCTTCCCGCCAAAAATAATGTAAAAATAATTTTATTTTGTCATTTTTTTTTCATTTTCTCGAATGAAAAAGGAAAGTATATTTAAATTATTTTTCTCTCAAAAAAAGGTCCTTGGCCTTCTTTTTTCTTTCTTTTCTTTTCTGTTTTTCGAGAATCTGGCGCCAAAGATTGAGTCTCTGCCTCCGGCAAAGCGATTACCAAAGATTAGCGACATTGTTTTCTTTTCTATTTTGATTTTTGAAAAAAGATGATTCAAATTTCTTTTGGGGTTTTAAATTATATCAACAATAAAAAATGGAGGGAAATATATTTTGGGGGACAAGGATTACGTCATCAAAGATGTCAGCAAAAAAAACAAACACAAACAAAAAAGTTTCCAACAATGAAGAACAGATACAGTATCACTACAGGTTGAAGAATAGAATAAAAAAGTTATTGAGAGTACGGTATCAGCATTTACATACAAACATTTTTTCAAACTTCACAATTCTCAAAACAAAAGACTCAACATTCTAAAAAAGTGACAAATCATGATAGAATTTAAGAATGCGGCATCAAAAAAACCAAAAAGTTAATGACATGCCCTCTGGGTATTAATAAAATCTTCAACATTTTCTGTTAAAAATTAAACCAAAACAGATCAGTCTTATGATTTCTCTCGATACAAAATTGAAGCCTGTAACAAACCCGACTTACCACATACCAAGCGGCACAAATTTGCATATTCAAGTGATGCTATTCTTACAAACAAAAGCTAAACTCACAATTGTCAGATCAATGCACTTAAATATTTCAATTAAAAGCTGAAACATGCTGATTCTATCCAAATCAAGAAAAGCACATAATATCCTTTTTTTCTTCCCGCCATTATTATCACTTTTTCTCCAAACAAACAACAATAAAAGAAAGAGAAAAACTTTCATCAATAATAATGATGCATTCATTCCCTTCTTCTTCCTCCTATTATTTTCCCTCTCATTTTTTCTAATATAATGATATTAAATATTTTTGCTGATTGCGCATTTTTCTTCTGTTCTGTTTTTACTTTCTATTTTGCTTTTGGCGCCATTTAGACTCTCATTATTACCACCCCTCAAACAATTTATCTATCTATCTCTCTCGACCCAAGACATAATGGCGGGATCATTGTTATTTTTGGTGGTGGGCTTTTTAAAAAGAAGTCATCAAACAACTTTGATCAAAGACATTCTTTCACATAAACATTCATACAAAATATGCAAATTCCAATGAAAGTCAAAAGAATACAGGGTGATTCAAGATTTTTTCCGATTGTAAAATCCTTATAAAATTTTTTCTACTAAATTTAGTAGAAAACGGATTGCACCATAGAACTCAGCTCTGGATAGGAAAATTTTTGATATTAAAATTATTAAAAAATAAAAACTTTTTTTTTCGAATTTCACGTACTCCCCCCTGTGGAAAAAAATCATTTTTTGGTCTAATTTCTCTTTTTTTGCCTTTCTTTTCATTCACGAGTTTTAAACAATAGGAAATTTTGCATAGTTCATTGTTTTTGGAAAAAGAAATGAAAAGAAAGGCAAAAAAAGAGAAATTAGACCAAAAAATGATTTTTTTCCACAGGGGAGAGTACGTGAAATTCGAAAAAAAAAGTTTTTATTTTTTAATAATTTTAATATCAAAAATTTTCCTATCCAGAGCTGAGTTCTATGGTGCAATCCGTTTTCTACTAAATTTAGTAGAAAAAATTTTATAAGGATTTTACAATCGGAAAAAATCTTGAATCACCCTGTATAACGAAATAATATCGAAATAATCCAAAATTCCAAAACGGAAAAGAAGAAGGACCTTCAATTTATCAAATTTATTCCATAAAAAAGTGCCGAAAATTGCAGTCAATAAATCTTTTCGGCATTCAAAAAAATTTTTAAACATATTTTTTTTAATCCAAAAAAAATGAGTGAAAAATCGTTTAGTTTCTCTCTCTCTCAAAAGCTTGCCTTTCAAGGACATTCAAATTTTTTTAGGAAAGCAAAAAAGAAGGAAAGTGATGATCAAGCTGACAGCCGACTGCCATGAGAGTGCTGCCAAAAAAGTGACCAGAAATGTTATTAAGAGATTTTGAAAAAAATAAGAAAAGGGAAAAAGAGGTATGAAACATTGGTCATTTTTTTCAAAGATGACAAACAAGGCCATCAGGGTTTTGTTTTTTTGAAAAAAAGGAAGAAACCGAAGTTAAAATTTTTAATTAATTAACTGTCAAACATGAAAATGATAGAATTTAAAAAAATGGGGAAGGAAAGAAATTTGTTGTTTAAAAATAGGGGGAAAAGAGGAAAAATACGTATAAAAACAGTGATAGAAAGTTATCACCGATATACAGTAACAAACTAAAAATAAATCGAATTTGTTCGAAAAAGCTCAGAAAAGTTTAAGCAAAAATTCAAATCCAATAGTTTCCACCCCCTTCAAAAACATAAACTAGTTTTTCCCCAGCTTTTCAAGGTCCTCTAAAAGCTCGAAACTTTCAACCACTTTTTTCAAATATCAAAAAAATCTAATTTAAAAACACCAATTAAAAAACCACTTTAAAAAGACCACCTACAAATTTGTTATTGTTGAAGGGGGATGGGTGTGATCGAATGAGACAGTTTAGGGCAGCAATGGATCCCTGGAGATTTTGTCAATTTTGTAAAATTGCTTGTTAACGACATCTCATTTCCATTTTTTCAAAAAATGCAATTTCAAATGAGATACTATAAATCTTAATTTTATGCAAATTTAAATGCCACATAAATTTGTAATGTCTAATTTGTTGTTCTTGTAAAATCAAAAAAAGTGAAGTTTTCGAGTAAAATAAATTCTTCAAGTTTCAGATTTGAGAACTTTGGCGAAACTTTTAAATTTTCTAAATTGGATGTTAAAATTTGCACACCTTCGCTTCTTTTTTTTCCTCCCCCAACTTTTTTCGGGCTCATTTTTTTATTTGTTGTTGTCAAGAAAGTTTAACGTTAATCACAAAAACCAAAAAATAAAAGTGAAACACAAAAAATTGCTGTTTTCCGTAAAATTTTATTTTTTGTTAACGTTTCATTTTTTCATTACCACTTTTTTCTGATTACGATCAAGGAGTTGTAAAAAAACGAATTGGAAAGCAATTTTAATGACAGCAAAAAAGGACTGCTTCAAAGCAAAAAAGAAGTATCACCTTTTCTCATTATTTTTTATCAAACTTTTTAATTTTTTTCAGCAGCGCATTGGTTGGGCTATACGCCAAAAACATAGAAAAAGTCATAAAAAAGGCAGCTCTTTTTTGCATAACTCGAAAAAAGTAAACGAGAAGTTTTTTTGAGAGACGAGAATGGACATATATTTGGCAAGTAAAAAACGTAATAATTTATATCACGAAAAATAAAAGATAGACTCAAGGACACAAATAAATATGTTGTTATATAACATGGCATAAGTTTTTTTCCCAATCGAGGGAGTTTTGTTTTTGATTGATGTTAAAAATTCTGGGTAAAAGCTATTCATCATTTTTGTAAAAAAAAAATGGAATTTCAGAGAAATGTGTTTATTGAGGAGGAATGAAGACATGAGGTAATAAATTAGAGATGCATAAAGTTGATCAGATTATCAAATTTCGAATCAAATTAATTTTGGCAGTTTAAATTCTGCAATGCAAGAAAGACATTTAAGCAAAAAGCATGTTAAAAGAAAATTAAACGTCGTTGAAAAACTTCAGAAAACTTTGTGAATCTTGTTCATGTAGAAAAACAAAAAATACAGTATCAAAAAAGCAATGATCAAAGACTAACTAAAAATCGAGACAATATTTTCTTTCATTTTTTCATCAATCTATTTTAGAAAGGCTACAGTATCCAACACTGGAAGGAGAAAAAATGAACGAAATCGAATAAGGTTTTTTTTCGTTTTTACACAAAAATTTTTTTCTTCTAAATGTCAAGAAAGCAAAGCAACTTTTTTTGCATAATTTTTTCTTTAGCTTTTTTTTCATTATGCAGACGATGAAAAAATCGTTGTTTCAAAAATATCAGATCCTTTGTTGAACTTTTTTCTTAATGGAAGAGACAAAAAAAAGAGCTTTTACAGTATTTCAGTACACTCTTTGCTGCTTTAGAAAAAACAAAAAAGTTTTTTTGCATATTTTTTTTCACCTTTTTTTGTTAACTAAAAACGAAAAAATTGCATTAAAATCAAAATTTGTTTTTATGAATGTTTGCTCTTTGAGAAAATGAAAAAATTTAAATACCTACAGTATCCGATGTAGCTTCAATTTTTATAAATTAGGTCCCTAAACAATATATCACAATAATTTTTTCTAACAAGAGTTTTAAATAACTTGTTCGAAGTTGTCAACATGTTAAAACATGCCTTTTATTACGGCATTCATCAAAGCCTCCAAAAAAACTTTTCATGTCTCATTTTTCATCAAAAACAACAATCATTTTTGTCATATTCAATTACATTTATCAAAAAAACGGAAATCTATTTTTTTTCAAAACTTCTGAAAGACTTGATGCCGCATTTATTTAAAAAATTATTCCTATTGTTTGAAGGTCATTGCCGCCATTCCTCTATCCTCCTCAATTGCATTTGCTACCACCTCAGAAATATTACAACGTCCTCCAAAATTATGCTTTCAAAAAAACTATATTTTTCTCCTAAAAAGATGCCTTTTTGAAGACCTCAAAAAAACATAATCAAAGATCGCTGAAAATTATAATTAACTTTTTCCAACAAAAAAGGAAAGAAAACACATGCAAGAACATCATTGAACGTCCTCTTTTGTAAAACATTCATATTTTTATTAGATTTTTTTTTATTTTCTTTGAAGGACACTCATTCATTTTTTTATGATATTTTTTACATGTTTTTTTTCAATCACCAACAATTCTTTTGACTTTGAAAAAAAACGAATCTCATTATATTCATTTTTTTACGAGTTCCTCTTTTTTCTTTTTTTGTTCTTCTTCACAGCAAAAATACATGGAAAATGTCAAAAAGAATTTGTAAAAAAATAAATCAAAAAATGCCTTAGTCGTTTTTTTGATAGTTTTTTACATTTTATTTTTTCTCACTCACTCAAATCAGATCTTTTTTTTGAGTGTTGAAAAATGAAAAAGAAGAATGGTAGTGTCGGGTTTCGATGCCCTCAATTTTATAACACGTCCATTTTTAGCAGCCCTTGGGCTGTTTTTTAACTTTTTAAATTAAAAAAAAGATTGCAATCAGTTAGTGCTATTTTGTAAATCGAAAAAAGAGCTTCTTTAAATTTGGCAGGGGATGTTTCAAAATTGTAAAAAAAAGCTATGATTCACTTTTAAATATTCAATCCCATTCAAAGAAAAAAAGAAAGCGAACACCTGCAAAAAAATATAACAAAATTTATGATGAAATAAATTTGGCATGATTTATTTTTCGTACTAGGTGGTACTCTTTTGATTTTTGCTTTTGAAGTGACAAAATCGAGAGTTATTAATGTACAAAAAATAATATTTCGACATCTTTGTTGATGGAAGAGAAGGTAACGGTTGGTTACGGTAGGAAGGAAGTAGGGAAAGTATTTGATTTGACTGTCACGAAAAAACGGAAAAAAAGAAAAAATCATTTTCAAAAACAGATTACCGCCTCGAAAATTAATAGGAACACTTTGAGAATGATACAGTAAGCCTTTAAGAAGGTAATGAATGAAATGAAAAGCAAAAGAAAGACAAAAGTAGGGACAAAAACTCAATTTAAGAACTATGAAAAATAAAAAGGCAATATTCTAATTTTTGTAGACTCGAAAACAAGAAAAATACATTTTTACAGTAATTTTTAAGTATGTTTTCTAACTACGTGGCTTTCAAATTCAGCATAAAAAATTTTCAAATTAAAACAAATCTTGGATTTTCGAAAAAATATGCAACTGAAAAAAACCGTTTTTTTAAATATCAGCCACAACACCTTCTTTCTGAAAAAAACCGCAAAAAACCTTAATTCATTACAAAAATTTTTGTAATCAAAGACAGAAAAAAATTAAATCCCGCGCCAAAAATGCTAATTTTCTGCGGCAAAAATCAAAAAAAGCATGACCTTAAACTTTAAAGAAACTTCTTTTTTTTTTGAAGTTTCTTCAAGAAAAAGAAAAACAGTCTTCAAAAAAACTGTCGGCATTTTTTTGTTCTTGTTGATTTTGGTTTTAATGTTTCCAAAAAAGAGACTATTAAAATTCATCAAAAAAAGAAAAGGAACTTCACTAAAAAAGAATAATAAAAAAAGTGAATTCCAAAACATAAAAATTTCTTTTTTGTTTTTTTATAGCTGTTTTAGTTTATTTATTTCATGTTCCATTTTGTGTCCTTCTTTTGATCACAATAAATTTTGTTAATTTTTTATATCATTTTTTTTTCAAAAAATAAATTTAAATTTTTCTATCGGCTGCTACTTTCTTGTTTTCATTTTTTCTTAAAACAAATCATTTTTTATTGTTGAAGGACACTTTCAACTTTTTTTTTATAAAAGCCGGGAAAAAAACATGGAAAATTTATGACAAAAAAATACAGTGCTTAAAAAACGCTTAAACCTGCCAATTTTTTTTTGAAAAAAAAAAGTTTTGAGTTTTTTTTTCAAACAATAAAAAGAAGTTTTTTTTTATAATCGTTTAAGAGCAGAAAAAAACAGAAGATTTATGGATGAAAAAAGAGAGAAAAGAAGATGAAAAAATGCCTTCATAAAAAACGTCTATAAAAAAGTTCTTTTTTTGAATGAAAGAAAAAAGAATGTATTTAAAAAGGGGGTGGACGGTCAAAAAAATAATGGTCAAAAAAATAACCGGACAAAAAAATAATTTTTTAAAAGGCCGGACAAAAAAATAACGGATAAAAAAATAACGGACAAAAAAATAACTTTATACATAATTATACACAAAAAGTGCTATAATAATTTATACAGATGGCAAGATTTCCGGTTCTGCAATTGATCAAATCAAAGAAACTCACAATCATGCTGGTGATGCTGTTGCAATTGAAAGAAGAGTTGTTAGAAATGCTGGACGTGAAATTGCTACTTCAAATCCTTTGCTTCCAACTCGACGTGTTATTACTGAAATTACTCTAACCACATCAGATGCATTACTGACTGAAGGAACATCAAATTTGCAACGATTGATCCGACGTCAACGTCAACGTTTTGAACCACCAGTTCCTCGAACAGCTGAATTTGAAATTCCCGATGATTACAAGACAATGTCTGATGGAAGTCCATTTGTGATGCATGATATGGCTGGAAATACTGCAATAATCCGATTCCTTGCTTTATGTTCAAATAAAATCAAATTTTGAAAATTTTTTTATTTTCATTTTTTTATATGTATAACTATTTTATTTTTTTGTATAAAGTTATTTTTTTGTCCGCTTATTTTATTATCCGTTATTTTTTATTTTTATATTTTTGTCCGTTATTATTTTGACCTTTATTTTTTTGTCCTAGTACCAAAAAGGGGATAAAAAAATAAGTGTGAGAAGAAAAGGAAGAATATATCCTTTAAAGTCATAAAAAATTAAATTTGAGAAAGAGAGAGATATAAAAACCGGATTAAAAAATATCAGAGTTAAGTATGGCATTTAAAAGAAAATTTTAAAAAATTGCTGGGATGAGATTTTAAATAAGAATCTTACAGTACCAAAAAATAAGAAAGCTTAAGTTTTTTTATGATATTCGATGAATCAGATTCTGAATTTAAAAAGAAAATTGCAAAATTAGCTGCTTTTAGTTATTTTCAACAAAAGTGCCGTGAAAAGATGCTAAAAAGTCAAGGGCTTTTTGATGACTCCGGGGCGGGCCAAAATCAGGGCCACAAATTTTTGAAACTTGAATTGGTATCAAAAGGCCAGGGCCAATTTACTTTTATCTTTCAAAATACAAAATTTAAATATAAAAATTTGCATAAAACTTCCTATTCAACAACCTTGATGGCACTATATCAAAATTTGAAATCATTTTTTGTGTTCTAAGTTTTACTCTTTTTTTTGTTTTTTTTTGTACTTTTCACAGTTGAAATAGTCATACTCTGAATACTAAAAAAACAAACAAAAAAAAACGTCTAAAAAATGTATATCACTGATCCATCAAATTTTTGTTTTTCTACAACGTGCAATTCAGTGCCTGCCACCCGTGTGCCGTCATCATGATTTTTTCTGAATTCGAAATTTCTCTCGACCTTGACAATCACACAATCACGAGGAGCAGGTGACAAAATTAAAAAAAACAAAGTGTAAAAAAAAAGTATTTGGCATTCTTTTGTTTAAAATATTTTGGCATTCAACCAAAAAACTGTAAATAATTAATCATTTTTATATGAATGCCACCACCATCTATATCTGGGAACGTGACACATTATTGCGGGGAAAGTTTGAAGTTGGAGAAAGAATGAATGCATAAAAAAGGCGATCATTGTTTCATAAAACTTTTTTTTGTTTAAAAAAATTCAAATACTTAAATCACATTTTTGGCGATATCTTTATTTTTAATCTTCCCAAGATTCGTTATTTAAAAAAAATACAAAGTTTTTGGGCTGATTTTGAAAAAAAAGTAGTATTACAGTATTCTCTGGTGTAAAAGAAAGAAAATATCTTCAGTGTAAAATTGATCAAAAAAGGTGAAAAAAAGAAAGAAAACCAAAAGAAAAATTCAATGTTAAATTTACCGGAATTTGCATAAAATTTTGTGCTGCTTACAGTATTCGTATCATAATTATATTTGGTAATATGCACAAAAGTTACAGAAAAAGACGATCAGTAAAATTTCGACCGTGCCACAATTTTTAAAAAAAAATTCCATCAATAAGGTAATCAAGGTTTGAAAAAAGGGTAAGTCTTATTTAGCTAACTTTTGTTTTTCATTCAAATACTTCTTTGTTTGAAACTTTATTAATTTTAAAAATTCTAAAAATGTGTTTTGTTAATTATAAGATTTGAAAAACAATAGAAATCCTAGAAATCCGACAGAATTTAAAAAAGAAGGAATAAAGGGTTTTTGCGCAAGAATAACAATAGCATACTGTAACTCTCATTCTAACAAAGCTCACCGTTTTTTTAATTAAAAATCTGGACATAAAACTTTTTTTTTGCTGGAACATTTAAAAAAAATGTAAGAATTTGAATAAAAAATTTTTCAACATTAAAAAACTTCCAAATTCAATACCCAAAAATAAAAGCGCCAAGGTCATTTCTCTCAATCGGCATTTTTTCTCTCAATGATCGGCATCATTTACATTTTCTTTTTTATTCTTGCTTTTCACATTTTTTTTGTCAAAAATAAAAATCGGGAAAGATTTTGATCATCGAGAAAAATCTTTTGCGCCTTCGTTTTTCAAAAACAAAACTTTAACTTTTAATGAAATTCAGCAAAGGAGAAAATTTTTTAATCAAGCAAAAATTAGAATTTCGCCGCTGATGAAAATGAAAGATTACAAACTTTTTTTCTGTTTTCGGAAATCAAAAAAAAATATATTTTTTACGCTTCGGCACATTTTTTTGATTTTTTTGATGAAATTTTTCTTTACTGATTTTTTCTGATACTTTTCTTGATTAAAACTCTATTTTTTAGGTTCATCAACCGTAATGAAATTGAAGTTGAAGGAAAACAAAAATGAAAGAAGAGATCGGTGAAGCCCTTTCAGAAGCGATAAACCTTTCAACATATTTCGGCAACCCATCCGATTCGCGTGATTGGTTCAAAATGCGCGAAAATTAAAAGCAAAGTAAATAAATGAAGAATGAGTTTTTTTGATGCCGATAATAATGAACAACAAAATTTTGTTTTAGTTACTTGTAGACAAGGTCCTTTGAAATATATTTTTGGAATAAAAAATGTTTTGATGATAGCAAAGTTTGAAAATAATACTGTATAACGTGAAAGAATTTTGGGACCGACAAAGTATATTGATGATACCCATGAAAGCATACGGTACAAAATGACAGTCTTGAATGATCGTTAAAATCGTTGAAAAAAAAGAAAACGAATTTTTGTATTTTTAGAAAGGAAAAACTTTGGTGTACAAAAATGTGTTTACAAACGAAAAAAAAAAGAAGTTTAGAAAATCGCATTTTTAAATTTAAAAAAGAATTTGAAAAATTTAATAGTGAAACAAATATGTAAAACAAAGTGATTAAAAATAGGACACAAAATGTTTATTAATAAAAGAATAAACAAAAAGCTTTAAAATACTTTTTAAAAGATCTGCATTCCTGCCATCAGAAATGTATAAGTTGGTGAATGCATTTTTTTGTGTTTACACATCTCAGCTCAGATTAGATTAAACTACACTGAATTTTTTTGTTTTCAATTAGCAGATGCCTGTTGATGTTGTCTTTTTCTGAAGCAAATCTTTCAAAAAAATTTTGTTAAGAAACTCAGATATTTTTTGTTTAACTTTTAAAGACAAAATTTGCTACTACATTTTGGCTTTCAATGTTTGTTCTGTTTTCGTATTTTTTATTACGTCAAATTGAGTTCCTACACATTATTTAATCAAAATCAAACAACACACATATTTTTTATATGACAAAATCTTTTTTTGTTGTGTTTTTTAACAAACAAAAGATTTTGAAGTTTTCGTTTCTCAGGTTAAGCATGAAAGTAAATAATTTCTTTTTTTCTTTAACTTCTTCGATTTTTAAAATATTTTAAAAATTTCTTAGATCTACGTTAAATTGTACACTTTAAAAGAACTTTATTAGTGAAAACTGATTGAAGTTTTCTTTCATTTTTCACAGTTTTTTGTTTCTTCAACTTCATCTTTCAAAAAAATGAAATTATTGTTAATAATTTTTCTTATTTCAACAAGCGTTGTTCACGTTTATGTAAATTGTCAATGTGGAATCAGTAAAAGTGTTAAAACTTATGATGGAACTGATAATACAAAGGTACGTGTGTTAATTAATAGATTTAAGTAGTTTATTAAAAAATGTGTTGAATTTTATTATGGTCAAAAAACAATGGTAATTTTAGATATTGGGTGGTAAAAAGAGTGATCCAAAAGATTGGCCATTTGTTGTACAAACTGTTGGCACATTTGCATGCACTGGAACAATCATTGGAAATCGTTGGATTCTTTCGGCAGCACATTGTTACAGCTCTTCCATCAATGGTTAGTTTTTTGCTTTTGTTTTCTGATTTTTCTTAGAAAACATGTTTAAATCTTTGAGCAAAAAAGATAAACTTTTGTATTGTTGATAAAATACCGGTTTTGATGTACCAATACAGAAAAATGTAGCCACTAAGCAGTGACCATTTTATAGGGGCAATTCCTTTGATATTTTGCCTCATCGGCAAACTTCAAAGGATTTTGCGTTTCATGGAGGGGATGAAGCTTTATGCAAATTATTTTTAAATTATCTTTTTTTAGTTTTTGTAAAAGGAAGAGAATATGAAAGTTCTGCCGTTATTCCACATGAACAATATGATGTACGCGATGGCATTAATATTAATGATATAATGCTGATAAAATTAGAAAACCCTATTAAATTTACAAAAGACATTTCAAGTGTTTGTTTAGTTCAAAATATTTCCAACCAAAATGGAATGGCAGCTGCAGTTGGATTTGGGGAATTATTCGTTGAGGTCAAAAACGTGCAACTTACAAAACAAAGCATGTTTATTTATAATATTTTTTGTAATATTTTACAGTAATATTTGTTAAGGAACGATAAATCATGATGGCATAAATTTTGATGGATCTTCAAATTTGCATGAAACTCCATTATTAATTCAAAACATGGAATATTGTGGAGCTCCAGAAGCCTTTTCAAAGGATCGAATTTGTGCCGGAGGGGAAATGCAAGGGACAACAAGAGGAGACAGTGGAGGGCCATTGTTGGTTGTTCAAAATGATCGATGGGTTCAATATGGGGTTACATCATATGGACAATATATGGGTGTTGAAAATAATGTTAATAGTGTTTCTGATAAGGGTTAGTTTGATAGAAAATACGATAATGTATCTCTACAGTATATGCAAATTTATAGGAATTTATGCAAAAGTTACTGCATATTGTGATTGGATTGAAGCAAAAACAGATGGAGAAGTAAAATGCCAATAAAACGGATGTGCATTTTTTTATTCTTATTTGTATATCTGACGTTTTTAAATTATTTAATAGTAAAAATGACGATTTAATTACAGTATAATAAAAGTATTTTACCATGAAACTTTTTGAATTTTTGAATTTTTGAAACACACGATTCTATGACAGAAAGTTTGTGATTTGGGATAGTCCAGATATGACGTCATGGGGGAGGGAGGGGGCTATGACCTCGCCACCTTTGATGTGCGGCAAAAAGTGTCTTAAGGCTGATTTTCGTATGACGTCATATCTGGACGATCCCTTTGTACTACATAATTTCTGAAAACTTTTAAATTTTAAAAACTGAATGTTAAAGAAATTTTTTTTTTAAATTTAAAAAATTGTTTCAAAAGAAGCGTTCTAAAAAATTTTTTGTTGATTTTATTTCGTTTTTTGTTGACTTTAAGTTTTTTAAGTTTTCATTAAAGTTTAACCACACAATGTTAAACAACTAACACAGGTTTTTAAAGGTACACAAAGAAGTTAAAAGCAAGTAAAAAAGTTTTAACAAAAAGTTATTTATATTAGAGTTTTTGGCAGTAATCAATATTAACAACAACACATAAAAATTTTAACATAACAAAATTAGATGTCCCTTCTTTAATAAAATTTGCATATTTAGCAACTCTTCTTCATCAAAAAGTTCAAACGAGTTTTTGGATTTTTTGAATCTCGGCGAAAATTTTCATAAAAATTTAAGCATTGTCGGTGTTGTTTGATTTAAAATTTCTAACCACTAGAGTATTCACAGAAGCTTGAAACTCTTCAAATTCGTCAATATTTTTTAAATCTTTTGGTGTTGAATCAATCGATTTTTTAAGCCATCGAATTATAGCTGTTTTAAAACGATTTCCTTCAAACTTCAATGGGATGCCGTTCTTGAATAAAATCAGAGTTGGAACTGTTCGAACATCATATTTTATGCTAATTTCATGATTTTCAGCATCATTAATTTTTCCAAATTTGATTTCCGAATTTTTCAAATCGGTCGCAATTTCGACAAAATGTGGAGCAAAACTTTTACACCATGGACAAGATGGTCGATAAAATTGGACAAGAATAAATTTATTATCTTTAATAATATCATTAAAGTTTTCTTTATCCAAAATTATAATATCATCTTTAATCTCAATAGCTGATCCCAAGATGGTGAGAAAAAGACAAATTGTAACAGCAACCTTTAACAACATTTTTATTTTAAGTTTTTTTATAAAAATGATGCAAGGATAAAAAAATTAATGTTTTTAAACCTAAAATCAAATGATGTAGCTTTTTTGTTTCCAAACAAAAAACTATGATTCAATTTAATTTTTGTTAAATAAGTGTAACACACAAATGTGACGCCGAAATGATATTAGAAAGTTTTGCTTACAAAATTTAGGATACAAAATTTTTCTTTTCCTCCAATCTTCTAAAAACCAAATACCAAAATTCCTTAACAAAGAGTTTCTTTTACAAAAAGTTTTAATCCATTTAATTTAAAGATTGTTTTATGTTTACGTAAAATCTTAAGTTTTTGAAATTTACCGACAAAAAGTAAATTGAACAGGTTGAAGCAATATTTATTTTTGTTACTGATGCTGCAGTTTTTTTGTTGAAATAATTAATCGACTTAAAGTGATGCTGCTGCAATGTATCATCTTTGTCTTCTTCTTCTTCCTACGCAACCTTAAACTTATATTTCAAGGCGTGGCAAAATTTGTGAAAATCTATAAAAATAGTATTTGCGAAATAATTGTTTGTTATTCTTAAAAAAATGACGTTCCAGCTAGTATTTTGTTTTTTGCTATCGATATTTTTTATTGTAAATGCTGCACCAACTTCAAACTGTAAGAGTTTTGTCATAATTTTTAGTCTTTACATATTTTGACTTTTTTAGCAAATCCATGGGGATCAGAAGCAATAACATTTTCAGTTTTAAATAATCCACCAAATCTTACAATTAATGATGTTGAGTGAGTTATCTCTTTAAAGGGGGAGTTTCACTTCATAAAAAGTGTTCTGTACCCGGGACTGATAATCAGGGAAAATGCATCGTTTTTATCCATGCCTGATTATCAGTTCAGTGTCTAAGACAGGGGTCAAAAATGCGGCCGGCCGCTCAAGTTTTTGGTGTATTGATTTTTTACAAAAAAGGATAATTTATATTTTACAAGCTTTGTGCCTTTTTGTTATTTCATCTATAGTAGTTTTTTTTCAGTTTTTTTTCATGAAAATAAAACCACAAAATAAAAAAACTACCGTATTCGTGAATAACGCTTTCATTATTTGTCCAAAAAATCTTTAAATTTTAAAAGGAGAAAAATAAAGGCCGGCCGCGGCCGGCCGAGAATTTCGTCCGCATTTTCGACCCCTGGTCTAAGAACAATTTGTATAAAGGGATAATCCTCCCTTTAAAATATAGAAATAATTAATACCCAAAATTTTAAGAACTGTTCTCGCAAAAGCTTTCAATACTTGGTCATCTGTAATTCCATTAAACTTCCAAAACATTGAATCAAATATGCCAGCAGATATTACTATTACCTTTGGTCTCGGCGATCACGGAGATGATTCACCCTTCAATGAAACAAATTCTGTTCATGCAATTCCATATTCTGAAATTCATTTCAAAGCAGACACAGATTGGCAAATTAACCAACCTGGGCTACCGTATAACAATGAAACAACAGATTTTTATTATAATTCACTTTTTGGTGTTGGGTCGGTTTTGGGATTAAAAAGTTCAAATGACCCAACATCTGTAATGTATGAAGGATATGAGGATCCTGTAGATGCTGATGGAAATTATCTTGAGCCAAAGTTGACGCCAGATGATGTTCAAAATATTCAGCAAATTTACGGTGAAAGAAAACAAAATTGAATTAAATTATTTATTAAAAATCTTGTTTTGCAATTTTATCAATTTGAAATTTTAATTTTAATAAAAAACGTGAAATATGCAAATTTTAAATTGAGCGATTTAGTGAAAAAATAAATCACCATTTAGTATACAATAGAAATATCATTTTTAACAAATTTGCTTTACTTTTGGAACAATTTTGGCGATTATTGCCATTTTAGCGAAAAAACATTACTTTTCGAGAGATACCGTAACCTCCTAAAATGTTTCAAATGTTTCCCTAAAATGTTGTATATTGCTTGTCATTGCTATATAAGTTCACTTTTATTGTTATTATTTGAAGTTTCTCTTTTTTCCTTCTGGTAGTATAGACATTTTGGTATATTTTTTAACATCAAATTTTATTATTTACTGAAATTTTAAACGAAAGTTAATTTATAATACTAGTAAAAAAATAAATTAAAAGTATAAAGCTATGTACACAGATTTTTTTTGTTTAAAACAATTATATACAAATTCATAAAAATGTAATCAATTAAAAACTTTTAACTATGATTTTCAGATTTTGTACTTCTAGATCCATAAATATCTTGTATATCCTCAATATCAGCATCACAAAGCTTTGGAGTAAGATATGATCCCCTTGAATTTTTTGATGCCTTATAAGTTCCCTCCATAATCGAACCCGGATTATTTTTGTGTTGTAATCCCAAAACATGTCCAATTTCATGAATTGCCGTCCAAAGAATATCTGTTGTTTGAGGATCAATTACATCATCATCAGAATACCGTTTCCAAATTTCATCATCATCAAAATGAAAAAGACCTTTTTTGGTTGCATGAGCAAGAGTACCTCCCTTTCCCTCAAAGGCATCATGATCACCGTGTTCCATTCTAGCAAATTTTATTTTAATATCAGCTTTTTCGAAATCATCAATTTCAATAAAATCTCAAGGAATTACTTTTTCCCAATGATCAAAGGCATGCCTGATTGCGGTTCTGTATAAGAATTTTTATTAATTAATTGATAAAAATTCAATTTCAAAAACGTACTTGATATCTTTAGGACTTACAATTGTTAATTGATTGGTGAAATTTAAGAATGCATATGTTATTTGTTCTTTTTCCCACGGCAAAACTACAAATCACTTTTTGTAAAAACATTTATGCAAATTTTCAAACTTACAATCAGGATCTCTGAGATCATAAAAATCCTCAACACCACATCGATCTCTGCTCATCAGCTTTTTCATATCTTTATTTAGGCTTCCAGTTTCTGGTAATCCATTAAAAGTTTGATAATTTTTAATTGCTTTTTCTAAAGTTTCTTCATGTTTTGTAGGATCATTGGAACATCCTGCGTGTCTTCTAAAATAACAAAAAATTTGAATAAAGTTTTTTTGATTTCTTACTTTTTTCGGTCATGTGATGTTGGACACAGAGGTGGAGGTTTGAAGTATCCGTATTTTCTTAGAAATTCCTTAAATAGTATTAATTAATTAATTATTCGAAGTCATAACAATAATGGGTTTTTTTAAATAACAAATTTGGAAATTCAAAATTCTCACCACAGCTTGTTGATCCGAAACTGGCTTTAATTCTTTGTAAAATCTTTTGTCCCGAAAATCTGCAGGTAAATAAAATGCATTAATTACAGTACCCAGGAATAATAAATTGAAAATATCCAACAAAATTGTCATGCTTTCAAAATATTACAGTAATTTAATTTAATATTTAAATATTTCAAAACTCAATATTTTAGTTTTTTGTGTTTTCTAAATTAAAAAAATTACCACTTTTTTCTTTGCAATTTATATGGCTTTCTATTTACGTTGTTTTTACGTCATTTTGATTAAAAGATGCATTCATTGGACATGGATTGTTTCTTGTTTACTTTTGTTTTAAAAGAAACACGGTTGCTGGAAAAGTAAACCTCTGCAAAAGAAACCTACATAAAACAATGCTAGAAAAAAAGCTATGATACATTAATTAAGCAAATAAAAACCACAACAAAAGAAGACGTGGGCTACAATGCTTTTTTTTGTACTCCTCAAATTCTTTGATTAAAAAAATCAAAAGTACATTTTATTACTCATGATTGTGATAAGTCATCTAAAGTAGTGTTGAACCGAATTGGGAATTCACTAAATTACAATATGACCCAAATAGAATCGACCATTTCAAAAAATCAGCAAATTTTTTAGTTCAATTTAAATATTTAAAGGTACTTGAATAAATTTGATTTCATTTTGCACAAAAAAAACCTAGACCTAACACTTTGTCTTCATTGTTGCTGGTCATTGAAATTTGCATAAATAAAAGTAAATTTTTATTTCTTCAAAAACTTGATGCTTTTTTTTAATTTTCCCCTACTTATTTTGTTTAAAACAAAAACGTATAAAAACAAAAGAAAAAAAAGACGGAACATTCCAATCACACATTTTTGTGGCAAAGCTTAAAAACGTTTATCAACAAACAGCAAAAAAATATATGATATTTTTTTTCATGGATTAACAAAGCTGCTCAAAAACAATTGTTTCACATTTCTTTTTTTCCTTTCATCATCATGTGCCATCATACAAATTTCATGCACCCTTCATTGTTCAATTTGCCTCAGGCAAAGAAAAAGATCTCTCTTTTTTTCAACATTTTTTTTGTTTTTTTTTCACATCCGTGTTTTAAATCGACCTCAAAAAATAAAAAGTATCGAAAAGCAAGAAGATTTTTCTCAAGAGTGATAAAAAAACGGATATGTTTTGTTTCGTGTTTGAAAGAAAGAAAAAAATTGAAACAACTGTTTTTCTTTTTAGCCTTTTTGCAAGGAGGGGAAAGAATTTTCATGCAACAAAGAACAAAAGCAAAAAAATGAATGGCAGTGATTAAAGAAATCCTCATATCTTTTTTTCGTGAGTGAGTTCTTTGTGAATGAGTTGAGATAAACAGGTTGTTGTTGAGGTTGTTGATGATAGGTGAACTAGGTGGATGAATAGTGGTAAAGAAATTTGTTGTTTAATTGCATTTTTTTATTGTTCTTCCTTGATGGAAATATTTTGGTTTATGTAAATTTTTTTTGTGTTAAGAGTAAGGATGGACGAGGCCCCGGCCCTAGGGCCGGGGCCGGGCCTCCAGGGCCGAAGAGTCAACGTCAGGGCTGGGCTAGGGCTTTTGGCTCGGCCCTGATTGAGCCCTAGAAACAAGTAAAGCTCAAAGCCATCGTTACTTTTTTCTCCATTTGTTAAAGAGAATATCAAAGTAATTAATAATATTGCTTCGTTTTAATAAAATTATTATTGCGTGAAAAGACATTATTAAAGCAAAATAGTATTTTTGTTAAAAAATTTTGTTTATAAAGAGGTCTTTACTATATATTAAATAAAATCATGAGATCAGCATTTATTATTCTATTAAAAAACACTGCAGCCTTACCAAAATTGTTTGATTAAACTCAAGAAACACAAAAAAAATTAAAAAAAATTGGAAAAAATCCGAAAAGAGCTTTCCACCCGAATATTTACATTTTTGGTAATATTAACCGATGATTCAGTTAATGGCTTTAATGCTTGGGTCTTGTTCAAATCTTAAAAATAGTTTTTTGTTTATTATATCTTTTAACTTATTATTTAATTCCTTAATAAAATTTATTAACTCCAAATCACATTTTGAATAGACACATTTTCATTTTACTTCAAATTCTGAAAGCCCTAGGGCCGGGTCAGGGCCGGGCCGATGCCAGCCATCAGGGCCAGGGCCGGGCCAGGGCCGAAAAATTTGGGCCCTCGTCCATCCTTAGCTAAGAGTATTCGCGAGCTTAGCTACAGTATTTAAAAATGCAGATTTTCAATTTTCGTCGTTAATT
The DNA here is from genome assembly GCA_024447195.1 of Panagrolaimus sp. LJ2414. NCBI lineage: Eukaryota > Metazoa > Nematoda > Chromadorea > Rhabditida > Panagrolaimidae > Panagrolaimus > Panagrolaimus sp. LJ2414. The sequence goes on along the minus strand of JAMRXY010000004.1, from coordinate 558,565 downwards.
TGGCTTGTTTAATTGGCAGAATATTGAATTTTTTTTTGAATTTTAAAAAATTTCAAATAATTCTTTTATTGATATAATCAATATTTTAATGTTTTATCTTGCCACATGTTAAACTTTTTGTTAATTTACACATTTCTATTTATTGTCTTTGACTAAAATTATGTTTTTATGTTTTTATTTTTAATGCCAAAATCAAAAATCTGATGTGTTTACCCCTTCTTTAATCACTTTTGCCGATTTTAAAACTACTTTGGTTTTTTACTAATTTTTACATTATTCAAATACAAGTAATCACGTGTTTTGATAAAAACCACGAATGCCAATTAAACCCGCCATCACCACTTCTTTTTTATTTATTCGTCTGCCTCTTCCACATATCACCAAAGAGATAATCAGTCACTTAAACATACATTTTTTTTTCTTCAGCGTGGGCGCTTTTTTTTACCTCAAAAGTTTAAGGCTAAAACCCTTCCTTGACATTCTTTTTCATTTTTTTGCCTTTCCTTCCGGACAAACAACAATTATTCAAGGTTTATCCACAAACAAGCAACATAAAAAAACAAAAGAAAAAAAGAAAGATAACTCAAAGAGTTGTGTTTCATTTTCGATCCTTAAAAACATGATTTTTATTCTTTTTTTCACAGCTGAAAACATAAAAATCCAGATGTTTTGAGGACAAAAATTGTTAAAAATTGTGAAATTTAGGATATCTTTTTTGACAATTTTTGAATCATTCGGATCGATAAAAATTCTTTCTTGATTTACATTAATCATTTTCGTGAGATATTCTGGAAATTGGATTAAATTTGTAAAATTTTTTGATAGTAACGTTTTTCAAAAAAACTTTTGTATTTTTGTTACTCTCGTTTTTGATAGTAACACTGTTTGAGCGATACTTTTCATTTTTTGTTACTCTCATTTTACATCAATATTTTTAAGCGACAGAAAAACATCAACGAAACCAACGACGAAGAAAAGGATGGCATACGAAAATATCAATGTTCGGATGACCCGTTCAAATCAATCAATTCAATGGGGATTTCAATTAAGGCAACAAGGAAATGCCTTGTCAATTTCGTTTGTACAAAATGATTCAATGGCTGAAAAGGCTGGTGTAAAATCTGGGGATACGGTAGAATCCATTTTTGGACAAAAACCACTAAATTTAAATGACGCTCAACAAAAAATTCAAAGCTCAAATGAAGTTTCAATGAATTTGAAAAGATTTGTTACAAATCCACCAAATATGCCTTGGACCTTAGAAGATAAAGGCAATCAAATTGTTGTTAATCATTTTGATAAAGGTGGTCGAGTTTCTGGTGTTAGCGATCATGTAGGTTTATTTTGTGGTTTTTATAATTCAAAAAATGAGAGTAACACATTTCAACATAAAGTGTTAAATATTTGTTACTATACTTTTGCGTGATAGTAATAACTTTTGAGCAATTTTCGGCAATTTTTGTTACTATACTTTTTTGATAGTAATATTTTTAAAATTGTGTTACTATACTTTTTTAATAGTAATAAAAAACGTTAAGTTATTATAAATTCTATTACTCTCTTTGTTTACAATTTAACTTCTTTCATCATACAGTATCTAATATGAATTCAAAATTTTAAGAACACCCCTGGCTATTTAAATTCCTTCAATTCTTCCCAATCCTATGGTGGTGGTGCCCCTTATGCAGAAGAAATTCGTCGAACCACAACAACAAAGCGAACTGAAACCCGTGAAGGACCTGCTGATCAAATTGCCAAATTCACCAGCAGCAACAATAATAATGAAAATCTTCCATTTTCAAATACTGTTAAATCTGAATCCCATTCAAATTGGGATCAAGATGAAGGAAATATTAAAAAGCATTATGAAACCAATCGAACCTATACTCGAACAGAATCTTCAAATATTGCTGGAGGGGGTGGTTCAGTTGGTGCAGGTGCAGGACAACAATCAATTGGTTCTTCAGCACCATTTAGTCATGGATCAAATAATAATTTTTCTTCCTCCACAAATAATTGGCAATCCCAACAACAAAGTGGTGGTGGACAAGGTGGTGGTGCCAATAATGGCTATTATTCAAATGTTTCCTGGAATCAAAATGGTGCCACAGGGGAATGGAATCCATCACATAAAAATTCTTCTTGGAATCAAAGTTCACAACAACAAAATTGGAATCAAAATAATAGTCAAAATTCACAAAATTGGGGACAAGGAAATGCATCCCAAGGTTGGGGCCAGGGTGGTCAAGGTGGCCAATATGGAAGTGGATCTGGACAACAATATGGTGGTGGTAGTGGAGGTGGAAACGCCCCATGGGGTCAAGGCCAACAACAAAATCAATATGGTTCTTCTGGTGGACAAGGAAAAAATTCAGGATCCCAAGGTGGTAACTATATCAAAAGTACAACCCCAAATCGTGGACAATCAACAACCCCCACACATTATGATGGTACGTAAAGGATTTGCTGACACCTCAAGGGGATATCCAAATTTACATATTCACTTTACATTGAAATATGTTATATGCAAATATTTTTTAGGCCCTCGAGCTTATTATAGTCGCAGCCCTCGAACAGTTCGAGAACTTTCTCCCCATGCTACAGTTGCACATTTACAATACAATTCCCCCCTTGGAATGTATTCACCTGAAGCCGCTGCAGAAGCATACAAAATGCAAACTGGACAAGATTTGCCAATTGAGTAAGTCATTTCGACACATGCTTTTAAGTTCTTAAGTTCCATGTTATTATTACTATCATCCTATGGCCCTATGTTTAGAAAAGCGTACATGGACAGCATGACGTTATGCAAATTTGCAAAACTTTAGAGTTCATTTCATCGACTAAAAAATACTTTGCAAATTTGCATATTGCTCTGTAATGTCCAAACTTAGAATTACACTTTTTATTGACACTTTTTTTCTTTATTTTCTCTAATCCCTTTCCTTTTAGTGGCGATTATCCTCGAGGCAATCGTCCTGCATATCTTGATTCAGCAACTCGCCGGCTTATCGCTGAACAAGAACAAGGCATCCGTCATCGGTCACCAACTCCACAAAGTTCTGCCTTAAAACGAATTGCACATGCCGTTGGAGCTGATTAATTAAAAATTATTAATTAATAATAACTTACCAAAAAATATTTTCAACTTACCCAAAAATAATGACAATGCTTTCAGTTAATTTTTATTTTTTGATGCTTTTGTTTTTTTTAAACATGTATTTTTCTTCAATGATGCTTTATTACTATTTTTTTAGATTTCATTAATCCCAGAAACTTTGAATGCTTTAAGAACAGAAACAGAAACCGCTAGAATTTATCATTTTACATTTATTTTTTATTAATTACTACTACAAAATAATATGTATTTGTTCTACTTTTAATTCTTAATATTACTACTGTATTTTGAATTATCGATTGATTTTTGGAGTTTTTTATTTGTTAAAGTTTTTATATATTTTCTTCAAAAAAATTTGCATAAAAATAAGAAACGTGAAAAAATCAATCAATAATTAATAATTTTACTTTAAAAGTTCGTATTTGTTTTTTAAAAAAATATACATAAAAAGTTTTTCGAATTTGTGACCAAAATTGTTGGAAAATTTACACGAAATGATCGGCAGAATTATTGGATGACCTAAAAATTTGCATAAAACTTTTTGCACAAAGTTATTTGACAAGGAAAGTAACTCATAGAAAAATTTGAATAAATTATTCTAGCTGGAAATCTTTGATAGAATCCAACTATACTAAAAACTAATATTAATTTAAAAATTTGCATACCAATGCTGTGGAGGTTGTTGTTGCTGTTGTTCAATGGCACCTCGGAGAATTTCTTCACGAGTTTGAGGTCTTCGTTGATTATTTAGTTCAACTCTCATTCGAGCTTCACGAACTTGTGTACAATCTTTTACCCATGCATCCCAGGCATATGTAAATAATGCAAAAATGAATGGTAAAAGATCTAACAGAATCAAGAATACTGTAGCATAAGCTGGAAAAAGGCTATCTTTGATTTTAGGGACACATGGATCCTAAAAATATATGTTTAGGTTCATGGTCAAAATTTGCATAATCGAGAATAAACAAACTTGAAAGCCTCGAGCAATTAACTCTGGATGAGTTTCAAATTCACATGCAAAAGTATCACGAATTTCTCCCATTCCTCTTTCATGTTTTGGTTTAGTTTCAGGAGAAAAAAGTCGATCAATCATACCTGGGAATCGTGAAGTTGAAGTTAAAATTGGTGAAATTAAATAAATAAGTTGAATAAAGAAAAATAACAAAACTAAAAACATAATAACTCGAAAAATTGTTTTGTATCGATTAATTCCAAAATAATCCAAATGAAAGATAACAGTTGCAGGAAGAAGAAAAAGAAGGGCAATAATATTCACGGCAAAAAGGTTCCAAATTGTTAGGTATGTCTGAAAGGGAAGGATATTATTAGGCTATTTATTATTATTATATAAGTTATTAGGTTACGGTAGGAGGGTTAAGAGAGGGTAATGGTAAATTTATAATCTTACTGTAGTGTCAAAATTAGTGTTTTTGAGTGTCAAAATTAGTGTTTTTGTTTTAAAAGAAAAATAGCCGCTGGCAAAAAATTAGTTACTTTCTCTGACGCCGGCGGTGTCCTTTGATCTTCGGTAAAACCTTTTGAATTTTTCAAATACCGTTAGCAACGGCGTTGGAGGTGTGACAAATTTGAAAACAAAATTTTCGATATTTCATGATTTTGTGGCACTTTTGAGGAATTAAGTGTTAGGGTATAAAAGATCAAAACAAAATGCCATCCCCTGTTAATTACCATACCTTATTCAATCGATAACTCATATCATCCAATTCTTCTAAAGTAAGCCATTCAGGTCCAAATGGGGTCGTTGTCGCTTCTACAATTATCATTGTCGTCGTTATTATCGTCGTTGAAGGGATCGTTGTAGTCGTTGATGGAGTCGTTGTTGAAGGAAAAATTGTTTCAACAACTGCTACTCCCGGGATGACTTTGGTAGTAGTTTCCTCAACTTCCGATTTGGCCATTGAGGCTGTTTCCGTGGCCTTGGAAGCTTCCACAGCCTCTTGGATGTCTTCCGCGGGGTCGTCGTCACCGGGTGAAGCCAAAGGCCCCACAAATTCATCAGTATCTCTTTTATTTCTTGGATCGGTGACGAACTATAATCAATAATTAATAACTATTGCACATGAAAAATATAAAAAGTAAAGCTAACCTTACCCGAACAATATCCCGTGTATTTTTGACATATTCAATAAGGGTATCGTGGCCTTTCAACTGATATAAACCATACAAAAAAAGAATGGAAGCAATTGAAGCCAAACAAATAATTGATACCAAAGGTAATCGATAATCGATCTTGTTTTTATACTGTTTCAGAGACTGAAAAAGGGCAAAATGATTGGGATAAAAGAAATTATTAACAAAAGACCGTATCAGCATGCCCAAAAGTGTTTTAAACGAGATTTAATTTATGTTATATAGCTGCACAATATTAGCTTCCTCTCCATGGCCGATATGCAAATTTTAATCTGTCTCGCTGGGTTTAAATCTTGAAATCAAACAAAAAGTCAAAGCACATCAACACAAAGTAAAATTTGCATATCAGTCATGGGAAGGAAGCTAATATTAGGCAGCTATATAGCCTTAGGGCTATAACATAAAACAAATCTCCTTTAAAACGCTGTTGGACATACTGATATGGTATCTAAGTTATTTACTAAACTTAAAAAACTTATTTCAACTTACCGCCATATTCCCGTAAACACGTTTAACTCCACCACCTCGTAATGTCCCACTACCGGTATGTTGACTGGTTGCCATCTCGCTTTTTTCCGGCAACTTATTCTAAACATTAATTAAATCAAAAATTAGCAAAAAAAAGTAAAATTAAAACAGCATTTTTTCTCGAAAATTTGGCAAAAATGTGAAAAAAAAACCAAAGGTAACAGAAACCCAAAAAAAATGTGAAGTTCAAGGGGAAGAAAAAAGAAAAGGTAATAAAAACCCAAAAACAATTTGTTTAAAAAATCAGGTTTCATTACTTCCTTTCAAAAATGGTGTTCATTTATTTTCTTCTTTTTCATTTTTGTCCATTCAAGTCAATCAAAAAATATATAAAAATTAACCATTATTTTGTGTTATTTTTTTATGAAACAATGATTCCCGTTTTTTTCTATCAATCTATTTTTTGCAACCCAAAAACAAAAAAATGTGAAGGTTTCCGTTACATTGATTGAAAACATGAAAAAAAGAATCGTAAAACAAAAAAAAATTTGTTAGGTGTAGTACTGCCTGCAGAATCCTTCCTATTGTTGATGGTTGTTGGTTGACTGATGAAAGGTGTAAGTAAGTAAAGTAAAGTAAAGTAAAATGGATGGATCATAAATAATGACGGATGGATGAATTTGACATTTACTTGTCCCGCAAAAAAAACACATAAAAATACAAGAGAAAAAGGCACCGACAAAAAAAGATTTTTGTTTAAAAATTTTTAATATAAAAAAAGTTGCTCATTTACAAGTGGAAGATAAAACACGCTGTGTTTGTTGTGCATCAAACAAAGCTTACAATTTTTTGTGATCGAACGGGAAATCCAAATGTAAATACCAGAGATACGTACTTGAGTATCATCAAAGATTTATTTCAAAAAATCGAATTAATGTAAACAAACTATTTTTAAAATTTTATGTTTAGCTAATTTATAATGATTTGTCTTAAGAAGTTCTGTAATTTGTCTATTTTGAGAGAATGCAGTTTTTGAACAATTTTAAATATTTATTTATTGCGAGTTAGTAAAGCCAACAATAACATTTTACTTAAACGGTGATTCCTTTCTCGTTTATTTAGTCTTCTCCCACTCATATTTTTCAAAAAAAAAACCAAAGTTAACACAATTACAGAAAAGTTGAATATATTAAAATGTGATTGTTTTTTAGAATCCAAAGTAAACCAAACTTTCTTGATTGTAATTTTGTTTCGACTTTTATCAAAGTAAGTGTTGGCAATTTTAGTCTGCGTTGTATCTTCAAACGTTTTATTCGTAAAAAAGAGATTCGAATCAAAAAATAGAGACGATGGTTAGCCTAGGTTGTTTTCAAAACAGAAAAAATGCATTTCATTTTCTTGGACAAAATGAATCCAACCAAAAAAAAATTTCATTAAAAATAATTGATTTAGCAATTGTTGGTACAATGATGCCGAACGATGGCTACAAAAGTTATACCATGAACGAACCCATAATGGCATTATTTTTAGCGGGAACTTGACAATTATGACAGTGATTTAATTTGATTTTTACAATTTTTATTTTCCTTGTATATTTACTGTCTCAAATAATTGTTACAAGATGTCTTTTAATATCCGTTCTAAAAACATGACAAACAAAAACATTATTCCAAAGCCACGGGCTTCATCCAATAATTTTCATTGTTCTGTTGTAAATTGTTGTCGCAACATGCCTTGTTTTACTTGTTTTAATCAATTTCCAATGCCTGAAAAAACATTTGCTCCACGAAAGATCATTCCCCAAGCTTTTTCATACCCGAATCCGATGATTAATTATATCAAAAAGAATCCAACCACTCCAAAAATTTACATAAGTTTATTGAAAAGTTGCAAATATTTTTACTCGAAAAAAGATTTAATTATTCCTTTAAATACATATGATCGACGTGAACTTTGGGAAATTATCAAATCCAAAAAAGATGCTACAAATTATAAGCTTCCTTTTAATATTTGGCTTACTGATGTTCTGGATTTAACCTATCCAAATCCTGACGTTGACTGGTTTTATTTTGATTTTTATTTTTACAAATATGCAAAGAAATTTACTCTTAAAGTGATTAGAATTTATGATCAAAGCATATCTTTTGAAGAGTTAAAACTTCTTACAAATAACGGCTTACAAAATGTGAGTTTGCAATATACAACAATATTCTACAGTAATGGTGATGTAGTTCCTGTTGAAAGAATTTTTGCTGTTTTAAAAAATATCAAATCAGTGTTTTAGTATGTTTTTTGATAACAAAAATGGTTACTGTAATTAACATTTTTAAGCTTATTTAGTGGAGCAAATGCAAAATTGGTTACAGCAGAAACCACACAAAACTTAATCGAAGCTATTGATACTTCAGAATTGGAAAGTTTCTGTCTCCAAAGGATTCCACCAAATTTTGATTTTGAAACATTAAAAAAATTTACAGATGTATGAATTTCGTTTTAATTTTTAAGGAATGATACACGTAATTATTTCAGGCACATCAAAATATTTATTTTAAATTTTATCCTTAAAAATTTTTAGTTCCACGAAGCCATATGAACTTTAGATCAGACTTCTATGTTGCAATTTTTTGTATTCTTTTTTTCATGGTTTTATTTTATGTTTCTATCATTGTGTATTCTAATATTTTATTAAAATAAAATTGGGACAAAAATAAATTATTATGTTGAAAACAGCCATACAACACAAAAAGTATTCCCATCAAGTTTCAAGTATTTTTTAATCTTTCATTATAATTTTTGAATTTTTCATAAAAATGCCTTAAAGGAAAGATTCTCTTGCCCATTTTATTTTTGAAGTATTTTGGCAAAAAGTGATGTTATGAGAAAGATGTCTTAGGTTTGCATGAATGACCTCAATAAAATATTCATTTCCTTAAATGACTCAATTAATATTTTTAATTTGTAAAAGCAAAAAATTACACACAAAACAAATATATTACTGTAATAATAATAATCGGTGTTCAAAAATGTTTCTGTTAAAAACAGTCATAATTCTAATATAAAAAACAGAATCTTTGCAAGGTATAAAAATTAAACTTATGCCATATTATGTCAAAATATGTCATATTTCCAATTCCTTTCAACCGTAATCACATAAATTTAAAATTATATTTTTTAAAAACGATTAGAATTTTTAAATTTTTTTGTTTCTTCAAAAAAGCCTGACGCCTTTGGCTGCTTGGAAATGTCACAAGTATACTTTTTTTGGTGCTACTTGCAAGTAATTATAATATTTTTCGCGATGGTTTTATGCAAATTAAAAATCCGGTCAGAAAAACATACCAATGTGATATTACTACTCTGTCACTTGAAATTAATTAAATTTTATTTAACGGTTTCAAAGTTTTTCCTTGGATAAAATAAATCCACCCATAAAAATATTTTATGAAAAATAATTGATTTGGTCATTTTGGTACAGTGATGGCCCATCACTGATGGGTGCTATAAAATTTATAGTATGAATAAATCTATCCATTTTATTCTTATTTTTAGCGGTAACTTGACCATTCTATTTAATTTGTGTTGAATAATTTTTATTTTTTTTATTGTCACGTTTTTACTATTTTACAAGATCTCTTTTAATATCCGGTTTGAAAACATGGCAAATAAAAATATTATTCCAAAGCCATGTGCTTCATCCAACAATTTTCTCCAGTTTATCCATCGTTCTGTTGTAAATTTTTGTCGCAAAATGCCTTTTAAAAATAGTTTCAATCGATTTCCAATACCTGAAAAAACATTTGCTCCACGCAAAGTTCTTCTCCAAGCCTTTTCTTTTCCAAATCCGATAATGAATTATATCAAAAAGAATCCATCCACTCCAAAAATTTACATAAATTTATTAAAAAGTTGCAAATATTTTTATTCCAAGAAGGACTTGGTTATTCCTTTAAGATGGTATGACAGATATCAGCTATGGGAAATTATTATTAAATCAACTATTAAATCCAAAAAAGAACCTTCAACGTATAAACTTCCTTTTAACATTTGGTTTACTGTAACCATGAAGTTGGACCGTATCTATCCTTATTATAATAATAATTTAAATTGTGATTGTTATTTTTACAAATTTGCGACAAAGTTTACTCTTAAAGTAATAACAATTCATCACCAAAGTATAAGTTGGGAAGAGTTGAAGCTTTTTACAAATAATGGTGTAAAGAATGTAGATTTCCGTTTTACAACAATATACTACAGTAATGGTACTGTAGTTCCGGTCGAAGAAATCTTTGTCGTTTTTAAAAAAATCGAATTCATATTTTTGTATGTTCTTTTGATTGAAGAATATTACTATAAAAATAATGTTTTTCAGCAAATTTAGTGAGGAAACCGCAAAATTGGTTACAACTGAAACCGCAAAAAATTTGGCAGAAAATATTGATACTTCGGAATTGGCAAAATTTTTTCTTGTTGAGGTTCCAAAGGTTTTTGATTTTGGGGCATTCCAAAAATTTACAGATGTACGAATATCGTTTTTTAAATTTTCAAGCAATAATTCACGTAAATATTTCAGGCACATCAAAACGTTGATTTTAAAGTCGACGATATTTCATCGAATATGACATATTCATTTTTTTTATTGTAAATTGATTCAACTTTACAAATTCAAAACTTTACAATAGACTTTTATTTTGTGTTTTTCTCTTTAAATATTAATCCATTTTTCACAACTTTGAGACACAATCTTCTTACGGTAGTCTATGTTATATCTGAAATATAATAACTAAATTTGTTGTACCTATTTTTATTGCAAAAAGCAAATAAAATACATGTCAGAAAAACATTTTAAATTTCAACGGAAGAAAAAATAATTTATGAACAGTTTTATTAATACATCCAAATGAAAAAATATATAAAATGTTACATACAAAGACAAAGAAGACAGAAAATATATAGGTTTAAAGTGATCAAAGTCGAACAAATGCAAAAATTCCAGTTCCAATTGCAGCCAATGCAAAGAAGGCAGCCATAATTCCCGAAGTAATTAAACAAAAAAATCTTACATTATTCTTTGCAGTTGTGACTAAAATTGTAAAAAATTATTTCATTTTACTTCATCTATTTTTTTATCAAATAAGCATAGCAATGGACAGGGCTCCTTTGAAAACCCTCGAAGCGCGGTAAGTGCGGCGCGGCATAGGCTTTGATGTTTTGAATGAGTGAAAAAACTGCAAAGATAAAATTGAAGAAAATCTTAAAATCCTGGGCAAGCTTAAAAATTTCCGGGCCGAGTAGGGATTCCAAAAATGTCTACCGTTGTCATGCTTATCCCTTCCATAAAAAAAGTAATACTTGCCAGTTGAAATAGTTTCTTCAAAATTTCCAACTCCAACAGATCTTTGATCATCGAGCCCAGAATTTCTTTCATCTCCTGCTCCTCCTGCTCCACCTTCTTCATTACCATAATTATTGTTATTGTTATTTCGGGCATTTTGAGAGATTTTATCTTCACCAATTACAGGCCCAAATGAAGCAACTTCAGATTTATTCTTTTCTTGACGAATTTTTGGTTTTGGCTGAGCTGGTTTTACTACTGCACCAACATTCTTTTTGACATTCTTTTTTCGATCAAGTGGAAGTTGTTTTGGGGGAGGTTTCTTTGTTGGAGGAAGCAATGGTGGATGTTTTCCACCTGCACCTGCACCACCAGGTCGAGGCTGTCCTGATTCTGGAGGCGGGGGTAATGGCTTATTTCCTGCAAATACTGGAACTTCATATTGATTTTCACATGGTGCAGGTGGCGGTGCAGCTCTGAAAAAAAATTAAAAGTTTAATTTTTGTAAAAAAAACGTTGAAAAATTACGGTGCCAAAGGCTCATAATTTTCTGCCATTGGTTTTTGCAATTTTTGAGATGCTTTAAATTGTTGAACCTCTGGTGCAGCTTTATTTCCATCCTCCATTTGACGAGGAAATTCAAAGGTATCCTATACAAGATAAAAATTTGCATAAATCTAAAAAAAAGGTCTATAAGAAACTTGCTTGTTGAAATTTCGCGCCAGAAACAACAGATTTAAATGCTTTAAATTTCTTTGGCATATATTCTTCTTTAAATTCATTTGAATCAGCTTCAATAAAATTTTCATATGCTGCAATATGAAGTGATAAGGTGCTGCTATGATTGATTTTTGTGCTGTCATGTTTATCATTCGTCCAACGTTTTTGAACATCTTTTCCAACTTCGACATTTGAATTCTTGAAAGGATTAAAATTTGAATTTTTTGCTGATGTTTTATGCCAAGGTTCTTCTTTTTCTTGGTTACGGTTAGCTACAGTATAACCTGGACATACAAATGTTGTTGCAATTTTATTAAACTCCAATTATTTTCAAAAACTCGGGCAAATAAGTAAAACTCCGAAAAACAAGAAAATTAATGTAAACTAATAAATTTTTAAATTATGCAAATTTTTTTGATTTAATAAAGTTGCAGTTTTTGTTACCATTGTTTTTGTTATTGTTTGATTTGTTAAAAGATTGAACATCTAAAGCAATATCTGAATATTTATGGCCTTGATTTAAATTAAAATTGGAGAATTGGTTGCTATTTTCATTATGTAAATTTTTGGTCCCAGAAGGGTTGATATTCAAAAACAACCCGCTTTCTTTTGTTGTCATCTAAAAAAAATTCATTTAAGCAGTACATAGTCACAACGAATCTATTTTGGTGTCCTTATTGGAATTATATTTTGACAGAGGATTTTTGTTAAAGTCAGAGCCAATAAATATGTTAAAAACTAAATTTAAGAGAAAAAAAGCGATTAGAAAATCACTAAAGAAATCAATTTTAACTGTTTTAACTAAAATGTGACGCTTATTTAAGCATCATTGACAGCCGCGTGATTCGATAGATTGCGAGCATGGCCTCGTCTCGCGTAAGAATGATGCAATCAAACCAAACAAAAAACAGAGCCATGAAACAAAAATTGTTTATCACAAACTGTTCAAGAATTTTTATACTGTATTTGAAAACATGTGTCATGTTGAATAAAGTTCGTAATGGATTTGATCAAAAATAGTGTGTTACGTAAAAATCAAAGACGAGGTTGTTGATTTTTAGCGACTTTTTATTTGCCTCTCGAGACCGAAATCATCATTTTTGCTTCTTTGCTTTAACGATGCAGATTTCGATGTTGGAGTTTGCAAAAAATAACTAGATAAAAATTGTAAAAGATTTAACCAAAATTATAGGAAAAAATTGTGGGTTGTTTTATCACTTTTAAAAACACCCACATTCATATATTTTTGATTAATAGATAAAAGCAAAAAAAATTTTTTACACAAAAAAAGTGAAATGTAAACACTTTTACTTTCGCATTTTTGAGATCCTGTTGAAAAAAAAGACCTGACACATTTAATTAACCCTGTTTTTAAAAAAAAATAGAGTTTGCATCTGTTTTTTTTCACTTTTATCAAATTCAATCAAAAAAGAAAAGATAGAAAAAGATTAATTTTTAATTTTATAATAAAAGTAAAAAGATATTTAATGGAGAGAAAGGAAAAGAAGATTCACCTGAAAAGAGAAAATTTTAAAAAATTAGGTCAAAAATCCACGATAACGTAATCCCACTTTTTTTAAAGAAGAAGATCCAAATCAAGGATGCAATCCCCCCACTCTTTTTTGGGGAGATAAAGAATCTTTAAAAACGAAGGTGAAAGCAAAGAAATCGGGTTAAAAGTGTCATTTAATTTTATCAGAATGCGGTCGCTTTTATTTTCTCTGATTTTATTTTCTTTTATAATTTTTGTAATTCATGGTAGGGATATCTTGGATGAAGAAGAAGCAAGAGATGTTCAGGTTTGTCTTTGTTTGTTGGGGTTACTGTATTAGGTTTTGTTTAAATCACATTAAATAGAAATTAAAAAGAACATATTTTTGGATATTTACTAAATACAAAATATGGGACCAAACATAATATAATGGGGATATATTAACATGAGATAATGAGGATATATCAAATCCTGGGATTATAACCTAAGTTGTATCAAATCCTTGGGTTATCCTATGGATATAAGTGATCCGAAATTGATTTAGCTCACAGAACATGATCCCACGACAGTCAAAAAAACATTTACTTAACTCACCTAAACGGATATACGATATCCATCGGATATATCGAATCCCCAACAATAATCATGTCATAAAATTTTCAGAGATATTGTGAAAAATATGCTGGATGTCGAAAATTTGCTCGTCAACAATTTGAAAAATGTGCCGGTGGATTTGGAAAGATGATTATGGCAGAAACGGATTCCCTTCGAATTAAGCCTTCATCACGTTCAGAAAAATGTGAAAAACAATTACTTAAAAATATTGCGACAGAAATTAAGCCAATTTATGAACGAATTGAACAAGATACATTTGAATGCACAAAATCTGCAGATCCAAATGCTTTCAATCTTGATCAATCTCAAACTCTCATTTGTAAAGCCATTCAACAAGAAGTTGGATTAGATAATTTTGCAATTAATGGAGCCCAAAGTGATTCAGAATGCCGAAATACATATGAAAGTCAAATGCAACGCTGTGATTTGGTAAAAGAATGTTGTCCACAATTTACACAGTAAGTTTTTTAAAAATTACTGTAACAAAGCTTAAAAAAGTGTTACATTAAAAACATAAGTGACATAAGAATGATGAAATTCAAAATTTTGTATTACAAAAGATGCCATCACCTTTTATATAAAGAAAAAGTTAACAACGTTAAAGTCACAGAAATGTGACATATAAAATTTGTCACATTTGTGTGATATATAAAATTTGTCACATTTGTGTGACATATTTGTAACTTTTGCTGATGCAGCATATAATCTAATTTGTATTCAAGAGCAAAAATGGCACTTCTTAAAAATCCAAAAATCTGATTTTTGGCGTTCAAATGATACAAAGTTTTGAATGTAACACTTTTTATTTTCAAATTTTGTGACATTTTAATTAAATTCCATCACTTTTAGTTGCCATACAAAAGCAGAACTTGAAAATAATGTTTATGGGAAAGAAGAAAAACTTGCCCTTCAATTGGATGAATGTATTGGATATAAAAAAGGTTCTCCAAAAGCAGGCCTTTCAGGATCTTATAAACATGAAGACACTCGGAAATCACCACCTTCAACAACTTCTTCCCCTGAAACTACCACCCCTGCGGCAACAACAACTTCTCTCCCAACCCTACCACCCCCAGATAAAGTTTTTAATGATTTGGTGAAAGCTTTATTCCCTGGATTGGCACCTTCTACAACGACAACTGCAGCTGCAACAGCTGCTTCAGAATCTACAACAACAGAATCTTCAAAATCCGCAAAAACTACTCCAGAATCCATCTTTGAAAAGGTTAATGAAATTCGACGAAAAGAATCTTCTCGAGGAGATGGACTTCCATCAGTTTCCCAAATTGCACAATGGAAATTGGCACATAAACGATTAGAACAATTGAAAGCCAAAGGTTCCTTCCCCCTTCCAGAATCTGAAGCACAATCTAAATCCCCAGCTTCCACGACAACAACAGAATCCCACCCAACTCCAACTTCAACAGAACCACCAAAACCTGTTGAAATTGATTTCTCCCATGATCCATTCCCAGGTAGTAATCGTCGACGATCCAGAATCCATACTTCTCCCTTAATTTCAAAGGATTCAATCGCCTATGACGCATCACAAAAAGAAGCCCTTTCACGAGTTTACTGTGAGAACCTTCTCGAATGTGAAGCGGTTGTTGAAAAACAATTCCATCTTTGTGATAAGCGATACCAACCAGAAGATGACCTCTTTGGCATTGAAAAACAATCCCTTCGAGCTCAATTCCTTTCAAATTCAAATGTAACAGATCGAAAAGTTAAACGTCGATGCATGGAAGCTGTTGATCCAGAATCTCAACGACAGCTAAACATGCTTCAAACATTCATTTCAAAACAAAATGATCAATGTACTCGAAAAGCTCCTATCCCTGCCATAACCTCCGATAAATTTGAACAATGTCAAAGTGTTCATCTTATTTCTGCTATTTCTGAAATGTTTACGACCAAGGATATCCCCGACGGGCATTCCCCTGAAAATGCTGAAAAATGTTATGCTCGAGTTGGACAACTTCAAGGCATTTGTAATACCCTTCGAAAATGTTGTCCACAAAATGATGGATGTGTTGATGGAAATCGAAGCTCGGAAAGTACAAAATACCGAGAAATTGTTGAACAACTAAAAGAAGAACAAACTTTATGCGAAAAACGTCGCATGCGAATTATTAATGGTCTTGTTTAAATTTATATTAATATTAATTAATTAATATTTATTTGGGTTTTTGAAATATTTGTAAACGTGTTTTTTGTAATAAATAATAAACTTTTGTCATTTTAATTTCTCGAAGCTTTGATACAGTAATTTTAATCCACAAATAGGATACGGTAACATAAGATACTGTAAAATCATAATTTTTATTTTTCCCAACCAATTTTTACAAGACTTTCGGTTTTCGAAAACTGTGAATTTTGACTTTCTAAATTTTGATACTGTACTAAAACATGCCCTTAAGTCAGCTTCTACAAACACTCTGGAAATTTTCAAATTTAATTGAGCCTTTATCCCTTTATTAATATATTTTTAAAAAACAGAAAAAAATTATAAAAGTTTTAAATTTAACATTTATATTATTTTATTTAAGCTTTTGTTGCTTCGGTAGCAGCAACTTCTCCGGTTGTAGCACCAGTGGATTTGGATCCACGTTTACCATGAGCGGGTTTCTTGAAGAATGGATGGGCTGGTTTGTGATGTCCCAATAAAGCAAGAACAATAGGAAGATCTTTTTTGTCAACTTTTTTGAGACTAAAAATGGTAATTTTTGGTAATGTTAAATGAAGGTTACGGTAGATATTTAATTGGAAATGTGATTATGGTAGGTCTTAATTGTGTTAAGAGGATTATTGTAACTTTAGGATCTTAGAAGAAAACTTACGCTTCATGTTCTTGTTTCTTCAATCCTCGGATTTCTTTGAGAACAGCTTTGGATTCGTCACTGAGTTTTGCGATCTGAAAATTTGCATAATTATCAACAACCCCCTCCTATAATTATTAATTACCATTTCAGCACGTTTTGCAGCATGCTTTTTAATTCCTTCAACGGCCTTCTTTTCATCATCAGAATATTTTTCAGCTAGCTCATCAACTTTTTTATTCTTTTCTTCCAAGCTTAAACCTTCTTTTTCATAAATTTCCATAACAGCCTTGAATTTTTCAGGTGACAAAAGTGGCTTCTTGAAAGATCCTTTTCTTAATCCCTTTGGATGTTTTGAGCCTTCATCACTTGATGAACCTGAAGATGAAGAAGCTGTTGAAGAATCATCAGCAAAAACAACTCCAACAATAATTGCAACCAAAGCAACAGCCAAAAACTTTCTGGAAACCATTGTTCTTCTTCTTTTTTGATGATGAAAAAAACTAAGAATATTTGCTTTGTTTCAACTGAATTCCTTTTATATGAAAAATTTTTTGAAAGATCAACACCAAAATTCTCAAAGAATAATTTCAAAAACTTAAAAAGCAGTTGCCGATAGACTTCTTGAAGAAAGAAGGAAAAGAAACACAGACGTGAGAGAATCATTAAAAAGTCTAATACCTTTTGATCCTGGTTTTGTTTCACATTATTATTAGTCAATTTTGAAAAAAAATAATGCACTAATTTTAAAAAAATATGTTTTGTTTTAAAAATTGTATTAGTTTTTCGATTACTGTAGCTATAATTCGTTGTTTAAGTTGAAATGATAGCATGCAAAAGTTGTTTTTCTAAATTCTAAAATTTTACAGTAAACAAAATCTTAAAATAAAAATATTACTTTCCCTCAAAGTTTTGTTTATCTGCTTTTATATTTTGAACATGTTGAATCAAAGGTCATCAAAATTTTATCAATTGTTTGACAATTAAACGTTCAAAATAGCCTCTTTTAGTTCCTGTTTTAATTTTTATTCTTTGCGATAAAATTAATGCAAAACAAAGTTTTATTGTTTTGATTGATAAAACTATTCAAAACAGGTTGAAGTGCATAAGATATCAGGTTGTTCGATAAGTCCTTTCAGGTGTTTGACCTTCTGGCATTTTTTTAGTTTTTGATGAATTTTTATAATTTCTTTTTTAAATGGTGCCCATGGATGTTAGAAATGATGCCTGAAAAGGGTTTTTGGCTATTTTCATTTTTGGCGGGTTTTGGGCGGATATACGGGGATTAACTCGGATTTCCAGGTATTTTGCACAGAAATGTTACCAAAAAGTATGCATAACATGCAAATTAATACTCAGAATTGAAGGATGGGATGTTGGCAACTTGTCGGAAAACATTTTGCCAAAGTTTTATGTGCCGGATTTGATTTATGCAAATTTTTCCACGTGTACTCAGATTTTCTCATTTTTTAATCTTTTTTCATTATTTTTTTGAACATATTGCATCAGAAATGATAGAAAATAATGAATAAAGGTCCTGTGAGCCCAGTGGTATGCTTTGAGAGGATCAAAAAATAGTTTTTTAATTTTTTACTCATTGATGAAATGGTACGGTAGGCATACTCACTTCAGATGCTTGCAAATAGCCAAATTTGCATAATTATGCAAAAATCTTTCACAAAACACTTAAACACACTCCCCGGCATCCATTTTAATCAAAAAAATCAAAAATAAAAATTTTGACTTTTTTCGACTTTTTCACGTGGTCCCCCCTTAGGGTCTAAAATCCTTCACAGGGGGGACCACGTGAAAAAGTCGAAAAAAGTCAAAATTTTTATTTTTGATTTTTTTGATTAAAATGGATGCCGGGGAGTGTGTTTAAGTGTTTTGTGAAAGATTTTTGCATAATTATGCAAATTTGGCTATTTGCAAGCATCTGAAGTGAGTATGCCTACCGTACCATTTCATCAATGAGTAAAAAATTAAAAAACTATTTTTTGATCGTCCCAAAGCATACCACTGGGCTCACAGGACCTTTATTCATTATTTTCTATCATTTCTGATGCAATATGTTCAAAAAAATAATGAAAAAAGATTAAAAAATGAGAAAATCTGAGTACACGTGGAAAAATTTGCATAAATCAAATCCGGCACATAAAACTTTGGCAAAATGTTTTCCGACAAGTTGCCAACATCCCATCCTTCAATTCTGAGTATTAATTTGCATGTTATGCATACTTTTTGGTAACATTTCTGTGCAAAATACCTGGAAATCCGAGTTAATCCCCGTATATCCGCCCAAAACCCGCCAAAAATGAAAATAGCCAAAAACCCTTTTCAGGCATCATTTCTAACATCCATGGGCACCATTTAAAAAAGAAATTATAAAAATTCATCAAAAACTAAAAAAATGCCAGAAGGTCAAACACCTGAAAGGACTTATAAGTCCGATAAATCGAACAACCTGATAGTATCACAAATGTTCTCAACAAAAACAGTTCTTAACAATGGATGATATCCTTGATAATTACAACTTTAAAGAAGAGAAAAGGATTGATAAATATAGTAATTTTTACGGTGTACTACAGTAATCCTTGAGAAAAAGTGTAAACAAGTAATATTTAAATGGGTGATGTTTTGTTTTTTTTTGTCAACTTCTTTTAGCAAAAAAGTGGTACTAAAATGAGATAGCGCCATCCTTCTGTAATCTGATTCTTTAAGCTTTCTTTTGAATTAAGGGAAAATAAATTAATCTCTGGCAAGAATTAATCAGTAATTGATAAAAAGCGAAAAAATCGGTGTTGAAAATATGAAAAACAAACGAAAAAAAAATATGAAATCAATTTTATTACACACAATCAAATATTTGAAGAAAAATGATATAAAAGGTGGCTACTATTGAAAGAACATCAAAAGAGACAAATATAAGCAATAAGGTTAATTTCGTAATTGATAAGAGAAGATCACAATGAAAATTGACACAAAATAATTAGTATTTGGAAAAGGATAACGAGAAAAAAAATAAGCAAAAATCCAATTGACTAACCATAAAACCATAATCTCAAACGCAGCATTTAAAAAGCATGATAGATAATGGCGTACAGTATCAGGAAGTGCAAACCATGGTGGCTGAATTGTATTGAGAATGAAAATTGCAACATTTGCAACATAATCTTGAACATTGGGGATAACATTATTTTGACCATTGGGGATAACATTATTTTGACCATTAGCAACAACATTATTTTGACCATTAGCAACAACATTATTTTGACCATCTGCGACAACATTATTATTCGTTACCAAATCATTACCACCAAATTGAATAACAAAATGAACGAAATAACCATCTTGAAGTTTATAAGTTTTTGAAATTGTTGCATCACTTTCATTGAAGATAATTTCTGGATTTGTTTCTTTTAAATGCAAAACCTAAAAATGCACATAAACTTATTAAATTTATTATTAGGTTAAAAATAGCGCTTACCTCTTCAAGACGACCATTACCATCATAAACAACAAAAGAAATATTTGCTTTAACTGCAGGTGACACCGACAAAGAAGATAATGCAAGAAAATCATCGATTGAATTCCGCCATGGGCCTTCAGAAAGAAATTCAGCTTCAAAGTATTGAAGACTTGGAAATAATAAAACTTCAGAAGCCAAAGAATAAGTAAACCCAAGAGAATGATTGCACGGAACCAAGACAAGTTTCTTAACCGCTGGATATGTTTTACTAAAAATACATTCATTAATTTTTTGGAAAAGAATTTTAAAAAGATAAAAACAAACTTTGGAACAAACTTCATACTATTATCAAAGCCAGCATCAGCAATTGAATGTCTGTCAGAAAGAAATGGGACGGCACGAATGTAATCCATGTAACTGGCAAACAAGACTTTATGTTCTTCCGAAGGAATCTTGAAAACATCCTGAAACAAGAAAAACGTTATTTTGATTAAAGAAAGGTAAAAGTTACCAAAACAGATGCATTATGAGGATGGAGATGTTGTGAATGAACGGTTTCAAAGTTGCAATTATCTTTGAAGAAATCCATATATCTTGAAGGGACAGCAGCAAAAAGAGTTAAACATTTTAAGTCTGAAAAACAACCTTTATCTTCATTCGTACCAGAAATTAAAAACAGAATCAGTTTACAAAAACAATGCAAAAACATACCAGGTTTAAGGAATCGATCCAAAATTTCAAATCCACTTTCACTTCCTGGACATTCATAAATGGCGAGATGATTAATGGATGGAATTGCAGCTTTAAGAATAATATTCAAGAATTCCCAATCATAACCAAAACAATGAGTTTTATTCATAACAACCTAAAAACGGGTTATCAATCAATCATTGACTCAGTAACAAAAAAAACTTACAATTTCTAATGTTTGAACACGAAAATTGACCCGAGTTGCTTTAGAAAAGTAATCCAAGAAAGCACGGCAAGATTCACGACCAGCAAGCATAAATTTAATCAATTCCTCAGAGGTTTCTTCCTTTCCATCACCAAATTCTTGAAGAATTCCATACAAAATTTCAGGATTGAGTTTCGGCTTTAGTTTTGATGATGACATTTTTCTTTTTTCAAGCAACAAATTCGTTCAACCGTTTTAAAAAGTGACAGAATGAAGTGAATGACAAAAAAGCTTTTTTCTCGATCACATTTTAACGTGCTTGTTACTTTGCATGCAAATTTACATATCTTCAAATATTAAGTTTTTTTCAATAAGCAAAACAACTTTAGTATGTAAGTTCAACAAAAAACCGTTACACAATACAGACATCCTTGATATGTACATTTTTAAAAAATGAAAAGGATGAAAAAATAATATCGATATTCATGTTTTTATCAAATAAATACCCAGAATTAAAAAAACGGTATCAGAATCAAACTATAAAAATAAGTACAACAATCATTTTTAAATTTGTTGAATAAAAACAAATAATGAACAAGATGCAAAAAATTATTCAACGAAGCAATTTGGAAACCACAAAATTAAATTGTGGAGAATTTCGACTTTTTTGAGATTTTTCATGTGCCCAAACTTTCATTAATCTGATTCTTTTTCTTTTATCTTTGCTTCGGGAAATTCTGAATTCTTTGATGTTTTTTGTTTAAAAACGATTTGAATCAAAATTGACAAAATAATAATATAACCTTTCTTACTACAGTAATCATTTTAAACAATCATTTTCTATAATTCGGTTTTTCTTCATCGTCGAACTAAAATTTATGGTTTGTGATTCAGATTCAGGAAAATAGAAATGTCTTTTTAATAAAACAATAGTAAATAACAACATTCATTTTATTCTTCACAACAAAAAACACAAAATTGATAATTAACAAAAAAAAATCAAACCCATTTTTCATAAAAAACAATAAAAAAGACTTAAAGTAACAATTCCTCCAAGTCCAATAGCTGTTCCTTGAGACATATTCATAACAGCCAATCTCCATGTATTAAAGGTTACCATAATTTGAGGAAAAGATTCTATTGCATTCGCCGCCATAGAAAAGAAAGCAAGCATAGTTGTAACCATAGCAATAATCATACAATAATTAAAATTATAATTTTTTAAGAAAGCAAAACCAAAATATTCCCCAGTAATCCAATACATGAAAAGGTTCTCGACCAGCAAGCATAAATTTGATTAATTCTCGAGAAGTTTCTTCTTTCCCATCACCAAATTCTTGAAGAATTCCATGCAAAATTTCCGTGTTGAGTTTTGGCTTTACTTTTGATAATGACATTGTTCTTTCTTCCATGCAGAAAAAACGTTATTCAATCTTTTTTGAGAGTGACAGAATGAGTTGAATGACAAAAATAAAGAAAATAAATTATATATGAATTTTATAAATTAAATTTAACAAAAATTACACGTGCACGATTAGCTGTTTAGCCTTGGATATAACTAGACAGCTTTATAGATATTAAATTTTCGATTATCATTTTTTAGGCTCTTCATTAGTTGTGATAAAAAGATATATAAAAAATTTAATAAATAAGTTTACGTAAAAGTTAGAGACGATAAAAAATAACTTTTTTTGGTGAAGAAAAATTGTTGTGATATTTTTTTTGTGGCACAATGTGAAATTGCCAAAAGGCAGAATTTTTAAATGTTTAAAAATTGTTTTTTGATGTTGAAAGAAAACTAAATCTTTTGTCACATCAAACATATAAGTTATGTGTATGAAAAAAACTTTTTAAGCAAAACCTTTTTATATTAAAAATTACTCTAGTGCAAATTTGCATATCTTCAAATTGGAAGTGTCGTCATTAAAAATTAACATTAATTTGATTTCAATATATTTTTCACTTATACTAACTATTGCGCGAATATTTAAATGAAACTCCAGAAAACGTTACATTAAAAACCACAAACATGTTGCAAAAATGTATTAATTTTTTCTGAAAATCAATAAATTCAAGAAAAACAAAATTAGAATTTGATGATGATTAACTTAGATTTCTGACAAAATTTTCAACTAACAAATTATATTCAATATCAAAGAAGGAAAAAAGAGTGTTTTTCTCTAGAGTAACGAAAAATGCAAATACGGTATCACAGTGAAATGGAAGAAATTTGAAAAAAAGATAAAAGACTTAGAAGAAAGACTTGAAAAAAAATTTTTTTTAGATTGTTGAAATAAACCAAGTCAATTGAGCTTCGTCTGGTTACTGTAGCTTAAATTTTTTTAATATTTAAAAAGTCGACCAACGTTGTGATGCAATAATTTGAAGTTTTTCTTTAAATCAATGGAAAGTAAATTTGTCTCTAACAAGAATTAATCAGAAACCGTTAAAGACAGTATAGAAATCGATATAAAAATCCGTAACAATAAAGAAAAAGAAGATTCAGAATCTGCAGGATTCAGAATTTAATGCAAACTCCATACAAAAAATTCAATAAAAATTTGTCTTTTTTTGGTTTAAGTGGTGACACAGAATAATATTACTATAAGCTTTTTTTCTGTTTTTACAGAATTCGTTTAGCTTATCTCAATCCTTCAGAATTTAGGTTTAAAGTTTTTCCCTGTAAAAAGCAAGCGACAAAAAAAGTTTGACTGCCAGCTTTTTAAGGCAGTCAGCACGCCGTGAATAAGGATAAACAGTAAATAAATATCACCCCAAATCTTTATTAATCATTTAAACATAAATCGATTAAAAAACACATCAAAAAATATGAATGCCTGGAGAATCAAACAATTGAAAATGGAGAATACGCAAAGAACGTTAACGTAGTAATTCATAAACGAAGGTTGCAATGAACATTGACATAAAATAAATACTGTCGTAAGAAGCAACACCAAGAAAATAAGCAACAATCCGATTTCCAATCCAAAAACTCATTACACGGTTACAAGCATTAAAAAAGCATGAAACAACATGGTGCACGGTATCAGGAAGGGCAAACCATGATGTCAGAATCATATTGAGAATGGAAAATGCAACATTTGCAACATAATCTTGAACATTGTGGATAACATTATTCTGATTATCTGCTACAACATTATCATCCGTTAATGAACCAGTGCCACCAAATTTAATAACAAAATGAGCGAAACCACCATCTCGATATTCATAGGATTTCGAAATTGTTGCATCACTTTCATTGAAGATAATTTCTGGATTTGTTTCTTTCAAATGCAAAACCTAAACAATAAAAATTAAATTCGAACAAAAGAGAGCGAGAACAAAAGCTAACTTCTTCATATCTACCATCAGCATCATAATGAATAAAATGAAGATTTGCTTGAAGTATGGATGGCGTACTTAAAGGTGAGAAACTTAAAAGGTTTTCGATGAAATTTTGCCATGGACCTTCAGATGGAAATTTAGCATTATAGGATTGAAGATTTGGAAATACTAAAGACAGAGTGGTAGTACCAGTACCATTACCATTATTGTAGAAATCCAAGACAAGTTTCTTCACAGCTGGATAAGTTTCACTAAAAAAATGCAGTTAGACATTTCGATTACAATAATTAAAAGAATTGAACAAACGTTGGAGCAACTTCAATCTTATTATGATCAACACCAGCTTCAGCGATTAAATGTTCGGCTAAAAAATATGGGATAGCGCCAACAAAATTCATATAACTGATAAACTCGAGGTAATGCTCTTCAGAAGGAACAGCAAAAACATCCTAAAAAATAAAAAAAAATTAATTCGGATCAAAGTATACTGATGTAAGTAAAGTTTACCAAAACTGATGCATTGCCAAGATGGAAATGTTGCGAATGGACACTTTCGAAGTTGCAATTTTGTTTGAAGAAATCCATATATCTTGAAGGGAGAGAATCAAATAGAGTCAAACATTTCAAATCCAAAAAGAAGCTTTGTGTAATTTTAAATACATAATGAAAAAACATACCAGGTTTGAGGAATCGATCCAAAATTTCAAATCCTCTTTCACTTCCTGGACAATCAAAAATTGAGAGATGATTGATTGATGGAATTGCAACTTTAAGAAAAATATTCAAGAATTCCCAATCATACCGAAATCGATAGATTTTATTCATTACAACCTAAAAATATATAATCAACGATTGTTTTATTCATTACATAATAAACTTACAATTTCCAAGATATGAACACGAAAATTGACCCGAGTTGCTTTAGAAAAGTAATCCAAGAAAGCACGACATGGTTCACGACCAGCAAGCATAAATTTGATCAATTCCCGAGAAGATTCTTCCTTTCCATTACCAAATTCTTGAAGAATTCCATACAAAATTTCAGGATTCAGCTTCGGCTTTATCTTTGATAATGACATTTTTCTTTCTTCTTCCAAGCAAAAATTTTGTTGTATTTATTTTTGTTTTGGTGGAAGAATATTAGAGACACAGGTAAAAATGAAGGATAAATAAGGTTTTACTGGATAAAATTGATGACAGCAATTCGACAGTAAAAGAAAAAATTCTTGTCGAGAAAAAATCTTATTTGAAGACTTTTTTGCTCGACGTTTTGATTGAATTCAATTGATCAAAGTATAAACATTTTATAAAATGATGAATCAATTTATTGTTAAAAAATGCATTATTTAATTTTGTATTTTTCAAAAAGATCCAAGGAAAATTTTACTCGTGGCTCCTGCCGAGCTTCCGTTTGACCTTCTGAAGCGTTTTTCTATAGACTCATTTTATTTCAAATATTGAAAATCTTTGTTGACACACAGTAAACAAAAAGAACTTGATAAGAATTACTGTAGTCTAATAATTACATTTTAATACGCCAATATTAATCACCTCAAATCTTTATTAATTATTAAACATTCCTATTTAAAAACACATAAAAAATAAGAGTTAAACAATTGAAAATGGAATATTTAAACGAAAAACATTATTATTGACTTTGAAAGTTGCACGAATTTTATTTCGAGTTCCTGGAAGCATTGATTTTCTTGCAGAAACAACAATCTTCTTTTTCTTCCATCCTTCAATTATGAAATCAGTTGGACAACAATCAATTCCATGTACAGTATCAAGCTATAAAATAAAGTACCGTAATACAATGAATATCAAAGGATAAAAAAAGAACTTACAGCAATTAACAATTTTTCTGCGCAATGATTTTCCAAATAAAAGATTGCACATTTATCACTTTCAATTTCCAACTTCTTTGGAGATGATTGTAAAGCATTTTCAACGACTTCTGAATCATCCGAAATATCAGATTTACATTCATCATTATTAGAATCAAGATGTAAACTTTCAGCTGTTAAACATCCACATTCACTTAAATCACTTGAACGAATATCAGTGAAAATTGAGCCATCTGATGTTGCAGAAGTTGAAGAAAAAAAAGAAATTTCATCAGATTTTTCAATCATTTTCGCTTTGGGAAAAACAGCTTCAGACCGAAGTGATGTCAAAGATGTTGATGATGGAGAACGGAATGAAAGACCTTCAAAAGATTGACGAGAGATAGTTGGAGAGTGACCTTCTGCCAATGGAAAGATATCTGATTCTGTTTGAGTTCTTTGCATTGAAGTTTCAGAATCCTAAAATATTTGTACAAAAATAGTTAGAAGTAATTACGGTAGATTCTTCGCTACTTATCATACCGTACCCCTGTTCAGACAAGGCGTTAGATTGAATTCGTGGTACCATATGAGGACAGTTCAACCCTGCCTGATCAGGATAATGTATCCTTCGTTAGGTAAGTTTAATAAACACTTACAGTTTTATGTCCTTTGATGATGTATTCAGGTTTAATGCTTTGATAAACTTTTTCTGCTTCCCGCAATGAAAGTTGATTTTCACTGTATGATCCTACAGTACTTGATGATGACCAAAGTGGAAGTTTAACAGATGGTGAAGGGTAAACCTTTTGAATACTTGGAGGTTGAGATGTAATAGAACCATCAGAATCATAAGCATCAGATGAGGGATGTTTCGGATCAGGGATTACCGTAAGATTATAGTCCCCATTTATTCGTTTTAGAAGTTCAGAAGTAATTGGTGAAGATGAGGGCACAACAGATGAGGACGAAGAAAAGCGAGAAGTTGTTGGACGACGAGTTGAATCTTGTTTAGGTGAAAGAACACTTAAAATTGAAGGTAAGCTTTTTGATGAAGATGCTTTAGGAAGTTGTGAGGTAATAGAACCATCAGAATCATTATCATCAGATGAGAGAGGCTTCGGATCAGAGGATACTGTAAGATTGTTACTTGTCCGTTTTGGAGGTTCAGAAGTAATTGATGATGAAAATGAAAGAGATGAAGCAGAAGAAGGCCAAGATCGAAGACGAGTTGAATATTGTTTTGCTGGAAGATCACTTGTAATTGAAGATAAACTTGATGATGAAGTTGTTGATAATGATGCATTTGATGAAGATAATCTTGCTGCTGATGAAAGTGTTGAGAAAAGTGATGGTGAAGGTGTTGGTGAAAGAGTTGGAGATGATAAGCTTTTTGTTGAAAAGCTTTTACTTGTTGTCAAAGATAATGGACTTTGAGGAATCAAAGCTGGATTAATCTTTGAGATTACCGGATAACCTTGAATATTTTCCTTGTTGTCGGAGGAAATGGAATTGAGGGAAGAGCTTGAACCGCCATCAGATGACAAAGATGAGAATGGATCACAACTTGTTGGCCTAAAATATCATGTATTTATTCCATCAATAAATTTCTGCAGAAAAGATGCTTACCTTGATCGATTTAACCGAAATTCCTTTTGAAGTTGTTTAAAATCAATTGGACTTGTGCAAAGTTCTCCAACATAGATTGTATCAGTTGATGAAATTTGCGATGCAGAAGTTGAAGGATTAAGGGTTATACTAAAATATTCAACGTCATATATAAGTATATTATGTTAAGAATAAACTTACTATCCACGAGAGTCATCATCATCACTTGTCAAAGATTCTTTAGCTCCAATTTTTGTTGTTGAATTATTGCGTTTCATTTCGTTCGTTTTTGGTTGAGTAAAAAACTGCAAACTAACATTCAATGAGACTGATGATAATGAAAAAATGATTGAATGTAAAAAGTTAAGCTAATTATAATTAGAATGGAATAATTTGCATGAAAGAAACTGTTACAAATACGCGTGTTTACATTGTAAACTAAACTTTACAAAGCTCAAACCAAAAAACGGCTTTTATTTCTTTTCAAGCATTCAAAAATTAGTGCATTTTCGCCTTCAAAATATAACTGTAGCACAACAATGCCACGTCCACAATTACGCAATTCCCATGAAATTCGACCTCAACGTCAAAAATCTGATGTGTTATTTTTTGAGTGTTTTGAAATTTTTACTGTAACTTTTTGTTTGCTTCATAATAAATTAGTCTCAAAATGAAACATAAAAATATACTGCTGCAACGTCGTAAGAAATTTTAGTATCATGCGATCCATAATTAACCTAGCTATCGTGTTAGACAAAAAAATTAATAATTTTAAGGACAGTTTTAACAAAAAATTATAGTAAAAATACTCGATCATTTTTTGGGAAAAATTAGTTTACAAAAAAAAGTTTGGCAAAGTGTGAGTAAACTCAATACCGTGTAGCTCTTCTGCATTTGTTTTGTGAAATTTCTTAATCGCTTTTTTTGTTCGCTTTGATTATTTTTGATTCGCATTTTTATTAATTTAATTCTTTACATTTTTAGCTTCTTTTTTGTGATCTTTCTGAGAAACAGCTGCAACAATGGGGAAAGGATTCCAGAATTTTATGTCCAAAAAGGATTTCCATCCTTCAGCATGGTGGAATTTGAAAAAAGTAAGCTTCTATTTTGTTTAATTATTATTTTTAACGAGTTTCTAATATTAATTTTTTCTTCAGGTATGGGAACGAAAAGAGGAGTTAAAACTTGCTGAACAAAAACAAGAAGAACTTCGGATTCAGCAAGAAAAAGAACAAGAAATAATGAGTAATAAAGCTTTACTTGGTGATGAAAAGGCAAAGCTTGGTCTTTCATTTATGTATGATGCTCCAACAGGAATGACAAAACGTGAAGAACCAAAAGAAGAACCAAAATTTGAATGGCAAAGAAAATACAATGCACCTCGAGAAGAATGGGCTAAAGGGAATAATGAAATTCAAGATCAACCATTCGGAATTCAAGTAAGAAATGTTCGATGTGTTAAATGTCATACATGGGGCCATTTGAACACTGATCGGGAATGTCCACTTTATGGAATGAGTGGTAATGCTGAAAATCCTGGATATGCAAATAATCCATCAGATTTACTTAAAGAATTTCATGCTGAAAAGAATAACAAAAAAGATGAAAAGAAAAAATCAAATGATTCAAGTGATTCGGAAGAGGAATATGAAGAAGTTAAACATGAACCAATTGATCAAGTTCAGCTACTATCCGGTATGAAAGAAGATCATGGATTTAATTTTAAAAAGAATATCTTATATAATATTCGTTCTGATGATGTGCTAAAAGTTAGTTTTGTTTCATGAATGATGTTGATTCTAACCTGTTTTTATTTTTAGACATTAGCTGCTCCTAAAGATGATCCAAGTGATATTGATACATTCCTTAAAAATATAAATCCATCTCGAAGAAAAGCAATCCTTGCTCGCGTATTTGGTAAAGATTCAAATGAATACAAAGCTCATAAAGCAAAAAGAAAGGCTGATAAACAAGCTGAAAAGAAAGCAAAAGAAGCTAAAAAGCCAAAAGAAGAATCACCAGATTATGGTAAAAGTTCAAGATATGAAAAGAGCAGCCGTGATACAAAGAGAAGACGATATGATAGTGATGATGATAAAGAAAGAAGAAGCAGCAGCCAATATGAAAAAGATCGAAGCAGCCGACGTAACAGAAGCCGTGATGATAGTAATCGTCGTGATAGAAAAAGTGATCGATATTATGATAAAGATGACAAACGTAACAGAAAGCGTAGACGCTCACGTTCATAAACTATTGGTTTTGTTTTGATGTATGTATTTATGTACAATAAATATTTGGATTTGATTGTTTTTCTTTGAATATATTGGATACTTTTTTTCTTTTTCGATTTTTACTTTATTACCGTATCCTCATTTAATAGCGCCGGTTGTAGAAGATGTCTGATAATGAATTCTTCTAGAAGGTCCTTCGACTTCACAAATCAATGAAATTAATTTACCATAGTATGCATCCAGTAATCGCTATTATCGTTTACCCGGTTCAACTTGTTGTTTGAGAGTTGCGCCAAAATAGCAAAGAACGCGTTTTAAATATTTTATTAGCCGGTTAAAATAAAATTTTTAGCCGTCGCCCGAACCTTAGTTAGCTAGTTATTTATCAAGTTCGAAAATTGTATCCTTTCAGAATATTAATTTCATATTTACTGTAAGGTACACATTGTTCGTTTTTGCTTCGGTGTAGAATTTTGAATTTCAAAATGGATACGCTCGATTGAACTGTTTTACTTTTTCTTAGGCTAATCGACCCAGAGTCCCGTGTGCGTTTAATGTTGAAGTTTTTAAGGTTATTTAATTTTTCCTTTTTGTTGTAATCTGTTTTTCTCTGTTTAAGAACACATGTTAACATGCTTGTTTTGTTACATAACATATTTTTTGTTCTTTTTTTACAATTACAAAAGTAATCATTTATCAATTATCACAAAAGATTTTTATTGTCCTTTCAATTCAATCCCGTTTTTATTCATTTTTGCCTTTGTCATAAAATACTGTTTTCAACGTTTTGTTCAATTTTTTTGTATGTTTAATGTTTTATCAAAAGCATATTTGAGTATCATAAATTTTTTATTATTCAATTTTTTAACAAACAAAATAATAAAAAATGTAAAAAAAACCGTAATAAAATAATTTTATAAATCGATATACGGTAGTAATTGTCCAATATATCAACTCGCACCAAAAAGGTATTAAAAGAATTCTCTCAAAGAAGAAAACTTCCAAAAAAAGAATTCTTACAATAGATTTTTCAACAAGTGATAGAAAATACAACAAATAAGAATAATAAAAATAGTATAGTTTATTTTCTTTTCTCCTAAATTAGGTTATTATTTTTTCGATGAATATATATGATTGAATGAATGATGGTAAATAAAGTAATAGTAATAGACACAAAAAAACAAGAAATTAACAATGAAAAAAGTTGATTTTAAAGATTACTGTATATTATTTTAGGTAAAGGATACGGTAACATTCCAAGGAAATTTACTGTATCCTTTATCTGCAATACTACAGTAATCATTAAAAGACTTTTAACAAATAAATAATTGTTGTTGAAAAATATCAACATATTTTTTTCTCGTAATAAAAGCAGAGTAAAGAAAAATAAAATAATAATTGAATGGAAGGAGAGAGGATAAAGGGAACAAATTTTGTCGTATATCAATGTGATAAAAAAAGAGATATAAAAGGAGGAAATTGAACAATACACAACGATAACACTAACAATAACGAGATATATATTAAATGATTATCCTAGTTTGAATGTTTAATAACTTTTATTAAACTTTCATATTTTTCTGACCAAAGGTATTCAAATTTTGAATGCCAATTGCCAAAAACAGGAAAGTCAATAAAGTTATTTTTTGGATCGATGAATGGATAAATCAAAGCCAGCAAAACACAAATTCTCATTTCAATTTTGAAAAAAAGCAAGATTTTGAGATTGCTTAAAAGAAAGAAAGAACAAATACGAATTATAATCACTAACAAAAATTCATTTTTGATGCTTTTATTTTTTGCACCTTGAATTTGAGTAACCATAATGCGTTTTAAAATAGAAGAAAACGAGTTTTGAAAAAAATGAATATTTAAATTTAAAAAAACCTAAATTTTAAGCTTAAAACTAAAGAAAATTGTTTGAAAAGTTTGCAAAATTAAAGCACTGCTTCTTGATTTATCCTTTTTTATGAATGATGTAATATTGCATCATGCAAATGAAATCGTGTCAAGACTCATTTACGTTCAACAATATTTACAAAAACATTGAAGCTGTGCTAATTTTTCAGAATTACAAACTTTTCATACGGGAAAAAAGGAAGAGATATATTAAATCCTAAAAATAGAAAACTAAAAAAAGATGAACAGCTTTAGGCAGTTACAATTAAAAAGATAAAGAGAGAGAGATAACTAAGAGGTATTTTGTATATCCGAAAATTACAGTATACAATTTTAAATAATAATTATTTTTAATTAAAAAAGGAATGGAAAAAACATGTAAAGTTTTTAAAAAACTAATATCATGCTGTTGGAAGTATACATTTTTCTATTACTTTATTTTCAACAAAAAAATGAAAGTAAAAGAAAAACATATTTGAATTTGTATAAATTTTTGAAGATTTGTACAAAAAAGATGGATGTGCTACGGAAAAATTTTATA
This sequence comes from Panagrolaimus sp. LJ2414, assembly GCA_024447195.1. Classification (NCBI taxonomy): domain Eukaryota; kingdom Metazoa; phylum Nematoda; class Chromadorea; order Rhabditida; family Panagrolaimidae; genus Panagrolaimus; species Panagrolaimus sp. LJ2414. The sequence continues at coordinate 526,033 of JAMRXY010000004.1, read as the reverse complement.
AGAGAACCCGAAATTTAAAAAAAGATGTACTTTTGGTGCTACGGAAGAAAAGTTAAAAAGTAATTTTGAATTTACACTATCTACAATAATTTACATATTTTACATACTAATAAATTTATATAGTTTAAAAAAGCCACCAGAGAGATTTTGATTATTCTTTGTAATAGAAAAATTCTAATGTAAAAATATTAATATTTTTTTCATGCGATTATCCCACTAGCCCCGTATCCATAAAAATGAGAGAGAGATAATGATATACAATTGATAAAAAAAAAGAATTATAGGCCTAACAAAATTATAGAAGTTACCAGTTTTTGAGTAATAGGTAATCATGCTAATAACCCCGTTTATCAAGGTTTTTGTCTTATTAAAGACCAAAAAATTTGCATAAAGTATGAGAAAATTAAGGATGTGAGGGGTTAAAAGGATGTTTCAGCAGAAGTAAAAGATACTGTAATTAATTAAAAACAAAACTTTCAAAAGCCTTGACAGGAGTTTTTAAAACTCTGCAAGGGTCTTTACATGAAAATTTGCATAATAATTATTTTACAGTAATCCTTTTAATTTTATGCCGGTAAGTTTAAAACAAGTGAAATCCTTTAAACCTCCATCTTAATCCTCCCAAAAATAAATTTGCTTATTACTAAAAATTTAAATAAAAACTAAAAAAGAGATGATATAGTTTTACAAAAAAGGCTAGAAGAATCGATGACATTGCACAAAAAAAAGGATTCCTGTTAATTAATTAAAAGATTGAAAAAACCAACCCTATTTAAACTAAAGATTTAACAAAAAAAATGCACCCGAAGAAGAAAAAAATACAATTTACAAAAAAAACAATTAAAAATAGGGAGGTTTTTTGATGATTTTTTTTCAAAATTTTTGGTATTTTACACGCATATAAAAGATTTTAGATTTTAATAGATTGTCTCAGGCTACAGTATAATCAATTAAAAGGAGAGAGAGAATGGTAACCGTTTGGCTCAATTAAGGCAAAAAAAAATTAAAGAAACACGCTAAATTTTAAAAATTTAAATTAAGCAACTATTTTTAGAGAAGGAAAATGCGACATGAAAACTATGCACAATAATAAAAAGAAGATAGCTATACAAATTACACGTGTAAAAAAATATATATTTCTTAATTCACTTAAAAAGAATGGGAAAAAAGGTTAGTTACAAAAAAAGAGATTTATACAATTTAAAAAAAGTTATAGAAAGTTGCCCGTTTTCATTTATAAAAAATGTTTTGCTTTTCCTTATTTTTAAACATTGACCTGAGTCTCACGGGTTTGCTGAATTATTTCATTTTTGGAATCATGTCGTTGCATAGCATTTTGACATGTTTCAAGACCCATTTGAGAGAATGCACCAGTTGCAGCTGTAACAGCAGCCGTTGTATGGTCCAGAGATCGAGAATATGCATTATTTTGGTGCATTTGATGATGTTGTTGAGATTGTTGTTGTTGCTGGGGATGTTGTTGATGTAAGGGTTGATGGAATGCAGCATGTTGTTGTTGATGATGATGATTATGTTGCATTTGTGGAGAATACCAAGCATGAGAAGTTGGAGGATGTTGCTGTTGGTGATGATGATGTTGATAATAATATGTTGTACCATTTCGAATTTCAGAAGGTGCATGCCGTCCTGGAGCACCTGCACCACCAGAATATGTCATTGTATAATCTGGTGAAGTATGGGGAGCCATTTGTGGGGCATAAATCATCATACCATTCATATTGATTAGTTGTGGCTGGGTAACAACAGGATTAACAAAATATCCATTATTGCTGTTATGATTGTTGTATGGACTTTGAGCTTGAATAATTGCAGGTGTATGAATTGGAACATATTGTGGAATTAGTGGATGTTTAACTTCTTCATTTGGAAATAACGTTGTTGGAGATGGTGGAGAACCAGATGAAGAAGTATCAACTTCATCAATGGGTTCATTATTTCCAAGTCGTTCAGCTTTCATTCGATTAATTGCATTGAAATTTTCATTCATCATTGTGATATCTCGAGCTGAATCATTACGGTAAATCAAATTTGTAACGGTTGAAAGAGGAGTTTGTGGAGCTTCATGAACAACCCAAGGATGTCGAAGGACATCATCAGCGGTATATCGTTGTCGGACATCTTTAACAAGTAAATGACAGATGAGATCTTTGGCATCATCAGATATTTCTTCCCATTCTTCATCAGGGAAATCATATTCACCGCTTTGAATTCGTTCAAAGAGATTTTGTTGACAATCTTCACAGGCTTCACCTTGTGCCCAATTACAATCTTCATTGTCACATTGGCCATAGAATGGTGGATATCCTAAAAGTGGATTTGGTATATCCAGGTCACTTAAGCTTATGGTAGATCTTACCACATAACATGACGTAAATAACAACACCGAGAGCCCACATATCACACCGTTTATCGTATTTAAATCGATCACCAGTAAAAGCTTCAACAACTTCAGGAGCCATAAATTCTGCAGAGCCAACAGGGGAAGCAAGATCAGGCTCAGAATGAACAACTGGAAGGGAACGGGATACAGCATTTTCAGAGCCATGTTCACTTCCACCAAATCGAAGATGATGATGTTGATGATGTTTAGAATATCGAGCAGTAAGATTTGGAGGCTTTGAAGCAAGATCAAGATCACAAATCTTAACAGGTGAAACACGATCCGGTTCAGTGCAAAGGATATTCTCAGGCTTAATATCTCGATGAGCAATTCCCTTATCATGCAAAAATTTTAATGCCATTGCAATATCTTTTGTTACTTGGGAAGCTTCTTCTTCGGTAAAGCAGGACTTGGCTTGAATATGATTTAAAAGAGGTCCACCACGCATTTTTTCAAAAACCATGTAATAATAGTTGTCATCTTCAAACCACTAAAAAATTTGCATATTTATAAAAGTACTGTAACTAGTAATAGCAATTATCGTACTTGAATAAGTTGAACAATATTTGGATGACCTTTACAAATTTTGAAGATTTCAACTTCTCGCATAATTTTTGAGCGGGTATGTCCTGCAACATGCTTGTTGACGAGCTTCACCGCGAACTCTTTTCTTGTGGATTTTTGTACAGCTGTTCGTACAGATGCATAAGCGCCTTGTCCAAGATGATCATCAGTTAATTCATAGAAATCTAAAATTTGCATATTATTGTTATTGTTACAGTAATCTTTGTTAAAGTTCAATTTCATCTCACTATAAGGTATATTATGTGACGTAGTAAGATCACAATTTGTTCAATTTTTATTTTATGCCGCTATGGTTCTATGATCTTTTTTTCTTTCCCCTTTTTTATTTCTATTTGCTTGTTTTTGTTTAAAAAAAAAGAGTTTTCATTCTTTAGCTACATCCCTCACATTTTTTCTGTTGCTGCTTCTAAACTACTCCGCATTTCTTTCTTTCTCCTTCTCATATGTGTTTTTTTGCTTATAAACATTTCCCGGTTTGTATTTAGAATCTATCCCGCAATGAGAAAAGTCGTAAACAACTTCTTCTTTCTTCTTCTTTTTTGCATTCAACGTGTTATATATTTTTTCCCTCTTTCTTTCTGCTTTGCTCTGTTTGTTTCTTCTTTCTCTCCACCAAAATTTCCTCCACATTCGTCATTCAATAAAAATGAATTTCTTTCCCTTTTTTAACCCTGTACTTTTTTTTACAAAATGAAAGAAGCTTTTTTCAATGTGGTTTTTGTGGGTGTTCATCATCAATGAGAAAAGTGGAAATGAAAGAAGAAGAAAGAAAAAAAGCACCGTAATGAATGCACTTTTTTGTAAATATTTTTTCCAACCCTATTTTTTGCTCTTATTTTTACAATCCAGAAAAGGAACATCAACAACAATAAAAAAATATATATGCGTAACCGTTAAAACAATTATTTTTCCCCCCTCTTTTTTGATGCTGTTTTTCTCCCTGAAAAAACAGGGAACTTCGGTGTCCTTTTTCGAAAAATAATAAAACCCAAAAGAAAAAAGGCAGTCGATGAAAATCGTGCAAATTTGAATTTTATGTGAAAGCAACAAAAGATGGAAAGATTTTTTGCGTTTGTTTTTGTTTATGTCACACACATCCCATCCCATTTCAGGACACATGTGTTTTTAAAAAAGCTTTGCTGCCCCGAAAAAAAGGGATGACCGGTCAAGAGTGTGAGAAGAAGCGGAATTCAAGCTTGAGCATTTTTTCTCTTTCAAAAAAGCAGCAATGAAAAAGGCAGGTTACAGCTGAAAATCTTGTGACTCTCTTTAAAAAAGCTTTTACTTGCAATCTGGCATCTTTTTTTTTGTGTTTTGAAACAGCAAGTCCAAAGATTTCAAAAAGAAAAATAGAATTTTCTTGTCAAATTTTATTTTATTATTTACGTGACAAAAGGCCTCCAATTTTATAATGCATTCAGCAAAAAAAGAGATGTAATCTTTTTTTCAAAAAAAAAACAGAAGTATCGCATTTAAAAAAAACAGGAGGCAAACGAAAAACTAGAAATTTGTTTTTATGGGCAAAAAAAGGAAAGAAAGAAATGAGATGGAAAAAGATAGAGAAGATGTGCAATTATCCTGTCAAATAACTCCATTTTCCCCCTTCCCTTCTTTTCCATCATCATCAACATCCGTCCCTCTTTTTTTAGTTTTTTCCCATTTCTAGAAAAATATTTTTTCAAACTGCAAAAATGTAAACTTCCATTTTTTCATTTTTCCAAAACAAAATTGCAGTTTTTATCGATAAAAAAATATTTTTAAAACAAATGCAAAAAACTGATTTAAAACAAAATCACCAAAACCGAAAATCAAAAAATCGAAAAAAGATTAAAACTTTTTTATTTTGATTTTTTTTGTTATCACATGTTTTTCAATCAAACATTAAACTTTGCTGTTTCTGCTTTTTAAAAACTCTATCGATCAACATCAAAAACTTTTTTAAAATGTTTTGGGAAAGAAAAATGTTCTTCAGTCTTTTGACAAAAAAGAAGAAGCAAATCCAATTTTGCATCAGCAAAAAGAAAGCAGCAACAAAAATAAGTGAAAAAGTGTTTTAAGCCATGCCATTGCCGCAGGGGAGAGAGAAAGAAGCAAGAAAGAAAGTCAGCTGCTTTTAAGCGTTCAAAAACTCTTTCAAAAACTTCCGTGTTTTTGCTTGCTTGCTTTTTTGCAGTTTTAACTAAATTGCTGCAATTTATTTATGTAACATGGCCCCTCTTTTTTCTTTTCTAGCAGAAATGCAATATTTTATACTTTGAAGATTTTTTTAAAGAAAAAAAATATTGCTGAGAAAAGCAATAAAAACCCAAAACTGCTGACCAATGCTAAATACTACATTTTATTCATCTGAAACAATCTCTTTCTTTTTTTGCCTCCCTCCATTTTCGTAGTTATAGTTATTTATATTTTTGCTGAAGCAGCAGCAGCAAATGCAGTGGTGCCAGGGTGTACATGCTCATGACTTTATATAAAAAGATTACTGTACTATTATTATTACTACTACTTACTAAATGAAAAAATAAAGCAATTAATTAAAAAAGAAGCTAAAAACAAACCGGTGAATTGAAGACGTTGTTTTCGGCCACGTGGTGTCCGCATAAGCCCTCGACGACCAACAGATCCAATTCGAATTGAACGAGGCAGCGAAATTAGTTCAGATGGTTTATCACACATTTCGTCTTCTAATGATGGCTCAGTTGAAATTGTACCAATTCCAGAATCGTCGTCCAATGGAAAAATTTGATCGTGATGATTATATTCGTCGTCGGAAGAGCTATCAATCAATGATTCAATTTCGTCTTCTTCAAAATCTGAATCTTCTTCTTTTTGTTCTTCGTCGTCGTCTTCTTCACCGCCAGATTCGTCGTCACCACCAAGATAAAATGATCGACGTTCAGAATCCTTCTTTTCAAGCGTTGTTGTTTTTCCACTACAAATTATAAATAAAATGAAAATAATATTTTTAAAAATGAAAAAATATTAATCACATTATATTTTTTTTGATAAAACAAAAAAAACAGTTTTTTGAACACCGAAAATAATAGAAAAACTTGAAATTAGCATTTCTGGTTTTAATCAAAAAAGCACAAAAAATTGATATTCAAAAACTTTTCTGAAAAAAATCAAAACATACCAAAATGGTGATGTTGTTGTACTCGTATTTTGCAGCTCTTTTTCTCCTTTCCGCCAATCGGCGTCTCCACCAACAACCGATGGTGTGGTTGTTGTTGTTGCCGTGCCGAAAAGGGATTGCTGCTGTTGAGGAGGCTTTTTTGATGGTGAAGAAAATGTTGAAGTTGTTTCAATAAATTTATTTGGTGTTGTACAATATGTGTTATGAATTAATCCAGCTGGGGATGCCGTTGACGAGATGGGGGTTGTCAAGGCAATTGATGAACGGTATGAATCCGATAATGGGGTAGCAACGTCTAAAATTTTAAACAAATTGAAATTTTTTTAGTGATTTATTATTATTTTTTAAATCAAAATTTTAAAGAGAAAAAAACTTTTTTGTGTCGTAAACTAACAAACATCGAAGAGGAGAGAAGGAAAAAAAGTATCGCAACCAATCGATTTTTTTCGCCCGCTTTTTTTTCAGCTGTGTGAAACTTTTCATAGTAAAAAAGAAGAAGGGAGAAAACATATAAAAAGGGCTCCTTTAGAAAATTGGGAAGAGAGAAGGGGGAGATTTGGGGCAGTGTTCGCGCAGGCGAAGAAAAGAAAGAAAAATGATCAAAGAGAGAGAAAAGGAGAAGGGGGAATCAACACAATCAAAATTTTGTCACGCCTTTTGTTGTTTAAAAAAATGACGAGTAGTTAACATTTTTACCACTACCACCACCAAACCAACAGTTAGATAGATCCCTTCTCCTTCTCTCTCTTGGACTTGATCAGTAACAACAACAAAATTGTTCAACAAGAATGTAAAAGTATATTTGTTTTATCAATCTCTCCTCTCTTTTTTACTCTCTGCAAAACTTTGAAAAAAAGTTCTAGAAGTTTAAAGAATGCGCAGAAGCATGCATGCAAGCAGTCGTTAAAAAGCAGTAGTAATGACACATCATCACAAAGAAATTTTCATCATTTTTTCAAACATTCCCATCAGTCAGCAGCAGCAAACAAAAACAAAACAATTTTTTAAAACAAGAGAGAGAGAAAATTGATGAAGAGTTTTAAAAAAATGTTGCTTCTTCTTCATCATCATCCCTAACATTCCCTCTACCTCTTCCCAAAAATTATAACGAAAAACAGCAATTTTTAATTCTATATAAATAGGAGAGAAAAAAGAGAGAGAGAAGATTGAAAAAAAATTATGTTTGCATGCATTATTTTAGTTTTTATTTTAAAAAGCGATGACACATATATATGGCCAGTTGCAGCTGTGTTGGTCTGATTTGATTTTGCCTCTTCAATTTTTTTTTAAAATTTCAATAATATTTTTTTTGTTTTAAAAAAATTGTATGCATTTGGTGCAAGCATAAAAATTTTGAAATAATAATAATAATGATACCACCCATGCACAAAAGGAAAAGAATATTCTTTTGAAACATCCGTGTACAGAACACAAAAAAACGTATGGGTGAATAATTGGCTTTTTTGTTTGAAAAATTTATTCCTGAATTTTAAACACGCTCTTTCTTTTTTGCAAAAACCCCCAAAATGTCCTTTTTTCTCGAGAGCAAAAGAAAATTTGAGAAAACAAAAGATGGCAAAAAAGAGAAGCGAGAAGGCTAAAGACCAGAACAATGGAGAAAAAAAACAAGAAAGTTCTCGAAAAAAAAGGTCATTGGCTTGATTTTTTCATTTTGCTTTTTTTACAACCGCAAAGAAGAATCAGAAAAAAATCCGTCAACAATAAACCAGCTGGAAAAAGAGAAAAGAAAATGGAAGAAAAAGATGGAAGAAAAACAACTCAAGTATAAAAAAACACATCATTTTTCAAAAATGGGGTGATTTTTTTTATATTTTGTGTGTTGTTAAAGGGCTTTCCAAGGACGAACTAATTTCTCTCTTTTTTGAGGTGCTCTAATAACAAATTTGCGCAGGTTTTTGAATTTGAAAAAATAAACAGGTATCATCGATCATTAATCTCATTCGAGTTAGGAGTGATAATATGCAAATTTGCGAAACTTAAAAATTTTTCTCCAAAAACGTCTATCTTTTTGGGAAATTTTTTAATTAAATTTTTACAAAAGCATCGAAGAAAGACATAACTTCCAAAAATTTGCATATTGCAAAACTACCGTATCCCAAACAAGAAAAGCAGAGCAAAATACAAGCTAATTCTTTCTTACCTTTGATTACAGCTTGTTCCATTACAACCATAATCTTTTAAATTTTGGTGTTGTTGTTAATGTTAAAGCAAGCAATTATTATTAATTGTTGTTATTTGTAACCCGAATATTTGCCCCAATCCAAGAAAGGGAAATTTCTTGGATTGAAAGAAAAAAGGCTGAATTTTGTGACAGCCTTTTTTAAAGAGCTTTGAAGAATATCAATAATGTTGAAGAATTTTGGATTTTAGAAGAAATTTAAATAATTTTTTGTATTTTATTAACAGTCAAATAAATGACTTTTTTTAAAGAATTCGAATTACAGTATTATTTTTAACATTCACCAGTAATATTTTTAGCTGCTGCAACAACAACCGCAAATCGCAAGCATGAAAGCAAGCAAAAATAAAAACAACGGTTGCGGCGTTTTTTTTTCTGCTTTTGGAAAAAAGGGAAGGAAGAGGGAGGGGAAGGAAGGAAAAACACAGGCGTCCGAAACCGCAAAAACCCCAAATTGAGAAGTTTGTGAGAAAGAAAGAGGGAAGAAGAGAAAAAGAGAGAGATGGAAAGTGTTGCTTCAGTTGTTAGTCAGTCAGGCAGGCACCCATTTTCCTAGATGGCAGATGCGAGGCTATATTGCTGCATTGCTACAACATGCATCAGCGATGATGTCCTTGTTGGTTGCCATTTTTGTGTGAAATATACAAGGGCAAAAAGAGAGAGAGAAAAAAAAGGCGTGACATCAAAACTTCTGTTGGTACTTTTTAGTGCGTTTTTTTCTCCTTCTTCAGAAAAATACCCCATTTGGTTTGCTGATGGTGGTAAGAATTGCTCACACTCTATTCATATTTCACTCACTCATACATACATTCATATATTAACCCTCCACCCCTTGTGACTTCTATTTTAAACACATTTACAAAAAAAGGAAAAATGTGTTTGCATCTGTTTGTCCTCAAACAAACAAATAAAAAATTATTATTAGTCAAAAAAAGCTTTGCTGCAAATTACCAAATTAAATCTATTTTTTCAATAAAAATTTTATTTATTTAATCATTCATTTTTTTACGGACAGCCTGCAAAATGTTTAAAAAAAACGTTGTAAAACTGTTATTTTTTGCAAAAGCAAAATCGAAATAAAAAAAACTGTAGCAATCAATCTTCTTTCCGGTCATACGTGTAAAAAGAAGAAGAAGAAACCGGTTCTTTCTTTTTTTCTTTGTTACAATTGTTACAACGTTGCTGCTGCTGACGTTGCTCTTCTTAGATACTTTTTTTGCTTTTTGAAGCCATTAAAAATGAAAGAAGTAAGTTGAAAAATGGACACAAAGATTATTGTTGTAGTTAACAAAAAATGGGTGTATACTGTATACAATGTCTCTCTCTATCATTTAAAAAAAAAGAAATTAAAAATTGGTAATTAATTACTTTCTTTCATTTTTTTCAAAAGAAAAAAGGGTTCCCAAAAATAAACTATTTTTCATGAATTAAAAATCTCTTATATTTTTTGTGAGCAACACACATTCATTTAAATGTAAATGCAAGATTACAGGAAATCAGAACACCCTTTTTCAATTCAATAAAAGCAAAGGTCGGTTTTTTCTAAAACAATAATTTATGTTTCTTTTTGCCATAAATAACTCTATCTTTTATTATCGAAGAAGAAGAAGATGATGATGCCCGAAGTCTTTAATCTCTCTCTTTTTTTAAATGACTGCTTTCCGATTAATCAAATATAATTTTTTTTGAAACTATTTTTGAAACTCTCTCTCAAAAAAATAATTATTATCCCATATTTTTTTCGAAAAATGTTAAGCTACAAAATAGAGAAACGAGAGAAATAGGGATGTTTACACGGAAGAAGAAGATAGAAAATGTATAAAACAAATGAAACTAATAACTAAATTTAAAATAGCTTCTTCTTTTTTAACGTTTTCGTTGGAAGACAGAAAAACATGGGATTGAAATGTCACGTTTTTGGTAAAAATGGAATTATTTTAAAAAAGAGATTTGTGCTTTTAGCAAATAGCAACTTACAGAGTTATCTAGTTTATGCAAATTTTGATAAAAATATTAGGCAGAGAAAAGTACTTCCAGAAGAAAAAAATCTTTGTTCAAAAATGAATTTTTCTTTACTTTTTTCCAAAATTCATTAATTTAATAAATACTTTTTTTCTAATCTTTTCTATTTTTTTCTCCTTCAACGAAAATCTGAATTCAATAATACAAAAAAAGGCAAAATAGACTTACCAAATCCATTATCATCATGATCTTCATCAAAATAAAACATTATAGTTTTTTGTTGTTATTCGTTGATAAAATATGGTACAGTAGAAATAGTAGTAGTAGGATTACCCGAGGATAAAAGAGAGAAAAAAGGAAGGGATATTAAATCTGTTTTTCAACAACAACAAAAAATAATATCCGAGGAGGCGACCAACACAAAAGATTATATTATATCCAAAAATGCTACAGTATCTCCAAACAAGACGATTGTAGCTTCTTTTTAACTTTTATATTCTGGATTTAAGAATTAATAAATAGCTTTAATGAGAAGCTTTTTAAAATTCTTAATTAATTCAACACAAAGTTTGTTGTAAAAAATCACAGAAAGCAGTAAAATTCAGATGTTGTTTGAACAAAAGTATGTTTGTATATGTGTATGTGTGGAAGGGGATGGGGGTTGTCGATGATGTCGCAACAACCTTTTTTCGATGTGTCGGAAGACAGGGGGGAAAGAGTTATTCTGAAATTATTATTTTTTATTGTTTTTTATATTTATAAAAGTTTTGTAATAATAATAATAACTTTTTTAAAACATTTGTGTAAAGTACAAATGAAAGAAAAATCACGAAAAAAACAAAACAACAAAAGTCGCGAAAAAGAAAATACTTTTTGGATAAAAACAACTTTTTTAAAGACGAAAAACGATAGAAAATGTACACTGACTGCAGAGGGGAGTATTCTTCTATTATTCTATTAGACGACGACGCATATTAGCTTTTTACACGTTTTTCTTCATTTTTCTTGTCTCTCTTTCTTTTTGCTGTCTTTTTTGCCTGCCTGCTGATGATAAATAAAATGATCAATGATGATTTTAGTACAACTATTACTACTAATCGACAAAAGTTTGTTTGTCTTTGATCAATTTGGAATATCAAAGAAGACATTTGGGAATGATTGCCTTTGATTTTTTGATATTATCAAAGACATTCACACATTTGCTCAACTTAATATACTTTAAAGAGGAAGAAATAGAACTAATAGCACTTTTGTGGTGTGAAAATAAACTCTTTTTTAAAAAGCATATTTTAAAAAGCAATCAAGAGAGACAGAAGAACTGTTGTTGCTGCTGCTGGAATGGCAAAGATCAAAAACTGAAAAATGAAAAGAAAAAAAGGATTGCGCGAAAATCAAAAAAAAAACGTCGAGAAAAAAAATCAAATTTTATTGGACATACAAAAGGCAGAAGAAAGAAAAAAGGCGGAGTTTCAAAAAAATCACAAAAGCAAAGATTCTTCCAAGGACACCACAACAACAAAACTCACGCGGGATGCCCCCTCTGAAAAAATCTTGAACAACAGAAAAAAAATCATCTATCCTAAAACAAGTTTTACTTTTTTGTATAAATGTAACAGATGACCAAAAGTCCTTGAAAATATTTATTTTTGATATATCTTCACTTTTTTTTATTCCCGCCGCTTCAAAAATTTCAAAAAGTGAGGAGGGATCAGATGACTTCCTTCCCTTCCTTTTTGCTGCCATCAATCCCAAACAATACAAGAAAAAAAACAACAATGACCTCAAAAAATAGAAATAAAAAAAAGAGAAATATAAAAAATTAGAGATCAACAACTTCAAACAATGAAAAGAAAAAATACACGGAAGAAAAAAAGTACATAAAAAATTCCATTATGTTTTTCTTCTTCATCTGATTTTGGTTGATTTAAACTCAAAAACTCTAAAAAATTTATTACCACTGCTTCTGATAAGGTAGATAAACACCAAAAAAAGGTATTTTTATTGCATCACTATGAAAAATAAAAGTTTTGGTATCAGCAAAATAGAGGAAAGAGATACACCTACGAAGCTTCAAAGGATGAAAGATTTTTAGCTTATCAGTTGTTTGTCAACTTTTTTTACCTTCCACAATCTTTTTGGTGATGTTTAAAGTTAATTCAAAGTACGTCAAAAAATGTGATTTTAGCTTAAATTTTTGTTTGTGTGAAACTTTTTACAACTGTAAAATTGGAAGAAGCACCAGTTTGTCTCGAAAACGGAAAATAGAAAAAAACTGTTTTGGAAAAGACAAAAAAATAGAATTTTAAAGTCAAAACAATGGATCTGAATTTTAAAAGAAAAACAAGCTTTACAGCAAAAAAGCGATCGAAATGTTCATTATCAAATTTGCCTATTGTTTCAACTAACAGAAGGAGTAAGGATACTGTATAAATCATATTAAAGGATACTGTAATTGTAATTACAGTAACAGTAGTTACAGTAACCTTTAGAATTTGTATTAACTAAAAATATGCTTTTTAATGAATAATACAGTACTCCAGTAAAGCTAAAAACACGTTTACAACTATCGAAAATGCTCGAACTTCAAAAACGAAAAAATCTTATATTTATTTTCTCCAATTTTCTATTTTGCTGTGTTAATTTCTCGGGAAAAGACAAAGAAAAAGAAGAAAAATGGAAGGAGAAAAACACTACGAAAAAAAAATTCATAACCACCAAAATAAAGAAAAACGTGCAGTATCAAAGAATATGTACGAAAGAGAACAAAAACAGCAGCCAAAGCAGCAATATTATAATAAAAGTAGCAGCTTTTTGTTGTTTTCTCGTCGTCTTTAACAAATTTTTCTTTTAAGTTTTTAACGACCGTCAACAGCGGCAGCCTCAAGAAAAACGGCGTGACTTGAAAATGCCGAAAAGACGTTTAAAATTTTTGGCATAAAAAAGTTTTTGTCTCTTTTCTAAGTTTTTATATTTGTTTCAATCAAAAAATGCAATCTTGTTGATTTCAGACTGATCAAACACAACCAACACAACCAACCCTATGGGCATATATATGTATGTGTGTAAACAATTTATTACCCCAATGAAAAAAGTTAGAAAAAACCCTATTAATTTCAATCAAATTTTAACGTACTTTTTTCGTTATCGTTTTAAGAGATTTTTTTTTGAAGGAAAAGAACAAAAACGAAAGAAAGAAAACGATCACACACTGGTCCAAATGAGACTGTACTCATAACGCCAAAATGCGACAATTTTATAAAAAATTGTTGTATGAGATATTGTGAAAATTACCAAAATTACTAAAAACTAATACATTTACTTATTTTTCATGTTAAAACTAATGGATAAGCATAATAGAGACTAAATCAAAGGTGTATGAGCAAAAAATTTCATGTTGGATATATAATTTCTGTGTTGGCAAATTTCCTTTTAAAATGATCAATTTTGTGATCATTCAGTCGTTTAAACTCATTGTTAATCAATCTGTATATTCTTAAGAACACTAACAGCAATATTATTAAGTGTTAGAAACAGTAGAAGTAAAGAAAAATAAAAACAAAGCAGTTTTTTGCATTATTGCTGCTTGATGATGTATGACATCATCGTCTTTGAGGGGAAGTTTGAGATCAACGGCGTAACCTCAAGCGCTGAAACTTTTTATACACCTTCTTAAGACTATTATAATTAAAATTACGGCGTTAGATTTTTAAAAGAAACGCTTATAAAAATAATCTGGAGCAAATTAATGATCAAATTTTTTAGTTTTGTGCAAATGCGTCACCGAAAAGGGGAAGTTTGAGCTTTTTGAGGAAACGTAGAAGCGTGAAACTTTGCATACATAGGTAAAACTGCCCGACAAAAAAGATTACCGCGTTAGATTTTTTTAAAAATGCCTCAAAAAAGTGGAATCTGAAAAAAAATGCAAAAATCTTCTCTTTTTTTCTCATCAACTCCCATCTTCGTTTGGCGTTATGAGAAAAGTCTCATTTGGACCAGTGTGCGATCACGCGGAAAAGAAGAAAAAACAGAAGAAAAAAAATAAGGCAAAGGTCGTAAAATTTTAAAAGTGCGAAATGCATGAAAAAAATAAATATATTTGAATGAGACCATTTGGCGACACAAGCTTATAACTTTTGGTCTAAAATATATAAAATAAAAAAACGATGGGGCAAAAGGGAAATTTTTTTTGGGGAGAAAGAAAAAAACCACGAGAAAAAAAGTTTGGAAACAATCAACATTGAAAAAAAATGGGGTGAGTTTTTTTTCTTTTGCTGGGTTGAGCGAGGAAGGGAAGAAACAAAATGAAACATTTCTCTTCTCTTTGTTTCAGAAGGGTCTCGACGATGATTTTTTTCGGAGATCAAAAATCATCAAATTTTATAATGTTGACGGCAAAGGGCTACGATATACATATTAGCAGTGGCGATGCCGCGGAAGAGAGAAAGAAAAAAGGGTCATTCAATGTCAAGAATAAAGAAAGAAAAAAAAACAAAAATAATAATAATAATTTTTGAGCTGCTTAAAATTCTCGGGTCCGACATTCGAAAATCGGGCCCCATTGCTTTTGCCGTCGTCGTCGACAGCACAGTTGAGGTCATTCATTTATTTTCCTTCCTTTTTTTGAAAAAATGGCAAAATTGGAACAAAAAAAAACATGTGAGGGAGGATTTCCTAAGTCTCTTTCTTTTTTTGCTATTGCAAAAGACTGGGAGAGAGAAAAAAGGCTACTATAAAAAGTATAATAAAAAGACAAAGTCAGATGACTCGGGTAAAAAACATGAGGTTATTTATTTATTTATATATTTTTTTCATTGGCAAAGCCATTATAAACGAATTTAATGGAGATAGGACCCTTTCTTCTAATAAGTAATGCATTTTAATGGGGGACCAAAAAAATAAAATATATTATACAGTACTTTTTTGAAGACCTTGATGTAGCTTAAAGATGGTGGTGGGAAAAGATGGAAAAGATCAAAGATGAAATCTCTTGAAATGGAAAAGGGTCAAAAGAAATATGCCTTTGAGAGGATTACGGTAATAAAGTGATGATGCACAGATGCTCGAGAACAAAAAATGGGGTCGACAAAAAAGATTTGTTTATGTTTTAATCCATCAGAGTTCAGATATGCAAATTTATGATTGATCAAAATCTAAAAATATACACTTCCAAAAATATTTATAGAATAGAATTTAGGTTATCAATAATATGTCATCATCATGTGGGGGATTATTTTAGCATGATTCAGCAGATGTTTGATACTGCAAAAACTTGATGAATCAGTTGTAGTTTAGTTTATGCAAATTTCAAGTCCAATCTGGTGATCTCTGTTTATGCAAGTGTAAAACTGTAAACAACTTCCAAAAATTCATTTTTCCATAAAATTAGGTCGTATTAAAATATGCTTACAGTCACACAAAAATTATAATCCTTTTATCAACGATTTTGTAATCACACAATGGTACTATAATAAACAAGTCTTTGCATGACTACATTTTCTTACTGTATCTTTTTATTTATTAAGCGAAATATTTTTCTTAAAATAAATCAAGCGGTCTCAACAATTTTCATCTTACAGTAATCTTTTCCTTGAGTAATCAATCAAGTGATCCATCCATAAAGCTCTTCTCTTTCCATCTCATTTTTTTCTATCCGAAAGGCAATCTATCTAAGACCGAAAGTTCAAAAAAAAATGATTCCACAATTTCTTCCTATTTTATTATGCTCTACCTTTCTCCCAAAACCAAACCTCAAATAAATGCAATAAAAATTTAAAACCTAACCTTTCCGTTTCCTTCACACTCACAAAAAACTGTATTATTTACACAGCTTTTTATTCAAAAAAAACTCTTTCCATTTTTATCTTTTAATTACACATCAATTTTTTGACCTTAAAAAATGCTAAAATTCTCGAAATATTTTTGTTTATTTCTAAAAATATAATTCATTAAAGGTATTTAATTTTTTTTCATTGGTATTTTTAAAAAATTGAAAAACCCTCGAAAAAATTTAATCAAAAAAAAGTTTCAATGTGATTAATTTTTTTGGAGGCTAAAAAATACACAAACAAAAGTCAAAAAAAATCATATGTCTAGAACCATACATTTTTTGATTCTTTTTGAGGGGCACACGTGAGGGAAAAAAATAGATGAATGTGGTGCTATTTATTTTTTTGAAAGTTGTCTCGTTTACTACTTCATCATTGAGAGGAAAAAAAGTTGTGAGGGACATTAAATTTTTTTAAAAAAAAGCTAAACACAAAGAACCGATTCCTTCTCATTTCAATGAGCAGAAAAAAATATGACGACAAATACACACAAGACAACATAAAATAAAAAACAAAACAACTGTCAAATTTTTATAAAACTTTATTTTCTATCATTTTTTAAAGCATTTTATCCACCCAAAAAAGCAGAAATGATAAATCAAATCCAACCTGCTTTAAAAGTTTAAAAAGAAGCAATAAATTATTTACATCCAAAAAAGAAGTTTTTTTTTTATTTCCGTTCAATCAAAAAACATTTTTCATTAAAAAAATGATTTCATTTATTTAAAATCTATGACTGTGTGTGTATCTATTTAATGACGTGGTATAACTAAAATAAACCACCACCATTCCAATCAAAAACATTAATCAATTTTTTAGTGGTGATAAGACAAACTTTGAAAATGATGAAGAAAGAAAAAAGGTATATTTTGAACGACTTTAATCAAAAAATAAAACTAAAGATGAACATGTTCTTCTTATCAAAACCCATCAAATCAGCATCAAAAAATGAAAAATAAGGTTCAACTGTAAAAAATTTCTTCAAGGCCAAAAAAAGGGTTTTAAAAAAATAATCAAAAACTGTTTTTTGCCCTTTTTTCAAAATGCTTTGTTTGAATCAAACAAAAGGTTTTGAAAAAAAAAACAAAAAATCAAAACATGGATGGCATTAATTTTGTTTTTCTCGAAAAAAAATAATGTTTTTGCGAAAAAAATGAATATGTTTTTCTTTAAAAAGTGCAAGAAAAAAACGTGGTTTTTTTGATTGATTTGAGAAATTTTTGGGGAAAATTGATTGTAGTTTTTTAACGATAAAAATCAAAGGGTTTAATTATCGGTTACTGTAACTTTTTTATAAGCAGATCCAAAATGAGAGATTTTTGTGATTAATTCAGTTGAAAATATCTCATTATTTATTTTTCAAACCATGATTCAATTTCTTTAATCGGAAATAAGTATACAGTAACCCCAACATCAGACTAAAGCATTTCAATAAACAAAAAGAAACTATCAAAAATTTATTCATGCTTCTTTCGCAAGAAAGACTCTTTTCTTCTTTGTTCTTCTTTTTGAAGGAGTAAACAAGAACATTAGAAGACTCTTCCATCACTTGAGAGAAAATTTAAATAATTTCTCAACAACTCTCCATTTGCTTGCTTCCCGCCAAAATCGGGGGAAGAACCATTTAATGGTTTCATGTGATGATGAAAAACAAAACATAAACAAGCACATTAACAATTTTCTTTTTTAAAAGATGTCTATGTTGAAAGCAGTCATACTTTTAAAAGGATACTGTAACAAACAAAGGGAGAGGAAGATAATTCAAAGTTTCAAAACTTTAGTCTAAAGTGACCAGTCCGTAGCATTTTGAAGGTTCTTATTTTTTGCAAAAGTTGTGTTTGTTTTTCTATGAAATTACTGTAATAATAATAAAACCAATAAAAAACAGGGATTATGAAAGGCGAGAAAGAGAAACACAAACAACACCTCAGAAAAAAAACAACAGATTGTAAAGTTTGTTTTTTAAAAATGGAATCATACTTTTCTTTCGTACACACAAAAGCCTCCCTTTCTTTTTCAAAACTGCAATTGCCAACGGTTGTTTGTTGTTTTTAATTTTGCTGTTTATGAAAGAGTCAGGATCTTTTCTTTCCTCATCATCGTCGTCTTTCTCTCATTTTTTTGAATGAATGTATGAATGGACATCATCCTGATTGATTGAACGAAGACGAAGAAAAAAGTAGTCCAAGAAAAAAAAATACAACCGCCAAAAAAACCTCTCCTCCGATGAAAAAATAATATAATTTTGCGCAGTAAAAAAACTCTTTGGAAATAGAAAAAAAAACAAATATATTTTGTGCTATTTACGAAATTTCTTTTTTATAGATTTGAATCAAAGAAGCAAAAAGAAGGAAAAAGAGGAAGAAGATTTGGGATGGATGAATAATAATGAAATATAACAAAGATATAATTTCTTTTTGGATATAAAAACATAAACAAGTTAAAAAATGTGTTTATCCCAATTTTTTAAAAAATTTTATGCACTTTTAAGTGTATGTTTTTCTAGTTCAGCAAAAAAAGAAAAACAAGATCAAGTTTTTGAAAGGAAGAAATAGAAAAACTTAAATTGGGGACTTAAATAACTTAATTAGGATCAAAAGATAAAAAGGTAGAAAAACGTTAAAATCAGTATCATAATAATGGCCAAAAGATACTGTAAGAATAATGACAACACTTTAACTCTATCTCAAACACACATTTTAATTTCAATTTGCTACCGTAATCTTGTGTACTGTTTATTTTGATTTACGTGAGTTGCTAATTTGTTATTCATTTTAACAAAACAAAATTAAATTTGTTAAATAGCTTAAAACGGATTATTCCTGATAAATTTCTATTGTATTTTTAAGGCCACCAAAGAATTTTAATCATTTGCAGAAGGTAATACCATGAGTGGGTATTATCTACAAATCGGTTTAAAGATCTTTAAGAATGCGTAAAACCTAAAAGCTTGCTTTGAGTTATGCATGGTATTCTTAAATACCGTATGCGAAAGTGATATCTGTTCATATTGATCGTGCATTATAATTTGAACTCTAAAACAAAATGTAAGGTTCTCTTCTTAATTTCTCTTAATCCCATCCCTTTTAAATCAATGAAAAGGTAAAACGCAATTTTTGGCGCGCAAAGTTAAGACAATGTTTGGCACAAATATACTAAAATTGTAGTCTCAAACAAATGCTGAATAAATCGTGTTGGCAGTGATTTGGATTTATAAGTTTAAAAATAGTTCAGTTTTTGCTTTAATTTTTATGCGTTCAAAATAATTTTGTTGTTAATAATCGAATTTGGTAGTAATAAATTTATATCCTACTTTGCATCAACTATGAGTATTTTCAGGATGCTGAAAAACATTCACATCATTTCAGCGGTTCAGATAATCAAAGAATCCAATGCTTCAATGGATGAAGATGTTCAACGCCAAAAATGCATCAGCAATATCTATTTGCAATGATAGAACTTTTGACTTTTAGTAAGTTGTTTTTTATCTATCAAAGTCTGTTTCCCTAACAATACTACAACATTGATGCTACTTTTTACATTTATAAAAGCAGCAACAACAACGTGGCAAAAAAAGAAGAAGGAATTGTGAAATGCAAAGATGAGAAAGAGAAGAGTTAGTTTTCGAACCAGCAAACCCTTAAAAAATTTCTTCAATAACTTTTTGTTTTTTTTGGTTGCTTTTATAATTTGGGGATTAAAGTTAACTTGACAACATTATCTATTCAATCAAAGCAATTTTCTTTAAGTAAAGCTTTAAAAACATGCGCAAAAGATATTTTTGAAGAAAAGCTTTACAAAATTAGTTTTCTGCAATGTTTAAAAATTTGTTAAAAGTTTGTTTCTTCAATTACCGAAAGATGCTTTAACTTTTTTATTAAATGTTTAACGATAGCTATCAGCGTTAAAAAATTCTATGGCAATTGCTTTACTCACAAAAATTCAGTTCTTTTATCCGCAATAACTTGTGCCAATTTTTGAATGCTCAAAAATGCTTATCTAACACTGCAATGACAACTAAACTCATGCTTTAATTACTAAAAGATGCCTAATTGCTAAACTGATTAATTTGCTATTAAACCATGTTGGAGAAATTTAAAGTTTTTGCTTATTTTAAAAGGAAAGATTTACAAAATCTTCAACTTTTTTTCTCAAAAAAGATTGTTTAACATTCAAATGATGACTAAATTATTGCTTTAAAACTTGTGCTAAATTACTTAATTCTCTTCTAAAACATCAGATAAAAAATGTGATGTAAAAATCTAAATTTTTTTCTAGAAAAATTGCTGGCACACTTTTTTCTTTTCCATGTTTTTTTTCTTCGAAGAGAAAGAAAGAAAATTCGAATCAAATCGAATGAAGCGTTGACTAAGGCGGTTTCGACACGAAAAATTGCTCTCTCTCTCACTTTTTCTCTCTCTTTCCTTCGCTGCTGACAGATTTTTCTCTTTGAATTTTTCAATTGTCATCATTTATGTTTTTTCTCCGCCTTACTTTTGCATCTTCAACATTGCTCCTTTCTACCGCTTAAATTTATTAATTTATCCGTGTTTTTTAACCTTTTTATCACCTCATTTTTATCCAAATCTATTAATTTTCCTATTTTTTAGTTACTTTCTCTCAATAAAGTACTTATCTAACTATGGCATCCGTTCCTACGTAAGTTTACCTCATCCAACTTCCTCTTTCCTCATTACTAATATCCCTCTCTTTTTTTAGTAAACCTGATGAAAAGACCAAGAAGAATGAAGCTCTTGCCACCGCAATCTTGAAGAACAAAGATAAGCCAAATCGTCTTTTTGTTGAAAATTTGGAAAAGGATGACAATTCCGTCATTAGTATGTCTCCAGTAAGTTTCTTTTACCTCTTTATACCTCGGCAATCTTATATATTTGGTTTTTTCAGGCAAAGATGGATGAACTTGGAATGTTTCGTGGTGATACCATTACTTTGAAAGGAAAGAAGAGAAAAGAAACTGTCTGTATCCTTCTTCCTGATGAAGCTTGTCCACATGACAAAATCATGATGAATAAAGTTGTCCGTCACAATCTTCGTGTTCGTCTTGGTGATACAATTACGTAAGTCTTCTTTTTTCGGCTATAAACGAGGCTAAGAAGGTCGTAACGAATGTTATTTTGTTACGACTGATACACTCCTCGAATATTAATCATGAGTGCACAGAACAGAGCTCTTTTGGATAACTTTTAACCATTAAAGGTCTACTTATGTCACTTACATCTTTTTGGGAATCCTTGGACTTTTTTTACTAATCTTTCTCATTTTTTAGTGTTCATAGCACTCCTGACATCAAATATGGTACAAATGTTCATATTCTTCCTATCGAAGATACCATTGAAGGTCTTACTGGAAATATTTTCGAAGTCTTCTTGAAGCCATACTTCCTTGAATCATATCGTCCAGTTCACAAAGGTGACATCTTTTCTGTCACTGCTGCTATGCGAACAGTCGAATTCAAAATCGTTGATTGTAAGCCAGAACCTGTATGCATTGTTGCTCCTGATACTGTTATTCATTGTGAAGGTGCTCCTATCAAACGTGAAGATGAAGAAGAAAATATTAATGATGTCGGATATGATGACATTGGTGGAGTCCGTAAACAACTTGCTCAAATTAAAGAAATGGTTGAATTACCTCTTCGTCATCCACAACTCTTCAAATCTATTGGTATTAAGGTATGTTGGTTTAACTTATGCTACTTTATTTCATATACTTTTGCGATGATGAGTTGTGCAGGGGTCCTGAAACTGGCCGACATGTGAGCTGGTGCTTTTATGATTTGTTGAAATCGGTTTCACGGTCATAAAAGCAGAGGAATAGCACACACTGAGCAAAATTTACTTTTCATTTGTTGTAACCACGGTTCCTTCAGTTAATAATTCAATCCCTTTTTAGCCTCCTCGTGGTATTTTGCTCTTTGGTCCTCCTGGTACTGGTAAAACCCTTATTGCACGTGCTGTTGCAAATGAAACTGGTGCATTCTTCTTTTTGCTTAATGGTTAGTTTTTAAAATTATGGGTTGTCGTTGTATTAATGCGCTTCTTTTTTAAGGTCCTGAAATTATGTCTAAACTTGCTGGTGAATCTGAATCAAATTTGAGAAAAGCATTTGATCAATGTGAAAAGAATTCTCCTGCTATCTTGTTCATCGATGAAATTGATGCTATTGCTCCAAAGCGTGAAAAAACTCATGGTGAAGTTGAACGTCGTATTGTTTCTCAACTTTTGACTTTGATGGATGGAATGAAACAACGTTCACATGTCGTCGTTATTGCTGCAACAAATCGTCCAAATTCCATTGATCCTGCTCTTCGCCGCTTTGGTCGCTTCGATCGTGAAATTGATATCGGAATTCCTGATGCTATTGGTCGTCTTGAAGTGCTTCGTATTCATACAAAGAATATGAAATTGGATGATGATGTTGACCTTGAACAAATTGCTAATGAATGTCATGGTTACGTTGGTGCTGATTTGGCTTCCCTTTGCTCTGAAGCTGCTCTTCAACAAATCCGTGAAAAGATGGAACTTATTGATCTTGAAGAAGATACAATTGATGCTGCTGTTCTTAACTCTCTTGCTGTCTCTATGGAGAATTTCCGCTTTGCTTTGAGCAAGAATAATCCTTCTGCTCTTCGTGAAACTGTTGTTGAAACTCCAAATGTTACATGGACTGATATTGGTGGTCTTGAAAGTGTTAAACGTGAACTTCAAGAATTGGTTCAATATCCAGTTGAGCATCCTGAAATGTATCTCAAATTTGGTATGCAGCCATCTCGTGGTGTTCTCTTTTATGGTCCTCCTGGTTGTGGTAAAACTCTCTTAGCAAAGGCTATTGCTCGTGAATGCCAAGCTAACTTCATCAGCATCAAAGGTCCTGAACTTTTAACCATGTGGTTTGGTGAATCTGAAGCAAATGTTCGTGATGTCTTTGATAAAGCTCGTGCTGCAGCACCATGTGTCCTCTTCTTTGATGAACTTGATTCAATTGCTAAAGCTCGAGGTGGAAGTGTTGGTGATGCAGGTATGTTTACACTTATATTTAAATTTATTCATTAATACATTTTTTGCTTTTAGGCGGAGCTGCCGATCGTGTTATTAACCAAGTATTAACGGAAATGGATGGTATGGGAACCAAAAAGAATGTCTTCATCATTGGTGCAACAAATCGTCCTGATATCATTGATTCAGCTATTCTTCGTCCTGGACGTCTTGATCAACTCATCTATATCCCTCTTCCAGATGAACCAAGTCGTCATCAAATCTTCAAAGCTAATCTTCGGAAAACTCCTATCTCCGCTGATCTTGATCTTGGCTTCCTTGCTAAATCAACTGTTGGCTTTTCTGGTGCTGATATTACTGAAATTTGTCAGCGAGCATGCAAACTTGCCATTCGTGAATGCATTGAAAAACAACTTGCACATAAGAAGGAAAAAGGTGATGCATCTATGGATGATGATTATGATCCAGTCCCTGAAATTACTCGTGCTCATTTTGAAGAATCTATGAAATTTGCTCGTCGATCAGTTTCTGATAATGATATTAGAAAGTATGAAATGTTTGCCCAAACTCTTCAACAACAACGTGGTTTTGGAAATAATTTCAAATTCCCTAATGAAAATCAACCAGCTGCTGCTGCTCAACATGTTGGAGGTGATGATGAAGATCTTTATAATTAAAATACTGTACTGAATTGTATGTCTTATTTATTTTTCTTGTGCACTTGTTAATAAATTCAAGTTAACTTATTTTTGTGTGATTTTTTGGGGCATTATGAAATATTTATAAGTGTAGTTTATTTGGGACATCTATGTAAGCTTATTAGATATTACGTTGAAGGTATGACTAGGATTTTAAACAATGTTTGAGAGCGACAAAGCGTATACTTTTTTCATTAATGTATTCACGAGGTTGAAAGGAAGAAAATGTCTAAATTTTTTTAAACAATTTGATCTCAGGCTTTTCTAATAAAAATAGAGGTAATAAGATACTGTAAATCACTCATATTTTTGTTTGAATACAATCAAGATGAATACAATAAATATATATATCTTATAAAACACAAAAAAATTACGGCAATAATACTATAATAAAAAACATACAAAGTTATTTCTTTAATTTTTTTTAAAACAGCAAAAATTTCTTCACTGGAACCAGGGCTGTGCGAAATTGAATTTTGTTCTGCGAAACGAAACGAAATAGGAATCTCATTTCGTATTTCCGAAACGAAACGAAATTTTAAAAATCATGCCAAATTTCGCGAAATGCGAAACGAAACAAAATTTTTTCCAAATTTTTTTAAGAAATCGAATTCAAAAATTCAATCACCAACTACAACAACTCTTAACAATTTTTTTGCAAACGAACTTTTATTTTGATCATTTAGTAATGGTAATGGTCCATCAATAATGTTTTCATTTTTAACTTTAAGAGCTTTTTCAACTTCCGAAAAAGGCTTTTACAATTGAAAAGACCCGTGAAATTGAAGATCTCATCTTTACTACTAAACTTTTTTTTTGAAAAAAAGCGGCGTAATAGCATACAAAAAAGTGCGAAATTTCTTAAAATTTTTCGCGAAACACGAAGCGAAACGAAACTAGAAAAAAGTGCAAAATTTCGCGAAACGCGAAATTTTGCAAAAATTTCGCACAGCCCTGATCAGAACTACCTTACCATTACTTTTTTCTTTTTGATATAATAAATTTCATAATCCAAAATAAATTATTGGATTTGGATTTGGCATAATCCAGATCAGGCGTCGGGTGTATGAAGGGGGGTTAACCAAAATCTGAAGCTCATCTTAAAAGCGGCAAACTTCAAAGCAAAAAATCTGACGGTTAGGGAGGAGGGTTTGAAAATTTAAGAAAACTTACCCGACGTCAGCTCAGGACAATCCCTAATATGGTATAAGTTTAATTTTTACTCTGAAACGATGCGAAATCCTGTTTTTTAAGTTAGAATTAGGATTACCGGTTTTTTAAATAACATCACTGGAAACATTTTTGAACACCGATTATTATATTACAGTAATATATCTGTTTTGTGTGTAATTTTTTGCTTTTACAAATTAAAAATATTAATTGACTCATTTAAGAAAACAAATATTTTATTGAAGTCATTCATGTACACAGAAAACAACTTTCTCATAACATTATTTTTTGTCAAAATACTTCAAAAATAAAATGGGTAAGAGAATCTTTGCTTTAAGGGATTTTTATGAAAAATTCAAAATTTATAATGAAAGATTAAAAAATACTTGAAACTTGATGGGAATACTTTTTGTGTTGTATGGCTGTTTTCAACATAATAATTTATTTTTGTCCCAATTTTATTTTAATAAAATATTAGAACACACAATGATAGAAACATAAAATAAAACCATGAAAAAAAGAATGCAAAAAAACTGCAACATAGAAGTCTGATCTAAATTTCATATGGCTTCTTGGAACTAAAAATTTTTAAGGATAAAATTTAAAATAAATGTTTTGATGTGCCTGAAATATTTACGTGTATCATTGCTTCAAAATCTATAAAAAAATTCATACATCTGTAAATTTTTTAAATGTTTCAAAATCAAAATTTGGTGGAATCCTTTGGAGACAGAAACTTTCCAATTTTGAAGTATCAATAGCTTCGATTAAGTTTTGTGCGGTTTCTGCTGTAACTAATTTTGCATTTGCTCCACTAAATGTGCTAAAAATTGTTTATTACAGTAATAATTTTTGTTAAATATAAGATAAAAAACATACTAAACCACTGATTTCATTTTTTTCAAAACAGCAAAAATTCCTTCAACAGGAACTACAGTACCATTACTGTAGAATATTGTTGTGGAACTCAAATATAAACTTTCCAAGCCGTTAATTGTAAAAATTTTCAAATCTTCAAAAGTTATGCTTTGATCATAAATTCTAATCACTTTAAGAGTAAATTTCTTTGCATATTTGTAAAAATAAAAATCAAAATAAAACCAGTCAACGTCAGGATTTGGATAGGTTAAATTCAGGACTTCAGTAAGCCAAATATTAAAAGGAAGCTTATATTTTGTAGCATCTCTTTTGGATTTGATAATTTGCCAAAGTTCACGTCGATCATATGAATTTAAAGGAATAATTAAATCTTTTTTCGAGTAAAAATACTTGCAACTTTTTAATAAATTTATGTAAATTTTTGGAGTGGATGGATTCTTTTTGATATAATTCATCATCGGATTTGGATATGAAAAAGGTTGGGAAATGATCTTACGTGAAGCAAAAGTTTTTTCAGGTATTGGAAATCGATTGAAACTATTTTTAAAAGGCATTTTGCGACAACAATTTACAAAAGTACGGCGGATAAATTGGAGAAAATTTTTGGATGGGCCGACTTCTGGCTTTGGAATAACAATATCTGTCATGTTTTTAAGATAAAGATTAAAAGACATTTTGTAAAACAATTAATAATGAGTTGTATAAAAATTCTGCAACACAAATTAAACGGACGTTCTAATCTACAAATTCTTGTGAAAAAATAATGCCATTACGGAGAGATTTGCGCATGCTATAAATTTTATAGCCATATTGCTTGAAATGAGTGTGCGTCCGAAAAAATGAAATGCATTTTTTTCTTTTTTAAAACAACGTTCTACTCAATATTTTGATTTAGATCTCATTTTAAAGAGGCATTCGCATTTGATACAACTGCCGACTATGGTTCGTATGGAAATCAAAAAGGGTTAATTTTAAAATTGGGTTTAAATCCGTGTATAACAGATATCAAGCCTTTAATAAATAAAGAAACACATAAACTATGATATTAGCTGTTTTTAGGTTACAGTACATTTTCGGCACTTCAAAGTCTATCATGAAAATCCGAAAAAACACAAAATTTTGCTTTTTTCCAGAAAAATGATGAAAAAAGCTCAAAAATGAGAATTTTGAAAATCTGGCTTGATGTGCATGTTTGAGATCAAGTTGTGAAACTTTGCGGACATGATAAGCTTGATAAAGGCTACATAATAGCATGTGTAACATCATCTAAAACTTATTGTGAGCCATTTTATAGACACGTAAAAATAATATTTTGTACAGGATTCATATGAATTTCCTCGTCAAATGGAGGATGGAAATAAAGCTGCACCAGAGGTTCAACAATTTAAAGCATCTCAAAAATTGCAAAAACCAATGGCAGAAAATTATGAGCCTTTGGCACCGTAACATTTCATCGTTTTTTTTTCACATAAGTTAAAGTTTTAAATTTTTTTACAGAGCTGCACCGCCACCTGCACCATGTGAAAATCAATATGAAGTTCCAGTATTTGCAGGAAATAAGCCATTACCTCCGCCTCCGGAATCAGGACAGCAGGAGGAAAACATCCACCATTACTTCCTCCAACAAAGAAACCTCCCCCAAAACAACTTCCACTTGGTCGAAAAAAGAATGTCAAAAAGAATGTTGGTGCAGTAGTAAAACCAGCTCAGCCAAAACCAAAAATTCGTCAAGAAAAGAATAAATCTGAAGTTGCTTCATTTGGGCCTGTAATCGGGGAAGATAAAATCTCTCAAAATGCCCGAAATAATAATAACAACAATAATTATGGTAACGAAGCAGGTGGAGGAGGAGATGAAAGAAATCCTGGCCTTGATGATCAAAGATCTGTTGGAGTTGGAAATTTTGAAGAAACTATTTCAACTGGTAAATATTACTTTTTTTATGGAAGGGATAAGCATGGCAGCGGTAGACACTTTTTTGAATCCCGACTCGGCCCAGAAATTTTTAAATCGCCCAGGGCTTTTAAGATTTTCTTCAATTTTAACTTTGTAGTTTTTTCACCCATTCAAAACATCAAAGCCTATGCAGCGCCGCACTTACCGCGCTTCGAGGGTTTTCAAAGGAGCCCTGTCTATTGCTATGCTTATTTGATAAAAAATAGATGAAGTAAAATGAAATAATTTTCTACAATTTTAGTCACAACTGCAAAGAATAATGTAAGATTTTTTTGTTTAATTACTTCGGGAATTATGGCTGCCTTCTTTGCATTGGCTGCAATTGGAACTGGAATTTTTGCATTTGTTCGACTTTGATCACTTTAAACCTATATATTTTCTGTCTTCTTTGTCTTTGTATGTAACATTATATATATTTTTTCATTTGAATGTATTAATAAAACTGTTCATTAATTATTTTTTCTTCCGTTGAAATTTAAAATGTTTTTCTGACATGTATTTTATTTGCTTTTTGCAATAAAAATAGGTACAACAAATTTAGTTATCATATTTCAGATATATCATAGTAAGAAGATTGTGTCTCAAAAAATGGATTAATATTTAAAGAGAAAAACACAAAATAAAAGTCTATTGTAAAGTTTTGAATTTGAAAGGTTGAATCAATTTACAATAAAAAAAATGAATATGTCATATTCGATGAAATATCGTCGACTTTAAAATCAACGTTTTGATGTGCCTGAAATATTTACGTGAATTATTGCTTGAAAATTTAAAAAACGATATTCGTACATCTGTAAATTTTTGGAATGCCCCAAAATCAAAAATCTTTGGAACCCCAACAAGAAAAAATTTTGCCAATTTCGAAGTATCAATATTTTCTGCCAAATTTTTTGCGGTTTCAGTTGTAACCAATTTTGCGGTTTCTTCACTAAATTTGCTGAAAGACATTATTTTTATGTTAATATTCTTCAATCAAAAGAACATACAAAAATATGAATTCGATTTTTTTAAAAACGACAAAGATTTCTTCGACCGGAACTACAGTACCATTACTGTAGTATATTGTTGTAAAACGGAAATCCACATTCTGTATACCATTATTTGTAAAAAGCTTCAACTCTTCCCCAACTTATACTTTGGTGATGAATTGTTATTACTTTAAGAGTAAACTTCGTCGCAAATTTGTATAAATACCAATCACAATTAAAATTATTATAATAAGGATAGATACGGTCCAACTTCATGGTTTCAGTAAACCAAATGTTAAAAGGAAGTTTATACGTTGAAGGTTCTTTTTTGGATTTAATAGTTGATTTAATAATAATTTCCCATAGCAC
Organism: Panagrolaimus sp. LJ2414; assembly: GCA_024447195.1. NCBI lineage: Eukaryota > Metazoa > Nematoda > Chromadorea > Rhabditida > Panagrolaimidae > Panagrolaimus > Panagrolaimus sp. LJ2414. The sequence goes on along the minus strand of JAMRXY010000004.1, from coordinate 496,871 downwards.
ATATCTGTCATACCATCTTAAAGGAATAACCAAGTCCTTCTTAGAATAAAAATATTTGCAACTTTTTAATAAATTTATGTAAATTTTTGGAGTGGATGGATTCTTTTTGATATAATTCATCATCGGATTTGGAAAGGAAAAAGCTTGGGGAAGAACTTTGCGTGAAGCAAATGTTTTTTCAGGCATTGGAAATCGATTAAAACGGTTTTTAGAAGGCATTTTGCGACAACAATTTACAAAGGTACGATGGATAAATTGAAAAACGTTGTTGGATGAAGCAGCTGCAATATCATGCTTTGGAATAATCACAAACTCGTATTGGAAGCTTCAGAATGCCAAAAATATGCAAAATGCCAAAATCGGCAAAAATTTGTGCCGAAAAATTTTTTTTCTTATTTTTCTCTAATTTTGTGTCTACAAAGGTTCCTGATGATGGGGAATTCGATTCTGATATTTTTTTATACGTTTTGCATGACAGAAAAGTCAAAAACGGCACTACAATATCAATAAATACAGTACTTTTAAAAATATAAAAACGCCGTTTTCGACTAAAGCTTTTCCTAAAAACTTCAAATAAATTTCAGAATCGAATTCCCCATCATCAGGAACCTTTGTAGACACAAAATTAGAGAAAAATAAGAAAAAAAATTTTTCGGCACAAATTTTTGCCGATTTTGGCATTTTGCATATTTTTGGCATTCTGAAGCTTCCAATACATTCATAAAAATTTTTTATTACATTTTTAGTAAAAATAAGCTATTTTTGCACATTTAAATTCATTTTTGAGCATTTTTTCATTTTTTTCATACTCGAAAAACCACGATTGGCGGTATTCTCATCAGATATACATGATTTTTAGGTTCATCGATTTTTGATATTTTCCGTCCCCCAGGGCAAAAAAACGTGGAGAATTCGATGGTAATTTTTATACAGCCCGACGGCAAAATGCCGAAGTAGGAGAACGGCACAATGCCGAAATTTCGATTTTTTTGGGTCCCAACGCGAAAATCGAGTCTCGAAAATGCGAAATTCGGATTCAACGACCTCGATTACCCCTATACCCAAGAAAATTAGCGACAAATCTCCAGTGGCACCGGAGATCTGAAAATGCCGTTTTGAACTTCAACGGCACTTTTGGCCAAAAAGACTTTGGATCTGGGCTTGTTAAGCATAGTCGAAAACGTGGGTAAACTTTGAAAAAGATTCATTTTTTGCCTGTGCCAAGGTTTACTTGGATCACTCTTTTTTTCAGCCAGAGTGCGTTTTAAAAACCATTGTTTGCCAACATTTAAAAAATTCTTCCATTACTCAGGAATTGCCCTTTCTTTCTTGTTTTCATTTTTTCTTTTTTATTGAAAGAAATCACGAAAATTTAGGTTTTGTTTATACCGAAGAAAAACCATAGTGTAATATTGCATCATTTTTGTTGTAGGAAAAGTTGGCAGAATGATCAATTTATTTTACACACACAAGATATTTATAGACAATTAGAGCATTGTGATAATTTACATATTTTACAGTTTATTCTCCAACACCTTCCCTTAGTTCGAAGTTGGATGATTCCAAGCGAGAACTATTTTTCACGTCCTCAAGATTAACTTTTGCAATATCCCAGCCTTCGCTTAGATTTTTAACTTCTTCACCAATGCTTTCAAAACAAACGAGCTTCAATTGAAGATCTTGTGTAACACGAGATAAACGATCAGTTCCACGTTTATCAACAGGTTTATTAGCTTTTAACGTTTCATCGATTACTCGAAGACAAGCTTGTACACCACGAATATCTGAGAGACATGCTTTCTTCACAGCTTCTTTATTTCTACTTGCTTTACGATGTTGAGTTCGAAGATGTTTAACACGACTAGCAGTTGTTGAAACTTCTTCAACCTTTAAATTAGTTGATGGTTTACATTCGTCTTCACGAATCATTTTAACTTCATGTTTAACATCTGCTTTTCGCAGTTGTTTACGATGTCGAATTCCATGTTCTTTAATGCTCGACACTTCCTTCCCTAATTCGACAACGGGAATCTTTTTAGAAGTTTTGGCTTTTTCACCCAAAACAGCACCATCTTGCCAAAAATAATCACTTTTGACTTCCAAATGCTTTATCCATGGTCGCCCGAGAAGAGAATAACCATCATTCTTGCTAACATAAAGTGGAAGTTCAGAAACTTTCCCATTATATTCAGCTTCAACCAAGCATTTCCCAATAATATCAATGGCTTTCCCATTGTATCCAACAAGTTCACGCTTTTGCATTTGCAACTTTGGACGCCCCAACAAATCCCAAATATGCTTACCGACGACTGAGCAAGAAGCACCCGAATCATGTTGAAATTCAACTTGCATTGCATTAACATTTACAGGAACAATCAAAGGTGGAACCATGTCATCTTCTTCATTCAACGCTTTCACGGTTAACAAAAGCTCTGGATTACTGTCATTGTCATCATCGTCGACCTCCTCGACTAGATTTTGTTTTTCGTTTTTAGCTTTTCGCTTATAACAACACTTTTCAAAATGACCAACCTTTTTGCAGAATCTACATTCTTCATCTTTTGCAGGACATTTAAATTTTGAATGTTCTTTGCCACATCGACCACAACTTTTTGCATGACTTCTCAATGCCATCAGAGACGATGAAGGTTTTTCAACTTGAATAATTGCATTTGCTGCTTTTTCATGACTAAGATATGTATCGACCAAAGATTGAAGTTCTTTTACAGTATCCAGTTTTACTCCTGGTTTTAACAAATATCTTTGAAGGTCATGATTTCTCAATCCCCGAAGAATATCGAATACAATATCTTTGTCATCTTTATAATCGCAATCAGCAGATAATGCAGCCATATGACGAATATACTCTTGCTCTGATTGCTCAGGTTTTTGCTTTTCAGAAGACATTCGAAGACGAGCAGTAAATGCATTTTTGGTTTTAGCGAATTTCTCGCGCAAAGTTGCAATTAATTCAACGTAACTTTTCTTCCGTGGCTTAGTTGGATGGCACCATTTAACAAGATTTGCAAAGGTTTCGTGACCCAAAGCTTGAAGTAAAACAAACTTCCTTTCGGCTGCTGCTTCATCAAGACCTTTTGCATCAAAATATGTTTCAAGGGATTCCTCCCACATATCCCAATCCATGGATGAATTGTATGCTTGAGGTGGCCAAATTAAACCAGGTGGGACATGGACATTCTGAGTTACTGTTGTATTTGTTGTTTGTGGCTTTGTTTCACCTCCAGTCATAGTTGAATTCGATGTACTGCTCGAGCTACTCGAAGTACTTGTTGTAGATCTCGATTTACTCGAAGATCCCGTATCCGTTGAAGTTGAGCACGATATGTTGTCGTCTTTCACGACTCCCGAGGTTCAATCAGCAACACGCTCGTCACCACTGTTGTAGGAAAAGTTGGCAGAATGATCAATTTATTTTACACACACAAGATATTTATAGACAATTAGAGCATTGTGATAATTTACATATTTTACAGTTTATTCTCCAACAATTTTCAATGCAGACATGCTCTGTTTGTGCTTTTTTTCGCAACATAACTCTGACACAAACTTTTTTAAACCTTGAATTTGAAAAAATATCCTTTATTTATTTTTGCTTCAAATTGATTTAAACTTGAATCAGTGGCTAACTAGTTAACTAATAATTTTTTAAATACAGGTTCTAGATGACACAAAGGGAAGAATTGTTGCCATTGAAGCAACGATTCAATCTTAAAAATGTTTATGAAAATAAACAATATTCCAATTTTACCTTAAATCAAAGTCATAAATGTTTAAATTTATCACTGGTTCAATCAAATAGCAAACCAATCAGTAATAACAAAGGCCTTGGTAATATTAAATGCTGTTGTCCTCTTAACAATATGAAATAAAGGTTCGTTCCATAATTTATTTATGGACCATAAAAAAGTAGTTCAAACTCAGTGTTGTGCTTTTTTATTTTAGTCGCCTCCGCCTCCGCCTCCGGAGGCAAAAAATCGACTCCGGAGGCGCCTCCGGAGGCGCAAAGCGGCATTCTCACCTTTGATCTTTTGCAAAACGCGCCTCCGCCTCCGACTCCGGAGGCGACTTGGGAGGCGCCTCCTCGCCTCCGGAGGCGGAGACGCAACAACACTGTTCAAACTGTAAAAAAAAGAATTTTTATGTAAAAATTTTAAAACTTAAAGATTGTAACAAAAATTCTTCTTCGAAAGGACCGCAGCAACATTAAAAAAGCAGATTCAAAAATTCTTGATAAAGAAAAAAGAGGTTCACGTTCATGGAATAAGCTATCATCAAATAATATAAATTCAAAAACTTTGAAATCCTTTATTGCATTTGATAAAGCTGAAGAAAATGCTGAAAGAAAGAAATGGAAAAATGATTCTTCAAATGCCACTTTTACCAAAAGCAGCAGCACTTTATCCCTTCATATTGCTGCTTATGAAAATTCTTTTGAAGGTGATACTGTAGCATTAGATGAAGGCTTGGAAAAGAATATAAGTTCATCAAATTTGATAAAAAAACAAAAACAAATTTTAAAAAATTATTCAACATTGGTTAGTTGATTTAAATCCAACAAATCTAATAAAAGTTTTTACAAAATTTTGATAAATTTCAGAATTTATTTGAATTTCCAAGGCAGCAAACAGATGAAAAAACTGTTCCTGCCGTTATGCAATTTTTAGCATCCCAACAATTGCTTAACCCTAATCAAATGGGTTCATCAAATGGTAATCAACAAGGGACTCAAAATGCTGCAGGTGCACGTCCATTCATGGCTCATTTTAATCCACGTCCTCCACCTCCACCAGTAAAGAATTTTGGTACAGGTAATTCTCATCGTAAAACTTTTCGAAGGGGCTCCTTTTACAATGTTGTCTTTCAAACAAATCAGTTTCCGCTGACTTTGCTCCATCAAAATAATCTTTCACGGGCATGAATTCTTGAAAGACCGACAATTGAATATGGGAATTTTCGGATCATTGGTCGGTACTGGGGATTATTTCAACCCACGTTTTTTAAGTTAGTGTAATTCTCAGCTTGCCGTTAAATGCGGCAGTAATTAATATGTAACCACACGTGGGCAGCAGGGTACGACAAAATTTCAAAATTTTGCACGGGACTTTTAGGGCAATGTGAAGAATCACCGTAACCCCCCCCCCCCCCCCTGTTGAATTTTTCCAATAATTTTTTTATCTATTCATTATCTGTTATTACTATGCTGTTTGTTCCCGGTGCTTTACTAATACTTGAAAAACAATTTTTTGATCCTCTTAAATCTATTTTTATCCAAAATGTAAAACAAAAAGTTAAATTTTGAAGGTTAAACATAGCCATTTCTCTACTGATTTAACGTGTTATTTCCAACCAATTTTTGCAAACACGTCTAACTTACCTTACTTTTTTCCTATTTTTTTGCACTCGACCCCCAATTTTCGTTGCACGGGACACGCGACTGGGTACGACAAATCGCACCCTATCGTACCCCTTGCCCAGGTGTGTATGTAACTCTTATTGCAATGGAGTACTCGATATAATTTATGTTTACAAATACTTTTCCTAGGGGTTTTTGAAGATCCCCGTTTTTTATTTTAATTTAAATTATGAAAAGGGTGATATAATCTCAACACGAAAAAGCTTACTTATTTTCTCAAAAAAATTGCGGGTAATCCTTGAATGATAATGACAGCAGGAACAAATCCATAATCTCTTTTTTCATACCTTTATTTGCTCTGCTGCTTCGTAATGCTTCGACGAAACTTTTACGATGCCTTCAATCATCTCTAAAGTTTCAGGGCAACTTCAAAAAACTTATTTGCATCAAAAAAATACATTTTTATTCTTCAGGTTAGTTACAAAGTTACAATTTATGTGATTTAATTCGTCATAATTTTAACGTTGTTTGCATAAAATTCTTTTCGTCGTTATTTTATGAAGATGATGAATTAAAATATGCATTTTTATGTTATGTTTGTTTTAGTTAGACTTGTGATGCGTCTGTATTTTGTAGTTTAGAGTGTTATTAAACATTCTTTTTCTCGTGTGTGTGTTTCCATAGGAAAAAAAATGTAATCATCGATGCTTTTGAAAAAGAAGAAGGAGAAAGAACCTTTTTCTTTCTTTCTTCTTTGTTCTTCACCACCAAAAAAGCATTCTTTTAAACTTCACATTTTTTTCGTTTGGTGGTGGTTTTTATTCAAGATTTTTGAAACGTTTATTATTGATTCATCGCTGAATTTTTTTTAGTCCGACAAAAATCATTTCTTCTTGGACACGATCGTATTCATCTTTTGCTGCTCCTTTATTCTTCCTTTCAAATAAGCTTAATCTTGGTCGCTTGCTTTATCGAAGTATTGCAACAACTTCAACTTGTCTTGTAAGAAGAGTAAATCATATGGGATTAATGATTAATGAAAATGCAGATAACAAGAATGATCTCGATGGGACACTTGCAAAGAAAACTTTTTCCACGGATGCTAATAATCAAGAAACGGTACGTTTGCCAGCAGCTTTAAGAATATCTAAAAAATGATGACAAACCTTTTTTCAGAAACATACACCAGTCTCTCCAAAAAGGGTATTGATTGTTTCCAAGACGACAAGACTTCAATTTGAATTATTTCGTGCAAAACTTGATTATTCTGAAATTAACAATACGTTGTTCCAAAAGCGCCTAAAAAGATATGGTACCAATTTCGAGCAAATCAAAGACAAGGATAAGCAACAAAGAGATTACATTGAAGCTATGAAAAGTGAAATGGAGTATGTTTGAATTTTTTAGTATGGCCATTTTGGGGTACAGAAGTTTTGGGACATTGCTTTAGGGTTGGATATTAAGGGGCATATTTAGCTATGCCCCTTTGTTTATAATTTAAAACATAAAAAATTTGGGAAGGCTTTAGTGTTGTCAGGATACGGTGTTTCTTAAGCTTTTATTTCTATGAAGGCTGCCCCAAAGAGTTGTGACTAAAAATGGCCATATAGTTTTTTATAAACATATTTATCATACTGTATATGTATATCATTTTCAGGAAAGAAGGAATTGAAGTTAAAACTGTAACCAGAAGAAATTACACCAAAGATTTAGCAGTTTGGAGTGATTTAATTATCTCCGCAGGTGGTGATGGAACATTCCTAACAGCAGCAAGCAAAGTTCGAGATCAAACACCCGTAATTGGAATGAATACAGATCCAATTGGATCAGAAGGTCATCTATGTCTTACTGGAAAGCAACGACGTTCTCCAAGAGAAGTTATTCGACATTTCCTTGATGGAGAATATGAACCAACATTCCGGCAAAGAATTCGTGTTACAATCCTTAAACCTGGATATGAAGGTTCTCCTCCACCAACCTACAATAAACGGCAACGCAGAAGAAGTGAAGCTTCAAAAGCTTGTTATCTCTTTTCTGATGAAGAATGTGAAGAAGCTGAACCACCAGTTGAACCGATGCTAGCTTTGAATGAAGTATTTATTGGTGAAAGTCATGCTGCAAGAGTTAGCTATTATGATGTACAAATTGATGATGGACCAATGTTAAAACAAAAATCTTCTGGAATGATTGCCTGCACTGGAACAGGCTCAACTTCATGGAATTACAATGGTAATCGGCTTACTTCTCAAACTGTCAAAGATATGTTGGATGTTATGAATGAAATGGGATTTCAAACTGAAAATGACATGGATGAAAAGGTTTTGGAAGAAATTTGTAAAAGATATAATTCAAAATTAATCTTTGAACCAACTGCACCAAGTAAGTACATTTTCTATCCGCTACCGTATCCCCTTAATTTATTTGTGCTGCTTCAACACTTTTTTACTTGAAAAAGCACATTTTCGGCAAATTTGCCCCAACTTGGATTTGTAGTTGGAATAACCCAGAACAAATTATCAAAAAACTAATTATGATTTTTAGGAATGGCTTTTACTGTTCGGGATCCAGTATTCAATGCAACCTTCCCAAAAACTTTTGCACGAGGTTTTGCAAATCGAATTCGTGTCAAATCGCGATGTACTCATGCTCATCTCGTTCTTGATGGCTCAACTTCTGTTCCATTCAATCAAGGCACTGAAGTTATTCTTGAATTAATCCCCGATGATGCCTTACAAACTTTTAAACATTGAAGATGGCTACCGTAAGAGCTTCACTTCTCTTTTTTGCACTTATGTTTATTATTATTATTTTATTTTTGTCTTTTTTTGCCATATATAATTATTAACAAAATGTATAAAGTTAATTTTATTTTTTATGTACGGGTTTTGCAACAATTTTTATTTGTTTGTAAAACGTCAAATAAATGCCAATAATTTTTAAATGTGGGTGGATTTCTGTGGTTTGTTCGATTTTTAGTGCTTTATCAGATAAAGCTGATGTACTATTTCTGTCGAATAAAAACATCCGACAAGAAATGGTTTCGTTGATTACAGATCAAGAGATAGCATTACACATCAACAATTTGTTATGACAAGCATTCCTGAGAAAAAAAAATGTGTCATACATTTTTATGAAAAAAGTAAAAAACACAATTGGTGAAGCATCAAACTTGAATGACAAATTTCACATGGAAAACTTGTTCGGCTCTAAATTTGTATTAATAAATATTGCTAAAATAAGTTCTTGAAGTTTGGTTACGGTAGAAATTCTCATACAAGAGATGGATTTATAAAAATATAAGCAATACACAAATCTGGTTGCAACTTGGAATGTACCTAAAAATATGGTCGAATAAAATAGTTTAGTTTGTAAATGCTTATTTAAATTTGAAAAAACTGATTACTGTAAAATTAGTTACTGTATATTAGTGCCCAAATCTATTTTAAAATACCTATTCAATGATTCACTTTTTTGCGGTACAATAGTACCAAATGACCAACTTTTTTTAGCTTGTTTTTACTTGAAGAAACCAAGCATGGATAATTGAAGTTAAAGTCCCCTTGTTCTTTGACACACCACTGTTTTAACTTCTTTTTTAAGTACGATTTTTAATGTTCTTTAACAAGTTCTAAAATTTAAATAATTGATTAAATTATCATCAAATGTTTTGCTGCTTTCTTTTTTTTTTGTTAAAAAAAATTAAATGTTTGAGAAAAACAACTTTTAAGATTTAACAGGTGCATTTTTGGCATCAAATTATTATTTGATTCAAACAAGGAAAAAACTTTGACGCAAGTTTATTTTTTTGCTTTTAATCTTTTTAAAGGCAATTTTTTTCCCTCTTTTTAATGTTTTTAATCTAAAAACTTTGTACCTGCTTATTTTTGCATGTCTACCAAAAATAGCAGCAATAATATTATGATAGAAAAGATTACGGTATATGATAATGTAACGGCCCTTGCCGAAATTCATCAAAATTTACCGCTAATTACGACAATTTTTGAAATAATTTTAAATTTTATTGGTGCCTTTCCTTTAATTATATCAATTTATTTATTTATAAAATTAAAAATTTTTCATTTTAATTTAACTGTGCTTTTATCGGATTTAATGATGGCATATTTATTTCGAACATTTTTAAGAATAATTGTTTGCACTTTGATTACTGTAGAATTGCTAACTGGGAATTTACAAAGTAGGAAATCAATCAAAAAAGTTGATGATAAAAATTAAATATTTTAGGATTTAAAGTGCCAATAAATTATTTGGATTTTATTTGTGCCGTTGCGCAATTTGTTTGTGGCATGAATTTATGGCTAATTTTTATGGAAAGATTTTATGCAACTTTATATGCAAAAACTTATGAATTTCAAAATAATACTTTAATTTTGGTGCTTGGCGTAATTTTAAAGGTAAGATTTATCGATTGATTATGACACCAAAGTCGGTGCAGGACTCGGTTCGGTGTGCGCAAAAGGCGGCACCTTTGATGTTATATTTCTACCAAATTTGAATTCCAATTTAGTGGGTATTTGTATTATCATTATTACTGATAACGGCATATGGATATATTAGTATAATAATTTCAATTGCATTGTGTGCCATTTTATTATTTATTAGTGGAATTGTAAGTTTTACTTATATCCTGTTTTTAAACAATAAACACTAAAAAGTTATTACGGTAATAAACTTTTTTTAAGTTCTTGTACACCAACTTTCGTGTAAGGATATAAATGTAGTCAAAAACATGAAATAGAATCATGTTTTTGATGAAAAAAATGTACTTTTAAAAATTATAAAAAACAAATTTATTTTCAGCTGCTTAAAAATTGAAGGTGGAAAACACTTTTTTAAATTATTTACATTTTTGGCATTTAACAAAAAAAAGATTATTATTGCATAGGATAAAAATAGAAAGGCTTAGAGATACTGTAGCAGATATTAGAAAAGATTACAATTAATTTAAATATATTATGGATCCATTTAAAACAGAGGCAAATGTAACCCATGCCAAATAAGGAATTTGAATAAATGCAATCCATTTTTCAAGGATGAACAAAGATTGAATCCATAAAATTATGCAAATCCAAAGTAAAAGGATATCCACCATTGCGATTATCGGAGATTTAAAGCCAAAAAAGATTACAGTCCACATAAAATTAAAAAATAGCTGAACAAAGAATAAAAGTTTTGCTCGATGATATCTGCCATCTGTGATATACCAAGTCCGATATCCGCTAACTCCCATAAGCAAATATAGAATTGTCCAAACAATGGGGAATAGAATTATTGGGGGACTAAAGATGGGTTTATTAAGGTCCGGGTACCATTCTTCATTGTTTTTACGAGTAAAAATACTTGGAATATATCCAATCACAATCGGGATAAAAAAGATTAAAATTGGAATCCATTTGATTTCTTTGAGGAAGGACATGTTTGAAGCTAAAAATATTTTTCGATTTATTTTTAGTTTAGTTTTAACAATAATACAGTAACAATAACAACACGATAAACAACTACAGTATACCACGTAGGTAATTACAGTATACCATATACAGTAGATAGAATACGACAGAGGTCACAAGAATTTAAAAACAAAAATTAGAGTAAAAGAAACACGTAAGAAAACAGAACACTGATCTTTAATGACAAATTTGAGCAATAAAAAAACTAATAAAAAAGAAAAAGCACACGGAAATAAAAAAACAGAATTTTTGATGCTTGAGAGTTCAAAAAAACTAAAATTATTAAAATTTATTATTTTTTGAACAAAACAAATGCATTTTTTACAAAAAATTGCATTAATTAAGATAAATATAAGTGGCATTTAAGAATGATGCGAATGAGATCCAAAGAAAATAAGGGATTTGTAAAAGTCCAATCCAAGGTTGAATAGTATAAGATGTCTGAATCCAAAGAAAAACTGAGATATCCAAAGCAATTATATCCACGAATGCAAGTTTCATGCCTGAATTATTACGGTATTAATGGAATATGCAAATTTTAAAGAAAATTACCTCGAAGGTAAAAGAAACACATGCTCCACATAAAATTAAAGAAAAGTTGAACAAGGAATAAAGTTTTGGCAGGATGTGAATGTCCATTTGTGTTTGACCAGATACTGTATCCACTGATTCCCATTAAAAGATATAAAGTAGTCCAAACAATTGGGAAGACAATTCTTGGAGGACTAAATGATGGCTTTTTAAGCTTCGGGTACCAAGTATCAACAGAGGTTCGAGTGAAATAACTTGCAGTAAAGCCCGAAAGAGTTGGAAGGAAAAAGATTAAAAGTGGAATAAATTCAACCATATTTTTTCTAAAATTCAATTAAGATGACACAAAAAGAATCAACAAAGTTAAAAATTTGAGAATGATCACGTAAAAAACTTTTGGTATAAATACTTTTTTGATTTTCAGTCAAAACACACGTTTGCACAAAATGATGGTAACACATTGAAACAAACAGTCAAAAGGGAAAGAAAAATAGAGGAAGGGGGAACAACAAAAAACAAAAATTATATTTTTGGTGACCCAACCAAGATAGATAAGCAGCACACATGTGTTTGTTCATGTCTCTTTTTTCTCCTTCTCTCTCTCTTTTTTTTGATTTTTGAATAAACAATTTTGATGATGGCAGAAGAAAGAAAAAACAAGAAAAAGTTGGACCCTAAAAATTTCATAGATCAAAATAAATACTTAACTGAGAGGGAGAAGGACACAGTCAAGTAACAAAAAAATCGGCTCGCGTGTAAAAAGTAAAATTTGTAAAAATTAAAATTGCGTTTTTGATTTTTACTAAAATTAATGCATTTTGCTTTTAATTAAAAGTAAAAAAATTTGAAAAAAAGACATGTGTGTAAAATAATAATTTTAGCAAACTTTTTTTATTGATTAACAAAATACAAACTATAAAACGTTATAAGCTGGCTTTTTAAGCTTCAGGCCCTGTGCCACAAGATGTATGAGTAATAATAAAAACAGGTGCAAAAGTTGCCATTTAAAGCTTCCAAAAACGGATTTTAAAGGACGAGACCCATCGTGAATAAACTTTTGATACGCAATTTTCATTGCATTTCTCGACGCGAAAACACCTTCATTGGAGCTGCTTTTTTTGTTCAAAGCAGCTGCAAAAAAAAGAAAGAAAAAAGCAGCTCCAATGAGTCCCTGATTTTTGTAAAAAAAAGTTTATTCACGATGGATCTCCTCCTTTAAGAATCAAATTTTAACAAAAAAAGTAAAAAATAAGCTACAAAAAAGAGTAACTGGCTCCAAAGCTATCAATAATTAATTAGCTTTGGCTTATTAATTATTAATAAGCCAAAACTAAAAAAACTAATTTGAAAAATTTGCATAAATCATAATTTCGACAACAGACTGCTATTTTTAACTTTTTAGGGAATGATATATTTGCATAATTTCAATCATAAACTCTACAGCCGACAATTGGATGCCACCCGAACCCTATCCTATTGTTATCAATTATCAGAAAACGTTCGAAGTTTTGAAATGTTAATTCCAATGATGACCCTACTTTTAATTGGATGCATTTTTACAATGTTTATTTATATTTCAACAATGTTTTTAACAGTAATATTTTACTTTCTATTTTATTATTAAAATTTAAAGTACTTTTTTAGGAATCACATTTAAATGCCATTCTTGGAGCAGCATTTAATTTGATAGTTTCTGGAGGCTCTTCATGCCTTCCAATTGTAACAATGTTTTTTCATCGAAATCTTCGAAAAAAGATTAAACAAGCACTAACAAAAAATCCATCAAAAAGTGTCAGTGTTAGTCCTGTAAATCCACAAATAATCGGACAAAGCAGTCCAAAATCTTTGACCGGGAAAAAATTAATTGTTGGAAATTCAGAGGACGCAACAAACGCATATTTTAAACAATTTTCTTCTCAATGGCAATAATAATTTTTTTTAAAAAATGCAATAAATCTATTACTGTCATTTTGTATGTCACTGTTCAATTAATACATGTTGAAAGCACCTGTAATATGCAAATTTTTTTATTTTTTAAATGCTTCTTTCCTTTTTTTCAAAAATATTAAATGAAGAAAAAGCATTTTTTCATTTTATAAAAAGTTTAAATTTTTTCAATAAAATATTGTTATATTTATAATTAACAAATTTTTAATTCATTTTTGCAAAAACAAAAATAAAATGTTGTTATTCAACACAACTGAAGTTAAAACCTGAAAAAAACAAAATACTTTTCTTTGAAAATATTAGTCGGAACCTGTAACAGTTGTTATACAAAATTTGCATGGAGTTGATATCGAAGACTTTCGCGCACATTTTTTATGTTTATCATGACAAAACACAATTGAAAAATGATTTATTTTTGGCATTCTACTTTGGCAATGAAGATGATGCAATAATTTATTACTGTAAAAAGCATTTTTTACAATTTACTCTTTATTCAAATTTTTAATTAAATCAGTAATATTTTTTAAAGATTCATGAATTTGTGTAATATTCTTTTTCTGCTCTTCCAATCCTGCCTTCAATTCTTGCTCCAATCTAGTCACCTTATTTTCCAACTGATTTATTGAATCCTAAAAATTTGCATAAATTTTAACCAAATCATCTCTTCCTTACATCATTCATTGTTCCAATGGCAGATTTTGGTAATCCAACCCATTTAAACCATTGTCGAAATTTAGAATTTGTAAAATAATGTTTTTCTTTTTCAAAATCTTTAAAAGCTTTTTCATTTTGGCAAAAACCTTTCCAAAATTTTTTTCTTAAAAATTCTGGCATTGCCAGCTCAACGTGATGAATGGTCTCAATTTGCATAATTCGACGAGTTGTTGCTGCTTTTTCAAGGATCTTTGAGATATCACTCACTGCCAACCCAATCAACAAATTCATCAAAAATATTGTTACAATAAATAAAAATAAACAAAACATTGTCGTTGTAACAAAGGTCGTATTTGTTGCCCCAAGGCTTTTGTAATCCAATTCTCCAATCATCATTACAAGAATTTGAACAAAGGTTCCCAAAAATGACGCAATATTGCGCTAGAAAGTGAATAACTTTGTTAAAATCACGATTTTGATCCAAAAGCATAATTTATGCAAATTTTGTATTTTTATGAAACATCTCCAAAAAATCTCCAAAAGTTGCAAAAGGAGAAAAGTAATTAATAAAATCCAAAATTTGCCTAAAACCTACCTTTTCGCCCAATAGAACATGAAATAATATTGCGAATGGAAGCAAAAACATTACAAAAATCGGAGCAAATCTCAAAAATGACATTACAATATGATTAATCTAAATTTTTGAAACTTATCAGTGATAAATTGATAAACATGTTTTCTACAGTAATCGGCTAAACTTGTAAATGTGCTACGGTAGCAATTACAACTATGTAAGTAGTTTGTGAGCAATACCGTATCCCTTTAATTAAAAACCTTACCATTAAAACATAAACACCAAATCTTGGGTGCCGTTTTAAATAATTTAAAATACTAAACCAAGCACAAAAATTCAAAATAATCATTTCATTTCGTTGTAAATTGGTTCCAAATATTTCATAAGAGAAAAATGATTGCCCAAAAATTACCATTAAAATTCCAAAAAAGAGATCAAAGCATCGATGTTTGATATCAAAATCATGATAGAGTTTATAAATAGTCACGGATAAATGTATTGTTCCAATTACAGTCACAATCCAGCCATCGTTGGACTGAAATAATTGGAAACAAGGTTTTTATATTAGATATTGCATATGATAAGAATGATGTCATCAAAGAAGTTTTAAGGAGAGGAAAACTTTTTAAAAGGCGGTAAAGATCAAAGATATCAATAAGCAAGATAGTGAATATTGTCGTGAGGACTTAATCCTTGAACATGTCCTTATTAAAAAAATTAGCATACCGTAATCTCCCAGTCATTTGTTAAAGTGATATTTCCTTTATCAAAAATTAGATGAGGTTTTGTGTCAATTATTAAATCAGTTAAAAATAAGACAATCATAAAATGAAACAGGCATACTAAAAATATTGCATTATTTATGTTGTAATATTTTAAAAACATCTTACATGAATAATACCCCCATTTTGCAAATCTATTCCATTTCAAATCAATATAAGATTCAACAAGTTTATGGGATAACAAATCATAACGTTTATGTTTCACCTAAATATTACGGTATTAATTTTTTTGAGAAATATTTTATGCAAATTTGCAAAAATTTGTGAAAAAACTTTTTCTCAAAAAACCCGGGCAAAAAAGATTCTGTTGGTATGGGCTTGAATATTTCCGGGTGAAATTTTTCCCTGCAAATTTGCATAACGTTGATATCAACAAACCATTAAAGTTAAAGGATGCGAATCAATGATTTCTTTGTGTCGAATTGTTTTAATTACGGCTTCTTTAAATTCATGGGTTTTGTATTCTTTATCGTGGTTCAACAATTCTAAAACACATTATGCAAATTTTTCATCATCCTTTTTAACACTTCTAAGCATACGTCTTTCAAGCGCTGCATCCTTCTGATTTCTTGCTAACAGCTGGAGAGACAAAAAATCAACATAATAAATATCATCAATAAATTCATAGATATAATTTTCACCTTGAATACATTTATCAAAAACTTTTTCAGCTAATTCTGGCATAAATTCTACCAAAAGTTGCATTGGACTTTTTGGATTTGGATTTCGATCGGATAAAGGTTGCCGTCTGAGAAGTGCCTTCCAATTCTTTGAATTTAACAAAAATGAAACACCTTCAACATATCCATTTTCAATGAACAATTTAAAATAGGCCTGATTATCTTTGTGAATATTTGTATGATGGATATCTTGGGATAAATGATGCTTATTGAAAAGGGATTTCAACAAATATGTATTTTTTGTATCAATGGATAGCTGAAGATAATATTTTCTTCGATCCGGATCAGAAATTAGGTCAATATCTTTCATTACAAATTTTATCATTTTTGAAGAATTATTTTTGCAGGCGATTGAAAGTGGTGTTTCGCCATTTTTATCGGGTAAATGAAGAGAGAAAGTTGAAATTTGCAAAAGTTTTTCAAAAATTTCTTCATGTCCATTTTCGGCAGCAATATGGAGGGGAGTTTTTAAATCGAAATTTCGAATATTTACATCATGGTAAAATTCTATCATGGCCTAAAATTATTTTTAAAAACAAAATGTTTTAAAAATTACGGTATCTGGAACTGCCCAGAACTGTCTCTAAAAATTTGGATACTGTAAAAATAAATTACATTAAAAATTTGAATATTTCCAGTTTGTGCCACAGTATGAAGTGGAGTATTTCGATCATGAAAATTTCGTTGATATAAAAGTTTTGTTTGGCAAAAATGCGCTATTGTCTCTGATAACGTAAATATCATGGTTTCAGCTGTCATTAAATACTAAAAAAATTTGCATAAAATCCCATCGTTACAAACTGATTACAGTACCTTGAAAACTTTAGTTGAATTATGTTCTACAGCAACTGCCAAAATTGTTTTGCCATTGAATGCAATGGCAGTAATTGAAGCATCATGCTCTAATAAAACCTATAACGATGACCAATTAAATTTATGCAAATTTTTTTAATTTTAAGGCAATGATGCTTGTTAATAAAATATTTTACCCGAACATTTTCAACATTATCACAACTGGCTGCAATTAAAAGGGGCGTGTAACCTCTTTCATCGGTTGCTTCAATGGAGAAATCAGTTTCTAATAACAATTTTTCGGTTAATAAAGTATCTTCATTTTCAGCAGCAACAATTAAAACTGCACCCTTTTTGTCGTATGTGGTGTTACAGGTGGACTAAAATTTAGTGATTGTCCAGATTTGATTTTAGCAGTTTTGAGGGTGGGAGGGTTATAGCAAAATCTAACGCCCATCTTAAAAGCGGAAAAGATCAAAGGGAAAAATCTGATGGAAAAATGGGTATCGAAAATTAATATTTTTTCCTGACGTCAGATCTGGAAAATCTCATAAACAATGAAATATCTAAATCGAAATTTCGATTTTTGATGAAAAACCTCGATTCCAATTCCATTTTTGCGACAATTAATTAGGTTGAATTTCAGGTATTTTATGCAAATTTGATTACTGGAATTTCGAAAAACTACAAAAGTGGAAATCTTAAATTTGGTTTTCGCATTTCAGTTTGTTTTTTAATCAAAATTAAAATTCTTTGAAATCCCAAAAATGAACTAAATCAACTTTTTGGCTTCCATTTTATCGGTCTAAAGTGTGCCCGAATTTAAATAGTTTGTAATCGCGTTTTTGAGCACGAAGCTTTCATAAAATCTTACCTTTTCAATCATTGAAAAAACAGAGAAATCATTTTTCTGTGATGAAAGTTGTAACAGAGATAAATTATCGATTACCAAGGAATACGTTTCATACAGTTTCAACAAATATTCAGTCACATTCAATCTTTTATGTTCAACTGCCAGCCTTAAAGCATTAAAACCCGAATAATTTTTGGCACAAATATATTCAATAAAACAAAGATTTCTTTCATCTTTCGGGATCACATTTATAATTGCTTCAATAATTTGAATATTGTCCGTACAAGCTGCTGCAAAATGTAAAGCAGTATTTCCATGACTGTCTTTAAGATTTATATTTGCGCCTTTTAAAATTAAATCTGTCACAATTTTTTCTATTCCATATTGGCATGCATAATGCAGGAATGTCATTTGCGTGATTTTTTCTTGTTCATTGATATCAATTTCCCCAAAGGTATCATCTTCCAGTGAAATTTGGGATCTCGAAAATAAAATATTATGGTAATAATGAAATTTAAATTCTTTGCTTCCAATGTTGTTTGACATTGATTTTTTGGATCTGAAAAAGTGTTGATGAAATAAAAATTTGCATAAATTCATTTTTATAAGAACAATTCAAAAATCTCGATAACAAAAAAACAAAGCAAAACAAAGGATTCAATTTGTGAGTTAAAAATGCCGTTAAAAATGTTTGCACGGTTCATTTAAAATTTAATTTTAAAAATGTTGGAAAAGGACCAAAAAAATTTTTTGTTGCAAATTTTTGAAATTGCCCCTGAGGGAATTTAAATGGAAGTCACTAACTCATCAGTTGGTGAAAAAAATAGGGGAATAGATAATTAACGCATTCGAATTTTAGCCTCTTTTTTAATGTTTTTAGACCACCATCAAAAATTTGAAACATAAAAAAAGTGTTTTGTTTTGAAAAATTTTTGCTCTTTATTTATTATTAAACTTTATTAAAACACTATATTTTTGTTCTTATTTGAAAATCAAAATAATGAAGTTCAATTTAGTCAGCAGTTATTTATTAACTTATTTATCACCCGAAAAATAGTTTATCAATTATTAATTGATTGTTGATAAAAATGTGATTTTATCAGAAAAATACTATTTCCTCCAACAAAAAAATTATTAAAAGCAAAAATTATCAAAATTAGCTAACATATTTTCATCCATTTTTTTGTTTATCTCTTTCATTTTTGTTGTTTTAACTGGATAAAAAAATGAAAGAAATTTTTTAAAGAAAAAACGTCAAAACTGCTCTCTGTTTTTTTTGTGTCAAACTTAAACAAATGTTATTTTAGAGTTTGAATAAAACAAAGTGACAAAAAAAGAAGAAGAGTGATGTGCTTTTTTTCAATGATCAAAAAATAAAGGTTGCTTTTTTCTATAATGATGTATTATCACCAAAGAAAAAAAAATTGTTGGAGCAAAAATTTAATGGTTTTAACCTATCTTTGAAAGTCTGTGTAATAATAATGTAATTGTTTTGATAATGAATAATTTAATTTAAAAGTGAAAAAATAGAGAATAGATAGCAAAAAAGTAGAACATGCACAATGAAAAAGAAAATTTTAGCTCATCAAAAAACCTTCAAAAATTGTAAATTTTATGGGTTGTTTTTTGAGAAAATGTTAAACCTTTGTTGTTTCTGTTTGCTAAAAACAGGTCATCAAAAAAGCAAATAATAATAAGATCATAAAATTTGTATAGAGTTGATATTCATCCTTTTGTCTTTTTACAGTGACAAACATAGAAGTTTTTTGGAATCGAATTTTTTTAGAAGCTACAAAATTTGGGACCATTGATAAATCGTGCAAAAAATATTTTGTGATTCTTAATCAACAAAAATTAACAAAGTTTGTTGTCATGGTTTTACTTTTTACTTGAATTAGGCCATTAAATATTTTTATGCAATTTTGAATGTTTGTTTTCAAATTTTTTTTTTGCTTTTTTTTTGAAATTTATCTAGTTTTTTTTTAAAAATTGGACCTTTTTAAACAAAAGAAATCTATTTCAGAAGCAAAAATAAATTCGATCAATAATTTTTCCATTTTCGAAAAAATTTTTTATTTTTAATTGCGTTTTTGCTGCATTTTTTTATAATTTTTGGTGACAAAGTCCAACGCTTTTTTGAAGTCAATTGATGTGGCTGTTTATTGCTTGGTTGAATTAAAATCAATCGATGAAGAATAAGAAATTATGTTCTTTCGTGGGTTACTTCTTCTTTCTCTCATCTTACTTCATATGGTATTTTTGTGATGAAAGATAAATCAACTATTTCATCAAAAAATGGTATGAAGTTTTACGAATCGGGTAAAAATATTGATTTTATAAATATTGATTAATCTTATTTTTTTAGGAAAGCAGATCTCAAGATGTGATCAATAATTTGGTTATTTTTGTTATTCAACAACTGATGAATATATTCTTGGAAATGGTTGTCAAAATGATTTTTTTTTATTTTGTGAAATATCCTTCTCAACAAAGTAAGCTCCAAATGAACCTATAATGGAACTCAATGTTTGAAAATGTTCGAATCTCTTTGGTGGTGTTTGTGATGAAGCGTTGTGCAATCATAATTATTTGCGTCATTGCTACTAAAACAATTTCGATAAAACTACATCTGTGCCACATATTTTTGAAACTGGTTATTTGACCGATATTATTTTATTGTTTCAACTTGATCCTCCACCACCAACTACAAAATCCACATGCTGCTGAAAAATATGGCTCAGCAAATGATTCGGCAAATTCAAAAATGATTTCATTTATTTGTTATGTGTTTTTTTTGCTTTGCATCTTTTCTAATGTATTTTCTTCATACTGTACTGATATATATGATATTATAATTCGATCAATAAAGTTTTATTTTTATAAAAAACAAGATTTCAAATGAATGTTACATTAAGATTCGAATCACAGACCATTTATGTCACAAAAATAAACCCTAAACCTTTTAGGGTTCAATCAATTTAACTTTTTTGTTTTTTCTATTTTGTGATTTTGTTGTTGTAAATTTGTCCATCAAAAAAATTATAAGTGACCATTAATCATTCGACAATCAATGTGAACAAGGTTCATTTTTGTTGCAATTTTGAATGAGAAAAAAAACTGTAACAGACGATCAAACAATATTAGAACTATAAAAAGAGACAGAAAGAACCAACTTTTTGTTCATTCATGTTTGACAAGGATTAAACTCAAAATAAAAAATGAAATCAATATTTTTATTTTTTATTTTAAATATTTTTTATGTAAATGCTGCAAAATTACTGGTATTTAGTATTTCTGTAAGCAGAAGTCACATGATGTCAAATGGACGGATTGCGGATGCATTAGTTGAAGCAGGACAAGATGTTGTAAGTTTAGTTTCTAAAATTAATTTGCATAAACGCTTCGGCTGTATTGTTTTAGACCTTTTTGAGTGTTGAAGCTTTCATTCCAACAACAGAATTTCCAACCACAAAATTGGCAAAAATTGTTACAATTGGAAGAATTCCAGATGAACGAAAACCAATTTATCAAATGATGAAAGGTTCCGGAACAGCAAATGCTTTTCAAGAGAAGGGAGTTTTTGATGCATTTAGATCATTTCCACTTTTTGCAAATGCTCTTAGCAGTTTTGTTGAACGTGAGTTTTTATACTTTTTTGAAATTCGAGGGTTGCTGTATTTTCTCTGGGGCTCAATTAGGTGTATTTGCAAATGCCTCAGGGGATTAAGCTAATCCTACTAATCCCCCAAGGGGTCTGAACAATAATCAGATAACATATGGTGCTCAGGGACTTGATAGAAGTTTCTCCACCAAAAATTAGCTTTTTTGGACCACTGTCAAAAATTGACTTTAGAAATCTTGCTCGAAATTGAATAAAAATGCGTTCAATTTCGAGAAAGATTACAGTAATCCAAAGATCCCGGAGATTGTTCTTTCAAATTTTAAAAATTTGATATCTATTTTTAGTTGCCTTGAATGAAAATCAAGAAATAATCGAAAAATTAAAAGCAGAAAAATTTGATGCCATCTTCTATGAACAGCTATTCCCACATGGTGGTTCATTTGGACATTTATTTGGCATTGACGTTCACTTCCTTATCAATTCTTGCCCAATCCAAGAACACATCACAAACCTTTTTGGCATCCCAAACCCTACTGGTTGGGTTCCATCAGTTGGAAGTTTATCAGTCTCAGATAAAATGACCTTCTTTGAACGGGCTCGAAATGAACTGGAACATTTTATTACAGCTTATACCACCCCGATGTTATTCGATTCTGCAACGAATACATTTCGAAAATATTATGACCAATCTTTTCCTGATGTGAAAGATATTATAAGAGAAAAAGTGCCAATTAGCTTTGTTGCCGTTGATGAATTTATCGATTTTCCACGTCCAATTTTGCATAATGTTGTTTATATTGGTGGACTTGGAATGAAAACTTCCAAAAATGTATCCCTAGATGAACCATTTAAATCCGAAATGTCCAAAGGCAAAAATGGGATTATCTTTTTTTCACTTGGATCAAATACGGATTCCACAAATCTCCCTGAATCCGTCAAAAAGAACCTTTTCGATGGATTTGGCCAATTTCCTGATTATCATTTTATTGTTAAACTTGAATCAACTGATGATTACGGTATTAATTATGCAAAAACAAAACCAAATATTTTTGTTACAAATTGGGCCCCTCAGGCATCTCTTCTTTTACATCCTCAAATGAAACTTTTTATTACCCATGGAGGATATAATAGTTTGTTGGAAGTTGCCAGATCTGGAGTACCAGTTCTGTTGATGCCAATGATGTATGATCAAACTCGGAATGCAAAAATTGTTGAACGAAATGGCTGGGGAAAAGTCATGGATAAAATGGATTTATTGAAAGGGAAAGAAAGTTTGGTTGAAACATTGAAGGAAATTTTGACTCATGAAAAGTTGGTTCTTTTGGTTATAAAAAAACTTGAAAATTTGAATAATTTTAATATTCCAAGTTTTTGATGTTAGTTTCAAATACCGCAAAATTTATATAATCTAAGTTTTTGATTTTACTCTCCATGAAAATTTGCATAAACTAAATTTTCGCTGGTTTTCCCCAAAAACTAAAAATTTGCATAATCCAAGTTTTACTTTCCACAACTATTTCAGGTACCAAAAGAACGCTGAAAGAATTAAAAATTTGCTTGAAACAAAACCATTTTCTGCGAATGAAATATTTATCAAAAATGTTGAATTTGTTTTAAAAAATGGTGGTAAACTTCCTGAATTAAGACCAGCTTCAATGGATATTAGTTTCATTGCTCAGTATAATCTTGATGTTTACATTATTTTGATTACTGCTGTTTTGCTTTTGGTATCTTTTGTTTTATTTTTAGTCATGCATTTTATTCGATTGTTACGGTCACTTGTTTTTAAAAAATCTCAAAATTTGAAAAAAATTAATTGAATATTCTTTGTTGTTTAAAAACCCTTAAACTGGTCCAAATAATTTCAATTAACAAATAAATAACTATGGTAAATCTGAAGTTTATTTTAAAAAAAAGCCATGCTTATACAAAAAAATTCTTGAACGCATGCATGTTTTTGAATCCATTAGTTTTTGCCATGAACAATATTTTTATTCCTATCTAGTAAAAATTATAAAAATAACCTAAAAGAAAATGGCATAAAATACTTTTTTTCTTTGTAGGCACTCTTTAATAAGATAATATCTTGGGTGTGCCTTAATTGCTCATCTTATTAATGACCTTGATTCATTGATTGGGCCAAGGTATTGGCATATTCATTATCTCTGAAAAAATTGCATTGGTTTATTTTTAGTTCATATTATTTTAATTTTGTTGTCGGTGGTTATTTTCAATGATGCTTTCTAAAACCGTTCTAGAAGAAGTACATTTTATTTCGTTCACTGAAAACTCTGTGATCAAGTTCAAAAACGGTTTTCAATTTACTCTAGTTCCTGAAGTACTCGAAGACAAATATTATGTCTTCCGTTTTCAAGATTTTATTGGGGATTTTGAAATTGTTAAAGTAGAAGGCACTCGTCTAACCAGTTTTGGGCGGCGTTGCATTAGAAATACTTACGACAAAATTACTAAAACATGCAAATTCGTGCAGTATACGGATATATCTCGAGAATTCTACTTCTCTTTATCAGCAGACGTTGAATTTAAAGAAGTTGATTATGTTAAAGTTGAATACGATTTAAAATTTGCGGCATCTCGAATTCAGCTTTTAGATTATTTGGATTGTTATAGTTTTGTTATTGAATTACCTGGATATGAATATCTGAAATTTAATACACATATTAAAAAATTCAAAAATGATTATTCAACATTAATTGTAGAGAATCCTTATAATCTTCGGCTTAACGGTAAGTACTTAAACATTTAACAACTTTCTATACATATTACATCTAAAATGAAGAATGAACAGTTCGGACATAAAAAAAACAAGAATGAATTTTTAGGAGAAAAGGGTAATTTTGAATATGAAACAATTAATTCAAATAATGTTTATCAACATTTGTCGTTTATTTTTGATCCAAATACAGTAACCAAAACACCACAAGCAGCTTTTAACCTTAACAGCCGCCCTGAATCTGTTCTTTCAACATCATCATCAACAGTTCAACTTGAAAATGCCTTCACTTCAAAGCTATCTTTACATGATGTCCTATCTAATACCAAATACGCGGATATCATTTTTATTTCACGTGATAATAAACGACTTCCAAGTCTCAAATGTGTTATTGCAAAACATTCAGAAAAGCTTGGAAAAGTCATTGCAAAGATCACGAAAAACCCGGCTGAAATCGTCATTGATAAATACGATTCAAAAACTATTTCTGCAGCATTGGACTTTTGTCATGGTAAAATTGGTCCATTCAATGAAAAAGAAAATTTAATGATGGATCTTTTAAAATTTGCTAAAGAATATGAATTCAGTGAATTATCGGTATTCTTATTTATTCTTCATAATTTTGCATACAGTAGCACATTTTTTAGGAAACATGTTGCATGCACTTTGAAGAAACAGTTGGCCCAAAAAATGTTTGTGAAATTGTTTCAATTGCATATTTATACAAGTTTGTAAATTTGAAGCAAAAATGCAAACAAATTATGAATGAATTTAAAACAGAAATTGATTCAGAAAATTTAAAGAAGTTATCATCTGACATTCTTATCGATGTTTATTGCCGTTAAATTTTGGCAATATTTTGTTTTACTGTTTTTGTTTCTTTTTTGGTTTTCTCTCTTATACATGTCTTGATTTTACGTTACAAAAATAAACGTTGTTTACAAATTTGAAACTTATTAAAAAACAAACAATTTCCCAATCTTAAAATTTACAAAGGTTTTAAATTAATGTATGTACAAAATTCTCTAACACAATGACAGATGTTTAAAAAGCGATATCTGAAACTTTTTTATTTCCATGATTGTGTATAAAGATTAAAATAATCATCTGTTGTTCCCAAGGGAGATGTTCTAGGATTTGCATATCCTCGACAAAGACCAAATCTTTTCGAAATTGCAGGAATCGTAAAAATGAAGAACAGCAAAAATCCGTAGGTGTAAAGGATAAATGTAAAACTCGCTAATTCCTAAAACAATTTATTCAAATTAAAATAAAACAAGTGAAACAGAAACATACTTTAAAAGAAATTATGCTTTCTGGTGCCATATTTTTGTTGTACATAATTGCATAAGTGCCAAAGATTGAAAGTAATTGACAAACACCATAAAGTATTACATTTTGAAGCACAATTTTACTTATTCGAATATTTTCTAATATTTGAAATCGATTGCTTAAAGAATGGGAAGAACGGCTGTTAAATTTTCTGAAAGTTTTAGGATTCTTGATGGCATTTGAAAGTTTTTGTTATGCAAATTTTTGAAAAATAAAAGCTAAATTTGCGCAAAACTGAAATTATTCAAATTTTTTGCAACCATTTTAATTATTGCTGTTTTTATTGACTACAAAAACCAATTTTGAGTGGGATAGTCCCAATTTGATCGAAAACAAAAAGTACGAAAAAGCGAGTAATTATTGATTCCGTCATACTGTAACATTTATATTTGTCACACCTCTTTAAGTACTATGTTTAGGTACATCAGCGTTAAAAAATTTTTTAAGTTTTGTAAAAAAATTAGTATGTTTCTAATAGTTCAGAATCTGAAAAATTTAATGGCATATTCAGATTTTTTTTATCTTCAAAACTCGAAATTTAATGACGATTCTACAACGCGCACTTCAGAATTCCGCCGCAGAGAAAAAAAAATGGCCGCGACTTGCCAACCCTCTGTTGCCAAGTGGTGAAACGCGCTGCAGCCACGAACCAACAACGCCGGTTCGAATCCTCTCGCATACAAAAAAATTTCTTTAACTATAAAAATTAGTAATGGTTAATAAATTAATAGGTGATATTAAAATTAATAAAAAAAAATAATTTGCTGTAAATTTTGGGATTTTTGAAACATAAATATATAATTATTGCATTTTTTGGTATACTGTAATGATCTTTTTTTTATTAAAGTATATTGGTCAAAAAGATTTTTAAAGTTTGTGTAGAAAAAAATTTGAAATATAACTTTTTTCTTTTAAAATGGTGGTTGGGCTTTTTTATTGAAACAAAATGTGGTCAAATAAAACAAAAGTACAAAAATTGTATCATCGTTGCATCCATCACAAAATTGTCATCGTCAGAGATGTATTTATAAAATGTTATATTTTTTTTAAATTATTCATAAAATTCATCTTCTGATTCTTCATTATATGCTTGTTTGGCGACAATCAAAGCAGTTAAACTTCTAATTAATGTTGTAAGTGGTTTTGGGATTCTTTTTTTGTTTTCATCAGCCATTGTCAAAACACAAAGCTTTAAATCCTTCTTTTCTGTTGATGGAGATGCTTTGTGAAATTTCAGTTGTGCTTCTACAGCTTTTCTTTTTTCAGAATCTTTGTGTTGGTGTTCCAAGAAAGCTTCCATTCGATCCACTGAAGTCCAGCAACCTCCAAATTTAAATATACATGAATCTGTATAAAAAAAATGTAATAGTTACTTATTATTCCCGTTGAATACGATATCGAACATTGCAGCATCAGAAATTTCATTTTCTGGAGATTGCTCTTCTGATTGCTGTTCATTTCCAGAAGTATTACCATTCGGATTAAGCAGTTTTTGGCCTGCTTTGAACTGCATGACTTCTGGGGTTGTTGGAACATTTTCTTGTTGTCTTGGAATTTCAAATGAATCCTGTAAAATGGGATAAGGGAATGATAATTTGTAAGGCCTTTATGAGACTATTACCTCTGGCAATGCTTTTTTAATCTTTTTAAATTCAGTTTTTTGTGTTTCAAATGCATATTCTTGACTTTGAAGTTGATCATCAGAATTAACAGAATCATCATAGGCAGCAATATGAAGGGATAAAGTGCTGCTATTGAGGATCGAAGAAAGTTCTTTACGTTTTTCTTCTTTCTTTTTTGAAAAAGGATCAATATATTTGTGTTGATGGGAAGATTTGATAGGATAATCAATAACAGTCTTATTATTTCTATCATAATTATAACTATTGAAATTGAAACTATTCGTTTTTTTACAATAAACTTCTGACAAATTTCTTGGTTTAGAGCATAACATTTTACACAATTGAGGGCAAGGATGTTTATTGAAATATAAGTTATAGTGATTATTTGTATCACCATAATTTTGACCATTTAACGATATCATCTCATTCTTCAATGAAGGAATAAATTTTTTTGTTGACATAATAAAAGTTTTAGTACACAAACAAACTTTTCATATAAGTACAAAAAATGTCACAAACTTTTAGCAACAATAGTTTAAAATATTCACTGTCTTTAAAAAAACGAAAGAAAATGATTCTTTAAAAAGCAACAATTTGTTATGGTTTTCAAAACCCCGTTTTAAAAAGAAAAAAATCATATTTCTTTATTTTTTGTATTTCAATTGCATTAAATCTTTGAAAAATGAAGTTATTATATTTTATACTTTAATAAAAAAAAGATCATTACAGTATACCAAAAAATGCAATAATTATATATTTATGTTTCAAAAATCCCAAAATTTACAGCAAATTATTTTTTTTTATTAATTTTAATATCACCTATTAATTTATTAACCATTACTAATTTTTATAGTTAAAGAAATTTTTTTGTATGCGAGAGGATTCGAACCCGCGTTGTTGGTTCGTGGCTGCAGCGCGTTTCACCACTTGGCAACAGAGGGTTGGCAAGTCGCGGCCATTTTTTTTTCTCTGCGGCCGTTTTTGCAAAAGAAAAGAAAAAAAGAATGACGCTGATGTCCCTAACTATGTTCAGTATTTTTTAAATATAAATGCTATTTTAACATTAATTATATCTTAGCACTTTTTAAATGCTAAATAACAACACATTTATAAACAGGCAATCAAAAATTTTTATTGAAATTTTTAACTTTGAATAAATTCAAACTATAATTTTTAATCAAAAATATTTAAACTTTTGCCCCCTCTAGTTTTGTTTGCAAAAATATTTTTCTTTTAAGATTTGAAAATGCTCAACAAAAAACATGTACCTCGTGTTCTTTGAAGCATTTTTCTCATACTAGAACATCTGTTTTTTTGCAAAAAAAAAGTTTAAAAATAAACTTACTTTTTTTGTCGGCGACCAAAAACTAACAAAATTGGTGAAGAAATTAAACAAAAGAATATTAAAATAACATATAAAAGTTCCCAGGGTGAGAAGGAGCTACTGTATTCTGTGGCATAAGTAGTAATAGAACTACAATAAAGGATTATTTTGTCATCACCAGGATCATATTGAATTTTGTTGATAAAATCCAGAAGGGGTTTGAGCCACTGAAAAATAGAACAATCTATTGGGAGAAAGCAATATGACAAAGATAATAATTTTTAAAACAAAAATGAAAAAATGGCTGAATGGTAGAGTGGTCAAAGTGGAGGACTCTGAACCTTAGCTGAGAGAGGTTCGTTTCCCCACGACAGCCATAAATATACTTTTACTTTTTGACAAGAATTTTGTCTTTCCTATAGTTTTTAGATAAAAGAATATGCAATTTTTTGAAAATAACTCAAAGCTGATTTTTACAAACACAACTTAAGTTCAGCATTAATTTCTCAGAAATTAAAATTGCTGCAGATTAATGAATTCTTAAAACCTGTGTTCTGGGTACTTGTTTATGTCTTCAAAAATCCCACATTTACATAAAATCTTATCAAACACAATCTCATGAAAGTATAAAGTACTTCCTGTTTCTGGTATTTTGGTATTTAAAAAACTTTTATAAAACACAATAAATGACAAAACATGTGAAACCACATTTTTTAAAGTTCTATTTTTAAATTTTATTTAACATTTTTAAGCATGTTTATGCTTTTATTAAATTATCCCACATATCTACATTTTGAAACACTTGTACTTTTAGAATCCCTAAAATTCTTAAAAATATAAATGTTATCAAAACCTACCGTAATCCCAGCAAAGAAAACAACAATTGTAATATTCTTTCGATTTTCGTATGTTTCAGATTGTTTAAAAGCAAAAAATCTTTCAATGATAATCGCCGTATAAGCGTATGACAGCACTTCAAAGGGTAAACTGCAAATTGATTCCAAAACTGTACAAGAATGTATCGACCAAAGTATGGTACAATTTTTCTAAATAAACAACAACAATTATGCTAATTTAATCAAAAAAGTTGGAAAACAAAGTCTTACATTTGTAAACCAAATAATACTAACAGAATATAAATTTGTTAAAGTCCGAAATGTTGTTGATATTGCTCGAAGGGATAAGGCTAACGAAATATTTGTAAATAAAATTTGTAAATGAATATGAAAAATCTAAAACAAAATTACGAATATTTATTTAAAGCTAAAAATATATAAAATAATAAAATTTCTAAAAAAAGTAAGTAATAAAACTTTTTTTATTGGGATTAATTGGGCACGAGATTTTTGGAAGGGTGTTTTTAGAAATGTTTTTTCTGACTTTTAATTTAATTTAAATATTTTTAGTTGTTTTCTTTAACATTTAAACTTTGTTCCATATTTTTAATCAATAGTTTCTAAGAATTGATATTATAGGTTATAAAACAAAATTTAAATATGTAAATTTTTGGAAATGTTTTTACAGTTTTGCTTTCTAATGATCAAATAAATTGTAGCATTTTAGAAAATATTTCAGATTTTAATTTCATTTTACAAGAATAATCATAATAATCAAGTTTAAAAGAGAAGTATATGCAAATGTCAAAAAACGTCATGACTTTAAGGAAACGTGCAAAGTTTCAAATTAAATGTTTTTTTCAGTATTTTTTAGAAAATAGCTCGAAAAAGAGATTCTTCAAAAATGTAATTATGTTAATATTTAATTTAAAAATTTTTTAGCCAACGCAGTAATTTTATCTGTAGTGTTTATTCAAATTTTGCAAACTGCTATTTTAGATTGATGCCTTTAGATGTAAAATTAACCAAAAATCAAAGTTCAGCAAACTGAATTATAATTTCAAAAACTAGATACAGTAAGAAATCTTTGTTATTCAAATTTGGTAAGCAAACTAGACACGAATGGATTAATTAGATTAAGGACCTCAGCAGCATTTTATTTCAGAGGAGGTAGAAAATGCCTCAAAAGTGCACGCCTTTAATCTTGCGCAGATAGCGGTAAAAGATCAAAGTGGTTTTATGTATGAGTTAAACAGAGACACATGCCTCTGGTACCCATTCTTTCATTGTAGTTATTATCCCAAAAATCTTAACTTACCCCTTTTGTGATAATACATTTAATAATGATAAACCCCAAAACCAATGCAATAATATTTAAAACAATCGTGGCAAAATCAAATAAAATTACACCTGTCAAAGTTGAATATTTTGTTGCAATTGCACAATCCTTAGAAATATTACCCGTTGAAAGAAAATATTCAACATCTACAAAATCATTGATTACTGTAGCTGATATGTTAAACAATAAAAACTTACATTTTAAGGATTGATTTATTGTTGACATACTTTTAATATTTACCAGTAATATTAATATTTCATACTAAATATTTTAGAAAAATTTTTTAAACACAAAATAAAACATGTGAAAAATAAAATGAGAAAAAAGCAGCTCCGCCTTTTAATCTTATTTTTTAGAGAAACTTTGCTCGCATTGGTACAAAGCTATAATTTTATTTTAGAAAAAAATATGTAATATTTCTGGTTGGTTTTGCAAAAAATAAAGGTAAAGAAATGTGGAAAAACTATACAGTTATGTATTACAGGTACATATGTGACATATAAATATTTCAAGTACCAAGTAATACAAATTTTATATTTGCAGCTGCTTTGTAAAATGCCGACTATGCAAATTTGAATAACTAAAAAGGTCGAGAACATTTTTTGCGGAAATTGCAGATGAAAATTTTTGAACTTTGAATTAAAAAAAATCCATTCTAAAAGAGTTTACATAAAGTCTTATCAATAAACACATATATCTAACTATAGTAAATTTATCTCATTTTACCAGCGACGGATTTTTAGGTTGACGTAAAATTCAAACTAGGGCTGGGCATAAAATATTTCGTCGCACCAAATTTCAGCTTCTACGCATTTGTATTACACAAGCGATGGCTCAAAATGCTGGAAATTGCATGCTTTAAAACCTTAGATAGATAAAAAATAAGAAAAAGTAAATAAGCCTTCTAAATAAGAAGGAATCAGAAGGAGCTAGTTTTACAAAGGAGATTTCTCGAGAAAATGTTTTAAAAAACAGTGTTTCACTTCGCCAAAAGTTGGAGAAAATTTTAAAATTTATGAATCCACAGGTTTAGAATCCTTAAATAACACATTCTAACACTTATTTTCGGCATTTTTAAGGTTTGTTAATAGAAAGAACAGTATTAATTACCCCTAGGAAACTTAGATCAGGAGAAACGGTTAAGTTTAAGCGAAATACATCTGTTTTTCTCACAAAATCCAGAGGGATGTAGAAAATCCGCTATAACTTTTGTCGGATCAGCTTGGACGTCTTGTGTCATGTCTTAAAAGATGCCTAATAAACCTAGTTTCAACATATAAAAAAATCAGAAACCTCCTAGAACCTCCTATAACATTTTTTCTATTTTGAATGCTATATAAAATTCGTCATGGTTAACAAAAATGCAATTTTTTGAATTAAAACAGTTTTTTAAACAATTTAAAGCTTCATAAGCTTTTTCTCCAACCTCTTTTCTATTTATAAAGATATAAAAAATAAATATATAACATTAATAATGATGTTTTTAAGCAATTTTAATTAATCGCACTCAATACCTTCAACATCTTTTTTTGCGTTTTTGCAACGAAAGAAAAAAACGAGCTCCCTTTTTTGCGTTTATGCCCAGCCCTAATTCAAACTTTTTTTTTAAAACATTTTCGAAACTTTTCGCCAAAAAACGTTTGTTGAAGAATTTTTTGTTTTGCAATTTTTTGCAGCAGTTTCTTTTATTTTTCGACGATAAATAAAATTATTTTCAGTTGCTTTGATTATAAAATGCATTTTTATTGCAACGTTAAAGTATTAATAATTTTTTATATTGTTTCACTATCATCGGCATCGGCATATTTTCTTTACAATGAAATGTTTGCGTGTGCGTAAAAAATATTTGTCGTCGTCGTAATATTCTTGTTAGTTTATGATATTAATTTATACGATTATTTTAGTTTGATCTCAAATCATCTGCTATAATGGAAGATACTTTGAAAGCGGTAAGTTCTCTTAATTGTTATAGTGAATAATACATAAATAACAATTATTTTTAGCAACTCAAATGTCCAATTGCTATTGAATGGACCATTCCTGAAAATCGTTTACAAGAATTGAAAGATAAACCTGGTGAATATTTAAGAAGTGATATTTTTAATGCTTCCAATATTCCTGGTGTTGAATATGCAATTTTAATCTATCCACATGATAACAAAGAAGAACGTCGTGGAGAAGCATGGATATTCTTGATCCTGATTTTTGATAATAAAATCCATCGCATGGTTGAAGCTAATTTTATTATTAAAATTCACTCTGCAAATTTCTGTAAAGAAAAGAAACCTGTTTTTGATTCTTCTAATGGATGTGGTGTTGCATGTTGTAAAACAGAAGAATTGTTTGATCCGAAAAAACTCTTTCTTGTTAATGGAAAAATGACGATCGAAATTGAAGGAACTTTGATGGTAGAAAAAGAAATGCCAATGAAACCTGATTTATTTGGTGGTAATGCTGATGCATTGGGCTTGGAATTATGGAAACAAGAAAAGAAAGATTTTACAGTTATCGCCGAAGGAAAAGAAATTACCGTAAGTATTGTTAGGATTCATTGTTAGATAAAAATGAACATTTTTGGGCTCATAAAAATGTTCTTGCTGCTCGATCTCCAGTTTTTGCTCGAATGTTTGAAACGGATATGAAAGAATCTAAAGAAAATAAAGCTTCTATCGAAGATTTTCCGTTCAGAATTGTTGAAGCTGCAATCAAATTATGCTATCATCATTCCCTTGTTCCTGCTGTAACAATGGAAGACAAAATGGGACTTCTTCAATTTTTCGATAAATATGATATTCAAACTTTTAAAGTAAGTTATTGTCCCTACTCTAATATTTTGTTATTACTGTAATACACATTTTTAGTCTGAACTTGAAGCAAATTTAATTTCTGAAATTGATACATCAAATGTTTGCCTTCTTACAAATGCTTCTCTCGTTTCTGATGCTCAAAAACTTAAAGAAAAATGTGCTGAATTCCTTCGAGATTGTCTTCAAAATGCCAAAGCAATTAGTGATTTTGATATTCTAGATCCAGATTTTGCTATGAATTTGCTTAAAAAAGCCTTTTTTCGAATTTCTAAATAATTTAATTACTCTTTGATTTGTTTGATACTTTTGTTACTTAAAAAATTTGTTTTTTTGTGTTTTTTATACTGTACACTTTCACAAACACTAATCAATAATATTTATTTATCGTGAGTAAATCTAGAATCTTTCATTGCCATCTTTTTGACAGTTTTTTTCATCATATTTTTGTTTATAAGTAAAGTGTTTTTTCGCCCATATTTTCGATTACCGTATTAGCATTTTTAATCATGTTTTTATTTATAATATTGATGTCTTAAACCAAAATTTCATTTGATTTTCGATAATGGTTAGTTTTCAGTTTTATTGGATTAAAATTTGACAATAATTTTTTGATATCTGCAAGTCAGCATGCAACATTTTGAATTGTAATTAGTTAAAATTACTATTCATGATGAAAATGTTTGAAAATCTTTAAATTTTTATATTTATTTATTATCTTTTTAAAATATTTTAGCAATTAAATGTTTAAAAGAAAAAAGTTGCAATTAAAACAAAGACACTTAAAGAGATAACGGAAAGAGTTTTAGGTGCAGAATTGCATAAATCTGAATCACAGCAATAAATTGATCCTTTTATAAGAAGGTCATCAAATGTGTTGTCACCTTTTTTCTGAAATTTATTATTTTGTAATCACAAAAACAGATATATTTGATAAACTTACTTTACACAAAGCATCAAATCCTGCAATTGTAAATGCACAATTTTGTACAGTTCCATCATATTTAAATCCAGGAAGAGTTGCTTTTCCATTAAATGTGAAGCAATATTTTACATCATCATCACATTCATTTGTACTTGCATCAACATGTGGAAAGCTGGTAACACATTTTAGACCATCAGCAAATGCAAAACAACAAAGAAAAGCAAAAAGTAAAACAATTAAAGCATTCATTTTTAGAACAATTTAATTTTTTGTCTGTTTATGGACTCATAAATTATGAGCTACTTTTATATGAAGCTTTTTTATTGTTATCTTATTTTTAAACAAAAGATTGTGAAGGAGTGGAAATGTAAAAATCGTGGAGTTTTGACAATTCCCTATTGCAATTAGAGCTTTAAATGGGTGGTTCTTTTTGATGTAACAAAGCATGTTATCAGACAACAAGGTTGAAACAAAAGAAAAAATTCTACAAAAATTGGGAGCTCCAAAGCCTATTGTCAACAGTGAAAAGATTAGGGTTTTACTTTGTTGTACACAAAAATGATATTTTTGTTCACCACTTTTTTGTCACAAAAATTTCAAGGTACAATGTTCTTTTTAGCCTTTTAAATATTAAACTCCGAAAATAAAAATATATTTTTTAAATATTTTTTTGAAGAAAACTCCATCTTTAATTAATGCACAATACATTAAAAAATCTTTGTAAAACACAAAAAACAAAAAAATTACACAAAATGTAATTTTTGTTTTCCATCATAAGTTTCAGCATAATTGATACTTTTTTAATATCAGACAATTCACAAACAAATCAAGTTCAAAGTATCTTCAAGGCTTGGTGATGTTTCAGCTTCCTCAAAACAACTTTATCTAAGTTCAGGTAGATCAACATTATTGTCAGACATGTTTTACTAGACAAAAGATGGTGTGATAACCTTCAAGAGATTTTAATCATCTATATCGGGCATTAAAATTTGTGGTAGCAAATGTTAAACATTCGTTTCTGAGGCGTACCACACTTTACTGTAAATGATTAATTCTATAAATAAACAAAGGTGTCAAAAAACAAAAGAAAAAAGCGAAAGTTCCTGAATATCAGCTATTTGTGGTTCGCGAACTTTCTTGCAAAATAAAAAAAAATGAATCAAATCAAAGATCTCCTTTGAAAAAAAAATTTTATTAATATTGAAGGATTCTAGATTAATCGATTTTGACTCAAACTTTGAATTTCAAAGACAAATTTTCTTTTAAAAAAATGTTTCGAAACTTTTTGCCAAAAAACGTTTGTCGCAAAATTTTTTCTCCTGTTTATTTTCTATTCGAAGGATTTTTTTGATGACATTCGAATTACGTAAACGGACACTTTATTTTCAGTTGCTTTGATTACATAACAAATTTTTATTGCAAAGCTAAATTATTTTGCATTGTTGCGGCATCCCTGGCTTCGTGATATTTTTTAACAACTCGTTGTTTTCGTGCGCGTGAAAATTATTTGTCGTCGTCCCAATATTCTTGTTAGTTTATGATATTAATTTATACACGATTATTTTAGTTTGATCTCAAATCATCTGCTGAAATGGAAGATACTTTGAAAGCAGTAAGTTTTAAAAATAGTTGTTTTGAACATTACAAATGTGACAATCATTTTTAGCAACTAAAATGTCCAATCGCTATTAAATGGACAATTCCTGAATATCGTTTACAAGAATTGAAAGATAGACCTGGTAAATGGTTAAAAAGCGATGTTTTTAATGCTTCCAACATTTCTGGTATTGAATATTATGCTTCAGTTTATCCAGATCGTGAGAAAGAAGAACGTCGTGGAGAAGCATGGATTTATTTGTGTTTTAATTCTGCTTTGTTGGTTAAAACCGACCTCAAGGTTGATTCTATTTTTAATATCAAAATTCCATCTGCAAATTTCTTTCAAGAAGTAAAATATAATCATAAATCTTCTCGAGGACGGGGAGCTAAATGTTGTACAACAGAAGAATTGTTTGATCCTGAAAATTTATTTATTGTTAATGGAAAAATGACGATCGAAATTGAAGGAACTTTGATGGTTGAAAAAGAAATTCCAATGAAACCTGATTTATGTGGTGGTCCTGCAGATTTATTGTGTTTGGATTTATGGAAACAAGAAAATAAAGATTTTACACTTTTGGTTGATGGAAAGGAAATTACGGTAAGTATTATTGTTGAATATTGTGTGTTAAATATGATAATTTATAGGCTCATAAATGTATTCTCGCTGCTCGATCTCCCGTTTTTGCTCGAATGTTTGAAACCGATATGAAAGAATCAAAAGAAAATAAAGCTTCCATCAAAGATTTTCCGTTCAATATTGTTGAAGCTGCAATCAAATTATGTTATCATCATTCCCTCGTTCCTGCACTATCAATGGAAGACAAAATGAAACTTCTTCAATTTTTTGATAAATATGATGCCCATGCTCTCAAAGTAAGTTCCTCGCTATGTTATTCTTTGTTAATACAAAACTGTTTAGGTCGAACTTGAAGAACATTTGATTTCTGAAATGGATGCGTCAAATGTTTGCCTTCTTACAAATGCTTCTCTCATTTCAAATGCTCAAACACTCAAAGAAAAATGCGCTGAATTCCTTCGAGAATGTCTTCAAAATGCCGAAGCAGTCAGTGATTTTGATATTCTTGATGCAGATTTTGCTAAGAATTTGTTCAAATATGCTTTTTTTAAACTTTCATAATAATTTTATAACTCTTTGATTTGTTTGTTGCTTTTCTGTTTTTACACAGTACGTTTGTACAAATACAATTGTTTTAATAAGATTATGATACTTTGCCGTCTTCTCTTTAACAATATAGTAATTTGGTATTTTCGGCACTTTGTCCCAGAGAAACTGTTTAAAAATTAGCATATTCGGAATCAGCTTAATAAATTACATTAAGTATGACAAATAATCAGTTCTTAAAAAAAATTGAAATTTCATATCTTTTTTAAACGTTTATACTTAAAAATGTAGTTACAAAACAATTTGATCAATGGCTCTTGATAATTATACAAAATTGATTCAATGATACCATAAAAATTTCAACATCCAAATTTTACGAGTTCAACGTTTACAAATTGAAGAAACCTAAATTTCACATTCTCACAACAACGTAAGCAGCAAAAGAATTACATGTAATTATTTTTCATTTTTGAGATTTGGAAAACAATAAGCTGGTAATTATGAATGAATTTACAGCCTTTTTATTCGTGTTTAGGTCGATATAGTATTTCTTAAGCATTTTTCAAAACTCAAATATTAAAAAAATAAAAACTCGTTTTAAAACTTCTTTCAAAAATACTTTGAAATAGTTCCTGTTTAAAATTAATGGTTTAATTAGTCATTAACTGACAAAGACTAGTCATCATTAATTTTTTGTTTATTTAAATTAGTTTCAAAATTTATAACACAGTATATTAGTATATTAGACATTTTTGGCATCATTACACTTATAAATGTCTTCGGTATATGTATTTTTCAAACTAGTTTAATTTTCTTTAAAGTCGTATTTCCCTTGAAATTTTCATAATTCAAAATTTACTGGTTTACAGCCTTTTATTCAAATTTTGAGATTTCGTTCCTCTTTCGAACTTGCCGGGTTCAACTTTTTTGACCATAATTTGAGACACCTACGTTGTGTTATTTTAAGTGATTAAAAAACTTTAATTTTGAGTATTTAAAAATTTGGCATTTAGTTTAATATTTTTGGACAGAATTATTGCGACCATAAATTATCTTTTTTTGCTGATATTCTTTAAAAAAGTTTAAAGGCGTATTTGTAAATCATGTTTTTTAATTTTGCAAAAATTTAAATAATAAAACTTTCTTTCTTCAAATTTTAGAAGTGCCTTTTTTGATGGTTTTTTATTTTAAGAATTATGGTTTTTTTGATTTTGCAGCTGGCAGAATTTTTAAAAGCTTCAGTTTTAAAATTTACCACCAAACTTGTGTGTTAATTTTTGCCGTAGCCTAAAATTTTATTTTTTATTTTCTTAAAAAATTAGTTTTAATTTACTTATTGAACAAACAACAAAAACTTTCTCATAAAAAAGCTAATTTAGAAAATAAAAAAAAACAATAAGTGTAAGTTAGCTACAAGGTTTTTCTGCCATTGTAAAAGAACACAGAATATAAAATAATTGTGGCGCGTAATTTTTATGTTTTTATTTTTAAAAAACTTTTTTTGTAAATATCTTAAATATTTGTAATATTTTAGTAAAAAATGGTGACATGGGTACTGTTTGAAACCATATCACATATTTTGTGTGTAATGTTTGCAGTATTAAATATGTTATTGTTAATACCAAATTTCATGGTAAAATCACCAAGTTTTAAAGTATTTTCGCCAAATATCAAGTCAGTTTTCAAAATAAATTTTTGTAAAATCTACAGTAATCTTTGTTTAATTCAATTTTTTTTAGGATATTTACCCGTTTTATATTATTTACATTTGCGATAATTCCATTTGGATCTTTAATTATCAGTATTTTTATCTTAACAACAAGTTCCTGTCGATTCCCAATTTGTAATATAATTTATTGGTCCACTTCCTATTCAACTACCCTTGTCCGGGTTACGATTCCCGTGTACATGATTGATGGTCTAATTGCAACAATATTTTATTCACATTATTATAAATTTACTTCCAAAACTTTCGGGTACATTTATATTGCATTCACGTACTCCGCCGCAGGGCTTTGGACCTTTATACTGTATTACAGTAATAATTATTACTATAACCATAAACTAATCTTTGCTGCTTCTGTTGAAATTACAACAATTGTTCTCTGGAATTTATTATACTGTAGAAACAAAAATTTGCATAAACTTTTGAGATATCAAGCAAATCTCAAAATTCGGTCACAAGTTTGTTATATTGTTTTTAAAAGTGCTCCAATTAAATTTGAATATTTTTTAGATAATTACAAATATTAAAACTTTAAAATTGTGTTTACTTTACAATTTTTTGTTTTCAATATTTCCGTTCTTTGTCGCAGTTATTTCCTTGTTAATCTTTGTTTTTTTGAAAAAAGCAGTTCCTCCAACTTTCGCATTATTGGTGAGTAAGATTTTAATTAATTAATTATTGACAGAAGATAAGGTTGAATCATAGATAGTTTCATTAAATATTTAAATTAAAGCTATACATAGCTAACTTTTCTTTGTATAAAACAGATGTTTGTTTAAAATTAAAAGTTTTAATGCAAAAAAATTAAGATGTTAAAATTTTGGAAAACTTTGACAATGAAAAAAAGGTTTTTTTGCAAGGTTCAGATTACACTTTAAAACTGTTGTTTTAAAACGTTCAAAAGTTGTTCCAAGTACAACTTGGAACATCATCAAAACATATGTTTTGTAATTTAATCTTTTGGAACTTTTGAAAGCTTAAGTTACAAAATGTTGTTGTAAATCAAAAATTCAAAAGGGTTGTTAGTTTTTGGACTTGAATAGTGAATATAAAAATTAAGGACTAAAATATGTTTTAAAACAGTTTTGTAAATTGCGTAAGAAATAAAAGTAGTAAAAAATCTGTAAATCATTGTCTACTTCTTTTTAAAATTTTACTGAAAGAAAAATTTACACTACTGTTGTAAAT
This sequence comes from Panagrolaimus sp. LJ2414, assembly GCA_024447195.1. Taxonomy (NCBI): domain Eukaryota; kingdom Metazoa; phylum Nematoda; class Chromadorea; order Rhabditida; family Panagrolaimidae; genus Panagrolaimus; species Panagrolaimus sp. LJ2414. Next base: position 457,042 of record JAMRXY010000004.1, on the reverse strand, counting down.
TAAATTTAGTGTTAAACCTTCGTCAATACAATTGATATAAATTGCTTATTAAAAATATAAAAATCAAAAAAAATTTTTTAAAAAAGAATCGAAAAAGTGATACAAAAATTATTTCAAATAATTAAAGTTTCAAAAGTGAAAATTGAATACGATAAATAAAGCTGAGCTTCCAAATTCAAATTTGCACAACTCGTATTCTTTTGCTCGTTAAATTTAAGTTTCACAAACTTAAGAGTTTTCGAGGATTTTAACATTAAAAATAGTATTAAAAATTCAAAAAACACAACCAAGCAAAAAAAGGAAAACTGAAAGTAAGAAAAAACGTTTCCATAGCAAAAAAATTGCCGCGATCGATCTTTTTTTCTGTTTTGCATAATAAAATTTTTCTTTTCTTCTGGTTTGTTGGGAAACATTTTTATGTTTTTACACTAAAAAATATGTTTAAAACATCAATGTTCAATATTTTTAGGGATACAATATTTGCATAACAATTTGTATGATAATTCGAGCTCGACGACATTGGCATACCCGAAGAACAATAAAAGTTTATGCCAAAGAAATTTCAGAAGAACGTGTAAAAATTGTATTTAATTCTCTGGGAAAAGCTATTCCAGCTTCGCACACAATGGATTCACATTTTGTTGCACTTAAATCTCAATGGGCTTAAATAAATAAAGAAGAAGATTTGATAAAGAAAATTGTGGTAACAAAGATTGATAAAAATTACGCATGAAATTTAAATAAAAATTTTTAATGATAAATATTTAAATATATTGTATACTGGTAAACACTTTCTGTATATTTAAATCATTTCAGTTTTAAAAATTACTATAATCTTGTTTTTGTCCCTTTATTGATTTCTGTGTTTTTTGAGCTTTAAAAATTAATAAAAACTGTTATTCTCTTTTTTCTTTCTTTGTTGCAAATGTTAAAAGAAAAAAAACAGATGTTTTGAATAAATTGAATGCAAAAATGCATAAATTTTTAAAGGATTTATTTATTTTTTTATTTGAAATAAACTTTTTATATTTAGTTTTATTTCGGTGCAACGATGGCAACTATTTTAATAAAAAAGACAATTTGAAATTCAAATTTTTGATTCATTCAAGGAATTTTTAACTTTTCAAAAATCGATTTTAAATATAATGGACATAGTTTTCGGTAATCAAATTTCCATTTTGAAGTCCAATAAATATGATAAAAAGAGTTGTACATGGATTTTAAAACATGTTTTTATATCTCAAAAATCGAAGCAGTTCCTTCTTTTTTCTTGTTCCTTAAAAAACAATTACGACCAAAATTGGTTTAAGAAGATGTTCTTATTTTTCCTTTTCGTTTTCACTTCCTTGTTTTTTTCAAAGAAGAAAGAAGCACTGCAGAAGGGAAGTGGACATGATTCATGTTCCCTTTTCTTTTTCTCAATGACGTTAGAAAAATAAAACTGAAAGTTTGCAACTTTTTCAAAGCCTAGAAACATACTTTTTTACAGCTTTCTTGAAAGAAAATTTAAAAATTTTTCCTTATTATATAATCATAAACCAGCTCATAATTTATCTTCAAACATGTCAAAAAATCAACGTCAAAAATTATGGAAAGAAACAAAAGTTTCAACCGGACGCAAATGCAACCACAACAAAAAAAAATGAACTGAAAAAAAAGGAAGCACGCGACATTATTTATTTTTTTATTATTGTTTTTTTATTTATTCTCTTCTTTGAACTTCTCTTTTTGGGCTTTGGTTGAAATGCTGTTATGTTGATAAACAAACAAAACAAAAAAAATTCTTTCATAAAAAAAATTGTTAAAGAAAAAGTTGGGTGTTCATGTATTTTGTTGTTATTCTTTATGGGTTTTGGATTCATGGAAATTCATTTAAAAAAAATATTTGGGTATGAAATGTATTTTTGCGTGTTAATAAATGATAGTTGTTATGATTATGTCACATAATTTATGTGATTATGTTGTTTCTACTTTTTATTCAAATTTTGTTTATTAATATCATTTACGAGTTATAAACAAATATGATAAAAATGTGAACTTTTTGCCATTTTATCAGACTACAGTAATATTGAAGCCAAAAAATTAAATCATACATTTGAGATATATAGAATTTGGTCAAAGCTACCCCGAAAGTTATATATTTTTCTATTGTAAAGAAAGCAAAATTTGACATAGGTTTTTTTAAATAATACAAAAATTATTTTGATCAAAATTTTGATTTCCGTATTTTCTCGTAATCCAAATTTTTAAAACCCACAAAAAACGGTCCAAAATCACAAAAACTAAACTTTTGATTTTAGCTTACTGCTTTATTTGATCGAAATCAATAGTTGAAATAATCCTTTTTTGTCTAATAACTTTTCTTAATTTTGTGTATTTATTTTGTATTTCTTTTAATCTCATAAAATCAATCTTTAATCCCTTACAAAAATCAAAAGACAATGCTTAATTGTTTGTTTTCAGCTTGCAGTTCTTGCTCGCAACCATTTCAAATTTCTATCTTCTTCATTTCTCTCTCTTTTTTAAATGATTCAACAATTTTTAATGTTTGCTTTTGTTCATCATTGAATCCTTACAAAAATAACAACAAAAAATACATATTACAAAACGCAATTATTTCATTATTTTTTTCACACATCCTTGCCTTCCCTTTTTTATAGTGATTTCCCTCAAAATGATTCCACTTGTCACATATTTCTGTTACACAAATTTTTCAAAATCATCCCCGTTTCGGCTTTTTTCTTTTGTTCAATCCATCTTTTTTTTTGTCGTCGTGTTACCCTTTGACACCGACAAACGTCAGGCTTGATTGAGCTTTTGTCGCTTTTTTTGTCTTCTTTAAATTTTTTTGACTATTACAAATTGAAATATCGCTTTTTTTCTTTTCTATGTTTTAAACTTTTGCCAAAAAATGGGTGGGCTTTGCTTTTTTTTTGAAATGGAAAAAAATGGATTAAAATCGTACAATTTAAAAGACAAAAAAACATAGATTGATCGGATTTGAAAAAAATGGGATTGAAACAACTTTTTTGGAGGGCTTCTTCTGATAAATTTCGAGGTTGAAAAAAGTATGGCTTGAAAGAAAGTCTTTATGTCTGAAATGGGGTTTCAATGTTTATTTACCATTTAAAAAACATATTTAAACAGTAAAAAAAGAGGAAGCTTAATTTTTTGAAACCTTTTGTTTCATTTATGGCTTTGCTAAATCCTGAAATCTTGAAAAATAAGGATTTGAACAAATTTTTTTTGAAGGGTTTCTAACAAATTTCACGGTTCAAAAAAACTAAGAGGAAGTCTGTCTCGGGCTTTTTTTTGTTTTCTTCTTGTTTATCAGCATTCAAAGAACACAAGACGTCAACAGACAAAAAATAATTAATAAAGAAAGCTATAAAAATTGTGTTAATTTATTCGTTTGTGGTTTTAATTAAATGACTATATTCGATGAATGGCGATTAATTAAATAAATCCCCATGTTTATAAAAAAATTGAGAAGGAAGGGTCTGATATTTATTCACATGAGAATGAAGGCTTTTCACTTTTGTTGTTGTTTAAAATTTTAAAACATCAATTTTTTGGTTCCTGATTGTTTTTTTTATGAATAATTTTTTTCTTTGAATTTCAAAAAAATTTGTTGTTCTCATTTGCCATCTATTTTTTAGAGAAGTGTAGTTAGTATTAGCATTAGCTAATCCAAGAGCGTCAATGACGAACAGAAAATGACTTTTGACTTGCTTTTTTTATACAACGGTCTAAAATTTTTATTTTTGCAAAAAAGCTCTTTGTTGTTTTTCTGCTGCTGCTGCTGCTTTGCTTTCAATGATGTTTGTTTCCCTGAAGGAAGGAAAAAAAAGAGCGAATTTTGTTCCCATCGGGTTGAAAAGGAAAAGGAAACAGAGAAGGGGGACATATAGGATAGAGAAAAAGCAGGAGAAAAACTATAAAAAAAATTTTTGCGCGTTCTGTGTTTTAACAAAAACGAAAAAAAGGGTTGAAAAAATTGATCATTGCTCATTGAGATATTTTCTGTGTTGAAGGAAAAAAAGGTAAAAGTAATAAATAGAAGTAAGCGTGTGAACAAAAAAGAGTCAACCGAAACCTATCAAAAAAATATAAAAACGTTTACTACGGAATTTTGGTGAGAAAAATGCGTTAAGAACTGTCCAGATCTTACGTAAGAAAAATATCCAATATTTTTAACCCATCCTTACTGAAAGGTTTTTTCCTTTGATCTTTGCCGCATTTAGGGTTAACTGTAAGATTGGGCTCACCCCCACCCACCCATAAAAGTGCTTACGTAAGATCTTAACAATCCCTTATAGCTAAAAAACCCATATTTTATTTCGATGATTTAAAAAGTGTTACCCCTATTTTAAATAATTATGCAAATTTTTTCACTAAATCAAAATGCGAGTGTCAAAGTTTGATGCACTTTTCGGTTTAACATGCAAATTTCACGTTTTTATTCTTCTTTTTGATATTCCACAGAAGCAATTCTTACCTTTTTTTTATGAATGTTGTCGACCTTCGAAAATATGCATGATTTTTCCCTCCACTTTTTTTCATGATTTTAACTACTATTTTTTCATTCAAAAACAACTACTGATCTTCATCTTCATCATTCCTTTTTCTTCAACTCTTTTTTTTCCTTCCTGCCAGCCGTTTTCTCATTTTTTAAGTGTCTTCCCTTCAAAGGCCCCTTTATTTTTTTCTTCCACCCTCTTTTTTCATTCATATTTTTTCCTTTCTTTTTTCTTCCACCACTTTTTTCTTTCCTCGAACATTTAAAAAAAACATTGCCATCTGGCTCAACTTTATTTTTGTTGTTTTTTTCTCTATCCTTTTTCTATTCCGTGGCCATTCAAAGTCTTGGACATTCCGTTTTCTTTTTGATTTTCTTCTTCTTTAATTTTTGCATAACCTCAAAAATTTTATATCCTCCAAATTTTTAATCTAACCTAATTACATTTTTTTACAGAAAATTGCAATGTCTGATGGCAGACTTGATTTACTTCCATCAATTGCAGAAATAACAACAATAACAACAACAAAACGAAAATCAAATAAAAGAAATGATATTCAATTTTTGCGGGCATTGGCAATAATCGGTGTTCTGGCATTTCACTTAAAACCTCAATGGATTCCACAAGGCTTTCTTGGTGTTGATATGTAAGTTGTTTTATTTAAAATAGATATTCTTGGGATTGTTAGGGAAGCAAAAAATGGATTTAAACATTTTTGGCTAATTTTCGTTAGCTGATAGTAACACATTTTTGCGGCTTTTGACCAAAAGTGTTACTATTAAGGCCGTATTTAGGGGAGGGGCATTCGGTACCTGTGCCCGCCCAAAATCGAGAAAATTCTTTGATCTTTTGCCGCCGTCGTGTTAGGGCGGTAAAAGATCAAAGGCGTGCCCCCCATGAAGTGAAAATGCCCACCCCAAAATTTTTTCTTCCTATGGCCTTGGTTACTATAACCATTAAATTTGCATATGATTTTTTTTTGCTTTTTCTTTATTTTGTGACCAATTTCTATCCACTTCAATATTATTTTTTCAGATTTTTTGTAATATCCGGGTATTTAATGACTTCAATCTTAAATTTTGGTCCAACTCGATCTCTGACATGTTCTTCACTTAATACATTTTACCTCCGTCGAATCAAGCGTATCTTTCCAATTTATTATCTCATCATCTTTTTAACACTTATTCTATGTTCACCATTTTTAATTGAAATTGATTATGATATCCTTAAACTTGATGCAATTTGGTCCATTACCTTCTCATCAAATATTCAAAGCATGTTTAATGAAGAAAATTATTTTCAACGACTTGATGAATATAAATTTTTATTGCATACTTGGTCCTTATCTGTTGAAATACAGTATTACCTTATTGCACCATTTTTACTTTATGGAATTTCATGTTTATCTTTTCCGATCATTGCTACCGTAATTTTGATAGTAGGATCGTGGTCCTTTCAAGCCTTCTATCCTAATTCTATCGTAACCTTTGGCTTTGTATTTTGTCGCCTCTGGCAATTCTTAATTGGAACTATAGTTTTTTATTTTGAAAAATCATATATTCCAGTTTTTCGAAGCAAAAGAACTACAAATTTATGGTATCTTCTTTCGATGGCAGCTTTAATTTTAATTATTTTTACTCCAATTTCAATCAGCTTTTCTTCATATCTTACTGTAGTGGCTCGAAGTATCACAACTTTACTCACGGCTTTTGCAATATTTCTGGGAACTCAACATTCTCTTCATGGAATTATTATTTTATCAGAATCTTTATGCCTTCTTGGAGATCTCTCATATTCTGTATATCTTATTCATTGGCCAATTATCATTTTATTCAAATATTTATTGTTCTTTGATCGAATTTGTAAGTTTTTTTGCTTTTTTAAATTGACTAAAAGGGGAATATTTATGTTAGCAAAGGTATAATAAGATTGCTAATGCCGAGGATATGAGAAATGGGTTGAGCTTTTATAAATGCCAACGAAAATGTAAATTGATGCAAATGTTTTTTGGGCTTTGAATGCGCTTTAAAAAAATCGATTATATATCCATTTATAATTAGGCTTATTCATGTTAACAAAATTCTTCGACATGGCTGCTAATATGCAAATTTTCCAAAAAATCGAAAGAACTTCCAATTTTTTTTTAAAATTATGTTGCGAGTTACTGATTTTTAATGTTTTTGTAAATTTGCATATTTCTACGTCTAATCGAGTTTAGTTTTCTACTTTTCCAAAAAACAAAATTAAGCATATTTTAATTAATATTGAAATATGGCTATTTTTCGTTCATTTTTTTCATTAAACTTTTCGTTATTCCAGAAAAACAAAACTGTACATTTTCTTTCTCTTTAAAAACTCTATTTTTCAAAAAAGAGCGAAACAAAAAGCCATTAAAGGATCTTTCTCTGAAATGAAAAATGAGAGAAAAACAAAGACATTTCCGCTTCTTTTTTTCCATCTCTTTTTTTAACGATCTTTGCGCCGGCGACTTTCGTGCCATTCTTCTTCTTAAAATAGACATGCTTTTCCTTTTTCTTTCTTCTATCTGCTGTTGCTGCTGCTTGAAACAGCTCATTTCATGTCTCTCTCTTTTTTGTCATTCTTTCTTAAAGCTTAAGGGACTTACTTAAAGTGAAGTCTTCTTTTTTCATAGAAAAAAACACTACCAAAAAATGGACATTGTCCAAAATTGGACACTCTTTTTGCGGCCCCTTAAAAAATTGTTTTTCTCTTTAACATAGCCTAGGGAAAAGGAAATGGATGGATGATTAATATTGTATAGCTACACTTTATTTCGTTTTCTAATTTATTGCTATTCTTACCGCTTTTTTTCAAATTTTTCTTGGAAGTTTTTTTATTGTTTGTCGCAAAAAGAAGAACTTTTAAGTATCACAAAACAATAGCTTTTTTCAACAAAAAAAATAATGTCAAGGGAAGTTTTGTGAGTCATTCTGACTCAACTTAAAAAACCCATGAATAATATAAAACGTAAAAATGCATTGGTAATGATTATTAAGAAATACAAAAAACTACAAATGATATCAGTTTTTTTTTAAACCGTTACTGTAACAAGGCCGTAAGCAGAAAAAAATTTTAGGGTGAGCAGTTTCATTTTGGAGAGGGCCCGCCTTTGATCTTTTGCCGCCTTAACTTGGCGGCGGCAAAAGATCAAAAGATTTTCTCGTTTTGGGGGGGGGGGCACGAATGTCCCCCTAAATACGGCTTTGTACAGTAATATCGAACACAGATTCAAATTACTAAAATCTAGTTTAGATATGCAAATTTGTAAAAGCAAAAAGTCATGACCATTTAAAGAATTAAAAAAATCAATCGATAATTAATATCAGATGCATTTTAAAAAATATTAAAGACAAATAGAAACACTTACTGTAATCAAACTTGATTAAATTTTATTAAAATACCAGATACACTTGAGATCAAGTTAATAAGATTTGAGGAACAATAAAAAACAAAAGTAATCCCAATTAAAAACAATTACATTATATTTTTCAGATTTAATTGGAATTGTTGCATTCATATTTTTGGTGTCAATATTACAGTATCAAATCTTTGAAACTCGACTTCAAGCTCGATCAAATTCTTTCGTCTTTGGTGTAATCATTTTGCTTTTAACTGCCATTATTGCAACATTATTTGCACCACAAGGTTTTGGATTTATTTCACCTGTAAGTTATTTTATTGAAAGTGGATATATCAAATCTCATGTACATGTTTTAGAAAACGTATGCAAAAGCTGTAAAAGAGAATGAACAACTTTATCGGCATTGTAATCGGCAATTGGAAGAACTTCGAAGCTGCAAAATGGAACCACATTTTGATATTCCATCTCATAAAAGGCCGTTAGATTCATACTTATGTTCATATGAGGTAAGGTTTTACATTAATCTGAAAATGGATATATGAAATCCGTTACGTGTAGCTGACAGGTTTCCGAGTAATTTAAAAAAATTTTAAATTTGCATATTATTTAAATTGAGCTCTGACTGTGTTTTACTGAGATATTACTGTAGCGATAGCATTGACTTTTTAAAATATGCAAATTTTGAAAATACTTTGCATATTTTAAAATTTTAAAGTGCCGTTAAAGGATATACGAAATTCCCTTACTTCTATAAAATAGATTTCATTAATACTGCTTTAACATTCAACTTTTTCAGGGAACAGGTACTGCAACAATTATGCTAACAGGGAATAGCTTTGCAATGCGGCAATATGAAGAAATTATAAAAGTTTCATCTCATAAATTCAAGAAGCTTTATCTTGTTACTCAATCTATGTGTACTGTATTCACTCGGCAAAATGATCCAAAATGGCTATGTGGATATATTTCAAATCGACTGAAAGAATTCATGACTGTGTTAAAACCAGATTTGATGATTGTAACTCAAAGATTATCTGTTGGAAATGTATTTAATACTCCGTTGAATTCTTTCGAAGAAGCAAAAACCGATTCAATGACAGCAATTTTCAAAGAATATTGGAGGGAATATTCGGAGCTGACAAAGAAGATTATCATTGTTGAACCGCATCTAACTTTTTATGATTCTCCAAAAGAAAATCTCGCAAAATTGTTGAGTTTGAATGCATCTTTGGAGAATTATTACATTCCACAAAAGGTTAGTTTTGAATTTAAATGGCTATTTTCAATCCCGCATGTTTCATTTCCTGTCCCCCAGACTTCCCTTTCAAGAGTAGGGGCAATGCCAGGGAGAAAAGGCGGTGTCGGTCTCTTTGATGTTTCACAATCCCCTCTTTTCTTGGCATTTTTCAAATTTAACCCTTTCCTAACTTTCTGGGGAGAAGGGTAAGGGGAACTTTGGATAAGTTAGGGTTTATGCAAATTTTTACTATGTTTGCTCCGACTCCGGAGTTTTATTTGACTCTTTCGAAAGATCAAAGAAAAATATGCCGCCGGAATCGGTTTCGACCAAAATCGTCGGCTATTACACTGTTACCATGTTCCACAAAACTTGTCTTTAATTATTAATTTTTCTCTATTTTTCAGGCTCATGATTCTGAAGTCAATCCTGGTTGGTGGAGAACACTTGCCTCTGTTGAAGATTGCCCAAAATGTTCAACAATTCCAATTCGACAATATTTTTGTCATTCAAATTCCGAATGTGATATCTATGATCATCGAAAACTTTTAACCCTTTACTGCGATCCTGGACATTTAACTTCAATTGGAGTTCAAAGATTTATCTCTGATTTGGCAGCTGCAATTAATAAAGCCATTTAATTATTTCTTTTTCTAAAACTTTCGCTTCTTTTGAATTTTTAACTAAAATTTGCATATTACAGGTGCTTTCAACGTGTATTAATTTTTTTGTTTTTTTTAAATTGTTGTGTTTGTATATTCATTTGATTTTAATGATGTTTTATGATAATGGCATAATAAAAATGCTTTTTGATTAAAAATATGTTTTAAATTTTGATTAGTATTTAATTCAAAATCAACAAATAAATAAATTATGTAGGCAGAAGGCCTTCTAGAAGGCAGTAAAGTTTAGTTCCGCTTTAAAAAAATGTTTCTAGTATAATAACAACCTTGGCAATTTTATTTGAAACATTTTAAAATTATACGTTATTCTAAAACATAGATGACACATGTATACTGTATGGAAATCGTACTTTCTATGTTGAAAACTTACTTTTAAGACCTTAAAAAACTCTATTATTTAATTGGACAGAACAGCCAAATTTTCTACACTTTGGCATTTAATTGCGCAATGAAAGTGACAGTTCATAAAAAATTGGCAAGTTTTCCTTTTGTTGTCTGTTAGAAAACAGTTTTTGGAATTTACATAAACTACAGAATCTCATTGATGACTAGTAATTTTAAAAAAAAAATTTAAAAAAAGTATTTGAAATATGGCATTTTATAAATCTCAAAGGATATGGTCGTCATTGATTATTACACAGTGTTCAGTTGCCGACAATGTTTGAACTCATTGATACTAAAACTGCTTAAATTAGCATATTACGATATTTAATGAGTAGTTTTTCTAGAAAACCTTACACAATAACTGCAGGCTACGCAAAAAGTCTATTTTTACATATCTGTGTTTTCTGTTTTGAAAAGGCAAAAAATTCAAGGCACTTTTAAAGTTTTTGTTAAAAAATGTTAAATGTCAAAGTTGTTTCTTTATTTAGAATAAAAGTATCATTTTATTAAACAAAAACTACACGAGGTTACTGTAAAAAGGTACTATGGTAAAAACTTTACAATTTAAAAAAAGAAATTATAAAAATTGCAACAAAAAGTATATATTAGAGACATGACGCTTGATTGCAAAGTGTCTATTTTAAGATATCCCCTGAGGGACTGTATTTGGACGAACTGAACTTTTGGTACCAGCAGGAGCAGTTCCAACTGCTGAAACTTTACTATTAAAAGGTCGAACAGCAGAAATAATAATCATTTCTGATTTAACCAAAAAAAATGTTGCAGCAATATTTTTTCGAAGATTTTTGTTTGTTAAAATTATGAACCAAATTGGGGTAAGTACTGTAATATCAGCAATGGCATTTTGGATATCAAACATGATATCAATAAATTTTTCATCATTCGAGGATCTTCGGACATACTGTAAAAGAAATAATTATATTTTGTACGGTATTATAACAAAACATTTATGCAAATTTATCTCAAAATTCAAAAAATTACCTGTTGAACACAGTATACCATATCTGAAACAAACACAAGCATGGCATAAATCGATAATTTGATATCCTGTTTCGAAGTTTTCTTTTGAGCATTTGATGTTGCTTTTGTAAATTTCTCTTTGATTAGCCGAAAACTGACATACAAATTAAATAATAAAGCAATTGAAGCAGTTCCAGTTACAAGGAAAATCGTAAATCTTGAACTATTCATCCAAGAAAATATTTCAGGATGCCCAATTGCAAAAGTTTGTAGCCCATTTGGATCAGATGCGTTTTTTGGTTTGACAAAGACATCAGTGAATGGCACATGCCATACAAGACCAATTGGAATTAGCATACAAAGAATCAAAAATATTGGAAGCCATTTTTTCCAGAAGTCATTGTAATAAGTTTTTAACACAAATACCGTAAATCTGTTGAAGGATATAATCAAGTTGAGTAAATGTGCCACATTATAAGTGTACCAAATTCCGGTGTATAAAAATGTAATCCAAATTGATCGAGAACCCCAAGATCGGACGAAAGAAGTTAAAGCTGGGGTTGTCGGGAATCGGATTGTAAAATTATAAATGATGGAACAAATTACATTAAAAAATGCAGAAATTCCAAAAAGTTTGTAAAAAGAACCAGAAAAATGGGTCTTAAATTTACTGATAAATATCACATACAGTACCACCAAATACAGTATATATGTTGGAATTAAAACGGCATACGGTAGAAGAAGTTTTAAATTCAAGTATTGAACTGTTTCAGAATCCATTTTATCTTCTTCAGCAGCCGCTTACAGACGTAAACTGAAAATGAAATGATAATTTCGTTTCGCTTTTATTTATCAAACTATAGAAAAAGAAGATAAAAGAAGGTTATACCCTGAGGGGGGGAATGTGTTACTGTCGAGTAAAGAAATAATTGTATCCTTTGAAAAAGGTGACAATTATTTTCCCTCGTGGTTTAAAAAAGTGTCATATTAAAAGGTGACTTTTAACTTTGATGCGTAAATAAAAAAGTATCTTTTTTTCAAAGTTTTTTAAATACAGAACGGCAAAAAAAATTACTTAAAAAGTGTATTTTACTTTAGGGTAAATAAAATCTGCCTACACGGGTGCTAAAAATGTTGTTGTTGAAAAAATGCAAAATATTTAAAAATAAATTTTTTATTGTTTACACAAAATTTTAAAAAAAAATTTAAACAAAAGTAAGTTTGGTGTACACGGTATTTAAAACAAAGACTACGAAATCTATTATTATTACTGTAAAATAAAAAATGATATCAGAGAAAACAAAGGTCAACAAAAAGAACTATTTTAAGGTAGTCCCAAAAGAGGTTGTTGTTGGACGAAGAGAAGTTGTTTTTGCAGTTGTCCATGCAGATGCCGTGGCATTGTTCAAAGGTTTTATTGTTGAAAACACAACTGATTCAGATTTGACAAATGTTGCAAAAATATTTTTGCGAAGATTTTTATTTGTTAAAATTATGAACCAAATCGGGGTAAGTACTGTAATATCAGCGATGGCATTTTGGATATCAAACATGACATCAATGAATTTTTCATCATTTGAGGATCTTCGGACATACTGTAAAAGAAATCATTTATATTAGTACAGTACCTTTTTGATGCATAAATCAAAAATTTATGCAAATTTTTCTCAAAATCTCTTCAGACAAAAGGTTTAAAAAATTACCTGTTGAACACAGTAAACCATATCCGAAACAAAAACAAGCATGGCATAAATCGATAATTTCATATCCTGTTTTGACACCTTTTTCTGTGCATTTGAAGATGCCGTAAACTTTTCTTTAATTAACCGAACACTGACGTAAAGATTACACAACAAAGAAATTGATGCAGTTACAGTAACCAAAAAGACAGTAAATCGAGAGCTATTCATCCATGAAAAATTTTCAGGTTGTCCAACTGCAAAAGTCAATAATCCATTTGGGTCACTGGCATTCTTAGGTTTGATGTACATATCCTGGAATGGCACGTGCCAAACCATGCAAACTGGAAAAATAAGGCAAATGGCAACAAAGACTCGAAGCCATTTTTTCCAAAAATCATTGTAATAAGTTTTTAACACAAATACCGTAAATCTGTTGAAGGATATAATCAAGTTAAGTAAATGTGCCACATTATAAGTGTACCAAATTCCAGTATATAAAAATGTAATCCAAATTGATCGAGAACCCCAAGATCGGACAAAAGAAGTTAAAGCTGGGGTTGTCGGGAATCGGATTGTAAAATTATAAATGATGGAACAAATTACATTAAAAAATGCAGAAATTCCAAAAAGTTTATAAAAAGAACCAGAAAAATGGGTTTTAAATTTACTAATAAATATCACATACAGTACCACCAAATACAGTATATATGTTGGGATTAGAACGATATAAGGTAAAAGAAGTTTTAAATTCAAATATTGAATTGTTTCAGAATCCATTGTCCTTTTAATTTAAAGCTACAGTAGATTTTAGCCAAACCAGACTACAATTAAATTTCTAAAAGTAAAAGTAAAGATATCATTTTTGTTTATCCCTTTTTATATAAAAGACTATAAATCAGCAGGAAAAGAAAGAAAGGTTAACTCCCACAAAAAAATGAAAATACAAAAAAGTACAAATACATGGTGGCCTTGGGAAAGTGGCATTTAACAAGAGATGTTTGTTATGTATACAAAAAGTACTGTATTTTTAATAATTAATATGCAAATTTTCCCACAAAAAGTAATTGTTTTCCTTGTAACAGAAATATGTTTTGTTCTATTTAACAACAAATTTTGACAAGACCTAAACCCCTAAAAGTGTAAGAAGGAAGAAATTAAATAACAGAAAGTGTTCGTATTTTTATGTGAAACATTTTTGCAAAACAATTTTTATCTAATTTTCTCATACCCTTTTAAAATGACATTCCACCCAAATTTCTTCTTTTCCTCATCATTTTTGTTACGACAAAGGCAATCTGATCTTTAATTAATTTCAACGAAAATACAAAAGAAAGGCTTTTCCGTTGTTTTTAAAAAAGCTTAATTATTGAAACTTGGTTTTTCAGACTACAAAAAAAATCTATGAAAACAGAACTTACCTAAAAATGAGATGAATTAATTGTTGGTGAAAAACCACATAGGCCAAAAAACAATATAAAAAAACTTTTAGGGCTTTTATAAATCTTTTTTTGAGCTTTAAAAAACACATAATACAATTTTTTAGTTTTTGATTATTTAAATTTTACTGACAATTTTTGTGAAACTCTGAAAAAATTAAAGAACATAATTATTAAAACACATTTACCACACAGGATTTGACGATTGATTAAAGCTGGGTACTGTAACTTGTACAATTGTTAGATTTTGATATCATTTTCAATCAAAAAAGTATATTTTAATTTGTAAATTTCAAAAAGAGTTTTGATATCAGATTCATGCAAATTTTAATTGAAAACTATAACAGTTTTCTATAATTGTTTTTTTAAAGAAGAATCACTTTGTTTTTTGCTTTGATTTTAATTTCAAAGTTAAATTTTGTTAAATCATTAATTTTTGTTGATGTTTTTTTATTCTTACAAAAATTTGACCTTTTAACAAAATTCTAAAAATGTAATTCATTTTTCATTTGGTAGAAGAAAAAAAACAAAGAAGCATTTAAAAAATTAGAAAAACATTGAGAGTTTTTGCATTTTTGTTATTTCATAAAACCCAAAAAACAAATTCTAAAATTTTTATATAAAAAAGATGCTATTTCAAATTTTATCTTATTCTTCAATTCTATCTGCTTTCAAAAACCATGAAGCTGTTCATTTTCATTTTTGCGCTTGTTCTTCTTCAAGTTTTGGCAAAGCCAATCGAAGATGAACCTGTTGAAATTAATCGTGCCCAAGTCCGAGAAGTCGCAGTTAAAGCTGCAAAATTCAAGAAAGCTTTCACTGAATTCCATGGCAAGTTTTTTATGTAAAAATTATTAATTAAACAAATTATTTTAGATGTCCTGGTTCAACATCCACAAATCTTGGATGGTCTTTCAAAAGCAATCCCACCTCCAGCAAAAACTATGAAATCCCTTGGTTCACAACAAAAAGAAAAGAGAGTAAACAAAAAATTTTTCGGTCTCATTGAATCAGTTATCAATTGGATCGGATAAACTATCAATTTTTTGATCATAATTTTTTAAATAAATATGCTAATAAAGTTTTATGAATGAACAATAATCGTTTTGAAAAATGGTGTGCATTAACAGTAACATAGAAAATTTGAAAAAGATGAAAAAATTTATTAATCAAATTATTCTGTACAATGGGCATGATTATTTCAGAATTTTGCATACCCAGACATCTCAAAAATGGAGTATACTTTTGAAAAACCTAGTATAAATTTACTTAAAATGAATGAAAACGTTAAATGTTTAAACATAATTTAACTAACATGTTTTTATTTTTAAACATTAGTTTCAAGATGTAAATGTTTGCTCTGAGAAAGAAAAATCATTTGATTGCAACCATTCGTGATGATTCATTTTCATTGAGTTTTGGCAAAAAACAATTTGGCCTCACATTTTTGACATTTCGTTCTTCTGATAAAGATTCTTCTTTGAGAAAGGAAAATGAAAAATTTAAAAAATTCAAAAAAAAACAACAGCAGCATTTCCTGAAATTTTTTTTATAAAAGCATCTTCTTTCTACGTTTTTTCCACAATTCCAAACTTCTCAGTTTTTGCCAAAATATGAAGTTGTTCATTTTTATTTTTGCCCTTGTTATTCTTCATGCCATGGCAATGCCAATCGAAGATGGAGCTGATGAAATTGATCGTGCAAAACTTCGAAATATCGCAGAAAAAACTGCAAAAGTTAAAAAGGCTATGGCGGATTTGCAAGGTATTTTTCAAATCACCTAACTGAATTCGTAATAGCCATGCTTATATTTTAGAATCAATTGTTGAATACAATCCCAAGGATCTTCCAAAAACCATTTCAACTAGTCCATCGAAAACCTCGAAATCTACTGGCAAACAAGTCAACAAAAAGTTTTTAATTGGGTTAATTTCAAAGATTTTTGGTTAAAAAGTAACCATGCATTTTTCGTTTACCCCACAAAATATCGGCTAATAAAATTTAAAAGTTCATAATAAATTTATTCCACTACAAATAAATTACAAGAATGTTTATCTTACTAATTTAAAAAAATTACTGTACTTGTGCATTAATAATTTTATCACAAGAATCAAAAATGCGGTTGAAGATCAAAAAGTAATCAGCATTTCAAAAGAAATTCAGTAATTTAAAACGAATGGAAATTTTGAATAGTTAGAAAAAACGTAAAAGTGTAAGAAACTTGTTTTTACTTTCACATTCTTTGTTTCAAAATGTGCCGAAATATCGAAAAATTTATTAGTGTAGATGCTTGCTTGCAAAAAAATTCATTTTTTTGGATTTTGGCGAAATAAACAAATAGGCATGTAAAAAATTCACAAAACAATGTTATGAATACATTCTTTGTCCATTTTTGTTTGTTTTTTAGAATAACAAAACAATTCATAAAATTGAACAAGTCTCTTATAAAAGCATTTCCATTTATTTTCCAAACTTTTCGTTCAATTTTTGGGAAAATAAAATGAAGCTTTTTCTTATTCTTTTTGGCCTGATTCTTCTTCATACTATGGCAATGCCAATCAAAGATAAATCTGAGGAAAGTGAACATGCAGGACTCCGAAATATTGCGGTAGAAGCTGCAAAAGTTAAAAAAGCTTTGGTGGATTTGCGAGGTAGCTTTTTTACAGATCTCATAATATACGAAATCGGCATTTTTTAGAATCAATTGTTGAATATAATCCAGAAGGTCTTCCAAACGTTGCTTTAAAATCCAATGGAAAGGTTGTCAACAAAAAACTGTTTGAAATAAGCTTTATAAATCCTTTTAATCCAAAGTCGAAATTCACTTTTAATTTGCAACTTTAAAGTTTTTGATGCAATTTGTCAATGATTATAATACAAAGCTATTTTAAATAAAGATTTTAAACATTCTAAAGTATAAATTTTTATATACTATTTTTTGAAATAACAAAAATATTTTCACGGCATTATTGAAAACTATATTGATTAAATTAGAGAAAAATATTTTTTAAAACAGCAGCATGACTGTTTCCAAAGAAATATTATCATTACAGTAATCTCAAGAAAACTTTCGAATCATTAAAAGATAAGTTTGGTTAAAAATAACCATGCATTTCCCTCTTTGTTTGCCCCCACAAAACATTGACTAATAAAATTTACAAGTTCATAAAAAATTTATTTCTTTACAAATAAATTACATTTTAATACAATACTGTTTAAAATTTATACAAACCATCCAGTTCCAAGACTTGATGTTGTTGCAGTTGATGCAGAAGCACTTGAAGTTGATTCACTTGAGGCAGTTGAAGTTGTTGCTTCAGATGAGTTAGAAGCAGTATTTGAGGAAGTTGATTCATTGGAGGAAGAAGCAGTAGGTAAAGTTGTTGAACTCATTGAACAATTTGATGATTGTTGAGTTGGATCCAATTGAAGCTCTTCAATGATGGCAGCAGCAATATTTTCAGTTGATCTTGCAGTAGTTGTTAAAGGTGATAAGACATATTTTGAAATGCCATCTTGAGATTGAGCTTGAAGACTTGCAGATGGTGTTACGGTAGATGCAGCAGCAGGAGTTCCATCATTATTCAACCTAAAAATGGATACTGTAACGATCACAAACATATTATAAACAGTTCAAAAACTTACGTTGTTCTTCCAAGTTGATCAAGAATTCCATTAACAACTTCTTGAATTGCATGATTATTATCATTATTATTATTATCAGGTGGATTGGTAACAGGTATTGGTGATGATGTTCTTTGTGTAGTTACCACGGGATCAGTTGTTTGACTTTGTGCAGTATGAACCACCTCTTGTGCCATTGATTCTTCTTCAAATCTTGCCAAATCTGGTAAAGCACAAGACCAAGTTGTTGTTTGTGTTCGAATAATTTCTGGTGTTAACGTAACTCCAACCAATTCAGTTTCAGGAAAATATGGTGGTTCCCAGAATCCTTTCAAAAATAATTGATAATATCCATCACTATGCTTGAAAGGCCATCGAAAAGAATATGCTTTTTTGGGAAGAAATGTTAACTAAAAAATAGACAATTATAGGTATATATACAGTACGCAAAATGCAAAAAGAAGCTTACTTTGATCTTTTGTTGACCCAAAGCATTAATAACATTGTCAGGCAATTGATCAGCATATGTTCGAACCATAAATTCTTGGAGCGTCTTTGGAAGATATGATAGAAACATCCCAACTTCAGAACCAGAATTTGGACTAACAAAAACACCAAGCTTTTCAAGTTTCTTAAGATGTGAAAGATACGGAAGATTTCCAGATTCCAAAGGTTTTGTAATGCTATACAATGATGGAGGAAGTTCAAGAACTTTAAGATGTTTGAATTGAGCTAAAAAATAAATAAACATGTAATAACTTCAATTACAGTAATACTAAACATACATAAAGCTTTCCAGTATCGTGCAGCATCAGGAGTATGAACACAAACAGAACCAATTCGTAATTCTCGAAGACTATCACCACATTTTTCTGCCAATTTTTCAATTGAAATTGGGCCAATAATAACACCTTGAGCATGAAAGATTTGAAGCTTCTTTGGAGCCATTACCGAAACATGCAAAGGTGCAAAAATTCGCTTCTTTGATGCAAAAGATTTTACATGTTCCAAAATGTGAAGAGATTGAAGCTTTCGATTTGCAAGTAATTTCAAGAGTGTTTGGCTATCATTGAATTTGAGCCTAAAAATGTAAATGTGTTAGTAAATCAAAAGGAAGCAGGGTGGGATGAGGATAGTGGATACCAAAATGATGTCCAAGTATCACAAATCCTTGGGATAAAGATAGATAAGCCAACTTACTCATCAAAGGCATCATTTGGAAGAACCAATAATTCAAGATTATCAAATGTTGACCAAATTGTTGCAAAATATTTTAGCACTTGAGCATTATGGATCACAAGATGTAAAGCATGACTGCATTTCTTCAAGAATGTTAAGACCATTGGATTCTAAAAAATGATACGTAGTAAATATCAATGCCATAACAGAGAACTAAGATCTCGGAAGACCATCGTAGTTATAATATAACTTACAATTCGAGTAGAATCTGGAGATGTGAATGGAATTGAAGATTCAACATATTGATTTTTGACAGCAAAATGCTTTTCAGAGATAACAATTGATTGAATATCAATCCATTTCTTGAGCAGATCATTCCAGCGTTTACAAACTTTTGCACCATTCAAACGATCTTTGATGTCAAGACTAAAAATGAAAGCAAAATATATAAATGAAAGAGTAAAAAAAGATAAAACTAACTGTTTAAACAAAAGGCAAAGAACATCATTGCTTGCAAAATTGAATTGTGGCAATTCAATGATGGAAGATGTGGTAGGTTGAGTTGAAGAAGTATTTGATGTAGAAGAAACAGCAGTTGAGAGATCTTCACTCATTTTGCCAGCAGGAAGTCGTAAAAATGAAAGAAAAAAATGAGATTGCTTGAGTATTTATAGACAAGAGAGAGAGAAAGCAAAAATCTATGTTAATTTTTGATTTGTTTTGATTCTAATGCAAAATGCAAATTTACAAAACTTGCAGTCGTAAAAGTCGATCAATTCGGCAAAGATCTTTAGAGAAAAAAAAGTTGTGAAATTTTTTTCATTCAAAAACATTGTGTTGGCGTTCTGTTTCAACCTCGTTGGGCGCGCATTTGAATTTTTAAATCTGTTTTTTTTTTCCTGTGTTGTAGCATTCAGATTTCTCGTTGTTTTTGCAACTTTTTATTTAATACCAAATAACATTTTTCATCCTTCGATTATATTTAATCCTATATGGCCACAGAGGATCAAATCTGATCTTTGTGGATATTCTTATTAAATTATTGAATGATAAATGGATTTTGAAGGGGATGGAAGGTGAAATTTATCGTAATCCAAATTTTTTATGATTAAACAGTTTTTTTCAAGCCGGATAAAGTGAAGTATCTTTTTTCAAGTTATTTTTAGGATAAAAGTTTCAATGTTATTTCTTCAATGAAACTGAAAAATTGAAGATCATCAAATTCTTATACATGTTTTTGTTTTTTTAATTTTAATAATTTTTTTTGAAACTTTTTTGGATATCACAATTGAAAAAATTAAAGAATGGAAATAAAAAAGTAATTAAAATATTTCTTCCTTCAGCCAAATTTAATGAGTATAAAAAAGTTGCCAGCAGCTGGCATTTTTTGGAATCGCCCTTTTGGCCTTTTTATTTTTGTTGTTCTCCGTCATCATCGATAAAAAAGAACCCCAAAAACTTTTTATTGTTCAAATCAAAGCGGCTAGCCCGGAAAAAGATATCAAAGATCCGGACTTGTTCAATTTGATCATTAATTAAATGATTTTATTGTTGTTGTCAAATAAAAACCCTTCAAGTCATTGATCCGTTTAAAAAGGATTTTTTGAGTTGCAAATTGCAATAAACATGGTCTTGAAAATGTTCTTTAAAGTTTTTTAAAAGTTAAAAAGTTAAGACAAGTTTTTGCAAGAAAAATTGTATTATAAATTTTTTGAAAAATAATTTTTTGGCTTCGACCTTGTTGAACTTAAAAAATATGCCTCATTTCAGTCTCCCCAAAAAAACTAATCATATCTTTTTCCACCCCTTTTTTTGCGTTTCAACTTTTCGTTCATTACTTTTTTTGGGTCTTTTTCTGTTGTTGTTTTGACTTTTTTCAAAGTTTTAAGTGCAAAAAAATAAACTCATTATTTAAATGTTGACCACTTTATTTTTTTAAAGGACTTCTCAAAAAAAAAGTTGCTATTTTCATTCATGTTTTTTTGAAACTTTTTTTGGAAACTTTTACTCGGAAATAATTTTTCTGCATTGTTTTTTTGTCTCATTTTCAAAGTTTTTTTTTTTTCAAGTTTTAATTATTCTTCTGTGACATTGAAAAATTGAAGCTTAAATTTTTATACATTTTTGTAAAAATTATTATTAGACTTTATTAAATTTTTTATTGTTTTCCATTGTAACAATAGCTGTGCCATAGATCAATTTTTTGAAATTCAGTTTTTTAAAACCTTTCTAAATTAATTTTTGGTTTGCCAAAAATTTCTCCATTGTTATGTTTTAGGATGGTCCGTCCATTTTTGAAGTTTTTTAATGCACAAAAAAACAAATTTCTTCAAAAATTTTATGATTTTTGTTAATTTTTGTTACAGTTTTTACAAATGCAAAATACTTTATAATTTCTGTGAAACAAGTTTTTCCCTAATTTGATTGTAAATTTTTTGAATCATAAAAGGTTTTTACTTTTAATTATTTTATGTTTGATTCACCTCTTTTTAAGACTGTTTTGTTAATTTGATTATCGCTTCTTAAAATAATTGTTTACTTAAAATTTTTATGGCTGCAAATTTGTGAATTTTGCAAGTTTTACAACGTTAAATCGGTTACAGTTTTGTTCATTTTTGGAAAAAGGGGTTCAAAAGTTAAAAGAAGGTTGACAATTTTTTTATTGTATTTTAGGTCACAACTAAAACTGTCATTTTTATATATTAAAGGTAATGTTTTTTTCTTAAACATTACCTTTAACATAGTATATTTTTGCTCTGTTTTTTCTATTTATTTTTATGTCTGACCTCCCATGTTTTGGACTGTTTATAAAAAATTAATTGCACAAAATTTTATCCATTTCTACTCAAATTTCCTATTTTTTTGTTTAAGTTTTTGCTTTTTAAAATACTTTGATTTTTGATCTGAAAAAAGAAGGGAAACCCCAAAGGTTTTTTTTTGATTTTCAAAAATCAAGTGTTCAATGTTTTTTTTATTGCAACAAAACGTTTTTGTTTTTGTTTCAGCGCTTTAAAAAAACGGAAATCATTTTTTAAAGATTGCAAGAATAAATAATATTTTTATAATAAATGGACTGTCAAAGACGTAAAAGAAAGTCTATTATTACTGTTTTTTGCTGGAACAAAAATGGGAAAAAAAGTTTCCAACTTCAAATTTGTTACGGCCTTTTTGGAATAAAAACGTTTATTATTTTTGCTTTAACAAATCGTAATTTTTTATATTTTGTCGTATCTTTTGGCATTTGGATTTTAGCATTGATAAATTGTGTTATTGCAGGTGTTAAAATTAAAGTTTATTTGTTAATGATAGCTTACAGATGTTTTTTTACACCCTTTCTTTTGATGATGCGAAAAACATCTGTTTTTATTTGAATGAATAGGAACACAAAAATGTCGTTTTTGACAAGTTTGATAAAAACGAATTAACTCTTAAAATATTCAAAACTTATTTTTATATTCAAACAATCGAATCAGACAAATCAATTTTTTAATTGATGTTCAAAAATCCCCAAAAATCATAAAAAGTTTTAGGAAAAATTTCATTACATTTTTGTTACAATCATTTTTCATTTTGCCACACTTCTTCATAATTTTGTGACACTACAGTTTTACAACACTTTAAATTAAGTCTTTAATGCAATTGTTTTTCTTTTTTTCTTTTGTTATCATCAGCCTATCAGTTAAAAACTGTAAAATTTACTATCATGATATTTTTGCTTCTAACACATAAAATTTATTTTGCCCCCTCTTAATCATTTATCATTTTCTTCCTTATAGCCTTTTACGATGCAAATACATAAATCACTTTGTTATTTTAACCTTTCCATGTCTATTCCCCATCTTTTTTTCCTTTTTTCCAACTTCAATCTTTTACCTTTTTTTGGGCTGATCGAAAATTGAAAAGTGTCAAAAAAAAGTTTTTTTTCGATTTCAAAAAAGTCTATTTTTTTCTGACCGTGTTTACATAATTGTTCACACTTTATTTTTTGTTGAAACAAATTGATGTTGTTGAAAAACAAAATTATTATTTTTCTTTTTTTTGAGTGTTAATTTTATTCAGACCTTTTTTTCAAAGACTTGATTTGATTGACTCTCCCTCGTCGATCTCGCGCTTGCCAAAAAATATTTTTATAATTGTCGATTCTGTTTCACTCCATTTTTTGATGAAAGAGAATATTTTGAATTGATGCAATTATATCATCGAGGTGGTGGTGGTTCATGTAATATTCATTTTTTGTCCTCAATCCTTGAGTGTTGTTTATTTGAAAAAAAGAGGCGGTCTCTTTGATGTGTTTTTTTTATTTGTGCACTTGATCCCTGAATTGTGTCTTGAAACGAAAATGATGTTCATTCGTTTCAAGACAGTTTTCAGAATGAGGTAAAAATATCAGAAAGTCCTTCTTCTTGAAATCTGGCATTTCAAAAATTTTTGCTATTTGCCAAATTTAAACAAAACCTTCCCTCAAATTTAATAGTCAGCTAATATTTTAATTTAAAAAAAAACTAATTTTCGATGAGAAACCTTTATAATTCAAACTGAACATTGATACAAAGTTTTTATCAGAATTTATTCCCGAAAACTATTAAAATTCTTCCAATCTATTAATTTTCAAGTTCCATTTAGCCTATATTTTTGTTGCCAAAATTAAAGCCAGTCTACCAAAATTAATCTGCAAAAAAAACTGAAATTTAAAACAAAAACGTGGGTTTCATAAAACAAAGCGATCATAGGCTTAATCCGATTAACTTGGTTTTTTATTTCTTGTTCAAGGTCGTGGTCAATATCAAAATTATTGTTGCATTCATTGATTTTTTTATGGCTGAAAATTATGAATTAAATTTTTATATTGTTTCAACAAAAATAATTTTGACGTAAAAATATAAGTTGTAAAGTTTTGTGCTTTGAATTGCAGCAATTTATTGCTTCTTTTATGATTTTCGTTGTTTTGGAAAATTAAAATATTCGTTTTATGATTCCAATTTTGAGTGGGAGATGAATGAAACTTGTATTAATAGATTCTTATAATTATTTTTATGATGTTTTAAATTTAAAACTATTCAATATACTGTAGATTTCGTATGTATAAAATTAGAATAACTAAAAATGCAGCTGTTGTTGAGGGTTTATGACGGAGAAATGTCTTTTTTATTTTTCATGAACTTCAATTTTTGTGATAACATTTTTAAATATCTGACTAAACGCTGATAATCCATTTTATGACAAGATTACTGTAATACCTATTTATCTCTTTCTTTCGTGTTTAAATTTTTTACAAATCGGGCTGAACTTCAAATTGTTAAGGAACTGAAATTTTAATTTGCATTCTATTTTGTAACAAATGCCTTGACGACACGTTTAATAAAAAGCACTTAAGGTTGTAACGGTTTTGTTCTTCCTTGTAGGGGGTTAAAGAAATTGAAAAACAAAAAACGCTAATTTTTGCAAATAAAAAAAAACAAACAAAACCTTTTAACTTTTGATGGCCCTTTTTTTAAATTATTTAAAACTACATGTGATTTTTTTCTATTTTGTTTTTTCTTTGACACAAAAAAATGAATTAAAACTTCTTTTTCACACTTTTTTTCTGCTTTGAGTGGTTTTTTTATTTCGGTTAAGAAAATAATATTTTTAATTTCTTTGGGGCCAAAAAAAGAAAGAATGTTATTTTTGTTTGAATTTGAAGGTCGTGTTTGAGGTTGACTTTCTTGATTTTGATTGTATATATTTTGTAGAAGACCATATTTGGAAGGGGTTTTTTTTTCTGGGAGGGAAAGAAAGAAAAACAAAACGAAGGAGAAATAAATAATAATAATCAAATATACACGAGAGGCAAAAAAAGGGAAAAAAGGGGGGGAAACTAGTTCCATCATCATCAAAATCATCTATCAGGGAAGGGAAGGGAGAAAGGTTTTTGTCCCCCTTTTTTACATATTTTTGAGGTTGATTCCCCTTTTTTCTTGTATTACTTTTTTGTTCATTTTAAAAAAGGGAATCAGAAAGAGTGAGAGAGATTTGTACCGGAAAAAGTATATTTGAGAGTGATACAGAAAAAAAGTTACTTCATACAATTCCAAAAAAATATATCAAATATGTATGTTTTTGTAAATACAAAAAAAAGCAAGAAAAAAGGAGTTATTTGTTCTTTTTACGGTCTACTGAAAAAAAGCACTTTTTGATTCACAAATTTTTTTTGGAGTTTTACAAATTCTTTTTTTTAATGTCACAAAAAATGGTAGAAAAAAGGAGATCATAAATCTACTCGACTATTTTTGACCTTTGTTGTAAATTTCGAGCGAGCGCGCTGACACTTAATTTTTTTATTACATAATTTTTTACAAATTATATTTTTGTTCATTTTTAGACTTTTTTTGGAAGAATTTTTTTAAAAAAAGCAGCAGTTAATCTCTTTTAGCATAGAAGAGAGAGAGTAATGGAAAAGCTTCATCATGCTTTTAATGGTGATGAAGTGAATGCCCCGCATGTTAGGATAGGCCCAAAAGATGGTGAAGTGGATGATGATGCACTTTTAGCTCCAAATGCTCCAGCTGGAAGAAAGACTTCCGTCTTGGGGATTGAAGTTGTAGATCGGGGACAATGGTCTGGGCCCCTGGATTTCTTGATGAGCATGATTGCATATGCTGTTGGATTAGGTAAGTTTGGAGAAGTTATGATGATAGCCTCAGGGATTTATGATATCCCTAACATGTTTTTAAAATTATTTTCGAAGAAGTCAAGTATCAAAATTGGTGTTTGTTATTTAATAAAAATTTCGATTTGGCATTCTTCAAAAATCTTGTTATAATTTTGGCCCAAAATTTACAGATTTTTTATCCTCTACAGTATCCCATATCTCTTAATTTCACGTTTTTCCATTTTTAGGAAATGTTTGGAGATTCCCATATTTATGCTTTAAAAATGGTGGAGGATCATTTTTGGTTGTGTATTTTTTCTTTTTTTGTATGGCAGCAGTACCAATTTTTGTGATGGAAGTTACGGTAGGACAATACCTACAACGTGGTGCAATGGAAATGTGGAAAATGTGCCCGCTTTTTAAAGGAGTTGGGATTGGAAATGTTGTAATTTCATTTATGTGTATTGCATATTTTTGTGTCATCGTGGCTTGGGCACTTTTTTATATGATTGCATCTTTCAATAGCACATTCCCATGGGAAACTTGTAATAATTGGTGGTAAGGTTTTTTTTGTTAAAATTTTGAAAAATTTATTAGGATTTTAAAGTTAAAAAACTCGAAAAAAATCGTAATCAATCTATTAAAAAATCTTGATCAGGTACACGAAAGCAACTGATTAATCTCATGCGGAATTCCTGAGCAGGGTTTTTTAATCGATAAATTACAAAAAATAATCAAAATTATCACATTTTCTTGTAAAATTTTAACCATGTGATTTACTTATCAGTTCGGATTTCATATAGTCTAAATTTAATTTACTTAAACAGTGCCATGGCATTTGTCTCGTAGACACTTCAATTTATTTTAAAATTTTATCAAAAATTTGCCTAACCATTTTTCTCAACTTCTATTTACAGGAATACTGCAGCATGTATTACTGGAAAAGAGAGTGCCACCTCCCTTGCCAATATCACCCGATATCTCAATGGCACCCAAACTGAAACATCTGTTGAACAATTTTGGGAGAAACGTGTCTTGTATCAATCAGAATCAATCTCAGAATTTGGTGGAATTCAATGGGAACTTCTTGGCCTGATGTTTCTTGCCTGGGTAGTTGTATATTTTGCACTTTGGAAAGGAATTACAGAAGCTCGAAAATTTGTATATTTTTGTGCAATTTTTCCATATTTTTTGATTGTTGTTTTACTTATTCGTGGGTTGACCCTACCAGGGGCAATGACGGGGATCTCCTTTTATCTTACCCCAAATATGACAAAACTTACTGAAACTACTGTATGGAAAGATGCTGGAACACAAGTTTTCTACAGTTATGGCGTTGGATTTGGAACTTTGATTGCCTTAGGGTCTCATAATAAAATCAATCATAACTCATACCGAGATGCATTTATTATGTGTTTTATCAATGGTGGAACATCAATTTTAGCAGGATTTGCAATTTTTTCAATTCTTGGTTTTATGTCTGTTACAGCGAATAAATCCATTGCTGAAATTGTTAAACCTGGTGTAG
Organism: Panagrolaimus sp. LJ2414; assembly: GCA_024447195.1. Classification (NCBI taxonomy): domain Eukaryota; kingdom Metazoa; phylum Nematoda; class Chromadorea; order Rhabditida; family Panagrolaimidae; genus Panagrolaimus; species Panagrolaimus sp. LJ2414. The sequence goes on along the minus strand of JAMRXY010000004.1, from coordinate 429,775 downwards.
GTTTAGCATTTTTGGCATACCCTGAAGTGGCTTCTAATCTTCCCCTGAAACAACTTTGGGCATTTTTATTCTTTTTAATGATTACAATTTTGGGCCTGGATTCTCAAGTATGCATGATGGAAGGACTTTTTACTGCTTTGGAAGATACATTCCCATTTTTATTGAGAAAGCATAAAAAAGTTTCTCTGCTTGTGACCTGTTTATTCTTCTTCATTCTTGGAATTCCAATGGTTTCATATGCTGGAGCACATTGGTTAACGTTGATTGATGCCTATGGGGCTTCTGGAATTGCACTACTTTTTGTTGTCTTCTTTGAAGTTGTTGGACTTGCATGGGGCTTCGGTAAGGCATATTACTGTAACACTTTGCGCTAATTTTGACTATTTTACAAAATTCATGAAATTAAAACTTTTCATATTCCTACAGTAACCAACTAATCTAATTTTAGGAGCACAACGTGTTCGACAAGCTATCTATGAAATGATTGGACTCAAAGTTACAAAGTTATGGCTTGTTGTTTGGAAATATACTGCTCCCTTCGTTACTGCAGTTCTATTTATATTTTGTATTGTCATGTATACACCTCTAAAATATCCAAATGGTGTAGAATTTCCAATGTGGGCTGAATTCTTTGGATTCTTTTTATCTTCATGTTCAATGCTCTGCATTCCTGCATATGCTTTATACTATCTTTTCTGTAAAAAGAGTGAACTTACAATTAAAGAAGTAAGCTTTTTTATAATTATTGCGCCAGATTCTTTTTATGCAAATTTTTCTCAACCTGATTACTTAAATCCTATTTTTTATAGAAAATCCAAAAAGGTATTCATCCACCAAAGAATCTTGGATTATCCAAACGACCGTATGACGTTGAAGAAGAAATGGAATTCATTGATAAAACTGATGTTCGAAACAATAATGATTACAAATAATCTTTTTTAATTTTCATAAAAAACAACTCCTTTCATAATCAGTTCTCATTAAACATAAAAATACATAAATTTTTATCATTCGAATCTCTGATGTTTTTTTTTCTTTTTGTGATTCTTTCAAAAAATCTTTTGTTCTTCTCTTTTTTTATTATTTCACTTAAATTTTCAAATTTATCACGCTATCATCTATCAATATCCCCTGTATCAGGAATGCCAGAGATGAATTATCATCTTGAGTCTTCTCTTCTTCTTATTCTAATCCAAGTTTTTGTTTGCCTTTTATTAACTCTTTTTCTTCGAAAATTTATTGTCTCAAAAATGAACGATTTAGATCCCGGTTTGTAAAAACTGTTTTTTATTGAATAAAAATTTTAAAAAAGTAACAAAAAATTCTAACAAAAACAACAAAACCCGTAAAAACAAAAACAAACTTTATTCAAAAATAATGAAGCTTTTTGGAAGCGCCATCTTCAAATTCCATTTTTGAAACCCATAATTGTCCAGTTGTTCCCATTCCAGCAAGAATTCCACCTTGCTTCCATGCACAATTCTTTTCATACCCTTTTACATTTGAATTCAGCCGAGCTTGAAGTCGTGGAGGAGTTTTTGTTAGCTCATGATTTAACCGATCCGTAAAACCTTTGAATAAAGTTCCTTCACCATTTGTATAAATATGACTGTAGAAATTCTAAAATTGAAAAAATAGAATTAATAAACACAAAATATTATGGTTTTACTCACAGCAATAGAATCAATATTAGCTTTATCTACAGTATCTTCAATTAATTTATATAATCCATTAAAATTTTCAACATTTGATGGAGTCACAGATGGATCGAACAAGCATTCCAAAATTTTACATTGTTCTTTAGCATCAAATGAATATTTCTTTGAACCAAAAGTATAATCAACATTATTCGCAGGAAGCAAAGAATCTTTGAATGGCTTCTTTTGACAATATAATACTTTTTGAGCAAATTCACCAAGAAATTTCTATAACAGATTAGTCAGCAATGAAAAAAGTAAAAGATAAAAATCGAACCCTTTGAGCAACTTCTTCATAGCTGGAATGGACAGCAAATGAATACTTGTTTTGTAAATTTGATGCAAAATTAATTTTCTTTTTATTCAACATTTCACCACATAGATCAGCTACCGTATCCAAACCAAATTCGACGGAGCTGACATCTAAAAAAGTCAAGATTAACAGAAGTAAAACTAATCATAATACAGCTCAACAGCCACAAAATACCGTAATTAAACTATTATTACAACGATAACTAAAAAATGCTCACTTTTTCGAAGCAAAAATCCATCACTAATACAGCTAACTGTAGTTTCATCGGTCCCAACATCCACAACAACACCATTATAAGTTGGCTCTCGTCGAAATCTAAAGCAAATAATTGAAAATATTTGAATCCAAAGAAAGAATAAAATTAAAGCATACATTATCAAAGGAGCAATTGGCATAACACAAAGAGCTCTGGAATTAAATTTTTCAAACATTATTTCAGCAAGCTTTTCACGATGTTTTCGATCATAAACCTGAAATGATAGTGAGATTAAAAATGCACAAATTGATAAAGAATACCTTACATTTCCTTCAATGAACAGCAACGGAGAAAGTGTAGGATCAAATTGAAGCTTATCCTTGCATAAATATTCAAATACATCTTCAAACAAATCCCAATCCGTAACTAAAATAAATCGAGTAAGAAGCTGTTAAGAGAGAGTCTGTGAGAAAATTTGCAATTTCCAGGAATCGAGCGCACAAGATTTTTTAGAATTTGGTTTTTTGTTAATAAATCGACTAAATAGGTTGTAAATAGACGATTTTGAAGATATAAGACTCATCTGATGTGTATTTTTGATATAGGAGTAATTCAAAGTTACATATGTGCAGAAAATAAGAAAATTCGGCATATTTTTTGTAATGTAGTTAAAAATTTGATATTCTGCAGTTATACTAAGTCAAACATGGGCTATTTAATGGTATATAGAGCATATTTTTCCGATGACGAAATCGGGTCCAAAATTCACTTTTAAATTTTTGAGCTTAGATATCGTCATGAAATATTAGCTTACTTTGTTAAGGACATATTCCACAATGTTGCCCAACATGTCTAGTTTATGTGTGCAAAGTTTCAGCGAAATTGAGGGTCCCCTTTTTCGTAGACTGTAAATCAAAGTTGCTCACCCAACATCTTCAACATCATATGACCCACATAAGTTACGAAATAGTTAAGCAATCAACTTCCGGTAACTTACATTATGAAATACTATGCTAATAGACTATTCTGGGTGAGTTTCATAACATTTGGACATCATTTGGAAATATGCCACCAATTTGAAAATCCAAAAAATAGCAACATCAGACTTCAAAGGGAAAATCAAGGTAATTTGGGTTTTTGCATAAGAATAAAAGTGGTAATGCTTTAAAACATGAAATAGATGTGATATAAGTAATTATAAGCAATAAACATTGAAATATGAGGCATTAACGATTTTTCAGGTCGGTTAAAAATTTACTCTATTTTTGACCATTTTTTGAGGTAGCAAACCTGCGAAATATCATTCCTTACAACTTTTTTTGCCTTTAGCGATCAAATAAAACATGTTTGGAATAAGTAGGTAGAATTTCAACATTAAGAAATACCCACCTTTTATTTCGGATCATTTTCAAAATCATGGTATTTTTCGGATATAAAATATCTCTAAAATCCGTGTTTTTTGCATTCAAAAAAGTTCAAAATGTCTCATAATTATTTTTTATAAATAATAATACCAGTATAAATCAATTAGGAACAAATTTGATGTTAATGCAAATTTTTTGAAAATTTAAAAATAGAGTAAATTTTTAACCGACCTGAAAAATCGTTAATGCCCCATATTTCAATGTTTATTGCTTATAATTACTTATATCACATCTATTTCATGTTTTAAAGCATTACCACTTTTATTCTTATGCAAAAACCCAAATTACCTTGATTTTTCCTTTGAAGTCTGATGTTGCTATTTTTTGGATTTTCAAATTGGTGGCATATTTCCAAATGATGTCCAAATGTTATGAAACTCACCCAGAATAGTCTATTAGCATAGTATTTCATAATGTAAGTTACCGGAAGTTGATTGCTTAACTATTTCGTAACTTATGTGGGTCATATGATGTTGAAGATGTTGGGTGAGCAACTTTGATTTACAGTCTACGAAAAAAAGGACCCTCAATTTCGCTGAAACTTTGCACACATAAACTAGACATGTTGGGCAACATTGTGGAATATGTCCTTAACAAAGTAAGCTAATATTTCATGACGATATCTAAGCTCAAAAATTTAAAAGTGAATTTTGGACCCGATTTCGTCATCGGAAAAATATATTCTATATACCATTAAATAGCCCATGTCCAACTTAGTATAACTGCAGAGTATCAATTTTATAACTTTACGCCAAAAAATATGCCGAATTTTCTTATTTTCTGCACATATGTAACTTTGAATTACTCCTATATCAAAAATACACATCAGATGAGTCTTATATCTTCAAAATCGTCTATTTACAACCTATTTAGTCGATTTATTAACAAAAAACCAAATTCTAAAAAATCTTGTGCACCCTGTTTTAACGAATCTCACAGACTCTCTCTTAAAGTTCAAAAACATACTCTTTGATTTTTCAATATACTTTTTGAGTTCTGTTCCTTCATGAGGGATATAAACTTCTTGATCATCAATGTATTGTTTCTTTAAATTTACATCATCTTCAGGTCGTATTCCAACATATGGTGACATTGAACACTGAAATATAACAATTATCAATGTTTAAAGCTAAATAAAACTAAAAACAAACCTGAGGAGAAGTATATAATCCTCCATATCCACCATGAAATGCATTTGAATGAATATCAAAAACAAGAGCCGAAACATCTTCTAAAATGTGCAGAATGTATTAAAGATGTTGTTAAAGCCAAACAACTTACCTCCTCTTAACAAGTATTCATTTTCAACAGACATTTTTGCAGCTAAAATTTAAACTTTTTGTAAAAATTAGTATAAAAAAAATTAACCCGCAAAAACCAAAAGGGGACACTTTTCTCAACAGAAAAAATTACTCAAATGCAAAAAGTCCTCTCTCAACATTTATTTTTTATCGAACAATTTTAGTTTTTCAAATTTAATGTTCTAGTTTTTAAAATCTTTTTTGAATATTTAATTACCACAAAAAACGAACACTTCCTTGGCAAGGCTCAGTTTGTTACCCTGAAGGAACGAATATGTATAAATTTTTACAAAATATGAGAAATCATAGAAATTATTATATTTATGCATTATTCGTAAGAGTAAATGGGACTGAAACACTTTTTTATATTGGTTTCACAAACAATCCTTCAAAAAGATTTTATCAACAACATTTGTCATGCACGGGTGAAAATTAGGATAATAATTAAATTATCAGGGAAAAATAATAGTAAAATTCTGATGAGGGTGCTTTATCAAGGACCAATGGATGATTGCTTATTTTTTGAAACTATATATATAAAATTTTCAACAATGTTAAACTATCAGTTAACAAATGATCTAAAGACATTTGATACAATTCAGTGATAATAATATTGAAAATGGGCTAACTTCATTAATAAATATACATACTCACAGTGATCCCAAACGTAGGAAAAAAGGAACTAGAAATGGCCGCAACGAAAAAAAGGACAAACAATAGAAACTTTTGCTATCTCGCGCTTTTTTTTAAAAAAAAGAAAAATCACGATTCAGCTTCTTCTTTTTTTTGCGAATCCGTTTGTGTTAAAGTAATCGCTTAGAATTTGCAAAATTATATAAAGGACATCCTAAGGAATACGAGGATACCTTTGGTTAAGCCGTATCATCAAAATTAAAAATAGGGCTAGCTGAAATGTGACGGATTTTTGGTGCAAAAAAAGCGAGAGAGCGTGCGTCCGTCTTTTTCTTTTTTGTGCCGTTTCTAGTTACAAAAAAAATCACTGTGTACTGTTAATAATGAAAAAAATGTTCAACAGAAATCAGTTAATAATCGGCGATCACATGATATTTTACAAATTTTTTTAAAAAAATTGTAAAATATCATGTGTTGTCCCTTGGAAAAGTTTTACGATATGAATTACCTGTACCGAAATTCTTTACTGGTGGTGGCGGAGGACGTTGATTTAAATGAGCCATTACAGGATGTACACCTGCAGCATTTTGAGTTCCTTGTTGATTACTGTTTGATGAACCCATTTGATTAGGGTTAAGCAATTGTTGGGATGCTTTAAATTGCATCACAGCAGGAACAGTTTTTTCATCTGTTTGCTGTCTTGGAAATTCAAATGGATTCTGAAATTTATCAAAATTTTTTAAATACTTTTATTAGTTTTGTTGGATTTAAATTCACTAACCAATGTTGAATTAATTAAAATTTGTTTCTGTTTTTTAATCAAATTTAATGAACATTTATTCTTTTCCAAGCCTTCATCCAATGATACAGTATCCCCTTCAAAAGAATTTTCATAAGCAGCAATATGAAGGGATAAAGTGCTGCTGCTTTTGGTAAAAGTGGCATTTGAAGAATCCATTTTCCATTTCTTTGTTTCAGCATTTTCTTCAGGTTCATCAGATGCAGTAAAGCATTTAATGGGGTTTAAATGTGCATTATTTGATAACGATTTATTACATGAACGTAAACTTCTTTTTTCAACATCAACAATTTTTGAATCTGTTTTTTAAGGCTGCTGCAGTCCGTCAAAAATGCTTTTGAAATCTCACTATACAAAAATCTTAACTAATATAGTATACTATTTTATAGAATTAGAACATTTTTACGGATAAACTCTAAAAATTTGATAAAGGACTGCAGCAATTGATGAGTTTACCAAGGTCATTGTTATTATTGGTCGATTTGCTATTTGATTGAACAAGTGATGAATTTAAACATTTATGACTTTGATTTAAATTAAAATTGGAATACTGATTATTTTCATTGAAATTATGAACACTGGATTGTAGCTTCGACGGGAACAATACATTCTTTTGTGCCATCTAAAATTTTTATTTTAAAAAAATCGGTGATTCATGTTAAAAGCAAAAGAAATGACAAAAAATTTGAAAATTTATTTTTCTTAAAAAAGTGCATTTTAGAAATGCATTGCAAAAAATAACACAAAAAATAACTTGTCTGCATTGAAAAAATGATGCAATACATGTTTTACACTAAATTTCAAAATTCAATACCATACATATCGAATGAATCCGCGTCGGATCTAGGATGTACAATCTGTTTTTCTAAAGTTAAAAGAAATAGAGTTAAATTTGGAGATAAATATTTTAGGCGCACCAAAACAATTATTTTGAGGTTACAGAAATTCCACCAAGTTTTAAATATTTGTATTAAACTTCATTGCCTAAAGAAGTTAATCATTCAACACTAAATTGATTGCATTTGGTTTTGTTACCCTACCCCATCTGAATGGTTTTTGTTTTTCTTCTGTATTTTATTGAAGTAAATTTCAAACAGTGTGTTATCAAAAACATGAAATTCTTAGAAATACTGTAAACAAAACAAAAAATTATCAACAATTTTATTTATTTAGAAAAATTTGTTTCATTTAATTTATGAGCTCATAATATCTTCATAAGCAGGAGGATGAATTGACATATGGGACCCCACATTTTCATTTTCATTATTCAAATTTTTCAAATACGGTGGAGGTGGAGCATTTGATGTTGCCAGCAATGTTTTAACAAATGTAATCGGCAATGATAATTCTGAACAAACATTTTTTGATTTTGTTAAAAATTTAACAAATATAGAATAATTTATTTTAATTAAATAATCATTGATTGTTTCTGTTTGAATTTTGGCTAGAATTTTTTGTTCTTTAATACCGTAACCATTTGGAGATATCTAAATTATAAGAAATTGGAGGGTATAAAAAGGAAAAATTTGCATACATAAAAAGGCACTTCTTTTTTCCATAGAATTTTTGAAACGGTTTTTTCAGTTTCTCTCGGGTGTAAATCTTTGGATTTTCCTTTGTAAATAATTCTCATTCCAATTCCAATTACGGCACTTTTGATGCCATCGAAGGAATTGTTTTCGAGTTCAATCAATAAAGAAATGGGTTGGCCGATTATGACAATGCTGCGGGGTACTGTAAGCTAAAAAATTAGCATATTTGTAATGCTTTAAATTAAGAATACGGTACTTAACAACTTAGGTAGGATACCGTAATCCAATGATATTTGGTGGCACCAAATCCAGACAAAAACCAACCTTGGGTTTAATGCTTAAACTCAAATTTGAAATGGTTTTTGGCATTAAAAGTGACGGATTTTCCATTGAATCATACGGTTTAGAAACGCTTATCAACATTTCACAAAATTTGAATATTCCTTTTGAATTATACAAAGTTGCCTTTAAAGCATAACTAATATTTCCATGTAAACTTGAAAAAGATGGTAAAGAATTTTCAGGAAGCCAAAATGAAAATTCAAAGCTGTGACTTCCTGCTGGGAATTCATCACTGCCATTTCGGTTGTTGCATTTTCGCCAAACACATGCATTTTGATTCACCAAAATCCTCGAAGCTGAATAAATGCCATTTTCATTTTTGGCATTTCCTTTGGAGGAGAAGGATATCGAAATTCTCCCAATTAATTCCAAACTAATCCAAGAAAGTTTTGTTGGAATTTTTGGTTCAAAAACAAATTTGCCTCGAATTGAATCATTTGAAAAATAGGCTCCAGAAGAGGGATTCTGTAAAATAAATCGCATATTTTTTCGATGTTGTTGAAAAAAGTCAAAAAAAGTATTCTACTTTCTTAAAATTTTTTAAGGTGATTTTTTTAAAGATGAACAGTTTTAATACTTTTTTGACGCAATTCCATTCTTTTTTCATTGTACTTATTTTTGGATGAAGAAAAAATAGAGATTGATAAGGAAAGAAATTATATGTTATTAGAGTGGATTGCTGAAGTTTTGAAAATATGATAATAAAAACAGCAAATTCTTTGAAGAATGTTTTAAAGGTTTTGTGTTCCTTTAATTAGTTTTTTGCATAATTACTATCTTTGTTTGTTTATCAAGATTGAAATAGTAACTGTCATTTTTTATATTTCAATCATGATAAACAAAAAAGTTCCTGTTTTTTTATCTAAACAAAACAGCTAATAAAAAATTTCCTATGACTTTGAAAAAGTTTCCTTCTAATATTTCTTATCAGTAAGCCATCAATAGCGTCATTAGTGCGGATACGGTATTTGATAATACTAGCTTGAAAAAAGGCTTTAAAGCACAAATTTTTTGAGAAAAATTGGTTTTTGATGTGCTTTTTTTGTAGCCAAGTTTTAAAACAACCTTAATGTTTATTCTTAACCAAAGTTTAAAGAGATGTTTCATTTGCTGCTTTTTTTAATTAAGCAAGAAAGTTCTGAAAATTATTGAAAATCAAAAACACTCGCATTTTTCTAACTTTTAAAACACAATAAAAAAGCGAAAGTTGCTGAATTACAATTTCTTTCAGCTTTGAGAACTTTCTTGCGAAATCAAAAAAAGCAGCAAATAAAGGATTTTCTTTAAAAATTATTTCATAGTTCGGAACAGCATTCTGCTAAAATGTCTTATCAATAAGAGAAATATAACGTCATTCGTGGGTATACGGTATTTGGTAAAAAAGGCTTTAACGCACACAAATTTTAGAAAAGGATTGATTTTTTTTGATAAACACATTGCAGTTTTGTAGTCAACTGAAACGTATAATTTTTAATATTACAATTTTTACCGTATGATTTTTTAAACACAAATTTTGTAATTTTTTCTCATCATCAATTTTTTCATGACTTTTATAACATTTTATTTTTAAAAAATTACATGTAATTTATGCAAAAACGTAAACAACTATTTTACAACATCAGTAATTTCAGTCACTTTTCAATTCCATTGCTGTTGTAAATTTCCAAAATAGGTATCAGTTGTAACATAAATTGGTAGCCTTTGTCCCAGCGGGCTTATGACTTGACTCTTTTTTTCTCCGGTACTAACAATTTTAGACTTAATTTTTATAATGGTTTTCATTTTATACATTAATATTACAATAAATGCCAAATTATATGTCTAAAAATGGTAGAATTTAGTAAATAATTTTAATAAAAAGTGTAAAAAGCACTTACAATTAAAAATAAACAAGTTGGAGCAGCAGCCCCTGTGGCAAAATTATATGCCGCAGCAGCAATAACTCCCAAGGGGCCAACAATGGTGAAAATTACGATCTTTGGCCAAATTAAAACTAGGACTTTGATATTTTCAACAATCTGAAAAATTTTAGAGTTAAAATTACGGTAACAAACATTTGTAAGAATCCTAAAATTGGTTCACTGGGATTAAAAATGAAAGAAAACGAATTTTTTTTGAAAAAAGACAAAAATATTCAAATATTAAAATTTTGAGTTTGAAAATTTCCAAAAATCAACCGAAAATGCCAAAATCAAAATGTTTTGGTTGTGAAATTTTGATTGTTACTTTTCGTCTTTTAAAAAAACAGTAAAAAGCAGCTGATTTTTGGTCGTCATTACTCTACAAATACTCCATAATTTCTTCTTACCTGATACCGTTGCCTCAGGGATACTCGATATGCCAACAAATTATACATTTTTCGATTTCTAATATGTAAAATTTTTGTAATAACAATTATTAAAATGTGTAATGTAATTACTAAATAAACAAGATAATTATAGATGAATGCCAAGCTTTTAAAAAATATCCCTAAAATTAAATGTTTTCAAATATTTAAAAAAAAAGCATTTTAATTATAGGACTTACAAGTAATACTTGGAATCATATATAACAATGATGAAAAATATGAACAGAATGTTAAAACTATAAACAGCCTGTACCCGGGTAGGCGCTTTGAATGTTTTTCAAGATCAACGGTTGAAACAATTCTTTCAATTACAAGAACAACTAAAGTTCCACGAAGATGTTGGGCTGCCATGGCTACCGTAAGCCGGATAACTTTAAATGTAAAATTTGTTTCATCAGCAGAAATGAAAAAGTACAGGGAGAAAATGATGGAACCAAAACAAATTGTCAAAGCTGCCGGAAGACAAGAAGTTAAAAGGAATAGTCTGAAAAATGGAAATTTGCATAATTTTTATAAATATGTAAAAAATTACTGATTTTATTCAATCAACAGAAATCTCAAGGCTTTCATGCCTGCGGGGGTGACATTTCAAAAAGTTAAAATAACTTTGTCGAAGATCAAAGTATGCCGCTGCGGCATCCTTTGATCTTCAAGGTATTTAATAAACGAAAAATGCCAAAATTGAATCCAAATTAAAAAATAACATTGAAAATTCGTTCAAAAATAAAATTTTTGCCTCACAAAAGTCACATAACACTTTTTTCTAAATCACTTACTTTAAACTTTTTGGAATATTTCGATATTTTGGCGCGAACCCGATTGAATAATTTTTAAAGAACCACAAAAATAGACATGATGCAATTCCGCCAACAACCATATTCGTGCCATAGGCGAGTATCAACCAACTTTGATCCATTTGATAAATCTTTTTAACCTTTAAAATGCTCTTTTTAATCCAGTAATAATTATTATAATAAAAAAGAACGTGAAAAAGTGAATTTTCAATGGCAAAAATTCTTTTTATATAACAAAAATTATAAAGCAATTAAGATAAAAAGAAATGGTAAAACTTTTATGACTGTTCAATGCTGTTTGAAAAGGGGGAATTCAATGCTTCTATGGCTTCTATGGGGGATTCTGTTAAAAATCCTAAGGGACAATAAACATTTAATTTTTAAATACCACGCTTATTTTTTAAAAGTTTAAAAAGTCAAAAAAAGAAAGTTGTTTTACAACATTTTCAAGTAAAATCGAGACACAATTACAACTGTATTTTAATGAAAAACATTTTTCTTCCGCTTTCAGAAAAATATCTGACAATTTTTGTTGTTTTTTATTGGTATTAATTTGTTTATGAAAAAATACATGCAAAATACAAGAAATAATTTTTGTTGTTTCTTTTGTGAAAATAAAATTATAAGGTAACAAATTTTTAAAAAAAAATGCAATATTTGAAGAGGAGTAATTTTGGAGGATACAAATGCACATTTTTAATTACATATTAGAAAAACACATTGTTTCTTTTAAAAAAAATTATGTTGTTAAAAAAAACAACATAAATATAATAAAATGTTGTAGTCAGATCTTTTATTATTCAAATTATTACTTTTACAACTTTAGATCTCTGTTTTTTAGTAAAAATAAATGAAATTTCATTTCGATAACCAAAAACTTTTTGCATTGTATTTTGTACAAACAAACGTTGTAAAAAGCAAATATTTCATGCAATTTATTAAAATGCAAAATGTGACATTCAAAAAACAACAGAAACGACATGTTTTCAAAATTTTTGTTTCTTAAAAATCAACTAAAAAAGACTAGAGCTATCAAAAAAATCTATATCAGTTTTAAAAGATAGTCAGAAACGAAAAAATGCATTATAATTACCGTAATTAACAAAAAAGGTAACTAAATATGTGCAAAAGATGCTACGGAATTACGTGGTTCGAAAATTTACTCATCTAAAAGCTAACTTAGCAGTTTAATGAAAAAAAACATTCAAATAAAATCTGTCGAAATATCTCTCATTTGTGTTTTGATATTCATTTTCTTTTTTTAAACAACCAGTAATTTTTATTACGAAGAAATACTATTGCTTTTTAATCAGCGAACCTCGCCAACTCTTTTCTCTTTTACTTTCCAAGTACAGTATTTTTAACAATTCTTCGAAAAAAACGTATTGAACTTTCCCATCTTTTAAAAAGTTGTATTTATTTTTTTCTGATAAACATTGCGTTTTTTTCATTTGTGTTTATAATTTTTAACGATGTTTTTTCCGTAAAAATTATTTTGTGTTCATAATTAATTTGGATTATTGCTTACAGAAGTTGTTGACAAAAAACGTTAATTGTTTTCGGAATTTTTTAATGATAATTATGAATTTAGTTAGTTTCTTTCAGTTAAAAACATTAGTCCAAAACAAAGAAACCAAAAGGTACCTTTTTTTAAAAAATTCTCTTTTATTTTTTATTTTTCGTAACCCCTTTCAGCCATTTTTTTGTATTACGGTAAATTTGAATAAACCTTTTTTTTCTGTAGCCAAACTCAAAAGTAATTTGAGAAAATGTAAAAAAGCGGAAGTTTATAGCCAAATTTTTATACAAATTCTATTCTTTAAGGCTATGATATTTTGTACCCAATTGTTTTGAATTGAATAGTAACACAAATTTGGCATATTTTTTGTTAAAAATGAATAGCTAATCAAGAATTTTTCTTTAAATAAAAACTTTTAGTTATGTTTTTCACAAAATTTATTTTTAAATCGTCAAAATTTTAATAAAATGATATCTTTTACGGTGTTTTTTGACAACTTTTATAAAACCGTACCCCGGAAAATTTCATACTGTCTGGTGTATGATTATTTTCGAAATTAAACATAGCATTTAATTTTTAAATTTAAATTTTGCCTTGAATCTTTAATAATTTTAATAATAATGATAACTTATAAAATAGTTTAACAAGAAAAGTTAATTATACATTTTTCGTATTTTTTTAATTCCTTTTTTTTCTATGACATGTTTTTTAAACGCTATTATTATTAAACTGCTTCCATCCGTCTTTTCCTCATTTTTTAGTTACTAGAGGTGCCCCGCCCCTTCGGGGCGGCCACCAGTGATTCATGTACTTGTTAAAAAGCGATTGTTCATGTTTCTTTTTTTGGGGCGTAAAACAATCAAAAAATTTCACTGCAAAAAAAATGTTTTAGCATTTGCTGATCTCGGATAGCAGTTAACTTCAAAAGCTAACAATTTTAATAAATTAAGAAAAAAATTAAAAAATAAAAACACGGATAAATTTGCTTTAATTTTTAACCACAAAATAATCAGCAGCAAAAAATTTTTGTTATCAAAAATGGTGATTGACGCTTGCGACGCTTCGCAAAAAAAGTGCTTCTTTTAAAATAAAATGACAGAGACAAACGGACATTGCCTCTTTTACGGGTAGATTATTTTAATTTTTTATTACCGCTTTTTTTTATCACATTCAATTTTTTCTTGAATTATTAAAAAAATGTGTGTTTAATTGCTTTCTTATAAAAAAATTGTACAACCTCTTTTTTGAAAAATTCCGTCTTGCCTTTTCCACCATGTTTTACGTATATTTTTATTTAAGTAATTTTAACATATAAGTTAAAGTTGTAAATTTATAAATATTTTTTAATAAAAATAATGTCACATTTTAAGACAATGTTGGATATTTTTATTAAAGTTGTATCCGTTTTTCCTGCTGTTGCAATTATTCCATTATTAACGATATTCTTTTATAAAAAACGTGGAAAATTTCGTATTCCTGATTTGTTGTGGTAGGTTACGGTAGATTTTATATAAATATGTTTTGCAATGATCGGGAGGAATTTTGAAAATCATCCATTTTAAAGTTAAAATTTAAAGGTGTGCAAGAATTAGTTTAAAATGTAGTTGTTGAACATTGAGATTAGTTTGAAATCAAATATAAAAATCTCTTAAGAAATTTGCATATCTAAAATTTCTTCAATTTACAACCTTTTCGAAATTTCGCTGTTTTTGGTTTTTTCTTGGAAGTAAAAAAGTTATAGTTGTAAAACTTCTAGATTTGTTCTTTGGACAAGTTTTTAATCTTTTGAGAATATGAAAAATTTGCGTAAAGGTCCCATTTGGCCTTTAACAATCGGGATTAAAGCCCACATTAAACTCCATGCACGTATGTTTTGAACTCCCCAGAGGTCAGATTGCAATAATTTAAGTATATGGCGTTGTACTAAAATAGAAAAAACTACAGTACTCTATTTTAAAGATCTATGTCGTCGAGGAAAAAAAATCATGGAAAATGAACATTTTTTGTATTAACTAAAAAATAAGGAAATGTCACAATTTTAAAAACCTTTTTCGTCGATGACAATATTCCGGTTGTAAAAATTGATGAATAATAGTTAATAATTACTTCCCTAAAATTATGACTTCCTTGTTTCCATCAAGTAAATATTTAACAACAACTTTTTACAGGTATTATTGGATATTTAATTATCTCCCATTCGTTTATGTATTTTCGATAGCCAGTATCACTTTATCAATTGGTGATTTGTATCATGGTGGAATAACTCATCCAATGTTTTTTTACGTATTTTTTATCCTTGGTTCAACGGGTCAACAAATTCGAACCGGAATGTTAATTACTGTTTTGGAACGATTAATTGCAACAATCTATCTTGAACAATATGACCGGCATTCAAGAAATTATCTTTTAATATTTATTTTAACAATTTTTAGTTACTGTATTACATTTCTTTATATTTATTTGGTTATGTTTGGTAAGGATTTTCTAGGTTGAATAGTTATGCAAATTTTGATGATTTTTAGTTTTACCGGGTAAATTCAGCAGTGGAGTGGAATACCTTTTAAGCACGGGCACAATTTTGGCCTTTCATGGTACCGCTGTTTTATTTTGTAAATTTCTACAAGTTAAAAATTTAAAAATGTACAAATCTTTGGCTTTTCAAGTTTCCCTGAAACGGCGATCTCAAGTAAGTGTTTTTTATCTGTTTTTTGGATTTTGACCCAATATCAATGTTTGACTTTTTCTGTGACAATGTGTCACACTTAACAACATGTTTGTTAAAAAATTTTAAATATAGGCTAGTGGTAAATATAGGTTATACTCTGTTAATGTTTTTCTAGGAAATTTGCATAAACTGAAAACGTTTTTTGTACAAAAGTAGCATCCCTAAGTAAACACAACAGATCCCTGGTTTTCAGGTTTTGTCAAAAGTTATACGTAATTCCACTTTTAGAAATTTAACAGATTACACTGTAGTACAATTAAACAAAATCCCATTTATGAATATTTTATGGCTCATTGATTCTTAGAACAAAAAGCAGCTATTTTAATTGCAGCAATTTAAAATAAAATTACTAAAAATTTCCGCCAATGAACTCTAAAAACCCTACATTCAATGACCAATTTTGTTTCATTCCGCTTTAATTAATTTTTAAATTTAATTTTTTATCCAATCAAAATACAAAAATGAGTACCTTCAAAAAAACGAAGGCGTTTTTGAAGCTTTTTATAAATGTTTTTAAAACATTTTTCTGACATGGCAGGTTTTTTTAATTTAAAGGGGAGACAAATAATTTACATATTTTATATTTTTTTTATATTTTTTTTACAATTAAGAAATTGTTTCCTCAACTTTTAAAGTTTACATGTGAAAAAATAATCCAACAAAAAATTATAAGCTTTTTTAGTAATTATATTCTAAAATCCATTTTTTCACGTCAATGAAATTAATTGAAAATTGTATAAAACAACTTTTAATTAACATTTTTTGTGCTTTGAAATATTAGTTTGGTGAGAAAATAATTAATGCATTAAATTAAATACATGCATATTTTAATAAATTATTGAAGAAATAGCTGTTACGCATTTAAGCGTGTGAAAATTTAAGAAATTCATTCAAGGTTGTCTTTGATTGTTTTCTTTTGCCTGTTATGCAAATTTTATTTTTAAAAGAATTTCTAATTTTGGGCATAAAATACCGTAGCACTATGGAATTTTTCCGAGAAAAATCCGTCATACACTAAGAAGACATTTTCGCGTCGAAACGTTTTGATGCATTTTTTTCTACAACAAAAAATTTCTGTTTTATTCGATTTTTGCAGATCTCAGCAACTATTAGACCAATTTTTATCATTTAAAAAGCATTCTTCTTATTTTAAATAATTAAGAATAGCCAAAAAAATAAAGAAGCTTGAAAAAAATGCAGAAAAAAAACGCATTAAAATGTTTCGACACGAAAATGTCTTCTTAGTGTATGACGGATTTTTCTCGGAAAAGGAAGAAAAAATTCCATAGTGGTAGTTACAGATAGTTGGAGGTTTTCTGAATTTTGAGTGTAAGGAAGTAATAAGGAAATTGACATATTTAAAACAGCCGTCTAGACGTTTTTACAGTTATTAATTGTTGTAAATTAAAATAAAACTACGCAATTAAAAATCTTAATTATTTCAAATTTGGTCTTTAAAAACTAGAAACACTATTAAAAATACTAATTTCAACTTTTTTTTATTACAGATTCTTGAAAATGTCAAAGTTCTAAATTTCTTTTATTACTCTTTAATCCTCATTTCAACAATCAGCCCCTTAGGCATTATCCTTCGATGGCTTTTCTTCTTTGTAACAAACATGCAAGCCCCATATGAATGTATTTATATTGTAAGTTTATATATTTACTAATTTATATTTTTTACAACATTATTAATTTTAGTCTTATACAATTGCATTAGTGTTAGTACAAATTTATCATATTCGATATTTATCAAAGCGGAATAATGTTAAACCAAGTGAAACGGAAACTATCAATGTTACAACAGTCGTGGGACCACTTGGAGAACATCTTCCAGCTTATGTAAATTTAGAAAAATATTTCACTGGATTGAAAGATCAATGGAAATAGATTATTGTATTTTGACCATGTTAGATAGCGTTAATAAATTTTTTACAAATTTGCATAAAAATTTTAAAATATTTTTGATGTTCAACATAAACATTCACAAAAATTACTGTTGTAGTAAAAAAACAATTTCAAAAAGTTTTAAATTCATTGAATAAAACAGAATTATTTCGGATAAAGCTTTTTGCTACCGTAACCGGATCAAGATCAGCAGGTTGAGCAGTAAGAAGGCGGCCTTGAATGGCACCTTGAAGAGAACGATGAGATTCAGAGATTTGCCATTGAATTGCAGGTTGATTGAAAAAGGAAGTAAAAACATGGCTTTGACAAAGATATTGATCAAAATGGGGAAAGATAAAAGAGTTCTGAAAAATTTGCATAATGCTAGTATAAGGGATTTTAAAAAATGAAAACTTCAAACCAAAATTAGTTATACACAAAAATTTGCGTACTGTCAGTTTTAATTTTTTGAAAGATATAAACCTTTAAACCCAAAACTATGAATTCCCAAAAATTTGCATAAATCAAACTTACATTAGTTTTGATGATATCAGCTACCAACCGTGTAATAACTTCACCCTGTCCATATTTGTGTAACACTTGTGACATAACCATAATATTTCCAAGCGCGAAATCTCGAAGTTGTGGTTTTGTTGAAAGTGTTTGGACCATAATTAAAAAGCAGATATGT
The DNA here is from genome assembly GCA_024447195.1 of Panagrolaimus sp. LJ2414. Taxonomy (NCBI): domain Eukaryota; kingdom Metazoa; phylum Nematoda; class Chromadorea; order Rhabditida; family Panagrolaimidae; genus Panagrolaimus; species Panagrolaimus sp. LJ2414. The sequence goes on along the minus strand of JAMRXY010000004.1, from coordinate 411,575 downwards.
GCTTGTACCAATGCAGTATACTGTATAACAGCCCCCTTTGGCAAAGACAAATAACAATTTTCAATTAAAACTGCTTCACGAAATGGTGAATTATGGAAATCTGTGATTGGAGAACTCAAAATTAACTCATTCGCAACAGTTAAAGCTTCAGGGATTCGTCCCATTGCATATTCAATTTGTAAAAGTAACAAATTTGAAAGTGGGACATCAGTTTGCATTGCCAAAAGTGTTGTTGCAAGTTGATATTCATTGAAGAGAAGAAGGGACGTCAAGAGATAATTCCAAATTGATGAATGCTCAATTCCCATATAATCATGAAAGAATTTTGAATTTGCAAGAATTTTTGAATGTTTTTTGAGAAGAATAATTGTAATTTTTAAGGAATTGATTAATTGTTGGCATTCAGACTAAAAACCATTGGATTACTGAAGTTCAGGGTTGACAAGGATTGTTTTTGATTTTTCAATCCGGTTACGGTATTCACTTTTGCTTACGATATTATTACCGTACACCGTATACGGTACACAATAAATTATATTTAAAACATAGTATACAGTATACTGTAGGTTACGGTAGTCTCATACCAATTACCGTAATCTCCAACCCTAAACTTACACTTTTCTTTCCGATTCCGCGATGAATTGAATCAACATCAAATTTAAGCGGAAATCCATTTAAATTTTGAAATGTCTTAATTTGCATATTATAAACATTTGCCGGTAATAGTAATAATAAATTGTCACCTAAAATATATAATTGTTACTGTAACAAACACACCAATAAAAAAACGAACCCAGCATATTTTTCCAAATGCATAATCCATAAAGCAGTGCAGAAATAATAACATCTTTGTCATCATTGTTACTTTGAATCAGAGTTTCAAAAAGCTTCAAAATTTTCGTTTCATCCAAAATTGCATTTGTCGATAAATTTGGAGAAAATTTTAAAGCGAGGCAGGAAAGTCCAAGATGAAGTTGTTCTGATGGAAGTCTTAGCGATGGTAATCCAATTGGACTGAAATGGATAGATAATAAAAATTTTCAAGGGATTAATCAAATTTTCATTTGGATTTAGTAATATGCAAATTTTCAAAAGCCCTCCAAGAAATTATCTGCGAAGCCGAAAATTTCAACATTTCTGGGATTTTTGAATAAATGGAACTTCTTAGTTTTTCAAGAATTTCGAAATTTAGTGAATTTCATTGTCACAAATTTGCATATCATCATAAACTTGATAAAAAGCCAAATAAAATTACCTCAAAATTTCTTTGGTAAACAAATGTGGAGAAAGTGTTGCCAAAATACTCGCATTTATCATTCCTCTGTAAAGTTCAGGATTTTTTGGCATCACTTCTCGAATTGCAGGAATATCATAAACATAAACTAAAAATATTTCTTTACGATTTTAAGATTACTGTAATTAAAAATTTACATAAAAACATATAAAGTTTCAAAGCATTTTCAGGCGAAGATTTGAAGACATTTTTGAAATGTTTGAAAACAGTCAAAAACTCAGCCTAAAAATTTTAAATGATGACCATGAATTAAAAAAATTTAAAAATTTGCATACAATAATATCCCCGAACTTCTGTCGATTATGTTTTGAAACAAGATGGAAGAAGTAAAAAATTTTGTCTGGGTTTGTTTTCCATTCAAACTGGCTTTCACAAATTTTAAATAAAATTGAAAGTTTAGTATGTGAAATAAACTCTAAAAAACAGAATTATTCAAATTTTTCATGATAGGATTTCAAAAATTTTTATGTCAAACCTCGAACAAATTCATCATCTTTGTCATCAAAAATAATATCCATAATTATTTTGAGTCTTTCTTTAATGCCATTTGCTGTTGCCCAGAAATGTAAAGTTTCAATAATTTTTGCAAGATCCCCGGCATTTTTGCTTGACATTGCATTATCGAATTTCAAAATCTAAAAATATTAAATCCTTTTTTGAATACTTTCAAAAGTCGCAAAAAGATACAAATTTGCATAAATATGGACCCTGTACATTTTATACAAAGATGCATTGTCTCGAAAAACTGCGTTACAGTACCAAAATGTCACAAAATTTTTGATCAGAATATTTCGAGACATATTTTAATAAATAGTTCTCAAAATTTATGCAAATTTGAACAAGCCACGTTATTCAAAAAATTAACAAACTTCAGCTTCTTTTTCATCAAAACCTTGAAGTTTCATCAACATAAGAATGGATTCTTTTTTCCATTTGCTTTCAGTTTTTTCATAATCAATTCTTAATTTTTCAAGAGAATATTCTGGTGGATTTACCATGATTACGGTAATAAAAGCTACAAAAATATCAAATTAGAGATGTTTTAAAACATAATTGACAGATATAATATAGTTAATAACTATTGATTACGGTATCTGATAAAATAAGAAATTAACTAATAAATTTTATTACTAACAAAATACACGTAAATTTTAACATAACAAATAATATTACAAATTTATACATGAATGTATGTTACCCGAAACAAAGAGATAACAAAAAATAATAAAGTTTGATATAATGGATCAAGATTAACGCCGTTGGGGATTTGGACGTCGAGTGAGCAAATCAAACCACAAAAATGAGGATAAACAATGCATTATCTAAAAATTAATATTTATCAAAAAATATAATTACATTCATCAGGTCATAAATGGATTTGATATATCCCAACCTAACTTTCCCTCCCAACAAATCAATACCTCTTCAAATTGTTTATGAATTGCATTCATTCCAAAGAGTTCACTTTGCTGCCCCCGAAATTCATGCTCTTTAATAATCATTAATAATTCAATTTTTTTCTCTGCAACTTTATACTGAAAGAGAGTAGCAGCATTCAAGCAATTTGGATTTGTAATTACAAGATTCTAAAAATTATGCAAATTTTTTGATTCGTCCAATTAAATAAACAAACTTTAGAATCACTAAAATCAAAATATCTGCAACGTTTTTCACCTTCATAATGAAGAAGCAAAAATTTGAATAAATTCATGTAATTAACACCGGTGAAAATTTGGACGAGTTTGGGTTCTTCATTTTCCATATTTATTGTTTTTATGATTGACATAAAAGTATGCCATTGTTGTTGATTCAAATCTGTGCTGGTGATATGTCTGAGAAGGGTCGAAGCTTCTTGATTAAATTCTCTAAAAAGGGGCAGAGAAAATTAGCATAAAGTCTATAGGTGTCCAGGGACATCAGTAAGATAGAACACCAGGGGTAAGCGCACCCATAAAAATCCTTTGATCTTTAACCGCCATCGGCAAAACATCAAAGGCATGCTCAATTGCAAAGGAATTTTTGCCTCCCCCAAAATATGATGTCCATGCTGATGTTTATCCTGACCCAAATTTTAAGAACTTACAATCGATTTCCAATTTGTGTTAAAATACTTGTTTGCTGTTTTCGGTAATTGATTGAATTCATTGAAAGCAGTTTTCTCCAAAGCTAAAAAATGCCCAATTTATCCGAAATTTTCGAATCATTCTCCCCTACCATTTCAACATGACATTCTCGATCAGCTTGTTGCACCAACTTTTCCAACTCAACTTTACTCGCCCGTGCAAATTCTTCTAGTTCATGTTGAAGTTTCTTTTGTAAATTATTAAAATAATGAACGTATGTAACTTGTTCAGGTGGGATTGCCCCTTGAATTCTCAGTTCACTACTAATTGAAGCATTCTTTCGATGTCCTCGAGGTGGAACTTTCTGAATCATTGCTTGTGAAGAAAGTTTTGTCTTCAATTCAAGCGCATCAAAATTTGCAGGTTGTGCCAGAGGAGTCATTTGTGAGAAGTCTACCAAGGTTTGAGACATTGGTGATGGGCATGGACTTTGATATCCCTTAAAGGGCGGATCAAAATCCGATAATCGATCATTGGAATTATTCCCGGAAGCAAGGGAAGCAATAGATTGCATGGATTGTCGATTTTTGAGTCGTTGAGATTTGTCACTATTTGAACCGGAAGATTGTCGGGCATCTGAATCATAGGCAACATCAAAGTCAATTGGAAATTCATCTTCAAGTTCAAGATCAGGATATAATTCAGTTGGAAGGCGTTTAAATTCTCCTGGGGGAATTGGATCGTGAATGGTATTCAAGGCATCGAGGAGAGGGTTTTCTGAAAATGAAAGTTGTAATTGTTTTACGGATACTGTAGTAGGTAAATAAGGTAAAAGCAAAAATTATAAAATTAGCATAATCGCTGACAAATACTATGTAAAGTACGGTACTTTCAGAATTATCAGTGATCATTACTGTACCCTATTGAACTGCTACTGATAAAGTGATAAAACTTTCAATAAAACAAACTTACCAATATCTTTCGAAACCATAATCACATAATACCGTATCAGCAGTTTATGCTCCTTTGAAGTATTTCCTTTCAGGACATTTGTAATTACTCGAACACCTTCATATTCTTTATCAAAAACTTTCTTCGAAGCTTCTGAAACCAGCATAAACTCATCATTGCTATCTTTTTCAACATTCTAAAACATTTTTTTGTTTTTAATTTTTATGTCTAACAAAAATCAAACCTTTAATCGAACAACTTTCCATCCATATTTTGATTCTTTATCCAAGAAATTTTCCCAAACTGATGTGCCTGGAACTTTTAAAGCATCAAATGGACAATTTTCTTCATAAATACAATTTCGAGCTGATGGTGGTCGGCATGAATAGTATCTGTAATTTTCGAATGCTTTATTTAATCTTCAAAGGTAAAGCTTACTGTAGAAAATCAATTAAGAATGCAGTGGTATTATATCCCCGATTAAATAAAAGTTGTTTTCCACCAACGAGATAAGTTTTAACCATTCGAAGATGAAAATCATATGTAAAAGAATGCAAATGACATTTTGAGATAATTTGATTCTTTTCTTTAATAAAACTTCGCAAATCTTGTATTGTTTGATCCTCATAAAGTTGTCCACGATTCCAAAATAGCACTCGTAAACAAAAATATGGTTCAATAAAACTTAGATGAAGAAGAATAAACCCTCCGGCATATGCAAGATATAACCATACAACAGGGGATGCCGTAGTGGATTGAGTGTATTCTGTGGCATAATTATTTCGAGTTTCAGCAGAGGTTGATTGAATGAAAACTCTTTTGGCACCAAGATTTTTAACGAGATAATTTGTGTATTCTTGAGCAAGCATAAATTGAATTTTTAGGGAACATGGCTCTTCGCCAGATGAAGAGCGGGAGAGATTTGGAAGCATGGTAACACTGAAAAGGGGGATATATGAAATCTCTTGACCTCAAAAGTGGGATTAGCGAGTAAAAAATGTGAGGTATAGTTTTTTTAAGGTAAGATGTTTATGTGGTCGAGTGGTTTGGGGCGCTCAGCTTCGGGGCAACAATAGTCAGGTTCGATTCCCAATTGTGTCAATTTGAAATTTCGACTTAAATTTCATGCCTTAAGGTAATACTTACTTAACAGTCTTTGATCTCGGCTTCATCTTTGGCTCCAATGAAAGTTGCTGTTTTTTTGCAATACTTTTACTTGGAGCACTATGCTTCCGCTTTCCTATTGATCCAAATTCAGTTCCAATTGCTCGAATTGCTGCAACCTTTTTCCTCCATTCTGGGAATAACAAAAGTGGAGTTTGAACATAATGAGCTTCTTCACATCTTGTTAAAAGCCTTCCCAAAACATCTTCATCCATTGTAACCTTAATTTCTTCTGTTGCTTTAGACTTCTGATGTGAATTTGGATTCAAGAAAAGATTATGATAATGTCCAAAAAGTTGAAAATCTGATAGCATATCTTTGATTTCTTCTCTCATTGATAACATTTGTGCAATTTGATCATCAAATTTTGCCGTAGTATTTTGTTTAAAAACATATGAGGGATCTGAAATGCAACATTTTTATGGAATCGATTACGGTAGTTTTTTAATATCTAATTATCAGATGATGCCTAAAATACCGTACCTGTAAATCGATAAATTTTTAAAAACATTCGTGCAAATTTCTTTGGAATTTTTGCAAAATCTGCAGTTTTGATATTCTCTGGAGGATAATCATGTGTTATCAAAAGTTCAGGATCCCTCCAAGTTAACAGTTGATAAAAATTAACTTTTGGATCGACGGATTTTAGGGTGCTCAAATGTGTGATTTGCATTTTATGAAGTCCAATTTCACGTAAAAGTCGACTTCGAGCATTATTCCAATAAAGTGCTCTTTCAACAATTTCTTTAATTTTTGCAGTTGTTTCTGGATTAACATTATACAAAAATAGTGAAACACCTTCCCCGCGAATTGTGAGGAAGAAAAGTCTACGACGCGGAACAAAGCATGGTTGAAGGACAGGTCCAAAATGGAAATGGGAATCTAAAATAAGAGGTACAGTTGATTTATGCAAATTTTTATATTACCATGTGGAGTCTTGGATAAACTTTCCAATTCTGTTACAGGTGGAGAATCAGCTTCCATTGATTGATGAATCATTTCATCCATATGCTTTTTATTATACACCATTATTGCATAATCAATATCTGAATAATCTTCACTAAAGTCAATTACATGTCCTTTATCTTGCTAAAACATAATTTTATACTGTAGCATCAAACACCACATTTTCCAACACTTACAGTAACCGAATTGCCCATCAATGTTTCAACATCTTTTATTGATTGAAGCCTTTTTGAGCCATCATTTGCGAGTATTTGCTTCATCACAATTACAGAATCTTTACAAGTTTTAAAAGAATTATAAAATTTTGCATAAATTACTCGAAGAAGCTAAAATTTCTAATAAAGTTTTACAAATTGGATACTGTAAAACATACTGTAGGAGCCATATGATCACAATCCATAGTAAATCTGAATTTTTGAAATGATTGCAAAATATCCGAATATGCCCGAGATTCTCGTTCCATATGATAGAAGAATGAAGTAGTAGCAGAAATGAAATCCATTCGAAGATATTCAGCTGGCCCCTGAGGCAATGGAGGGATTTCTGTTGCAAATTGTGTAACTTTTGTATTCTTTGGAATCAATGGAGTTGCTGAAATCATGAAATTGTTATTATTTAGGCTACAGTATGCCAAAAAAGGTTACCATTTTTCATTGTTAATCGATTTGTGCCCATTGCAATGACATCATTCCATGCCGTAGAATATTGAGTATTGGCATCAAAACCAAATTTTGGCCCAAAAATGCCATGTCTTGGGGAATGTAAGGATAAAGTATTCTTTGTTGGAGAATCCATTGCCATAATTGTTGGTGGCACAACATTCATAGCTGGTGAAGGTGGACCACCTGGAGGTACACTACCACTACCACCACTACCACCACCAAAACCTGGACTTGAAGGGACTTGAAGATTAATAGGGGTCATGGGTTGACCAAAATGAATTTCTGGAATTGTGCTTGATCCACGTTTTCGAAGATAAGCTTTTTGATCAATGACTGGTTGTCGCATTAAAGAACTTGGGCGAGATGTTATTCCAGGAGATTGGGGAAGAGGAGAAACAGGTTCCAAGAAGGGTTGGGCCATTAAACCAAATTCAACAATTAGGTCAGCTAAAGCTTGAAGGCAAAAAATACGAAGTCGAGTTTGAAGTTCGCCAAGGCCAATATCACCAACTTGCCAAATGAAAAATTGCATAAAATGATGTGAATCTAAAATAGAAAAAAATGATAGTAATAAAAAATGTTGAAAGTTGACAAAAAATGTTACTATCAAAAATGATAGTAACACAATTTTTGCTACTTTTGTGTTACTATCATTTCTCCATCAAATTAAAGATAAAACCTACTAATTGACATTCCTTGGTCTTCAAATGAATCAATTTGTACACATTTTGTCAGCTCATGATATCGGGCAGCTTTTTGTAACATTTCATTTCCCGAGAACCCAGGATACAACAACGAAAAGCTATTAGCATTCAATTTGCCCGGAGGGAATCCACCATCTCTTTTTGCAAGTCGTCCCTTTTTATCCACTAATCTAACTTCAAAACATCCAAGACCAGTTGTTCGTTGTCCTTCAGCTTTTGGTTTATTAATTAAATATATAATTCCATCATATTCAGGTGCCAGCGGTTCATTGACCCCATCAAAGGGATATGGTTGAAAGCCGATTGGAGATGCCATTGGATCATCAGAGAATTGAGGTTTTATAAAATAACTTGAAAGATGTTGTTGAAGATAGGTAAAAATTGAAGCGAGATAATCCTTCGAAATTGTTGGAAGAGAATAAATTAGAATGGAAGCAGGCTGGGATGGATTTGGTTGAATAAAATTGATATCAGTTTGTCGAAGTCGAAGCTGGGGATTTTTAAGTATTGATTTTTGTAACTCATCCAGCAATTTTAGGTCAATTCGTTTTTGGAGCATATTTGCATATTGTACAGTAACCTCATCTGAAGGGGGATGAATCCCAAAAACTGCGAAGAGAACGCTGGTTTGAATATTTAAATTTATTTCTTTTTGCCATTCTTCAGAATTATCAGGGATTATTTTATTGATTGAATCAGTCGTTGCAAAAAGGTACATATAAAAAATATTTCCATTTGATTCTTTAAAAACATAAATATTTTTTCGATTTCGAATTGAAATATTTTCAAGTCCAGTTCGAAGGGCTAAAAGTCCAAGATCAACATTTGATTGTCGAAGCCTTGGATTTATAGAATACCATCGACGCCAAACTAATGGACAGAAAAAGTATCCTGGAGAATATTTGTATGTAACAGGTTCCATTTCAGTTTCAGATTCTTGACTAAACATTGCTGTTGAAGAACCAATCTGAGAAATGATGTCATCATTTTCTTCATTTGGAGGTAGCTTTGGTTGGATTACATATTTTGAAGCGAATTCAGATAAAGGGGTTAGCTCTTTTGAAGGGGTCAAATTTGCTGTAAGTTTTTCATCATCAATTAAATATTGTGAGCATTCTTTTGTTTCATGAAGTTCTTCCAAGAGTAAAGCTTGATTCACAACTTTGATCTGTTCAATCAGTAAATCTGTGAACTTCTTAAACAAGCCATCATGAACGCCATTTGGACGCTGAAAGAAGAATGATCGAATTCGCATTGGATCAGATTCAACTTTCGCAATTAACCAAAAATCATGAACTATCTGTTTTCGTTTCACTTTTTCATCCAAATTATTTGTTGAATCTTTAAGTGTCAAATTAAAATCAAATACTTCATCTTCCCCGAGGCTATCATCTTCCATGCCGGCTTCATCTTGATTAATCAAGGTAGACGTTTCTGTGACATCTTCCGTTGTATCTTCTTCAGAATCTTCCAAGCCTTCAGAAGTTACAACCCTTTGCTTCTTTTTCGGCTTAAAATCGAATTTCACCAAATCTGCAGTTGCTTTATGCTCGACACAAAATGTTTCAAAATCTTCCACGGAGCAACAATAAAAAACAATTGGCCGGCCGGCACCACCTTTTTCATCTCGAACAGATCGAACTTTGCAGTAACTGATCATTGATCCTTCCAACCTGGCACAAAGTCGCCGAAGGCCTTCCTCTGGTCGAGTCACAAAAAGCATATCCGATTGTGCTGTTTGAACTCGGGTATGTTCATCATTTCGAGAGGCTTCACTTTCAACAAATTCAAGAACATGTGAAATATTTTTGTAACTTTTTTGGGAATCAAAATATCTGGAAAGTATCAAAATTTGTTCAGTTTTAAGCATGTGATTAATTCCTTTCTTTAATTCTGTTACAATGTCACGTTCCTAAAAATATTGGAAAAAGATTAATTAAAGATATTTTAATATTAACATGTTGTGTTACAGTAGTCTCAAAAAAGTTACTGTAGTTTAACATTGTTACAGCAACCCAATAAGATTAAGATAACTAAAAAAATTAGTAACTAACCCTTGGGGGAAGATTTATGTCTTCAACGGGAGTTGGCTCTCGACTCAACATCCAATCAATTGTTTCTTCAGTTGTTCGACGGAGTCTTTCATCGGGTCTTTCAATGGCATCCACCGATGGCACCGTTAAAACAAACATCTCAACTTCAACATTAAATTCATTCAAAGCTAAAAATTAATTGTATTGTTTTAAAATGATTCGGATTTAAATTGTGGCACACATGTCAGCAATGGCATTGTTTAAACTAAATTATGCAAATTTCTGGCAAAAAAATTCTTTTATCCATTATTAAAGAAATTTCAAGTGTTAAAGGTATAACGCGCCATACCAGAAATGGCGCGTTATAGCTTTAACATGAACTAAACTTATGCAAATTTCATACCTTTCTTTTCATCAGCAGTAAAAAAGTTTGCATCACATCTTCCAATAACATCTTGTAGACAATTTGGAATGAAATCAACAGAATAAGAATAAATATCTCCATCACTTCTTGGAACACTAATATAAAATTGCAAAAACAATGGTTGAATATCAAAATCCAATTCTTCGTCCCCTGAAGATCCGGCATCTTGTGACACAAGGGTAACAGCCGAGTCATCACTTGTATCTTCATTATTCTTCGAAGAGCTATTCCCTGTAGCAGTTACAGTACCATCATCTAAATGTTCATTCCAAGTTCCACCAGAATTAAAAAGTTGTACAGTATTCTCTCCATTTGGCCAATAAAAATAGTAATCCGCAAAAGCGGGAACTTTAAAGAATTTATGTTGTCGAAGAACATTCTCGAAGGCAAGTCGAAATTCTGTTTGTTCCATTTTGCATATTTCATCATTTTCAGCTTCAGAATAGCAGAATGGATTCATCAGTTGATATTCATTATTAACTTGTTGAATTTCAATTTCGGATTCTGATGATGAAGATGATGAAAGGGATGAAATATTTGGCATTTGATGCCGTTTATATCTGGAGACACGTTTCGATTGAAGATAGGAAGAGAGATGGGTACAAGTGACTCGAAGGACGTCACGAATGGACCCGAATGTAACACTTGTTTGGGTGCAATGTTCTTGAAGGACTTCTTCCAAGACTGTTTGGGGGACATGAACATCTACAAAAATTTGTGTTTTAAAGATAAAGATTGTAGAAATTATATTGTTGTCATTTGCTGATATTTAAGATTTTATGGCACACATAATATTTTGTTAATAATTTTTAATCTCGTCTTCGTGATTTTAAACTTTTTTATAATAAAATGTTCGAAACTGTTTTTTCATAAAAATTTAGTCCAGACTTTTTTGTTTGCATCATTTTTCAAAGCTTTTTCTTTTAATACCTGTTTTTGTGTTTTTTTCTAGAAACGAAATGTCAAAAAAGAGTTTCTTAAAAACAGACAAAAGCTTCTTATAAAAGACGATCAAAAGTACAAAAATATTTGGGGCATTTTGCTTTTGCCAATTTCATAACTTTGAAAAAGTGAAAACAACGGAAGGATATAAACCCCTTTTTATGTACATACAAAAATTTCTACAGTATACTTCAGCCTCAAATGGAGAAGAGGAATTTCATTTTAAGTACCCATTTTCTATCGATAAAAATGTGGTTTTTAAAAAAACTATATTTTTTTAAAAAAATAACACATTTTTGGTAGATTTAAAAGGCCAACAAATCAAAAAAAAACAGAAAACACTTACTTGTACCCAAACAATGATAGGCAGCTTGAGCATAAGCTCTTGAAAAGACTAAATCATGCATAATATTAACACAAAAATCATTTAAATCTGAGAAAGTTGGATCAATTCCTTCAAGGGTTTCAAAGGCAAATAAGCTGGCCGGGGATGGTGTTTCTCGTTCTGATTCACTCAATTTTGCATTAACTTGCCAATTCAAATGTGCCAAAGCTGAGCGAACACAAAAATTTTCAACATTAGTTTTTTTGAATTCATTTGGAAGAGACATGGAATGCCGAAAAATTTCAAGCATTTTTTCTTCTTCAATCATAAATGCCAAAACTGGAAGTCGAGGAACAAGTTTATTTGTGATTTTCAGGACGGCACGGCATGTTGCTGGCACCATTACAACTATGATTGTTTTAGGATCACGTCTTTTGTAGTAGACATAGAAGGCTAACGGGGCTTGATCGGAAGCATCTTCTCTGGCACGACGACGGGATCTTTCAGATGTTCGATCAAAGGATGTGAGGGACATTGTGGAAGCATTCAAATTTTGTTTCTTTTTTCGTTTTTTAGTTTTCTTTGTTTTTGTGGGTTGTTGAGGGTGGGTTAGGTCTTTGTCATTCTTGGTCGATTCTTTGTCCCTTTCAGAATCAGAGCCATAAAATGCTTTTGGACTTAAAAGAATTGGGGCAGAAGCTGGAGGCTGGATTGATGGGGATACTAAAAAGAGGATTATGAAGAAATGGTAATATGCAAATTTCTCAAAAGCTAGATTTCAAAACTTCAAAAAAGAATTCGATCCAAGCTTGAATCTCTTTCACCTCATACCGAGATCTTTTCGGTTTAAAAATTTGCATATTACCCATCATAGATGAGGTATGTTTATGTTGTCATAACCCAAAAACGATTTCGAAACTTACATTTCTTTCCTTTCGACGGCAAAAATTCAGCTTGATCATCATCATTCTCCTGCGGCAATGGCACGGATGTTGATCTTTGTTCACTCGGTGATTTTGGCACATTCAAAGATTCTCCACTGCCAAATATCCCTCTTTTATTATAACTTCCAAGGACATGTTTCCTCAAAGTTTCATCATCCATTTTTGCCATTTGGCTCGTCAGAGATGCACATGAATCATGTGCTGGTGGCAAAGATAATGAAACCGGCGACGATAAAGCAATTGGAGTTGAATATGCTGGGGTTGAGTATCCAGTTCCACTTCCGCCTGTTGAATCTTCCGTTTCATCCATAACTCTTTCAACATCGGTATCGTAATCTTTCAACGATAGCTGTTCAGCTTCAATTAATTCATTTTGATCCACCTCCTCCAAGACAACTTCAAGCCCTGAGGCAAGTGCCTGCCATGCTCCATTTGTATCTTCAAAATCAAAGCATTGCGGCATATAATTCCTCATTTCATGATTAAATGAATCCAAAATTCTTCCAAGTCGATTAATTGAATGTGGATCACTATGAACTACAAAAGGATTTACAATATCCTTATCTAAATTCCCTTAGGGTTAAGATAAAAGTGCTTACTGTATTTCATTGTTGGCATTAATACAAGTAATCTTTCACCACATTTACACATTTTTACTAAACTATATAAATGTGCATGATAGTTGATATTTTTTGCAACATTTACAGGTCCACATTCATCAACATGAAGGGAGTATGCTTCTCCACCAATTAAAGCAGTGCCAATTCCAGGTGCCCGATTCAGCTCACATTGCATTGAACGAAATGTTATTAAAGCAGAGAGCATGGCACGATCTTCAATGGCATGCTAGAAAAAATTTATGAAGGATTTTTAAAAATGTAATAGCAAAACTTTTAATGGTTTTAAAATTTGCATAAATAGGTATTTAACTTTCTGATACCAAGTTTTTTGCTATTTTAAGTTTGCATAATTTTTTTGCCAAACCTTTTCCACCTTTCATAACGCAATATAAAATACAGTAATCTCTACAGTATAATCTCAGCTTCAAATGGAGAAAAAGAATCTCACTTATTTACAAAAATAAAGTCAGATTAATTCCTCCACCTGAACTTAAGATTTACCCTTTTTCAACCATATTAAAAACCACAATCAATAAATTAACAAGAATTTTGTCAATATAAATTGATGTTGTACAATATACATACACACATATTTTTCATGCCTATCATCAATAATAACACCATGTTTTTAGATACAAAAATCAAAGCATAAAAGAAGAAGAAGAAGGAAATTGACCAAAAAGCAGCAAACGATAATAACGATCCACAAAAAAAAAGAAAGAAAAGAAATAAAAATGAGGCAAAGTTATAAGCGATAAGCTACTACCACCACCGCCGCCGTCATTATCGCCAATTTGTTTTGTGGTCTTCATTGATGATGATGATGGTGGTGTCTATTCTTCTTTTCCTTCTTTAAAGCTTTTATAAGTTTCTTTTGATTTTTTTTACGTTTTTTTCTTACAACCAAAAAAGGGCCAAAAAATATGTATGAAAAGAAACATGGAATTATAATTTTCAGTAATAAAGAAAGAAAGAAAGAAAAAAGTGTTTTTTTCCGCAAAAGTGTAAAAAAACGAGAGAGAGAAAATAAGAGAGAAGAAGCAAAAAGGTGGAGCTAATATTTGATTTATAGCAACTTATTTTTTATGGTAGTTTTTATAAAAGAAGAATGGCTTTTATTTTAGAAAAAAAGTGCCGACAACTTGTCGGCGACAAGGTATTTTCTTACAAGTTTTAAACAAAGCAAAAAATGTTGTAATAGTTTTAAACAGGAATTTTAAGAAGCAAAGGAAAAGATTACTGTATCTACAAATAGAACAAAAATATTTTAGCTAGCTTATGCCTCGACAATGACATAATTGTTTTGCCAAAGAATTTCAAAATCAGGCATTCCAAAATGATGCATTTTTATGTTGTTTTTTAAATGGAATGTCGCTCAAATTTTGAACGCTGTCAAAAAATCTAAGCTTGGTACAAGAAAAATTAATTAAATGATATTCTTGATTACAGCTCCAAAAAGAGATACGGTAAATATCATATAATGCAGATTTTTACATTCTCCTGAGCAAAAAGTTAATTAGAATCAATGATTAAAGGTGTTTTAGTGAAACCCAAAATTTTGAAAAAAAAATTTCGACCTTCGCAGGATTCGAACCTACAATCTTCTGCTCCGTAGGCAGACGCGTTATCCATTGCGCCAGAAGGCCACGGGTTGCAAGCTATGGAAATAACCTATGTTCCTTTCATTGATCGACAAAAAACAGCAGGACTCATTTTTGCTTTCCCCTATTTTTTTTCTTTTGTTTCAAAAAAACAAGAACGGAATGGTTCAGTCATCTTCAAGTTAGTGAAAAGAATAACAAAGCTATAACAGTAGAGAAAGAAGACCTGTAAATAAAGACATAATCAACAAGAGCTTCACAAAAGTCATGGATAAGGGTAATTATTAAAAGCGCCTTTGATCTTTGCCGACGTTGGCATTATTTTTTGATTGATTTTACTTTCTGCAATTTTTGGGACCCTTTATTTCATACAAAATCTACTCACACTTTCTTTCTTAATTTTCTTAATTTTAATTTTTGTAATATTTTAGGCTAAAAATTAAATTTAAATTTTCACAAACCTCTAATCTTTCATGGCTGTCATCTTCATAATTCAAATATGTTGTTGGTTCCATCCAATATTCTGAAACAATAAAGCATCCAGAATCGTCATAAACTTCTTCAGGTTTTTCAGATTCTTTTTTCTCTTTTTCTTTATCATTTTCTTCTCCTTCTGCTGCTGTTGCCGCGGCACCATCTTTTGAAGCTTTTTTTCCTTCCCCTTCTTTTGCGGCCTCTTCTTTTGATGCAACTTTTTTCTTACTTTTTTTTCTTTTTTTCTTTTCTTTTTTGCCTTTTTCATCAGGTTTTCCAGAAGTTGTTGCTTCAGAAGTTGCAACTTCAACAACTTTATCACTTCCTTTTCCTGCTGTTACAGTACTTTCACCTTCAAGGGATTTTTCATCGCCTTCAAGTTGGGATTCAGAATCATTATCTTTAACAAATTGAATTTCAATTTCAGGATTTTTTGATGAAGATGCTTCTTCTTTTGATCCTTCTTCATCTTTATTTTCCTTATTTTCAGGGGCGGCATTTGCTGCTGCTGCCGCTGCAGCAGCAGCAGCTTCTTCTTTAAGTGCTTCTTCCTCTTCTTCCCCTTCAGGCTTTTGTATTTGTAACACTTTTCCAACTGCAGCAAGTTGTTCTCGTAATTGTTGCACCGATGGCCTATAAAAAAATGATCGCAATGAATATTAACAAAAACGAAAGCATTGATTATTATTCTTTTGAAGTCTAAAAGTGTCTGGTTGTGCTATGTGAATCTCAATCATGTATACTTTTTTGGTAGTTGAACAACAACAAATTTTTTAATATTTAATATATTTTTTTGTAAAAATAAAAAAAAGGATCGAAA
This sequence comes from Panagrolaimus sp. LJ2414, assembly GCA_024447195.1. NCBI lineage: Eukaryota > Metazoa > Nematoda > Chromadorea > Rhabditida > Panagrolaimidae > Panagrolaimus > Panagrolaimus sp. LJ2414. The sequence continues at coordinate 395,588 of JAMRXY010000004.1, read as the reverse complement.
AAACTGAATATAATTCTTTAAAAATCAGTTTTACAGTATTCCAGCAACATAAACTACAAACAAACTTTTAAAATAAATTTTGCACTTTGCAATAAACATTTTTACAGTATATCAAAAAATGACAACTTTTTTAATTATTCTTATCAAAAAATTTGCATATTTTTAAAAAATAATAACCCTAATAAATTTGCATATTTGTTACCTAATTCAAAAAATCTTTACCGGCAAAAAAACATGTACCCCCTCATCCATTTCTGAGCCCCATGAAAACTGTCACGGTGGAGCAGTGGAGAGAGCGTCAGCTTCTCGTTCCATACTGTCAGGGGTTCAAATCCCTGATAGAGTTTCCATTATACCGTTGACTATTAAGTAGAGAAAGGTGGTTATCTTGATTTATTTAATATTTCGGACACAAAATTTTTTAACTTTTTTTAAATTATGTTTCTTTGATCTTTGCCGCCATATTAAGTACTGTAAGTTTTTATAATGACGTCATTGCTTTGTAAAAGTCAAAGACAAAAAAAAGATTTTTTAAGAGTACTATAATGATTTCGAAATTCACACTTAAGCTTAAATTTTTGTAAGCTACGGACTCCAAAAACTTAAAGAATAACAAAAAAAAAGAAGTGATGAAAGAAGCTTAAAACGAACGAACCCTGTAAGAGTGATTGGTTGTTTACGAGGTGGAAAAAGGATGAATTGTTCAACCCGTGGGGGAATGCCATAATTTTCAGATGGAATTTCTTTAACCATATGAACAATTCCATTTTCAACAAATGCGACTCGATATCCTTCTAATATCCGTCTTCTAAAACATTTTCAATATGGATTACCGTAATCTTATCTGCCAAAAACAAACCGAACAACTAAATTCATTCCTTCAATGGCGATTTCGCCAAATCTTGAATCATCAAATTCTTTTTCCATTTTATAAATAATTCTTCGAGGTCGCATTATTTGAAGAAGAGCATGTTGATGAAGCTTTTGTCGAGTTTCCCAAATTTCACTTGTTTGTGGCATTCCAAGTGGTTGAAGTTCATAAAGCTCCTCCGGCAATCGATAATATTTTATCATTTTTGCATCAACCCCGGTGGACATTGGTTGGAGCATTCCTTTTAACTGAAATTATTTTGCAGGGATTTAATATTAATTGTTTGGGTATATCAAAACTACAACTACTAAATGTTGATCCCTTTGATGTTTGCCGCCACCATAGAATTGATCGTAATTTTTTGATTAATCCCTCAGGCGATGACGTCATCATTGGCAATCGTCTAATTTAGTATCTATTTTTTCAGAGATAATTTTAAACCCCTCAGGCAAGATTATGCAAATTTAAAAAAAAAGACAAACCTTATCAATTTTCATTAAATCATTTCGAATTTTTCCAACAGTTTTATTTCGAACATCCAATGAACAATCTCCAACAAAAATAACTTTAATTGTTAATAAAGTTGAATCCGCAAAAATCTTAACCAAATAACAATATTCTGGTGCCTTTATCCCTCTAAAATCAATAGTCATGATGTTACAGTAATCCCTCGATAATCCGATATTAACTTACTCTCTCACAATTTTAACATAACAATATCGAGCAACAAGACAAAAAGTTGTTGTTGCTTTAAAATATTCAAATAAAGTATTTAATAAATAATTTTTTGCTGGAAAATCTGTTGGATTTTGTTGTTGTTGATGTTCAACTTCTTCACCCTCTTCGCCGTCTTCATCTTCAAATTTGAAATCAGGCCAAAAATTTGTTGAAGGTTTTTGATTTTCAGCAAAATGGGTTGTGAATCTCATGGAAAGAGTATGGGAGCATCGATGAAGGGCCGCATTATCGGCGAGGACCAGGGGCTCCCAGAATCCATTGAATTTAGTTTTTTCAAGTTGTCTGAAAGATTTGGGGATTAAAATTGATAAAATTTGCATAATCGGATTTTAGGGATCCCAATGAAATTTATTACTGTAGAAATGGATTACAGTAGTTCGGGCCCTTACAAAATACAGTATTTTAAATGTAAAAAAAACAAAAAATAAAATTTGCATAATCTACTGAATTTATGAAATCTCATTAAAAAAGATTACAGTAATCCACCTTGATAATAAAAATTATCAACATAATATGAAATTCTTACTTGATTATCAAAGTTGGAAAAGGATATGATTCTTGTGTGAAGCCGTATAAACTTGGATATCGATGAAATGGAATATTGCCAACTTCAAAATTTTCAGGAATGGCAGAAAAGCTTAAAATTTTAATTGCAAATTTTTCAGCTTCGGATAAACTAAAAAATTTTGAAATTCCAAAAAAAATGGAATTAATAAGGCTTACGATAATGCTGCAGTTAAAGCAGAATCCCGTGGATCAACAATCGGATCCGGTGGAGCATAATTTGTTTCAATTGTTACAACTCGATGAACGTCATGACTAAAAAGATTTTTAAAGGATTACTGTTTTTCGATGTTTAATAAGTTTGTTGAAGGGTACGGTAGTTTAATGGATACTGTATGACATTATGCAAATTTGCAAGACTGAATTTGGATCTTCCGTGAAAAAAAATTTCTTTTTAACGAAATTTGGTACGAAATCTTTTTAAAAGCGGAAAGATTTATTTTAACATTATGCAAATTTGCATATCTAGCCTTGCCTAAAACTTACATTCTTTCATCGCAATCATTGTAAACCGCAGAAATTTGATAATCAATTCGGCAATCGAAAGTCCATGGAAAAGTCATTAAAGCACAAATATAATCTTTTGATCCTTTTTTAATTACATTTAAACTTTTCAAAAAATATCCTTCTCGAATTCGAACATGAAAAAGTTGATAAAAATTTGATTTAATTCGAGAAATTTGTTTTCGAATTCTTCCAGGATGATTTGCACAAGATGGAAGAGGGGCTTCCATTTCATAAGTTCCCCTTTGGCAACTCCATGAAAGCATAATTCTTTGAAATTTATTTATAAAATCATCAGGTGCTTGATAGGAGAGGAGTTCTTTGTGCCGGATATGATTGCCATAACTGACTTTTGCCAAGAAGGATAACAAATCTGATGAAGGGATATATCCAGGTGAAGCCCCACATCCTGCCGATGTAATTTCAATAAAATGCAACGGAATACAATTTGTTCGAAGATTAAGGGCAATATTTTGGATAACCTCTTGATTTGGGATATACAAAATCCCATCTGTAATAATCACGATCCCAGGTTGAGAGGTTTCAGGTGCTGAAAAAAGTCCCAACATTCCAAGTCGAAGCATTTGAATCAGTCGAAAATCAATTGCAATCTTGTCGTTGATTGTACTCGGTTGAATTTCTTCACCTTCTTCCGCAGCAGCAGCAGCTTCATCCTCTGCAGGGGGTGGATTTTCAGAATCTGATAACCTTGGCCGAAATCGGGAACTTTTCATTCGACGAGCTTCACCAATTCTTTTTGAAATTTTAATTTGATTCTTTTCTTTTTGTAAATTTATTGGAAGCATATAATCAAGTAAATCATTGAGGTATGCCTTGGCATTGGCATTTGCCAAAGTTAAAAAATCTTCCAAAGTGGCATCTGTTACTCGAAAACCATGAACAAGAATTGGAGGTTTTCGAAAATGGATCAGCGGAGAATATGCAATTAGCGTAACATAAATTTCAGCTTTATGTGTGTTTTTGGAGTTGGAGAATTTGAACTAAAAAATGTACTTGTGGGTAAAAATTTGCATATTTAAATGGAACAATGGGATTAAAGATATCCCAAACTAGAGTAGTAAGGTGGTAAATACCTGATAGACAAGTTCCTTCAACATTTTTTCAAGACATGGCATCATATTTGTATATAAAATATCTCCAACACCATCCTAAAATTTGCATATTTTATCACTTAACCATGTATTTGAAAACTTACGGCAATAAAAATACTTGGAGAAAAATCCAAAATAAAACTCATTTTATAATACTTTGAAAAGAATAAACAAGTTGTTGTGGAAGAAATTTTAAATTCTTCGTTTGCCTCAAGTTTATCTCCATCTTTTATCACAACTCCACCAACTTGAAATGGCTTTTTTCCAGTTGTATCTGGTCCTGTGAGTCTTATAAAACAATCATGATAATCCAAATACCAATTCATTCGACGAGTTCGTGATATTCGAACTCTATGATTCATAAGAATCTCAACTTCTATTGCTTCTCGAATCATAAAATCTGAATCATTGTCGTGATGATTTGATTGCCGACTGGTACTTGCTGCTTCTCGTTCCATTTCTTCATCAAAACCAAAACATGGGTCCATTGTTTTGGATGAAGGGGGACAGGGATTGGGAAGGGTAGGACTAAATAATTAAGTGTTTGTTTGTAAATGGCAATGCCAAAAATGGCAAAGTTTATTTGTTTTGTTGTGAAAAACCAGCAGTAAATAAGTCTCTTTTATGTTCAACACAGAATGCCAAAAAATGCGGGAATATTTTTAAATTTAAAAAATGCACATAAAAATAGCAGAAAAATTTGCTTATCAATAAATTTTTTTATCTGTTTAAAACTTTTATTGTCACATTTTTGATCTTCCGTTACATTTTTTATTCGATATTTTTCCTAAAAATCTTCCGAGACACTTTTGTTGTTTTTCTTTTCTTTCTTTAATCAAAACAAAAATACACTTTGAACTTTTGATTTCTATTTTTAACCCAACTCTATCAATTATCAATAGGAAAAAAACCCTTGTTTATGGTCAACGATCTTTTTGTTTTTCTTCTTATAAAAACAATGCAATAAAAAAACCTTTGATATTGGAGGAAATGAAGACCTAGAAAAAATCAGAGAGACCCTTTTTGCTTTAAAATCAATCAACATTTTTTCTATCTATCTATCGAGAGCGAGAAGGAGAAAAGAAAAATAACAACAAAATAACAGCAGCTTTTTTGATCATCGTCTTTGCTTGCTTCCTTTCTTTTGTTGAACACTTTGTTATTTGTCTTTCTTCCTTCAAATTCCATTCAAGCAGGGGATGATCATTGACAAAAGCTTGGCACTTTTTTCTCGCTGAGCTTTTGAGCTTTCAATTTTTTATTTAGACTTTTTTCTTGAAATTTGAAACATCTTTTTTGACATTGTTATTCAATCAATTTTTATCCCCCTTTTTTAAAATTTTTTTTAAAAAACGTGGATTTTAGCTTTTTTGTTGGCAAAAAAGTGTTGTTTTTATAGTTTTGGTGTGGCACCGGAGAAGGATATCCCATAATAATGCCCAAATTGATTCTTTTTTGATCTCAACCTCGATCGAAGCTTCGATAGCCCAAAAATCTGTAACGATCAAAAACCCCAAATTCTGGCTTCCCTTTTTTCACAGTTTTCTTTTTAACTCTGATAATCACTTCTTTTCTGCCTTTTTTCTTGTAGACAATTATCAACAGCACCATCAAAAAAGTTGTTGTTTGTTGTTTATATTAAAAAAAATAAAAAATTTATTGTCTCCGCCTTTCTTTGTTGCTGTTATTGCAGCAGCAAAATTTTTATTACCCAAAAGTAAAACCATCTTTTTTTGATTATTTGTTGCGCGTTTTTATTATTGTTCAAAAGCATATTTCTTTTTTCCGTTATTTGATTTTCTGACTGTTGACCTTTCTTTCTTCGTTTCTTTTCTTCTGTTTAAAAAATTCAAATAAATTTAAACTTATATTTTCTATTGTATTTTTTAAGCCATGTCGCAATCATTCAAAGTTCAAGTTGTTCCCACAAAACCGTATCAAGGCCAAAAACCTGGTACCAGTGGATTACGTAAGAGGGTAAGGAATTTTAAGTGGGATTCTGATGCTAATGATAAAATTAATGTAGGTCCCAGAATTCCAACAAGAACATTACACTGAAAATTTTATTCAATGTGTTATTGATGGTGGTCTTGGAAGTAATAAACAAGGTTCAACGCTTGTTGTTGGGGGTGATGGACGTAAGCTTGCGACTACAGCATTTGGCAAATTTTCGATAACTTTTGTTTTTAGGTTATCTATGCCCTCAGGCTGTAAGTGTTATTATTAAGATTTGTGCTGCTAATGGAGTAATTTTTGGTGACATTCGTGATCTTTTTTAAAATAGTTTTTGTAGGTTAAAAAACTTATTATTGGCCGAGATGGCATCTTCTCAACCCCAGCTGTTTCAAATCTTATCCGAAAACGTAAAACTGATGGTGGAATTATTTTGACAGCTTCACACAATCCAGGTGGTCCAAAAAATGATTTTGGAATTAAATTTAATTGTAACAATGGTGGCCCAGCTCCAGATGGTGTAAGTGAATCATGGCTTTCCTATCCTTAAATCCTAAAATGCCATTTTTAGATGACAAATAAAATTCACGACCTCACAACAAACATCAAAGAATACCGCCTTTGCCCAGATTTAAATGTTGACTTTGGAGTTATTGGGTCTGATTCATTCCAAATTGAAGGTGTTGGCACTTTTGAAGTTGAAGTTATTGATAGTGTTGAAGATTACGTTCAACTTATGTCTGAAATCTTTGATTTTAATAAAATCCGTGATCTTATTACCGGAAAAGCAACTGGTGAAAAGCTTAAAATTATTGTTGATTCTATGGCAGGTGTAACAGGACCATACATTTCAACCCTGCTCGTTGATAAACTTGGTGCCTCTCCAGATTCCCTTCTTCGAACTGTCCCAAAACCAGATTTTGGTGGTGGACATCCTGATCCAAATTTAACATATGCTTCAAATCTTGTTGATATCCTTAAAAAGGGTCAACATGATATCGGAGCTGCTTTCGATGGTGATGGGGTACTGTAGAATTTAATTGTTTAAGATTACTGTAACAATGCTGATTTTAGGATCGAAATATGATTCTTGGAAAGAATGGATTCTTTGTAACGCCTTCTGATTCCCTTGCTGTTATTGCTGCTAATCTTGAATGCATTCCATATTTCCAAAAAACTGGCATCAGAGGATTTGCAAGATCAATGCCAACGGCATGTGCCGTCGATCGAGTTGCAAAAAAGCTTGGACATAAATGTTATGAAGTGCCAACAGGATGGAAGTATTTCGGCAATCTCATGGATGCCGGCTTATTATCTCTCTGTGGAGAAGAATCTTTTGGCACTGGATCTGATCATATCCGAGAAAAGGATGGCATTTGGGCCTTCCTTGCATGGCTCCAAATTCTTGCTGAAAAGAAGAAATCCGTTGAACAAATTATCAAAGAACATTGGCAACAATTTGGTCGAAATGTCTTTACCCGTTACGATTATGAAGATTGTGATGCCGGAGGCGCAAATCTTATGATGAAATATTTGGAACCACAATTACCAAATTTCGTTGGCAAAAAATTATCAGCAAATGGCGTTGAATTTACTGTTAAAGCCGCCGACAATTTTGAATACACTGATAGTATTGATAAATCTATTACAAAGAATCAGGTATGCAAATTTTGTGCATACTGTAGTTACAGTAATCAATTTTTAGGGTCTTCGACTTCTTTTTGATGATGATTCTCGAATTATTTTCCGTTTATCTGGGACCGGATCAGCAGGAGCTACAATTCGGCTTTACATTGAAGGGGTCATTGATAACAATGTTGGACTACAAAAACTTTTTGCTCCTGCTGAAGATCTTCTTCGTCCACTTGTTTTGATTGCCCTTGAAACTTCGAAACTTCAACAATTTACTGGACGTGATAAGCCAACTGTTATCACATAATCTCGTTTTTAATTGTTTTTAAATCAACTTTTTTATCATTTTTGTAATAGTTTTAGATTTTTTTAATGTAAAAAAAGTTGTTTATTTTAGTAATAATTATTTTAGTTTAACATGTTTGATAATAATTTTATAGTCATAATTAACTTTTTAAATTTTATAAAATATTTTTATTATTTTGTTTTGCTTTTTTTGCTACAGTAGTTATTATTTTTAGGCCTATTCAAGGCTTTTGCGACAAGCTACAGTAGTAAGTAAACAACTTATTGAACGATGGCGGCATTCTTTGAAGATATAAAAAAATTGTGGTCGTGTCGGCGATCAAAAAAACCGATGTTTTTATTAATCGTGGCAAATGTTATTATACAACCCCTTTAACATTATGCAGACATTATTGATTGATTTGTTAGATAAAAACAGGCAATGCGCTGTTTTTACATTTTGTATACTTTTGGGTGTTTTTTATGGACCAAAAAATCGTTGTTACGAGCATCTGCTGTCTTGGTTTTTGCTATCAATGAAAAAATTAGTATTTTGGTAAATTAGCTGCCCGAATTTTTTCGTTGAAGTAAAATTAGGCATTTTACTTTTCTTGCATATTGGCCAATAAATGTACCATAATTTTATGTAAATTTAGTTAGGATAAGACGTCTTGCTAATAATCCTTGCATCCTTTAACAAAAAAGATCTTTTTTTTCATTACCTCCGATAATTGCTTTTTGTTCCGCACATTTATTACGATTTTTCTCGTCATTTTTAATTGAGGGTCTTTCTCCAAATGCTTTTTTTTCCTTTTCTAAGTTTTCTTTTTCTCTTTTTACTGCCCCACTTTTTTTCTGTCTTTTTTAAATTTGCAGCCAAAAGTTTAAAAATATTGCAACTCGCAACAAACAAAAAAAAACACGAACACAAAGTAGTCACTCCACGAAAAAGATAGTGTTGGTTCTTCTTATTTAAATTTTTTAAAGTGTGTTTTTTGATTTTATATTTTTTCATTCAAGAGCAATTTATTGTAAAAATAAGCAACAAACTTTTTTACGAAATTTTTTGTAATTTGGGAATACAGGAGAGAGAAAAAAATCAATAAACTAATTACTTGCAATTTTATATTTTTAGCATGCTGCTCTTGATTCTCCCTTGAGAAATGAGATTAGCTTTTAAGCATTATCTTTAACACTTGTAAACAGTAAAATTTTTAATAATGAAAAGGTCTTACGACTAAAAAAAAGATTTAAAGTCAAGTACGTAAAAGAGATAACAAAGACAATGTATATTTGAGTTGTTGGATATAAAATTAACTAACTCATTTTTGCGCGTGTTTTAACTTTAAATTCTATTTAAATATTTTTAACTTTAATAAATAACACTTTGTAATTTTTAGATGTTGTCGAGTTCTGTATTTTCATCTTTTAATTGTCCTGATAGTGATTGTAGACGGCCATATTGCCAATATCGTCATCAAAAAAGTGGAGGTAAGTTTTTCTTTTTGTACTTTACTACTGCATTTGCAACAGTAAAGTACAATTCAATCCATTCTTCTTTAACTTTTATATATTTTTAATAAGTTCAGATGTTGCAACAATATCTATTTCTAATGAATCTGTGCCAACTACTTCATCATCGGTGATTGTAATTTCACAAGAAGAAACTCCTATCCTGAATGATTATGTTGGATTTTATTCAACTCCAACAGCAACCTTTAATCCTTCACCATCATCGTCAACTCCACAACCAATTATTGCTTCAACCTTTAATCAAGCATATGATCCATTTGCAAATGTTTATGGTTATAATTCTTCAACGTCATATGCTCCACAAGCCCCGACAACATCTTACAATAATTCTGTTTCTGCTACTAATTCATATCTCCCTGAATTCAATACTTACAATTTAACAACAACAACATCATCGGAAAGTTATAATGGAAGTGGAGGAGGCTTTACTGCTGAAGATGATGAAGAAGAATATATTATGGATCCAAAACCATCAAATGTTAGTCCGCATAAATCAAAAAAAGGTCAGGGATTTGTTTTACATAATGAAGTTATGGATCCTGCACCAGCAAAAAAAGCTGAACAAAAATTAAGGATTCGAAAAGATTCAAGTGAATTCGTGGATCCGAGTAAGCCAATTCTGCCACCGGATTTAAGCAAGGATGAAATCTTACAATTTGGAAAACATTCTAAGTTGAAGGAGAGAGAAAAACCTAAAGGTTTGTATATTTTTATTGCTGTAACTGAATTTAATGGTTAAATTTTAGAAAATTTTGTATCGAAGAAAGCAAAGAAACTTGTTCCTAAAATTCTCACTGAATCTCAGGTTCCATCATCGAAGAAAACAGAAACATTGAACTTTTGTATGAAGAATGTTGCAGCAATAGATCGGCAATTGGATGATCTCAAAAATCAGCGAAAGAAAAAGTTCGAAGAAAATATGAAAAGACATTCCATTGATGTTGAAGCACTGTTTGAAGTTGATGAGGTAAATTTATTGATGTTGTTTTGTGTACTGTAATTGTTGTATTTTTTAGCCTCCACCACGAAAGATTGCAAAAACGTCATCATCAGCTTCAGCAAGAGAGTCAACAGATTCTGTTAGAAGTAATAAACCTCAAAAAGCAGTTCCTCCTTCACCAAAACCTCAGCCATCCAGAAAATCATTTGAATCAAAAAATGATGAAATTTTGGTAATTTCACATAAACCTCCACCACCCCAACAGTTGAAAGGTGCCCGGGTTGCCCATCAACCAACAGTAGCGAATGTTCCAACAATTAAAAAGAAAACTCTACTGAAAGATCAAATTGAAGCTCGTCAAAAATCTGTTGCTGCTGCTGCTACAAAATCAACTCCTTCAACAACTTCTTCATCAACACCGAAGCAACAACAAACTTTAATAACTTCATTTAATAAAGGTGCCTCAAGGGTTGCACATATGCCTAAAGCTGCACCATCAAAGGCAAAAACTAATGAACCTCAAACCAAGCCATCTTTGAAAGACATCAATTCTAAAAAAGTCCCAATACATGTTCGACAAAGAATTTTGGATAAATTAGTTACAGAATTTTGTCAATTTATGCCAAGAAGTGAAGCTATTATTACTGTATGTGATTTAAAATCTAATTATCACTCATTAATTTATATCTTTTAATTTTAGGCCCAAGATGAAGAATATGATATGTTAACAAAATCTGCAACTCGAACGGGATATTGTAGTTCAGTTTCTGGAATTATTAAAAGAGCCCGTGAAATGATTAATAATAGAAAGTCATCATCATCAAAAGCCTCTGGAGCAGGGATCTCACATTTGGAATTGATGAAAGGCCGACATGCAGGAGAAATTTCAATTGGCGTAAATAAACATGTAAAGAAAAATGCTGAAAGAGTTAGTGAATATTCTGAAGCTGAACTTTATGAAGCTTTATTCGATAAATACATTATGACCAATGAACAACTTGAAGAGAATGGATATCCTTTATGGGTTGATGAAACGAAGAAAGATTTGGTTCAAATAAAGAAGAGTGAATTGGTAAGGCTTTCTTGGGTACTGTAATTTTTTAAGTTATTGTGAATTAAATTTAGGATGCAAAAACTGAATTATATGTTGCTCCAAATAATCCTTTAAGAACTTGTTGTCGCTGTAAAGCTAATTATCGAATTAAGCTGAGACCTGATGATGTCGTTGATAATAGTGATTGCGTTTATCATTGGGGAAAGTTTTGGAAGAAAAAAGGTAAGCTTTGGGTTACTGTAATGCTGACAATAAAGAATGTTTGTATTTTTAGTTCAAGCTCAATGGGTTCCAAGATATACTTGTTGTGATATGGGTGCAGGAACTCCAGGATGTTCACTTGGAAAAGAACATGTTACACAAATGCAAACAACTGATGTTTTTAAAGAATTTGTTGAAGCTCCTGCCCGTCGAGAGGGATATGATGAACGATCATGTAAAATTTTTGCATTAGATTGTGAAATGGTTTATACTTCTCTTGGACCTGCTGTTGCTCGCCTGTCTGTCGTTGATTATCGAGGTGATAAAATTTTGGATGAAATAATTCGCCCTCCTGGTGAACTCATTGATACAAATTTTCGTTTCTCTGGCTTGGAAGAAGATGCCGTTCTCAATGCAAAACTTGATCTTGCTGGTGCCCAAGAAAGATTCTTTGAATTAATTAATCGTGATACAATTCTTATTGGACATTCTTTGGAATCTGATTTAAAGTCAATGAAAATTGTTCATAAAAATGTCATCGATACTTCCGTACTTTTTCCACATCGTCAAGGACCTCCTTTCAAAAGAGCTCTAAAAAATTTGTCATCAGAAATTTTAATGGAAATTATTCAAGAAGATATCACTGGTCATGATTCTGCAGAAGATGCACAAATTGCTTTGAAATTGGTTCTTCATAAATTGAAAAATGAATAAAATTAGGATGGAAGTTATACGGTATATTTTTGATAAAATGATTTTGATATATTTCATTGTATTGTTGTTTTGTTAATTTTGATTGATTGATTAAATGGGCGCAAAATAATTTAATAAATTAACTAAATTTTAATTGTGTGGCTTTTATTTGACATGTTCTTTGATCACAAGCTTGTGGGGGAAAACGAGAATCAGAAAATAACTGCGTTCGACGAAATCTGTGATCTAATGAATTAGTACACTTAAAAAATTGATTTAATGTAGCAAAATTGTGAAACATTAGACAGATTAAATTCAAGTACAAGAGCTTATGTAAATAATTTGTGCCACATATAAATTATATGATATAATTACAGTAAATTTTGAAAATATAAAAAATTACATCAATGTTTTTTTGGCGAAGTTGAACATGACTGCCAAATGCTTAAAAGTTATCAAAACTGTTTTACTTTAACTTTTTTTTGCGGGTTCAATTTTTTAAAATGAATCGAATAAAATCAGCTGGTCAAACATTATACAATCATAAAAAGAAGGCAATCTTTGCTGGAATTGTATTAGCATATGGAGCAGATTATGCTCGATTAGCTTTAAGGTAAGTAATATGTTATATTATTTAAACTAATCTATTCATGTAGTTGATTATTTCTTTTTGAATCATATTTTGTATCTATGATATTTTTAGGGATGCAAATATTCGAACATATTACGCTAAACAAGCTCTAAAATTTGGTGATCAAACAATATCAGCAGAACTTCAACCTCGACGAATTACAGTACTTGTTAATAAATCAGCAAACTCCGGATCAGCAGTATCAGATTTTAAGAAGAATGCTTTACCGTTGTTGAATTTATCTGGAATTGCTGTTACCGTAATAAATACAGAAGATGCAAAACAAATGAAAGCTCTTTGTTCTGTGCTGGATGCTCAAGAAGCTGATGGAATATTTATTGTTGGTGGAGATGGAAGTGCAAATAATGCCCTCAGTGGAATTATGGAACGTCAAGGACTTCATGGAATTCCTATTGGATTCTTTCCTGGTGGAAAATGCAATAAAGCTTTAAGATTGTTGATTCCAAGCATCTTTCGTGAGTATCATGTTCAACATTTTGTATTTCTATTGTTCAATTTTTAGAGCATACTGATGATGTTCGATATCAATGTGAATCAGCAATGGCGGTAATTGAAGAAACTCGAACAAGAGTAAAACCTTTGAGATGTGAAATGATTTCTACCGTAATCCAAGAAGAAGAAGCTGAAGATGGAACAAAAAATAGCATCGAACAAGTCAAAGAAGAAACAATCTGGACACTTGGAGATATTTCTGCTGGATGGTTCTCTTACATTGAAGATAAAAAATGGAAACGTTGGTACTGGGGCAGCCTAAAACGACGCTTTGCTTATTTCTGGGAAATGGTTAAGGTATGATTATTTAATATGGAGTACTGTAGTTTTATTTGCTCGTATTATAGAATTCTCCACATGTTCTTCGAGCTGAAGTTTCTTTGACGGATTACTGTAGTGGATGTAATCGGTGCCGAACTATTGAAGCTCCAAAAGTTGTCGAATGGCGATGGTGGCATGCATTAATTGGAACTCCAAAGGGTCCAAAACCAGATCGTAAGCTTTAAATATTCTTTGAAACGCATTTTAAAAACACATTCCCTTTTCAGCAAATGTAAAAGATTACTCAAAAATAATCAATGAAGGCTGTGGTCGGACAACTGAAATATGCACCCAAGGGACCGATCTTGTCATTGTTGGAGAGCAGCATGAGGTTCGCTTTCTTTTTTGACTTCAATTTATTTAATTAATTTTTCTCTTTCTCCTTTTTCAGGATTCTGCAGCACTTCGTTTTCGAGTTGGTGGAACTTTTCCTTCTCGTTCTGAAATTATCAAAGATGGCTGGAGTCGATGCTCTGAAGATGCAATTATTGCTTCAACACAACCTGGATTCTATAAAACTGATTTAATTGCAAGTTCGATATTTGTTAAATTTATTGATGCACCTGTAAGTTATATTTTTCTTTCTTAAAGCGGAGGAAGTATACTGTATTTTTTAGGAACGTCTTCAACAATTATTTATTGGCGGTGATCGAAAAGAATTTGGTGCTTCAAATGCAACAATAAAAATTCAACCAAATGAAAAATCAATTGAACTTTTTGTTCCTAAGAATCTTCGACTTAATTTAGAGTCCCTTTGATTATTGGAAGAAAAAGAATGTTACACACTTTTGATACACGTGATAAAAGTTTGCTACTCGTGTTTTAGTTGTAATCATTGTTGTTGCTTTGTTGAGATTGTTTTGTTTTAAGAAATTAAGTAGATATGATTAGGAAAAAATAAATTTATTTAAATATTAATAATTAGACAACAACAGATTTAGAGATATTTGAAAACTCTTCTAATATAACAGGATCAGCACCATCGTAGCCTCTGAAAACATGAGATTATAAAATTTTGCATTAACTGTTCAAAGTTGTCTGAAAGCCATAACTTCAAAAGCTTACAGTATCCTTACCACCCTAAATGAAGCTTACAGTAATCTACAGTACCCATACAAAAAATACTTACCGATATGAATTCAAAAATTCCAATGCTGCTGTACAATAGCTTGACCCGAGAGTATAGAGAATAGCAGCAAAAAGCCAAATAAGTGCAATAAATATTCCAATTGTATCTTCTTGTACAAATAAGCAAAGCAACATCCAAATCAAAGAAAATAGAACAATAACTCGAAGCCGCCATCGATATACATTAAGCTTCTTAGAAGATTGTTGAATAATTGCAAATGGTCCAATTGGATATACACAAATTGAAAGGAATAAAGCAGCAAGAGGACCAAGATTTGTCCATGATGGTGAATCCTGAAAAACGGTAACGGTGAGATTAAAAAAATGGTTTGAGAGAAGCACTTCACATAGAAGTTTTTCTTATGACCAAATGTGAAAACTCCAACAGAAGTCCCTGATTTTTATGTTTGGTCATAAGAAAAATTTCCCCTTTGAAACAATGAGTTTTTGGAAATAAATATTTATCAGGTGGTACTTCAAAAGTGAACTTTTGACCCTTTCCTAGAAAAAAAATTAATTGCATCTTTTTAAAGTCCAAAACACACAAGTTTGTGTTCATTTTGTTCATTGTCTTTTATCTTGTAATGTCTATCTTAATCCTTCTTGTGGACCACATGTTTAAGTTCAATGCTAATCCCCCATCAAAAATTTATCATTAAAAATCAGGTATCTTCTTCTCTTGCTTTATCGGTAAGCAAGAAAGAAATAAAGGAAGAGAGACAAAAACAAAGAACACTTTTTTGATTTATCAAAAACAACAAAAAAACATTTTGCAGTATCTCTTTGTATCAGTTTATTACACATATTTTTGATGGTGCTGCTGCAAAAAAATCAGTCTGTTTTTTGGAAGGGAAAAATCTGTCTGGTCAAAAAAAAAAACAAACCTTTGCATAAAATGCATAAATAATTAAAGTAATTAAAACAGCCAAAAAATCAAATATTGAAAATGCCATTATTGCTGCATATGCATGAAGAGATCCACAACAAACGAAATGATTCTCTGATTCATCTTCTGCCAAATATACCAAACACATTTTTGATTGTTCAACATTTTCTTTGACAATCAAATTTTAAATGTCAGCAAGAAAAAATTTGCATAAGCTACCGTAACAAAATTATTTCTTAATTCCTGTTTTTCTAAGAATACAAAAATGTCATAAGATCAATGACGTTGAAAGTCTGATTTTTTACAAAAAAAAACAGCTGACCAAAAAAATGTCTGGGATCCTTTTCTGACAAATTCAATAACAAAAATTTCGCAATCTTGCAACAGCGAAAACAACAAATTTTGATTTTTAAAAAAGGCACTTGATCGGATGAAAAAATGTTGTTTACAAAAATCGGTGTCATTTAAAGATGTTACAGTATACTTTTTTTTAAAAATACTAATACTTCTCTTTTAGTTTATACTTTTTTTTAAAAATACTAATACTTCTCTTTTAGTTTTAGTTTTAAGATTGTAAATATTATTCTTTTAGTACTAAAATTATACAGAATTTTAAAAAATAATGTTTTCTAGAATTTTCTTTAACAATTAATTATACAAGCGATCTCCGTCAAAATAAAAGTGTGAGAAAAACATGAGCAAAAACTTTGCGATTTTGCAAAAACTCGTCGCACTTTTTGACCAAAAGTATTTTGTACATGTTTACAACAGTATTTTTTAGGGTCATTTTAAGCTTTGATCATTTATAAATAATTTGCAGAAATTGTTGCAAATATGTTTAAATGATCCATCATAAATTGTTTTTCGAAGTCCTCCTTTTTTATTGGAACTTCAAGAAGGCGACGACGAAAAAGAAGCTTACGTAAAAAATCCAATAAATGATCAAAAAATAAACACTTTTTTTATGAACGTAAAAATTTTGTCGAGTAATGTTTTTTGGGAAATCAAAAAAAGGTTTTCTATCATTTTTGATTGTTCTTTGCTCATAACTTAAACTTCAAAAACTTTTCACGGGAGAATGAAGGAGTGACGTCTATCATCACCATCATCATCAGCAGCAGCAACAATATAATTTTATCCGCAGCAGCAGCAAAAAAGAGAAGTTATTTTTTTAAACAGCAAAAAAAAATATGTGTGTTTATCATGTGAAAAATTCTTTTTTCTTTTCTGTCTCTTCATCGCTTTTATGTTGATGATCAACCTAAAAAACATGCAAAAATAAAATTGTATCACGGGAGTCGAGAGTCTGTGATATTTTTATTCTTTGGAGAAAACAATTGAGAAGTTTTATTTCCTTCCAAATTATTTTTTTATAGCAGGACTTTGGAGGCGATAAACAAATTTTACATCTAATTCTTCTACCGTTTTGCCATTCAAAAATGTCTTGTTTTTTTGAATCTGAATTCTCTGATCCTGTGACGTCACTTCTTTTGTGAGTCAGAATCTGCGGATACAAAAACACCAAAAACAAAGCTTTTGCCGCCGCGCGCTCGCTAAAAAACAACATTGAAAAAATCACTTTTCTGTAACCTTTTACAAAATGTTTTCTGCTAAACTTTGCATATTTTTGCCCTATGATTTTTTCTTGCTTCTGCTCATCCTTCATATTTTTTCTCTCCCATTTCTTCTTCCTTTTTTCCGTGGTTATTTGTGTTCGATGTCTAAAATATATTTATATTTTTAATACAACACAACAGCAAAAAAATCATTGCAGTCAGTCTCTCTATCTTCTTCTTTCTTTTCTGCTGTTGTTGTTGAACCCTAAAAACTTTTTTCATATATTTTTTTGCAGTTGACAAATTTTTTGTCTTCTGCTTTGATTTTGCTCTCATTGTTCCTTCTTTCTCTATCATCATCTTCAACACTATTTTTTTACATTGTTTTTCTTTAAAAATATAAAAATCTATCTTTTCATCCTCGTGGTTAAGTTTATAGCAGTAATAATAATAAATAAGATTGTTTATGTTTCAACGTGATATTTTAAATTGCAGTAGAAAGAGAAAAAAACTGTAAAAAATTGATAGACTCGAGAAACAGAAATGTTTTATTATCAAAAATAGAAAATTTCGGCGCAAAAATCAATTTGCTTTTTTTTTTGACAAAAAAAAATGTTTTTCTCAAACTTTTAAAAGTGAACAAAAATAGCTTTGATTTTTAAAACTTTTTAAAAACTGTATCTTTTTGAAGTGTGTGACAAAATTACAGTACTCCAAATAGACACATTTATGATGGAAGACAACAATTTAGTTTTTGTTTATTTTAAAAGCTTTTTCGTCCTCTCAATTTTTTCAACTCATCTCAATTTGTCAGTTGAATGTGTTAATAATGTTTTTGGTGCGAGACAGATCATTTCCGTTAAAGAAATACAGTATTCTTCAAAATTTTGTAAATCTAAACTTTTTGGGCCCTCAATTTTTGCTTTTTTTTGAGTTTGTTTACCTCTAAAAACTAAAAAATTGATTAAAAGTCGTGTTTACTAACATTGCTCCATTTGTGTTTAACTTTTTTGATTTACCAAAGTTCATTATCTGAAAAGTTTAGACTTATTTTAAAAATTTTAGATTAAACTTTATTTCATCGTCGAGATAATCAATAACAAAGTTTTCACCCTAAAAATTATTGCTGTTGTAAATTACAAAAAACCATAATGTAATGTTCATAAGTTAAGGAATCTGAATACTTTCCTTCTTTCTGATAATTTTTTGTTGTTATTTTTCTTTCTTTCACCCATTGGCATTTTTTCACGTATTGCCATTCACGCTTTTAGCATGTGTCGAAGTTGTTGTTGACTGACGATGATGATCGGAGGAGCCAGCCTTGCGACATTCGTCGGTCTTGTTTTTCTCACAAATTTTTTTGTTGGTTTTTTTGCTCTCGCTTTTTTTAAAACACAAAAAAGAAGTTGTTTGTTTCGATCCTCAATTTTTTATTTTTGTTTTTTTTCCACCCGCTTATTTGTAATTCTTAAACGTAATATTTATACTTTACACTACATTTTATTTTCAGGTCATTCATATTATATATGTTTTATGGACCGTGAAGCATTGATTCATTTTATTGGTGGTGCTGTGGGTGGTACAGCCGGCACAGCAATTACATGCCCTTTGGAAGTTGTTAAAACTCGTCTACAAAGTTCTAAGCATGGATTTAATTCTTCTTCTTCCTCCTCGTCATCACCAAATCCACCATCTGGTAAACCATCAACATCACAAACAAATTTTCCACAAAAAAGTTCATCTTCAAAGTTTGGAATATCTGGACATAAAAAAATGTTTTCACCTTTGGTAAATTATGGTAAGAGATTTTGTAAATCTTGTGTTGATATTAAATTTGGGTATTTTAGGACATCCACAATTTTGTGAACTTCAAAGAGCTTTCCTTCATACCTCTTCAAAGCAATCATCACCGCTCAGACCGATGCTTCTGACACATTTTGTGTAAATAATTTTATCAATTACTTTACCACCTTTATTACATCATTATCTTTTTTATAGGAATATAATCAAAACTGAAGGTATCTCTGCACTTTACAAAGGATTATTACCAAATTTAGTTGGTGTTGCTCCTTCTAAGTAAGCTACTTTCTTCGGTATTGCATCATTATCCTAAAAATCCCTTTTTTAGAGCTGTATATTTTTATACATATTCTTCATCAAAAAGATTTTGTAATCAACTTGATATATTTGTTCCTAATACAGCAATAGTACATATGTTATCAGCTGGATTTGCGGGTTTTATTACTGCAACTGTTATTAATCCGGTATGGCTTGTTAAAACTCGGTTACAATTACATCATGGTCCACTTTCTATTCGTCAATGTATTCAACGAATTTATCAACGTGAAGGGCTTAAAGGATATTATAAAGTATGTGATTTTCTTTGCCATGGGAATCCCTTCTCGAGAGACGGTATTTGAATATCTGTATTTCTATAATTCCCAACTATAAGGATAACTAGAGAGCAAATTAAGCTGCTGCGGCTTTCTCCTTCATAAGCATCTTTATAGTGGAAGTAATATGCAATTAGCAAACGAGCAAGACAATTATTAAAATGAAATGTCATGCAATTTTGTAAAATTTGTTCGTAAATAGTACATTACTTTCTAATTACTTGTATCATCTTTTATCTACAGTACTTTTACTTTCCCAGTGTTTATAAAAAGATGAAGCAGCTAATTTTGTCGCTCATTCTATTTGCTGTTGCCAAGTGTATTAGGGAAATTACAGAAAATAACCCGGAATCGAGAATTGGGATCCTCTGTAGTTTTTCATCAACTTCTACTTTCATTTAATCAACTTTTTTAGGGTGTTACTGCTTCATATATGGGAATTAGTGAAACAATTATTCAATTTGTATTATATGAACATCTTCGAGCATTTATTGATGATTATTATTATTTAAATGAAAATAAAAAATTCTTGAATTTTATGCTTGCTGGTGGTTGTGCAAAATTCTTTGCTTGTATAATTGCTTATCCACATGGTAAATTATTTTTGAATTTATTATTTATCTTGTATTAATCTTATCATCAAATTTATAGAAGTGGTTAGAACAAGATTACGTGAAGAAGGCTCAAATGCTAAAGGCTTCTTTAAAACTTTGAAATCTTTATATCGAGAAGGAAGAGTTCCAGCATTGTATCGTGGTTTATCTGTTCAAGTATGTTGATTTTGATTTTTTTCATTAGTAGTACGGTGTATAGTCTAAGGTCAACTTTTACGGTAGTAGGTGACCAGCCTTGCACTACCGTTTAAGTTGGATACTGTACCTGACTTTTATCAGTTGCTTAGTATTATCTTACTAATATTCCATTTCTTTTTCAGCTTCTTCGTTCAGTTCCAAATACTGCAATTACTATGGGTGCTTACGAAACGGTTGTATATTTTCTTCATCAATACATTATACCTTAACTATGAGAATTCCAAAAAATCTAAAATACACAAAAGTGCCATTTTGTTGTCCTTCAAGCAAAACTGCTTCTTCATTTTTTCTTCCGGGGTTGTCGTTATTTTTGTTTTTTTACATTTTTTGTTTTTATGTGTTGACTACTTTCGTTTTATTGTCTTTCGGTGTTTAAAATAGTTTTTTATATTTCTTCTTGCTGCTTCTTTCTTTGACTTCTTCGAAGGAAACATTCTTTTTCGTTTTCTAATGTTTTTAATTTTCGAAAGAAAAAAGAAAGAATCAGATAAAGAAGCATTTTTGTTAGCCTGTTATGTTTGTGCTAAAACACTTTAGTAGTAATGTTTGTTTCAATCTTTAAATATTTTTTATTGATAAAGACTTTTTATTATACTAAATCTCTAAATAGCAGCTAATAGATATGGCACCTATAGAAGGATATAAAAAGGCAGAAAAGAACAAATAACTTTTACAAAACCACAAAATTGTTACGATATATAATTAACATATATAATTAGCACCTCATTAGTTTCCTATAAAAAATCTTCAATGGATGATGGAATGAAATTTTTAGCGAAGCTCTGTCATCATAAATGCAGGATTTTCGAGATATTCTTTCAAGAGATTACTAAATCTTGCAATTGTTGCACCATCAATGACACGATGATCAGCAGCCCATGAGAATTTAACGATATGAGCAGGATAGATCTAAAAAACGAAGAAAATTAAAAATCCAGAAAGTTTTAACAAAAAAAGGTTTACATTATCATCTTCATCGAAGCGTGGTAGCTTTTGAACTTTTCCAATAGCTCCAATTGCAACTTGTGGAGGAAAGATTATAGGAATTGCATAAGTTCCACCAATCTAAAAAGAATACGGTAATGAACAAAAACTTTGAAAGGGAAAAACTTACAGCTCCAATATTTGATAATGTAAATGTGCCACCCGATAAATCTTCAGGTCTTATTTTTTGTTTCTTGCCGGCTTCTTGTAGTCGCTTCAAATCTGCAGCAATATCCCAAATGGTTTTTTGTTCACAATTTTTGATATTTGGAACAACCAATCCACCAGGAGTATCAATCGCCAAGCAAATATTGTGCGAGGCCTAAAACAGAAAAGTATACATACCGTAACCACAGCATGAAAAGACAAACCTTATAAATCATATTTTCAAACTTCTCATCCACAGATGAATTTAGAATAGGATATTTTGATAAAGCCATTGAAGTTGCTTTAATAATAAATGGCATATAACTTAATTTGATGTCACGTTCTTTTGCGATATGTTTTAAAGAGGTTCGAAGTTGCATTAAATTATCAAAATGAACTTCATCATCATAGCCGAAATGTGGAATTTTAAGCGCTTCAGACATTGATTTAACCATTGCTCGAGTATATCCACGAACAGGAACTTTTTGATCTTGGCCAGGAGTAATCCGAACCGGAGAAGGAGTGCCTTGAGATGATGGAGATTTTGTTTGTGAAGATTCCAGTTGTGGAATTTGACCAAGAAATCGGAGAACATCTTCCTTCAATACTCGACCATCTTTTCCAGTTCCAGATACTTTTGATAAATCAACCTAAATTTATTATGAATGTAAAATACCATTTAAAGAAAGAAATACTTTATTTTCCATAGAAATTCTTCGAACAGCTGGAGTTGCAAGAGCTTTCCCTCGTCCACTGCCTTCACTGCTTCCACTTTGACTTATTACAGTTTCCTCTTCTTTCTGTTGAGCAGCTCGAGCTTCTTTCGCTTGCTTTGAAGAATCTGCAACATTCGAAACTTCTGCAGAACTTTCTTCTTCAACAGCATCAGTTTCAATATCCAGCAAAAATGCTCCAACTTTTACCAATGAACCGGTTTTGTGATGTCTAAAAATAAATAAATAATAGTTTTGTTTTTTTTTCATTATTTAAGAAACAGACAATTGTTTAACAACTCCATCATATCTTGAAGTAATTGTTACAGCAGCTTTATCACTTTGAACCTCACAGATATTATCAAATTGATTCACTTTATCACCAGGTTTTACATACCTACAAAATGATAATGTATCGTAATAGATAATAACAAAGATTTATTAGTACCATTCTTTCATTTCAACTTCAGCAATCCCTTCACCAATATCAGCTAACTTGAATTGTACAATTTTTGCAAGATAATCTGAAAATTAATTTTCTTGTAGCTGTTGATGTACGGATTATCAAAAAAGATATTTAAACTTACTTGTAGTATGAAGACCTCGAAGAACAACAAAATCATGTTTGAAAAATTTGCAACTTTTGCCAACAAAATTTCTCAGCATCTTCTTCTTCTCGTTTTAAAGCTGAAGGGAAATTTCTTCTATGTTGACAAAGCAAGCTTGAAAAAGAAGAAGCAAGAAAAAACTTTTGCAGTTTTTTAATGTTTCAAACACTGCTTTTTTGAAGAAAAAAGCAAAAGATTTTTTACAAATTGTGTGTGTAAAAAAGTGCATGTCTGACATAGAATGTTTCATTGGTTCGTGACCTTTTGCCAAAGAAAGAAGGGGTATTCGAAATGCTTCGTTTTTTTTCGATGATGATCGCTGTTATTTCTTTTTTCCCAAAAAGTTTTTTTGCTGCTGCTGATTTTGATTCTTTGTTTGTTTGCGATTACTTTTTTTTGCTGAACGATATTATTTCTTTTTTGCTCTTGCTTTTTTCTGCCATTTTCCTCCCTCTTTTTTCTCTTATTCATCGTTAAACTTTTGTGTTACATTGTTTAATTATGTACAGCTGATTTTCCCTGTTTGCCACCCGGTGTTTTACACCATTTTTTATTTTGTCTTTTATTAATTCTTCTCTGCACTAATTTAGTAATATAATTTATTATAATTTTTAAATTGTCGCAGTTTGAAGGTATTAAATAGTTTGAAATTTATCTAGAATGTTTT
Source organism: Panagrolaimus sp. LJ2414 (assembly GCA_024447195.1). Classification (NCBI taxonomy): domain Eukaryota; kingdom Metazoa; phylum Nematoda; class Chromadorea; order Rhabditida; family Panagrolaimidae; genus Panagrolaimus; species Panagrolaimus sp. LJ2414. Next base: position 372,149 of record JAMRXY010000004.1, on the reverse strand, counting down.
ATGTGTGTTGACCTTCATATTGTTTACCTCTAAGTTTCGGACCAATATCCAGCGATGCTCCCTTTTTTGTTTACTTACAAGTTTTTTAATACTGATTTATTAATTACTAACGGTTTAACATTGCCCTATCTAATTCCTTTTTTCACACATTTTCAATCACAGCAATCGAAGTGAAAGAGCCCGATTTTTTAGCGCTAGCTTTGATCGACATTTACTCCACTTTCTGCTCTCATCTCATCGCATCTTCTCTTTCCCTTTTTTTGCATGTCTAACTTTTTTGATCGCTGTTGAAAGAAATGACTTTTCTATACATTTTCCGGCATTAGCGTTTGCTTGTTTTGTAAAAACCATAGTCGTTAAGAAATATGTGTTAAAAAATGTTCTTTTGGCCTTTAGTGTGTAACCAAGGAGGACTTCTGTTGTTATTAAATGTGCGAAAGAATCTTTGATACTTTAACATACTTGTGTAAGCTTTCCTTTTTTATGTTTATTTTCCCATTATCTTCAGATACATTTTTTTGTCAACTTTGCAATATTGCTTATGCTTTCATTATTTTGGTGTTGTAGACTACACCTGGGCAAGGCTGTCCGAACGGAATAATCTTCTAAGTAAAGTTGAAAATTTTTATTACAACAATCGATTCCTCTCGACATTTTAGATTTTTGATTTCAAAAATTTTGCGCGGTCTATTTTGATCCAACGTAGTACCCCTTTCGATTTTGCGCCATCGAGCATTTTTCCTTGCGCCATTTAGCGCCCGAATTTCGGACCATATGTCCTGGTGTGGTTGTAGTACGTAGGATTTTGCGATCGTGTCTTGTGTTTTTTATCATCTTAGTGATTAAAGGACGCATAATAAATTTGTAACTTTTGCGTGTCTTATGCCTGGCCTTTTTCTACTGTTCTCCGTTTATTGTATAATTTTTTTAGATAGCAATATGGATATTGATGAAAAGAACAATCCTTCTGCTGAAGCTGTAACTTCTTCTGATGCTGTTACTCCTTCAGATGCTATTACTCCTTCAGATACTGTTACTCCTTCAGAATCTGTTGCTTCTTCACAAGCTGTACCGTCACCTTCTAAACGCCTCGCAAATCATCCTTTCGAAGAAACGTTTGATGAATATTTTAAGAAATTTCTCGATACTGAATCTTCAGAATTGAATGATTATGAAATTCGAAAATTTACCCAAGGAGTTCCTAAAACTTTTATTCTCACTCCAGATCGATATGAAACGTAAGCTTTATCTTATGCTTTTTTGGTTTTATTGATATTTGTTTTTTAGCGTCTTCAAGGTTTTGTTTAAAATCAAAGAAATTCCTAATAAAGCAGTCTTGAATGATACTGTATCACTTTTGCAAGCTTGCTTTAGCAATGTTTCGGATTTCAATAAATTTCTTGCTGATTTTTGGAGTTGTGATGAAATCAAGATGAATCCACTTGGTCCAATAGGATATTCATTTTCTGATGGAAAACCTCGATATGATTTCAGTGGAGTTTTATCAAATAATAATGATGTTACGGTAATCAATGCCAAAGCTATTGATGTAAGTTATTTTTATTTGTCTTGTATTTATATTTTGTGATTACTTTTAGGCTGCATTTTCTATGGTCCTTGATGTTCAAGCTACTGTTGAAAGCATGTTGGATACCTACATGAATAACAAGCCGATGTCTGTTTTTTATCTTATTGTAAGTTTAAAGAAAAAGGTATTCGCATAACTTTTGAAATCGTTTCAGATTTTGCGCCGATTCAAATGTTTGGGAGATTATAAGATTAAAGTCGATGGAAAATATATTCCAATTTTCTTATATTTTTATCGGAAGCTTGTTGAAGGTTTGGAAGGATATCGACTTGATATTGCTTTATCATGTTTGGTCAGTGTAACATGGAGTCCAGTAGGACATTATTGTTGGAGTCTTATGAAGCCAAATTTTGCTCTCTGTGAAATTATGAATCATCTTACTCGAGATGATGAACATCATAAGTCTTACATGTTGGCCTTACGGCGTCTCTTTACACCAATTACAAATTTTCGAGCAGATATTGAATGGCAAGCTGATTCTTTGGATTTTGATAATCAAACCCTTTTTCTTTTCCATTTCATGAAGTATTTCAATCGAAAACATTCTACCAAACATAATGAAGAGTTTTTCTTTATTCTTGAATGCTTCAAAAAGTCATTACGTCGTAAGTTCTTTCTTTACCAAAGTATATTCCGTTTACAATTATTCCCGTAATTTACTGTTTTCATTTTTAGATCTTCATCATAAAATTGAAAATCTTGGTGGATTGGAAGAAGCTTATGAAGTTGATTGGCCATTCGTTTATTGTGTTGCAAACTACTTTGAAATTAAAGATTTCAAGTATTATATTCCTGGATCGATTGCAGAATCTTTGCCTGAATCTGAACGCGAAAAGTATGTTGTTTTGGATGAAGCTGAACCATCTCTTGAAAAGGCTTTAACTGGTCTTATGGAATTATACTTTATCCTTGGTCGTGCTGATCATATCCCTGATGCTTTTTACAAAAGTATGGATTTTGTTTGAAAATGTTTCCCTTTTAATTTTTTTATTTTTTAGATTTGTGGAATACTCACCCTCATCCAAAAAGTGTCTTTGATTTATTCGCAAAAGCAATCGTTCGAGCATATAATGGTTTGAAACTTTCTGTCAAAATTGGAGTTGATAAGAAATTTATTGATTTTATTTCTCGAGTTTCTCAATATTGCTTGGATTACAGTCTTGTTGAATCTTTCTCAAGCGCATTTGAAGTGAATTTTGATCGTAAGTTTGAAGTTTTGTTTTTGTCACAATTATAATAACACCACCTCACGTTTTTAGTTATTAGTCGCACGAATCATTTGATCGTTGCTGGTCGAACTCTTCGCTTAATTGTTGAAGATTTGCAAAGCAAAAATCATGGAAGAAGACCAGCATTTGAAAATTTGCCTGATTTGTTTCATGATCTTTTCAAAGTATTTGCCATGAAAACTCGTGATAAGTTTACCGATATCCGTAATGCTAGCGAAGCTCTCTGGCCTCCATGGTTTGTTTATTTTTATTATAAAAATTTTTATATATTTGGTTCTTTTTAGGCGTAAAGGTGCCGCTGCTTGTATGGATGATGAAAGATCTATGGCAATTAATCACTTTCTTAATGCCGTTCAGAAGGAAGCTTTTTGTATCTATGATTCTACTTTTGGACAACCTCCTGAATTCCTTGATTTTCTCTTCTTCCTTTATAAGCAACGTAGACATTTTGGAATGAATTATGGTCGTCTTGAAGAAGCTTTACATGCCTATCATCCTGACTTTTTTAATCGCGAACTTTCTCATGTTGGTAATGAAACTCAAAAACGTGTCTTTGTTTCTCAAAATAATCGTGGCCCTCGTCGAGATGAAGACAATCGCGGCCCTCGTGGAGATGGTGATAATCGTGGCTCTAATCGAGATGGTGATAATCGTGGCCCTCGTGGAGATGGTGACAATCGTGGCCCTCGTCGAGATGAAAATAGTCGCGGCTCTCGTGGAGAAGAAAATATTCGTGGTCCTCGTCGAGATGGAAATAATCGTGGCTCTCCTGGAGATGGAAATAACCGTGATGGTGGTAATGCAAGCCGTGCATAAATGAAATTTTTTTTGTTACGTTTTGTTGATGTTGTTTTACTTTAATATTGTTCATGTTAACAATTATTAAAAAAATTTGTTTTATCAATTTTCAAGACTTTCAAAACCATCGGGAATGGGAGGTCCTTTTCTTCCTTCAGTTGTTATTCTTCGTTCTTTTACTTGCATGATAGGAATTTCAGTAGTTTCGAATATAGTACTTTCTCCAGAATCGACACCAATATTGCCTAAGGATCTTTCTGCAGAATTTGTTCCAATAACACCTAAAGAAGCTGGACGTGGAACAGATGAAGGAGGAATAGATCCAGGTGGTGGCATAAATCTTTGAAAAAAATAGCCGACGTTATTTATAAAGCTGAAAATGTAAAATATACAATTTTGTGATAAAATAATTTAATAGTTGCTTACGAATTTAATTGTCCGGCTGGGTCATTTGGATTTGGTGGAGCATTTCCAAATTTCAACTGACTTCCAAGATTTACTCCTTGTCCTTCTTGAACTCCGACACCCCCGTCCAATCCAACTCTTTCGCCGCCAATCAAAGCACCACCACCTAATTGGGAATCAAATCTCCCCGGGCCGGCGGTAATCATTAGTGATCGATCTCCACCAAAACCAAATATCTTTAAAAGAAAAGTTTTAATAAATAGAATTTAAGATAAGTAAAGAAACAAACATTTGCAGATTGTCCAACACCAAATTCCAAATCACCTCGAGGATTTTTATTAATATTTATTGAACCAAGATTTATTTGACAGAATACTGTAATTATTGGGAAAAAGTTAGATTAAGATTAGGGAAATTTGAATTTTTTAAAATTAAAGGTAACAAATTTTTCAATTAAAACTTTAGAGTCAAAAGTTGGAATCGAAGATAAGTTTAAAAAATAAACAAAAGTAACACTTACCGTAATCAATAAATAATAAAACAGATAAAAATAAATTAAACATTTTAGAGTTTTGATTAAATGAAACAAAGATTTTTTTTCTTAGAAAATACACTTTAATTCAGGGCCTTAAAAAGCATTCATAAAATGATCGAATTGAATGAAATGAATGAATCATTGCAAAAAGAAAGATGGGAGGGGAAGAGTCAAAAACAGAAAGAAGAAGATCAAAGCCGGTTTCAGAGAGAAAAAAGGGATTGATTCAATGTCGAAGTGAAAAAAAGAGAAAGAAAGGGACAAAATTAAACTGGAAAAAAACACCACGTTATTATTGTGGTTATTATTTTTTTTGACTTCACCGAATGTCTCTCTTTTTTTTGCCTTGAAGGAATAAATGGATGGCGAAAGGAACGTGTCGGATTAAAAAAAATGTTGGGGTTTGAAAGTGATGAATTGGAAATACATAGCTTTTTTTATTGGAACTTTGGCTTCTTTCTTTAATTGATTATCGTCATCATATTTTGAACAGATGTATTTGATTGCGTTGTTTGGATTTTAATAATGAATCATGTTTTTAATAGCTGTTAAAATGATAAACAAATTTTTTATCCATGTTAAGACGAAAAGACGAAATCGTCAAAGAAGACATTTACGGTCAAGGTCATTATCATCATCTTCACTTTTCATTTATCTCATCATAATAACATCCCAAATCGATTTGTAAATCTCATACATTTTATTATCAGCTGATAATTGATTATCAAGTTTATTAAGTGTACAAATCTATAGTAGTCAAAGAAAACCGAACACGATCAAGGTCACTTTCATCCGTCAAAACTCCTGTTCTAATAAGATCCCAAATTCCAATCCCATAAACACAAAAAATAACAGAAAGTTGACTTAATTTTTTATAACAGATAGGATTCAAAAACAAAACAAGAGTCAAACAAAAACAAAGTCTTTTAATATCATATTTTTTGTTGTTTTTAGATGAGGCATAATATACGGTATAATTTGTGCTATCTTATATTTGGATGATTTCTTTTACAAATTTCAATAGTCTAAATGTTCACTTTCTGTTAAAAGCATAAGTTCATCAAATGAAGGATTTAATTTGCAAACGTCTTTCCACGTTTCAAGTAATGCCGATTTAAATTCACGGACAATTTCGTCTTCTTGATCAACAAAAACACTGACCATTGCAGAAGGGCGGCAGTGTATCTAAAGTGAATAAAAATTATTTAAAACTAGAATTTAATTCTTTTAAATAAGCTCAATTTTTATTTTAATTTTATTAGGTAAGTCAATAATTCCGTTCGCATGTTTCACCAGCTGGCATTTTAAAAATAACAGAACAATATGGGGTAAAATTCTGCATACGGGTAACCAAGATAATTCTACGTTTGGGGTAAAAAGGTTTTTTTGTGGAATTGGAATTTTCACAGAATTTTCAGGGATTTTCGCGACGAGATCCGAAACCTTCGAAATTTTCGTTCGACGAGATTGTAAAAAAACTGAATTCGAAAGTTCAAAACAAGATTACATACACATTTTTACACTAAAATCTTTTACTGGAGACTTCATCACACCTTGGAATCTGTTTATTATCAAAAAAATCAAAACTCCTGTTTTTGACTTTTTTCACATACTTACAGTACCCATGCAATCGAAATTCCATTTAATTTCCAAAAATCGTCTAAAAATTCCAAAATCCTTAATTTCTATAAGAACCATGTCCTGGCTACCCAAACAGCTCAAATTTATTCTTTAAATTGCCAAATTCGATTTTTCCTGAGCTCGGTAAACGCAGTTCTCAAAATTTCGGATCTCGTCGCGAAAATCCCTGAAAATTCTGTGAAAATTCCAATTCCACAAAAAACCCTTTTAGCCCTAAACGTAGAATTATTTTGGCTACCCGTATGCAAAATTTTACCCCATATTGTTCTGTTAATTTTAAAATGCCAGCTGGTGAAACATGCGAACGGAATTGTTGACTCACCTAATAATTTAATTTTAATTTTTAATTGAGACAAAAATCTTACTGTCAAAAAATGGCAAAAATCTTTGATGTTCAATGATTGATTAGCAGAAGGAATACACAACATTTTTATTTTACATAAATGATTCAATTTGGATAGGGATATCCCTGAATTTTCCGTAATCATTGCAGTATCAATCCTAAAATTAACATAAAAATTATTTCTACTCAAAAAAGTCCTGTCGGGACTTACACAATATTATAAGCTTTTGGTATCAATGAAATAAGTAATTCAATTGGCACTAACAATCTATTTTCGTCACTGACACGAACTTCGTAAAAAGCTAAATCTTCAATGTTTCCCGCTTTTGTTAAGATTTTGTATTCTTTAAATGTAAAATTTTGTGAGGATATTTGTAAAGATCGAAGATTGATAGAAGTAAATGATGGCAAAATGCTTTTTAATAGCTTGGAATTCTTTGATTTTATTTTTAAAGCGTTTCTTAAAAATATTGCTGTAAATTTCATTGAATTTGTAACAGCCGAAGCCGGTAAAAAAAGAGTTTGTCCAAACATTCCAAATTTGGTTTCATCAGAAATCGAAAGATAAAAGCATGTTAAACGCCGCAAAATAATATTATAATATTTGCAAGTTTGAAATAATTTTTGCAACAATGAAATCGATGATTTTTTAATAATATTTAATAAAAGATTATTTGGTAGATTTCCTTGAATTTGTGTTTGAAAAGGTTTTGAGACGAAAAGATTGATCAATGCTTCAGAGAAATCATCATCATCAGAATGATGCAATGAGCAAGGCAATGTTGAATGTTGTTGAAAATTGAATTGAAATAAATTTTTTTGTCCAAGTTCAATATCAGCCAAATTAATGCAATTCAAATGTTTTTTAAAAAATCTTCGGGCATACCGTATCAACCCTTTTGGGCCAATTGTGTATGATTTCAAAGCTCGTTTAAGGATATCCCCAGCTGATTCAGGGGAAACAAACTGTCGTTCAAATTGAATTGTATCGATCCAAAACTTTGTAACACATTCACCATTTTCCCCTGCTTTTTCAATCCAATTACGGTACTTTTCAAGCATTACCGTATCTTTGAAAAATAATCGACAATATCGACCGTATGTTTTTAACATACCCTAAAAGAACAGCTTTCAAAATTATGTCAGCAAAGAAAAAATTCAAAAAAGAAAACAAACTTGTAAATTTGCATCATTTTTTAAATATTTAATATACAAAATCCATAATTCTTTATTAAAAGGATGTTTTGAAATTCTGTATCGAATATTTCTTTCTATGCATTCCCTGTCATTGCTTTCTATCAAAGATTCAATCCAATTTTTGTCATCAGAATTATAATGCAATATTTTTTGATTTACTTCATTTGCAGTTTCATACTTTTTTAGCAGAGAAACATTTAATGGATATTCTTAAAAGTAAGAAAATATTTAAAAACACAAATTTTACGACAAGAATTATTGAAATATGGATGTACTGTTTTCCCGCCAGCGTCGACGGCGGTAATCCAAAAAGTTCAAAAAGATTTGCCGAAGATCAAAGGATGCCGCTGGCGGCATCCTTAGATCTTCGGTTTTACTATCATGATTTGTTAAAGAAGTGCGGAAACTTTTTGGGATAATTCAAACGTTTCAGAATCTCGAAACGAAAACTTGCATTGTTTCATTTTTTTAATCGTAACTTCCAAAAATAAGTAAACTATTTTAAAAAAGCAAAATTTATTTACCTGAATGCAATATAAGTTTATCAAAAGTATATTCCATATCTTTATGAGGGATTTGGATCAATCTTTTGCATCTTTCCAGTTGCATTTGATAAATATTAATATCCGTATAGTTGATGTCTCCAAGGGAAGACCAATAACTGTTAAATTCAAGTTCGAAAGAAAATTCGTAAAAAGTTTTACTATCATGATTTAATTTAAGAATATCAATCTGAAAATATTTTTTCAAATGAGAAAGATATATATAGCAAAATATATGTTTGTCTTTACCCTTTGTGATAAAAGTTCTATCTTATTCAATGCGGTGTTATCAAAATATCCAGTAAACAAATTAGAAATATCAGAATCAATTTCTGAAAAATCCTTTTCATCTTTATACCATTTAGCAGCCCTAAAATTTATGTAAAAAATATACAACAGTATCAAAAATTGAATTTTTAACTTTTTTGGTAAATTTTGAATATCGCGGAAAAAAACCTTTACAAAAAAACACGATTGTTTTTTCAGAAAACCTTAAATCTCGGATTCTGAAGACGTAAAGCAATTTAAACAACTTCTGTAAAAGCATTGAAATATGATAAATATTTCTCTAACTTAATTGTTTGCGATCCCAAAAACCAGGATTCTAAATTTTGAAAAATTACAGTAAGAAAACAACGATTGTTTAAAATTCAGAATCTATGAATCTCGAGTGTAATTGATTCAGTACTTCAGAATCTGGGGTTTCAAGGTTTTATGTGAAAAATCCTGAATCCTCACAATTCCTTGGCAACAAATTTAAAGAAAATATGCAAAAATTGTTAGAAAATATTGAAAGAAAACCTACCTTTTCCATATAAAAAACAAATATGCAATGGGGGTATACTTTTTCCCAAAATTCGTAAACACTTTCTTTAATTCTTTTAAAGTCTCTGCATTACTTTTTTGAATAATTAATTCATTTATAAGTGTTGAATATTCAAGTGAAATATTTGGAGGAAAACGGCCTCCTTCTTCATAAATCATTATATCATATGACTATAAAATCAGGTATTTTATAATAATTTTTAAGTGAGTTGGTTTTCTAAAACAAAGAATAAATATAAATTTTTAGTTATAAAAAGTGATAAACAAAAAAAACAATCAAAAAAACAGTGCTTAAGGGGTTATCCAGATATCAAGTGATAAAATCTATATTTTATCGGATTTTATTTTAATTTTTTTTATCATTAAAATCTATTCAATGAGACAAATTTAATTACACCGGAATTTGTGGGACCTTTATTGAAAAAGGTCCACGGATTCTGATTCCAGAGGATTCTGAATTTTGTTTTTTTATGAGGATGCAAAGTTATGTTAAAGAAATGACTAACATTTTTAAAGCTTCTATCCTTCAAAATTTGGGATTCAAGGTTTACGGAAAGAAAGAGGGAAACAATTGAAAAACTGTTGCTGCCAAGACGGTTCGTCTACCGTAATATTTTAACCATTTTTTTACAGTAAACGTCGCGATTTGTTAAGTCATATCAAACAACCGTCTACACAAAAAGATGGAATATTATGTTTTTTTGAAGCAAAAATAGACAAGGATTGACTAAGTCAGAACGTTTTCATCCACCTTTTCACTTTTATTGCAATAAAAAATGAAAGAAATCAATTCAAAATACGACCTTGTTTATGACTCATGTAAATTATAAGGAAGCAAATACACCCAATTCGTCTTAGTCAACCTCAAAATGATTTCACTTTTTATTTGAGGGAGAAAATAAAGATCGCTGAAGATATAAAAAATATATGGTCAAGGTCACCCTCATTTTCATCCGTCATCCCTCTCTTCTAATCTCTTCCCTCATCAAAAAGATCTGATCCCAAAACCACAAAAAGATAGCAGAAAATTGACTTTATTTTTTACAACAGAGAGGATTCAAAAACAATACAAAAGTCAAAAAAATAACAAATGATACATGTAAAAACCAAAATAAGAAATATATATGCATGTGTTAGTAACAAATAAAACAAAAAGTTATTGAAGTTTGGCCTTTTCTTTTTCTTGCTGCTTCTTCTTTGCCATTTGATCAAGTTCAGTGAAAAATTGTGATTCTTTGCCAATTCCACCCTAAAAATATATATACAGTATTATTAACAATGTCAGTGATAAACAAAAATGGGATAAAATCTTTAAATTCCTAACTCTTTCATTTATCCCAAAATCTACACCTCCTCTTAATCCAATATCCCTTATAAAAACAAAAAAACTTACATGAGCAGTTTCATTTCCCAAATTGAGATTAGTATCAAGTACGACACCCTTTTCTTTATCACCACCAAAATTGCTTGAAGTACCATATTGTCCACCATGGCCATCAAGGATACCACCATGAGTTTGAACACCACCACCAGTTCCATTTCCACCAGTAAATGTTAAACCGCTTGAAGTACCATATCCAGAAACATTAATTCCATGATTAATAGAAACGACATCACTTCCATCAGGTCTTTTGTCAACATTGATACCACCGAAAGGAAGAGGAATTGTATATCCTGAAAAAAGAGAGATAAAGATATATAAAAATTTGAGATAAAAACTTTTTATTAAAAAGAGATAAGCAAACCTTGAATAAAGTAGACAGAAATTGCAGCAAAGAAAAGGATGGTAATAAATTGCTGGGACATGGTTAGGAATGAATGGCTGAAAAGGCTAAAAAAAAGGATTATTAAACATAAATATTAAGAAAAATTAAGAGATGAAAAAACACGAAAATGTTTGGAGCACGAAAATTGTGGAAAGCAAAAGAGTCTTTTCGAATGAAGAAGATAAAAAATAAAACAAGATCATCAAAAAGAAGGTAAACATTAATGAATGACACATGAAAAAAGAATGGCAAAAAAGAAACTTTGATCAAAGATGATGAAAAAAGAGAAAGAAGAAAGAACGAGCGAAAGAACTTTGAAGAACCTCTCTCTCATCTTTTTTTTGGCATGTTCAAAACTTTGAAGAGAGAGAGAGAAATTTCTCGAGAAAAAAAACTGTCATGTTTTTTTGCGCAAATATCAACCTCCTATTTTTTGCCATCTATTTTTATGGCACCTTTACAAGCAATATTGATCGCAAAAATAATGCACCAATTTTCATCTTTGTTAGAGACCTTGATCAACTACGAAAGATATATCAAATCTCAAATATCCCTGTTTATCTTCATTCTTCCCTCCATTTCCTTATCCCCGAAAAAAAGTTAAAGATTTACAGTTGTTGATAATTTTTTTTATTTGTCAGTACAGCAGAATTTATAAAAAAAGATCACATCAAAAAAAGATTAGAAAGATTACAAAAGAAAAAAGGGGGTTAATCATATACAAAGAGAGAAAAAGAGTTAAAAAAATAGTATACAAAGTGATTAAAGATTGTTATCGCAGAGAAACACACATATATTTATTCTTCTTTCTTCATTCAATAATTCATTTTCGATCAAAAGCTGCAGCATTCCGAAGTCTCTTGTAAGATTCTGGGATAGGCTTTTCAAAGCGAGTTAAATCAATTTTGAGATATAATGATTCTAGTATCTATAAAAATATAATCGTTACCAGTTTGTTGATAAGAAAGCAAAATTTAACTTACAGCTTGATAAAATTTTGATCGACCTCTTGATGTTTCATGATCAATTGTAGCAGCATCAATTTGAACAGAAGAAGAAGGATATCCAAAATGAATTGCATTTTTTGATGACATAATTGATTTGATGAATTGAAGGAAGGAAGAAGAAGATTGTTAATAATAGATTAATAAAAATAATTATTTGAAGAAGCTGATGCTGCTGCAGCAATATATAGATAGATTAAAAAAGCAATAACACTGTTGATGATCAATTCATTCAATTGAAAGTGAAAGAGAGAGAAGGAATGAAAAAATGAGAGACAACGAAAATAAAAACGGGAAATGAAAAATTTAAAAATTTGTTTTTTTTGAACTCTAAAAAATGAAGAAGACTCAAAAAGCGCGTATATTTTTTCCGTTGCTGCTGCTGTTTTTGAGTGTTTTTATATTTTTGGGAAAAGAAGGTTATTTTCTTGGAGAGGAAATATGCCTTTAAGGGACCTTTCTCATGATCTAAATTGATTCGTTTTAGTTTTTTAAACTTTAATGTCAAAGATTTAGGATTACTGTAATCGAAATCAATAGACCCCATTTTTCATTTATCAGGATTTGTGCAGCTTAAAACATTGTAATTTCGGGATTACTGTATTTTAGGCAATAATATTCTAATCAATCTTGTTAAAATCTTAGATATTTTTACATTGTCATCATTGATATAGACTACGGTAATCTAAATTGCTTGTGGTTAAACATGTACCCTCCGGATCCAGGATCGGGAAATGTTTAATTAATGTTTAAAAATTACTGTAATGACTACTTGCCACACACAATTTTTCCTGCAACGAACATGCGTCTTTTTTCATTTTTGCGTGTGTGACTTTAGTTACACTTTTGTTGAAAATCTATTTCTTTCAGATTAAATTTTTCTTCTATCAAATAATGTCTTCTTCGTTTCATGAAAATATTCGTCCATTATCTCAACCTAAAAAATTAAAACTTGATGAACGATCACAATTTTTAAGAATTTCATGCAAAGATTTTACCACAAAATTTATGTATCAACTTGTCTTTAATATTGATGGAATGTAAGTATAACTTTACTATTTTTTATTGTTAACTATTATATAATTTTTAGAGTTCATCGATATCCATGTGTAAAAGAGCATCCATATTTTGTGCCTTTAGAAATTGGAGAATATATTTCAATTGTAGATGGAAAGTTTGTTGAAAATATTTATCGTACCCGAACAGATTCATTATCGCCATGGAATAAAAATAATAGTCGATCAAAGCAGCATTCACTTATTGTTGATCTAGCGACAGGAGATTGCCAAAGAGCTGATACTCGAGCAGATCGAGAGCTTTCAAATGCAAAAGAATATTATGCAAAACATCCAAATCAAAGTGTTACTAAAAGGGTTTGTGGTTTTTATGCTTTAATTATGTGAGACTGTAATAAAGATTTTAAGATTAGTAATGTTTAAATTTATCAAGATTTTTAATCATATACTTTTTTAGATCTTTTTTGCTATTGAACCAAACAGCAATCGACCAAAATCAAATACCTTTGTTGTAATTTATTACAAAGTTGAAGAAGTTCTATATCATCAATCTCTTGTTAATAAAGCTGCAATATGTCAAAATCAAAATCAAGAACCTGAAGAAGCTTATGACGAAGATGAAGAAACATCAAATATTGAAGTTAAAGAAGAATCTCAGAAACAAGAAATATCTTTACTTGATGACATGCTTTTTACTAATGGTTCATCATATACAAGTGAAAGTAATGGAATATCAGATACAGTCGCTTATGGATCTCCTTCAACTTCTTCGACACGACATAATCCGGGTACAAAGAGATCAGCTACTACGCAATCCTCAATTACACCACCTCCAGTGCCAAAGAAAGCTGCTAAAATTAAAATTCTTTATCCTCATGTTCCAAGTATTTCAAAGGCAACAGCGGCTGTACCAAGTACTTCAACGGCAACAACAGCAGCAACTATACCACCAAGTACAAACTTTATTAGAAAACGACATTTTGGATTATTTGAACATACTCCATATCCCTGTGATCCACCAGCAGATCTTCAAAATACTCCTCAATCATCACATCTCGATCAAGCTGCAAAGTAAGCTTTAATAACATCAATTATCGGTGATTCTAATCTCATTTTTTAGAAACTTCTACAAATCCAACAATCTCTCTGTTGAAGCATATCATACCTCATTTCCATTTCAACTTCAAAAAGGCAAAGATCTCGAAGATAAAGGAAAAAGAAAATGTGCACATTGCAATGCTGAGATTACTGTAGCCGATAACTCAACCGTAATTACACATTATGAACCATTTGAATATTTAATTCCTGGCAGCAATCATATCACAACTGGACATGGTAATCGAGTAATTTGTATTAAATTTAGTTGTTTAAAAGCTCGATATCCATTTATTGATGAAGAATGTTTTGTTGTAAATAATACAGTATCCCAAATTGAAGCCAAAAATGTTTTTAATTTAATTTTTTAATTGTTTTTGTTTTTCATAAATAAAGTTTTATCGTTGTTTTTAAAAATTTGTTTTGGGAATAAAATGTTTTTAAATTGAATACGGTATCTCAAGTTCAATTTGAGATACCGTATCATAATTGAAAAATTTTGGGTAAATAAAAACCTTTATTTTCAGAAAAATTGTTTTACACGAAAACTGTTGTTGCTACTTTTTTGAGACACTTTTCGATGATTTTCATTAATTGCCATAAATCAACAGAAGTAAAAACAAAAGAACAGTGATAAGCTTTTTGTTTCTTTCACCAAAATTAGCTTCTGTTTTAAATTTATTGCATTCACGTGGGCCTTTTTTAACCTAAAAAAGAAAACGATTGATAACAGAAAAACTGAACAGTTTTGTGCTCCTTTTTTGGGATCTTTTTTCATCCAAAAAATAGGAATCAAATGATCTCAAGGAACACCGAAAATTCATCTCTTTCGAATAATTTAAAAACATCAAAGAAGAAAAAAGAAATTGCGCAAAAACAAAATCACAGTTTTTAAGTATTGATTTAAATTGCAAAATTTAAAAAAAGAGAAAAAATAGAAAGAAAACTGTTTACTTTTGTGAAAAAAAGCGATTGACAGATTTTTCTTCTTTGGTTTTGTTATTAAAACCGAAATTAGTCGCTTGTTTTCTGGCTTCAAATGATTTGTAAACCAATAGTGTTTCAGTTATTAAATATTTAATTTAAAGATTTATACAGTAATATTTATTAGAACAAGTAGAATTACAACATGGTTCGCTACAAGGTAATGTTAAAATTCAATAATTAAAAAAATTAATATAAGAAATTCGAATTTTTAAAATTCTAAAATTGTAATATTACAAGATAGTAAAAATTTTAAAGTTTTATTAAATTGATTTTTTTTACAATTTCTAGCATACTGTAGTTTCTAAGATTACAAAGACCTAAAAACGGCGAAAGCTCTTTAATTATAATTATTTGTGTTTTAAATGTTTCATGGTTTTGTGAACTTCAATTCTTTAGAACTTTTAAATTTTCTATTTAAAGATCATCTTCCAATCATACCATAAAGTTGGTGCACCTGTACCTTCTACTTCTGATTTTTCCTGCTTATAACTTCCTAGCAGAACTTTTGTATTTTAAATGTTTCCTGCTCTTTTAAACCTGCATTTTTGCAACTTTTTTATTCACCCGTTAAAAATTAATCCTTTAATGATATCATTCTTTGGGTACACTTCTGCTGTACTGTCTGTCTTGAAATATTTCTTCGATCATTTATCACAGATCACTTTCTGTTAAGCTTAATTTTTTTTATATTTTAAGCGTTTTTTGATTTTCTTTTTTTCCAAAGTTTAAACCACATTTTATTCAAAATAATTTTCTTTTCCGGTCACCTGTTGAAAAGGATCTTTTTACTCAATCATAATCACTGCGATTAACAGACGAGCGAGAAAAAAATCTTCTTTTTTAAAGGACAGCATTGAAAAGCTGAAAGAAAAAGCAAAAAAAGAAAATGATAAACTTTTTCTTCTTCAAAAAATCAAAGCACCGCCTTTCTTTTGCTTCAACGTTTTCCTTTATTTTTTTTGAGTTTGTTCCATAAAAATGAAATAAAATAAAATAAATGCCTTCCATGGTGGCCATTTTTGGGAGATATTTTCTTCGTCTTAGATGTTGTTATTTCATTTTTTGGAAAGCTAAAGTTGAAGAAATTTCCGTTGACTTTCTTTTGCATTTTTTTGGCAAAAAAAGATTTTTCTGCCTCTTTTTTTATCTCAAAAATGAGTTGCTTTGGTTTTTTCGTCTTCTCAATTCAATTCTGCTTTATTCTTTTTCCAGACTGACTTTTCTGGGTTTAAAGGTTGGAAAAATAAATAAAAATAAATAAAGATGTGTGAAAAAGGGGGAGTTAAAATTTAAAATAAAAGCCGCAATGATGTCTTCCATCTTTTTTTGCGGTGGAGGTTTTGAAATTTTGCCTCCTCTGTTTTTCCTTTGCCTTGCATCATTCATTTATATTTATTTATTTTCTCGTTCTCTTTTTTAGCCTTCAGTCATTTTTTTTTATTTGACCGTTGAAACTTCTTTGAAAACCCCAAAATTGTTGCATCATTGAAGTTTTTGTTATAAAAAAGCTACAGTAATTTGTCAAAAATTACTGTATTCATTAGTAATTAGTTTTATTCTTTCATTTAACTTGTATAACTGTAATTTCCAAAAATCAGTAACTTATTACTGTAACTTTTAAAGATTTAAACCTTAAAAAACGTGCCATTTAAATTTCCAAAATAATCTTTAACATGTTTTTTTTTCAGAGAATGAAGAATCCCGTTGAAACATCAGAGCAATTTTTGGAAAGCATACGTGAAAAACTGCATTTGCGAAATCCACGAATTGTTAATTTAATTTCAGAATTTTATGCAACTGCATTACTTTTGGTATGTTTTTTTCTTCGGTTTTTTGAGGTTCAAAGTTCTTTAAAATTACCATTTTTGGAATACATTATTTCAAAAAAGTAAAAATTTAGATTTAGAACAATATTTAGATTTGGAAAATCAAATTATTCAAATTTTTAGTTTATTGGTATTGGAATTGTTTGCCAATTTATTCTCAGTCATGAAAAATTAAATACATGGATTCAAATCAATATCGGTTGGGGGTTGGCTTTAACCCTCTGTGTTTTACTCACATCAAAAACTTCAGGTAATATTTGTTCCAAAAATATAAAAATAAAAGCTTGAAACATAAAAAGAGATTTTGACGAAGAACGGCATTGCTGCTTTTTTTTGTTGTTGCATCATTGCATTTCTTTTTTATTTATTTTGCACATTGACTCGAAGTTGTTGCTTGCGGCGGCTCTCTTTTTTTTGAGACAAACTTTTATTTTCTTAAAGTTTGCTTTTAGAATTTATTAAACTCAAAAAAGCAAAAAGCAAAAAAGACACATGTTTTTTTATTACGTCTGTCATGGATCATTCAGAACAAAAAGTATTATTTTTGAGTTAAAACTTTTGATTGCAAAAAATAGATTTATTTTCTGTTTTGATTCTTCTTTGATCCATCAAAAATACATATATTTATGCAAGATATTTTCTTCTTAAGTATACTTTCAAATAAAATTTTTAAGCTCAAAAGATTATTTGATAAAAGTGTTAAAAATTGAAGTATTAAAATCGTACAAAAATTCTTTAAAATAAAAATTGATGCCAAGAAGATTATCACTGATTCTAAAAAGAAGTTGAAGAAAATTTTTGATAATCGATACAAAAATAGTTGAATTTTGTACTTTTTTTAAAAACCACAAAGTTCATCGTCTAAAAACTGTCTGAGTTTTTGTCAACTTTTTGGATTAAAGAATGAACGTTTTTTGGGGCTTTTAAAAACAGTTTTTTTAAACCTAAACGTTTAAGTTCAAAGGTTTAATTTTTTTGCTTAAACTTTTTATTTTGATGCAAGAAACAACAAATCGCAAAATGAATAACCTAAGCAAAATACAGTAGCAACAACAACAAAATTTTTGTATTTGAAACATCTTAAAGATGATCTAATTTAAAATTTGCATAAAAACCGCAGTATTACAGAAGCGCAATTTTTTTGAGAAAGGTTAAAAGGGACAACAAAGGAAAATGCCGCCGGCGTCAACGTTTTTTAAAAATCACTAACACTGAACTATTTGAATTAAACTGAATATGCAAATTTAGGAGGTCATATGAATCCTGCTGTCAGCTTTTTGATGTATACTCGAAAGATTTTATCATTTACTGATTTAATTCTTTATTCCATTGTTCAAACTTTTGGGGCATTTGTTGGTTCTGCTTTGGCATATTATGTTTATTACGGTAATTCATTAGATTGCACCTTTCAGTACCTTTAATATGCAAATTTATAGATCAAGTTCAACATTATGCTGGTGATCTTCGAACAGTATCTGGCACAAATTCTACTGCCATACTTTTCTGTTCATTCCCTCCGGCACATTTAACAAATCGTGGAGCTTTTATTGATCAAATTGCCGGAACTGCTATTCTTACAACTTTCGTCACAGCAATTATTGATAAACGGAATCGAGTTCCTGAGCATCTTCACGCTATTCTTTTTGGCGCCACTTTAATTACAATTGGAACTTCATATGGCATGAATCTTGGATATCCAATTAATCCAGCTCGTGATCTTGGACCTCGAATTTTTGCATCACTAATTTATGGCACAGAAGTTTTTACCTTCCATGATTACTATTTTTGGATTCCAGTTATTGCACCTTTCATTGGAGCTTTTATCGGATCTTGGATTTATACTTTCCTTGTCAGCTTTCAAATTCAAGAAGCTAAAAAAGTTGTGGTTCTTGAAAGAAATGGGGATTTGGATCCCCTTGAATAAAATATTTTGGTGGCAGAGCTTTAAATTTCTTTTTTACAATTTGTTAGTATTACTTTTGTGTTTTGATGTGTTTCATTAATAAATATACAGTATCTTCATGAAAAGGATATATCAAATCCCATCTTATCCAAAAAGACCCGTTTATAACAAAGATCAACATCGAAGAAAAGATATTTTCAAATGGTAATTTTTGGCAAAAAAAAGATAAAGATATGCAAATTTTACAATTCATGAATACTTCGATTTCCTTCTATATACTGTTGATTACTGTACCAATGAGAATCAAAACTGGGCATTCTTGCAAAATTTGCTCCACCAAGCCATGCATCAAATCTTGGGCTTTTTGAAACATTTCGAACTTTAATTCCATGAAATTTTGTTGATAAAGTTTTTTCAATTCTTTCTGCAAATCCTGGAAGTGCCGAAGTACCTCCGGTGACTAAAATATTTTGTTGAAGATCCTAAAATTCGATTACTGTATTTTTAAAAAGATTACGGTAGGCTAGGCTAGACTTACAGCTTGAATGCTGACATCATTATATTGTAAAACATGTTCAGCCATTTCTGTGATTGTTGGTTCAGGGCATGATTCATTTGTTGTTTGCATTAACAAATCAAAATTTCGATCAAACATTCCTTCGGTAAGGGAATAAATTTCATCTTGAAAAATATGTGTTCGACCATCGGGGAAAACATAGGTCTTTGCAATTTTGTAGGAAGGATTTTCTCGAAGTGGTACGGTAGAAACTTGTAAAGTTGTTTGTACAAAATCTTTAAGAGTTTCATGAACGGCCCAAACATGATAAGTTGAAGAAAAAGTTGGCAAATCTGTTTTCATTTGGCAGTCTAGTGGACCCAAAGGGGATACAACTTTGGCACTTTTAATCATGTATCTCGGGGTTATGGGTTCATTAAGCTGGGAAAAATATTCTTGAGCTTGATCAACAAGAAAATGTCCACCGATATCAGCTTTCCAGTATGCTGAAATAGGGGGATTTGATATATCTGATTTAAAAAGTGCCAAAAGCTTACATTTCTTTAAAGCAAAAAAGTCAACAACTGGAATGGCACTTGTATGTGATGCTCCTGAATCAATCACCATCCCTCCGGACATAAATCGGCTAACTCTGGAAACAAAAATTATCATAAATTTTAGGAAAGAGAAGTTGCACAGAGCTGTGATATGCAAATTTTTAAAATGTTTGACCCTGTTTTTCTTAGGACAAATTGGGATCAAAGATCTTTGAAAAATGCTTTTACGTAAATAACATGGATCTTATACTTTTGTAAATTTGCATATTACTGAGCTGTTCTTGAAAGACAAGCAAAATCTTACAATTGGAAAACTGCACTTGGCTTGATATATAATCCATTGCACTTAAATTTTTCAAACATAATTTCCAGTAATTTTTGTCGAGATTTTTCAGGGGTATGCTATAATATTTGTTTTGGATTACATAAATGTTATGTTAGATATGGATAAAGCAAAACATGGATTATATCTTACTCACCAAAGCCTCAGAAAACATAAAGAAAGTTTCTTCTGGAATACAATTTAATCTTTTAACAATTCCATTCATAACTTCTTCAAATAAATCCCAATCTTGAACTAAAAGATATAATAGTAAGATATATGAAATCTCAAAAGATATAAAACAAACTTAATCCATCAAAGATTATTGGATTTAGTTTCATTCCTTCGGTTGGAGCTTTCATTGAATCATCCAAAAAATACTGATTTGAATTATCCGTTGTAGATTTTTTAACTCCTGCAATGGATGAAATTTCCATTTGGGGCTTTCCCAATCCATTACAACAATATCCAGCTCGAATTGTCTCTGATCCAAGATCAACAACAACTGCATTTACGTTATCTAAAGCAAAAAATTTGCATATGCTTGGAAATGGGGGTGTACAAACCATAGCTAGATTGATAAGCTGCTTCCATTTTACTTTACCTGGATATTAATAATAAATATTACCAAATAAATAAGAATAAATAAAGTAGTTATTTAATTAGTTTATTTAAATTTTTATTTTTAAAAATATGAACCAGACAACAAATGTTTGGAAAATATGAGCATTAACAAAATGAACAAAACGCCAAAAAAATTAGGTGGAATAATTTTGAAAAGCAGTGTCCTTAAAAATTTTTAGACATTTTGTTAAAAATATTAATATTAAAAAAGATAAATTAAACAATAATCTGACATTATCAATTTTTTTAAAAATTAAAGGAGGCGGACGGTTTGATACTTTTTTATTTCTCTTTCGTTTTTTTTCGTTGAATTTTCCTGACGATCAGGCAACAAAAACAAAAGAAAAGGACCCTGATCGTCATGAAAATTCAACGAAAAAAAACGAAAGAGAAATAAAAAAGTATCAAACCGTCCGCCCCCTTTAAGATTGTTCTTCATTTTTAGTTTTTGTAATTTTTGTTGTTGCTGAAATTTTGTTTTTAAAGAAATTAAAGAAAACAATTGGTATTCTAATTTTTAATAAATAAAAGTTGAAAGACTCTGATTAAATTTGCTGAAAGATGACATTCCGAAAAAATTTTTGTTGCAAATATTATAATTAGAATTACAGTAATCTTTCAAGAAGCAGTAGTATTGTTTCATTGTTTTCTTCTATGATAGAACTGTTTTCATTACAAAAATAGAATGGGTGGAAAAAAGAAGATATTCTATAGATTGCAGATTGCCAAAAATGTTGTACGTCATCACTTTCATGATTTTCTGGAAACTTAAAAACACTTGAACGGATCAGATAAACCTTGAAAGAAATTGGAATCTAACGCATTTCCAAAAAATGTAGAACTTTGCAGACATTGAGCAGCATAAATGTAAATAATTTTTATTTTTATTTCCAAATTTTCTTGCTTAATTTAAATTTCAATTCATTTTTTTAAACTATTGAACGGCCGCCAAAAATTCGACTCTGCGTGAATTTAAATTTTTATAACATTTATAGACGCTCTACTTTTATCGAAGGTAAAAATTTAATCATAAAATATAAAATATTCAAAAAAACTTTTTAGCATTTAAAAAATAACAAAAAATAACCATTGCAATGGCAATTGGACCCAGAAAAATCTCTTGTTGATTGGGATCATTTTATGACAAAGACAAAAGTACTCAACTGTCTGCAGTTTTTATGTCTCACCATTTTTTTTGCCGTGTGTAACATACAAGATGGCACATACCCTTTTCCATTTTTTTATTGTTTGCTGCGAACACGATAACATCTGCCACGCAGTAGGGGTATGCAATTCGTCGTTTTTAACAGATTCATTTTTTTCTTTTCTTCCTCTACTAATTTTCGCTGCGAGAGTTTTTTCTTTGAGAAAATTGATGTTATAGATATTGAAGAAAGCATAGAAAACCTAAGAAAACGCGTAAATACTGCTTAAAAACTAACTTTCTTTTTTATTTTAAGATTAAAAATCATATCAGAAACCCTATGTAATCATCAAACCCGTGTTAGCATATCTCAATTTTTGATTAGCTGCATTTTTTGTAAAAGACAAAAAATTAGTGCTTCACTGTTTATGCTAGAACAAAAAAGGGCATCCGAGGGAGGCTCTGATTTTTAAATATGTTATTTGTAACATAATGATGAACATCATATTAAAAAATTAGGATGCCACGGCATGTCACGGCAAAGTTCTAGACAAAAATGTGTGATGACTATGATTTTATGTCATATACTTGATTCTTGGAACTGTAAAACTGTATTTCTATTATATAAATGCTGTTCTAAACAATTGCATATCGATGACGGCATCTGTTGTCAAGCAGGATCCGAAGAAAAACAGATATATGCAATTCTGGTTTATCAATTATATTGATCATTTAACCCGTATATACTCTTGACAATAATTAATATATTTTCATACCAAATCTCATTGAAAATCTTTCAGAAACATTTCGTGGACCTTTATGAATGTTATTCACAGCTAATAAATTAATTCCAAAAGATGTACATATCATTATCATCAAAGAACAACTACTAGATAAATACAGTAATTTGTCTTCACCATAGAAATTGTGTATTTCCGAGATAATTTTTGCAATTGAAGTGCTGCATAACATCCATAAAGGTCCAAGAAGTGTTCCTGAAACATATAAAATGATTAGTTGATATAAAAATATATATAAATTAACAAAGCCTGTATAAGAAAGATTGAAAGTTCCTTTCTTCAATTACCGCAACGTCGATATAAGATTTTTTGTCGAATGTGCACTCACATTAGATGTTATTGATGATGACGAAAATCACGAAAATAGTAGAAAAAATAAAATATATAAGTTTTAATGAAGATTAAGGATAATTTATAATTAAGTAGCATTGGATGATGTGCAAAGAATTTGTTTTGCGCTGTTTTTGGCAAAGTGAAAAGCAACGCCTTCCAGTGAAAAAAGATGTTCAATGAAAAAAGTGATTCTGAATCCGTTTATTGCTGTTTTTAAAGTAATTTGTATATATTTTTTTCTGTTTTTTGTATCCATTGCTATAAGCATAAAAAATGCAACATTTTAAGACCAAGCATACCTCCATAAACCCCATAGAAGAGGAAATTCCGTAAAAAAACGAATTTATCTGCATACCCCTACCACGCAGTGAGAGATGCATTTTTTTACTAATTTGATGATTGTGTTGTATTGATTTAATGAAAAAATCATTTTTTTGAATTTTTTGGAATTTATTCTCAAACACAATAAGCAAAAACATTTTAATTAATTAATTAATTGTTTAGTAAAAATTCATTAATTATTTGTATTTTGTTAAGTTATAAATGTAGTAAAAGATTGAATACATTGTAATTTAATGCATAATTTATTTGAATTTTTTTTGCTATAAACATTGAGATCTTTCAAAAGATTTTTGCGTACCCATAAATCATTAAATCACTAAAATTTTGAAAAACACTCAATTTTAAAAATTTGAACAAATTTAGTTTAATGAAAAAACATACAATAATTTTTATGACATTTCCCTTTCCTCAGGGAAATGTCATAAAAATTATACCCCCAAACAACCTTTGTTAACTGTGATTCAATTTTCAAGAAAAAAAATGCGGATCCGTTTCCATCCTTGAAAGATGAATAATAATTTTTGTAATTTAAACCTCCATTATCCAGTTTTTTTCAGAGTTTTGTTCCTTTTTTAATAAAATTAAACTTAAAACTCAAAAAAGTTTGCTTTCTAATTTTAGATTAAAATTCCGGTATCATTTCTTCAATCTTTTTCGATTCTTTTCTTTAAAAATGATTGAAAAAATACATGCAACTGGATATTATTTTGATATTATCCAAAAAATGCGGTAACCGATCCAGAAAACACAGAGATATATCCAAGACAAGAAAAGAGAAATAAAGAGAGAAAAACTGACCTTTGTCCATGTCATACACATACATATATTTTTTTCAGTTTTGAGATTGAGTTTTTTGTTATGTCAACAAAAAAACAGAATGAAAGAGAAATAATACATTTTTGGATTCAATTGAAAAAGTATTCATAAAAATTTCGGTCACAAAAAAAAGTTTGAGAAAAAAGAGAGAAGGAGTATAAAAAACGAAGAATATGAGTTAATAAAAAACATTTTTGTTGCTGCTGTTGCTGGATTAAAGATATCCCTTTTTCTTCATTCCATCTTGAATTCTCGGTCAACAACAGACAGTCATGACTTTATCTTGTTTAATATTTTTAAGTTTTTGTCTATTAAATTCTGTTTTATCTTATTGTCCAGCATGTGAACAAAATAATAATTTTATGAATTTAATGAATTCTATTCGAAATGGAAATTACGCAAATAATAATGGTAATAATAATGGAAATGGTAACAATGGACAAGGATACGGTAGCTCAAGCAATTATATGGGATCTGGATTTGGGTCAACTGGAAGCCATAATTTCAACATTGAAGGATACGGTAATAATGGTGGTGGTAGTAATAATCAATGGACAGGACAACCTACAACTGGACATAGTGGAAATAGTTTTGGATCAACTTCAAATGGGATTAGTGGATTAAACGGATTAAGTGGATTAAATGGGATAAATACGAACGGAAATAATGGATTTGGGATTAACGGATTTACAAGCAATGGTAACCAAAACTTCAATGCTATTCCAGTTAGAATCATCACAACCGGAGGTGGTGGCGGATATGGCTGTTGCAATATGAATAGCTTTGGGCCCTGCTGTCAACCCCAAACCCAAACCATTACCCTTCCACAAACCTTCTCACAACCCCAATCCTTTAATACTTTCATCCCAAATCACTCCAGTTTTGGTGGAGTTCAAGCAACCCCAAGCAATGATGTCCCTGGACCAATCCCACATGCATCATATTCTCCTCCATCAGCTTCTCCTGGATTATCCGCTTCTTCCGCTACCGTATCCTCTCCCCAACAATCACCAGTTTATGATTACGGTAATACAGTACAAAATAATGTTCCATTTTCACAACCTCAACAACAGCAAAAACAAAATGATGCCACAACAATTACATCTGCAACTTTTGACTTTTATCCTCAACAACATGTTAATACTAATCAACATTCGTTATCACCTTATCAGTCCCAACCCCAACAACATCTACAACCACAACAAACTCAGGAATTTCAATATTACAAAAATCCTTATGGATCGACAGTTTTTTAAATTATTTTTAAAGTAGTGGGGGATTTTTTTTTTCAGGGGAAGGGATATTATTATTATTTATGCAAATTTTATAGATACACTTTTGTTATTATTAATAAAGGTATTTATTAATGATGTTGGCTATATAATTCAAACTATCACCACATTAAAAATTTAATTTTGTGAATTTTTAAATAATTCAAGTCCAATTTAAAAAATATTTTATTTGTTTTTCTTTTAATCGACAACTATTTTTTCAATCTTTGACAACTTTTTTCCACATTAAAAGGAGTGGCAGCAGCTTTATCAGTACATAAAAATCTATTTTTCTCATGCAAAACTACAACATAAAATTTCAAAGCTTTTTGTTCATTCTAGCAATCAAAAAATTTATTTAACAGTTTGTGTGATAAAATTTTTATTTCAGAATTTTTATACTTCGTGTAAATAGAGATTTGTTTTATTAACATTTGTAACAAGGCTGTCCGGAATTCCGGATCGGATTCCGGATTCCGTGATTCCGGACGATTTTTGACGTTCCGGAATTTCGGATTCCGGATCATAATTTTTTTTCCGGACAGCCTTGATTTGTAATTACAAATGTTACTAAATTTTGCAAGAAAAATTTAATTTTAAGTAATGGAAAATGGTGAAAGAAGAAGTGGAATATCCAGATGGGTGCTATTCTGTGGCGTGAGTGTAATCGTGGCACTAATAATTTCAATAATATTAGTTGTCTATTCTGTTTTGAAAGAACCAAAGAAACAATTTGAATCAAAAAACTTAAAGCCAGAAGAAGTTTTATGGTTTGCGAGAAAATTTCCATGTAATGAAATGGAATGCACAAACAATAAAAATGTTTGGACTAATAAGGTTGAAGAATTGATTAAAGAAGAATGGAAAGACAAAGAAAAATTGAAGAAAAAGCGAAAAGATAAAAATTTATGGATTCCATTAAATGGTAAACAATAGGTATTCCAAAAAATTAAAATTTATAATTCTTTTAGGAAATGATTCTTTAAAAATTGAGATAGCATGGAGAAAATGGATGGAGTATCAAAAAAATTGCAAATCAAATAATGAAAAGTGCATTGAAAATTCAACAAAAATGTAAGTAAAAATTAAGAAATGACATTTAAACAAATTTTTGTAGATTCCAAGATCCTATTTTGGTAATGGAAAATATGGTTGAAGTAATTTTGTACGGCAATAACGGATATTTAAATCCAATTTTTTGGCAAAATGAAACAGAAATATGGTATTTAATGAGAGGGGAATGGATGTATGAAGTAAAATTTCCTCCATCAGTGATGTATTTTACAAATATTGAAATAAATGCCAGTCTTGAATCTTATTATCAACCAGTCCCGTCAAAATATGTCTCAAAAGCAGATTCATATGGTCTAAATTTGAATATCAGCATTCCTTGGATGTTAAATTCTACTGCCAAAACTGCTGAAAATGAACATATCATTTTTGTTATTCATGGAATTGGGCATCATGAAGGTGAAGAAAAAATAGTTAAAAATGCGAATGAGCAAGTTTTATTTTCGGAGTTTTCAAAGTTTTAAATTTTATAAATTTAGAATTCGAAATGGCTTCATAAAATACATCAAAAAATTTCATCCAACTTTTCCCATCCCAATTGTGATACCAGTTCCATGGCGGCATACCCTTGAAATGGATAAAGAAAAAGTTTGGAATTCGCAATTGCTTCGTCCAGAAGAGGCCAAAGTTATTGGAATTATTTTAAATGATGTCTTATATTATTTGTCATCAGGTAAAGAAGATGTAAGCATTTTATCATTATTTAAATTTTTAACTTTATCTAAAATTGAAAAGGGACCCAAGGCATTTTAAAGGTTCCTGTAAGATCCTAGAAGGGACTTAAAAATTTCGTTCATCCCTAACTTTATCTTTGTGTAACACAATTTTTTTAGATAACAAAAAATTTAATTAAAGAGTTAAATTCGAAATTTCACGCCTTCACCAAACACATCAGGTAAATGTTTCTAAAATTTAATTGCTTCTATTTTTGAAAAGTATTATTTTTTCAGTGAAGAAGAAGCAACTGAATTGACATCATTTCATAACTATTTTATTAATGATAGAAACTTGACAAGATTAGATGATTCCTTTTTAACTATTGATTACTTGGAACTTAATTTTTGGTCATCTCCATCTGCTTCATGTGAAAATATTTTAAACACGGTAAATCACATTGAAATTTTTAAAGATGGCTTTGATTTTTTGGAAAAAAGATTTTTTGGAAAAGCAATTACAAAACAACCAGAAATTATTCATGAAAATAATAAAAAAATTCCACATCGATTTGATTATAATTTGCATAAAGCTGAATATGATGAAGAAGATGGGATAAAAATTGAACGAGATTTTGAGGATTGGATAAATGCGATTGGATTTGCGCATATATCTTATTGGGATCGACCAGAAGTGATTGCATTAATGACAAATGTAATCTATGATTTTGGTCCTGATAATCAATATAATGTCATCCATCCATCTTGTAGATACCATAACCACAACGTATTCAACAAAACGAAAACATTATTGGAAATGGTTGCCATATAATTGCTTTGATTGCATTTGGAGAATCATATTTGGAGTATTTTTTGTTTATTTTTATTACAAAACTGCTAGAAAAATAAAGAAAAGGATTCAAGAAATGCCAGATAATTACGAAATATTTCAAAATGATGATGATGAAAATGAAATGAACGAATTAACAAGGGACCCGTCAGACACGATAATCGATGTATCATCAATTGATGGGGCAGAAAATATTCTACCTCCATCAGTATCGACACCACCAACGGAATCAATTTCGGTATTGCTTGACTACGGTAAAGTAGTGGCAAAATGGATATTAAAAATTTTGGGGATCTGTATGTCACCTATAAAGGTATGGATTCCGAAATTCCCAGTTATGGAATGGATTTCGGAATTATTAACGATAATTTCAAATTTACCAGGAATGGCATGGGTTTCAGCTAAATATATAAAATATAAATCGGAGTTGCATAAGGAAGTATTAAGATATGTAAAAAGTCGTTATACATTTGACATCATTTTTGGCTTTTTTCTACTTTCCATTGCAAGCGCGGTTCTTAAGACTCATGGCAATTTTAAAAAATGGTATATCTCATTAAGTGGGGATATAATCAATATTGTGTTATATGTGTTTTGCCTTGTGTTCGCTGTCAGTTATTTATTTTTAATTTTGCATGCTGTTTTTATTAGACAATGGAAACTATTAAAAAATTGGATTTATTTGCATATTTATGCCATTCTAATTTTTTTGTTACTTGCTCTTCGAAGTCCAGATACAATTGCATTGGTTGGATGGAATATTCAAAAACTTATCGCTCCATGGTTTGCCATTCCAAATGGATGGATTTATCTGATATATTTCATATTTTTTATCCCTGGAACGATTCATATTTTATTCGCTGAAAGAAAATTCAAAAAATCACTGACTAAATATTCATTCTTTGTAGAATCTTTCAAATCTTTGAGACGTTCTTCAGAAATTTCCCATTCAAGTGAAAACGGATATTCAATCATCATCTAAAATATAGAACATTATTTTTCTAATGAACTAATTCATCTTTTTGACAAAAAGGTTTTAATCCTCTACATTACGAAGCCCATAGAAAATAAAAAAACTTACATTTGTTGAAGAATATGAAGGCATATTCTTTGATCAAATAACAAATTCTATTAAAAGTTTTTTTCAAGAATAAAAAAGAACAAAATTTTGATAAAAAATGTTTGTGAATGAGAAAAAAATGAATTCCGTTTGGGGAAACTTTATGGACTTTAGATGTCCTTGTATATACAAGCTTGTATATGTGCAAAAATAAGCTCTTAAGAAATTTTGTGCATTTCACTTTGTTTTAACTCAAAAAGAGGAATATAAAACGAAATTAACGATTAATATAAAGATGAATATAAAAATCGATAAATTTAAAATTTTTACTTTTTTAAGGCTTTTTCCGTCACCAATCATTTCAAGTTTTAATTTTTGATATCAAAAATGGCACAAATACTCTTTGGGGCTGTCCAGATATTACGTCATCATCAAATTGTGATTTACCCCTATACTTCAAAGGTTTTGCCGCACATCAAAGGCGGTACGGTCATTTACCCCTCCCTCCCTGATGACGTAATATCTGGACAGGCCCTTTTAAGAATTTCAGGTTTTTGGACTTATGTTTGTTATTCTAAAACAGAATATGTAAATACAGTTTTTACAACATTTGTAAACAACTTCGAACAAACTTTTTTATTTCTGTTGTCTTAGCAGATAGCTTTAGCTTAGAAATTCTTTTATCAAAAAATTATTGCTTTTTGATACTTTAAAAATGTGATTCATCCGACTGCTGTAAATATTTGGCTTTTTGACACTGAAATAAAACCACACCCTTTTTTATTGATGTAACTTTATGACAATCCCTTTTGTAAGTTTGTCACCCAATTTGGTAAAAAATCAGTTTTAAAATCAAATATAAGGAATACATTTTGAATACAAGATCGTAAACCTCTAGAAAAACGAGCTAATACGATGCATTCTTTTTTCATGAATCAAAGAAAACATTTTTTAAATGAAAAAAGGTGCGTAAAAGTTGCAGCAAAATATATATAAAAAATGTTTGATTTATTTCGAAAAAAGTTTCATTGTTAGCCCAGCTAACATGACAATTCATGTTGGAATATTCCTAAATTGGGGACAATTATCGTATTTTAATGACATCGAAAAAAGTTTTAATATCGCAGAATTATATGCTGGTAATTTTTGTAAAATTTTGTTTATATTAATATTTGTCAGATGTTTTAGTACAATCTGATGAAATTGAAATAATCAATGAAATATTTAAAAAAATAAAATCAGATTGTAAAGGTTCCAATTTTGGCACTTTGCATATTTGTTTATCGCTCTGGAACAGTTATGAATTTCGTAAAAAAATTGTTAAAGAAGGATTAACTTTTGGATTTAAATATGTTAAAATTATATCCTTTTTTACAGCATTTTATTTATTTGCAATCCAACAAATTAACTTTAAACCTTTGAATGGAAATATTATTTGGATTCATCAAGGATATTATTTTCACATTTGGCAAATTGACGAACAAAAAGCTAAATTTTGTGGTTCATGGTATGCAAATTTCACGACATTGAATGACTTGGAGAATATTGTATCAAAATCTGGATTAAAAAAGGGACCCGATTTAATACTGTATTGCAACAATGACGAAATTGATGTAATGGCTTTTAACGAAATTTCAACAACTTGCCTGTTTTATAAATACGATTTAAATGCTAATTTTATTTCCAATTCATGCATTTTAAATGCACGAATAGCAATATTTGGTGATTTTTCTGCGTATTTGAATGTTGAAGATTTTTTGAATGAAACAATTACGTTAAAAATTGGCGAACGAAAAATTGTATCTTTTAAAAGAGGAGATGCCTTACCAATTAAATATTGCAAAAACCTTAAAAAATCCTTGAAAAATGAAGTAATAGAAATTGTAAGTTTCAAAAATTTTAATTTGAAAAAGATCTATGATTTGCTGTTTTTTTTGATTTCGCAAGAAAATACGGGAGACTAAAGAAATTGAAATTCAGGGATTTAGAAAAGTTAGGAAAAAGCGAAAATCCCTGATTTTCAATTACTTTCAACTTCTCGTACTTTCTTGTGAAATAAAAAAAGCAGCAAATGTAAGATCTTCTTTAAACTAATAATTATTTGTTGTCAAAACTAATTATTTTTAGATTATCGGACACACATATATCAGTGAAGAAACTTTAAAACTTCCAAATTATAATGAAATTTGTTTCACATTTGAAATAAATACAAATGGAATTTATTCTGTCAACTTCGAAGAAGGAACGAATGATAAACGTCAGAAAACGGAGTTTAACACAGAGGTAAATGTCGGAATAGACCCAAATTTTGGAGAGTTATCGTATTACAACGTTTTCGAAAAGAATACTATTGATTTCAAAATTAATCCCGGTAATTTTTTGTCCAATTTCATTGTTGCTTATCTTTAAATTTTAGTAAAATATAATGAAACTGAAAAAGTTAGTCAAATGTTTGAAGAAATCAAGTCAAAACTTATTGGAAAACAATTTGGATGTCTTTGTTTTTGTTTAGATTGCAAATATGGGCGTGAAATACGTAAAAAGTTTATCAAAGAAGGGCAAAAATGTGGATTCAAAGATATTCAAATAATCATTGAAGGTCCAGCATTCTATTTAAAATCAATGTCACTCACAAATTACAAACCTTTAAATGGGAATGTTATTTGGATTCAGAGTGGAAAAAGCTTTGGGATATGGCAAATCAACGACCAAAAAGGCAAATTTATTGGTGCTTGGAAAACTGAAACTTTAAAAACGTATGATTTGGAAAGCATCGTAAAAAATTCTAAACTATATCCAAATGTGATACTTCATCATACCGAAATTGATGAAGCAGTTTTATGCCGAATATCTGATGCTCAATTTTTTGAATTCCATTTAGATGATTTTAATTTTAATGCGTTCTTTTATTCCCATGGAGCTTTGTTATTCGCTCGAATATCGGCTAATGATTCTGAAATGACTCATTTGAAAGTGTTAAACTACTTGTCGGAAGAAATCATTTTGAAGTTTGGCGATGAAGAAATTGCAGTTTTTGAATATGGCCATCCGCTTCCAATAAAATTTTCTCGAACATTCACGAAAAAGTCGAACGATGACAAGGTCATGTTTGAAACTGTAAGTAATATAGAATATTTATGGTCTGATTATATGACATTTGACCGATTGGATTCAAATAGAATAGATGACCGAAAAACAAATGACCTATTTCAATCGAAATTTTACCAAATGTTTCAGTAATTATTTTAAACTTTTTTTTAGAAGTCGCATCGGGGAACAAGCCAAAGACTGTTAAGTTTTGATAAGTTTGACTTAGTTTTTAAAGTAAACACATTTGAAATTTCTGATTTAAAATTTTATGAACCAAAAATTGAACCCACAATTGAAGAAAAAGAACCTTTAATCGAAGAAAATGTGCTGAAAAAAACCGAAGAACCCCTTCCCGGCACAAAGGCAAAACCTTTGGTCCTTTCAAAGATATACGAAGGCTTAATGGGACTTGTGAATATTAAAGTTGACAATACCATACCTGAAACTATTCCAAAATTGTTCAATGAAAACGAAATTTATCGAAATTTTTCATCTCCAAAAGGTTTAGCTTTGGTTATCAGTAATCACTTTGAAGGAAACAAAAAACTGGAATTACCGGGAACGAAAATTGATGAGAAAAATATTCGACAACTTTTGACGAAATTGGGATATGAAATACAAATAGTTCAACAAAATTTAAGCTCACAGGTTGGTTAAAAAGTCGTAGTGGTTTTTTGAATATTGGGATGATTGGAAATTTCTTATTAGGGTTTACAATTTTTGTGAATTCACGTTTTTTCGGAAATCAAAAAAATCGAACTTACTAGAAAATATTTGAAAAAGATGCAAGATTCTGTTGCGAGAATCAAAAAAGATCAAATTTTTTCCAATAAAAAAAGTTTAGAGAAAATTTTAGAAAAAAGTGTGTATGCAAATTTTGTTTTAGCAATTTCATTATTTTTTTTTGGCCTTGAAAATGCCCTGGGCCTTCGTGAATGCCTAAGTTGTGATTAAGTTGTGTTTCATTTTTAGGCAATGTACGAATCAGCTAAAAATTTTGCTGAAAATGAACGTCATAAATTATACGATAGTAGTGTTGTTGTTGTTCTAACTCATGGAAAACATGACCATCTTTTGGGTACCGATGGAAAATTTGTAAATATTCATAAATTTTTACAATGTTTTAATGCAATCAATGCACCATTTTTAAAAGGAAAACCAAAATTATTTTTCATTCAAGCTTGTCGAGGAGGTCTGAATCAGGTTACCAAAAGTTCATTCTTTATTTTGTAATAATTTCAGATTTGAGTGACCATGGAACAAAAACATACATTTCTAATGCCTCAGCAATTCAACAGAACCGATCAACCTTTGTTTCAACTTTAACTCGGAGCTCGTCAAGTTTTTTCTCTTCAGGAGAAACCCAAAAACAACCGATTGAAGCGGATATGTTAATTTCATATGCAACAATTCCAAATTATGTTGCATGGGGAGATGATGTTTGTGGAAGTTGGTTCATTCAATCAGTTTGTCAAATTTTTAGTAAACATGCCGCAACTGAAGACATTTTATCGCTTTTGACAAAGGTTAGATATTTTAATATCGAAGGGTTTCTTTAAAGTAAATACAGTATTTGTAATACTTTAAATACTGTATCCAACCAAAAGAAAATTATTTCAGGTTAATCGTAGAGTTGCTGAAGTTTACGAAGCCCATAAAAACGGATATAAACAAATTCCACAATTTGAAAGTCGTTTGCAAAAGAAGTTCTATTTTTTTCCTGGGATTCAAAACAATAATGTGCAATAAATATTTCATACGTTTTTATCATTTTTTTGTTGCTTTTTCTTTTTAATAAAAATAAAACTTAACAAGAAACGTAATGTAAATTATTAAAAAAAATTTAAGATTTCGATTTCTGACTCTGAACGAAAAATTTGAACATTTATTTCATTATTTCAATTTCGAATATCAATTTACAGGGTATCGATTTCACAAAACCCTGCAAAAAATATACAAAAATACGTTTAAAAATTATGTTTTGCATCTTTTGTTTCTTTTAAAATTTTCGAGCTTTCAATAGCTATTTTAGCAAATTTTTAAAGCTTTCTTTGAATTTTTTAAAACAAAAATTATAGTGCCACCGCCAAGAATGAACGCTAAAGTACTATTTAATGCCCTTTTAAAACTCTAATATGACTGTCAGAAGGATAATTATAAACACGCATTTCTAAAGTGGATGAAAAATTTCAAGGTATATAATTTTTACAAAAGTAATATACAACACCGACAATCCCGGAAGCTTTAATTTTTTTTAATAACATATGAGACAAATTTGTTATTAAGTGAAAGAAAATTTTTTGCGACTACAGCCTTCCTAAAAATTTGAATATTGCATACTTGGAATCGTAAATTAAATGTAAAAACTCCTCCTTAAAAAGTTGTATTAAATAAAACTTTTCTAAGAGCAAAAAAGCAGTTTTTAAATTTGAACCATAAAAAATGATCGCCAATGCGAATGAAGTTTTGAAAGAATTGACTGCAAATCTGTCATGGTATCGAATACATTCAAGCGTCAATGATCCAATATACCAGAGACAAGTGGTCATCTACACTGAAGCTCTTCAAAATGCAATTCCACGAACAAATTTTACAATGGTTTGGGATTTGGGGAATGCCATTGCCTGGTCAGCTGTTCCAAAATGGGGAGAAATTCCATGTTTTGTACCTGGAAAAGATGCCTTTATGGATTCACAATTTTCATGTGCACTTTTCAAGCTACCTTTTTTTCTTGAAAATATTCAATTTGCATATATTTGTTCAATTGTTATTATTCCAATTATGCTAATTTCCCTTTTTGGAAGAATAAAAGAAAATTATCGATGGTTTCTATTAAATCAAGCGTTTTGGGATGCATTTACCTGTTATTCATTTATTTGTGAAAAACCTTCTATTCTTTCATGGTCTGGTGGAAGTTATTTAAAATATACAACATGCTTTTATAATGGCCCACAATCGAATGTTTTATTGGATTCATTATATGAACTTATAAGGGGGTCATTTCGAAATGCACCATATATTCCATTGTTTCTGCTAGCTTTTTCCCGATGCATTTCATTATATTTTCCAAAATTCTATCAAAGACATAATCAAACATGGAAAGTGATTGCAAGTATTATAATTTTTGATGTTGCAGCAATATTTTTGAGCAGTTCCCTAAAACTTTATACAAAATTAATAGATTATTTAGAAAAAGTTGCAGGACAAAATTGCTTTCAACAATTTTGTCCAGGATATACCAATTATTCTGCAGAAGTTGGTGAATGCAGAAAAAAGTATGAAAAATATTTTCAATGTTATAATGAATGGTCACTTTGGTTGGATAATTTTGACGTTGGACCACGGTTTTTTGTGATTTCGGCCACTCCTGTAATGATTTGTCTTGTTTTGGTTTGTGTCATTGCATTATTTGTTAAGCTTTCTGCTCAACTTAAATACCAGCTAAAACATAATCGTTACGCTTTTTTAAAAACCTCAAAAATTGCTGCAGTTATTTTTATTCAAACTATTACATTAGCGATATACTTATCACTTATCATATTTCAACAGTATTTAATTACAACCGCATGGGGCCCATATTTTTTTGATTCTCGGATTTTTCAATCTCTATCGTATACTTTATTTTTGTTACAAAGTGTTGCAACAACAACTTCCTTTAATATTATCAGGATATTTTTTGATTCTTTCATTGTTCTTACAATCTTGTCAGGATATCGAAAACGAGTGTTTCGATTCTTTGTTTTCTTTTTGACCTTTTACAAAAATCCATTTTTTGTTAAGGATTTCAAAAAGTATTTTCAAAAAAGCCATCGTACTGTTTCAGTGTCAGCGGTAGCAATTCAAAGTACTCCAACTGTAGTTTTAAAAACTCCTCCTTTAATTTAATAATATCTTTGTATTTTCTTTTTTAATAATAATAATAAAGTTGTTATTTTTACAATACCATTTTGGATGAGCAATGAAAGTATAAGTGAAAAGTGACAATATTAAACAATTTGATTCCAAATACACGAAAACGTAGAAAGCATGAACAATAGTATTTCAAGTCTGGTATCGATTCTTAGTAGTTTTCTTATAAGTATTGTTAGAGTTTTACAACAACGTTGTCTAAAGCATTAATTGGTGAAGGTAAAAAATTGTTAAAAGAATTAAGAATATCAGAAATCGAAAGAGGTGCAGCAGTGATAAGCTGATAAACTTTTTATCTTCAAAAAAGAGTAACTTAAAAAGTGTGCGCTTCTTTTTGTTTTTACCGCAGAAAATAAAAACTTTAACTGCAATTTTTTGTATTGATTGATTCTTTTCTTATTTTTTTTGGCAAAAATTATTATTCGCTAAAAGCTTTGTTGTTTAACCATGTCAGCAAGAAACAGAATTCCTTCAGTTTTACCTCCTCCATGTGATTTTCCTTTTGATGTTTTAAAATGGATGAAGAGAAATGCCAAACCTAAAATGGCATTTAAATTAATGCAAATTTGCAAATATTTTCAACTTGAAGAATTTCCATATTTTGTTGTTAAAGGTTTAAATTTACGTTTGGATGGTGGAGAATGGGGATATACTCCATTACCTGGAATTTCATCTCCAATTCTTGATAAAAGAATACCTTTCCCTGATCAAAATTTTGTATTTTGGATTACAGAAAGTTTGGCTCTCTCATCTTTTCGTCAAGATAATTTGACACCTTTGCTGCCAAAAATCGGTGTTTGTAATATCAAAATTTTAAAAATTAAAGGTGCAAGTTCAATTACATTTGAACAATTTAAAGCTTTGAATGCTGCTGGTCGAGTTTCATCTTTAACTTTGCAGGACACGGTTATTAGGGATGAAAATTATGGTGGAGTGCCATTGGAAAACCTATTTGAATGCCTTCCAAATCTTAGAGATTTAGAAATGTAAGTAAAAAACAAAGGGGTTATTGGTCAAAAATCGGGCTCATCAGCATCCCAAACGAAACATTGTTAAATTATTATTATATTTAAGATCAGAATTGTTTTCCACCGAATGCTTCATCAACATTATGCTTTCTCATGAACAAGCTGCAACAAAAATGCCACGAAACCTAAGATCTTTTAAAATATTAAACGCGTACAATAATTGTCAACTAGAAGAATGTTTTAAATTTGTTCAAGTGAGTTTATTAATTTGAGAAACAATTTCAAAATGATCATAATTTATAGAAAAACCAACAAATAAAATTCACGGTTCAAATTGACTCTGGAAATCCAAATAGTTTGACACCTCCAACGGTTAAGAAACTCCAAGAATACACAGATAACCTTATCAAAAATTGGTCCATAAAATATGATCCTCCGGAAATTAGCTTCGCATCTCGCGACTTAAAACAAACAGACGAATCCATAAGGAAATTGGCAGAATTAAAAGAAAAACATCGTCATTTTACTCACGGCGGAATTTTTCGGAAATACAGGGTGATCAAAGTATTTCGGGAAACGAAAAATCGATGGTAAATCGAAGCGGTTATGTTTTGAGAGCTCATATATTAAGTGAAGACTCATGAATGCAAGGCCGTAGAGAGGGGGGGGCATTTGGGGCACGTGCCCCCCCCCGAAACTGGGGAAAATCCTTTGATCTTTTGCCGCCGCCGTGTTAAGGCGGCAAAAGATCAAAGGCGTGCCCCCCCCTGAAATGAAAATGCCCACCCCGAAATTTTTTTCTCTTTACGGCCTTGCATGAATGTGTGACATATTTTTTTCAC
This sequence comes from Panagrolaimus sp. LJ2414, assembly GCA_024447195.1. Lineage (NCBI taxonomy): Eukaryota > Metazoa > Nematoda > Chromadorea > Rhabditida > Panagrolaimidae > Panagrolaimus > Panagrolaimus sp. LJ2414. Next base: position 334,301 of record JAMRXY010000004.1, on the reverse strand, counting down.
CCAAAATTTTGGCGTTCTGGGACATTTCGCCAAACCGCGCCAAATTCAAATTTTTTTGGTTTTGAACGTAAAACGGTGCATTGGCAATATTAACTGGGTTATTATCAACAATTTTAGATGTCCACGACATCTATTGGATCAATATTTATCGTTTAACCTCAAAAATTCAAAAAAATATTTTTTACATTTAAACGCCTTATTTTCCGTTTTTATAGGTTTTCATGGATGGGGAATTCGATTCTGACATTTGTTTTAATTGGTTTTAACGTATTTTTAGTTTAAATGACACTTTTGGTAATAAAATTCAAAACTTGATCTATCTACAATCCTTGTCTGAACTATCTTAATTGGAAGTAATTCGGCTGAGTACGCGCCGATCGAAAAAAGCGCTTATTTCCGATTTACAGGGAAAAAATTCCGCCGAAGTATATATACTGCATGAAAAATTTATATTTCATTTTTTTTTCTTCAAAAGTTATTCCGATTTTTTCTGTTTTTTACTTTTGGTTTTTTTTCATAAATTTGTGATATAAAAATTTATTATGATATCCCTGGAGGCATGTTTTTAGAATAAATATAAATATATCTTATAACTCTGATTGAAAATCTGAATAAGTTTATAACAAATATAAAATTTAAAATTAAAAATATAAAAAAAATTACAAATATATTTAATCAAAAGGAATTTTTCTATTACCCTTATAATTTATTTGAGAATGATAGTATTCTGTAGCACTTTGAGTACCCCATACTAAAAATTGTTTCCATTTCTTTTTCCAATACTTGATAATTTTTTTTGGTTTTTAAATTGTACCCATTCTGTCCTTTGGGGTATTGATTTGTGTTTGGAGGTCTGACAAAAATATATGACAAACAAATTTCTTTGAAGTTCTAAAAGCTTCTCGAATCATGGCGACGCTAAATGTGACATCGTCTTGCAAATGAATATCAGCATACGTTCGATCATTAATTTGAATAGCCAATCTTTCAAATTTTTAAACAACCTTGTTTTTCTTTTCCTTGTAAATCTAACCGCAAATATTTATTAGAATCTTTTACTTCATGGAGCGTTCCAGGTTGTCTTTGGCTTGCACCCGGAAGTTTCCATTTATTTAGAAGTTCTGTGAAAATATCATTATAGTTTTTTCCAGAATTATCCATTTCGCCAGAATGAGGAACTCCTCCATATAAAAAAGCCCGATTCGTATCGTCGTTCATTTCCTCTTGATTTTGTAGGTATTCATAAAGTTTTTTTGCGTCTGAATCCATCGATTTTTCGCTATAAGAATGTTTTTCTTCTACTTCCGTTTCTTCTTCGTGGTTGTCCAAATCACTCAATAACAATTGACAATGTCCTAACGCCGATATTGGTTTCTTTTTCTTTAGCGGTTTAAAAGACGTTTCTGGTGCTTCTTGTTTCTTGAAATGTTTTCCAAATGGCAATGATGTGACTGTCGATGGACAAGGAAATGTTTTAAAAAATATTTCGGCAGCTACACCAATAAGGCAATAATTGAACAGTGTCAATTTATCATCGTCGTTAAAGTTAAATAAAGTTGTTTTTGTTAAAAAGACGAGAACAAATAATTCATAATCATCATTATCTTTTCCAGAAAATTTTGGCAAATTATTGCTGTCGCGAGATAAAAGTTTCTTTCTTTCTACAAAATCAATTCTTTCTTTCTAAAAAATCAACTTTGGTAAAATTGTTACAAAAATGAAACAATTTTACCGAATGTGGAAATGGAAGAAAAATTATCGCAAAATCAGTTAATTTTTTATAAAATTCAACACCATTTTTTTAGTAACACTAAAAAATTACGATATTTTGCCATCTATTACATTATCGTAATCATTTAGTTGTTACATTAAATAGCTCAAATACAGTATCTTTTAAAGAAAAAACATTGAACAAAAACAACCAAAAAAGCTTTTTGTTTCTTTTTCTAAAAAAGGGAATCATTTTCTGTTTTCTTTTTCTTTGCTTCTCTGGGCAAAGAAAGAATCAAAATGAACCGCCTCTTTTGTGCATTTTTTGATTTTGTACAAATAAAATTGGGACCGCTTTTCGGTGGTTTAATTACCCAATTAAAGGTAAATATTAAATTCGTTCGCCCAAAAACCCCTTTGGCGAATTCGAATAAATTTTGGAAAGCCTTGCTTTTCAAGCAAGGCAAAAAAGATAGCAAAAGAAATAAATATTTATTTGTTCAAAATCAATGCCAACATTTAAAATATCAATATTTGTCGGTGTTTTTGTTGCTGCATTTTTTATTAACTCTTTTCCTTGGGTTAATTTATTTCAGTTTGTTGTGATTACTGCAACAAAAAATTACATTTTTTTAATATCTATGAATTCAGGCAGTTTTGAAAAAGAAGAAAGAACCAAAAATTTCCATAAAGTGATTTATACTACATATATCCAACATTTTTCCTGGATAATATGATACAAAAATAAAAAAATTAAACAATTATCACCTTTATAAAACTCACAGATTTCGAATATGGAGGCATTAATATCTGTGAGTTAGTGATACGGTAAAGATCTAAAAAATGGGTTTAATACATTTGTGGTCAACCCGTAAACGTATTAAACCCAATGCCGAAGCTTCAGCATTTTAGTTTTTATAATTCTAAAATTTGAAAGTTCATTATCTATCGAATTTTTGAAGATTGGGGCAATTTTTAATGAAACGGACAGAATCCCGATAACTTTAAAATACTTGATCAAAAGTGGATCCGATACGTTTTCGGTATATAATGCAGTCACGACTAATCCCCCAAGCTGATTGGGTCTTCATCGAAAAACAAAAAAAAGCCAGCTTGGTCCCCCAAGCTGATTGGGTCTTCATCAAAAAACAAAAAAAAGCCAGCTTGGTCCCCCAAGCTGATTGGGTCTTCATCAAAAAACAAAAAAAAGCCAGCTTGGTCCCCCAAGCTGATTGGGTCTTCATCGAAAAACAAAAAAAAGCCAGCTTGGTCCCCCAAGCTGATTGGGTCTTCATCAAAAAACAAAAAAAAGCCAGCTTGGTCCCCCAAGCTGATTGGGTCTTCATCAAAAAACAAAAAAAAGCCAGCTTGGTCCCCCAAGCTGATTGGGTCTTCATCAAAAAACAAAAAAAAGCCAGCTTGGTCCCCCAAGCTGATTGGGTCTTCATCAAAAAACAAAAAAAAGCCAGCTTGGTCCCCCAAGCTGATTGGGTCTTCATCAAAAAACAAAAAAAAGCCAGCTTGGTCCCCCAAGCTGATTGGGACTTCATCGAAAAACAAAAAAAAGCCAGCTTGGTCCCCCAAGCTGATTGGGTCTTCATTAAAAAACAAAAAAAAGCCAGCTTGGTCCCCCAAGCTGATTGGGACTTCATCGAAAAACAAAAAAAAGCCAGCTTGGTCCCCCAAGCTGATTGGGTCTTCATCGAAAAACAAAAAAAAGCCAGCTTGGTCCCCCAAGCTGATTGGGTCTTCATCAAAAAACAAAAAAAAGCCAGCTTGGTCCCCCAAGCTGATTGGGTCTTCATCAAAAAACAAAAAAAAGCCAGCTTGGTCCCCCAAGCTGATTGGGTCTTCATTAAAAAACAAAAAAAAGCCAGCTTGGTCCCCCAAGCTGATTGGGTCTTCATCAAAAAACAAAAAAAAGCCAGCTTGGTCCCCCAAGCTGATTGGGTCTTCATCAAAAAACAAAAAAAAGCCAGCTTGGTCCCCCAAGCTGATTGGGTCTTCATCAAAAAACAAAAAAAAGCCAGCTTGGTCCCCCAAGCTGATTGGGTCTTCATTAAAAAACAAAAAAAAGCCAGCTTGGTCCCCCAAGCTGATTGGGTCTTCATCAAAAAACAAAAAAAAGCCAGCTTGGTCCCCCAAGCTGATTGGGTCTTCATCAAAAAACAAAAAAAAGCCAGCTTGGTCCCCCAAGCTGATTGGGTCTTCATCAAAAAACAAAAAAAAGCCAGCTTGGTCCCCCAAGCTGATTGGGTCTTCATTAAAAAACAAAAAAAAGCCAGCTTGGTCCCCCAAGCTGATTGGGTCTTCATCAAAAAACAAAAAAAAGCCAGCTTGGTCCCCCAAGCTGATTGGGTCTTCATCAAAAAACAAAAAAAAGCCAGCTTGGTCCCCCAAGCTGATTGGGTCTTCATCAAAAAACAAAAAAAAGCCAGCTTGGTCCCCCAAGCTGATTGGGTCTTCATCAAAAAACAAAAAAAAGCCAGCTTGGTCCCCCAAGCTGATTGGGACTTCATCGAAAAACAAAAAAAAGCCAGCTTGGTCCCCCAAGCTGATTGGGTCTTCATTAAAAAACAAAAAAAAGCCAGCTTGGTCCCCCAAGCTGATTGGGACTTCATCGAAAAACAAAAAAAAGCCAGCTTGGTCCCCCAAGCTGATTGGGTCTTCATCGAAAAACAAAAAAAAGCCAGCTTGGTCCCCCAAGCTGATTGGGACTTCATCGAAAAACAAAAAAAAGCCAGCTTGGTCCCCCAAGCTGATTGGGACTTCATCGAAAAACAAAAAAAAGCCAGCTTGGTCCCCCAAGCTGATTGGGACTTCATCGAAAAACAAAAAAAGCCAGCTTGGTCCCCCAAGCTGATTGGGTCTTCATCGAAAAACAAAAAAAAGCCAGCTTGGTCCCCCAAGCTGATTGGGACTTCATCGAAAAACAAAAAAAGCCAGCTTGGTCCCCCAAGCTGATTGGGTCTTGTATGACGTCATATTTGGTCGTCGCAAAAACTGCACATTGTTGTTTTAATCTTCTTTTGCAAAAACATATATCAATTTTTGCAACGTTATCTAAAGTAAGGATGGACACGGGCCCGTTTTTTCAAAGCCCGGCCCGGCCCGTGAAATAAAAAGCCCGGCCCAAGCCCGGGCTTGAGCCCGTTTTTTCCGTTTTATTTTTGAATATCAAAATTTTTTCTTCTCGTTTCTAAAGTTGTTTTACCGGATTTTTAAATTCTTCTTTTAAAATTCTAATTAAAATAGTACAGTTAAGTTCAGTAAAACTTTAAAAACTTAAAAATTTAATAAGTTCTCCAGTTAGATTTTAATGATAACTGAGAGATCACTTTTCAACTGCCTGCTTTGGATAACAAAAAAAAAACAAAAATAGGCGAGCTTTTAGCTTTTATTCAATATTTTATTTGACTGCGTCCATCTATAATGCCGAAACGTAATGATGATGCAATAGCACAGAGCTTTAAACGAGGTTATACAAAAAATATTTTGCTTTACTTGGTGACATGTTTAATAAATCACAACGATTATTTTAATGAGCATTACTTCCTATGACTTTATTAACAAAATATTACTAAAACATGCAAAAATATGTTACATTAATTTATTTTCATTATTCTTTCTTAACAAAATACATTATACTGATGTAAAAATTGGTGCAAAAAAAACCAATTTAATAATCAAAAAAATCCCGGGCCTAAAAATTTGAATCCCGTCCCGTGAAATAAAAAGCCCGGGCTTCGTCGGCCGGCGGCCATCCTTAATCTAAAGCATTAATTGGTGAAGGTAAAAAATTGTTAAAAGAATTTTTCTTTAAGAATATTTGAAATAAAAAGGGGGTGTGCATTGATAAGCTGATAAGCTTTTTATCTTCAAAAAAGAGTAACATAAAAAGTGTGCGCTTTTTCATTTTCTTTACAGCAGAGAAAAAAGTTGGACTTCAATTTTTTGTATTGATTTTTCAATACTTATTTGTTTTTATAAAATTATTAATTTTTTATAATTGTGTTGTTCAACAATGTCAGCAAGAAACAGACTTCCTTCAGTTTTACCTCCTCCATCTGATTTTCCTTTTGATGTTTTAAAATGGATGAAAAGAAATACCAAACCTAAAATGGCATTTAAATTAATGCAAATTTGCAAATATTTTCAACTTGAAGAATTTCCATATTTTGTTGTTAAAGGTTTAAATTTACGTTTGGATGGTGGAGAATGGGGATATACTCCATTACCTGGAATTTCATCTCCAATTCTTGATAAAAGAATACCTTTCCCTGATCAAAATTTTGTATTTTGGATTACAGAAACTTTGGCTCTCTCATCTTTTCGTCAAGATAATTTGACACCTTTGCTGCCAAAAATCGGTGTTTGTGATATCAAAATTTTAAAAATTAAAGGTGCAAGTTCGATTACATTTGATCAGTTTAAAGTTTTGAATGCCGCTGGTCGTGTATCATCTTTAACTTTGCAGGACACGGTTATTAGGGATGAAAATTATGGTGGAGTGCCATTGGAAAACCTATTTGAATGCCTCCCAAGTCTTAGAGATTTAGAAATGTAAGTGAAACGAAAAACAACAACGTTTGTTTTACAGTTGTATTTTAAAGATCACATTACGCCAACATCATGTTTTCGCATGAACGAGCAACGATAAAGATGCCACAAAACCTAAGATCTTTTAAAATGTTAAACGTGGATAATAATTGTCAACTAGCAGAATGCTTTAAATTTGTCCAAGTAAGCTGTTTATTAATTTAAATAAATTTTAATAGTTTAATTTTATAGAAAAACCAACAAATAAAATTCACTGTTCAAAGTGACCCTCGAAATCCAAATAGTTTGACACCTCCAACGGTTAAAGAACTTCAAAAATACACCGATGACCTTATCGAAAATTGGTCGGACATAAAATATGATCCCCCAGAAATCAGTTTCACATCTCGTCATTTAAAACAAACTGACGAATCTATTAGAAAATTGGCTGAATTAAAAGAAAAACATCGTCATTTTACTACTTTTAGTTGGTTAAACGATGATTTGTTTTAGCACTAATTTTTTATCAGTCATATTTTATTAATTTTTTTAAATTATTTACGTAATATACCACAATATTTGCCCAATTATTATTATTAATAATTGTTATTCTTAAGAGGCTGTCTGGCTAATTATTTGACAAAAAATTCACAAAATTTAAAAAATTTTCGCCAACAATCTGTGAAAGTTTGAAAGCTCAAATCGAAAATTTTTTAAATTTTGCGAACTTGATTCCCTGGTAAAGTCAAAAAATTAGCCAGACTGCCTCTTAAAGTAAAATATTTATTTTGTTTTTAATTAAGTGTGTTTTGCCTTGTAAATCTAATTTCCAAATATAAGTTTAGTCTTTGTTTGTGTGGTAAGCATTTTAATGAAATTATTGTACTTGAAGTTTTTAATTGTTAAAATTTTCAAAGAAAATTGCCCCGTTTTTTGAATTTGAACTTTTAGAAAAATATGTCATTGTTACAAAAAAAATTTTACAGCACAATAAAATATTTTTTGTTACTACTAAATTTAAATAAATAAATATTAAGAGGCAGTCTGGCTAATTTTTTGACAAAAAAAAAAACAAAATTTTAAAAATTTTTGATTTGGGACTTCAAACTTTCAGAGGTTGTTAGCATAGGTCTCTGAATGCCAAAAATAATTTTTTCAAATTTTTTCGCTTCAGGATTCTGGATTTCTGGGATTCAGAAGTCGCAAACTTTGGGTGTGCGGGAAAAATCCAGTTTTGCTTCTTTTTTTATAATTTCCCGGTTGTATAGGTTTTCGATCATGGGGAATCGAGTGGCACACTCGGTTTTTGGAGAAAAATTTTGTCTCATGCTAAAACGAAAAAATTTGAAAAAATTATTTTTGGCATTCATAGACCTATGCCAACAACCTCTGAAAGTTTGAAGTCCCAAATCAAAAATTTTTAAAATTTTGTTCCCTGGCCTCCCTTATAAAGTGAAAAAATTAGCCAGACTGCATCTTAAAAAAGAGTCATGGTATCCACATATTTCACTATTTTAACATCCGTGGAAATATTGTTGTATCTTTTCCATTTATCTGTTTTAATTGTTCTTACTGTAAAAAGGAAGAAAAAATTTCAAGGATCATTTTTTAATATTTTAGGATTGTCCTTGTTGCGAATATTTTATGTTTCTTATCTGTGAGTTACGGTACAACTTTTTAGCAATATTTATGTTTTTTATTTTTAGCTTGCAAGTGTTCAAAAAATTTCATTACTTCCATTTTTGCAGCAATTTTTTGAAACTTCTGTATTTTTTCCAAACTATTGTTTAAATTTAGTTTCATATGTTACGGTAGTTCAATTTCTGGGACATACCCTCATGGCACTGAATCGATTTTCACTTAGTTGGATATTTATGCTTTATCAGGGAGTGTAACCCTAAGTGTAACCCTATTATTTTTAAGGTATTTTTATTTTATTTTTTTGTCAGCAATAATTGATTTATTTTTTAAAAGACTCATTGGCATCGATACCCAATAATACTAAAATGTATCCATCAAATGAAAATGGAATAGTGCCAACAACGGATCATACATAAATGGGGAGTTGCCAACAAAAGTGGTATGTTAGAAATACTTGGTCACATTAAATTTTATAATTTATCTATATTTTATTTTATTAAAAGTATATGCAAATTAATAAAGTAAACATTGTACAAAACATTTAATCATTAACAAAAAATAAAAAATTTATGCAAATCTTCGAGCTCTTGAATTTTCGATCTTTTCTGCAACGATCGTAGACTTGGTTGCGGTGGCGATTTTGACTTCATCTTCGCCAGCTTTTTTATGTGCAACTGCAATTTCTTCGGTTGGAACTTTTGAAAGTTTTACAGCTTCAGTTTTCTTTTCTTTTTCTTCTTCCTTTGATTCTGAAGATTCCGATGACTTTGATTTATTGGCAATAGCCTTGGATTGTGCCACGGCATCTTTTGACCCAACGGCACCAACATCAAGAATTACACCTTCTTTCAAAACACTTTCAGGTTCTTTTGCATCTTCACGTTTAATCCGAGTTTCAACTGGCGCAGGTTCAACAGGTTTTGGATCAACAGCTATTATTGCTTCTGTAGATTTTTCTGATGACTTTGATTTATCGGCAATGGCCAAAGCATCTTTTTCAACGGTACCAACATGAAGAACGGTACCTTCTTTTAGAACACTTTCAGGCTTCTTTTCATCAGCGAAAATTAAAGTAATAAACAAAAATAATAAAATAAATTGACGCATTGTTTTTTAACTTCTTAAACTTATCAAAAGTTATACTTTATCAACCTTTTTTCGCAGTATTTATAAGAGTTTTTGCATTCCTTAAACTTTAGTTTATGAAAAAACCTGAATTTTTGAAAGTTGGTTTTTGTTTAATTAGGAGTTTTTAGTAGATCAGTGATTGCATTTTTATCATACAACAACAAGTGTAAAAGTGGTTATATTTTTGCAAAAGAAGGTTGCATTTGTTTTTGTTTTTCTTTGAAACATCTTTTTTTCACTGATTTTAAATGTGACATAAAAAATCAGAAAAAATGTGTATCAAAAAGGCAAAGAACAAAATTACATCCTTTCCCGGAGGTGACGATTCGAAAAGGAACGAAAAAAGAAAATGGATTTTTTGAAATCTTTTAAATCATTGTTTTAAGAATGTTTCCATTAGCAAAAATGCACTTTTATTAACTTTTGGTTTTTCGGGTCACTTTTTTGATGAACGTTCCAAAAATCCGAAAACCATGAGTAAAAATGATGTTTGATTTTGTTTAAAATTTTTCGTTGTTGATTAATGTATTTTTTAAAAACATTATTTCTTCTAAGAAATGTAATTTCATTTTGTGTTGGATGTTTGCCAAATCCATCTGTTGGATCGGGACCTTTAATACCAATCGGAGAAATGATGGAACCAAGCAAGTCTTACATTACATCATTCTTATTACTGAATTCTTGATGAAATTTTAATTACGTGCCACATTAATATGCAAATTTTTAAGTTTGTGACCCAAATCCATGTCCGATGCTTTCGGCACCAGATTTAACTGTGACCCCTGAAATGGTTGATACAAATTGCAAATATACGGTTCTAGCAGATTGTCCAGATCCACTTGCGACAACAATTGTGGTAAAATATTTATCTTAAAATATCCAATTTTAAATAAAACTTTCAGTACAATGGTAATTTTCTGGAAACATACCCTGGAGGCCCAATGACCTGGACATGTGATACGTCAACAATGCAATGGACTTACGTCGATAATTCTTTTATGACAATACAAATTATGTTTGTTATGTGTGATGCATGATAACATCAAATTGTGATACATGCAAATTTAATTGTAAGCATTGTTAGAGTAATTGCATTTATTTTCAAGAACAATAAAGAGCTGTTCAAAAATTAAAAATAAAGCAAATTTTGATTAAAACATTGAAAATTTCATAAATTCGAGATAAAAGTAATGAGGGGTAAAAGTGAAAAACTAAAATCGATATATTTGATAAAGAGTTATTCGATTTCGTCGCCATAATTGTCATCATCATCAGCATCACTGGGAGCACTGTAATCAGAATCCGAATCGTCACTGTGATGATGATTGCCATTTGTTGTCAAAAATCTACGAAAATTGGGTTTTTCTTTTTCAGGATCCCAACTTTTAAGTTGAACTTGTAAAGCTTCTTCAAAGGAAGAGATCCACCCTGAAAAAACTTTTTTTTAAAGAATCAGGGTCTCATTGGAGCTGTTTTTTTCTTTCATTTTTTCTAGCTACAGTGAAGAAAAAAACAAGCTCCAATGAAAGGTGTTTTCGCGTCGAGAAATGCAATAGAAATCGCTAGTAAAAAGTTTATACCCCCGTTGGAATGACCACGAATATTTCAAGGTAATATCACTTTCTCATACGATCCAGAAGTCAAATTTAAGTTTTGAGTGTCGAACCTTATATATTCTGAATCAGAAGAATAAACTTAGTCAGGCAATCCTAATATGTTTTAACTACCATCTTTCAGTAAAATTTTAATGGCAAAAATACTTGTTACACTCGTATATCCTCAAAAAACGCTTTTCAGCGAATTCCGAGCTTATATTAAACATTTGTGTTTCGAGCTTTTTATATTAAGAATCAGCCAAAATTTTGAATCAGATGGCAGAGAGTTTTTGGAAACAATAGGTTTCATTAATCAAATTACAAAAAATTAGACCGAAAAACATCTTCTTCCCGTACAAAACTTTTTCAACGGATTCTGAGCTTATATCAAACTTTAATGCTTTCATTATTATATATTTAGAAACAGCAAAAAATTCTAAGATATCAGAGAGTTTTCCGAATCTAAAACATTTGAAACGATTTAGCTTCTACAAGTTTAAGAGTGGCTAAATTATTAGGTGTCCGTCAACGTTTCATTGGGTTTTTGGCATATTTTCAAATTGTTGTTAACAAAAACGGTTACGATTCCGCAGCTAATATTTTGCCCATAATCATCCCTACTCATGACCATTATATAGGCAAAATATGGGTACTTACTTTTGTTGTAACTTGGGGCCCTACGGTAAAAAGTGGGAACCAAAAATGTATGCAGAAAAATGCGTTGTTACCTCTTTGATACCGACGTGTACCATGTGGGTCTTGTCCTTTTAGAACATCTTCGGGAAGATTAAATGTCAAATCAAAATTGGCATTTGGTGCAAAGTTTTGCTGAAAACAAAAATTAAATAAAACAAAAATTACTCAAATTCCTTGCTTTTATAAATTCAATATATGGATCAAAATCAATTAGACCATCAACAAAAGTAAGGTTAAAAACAGATAAATTTTGTTTTCGTGATAAGGCAAGAAGTTTTGGCATTGTATTAGGGCCGACATGGCATAAGTGAATGCTTAAAAATTTAAAGATAGAATTTTTGTAATTTTATACACCGATATCTTTAAAAAAAATTTAACTTACTCAATTTCAGAAGCATTTGGAATATGAGTTACCAAATCTTCAAGTGGCACCTTTTCACCACTTTCACTTCCATCAACAGTAACAATGGCCAAATCAAAAATTAGATGTTTAATATTTCCAGATTCCGTTAATAGAATGTAGCCAGCGTATGAAATTGTTAAATTAGATAATTTTAGATTAGTGATGTTGCATTTGTAAATTTTTGATAAAAGTATATTAAAATTTGTATCACAAGCACATTCGAAGCATTCAATTATGACCAGACTTTGTTTATCTTTCAGAAGATCGCTCCCGGGTATAATAAAAACAGACTTTTTGTTGACAAATTCAATATTATCATTTTCATGGTAAATTATCTTCTGGCAAACAGCATACAGAAGTAAATTAAAAAATAATTTGCATGCTTTTTGTAATTTTTCAATAGTTTTTGCACTGGCATTTTTCAAAATATAATGAATCAGTGATTCACGGAATTCGTAATCAACTTGTGGAGAAGCGATAATTTTACTTTTGAAATCGGGGCTGCCATTTATGAAATCTTTTAGCATAACTGGACGCATCTTTAATTCATCAGCCAGTTTTCTTTGATTGTTCAAATATGATATTTCTGTACACTTTTCAGATATATCTCTAAAATAATTTATAAATAAGTAGTTAAAACAATAAAACCCGTGACGAAATGCTACCTTGCCCAGACATGCAGTTCATAAAAAATCATTTCAACTGACTTTAAAAAGTCAATAACGAATTGTTTTTCCATTTCATCTGGATAATCAGTAACAAGCTTGTCGAGATAATTCTTAAACAATTCGTCATCAATATATTGTTTTGGCTTTATCCTGTAAAATTGCAATCATCAATCATCAACGACATCATAAAAAATGACTCATAATTGTTTTATGCGCAAACAAATATTATTGCTTTGAAAAAAAATTTAGCAACTGAAACAAGTAATACGCAGAAAACATTTGCGCAAAACTCGTAAAACAAAACACTAAAATTAAAAAGCCTAAACAAAAAAGGACTTACAAAGTGTCAATTAAACTTTCCAAGAAATCAGATGATTGTTCATCCTCCTAGAAATAAGATGTTTCTAGTTTAAAGTAAAACGTGAGATTACTTCAAGACAGTGATTTTCTATTATTGTTTCATACAATTCATTGATATCGGCATAATTGTCTGCGCTGTAAGAAATTACTGTCATTTGAAATTCTAATTAAATATTACTCACTGATTACTTCGATAATGTTTACGATAAAAGTCAAGAAACTCATATTTTGTTTCAGGATGATGGAAAAGAGTTTTTAGCATTACTCTAAACATTTTTTGTCTTTGATCTTCTTTTTCTACTTCATCATCCATTTTGGAAGCAAATAATCAGAGTAATGCTGAAAAAATACATTGAATAAATAATACAATTGTTGTTATACAAATACAAATTATTAAGAAATGCGGCATTAAAATTAGTTGTATTAAAAACCTATTAAATGACTTTGATTTTTTGAATGGAGGAAGTAAATTTTTAACAAATTTTTCTTACAACCGGAACAAAAAATAACATTGCATAAAAATGCATTGTTCTTTTTTCATCGTCTCAAAAACAAAAGACGGTGGTAAAAATTACTTAGATTTTTTTCTTTTCTTACAAAATTGCGCGCAACATGCGAAATGGCTTGAGCAAAAGTGTGTTAAAAGCGGGCTTTTCTTCTTTGTAACCGCGTAACCGCGTAACCGACTTTCTTTTCGTGTTGAGAGAAAATGCGGTTACAAAGAGAGTTCTTCTTTGTAACCGGGTTTTGAGTAAATGAATAAAAGCATATAAATTTATAATTTTTTATTTTATTTTAAACATACTTTTATATTTTTTTTATTTTTTCTGGTAAAAAGGGGACATACAAATAATTTTTTGTAACTTTTTTAAAATTTTTTGATATTTATTTAAAACATATTAAATGTTAAATCTTTTTAATTGTTTTAATTTTAATATTTGCAATTAGCAATTTTTATTTAAAAAAATATCTAAGTAATCAGTGCCCAACCTTGGTGGGTGTAATGGGTGTAACTACACCCCCCAGAAGTTTTCAATTTTGTATGGAAAATTAAACTTATACTAGATAAAATGAAATTTTTTTTGAGCTTATACAAGGAGTTACACCTCCCAAAGCAGCAACTACACCCCCCAAGATTTTCGTGAAGGTTGGGCACTGTAAGTAATTAAAACTAAATATTGATAATATAAATCCAAAAAAGTAAATAAAGGTGGATATTCAGTTCTTGTTTTAACATTTTCTAATATTTAATTAATGTTGTCAAACATTATTATTTTTCAAATAAGTTCCTTTTTTGAGCTAAATTATGTCGATTAACTGAAATAAAACTTTAATCAAATATTGCTTCATCAGACAACAGCTGATATACTCTGTAAATTGAACCTAATAATTTGTTTTTTATAACAAAAGAATTAATGTTTCTTTGTGAGCAAACTTCTATAAGTACTTAAGTTTACAGGAAACAAAATGTTGTTGTGGTATTAGTTATCAGAATGATATTTCCAACAAATACAAAATATTCATCTATAACAAAATTATAGTGTTAATTTATATAATTTACAGTTTAGAGTTCAACACCTTCTTTCTCCGAGACTTGTTTTCCACTACAATCCGTCCTCAAGATTAATGGCATTCAATGTTGTTTAAAATGCTAAACATTTCGACTAATACTTTCAGAAGTCATACTCTATTATTAAACATCTTGCACAGCACAAAATATACAATCAGCTCCCCGTTTCTCAACAGGCTTATCTGCTTTGAAAGTTTTTTGATTTCCTGAAGAAATGCTTGTGCAGAGATACATTCTTTTTTGAAAGCTTTATTACTTTTGCTTGTTTTACATTGTTGGCATCGAAGATGTTTAACATGGATATTTGTAGATCAGTAGATGACTTGTATTCGTTTACAAAAATCATTCTCTCACCATTTTAAACACCTGTTTTTGGTTGTGATATCGAATTCCATGTTCTTAGAAATTCAACACTTTCTTCCCCAATTTGACACTTTAACTGTTAACAAATATTCTGGATTACCGACATTGTCATCGAAGGTTTTTTTATCTCGAGCAATCGCACTTGCTGCCTTTTCGTGACTTACAATTTTTAGATAAGTAAAACCTATAGTTTGAGATTCTTGGTTCCGACAAATATGTTTGGAGATCACGATTTTTCAGTTCACTAAAAAAGAAACAAGTATAAATTTAATGATGAATTCAGAAGTTGTGTTGTGGTATCTGTTTAGTATTTGTGTTTTAAAACAAAATAATTCAAAAAACTCTTTAAAAACTTTTTTACATATAAATGTTGCTGATGACTTTCTTCTGCAGGATTGTGAACAGTAACTGCCATTTTCTTCATTCACCAGTTGCAATATGTGCATGCTGTGAATGATTAACAGTTGGTTGAAGCATATCATATCGAGCTGTTTCATCAATATCACCATCAGACTGAATTTTTTCCACAGCCCATCCGGTTTTTCGAAAAAGAATTAAATCCGATGGATCACCACATATTTCCTTGTCATTTCTAGAAATTTTCTTACAATAATCGAACCCACTCTTGAGCAATAAAAATCTAACTCATCTTCTGTTAAAGTACCATTTTTGTCGAAGCAAACCTAATACAAAATTTCGTGAAACTACTTTCAAAAATAGAAATGCATTACGGTATTAATAGCTCAACATTTATTAATTAGTGAAGGAGAAATGCAAACGATTTGTTTAGCACGTAATCTCATTTGAGCAGCGAAAATTCCAATGAAAACAAGTCTCGGAGAAAGAAGGTGTTGAACTCTAAACTGTAAATTATATAAATTAACACTATAATTTTGTTATAGATGAATATTTTGTATTTGTTGGAAATATCATTCTGATAACTAATACCACAACAACATTTTGTTTCCTGTAAACTTAAGTACTTATAGAAGTTTGCTCACAAAGAAACATTAATTCTTTTGTTATAAAAAACAAATTATTAGGTTCAATTTACAGAGTATATCAGCTGTTGTCTGATGAAGCAATATTTGATTAAAGTTTTATTTCAGTTAATCGACATAATTTAGCTCAAAAAAGGAACTTATTTGAAAAATAATAATGTTTGACAACATTAATTAAATATTAGAAAATGTTAAAACAAGAACTGAATATCCACCTTTATTTACTTTTTTGGATTTATATTATCAATATTTAGTTTTAATTACTTACAGTGCCCAACCTTCACGAAAATCTTGGGGGGTGTAGTTGCTGCTTTGGGAGGTGTAACTCCTTGTATAAGCTCAAAAAAAATTTCATTTTATCTAGTATAAAACTCATTTTTTTTCAACTTCGAATAAGGTGTGAAATGACGATTTTTCAAAGTCGTTCAAAAAGGCTGAAATTTTTTCCACAAGCTCCCTGGGACATCCTAAGACCCTTCCGTAGGCTGTTTTTCGTTTAAACCCCCTGGGGGGATTAAGCGGATATCCTTTATCCCTCAGGGTACGAAAAATCGAAAACGCCGGATTAAGCAAAAGTAACTATTGGAGAACGTTTTTATGGCCCCTGGGCAACTACTTAACAAGTTTCAGGTATTTAAAAATAGTTTACGGTACCCTAAGGGGGTATAGAAAATTTGAATATTTGGTTTTGGGGGCATAACTCGAAAAATTACAGTTTAGGGAAAAGTTTTTATTTTTTATATATAATCCTCTTATGAAATGTTACATTTTAGTACAAAAATTTTTTTTCCTGCCCCGGGGGAACATGTCGAAAATCGTAATTTTCACGTTTTCCCTCTTTTAACTTATTCAACTTTTGACGCACCTTGATTGTGTTCAAATGGCGCAGTCGGCTGAGGCGCTCTTTTTGCAAACAAAATGTCATGGGTTCGAATCCCTTCGACATTTTTCGACTTTTTAAACATTTTTATGCATATATTTTTTAAAAAAATACATTATTTGTTATTTTTATTATTTTAAATTATCAATGTATAAGAAATAAGAGTGATTCAAGGATAAAGTTACATAATTAAAGTAAAAGTCAATAAAATATAATAAAAAAATTATTACAATAACGAAAAAGAGTAATTTTGTATTCTTACTACATAAAATTTTTCGATATTTTATCATAAATCTTAAGATTCTGTCTTCGCATTATCTTCTGCTTCTGAAGAAAATTTTTTCAAACGTCTTTTGTGTCTATTTGAAACTAAAAGTTTTTTTTTGCTCTTATTTGTTCAACAAACAATTTATTTGATTTTTTCCTGCTTTAAATTTGATCATAATGAAACTTTTTTTATAATCTGTTTCTTGATGGTTTATCGAGTTCTTCCATATGAAAACACTGTTTTCTTTTTTGCTCCAAAGAAGCTGTAAGTAAATTATTAATTTTTCCAAAAAATTAAAATATTTTTTTAGTGATGACACTTGCAAAGCTACTGAAAAGTTCATTCTTTTGAATGAAAAAACTTCTCAATTGACACCAGAAACAAAAGAAATAATTGCCAGCCGAACAAGTAAATAAAAAATATTTATTCAGTTTCAAAATTGACAATTTTTGTCCTTTTAGGATTATACTACTGTAGCTGCAATTTTGGCCAATGGACTCAAGCTTTTGGCTGATCATGGGGTCAAAAAAGCAATAATAAGATCCGATCGGGCATCTTATTATCATAATCCAGCGTTGATTCTTACCATCCCAAAAATAGCTCAAAAAGCTGGACTCATGGTCACGCGATATTCTTATAGCGAGGCGCAGGCCGGAAAATCGACTGCTGATGCTGAAACTGCTCGATTAAAAGCAATAATTCGTGATCATTTAAATTCTGGAAATGATGTAAATAATGCTGAACAAATGCATGATGCGATAATAATGTTCAAAAATCCCAAAATGTCCAACACCCCAACATCACCTACAGCACTTGCATCTGCTGCAACATCTGCAGCGGAATCTCTTTCCCCTGAAAACACAAACACCGGGACAATGGATGAAAAAAAATTGCATCATTGTACTATCGAGGGCTGTCGCGATACATTTTTGACCGAAGCCAATCTTCAGAAACACATCCTTGTTGGCAAACATAATATTATGCCTGTTAAAGAAACATTGGATGAAAAGGCTTATTATTTGTTTTATGATTACGTAACAGGAGTTAGAAATACTCATGACAAATTCGTTGAAGCTGTAATGAGTCTTGATGATTTTACAACTGATGCAAATGAAGTAGAAAATGAAGGCTGGGCACTTAAGCAAGGGAGTAAAAGAACCAAATACACTCCAGAAATACAAAATTTTTTAAATCAACAATTTGTCATTGTCATTACCATTGCAACAAAAACTTTTGCCTATTTTTTCGTTATTGTAATAATTTTTTTATTATATTTTATTGACTTTTACTTTAATTATGTAACTTTATCCTTGAATCACTCTTATTTCTTATACATTGATAATTTAAAATAATAAAAATAACAAATAATGTATTTTTTTAAAAAATATATGCATAAAAATGTTTAAAAAGTCGAAAAATGTCGAAGGGATTCGAACCCATGACATTTTGTTTGCAAAAAGAGCGCCTCAGCCGACTGCGCCATTTGAACACAATCAAGGTGCGTCAAAAGTTGAATAAGTTAAAAGAGGGAAAACGTGAAAATTACGATTTTCGACATGTTCCCCCGGGGCAGGAAAAAAAATTTTTGTACTAAAATGTAACATTTCATAAGAGGATTATATATAAAAAATAAAAACTTTTCCCTAAACTGTAATTTTTCGAGTTATGCCCCCAAAACCAAATATTCAAATTTTCTATACCCCCTTAGGGTACCGTAAACTATTTTTAAATACCTGAAACTTGTTAAGTAGTTGCCCAGGGGCCATAAAAACGTTCTCCAATAGTTACTTTTGCTTAATCCGGCGTTTTCGATTTTTCGTACCCTGAGGGATAAAGGATATCCGCTTAATCCCCCCAGGGGGTTTAAACGAAAAACAGCCTACGGAAGGGTCTTAGGATGTCCCAGGGAGCTTGTGGAAAAAATTTCAGCCTTTTTGAACGACTTTGAAAAATCGTCATTTCACACCTTATTCGAAGTTGAAAAAAAATGAGTTATAAGTTTAATTTTCCATACAAAATTGAAAACTTCTGGGGGGTGTAGTTACACCCATTACACCCACCAAGGTTGGGCACTGATTACTTAGATATTTTTTTAAATAAAAATTGCTAATTGCAAATATTAAAATTAAAACAATTAAAAAGATTTAACATTTAATATGTTTTAAATAAATATCAAAAAATTTTAAAAAAGTTACAAAAAATTATTTGTATGTCCCCTTTTTACCAGAAAAAATAAAAAAAATATAAAAGTATGTTTAAAATAAAATAAAAAATTATAAATTTATATGCTTTTATTCATTTACTCAAAACCCGGTTACAAAGAAGAACTCTCTTTGTAACCGCATTTTCTCTCAACACGAAAAGAAAGTCGGTTACGCGGTTACGCGGTTACAAAGAAGAAAAGCCTTAAAAGCGCCGTAGTGGGTGCGCCGCATGACCAGGTGCGAGAAAGACTATGAATTTTCGTGTTGAGAACATTTATCTGCTAAAATAACATTTTTTTAAAAAGAATCGCGGCAAATCGCGAGTTTACAGAGACAAAGACAAGATCTCAAACAAGGCCTGGCACAGGCAAAAAATAAATCTTTTTAAAACTTTACCCATGTTTTCAACTATGCTTAACAAGTCCGGATCCAAAGTATTTTTTGCCAAAAAAGTCACCTTCATTAAAAGTGAATGTTTCAAAGAAGATAAAAATGAAGTAATAAAAGAAAAGGGCTTGCAATTTTAAAACTGCACAAAAAGACTCGCATGTACACGGCTGATGCAACTTTTTCTTAAAGGAGATCTTTCATTTGCTTCATTTTTTATTATTTCGCAAGAAAGTTCGCGAACCGCATATAACTTATATTCAAGAACTTTCTTTTTTTTTTTTTTTGAAATGATTACGAAATATTTAAAAAAAAATTTCTTTCGTAAACAAAAAACAATAGAAAAAAGCGAAAATCCCTGAATATAAGTTATATGCGGTTCGCGAACTTTCTTGCGAAATAAAAAAAAATGAAGCAAATGAAAGATCTCCTTTAACACGAAAAATAGTAGAGAGATATTTTTTGATGTCAAAATTTTGGAAATCTCTCTATTATTTTTTGCGCTAAGAAAAAATTGCACTCGCCGTGCATGTCACAATAATAAAATAAATGTTTTTTTAACAGAAGAAAAAAACGATACTTTAATAAAACGCGTTTTGTGAGAAACTGTAGTATGGGGTGGCACAGAAACATAAAGTATATCAGATTTGAGTATAAATTTGTATATATAGGTAATCGAGGGCGTAGAATCCGAATTTTTCATTTTCAGGGGTCTTTTTTCTGCTCATTTTCGAGATAAGGCCGATATCGCTGATATCGATGCCATTTTGTTAGTTGGTAAGTTCGAACATTGAAAGTTGTACCATTCGATGCGTCTCGTCGAGCTGCACTAGAATCATGCAAAATTTATTAATATAACTTAATTTTTGAGGGCGTTTTGCCCCTTTAAAGGTCGTAAAAAATGGTTTTTTGACGTTTTGACCCTTTCACCACATGGCACTGGAAAAATTTTATTGCAGATTCGAATTCTACGGGTTCGATTACCCCTGACTGGATATTTAATATTCCAAAAAAGTGCAGCCCCGTGGGTTGTTTTCTCAAAATAAACATTAAAAAACAGGTTATATCAATATCTTCAACATCATTAAAAAATCAGAACTTTTGGAATATGTTAGGAATCAAGTTCCGGTGACTTGTATTATGAAATATAATATATTTGGGACATTTTTGAAAGGTTTTAGCTCACCAACATCAAATCTGGAGATTTGGGATCAACTTAAAATATCAATTTTCACAAATATGAACGTCAAAATTCTAAAAATCGCAAAAATGGTTTTTTTGTTCAAGATTAATTTTTTTGTGCTTTATTAATTTAAACTAAATGTAACTGCAACAGATAAACCCATAAATACTGAAGTTTGGAGCAATTAGAGGGTTTTTACGAATTTTTAAAAATATCTCATTTTTGGTCATTTTTCATGATTTTGGGATTCCATGAAATATGTAAGATATGATTTTTTTTGCATGTTTACCATGAAATATATGCTAAATAAAAATTTTGGGCAAAGTTTCAACCCTGTACACCAAATATCGACCACATGGGGATAATTATAAATTTTGGGTATTTCTGCTATAACATGGGTCCCAGAAATCACTAGATTTATTTACCATAAATGCCAAATTAGTAGTTTATAACTTTTTTCAAGTTTAATAAAACGAATTAAAATGTGTCGAATATACATGAAAGCGTCGGTGAACAAAATGTAATGCAGAAAACGTACTTTTAGAAAGATCCAAAATTTTGAAAATTCTGTGTTTTTGACAAACTGTAAATCAGTTTTGCTACTTTTACTATCTGACACTTTCAATATTTTTAATTAAACTTGAAAAAAGTTATAAACTACTAATTTGGCATTTATGGTAAATAAATCTAGTGATTTCTGGGACCCATGTTATAGCAGAAATACCCAAAATTTATAATTATCCCCATGTGGTCGATATTTGGTGTACAGGGTTGAAACTTTGCCCAAAATTTTTATTTAGCATATATTTCATGGTAAACATGCAAAAAAAATCATATCTTACATATTTCATGGAATCCCAAAATCATGAAAAATGACCAAAAATGAGATATTTTTAAAAATTCGTAAAAACCCTCTAATTGCTCCAAACTTCAGTATTTATGGGTTTATCTGTTGCAGTTACATTTAGTTTAAATTAATAAAGCACAAAAAAATTAATCTTGAACAAAAAAACCATTTTTGCGATTTTTAGAATTTTGACGTTCATATTTGTGAAAATTGATATTTTAAGTTGATCCCAAATCTCCAGATTTGATGTTGGTGAGCTAAAACCTTTCAAAAATGTCCCAAATATATTATATTTCATAATACAAGTCACCGGAACTTGATTCCTAACATATTCCAAAAGTTCTGATTTTTTAATGATGTTGAAGATATTGATATAACCTGTTTTTTAATGTTTATTTTGAGAAAACAACCCACGGGGCTGCACTTTTTTGGAATATTAAATATCCAGTCAGGGGTAATCGAACCCGTAGAATTCGAATCTGCAATAAAATTTTTCCAGTGCCATGTGGTGAAAGGGTCAAAACGTCAAAAAACCATTTTTTACGACCTTTAAAGGGGCAAAACGCCCTCAAAAATTAAGCTATATTAATAAATTTTGCATGATTCTAGTGCAGCTCGACGAGACGCATCGAATGGTACAACTTTCAATGTTCGAACTTACCAACTAACAAAATGGCATCGATATCAGCGATATCGGCCTTATCTCGAAAATGAGCAGAAAAAAGACCCCTGAAAATGAAAAATTCGGATTCTACGCCCTCGATTACCTATATATACAAATTTATACTCAAATCTGATATACTTTATGTTTCTGTGCCATTTTGAGCTCGCAAAACTACATTTTCTCACAAAATGCGTTATAAACACCATGATGTCGGTTTTATCAAGAGAACAAAATCAAACACAAACAAAAAATGCCTCTCTCTGTCTCTCTCTCTCTATTTCACAGACATCTAAGAATTTCAAAATATTTTTGCGAAAACTCTAAAACCTTTTTATACTCAATCGGGGAAATGAATCATTATTTTTTCCATGACAAACAAAAATATTTCATAGAATTTTTTCCGAAAACGTTAAAAAATATCGGCACAAATGCTTATTGCAAACGTTTGATTTTGCTGTGTTTTTTACCCTCGTTTTTTCTTTATACAATTCTAGAACAAAAAAAGAAATTTAGGCTGAAAAAAAATTTTTAGGAGCAACAAAAAAGTCAAACTTTTCCACACCCCTTTTTTGAAGTTTCTTTCATTTTTAGTGAGTTTTCGAATTTTTTTTACGTTTTTTGCCATAATTCAAAGTTCATAAACTTTCTCTATCGCTTATAAAAAATACTTCGTTTTTGTTCAAAACAAAATTTTGAGTAAGCTGATGTGAATGAAGATGCATTGTTTACTTTTTTGGTTTCAAAATAATGCATTTTTGCAGTTATTGTTTTTTAGGAAATTTTGAAAAAAGGATAGTACAAAAGTTGAAAAAAATATTTCAACAAATATTTTTTTCAAACCACCTCTTCCGCATTCAGCACAATTCAAATCAAATTTATATACATGTTTGGCATAATATTACAGAAATATATATTGAACATATGCAAATTTTTAGTTAATAAAAAGACAAAATAAAGTTAATACATACACAAATATAATCCGTAAAAAACTATTTGTTTTTGAATTAATTGAAATGAAGACCCCGCTTTATTACAAATAACTCTTGTTTCTATTAATGGAGAAAAAAAATATTTACAAATTTTGCATTCTTCAAAATGATTAACAGTTTCGGGCAAAATATTTTGGATAGTGGGCACCCTCTTTAACAAAAGAAATAATAAAATAATATTTTTTAAATTTTATCATTATTTTCGTCTTCAACTGGAGCTGATGGAAGTACATCATTTTCACTGCCTTGAATTAAAACACCAGGAATGTAGCCATTTGGTATATTTTGACCTGTCCTGATATTATCTGTAATCATACCCATCATTCTTGAAGCAGCAATAAATCCATCCCAAAATTTATCATCTTTAGGCATTCCATCATTATTGTTATTGAATCCAACAGCTTCAGAATATGATGGTGGAGGTTGGCATTGCCCACTTTCTTCCGTTACATTTTGGGTCGTTGTTCGAGAAGGTTTAAAAAAATATTGAATAGCAAAAATGAGACCGGTTGAAATAAGAACTGGACAAACAAAAAACAACATGATAAATATATATGTCATATTTGGTTGTCTTGATTCACTTGATTTTGATTTTGGAGGTTCTTGATCAGGTGAAAACATGTCCCAAAATTTCGCTTTCGACGAATAATGAGAATCGTCATAATGTGATGGAAAGTTGATATTTCTTTTTTCCATTTCGGCGACTGCTTTGTCTGCTATGGCATTGATGATATTAGAAAAAGCTTGTTTATAACTTCCTTTTTCGAATAGTAATTTCTGTAAAAAGTATTAAATTTGTAATTTTTGCGGCACTGAAAAAAATGGAATTCGGCACTTCTTTCCTTTACACCCCCCTCAAAAAACCTTTTCTTTTTTTTCATCATTCGGTGTAAGAATGAAACAAAATTTGCATGTGAAAAAATCAGTTTCTGAAGGGGGGCGAAAAGGAAAGAAGTACCTGGAATTCAATGGTTTTAAAATTACCTGAGAATCAAATATCTTTACAAATTCATCATTAGTAAGAAGAACATTATGTTGTTTAATTGCCCAGAATTTATTGGTTGAAGTTGAAAAAACTAAAAAATTTGCATATTAATTGAAAACAATGACATGTCACACAGAATCAAAAACTAAATTTCATGTTATAGCCTCTGGCAATGCGGAGAAGCGTGAGTTTTCGAAGGATTTTCATTATTATAAAAAGTTATGTATTTTTAGGTAATGTCGAAATTGTTAAAATAGATTAAACATACCAATTACAAAACCTTTTTGATCCGAATTATATATGTACCAATTGGAAAGAATTTCTTCAGCAACTGATTTTTCTGTCTGTAATTTTTTTTAGCAAAATTCAAAAACTTAGTTTTTTATAGAAGCACTTACAACGCCCTCAGAAGAATTGTTGATTAATTTTTTCGTAATTATTATATCAGCAGTCACCCCTTCATCCCCCCTAAATGAGCCGGTAAATTTAAATTTTCGTGTTCGACTTTCAAGTTTTTGCAATTCTTTTTTTAAATCTTTTCGTTCAAAAACTGTAAAAACTTCGTCCGGATCACAAATTAATGCAAAGGTATTTGTATTGCATTGGAGTAAACGTAATGCTGAACTTGATACATTAGTAGGAAGTAAATTATTTGCAGTAATGAATAAGAAAATGGTAAAAAATATGATAAAGTCGAGGACATTCATGTTTGTGATCTGGATGTTGTTTTGATTTTAATTTAACAGCATTTGTTCAGGGCGTTTATTGTTTTTCTAAAAATATACTGTAATTGATTTAGGATTTTTGGTAAATTTTAATAGAATAACAAAAAAATGGGCATTAAAAATAGAGTTATATATTATATATTTATTTATTCAAAAGAATATGCCTCCAGGGAAGCGAAAAAAAATGATAGAGTTGTTGAAGTAAAAACGTCATTATATTTTTGCATAAAAACAGCTTAAAATTAACAAATAAACAAGTTTAAATTCAACTTTTGAGCTTTGTATGAAATTAAAGCGGTAAATTTCTAAAATGTTTATTCACGAAAATTGCCTGAAAATTTGTCGCTTTTTAGAGGTCTGAAACTTTTAACAAAATTTAAAGAAGCTTGAACAACAATTATTACAATTTTGTTAGTTAATTGTAATTATTAACTTTTGGGTAACATCAAGAACAAAAATGTTCGGAATACATAGTAGAAAAAATAGCGGAACAATATAAAAATTCTAAAAATGTCCTTCTATTTTTAAATCAATAAATTTATACTTGAAACTAAAGAAATTTAATAAAAAAGAATTTATCCAAGATGTTTATTTTTTTCAGCAGCTTTGGAAGAGAGACTTTTATTCATGTGATGGCTATTCTTTTTTTTAGTTTTATCTTAAGTTACAAAATAAATAAAACTTTTAAAAAAATGAACCTTTGAACTGTTTGTGGGTGAGGGAGGAAGGGTTCATTGTTTACTTTTTTGTTGAAAAAAGAAGCATTTTTTAAATTGTAAATTGACAGTCACATTTTTGTTCAAAGTAATAAAGTGAATGCTTTTTAATTTGCTTTAATTTTTTTTATCAAAAAAGTTGTTAAAAGTTTTAACTTAAAACGTTAATTTTTTTAGCAAAAAATAAATTGAAAAATTAAACCTTTTTTAAATTAATCTGTGAGAAATTTGATTATATTTCTAGTATGTTATGATCCCAAGTATTAGCTTGATTTAAATTTCAAAAAAATGTATTAAACTTTGCCCGAAGAAAAACAAGTATTAAACATTGCTACTTTTTCTTTGTCCATTTTCGTATCAGAAAAAAATAAATTTAAAAAACTATTAAACATTTTTTCAATTAATTCGTAATAAATTTGGTTATATTCCAGTTATGGTATAATCCGAAATTTTAGCTTGATTTAGATTGCAAAACTGATGTATTAAACTTTGCTCGAAGAAAATCAAGCATTAAACATTGCTTCTTTTTCTATGTCCATTTTAGTATCAGCAAAACAAAAAATAAAACTATAAACACAAATGTGTTTTTTTTTGTTTTTATGCTTATCATCTTTCTCTAATTGATCATGTGGAAGAAGAAAGAAAATGGGGTTGATGTGTACTTTTTTTAGATCTCATCAAAATTATTGTGTTTTGTTTGTTTTATATCACTGTAATTTATTACTACACAAGATTAAAATATTACAAAATCGATCAAAATTAATTTAGCTTAAGAAAGTTTAACTTTGCACAATGCAGTTCCAGGTTCACTGCAGTCAAGGGTATCAATTCCAGCAGAATTTGCGAAAACACAATTGAAATTTGTGTCGACATATGGCTCACCTAACAAAATATAATTAATTATATTTCTGCAAAAACGTTATTTAAAAATTGAATTATGACTCACCTGGACCCCATGGAAGAAAATCGGTTGGAGTTCCATCGCTCCATTGCCAGGTATTTTCATTATCGTTTGAGAAAAGTCCAATCCATGGCCAATATTCAGAGTTTTGGGGATAATTGAAATCTGAAATCATTATAAAAAATTTGCATAAAAGTTGTTTTAGAAACTTGATGATGGTAAACATTTTGAGATAAAGTTAGGATTAATTAAAAGCGTTAAAAAAGCATACTCATGATAAAATTGAATTCATCTTGACTGTGAATAGATGCCAAATGGCCATTGATACTTTGGCAGAATGTTTCAGATGCATTCCAGCCTCGAGCATCTGGGTCAAAAGTGAAAAAGACACCGTAACAAGAATTTGTAGGACCATAATAAGTGAAATTTCCGGTGCAGGATCCGGTGGAGGCAGTTGTGGTCGGAGCAGCCGTTGGTTTTTTGGTTGTCATGGGTGGTGGAACAGAAGAACCTGGGATATTAGCGGTTTCACAAACATATGGCTTTTTGTTGTAACAAGTATCAGCTCGCCAAAGTCCATTTTTAATTCCAACTGATGTACATTTAATTCCAGTTGAATTTCCTGGTTGATTTTTATCCCAATCAACATAATCAACTTTAGAGCCGTCAATCCAGGTCAAATTTTTGGAAGTTTTTACATTCGAAAGGCCAATCCAAAAAGTGTTGGATCCAAAAAAGCCGCTTTGAAAATTGTCAGCGGCGTGTTCTGAAATTTTGTATTGTTTAATCTGGCACATTTTAATTTCAATTTTTTAAAAATTTGCATATTTTTCGCTGTGAAATACAGCGCTTTTTTTTAAAACGGTTGCATATCAACTTTAAATTTGTTAAAAAAATTTGCATATTTTAGAAATACATCACTAGAACAACTGTACAAGGGACTTTTAGACGAAAAGAGCCTTTTAGGCATACATAATTTGCATATCCTTCAAATGCCAAAAATGGTACCAACCTGTAATCAAAGAATTTGTAAATCCATCATGAATAGAAGCCAAATGTCCACCCATATCTTCGCAATTTACTTCAGCTTCTGGGAAGCCGGTGCCATTTGCAAGAAAGAAATAACATTTATTTTGCCATTCAAAACCTCCGTTTGGACATGCACCAAAAATTAAAAGCGGAAAAGAAACAATTAAAAGAGCAAAAGTTAAACGAAACATTTTCGCTGCAGCTTTTGTTTAAATAAAATAAAATGAATGCCCTTAGAGTAAACGTTTTTACAGTTTTAATTGAGTTTTTATGATGATAAAAAAGATGGAAAAAATCAGTGATAACAAAAAAAAGGTGGGCTAAAAAGGGTTAGCATCTGTTTTTATTGTTTTAAAAGCTTTTAAGTGCAAAAAGGAACGTGTTGCAATTTTTCAAAAATTTTAGTTTTTAGCATGAAAGTTTAATGAATTCAGATATCCGAGTAGATTATTGATTAAACAATGGAAAAATTATGCAAGATAAATATCACTTTTCTTTTAATTTTTACAAATTAGGTAATTTTAAATTACATTAAATAAAAATTTGCAAATTTGTGTGTATTTTTTAACCTAAAGTTGCTTTTGCCAAACATAATTTGTTGGCATAAATCTCATTCGGGAATTTTATTGAAGTCAATCAATAATAATATGACCTAACAATGAGGTAGTAGGGCTTGATTGAATACAACAAATAAGTTCTCAAAATTTGTTGTTGTAACTGTTACCCAATTGAAACGGAAGAAGTTGTGCATTGGAGGAAAATATAGTTGACCTACATAGTCAATATTTAATGGTTTGTGGATTATTCAAGTGGAGGCAATAAATGCACCAATACCAGACGCAGCGCGCCCCGAAGGGGCGCGCTGCGGCTGTTTACGACTCAACTTCACTACCTTTCTACCCCAAAAAAACGATTTTCGTCAGTTTTGATCGTAGAGCTATGAAATTTGGCAGGTATGTAGAGAAAAAAATCGCATTTGATAATTTGTTGGGTTTGACCCCCCACGACCCCGGGGACCCGAGATATGCCCCAAAAACGTCCGGGCGAGTGTAGACTTTCGATGTTCCCGGTATGTTGGACGTATAAGAAGTATTGGAATGAACTGGGCATGGTCCAAATAGTACTAAATGCCTTTTGGTTTGTCCCAATCGGTTCATTTTTGACCCCGGGGGACCACTTTTTGTTTAAAAAAACGGGGTTTCGCGGGGTTTTGAGATTTTTTGTCGAGTGCGAGCTTAGATAAGTATTGGAATCGATAGTCTGTAATTAGTTACATATGAATCAACATCGGGTTCACTAGTATATGTTCATTTTTGACCCCGGGGGACCACTTTTTGTTTAAAAAAACGGGGTTTCGCGGGGTTTTGAGATTTTTTGTCGAGTGCGAGCTTAGATAAGTATTGGAATCGATAGTCTGTAATTAGTTACATATGAATCAACATCGGGTTCACTAGTATATGTTCATTTTTGACCCCGGGGGGACCACTTTTTGTTTAAAAAAACGGGGTTTCGCGGGGTTTTGAGATTTTTTGTCGAGTGCGAGCTTAGATAAGTATTGGAATCGATAGTCTGTAATTAGTTACATATGAATCAACATCGGGTTCACTAGTATATGTTCATTTTTGACCCCGGGGGACCACTTTTTGTTTAAAAAAACGGGGTTTCGCGGGGTTTTGAGATTTTTTGTCGAGTACGAGTTTAGTTACATATTGGAATCGATAGCTTGTAGTTATTTACATACGAATCGACAAGGGGGTTTCAAAAAAAATTACTGTAATTATTGCATCATACATCATAAACTAGAATTATCTTAATAAATCGATTATTATATATATTTTTTTAATATTAAAAATCATCAATTAAAATTGATAAAGGGCCCCTTTTTCTCTAGAAACAACAACAAGCTATCAATAATATCAGAAATAACGTTGTCAAATTAACAGTTTTTATATATCGAAAACGTTTTACAGTAAAGTAAAACTGTTACTCATTTTGTTTGCTTCGCAGCAGACGGCTCAGGAGACTAGCCAACGGGGAAACAATAATTAAAAATTATAACATATACGGCTGTTGCAATGTAAGACGGGAGAAGAGATTAAAGGTTGCAGACGGGATTGGCTTACTGTAAGACGGGAAAGGAGATTAAAGAAGAGATCCAAAATCGGCTGTAAGACGGAAAGCGAGATTAATTTTTTTCAGTGGGACAACTACAGCCATCGCCCTCTGCAATAAAGGATAGGGAGGCATGTTGAAGTTTTTTTTTAAAGTTTAATAGAATGTGAAAAACTAAATTGTGCCTAAATATTATTCATCCCTTTCCCAAGAAATTGCTTCTTACTCAGAGCTCGAGCCCTTGAAACTGATTTTGTATTGCCAGTTGATGAAACTGCTGTATTCCAATTAAAAATTAATCTTTGATTTATTACCCCAAAATCCATAAAAATCCATATGTATTTATCCAAGTTTGTTTAAAATAATGCTTACAAAAAGGCATAGAAGGACTAATCATATCAATTGCAGAGGGCGATGGCTGTAGTTGTCCCACTGAAAAAAATTAATCTCGCTTTCCGTCTTACAGCCGATTTTGGATCTCTTCTTTAATCTCCTTTCCCGTCTTACAGTAAGCCAATCCCGTCTGCAACCTTTAATCTCTTCTCCCGTCTTACATTGCAACAGCCGTATATGTTATAATTTTTAATTATTGTTTCCCCGTTGGCTAGTATCGTTTCCGTCTAAAATCATTTATCCACAAGTTTTTAATTTACACATTTTTATATTGTCAGAAAAAAGATGGTTTGTTTCTTTTGTAATTCCCTTACACATGTTTCATTACATTGTAAAATTTATTTAAATGCTAAAAGTCGGAAAAAAGTTGCTGTTTCCAAAGGTTGCTGTGAAACGTGTTTGATTCCTTGGAAGCGTCATAATTCAAAATGCAAAAATAACGAAAAATGCTTTTATTGCTTTTCTTTGGGACATTATACGGTTTATTGTCCAGAAAGAAATTCTAGTACGTTTATTTTATTACAAAATGTTAAACGTAAATGAAGATTCATATGAGATCATGAATAGATCGCATAACTTATTTCCTAAATTTTGGCATTAGATCAAAACGCCAAAATGCGCCAAATTCGAATTTTTGAATATTTTTCTTAATTTGGTTAATTTCGTTTGCAAATGAAATAAACTAAGCTACAAAAAACCCAACTTTTAAAGGAAGCGCCGGGAGAGAAGAAGTTTTTCTTAATTCATTTCGTCCGTAGTAATTTAATATTTTTTAGTTCCTAAATTTCATGTACCAAAAATTGATAGAGTCTTATTGGGACGATTCTTCAAAACTTTAAACACACTTGAACAATGTTCTGTGGGTTTCAGTTATCCTCTGTTTTCTTCCATGTTAAAACCTCTTCAAATCTTAAATAGAATTATATATTATGAAAAAGAGATTAACTTAAAAACTGACAGAATACCGCATGATAAAATTATATTCTTTGGATTTACATCAACCATTCAAAACTTGTTTGGAGCAAAAACAATTTTATGTACAGCCAAATCAATTGTATTAAAAGATACCGAAATCTCGTCACAAAATTTTTTCCAACTTCTTTCATTGAAAACTAGGGACATAACTTGTTCAGGATCAAAAATTCATTCAAAAATTTATTTCAATGAAATTTTAAAAAGTGCTCCAAGAATTTCAAAGATGAAACTCATACAAACTTCAAATATTGAAATTACAGCTTCAACACAACAACCGCTAAAATGGAAAAGTGGAACACGTGTATGGAGAATTAACAATATTGACTTTTGGCATGATCGTTATGAAAATAATACTGGAACAATTGATGAAAAAATTTGGAGGAAAGACCTTTGTCATCGAGTTTAAAAATTTATACTGGATCTTTGAAATCTTTTTTTTTGTATTTTACAAAATCTTCAATTATTTTATCTGTATATCTCATATTTTTATGAACCAATGAATAAAGTAAATATCAGAATTTAAAAAATACACATTATGAAACAAAAAATGTGAGAGAAAAGTATGATCTAAGATGGACGCAAATCTTTTTGATACCTTAATTTTTCAATTACAAAAAGGAGTAGTTTTTGCTAAACAGTACTTAGAAATAAATGCGCGATCGCAAGAATTGTGGTGACCTTTTAAAATTTCACATTTTGAAAAAGAAGGAAGTTGAGAATTTGTGGATATCGCTGCAAGTTGAACATCCTGTTTCTGCACAGGTTCTGCCCTTCCTTCAGTTCCACCAAATTCGGGCAATGGTTTTTTAACGTATTCCAATCGACCACTTCCAAATCCACAGCCACTTAAAACACAAAATTATCTTAAACAGAAAAAAGTACAGTAATCTTACGTAAAAAGTGGTTCATTTTTGTGACATGAAGTTGTTGGTTCATGATTGACATAAATTTGAGACGAAGTTTGAGACGTTGATTCGATCGCAGGAGATGCTGTTGCAACTACATATCTACCACCCCTAAATGGGGGAATACAAAATGGGTAGGATGGAAACTTTAATGGTTTTTTAGGAATCTTAAATGGATCAATGTGTGTTGCAGCTGTTGCACGATCAGTAAAATCTGATCTTCGAAGTTGGTGTACATCATCCAAAAAATGCCATGAAACTCGAATTTGAATTTCTGCTGCATTATTTTGTTGAGCTTGTTCTGCAGCATTTATAAAATCTTTAATTTTTTAGTTTTATAACAAAAATTAGAAATTTAAATATTTTACCTGAGCCATGATCTAATAAATCGTTTTTGGATTCGTTTGGTGGTGTGATGGCTGACGAAGAAATATTGAAAGATAATGGTTTATGATTTTGGTTCATTTATGACAACTGCGAGTGATAAACAATAATACAAAAAATACCGTAATTGATCACATTTTCAATTTTTTTTGCATAAAAGCAATCTAACAACATGAAACTTTTTTCTAGTTAAGTTAAGTTAATGCTATTAAAAAATAGTTTTTGAATAAATAAAAAGCTCTTTTAAATTCAAATTCACCCTTTGCCGAACAAATAAAAATATCATATTTAAAAAATATCCGTTTTTATTTCAACTTTTGTTTGTTGACTTTTCCCACTTTAATGGAGCTTTTAGAAATCTATTTCAGTGCGAATGCAAAAACAAAAATTACACGAGCTTTTTTCTAAATTTTTTTTGAAAGTAACATTGATAGTATTTCTTTATTTTAGAAGTAATAAAACTTTGGAAAACTATTTTGCCTCGAATCAAAAATTGTGAAATTCAAACTTGTTTTATTAAACAATTTTATGATGTGTTTGGCAACAACGATTTTATACGAATGGTTGTGTTTATTGTTCCGTATATTTCAAAAAATTTTAATAAATTATTTATTTTGTTCAGCAGCTAAACGTTGTGCGTGACGTTCAGCTACGTAATCATCAAATTCAGCTTGATAAAAATTTCCAGCAACAGGATTTCCAAGGTGATGAGTTTCAGCAAATTTTGCTGCCTTCCAATTTGCTCGACCTTCTCGGCATGTGTTTGAAATATGGGTTTGAATTGTTTCAGGCAGTTTTTCAGGTTGTTTATAAACCAAAAAGACATATCGATGAAGACCAGTACCCTCTGGAGGTCCAGATCCAACATAATCTGTTAAGGTATGACCTTCAGATATATCGTTGCCAGGAATATTAATCATTAGCCTTAAATATTGATTAATTAGAAAAACTAAATTTTTGGCCAAAGTTGTTGTTACAAAGAAAACGGGATTATGAAAATCAGTCACTTACCAATGCATACACTCTCGATAAATAGGATTTTGCCGAGAAGTTGCATCCGGATCAGTCATGATCAGGGTATAAAATGCTTCGTTATCAGCTTTCCATTCAATATGTTTTGGCAAATCTTTTACTTGCCTTGGAGTAAGAGTAGCCCCGAGGTCAACCTGCAACAAAAAGTCTTATTCAAATTTTAAGCTAATTTTAAAGCAAGAAAGAAAATAGAAAGCTATTTATAACTAAAAAAACAAACAAAAACAAACCTTTTTGTCATTTTCATAAATGACAGTTAAAACTTGTTCAGGTGCCGTTGGAATTACATCAGGCACAACTTCATGATCGGCAAAAGCTTTGGAAACGGCAACCATACTGAAATTTTAAAGAAAATTAGAAAACTTTACCAGGCAAAGTTTAACTTTTTTTAAAGACAAAGTTATTCGACTGCTTCTAGAAAAAAATGCAAAAGCATCTTTCTCGCTTTTATAGTCATCAAAACAAGAAAGAGACTCTTTCCAATCTTTAAAGCCCAATTTTTTCTCTTGTTGTTGTTTTTCAACTGAAAAAACTTTCTGGTTTGTGTTCATTTTTTATTAGAGACAGAAAAAAGCCAAACCACAAAGTTTATGTCCAAAATATTTGTATGCTTTTTGTGCTTGGATTTCTTGCAAAATTGTTTAAAATAATACAACATTAATGTATTTTCAAGATTTCAAGTATATTTAAGCATATTTCATCATTTCAATATTACCTAGGGTAAAAAAATTTGAACATAAAACATATGTATATGTGCATAAACACAAAAAGTGTTGTTAATAGCTTTATGTAATTACCTTTTAAAAAGCTTTAAACAAACTTAATGTGTAATGAATTGTGTCATAACAATGCGTAAAGATTAAGTACAGTGCCATTATTGAAACAATCTCAACTAATATTTGACTAATATATGTATTATATTTTACATTTTCACCAATATTCAATTTACATATGTTTTCTCGGATCTTTATTTTTTCTCCAATAACTGTAAAACATACAAAAAAGTAATCAAAAACCAACAACAAATTTATAACGATTTCGCAAACAAATATGTGTATTCATTTTTAGCAAATCGAAATCCCCCTTTTTTACCATGAAACTTCATTTCTGCAATTAAATAATCCATTTCATTGATTAAAGAATAATTTTTTACAGTTAAAACTCCTTCAAAGTTCAAGCATAAGTACCATTCAATTTTATCTTCTTTTTTGAATTCACTTTGGGTTGTTGGAATTTCAAATTTATATTCTTTAAATCGCATTTCCATTGGCTCTTTGCTTGAATAAGCTTCACTTCTTTTATTTCCAACTTTTTTGGCAATCCCAAGTTTGTCTTCAAAAGTTCCAACAAGGACTTTGTTACCACATTGAATGTCAACTAAAAATTAAATACAAATTTTAAACGTCCGTTTATTTAAATTTTTTAAATAAATAATTTGATCATTAAACACCTAAGATTCAAATTAATTGGCGTATGAAAATTTTTTTAAAGTTTCGGAAATTTTCAACACCCATCGTTAAGTTTATGCAAATTTACCTTTAATATTTTCCGTATTAATTGCTGGACATTGCAAAATAATTCCTTTCGCTACTAAAATATTACAATAATCAATAATAACCACAATTTTTTATAAAAACTACAAAAAACGAACCAACAAAATCTTGCAAAAACTTTTGATCCATTAAATAAAACTGAATTTTTGGAAGAAATTCTGTCAATTCAGTTTTGATTGCATCATTTAAATCATTTTCAGAATCAAATTTTTGTTTTTTAAGAACTTCTTTCTCGGCTAATTGGTACATCTAAAATTACTGCTAGTAAAATAATTACTGATAAACTTGAAACAACAAATTACTGTTAAATAAAGTTGTTCTTCTTGATTTTCATTTCGTTTACATTCTGCCAAAATTTTGTACAAATCAGTTTTTGAAGGAAATAGAAAACTATTTTTAACTAAATTTTTGAAATAATAAAAATGATTTCTTTAATGCCAAAAAACG
Source organism: Panagrolaimus sp. LJ2414 (assembly GCA_024447195.1). Lineage (NCBI taxonomy): Eukaryota > Metazoa > Nematoda > Chromadorea > Rhabditida > Panagrolaimidae > Panagrolaimus > Panagrolaimus sp. LJ2414. Next base: position 299,048 of record JAMRXY010000004.1, on the reverse strand, counting down.
TACCTAAAAACTCCAAAACAAAACCAAAAGAAACATCAAAAAATGTGATTTTGGTTAAAATTGCATTTAATTCATTTTTTATTGCAACTTGGACAACTTTATTAGTCGAAGAAGGTATCTTTAACCTTTTCATAACTTGATATTCTACCATTTGAAATACCTGTAATTGTTCTATTATTTTTAGATTTCTTTTACAATTTTAAAACTTACAACTGGTAAAATTTTTTCTGTTGGACTTCCATAGTGAAAAGGAACAATTTTAAGGAATTCAGAAACAGAAAAGAGAAATAACTTTTCAGCATCTAGAAAATATTAATAAAATTGTTTAAGATATTTCAGATCAAAATACAAATATTAGGTCAAGGCCGTAAAGGAAAAAAAATTTCGGGTGGGAATTTCCATTTCGGAGGGGACACGTTTTTGATCTTTTGCCGCCTTAACACGATGGCGGCAAAAGATCAAAGGGTTTTCTCAGTTATTGGGGGGAACGTGCCCCAAATGTCCCCCTCCATTCCTTTCTCTCTACGGCCTTGTAGGTCATTGAATTCTCAAAAAGTAAAAAATGCCGTTGAAAAACTTACATATAAAATCAATAAAAGCATCAATTTGATTTTCCTTCACTTTTATAAACGGCATAAAATCTTGAAATTCATTTTTAATACATTGTTCGAGATCAAAGTCATCCTTCCCAGTTTTATCTTTCTTAATCTTAGCTTGATTCTCTGCCCATTTATAAAACTAAATTTTGTGTAAAAATGAACAACTTTACCATCGAAAGTGCAAACTCACAATCTCCAAAATGGTTGCTTCTTCAAATTTCGACATATTAAATTTCGAACACATCCGTAAAAGTTGAGCCTTTTGAATTTTTAGAAAGTTTTTTTCATGAATTAAACATCGAAAATTGAGATAAAGCCGAGAATCAATTCTCTCATTTAAATCCGACATGGAATATTTTTCTGCCAATTCGTACAAATCCAAAATGTCAACACTTTGCAAGAATTTATCGAAATTTTTCATTATAAATTTTTCACAAAATTCTTTTAAAACTTGAATAGAAAAAAATTCTGCAGCATCAAGAATTTTGAAGATATTTTCTTTTGTTAAATTACACCCACCAGAATATAAAAAACAACAAAATTCATAAAAAACTTCAAAAGAATATGTTTCAATTTTGATTGGGTCATTATTTTTTGTCCATCGATCAGAAAGCCATGAATCGAGTGTTTCAGAAGATGTAATCAAAACATATTTATTTGCATAGAGAATCTAAAAATATTCTTGTAAGTCTAATCAGACAAAATTTTTGAGCCAAAGTTTCCTCTCAATCCGATCCAACTAATTTTGAAACCCAAAATTCAATCGAAAATTTATTTCTTCATTGTCTGACGAGATCGTCCTTAATTTTGCATAATCCAAAATATCGAAATCATACCTTTCCATCAATTTCAAAAAGAACATCAAAAGGGGCATTTTTAGGATCTTGAGATTTGAAATATTTAACTTTTTGAAGTTGCATTTTGTAAACATTATTCTTTAATTCTTCTTCACCTGCAACCGATTCCAATTTTAAGTATTCCATCAACTGCCAATATGACATTCTCGTGGAAGATCGATTTTTACTAAAGCCAATGAAAATCCAAGTTAATATATGTGTATTTCGTATATTCAAATTTCAGCTAATACAGCTAAAAAAACCAAATTGATTTATTTGAATGAATGACAACACAAAATGAGAATATCCAAAACTTGTGTATGATGGTCTCATCAAAAATAATTAAGTGTTTTTGTTTCGCATGGACTTTTTTGTCTGCTAAACAGCCAACATTTTTTGAATCAATCTCTAAGCACTTATTATTATATTTTTCTGTGGAGAATTACCCTTAAAACACACTTCATGTTTAGTTGAAAGGTAAAATGTCGGTGGGTTGATATAGACTAAAAGAACCCCTAAAATAAAAGCTTGGAGAGGTAATGTTTTGGACTTTTATCCATCAGTTTTGATTTTTTTCATTTAATTTACAATACTTTTTTTGCAATTGCATTTTTAATCGTTTTTGGACAGGTTAATTGTTTAAAGTTTCCAGTTCTCATAAAATAGGTGTGTTTTCTCTACAGGGCTACTTAGAAAAATGCAGATGAGATTTTTAAAAACAATCAGGCAAAATGTGTGTGCAAGACTGTTTTATCCTTCCACTTTGGTTTCGATTTGCCTTTGTTTTTCTATTCCATGAGAAGGAGGATTTGGAGTTTTCTGTTAAAATAGGAATTGATTTTTAATGAAATTGTTCTTGTTCAAATAAATTTTATTGTAGTCTAATTTCTGATTTCTGTGATTTCATAAATCAGGACAAAATGGGCAACTGGGCTTCGAAAAATTTTTTATTTCCTTTGATCTGTGAATATCTTGAAATTAGTTTTCCTACACCGAAACATAATCGCAACAAGGATAAATATGTATGTTGTAATGAGTGGGATTCATCGGATGAGGACTCAGATATTGAACTTGACACTTTTTACCAAGTAAATAAAAATCATTTACCTGGTAAAAAATGTAAAATAAATAAAAATTGTATTCAATGGTATTCAACAGAGCATCATGCATTATTTTGTCCTAAAAGAGTTGAAGGTAAGAATTTTATTTGGCATATGCAAAAAAACTCTAAATTTTTAGTTCTAAACGATTACTTATTTCTTCCAAAAATTGATCAAAATTTATTACAAAGATTTTTGGAAATGTTTGAAATTGATGAAAAATATTCGATACTTTTATCAGCATCAAATGGACCGAAATTAGTCAAATTAGAACCTATCTTAATTGATGAAGGATTTAATAACGGTGACAAACAACAATTAAGGGTTGTACTTTTAAACGATCATATGACTTTGTATAATTCAAACTTAACGAAGGATAGAAAATTGTTTAATTCGATTTCCGCGAATACTATACTTTGTTTCCCAAGAGATTTAAAGATTACTTCTTCAGAATTATCCTCGGAAATGCTTCTTCAACTTCTTTCACCGTATACCAAAAAGTTTAATTTAAGAAATTCAACTTGTAAACCAAATATTTCATTTTCGGATATCATCAAAAAAGCTCCAAATCTTATTAATGTTTCAATTTACAATTTTGAGACAAATATTATTTATGAAAAAACATGGATAAAAAATTTGGTAAAATACAAAAATGGTAAAAATTTCAACAAACTAGTGATCAAATTAGATTCACTTGAACTTGATGTGAAAAGTCTGGTAAAATTTGTTGAAGTATGTTTTTAACACATTTTTAAATGGTTTTCTTTAAACTACATCACTTACTTATTTTAGACAATATGCAGTCAAACAATTGTAATTCGTATCGCGTTTAATCAACCTCTTCTTGATGAAGATTTAGATGGCTCAAAATTTAGAGAAATCGTAAAAAAGTTGGAACAATATTTTGAGTATCACGAGGATGAAAGCTCCTTTTTACATATCGGGTATGATTCAGTTGATGGCTATGAAGTTTTTTCGTTAGAGACAATCAAACAACAGAAAAGAATTATGCCACCTCGAGCTGCAACAAAGCGAAAATATGTTTATAACTATGTTTGAAATTTTAACGATTTCTATGAAAAATTGTTTGAAACTCTATTTTGTCGAAAATTGTAAACAAATTTATTATGTAAAAATTTAAAAATTCAAATTTTGAGAGATTCATTATTTATTATAACTGGATATGAGGTTGTTTTGCATAACTTAAACTGTTATTTTGATCACAAAGTTGAATTTGATCTGCATTCTTTTTCATATAAATTTGTTAAATTTTGTGATAAATATATTTGTTTCCATCTAGGGTTGTTCATTTCCCTCTCCCGGGAAATTCCCGGGAAATTTCCCGGGAATTTCCCGGGAGATTTTTCGATTTTTTGCAGGAAATGGTTCCGATTTCCCGGGAAATCTACAGTAATGTTTTATGTTTTTACATTAAACATTTAAAAACGGGATAAATATGCAATAAAAACACTACAAATAGTCAAAAATGATTAATTTGAGTATTTTACAGTCCTTTTGTAGGTTATAAGGTTAATTTTGGCAAAATATTACTGTAGCTAAGAATACTGTAGCTCCGGGAAATTTCCCGCCATTTCCCGGGAAATGAACAACCCTATTTCCATCTGTTGTTGTTTAGTAATGTGAAACGTGATAAATTACTGTTTCAAAATAAACAAGACATAAACTATTAGATTTCAACAGCTAATTAATTTTATAGTAAAAATGGGAAAAATACACTTTCAAAATGCCAACTTTGTTTTTCTCCAAAAAACATTGTATTCATCAAGAATGCCAAAACATTTTTTTGCAATTGCCTTTTTTATCGTTTTTGAACAGGTTGATTATAAAAAGTTTCCAGTTCTCATAAATTAAGTGTGTTTTCTCTACAGGGCTACTTAAAAAAATGCAGATGAGATATTGAAAAACAATCAGTCAAAATGTGTGTGTACCAGACTGCCTACTTTGACTAAAATTAATCTTTATTCTTTTACCTTATGAGAAAGAGGAGTTTCGTTGCTTTGCAAAAAATGAATCGATTTCAAGGTTTGGTCTTTTTGGAGAAGTTGTTCTTGCTTAGAAAAATTTAATTCATTCATTTACTCTGCTTTGTGCCGCGATTTTAAGGAGAGGAGCAAAATGGGCGATTTTTCCTCCAAAAATTCACCGTTTTCTTTGATTTTTAACCACCCTAAAATTATTTTTCCAACTCTGAATAATGATATAAATATATGCTGTAATGTACAGGATTCATTGGATGATGGTTCAGATATTGAAATTAGTATAAATGATGATCATGGTAAAAAGTGTGAAATAAATAAATCCTGCATTGGACGGTTTTCAACGAATCATCACGCATTGTTTTGTCCAAAAAGACTCAGTGGTAAGACTTTTTGTTACATACATCAAAGAAATCTTACCGTAGAGGTTTTCATAAGACGGTGGAGTTAAGTTTCCATATTTGTTTGTAGTACTCCTTGGGACTAAAAAATATTATACAGAAAATATTAGCTGTCAAATTCAAAATCTGTATTTTCCCCTATAACACCAATATGTATTGTTGTTATAGAGTTCAGCACTAGTTTACGTAGGATAATTTTAAGAAAATAAGTCCACCTCTATTTTAAACGTTTTAAAACGGTATAAATAGTATTAACTATTGCTGATAAACGTTATTTGATGGCCATAAATTGTTAAAAAATCCTTTCAGAAATATATATTCAACATTAACTTCTTTTGAACTCTTTGTACAATACAAATTGGTGTTATAGGGGAAAATACAGATTTTGAATTTGGCAGTAACTCCGGCGTCTTATGAAAACCTCAACGGTTAATTTTTTCAATCTTATACTGTAAAATATAGGAATGGTTTAATTGTTCCATTTTCTTCTTACCAAAAACAAAAACACTGAAAACGAATCCTTGTTTTTTTAAATTTTAGCTCTAAACAATCAATTATTTTTTCCAAAAATTGATCAAGATTTATTACAAAGATTTATGGAAATGCTTGAAATTGACGAAAAATATTCGATAGCTTTATCAACATCAAATGGACCAAGTTTAGTTAAATTGGATCCTATTGAAATCAATGATTCATTTGATAACGGCGACAAACATGTTGGCAAAGTAATTTTAAACGATTATATGAATTTATATAAATCAAACTTAAAAAATGATAAAAAACTATTTGATTCAATTTCTGCAAAAACTATACTATGTTTTCCAAGAACTTTAAAGATTTTTTGTTCAAAGTTATCCGCTGAAATGCTTCTTCAACTTCTTTCACCGTATACCAAAAAGTTTGATTTTAGAGGTTCAATTTGTAATCCAAAGATTTTGTTTTCGGATATCATCAAAAAAGCACCTAATCTTGTTTATATTTTTATTTACGATTTTAATGCTTATACAAATATCATTTACGAAAAAACATGGATTAATGATTTGATGAAATACAAAAATGGTAAAAATTTCAACCAGCTCTTTATCCAATTAAATACCTTTGAATTTGATGTAGAAAGTTTTGTAAAATTTGTTGAAGTATGTTTTTAACACATTTTTAAATGGATTCATTTAAACTACGTCATTTATAATTATGGTTTAGACAAAATGCAGCAAAAATGTTACAATTCATATCAAGTTTGACCTATATTGGGATAATTTTAAAGGCACAAAATTTACTGCAGTCGTAAAAATGTTGGAACAATATTTTGAATATCGAAAGAATGAAAGCTCCTATTTGTATATTAGTAATCATTCACGTAATAAAACATTTTCATTAAAGAAAATCAAAAAGCCAAAAATGAATTGAGTCAAATCAAGCTGCACCATAGCGAAAATATGTTTAAAACTATTTTTTTTATTTCCCAAATTTCTTTTGCAAATTGTTCGAAACTTTGTTTTGTTAAAAAATATGGAAACAATTTTTTTCTTAAATTTATAAATTTAAACAATGAGATATTTATTATAACTGGATATGAGGTTGTTATGTATAACTTAAACTGTTATTTTGATCAAAATGTTGAATTTGATCGATATTCTTTTTTATAATAATTTGTTGCAGTTGGTGATAAATAATTGTTTCCATTGTTTGGTGTTGGTGTTTCTACTGAACATGTTGAACAAGATGGGATTTCAGAATCCTCAAAAAGATTTGTTGACGATTTTGCAATTTCTCGTGACAAAATTTTATCAGGTGTACATTTATCACATTGACTTTGAAGACGATCTTGAGATACAAGGGAATATGTTGAAACAGATTGACCTACAAGAAAAATGTTATTAGTGAAACTAGAAATTTATTTTGAGATAAAAGGATGAAATTGTCGTTTTAAGGGGGGTAATCAAAATGTCTATGTGATCAACGTGGGTGGAGAAAAAACTTTAACCGACTTTGATGTGTGACACAAAGTTTTCGATATTTTGAGGAACAACGTCTTCAGTGCAAATTTGCATAAACACATTTGGAAAAGAAAACGTTTTACACTACCAAATTTGCATAATTAGTTTTTTTTGGTTATGCAAATTTGGTAGTGGCTCTTGCTTGAGAATAACAATAAAATTCAAATTCTTAAGCATAAAATTTGCAAACCTCTTGATAGTTTTGGCATGGAGTCATTTAATTTTGAAATTTGTTCAACAGGATCATGAACCTCATCTTCGATTTTATGAACCATTGTTCGAACAATTAATTGTTGCCAAAGCTTTGGAACTGATGCCGGATTTACAACTTTTCCATCAAAAACTTTTCGGCCATCAGAAAGGTATTCAGTTTGATGGGTAGCTTTTCTACGATAAAAAATACTGCATGAAAATGGTCGTTGAAGGGTTAGTTTTGGAATTTTTGTAGTTGTTTTTGCATCATTGTTGTTGTTGTTATTGATTTCGATGGAAGTTGAAATGGAATCTGTGGTGTTATTTTCAGTGGAGGGGGAAGGATCAGTGAAATTTCGGCGACGAGAAGCATAAAAATCTTTTGGAGAATCAGTTGGAACGTTGATTACAGAAATCATTGTGATCGAATGATTGGGATCTAAAATTGGATTAACTAAAATAAAACAACTTTGAAAAGCCAAAAGATTAATAAGTTAAAATTTACATATCAATAACTTTAATGAGAAGCTTCTGAAGTGACCCGATTAAGATTTTTCATTAATCAAAATAATTAATTGATTCTTTTTTTGTATAAGAATAAAATTAATTATTTTCATTATCTATTTCTGCTCCCAGATTTTTTAATTTAAATTTTGTTCAAAATATGGAAGGTGTTTCAAAAAGTTCAAAAGGGTTTGCCGAACATCGCGGTACTACGTCATTTGTTGGCGGGGTGGCATTTTTTCAAAAAAACTCAAAAACACTGATTCAAAAAAATGTTAAGTTTAAACACTTTTAAGCTTTTTTATATCCTCAAAAAGATAAAATAAACAAAGAAATTAGCCTACAAAGTCGAGAATCCAAGTTGGTTCCAAAGAATAGAAAAAAGAATCAGAATCGGAATGCGATTGATGCAAAGAAAGAAAAAATAGAAATCTAGTAAACACTGATTTCAGAACGTCAAAGAAAATAAAAGAAAGATGCTTTTATTGCAAAAATAATATTTGCTCATATAAAAATATAAGTAAAACAACAACACATTTGTTATTCTTAAGCGAAGGAGGAGGACTTTGTATAAAATTCTGTAAACCCATTTTTTATTTCACGCATAAACACTTTAAAAGTTTTGTGTTGAAATAAATTTTCATGAATGAGATCATATGCATGTCGGTAAACGTTAGATATAAAAAGAGGTTTGATTGTAATCTCTAAAAGAAGAAACTGGTTGAATAGAAAAAAATCTAACAAAAACAAACCTTCCCTTCTCGTGTTGATTTCACACATAACAAGAGAGGAAAAGAAAAATATTTTTTCCTCTTTTGTTACTTTTTAAACGGCAATGAAACTTCACGTGAAATGCTGAAATTCTTTTTTTGACGGAAAAAAAGTATTTCCGCATCTTTTAACTCAAGTTGATTCTTCATTGTCTGTTTTGTTTACTGTGCTTATCAGATCGATACCTAAAATTGAAGGACGGTCCGAATTCGCCTAACTTAAAATTAATAAAAAATTGGTTCAAAAAAGGAAAATAAAAATGCCTAATGAGGGGGGTATTATAAACTTTCACGTCATACAACAGGAAATTCTCAATAATTTGAATATTCCTTTTTTCCCAAAATTTAATCTTTCAAACAATTCTTGTATTTTAAACAATTTGTAAGCTTTGACATCATATTCAAAAGTTTTGTGTCTAAATTGTTTAATGAAAAAAACTAAATCCGAGGAGCAAATAACAACAAAACTGACACACGTCCTTCACTGATAAAATTTATAGGCTAATTTTAGATGTAATGGTATAAAAATAAGACTTTATTTTTTAAAAAAACATTTTTAGTACAATTTTTAAAAAGTAACAAAATTTAAAATCATTCAGTGCCAATTCGACGACAAAGTGCTGAACCGAAAGTGTCAGGCTCCGCGACAGCTTTGTCAATTTCTTCAAAGGTAAAAATATTACCACGAAATTTACTTTGATCTTCGATATCTTTTTTGATCCTTTGCAAATCATCAGTAGATTCCCGACAAACGATTACATAATAATCCATTCCTTGAATAGCTTCCAAGATTTCAGGTTGTCCAAGTTTAATAATTTTGACAGTAACTTCTTTAACATTAATCTCAGTCGATTTTTGTAATAAAGCTGCAAATTTTGTCAACCGAGCATGAGAAAAGCTTGATAGAATTACGAACGAATTTGCTGTAAACATTGCAGCTTTTTAAAAAAGGAATACCAATTTTGTTCAAACCAAAGTTTTAAAAAAGAAAAATGATTCCTTTCGCAACTTTTTTTCGTCAAATGACTAAAGAAGTGAATCATTTCTGCAGAATAGTGAAAAAGCTAAAAAATTTTCTTCTCCAGCAAAAAATAAAAATTCGACCAAACAAAAAGTCAGAAAGCCTAATATTCATGAACAAAAGCATATTCAATTTAAATAGATTATTATTTTCTACATGGAATAAAAACTTGAAAACAATTTTTACATGTTCCCTGAGGTCAATCAGCGACGATTCAATACTTTGTTTGGGTACTGTAGCTTTTATTTCAAAATTTCAAATTTCGTTGATTTTTTATTATTTTGGGTTCTTCAGTCCCATTCCCATTTTCGATCTAATTGAAATAAAAACTTGAAAACTATTTTTACATGTTCCCTGAGGTCAATCAACGACGATTCAATGCTTTGTTTGTGTTCGGTGTATCTGATTGTGTTTTGGTTTTTTAGAATATAAATGTTTTGTGCTCAATTTATTTGCAATGTTTAACAGATTAACATCGGAAATTACTAAACATGCAAAATGTTTTAAGACTAACCAATATTAATAAATTCGGTTCTTCCATACTACTAACAGAAGTACTAAATGCTATAAAATTAATATGCTCTGTTTCCTCATATGTATCAATGCATTTGAATTAAGTTGGACATCATCATTTAACAAAATAAACAAAGTATTTTGAAGATTCTTAGCTTCTTGAATCATTTTATGAAAGCATAGTTTTGATTTTTATGCAAATTTGTCAACTTTTATCAATACTTGTGACATGTTATTCCGATAAGTTCAATTTAAAATGGCACTTTATTGTCATTTTATAAAAATCTATCATTTAAAAACCATTATATTGCAATTATCTTTTGTTCAAATTTTAGTATACAATTTTAGAAATAAAATAAAAATCAATGCAAAAAACAATTAAAAATTACCAAAAAAGAATAACCCGTAAAAAATTAAAAAAAACAATTATTTAAAATTAATTAAAGTCCAGATTCTGCAATTCCTTCATCATCTTCAATAAATGCAGGATTTTGATGAACTTCAATTCGAGGATTTTGAGTTTGTTGATTGCTACTTCCAAAGAGGCCCGGAGTTGGTGGAACAAATCCATAATTGGATGTTGGAATTCCAGATGGATTTACAAGATGTGGATAATAGTGTTCAAGGATATACACAAGGCAATGATGAATGAAAATGTATTGTTGCTAAAAAGTAGATAAATATGTTGAAAATTGATAAAAATTGATGAAAAATAAGAATGACGACATTTTCGTGTAAAGATTTTTTAAGTGATAGTAACACATTTTGTTAAAATCTTTCATTTTGGGTTACTATCAATATTTTTCTTAACACGAAAATTTTGTCTATACAAATCACTTACTTCATTCTGTACCATATGACATCGTTCAAGTCTCATCTCATATACTGTGCCAAAGACATCAATATTCTTTCCAATATCAATATGTTGCATCAGTCGATCCATTGCCATGAAACTTCCACTTCTTCCAACTCCTGCAGAGCAATGAACAATTGTTGGTTTATTACTTGGGAATGGAGGAAGTTTAGTTCGGAATAGTCGTGCAAAATTAACAATTCCAGATGGATCATCTGGTACTCCAAAATCTGGCCATGCCATATAATGTAAATGTATAACATTTCGGGCCGTTTGAGGTGTTTCACACATATTTTGAAGTTTTAAATCACGAATTACAAATTCATCATAATGAATTTCATTCAAAAGTGTCACTTCAATATCTCCATAAAGAACAGAGCGTTGATTATTATCGGGCCAATATTGATGGCATTTATCCCGGCCTTTTTCAACGCATTTTGTTAATGCAATTATTGCTGGACATTGTTGCTCCCAAACAACCCTCCAAAAGTCATCCCTTGTGGATGGCAGGGGTCCTTGAGCAGCAATAAATTCTCGACGAGAATTAAATCCCTGAAAGAATTTCATCATGTTACATCATTCTCATCGTTCATTATGTAAAACTTACAGGAATATAATTTGCATTAATATAATCTGAGCCTTCTTCGTCGTCAGTTGGAATTAACTTAACACGAGAATGATCAAATGGTAAAATATTTGTGAATCGATTCTTTGAACGATTTACAGTTAAATCTGCGGCAATACAAGTCTGCCCATTTCCAACAAGTCTTAAATCATCATATTCTTCACTGAATCGAAAATCTGAATCTGCAGCCATTAATCGAACATGCTCAGGAAAATCAGCAATTCGAACAGGTCGACTAAAAAAATACGGTATTTTAGGTATGATTTCAATTTTTTTTGTTTTTTAAAGTTTTGCATTTTAAATGTTACAGTATACCTGCATAAACTTATTCAAATTTATGTCCTTCTAATTAAACTTTTCATTTTTTCTAAACTTTTTGCAAAATTTATTTCCTGAATTTTGTATCTCATTTTTTAATTCATTTTCAATTTTTTGACGTAAAAATAAAATGCAAAAACGTATTTGCTTCATTTTTTTGTTTCATTCATTCATAAAAATGACCAAAATTTTAAAATATTTATAAATAAAAGCTTAAAAATAGTGACTGTCAAAGAAAAAATGACGTTCCCTGTCACATCTCAAAAAAAAACTTTTCACACAGTCACAGTCATTTTCAATAATGCATTCATATTAAAATTCACTCCCTCACTTTTTATTTTTATTACTTATTTATTTTTGATGTATGTTTTATAAATAAAAAAAGAGTGAAGGCGTAGTTTTCGAAGCTTAATTTCGTCATATAAAAAATGAATAATCCGAGAAATAATGAATTAATAAAAAAAATTTAAAGCAGCAATAAAAAAAATTTGGCAACAGGTTTTAAATTTTAAAATATCACATCTGTGTTTTAGAAGGCTATAAAATTGTAAAATAAAAGAATACGGTATCAAGGAAACATAAATATAATAAAATTTTGATTCATTGAATCTCACGAGAGCTAATATTTAAATTAAACATAAAGTTTTTAAAGTTAATGAAGTTTTGCTACGTTTTTGTTACAAAAAAGGACTAAAACGTAGTAAAATTTGAACTTAAAAAAAAGAAAAAAAAAACAAAAAATGCCATTTTTGAATGTTTTTTAGTCCATCAGCTCTTTAAGAATAACTGTACAATTTTAAATATTTTTAAACAATTTAAAAATAGCTTTTAAAAAGCACTTAACGAATTACTAAATTTTTATACTTTTAAAACACTAAAAATGGCTAAAAAATACAAAAACACTTGAAAATCTCACTTTAAATAGTTAAACATCAGCAGAAGATTTGTTAGCCTTTGATTTACCGTAATCTTAGGGTATGTTTTAGTTATTATAAAAGTGCACGAAAATAATTATTTTGCAACATTATCAGTAAAAATTTTAGTTCCAAAAACGTTTCTAATTTCTTCAAACCAACATCCTTTTTAAAAAAACACTTAAAAATTCAAGCTATAAACTTTCTTCTTCAATGACAGCTTTTGCCACCCCACACACATGTTTTTTTTCTTCTTTTGTAAATAAAAGATAAATGTCGGTACTTTTGAATGCCCTTTTACGGTCCTTTTTTCTATCTTTCTTCTACTCAAAGATTTTATGTAAACTTAAAAAATTTAAAACCCTTATTTGAAAAATTTATGTGTTTTTAAGTGTTTTTTAGCTATTATTTTTTTCTAGTGACACACTTATTTTTTGTTTTTTATTCATAAAAATATTTTTAAAACATTAATAAAAACTTTATTTTTTATATTTAAAAATTTCTCAATTGCAAATCGTTTTTTGCCTTTTTTCCGTTTTTTTGTTTCTTGAAAGTTTCAAAACTTTTTTTCATGAATGAAAAAATAGAAGAAAAAAATGATTCAAAAAAGGGTGGCTTTTTGTTATAAAAAACACATTGCATCAAGTATATACTCACTGTTTCCGTTTCGAAAATATAAAAAAAAATGTGAATGAAGTGAGTCTCTCTACATTTTTTTTCTGATGGTTGTTTGCCTTCTTCGACCCTTATATGTGCTTGTGAAAATATTCATTCATTCAAAATTCGAATGCCTCCCCCAACTTTTTTTTTCTTTTCCTCGTTATATTTATTTTTTTCTATATCGAAATTGTCGGCTGCTGCACAAACAAGGCAATTCTGTCTCTCTCTCTCTTTTTTCTGTGTTTTCCTTCTTCTTCCGTAAGCGTGGGAGTCGAATGAATAAAAAAAAGAATAAAAAAATACAAAGCTTCAAATTGCTGCTTTTTAGTCATTTTTTTCCTTTTTTCGTGTGTTTTCAAAGCACACAAAATAAGGGCAAAAAATGAAATAATATAAATAAAACAAAGTGTTTCAAATTTTGTTTAAAAACTATTTTTAAACAAAATTTGAAATCAAAGCACTTTAAAAAAGCACAATTAAAATTTACCAAAAAAGGCAGTACAAAATTTTTAAATTTAGGGTTACTGTAAAACATTCGTGTTAAGACAAAATTGCAAAATCAAAAAACTTTAGCTTTTTTCAAGGTCTTAATCTTAAATCATACATTTGAAAATTAAAGAAATTCTAGAATAATTCCGATTTCGTGCTAAGACAAAAAAGTATAAAATCTTTAAAAATTATGCAAATTTTTAACTCAAAAAATAAACAACCTATATTTCGAAAAATTTCAATTTTATGCCGAGACACAAAAGCTCAGAATCTTTAAAAATGTAATTATGCAAATTTAAAAACAACAAACCTTTTTTGAACATTATTATTCGTTTTAATAACCGTCCATAACAGAGATTTCTGGCCAGGTGGTGGACCACTTGGAAGACGTTCAAGTCTTTGATCTACACCTGTTCTTTCTCGTAAAGATTTTGATCGTCGATGATGGGGATTAAATGAATTTAAAGCATTTGGAATTAAGCCATTTGTATTGATCTTTTGTTGTCCAGATGATGAAAGGGGACCCGATGTATCCATAGGTTCATCGGTTGCTGTTGTCGTGATACAAGTGCTTGAACTTTTAATATTATTGCATTGAATTGTTGTTGGTCCAGGATTATTATTATTATTATTATTTGTAGGGTTTGAATTTGGATTTGTTGAAGTTGAATAAAATCCAAGTTTCGCAAGACTATCTGCAGCTCGCTCGGCCATTATCATTTTGAGGGCTTGCCACTGAGATTCTTTTGATTGGGTATTGTTATTATTGTTGTTATTATTGGTGTGATGGTGGGATCGGGAATTATATGATGTTGTTGGGGATCTTGTAGATGTTGAAGAGAATGGTGATGAAGATCTGAAATAATAAAAAATTAGCATAATTATTTTTAACAATATAAATATCCCCGAAAATTTGCATAAATCAGTTTTTGAAATACGATAATGATCGAAATTTTGATTTTAAGGATCTTTTTAAATTTTACCATAATTTTTAAACATTTTTTAAAAAAACAGTTACAAAAAAGTTTATATTTTTTAAAATAAAAAAACGTGTCAAAACTCTCCATTTTTCCACTTCAATCACTACAAATTTATTTCCTTTTGTAACACAAAAAACCCGCAACAAAAAAAACTTTTTTTCACAATCAAAAAAACAGTCCCCTTTTTTGTTTTTTTTTATTTATAAAAAAAACAGCAGCAAAAAACGTAAAAAGAAAAAGAGAAAAAAGGCAGCAGCAGCAGCTATTTTCAATTCAAGCACTTTCGAGAGATGCATTTGGTGCCTTAGGGGACGAGCTTTTGCCGGAAGTGCCCCGCCTCTTAAAGTCTCCCCTTATTTTTTTATATATATTTTTTTCTCAAGTACTAACATAGAAAAAAAAGAAGCTTGAAAAAAAGAAAGATAAGAAAAAAAAAGTTTTTTTTCCGTAGGCGCTTTTTTAATATGATTTTTTTTTTGCGGCATTTATTATTTTGAAAAGAAAAAAAATATAATCTTGTTACGTTTTTTTTCTTTCTTTTTTTTACTTTTTGCAAAAAAAAACTATAATAAAAACATTTGTAAATAACAGAAAAAAGCATTGCTATAAAAAGGTTAGGGTTTGAAGTTGGAAATTTTTGGGAAATGGAAAAGGTCGAATAATAAAGTTTTGGAGGTGGTTATCAGTGACATTCCGGTTGTCACATTTATGGTATTATCAGTAAAAATGTGACAAGTACAATGTTCTAGAAGCACATCATATCCAAATTAGAAGGTAGTGTGAAATTACAAAAAATCGAAACTTTAGGATTAATGGAGGCGGCAGTTTACACATTTTTTAGTCCCTGATTTTTAGGTTTGCGTAGAACAAACCTGAAAATCAGGGTTTTTGTCACAGAAAATCTATTAAAAATTATTTTCTTTGCGGGACTCAAAAAAGGAAAAAGTATATAAACTGCTCCTCGATAAAATTCCAGTTTTGTGATTGAAATTAAAATTTATTTCGAAATTTTCACGTAAATTTTTAAATGAAAATTTAAATTTTGCAGGATTTTTAACAACTTAAAACATTTATTTTCACGATTTTTGTGTTACATTTCAAATTTCGTAATCTCCAAAAAGTACCAAACTAAATACACTCCTCAAAATACATTTTCCTTTATATCCGATTCTACCCTAAAATTAAACTTACTGTAAACCTCTATCATTATTACTTTTATCTGTTTTAATATAAACCATAACTACTTTTTTCCAAAAAAGCTAATATAATAATACCAACAATAAAGAATAATAATAATTTCTTTTTTTTTTGCGAACACACAAAAATAAGTATGTGACAATCTTCAATCAAACAAGAAATAATATACTTTTTTTGTTTCGTTTTTGCGGTTTTATTTTTTGAAAGCTTATTTTTGAAATTCCGCGCAGCAGCAAAAATCAAAAAAGAAAGAAAGCAACAATTCTTTTTCACAAACAGCAGCTTTTAAAAATTGTGCAAATATAATATTTTTGTTGTCAAAAAATCTAAAGAAAATTTTTATCGCGTTTTTGCAGTTCTTTTTCGAAGCTTCTTTGGTTTTGGTATTGTATGATTTGTATTGGTCAGTTTTTCTCCCTCGCAAAAATGGAAAAAAAGAAAAAAGTACCAGAATGCATTTTTAAGCAACTAAAACTATCGGATTTGCTTCTGTTGATTTTTATTGATCCTTCTTCTTCTGCTTTTTTTTGTGTTACAAAATGAATGATGCGAAAAAATACAAATAAATAGAATTCACAAAAAACAACTTGTTTTTTATATGTCGAATTTGATTCAACAACAAAAGAAAAAAAACAGATGACAATTTTTAAAAAAATTGAAAAAGCTAGCTTGAATTTGAAGGAGTTTAATTTTTAAGGGTTAAAAACACAATTTGAAATAGCTTTCACTTTGTTGTGAAACTACTTTTTTTTAAATCTTTGTAAACAATAAGAAACACGTTGCACTTGATTTTGTCTACAGAAATTTTTGTAATTGTTTTGTGTTATGTTAAAAGAAAAAAGTTTTGGTTTAAGCAAATTTTCCTGGATTTAAATTAGAATTTGAAGCCATTTTAAAAAATGCCGTAGACAAAGTGCCATTGCTAATTATGATTTTCAACATGTTTATATCGGTTTTCTTAGAAATTTCAACCCGCAGTCTTGAGAATTAAATGATAACTTTAAAAAAACCAAAACATAAAACAAAAAGTTTCATGTTTAAAATGGGTATAATTAAAACAGTAAAAATTAAAAAGTTTGAAGTATTAAATTACAACACTGAAATTTTAGAAACGCAAACAGAAACTTTTAGTTTTTTTTCGTTCTCTCAACTACTTTGACAAGATTACTGTACTCGATGTTACAGTAATGTTCGCCAAAATATTTAAACAATTACCGTAAAATATAAAACTAAAACTTACAATTTTTTTCCTTTTCGACTTTTTAGCAGTAAATAGAAAATTAAAGCCACTGAAGCTCCAATAAATAAAAGAATTAAAATAATAAATACACTTCGAAATGTTGCACCAACTTGAATGGGTTCTGAAAATAAAATTCAATTAATTAATTAATAAAGGTTAAAATAAATATTTATGTATAAAATTACTCAAAAAACAAGATATTCAATCAGAAATTCAAAAACTAAGGTTTAACAAAAACAATTTTTTAAAAAACAGAAGCTCTAATTTTTTGAGAAAAAGAAGAAAAAATGAGAGAGAAATTCACACACAAAAACAATAATAATTTCTATTATTTTTTTGTTTTGTTGAACAGGTTGCTGGTTTTATTTTTGAATGCCAAAAAGTAAACAATGAAATGTTTTTTTGAGAGAAAAAAATAGATCTAAAGCTGTGTTTATTGTTTGAAAATGGAAAGAAAGATAAATATGGGATTTTTGGGGTTTGTGAAAATAAAAATGAGAATTGTGATGATGAGGAGGGGAATCAATTTGGGAGATAAATTCATTGTATTTTGAGAATTATTTGATTGTGGGTGAAACAAACTGTTTTGAAATGGTTCAGAGAATTGAAAAATCAGGATTTTTGTTGGTTTAAAGGTGTGTTTTATATATTTGAAAACGTATAAAACACTCTTTTTGTGTGTTTTAAACAATTTTACAAAACTAATTCGAGCCTAAATTATTTGATTTTAATCAGTGTTGTGCTTTTTACTTTTTGTCGACTCCGACTCCGGAGTCGATTAATTGACTCCGACGGCATTCTCACCTTTGATGTTTTGGAATCATCGACTCCGACTCCGGAGTCGGAGTAACACTGATTTTAATCTTATATTGAAATTCTTCTACCCAGATAGCTACCGTATCCGACTCAGCTGATAAAACTGAAATGCAACTTGTTTAGCCCAAATGTATTACCCTGAAAATCCTAAAACCTATACAAACTATCCCATTTATTTAACCATAAAACTTTTACTTTTCTTTTTTGACGTAAAAAGCCTATAAAGAAAGCTTCTTCATTTTTTTCGTATTCAAAAAAAACGCAAAAACTGCAAAAAACGTTGTTTTAGAAAAAAAAACGTTAAATTAAAAGTCCTCAATGAAAAAAAGAAGTAGTAGTTGTAAAAAAGAAAAGGGAGGGGGAAAAGAAAAGACCCTCGTGGTTATGTGACTCGAGTGGATTCAAATTCAAATGCAAAAAAAGAAGAAGAAGCCATTTAAAGGCAGCTAAACATTATTTGTTGAAGGCTGTCTTTCTTCTTTCTTCTTTTTTCACGTCCATGCTTCTTTTTTTCCATTCATGAAAAAAAAACATAGAAAGCAATAGACCAAAAGAAGAAGAAGAAGAAAAAAGGGATGGCATGAATGAATGAATACACGGCAAAAATATATATAACTTAATTTTTTTTCTTTTTTTAAAAAAAGTTTTTTGAAAGAAGTCCAAAAAAGACTTTTGAAGATGTCAAAAAATTTACTTTTTGTGCTCTTGACATGTCACATATTTGGAAAAGGAGAAGAAAAACGAAGTGTGTTTTTTTGCAAAAAAACAAGGAAGATTCTTTTTTTTCGTCGAGCAAACATCAATTAATAAGGTGGTGGAGTAATTGAGATAACTGTTTTTTGTTAAATCTAAAAACTCTTCCAAGAAAACAAGCGATGACAAAAGATATTGCTAATTGCATTCAGTAATAATAATTATGTTTACTGCGTTAAACTTAAAAGTTGTTAAGTAATTGATGTGGAAAAAATGAAAAAAGGGATAAATTAATCAATGTCAGTAAAAGACAACTTTACTAAAAACTTATTAGTTTTTAAATAAACAAATTTTTTTAAAAGATATTCAAAAACTTTGTAAAACTATGCTAAAATCATTAAATTTTTTTAAAAATTACAAAATTTAAAACCAAATTTTTGATTTCATTTTTACAATACCGAAAACATTAATTTTATATTTTTGAATCGAATAATTTTAAAAGATTTCACAACGTAAAATAGCTTATTTACAAATTATTTAAAATCTGATCAATTAATTGACCTCAAAAATTTATCAAAATTCTTTTGTTTCGTTATCAAAATTCTGGCCTTATTAAATATGACACCGCTAATCAACTAAATATAAGCTATTACAAGTACAAAGTTTTTTACGTTTCTTAAAAACCTCAAAAACCGTCTAAAAACGAGATCATTTTATACTATGCCGTGTCTCGAGAGAAAAAAGAAAAAATTGATGCAAAAATTAGTACACTCCTCCCCTTCCTTCCCTTTCCCTCCCTCCATTTAATTCCCAAAGCAATTAATGCAACATAAAAAAAAGTTTTCCTTTTTTCAAATTCTGCTCTCATCATCATCAACTATTAGCATCAGCTTTGGCATCAGAAGAAGAAGTAAGTAGCAACAATGATAGTAAGCAAATGAGCAAAAAAAATAGAGGGCAAGCTACAACTTTAATTGAAACAGAAAAAAAACGGAAGAAAAGGGTGTTAAAAATGGATATATCTTTTTCGGTCATTTTGTGAGTCTCGGATGTATATTCTATTTTTTATGCAAAAATGCGACACAGAAACTACGTCAAAGAAAAAAAAATTTGTACAAAAATTCGTTGCACTTTGTTTTTTTTTATAATCATCATTAAAAAAGTATTTTTATCATGCAAAAACGAAACCGAAAGGGTAAGTATCTATGTATATCCTCGAATGATGAATAATGCCATGGCACAAAACTTGCTGGATACTATGCTGATGCCCAATGGCATTCCCGAGGATGACGTTAATGGAACATAAAAAAATGATTCTAAATTTTGACCTTTTTTGTTGCTTCTGAAGCCTGAATTCCAGAATGCTAAAATAGAAACATCGTTTTTGGCATCATTTTTTGCAACTGTTGCAATTACTTCAACTCGAAAAAAGATTATCCAAATTCCAAAATTTGCAAAAGTAGTAAAAAAAGGATGCCAAAAACAAAAATAACTTTTAAGCATGTTTCACAACAACTTTTTTTTTGGTCAAACTGATGACTTCACAAAATGCCCTAAGAGCCTAAAAATAACCACCGTCACCAAAAGACCGATGAATGAAGTATGAATAAAAATAGAAAGAACCAAAAAAAAACAACACCCAAAAATAGTAACTTATAATTTTTCAACCGTTAAAAATTGCTTATTAAATTATTTATGCTAAACAAAAGTAGTCGGCTGCTTTTTATGTTATACAAAAATAATAATAATTTAAAAAGTCACTTTTTTGATGTGCATTTTTTGACGTTTTATTTCGTCACAGAAAAAACGCCATCGATGAATGAAAAATAACAAATTTTTAAGGCGATTGATAGATTACTGTAAGAGGATTACAGTAATCCTCAACAATCTCCGTCAACAGAATCGAAATTCTTTTGATGCAAAACGGGATAAATTTAACCCAAAAAGCTTAGTTTAAAAACTGTCAATACCTAAAAATTGTGTAAAGTGATTTTTAAGTGCTACAAAAAATGACGAGGAATAGTTTTTCTTTTTTTGTAAACAGTTCCCGTCATTTTAAATTAAGAAGGATCAAAGGAGCAGATGTTTTTATACTACAAGGTTGAGATGTTTTGTAGCACTTAATAAAATAGCTTTAGTTCAAATAAGATATTAAAATTGTTAAGATTTTTAAAAAACACTTTTGTAAAATTGTTTGGTAAGCTCTAAAGGTCTTTAAAAAAGCAAATAATGTTGAATTATTAAATTATTAGATATATCAGGTCACATGAATTAGTGATTTTATGAACCAAACTATTAATACCAAAACTACAGTACACAATAAAAACTGAAATTTTTAAAAAAAGCTTTTAGTTTTTCTCTTACAACCTAACACTATTTATACCGGTTGAAAGCAGCCAAAACTAGAAAAGTCTTTAATTGTTATTATTGTCTTTGTTGTTTATTATTATTATTAATAATAGTCTAGTTTAACAAAAATATAAAATAATGAAATCCTAATTTTATAGACTTTTTACGTAATATATTTTCTTTCTAAAAAGAATACCCCACATTTATTCCAAAATTAAACCATAATTTACTTTCTTTTTTAAATAAAGATTACAGTATCCTTTTTCTCATAAAAAAGAAAATCTCTTGTTTACATCTGTCAACGCTTTTTTTCATTCATTGGTTTCAACCCCCATGTTTTTTTAATTCTTTCAAAAAAAAGAAGAAGGATATCTTTCATCAAATGAAAGAATGTTCTTTTTAGAATTTATGTTTTTGTAAGAAAAAAAGCACCGTAATTAAGCCCCCCTTTTTTGGCGGAAAAAGCAGCATTTTTGGATTTTCTAAAAATAAAATTTTACAAAAGACATGCAAATTCTTGAAAAATGAAGAAAGGCAAGGATTTTGTTATTAAAAAAAATGATGGAAGCAAATTAAAACTTGGAAGTTAAAAAAAGAAGGAAGATGACGCTATGATTTTTTTTTGCAAATATTCCGGAAATTATATATCTCTTTTTTCTCCTAAAAAAACTCACGTTTGTTCTTTTTTTTGTTTCAACTTTTGCTTTTTCCTTGGTGGTGGGGGAAGCAGCAGCAGCAGGGAAGGAATTAAATATACTATTTTAAAAGAGAAAAAAGAACCTTATTATTTTTCAATGTTTTATTATTATTAGTCAGAAGAATTCAGCCCCTTTTATTAATTTGCGGAACTTTTCTTTTTTAATTATGCAGGCGGCAACACCAAAAAACATTGCGGCCGCCGCGTTGGAGGGTTTTTAAACTTAATTTTTCAAAGAAGGAAAAAAAGAGAGAAAATTGTTGGGTGAGTTTTTTTTCCAAGAAAATATTAAATGTTTAACAACTTAATTTCCTTATACAAAAGAAAATTGTAAAAAATGTAATTTTATTAAATGTTCAATGTTTATGGTCCTAAACAGAAATTGTATAGTTTCATCGTCAACGAATTTACAATGGTATCAAAAGTGATCTCTAAAGAAATATTCTAAAGTTGCGTCATTTTATGTTAATACACAGCGAACTGACAATTGATTTTTTGGCAAAGCGTCAAAATCAAAAAATGCAAAAAAAGTGTATGTTTGTTTTTTATCGCAAATAATTTTTGGATTATCAAATTAATATTTTTTTGTTTCTAGGGTAAAAAACACTGAAAAAACTGATTCTGCCATGCATGATATACCCAAAATGGACGTTTTTAAGGGTTTTAGGACGTGTTGAAAATGACCCTACCCTTCTAGGCTTAATTACGAAAAATTTCACCCGTCGTTTTTTTTATCCATGGTCTTAAAAGATTCAGCACATTCGACTCTATCGAGTGACAGTTGACTTTTATTCAAATTACTGACCATTTTGAAAATTTTTCAAAAATACTGTTTTTTACCGTATTTTTGCACATTTTCATGGTCTTAAACTTGTATAATTGTTGTATATTCCTCAATTATGCATGGAATTTATTTAAAAATAATTAATAAATGTGTTATTAACACAGAATTTACTTAAAAACGGAATATTGGAAGATTGCTATCAACTACAACAATAGCTATAGTATAAAAAGCAATGTAAAACTTAACTAAGTTTAAATATGGGATATTGCTGTTCATGCATCTTACATAACATTTTTTTAATATATTTTAAATCAATAAATTAAAAGAAAAACAAATCTGTCAACAAAACATAATAATGACATTGTTTAACACTGGTACCTTTGAGTGTAAAAATGCATATATATCCAAAGATTTTACACATTTTCAAAACTACAAATTAATTTTGTTCAAACAATTTGCACCATTATTTATTAAAAATATGATTAATTGTCACCAGTTTAGACTAAATTTCAGTTAATAAAGCTTTAAAATTGCAAGAAATAGACAAATGTTCTTTGAAGCAGATACTGATGAAGTACCAAGGATTTTAACGTTTTTCTCAAGTTTTTTCTAACGTAAAACAAATATTTTTCATTATAATATAATAACTGATTATATCTCATTACATTCCATGCATAATTGAGGAATATACAACAATTATACAAGTTTAAGACCATGAAAATGTGCAAAAATACGGTAAAAAACAGTATTTTTGAAAAATTTTCAAAATGGTCAGTAATTTGAATAAAAGTCAACTGTCACTCGATAGAGTCGAATGTGCTGAATCTTTTAAGACCATGGATAAAAAAAACGACGGGTGAAATTTTTCGTAATTAAGCCTAGAAGGGTAGGGTCATTTTCAACACGTCCTAAAACCCTTAAAAACGTCCATTTTGGGTATATCATGCATGGCAGAATCAGTTTTTTCAGTGTTTTTTACCCTAGAAACAAAAAAATATTAATTTGATAATCCAAAAATTATTTGCGATAAAAAACAAACATACACTTTTTTTGCATTTTTTGATTTTGACGCTTTGCCAAAAAATCAACTAAAAGCAGAATTTCAGTTCGCTGTGTTAATATGCAAATTTTCCTAGAAACTGAATTTCTAGGAAAATTTGCATATTATAAAACCAGCATTTTTTATGATTTATTTAATTAAAAAGTAATGATCCTCGCTCAGCAGACTTAAAGTCTCATGCAAATTTTTTGAATTAAAGATGAAAATATGCAAATTTGACAAAGAATTGTGCAAATTTGCATATTTCAAACGTAAACTCAAAAAATGCCGTTAAATTTTGAATACTCGTAAATTTTAATTTTAATCAATTATCAAAAAAAACTTCCTTTAAAACCTAATCTCAAACAGTGAAAAGTACGTCACCAAGAAAAACAGAAAACAGTCTTAAAAGTTTAATAAAATTATCTATAAAATAGTCTAAAAAATTAACTTCCCTTTGTTTTTCTCTCTAAAAACGACCCTTTACAAAACTTAATATTTCAAAAACCAAAATAAATACTAACGAATACTATTTTTTTGACGTAATCTCATCTCACCTCTTCATATATATCCGGTCATTAATAAATTTTTTTGCACAAAAAAAGAGAAAAAAGAATTTTTGAACATAAAAGTTTAAACAACTCTAAAAAAGTCTACGCTGCTCTCATGGGAATGAAAAAAAGAACAAAAATTACATTAATAAAAATTTGAAAATTATTTCTCAGGATTTTAAACTACCTTTTTTTTTAAAATCTCAAAACTACAAAACATAAAAAAGATTTTAGCAAGAATGAAAAAATTATGTAAAAGACAAGCATTTATTCAAATTTTTTGCTGCACTAATCCATCTGTTTACCAATTATTAAAGATCTTTTTTCCTTTTCTTTGTAAAATTTAAATCCTCTTATTATGTAATATGTATTATAACTGGTGGGCAGCAGCACTTGGCTTTTTGAATGAGAATAATATTAATAAATTAAAAAATCTGATAAGTAAAAACGGAAATCCTCTTAAAAATGCAAAAATGAATGAATCGAAAATTTTGTTGCAAAAAAATGAAAAGGTTGAGTAATAATTAAAAGAAGAAGAATTAAGAAATCCTTTAAAGGTAAAAATGAACCGGAAGTTTTGTAAAAAGCAAAAAAACTGTAAAATATGCAAATTTTACATACGTAAGTTTGCAATAGTTTTAAACAAATTATGCAAATATAACAAAAAAATATTTTCAAGAGACTTATTCAAATTTAAGAAGTTCAGAAAATAAAATAAATACAAAATTATGCAAATTTTAAAAAAAACCATACCTGTAACAACGACATCAGAATACAAAGTATCAGTCCACAAATTTGGGGCCGTATAAAGTCTAAGCTTAAAACGATATCCGCTTCCGGGTTTTAACTTTCCATTGCAGATACTGTATGGATCCTGTTCGTTGCAAGCAGTGTCAATTCCGATAACCTAAAAAATGGATTCCATTTATGCAAATTTATATTTGTTCTTTAATGTCCTTTCATGAAAGATATTCAAATTTGTACTTTGGTTTTTGCAGAAATACATTTTTTCCCAATAAATTTTTTTAGATAAATTTTTTCTTAGAACAAATTTAAAACATTTTTTTAAAGAAGAAATTAAATGTTGCTACAATTTTTCATTTTTGTAGCCAAAACAAATTATAGTTATCATGTGTGGGAAATGCAACAATGTTCACCACCCCCAAAAAGTATAGTTTTAAACGTAAAAAACATACCTCCGAAATTGGTCTTGGGGAAAATCTTTTAAGTGGTTCAACCGGTGCCTCCAAGGCAACATACGGTGGCCAAATATCAAATCTTTGAACTTGTCCCCAGGTCTAAAAACAATTATTAAGATTATTGAAACTGAACAATTATGAAGTTTAAATTTGCATACCAAAGTTTTATTTGGTGAATCAAATAACCAATTTTCATTGGTTTTTCCATCTGGTGAAACTTGGGCAACGATAATTGCAGTTTTGGTGAGAAGGCCATGTTTTGTGGAAAACATGATTGTATTGTATCGAATTGTTAAATCTGTTGATCTTACAGTATTTGGTAAGATTTCAACTCGGGAGGCAGGTCGAGGAGGGGCTGAAAGATATTATTATGCAAATTTTTAAAATTTTAGAAGTGACATTGCATAAATTATGCAAATTAAGAGAATTGGGATATGCAAATTTTATAGCTGTTAACACAAAAATTATAGCAAATAATGATAATTTTAAAAATTTTATTAAAAATTATGCAAATTTTTAAATTTCATACGTTTTAAAAAAGTATGAAATTAAAAATTTTTTAAATTATACAAATTTTTTCCACTTGAAAAACATACCCATAATTGGCATTTCAATTCTTATGCTATCAGATGCGGCAGGTAAATCTCCGATGCCAGCTTCAGTAACAGCTTGAGAATTGATCTGATATGATTGTCCTCCAACCAAATTATCCACCACAGCTTCAACAGTTTTATCAAATCCTGAATTCAAATTTGCTCCAACATTCACGGTCCAAGGCTTTTCAGATGGATCTGAAGGATTCACATTGATGACATAATGAGTGATAACGCCATTGGGCAAAGCTGGTGGCAACCATGAAGCCTGCACCGAGTAAGGATTCAAAGCTTTGACGGAGAGATTCTGCACTGGACCAGGTCGATCTTGACTTGTCTCGAAATTTAGCTGTGGAATAATTCGAGTTTTTTGTCCACAAACTTGATCAGCTGAATCACCACAAATAATTTGAGAATTAATTGAATATTTGTGAAAAGGTCGTAGACCTTCGAGAAGGATTGAAGGCATTGTAGAATCTTGCATTCGTAGAGTTCGATCATAGATTACGGTAGATTGTGTATCCATTACAATTACATTAAAATTGCAGTCACTAATATCCGCCGAAACTGCATATTGCTTTTCTTGATTTGTGACAACGCTAATCTTGAGAACGGCAGTATTTTTTGTGATTTGTTCAATCCCAAGATTTACAACTGGAGCACTCATTCGAAGGTATTGTTCAAATCGATTTGTGGACACAATGCCAGATGAAGTTACAGTATACATTTGAATTTTATAACATGCCCCCCGGCGAAGGTGATCAACAATGACAGAAGTTTCAGAAGCAGATGACGTGGTTTCAACTTGCCTCACGGAATCTTTCATTTGAGCTTCAAGACCTTGTGACCCAAGCAGGGCGGAAGACGAAACAGAAGTTGGATAAATATGTGGATCAACTTTAAGATGGAGTTGGGTGGTATTCCCAACAATTTTAGCCCAAAGATCTTTGATCTTCAACATTTGAACTTCAGATGGAGGCCATTCAAGTCGAAGAATGCCTTTATTTTCAGCTAGGATTAGCCCAAAAGCTTTCATATTAAATCCTGGATCAACTGCCAAACTTCTAAAAATCTTTGTCCCAAAAGATTGTCCAGATTGTGTTGCCGCGGATATCTCATATCTCTGCCCAGGGATTAGTTGCATATAAGAAATACATCGAACTTTTTCATTATCAAATTCTTCAATCTTTGAAATATCTTCCATCCTCTCCAACTTCTCTGAGGATACTGTAATTAGGCATTTATCAATTTTACTTTGATCTTTTGATGGCAAAATTGTTTCAATTCGATATTTGCCTTTATCAAAATCTGGAACAATTTTTAAATCTTCAGCTGGAAGGGGTTTAATGGTATGGGAGATGGTTGAAGCATCAGAAATTTGATTGGATTTTTCTGCGATTACAACAAAGATATATGGATATCCGGGGATTATTCGATTACAGAGTTCAATTTGCTGTTGGGAATATGGAACTTCAATTTTGACCATGTTATCAGTTTTATCTTTGAGAATACCGTAAGCAATTTTGAAACGATCTGCACCACTTTCAGCTGGAAGAATCCAACTGAAATTGACGCAAGTGGCATTGACTTCTTGAACAAGAAGTTGTCCGGGTTTCAGAGGTCCTAAAACGAAAGTAATAATTAGTTATTTTGTTTAAATAGGACAACTGTAATCTTTGATAAGTAATAATTTTAAGAGAAGGTCCAAATCTGGTATTAGCAAAAAACCCAAATTTTTGAGACCATGAGTCAGATTTTTCCTTTGATCTTTGCTGTTTTGGGATTATTCAGATCTGATGTCAGATATTTTAAGGGTATGTAATACGCCAAAAATTTGACACTCTCGCTAAAAGCGGTAAAGATCAAAGGAAATAATTTGAAGGAAGTGTGAGGGAGTAGGATTTGAAAATTTTGGGAAAATACCCGACGTCAGATCTAGACAATCCCGTTCAAGGAGAGCGTCAGATTTGGACTACCTCCACCTTGTTAAGATCAAATTTGGAAATTCCCTTAGCATGATTCCTATCTGTATTAATTGACACTTTTGGCGGTAAAATGCGAATTTGAAATATCGAAATCGAAATTCCATTTTTCGATTTCGATCCTAACCCTGATTCTGTTTACAGTATACCCTCTACTTACTTGTTGTAATTACACCTTTCCAGGGCTGAGACGGTAATCCATTCCTTAACGAAGTAACCATAACATCATAATCTCGTCCAGGATTTAAATTTCCCAAATACAGCTCAACATCCTTTTGTTCTATAATATCATGAACATCCAAAATTGGATATCTCTTCGGAGGATCAAGTTGAACATATTCAACGCGAAAAGTGTCTTGCAACGCCTTTTCAGGTTTCATCGTTCTCATTGTAATATTATTATGTGTTACTAATATTGATGACCCATGTGAATGAAAATCCAATGATAATGGATCCATGATAACCGATTCTTCTTTAATCAATTGAGAATCACCTTCAATTCTACCGTATACTGCAATACTGTATTGATGTCCAGCATTTAAGCCATGAACATTGATAACAGAGCTATCAGTTGGAGATGCAAGAAATGTTCGATTTACATCTTTAGTTGGATATTCAATTTCAGGTGAAATATCAGTCACTTTTGCAATGAATTGTTTAAACTTTTCAAAATTTGATGGCAGAAAGACATTTAGCAGGCGAGATGGATCAGTTGGATCTTTTTGAATTTTAAAAGATTCGGGAAAGTCATGGAGGTATTTTGGTAGATCAGGAATAGCTAAAAATATGAACATTAAAAATGGAAATTTGCATATGAAAATAATGAAGTTGCCTTTGCCGTAAAAGAACCGCAATAAAGTATTATGCAATTTTAGGAAAAAGTCAAAATATGCATAAATTCGATACAGGTTTTAATTTTCAATTTTATGCAAATTTTGAAAACTTTAAGTTTTAAAAGCACAAATAAGGCTAACGAAAACAAGTACAAATTAAAAATTTAAATTTTTTAAAAAACAAAAAATTTGCATAATTTTTTCCTTCCTACAAATTCGAAAAAATCGTTACTGTCATGTTGTGGCTTTTGTTGTTGGAGTTGTTTTTCTGTCGAATTTTCAGTTAAAAATGACTGATCATTCTCTCCCGTAACAAATGAAATAAAAATGAGCAAACAAATATAATAATACAGTAATAATTTTCTTCTTTGAGGTTTTAGCTTCCAATCAACAATTTCCATTATTTAATTAATTAAATTTCGTATTATTACCCGCTTCTCCAAAGTTTATCATTCAAAAAATATAAAGTGATAAAATGATAAACAATAATAAATTTGATAAGGCACTCTACCAGTAATATATTTAATAATTTCAAAATGTCAAAAATGACAAAATTATATCATATTTTTTGAAGATAAAATTAAAGCTTCTAAAATTTAAAATTCGTTTGAAAAACAGTTAAAAACCGGAACTACAAAAAATAAATCACGAAAAATATTTGTGATAGTAAAAATCGAAATCGGTTTATGACAAAAATATTTTTTTGAACAAAATCGCCGAAAAACTGTTGTAAGCTTCTGCAAAAAAAAGCAGTTGAAGAAAAAAGATTCATTCATTTAGAGGAAGCTTTATAGGAAAAGGAAGGAAGCAAAAATATAACCGGTCAAATACAAAAAAAAATTTCAAAAGGTGAAAATGAAATTTTTTAGTGACTTATATTTTGTTAGTGACATCAAAGTAGGACAACATTTGCAAAAACCAGCAGAAAGACGACATTTGACCAGTGCTTGACCGCATGAAACTAAAAAGAAGAAGAGAGAAATGCAAACATAACACAAAAAAAATTTAAAAAGCATATAAAAAAGTAATCATAAAAAAAGAAAAATTGGGAGAAATGAATAAAAAGAATTTATTAGCTTCTGATTTTCTGTAAAAGTGAAAATTGGAACATACAAAAATTTTCGAAAAGACAGGATTAAATTTCACGGACTTTTAGAGATAATTAGGTACTTTTAAGAAAGTGAAAAAGTGAAAAAATTTGAATGTGAGAAATTTTCACATTCAAAATGAGGTGTATTTTTTGTAAGTCTGCATTAATTACATGTTTCGTTAACGGATCAAAAGTTTTTTTTGGAAGAAAATTTTCCGAAACATAACATTAAAGTTGTTCAAGTCGTTATTAAAAAATCATAAAAAATTTGTTGTAAAATTGAAAATTGAGGTTGTCGAAAACACAATTTTGATCAGGAAAAATAAAAAATTTTTTGGCACAAATCTGAGTTACATCCTTTTAGTGGTAAATAAAAACTAAAAAACGTGGTTTCATTTGAATACTAGAATATAGTGATCAATAAATAAATTTCTAATAATAACAATTAACCTGATCCAAGGATACTGTAAAGATATTTGGGGACAATTAACTTTAAACAATATCAATCAAATTAGATTTATTCCGTAAAAAAACACTTTCCAAAGTTTATTTTTTGCACCAAAAAATGATTGTATACAAAAAAGAAACAAAAACAAGTAAATGGGTTTTTTTAAGAAGAGAAAAAACTTTCAAATCAAAAGCAGTCCTCCAACAGCAAAGCCAGAAAAAGTAAAGCCAAAAAAGCTAATGGAAGAAGATAAAACAAAAAAAGCAACGAATTTTTTTGCGCATCCTCAAAAAATGCGTTAAGAGCACTTTTTTCTCTCTCTGAGGGGTGTTTAGGGATTTGTTTAAAAAAATAAATATTACAAATCGCAGTTGATTAACTTTTTTTCATCATCAAGTCTGGAGGGAAAAGAAAAAAATATTTGTGTGTTGTTTTTCTAGGATTTGACCATCGAAAAATGAGTGAAGAAGTTTTTTTATGTGGTTGTTGAACACTTTCTTTGAGGGAAGGGACAAGACAGAAGTCAAAAACGTGTTTCTAATAGGATTGCATTATGATTAATTTTTAGCAGAAAAAAATGTAAACACCCGATTAAAAGTTATTTTAAGAAGAAAAATGAGTTTAAAAACTGACTTGGATACAAAAAAATGAGGAAATAAAAAATATATCTAAGAAAGTAGCTTTAAAATCTCATCAAAATCCTCAAGGGGATTTATAAAATCCGTGCAAATCCAAAATATTTTTTAAAAATTATAAAAAAATGATATTTTTTATGTAAAAATAATCAATACTTTTTCCATTTTTGGTCATCAAAAGAAAAAAACAAAGAAAAAAATCAGCGCAAATCTTGAAGGTTGAGGGGTGAACACTTGTGGGTGATTTTTTTGATCTGATTTAATCTTCAAAAATCATCATCATCAAAGAAGATGACTCAAAAACAGCAAAAAAAGTGGTAAAAAAAAGTGGAGGTTACAATGAAACAAATAAAAATGTGACTAAAAAGGTAAAATTGAAAGTTGATCAATAAAAATAAGGTTGAATGAAAAAAAAAGTAAAATATCCCAGGTTTGGATGGTAGAAATCGGATGGTATTTTCAAAGGGGGAAAGGGGATATAGAAAAAAAGTAGGCTAAAAATGGATTTATCTAAAAAAAACTATTTTCAGAACATGAAGAAAAATGACACAAAAAGGTCAAAAAAACATTTAAAATTTGGAATTTAAACTATATCTTTAACACCAAATATGCAAATTTCTTGTCTATTAGACAACGTATTTAACTTTTCTAAAAACCCCATAAACCCCTTGAAAACAAACATTTGTAAACTTTTATAATTTTACAACACTCCTTTTCTTTTGTCACAATTACAACAACGTTTACCCACTTCTTTCTTTCTAAAAACTCTTCAATTTTTGAACTTGAAGAAGAGGAAAAAATTTGCGTAAACAATAATAATAAAAATGGACACTAAAAATTTGTTTCTTTGACCCAAACTATGTCAACGAGAAAACAGAGAAAGAAAAAAGGTTTTAAAAGGCTTTGTTGTTTTAACGAAGAAAAATTTTTATTTTGAAAGAATTGAAACAAAACGCAACTTTAAAAAGTAAAAGAAATATTATCAAAAAAAGGAGAAGAAAGAGACAAAAATGTTGTAATAAAAATAATTTTGTTTAAATAAACTTTGTGATTTTTTTGGTTTTGTAATTAATTATCGGTAATTTAGAAAATAAAGAGAAAATGAAAAAGTTAAAAATGTATGAAAAATGACTACTTTTTAGATTTTTGCTTTCCAAAATCGGTATTGATTGAAGATCGAAAAAATGCGGTGAATCATAGAAATTTCTTTTAACCTCATTTCGGGAAAAAAGTAAAAAAAGGGTCGGGAACAAAAAATGGTAAACGAAAAATCCCCGAAACAGAAAAGAACTGCAGAATCAAAAATCAAAAATATAATTGTAATTTCAAAGGGTCAAGAAATTTTAAAATGGAAAAATGAAACCTCAAAGATTCAAGGCTCGATAAAAAAGGAGTTTAAACCCCAAGAAATAGAAATTCAATTAGGACAGAAAAATAGTTGGCGGGAATTTGATGGAATTTGATCGCTCTAATATTTTTTTATTTTTATGATTATTACAGAAGCAGACAGCAAGCATCAGCAAAAAGAAAGTCAACTTTTTTGATTGCTTGCTTGCTTTCAAACAGAAGAAGAAGAAGGATGAATGCCTTGAGACAACGCAAAAAAAGAAAAAAGAATGACTTCTTCAAAAAAATCATCCAAAAAAAGACAGAAACCGGCTGCTGCTACCGATCAAAGCAAGCACCAAAAAATCACAGAAAAAAACGGAGTCAAAAACTCAAGGAGTTTTTTTTGGTCGATCGAAGGATGGGTTTTGAAGATTGATTTTGAAAAGAGATGAAAAAACAAAGTTTGAAAAAATGAGAAAATTGAATAGATAAATATATAATTTTCTTTGGGAAGAGGGGATAAATGGAAAAAAAAGATGGGTAGAAGTTGAAGAAAAAAGAGGATATCGGATGATGAAGATGGGCATAAACAAAAACAGCTTTGAAATAAGTAAGATAAAAATTGGAAAAAAAGAAAAGTTGAAATGGGATATAATATATCCATATACAGATCAAATGGAAAAAGAAAATGGGCAATTTTAATATCAAAATCATTACGGATTAAGAAAACTGAACATTGAAAATTAGGGTTTGGAAAAAAATTTAAATATTCAGGTTTGGAAATTAAAACTTCATGTTCAGTTGTCCGAATTTGCATAAAAAACCAGAAAATAACATTAATTTAAACTAGACCTTTTAAAACTTTCAAGGATAAACCCGACAACAGGTTTACGCAAATTTTAGCTAATCATCATCACTGCGGATTTCAAGTATTCACTGCAGCAGACAACGTTTAAATCCAAAAAAGTACAAACTTTTCAATAAAATAAAATCCATACCGTTTAAACTTTAAAGTCACATTTTTCAGATTGCGCAAAAAATGAAAAAAAGTAAGGAAAAATAAAACAATAACGATCAAAAAAATAAATTATTTCGATGGTGTTCCTTCTTCTTTTGTGTCAACACAACAAAAAAATTCATCGATACAAAAAAAGACAATCTCAAAAAAAGAATTCGATGAAGTAAGTAGTAAGTGAAATAAGGTAGTTGAAAGATGAGACGTTAAAAACTTTGTTCTTCTTCTTCCTTTACCATAATATTTTGTCTTTCGTCATTCATCTACCTTCTCATCTTCATCGATCTTCTCTTTAGATTCCGTGTGGTTTTTTTTACAGAGTTTCACTTTTCCTTTCTTCCTTTGATCCTCTTTTTCATCGATGAGAAAAATAAAATAATAATCAAAAATCGAAATAAAACAAAAAAAAATCAAAAACGAAGAATACCTCACAAAATTTTTTTTGTCTTTCACGAGAAAAATGAAAAAACCCGAGCAAACAAAAATTTTCGTGGTCAATTTTTTTGCGTTCAAAAACATAAAAATAAAAAGCTTTGAAAAATGAGTGTACTGGTCATTTCATTCCACCTAACAAAAACAAAAAAGAAGTATAAAAACATATTTATAAATATAAAATAAATAAATAAATATAAAAACGTAAGCAACAAAAAAAGTAGGAGGTAAAAACGAGAGAGAAAAAGAGGTAAAATAATGGACGTTGGAAGGGAAAAAACTGCCGATATTTTTCTCATTTTGCGCATCACCATTTTTTTTGTATTTCAATGTTGGAGGCAATGTTTTAAAAAAAAAGGGATGACCTTGGACACGTGCATTCATTACAACTTTGGAACATTGCAGAAGAAGAAAATGGTGGTGGTGGCATTGATTGTGAATCATTTTTCCAAAAAAACTTCTTCCTTCTTTTTTCCTTGAATGTACCCCTTGACTTGAAAACTATGAATGAAATTTTTTTTGGAGGACTTTTGAAAAAAATAATTGTGTTATTTAATTTTTTTTCTAAAAAAAGTCACGGTCTGGATGTCATTGAGCTCAAAAAGTTGAAAAAATGGGAAAAATATTGATGGTCAAAAATGGTTTTAGTTTCTGAATTTGAATGGAAAAAAACGTAGTAAAATAAAACTGATTATGACACAAAAACTTTCAATGACCCGAATATTATCTTTTGATCCAGATAAAAGTAGTAAGCTAAAATGGTATTCAGAAAAGTAAAATTCGAACAAATCTAAAAGAAAAAAGGTTGATTTCACAAAAGTATTATTTTAACAGAACACAAAAAAACTACTTTCTACAGACAATTTGAAATAATATATTGCGCAATCATCGAAAAAGAGGAGGAAAAAATTTCCTGCAAAAAACACAGTCATTCATTTTTTTTGTCTGACCACTGCCGATTAGCAGAACCTTTCACTTTGAAACACACCTCCTCCAATATTTTTTGTCTGGATGAATCATCATAAAGCATACTTATTGTTAGAAATGGATAATATACATATATGTATTATGCATGTAAAAGCATTTATTCAAATAAGGTTTAATGACTCAAAACAACATGCTTCACAAAAATCCATCAAAAACACTTGTGAAACAATATAAAAAACATTTAATTGTTATGCAAAAAACAAAAAGCAAAATCTTTCACAGATGTTGAAAGAAAAACAAGGCCAAAAAATGAACACATAAAAAATGCTTTGCATTAAAGAAAACTTAATTGCCCGGAAAAAATATGACTCATTTTTTGATCAATTTGATACAACCTTTTCGACTTTTTCTTTCTTAATGATAGATTTAGCTATTATCAAATATATAAAATCCACCCTCAAAAAAATTTGTTACAAAAAAAGTAATTGAATGAATCACAATTTTTGATACAATGTGATGATCAAAAAAATCCTCCGACAAAAAAAGACGTTTAAATCTCTTTTTTTGTCGGCACATTTGTTGTTGCAAATCAATGATCCCTTTTTTCTCATCCAAAAAAACAGGAAAAAAGAAACCCCCAAAAAACGATTAATCGAAAAAAGTTGCCGCAGTTAAAAGCTGCAAAAAAATGTGCGAAAAACACTTGAGTTTAATTTGGCTCAACTTCAAATCTCTTTTCTTTTTTTCTTAATCTGAGAAGATCCATTATTATTATTTATTTATTTACTTTAACTTTTAACGGAAATTAAGTGAGATGGATTCATATTTTTTGTGGTGTTCCTAATTTGAATTGACAAGTTTTTGTTCCTTTTTTTCTTTTTGGAGGAAAAAATGCGACAAAAAAGAACTGGAAAGGATATTGTTAGATTGAAAAAATGCTTTTAGGAGGTGAAAAATAGCAAATTAAAAGTTAGTGTAAGGCGTGATAATCAGGGACATCGGCAGGGTGAAGCACTTCCCAAAAAATAAAAACCCTTTGATCTTTTACCGCCATCGACAAAAGATCAAAGGCGTGCCCCACAAAATAGTTTTTGTTCCATCAAAATAAAATGCTTTTGATGTCCTTGATATGCAAATTTGTAAAATATGAAAACTCGAAGTAATCCTAACTTTTAAAAATTACATTTTTTAATTTTATAACGTTAAAAGGTTTAAGATCTACAAATTTGCATATTACCAATAAAATTATTCCTTCGAAAACACTCCAAAATTATCTAAAAACTTTATTGTTAAAAATTCACTTCAACTAAAATAAACCTAAACCATTCCTTCCTTTTCCGGTCCCCAATCAACCCCCACTCAATTAAACGCCCATACAAAAGTAAACCAGGTTAATTTGCTTTTAACAACAAAAACGACAACAAGGGAAAAGTGAATAAAAAATTATTGTATTTTTAGAGTGTTCAGAAAAGAAAGAGAAAAAGATGGGAACTTCCTAAAAATACACTTTCAATAAAAGGTCGTTTCTTTTTAAGTGAATCATTCTTCTTCTACTTTTTTTCGGCTTTCGAAGAGGTTTTTTGAAGGACATTTTTTTGCGCCATTCAGAAAAAAAGCCGATACATGGATTTTCAACAACCACTACCCCCAATGTCGTCGTCTATCTTTTTTTTGTGTTTTCTAGAAATAGGTGTACTTTCTACAATCGAGGAAGAAAGAATAAAAGAGAAACGTCAAACAATGAATTAAATGAATAAAAAAGAACTGAAAAAGGAATAATTTTCTGAACAAGGAATAGTAGTTCCAAGGCGGAGGTAGAGGCAGTAGTAGTAATAGTAGTAATTAGGAACGGCGACGTCGGCAATTTTATTAATTTTTCGCGCAAACTCAAAAAAACGGAACACTTTTGCACTTTCCCGGAAATTGAAAACCATTCTTTCACATTTTTTCGATCTGTCTATTTTGGCGGATATATTTTAAGGTATAAAAGAATAATAAAAAAACTTGAAAAAAAATGTAGATACCGATCAAGTATCAAAAATTATTATTGAAAGTCAAAAATCGAAGAAAAAGGTCAATTTCGATTTTTACCTTTTTCGAGCAGCAGAAAGTTGCTTGCGCGATTCCCGAAAAAAAAATTAAGTCCAAAGCAAAAAAAATAAAAGAAGATAATCCGTATTTTCGAGGCTTTAAACCATCCAAAAACGATTGATGCAACTTTAAACCGCTTTTTTATGGAAGAAAAAAATAATAATAACCGGTATTTATTTATTAGAAGGGGATCTGACTTTTTTTCGGGAAAATCAACAAAAAATAAGAGAAGAGGGATTTGAAAGGAATGGTTAAAGCTTAGTTTTTTGTAGGCCTGAATGAAATGATTCAAAAATGAAAAAAGCAGAAGCAAGTTTTACGTTTAAATATTTGTATCAGATTAGTTTGGCTTTAATCAAGTGTGAAATAAATGTTACATAACGAAAACTTGTATGCAATGGTAAGGAAACTTTTGTCCACGCAATATCCGTACATAATACTTTTAATATAAAAATACCAGTTATACTATAAAACATTTAAAGTATGTTTTTGGTTAAAAATTTAAATAAATTTTTAAGGTTCAAATAATTTGATTAGATTTCAATTCATTGCTACTTTTCCTATAGAGCGTAGCCGATGACTCCGTGGCGCAACTGGTAGTCGCGTCGGATTCCAGTTCCGAAGGTTGCGTCTTCAAGTCACGTCGGGGTCAAAAGTTTTTTTGGGGTTATCTTTAAATCATTTTTTTGCACTTTTAATATAACAAGGATTTTAATGGTACTTTTAAGCATGATTTTTACCAGTTTATTGTTTTTATATCATTTGCAAGCTACCGTAACCTTACTAAAATTCTAAAAACCAAAAAATCATTATTCTTGCGCATCTTGACCTTATGTGCTTTTCTTTTAGGCATCAAAAAATAAGTTATAAACACAACTTTTATCGCTTCCATTAATCATAAATAATGAAAAAAACCATCTGTTGCAAATTTAAGCCTCCACAAAAAAAACTTTTTCAAGCCGTTAAAAAAGAAAAATAAGCTACAATCAAAAATTCTATCGCTAAACAGCTGGAAGGAAAAGAAATAAAAAGTGGAGTCAATCGGAAGGAAAGGAAACAAGTCTATCAATTGCAATAAACGTTTTTTGGATTGAAGCTTGCGCAATCCATTCAAAAAAATATGAAAGAATAGAAAAAAATGAAAATCAAGTTCTAAAATGCCTTTGAAAAAAGTGCTTTTCTTTTCTTTTTTTTTTGATTATGGTTTTGAACAATAACATCAAAAAAACATGATAAAACCCTTCCAAGTATTTATTCGATGTGTGAAAACTGAAAACATTCAACTTTTGAGGATCGCTTTTTTTCATAGAAATGAAAATAAGTGGTCACGCAAGTAAATCCCAGGAAATACAGAAGGCTGACAACAAAGAAAGACATCATCTTCATCTTCTTAAAAAGTCAAAAAAAGGTTTTGACAGAAAAAAAGAAAATCAAATCGACCATGGAAAATCTCTTTCTCTTTTTTGATGGTCTAATTATTATTGGTATTCAAAGTTACAAGAAAAAATGAAAAATTTGAATAAAAAACGGAAAACTTCAAAGAAAATAAAATTTTTTGAAAGAAAATTGTTGCAGATTTTGGGTTTCGAAGAGTTTAAACCGAGTACTTCAAAAATGTTTATATGCAAATTTGTGACAGGGATTTAACTTAAAACCGAATTTAAACTTTTTTCTGAAATTTTAGAACAAAAGAAACTTTCAAAAATAAATTAGAATTTTAACGCAAAATAAGAACCCCCAACCTTAATTTTCAGTTATGAATAGAAAATTTATTCGAATGATTTAATTGTGATCAAAAAAATGATAATTCTCCCAAAAATAATTTTTACACATTTTTCTTTTCCTTTTTCCTTTTTTTCTTTTATTTCCCGCTGAATCTTCGAGAAAAAAAAGGGAAGTGCAAGAAATTTCGACCTTGATTTGAATGTTACGTAAGAAAGAATTGGGTCATTAAACCCTCCCTTCCATTTCACCACCCCGAAACAAATGATAATGAAAAAGATGATGAATTTGGGGTTTCTTTTGCATGAAATATGTTTACTTTTTTGATAAAAAAATTTGCTGATTAATTTTTTTATGATTAATTTTGTAAATTTATTTATGCGTGAAAAAGCAAGAATTTTTACAAATTGGTCTTTATATGCAAATTTTTTTCTCGGCTTTTCATTAAAGCAAAAAAAGCTCTCTTTTTAAGATTTAAAAATTTGAGTTTGGTAACAGTACCGTATTCGGTAATCTGCATAATTTCTTAAACATCAAATAACCTTTTTGTGACCTGACCTGAATTGTTTGAACAGTATTAAGTTAAACACTTTTTACGGTTTTTTTAATATCTTTCAAATGTAAAACAAAAACTTTTTTTAAAAAAAGATTTACAACTTCTTAATAAAAAAATACATCATAAAACTGAAAGTTTTTACAGTTTTTAAATTTAGCTGATCAATGGCCAAGAAAATTAAAAGTACAGCAAAAAAGGAAAAAAAGTTGGTGAAGCAAAAACTGTTTTACGATTTAAAATACCTTCAAAAAAGGGATATAGTAAAACAACCCGGTTTTTTTTATTGTGAATTTTCGAATTTTCAAATGCTCGGTGTCATGCTTATCAAAAAGCGATATAAAAAATGCATTTCATATTTTTTGTTTAGGTATGCGATTTGAAGTTTTTATTAATTGTATTATCTTTGACAAACTCCAAGAAAAATGATTGTGTGAAAGGTCGCATAAATTTTTTGATGACTTATAAAATTTTGAGGTTTCATTTGGGGTGAAAAAGGGCATTTCTCAGAATGAAATTGTCGAACAAAACTTTAAGAAATTGCTCAAATACAATCACATATTTTAATCAAAAAAGAATAAATATTTAAAATCAGCTGCAACCTTTTGGAGTGTTTCATTTTACCCTTCCACCTGCAGGTGGATTTATATCCCTGATATTCATCATAGAAGACATATGTCTCTATTTTCATAAAAAAGTGGAAACGAAAGAATAATAAATAACAAAAATTAAAGAATCTTGTCTTTTTGGGTAAGAAAACTGTTATGTTTTATGTTTTAAATCAAAAAAGGTGAAAGTTTTAGTGGAGTTTTTTACATGGTTTTAAAGCTTTAAAGCAAACATTAATTTAATTAAAAATATCAACTGAAAAAAGTGTGTCCCTTTCATTTTTTTTAAACTTTTATTAGTTATCATTTTTGGTTTTTATTAAAAACTATTTATAAAATTAAAAGAATCAAATTCATTTTTGGAGTTATTCTATACTGTATATTATTTTTTACGATTTCTTTTTTTAAACAATAAGTATATAAAAAACAATGAATTCAACGACGACAAAGGCACCAATTCCATATAAATTTGGACGACTTGATTGGACTATTAGTGAACAATTTCAAGAAATTTTTGGGCCCTTTGTTCTTTGGTGTAATAATGCTGGATTATTTTTTGAGATTACTGTATTATTAGTTTTTATCAAACAATTTACAAAAAAAGAGTCAAACTTTAAATCTACATATTATATTATATATTTCATTTTATGTTTATTGGATGCAATATCCAAGATTATTGCATTTATTGTAAATATTACTCTTTCTTCAAATGATTTTCTTGTCAACCTAAATAACGTTTTTTTGTGGTATATGGCTTCTGTTACTGGATTCTTTCACCTTGTGTTAGCATTAAACCGTTTTTCAGCTGTTGTATTTTATCGTAGATACAAATATATATGGACTCGAAAAATTTTGGTCATTGTTTGTGCAATTTCACTCTTGCATCCATTCGTTCTGCAGTCTCATTGCCCACAATATATTTTACAAGCTTTAACACAAAATTATAAAATAGAAGTGACATGTTTTAATGTCGTTGAAGAGGTGAATTTGATTGCAGACGCCGTTTATGGTATTAGTGCAACGATTGTAGGCATGATTGCAGCATTTTCTTTGTATGCGAATAATAAAACATCCTCTTTCAAAAATGAACGTCCTGAAAGAACTCTTCTATTCCAATCAATTTTTACCTCTTTATTCTTTGTTTTATCAGTTTTTTGCAAATGGTTATTATCAAGAAATGGTGCAGATGTTTCAATGTTAAGTAATATAGTATTTTTTTACAGAATGCTGTATCTTGGGGCTTTCTTATCTCGATTAAGCGAATTTTTGTATCTTTTTTATCATTATGCGGGTTTGGTAATTCTATTGATATTCTCGTAAGTATTGTTTTAAACATTTTATAGTTAATGATTGCATCTAGTGTAAACTATAATCGACAAAATATTTAGGAAAACATTTCGAGCTGAATATTTCGCCTTTTACAAGGTGACACACTTGATGAGATTATTTAAGAAAAATAATGCTGTATTTGTCATTCAATCATCTGTTGCAACTCAAAACTCACAAGGAGGCAATCATCGGTGACTTTTTTGTTTTGTGCAGAAAAAATATTTTTCAAATTTGTTTCCACTTGTTTTTATGCATTTTTTCTTATCATTTTCAAATAAAAATTACAACAATTCTTTTTAACAATTATTTCTCTCAAAATAAATTTTCTAACCTTCTGTGTACAAAATCCTTGAAAAAAGTCTTTATACTTAATCCTTGTAAACGTTCAGAGTACTAATAGAAAATTTTATTAAGCAAAAATTTCAATAAAAAATGTGATTTGTAGTTTTAAAGAAATAATGGAGTTTTTTTTAAATTTTCAAAATCAAGAATATGATAACATAAAAAGCCAGAAATACATTCATCAGGAACAAAACCCAAATGCGGTTGTTAAATGATTAACAACCGCATTTGGTCGTACAGCCTGTAATGCATGAAGGCATGCTATTACAGGCTGGAATACAACTAGCCAAACAGGATCCGTCGCACCCCGCTAAAAATGGAAGAAATAAATTTATGTTTTAATCAGTTTAAGAATGAAACTTACGAGGTGGTGGAGGATAAGGCCAATCACAGCCTTGATGGCCACCAGAGCTTTCGCAGTCATCAATATAAATAGTGACTTTTTTGGCACAATCTATAAATTGGGATTATTTTGTTTTAATTAAAGGGCTTTCTAGATTCTCTCAAGGAAATATCTTCAAGCGAAAAAACTATGTAACAAGATTCTTTAGAAAAACGCGATTTTGAAACAAAAAATTATATAAAAAAAATTACAAAAAATTTATATATTTCTTATTTTAATGTTATCTTGTTAAATTAAAAACATAAACTAATTTTTTGTCCTGACATTCTTACAAGTTTTATGCGTTCATACAGTAATCTATTTTCGCAAAATATAGTTTTAAAAAACTTACTTTGCTTTTTCATATATGATGAAGCAAAAGCAGGAGAGGAAAGAAGAACAAGAATAAAAAGAAGAAGGAGAAAATGGACGAACTTCATGTTTCTTCAATCAGCAACCAGAAAACAACAACGAAAGATGAAAAACAGCAAACAGCAAAAAACAATCAACAAAACTGGATCTTGAACCTGAAAACATGGAAGGATTAAATAATCGGAAATCTTTGTTGTAAAAATATCAAAACCATAGAAGATATTTCAGTGTGTTCGCGCTACCGTAATCTTTCCATGGATCAAACAAAGTAAAAATATGATATCAACACTGATAACAAGAGTAGTGATATCGATTTTTAAGGCTATAAATAAAAAACTTTTACAAAGAATGCAAGCAAAATAACTTTCGATTATTGTTACAAAAATTTGAGTTATTACCAGTAAATCACTTTTTCGTTGAGATATTTCATGAGTATGCAAGCGGTAACAGTACAATACCAAAAAATGATACTACAGTAATTCAAGTTTATAAAAATGGATTAGAGAAACCAACAATGAGAACGACACAAAAATAATAAATAGTTTAATTTGAAAATTTTTTGAGATTTTATTAACAATGTATATCTTAAAAAAGAAAAAATCTACGGTAATCTTTTCAATGTATGGGTAGAAAAAAAATAATGAAAAAACATTTTGATTAAGAATTTTATGGTTGAAATATAGCATGGGATGAGTGAAGAATTACTTAAAACAAAAACTGGGTAAAAAAGATGCAAAATAATAATCTAAATGAAACGAAGACAAAAAGATTTGATAAAAAAAATACCTAACCTTTCTCTAACTACTTCTTAAAAATTTGATGGAGAAAAAATCAAAATATTAAAAAAAGCGAAAGAAAAAAGATAATACTCAAAAAATGCGAATCTTGGGCACAAATAAAGAATCAAATGACAAAAGAACGGATTCACAGAATATATTTTTTTTGTACCCACGTTGGAATCACTCCCACTGTTTTTTGTCAGTCTTGGCGTGATGTCCGTAGTCATTTTAAGGGATATCTTTTTAAATCAATTAAATTTTTTTTAAAACTCTCTGTTACGAGATCAGGATTTTTCTGCTGATTCCAAATATATAAAATTCAACAAATAAAAGTTTGGTTAAAGACCAGGATTTTTGAAAAATGGTTTGTATGGAAAAATCCGTTTTTTTGGGCATTTTGGCTTATATCTGTTTATAGAGTTTTGTTATTAAAAAAAGCTCTCTGTTACGAGATAGAGTTTTTTCTGCTGATTCTGAATATATAAAAATTAAAACATAAAAACCTAAGGTTACTTCAGGATTTTTTGTGGAAGCAGCGCAATTCCTGATTGAACATTTGATTCCAACGTGTACCGTAATGCTGCAAAAACTTTTGGCAGCAATAAAAATGCACTGAAAGCTGAAGCTGGGTACGGTAGCTAGAATCTACTGAAACTTGGAAAGAGAAAAAACCTCAAACGACAAGTTTGTAGAGAAGAAGATCAGCTTATATACGAAGCCCTCGAGGGCAAAAACTATTCTTTATCTTGGGCCATAAAATAACGCATTCTAAGTTTTTTTGCCAAATTGTTGTAACAATTGGCGGTGATTTAAGCATGTCTTGAGTTTCTTAATGAGTTTTTTGATGGCAACTTTTGTCTTTTTCTCGGATGATTTTCATTTCTTCAAGACATTTATTTTTTTAATTACCCAAGGCTATTCTTTATTGTGGGATCAAAAGACATTTAAAGTTTTTTTGCCAAATCGTTGTAACAATTTAATAGTGTTTTATGCAAGTCAAAAGTTTTTAAGGCCGTTTTTGATGGTTACTTCTGTTTTTTTGCAAGATGTCTTTCAATTCTCCAAGACATATGTGTAGAATAATTGCAAGCATATGTCTTTTCATTTTACGATCTCAAGAAATAAAACATATTAATCACGTCTTTTTCAAAGAAAATTGCTTTATATTTTCAGCAGTTGGTGTGAGTGAAACTTAAAAATGAATTCACTCACACCAACTGCAACAAAGAAACTGAAAATATAAAGCAATTTTCTTCGAAAAAGACGTGATT
This sequence comes from Panagrolaimus sp. LJ2414, assembly GCA_024447195.1. NCBI lineage: Eukaryota > Metazoa > Nematoda > Chromadorea > Rhabditida > Panagrolaimidae > Panagrolaimus > Panagrolaimus sp. LJ2414. The sequence goes on along the minus strand of JAMRXY010000004.1, from coordinate 254,981 downwards.
AAAATGTTTCATTTTTTTGGGATCGTAAAATGACTCTTCTTAAAAGAAAAAAAGAAAAGGGTAGCTTTTGTTTCAATCATTCGAAGAACTTTGCAAAAATTTTGCTAACATTGTCTTAAATAGGGTTGTTCATTTCCCGAGAAATTGAAAAAAGGTGGGAAATTTTCCGCGAAATTCCCGCGAAATGCTACATTTCCATTTCTGCCATTTCCCAGAGTTACATTTATTCCAAGCTACAGTAATATTTTACCAAAAACAGTCTAACGACCTGCAAAAGGATTGTTAAGTATTGAATCCAGTTGTTTTTGACTATTTGCAATGTTTTTATTGCATATTTATCTCATTTTTGATTGTTGAATGTAAAATGGTTAAATATTACTGTAACATTTCCCGGGAGAGGGTAACTAACACCCATAGTGTATAATATTTATATCATGTTTTTATCTGCAATCATTTGAGAATTTGAACAACTGAAAAATGTCCAAAGTTGAATGAAAATCTGCAAGAATATCAGAATTGTCCTGAAAAAATGCAATAAAACATAATTATAAATGTTTTTGAAACTTTAACAACGCAAAATTTGTACAAATATGTGCCTTTTATTTACTTTAATGAATTGATAGGTTTCATTTATCTACCACAAAACAATCATTGTCCGTAAACAAATTTGTGACAGCAAAACCAACAAAAAAGTTTCACCTTGATCAAAATTAAACCTTTTTTGGCACAAACATTCGAATTTTTTTATGGTCGGAAATTTTTTGTCTTTCTTTTTTTCCAACAACAAAACAAAAAAAGCATTTTTATACAGTATTCAAATACTCACAATACTTCTTCTACCAAAATTATTTTATTATCCATTTTATTCTTAATAGCCATTTAGACCATTTGTATGATACAATCTACGATTTTTTGTTTACGAGAATAATTTTTCTCTCATTACGGTATTCCAAATGTGATCCAAATGGGCACCCAATGGTTTTAATCATAATTACCAAAAAGGTTAAAATGCTTTTTTGATTCTTAGAAATGTAGAAAAAAATGCTCCTTAATTTTGTACCCAATTTTAGCAGAAAAATCAGACAACAATTTTAACCTTTGTTCTTGAAAGTGCAAACGATAAAATATTTATTTGTAACTAAAAGAACAATACCAATTTTTTTGTTGGATATAAGCTCCCCCTGAAAATAGCTACCGTAATCTTTGTCTTTGATATTTACTTCTTGGTTTTAATTTGTTGTGTTCATTTAGGTATAATAAATTAAATTGTAAAAAAAGAGTGTAAAACCACCACCCACAGCATTAATATTTTGTTGTTGTTTAAAATATTTAAAAAAACATAATTAAAAGTTCATCTTAATTTATTAAAGGAAGTCGCTAAAATCAGTGTTGTTGCGCCTCCGCCTCTGGAGTCGGAGGCGGAGGCGAGTTTTGCAAAAGATCAAAGATGAGGACGCCGCTTTGTGCCTCCGGAGGCGGAGTCGGAGGCGACTAAAATAAAAAAGCACAACACTGGCTAAAATTCATCTCAGATGTTTCAAATTGATCTCCAACAAAAATTATCGTATCTTAAAATTCAAACAATAAATGTTTATATCATTTGATTTAGCAAAAATTTAAATAATAAACAATGTTGAGCAAATTCCGTTTTTATTTAATGCAATTTTATAATAAACTTTTAAACTTTGACTTTTGAGAAAAAGTCATACAAAATAAAAAATATTCGCTTCCGAGAAGCTTTAAAGATAATAAAAAATACAGAAAAGACACAAACTTCCAAAAATTTACATAAAATTTAAAGATCTAATCAATAATCATAAAATGCTACAGTAGGTGATCGCTTGCTATCATCGCTACTTGAAAGTTGGAGACGTTTTTGAAGGAAATTTCGAACAACGTCCGCAACTTTATTAATATTTCTTAAAGTGTAATCAGGTCGAAGTACAAATAAATGCGCCGGAGGGGCAGATAAATTTGCTGTTGCCGCTGCAGCTGCTGCTGAAGATGGCGAAGATAGCCTTTGAGAATTGGATAAATTATTTTGTAAATGTTGTGCTCGAGTTCGGATAATCCGTGATGAAGAATATGGAAAATTACGGTAATAAACCGCAGAAGTTAAAGAAATAATTGTTAAAAATATTAATATTCTTGTAATTTGAGATGACATATTTTCTTGAAAGGGCTGGAAAAATTGGAATAAAACAAAAAATTTTAGTCTAAAGAAAAAGTTTTAATTAAAAACAAGACTGAAAAAAAGATAAATCCAAGCTTGGCAAAAAGTTGAAGCAAAAATATAAAACTTTAGATTTTTTCATTCCCTTTTTTATCCATTTCAATAAAAAAAAGTGCTAACTTAAGCACCTCCTTCTTTGCCCTTATTTTTTTCTTCCCCTCCCGGGCACTGTTAAAAATTGCACTCAACCGAAAAAAGTAGTAGAAAAAACTGTTCATTAAAAGTTAAAAAAGACGGTTCAAATGTCATATGCCCTTAGGCAAGCTACCAAAACCAAATTAACCAAAATAAAAAAGTTTCCGGAAAAACAAAAAAATTAATTTTTTACATCCTTCTTTTTTTTCTTTTTTTTAATAAATTGTTTAAAAGCAATTTTTTGTCTTTTTTATTCATTTTTATTCCAGCCAATAAAAAATGAAAAAGTATGCCACCAGTTTTTTTCTGAACAATTAATTTTTAAAAAAGAATCAAAAATTACCTCAAAAAAATTAGGAGAGTTATTTTTAGATCTCTTTTTAAAAAAGTGATGCATTTTGGAAAAGTAGAAAGAAACATCATGGAACAAAATTAAATCCTATTCAAATTTAGTTCCATGATGTTTTGTTGGCATGAGATTAATGCGCAATTTTTTTTGCAAAACTTCCAAAAATGGAAGCTTTTAGCTAATGTATTACGGTAATCACAAAAATATGTATCTTATATTTTGAAAATGAAAATACATATTTTTGCTGCAAAATTAAAAATTCATTCAAAGCATTATTAATGCTTTTTATGCAAAAAAAACTGCAAAAGGTTACAAATCATAGCTTTCATTGTATTACGATGTTAAAATTTTATATGTTTCATGTATGTTTAGATTAAATGCATTTTTAACAGAAAGTATGTGAAAACAAACTTTTTAAATCAATAAAAACCATTGTTTTAATTAATTTATACACAAATAACAACAAATATGTAATACAACTTGTCAATTTGTATTACATATTTGATGTTTTGTTGGCTTTGTCAAAGACATTTTTTAAAAATTATCAGGGTGTTCCATAAGTTTTGTCCTCTTTTTACACTTGGCAAAGTGTTCTTCCATATAAAAAAAGGATAAAACTTATGGAACACCCTGATACTTCTTCAAAAGTGGCCATAGCATGCAAATCATCAAAAACGCACTTTTGGAAACACCCTCAAAAAAGTTTTAACAAATCAAACATTTTACGATACCATTTTGTGAGTGTCCATTTCATTGTAATTTGAGTTAATTGCTTTTTAGGGTTAATGCTGATGATGATGATAAAATACATCATCATAAACTTTTGCTAAAAACTTAAACCTAGAATGTGTCAAATTTTCTTTTTCTCTTTTTTTATGCCTTTAAAAGATTTGAACAAACTTTACTACAGTTATACACCCTCACAAATGTGACCTATTCAATGGCATTCTAAAGTAAAACAAAGTGCAACAAAAAGGAGTTTAACAGCCCTGAGGGGATTTGGTTTTGGAAAAAAAATGTTAAGGATTGATTTAAAAATAAACAAAATTACATTTCTTTAATTGGTTTTTTTTCCCTTTTTGGGTAACAAAGTTGTTCAAAAATAGTAATTTTTACATACTAAAAATGATGACGAATTAAAACTCAAAATATTTTTAATGTTCCATAAAAAAGCTTGAAAACAATTATGTCCGCTTTAGTGATTACAGTATTATTTCCTTATACATTTTTTAGTTCCTTGAAAGTGGAATAACAAAAAATTGGAGAAAATGTCATTTTTATGGCTGGAAAAAGGTTCCAAGAATTCTACAAAAATTATGGATGAAAAATCGTAATGTAGCCGAAATAAAAATAAAGCAAACAACAAGTCAATGAACGTTATGTGACGTAAATTATGTCACAAAAATCAAATATAGTTGAAACAAATTTTAACATTTTTTGTTTTAAAAAATTGCGAAATAAGATAATTTACATATGGAAACAAAAGAATCATGAATGAATTATCGAATGCACATTTGTCAAACAATTACATTTATTATATTTATCGAGGATTACGGTAGATTTTTTGCGGTTAATAATTCTTTGACAAAAAAGTCTCCATCTGACAATATATTACTAAATTGGTTACGGTATTGATATCAACATTTAGTTCAAGGCTGATGTTCTTTTGTAACATTCTTTATTCATTCTTTTATCTGTTTCGTGTCATTTATTGATAAAAAGAAGGTACACAAAATTAAAAAAATTACAGCATTTTAATCAAGAAATTCAATCAAAAAATGTTTCAATTTTAAACGACGCAAACAATTAACGAACAACTACCGTATCACTAACTGTATATAATTTATAACACGTATTACTGTAGCTAACTGTAAGGGCAACAACAATTTTAATAAACTAGTTTTATTCGATTGTTTATTCTGATTTATTACCTTCATAAATGTATTTCATTGATTACTGTAACAAGATCGTTTGTATCAAAAACAGAGATTAACAAAGAAAACCTTTATAATTTACATTAATAATTAGGCAAAAAGCAAAAAAAACAAATTTAACAAAAAGAAAAAATGATAATATGAACATTTAATTAAATTTCTCCCATAACAAATCCACGAATAACTTCTGGGACACCCGAATCAAAGCCAACAACATCAAGCATATTTGGATCAGTAGGATCAGCAATGGTGAAGTTATTAGTTGCCATACCCATAACAATTAATTTTGCATCAGGAATATTCATTTCTTTTCGATACTTTTTCATAGCTTCAAATGGATGAATATCACCATACCAGGTTTCAGAATCTGTATAAACAATGAAGACATCAAATTCTTTCTTATTTTCAAGGGCCCAAAGCATTGGTTGTGCACAATCTGTTCCACCGAAAGGAAGACGACCCATAGTTTCAATAACTTTGTTAAGCGATTGATCTTTGTTAATTCCAAGTGGAATAAATCCTTCAGAATGGAAGCACATTGTTTCAGCAATTGGTTCAGTCTTCATTGCAACCATTCCCAATGCAGCAGAAGCTTCACGGCATGAAATTTGTGAGCCAGAGATTGGACCTAAAAAAGAACTTTAAATAAATAATAATAAATACAATAACAAAAACTTACAAGTCATTGAACCAGAAACATCAAAAGCAAGCAAGAATCTTTTATTTGTTGGTTCAACATTATGGAAAGATTTGTAGAAGGCATCATCAAGAGCTTTGGAAATTGATTCATTGATACACCAAGTAAGCTTTCCCTTAAGGCCTTGACCTGCACGATATTGGACAGCAGCAATAAGAACATTTAAAGGATGAATTTTTGCACGTTTAAGTGCAGCTTCATCGGTAATCTTGGAAATGACGAGGTCAACATATTTTTGATTATCATTATCTGAACCATCAATAATTTTGAGGGATGAAAGTTTGGAGAGATTCCGAATTAAAGCTGTCATTGGCATATTTTCAAGAAGAGCTTTCCAAACAACAACAGAATTAAGAAGTTCAGATGGAATATGTTCACGAACAAAACCATATTGTTGAATAAGTTCACAGCATTTCTTGGCATCTTCACTTTCGGTTGTCAATTTCTTAAGTTGAAGGTAATTTTGAAGGAATTGAATACTTTCATGATCAACAACAGCTTTAGCTTCTTCTGGAAAAACTTTATATTCACGCTTCTTCTTGGATGGTGGAGTATAGTCAACTTCATTCTTGGCAAGATCAAGTTCACCATGAACAGCAAAGGAAAGCAAATGATCAAAGAGTAAAGCATTGCCAGATTTCTTACTAACATTTGGATGTGAAAGTCGAAGTAAATCTTTATGTGACCATCCATTTCGTTGTGGATATTTTGTAATATGCATGGCCAAAGCTTTAGGCTCTTGATTCAAATACCATTCAGCAATTGTTCGACGCATTTGTCGACCCCATCCAGATTTTTCACCCATTGATTTTGCAATCATTTCACAATAATTGACATATCCAAAGAGATGAGTTGGAATTCGGCAAACCTTTGAAACAACTGATGCAGCAGTTTTTTGAAGCATTTGAAGATATACTTCATATTCACGATTTTCAGCATCACCAAGATCATTTCGTTTAAAGTAGGAAGCTTTTGCACAAAGAGCCAAGGCAAAAAGTGTAGTTTCTTGTTTAGGAGCACGTCCAGCAAGTGAAATTTCAACAACTTCTTTAAGAACAAGTGCACCCTTGCCTTTCTTGATAATTTCAATGATTGATTTAACATTCTCCATTGTGAGTTCCTTTTCAGTTGCATAATATGAGCCACCAGTTGTTCCAAGAATAATAAAGCGACGAACTCGAATTTCATCAGAAACTTGAAAAACAAATCCACCAGCAGAATTTTGAACCTACAAATGGGAAGAGTTAGTTCAAGATTTATAAAATATGCAAGTATACTCATTAGATTAATTATAGAGTGTTTAACAGAGTTAGAAAGGCAAAAAGATTGGTCAATGATGACTAATCAAAATATGTAACTATAAATATATTACATCTACATGATTATAAGCTGCACCAACTCTTTAACACAGAAAATCTGCAAAATAAGCAGCAGTAAAGTGCAAATTCAAAGAGCTTATCCTCATTACAAATCAAGATAACCTGCTCATGTTTTTTTAACATTATTTGTAAATCTCTCAACTCTATCATTGAGCTTATATCCCTTAAAAGCAATTACTTACTTGATCTTCACGAATTTTTTTCATTTGTCCACTTTGGAATTCTTCCAATTGAGCGATACTTTGACGTAAAACATCAAGATTGAATACATCCGGACCAGACATCTTTATAGATTATATAAGCAGCAAAATGAACGTGGTCAACTCTAAAATAAATAAAAAAAGTGAATCAAATTGTATGTTTTTGGATCGATTTTATACACCACGAACGCGGAGGGTAACAACGTACAATCAACAACAACGACAAAAAAAGAGAGAGAAAAAGAGGAAGTCCAACCTTCTTGTGAGAGTTTTTTTCTCCAACAAAAACAGCCGAATAATAAACAAAAGGCCAAACCCTGAATTGCAAAAAAAATAATGTGTTTTTTATTGCTAAGCAACATTTTTAGTGTTGGAAAAGGAAGGATAGTTAAGAAACACGTTGCACCATGTTGGGTAAACAATAAATCTTCAAGGGCAAAGATTGCGAAATTCCCGTAAAAATTTTATAAAGAACAACAACGACAGCAACATTAATGAGTCAGTATACTTTTTCAGTCGTGTAATGTAGTTTTTGTTTAAAGTTTAAAATGAGAAAAAGTTTGGGGAAAAAGGTTTCGAAAGAATAAGAAGTAGCAGCAAAAATTTTAAAAATGAGAAAGGTGAAAATTAATTACAAGATAAAAATATATTATATACATTTCAACATAAAATATTTCAACATCAACGACAGCTGGAATAAATAAATTTGGGAGAAAAAAAATAATAAAAAAAAGTAAAAACAGGAAGCGAGAAAAAGAAATTTCAAAATCTGGGACAAGAAAAAAAATGAAGCGTTCACATGTGTTGAGTCTTGCAACGATTGATTGATTGGTGTAAAATTTGAAAATTCAAAAATAAAAAACACAATAAACAGATGTTACAGTAAATTCATGTTAAATATTTATTTTCTTAAAAAGATTTAAATTCTCCGGCAGTTAAAATAAAGACTTTGTTCAATTTGGTCACTTATGTGGTTAATGTAATAAAAAGTTGAAGTGAAACAACTCTGCTGTTTTAATGTGAGAAAGATCGAGAAGAAAACCAATAAAAATATTTGTGTAACAGGGACAATATTTTGTAATAAACAGATATACACAACTTTAATCATACAAAACAGTACAAAAGCATAATATTGAAATACAATAATTAAAGGGAAATACAAAAAAAATTTAATAAAGTTTCTTATTTTAAGTAAAGTGGAACATCTTTATTACGGTTTTAAAAGAGACCTCGTAAGACTTATGCTAAAGAATAATATTCATTTCTGTGTATTTAATGTATTACGCAACAATAAGTATAAACTTTATGATTTTTTGTAAACACAAAAAACAGTCAGAAACCAATTATTAGAAAACTAATTATTTAGAAAGATGATAAAAGGAATTTTTAAACAGATCCAAAGCAAAATCTTTATCAAGAACATCAAAGTCCGCGATTGGTTTAGTTTTGAAGCAATCTTGAAGAAATTCAGAACATTTAATTTTAAGTTTTGTGGCATTTGAAAGAAGTGAACAATTGGATAAATGACAAACTGTGGATTCGTTAATTTCAGTAATCAAATAATTTTCAAGGTCATCCTAAAAATTGAAGATTGGTATTTTAAAACGCATTCCACCAAATCTTTTTAAACGGTCTGCACCGGTAAAAATTTTTATTTTACCTATGTTTTTGAACATGCTTAAGAAGCAGGAAAAAAAAACTTTTAGGTCGAAATTCGGCAAAATGCCGTTTTTAGAGCATCGAGAATGCCAAAGTCGACATATTTTGTTTCCTACGGTATATATTCATCTTTAATCAGTTTTAGGTATAATTGCACCTATATAGGTTTTCGAGGTCGGGGAATCCGATTCTTAATTTTTTTCCTGTTAATTTTAATTTTAATAATGTTAATTTTAATGTTAATGATTTTCCTGCTTCTTAAGCATGGTCGAAAACATAGTTAAAATAAAAAAATATACGATTTTTTGGCGGTGCCGTTTTTGTCAAAATTTTAGAATAAATTGGTGGAATGCGTTTTAAAAAGTGATGAGAAAAGTTTACTTTAAGTTCTTGCATTTCGTATTTGTTAAAAATTTGAAGAAGAAACATTTTTGTTTCAAGTGTTGAACTTTCATTGAAAAGGCTGTGATGATAACAAAGTTTAATTGCAGCTTCAACGACTTCAAAAGAAAAATCTTTGATATTAACTCGATTTTCTTGTGCTTCTTTCATTCCAGATTCAAACATTCTGGCGAAAACAGGGGATCGATGTGCAAGAACGCATTTATGAGCCTAAAATAAATATATGCTTAAAACATTCACCAAAATTCAATTAAATACAGTAAATTCTTGATCTGCAACAACAATGGTAAAATCTTTCATTTCTTGTTGTTCCCACAATGCAAGGCATAAAGAATTACTGTAATTTTCACATTTCCATTCTTTACAAATTTTGTCCTTTTCAATAAATATAATTCCATCCATTTTAATTGTCATTTTTCCATCAACGATAAATCCTTTTTCAGGATCAAACAATTCTTCCGTTCTACAACATCTTATACCATTTCCATAACCTGATTGCTTAAATATTTGATTCAGTCTTAATGAATAATTAGCAGATTCAACGGAAATATTAAATTTTGTTCTGATTATGCTTTCCTTGGGAAATTTAAGATGCAAATAAATCCACGCTTCATTTAAATCCGCTTTCGTTCGCTCGATATTTGGAAAAAAAGAAATAAAATATTGAACACCCGAAATATTTGAAGCGTTAAAAGTTTCACTGTCAAATCTTTTATTCTTCACATCCTTTGATGTTTGTAATAAATTTTCTGGAATGCTCCATTTGATTGCAATTGGGCAGTGCAGCTCCTGAAAAATGCAAATTTTTATAAGTTTATTGAATTACTTGATTCAGAAAATCTGTTTTCTGAAACTCACAATTTTTGAAGTATCCATTTAATAAAGCAATTTTAACGCTTGGAAAAAGTTAATTTTTACTGTAATTATGCAATGTAAATATTAACCCTAAAATGTAATTAAATAACCTATTCTCTTAAAATTCAGTTTCAATGATATATTTAAAACATTGAAGTCTATTAATAATGAGGGTAATTGTTAAAAATATTTTAGATAACATAATAAAACTGTTAAAACTATTCACTAAATTGGGTGTAGTTTCACACTTGGGCAGATGGATTTTCCAAAATTTGGGTATGGACAAATTTTAAAAAATCCGCGACCCTAAAAATCGCACATGGGGGAGTAACTTAGTCATTTTTTCGAAAAATTGTTTAACTTTTTAATCCAAAGGGAGGTCCCTTTGGATTTTGGTGTCCGTAACCCGACCCTCTTCACAACCCTTCCGCGACCCGCGACCCTATGTATGGAATCCATACACCTTGCCCAAGTGTATGTAGTTTTATTTGTAAGCAAAAGGAAACATTGAAACAGCGAAAAGCTTTTCTGTTTTAACAATCAAATCAATATTGATAAAAAATAAAAAACTGTCTATGATCATTATATATGATTTTAGTTCCGTTTATTTGTACAAAATATTACGTCTTTCACATGTTAACACGCTAACCAATTCCTTTATTTCTTATCACAAAAGTGATATGAACTTTGACAAAAGCGATACAAGTAAGGTATTCCTTAATTTATTTGTACAAAGGTATAAATTCCACTTTTAATATGTATTATGCAGCATTCATTCAATTAAATCAATCAAATCAGTGACACTGTTTAACCAAAACGGTAGTTGAATTTGCTTGTTGTGTTTATGCTGTTTCTGAAGAGAAATAATTGACAGAATATTTTTTATTAATGATTTTTTAAGTTAGAGCAGTGTTGTTTTGTACTTTTTAGCTTTTAGTAAAGTTTTTTTTACAATTTTTGATCAAAAAAAACTTTTCAATTCCATTGCAACGGCAGCTGTTAGCATTTATTATTAAGTTAATACTTTTGTTTTTTTTCCTAACTGTAATTATGCAATGTAAATAAGAGTTTTCAAAACAAAAAAAAGAGGTTGAAAGGAATCAAAGCAGAAAAGCTGGTAAAGAAACATGTGATTTTTTCCGTAAAAAAGTAAACAAAAAATTATTTTTATTTTACATTGTTTTTTTTTTCTTCAAACATTGTTGACTTTAGATCCTAAGATTTTTCAAGATCAAAAAGAAAAAGGGAGTAATATAAAAGTAGGTCAATTTTTGTAGAATTTTCTCAAACTTGTAAGTTTTTTTTCAACTTCAAAAAAAAACGACGAAGAAAAAATGAAGCTTTTCATTTTTGCTATTTTTTGTGCCCTTTTTTTATTTTCAAATGCTAAAAATATTTTTAAACGTCAAATGTATTCTACAAATGGATATCAGCAACAATATGGCTATCAACAACAACAACAATATCCTATGAATCAAGGATATAATCAAAATGGATATGGTAACGGATACGGTAATAATGCTCAATATGATAGCAGAAATCGATATCAATATACATCATCCTCATGTAATCCATGTCGAACAAATACATACAGTAATAATCAACGACTCTATTCTCCAGCATACGGTAATCAACAATATCAAAATCAACAACAATATCCATATAATCAACAACAACAAGGATATAACAATGGTTATGCATATAATCCCATGCAACAATACAATCAACAAGCAGCACAAGATTTTTCAGGTTAAATAAAAAATGTGACATGTTTTTGGATAATGTTTGTAAAGTTTTATTAATTGAATAAATTTTTTAATTTTTGTTTAAGTTAAAAATTGTTTACAAACACAGGCGCTAAAAAATAAGAATATTTTATGCAAATTTTTTTATACACCATGATGAGTGGGATCTTGAACAGGCGGATCATTGATATTTAAATTGGGGTGGTGGTTTGCAGCAAAGGATACTGTATTCAATAAACAGCTAATACATTTGCAACATATTAGAATTTTTTTCAGCTGTTTATCAGTCAACAGCATTCGTAAAAGAAATCCAAGAAAAAAAGCTGTTTGAAAAAGGGTAATAAAAAACAAAATTATTTGAAATGTCAATGAAAATTCACAACCATCAAATACAGTAGATGTAATAAATGTTTCCAAAATAAAACCTTAAATTATATTATGAACGCATGGTACAGTCAAACCTCGTTACAACGTTTTTCAAGGGACCGTGAAAAAAAGATGTTATATCGAGGTTGACGTTATAACGAGGTCCGATTAAAGGGGGCTCCTTGTTGAAGGGACTTCAGACAAAGGACGTTATAACGAGGTGAACGTTATATCGAGGGACGTTATAACGAGGTTCGACTGTACATGTAAATTATAATTCTTACTTCCTATTGATAAAATATCCGAAACAATAAACAAAACAATATTACAGTATCCAACCCAAATAATTTTTCCAAGTTCAATTTTTTTCCAATCATAGATAGGTTCAATTTCATGGAGATGTTTTTTTCTTATTCGTAACCAAATGACAAATTCAATCCAAGAAATAAGTGAAACAATAGAAGTAACAATTAAAAAAATTGGAATCCATTTTTCACAAGCATATTCATTAAGTTGTTGTACGCTAAAATAAGCTACAGTAATTTGGCATGACACTGAAAAATTGTTTCTTTTGTTGATAAAGAAAAACTTAGATTTTAAATACCCGGTATCCCTATAAATATCGCATAAACTGTACATAAATTAGGGCGTTTGGGTGGTTCTGAAGGTATAGGGAAATCAGCAGAATAAAATGTACAAAGATTATATTTGTAGCCTTTCTTTTTACAATAAAGATATATCGGATATATAAAATAAATGCCACCAATTATCCCAAAAATATCAACAATTATAACACCAATTAAAATATAATAAAAAGGACCAAATTTGCATGTGACATAATTTTGGAGATCAATTGTAAAAGCAATTAAAAGCAGCAAAAGAATAATTACAATAAAAATAGAAAAAATAATACTTCGACGAAATGCTAAATAATTTTGTAATCCACGATTTGGATGACTTCCAAAAAACTTAAATTGCATGAGTGATAAAACGGATATTCCAATTACAAAATATATTGAATAAACATAAAGTTTACGATTCATTTGAGAGGGAGGAATTTCACAAATGTATAAACCTTCACCATTCAATCCTAAACTAAATACAGTAATATTGTTACTCAAGTAATAATATTATAGAACAGTATCGGCATGTCTCGCAGCTTTTTGAACAAGACCTATTCTATTAGATAGCCCTAAGGCAGTTATATGCAAAATTTTGGAAATAAAGTTTGACAAATCCACGACCCCTTTTTTTGGTCGACAATTTTTCTAAAACTCCTGTATCACTCATATTTGTCGAACTTCAATTCCATAAATTTGCATAACGGTAGCGCATTCACTGGAAATATTTTGGGGTTATGCACTACTGCCAAAGGACTATCTTATAGAATAGGTCTTGTTTGAAATACGGCGGGACATTTTGATACCTTTCCTTGTAAGTCATTTTACCATAATCTGTAAATCCAATGACAAGAGCCACTTTAGTCAGGATAATCGAAATAAAAAAGAATAAAAACGAACATTTATTTATAAATGGTTTTCGATGTCTTTTGATGCATTCTTTAACGTTAAATAAGAATGCAAAAAAATATATTAGCGCAAACATTTATATGAATGAATTATAGATAAATGAAAATATTTTTTTGATTTTGTTTGTTTTTCGTTAAACATAAATCAACATTTTCTTATCATTTTGGGTGTATGCTATGTTCAAGTAAAAGAAAGTATGATTCATCTTTTTTTGTACATTTTTGTAGTAACAGTTTTTTTTCTTTAATTTCTAAGTTAATAAAGTCTTTACGTATAAAGTTTTTCAAAATTCATTAGTTTAATTTTTTCAAAGTACAGTTAATAAACATTAATAATAGTGATTTTAACATTTTGGAGCATGTTTGTGATGATCCCAAAAGGGCCAAATACAGTAACCTCAATAGCCCACCTATGATTTTTGATTTTATTTATGTTTTTCTATATCTTTAACATTTAAATACGTGTTTATAAAAATTAATAAAAAATCTTTGAACAACCTTAATAACTACTTTTTTAACCGCAGATGGCTAGAAAAAAACATGCAAATTATTTTAAATGATTCCCCACATTTTTGTTTTTTGCACCTGTTACTATTACAATTTTTACATTTATAATTTTACAAAACTTTAAAAACTTTAATTTTCTATTCATTGAACTTGCCACTTGAAGGTAAAAAAATGTCATTTTTTTCAAACATCAATTTTTCAACTTTAAACTTTACGATAGAAGATTTTGAGCATCCAAAATTGCAATTAATTGAGAGATATTTTATTCCAATTGAATTTTGTATTACTTCAACAGCATTTTTTACATTCCTTTACACAGCTATAACCCAAACTCCGAAACATATGAAAAGTTATTCATATTTATTAATTTATCAGGTTTGTACAACTTATGCTTTTGATGTTTTGACTTTAACTGTGCAACCTGTACTTCTGCTACCGTATGCTGCAGCCTATGTAAATGGATATTGGCAATATGGAGAACTTGGAAATTGTATAATATTTTTGTTGTTTTGTTTAAATGTGACTGCTTTGGTTCATGCATTTATGTTACAACTTTTATTTCGGTTAGCTTCTTTGAGTCACGACAATGAAAGATTACATAAATTTACAAAGTTAAAGACATTGTTGAAAGTCATGTTTCCAGTTTTGTTTACATTTTTGGCAGGGGTTACTTGTAAGTATCAGACAAAAATTTGCATATTATTAGAAAACTAGTTAAATTAATTAACTAACTTTTTGATGATGTTTTAGAAAAGCCATTTTAAAATGTTAAAAATTTGCATATCAATTAACCAATTTTCATAAATTATGCAAATTTTGCTAAAAGACGTTTTTTATGCAAATTTCAAAAATAAAAAACCTATATGTTTTAACTCATTTGAAAATTTTTTTCTCATATGCAAATTTTTAGTGGCATTTACCCTTGACAAGCCAGAAGGTGAAAAATTTCGAAGCATTTTGATCTCAGAAAATTCATTTTTCAAAGAACTTTTTCATCGCCATGAACATGCAATGGGTTATCATCCGGCATTTTCAAATAGCATCAAAGTTGCAATTTGCATTTTTGTTGGATTTGCAATTTTTACAACTCCTTTCAACTTTTATCTTATTCCAGCATTTTACAGAAAATTGAAAGAATTCAAAAAAGGTTTAAGTGAAAAAAATCAAAGACTTCATGTCATGTTACTGAAGTAAGCTTTAAAAGGGGACATTATCAACCTGTCTCGCCGCTTTTTGAACGGGACTTATCCCATCAGATAGCCCAAGGGCAGTTATGCATAACCCCAAAATATGTCCGTTAAAATAATTTGCAATATGCAAATTTGTGAAAATAAAGTTCGACAAAAGTGCGTGAAGCGGGGGTTTTCGAAAAATCGACGGGGTCGTGGATTATTCGAACTTCATTTTCACAAATTTACATATAGGAACCCATTTAACAGAAACATTTTGGGGGTATGCATAATTGCCATAAGGCTATATAATGGTCTCGTTCAAAACGCAGAAGGATACAGTGCCCTTATCAGTTAGAATCCCAAAAATCACATCATAACTTATTAATTTTTAGAGCCCTGCTTGCCCAAGGAATAGCTTTATTCGTGTTTGTTTATTTTCCACTGATAATTCTTTCAAGTGCTTTTATATTTCCTTATAAATCAGCAAGTTATCTCGGATCTTATTCAGTTTTTGTTGTAATGCAACATACTTTATTTGATATTTTTGCACAATTTTGGTTTATTCGACCTTATCGAGATTTTCTTTTACGAAATCTTCGAAAAAAATACGTGAATCCAATGTCAAGTGTAAATGGACAAACTCCCTCGAGGGCATCACCACAAATTGTTAGGAGGAATTCATAAATTATGGATCAATTCAACGTCAAAAACTTTAAAAACTTTTTAAGCTTATTTAATATCAAAATTTTAAATAATTATTTTTTTAATGATCAAAATCGAAATTTTGGCCTAAAATTTTTTGTTGCATTTTTTTTTCAATAAAAATTTTCGATTTCGAATACAACTTTTTAAAAATCAAATGCCAAAAAATGTTCAAATTTTTCTATTACGTTATGGTATACTGTAAGTGATCTATTAATAGCATTAAAGAATTTAATGTGTTTAAAAATACAAATAATAAAAAGCCCACTTAAGTGCACCTGTTTTTAACAACAAAATTCTTTTTCGCAGGCGTAAAAAACATTGTTAAAAAACATGTAATTTATTTTAAAAAGCATCAAAAATTTATTATGAGACTACAAAAATAATTTTTATATTTTTGGATATTTAAAAAACACAAAAATTAAAGTTTGTATTTTCGTTCTTTTTCAATTGCAGCAAGCAATTTTGGATGAGTGTAAATACTTTCCCAAAGTAACTTCAAATTTGGATATTCATCAAGGACAGCAGAATTTCCATGATGATGCATTGTATCACATACACTTGCTGCAGAAAAATCAACCCAAGTCATCTAAAATTTTAAAATCGATTAAAAAATTTGCATAATTTCAAGTATTGTTCTTACCTTATCCCCAACCAAATATCCACTTCCATTTTTCTTTAATTGTGCTTCAAAGAATTTTGCAAATTTATCCCGAAATTGTGGCACGGCAATTGTGGTCCAAGCTTCAGCAATTTTTTCTTCACCTTCATTTCGAAAGACGGCAGCAATCCAAGGATGAAGAGCTTCAACGGCATCTTGACATTGAAGGGCAAACATTTCTGCGAATGCTTGATTTACATTTCCTTCAGGTTCAAGACCATGTTCTTTTGCAAGAAAATGCATAATTGCAGGAGTTTGGGCAATTTTGATTGTTTTATCAATGACAAGAACTGGACCTTGCCCAAAGGGTAAAGCTGAAATTGAGTAATGATTTTTTAGAAGAAAAAATTTGCATAATTTTTGGAAGTTTTAAGAAACAATTTAATCAAGACAACAGAACGGGGCACTAAGGGCACATGCCCCTTCGAAATCATAAAAATCCTTTGATCTTTTACCGCCATCGGCAAAAGATTAAAGGCGGTTCCCCTCGAAATGGCTTATGTCCCCTTCGAGGGGAACCGACACCCTTAAATTTAACCAAAGTATCAAAGCAAAAAGCTGTCTTTAAATAATAATATGCATATTTTTAAAGTCCCAAAACTTGTAAAAACCTTATATTCAAAGTTACCGTACAGCCCCATATTGATTATTCATTAAATGTTACAGTACCCAAAATAACAACTTACAAGGCTTCATTAACGGCCAATCTTTCTGTTGATCAAAAGTTGTATCTTTGAATGGAATGTCGAGATAAGTGAACATTAATCGAATTGCCGAAGCACGACCGGCCAAATGCAAATAAATTAATTCATAATCAGGCATATTTTTCCAACAATAATTTTAACGACTTGGGCAAAAATTGAAGAATAATAACTCTGAAAAACAAAAAAATTGATTTTGTCTTTTTTTATTCAATTTTGACGCACCTTTTTTTTGAATTAAAATTGAGCAGATTAAAACTAAAGTTTTTTCGATTTGAGTTACTTTTCTCGTTGAATGGAAAAAGTTAGAAAGTTTTTAGAGAAAAAAGAAAAAGTTTTTAACAAAAGAAATATACTCAAAATTTAACAAAAAAAAATTATTTTAGAGCAGGTACAAAAGAACAACGTGAATTTATTTTCAAATTTGAGGTCCCAAAAAAAATAAAAGATACTGAATAAACAAAAATGTTCTTTTTCTTTGAGTTTTGTTATATTTGTCAGCATCTCAAACTACAAAAGTTGTTTGTTACTCTTTCAGCTGCTGAAGATATTTTTCAGGAAAGCATATCTTTTTTTTTTTATTTTTTCATAATCGATTTTTACTTTTGTCTATTTTTTTCTTCAATAAAATACAATTAGTGCTAAAATATAATATTTACGTACAAATTTTTCATATACATTACAGCAATATTTTTGAGAATTGTTGTTAAAATTTAAGAAACAAAAGTGTTATCTGATTTTTGACATAATTTTTATTACAAAAATTTATTTGAAATTGACTGTGAAATATTGCTGCTTTAAATAAATCCAGAAAAAATCATTAGAAACATTTATCCTTGATTAATTTCCATGTTTTTATTTACAAAAAACTTCCACTTCTGAGATCACCCCCTCAAGGAAGTGATCAGATCAGTTCAAAAAATAAAGGATCAAAAAAACAACAAATGTTCTTTATTTTGTTTATCCGAGAAAAGGCAAGAAAAACAACAAAAAAAGCAATATAAAAGCCATCGGAAAATCTTCAATTGATCAACAAAATTTTGTTTTTGCTATCATCAGTTTTCAATTTTATCCAATTTTTTACAAGAATGGCTTCAAAAACAATTATTTTATGTTGTATTTTTATGCTTTTGACTCAAGAAATTGATGCTGGAATTTTTCACAAAGATAAAGCAACAACCTCAGCCCCGATGAATAATATTGGCTGGAATAAAGATGCCGTTGTTGGAAATCCACAATTCCCTCAACCAACTAAAAAATCGAAGACAAAAGCAATTTTAAAGAATGCCATTGGTGGAGCTTTGACTGGTGCGGCTGCCGCTGGCGCTTATGCTGCTATCAAACATCGCAAAAATCCTAAATAAATTTAAATAATTTTTTGTATTTTTTTGTAAAAATGTTTTAAAAAATGTTTTTTTTTGTAATTTGATCTCAAATTTTTTAATTCTTTTGATTAATAAAAATCTCTAATAATTTTTTAAACTGAAAAAAAGGCACAAATTAATCAAGAAAATGGCAGAAAATTTGAATAAAGAAAGTAAAATTCTAAAAAATCGATAAAAGAACTTAAAAAATGTAGTCAAGGTTTGCCGACCGGGGGGATTCAAAGGAAAATTTGATAACCGGAAAGCTTCGGACCACGAAAAAGAAGAAAAAGAAAGGTGCTTTTATAGAAATACAAAAATAAAAAAAACAACAAAAAACACGGTTCAGAAGAAGGAAGACAGCCAAAGAGGGACTATTTCTCTTTTTGACAATTGTGTTTCCTCTTTTTTTAACTTCGATAATCTTTTTTTTAGTGATGATTCATAGCAACAAAGGGAAGAAAAACGTGAAAATTTGTTTAAAAGGTGAAAAGCAGTAGAGAACTCTAAATAAAAGAATCTCATGTTTTAATTAGAATCAAATCATTACAGTATTTTAAAAAATTAGACTAAAAACCTGAAATCATTTTTGGACATAGTTAAGATTTGTTGCATTTTAATAATAAATTTTTAAGGTTGTCGTACTGTTTATCAATGATTAAAAAAATCATTGACAATACAGTATACCAACTTAACATGGAAAACTTAAAAATTAACATTAACAAATTTTGGAGATATGATAATGATAACAACTGGCAGGTTCCAGTCTTGGATTTTCCAGTCAAGCTGGTATACTGTATTTTACGTTTGATTCTTGATTTTGCTTTCTTCAATGGATGTAATTTAATAATTTTTTTGGTTGAAAAACTGTAAGTTATTGTAGCAGATATTTTGAGAGTTCTCTGTAGTGATTGTTTTAGTTCTGTAGCTGCAAATAATTTCTTTGCTTTTTGCTCTGAAATTTGAAATTCTAACAAAAAATAAATTTAAATATTTGAAGTTCACCTACAAACAGGTTATGTTAAAATATTGTCAAGTAGTAATAATATTTCATTTCTATTGGATTCATAGCCTTTTGAATCAAAAATCGTTACTGTACAGATAAAGAAAATTTAGTATTAGCTATTTGATAGAGGAAATTTCCAAATATTTTTTATGTATTCAAATTTTTAGGTAATTAAAAAAAAGAAAGTCCCTGATTTTAACATGTAGTCAAAATCTTTTTTTGTTGTTGTTGCGTTTTACGTATTAATTTTCAGGTTGACAAAAAGTGGGATAATAACATATTAGATTTTTTTCAACAAAGAAACAAAAAAATAATAAGCAAGTAAGCAAACGTTAAAATTACATTTTTTCTTAAAATCGTTGTTGACATTTTGTTTAGTTTCAACTTTTTTTAACATTTAAGATTAAAAATATCACTTCTGAGAAAAAGGTAATTTTTTTCTGTTTTAAAAGCTTTAATTTACCCACTCTTTTTGTGTTTATTCAAAGTTGTTTTCTACAGTACTTGTCGAAAATTTTTTCCACCAATTTTTTTGTTAAACAAAAACAACTCTTTAATAAATGTACAAATATTTTCTTTTTATTTACCAAATCATTACTGTATTTGAAATTATCAAAAAAATTTGAAAAAAATTTAAAAATAATGGTCAAGTGAGTGCTTTTCGGGGGCGTCGTGGTGGGATGATAACCCGAAAGCTCCGGACCATTACTTGAAAAAAAACCAATGTCACTTTTATATAAAACACAAAACATAAAATTCGACACAAAACATGGTCGCGAGGAAGGAAAACAACCAAAGAGGCACTATTTCTTTGGAGACAAAAAACTAAACGGTTCACATTAAAACGTTGCTTTGTTTTCTCTTCATTTTTTTAAAAGTAAAAAAGAAGTCAAACTTTATGGAAAATGTGTGTGTGTGTGCGTGCAAAAACAATTAAACAAATCAATATTTTTGTTGAACATCTTTTTGGACAGCAAATGCAATAACGAAAAAGAAGAATAGAAAAGTGATCATAATAAAAAGGGTCGTGTTTGGAACATCGACAGAAAACACTTTTTAAAGGGAGCGGCCGGGATAGAAGAAATAGATTTTTGTTAGTCCATGTGGTCCCAGCCCGAAAGCTCTCTACTAATTGAGTAAAAAATTTTTTTTTGGAGAATTAAAATTTTTTTTACTCGATTAGTAGAGAGCTTTCGGGCTGGGACCACATGGACTAACAAAAATCTATTTCTTCTATCCCGGCCGCTCCCTTTAAGTAATTTTAAGACATTCTTGAAAAAACAATTTTGCATTTTTTTCTCAACTGATTTTTTTCCATTTTAAAAAAGACCACAATTACTGAAACTAACAAATTGATCACTTTACCAAGTTTATCCTTTAAAGCTTTTTTTAATATTTATGATTGATTTTCTTTGAAATTCCTTTATTTTTCTGGTATTTTTGAGTCCATCCAAACTGAATTAAGGCAATTTCTAATAAAGAAGATGATGGTTTTATAATGAAATTTTCATTAAAGAAGAAGCTCGTGTTTTTTGTGAACTTTTAGAGAAACAAAATCAGAACAAACAAATAAATAAACAGGTGGTGTTACTGATAAAAGATAAAAATTTATCTGATCCTGTCTATGAAAAGATCAGATCAATCTTCAAATAACAACACATGTTTTTTTAAAAAAGGTTGTTTTAATTTAATAAATTTAAACTTTGCCTGCACAACATCCACTTTATTTTAAACTTTTATTTTCTTATTTTTGGTCCACAAAAAATTTTGACTTTCAAAAATGGCATCAAAATTTATCGTTTCATGCTGTATTTTAATGCTTTTAACTCAACAAATCAATGCAGATATTTTCAATAAAGAAAAAATAAATTATTCTGATACTGTAGTACTCGATGGAAATTACACAATTGTTCAACCAACTCGAGCATACCGTACCAAAGATGTTCTAAAAGGTGCTGCTGTTGCTGCAGCAATCGGGGTTGCAGCTGCTGCAGGAGCATATGCAATTTATAATCATCAACAACAAAAATCTGATGTTCAACAAGACGATGATGATTGATTAATTAAACTTTATTTTTTTTGTCTTTTTGTTTTTTGAAATTTGAAATTATTATAAAACGTTTCTGAAGAAAAAATGACCCTTTTTTACGCTGTTGTTGCTTGTCTTTTTTTTTTACTCGAGCATTGAATTCTTCTTTTTGGAATTGCTGCAAAAGAATAAAAACCGATTAAATTTTTTGTGCTTTGATTTTATTCAAAAAAAATTTCTGCAGCTTCAGCAAGAATAAAACGGTGATTATAGTTTTATGCCTCAAATTATAAAGGGAAAAAACCGAAAACCAATACGTGCTAGTACGAAACAAAATTCTTGCATCATGCGATTATAATTTTATCAAAAAAGGAGTCAATGTGCAAAAAAACGATAAAAAATTTTGTGTTTTGATTTTATTTAAATATTTTATTCCGCATTTGCAGCTTCAGCAAGAATAAAACGGTGATTATAGTTTTATGCCTCAAATTAAACAGGAAAAAACTAAAAATCAATACGTACTAGCATGAAACATAATTCTTACATGATATATCATATGATGCAAGAACTTTTAAGTTTAAAAAATGAAATGTTCTCAAAAAAGGAATGTTTATTCAGAAAAAAAATTAAAAAATGGTCAAGTTGGTGCTTTCGGGAGGGTTTCTAGATAACCCGAAAGCTCCGGACCATCGAAATCTAACAAAAAGCAAGTTGCTTTTATACAAAGGATAAAATAAAAAAGTGTACAAAAAACACGTTTCACAATGAGTCAGAGAATCAAAGAGAGACACTTTTTTGAAGCTGCAAAAAACAAACGCAGCTGAAAGAAAAAATAGCACTTTTTTTCGCGGTTGCTGCATATTTTTTTGAGTAAAAATTTTGTAAATGGTTTTTTAAAAAAGTTTAAAAGTTTAAAATGGTTTTTTTGTTATTTGTATCTGATCCAAAGTATTTGTCACATATTAAATTAACGTAAACTTCTTCAGGAAAAAATTGAAAAGCAGTTTTACACTTTCTTTTAGACGATTGGCTTCTTAACAAAAATTAAATCCATTTTTAAAGTTTTATTTTAAAAATCAATATTTTAATGATCGTTTTTGATAAATTCTGAGACTATTTGCTTCTGATAAAACAAACAAGGAAGTGATATATATTTTTAGTGTATGGGAGTAGTGAAAAATAACACATGTGTTTTTCTTTTGAATTTAATCAAAACAAAAATTACGTAAAAGTTGATTGAAAATAGGGTTTTTTTCTAGTCTTTTAAGTTTTAGTTGTTCCATGTTTTTTGCCAATCAGAATTCTCTTAAAACCAAAAAACATGACCACATCAACTTTTATTGTTTCTTTGATTATTTTATTACTTTTAATCCAAGAAATCAATGCCGAAATTTTTACGAAAGGAAGACTGCATAATATTGATCCAGTTGGATACAGTGGTGCCAAAGATCCTGCAACCCTTGAATCCTCGAAACCAATTCGATCGAAAAGAAATGTAATTAAAGATGCTTTATGTTCTATGAGATTTTGTCCATCATGGAAGGTTGATATGATGTGCAAATGGTGCAATTCTGATAAATCAGATTCAATTGGCATTGAAAATAATGATTTAAACTAGTCAAATAATGTTTTGGTATTTTCGATATTCATGAAATCTGAAATTTTTTGTAATTAATGTGTTTGTTATGTCAATTAAATTTCAATATTCAATTAACTTTAAATCTTTAGCAGTTAATCATGAAATTTTCAAAGCAGAAAAAATCTTTGTTCAAATTAAATTCCTTGTAAAAAACAAAAACTAGGACATGAACTTTAATGTCCGATTTTCTACAGAAAAAATGAAATTGCCATTACTTTTACTATAATATTAAAAAATTCATACCGTATTCGAAATTTAGTGAAAAAACGTTAATCATTTCTTGGCAAACTGTGGCTTAATCAACCCAACTAAAAACAAAAAATTTCATTCACGCAAATTCACAAACAAATAAATTTCGGAATTTTTTATTTGCTTATCATTTCTTCTTCTTCTCTTATTACTTTTACAGCTGCTTGTTATTTCTAAAGATGAGTACTGTTCATAAAACTGTAAGTCTTATTATTATTGCCTGCTACATGTACAAATATATATAAAAACATTTTAGAAAATTAAATGTCCAATTGCTATTGAATGGACAATCCCAGAACATCGTCTAAAAGAATATAAAAATAAACCTGGTGGAGTTTTAAGAAGCACTTCTTTCAATGCAACCCAAATTCCTGGTGTTCAATATTATATTGATATGTATACAAATAGTCAATTGGAAAATCAAATTGGAGAAACATGGATTTATTTGTATCTCAAAAATGCAAATAAAACCAAAATTGAAGCAAATTTTATTATTGAAATTGAATCTGCAAATTATTTAAGAGAAGGTAAACTTTTGTTTGAAGATGCCACTGGTGTAAGCTTTGAAAAATGTTGTAAAATGGAAGATTTATTTGATCATGAACAGAAATTTATCATCGATGGGAAAATGACAATCAGAATGGAAGGAACTTTGATGATTGAAAAAGAAATGGCTGAAACAAATGAAAAATTTGGGGATCATCGAGATGCGCTATGCTTGGGTTTATGGAATCAAGAAAACAAAGACTTTACAATTATTGTTGATGGAAATGAGATTACTGTAAGTTTTTAATCGATATTTATAAGTCACCAAGGCCTAAGGGTGAAAAAACTATGGTGGTAGGAATATTTCAACCTTT
Organism: Panagrolaimus sp. LJ2414; assembly: GCA_024447195.1. Classification (NCBI taxonomy): domain Eukaryota; kingdom Metazoa; phylum Nematoda; class Chromadorea; order Rhabditida; family Panagrolaimidae; genus Panagrolaimus; species Panagrolaimus sp. LJ2414. The sequence goes on along the minus strand of JAMRXY010000004.1, from coordinate 230,609 downwards.
GATCTTTTGCCGCACTCTGGGAAAGCTCAAAAGATTTTCTCAATTTTCGAGGGACGGCACATTCCCCCAATCCTTTGTTTGCGGTTTTGAAGCTAACATTATGTTTTTAGGCTCATAAATGTGTTCTTTCAATTTTTTCTCCTGTTTTTACTCGAATGTTTGAAACCAAAATGAAAGAATCTCAAGAAAATAAAGTTGAAATTAAGGATTTTTCTTTTAAAATTGTTGAAATGGGAATCAAATTTTGTTATCATCAAAGCCTTGTCACTTACGCATCACTTGAAGATAAAATGAAACTTTTACAATTTTTCGACAAGTATGATATTCAACAATTAAAGGTAAATATATCCATAAACATTCATTTATAATATTTGACAACTTTTAGAATGATCTTGAAACATATTTGATTACTGTAATTAATGAATTGACTGTTTGTCGGCTTACAAATGCTTCTCTTATTTCAAATGCTGTGAAACTTAAAATCAAGTGTTCTGAATTTCTTCAAAATTGTCTCAAATCTAAACCTGTCAGTGACCTGGATATTTTGGATAAAGATTTTGCTTTGAATTTATTCAAAAAAGCTTTTTCTAATGTTTCTAAATACAATCCATTTTCTGTAAAGTAAATTTAACTTTTTGTCTTTGTGAATTGATTTTGTGTATTTTTCTTTTTGGTAAAAAAATAAACATTATTTTTAATGTTGATGATGTTGGGGAAACATTTGCAAGTTATAATTATCATCTAAAATTTGAGGCAACAGAGGGTAGTTGAAAGTTGAAACTACGGTAGCTCATACTTAGAACTTCAATGAAGTTCTAAAGTGTTGTTAATGGCAACAGAGGGTAGTTAAAAGTTTTTTTTGCTTTTTTAGCATTTTCTTTGATGCTTTTAAAACTGAAAAAACTTCATTTTTAGGCGTTTTTCACATTAACTCCTTTTTTATGATAAAATTATAATCAAATGATGCAAGAATTTTTTTTCATGCTAGCACGTATTGGTTTTTCGTTTTTTCCTTTTTAATTTGAGGTATAAAACTTTAATTACCGTTTTATTCTTGCTGAATCTGCAAATAACTGCAGAAAAAATATTAAAATAAAATCAAAACACAGAAAATTTAATCGTTTTTTATTCTTTTGCAGCAAAGAAGAAACAAAGGCCACGTTATCACCACGTTTCAAGGTTCGTGCAAAAACTGGGGATAAAAAGCAAATAATCTGATTAAAAAAGACATATAAAAAGGCCTTTAATTGATTAAAAAAGCCAATTTCCTGCAGAAAATTGTTTAACTTTCAAGAACTGTCAGCAACTTTTAACTCTTATTACTGTTATTACTTTTGGTATTAATTACAATTTTCTTTCATTTAATATTTGCAATAATGATTTACAAAGTTCTTCTTTTAATGGTTGCTCTTTCTATGATCGCTGCATCAGTTGCGGTACCGGTTAATAATCTTTTGCATATTATGGCTGGTGCAAAAGATTGTAAGTAACAATATTCTTCCTTTGAATGTTCTTAAAATTTAATTTGCTTCCATTTTAGGTGATTTTAATTGCTTTGCTAACTGTATTCCTAATTGCAACGGCGCTCCTTCGTGTATTGGAAGCTGCGCCAGCAAATGCGGATGTTAGAAATCCCCACTCGGTGAGACAAGTTTGAAAATTCTAAAAAATTAGACAACTGTTTTCTGGATTTTTAATCATTAAAATTGCTGTTACCTTTACCAAATTTGCGTTTTACTTTACAAAATCATTTTGATATTTTTCATAATATTTTCATTAACCTTTCGTATCAAAATTTTTTTTATTCTTTTTTATTATTAATTCAAATATTTTGACTCTCTTACAATTTACTTCAAATTTTTTAATTTTTTTGGATAAAATGTTATGCTATGATTTCTCTTGGTTATTAGAAATAAATTTTTCAAACTTACATATTCGCATTTTTTCTTTTTTTGATAATAAAAAAATAAACATTTAATAATGTTTTATTGCATTTTTTTTAATATAATCTATTCTTGCAAATTTAAATTCGTATTTGAACATTTTTCCTTTTTTTTGATACGCAAATAATTGCAAAAATAGTTTTAGAAACATGATGAAAATAATTATTTGAAACATTTTTTCAAAAAATAGTTGACTTTTTTATTCTTTAAAGAAAGTTTCAAATTCCTCTGACTTTTATTGTTTATTTGAGTTTAAAAACTCTACAAAAAAACTTGAAGGAAAACGATATAATTTATTCACGATTTGACAGCAAACTTTGAAAAATACATTTTTTCATCTAAAAGAACTATCATATTTTTATGTATTTTTTGATGGCAACTTTTGTCTTTTTGCATAAATTTTTACAAAACATTAAGATGAAATACATTATTTCATCTTATTTTTCTTTGATAAAAATCAACCTTTTTTTTGCCTTCTGCCACCCGACTGCGACGAAGAAACTGAAAAAAGAAACAATTTTTTTTCGAAAAAACAATAAAAAGTTTTATTTTATTGGGATCATAAAATGATAGAAAAAAATCAGCATTAGAAATTTAATTCTTCCTCAATTTTGCCTAGAGGCATTCAAAATCATCTAACAAAAACACAAAAGTTGCCATCAAAAAACACATAAAAAGGTTATGGCAATGAATGAAACACACCAAAATGCTACAAATTTGAAACTTTCTTTATGACCCAAAACAAAAAATAGTCAAAGGTCATGAAAAACGTAAATGACTGGAAGAGTTTGAAAATCATCTAAAACATTTATGCAAAAAGACAAAAGTTGCCATCAAAAAACTCATAAAAAAGTTTTTATGCATGCATGAAACACCAAAGTCACCACAATTTGGCAAAAAACTTGAAACTTTTTTTATGACCCAAATCAAGAAGAATTAAATGTCAGCATCATACATTTAATTCTTCTTTGTTTTTGCCTAGAGGCATTCAAAGTCATCTAACAAAAACACAAAAGTTGCCATCAAAAAACACATAAAAAGGTTATGGCAATGAATGAAACACACCAAAATGCTACAAACTTGAAACTTTTTTATGACCCAAAACAAAGAATAATCTTAGGTCATAAAAAGTGTATGTTTAGAAGAGTTTGAAAATCATCTAAAACATTTATGCAAAAAGACAAAAATTGCCATCAAAAAACACATAAAAAAAGTTTTTGGCCATGCATGACACACCAAAGTGAACAAAATTTGGCAAAAAAACTTGATACTTTTTTTACGATCCAAGACATAGAATATTCTTGGGTAATTAAAAATGGAAATGCATTAAAGAATTGAAAGGCATTTGACAAAAACACAAAGGTTACCCTCAAAAAACCCATAAAAAAGTTTTTGGCCCTACACGAAACACAAAATGTTACACCAATTTGGCAAAAAAAACTTGAAATGTTTTATGATCCAAGACAAAGAAAGAATGATTTTTGCCCTCGAGAATTTCTTATAAAAGCGGATCCTTCTTCCTCTAAAAATATCATTCGAGAGTTTTTTCTCTTTCCTGATTTCGTTCCGCTACCGTAACCTTGCAATCCTTGTAATTTTAACTGCTGCTTTCGGTTACGGTACCACTTTTTTAAATCGAAAATTGGTACCGTATCCTTTTCAAAAAAGCTAAGCCATCCTTTAAAAAGGGAAGATTTTTATAGAAATGCAAATTTTGAACTAAAAATCGAAAGCTTTATCTTTTTCGCCAAAATTTGGATGTTAATATTCTAAAAATATTTTAAAATTGATTTTGAGAATTTAGTCAATTTATACTGTATTAATTAAATAAATATAAGAATGCAGTCGAAAATTATACTGCCTTTTTTGACAGCATTTTTACCTTTCAAGCAACCCATTTAATTTTCCCAAATCTTATAAGGTTACGGTAGCGTGAACCTGTTTCAGCTTCAAATTCAAAACTTCCTGACTTTTCATCTGTTGTTGTTTTGCTGATTGATCAACCATGCATTTCAAGTTTCTTCTTTTCCTTGGACTTGTCTTTCTTCTCTTTGCTCCTGCTGCTGCTGCTATGAAGAACAGTAAGTTTAATTTTTTTTGCAAAATTGGGTAACAAAAAGTAGTGTTTTTTAAACCTCAAAATCTGCATAACTTTTTGGATCACTGAAAAATTACCTCTGAGCAACGTAATTTACTTTTTTGATTTAAACTGAATCTGAGGATTGTTTTTGGACTAAAAAATTTGATTTCTTGATGCAAAACTAATGGAACTCTTGTTATTTAAAATTAACGAGTTTTAGTAACTCTTAAAATTTTTTCGCTTTGTTTTACTTTGGTAATGAAAAGAGTATTACCAGTATCATCGGGATTAATAGATGACTGTAGGTGATTTCAGTTAATTGTAAAAAGTTGTTTGCGCTAAAAATTTTAAAACGTCAACAACAAATTTTCAGGCTGTCCAAAAAAGATCACAATCCATTTTGATGATGGTTGTGAAAAACAATATGGTCCACCTGGCGGAGATGCTTCATCCTTTTCAACTCGTGCACGTAAGTTTTCTTTCAATGTTTTTTTAAAAATTAAATTTGTTTTCATTTTTAGGGGAATGTGATCACAATTGTGTTGCTCAGTGTCTTCCCCCTTGTAATGGGGCCCCATCTTGCATTGATACCTGCCTTACAAAATGTGGATGTTGAGGTTTTAACCCAAAATTATGCATCACACTTGGTGTCTTATTTTTTGTTTTCCCATCCTTTAAATGCATATGCACGTTCCTTTTTAAAAATGCTTTTTTTAATTTCATATAAATAAATACTGCATTAATTTCACAAAAGTTTCACTCTTTGACATGTTATTGTAAAATTTTTAAGTCCTTATTTGACATATACTGATTAAAAATTATTAACAAACAAAAAGCCATGAAAAAAATTCAAATTAAACATTTTAATGACTACTTTTTTAACAATTCTTTTGTTAGACTTTCGTAATCTAAAGAAGAAAATGACTGTAAAATCACATAGTACATGTATAACTATTTAAAAAAATGTTTTTTTCCACATAATCAAGATTTCAGCGACGATTTCTTGAACCATGAGTTGCTGCCGATGATTGAATGACAAAAACAGTATTATTTTTACTAAACGTGAATAAATTTATTAAGAAAGTCACTTTGTAAAAACTGAAATATGCAGCACGAAAAGTTTTCCTGAAACGATTAAATTTAAAAATTCAATAAGGGAATCACCAAAGATACTTTATGACCGTAGACGTCCCTAACGCTCCATATCTTGCCCATAAACTCGTCTAGTATAAGGTTTAATTGTAGCAAAAAATTAGCTGCCAGATCCTCAAACTGTGGATTTACCAGGGGCTCAAAGTTACTATAATACAGTAATCCACAATGTGATTCACACCTTTAATTTGCAGATTCTGCAACTTGTAGAAGCTGAAACGTTCCAAATGTCTCAGATTCGGATTCGACATGTTCGAAAACCTATAGATCCAGGAAACAACGCCGATATGTCTGACATTTTCAGAAATCTACACAAAAGTTAGAAAAATCACTGCCACAAAATCATTGCGCACCTTCAAAAAATTTGAATATGATATGTTTTGGAGAAAGTAGTGTTTGGGGGTTGTTAGATATATCCAATAAATCGTATTTGTGAGGAAAACAGGCAAAAATATTCAATAACACGAATTTGCTATGAAAATTTTTTAAGGTGAAATTACGATGTATAGTCTAAATTTACATTTTTTATAAGTCACTGCAGCGACAGCAAATGATTTTAGGAAATCCAAAGATACCGTTTTGTAGTTTTACTTTACCTTGCAAGTCCCCAATGCTGAATTCGATATATTATACTAGACGAGTTTATGGGCAAGATATGGAGCTCCAACTCCATCATCAGTTGGGGATGTCTACGGTGAGGTATGAAATGTGTCACATAAGGAAAACCGTAAAATTGAAATTTTTTTATGTCTGTCTTACGTCAGAGGAGGCGGTGGCTTCAGATTTGGGGGGAGACGGCACAAATGCCCCCTCTCTAGGTATGGCACACTTGGGAACTCGGAAATTGCAATACAATTAGAAGGAAACCCCTCTGGTTTTTATTAAAACTTACGAGAACAATATTAAAATCATCACCCCTGCATAATGATAGAATACATATAATAAATTACTTAATCGTGATAAAAAAATGCTAAGAGGCACCGTTCTCATTAAAATTAAGAAATCAGTCATCATGGAAGCGTCTACAGTATTTTGTGTCAAAGCCCATCTACATACAACTGATAATACAAAAAACAAGGATGTGAATATTGATTGAAATAAAAGAGTTATTTCAGGATGTTGATTTTTGAGAGATGATGTCTTGCTGTTCGAATACAAAAATAATGCAGCTATTATGCCAACAATTGTCGCACTAATACTATAAATGGCATCTACGATCAAATTTACATCTTGAACAATAACTCTGCATGACAAAACAGTTTGGAAGTCTTGTGTTAAAGCTTGCCAAATATATTGTGGGCAATATACGTGAATAATGAAAGGATGAAGAAGCGAAAGGGCGCATACAATGAATAAAAATTTTCTAGTCCAAATATATTTGTGTCTACGGTAGAGAACAACAGCCGAAAAGCGATTTAATGCCAAAACAAGATGGAAGAATCCAGTTGTTGACTGTAAATACCACAAAAAAACTCCATTTATACTTCCAACAACATCAGAAAGAGTAAAAATTAGAATAAAATTAAAGCTTTTGTATATTCCATCTAATAAGCATAGAATAAAATATATAATATAATATGCAGATTTGAAGTTTGACTCTTTTTTCGTAAATTGACGGATAAAGAATATTAATACAGTAATCTCAAAAATGAATCCAACATTGTTACACCAAAGAACAATGGGCCCAAAGATTCCTAGAAACCCTCCGCTGATATTCCAATCAAGTCGTCCAAATGGAATTGGAGCTTTGGTCGTCGTTGAATTCATTTTTGGAATTTAATTTATTGAATTAAAAATTATACAGAAATTACTTGAAAGAAGCGTGTCTCAAATAACCGTAAACAATGACAGCAAATTTAAATGACTACAAGATCGTCGAGTTATTTAACAATTTAATTTAATATCATACAAATCTCTTAACAATAAATAAATAATACGAAGAGGACATTCAACAACAACAGCAGAAAGTAACTTTTAATAACACATTTTTTAACACAACGAGCAACTTTTAATAAACAAAAAAAGAGTGGTAAATAATAGCTTTTAAAACAGTAAGATGAGAAACACCTCTTCTTAAAATATGATATTTTGGATTGTAAATGTCAAAAAAGTTGAAACTAAACAAAATATCAACAACGTTTTTAAGAAAAGGTGTAATTTTAACGTTTGCTTACTTGCTTATTATTCTTTTATTTCTTTGTTGAACATGGAAACCTAATATGTTATTATCCCTCTTTTGGTCAACCTGAAAATTAATACGTAAAACGCAACAACAAAAAATGATTACAACTGTTTGTTGAAATTAGGGACTCTAAAAAAAGTTTTTTTTTATTTTTTTAAAGTTCAAATCTTATGTATTTTTCAATCTTCTCAAACAAATGGCTAATGCTGATCTTTTTAATATCCCGGTTATTTAATCAAAGAAAATAATGCTGGAATTTTTGTAAAATAAAGAATGCTTAATATTGATCCTGTTGGATATGGTGGTGCCAAAGATCCTGAAACTCTTGAATACCTAAAACCGACTCAAACAAAAATAAATATGATATAATTAAAGAAGTTCTATGTTCTATAAGATTTTGTTTATCTTGGAAGGTTAATATGATGTGCAGATGGTGTAATTCTGATAAATCTGATTCAATTGGCATCAAAAATAATTATCGAAATAAAGTTATAATGTAATTATTACGGTATTTTTTAATTAAAATTTTTGCAAATAAACAGACTGAATCTTTTTTTCAAAGTTCTCTTTTAGTGGTCCGAAGCTTTCTGGTTATCAAATTTTCTCTTTGAATTTTCCGCCGTTAGCAAACCTTGACTGCATCCTTATTTATTTTTGGCTGTTCAGTTTTTCAATTTTCGTATTTCACATCGGATTAAAAGTCCTTTGACAATTCAGAATACTTACATGCACGCAAAAATGAAGACTGAACTAATGTGACACAAACTAGGTACAGGGTGACAAAAAAAAAAGTATAATTTTATTTTTATACGATTTCCAAGGGCTCCCAAGACCCAATATGGGGTGGAATATAAACTTGGTGGAAGGAAGTATTTGACCCTACAGTATGACCTCTTGAACATTTTCGTGCCGGGAGATCCTGAAATTCAAAGTTTTGAAATGACCGTTTTTGGGGTGTTTCGTAGAATTTTATCTCCTCCATTCCCAGAGCAGCTGGGACCTTATGCTATTGGGGTTAAGTAGACCTTGGACCAATCTCGTCGTTAGGCTATAGTATGACTTTTCAGGGCTTTCGCTTCGAGACAGGCAAACATTTCAAAAATGCAAATTCCGATTTTTCGATTTTTCGGTCAACTTTGACGAATCGCCCTACTTTTTACAGAAGGAGTTGGGGGCTCATATTTGTTCCCAATAAACATTAGCCACTTTGTGGTCGATCCCATATCAAAATATTGAAATCTGGAAAAATCGATATTTAAGCAGCCATAATTTTAGTATGTTAGTAAGTATACGGTATATATGATGAAATTCAATTCAATGTTAAACTACCCAAATTATTCATAAACGCTAAAAAAATGTTTCAGAGTATGTTTCTGGACTATTTTTTTTTATTTATAGCGAAAAACAAGATTTAAAAATTTTCATGTATACATGATTACTGTGTATTTATTAGTATACAACTACAAACAACCATTTTTGAACATTTTTGGGTATCGAAAAAAAACAGTTTTCTCAGATTTCAATATTTTGATATGGGATCGACCACAAAGTGGCTAATGTTTATTGGGAACAAATATGAGCCCCCAACTCCTTCTGTAAAAAGTAGGGCGATTCGTCAAAGTTGACCGAAAAATCGAAAAATCGGAATTTGCATTTTTGAAATGTTTGCCTGTCTCGAAGCGAAAGCCCTGAAAAGTCATACTATAGCCTAACGACGAGATTGGTCCAAGGTCTACTTAACCCCAATAGCATAAGGTCCCAGCTGCTCTGGGAATGGAGGAGATAAAATTCTACGAAACACCCCAAAAACGGTCATTTCAAAACTTTGAATTTCAGGATCTCCCGGCACGAAAATGTTCAAGAGGTCATACTGTAGGGTCAAATACTTCCTTCCACCAAGTTTATATTCCACCCCATATTGGGTCTTGGGAGCCCTTGGAAATCGTATAAAAATAAAATTATACTTTTTTTTTTGTCACCCTGTACATTCAAAAGCAAAACTGTTACACTGATTTCACTCATTTTTTGTGTTCATTTCAACCTTTTGGGGGACCAAAAAAATAAGGTGTCAAAGATGTGTCTCTAAAAACATATTTCATTGAGACCCAAGCAGACATGACATAATCGAAGAAAGAAGAAAAAGTACGCATTTTTTTGTGTTTTGTGAAAGATAACAATAAAAATGTACCCTTCATGTGTACATCACTTTGGTCCACAAAAGTATTTTATATAAAAACAAAAAGACATTCTTTCTTTCGTGTTTTAATCAATCAAAAAATTTGTTCTTAAAAAATGAAGTCATTTTTGGTTGTGCTTTTTTTGACAATATTTTTAGGTGTAAATTGTTATAAAATTTTAATTTATAATCCAAAATTTGGTGCAAGTCATGTAACATTCGCAGGTAAAATTGCTGATACCATTGCTGCCGCAGGGCATGAAGTTGTAAGTTTTTTGATTCATAAAAGTTAGAATGCCTGAGGCATCACAATTGAAGTTTAAAAATTAATTTCAAAAGTAAATTCCATTTTTATTCAAATTTTTGTAGGTTGTTTACCAACCTGAACTAAAGGATGATATTACTTTCACTGGTTCAAAGCATAAAAGTATACGGTATTATACAAAGCCAAGAAATGAAAGTGCCGCAGGGGATGAAGTTTTAAAACTTTCCAAAGGTATGCAAGCAGTTGGAGATAAAATTTGGGAACCTCAATCAATGACTAAAATGATCAATGTAAGTTTACTTTTCAAATATATGCAAATTTATTCATTTTTTTAGATGATGTCAACATTTAATTTACTTGGTGAAAAATTTTGTGATGGTTTGTTTTTTAATATTTGTTTATTACAGTAACCCTTGTTGTAATATTTTAGAAATAATGAATGATGATGTAAATTTGAAAAAGTTGAAAGCTGAAAACTTTGATCTTGGAATGACTGAACTTTTTAATGCCTGTGGGATGGGAGTTTTTCATAAAATTGGATTAAAAAAATACATTACCAGTTATGCCGGATCTCTTTCACCCGCAAGTGCTTCATCACTTGGAATTAAAATGCATCCATCTTATATCCCTGGTAAGGGTCTTGCAAAGGATGTTTTGTGACAAATGGTTACTGTTAAGGCCGTATTTAGGGAGGGGGGGCATTCGGTACATGTCCCACAAAATCGAGAAAATCCTTTGATATTTTGCCGCTACCGTGTTAAGGCGGCAAAAGATCAAAGGCGTGCCTCCTCTAAAACGAAAATGCCAACCCCAAAGTTTTTTTCTGACTACGGCCTTGGTTACTGTAGCATTACTGTAAATGTTAAAATTACAGGAATGATGTCATCAAGTACTGATCAAATGACTTTTATGGAACGAGTAAAATCATTTATGGGATATTTTATTGAAAATATGTTCCTTTCAACAATGTTTACAAAAGGTTCAGAAATTGCAATCAAAAAACAATTCCCTGATTTTGATATTGCTGTAAGCATATTTGTGCCATGACATTTTACATATTAAATAAATTGTTTAGGAAGCAGTTGCCGATTCAGCCTTTTACTTTGTCAACAGTGATGAACATGTTGATTACCCACAACCAATTACCCATAAAATTATTTACATGGCTGGGTTAGGAAAGATTCAAGCCCATCCATTAGAAAAGGTAGGCATTAAAAAACTTTGTTTACGTGAAAATGAAAAAGTTTTTAAAGTTTTTCTTCGAATTTCAAACAGCTAATTTACATATAACGTCAATGGATAAATAATAATTGTAGATACTGTAACCATAGCTACAGTAGCTACAATTAAACTCAAGTAGCAATTTAACGTCAAAAATTAATGTTCAATGTCGTTTTTTAGGAATACACGGATATCTTTGATTCAGCGAAAAAAGGGGTCATCCTTTTTTCATTTGGTTCAGTTGTTCAAAGTTGTAAAATGCCATCACAATATAAAAAAGCATTCTTGGAAGCATTTGCAGAATTTCCAGATATCAACTTTATTTGGAAATATGAAAAAGATGAAGACCAAATTGCAAAAGGTTATCCAAATGTTTTCACTGGAAAATGGCTTCCACAAAATGATATCCTGGGTAAGTTTGAAAATTTGCATAAATGATAATATGCAAATTTTTATCGTTTTTTGTGGTTAGAAAAAATAAAATATGCGCCATGTTACATGGCAATGATGCCATCTTCATTAAAAAAAGCTTCCGAAAATTTGCATAACTTAGTTAAATCCAAATAATATTTTCAAAAATTTGCATAATTTGATCATTTGTGTCTTAACCAAAAAATTTAATAGTCAAAACTTTTTCAAATATAAAATGGCAATTTGTGAATTTTCAGACCATCCAAAACTTCTGGCTTTCATTTCCCATGGTGGAATGAACTCCGTCATGGAAGGTTCAACCAAAGGTGTCCCAATGATTTGTATCCCAGTCTTCGCAGATCAAACCCATAATTCAATGTTACTTGTTCGTCGTGGAACCGCACTTAAACTTGACAAATCTGAAATCTCTAAAGAAGCTATTGTTTCTTCAATCAAAGAAATAATTAGTAATGAAAAATATCGAAAAAATGCTCAACTTCTTTCAAAAATGGTTAATGCTAAGCCAACAACGGCAGCTGAAAGAGTTGTAAAATATGTTGAATTTGCGGCACAATTTGGTGATACTGGCACTTTACAAACTGAAGGAAGATATCAATCATTTTGGGTACTGTATTCTATTGATGTTATGGCATTTTTGGTTGTTGTAATTGCAGTTATGATTAGTTTAATTGTTTTTATTGTTAAAAAAGTTGTAAAATATGTTAGAAGATTCTTTCAAACTAAAGAAAAGAAAAATTAATTAATTAAATAAATAAATTTAAATTTTTATGTTAAAAAAGTTTCCTACAGGATCCAATACAAAAATTTTAATGAAAAAACCGAAAAATTGATTACAAAATTTAAATATGCAAATTTCATTCTCATTTAATTTGCATGAAGTCTTTGTTGTCGTAAACCTACAAATCGTTAAAGTTTAAATTTATTATACTTTTAAAATTTGATTACTGTAGTTTTCAAGGCAGCAATTCTGGATGATAGAAAACTGTCGAAATTCAAATATGCAAACTCTTCCCATAAAATTTGCATAAATCTTAAACTGCATCTTTATTAAAAAAAATTATTTATTTTGGTTACTGTAGTTTCAATTTTAACATAAAACCAAAATTTTAAAAACTTTGTTTTTAAACTTTTTAAACTCTCTTTTGTTGTTGCATTTTTGGAGCATTTTTTGCAACTTTTTCTTTTGCAACAGAAACAATGTCATTACTTTTTTTTACGATTTAAATAATTCATTCAAAGTTTTTGGACTCTTTTTCATTGTTACCGTAATCCTTCTTGTGTTTTGACTAAAAACTAAAAGTTTAGAAAAAAACAAAAAAAAAACTTTTTTGTATATTTTGTATTCGTTGAAACTGCAGTAATAAAACTGCAGTTGTTGCTGTTGAAGCTTGTGATCTATGACGTTTTGGAAAAAGGTGTATAACAGTTTGTAGCACTTTTTTGCTGCTGCTGATGGTTTTTGTAAAAAAACAAAAGAAACAACTTTCAAAGATGAATGTCATAGAAACAAGGGAAAGAGAGAGAGAGATTAGACGAGACTGCCCATTTTTGAAGAATGAAAAATCTTTTGTAAACTTTATTTTATTCAATTTTTGGGGACATCTTTGAACGATGAAAGATCTCAGGAATTTTTTGTTAATTGGTAAGTAATTTTTTAACATCGAATTGTTAGGTTAAAAAGATCAAATTTTGTTCTTGACTTAAATGATTTCACAAATTCTACAGTAAGAAATACCGTAATCATGTTGTAAATAAATTTTGGTTACTGTAGATTACCAACCTAATACTAAATATATTAAATTCACTTTTTTCAGTGTTTTTCTTCTCCCTATGTTTTCTGCCATTTGCATTCTCTAAAAAAGGTGTTTCATGCCCAAATGGTTCCTGCGGGGATTACGGTAATTGTCTTGAAAAGAATGAAGGTGGAAATTGTACTGAATGTGTTTGCCCTGAGGGTTATGGTGGTATGTTTATCTTACTTTATATACTTTAAACAGCAACAAAAAATTATAGGAGATTGCTGTGAAGATCCTCCACCACCTTCAATGTGTGCAACAAATCCCTGCGAAGCCGGGGATAATTGGGCTTGCACAGATTACGATAATGGCGTGTATTCTTGTGATTGTGCTGCAGGTTGATTTTCAGTTAAGTATCAAAATTGTTTAGAATAATATTGATTGTAGGATATACTGGAGATAAATGTGATCAATTAATTGAGAAATGTGATGATAAAGGACCATGTTACAATTACAAAGAATGTACTGTAAATGGTACAGATTTTGAGTGTGAATGTAACAAAGGGTATACAGGGGATCGCTGTGAGAGTATGCAAATTTTTAGGTTTTTGAACAAATTTTAAAAATTTATTTTACAGGTTACGGTAGTTGTGGTTGGTACACTGGATGCAGTGAGTTTTGATTGCTCAACACATAATCCCATATTATGCAAATTTTCTATTTTTAGTGTGTAATGATCCAAAGAAAAACCCATGCCAAAATAATGGAACTTGCATTGAAAAAACTGGTAACAAATATCAATGTATATGCCCTAAGGGGTTTGGTGGAGATAAATGCGAGAGTATGCTTACATCGAGTTAAACATTTTAAAAAATTACTTGTTTAGAAAATCAATGTGAAAATAGTCCATGCAAAAATGGCGGAGTTTGCACAACTGATGACAAAGGAAATCGAAAATGTGAATGTCTAGATATTTGGCAAGGATGGTATTGTGATCGTAAGTTGTTGAACCTTTTTATGCAAATTTTAATAAAGAAAATCTTAGAATTCAATGTTTGCGCGTACAAAAAATGCCAAAACGGTGGAACTTGTTCAGCTAAAAGTGCCACAGAAATAAATTGCCAATGTCCATGTGGTTTTACGGGGCCAGAATGTGAAACTGGTATGTACAGTATTTGTTTGATAAAGAAAATTGGTAATTTTTAGGCATTAATTTTTGTGCTTCAAAACCATGTCAATGGAAAGGAAAATGTACAAGTATCAATGAAACGTGTGACTATTCTTGTGATTGCCCTGAGGGCACAAGCGGAAAATCATGTGAAATCAGTAAGTGTAAAATTAAGAATCTTTTAAGATTTTTAAAAATTTGCATAAATAGCAAAAAATGTTATAACCAAATTTTAGAAAACAATAATTGCAAAGTAAATGGATGGCAAACGGTATGCAAATCCAAGGATCCCAATGCCATTTGTACTGACTTAATCCAAGGTTACAATTGTACCTGTTCAGATGATTACACTGGCAAGGATTGTGAAACAAGTAAATCTAACCTTCAATAGGGTTGTCATGGGGTGGCGCGCCTGGGCGCGCCCGCCCGGGCGCGCCCGGGCGCAGAGGTGTTGTCGTCCGGGCGCGCCCGATGGTTGCGCCCGGTCCAAAATCCAAATGATGGTAATTTTTTCCGAAAAATGGACAAAACAATAAATTATTTCCTTATATAATTTTCATTTTTAAGCCAAAAAACGATAAGTGGAACAATTAGCTATGTTTTCTTTAATTTTTAGCATGTGTTACAGTATCCCGAGGATACTGTAACACATGTAATTTAAGAAATTCACGTTTTTTTATCTTTAAAAATTAGTAACGACAAAAATAAGTAAATTCATGCTTAAATAATGCAATTTATAGCTAAAATACTCCTTTTTTGCATTTTTATACTGTAAATATTAATAAATTTGGATTTTGAGGTCACGGGCGCATGCGCCCAGGCGCGCCCGGGCGCGCCCGGGCGGGCGCGCCCACCTTTTTCTGAAAATCGGGCGCGCCAGCAACCCTAACCTTCAACTATTACAGTACCCAATTTGTCGAAATTTTAGGTATCATTGTTTGGAAAGTCATTCAAGATCTTGGTGGTGGCGAAGAAGATATTGTAAATCTTTTGGAAGAAGTTGTCCAATCTCCTGGTCTAATCAAAGATATCATGCCATTTATTCTTGGCCAACAATCCCTTGCAAATCAATCTGCAATGAGTTGGGATTATGAGGATCTTTTTGTTTGGGCTGCTTATGAGGAGACAGAATTAGATATAAAGTAAGTGCCATTGATGATGGCATTTTTTTGAAACTGCTACAATGGCACTTTTTAGAACAGATATTTACAAATGGTATGATATCACTCTTGGAAATTGTTTTACTTTCAATCATTTAAATGCAACAAAACATTACAATTTGAGATATTCGGGTGAAACAGGCGGTTTTAAAGCTTTGATGAAAGTTCAACAAGAAGAATATGTTGGTTGGATTAATACGGCAGCTTTATTAGTTTTCGTACATCCAATGGATGAAAATATATTTCAAGAATCACTTCGGTATCAAGTCGGGAACGGAACTTCTGCTACAGTAATCACTAATCGGGTAGGTATCAAAAAAAGTGATATGCAAATTTCTTAAATGGCACTTTTATAGGTTAGTTATAAAAGACTTGGAGGAAAATATGGCACATGTGTAACAGATTCCTCAGAAGTTGAAGCATATTATTATACTGGATCTTATACAAGCAGTGTAGGTTTTGGCCTTTTTAATAATTTATGCAAATTTAATTTTTAGGGTTGCCTTCGAGGTTGCTATCAAGATGTTGTTGAAGAAGAGTGTGGCTGCATGGATCCAAGATATGCTAAATCTGCTGATTCTATTAATTGTGCCTTGAATAAATGTAAGCTATCAGCTTTAAGCGATTTCATATAACTCCTATATCCTTTTCAGGGAACTGTGTCAACAATGTAACAGAAATAAGAGGAGATTCATCAAACTGGGAATCTTGCATTTGTCCATCTCCATGTTCAGAATCTCAGTATGAATCTAGATATGGATTAAGTCCATTCTTGTATGCTCCACCCGAATGTGAATCTTTGCCTGAAAGTGATGTACAAAAATGTTATGATAATTATCAAGATATGGCATTGATAACTGTTTATGTCCCAACTTTGACCCATAAAGTTTTCGCTGAAACTGCAAAAATGAGTGTAAGTTTTTTATTTATCAACAACTACAAGGTTATAAATACTGCAACTACAGTATCAATACTGTAGTCACAGTATCTCGATAGTTTAACAATTACAGTAACTTTCATTTTTTCAGTTCAATCAATTCTTTTCAAATGTCGGAGGATTAGCAGGAGTTTTTATTGGATTTTCAATTGTAACGATTGTTGATTTTGCATTTTTGTTTGTTTTAGTTGGAAGAATTGTCTTAGGGTTAGATAAGGAGAAAAAGGGTAAATAACGATGTTTTGTTGTATGTTAAATATTATTGATTTTTGTACATATATGTATTTTGCATAATTATAAATGGGTATATTAAATTGGTTTTAACAACACTAAAATGAAATTTGAAACAACCTGAATTAGTTTTTAACTTTTTAAAATGCACTGAATAAAAGATACTGTATTTGTGGAGCATTTCATATTCCCTTAAAAATTTGCATAATTTCTATTTTTTTGGTTAGTCAATGTATCTTTCATCTTTTTTAAAAAAATTAAAAATGGATTTCAAAAGCCTTAAAACTTTGTTCTTTGAAACTTTGGACTTTCATGAACAACAAAAATTACAGTATTACATGAATACCAAATCAACATTTTTGCAAAAATCTCTAAAAATCTTTTCATTCAAAAGAATTTTTTGGTCCAAAAAGTTAAAGTTGTTAATTATTCAAAAACAATGAAGAAAAGAAACAATTTTTGTGGTTTCTTTCATGTTTTCTCTTTCTCTTTCTCTTTCATTTCTTTTGATTATTACAAAAAAACATTAATTAATTAAAAATTAATAACTATAAAAGATGGAGTTGATAAATTACACACACAATTATTATTATTATTATTCATTCACGTGAGACATCTTTTCTGCAACAAAAATTTCTTTCCTTTTTTGATTAAACCTGTTTTTGGGTTCGAGTCGAGTTACTACAAATCAATCTGTAGTATCAAATAATAAAGAAATAAAAATGTAAAATTTTTTGTTTTAACACTTTTTTGAAACATTGTCTTATTTAATTGGGAATAAAATGGAAGCCGCTCTTAATAGAATTCAAACTTTTCATGATTTGTGTTTAACTTTTTTTGGATATTATAATCAAAAAATTGCTTTTGTGAGTTCGGCATTTTTTTCTACAATATTTTATTTTTGTAAAAACAACCGTTTTGCACCTCATGGGATTTGAACCTCTTTCAGCTTAGGTTGAGAGTCTGTTGTTTTGACCACTCGACCATCCAGAAATCTTAACTAAACCGTCTTTATATTTTTTTTAATACTTTTAGCAAGATTCCGAAAATCCTAATGATAAAGTAAAGTATATTGAACTTCTGAAAGCTTCCCATCAAGTTGGAAATTTTCTTCAAAATGAATTTGGTTTAAAGCATCAAGAAGTTGTTGCAACCCTACTTCCAAATATATGGCAATATTTTCCTATTCATGTTGGCATTTCTGAAATTGGTGGAATTTTAACTGGACTATCTCCACAATTTACTCCATGTAATTATTTTTATGCAAATTTGATTTTGAAAAGTAATGAACATTTTAGTTGAAATTAGTCATCAACTTCGAGATTCTGATGCCGTCATTGCTTTTGTTGGACCAGAATTTTTGCCATCAGTTTTTAAAATTGTTCATGAATGTCCAGAGTTAAGGGTAAGAGTGATTGTTTGAAATTGGAAAGGTACAAGTGAAATTTTAGGCAATTGTTGTTATTGGAGATTTTAAGCCATCAACAAAAAGATATCCAATTCCAGTTTATCTCTGGAAAGATATCACTCGACATCCCTCAACTCCACCAATATCGTAAGAAATTAGCATATTTGAGAACTCATAAAAATGGGACAAACTTGTTGTAAAAGTACAGATAATTAAAATTACAGAAAATCCCCAATTGACCCAAATAAAGATCTTTGCTGGCTACCGTATTCCAGTGGGACGACAGGACTTCCAAAAGGCGTAATGCACACACATCGCGGTTTTATGCTTCACCTAAAAGCTCAAATGAAACATACCGCTGAAGTTGTGCTTAAAGCTTATGAATTGCCAGTGGCAGAATTTCAACCCTGCTTCTTGCCAGTTTATCATGCCATGGGATTTTTTGGAATGCTTTCCGCACTTTCAAAAGGTCAAACAATTATTTTACTTAAAAAATATTCATTCAAGCGATTGTTGGAATTAACCGAGAAATATAAATTCTCTGCAATTATGGGTGCCCCTTCAATTGCCCATCAATTTGTTAAAGATCCTATCGTTAAAAAATTTGATTTAAGTTCAGTAAAAATGCTTGGAAGTGGTGGATCTAAATTGGATGATGAAACAATTCAAGAAATAAAAAGAAGATTTCCACATATTGAAAGAATTGGACAAGGTTACGGTATGACAGAAGCTGTAACAGGGATCGCAATGTCCACAGCAAGGAAGGAACAACCCGTTGGAAGTGTTGGAATTCCAATTACTGGGGTCCATGCTAAAGTAGGTCAAACCATTCAAAAGCTAGAAAAAAATTTGCATAACTATAATTTCTGAAGATATATGCAAATTTTTGAACAACTTTTTGCATCTATGGCAACTTTCCTCTTTTATTCAAAAATTATAAAATTAGCATAAATTTTTAACATTTATGCAAATATTTAAACAAGAGTTTGCTTATCTTATTTATGATGTTAATTTTTCCACAAATTAAAGATTCGCAAGTATCAAAGTATATTTATGCAAATTTTCGTACCCTATATATTTCAGATTATTAATCCTGAAACTGAGCAAGAATGTAAACCTGGAGAAATCGGAGAACTTCGAGCTAAAATTGATTACATAATGAAAGGATATTGGAAAAATGAAAAAGCAACCAAAGAATCCTTCGACAAAAATGGTTATTACAAAACCGGGGATATGGCAATGATGGATAAAAACGGATATATCATGATTAAAGAAAGGCTTAAAGAATTGATTAAAGTTAAATCTTTTCAAGTTTGTTACTGTATTTTACAGTATTAAATATAATTATTTATTAAAGGTTCCTCCAGCTGAAGTTGAAGCTGTTTTAATGATGAATCCAAAGATCAAAGATGCCGCTGTAATTGGAATTCCAAATTTTAAGTATGAAGAAGTTCCAAAAGCTTTTGTTGTTCCACAAGATGGCTGTACTTTGACCGTTGAAGAAGTCAAGAATTTTGTTGCAGGTTTTAGATAAAGTTTTTATTCAAATTTTAAGAATACATTTTTTTAGAACGTTTATCCCATTACAAACACCTCAAAGGTGGCGTCGAATTTATTGAAGCAATTCCGCGAACAGCAAGTGGAAAAATTCAACGTAGAATTTTACGAGAACAAACTAAATTAAATTCCAAATTGTAGTTATTTTTGTATTCATTACTTTTTGATATTTGCATATGCAAATTTTATTTTTGTTCTAATTAAATTTCTATTACTTATTCATAAAAAATAGTTTTTGCTGTAATTAAATTAAAAAACATAATTTTTGGAATTGTTACACCTTTGTTTTCCCAAACAAAGAATTTAATATGTCAAAGTTTAATAATTTTATTTAAATTCGAAAAATTTAAAAATGAAACATTAAAGATGAAAAAAAGCATCCTGTCAAAAAAACATACGACAAAATAAAAAAGCATCATCGAAATACACTTTTGGTTCGCTTTTTTTTGCATCCTTTTCAGCGCAAAAAAACACATCGTTGAAAAGCATTTTTATAAGCGCGAAAAGAGTAGTCCGATCGGGCTGCTTCGATGGTCGAATGGTTAGTGCAGGAGCTTTATAACCGGAGGGCAGTCCATAAAAAAAATCGGAATATCGGTCCTGGATGCGCGCATTTACTGCAAAATGTGCATCGATGTTTATCATCGATAGTCTTCCAATGGATAACCTTTTTTTATTTTGTTTTTAAAAAAAACTAATGTTGCTTCAGAAAACATTGATTTTTGAAGTTCGGGCATTTACAAATAGGACCCGAAAATTTTTTCATTGTTGAAAATTTCATTTTGAAACTTTTTTAACTGCTTTAAAGTGAACCCTTCAACATGCAATTTTTTAAGTTAATTATTCAAATCTTTAAAAAATTTCAGTGTCATAAGGAAATATCAATGGATATAAAATATCTCTTGTAAGTGCATATATAATTTAGGACACATTTTAATTATTTCTTGTCAATTAATTTGTTTGACTCATTTAATTACATTTAAAAATGAAATATTTACGTCCTTTAAATGTTCAGACATCAGAAGGATTATCTGATGCAGTTTTAAATGACACATACTGAACCCTAATTGTTTCTTTATTTAAATAAATAAACATTCAAAAAAACATAATTTTATTTCCACTGATTTTCCAAGTCTTGAAAGTATTGTTCCGTTTGAATGCTAGTTTGTGGCTGAATTTGTCCCCATGAATTAATTTTTCCAAATTGAATAATTTTTCCTGTGACAGTTTTGTTTGGTAAAGATAACCTCCAAAAAAGCATTAATAAAAAGGCCAAATTGTAAAACTAAAATTAATTATTTAAATATTAATTAAAACAATGTTAAAGTCGAAACTACCGTATAATAAACAGATGTTGGACCTGCCACTCCCAAAAAATATCGATAAGATATCGCTGCCAGCGGTCCCAATGGAGAAACAATTGAAAAAATAAAAATTATTGGCCAAATTGTTTTTAGAATTTTTATATTTTTGTAAATCTGAAGAAAAAATAGTGAATTTGCATATCACAAAAAATTAGCATACCTGATGTCGTTCTGATAGTGAAGACTGATAAGCCAAGGATTTGTATTTTTGTTTATTAATTTCATGTAAAACTTTACAAAGGATTAGCGTAATTGCATGTTGAAAAACGCCAATATAAATTACAAAAAAATATCGATTAACATCAGTAAAAATTCCTGAAATTAATTAATAGAACTAAAAATTGATTACGGTAGCCTTACGGATATATTCAATGTATCCATTTAACAATGATGCAATATGCGTGATAATTACTGCTCCAATAATTGATCGAGTACTCGATGAAAATTTTGAATATTGTTTATAAAAAACAAAAGCCATAATTCTGCTAATAACGATGAAAAAATATGAATATCGAATTTGAATGCTACTGTAAGCAAGAAAAAGTCGAAAAATTTGGAAGGTTGTTGTTTCGTAAGTATTAAAAATGAAATAATAGATTCCAGTAAAAATTGATGAAAATGTTAGAAGAAAAAAAGAGGGTTGTAAAGACAGCATAAAATATATTCTAAAATATGCAAATTTTTATACCAAAAGTTATTAAACAACAGTGTTTATGCAAATTTTTTGCGGCACTACATGCAAATTTTAGTTTAAAGATATGGCGGGTGCACAAACTTGAAAATCCCTGATTTTCGAATTAGAGTAGCATGAACCTGAAAATCAGGGTTTTTTGCCGAGGCAAATCTCTTCAAATCTGTTTTCGTTGCGAGACCCAGAAAAAAAACTTTAATAAACGCATCCTTCAAAAAACTGAAATTACCTAACACTTTTTGAAACATTATAATATTTTTTACTTGCTGGATACAGTAATCCATAAATTGTAAGACATACCAAAATATTAATACTTGGAATAATAATATGCAAAATTTTATTTAACTCTTCTGCAATCATTCTTTTCTGACATGCACGTTTTAAAAGAAAAATGAAAAACAGACTTTCAAATAAACAACTACTTTTTACGTATTCTTAAATAATTTAAGCTCTTTTAAAATAGCTAATTTGCTGAAGCTGAAGAAACTTTAAAAACAATAATCTTTTTTTCTAATATTTTTCTTAATTGTTTTATACTTTTTCTTTCTTCTTTTTTTCTAATGTAGTGGAATAATTGGTTGCATTTTTCATAAAATTAACTTCAATTAATTATAATTATTAAAGTTTTTAGTTTTCACGCGACAGCAGCTACAAATATATATATTTTTATATTTAAAAATCGTGAGAATTTTAATTTTGCTGTCTATATGTTCATGAAAGTGAAAAGACTAATTTTATATGTATACAGTCTTCTTTTTATGTTGACTTTTGGAACACTTGTGGCTGTTGTTGCCGGCTGCCGTAGGCAAAAAAACAATGTTTATTGGCGCGAATATGCACTTTTATCCAAGTTTGAAAATAATTAGCAGAATATGCCCCTAAGGCTTCGGACTTTACATATACAAATATAAATTATTTTCAAACAATAAATTTGTAATTTTTCATCGTTTTGTTTTATAAAAAGCATTGTAAGACTCATGTGCATCAATTATATTATAAAAAAAAACTTTTTGGAAAACCCATCTAATATTTGACTTTCAAAATTATATGTGCAAACACGACTCGGAGGAGCTGTATTTCCTTGCAATTTGTTTGGGCCAACTTTTATCGCAAAAATAAAATTAAAATCTGCACAATGGTAAAAAAAATGTAAAAAATGTTTTTTGAAATTAAAATTGTTAAGGAAAATAATGCTAATGTTTGTAAAAATAGGCTCTATTCGAGTAAAACAGCTTATTATTTTAAAATGCTTCTCAAAACAGTTATTGGAAATTAAACTTTGTCATAAAAAAATATTGATTGCTGCCGATTATAAAAATTAGTCATCGAAAAAAGGTTATTTATGTTTTAAAAATTCGCACAGACATTTGTCTATTTTTATTCATTGTTATTTACGAATACTCTTTCTTTGTGAAACACATATGTCCGAAGATTTTGTCTTTTTTAATTAAAATGTAAAAGGTTTTTCTTTTTACAGCTGAAAGACAAGATGTGTCATTTATTAAAACAAAATTGGATTGAAATAAAAGTGTAACAAAAATGCGCTAAAAAATCTTTTATTTTTTTCTTTAATGAAAACGCATAAACTTTTTCTTATAATTTTTATTTGCATAATAAACTCAATTTAATTTTTTCATTTATGTGATGATTTATGTTTTGTTTCTAAAAACTTTTAAATTTTAGATTAATTTATTGATTTTTGTAAGAACAATTATGAATGAACTTTGCGATTTTCAAATTGATGGCGGAAACTATTTTGGCATTATTAATACATTGGATGACTCCCTAATGGTTACAATTGTGGATTCAGAAACTGAAAAAATCAGCCATTGTTATTCAGTAATGGATAAATTTGAATCAATTAAACAATTTGTACATGCAATTCCATCTTTGTTTAAAAATGTCAAAGCTGTAACTTTAAATATCTTTTATTTTCAAACTTCTGAATATTCAAATATTCTCGAGTTTCGAAAATCTATTAAAGCTCAATTTTTTACTCTTCAAATTCCCCATCATTTTTTGGATGAAGAAGATTTCTTTCTTTCATATTTAATTAATGAAAAAATTGTTCAACTTTCAATTAATGAAAATTTGGGATATATTTGGCGATGTGATGACGAAGAATTTGGGATTAGTGATTATCAGTACACTGAAAATGGATATCTGAAATCTGGTGAACGACAAATTTCTGCTTCTGAAGATTCTTCAAAAATTTATTCCAAACTTCTTGGCCCAAATAATCTAAAACAAATTATTTTAATTGAAGATTCTGAATCGGATTCTGTTAAAAGATTGAAAGAGATATTTGATGGAATAAATCTTCAAATTATTGATATCACTGAAATTTTTTCAAAAGCTATTGTAGCTGCTGGAAAATGTATTTTGGAGAAAAATATTGAAAAATTTGTTATCCCAAAATGTGTTCAAACATTTTCAATTGGATATAAATCCGCAGATAACAAGTATATTCCATTGGTAGCTATTAAAGAAGGAGAAAGTTTACCAATCACAAAAAATGTTTATATCTCAAAAGAAATTACAGAAGTCATTGTAAGTTCATTTTTAAACATAAGCTCTGAGCTCTAAAAAATACTTTTCTATAATCATTACCCATAGGGATTGTCCAGATCTGACATTGGGTGTTTTTAATGGGAATAGGGTTAGGCAAAATCTGATGCTCATCTAAAAAGCGGCAAACATCAAAGGAAAAAATCTGACGAAGGGGCAGAGGAGTTTGAAAAATTTTAACAAAACGTCAGATCTGGACAATCCCATAGTAGATGACAAAATTGAATTTAACTAACAAAAAAGTAAAAGAATATGTAAATTTCATATTTTTTTACTTTGATAATGTAAAATAGGCCAAGAATAGATTTTACTTCACTGTTAAAAATTAAGTAATAAAGCATACGAAAAGTTGTAGCTTGCCTACCATGATCCCGACAAAAGCACCCCGGTCATTGTTCTCGATAAATTTCCAACTTTTCATGAATGTCATCAAAATAAATTTTCTTTTACTGTTGATCAAGAAAATTTTCCAATTTATGAAGTTCAACGACATTTTATCAATGAAATTTATACTTTGCCGAAGAAGCTTGACAAAATTGTTAAATCAAAAATTCCGGTAATTGGATTATGTGATAATTTTTCGGTTGTTTGTGTTTATAATGAAAGCGAAAATGGCTACACATTTTTGGGAAATTTACATGGTAAGGAAATATATACTGTATTATTTTGGTTGTAAAAATTTAATTAAATCACATTTTTCGACAGCATTTCAGGGTTGCTTCGAAATGATCTTTTTGTTAGTTTTGATCATAATAATCCCCAATATGGCCTCGATGCAATGGATAAACTTAATTATAAACGATCTTTTGTTGTTTTTGGTGAGTTTTATTACTGAAAAATTACTAAAAAGTCAAGTAAAGTCCAATTCTAAAAATTTTGTTGTTTTTAGATCTCTTATACATAATGTCAATGCCACCTGAAAACATTAAAGTTCGATCCCATTGGGGATTCACAATCACAAAAGATGAAACAAAATCTGTTTTGATTGAATTTGATAATTTTGATGGACATCGCCGAATTGCTTCTGCCCCATTTCTGATGTCAATGTTTTTGAAGGAAAATCTTGCAGCAATTAAAAATGAAACTGGACAAAACCCTAAAGAACTTGGATTCTGGTTATTTGACAATTTTGATGAGAACGAAAAATTTCGTGTTCAAAAAGGACTTAAAGAAGCTTGCAAATTGTTAAAAATTGAATGCACTTTTATTGAAATTCTCTAAAAAAATGGGAATTTTAAGTTAAAATTTTTAACATTGGATTTTTAAAATTTTTAAATCAGATTTTTGTAGTTTTTTGCATTTTTTGAAATTTTTTATGCGATTGAAAAAAATATATTTCAAAGCAAGTTACCAATTTTGTTAGTTTTTATCAGTGGTTTTGAAATAAATAAATTATTAAACTTCAAAAAATAAGTAAAAATAATGATTCACATATAAACTACAAGTTTTTACCAATCTTCATTTGAAGGACATTTGATTTTAAAAAAACCTGTCCTTTTTGAAGTATCTACAATAAAAAGCGTTTATGTTTTGCATTTAAAATTGTACATGGTAAACCTTGGTAAATCAAAGAAATTTTAATTGTTTTTCCTTTTTTCTTATTTTTTACCCTTTTTAACGTCACTCATGTTTTCATAATTATTTATAAGTTTTATAATTTATATGTTACAAATGCCCTGTTACTGATTGTAAAACACGTATTTTTGTCCAAAAAAGTTTATCCGCTAAATAACATTCCTTTGATGAGTCAGTGTTTGCTTCTTCCGTATGTGAAGTTTAAAGAGATTTAAAAGAAAGTCAACAAGGACCGATATAAATTTGTCCAATTATTTTGTTTGTCGTTAAACAAGTGTAAGCTCTTGACATCAAACTAAATATATCCTTACAATTGACGATTTTTAAATTGTTTATTTAAAACAAACAACTGACAAAGGGTCAATTTTTCAAAGTTGTTTATTTTTTGTTTTCCAAGAGAAAAAATGGGAAAAAGACTTGATAATAAAACAAGACATTTATCTTGAGAGAAAAAAAACGTTGGAAAATTCTTGACACTTTTGATCGAATTTGCACCAAATTGGATGTATTTTTGATTAATTAACACGCTTAATTTAATTTTTCGATGAATCATCCTTGTTTTTCTACCTTTTCTTATTTTTTAAAATTTTTTTGCTTTAAAACCCATTTCCATGTTCCTCAAGGACCTCAACCATGAATAAAATTAAAAATTGAGCATTGGATTCCGTGAATTAACTAATTTTTCTAAATGTGTAATTTTGTGTTACTTTTGTACTTGAATTGTGACAACAAAAAAGTTGCATTTTACATCTTTTCATTTTTTAGTAAAATCAATGAAATTGTTATTTTTTCTGTTTATTGTTTTTCAATGTTGTTTTACAATAATAGTTTCTGAAAATGAATTGGAACCAAGAAAGCATAATCCTGGAATTGATCCTCCACCATCTAGTCATGCTTGGGCTTTGATAAATCATATTGTCAATCATTGGAATTCATTTGAAGCGCTAAATTTAAATCATGCTCAAACAGTTTATCGACATCCAGATTTTCCATCTTGGCGTTTAGATTTTCAAGGACCTGAAAATCATCACGTACAAGGACATCATGGAATTCGAGATTTGCGATTTGAAAGATATGCCATTCAAGGTGGAGAAGGTGGATCACAAACTTTTGCGGTTGTACATATTCAAAGAGGTGTTTCACGATTTGGGGTAGCGTTAATTCGGAATGCCTTT
Source organism: Panagrolaimus sp. LJ2414 (assembly GCA_024447195.1). Classification (NCBI taxonomy): domain Eukaryota; kingdom Metazoa; phylum Nematoda; class Chromadorea; order Rhabditida; family Panagrolaimidae; genus Panagrolaimus; species Panagrolaimus sp. LJ2414. The sequence continues at coordinate 203,588 of JAMRXY010000004.1, read as the reverse complement.
GAACAATCCCTTGCAACCCAAACACATGTTTATTTAACTGATGATGACATTGAACGAGGCCTTAACTTCCCAAATGATGGAAATCAATATGAACAACGGCGAATTGGTCGAAGAATAAATCGGGCAGATGTCTGGAGGACTATTTGGGGCACGGCAACAGTTGTGGCAGCAATGTATGACAGGTTTAATTTGGCTCAAAGATTTGGCCATGATAAGGGACATTGGAAGCGGGGAGAAGAGAATGCTGAAAATTGGGAGAGTGTAGTACACGATAAAATGGCGAAATGTATTGAAAATGAAAATGGCAATGATAAAATTAGTAAATGTGGTTTTGATAAACTTAAACAAATTTATCCAGAGTAAGTTATTTTCTTTTTCCCAAATTTTGAGGTACTTTGCCATCAAGCAAATGTTCCATGTTTTACTTCCACCAATGTTACTAAAAATTTGCATACTGTAAAAATTTTAAAAACCTTTGTTTCAGTTACCGCATTTTTGTTGCAGTTTTTGATCATGTTAAAGATGAAGATAAGCATGATGCAATAAAATCCAAAGTTGAAGATAGCATTTACAAAGAAAACATTAATGGCAAAAATTATGCCGTTTTTCGCTTTGATAAAAGTGTACCAGCCGTGACACCACAAAGTACAGCAAGAAGAAGCAAAATCAGAGCTGAACTGCAGTAAGTAAGTCAACTTTTTGAAATTTGCATAAATATAATTTTCAGAAAAGCTGTTCGAGTTATGAAAAGATTTTCTGAAAATCACAAATTTGATGAACTCACGGTTTTCTTTGACCTTATGGTACCGTATTCATATATTTTGATGGCCCATGAAAAAGCAGATCTTCAAGCAAGCTATGATACAGATTCTGTTCCAATTTTAGATCAAGGTCGCTACATTCTTTGGCTTGGAATTGAAGATATTCCAGAACCTGAGGTTTCTAAATTTCAAAACTTGGAACGATTTTTCAAAGCCTAAAAATTTAGCCCGCAAATGTTCCACAAGACAAAATGGTAATGAAAGAACTTCAAACATCTTCAACGAATTATGCATCGGTTCCAACAGGCGAATGTATGATTTAAAAAAAGTTGTTCAAATAGCAAACAATTCCAATTCCATTTTAGCGACAGTACCCTCAAATTTATGTGGAAAGCGAATTGTTGGATATTATACGGCATGGGGAAAACGAAATGTCACTGAAAATCAGCTCAAAAAGCTTACCCATATCATTTATGCTTTCATTGAAATGTCCGCAGATGGCACAATAAAATTCGGGGGAGTTGCAGAAGATTTCAAAGCTGGTGAAAATCCTGCAGAAATTAGTAAACATAGATTTTTGGAAATGACAAATGTATGCTTTTTTGGTGCTCTTAGGGAATGTTAAGATCTGATTTCGGGTATTTTAATGGGAGTTGCCAATATCAGACATTGACCTTAAAAGCGGTAAAGATCAAAGTAAAAATCTTATGGAGAGGTTTAAAATTTTCGGAAAAACGTGATGGCTGATCTGGAAAATCTCTTATACTTAGCTTAAATCTATTCTTTTATTTAGAAAGCTCGAAATGCAAATTCTGGCATAAAAATTCTTGTTGCCATTGGAGGATGGTCAAATTCTCAGCATTTCTCTTCTGTTGCAGCAGATGCCGGAAAACGAAGCACTTTTGTTTCAGCGATTTCTAACTTTTTAAAAGAATACAAAATTGACGGAATTGATATTGATTGGGAATATCCTGTCACAGGTGGTGCCAATGAAGGAATCCCTGCGGATAAAGGTAATTAAACCCAGAAAGAAAAAATTGCATATTTGCTTTTTAGAGAATTACGTCACTCTTGTGAAAGAATTAAGGTCAAAATTATCTGAAAATTCTCGGCAACCACCTTACATTATTTCTATTGCCAGTGCCGCAGGGCAATGGGTTTTGGATCCTGGATATGATCTTACTGGATTGCTGAAGCATATTGATTTTATCAATGTCATGACATACGATTACTATGGTGCATGGGAAAGCAAATGGGGAGCATACACTGGTATGGTAACAGTTTTTGTTTATAATTTGCATAATTATTAAAGTAGTTATTAAATAATTTTTAAAAATTTAAAAATTTGCATAATTATAAAATCCATTTTAGGTCCACCTTCTCCATTGTTTTATAATGAAGTGAAAGGTTCATCGGGAAAAATGAATGTTGATTGGACAATGAAATATTACGCATGTAAAACAAAAAAACCAAGTAAATTAAATATGGGTGTTCCATTTTATGGTCGATTTTGGAATAATGTTGAAAATGCCATTGATGAAGCACATCCGGCATATCGAAGTGTTCAAAGCAAGTTTTAGCATTTACAAAAAAGAATTATCATAATTTGCATAATTTCAGAAGTTAATGGAAAATTTGATGGTGGATCAGTCAGTTATCGAGATCTCGAAGGTTCTGGTTGGTCACTTGGTTCAACTCAATTTGATGAAACTGTTAAAGCACCATTTATTTGGAAAGCGGGTGCTCGAAAATTTTTGGGATTTGAGAATCCACAATCTTTACAAGTTAAAATTGATTATGCCATAGAAAAGTAAAAGATGACATTTATCACAAAATTTCACATTATGCAAATTTTTAGAAACATCGGTGGCATGATGATTTGGGCCATTGATCAGGATTCTGATGATGACATCTTGTTAAGCTTAATTAGCAGTGCAAAATTATGTGACGGTGGTTCCGGGGATGAAGTGAAACATAAATGCCTTCCAATTGATGATATTCGATGGTGGACTTTTGAAAATGGTGGAGAATCCAAGCAAGGAATGTGTGGCAAATCTGCTCCTTTAATCAATGGATTTTATCCTATCTGTGATCCTGAAGATCCAGGATATGCATGTTGCTCCCCCGCAGGGTATTGTGGAAATGGTCCGGATTTTTGTGAATGTGAAAAATGTATAAATTATCGAAAAAATCCTGAAAAAATTGTTGAGAATCCTGTAAAACCAAGTATTCCAATTCAGTGGTAAATAAAAAATATTTTTAGGATACTGTAAATGTAGGATTTTTAGGTATTTAATGGATGCTGGAGATGGTAAGCGGGGAAGATGTGGACCTGAAGCACCAATGTTAAATGGAAAACATGCCATTTGTAATCCGGATGATAATTCTGCTCATTGCTGCTCCAATGGATTTTACTGTGGCATGGGAGATGCTTTTTGTGAATGTGATGGATGTGTTGATTTTAAAAAGAATCCTAATCATAAATGGTAAATATTACTGTAAAATTTGTGTAATCAGCCTTTGGTAAATATTACTGTTAAATTTGTACAACCAGTTTTTGTTAAATTATGAATTAATACGAAAAATTTCTGATATTTAAAAAAAGACAAACTCTGTTAAAACAAATATGTTAATTTTTATTCCAAATTCAAAAAAGAACAACAACAACAATATTTCTAAGAATTCAAATTTAAATTAAACGTTTTATTAAATCATTTTCAAAAAATTTTTCTTGATCGTAATGGGGTATTTATTCCCGTATTGCGACAGCTTTGATAATTTTGAGAGAGATGAACAACTTTCAAGAAAACAAATGTGTAAAAATGAGTGATTTTTGTGTTCAACAAGTCAATTTTTGGGGAAGGATGTCTCGTGTCATTTATGTTAATTTGTGTAGGTTAATTTACAAAATTTTGCGCTTTTTTTGATCATAGTGTTTTTATCAATTTATTGATACGGTATTTGTTTTCAAAAAACCACTTTTGTTTTATTTTTAAACATCCGTAATATCAAGACAGTGAAAGCTGGTTTACTGAAGATAGATGCCAAACAAAGCATTGTGCAACTTTAGAAACTACAGTATGAAAATTTTGAAACGATAGGTAAAATCAAAATCATCTTCTTCGCAGATATACATATATGCAAATTTGAGATAAATCTATTTTTTGAATGTGCCGCCCTTTTCCTGATTCTTTGATTGACGGCCAATATGCCTCTTAAATTAAACAAATTGTATAACATATAAAACATAATTTAATATTTATTCATGCAACAAGCTAAAAAAACTCAACAATAATAATTTAATTATAATCCAAAGATTTTGGCATCCTTTTCCCAAAGATTAAGAACTTCATCAACAGATTGATAACGGTCAACAAATGATTGAATTACAGCTTCGTGAGTAGCCGGATAACTCTTGAGTTCAACTTTATCATTTGACAAAATGGTATTGGATTGAACAAAATTGCGACGAGGTTTACGCCGAGCAATAACAATATCACGCCAGCGAAGTTGTTCTGAACCAACAGCACCCCATTCATTGAAAAGTTTTGCACCACCTTCAAAATCTCCACAACTTTTAAAAACCTGAAGTTTTTTCAAAAATTCTCCAATTGCTGGTTTACCAACGGAATCAATTTTAGTACGATCAAGCCGGAATTTGAGATCAGGTTTTCCTTGTTCATCAACGCATTCTTCAATCGTAACAAATCCTTCACCAGCCGCTAATGCAACACGGAGTAAAACATATCTTGCCCATGAATGAGCCTAAAACAGATATACTGTACATATCACAAGAGAATCAAATTTAACTTACTTGACCCCATTTTTTAACATTAGCTTGATAAAATTCTAAACAAACTAAACCAGCACGAATTTCATTTAACCAATTTGCATATTTAATATCTTCAGCAACTTCACCTAAAAAATATTTTGATAAATATATCAAAGCCTTAAAGAAATATCGAACCTTCATAACCAAAGATTTGTAAAATATCGGGATAACAGCAGAGATAATATCCAACAGCTTCAGCGCGGCATTCTTCATAAGCATTTCCAAGTTGACCAAATTTGCTGCTCCATGTTTCGCCTTTATCATACCAGGTAACATTGGCACCAGTAATCAAATGCTTAACTTTATTTTTATCAAAGTTAAGTTTTTCACCATCAAATTGGAACAATTTTCCGCTTCCGTGTCCGAGAAGTTCATGTAATCCAACTTGTACTTCAAAACTTTCTTTGAAATATTTTTTGTAAAGGGCTTCATCATCAGCAGATAAGAATTCAACTTTTTGCTTTGGAATTGCAGAAAAGACATTGCTGAGTGAAACATTCTTGAATCCTTCATTTTGACGAATTTCATCATCTGAAAATGATAATATTCAGAATAAATACTTGGAAAAACATGTGAACGCCTCACAATTAGGGATATTTATTCAAAAAATATTAAATAAAAGAGAATAATTACTCCATGTAGTTTTTACTGTTGAAACAAATTAGTCAATTTGTATGAAATTTTATTAAATATTACGTAAAACTCAAAAAGAATTAATTTGAAGATAAAACAACAAACATAATAAAATAGATTATTATCAAGGGTCAAAAAAATTGATAATAGAGTTTCATCACTTCAAAAATGGAACAACAGAAAAGCGGCTTGCTTTGATTTTGCTGGGTGCAATGATATGTCTCTGAAATGAAATGTAAAATATTGTGTAAATAATTTTTAAAACAAAAAGGATTAGTTCATTGCCAATCGCAAAAGAAAAGCTATTGAGTTTTGGAATTGGATCACGAGTATAATTGCGGGCCATGATTTTTCCATCACGATTCTTTCCATTCATATATACTGTAACATTGGCACCAGGTTTTAGCTTTGTTGGATCAAAGTTAATTTTTTTATGACCATGTTGTTGAATCGCATTGTTTACAGCATGAGGTTCGGTTCCAATCACATGACTAAGATAAATTTGTGGCAAATTTTCATGTTGACTGTTAATACCACCAAATTATTTATTAAAATGAGCTACCAAACTTGCATGACAATTGAGATGTTCAACATGAGCACCACATTTGGAACAAATATTATTTGCTGTATAAAAACTTCTTTCAAACATATCATAACCAATGTCAAAACGTTTGTAGAAAGCTTGAGTTGGGATTAAATATTTTATTAGCTCTCCCGCCCGGGGCTGATTGACTTCAAATAGCAAACGTTAAAAAGAAAGAAGAGAAGAAAAATGAAGTGATAAAATGTTAGCGATCTATCTTTTTTATACAAAAAAGATAAAGAAAAGAAATATTACAATAAAAAATATGCAGGCGTTGAAATGCAACAGAAATAAAAAATCGTGATTTGTTGTAACAGTGACAAATCTCGACAACCAATTGAAATATTTGAAGCATTGAGCTGAAATATAATATTTGTTATAGAAAAACTTGTTGTTAAAACATAATTAAAAACGTCAAAGAAAAACATATCAAAAATGTCTTACATTTTCAACTTCTTCAAGCGCACGAATGTTTGTTGAAGTTTCAGAGTTGGAGCCAAGATGTTCCATTTCTTTCAAACAATAAAATTTCAAACTTTTAATGCAAAAGATTTGTATCTGAAAGATATTTATTTTGTTATTTATTAGATTTTTTAATTTTTTAAACAGAATATTCAATAAAAAAAGGAAAGACATATTGATTTTTATGTTACAGAAAAAATGATGAGACACGCATTGAATTTTATTTTCAAAAGATGTTTTTGTTTGTGTCAAAATATATTTCATTTTTAATTAAATCATTGAAATCATACAATAAAATTTCATCTTCCAAACGAAAAACAAACATGATGTCAAAATATTACAATATCCAAATTTCTTAGGCAACATGAGTGAAACTAATTTTTTTTCAAACAAAGCAGTAAAATTTTAGGGTTCTGAATAATTATTATGAATCAAACAAACTCTAACAAATTCAATGCGTGTCACATTACTTTTTTATGGAAGTAACTTCTTATTCAAACTGATTTAGAAAAAAATCAAAACCATTTTTAAACAAAATTCAATGCGTGTCGCATCACTTTTCAAACTCTAACAAATTCAATGCGTGTCGCATCACTTTTTAAACTCTAACAAATTCAATGCGTGTCGCATCACTTTTTAAACTCTAACAAATTCAATGCGTGTCGCAGCATTTTTTTAAACGATACATTTTAAACCCTTTTATTGATATTGTTGTGTATCATACAGTAACCCACATACAATGTCAAACAATCAACTACTAAAAAATATGTTACACTTTTCCATCTTTCACAAATTGTTCTATTTTGTGCCAACTTAATTAAATACAAAAGTTACATTTATTTTTGTTTCCAGTACATGTTACAAAAGATTTAATCAGTTACAAAATTACAATTATTAGCTCAATGAAGGGACTTTGGATGTGGTTCAATAAGATACCAAATTCGTTCAAAGCATTCAAGTGGATGTTGTTTCATAATTCGAGTCCAATTGCGTTGCCCATCTCGAAGAGAAAAAATTCCAGGGATCAAGACATCAACCGCAAAAGCGAGACGAAGTTGTTGGCGAGTTTTTGCATCAAATTCTTCATGGACGACAATTGTAATAAAAGCCCCAGGAACAGTTATTGCACACATTTGCTAAAAGGATTACTGTTTAGATAGGACAAGCATAACAAAAACTTGCATTTAAAAAATCCACTATGTTGGTTCGAAAATGAGAATCAGAAATTCGACGGGCCATCACAAAAACGGATGAAAGCTTGCAGAATGGTTCAAATTCAATCCTTTGATTTGTTTCTTCATCGACAGCATTTTCATGGAAAATGATACCATTCATAATGGATGCAAGGCTTTGTTCTACAGTATCTCTTGAATCAAAAAAATATTTTGTTAAATTTGCACGAGCTCCAGTAGGGATGACAGCAATAACAAAGCGAGGGGGGCGACGATCAGTACTCAATCGCATCATGGATAATACTTGGCAGTGAATGGGAGCTCTTTCGAGAATATTGATTTCTGCTCAAGATCCACGCGTAATTGTTGAATTTGATGAAATTGCCGCAAATCTCCATCCTGGCATGTTTGTTCGTCTTGCTAATGGAAGTGTTCATTGGATTCCACCAATTCCTCAATTTGCGGTTGATGTAAGTTTTTATACAATTTGTTGTATTTAACAAACAATTATCTTTTTTAGAATCCAACAACTCGACTTATTCAACATCGTGCAACTACCAACTTTGATCGTATGATTCGAGAACTTTTGCTTCAAGATCATATTACCCTCGCCCAACATCAAAATCAAAATGCTCAAAATGCTGGTGGACAACAAAATAATTAGATATCTTAAGAATATTTTAATTAATTGAATCATATTGTATTGTAAAAGTATACATCAATGTTTTGAATAAATTTAAAAAATGTGTTACTTTTTTAATCTTTTACATTTTAAACCGATTTGTTCGATTAATGATTTTTGAAAACTTCAAAAACTTAAACATATTATAATTTTAAGAACTCTATTTTTTATAATAACGAAAAATTCATTTCAAATAATTTTTGACAATATTCGAGGACGTATGGTAGTTTCAGTTTTCGATCGTCGCTTACGCATAACTATCAAAACAAAAGTTAGAAAAAGAATTTATATAGATTCTCATATCAGCCTAAAATATTTTTTAAGACAACAAAAAATTCAATGCGTGTCGCGTCGCTTTTTTAGAAATTCGTGAACTTATAGTCCTTCAATAATTATTAACTTTATTTTTTAAACCATTTCAAAATATGTTTCAAATTATTTTTTTATGTTTATAGTCAAGAAACCATGTTACACATGACTAGGATTCCGAAAAGATTTTTTACATTTCAATTTAATAAAAATGCGCGTTTCACCTATTTTTTTTCTCTCTTGTATGCTTTAATTAACAATGTTATTGATTATTCATATTTTTTCAGGTACATTTTTTTGCGTGTGAAAGCATGCTTTAATGGCTCTACAAAAATAAACCATGTCTGAAGTTATCCGTCAAAACTTTCGTGTTGAAAATCCATGTGAAGACAATGAATCCAAAAAAGAATACCTCAATTGGTTCAAAAGATTCAGATCTTTGTTCGGTAAGCTAATCTTTGAAATGTTGAACGTCATTAAATATATTCTTTAGGCATTACCGCAGAATGTCTAAAAGGTATAAATGGACATAATACAGGCTGTGACCACCTTAATTTCTATAAGATTCATACCTTCGCTTTACACAGATCAAGAATGGACAAGATCATGTTGCAAGTTCAAAAGGTCATGACATCTGTGCCTGGTGAAAAGGAAGATCCTGCAAAAATCAAAGGCCAACAACTGTTGAAGCAGAAGCAAAAACTCTTTCAAAAGATCAAAGAATTGAAACACAAAATTCAAGAAACTGGAAATGTCATTGGTGAACTTGAATGTGACACTGAAACGAATTTTATCGATCCTTCTTTTTCCTCTTCAAGCTCCGTTTCAAATGCTGATCCCAACTCTGCTTCTCTTGTGGCTGCAAATGAAGTTAAAATTGAAGTTGTAAGCAATTTGCATTTTTAAATATGAAATTTCCATTTGTAAAAAACTCTTTTTTAGGATGATCAATCATATCAAGATCGTGAAGGTGTTAATCCACAAACCTCGACATCAAATGATTCTGCGGTTGGTGAAAATGTAAACAGATTTTTAAAAGTTTTAATCGCTTATTAACACTTTTCTAATTTTAGTCATCTGAACCATCTGATAATCGAAAGAAAATATGTGAAACTGCAAAACTTCGTCACTTTGAATGGTTCAGTGCACATTTGAAAAATAGAAATTATCAAAAGCATTTTGTCTATGTTGTTTTTCATCCAATAACCGGTAAAATCATGTATGTTGGTGAATCATCTGATGTTCATATGAGAATCCGTTGTCATCGAAAAAAGCTTTCACCTCTTTGTCAAATTTTCAAAGGTGTGGATGTTGCAAAAGGTGTTACCATTTTCACTGGATCCTATTATGCATGCAAAGCCGTTGAAGCTTGTATTTTGAATCTTCAAAAGGAGCTTGGCCTTGAATTACTCAATCGACATATGGAACCACAAAGTGCAAAACTATCAAAGGTGACATTCACACAAGTTCAAACTGATATCCAATCTGTGATTGCTAAATTACCAATTGGATCAAAGGAAAAGCATCATCAAAAGCTTGTAAATGCAATCAAATTTATCCTACTTCGTGCAGAACAATTTGGCGAAAGAATTAACCATATTACAGAAAAAAATTCAGGCGTCGTGGTAGCTGCACGAAATAATTTTGATCAGCGTGAACGTGATGGCATTGATGAAGAAGGACTTGATCTCGACACTCAATTTGCTGTGATTGAAGATGAACCACATATGTCTGCACTAGATAAATTTATTGATAAATGGAAAAGTTTTCGTCGTGCATACGGTAAGATACCTCAGATTTTTTTTCTCACAATTTCTAATACAATAAACTGCAGGTCTTGATCAGAAAGATATTGTTTGGAATGGTCAAGAAGTTATTTCAAGATCTCTAGTGTCACGTTTTGAAACCAAGCGTCGAAATCGAGTAGATTGGCAAGCTCATGAAAAAAGAGTTCAAGCAAAATTGGAAAAATTTATGAAAGATTATGCGGGTGCGAATAAACCAGTTAAGAAGACCTTGTCAAGCATTGACATTTCCATGGTTACTCAATGTCTTGAAAAAAGAATTTCAAATTATGAATTGTACTGCAACTATCTTGAAGATGAACATGCCAATCAACTTCGAAAAGTCGAAGAACTCAGATTTCAGAAAGAAGTACAACATTTAATTTTTTCACCTGAGACTGATATCCAACCAAAAGCAGAAACGGTAACTTTTTGCAATTTTATAATTTTAATAAATGTGCGACCGTATTTCAGTCGACTCCACATGATGCGGCCCGAGATGATTATATTTGGTTTCGACGCATCCTAAAAGACTTTGATGGCAAGATACATTATGTGTATGGTTTTAATGATGCGAATGGAAATTTCGTTTACATCGGAGAATCTCATGATATCGTGGAACGCGAAAGAGAACATAGAAATCATCCTGGCCCGTTGTATAAATGGATTCGAGAATGTACCAAAGAATACAAAATTGTTCAACTTTATTATGGCTCTTATCATGCATGCAAAACCATTGAAACTATTGCGGTTGCCCTCGAAAAAGAATTTGACAATTTCAATCTTTTGAATGTAAGTAAGCATTCCCGAAAAACAACCCAAAGAAAGAGTGCACCGGTGCCTGTGGATGAAGGCGTCTTCGTTTTACCAGAAGAATTTGATCTTCAAGATGTCGAAATTCGAAAAAGACTTGTTGCTGCAATTCAGTTCTTGGTTGAAAATCGAAAAGATGTGATGGCTGTTACAAAGCCGGATAATTTTGTAAATTCTTCGACGATGAAAAAAATCTCAAAGGAAGGTGATTCAGAAAAAGCGAGTTCAAATCGAAAGCGAAAATCTCCTGGAGCTGCGTCTGATGAAGAAGATGAATGCCAAATACCTCGTAAAAAAAAGCCCGCTCTCAATGCTGAACGTGAATGGAATTTTGAATATTATTAATATTTTGTTTATTTTTGTTCAAGTTTAAAATATAATATATTGTTTAATTTTGGAAAAAATTAATTTTTTGTTGTTTATTTTGTTGTGTTTGGTTTAATAAAAATATTTTTTTTTAAATTTTGTAATACAAGAATCGCTTTTTATTGTCCACTTATCCTTCAACTTCTTTTCTAAAATTTCTGTAAATTTGCAAAATCTTTTCATTCCTTTTTACTCATTCCAAAAACATTTGCAAAATCGCTTAAATTTGAAAAGATAAATGTAATTTTTAGTCGCTATTTTGGCTATTTTTAAAATTTTTTATTAGAATTATTCATGGTTTACTCAAATAAAGAAAGAAAGATACATAAATTTCATAACTTATTTTTAACAAAAATTACACATGCGCTATCAGCTGTTTCGCCTTGGATACAACTAGACAGCTTTTAAGGTATATTTTTTATTGATTTTCGACTTAATCAGGTTAAAAAGTACCTAACCCACACAACAAAGTATTTTTTTTCACGAACTATTTTCTATGAGCTGCCGATCTCTAATTTAAAGAATAAAATTTGTAAAAACACAATAAAAAATGTGTTCTTTTTTCTTCTATTCTTTGCAGTGATGCACTTTTTACTTTTTGTCAACCCGGAGTCTGAACAACATTGATTCTTTTTAATATGTTTTTTCAAATAAAAAAATTTTTTTGGAATATTTAAAAATTTTTATTTCAACACTCTTATCAAATTATAGAAAATACCATTTATTAATCAAGTCTAATAAAAAAATAGAATTACGACGTTCGACGATGTCACAAACAAAGAGTTGACAAACGCCACACACAAAGAACAATTTACAACCTTTATTAAAGTATTGAATTAATATTGAAACTTGCTGGTTCAATTTTAATTATTTTGTAAATGCCAAATGTTTTCATCATTGATGTTGAAGATCCTATCATCCGCAAATGTAACCGTGTTCAAGAACCACCAGCAGGAAGTCCAGATGCAGCGAAGTAAATGACATCCAATGCTAAAATAAAGTATTAATAAATGTCCTTCTCTATTTTTAATCAACACCTGTGAAATCAGGTTTAAGGAATTTATCCTTTTCATAATCAGCACCCCAAGGAAGACGCGTTAAAAGTTCTTCTGCACGATCAACAAGTGTTTGGAACTTTTTTGAAGTTTCTTTATTGACACATGAGACAAATCCTTCAAATTCAGCACGAGTACCAGCAGGATCACGATAATTTTCGATAAAACCTAAAAACCGTAACACAATAATATAAGTCTTAAAATAAATAAAATAAATAAATAATTATATACCAATGTAAGATTCAACAGCAGGACTTTGATCTTTAACCCATGCGCGGGATGCATCTTTATGAGCATCTAAGGAACCACTTTTGAAATGTTCAATATACTTTTGAATCATTTGTTTTTGATTATCATTTGCAGCAAATGCCTATAAGTAAATTGGTTGAATAGTATAAACGTTTACGGTATAAACTTACAATAGCCTTTTCGAGTTCTTTATTAGCATTGGCCAGAAGAGGGCTGTAGTCACCAGCTTGAATGACAATCTTAACACCTTCAAATTCTTCTTCCATGATCTTGGAATCTATAAATAATAATGAATGCGAAGGGAAAACAGAATTGTAAGTAAACCTTGAACAGCACCAAGACGAATAGTAAAAACTGTTTTGCCATTTTCTTCAGATTTAAATAAGCGAGAATTCCACGATTCCATATTTTTACTCTTTAAAAAATTGTCAACAAGAGTTGTATCAGCTACAGTAATATTAGGTGAAAGATATGTTGTAACGCCCTACAAATACCCATTTAAACATGTGCAACAATGTAAATGTTTTACCTCTTTAGGATAATTAAGGCCTAAATGCTTAGGATCAACGGAAAAAATTCGATCAGCAATACATTTCCAAGCACTTTGCAACTTTGGATTCTTTGAGAAAGCTTTTGATTCTTCAAACAATTTTGTGAGTTTAACTTGATCAACATTAGGGATGAATTTTGAATCACCAAATGATTTGTAATTACCAGAATCTAAATATTATAAAAAATTAACAGTTGGGAGCAGTAGAGTAGAATCATTTACTTGCAAGAAACCCAGATGCATATACCAAAAGAGCAGTGAATTCATCTTCAATCCACCCAGAAGCAAGAGCACGAGTTTTTACTTCATCAACTGTTTCATGGGTAAAGACTTGATGAAGAATTGCAAACATAGCAGGAGATTCAGGAGAAACCTATAATTTTAGAAAGTTGTAACATCTTCATTTGTTATGATGATAAAAAAAATACCTGAAAGAAGGTAATAAGAGACCCTTCTACACATGCTTTACCAATATAATGAGCATATTTCTTTTCTTGATCATTTAAATCTGAAGATATTCATCGTTTATAAGGCAGAAAATGGAATGTAAAATGCTTACTTGCAAATGCAGAAGTACAATCAAGTTGGACCACTGGAGACTCATTTTGCAAAATGTGCAATTCTAAAACCATACCATTATAGTTAGAGCCTTAAGCTTGCTTTCAAAAGAATGCTATTACCTTTATTAACAGCTTCAGCCATCTTTGTTGCAACCGCTAAATTTGATGAAAAACGACGATAAAAAAAGATATGATTATTCTCGGTTTTAAATCGATTTAAACACAAAGTTTGACTTTTTGTAACACGTTTTGGAAAAGTTAATACAAAAAAGTTTTTACGTAGAAACATTGAATTTTTTCAGCAAAAAAATGAACGTTCGAACGTTGACCTCTCTCTTTCTCTTTCCCTCAAAAACATGATGCCACTTTTATCGCATGGTGCATGCACACTTTGAGGAAGAAAAAACCTTCGATTCGAAAGTTCGAAACTCTGTCTCGCAATCTTTTTTAAAAAGTTTTTTCTGCAAATGAAGAAAAAAGACATAGTTGAAATTTTTAATAGAAAAAATAATTACGATACATTTGTGAAGTTAGACGAAGCCTTCTATAGAAGGTGATAATTGATAAACAGTTATTCAGGTGACAGTTATTTTTATGCTTGTAATTAGAAGCAAATTTGATTTGAAAACGCAAAGTATAAAAAGGATATTAGTGTTTTAGTTAAATTTAAACTTTAAAAAATGGCGTAAAAATTTTATGCCATTTCATTCGAGTAGAAGCTTATACAATATTGTATTAGCTCGCATTTTTTTCGTTTTTGCGAGAGCTGCATCTCTGATATTATTCTTTAACAATTAGGATATTGTATTTCTGTTCTTGCCTAAATTTATCGTTTACCTAATATTTATATGACATGTTACATGTAAATGTAATCTAAATATAAGTTTTGAAAATAACTGTTTTTCACAACAGATTTGTAATAAGGGACTATCCAGATCTGACGTCAGTAAAACGTTTAAAATTTTGAACCCCACCCACCCTTACCGTCAGATTTTTTCCTTTGATCTTTGCCGCATTTAAGGTTAGCTTCAGATTTGGCTTGACCCCTCGCACCCATAAAAGTGCTGACGTGAGATCTGGACAATCCCTAGTGCAGTTCACTTCTTTGATCTTACGTCTTTTTTCCCAGTCCCTTGAAAATTAACATTTTTTATTCTTTTCGTGTTTCGTGATAAATTTGAACCAGCACGCTTAAATTTTGAAATCCTGATTGTTTTTCGCGAAAAAATTAATTCAAAAATTACCATATCTTAATTATTCATTAAAATTATTAATTTTGGTTTATAGATTTTTACATTTCATTTGTGTTTTTATATTTTCGTCTTGATTGGTCGTGTAAGAAGAACGCTTTTGAGAGAAATATAAAATAGATTTAAACAAAATGAGTGGTGAAGACTGTGAAACTGCAAGGCGTCTTATTGCTAAAATTATGCAATTCACAAAACCTGGACAAATTGAATTGCCATTAGATTGGGTGGTTGATCGAGCAAAGAAAGAACATGTTTCTAATGTTATTGAAGATGTATCTGTATCGGAGAAACAAAACTTTGATGAAGGTGTTGCTGAAGAGACTTCAGATGAAAATTTGGAAGACGGTGAATTACTTGAGGATGATGAAGAGGAAGGTGAAATATATGACGAAAAAGAAAATGATAACGAAAATGTTCCTGATAAATTGTCATCACCGCCGAAAGCTTCTTCCGATTCTTTGAATACAAATCCAAATGGTATGTTTTATTTTTAATTCCTGTATCGTATTTTGAAAGCGTTTTATAAAGTGCATAGTTAGTTCAGTAATTAAACTGAATTCTTTTGGATTTCGAATGCAAGAAACTTTCTTTAGAATAACAATCTTTGACATGGCCATTGGACATTTTATGAACCGGTTTATGCATCCAAAGTAATTATGCAAATTTTTTAGGTTCAGCAAATGGTGCATGCAGCAAAAAGTTATCTGCAAAACAAAAAGCAAAACGTCAAAAGTTTAAGCATATGATATGTCGATTCTTTCGTGAAGGCAATTGTCGAGATGGTGAAGCATGTTCATATTCTCATAATGCAGCAGATTCACATCGAACTCCTGAACTTTGTAAAGGATATATCTCTGGAAAATGTCGAAAAGCTTTAAAATGCCATCTTTTGCATGGTGAACATCCTTGTAAGGATTTTGTTTTTGGACGATGCAATGTTTTGAAGTGTCGATTCTCACATCAACCTTTGAATGATTATACACGAGCAGTTTTTGAAAAGGTTAGTTTTCGTTTATTTAATGAACTTGCTTTACTTTAATTTTCATATTTTTAGACTTTGAAGGAACAAAATGAAGCAGCTACATCAGCAAATTTGATTCCAATTTCCAGATCACCGCCATGTTTGATTTCACTTGTTCATGGTCCACAAGTAAATTTTATTCCCCAATCTTTCTCAATATCTTCAAATCCAAAAATGCATGCAAATCCAAATTCATTGTCATACAACAACAATACAAAACAAAATATTGCACCCTATCATGTCAAAAAGCCTTCACCAAAATCAACGTCATCAATTCCATTACGAAATATTCCAACTATTGATAGTCTTCTCTCGGAAATAACATCTAATTCGCTACCAAATTTGCATCAAAGTTGCTAACAATCGTTTCTTTAATTTAAGTTTTTTTATTTTAATTCGTTTTTCTTGTTCTAATAATTCTGTAAAGTTTTGTTTTGAAAATTGTGTGTTATTTGGGGACAAAAAGTGCACCATTTTTATTAGCTACAGTACATTTTGACAGTTACGTTTTTCCTCGCCATCGCAGAAGTATACCGTTGGAACTATGATACATATAATAAGAACATTGAGGTTATATCAAATTGTCATAATTATTCATTAGATAAATAGGGTAGTTTTGTAAATTTATATCTTATGTTTTTTTATGTTTAGCGAAACCATTCGTCTTTCATGTGTTGCACAATTTCTCTCTTTCTCTTCAAAATAAAACCTTCATTATGATTGCAATAAAGAACTAATACTTCTTGAAAAACAAAAAAATAATTAAATTTCAAGTTTATTTCTTACAAATAGATAATTTAATAACAAAAAAATAATTAAATTTCAATGATTCATACATTTTTTTCTTTTTTGTCTTGAGAATCTAATGGTGTTTGGACTGCTTCGGGGGGTGTAGTCTTTGGTGGAGGTGTTGCATTTGGTTCTAATTCTGGATCACTACATGAAGGACTTATTAGAGGAATACTTGTAGTTGTAGGACTTGTTGAAGGAGCATTTGGTGAAACAGATGAAGTTGATTTCTTGGCCGTTAAAACTTGATCCGAAACATTCAGCTTTGCTTTTTTTGAAAGAAAAGAATTCAATAAATAATTTCTTCCTACAATTCGATCTTTTGAAACTAAAATCCAATCTTTAGCAATTGCTTCAGTTTCAGAAAGTTTTTTGGATTCGACAATTTGATCCATTAAATGTTCCAATATTGATTAAAGCTAAAAATAAAAGATTGCAAAATTATATAGTTTGAAAAAACAAAGCTTACATCAGCCATTGATTTAACTTCACCAGTACAAAAAGTATTGAATGTTGGCAAATCAGATGGATCAATAAATTCTTTGAATAAATCTTTTTCATCACAGTAATCGATTATTTTTCCAGCTGCAACAACCACAGGAAAATTCGCATTTCCACATTTCTATAAAAGGGATAGTTCAGATTACTGTAACAATGAAACACCGAAATAGCTTCAATCTGTTTCAATTATTTTTGGTGGAGCTTGATCATTTCCATCATCAAGTCCAATATCAAGAGCAGTAAATTCTTCTGCATTTGTTCCAGGAGTTGGAGAAGCAGTTGTTGATGGAGGTGTTGATGAAGTTGGAGTAGGAGATAAAGCTGCCTTTTCGGTATACGGTTTCTAAAAAAACTTGAATTAAAATGAAGCTATCCGAGCCGGGAGATGCAACAGAAACTGTTACTCGCAATATACAACAGTTACAGTAAACACTAACAAAAACGAGCTTACAAGTTTTACATCAGCTTCTTTAGATGGATTAATTTTAAGATCTTCTCGAGCAGCTCGTTGTGTCACATTTGGATCATCTTATTCCATCGATACCAAAGGAATTTCTTTCACCAAAGTTGCCAAGCAAAATCAATCATTTTTGAATTATCAAAAGATGCCAATGGACAAGCTATTGTGAAAAGTTGACAACCTGGAAGAAGATCATTTACAAAAAAGAAGAAAAAAGAGGGGGAACAGATAAGGTTATCTTGACCTTTTTATCCCAACTTGAAACTTTATTTCAATTACTTCATTTTTGACCTTAATTTTTTTTAACAATAGCTTGTCCATTGCAAGGTTTATCAGAGCTTGTGAATTTGTTGTAAAGAATTCTCAAGAGGATCAAAACAGATAAAATCAGATGAAAATATATTTACTACAAACTGTAAATTTTTATTCAAAATACAAAAAGTACATCAGAAAATCAATTAAATATATAAGTAAATCAAAATCGTGACTTAATATGAGTTAAAAATGGTTCGGGTTGAACAGTGCCACCAATTATTCGAATTGTATTTGGTGGATTTGATGGGATTGCAGTAATCTAAAACGGCCAACTGTATTATGCAAATTTTTATCTCAAAAAGCCTACTTCAAAATGATTAAACATATTTGCCGCAAAAAGATATAATTCAAGCCGTGCCAAACCCTCTCCCAAGCAAGATCGTTTTCCAACTCCAAATGGCATTAAACTTGAAGGTTGGAAAAATTTGCCTTCAGAATCCAAGAATCTTTCAGGCTTAAATTTCATTGGTTCAGGGAAATATCTTTCATCAAAAAGTACAGTAGAAATTTGATGAAGGATTGTTGTATTTGCAGGGATACGGTAACCTTTGATCTCAACATCTTTAACAAGTCGATGATTAACATTCATTGGCACAAGATTACAAAATCGTTGAGTTTCAGCAACAACGGCATTGACATAATGAAGTTGAGTTTTATCTTCAGCCGTGATGAAACGATCAGAAGCAATTACTTGATCGAGTTCGGCATGGAGTTTCTTTTGGGCTTCGGGATTAAGCATAAGATAAATGACCATCCAGGCAAGGGTATTCGAAGTGGTTTCTTGTCCAGCAATCCAAAGATCCAAACATGCACCATAAAGTTGTTTGTCACTGAAAATGAACAAAGGTGAAAATTTGCATAAGATTGTGACATTGATGAATCGAGTATGCCATAACATAAATACGCAAAAAACAACAAATTTGCATAAAAATGAGGTAAGGCATGCAAGAACATCAAGCCAAATGCCATTCCTGTACTATTGCATGCCATGGCATTTTTCTTATAACCCAACTTACGTAAATGTATGATCCTCAACTCCTTCCGCCTCCAGCTCTTTTCGTTTCTTCAAAAATGCCTCGGCATAATCTGTAGGTTCAACATCGGCATCAAAATTTATTACTTTTCTATGAGCTTCCAATTGTTTCATGAAAAATCCTTCCAATTGATCAACGGCATCCTTAACCTCTTTATAAATGAATGGAAGTGCTTTAAACATGTATGGATTTCGGTCACAAAGTCGCATCAAAGGTTTTCCAACAGCTCTCATAAAATCTCGAAGATGCATTTTAAGTTCATAAAATTCTTCATGCTTATTCTGGAAAAAATTTAGATTACGGTATTTTTTATAATTTTGTGTCAAATTAGGCATAGGTTAGCGTTTATAATTTTGCATAAAACCATAAATGCCAATTTTGGTCCAAAATATTAAAAATTTACATAAAGCCATAAATAAATGCAAATTTTCGCCAACAATTCGAAATTGAGAATAAAATATTTTGGCTTTGACGGCGGCAAAAGATCAAAGGATTTTAAAAGTCATAAAACCCTTTGATCTTTTACCGCCATCGGCACAAGATCAAAGGCGTGCCCCCTCAAAATGATTTATGCCCCCTCTGAAGTAAAATGTTTCTGACGTTTTTTAAACTATCCAAAATTACCTACGGTTAAAAATTGTAATTTCGGTTACGAAATTACCATTTGGCCCACATTGATTCAACCCCGTACTTACTTTACTAAAACCATATCCAAATAATAAAGCATTAATAATAGATCCAACACCCAGATCAATTTCATCTTGAACACTGATCTCTTTTTCACCATCTGCAACTTTCTTCTTAAGATTTTCAATCAAAATTGCTACTTCATCCAAAACTCTTTCCTGCATCAAATTTTTTCCCATTCCAAAATCCCTCAAAACATGTAAGGCAAATCGACGATGTTCACGCCAAAGTTGTCCATCAGTAAAGATTAAACCATTACGGCCTTTCCGGGTCATATCCGTCACTAACATATCTGTGGGCCGTCCCGCAAAAGTGTCCCCATCTTTTACGAATGTTTCCAAAATTGTTGGAACATCAGTAATTGAAACAATGGGTTTTTCACCAAACCAAAATGTATGAATATCACCGTATTTTTCTTTGATGTCGACGAAGAAAGTTTCAAGCCCAACTTTATCAATTGATAACAGATTTCCGATAAGGGGTAATGGGGTAGGACCTGAAAATTTGCATTTGATGAACTATGAAGGTGGAAGCTGTTAATTAACAAATATTATCACTGATATCAACTGATAAGCTGATAAAAGTTTATTTTTGGTGATAATCAGTGATATCAACATATTTCTAATTAACTGATGTACTATAAAACTGATATCACGGATATTGTACAAAAACAGCAAAAAAATGATATAAATTGATGTCACTGATATTCTGATAACAGTAACCAAAATCTTTTATCAATCAATAAAATTATCACTATCACTAAAAATAAACTAACCTGGTGGAAGACCTTTTCTTTTCCAATAAAAATTTTGGAACATCCAAAGCCCAAATATTAAACACAAAATTACCAAAATCATCTTTTGCTTCAACTTTAAAAAATGAAATGTAAATCAAGAACTCAAAAATTTTCTTTATTTATAGATTTTTTTTCTTCCTTTCTTCGTCAAAAAATTATTTTGTGACGGAAGAAACAACAAAACATATCACTTCTTTCTTGTAGTCAAATCTTTTGCTCTCTCTTTCTTTTTTTAATTATCGATAATTAATGAGAATGTTTATTTTTGATAAAAAAAAATTTGTGAATAAGGTTTGCGCAAGAGAAAAAAAGGCACAAAGCACGAAAGAAATCACAGTTTTATTTTTTTGTGGTGCATTTGTTTTTGTTTGCGTCAAATTTATATCACGATTTAAAATGAAATAAAATGATCTTTAACTGTTCGAATCTCGAGCAACAATTATTTTGTTTCTCGTCACAGATGAAAGATAAACTTTCGTTTAAAAAAATTATGGATTACATAATTATGAGGGCTATAAATTGTTTAAAGGACTACAAGATGTTTCATTCATATATGGCACAAATTATTTTTTAATACTGACAAATATTTCCTGTTTAAAGGAGGAGACTCATTGCAAAAGGAACGCTAAAACATACTTTAAATAATATTGTATTTTTTGATTTCCGGTTTTTTAAAAATCAAAGGTTCATGTTAAGCAAAATTTATGTAATTCATATGTTGTGTTTATGATAATTTTTCAAGATTGTGCCATCAAATATTGTATTTAATAGTATTTTTTTATATTATTTTCATGAAAATTACTCAAATATAAAAAAACGAAACAACCAAAAAAATCGAAAAAGAAAAAAAGTCTCGCAACAAATTGAAATAGAAAACCTTCTACAGGCAAAGCCAAAAAACGAAAAGATTTTTAGGGTTTCGGAGGGAGCACAGATCCCGAATCCCTCTCCCCGATAACCTTAACCACAATAAAATATGGGTTTCTTTCCCTTCCATTCTTTAAGCAAATCTTTAATTCCAAAATGCAATCCATGCAGAAAAGGTTGTAAATTGACAGGCAAGAATACTTCAGCCCCTGAAGCAACATTCTTTTTTATAAAATCACAAACAAGTTTAGAATCAAAATTTTCTTCCACCCCCCTCATCCATAATGATAAATGTTGAAATTTATTTAAAAAAACAATTTCATTCATTTTTTGAAATGTTTGAAAAGAATAATTTTGAAGGTTACGATACTTAAGTTCGATGACATTTGGTAGTTTTCCAAGGATAACTTCAACCGGAACATCTACTTCGTTTTCTTTCACATAAGCATAATTTAATTCGAATACTTTAATTGTCTTGGAAGAAGTCAGAATATCGAATTCTTTGAGGGATATCTTTTTAACATTCTCAATAATCAAAATCTTAAGAGTGCATCGGTAAATTTTTTCAAACTTTGGCATAAAATCAGGAGATATGAATAATCTGCTGTTAATCCATAATGGGTGCTTACTATCCATAAGCTTCTTAAACTCGATATCATCTCCCATAACATAACCTGAGGGAATTTTCTCGGGGTAAGTTTTGATTAAAATTTTATTTTTGTAGAAAAAATATTTGCAAGTTTTATAGAGTTTTTCTAAACCTTCTGCAGATAATGGATATTTCCATAAATGAGTAATAACATAAAAAGGAAACGAGAAATATTGTTTTCTTGGAGATTTGAAAGTATAGGCTGAAGTTGTTAAAGTTGTTAAAGATGAATCCATTTCATTGAAAGAAAAAGTTGAATTTGTTAAAGATGAGTCCATTTTGACCGAAAAATCTATCTCACCAATTAATTTTCAGTCGTTAAAAATCAAAATGATTGTCTTTTCAATCCAAAAAAACAGAACAAGACACAAAAACAAAATAAAGGCATAATTGAAGTGTTTTTGTGGTATTTTTTAAATAGTTGATTTGTTAGTTCAACGGAAATCATTTTCCAATTTTTGAAAAAGAATGGTTTTATTCAAATATTTTTTATGAGAAAAAAATGTTTTTAGCCTTCGGAGATAACTAAGTTTTTTGAGAAAATTTATTTTTTTAAAAACAATGAACATTAATAAAAACGAAACAACAGTATTCTAAAAATGTTTTTAAAGAAACTTTAAATAAAGCCGAATGTATTCGCAGAAACAAAAATAAAAGACCTGTTAAACTAAATCATGGATCAACAACAAAATACACATTACAGTAAGAATGTGAAACAAGTACAATTCCGGGACGTTGAGAATAAAGAAAAATGGTCGAATTTGACCTATGATAACGCCATCTAAAATGATACAGTAGAACCTTGACATTCCGTTTTTCACAGGATCTGGGAAACTAGGAATTAAATCAAGGTTCTAACGTAGCAAGATAGAAAGCGAGGAGACCATCAAAAAAACAAAACAAATTCGTGTAAGAGCCTTACAGTAAGAAAATCAAAAACCGTAATAAAATTATTTTACATAAATACCAGCTACTCAAAGTACATGCTTTTAAAACAAACTAAAAATTTACTGTAAATTTGATAAAAAAAGACAACAAAGAGTACAGTCCACCAATGAAACTCAAAACCTGCTAAAATAAAAACCCTTTTTAAACCAAAAATATTTACAAACAATCCGAAATTTCTAACAACTAATTATTTTCGTTTTTCTTCAACTTAAAAAACCTTCAAAAATGAGATTTTTATGCCCCCAAAAGTTGAAGATTACAAGAATTATTATTATTATTGCTGTTGCTGCTGCACATTCTTGCTGCTTCTTCTTCAGCTAAAGTTAGTCGAATTTTAGCTTCTTCCAATTCAATTCTTTCTCGCTCTAATCGAAGGGCATTAATTTCAGCATTCTGTCTTTCATTATCTTTTAAAATTTGTAAAAGTTCACTTAATTGGCTGTCCTGAAACGAAAAAGAAACAGTAATTTTTCATGGTAAAGTGTTAGGGTAATTTTTGTGGTAGAAATTACTGGTAAGAAACTTACATTTGTATTGCATAAAACAAGTTTTTCTTCAGTTTCATTTCCCAAAGTTTCAGAATCCAAAAGATTCTGAGTTGAATTATCACAAGAATAATATTGCATTTGTTCCATTGTTTGACATTGTTGTTGTTGTTGCTGTTGGCATTGTTGTTGAAGTTGCATTTGATCTTGTGGATTGCCTAGGGGCATCGTTGTTGCAGCTGATGTTGGATCAAATGGATTATTTGGAACAAAAAATAGTGAAGTTGGAGATGAAAGTGATTCTGTATCAGATGCAGTTCCGTCAGAACTATGATTTGGAAGAATAAATTTATAGCTGAGCCAATATTCAACTTTTTCCTTTGATTTCTTTTGATTATCGTTTTCTTTTTCAGAGGAATGTGGAAGTTGAGATTGATCTTCAGCAGATTGCGGCAAACCATTCATTGCAATTCCTTCATATTTTAGAATTAACTTTTCTACCTAAAAAAATACAGATACGTTAAAAACGAGAAATTTGACCTTTACAAACAAAATTTTGGTAAAGCTTAATAAATTATTTTTGCCAAAGTTTATCAAAATATTACGGTCGTAAACTTCAGATAGCTTTAAAAATGTAACCTTTTTTTGAGAATTTTCCAGAATTTAGAATTCAAAAAATCTTATAAAATAGTTTTTTTTCGTTGAAGAATTTCAGTTTTAATATTTTTGGAATGTGTTTACGTAGGTATTTCGAAAGATAAAAAACCTCTTTAATCAAAAAAGCGTTAATTTTTTAAAAGCCTCCAAAAATTCTACCGTAACCTTTTATGTTTACTTACATCTAAAAAACCACTCAAAAAAAGAATTATCACTTTTATAAAAAATTTTACAGCGTCACTATTTATGAAATTACTGTAGTTTTAGCTTTTAAAATAGATTTTCTTTAAAAAATTGTATTTGTTTTTTTAAAAGCAATACATGTCCACCGTCTACTTTTTAATAACCACAGAAAAGAAAGGATTCTTAAAAAAAATGAAAGTGCAAAAAATTAA
Source organism: Panagrolaimus sp. LJ2414 (assembly GCA_024447195.1). Taxonomy (NCBI): domain Eukaryota; kingdom Metazoa; phylum Nematoda; class Chromadorea; order Rhabditida; family Panagrolaimidae; genus Panagrolaimus; species Panagrolaimus sp. LJ2414. The sequence goes on along the minus strand of JAMRXY010000004.1, from coordinate 178,923 downwards.
TTAAATGTTGAGAAAACTAATGCAAAAAAGAGGCAAAAATACATCAGAAAATCACATAAATCTCTTATCAAAGAAAAATATTTGAGTTCATAAAATGAGTGAAGCTGCGTTTTATCTTATTTTAATCCTACAAAAAAATTGTGAAAAGATTTTCGGAGATTTTGTTTTTGAAAGTTTTGCCTTTAAAAGTATCTCAGAAAATGGAAAAATAGTTATTTTGTGTAGTTTTTGAATGTGGAAAATGGGTGGTTTTTATGTGCTCTGTTTTTTATAATTTTTAAAAAAACTTTTAAAGTTAAACTTATTAATTATTTAAATATTTAAATATTTCAACATCAACTAAAATTACATCTGGTAAATTTAGCAGAAGCTGATAAAGTTTCAAAGTAAGTAAAAAACAAAATTAAAAAAAACTTTGGGTTATTAGAAGCGAATAAAATTTAACCCTAAATTTGTTGGATAATTAGATATTTATTTAAATTATACTAATTTTCAGATGATATAATCTAAGAATCTACCGTAACCATTCATGAAATTAATGTTACGCTGACACAAAATTGGTACACTTTTTTGGTACTTTAGGTAGCATATAAAAATTAACTCTTTTAGTATACAGTACCTAATATAAAAGTATAATTTTGATTCAATTATCGGAGAATACTTATTGGTTTTAATAAAGCTCAGAAACAATTAGAAATAAACAAGGAGGTTAAGGTTTAAGAATCTAAATGATGTCATAAGTTTTAGATCATCAAACAAATTTGCAGTGAGAATTACCTGATTTGCGCTTAACGATTTTAAATAAACTAACAAAATAATTAAATTGATTCAAAAAGATCAATGACTAATAATAAAATTACAGTAACCAGTTTTACAAATTTTAACAAAATTATTTGAAAACTTAAAGGGGGAGACCCACTTCATATAAATTTTTTAACAAAGGGAGCAGAGAAAAAGAGACATCTCTGCCAGTCAGAGAAAAGAAAAGAGTGCATCTTTTCTCTTCTTCTTCCCTGATTTTAAGTACCGGTAAACAAAAAAGATTTATATGAAGTGGGTCTCCCCCTTTAAAAAACCTCTTACCTTTGAAAATGATTTTGGATAAGCTGGAAAAAGAAGATGACGCTGATATTTTTTCTTTGTCATTTGAATTAATTTCCATATTTTAGTTTTTAATTGAAAAACTGTTTGAATTTTTGAGATTTCTTTTGAATGCATCTTCCTCAAAATTGTATAAATTCGATCCCATTCAAGTTCGCGCTTTCGATTCCATTCAAAATTCCTTGAGGCACCATATTTAAAAAGGATATCACTTTTGTAATATAATTGAACCAAAGAAGTTTCAAACTCTTCAACACTTCGAGTTTTTGTCATTTTTCTGAAAATAGTTTAATCCAAAAATTTAACATGATGTGCACAATATTAGATCACGAGAAAGCAAAGAATATTTCATAAGCTAAAATCTTCAAATAAATTTGCATAACTAATTAACGAATAGGATAACGTTTTTAGACAAAAAAAGCCAGATTTCATATATTTTAATTGACATTAGAGATAACTAAATTAGGTTAAAAAATGCAAATATTTTAATAAACAATATTAAAGGGGGAGACTCCTCCCCTAACCTAAACATTTTTGCACAATGTATTGCATTTTACGATGCAAAAGGCATCCACAAGAGATGCCAAAACTAAACAAAATAGCTTCACAGATTTTTTAGAAAAAATATGCAGTTGGCTCTCCCCCTTTAAGCGAAGCTCTAAAGAGAAACACAAAGCAGTTACAGTTTTGTGAGAAATTAGATTACGGTATAATTGAAAGTTTAACAGGCTCTGTAAAAACCTTAAAAACAAAAACAACACAAATTACGATAATAAATAAAAACAGATTACAGTAATGGTTGGATATGTTTAGCCTACCATTACCGTAATCTTTCTCTTACCATATATCATTATTACAAAATACCAAATTTCTATGTTTCCTTTTAACCTATTTTATTTATTTATATACAAAGATTTTTTTGAGCTAATCTAATAGAAAGGTTTTACCATATCAAAACAATAGAAGGATTACCAGCTCAAGAATTTTTTAAATAATCTGTTTTTTTTTAAAGGAGATTGTACGATTTTAATAAAATACACATACACATTCATGCAGAACACACAAAATAAAGTAGTTACAAAAAAACGCAAATTTTGTTGTCATCGCTTTTTTGAAAATTTCCATATTTGATTAATTTTTGAGCGTAAAATTTGAACTATGTTAAAAATTTTATTGTGAAAGTTTTATACAAAAAAGGGGATAAAATTCATGACAAATTTTTGCATAAAATATTTTGTAAATGAAATTACTGTCATTAACTAGGATTTTACAGGTTTTGGATTCTGTTGGATTTGAAAATGAACTAAACAAAAATTTTCAAACAATGACTGTCTTCTTTTTAGCATTTCAAAATGTTCGTAACAAAACGGTAAAAATGTAAAATTCGACGGATCTTACTTATGCTAATTTTGAGATCAAATGAACACCAAATTAGATATCTAGGAGTTTGATATTATGATACCGTTACAAAATCAAGAATTTCAATGTTGATGGTTTTGGACTTTGGCAAATATCAAATGCCCTCCGGGCTAAAGTCATACTGTAAATCCGCAATGATAATTAATGACAAAAAAACACAACTTTTCCTAAAAATGAGCATCAAAATTCTTAACAAGTTTGTCATTCTTTTTTCACTTTTGTCATCCCTTATTTTTGTGATTTTTAAACCTCATAAAATATTCCCGAAAATTCTAGTTGTTTTTCTCTCTTTTTCTTTGTCAGTTTACAAAGTGTTGTATTTCTTCATTCCAATATTTGTTTCTCCCTTTTTTTCTCTCTTTGTTTTTCGTTGTGTTTTTTTGCAACAAAAAAATATATATTTTTTCGATTAAAGATCTTTAAAAAAAAGCGTTCCCAAATTTTTAGGAGGACAAAAACCAAAAATATTAAGCAACACAGATGGGAAAAAAGTTAGTTATAATTTTTTTTAAATATTTGTATTTTTTTGACGAAATTTTAAAAAAGTTATGAAACATTATTTTTTTTTGTAAGAGGGAAAAATTGGGTCATGATAAAATAAAATTATTATTGTTATTACTTAACATTGAAAAAAACAGAGAGAAAGAAAATTTGCGTAATTGTAGGGCAAAATCCAGGGATAAAAAAACTTTGAAAGGAATAAAAGCAACGGATTTTGGGATTTTGCGTGGCTTTGAAAATGTTTTTCTTTTTTGGAATTTTTGTGGTTCTATAATTTGACTACGCTATTGCTCTAAGTTAAGATCTACAGTATCCTGATATCTGCTATAAGCTAAGTTAAGTTAAAAGGAAAGGCTAAATTTGAATAAAAAAAGAAGCTTATGAATGTTCAAATGTTCAAAATAGGCACAAAAAAAGTAATAACAACAATAATCTTCATTCATCATCATAGAAAAACACGTCGGCTACAGTATCCCCCCTTTCTCTTATCATCAAAATTAATCATTGTTTTTTGCAGCAAAAAAAAGTAAAAAAACAATCCATGTGTTTTCCATGCTCTTTTTTCTATTTTTTTAGAGATTGTAAAGAATCAAAAATGAAAAACTTGTTAGTCATTTGTATTCCACTTTTTTTACATTTTTTTTCTCTCTCATTTTTGCTTAATTTAAATCAACAAGAAAAAAATGGAATAAAAAATTAAATTATTTTTAAATATAAAACTGGTTAAGACTACAAAACTATTATCACCACCATAAGCGACCAATAATAAATTAAATTGGATACGGTAGGCAGAGTAAGAGAAAGATGAAAAGGAACGTGTGAGAAAGAACAAAGTGGAACAAAAAAATTAGGTTGAATTTGATTAATGATAAAAATTGAAAATTTGATAAATCTCCTATATCGTAATCTTTGGTGTTCTTGATCTGCAAAAAAAACTACTGTAATCAAACCAAAAAAGCACAATTAACAAAAGGTATTCCAATATTATGGAATGAAAGTGCCAATGAAACTCCTATGTCCAAAAAATTCATGCCCTCAGGGTAGGGGGTATTTTTTCAAAATTTAAAAGCTGGTTACTTTATTAAAACGGCTTTTTTAAGATATTTTTAGGGTACTACTGAATCCAGAAAATCCTTTAAAAATCTATTCCACAACATTTTGGCACGATCCCTTAGGCTATAAAATATGGTAAAAGTTGGAACTTAAACTTGGCTCTCTATATTAATTTTGTCATTCCAAATTTAGTAGCAAAATGTAACAGTAAAGAAAAAGAAAAAAAACAAACATGTATATCATTAAATTATTTAAAGTGCGAAGAAAAAAAGAAAGGAATGAATAAAGTTTAAGCATCAAAAGCCATCAACTAAAAAGCAGAAGAAGAAGAAGAGAAACCCAAAAAGAGACAATGTTCTTTAAAAAAAATATTAAACAATTATTTATAGTACCATTCAATTTTTGTTATGTAGTGCAGAAATAGTAAACGTAAGACCGTAAACTGTCCTTAGGGCAAAATATACAGATGGCGATTTTTGAAAAATATCAACCTTTTTTTTCTTTGTATTTGCTGTTTTTCTGTGTTTTCATCTTCTTCTTCCTCTTTTTTTCAATCTATTTCATTTTCTTCTACTTTTTTTGACTATTTTCCATATATAAAAAACAACGATATTTCAAGCACCCGAAACGAACAACTAAAAAAAGAAGGCGGGTTTGCAGCAGCAGCTTTTTTTGCAGTTGTATGGAGAGTAGTAGTAAAATATATGTAATATATTTTTTTTGATGTTTGGAACCCTTATTTTTTTCTTTCTTTCATTCGTTTTTTTTTGCTGCTGCTTTTTGCGTTTGCTTATTTGCACCAAAAAAAGAAAACAACACAATAAAAAAAGGAGAGAGAGAGAACCCAGAAGTTTTTTTTCCTTCTTCTTATTTTTGCTTTGTGAAATACACATTTTTAAAACAAAAATCTCCTTTTTTTATAAAAGTTCGAAGATGAAAAGTTTTCAAGTTCAAGGGACAATATAATAAAATAATAAAAAATAGTACTTGTTTCGTTATGAAAAAAAATGAAATCAAAATCACAAAAGTTGTACAAAATGTACAAAATGGCATTTTTCGTCATCACCACCAAAATCATATCAAATCAGACAAGAAAAATATTGAAAGCAATCAAAAAACAGTGATTTTATTGTTTTGAAAAATAATCAATTAGAGCAAAAAATCATATATTATCGTAATAACCAATAACAGAAATGATAGTGTTTCTGGGGAATGGAAAACCCCCTTTACAGAGGGCAAGCCCTTAAAAAAAAGAAAGAACGCGAAAAAAAACAGAGCGAAAAATGCGCGTCAAAGATCAGGGTCCTTTAGAAATGAAAAGTTTTTCGATCATTGAAACATTCGAGACTTTCAAAAAACGAAGAGAGAGAGAGAAAAGAAAAAAGAGAGAGAGAATCAAAATAGAAAAACAAAAAGCAAGAAAAAAGCTGTAAATAGCAAGCAAGAAAAGTTTTTTGCAAGAAAAATATTAATGCATATATTTTTTTGCGAAATATATTTTTAGTTTTTTGATTCCAATAAAAGTTTTTTTTACGATTTTTTTTATATCGAAATCTTGAGCATTATTGGTATACTGTAGATTTGTTTAAGAAAGAAGTAATCAAAAAAAATAATTGTCTGTAAAAAACAATGAAATGTTTCGAAAATTCTGGAAATTTGAACGTTAAAGATGTTTGACTTTTTGCTCTTGAAAGAAATAAATTTTTGTCTTTTTTGTGTAAAAAAAACACGCTACAAATTTTTATTCGATTGAGTGCACTTTATTATCTAATTAATTATATAAAAATTGTTTTAAAATTTTTAAACAGTAATAAATTTTGATATTTTGGAAAATTTCTATCCATTTTTTGAAATTATATTTAAGTTTGAATAAAAAGATACAGTTAAAAACCAGGACATTTAAATTTTAAATCCCACTCATATTTGTTCTAAACAAAAAAAGGTTAAAACTATCAAATCTTTTTTTTTGTCTTTACTCAAATACATAGAGAATTTGCTATTTTTCTATCTTTTCATATTTTTATTTAATGAAAATATTACCAATCAATAATTTATTTTACACGAAACATGACAAATTTGTTCTTCCTCAAAAATATCTAAAACTACAGTTTAAAATATTGTAATCACAAAATTAATACTTTTAAGATAAATTCGATAATAAATTTGATTTGCATAAAACACACGTATCCCCCTTTTTTTAGACAAAAACAATATTTTTGTAGGACAAAAAAGACGGAAGGAAAGAATTAGTGTAAATTTTTAAGTACGGTTATTGTATCTAATTTTTTCAGATTGTTTTTTTACATTAAAAGTGTATGATAATTATAAAAATAAACTTTCAACAAATTTTGTATTCGGATTTTTGAGTGTATTTTTGGAATGCAAATTTCTAATAATTGTGAGTCAAATTTATTCGAAAAATCCAATTTGCATTTATGAATATTTTTTTATTGATCAACTTTTTTTTATTTTTGTTTTTGTAAATACCACCCAGAGGGGCTCACATTATTTACCAACAGCTAAAAAAACAAAAAACAAAATTTTAGAAAAAAGTGAGGATAAAAATCTTGGGTAAATAAAAAAAGGATGTTTTTAAAAATCAAAAATTGCAGTTGTAACAATTTTATGGATTTAATTGTTTAAAAATGGGATAAATCCAATTACAAATGTTTTTGTTTATTTAATGTAAAAACAGAAAACGTAAAATTCAAATCAAGGATAAACAAATAAACATCAAATTTTTTAAAAGAGAAGGACAAAAATCATAATTTTTAAAAATTTAAAATTAGATTAAAAAAATAAAAATAAAGTAAAAAGTTGCCCGATTACAGTAATCCTTAAAGGAGGAGACCCCCTACAAACAAAATTCTATCAAAATTTGCATATATAATCAGCATCACAAGCTTTAATTTCACATAAATAAGGTCTACTGATATCTCCGCTGCTGACGAAATTCCAATTTAACCCATAAGAATTATTTAAATATCCATAAATATCTCCAGCTGTTGCCGAAAAGTTTGGAAAATCCCCTAAGGGATATTCACTTTTACCGTAACCCCACCATTTCCATCCATTTTGAGTATTATGAAGGCCAATCGTAAATTGTATTTTCCCAATTGCGTCAAATGAAATCACTTTATCACTGATAAAATCAAGTTTTTGTTGACTTGTTATTGCCGCAACAATTCCATTGCTGCAACCATAGTTTTCAACAAATGATGGAAGGGCATCATTCCCAATTGCCCAAAGGCAATCTGCATAAAACGTGTAATTTTTGGAGACTTCATTGTAAATTTGTAGTTGATGTTTGCCCTGCGGGCAGAAACAGTTTACTGTAAAAGGATATGTGGATTAAGATACAAAAAATGCGTATATCCAATATGCAAATTTTTTCAAATTATGCCAGTTATCATAACTATCATGACATTTATTACGAAATTCATGGAAAAAGATTGAATGAGAAAAATGTTAAACGAATATATCACATCCTATATGCAAATTTTAAAGTTCTTTGATTCCAAAAAATCTATTTATTATATCCACTGTGCTAATTTTTTAAAACTTTTAGATGCCCAGGGTTTTAAAAATTCATCGAAAAAATGGGTAATTAAAAAAGATAAACGGATTTGTCATATCCGATATGCAAATTTTTGATTTCTTTTAAAACTATTTAGATGTTATTACAAAGTCATTGAAAATTATTAAATAATAAAAAAGGATTTTTAATATCCCATAAGCAAATTTAAAAGTTTTTTTTGAATGTTTACGGTAGAAAATCCGTAGTTCCCCCTACCGTATATTTGGACTTTCCTATATTTTCCACTTCAAATTGTTAATAAAAAACCTTTAACTATAAGCTACTTTTTGTCCAATACACACATTCATTCGGTTAATCCCAAAAATGTCAAAACTACTTTGTCACCTGACACTGTCATTAAATCAAATCCCTCCTCTTCTAATCTTCTATTTAAGTAAAACAAACCTTGAGTTAATCCAAATAATAAGCTTTGATAAATGCCATCTTGACTTGAGATATATGAAAAGCCGGGAGAAGCCAAAAGATCAAATTCTGCAGGAAGAACGCCGTCAGAAGCATCAAAACTAATGGTAATAATTTTAATTCCATTATCTTTAATAACATTTGCAATTTGTTCTGCACCATTAAAGCCAAGGGTATTGTAGGCGGCTCCGACAAGGATAATTAAAGGCACGCGATTGGAGGTCTGATTTTTTAGAAGGTTGTAGGATATTTGAAGGGCACTGAAAATGACAAAAATGAAGCTGATATTGTCTGGCAATATGCAAATTTTTGAAACAAAAGAATAATTTGGAAACGATAGAAATTTGCATATTCCTAAGATGGGTATTAAAAATTTGCAGATTATCAAACTGAGTACGAAAAATTTGCATATTAGCAAGCCGAATGTTAAAAATTTGCAAATTCCCAAGATAATCAAAAGCTTACTTTTGGATATTGATACCGTAATCACTTGAATTTGCATAAGTTCTTAGCAGCAAAAGTTGTTGATATAAAGCTGCCAAATTTGTCACATCATTGAAATTATACCGTATCACCACATCACTACCATATGTCACAATTGCCACCCGAGTTGTATGATCTCCAAATTGGCCAATTTGAAACTGCATCAATAATGTTGCAATTTCCCCTGAGAATTCTTGTAAATCCCTGGCATTCATTGCATTACTGACATCAACCACTAAAACAATATCCAACCAAGCATTACTGGTATTTGTTGAACATGGAGTTCCAATGGCATTTGGTCGAGGATCTGATTCAGCTGAAGTAGGTGCCGTAGGATGCTGATGTGGCAATGTTGTGTTTGAAGGGCAGAGGAAATTTGGTGAACGAATATGTGCCGGAATTGCAAAATTATTTGATGAATACAGTACACTTCCAAGACCTTTAAGCTTGTTTGCTTTCAAATGATTCAAAGCAATAACAATAATTTTAACTCCAGCAGATTTAAGTTGTCGAGAATAATATTTTGCTGAAGCAATGGCATCTTTGTCTTCAGCAGCAGTGAACAGGATAAGGATTTTTTGGTTTTGGCTTTTTGTATCGAGTAAACTGATTTCATAAATTCGAAATACTCTGAAAAATTTTTTTTTATTATTGGAGCAAATAAAGTTTTGGTTTCTGCGTGGTCGAGTGGTCAAAGCGGTGGACTCTCGATACAAGAGATGAAAGGTTCAAATCCCAGTGAGAACCAAATATGGGGATTAGTCATTTGGACAAAACCTGGTATACTAATAAGCCCTCGGGGGAAGTAAAAACGTCTAGAAATGGTCAGCATGGGATTTAAGGGTTTTGTGCCATGGCATTTTTAAGCTTTAATTTCTACTCCCTAGCTCACCTACCGTAACAGACTATCAAAAAATATATATTTTACCACCGCAAGAAAAATTACTTACTCGCTAATATTCGCCGCTGCCATTCCCATTTGTACTGATTGTTCTTCAGCAGAATGAATGAATTCACAAATTTCTGCATAATTATTAAAGTAACGGGATGCATCAATTGTTGATGCTCCAAAAGTTAATCCGGCGACGCGACTCTGACGATAATCTATTGTGGATAAAAATAACAAAATATTATTTGAAAGTTTTGCAATATTTGAAGTGGACGCCATGTCAGAACTCATATCAATGGCTACAGTAAGATCAATATTGCTGCAGGATATCATGGATTTTTTGGATGTTGATGGAATTTGGCAAGTTGATAATCTGGCAAGGGATATAGAGAGCTTTGTAAAAGTTAAAAATAGCAACAAATTTATGTTCATTGTTATTCGTGTAATATACACTAATATTTACAATAAAGTTAAAATTCTAGAATTTCTCCAATCACAAGGTTAAAAGCCAAATTTTATGCAAAAAGTTGCTTTTTTGAACAAAAAATAACCCAAAATTTTGACATTTTTTCGTTGTCAAATTTTTCAGCTTATTTTTTCAAATTTAAGATGCTTAAATGTCATAGGTGAATTTATCCGTTTTACTCACACCTTGGTCATCACCTATCATATTCAATACTTTAAAGATAAGAACAACGACAGCTAAAAAATGGGTAATCGAACGTCGTCGTCAAACACATTCTTTAAAATCAATGATTTTATTACTTTTGTATTTAATTTTGAATAAAAAAATAAAGATTTTAATAAAACATTTTAAATGCACATTTTTAAAAATACAGTAATCTACAGTAATTTTGCAAGATTGTGACAAAATTTTTATTCTTCTTCTTTTTCATCAATTAATAACATTTTTGTTAATTCATCTGAATACACAACACTTAAATCCAAAACTGCAATTGGTTCACCATCAACGTCATGAACTGAAATAATGGGGAGTTAATTACGGCAAAAATTTGCATAATAAATTAATTTTATCTTGCGATTTTTAAATTAAACAGATTTTTAACAAGTTACTTGTAACAAAAACTCTAGACTTTCGAGTTCTTGAAAATTTGCATAATAGATTTTATGCAAATTTCTGGAACACTCTTCGGAAATTTGCATAAATTTTTTAATTGAGTTTTTAGAAGAAGTTTGCCCCAAAAAATACTGTAACGAATTGAGTATCTTGATAAATACTTACAAACAATTGAATGTACAGATGTATTAATGGCATCAGATAAATCCAGCTGTGCCACACCCAAATCATCACAATCTCCATCATCTTGTGGATCACTGACAAGATTGAAGCTTAACCGGGTATTCAAATCAATCCATTGTTTCAGCAATGCTGTTCTCCTTGAATTTAATTCATAAATTCTTTCGCATTCAAATGTCTCAACTTTCCAAGTATTTCTTGGAAGTGGAACAGATTCTGGAGTTTCACAAAGATCACTTGGAAAATCCAAAAAACTCCATTCAATAAAAACATTCAAATTGTCAAAATTTTCATCGAGTAGGGGTGAATGTTCAACAAGGGAAAGTCTTCCAAGTCGAATTGTAACTGAACAATCAAGATGAGGAATTTCAGGTCTTGTGGGTTGCTGAAAAATGATAAAAATTGGATTTATGAAATCCAAAAAAACAAAAAACAAACTTGAAATTGTTTGATCGTAGAAGACGTGGCCCGGGCTGCCAAATCTGGGGTGGATTTGTAAATTGTTCTTTCTCGGGGCCTTGGGGATCCACTAATCGATCCGGCAACACTTGATTCTTCACTAGCTGAAAGTTATTATTTTATGCAAGTTTTATAATTATAAATATGCATACGTGGTACTGATGTATGCAGGGGATCTTTAAATTCCAGTCTTCCAGTTGATCGCCTTGGTGGGGCAATTGGCGGTAACCTCAAAGGTGGCTTTGGTGGTTCATTTTTTATTATTCCAGAATCTTCTTCAATTTCTTTCCCAAGTTTCTCCAGCTCTTCCCTCAATCCAACAATTTCTGGAGCTTCTGAAGTATCGGAGGCTTCAGAAGATGACTCAGTTGGAGGACTCATTTTCGTAAGCCTTCGAAGAATATCAGATTTTTCAGATTCTTTGTCAGGATCGCTAATTTCTGGAGGGGATGGAGTTGATTCAGGTTGGGGTTGTCTGTTACTATTAGATGGTGCAGGTTCATCATCTCTTGGGATATCTGGAACCTCATCAATAGAAGTTTCACGAACTTTTTGCTGAAGTTCAGAATCTTGAAGATCATCATCATCGACAACATATGTGTCATCAGAAGAATCATCAGATTCTGCAGCAGCTGGAGCAGAAGGTTGAGGTGAGATATCAGGGTCAAAGGTGCTAAAAGTGGATTTTGGGTTGGGACAAGGATAGATAGAATCTTACGGTGGTTGTTCAATTCGTGAATTTTCGATTATTGTATCTTCTGCGGATGAACTTTCAATCGATGATGAAGAAGATGGAACATTCAAATGTGGGACATTTGATGGCACAGCTGGTTCAGGTAGTTGTTCTTGGGGTTGTTGGGACTGTTCATTTGGTGGTGGTGGAGCAGGTCTTCGATGCCCAGGTGTTTGGAAGAATGTTTCACTTTCCGGAGAAGAAGATCCCTCTTCGGGGGATGAAGATTTTGAAGAACTTTTTTGTTCTTCTACTTTGGGTTCTGCTTTAGGGGATTCTGCAACATCAGGTTTCCATTTTGGAAATTTGACGGGTATCTAAAATCTCTGATTACTGTATTTTATGCAAATTTCAAAAACCAACCGGTTGTTCAACTTCAACATTTTCATCATTAAACGTATAAGCATATTTCCAGTAAATACTCAGATCTATCGTGGCTTCAGAAATTTGTCCATCTGGAGCCGTTAATGAAAAAGTGCCTTTAATACTTTGATTCCGTGCCAGCGGAAACAAAGGCAAAGTTACGTTTCCTAATTCCTTTGCGGCTTTAGCTCGATCAGAATTTTCTTCAACAACATAAATTTGAATTTCTTCAGTTTTTAGGTATCGATGAAGGGCAACCCCTATGGGGAGGGTAAATGCCCTGGAGTCATTGTATACAGGATTGGCATTTTTGTTTTGAATTTGTGTTAAATGTGGTTGTAGGTCATAGATTTGATAGGCGACATAAGTGGATGGAAGTTGCTTGGATTTGGTTAAGACTTGAAGATTTGAACATCGATGAATCAAAATTTCAACTTCATTGTAAAGTGTTGAAGGAATTGAAGCATCCAATGGCAAATATGTTAATGCTGTTAATCGACGCTAAAAGAAAATAGATATGATATGCAAATTTTTAATGTCAACTATGTTATTAGTAGTTTTTTTTGAATACTAACTATACAGTTAAATATGCAAATTTTGATATTTTCGAAGATATATGCAAATTTCAATATGCATATTTTGATAATAAAAAAGTTATGTAAATTTTCCATTTTCTTTAAACTTGCCTTTTGAGCTTTTAAAGCTTTAATTAAGCTGAATGGTACTTCCAGTTGATATTCAAGTTGTCCAATTACAGTATCCTTGCTTCCAGGTAACAACAACCGTAATCTTCCAGAAATCATTGCAGGAGTTTCAGTTTCAAGTAATTTTTTCAGTGAAATTATACCGGCTCCTTTTTGATCATATGCAACTCCTTTAACTTCAAATAATTCAATCGTAATTCCTTCCTAGAAAAAACGTTTTGTAGTTTTTTTTAAAGAAAATTAGAATAGTATCAATATTATTTTTGAATTTAAACTAGGGACCGTCATCGTCGTTTTTTTGCAAAAAAAGGAATGAAAAAAACGGTCAGATTTTTTCCTCCAGGCTCAAAAAACGCGTTTTTGTGTCCGAGTGGGGAGTGGCGCGCGGCCATTGTCCAAAGAGAGAAAAACAAAGAGAGAAAAAAAGATGAGCATGTTTCGACTCCCCTCCGCGACACAAAAAAATATTTTCAATATTCTTTCTCGAGTAAAAAAATTTAATAAAAATGGAATAATTGGCATTATCCATTAAATAATTAATTGCAGATATTAAATTAACTCATTTAATGCTTTTTGCTGCTTTTTTTAGGTAAAATGTTGATTTTATTAACATTATCACCTAGAAAAAGTTTTGTTTTTTTAAACAGCTGTTTATTTTTATATAACTTTAAAAGTCGTAAGGCAAGAATAGAAAGTATCAACATTTTTTAAATATTTAAGTAATAATGTTGAACAAAAAAAATTTTTTTATTAAATTTAACTTCCTATTTGAATTGAGCTTTCTCACTTTTTTCAACTCAACCTTGAAACAAATATTGCTTTATCAGAGGACAACTGATTTTTGCTACTCTGTAAATTAAATATTTGTTGTGAATGTAAGTTTCTGTTTGAATGAAGGCAACAAAAAAATTAATACCTGATAAATATATACAAGATTTTCTATTGTAACAGATGTCCCAAAAATGTCGAAGATAGATTTCGTTGATTAAATCACTGAAGTCTAACGTTTTTTAAAATTTTCAATATCACCATTATATAAGTAAATAAAAAATTACGAATCTAAGAATTACTTCAGATTCGTGGTTTGAAATATTTGTTCTTCATTTTTTTGTCTTGGCTGTGATTTTAGAATCCACCAAATTATTAAAATTTTTATAATATTGTAATTTATTCGTAGAATCTAATGATATCAATTTTGTGGCATCTTGAAAAAAATATTTCTCGGATTCAGAATCCTGAGGATTCAGAATCTTCTTTTTTTAATCTAAACATTCTCATTTTTTCCTTAGAAAAAAGTTTTAAAAATTTAATATTGAGAATCTCTAAAAAACTCAAAAACACAAATAAAATCTTTAAAAAATTAATAAATGCCATAATTTAACATCAGTAATTAATTATTTAATGGATAATGCCAATTATTCCATTTTTATTACATTTTTTTACTCGAGAAAGAATATTGAAAATATTTTTTTGTGTCGCGGAGGGGAGTCGAAACATGCTCATCTTTTTTTTTCTCTTTGTTTTTCTCTCTTTGGACAATGGCCGCGCGCCACTCCCCACTCGGACACAAAAACGCGTTTTTTGAGCCTGGAGGAAAAAATCTGACCGTTTTCGTTTCGAATCGCGCGTCTTCAGAAGCTTATAACTTTTGAATAAGGGAGTTTAAAAAAAATCGGCTTCAGCAATTCGATAGAGAATACTTGAAAATACCTTGGTGTATAAAAATTTTATGCGAAACTAAAAAAATTTTTTTTTGATGACGGTCCCTAATTTAAACTTTTAAAAAAGTACAATGTGAATATCCCTTTTTGTGTAGACGTTTTAAAACAAAATAGTATTGCAAAAATAATTATTTTTAGGGTGAGAAAATACATTTGCATAAATCGGATTTTAGTCTCAAAAAAAATTTTTAAAACTCAAATGGAATCCTTCTTTTTGATGGAAAAAAAGCAAGCAATTTAAAAATTTTTGACAATCAAAATATTAAAAAATGACACTATCTAAAACTATCAAAAATTTGGACATTTTGGTAAACAAAAATCTCATAAATCAAAATTTAACGGCTGCTTGAAATCACTCTGAAAAATTATTAAACAAAATCGAAAAAATCGATATTTTACGAAATAAACCGAAATTTTGGTTTAATTTAGAATTTTACTCTGCTAATTTTCGGCTATATAAATTATTAAGGTGAGAAATTTTGATGATTTAAAAAATCCATGGTTATGTGTTTCATTTAAAAACCCCCTCACCGTTTCGATGTAATGTATAAATAAATTGCTGACAACAATATCATAAACTGTTGAATATTCGAATACACTTTCTGGACCTTGAATTAAAGGAGTCGTTTGAAGTTCAAAATCAAAGAATTCCAATGACAAAAATAGCATTGGATCAATTGAAGATGTTTGTTTTAATCCGGTTTCTGTAATTGTCAGCTTTTTCAACCTCAGAGTCATTTCTGTTGTTGCAAGGCTTATCGGAATTTCGATCATTGATTTTTCGGAAGGCTGAGAAAGAACTGATCGATCAAAATCTGTTGCACCATTTGCAATTGAACGAAGTTGATTTTCAAGAATTTCAATTCTTTTTGCGCGTCGATTTAGCTCTAACACAAATTCACCGAGTTTCTTTTCATATTCGTGTCTGTTGGATTCATTTGAGTCATTCAGGATTAGGATCTGAAAAATTTGCATAATTTACACACTTGTATGAAGATAAAATGATCAAAGTCTAATTCACGTAATTAAAATGCACATTTAGACTCGTTTATGATTACGAAATCGAAATTTTGATTACTGTATTTTGCAAAATAAAAATTTGCATATTGAATAATTACCTCTTTTTTCTGTCGTTCAGCAACTCGATGTTGGATCATTAATAAATTTCTCAGTTTTTCTAATTCACTATAAACTGATTCATACATTTGCCTCCATTTTTTATTAGCTCCGATTTCATTATCCAAAGAAGCAGAAGATTCAGTTCGAGAAATATGCGAATTTACAATACTTGCAACATCTTCAAAGACTCGATCCAACACACTTGGTTCAAATGTTCGATGGTGATGATGATTATTTGAATGTCGATGATGTCTCTGAAAGAAATATCGAGAATTCATTATGTCCAAAAACATGCGCTTTTGTAAGTTTTTGTTTCTTGAACATTTTATGCAAATTTTCCAAAACATTTTGAAAACTTTGCATAATACAGGTTTCGGCATATTTCATTATCGAACAACAAAAAGTCTTCAAATTTGAAACATGCCAAAACATTTTTATGCAAATTTTTTAAAATTTTTTATTGATACGGTAATTTAATGAAACATGAACTAACCGATCCCTTTGAAGGTTTCTGTTTTGGAATTGGTGATTCCGCTACACTTGAAGCGACTCCATCGCTTTCATCTTCGCCATCTTCATTTTCTTCCATTTGTGGAATTGTTGGAAGCTGATGTTGCTGCATTTCTTTTCGTTTTTCTTCTTTTTTTGCAATTTTTTCTTTTAATTTTTTATATTTTGTTGAAATGGATTTTTTCTCAGATTCTGCAGATTTCAACTTCTTTGATAATTGTTTATTTTCATTTTCAATTTCGGTCACTTTCATTTCAACTTCATGAACATGTTTTTGAAGAGCTTGAAGTTCGGTCGAAGTTTCTTTTGTTGAAGATGAATCAACCAAAGAACTGAAAAAGGTTATAAAAAAGTTTTCAGATATTAAATGGATAAAGTAAATCCATTAGATGATTTACAAGGTGTTTTGTAAAATCTAAATTCCGATTTTAATTGGACGTAAAATTTCGATTTGTTCAATTTTGGCAAAAAATTGTTGCAAGAATTTATCCTTAGGGAATGTTCAGATCCGACATTAGGTGTTTTTAAGAACAAAGATCAAAGGCGGCACAACTCAAAGCAAAATAAAAAATAAAAAAGCAGCAAAGATCAAAGGAGAAATCTGTCCGAAGGGGTCTCATCAATCAATCCTAATAAAACTTACTTATGCACAAATCTATCATTTGCTGCTTTTAGCACTTTATTTTCTTGCTTCAGCAGCGCCATCTCTTTCTCCAACAAATCCGTTGTTTCATGGGGTTTCTGGTTTACGCTTCTTTGAAGTTGATGAACTTTATGATTTGAATTTTCCAATTCTTGAATAATTTTGTCATATTCGGTCCTCAAAGTTTCAAGTTTTTCTTCATTTTTTGATAGCCTTGAATTTAGTTCATCAATTTCGTCATCCTTTTCTCGATTCTCTCGATACAATTTTATTATTTGTTGTTTTTCTACAGTTTGGACAAGTCTGAAATTTAAGGATTCTGAATATTGATTGAATGAACGGAAAAAATTACGGTTCAGTGTTTTGATGATTAGGACTAATAATATGTACATGTCGGTCATCAACAATAGGTCTGAAAGTTTTAAGTTTATGCAAATTTGCATAATTACGGTAATTCAAACCTTTGTACAGTACCATGTGTTGTTGATGTTGTTGTGCCATCATGAGATGATGCCTGAGGGTGTTGAGTTTGTGTTTGTTGCTCTTGCCCTTGGGGCCTTCCAGATTCACTTGGAATCCCACTTCTCGGTCTTCCAGTGGATCGTGAAGTCAAAAAATTTAAAGTTGTATTATGTGCCTGTGGCCTTGTATAAGCTATTAATTGATGCCTGAGGGCTTTAAGCTTTTGTGCCAATAATCGATTTTCTCTTTCAAGTTCTCGATTTCTTTCTTCTGTTTCTGAAGCATTTCCAGATTCTAAAGCTTGCCGAATTCGACTTGAAGATCTGAAATTTTAAGAATTGGGATATATGAAATCCGGTTTTTAATTCTTACAATCTAAGTTTATTTTCCAATTCATTATTTCTCTTTTTAACAGCAATAAGTTGATCATATTGTCGGTAAAATTTATCTTCTAATTCTCCACCTGAAATTTTTATATCGGCATTAAGATATATCAAATCCCAAGAAAAAAGATCTTACGATTCCATGTTTCAACAGATGGCCGAATTGGCATGATTTTGCAAAAACAACAAATTTTATACAAAAATATGCAAATTAACCAACATACATTCTGGTATCCGGCAGCTTCTTCTTCAAATCTTCAAACACTTAAATAAAAAGAGAGATTTTGCTTTTTTGCAGACAAAAAATTCTTTCTTTTTTTCGTGGAACACATTTTTTTGCCATGACAACGCTTGCTTTCAAATTTAAATGTCTTCCATGAGAAAGAAGAAAGGAAACATACCAATTTTTTGTAAGCTAGACTCTCTTAATTGATTCTTTCTTTTTAATGACTATTTTAGTCTTTTTCTGGAAAAAATTATTAATTGCTTTTTTGCAATTTATTTTAAGATTAAAGGTTGTCGGGAACATTGAAAAAAATGAACTTATGCAAAAATTTTGAAAAATTGTGTTTGACAGTGATTTTGGCAAAACGTTCTTCAATGCCAACATAAAATTAAAAGAAAAATCGTATAATTTTTTTATGGATTCTAAAAACACAAATAAAAAAACGTTTTTATATTTCTTCCGGGCATTTTTTTAAATACTTTTATCGATTTTTATTACTAATAATATTCATTTTTAGGTGCTATTGAATAGAAGAATTATTATCAACAATTTATATCAAAGATCATTATTATGTGTATAGAAGAAAGTAAAAGATGAATAGTGAACAACTTCAAACATGGTTAACAGAAATAAGTGAAAAGTTTCGAGGATATGAAGAAAAGATTTCAAAGCAAAAGATAACAGCACCAAATTATCAAAGAAGGCTGGAAGAAATTGGACTAGATACACAATTGTTGATTAATTATTTGATGAATAATTACGAAAATGTTCAACTAATTCAACCAATAATTGCTCAAATTTTGTCTATATATTTTAAGCTGGGTATGTTTAGTTAGTTTGTGGTTTTAGATATATTACATAGTTAGATATATGTAATATGTCTGTAACATGATGAAGTATCAAGCAGTCCAACTTAGATTAACGGTAGTTAGAACATTGAGAAGATGTTTAAGTCCTTAAAGCTTATAAGAATGCTTTTCAACTATCCTTATATCTACTACTTTACCATCCGCGTTTTTGCTAATCCTTCGCTATTTTTAGGAATTGGAAGATTCTTCGTCCTTCAACTTGTTCCATCTCTGATGCATACATATCTGCTTGGAATTGCAAAGCGACAGAAACAATCAATTTCAATGCTCGAAACATTCTTTATGGCTGTGTACAATGAAGAAATTCTTGCAGGTGGACCATCTTCTGAACAAATGACTAAGAAAGTTGAAGAAGTTCGAATTCCATCAATCAGATATCCTTCTGTTTATCATGATCCATCAAAGTTTAATCCATATCCAGAGATAGCACAAATGCGTCCAAATGCAACTACCGTACAAAATATTGTTCGAATTGGTCCCTTTTCTGCTGTTGATCGAATTAATGCTGAAAATCGTCCAATTGTTTTAACAAGAATATTAAAATCTGTGAGCATTGTTTAATTTCTAGATGTGTATAAATACAGTAATCTTTTTAGGTCAATGGAGCATTGTGTTATATGTGCCGAGATATTGTTTGTAGATCGTATTGTATTAGCATGTTAATATTAGCAAAAGGTGGATTCTCATATCCTGAATCAGGATTCCGTCAAAAAGTATTACAGAATAAAGCTTCAGATGAAGAATATGGTGATCAATCAAAGTAAGATTTTTGCATTCTTTTTTTCTTTGCTTTTCTTTATTAGTCTAATATTAGTACACTATATAGTATGTGTGGTTACTGTAGGTTATTCCCATTGAGTTAAAATCTGCTGTTAAAATTGCCATTTTCGTTAAGCAAAATTATAGTTATTTTAATACAATTTCATTGTTTTTGACGAAGATGAGGTTTTGATTTTATTTGTTACGATGAAAGTATATCAAAGCAACAGAAACCAAAGTCGTAGATTGAGAGTAGAAAATAAACAGAAGAAATATTTATTCACCACGTTGAGAGAAGAAAAACATATAAAAGTGAGAGGGAAAACAGTGCAACGAGGAGTATTTATAGACAAAACACAATAGAAAAAGGAATAATTTTATGCTAATTTCAGACAAAGAAAATGTAAATTGCGGTTCTCCGCAACATTCCGCCACCACGAGATGAGATTCAGAAGGAGAGCATAGTTTGAGAAGTATCATTTGGTGAAGTAGATGTGGTTGATTCAGTAGGTTCTTCAACAGGATATAAATGATTAATTGCACGCTTCGTTGAGAATCCATCAGAATATTGAATTTGTACAGATCGAATTTCTCCATCAGAGCTTTTGATAAGATTAACAATTTGAGCTGACTTCCAGAGACCACGAGGTTGATCAGGTTCATATACCAGTACAGTTTCATTAAGACGAGGAAGACGTTGAAGAGATCCACGTTTATTTTTGTGCTGGTTGTTATTTCTTTCACGTAGAAGATTCAAGTAGTTATCATTCCAGAGTGTCCAAAACTTGTCGATATGAGCAAGAGTTTTGTAGTAACGCTCAACGAGCCTCTCCCCGCCACCAGCTGTTGAAGGAAGATATGAAGGATCATCAAGATTTTCATCAGGTGAAGTTGGAGGAAGTTTAATCTGAAGTTGTGGTGATACAAAATCAATTGGACGAATAACAATCGGTTGATCAGCATGAACATAGGTGAGTGGACGTGAATTCAAGGTACTTTCAACTTCATTCAAGAAAGTCCAAAATTCATTGAAACATACAAATCGGCGACCAATGCTTTGCTTTAATGCATTCTTGACTAAAGCAACAAGCCTTTCATATAAACCGCCTTTCCATGGTGCTCGTTCAGTTATGAAATCCCATTCAATTCCATTTTGATTAAAATAATCAACTGATTGTGGATCAATGATTGCACCTTTCCAGATGTCATCAAGTGCCTTTGATACAGTTTTAAACTGCTTTGCATTATCACTTAAGATATACTGTGGTGTACCTCTTCGAGCAACGAATCGACGAAAAGAAAGTAAGAAATCTTCGGATGTCATGCTTGTTACGGGCTCCAAATGCATCAATCGAGTCGTAAAACAAGTGAACAAAATGACCCAAACTTTTTCATCTTTTCCTTTGATCTTGAAAGGGCCACAGTAATCAATTCCAGTATTTTGGAAAGGTTTAGTCTTGTTGACTCTGCTTGCAGGAAGATCAGGCATGTTAGGTAATGCGAAAGCTTTTCCTTTCCAAAACTTGCAATTCTTACACCGTAACAAAACCTTCTTGACCATATTCCTTCCACTTGGAATCCAAAAAGTTTGTCGAACTTCTGACAAAGTATGTGGAGTACCTGCATGATGTAACCTTTCATGAGTATCCATAATAACCAATGGAGTAAGTGGTGAATTTTTTGGTAAAAAAATTGGATGTGCATTTAGCATTTCAGCATGATCGAAACGGCAGTTGAGACGTAAAACGCCGTGTTCATCCTTCGAAAGTTTAAGATCCATTTCAAGCTTTGGAGTCAAAAACATTCGTTGTTCTTGGATAATCAGAGCTCGTTCAGCTTGTACCAAATCATCAACAGTTAAACTTTCATTGCTTCCAGCTGATTGTTTTAGCTTCAAAGCAACTGCACGTTTTAAGTTTGCCCAAGATAGAGTTTTATCAATTTCCAATTCTCGTCTAACTTCAACATTCAAAAAACTTGCTGTTGTTTCAGCTTCAACAATTGCAACTAAAGCAATAAGAGTTTGTGTTTGATTCTTCGCAAGCTGTGGAATTTTTGGCCAAGTTTCAGATTTTTGACCCAAAAATTTTGGTCCTTGTAACCAACAATTTGCTTCTTGAAGTTTTGCAAAGCTTATGCCACGTGTTCCAAGATCCGCTGGATTCAAATCTCCAGGAACAAACAGGCATTCAACTTTTGTTGTTGCTTTATCAGGTGTGATAACAGCATGATGAGGAAGGTAATGAACCAATTTACCTTGTGGAATTGTCAGAGCAATTTCAATTGTTCCACGTTCTTGTTGTTCATCAAGAATTTTTTGATAAGCTTTTAAGAATTCAGAATTCTGTAAAAGTTTTTTAATCAAGGATTTCAATCTTCCAATTGCCAATCCACTATTTGAAGGAAGAGGTTTATGTTGTGGTTTAACAGGCCACGAAACATAATAACGATTATTCTTGAATTGTGCAGATTGTTCAAACTTTTCAAGTGCAAGTGAATCTTCGGAACTTTTCGAGGTTATTGGTTCATCCATTATACCCATATCTTCAAGCTTCCACAATCTTTGAACATCATTTTCAATTTCTCTTGAATCAACTGATGGTTCAATTGCAAGTGAAGAGATTGTACTTGTTCGAGTATACGGTAGTTTACCAGACAACATTTTTCCAACCTTTGATTCCACAACAAAAATTTCACTTTGCTTTTTGAAAGAAGTAATAAACTCAAAGAAATAATCGATTCCAATGAGAATATCCGGTGTTCCAGTCGTTGTTGTAATCTTTGTTAAATCTGATCCATCAAATTGAACAACAGGCAATTGTGATGCAATTCTTCTTGTTGAATTTGCATACACATCTTGAAAGCCATCAGTTGTTTTTATTCGAAGATTCACAAGTGATGAAGTGTACGATGAAACTTTTGTTCCAAACCCTTGAACATTTAAAGTTTCAGTGTTGATCGTTGCAATCTTCAAATCTTTGATCAACTGATTTGTTGCATAAGATCTTTGTGAACCAGAATCAAAAAAAACAACAACTTCTTTTGTTTGTTCTGTATCAGGATTAATTACCGTAATCCTTTTTGTAAGCAGCCAACTTTGCTTTTTATCCAGTGAAACAAATGTTTTTGAATTGCTCTTTTGCTTGCAGAGAAATGCATAATGAGGTCCTTGACAAATATGGCATTTAATCTTTGTGTTGCAACGTGAAGCATCATGATCTTTTGAAGTACAACTTGTACAAAGATGTTTAACTTTCAATTGCTTGAGTTTATCATCCAATGATGCAAACTTTGGGCATTTCGAAGACATATGATCTTCATCACACAAACTGCATGCAAATTTTTTTATCGAAGAATCATTTGCATTTCTCGAAGATGATGCATTGTTTGATGTATTATTGTTAACCATTTTCGAAGGTGTAACAATATTACGATCTTCAGCCAAAACTTCAGCTTTCAAAGCAATTTCAGTCATCTTTTTCAAGATTGTTTCTGTCGTAGTTCCAGGAGCAGAAACAATCAACCATTTGAGTTCACCTTTTTCACGTTGTGGCATCTTATCAATGATATCCAAACGAAGTGAAGCATTTTCAATGTCAACACCGTAATTCTTCAATTGTCGACACATATTGTTTATCATGTTAACAGTCGTCCTTAGACTATTAGCATTTGGAGAAGCAGGTTCTAATCTTCGAAGATTAACTTGTAGCTTGTTGATGATGATGTCATTGTTACCAAATCTTTCAGTAAGAAGTTGGATAACAGAATCGTAATTTTCTTCAGAGATTTCAAAACCTTCAATCTCTTCCAAAGCTCTTCCTTCCAAAAGTCCAAGCAAAATATCCATCTTTTGAATTTTTGACAAGGGACGAGAATGTACATTCAAATCAAATCTTTGCCAAAAAGCTTTCCATTTGATTGAATCACCAGTGAATTTCGGTAAATTCAGTGCTGGCAGTGTTGCTGCAAGAGGTAAAGTATCAACCACTTTAACGACTTGAGAATGTTGAGATGAAGTTGATGTATCCATACCAATAGGAGCTTTAGTAGGAGAGGTTGCTGTTTGAAGTGCAGCATTAACATCACATGGTTGTGAAGAAACTGTATCAACAGGTTTAACTTCATTCCCATCACCAGGTTTTCGTTCCACTACGGGAAGACTACTAACCACCAAAGCCATTTGAGCCTCAATTTCAGCAATGAAATCTCTGAGGTCACACATCATATCATCATATTCAGGGTTATCCAACCATTCATTCATCAATTCATATTCTTTATCTCGATCATCATCTTCCGGCATCTTCTTTACTGCAGCTCTCCATTGACCAAAGAATGTGTTGAGATTCTTCAAATCGTCTTCCATTCTAACCAGTAACTTTTGAGCATCGCATTTTTGAAGATCATTCCAAGGAGCATGATGATTATCTTTGAATTCAGAGTATGAAGCATGATGTCGTTTGGCATGTCCAAGTGTACGAGAAAGATCACGACGGATTTGTGAAGACATTTATAAATCGATTATAAATAATCAATATCACAAGTATAAATGTAAAAAAAAAGAACAATTTAAACTTTAAACTTACTGTACCAGCTGTTGTATTCTTCGTTGATTACCAGAGTTGATGACACGATCACCAAAACTCACGATTGATTGAAAAATATTCAAGCAGCAATAAGTTGATTGAGACGGACGTCAGAAAAAGTAGAGAGCAATCACGATTCCCCTGCCAGAGGCACCAATTGTTACGATGAAAGTATATCAAAGCAACAGAAACCAAAGTCGTAGATTGAGAGTAGAAAATAAACAGAAGAAATATTTATTCACCACGTTGAGAGAAGAAAAACATATAAAAGTGAGAGGGAAAACAGTGCAACGAGGAGTATTTATAGACAAAACACAATAGAAAAAGGAATAATTTTATGCTAATTTCAGACAAAGAAAATGTAAATTGCGGTTCTCCGCAACATTATTTTTTGCCTTAAAAATCCACAAAATACTTTAATTTCAATCGCTATGCATTTTTCTTGTTTCTAAAAATATTTAAATCTCGTTAAATTCGTTAAAAAGGTGATGAAATTTAATTCACCGAAATAATCCAAAATAGAAATAATCTGATTACTGTAACGATGTTTGCAAAAAAGGATTTGATGAAACTTTTGTTTTTGTAAACATTTAATGAACAAAAATGTTCACAGCTGTTAAATCAAAGAATTTTGTAACCACAAATATTTTTGGGCTCTTGTTCTCTTCGTTAAACACATTTAAACATAATTATTTCCGGTTTTTGAATTGTTTATTTGTCTACATTCCTTTTTTTCTTTCTAAATTGTTTGTTATTTTTAGAAAACCACGAATTCCTCTGACATCATTTTTCTTGATTGAAGCATTAAATGGTATTCATTATTCAATCTTTAATGGATATGCAGATATTGGACTTCGAGCCCTTGATGCTGTACATAATCGTGCCCAGTATGAATTATATGGAGATGTTTTAATTATTACTAATGCTTTACATGATTCCCTTCTACAAAATCAATCAATTCGAATGATGCTTGAAATTGAACCTTCTGTTTTGAAACAACAACAACAAAAGAAACCTGCTGCTACTGCCGAAACTTGAATTTTTATATTATTGAAAAAACATTTATTTACAGATTATTTAAATTTTTTTGTAGTAGAAAATAATAAACAAAAAAAGGCAACTCAAAAATACATCTTAGGAATAGGAATTCAAAAATTTCATTGCCGAAAAATATAAAAAAATATTAATGTCGAAGTTTTTACATACATAAAAATTGCTGAAGCTTTTTACAAAAATAAAAAAAACAATATTAATACTATTAAGTTTTTGTATGAAAGAAAATAATTTTTAAAGAAATTTGGCAAAAATTGAGGCGGATAAAAATACAGTTTTGAAGATGGTGAAGTGGATTACGGTATTGTTTGTAATTCATTCAAGATCTCCAAAATGCGACACAAAAATAGATACAATAAAAACAATTTTAACACCGAAAATAAACAAAAAGAATGCACTAAATTTTACAAGAATAGCAAATTAAAGTAAATTTTAACAAAATATAAAGTAAAGAGAGTGAAAATGCATGTGCCAGACATATTACTAATAATATGTGCACTGAGGTGGTGGTTCAAACATATTTGGTTTAATTAATAAGTGGTGGTGGTGACTTTTTGTTGGGTAACAACAGTGCGACCTCCAGTCTAAAAATTTAAATAAAAAATTAACCGTTGGGATTGAAACAAAGTATGGTACGGTAGATATGCAAATTTGCATAATTTGGAGCTTGACAAACTTGGATTTTCAAAATCAAAGTCTTTCAAAAAAAGTTTTGTCTCTTTAACATAACTAAGCTTCAAAGTTTGTCAAAAATTTGCATATCCCCTATAGCAAAAAGGATATTCAAGATCTTACAGCTGGGCGAAGTTCATCATTATGTCGTTTGGTGGCAGCGAAACCGATAAGAGTAGCCAAAACCATGAAGATAAAAGCAACAACGGCAAGCCAGAAAGAATATCCAACATGATGATTAGCATTAAGAGTTCCAGAGGCAGCTGGTAAATATCGGACATCATCACCATTCTTTGCAGCATAAATGACAAAAGCAATAAGAAGGCAGATTGCAGCAATGAGAGCGATAATTGGAGCCAAAAAGTAATGCCGTGGAGCAGCTTTTGGAATAACTAATGCCCAAATAATTGTAACAATTTCGGCAATTGCTGCAATAATCATAAATGCCAAAACAGCTTTTTCATATCCTTCACGACTCTAAAAATTTGCATATGATGAGATTTGATATGTCTATTGTGAGCTACAGTTTTCAACAAGGTTGTGCGAAAATTGGAACTTTTTTGTCGAAATCAAAATTTCGATTTCGACAATAAAAAAGTTATGTAAATTTTAGTTAGCCTTCTGAATCCTGAATCCTCTATTTTTTGTGAAAACTTACATTCCACCATCTGTAGCAATCTTGTTGAACAACTTGATTTTGATTTGTGCCACAATCATAACTGACAAGTCCAAAGCTTGGTGAATTTGCAGTATCATATGCCCGCCAGGCAGGAGTGAACAAAGAGATAAGAGTAAGAATGAGACCGATAACGGTAAGAACAATGAAGGCAGCTTTGATTCCAGTTGAGGCAACCATTTTTTCAAATACGAAAGTTTTTTTCTTGTTTTAGAAAAATAAAATTATTCTGAAAAAATTGGTTGTTGTTTTTGTTGATGGTCGATTAAACACATTCAAAAATACACGCGAAATTATGAAATCACGAGTTTTCGCCATTAAAATATATTTTTATGGTTTGTTTTGGGGGGAAAAATGCGAGTAAGAAGGATTGCAGAATTAAAATGATTTAGAAAGGGAGAAAAGTTGGCACATCAAACTGAAGAGCAAATTTTGTGGGACGTTTTGGCATTCGTTTTTTAAAATTCTCTCGACAAAAAATGTTGATTCCTCGAGGAGAAACATTTTGCCAAGCGTCCCACAAAATTTTGCTTTCTCTTTGCAAAAAATTTCATGTGTTGGAGGGAGAGAAATAAAAGGCAAAAAAGTGGACTTCCGGTTATTTTCGATGGTTTTTGCGGTTTATCCTCAAAGCTTAGCTGGCAAGAAATGGAACAAAACTAGTTATGGCATAACCGTTAATGACCAGGTGAGGATTAAGGATAGAACAGGTAATGAGATACTACAAAGAAACGGTAATTAGAAAAATCTCAAACTAGTTTTACTTTTCAATTACTTCAAGGCCAATGACCAACCACTTTTTAAATCCAACACATGATTCCTACACCATCCCACAAAAAATGCCAAGGCCAACCTTCTGACATGGTTGAGGGTTGCGCCATTCTAATATTCATTCATTCAAAATATTATTTTCAGTCAGTCACCTTCCCAGGCTGACGCCTTTTTTTCAATGTCGTCAAAAGAAAAGTCAATTTTTGACCATTACGAAACAATGTTTTGATTCTTTCAAAAAAAAGGTTTCCATAGGTCTGATGCCATTGGCAACAAATTCATGGAATACATTTGCATATTTGACTAACATGTAATGTAAAAAAACTTTGACGGCATTGTTTTTGTGATGGAAGAAGTTAAAAAGTGTGCCATGCCAGGGTTTTTAGGTGGCACTAAAAAGACTAAAAATGGCATTATTTTTTGTATCCTTAAAGTAGCAGAAAGACTTTGGTAATTTGAAACTTGGATAAAAGAAGGAAAGAAAGATTGAAATGCCAAAAAAGTGGACATTTATGAATACCTAATCTGAAGAAGAAGAAGGAAAAAATAGCCGATAGAAAAACAGAAGCAAAAAAATGCCATGTGTTTTTGTTTATGCCGAAAAAAAACAACAACAGATTTTTTATTGCCACGAGGTCCACATCTCCACTACCATCGACCCTTCCTTCAAAAAAAGAAGAAGCGTGAAATTTGAGAAAAAGCAAGCCACATTTTTCGGCTTTTAAATTAAAAATAAGAAAGTTAATCTTTGATTCACTAAAAGGCGGAGACTACTTTTTCCAGCGAAAAAAGAAAGAAAAATGTTGTCCAAGAAAAATAAAAAAGGAAAAGCATGATTCTTCTATTTTTACGATGCCTCATTTTGAGCCCTTCTATTTTTATAAAAAATTGGGTTCTTTTTCCCTTATACATATTATTTATAGACCTTTTTTGGATGGAGAAAAACACAAATAACGTGAAAAGCATTTTTACAAACAATACACAGGTGTATTTTTGTTATTATTTATAAAAAAATGAAAAGTATAAGAAAATGGTAAAAAAGAACAATTTGGAAATACTTTTTTGGCGGCAAAGAAAAACAACACCTTAAAGAATCAAAAACACGCAATTTGAATGAACAAGTTTTTGCTTTGTTTTTTGATAGTAAACGAAAAAGAGAGAAACTTCAAGAAAATGAATTACTATACTTTGATAGTAATGAAGTCGAGTGTTACTATCATTTTTGACAGTAAGTGAAAGTCAAATGTGTTACTGTACTTTGATAGTAACGCAGTTAGGAATTAATATCAGTTGATAATAAAGCAGTCAAGAGTTACTCTCATTGTGATAGCAAACAAAAAAGCAAAAACTTAAAGAAACAAATTACTGTACTTTTGATAATTTTACAGTCAAAATTAATGTTTCTAAAAGACTAAAGACTAACAATCCCAAAATATACAGTAAGATTTTTTAATATTTTATAATTTTATATTTATGACCCATTAAAAATCAGAAGATTCCAGACGTAAACAACCAAACAAACAACAATTATTATTTATTCTTTTTTGAATCTTCTCTTTTTATTGTAAAAAGACTGAAGAAAACCGCATCATTTATATACGAAAAAAACAGAAGGAAGAAAAAAGAGCAGAAGCAAATGAATGATCAAAAAAAGAAAGAAGAAAAAAGTAGGAGGAGAGAAAACAACATGAAAATGATTCAAAAAAGCGATCAGATTTTTTTGCACTCTTTTTTTCTGTTTTTCGAATGTGATGAAATTCTTCTTTTTGCGGTTTTGGGTTGGTGATGCGCAAAGAAAACATAAACAACAATGTTTTTAAAAATTCATCTTCTTCCCATTTTCGGAGGAGGAAAATCGAAAAGAAAAAAAAATGTTCAAAAATATAGAAATAATAGCCGCAGCAAAAAAGAAGGATATGTATGTTTTTGTACATCGACTACTAAAGTTGTTTTTTTGGGGCTTCGAAAATGTGTTTTTCGTGGTCGATGAGATTTTAAAAAACATTGAATAAAAAGTGATGTTTACAACGTTCGTTCGTGTTCCACATTTTTTTTTGTTCTGTTCAGCAATTTTATCGTCGCTAAGGAAATCCATATCCTTCCACAAAAAAAGGTCTACCTTTTAAGTGTCCAAAAATAAACATTTTTAAACATTTTCAGTCTCGGTTTTTTTTTCAGTTTTTAAATGACGGTTATTTTCAAACACTTTTGTTTTTTTCTCGCAAATAAAAAACGTGATAGTAAACGAAAACTTCCAAGTTTGCAATTTTTGTTTACTGTAGCTTTTTTCATTTTTCCCGAAAAACAAAAAAAGTTTGTTTTTTGCGCTTTTTTCTTTATCATTTTTGTTGATTAAAAATATTAGCCTTAATATTGACTTAACAATCAAAAAAAATAAGCAAGACGCTTTTTCACACTTTTTAAAAAGCAAAATTGACTGATCATTTCTGCTTTTTTTCCGACGATGAAAAATCAAAGAAAATCATCTTTGTAAGTGTTGTTTACGCTTTTTTCAATTGTTTTTCGCCTCAAAAATAATACTATTTTTTCTTTACATTTTCAATATAAAAAAGCAATTAATAGACTTTTAATAAAATTAAATAAAAAGAAAAACACATTTTTTGTCAATTTTTAGTTTGGAAAAAATCACATTGCGCAAAACCGCACATTTTTTAAACTTAATTTTTGATCATACCTTTTTTAATTTAGTTTTTCTTGAAATTAAAGGTATTTAAAAAATGACAGAAAAATAATGCAACAAAAAGTTACATGAAAAAAGGGTACACACGAGGTTTTTTATTCTTATCGGTTGTTGGTTGAAAAGAATGTGATAAAATCAGCTGGCAGGTGTCAACAACAATATCGATAAGAAAGAAAAA
This sequence comes from Panagrolaimus sp. LJ2414, assembly GCA_024447195.1. Classification (NCBI taxonomy): domain Eukaryota; kingdom Metazoa; phylum Nematoda; class Chromadorea; order Rhabditida; family Panagrolaimidae; genus Panagrolaimus; species Panagrolaimus sp. LJ2414. The sequence goes on along the minus strand of JAMRXY010000004.1, from coordinate 148,634 downwards.
AAATGTTGCAATAAAAAGTGTAAAAAAGAAAAAAAGAAAGGTTTCAAGGTGGTCTTGAAAAAAAAATGTTCAGACAAAAATTCTGAAATATCAATGTTACGAGACATCAGATGTTTGATCAAAAACAGAGTTTTTTACTAAAAGAGTGTTAAAATTTTACAAAAGTCAATTTCTAAATTTTTTAAAAAAAAAAGACAATGACTGTAGAAAAAGGATTACAGTATAGCTTAGTGTCAAACTCTATGGGCTATGAAATTTGATTAAATCAAAAAATCGAAGAAAATCCGCCGCTTTTAGAAATCCAAATAAAATCTGTAACAACCAAATTCCAGAGTTGATGCTCATCACTTTCAAAACTCAGAAAACTGAAACTTATAAAAATTCAAATAGTCTAATTTTAGTTGTTTATTTTTCACATTAAAATAGTTCTATTTTTGGGTGTTTTTTTAAAGTTTAAAAAATTCAAGGAATGTCAACAAAAAAGCAAATGCTACAAATGTTAGCCATAAGACTAAAACTTTTTTTGCCAATGATTCATCTGTATTTTTCTATTTATAGCTTTGAAAAACCATAAAAAGTACCGTATTCATATTAGGTCATTTAGAATCCAGGAATAAATCTAATTACCGTAATTCATTTACATATTTCAACACCTGTTTACTATTTTTTATTTTAACACATATTTTTAGATTAAAGAAACATTGAACTTTAATAAGTGAGATTTGAGCGCTACAATTTTTTTGTAAGACAGCTGAATATAATTTTTTAGGGCGATTGTGAAATCGGCAAAGAGAAAAAAAAGTACTAAAAACGTGCTGTTTTTAAGAAAACACAAAAAAAGAAAAAGGCTAAAAAGGTTGAACAAACAAATAAATAAATAACAAAATGCAACAAAAACCAAACACTTGTAAACAGGCACTTTGCTCTTTTTAAAGAAAAAATGAATGCTACTTTTTACACAAGTTCTGTTTTTTTTTGACGGATGACCAATGTTGAGTAACAAAACAAACAAAAGAAAAAACATATAGAAATAAATAAGGAAGCTATGATAGGTTTTAAAGAACAATACGGGTTACGGTAGAATAGGTAAGAAAACAAATATTGTTAAAAAAACATGAAAAAAGTTAACAAAATAGAGTGTTTCTTAAAGCAGTAAGGTTACTGTAGAAAATTACTTAAGCCTAATATAATGCAAATTAGGCTAAAATTTTATGCAAAATTAGCAATATTAATGCCATTTCAATATTTTGCCATTGAAAAAAAAAACAAAATACAAAACTTTTAAAACTTTTTTAACCCCAGCTTCAAAATTTTACAATAGCATTTAGAAACTTCTAGAAACGCTTCCATCCTAAAAAAGTCAACAAACAACTAAAACTGGCATTTTCCCAACTTTTTTTCTCGCTATTTATAAAGCCACCAAAAAGCTATAACAAAAACGAAACAACTGTTGTGAATTGCAGCAAAAATGCACGTTTTTGTGGCTTTTTTTAACTGCAAAAATAAATAAAAAAAATTGCCCAAAAAACACATTTACAAAATGACCAAACATCACCCTTCAAAGACCTCCCAGGGCGAGCATTTTTCTCTCTTTCTTTTATCTTTTTCGCTTTTTTTAGAACAAGAAAAAAAACAACAGCCGCATCCTTGAAGCTTCGAAACAGCTGCAAAAACTTTGAGGACATTTTTTAAAATCAACTTTAACTTTTGTTTTTTTGAAATTGTGCCAAAAACATCCTTTTTTCATTTACTTTAGTGTAAGCTAAGGTTTGATTTTTTAGGGGATGCATTTTTTTGTAAACAACAACAATATTTAAAAAGTAGAAATCGAATGGCAAAAATATGCATCGTTTCCTTTTCCACCCCCTTAAACATCACTTTTTTTCATTTCAAATCAAATCAATGATCATGATCGGCACTTTTTGACTCATTCGAAAAAAAACAATTTGTTTTACACCATTCATTCGTTTCAATGTAGAAAAACAGCAGTGAATAATTTGCTTCTTTCTTCTTCTTTTTTTGCTTGTTGTTGTTGATGCTTAATACATATTCAAGAACCATAAATTGCGGCATTTTTTTTTCTCAAACAAACAACAAATTTCGTAACATCACTTTTCTTTTTTCGTTTTTTGTTTTAAAGTTCCTGCAAGAAGGAGGAAGAAAAAAGCATTCAAATTGTTGCTGAAAAAAATGAGTCTTCTTTCTTCCTTCTTCTCCATTTCCATCTGCTTCTTCTTTCTTCTCCGATATGATGGTTTCAGAGATCAAAAAACATAAAAAAAACAAAAACGCAAAAAAAGAAAAGTTTGCGCGATTCATAAAGAAAGAAAAAAACATAAATGCCGTTTAAGGGCAAAACTTAGTTGAGCGTAAAAACAAAATGTATGTTTTTAAACAGAATTTTCTTTCTTCTTCTACAACATTCTTTTTTGTTATAAAACGATTTTTGGCATCATCATCGACATTCATTTTATTTCAATGCAAAAAAGGAAACAAAAGGATGAAAGAAAACGTTTAAAAAAGGGGTCAAAGTTTGAGGGGTTTTTATGGTTAAAAAATAGATTCAATTTAAATTGAAATACTGTAACATAAAAATGCGGTAACATGTGTTTTAAAGAAAAATCAAAATTTTTGCAGCATTAAATGCTGAATTATATTCTGCTACTACATATTCGTAAAGAAAAATATGCACTTTAAATTTTAATGGCAAAACTTTTGCCGCAAAGAAAAACCTAATATTATGGGTAAAGCGATGACCATCCTACAGGGGTGGCTTTAAAAAACGATTTGATCTTCTTTTAAAAGTTAAAAATCTTTTCAACGTTCAGAGATGATTTAAAGGTTGTAACTGAATCAGCGTTCTAACTATTCGATAAGAATCAATTTCTTAACCCAGCCTTGCATGGGAGGGTTAAAAGAGACGAATTTGTGTATAACACAATAAAAAACACAAAAAAAATTTTGTGTTATTTTTCTTTTAACAATAAGCGTTTGTGTTTTTGCAAGACCGGGTAGAATGACTACCAACAAATAAAAAATTTAAATCAGCAGTTAATGAATGTTTTAAAAAAACTTTACCCTAATGCTCTAGATAGTAGCTGTTCATAGTTGATGTATATTTTAGATTCCTTTTTTCTGTAATTATTTTTCATTGCAACGGCATTGATCTCCAAGTTTTTATGTAATTCAAAATAAATTTCAGAAGCGTCATTTCTTTTAAAACCTTGAGACACATTTTGCCAAAAACGGTTGTAGGAAAAGGTCAACAGTTTTTTATTTACAAAATCATCTTTTTTGCTGCAACAAAATCATCAATTTGTTGATTAACTGATTCTATTTATTATTTCGTTTATTTTGCATAACTTTATTATTATATTAATAATGCTGATTATGTATCTTATCACATCAATGATTATATTACCTCACATTTTTTTAGTGGAAGAATTTTTCTGGAGCGTGCATATAATTTGGTTGAATGACGTCACTTTTCGTTTTCTTTCTTTTTCCTTGTTAACCTTAAATTTCTTCAAGTTGCAAAACTGATTATGACGGACGTTATTTCATCATTATCAATATTGTTGGGATTTTATTCATAAACAATCCTTTCTTAAACTAAAATTACTAATCAATAAAATCCCGCAAACTTGTTTACGTCTGCTGCACTTAGTAATATTTCTTTATTGTTACAGCTGTATTGCGTGAATTTAATAATTTTCTACTGTTTTGTTTCGAGTATTCGCGTATCCACCTTTTCCATATTTTTTTGGCCGATAATACTTTCTCATTTCATATATTCTTTACTTTTTTGATAACTTATATCCTGTTAACTTTGTTTTCCAACCTTGCTGTATCTACGTGTTTTTTCATCAATTTATATCTGCTGTAACTATTCACTAATAATGAATATATTCTTTTTTAGAGACCATGTCGAATCCTAATAAACCGCTTTCAATGTCTGAACGATATATGCAATTTATACATGGCAATGCTAAAACTGACAACGAAAATACCAAAAATCTTGAAAATAATGATGAAAATGCCAAAAATCAAGAAAATGATGAATATCATAAATTAATAGAACTTTCAAGATGTTGCATTTGCTTTGAAGTATGTGTTTTACTTTAGTTTTATCTATGTTTTCGATTGTCCAAGAAATTTGTGGCCTAGAAGGGTTACAACTTGCTGTCTAAGGAGGCATTATTTTACTTTTGGCATAGCTTTTGATATTCTTTCTCTTACTTTATCTTTTGCCATAGTTAAACCAGTTGAGACTATTCATTATTAATGCCATTGACTGTAACAATCATGTTTTACTTTATTCCCTTTTTTCAGAAGTATACTCTAAATACTCGTGCACCAATTTGTATACCATGTGGTCATAGCTTTTGCATGAGTTGCACTCGTAAACTTGTACATGGTAGACTTGTCTGCTGCTGTATTTGCCGTAAAGTTACATTCTTTGGTCCAAATCAACTTGGAAAGAATATTCAACTTCTTGGTTTGTTTTATCTATTCAATTTAGTTGTTTAATATTTAGTTTTAGATATTCTTGAAAAAATGAAACTTCTTGATCCAGATGAAAAAAGAAATCCTTCTGAAAGATCCATGCCTGCTAGAGCAATTGAATATCCTGATAATATTCTTGAAGGTATTGATGGCCAAGATATGTACAAATTTTTGGATTTTTGCTTTGATTTTATGAAAAAATATTATGCAGAAAAGCAAGAAAAAGCTCTTGCCAGTTTGGCAATGCGTATGTTTATTTTTTCAAATGTTTTTGATTTATTTGAAACAAATTTTTATAGGTGATATTGCAACACGTAACCAAATGCCTGAACATGTATATCAAATGGGATCTTGTCGTGATCATTTGGCTACAACAATGGATCTTCTCTTAACTAAATTTGAGAAATGTATTCAAGCTATGAAGGATGCTGAAAGTGGTACTAGGCCTCAAAATTTTGTATATGAAAGCAATCAAATTTTTATTGATTTTAATCAGTAAGTATTTGTATAATTTTTAGACCTTTATCATTATACTGAAATTTTTTTAGATTGGATCCATTTGGCCTTCAAGCGCATGCAGATTCTCATATTGAATTTATGGCAAATTTGAGTTCTTCAACTCCTATTGGTGGCTTTCGCGCTTTCGAACCCAATGAATCTTTTTATGATAATGTTTCTTCCTTTGAAGATGTTTCTTCCATGAATCGCATATCACATAATAATGGCATTCGTTTTCATGAAAACAATCTTGAATATCGTGATTTTTCTAATGATGCTGATGGATTTCGTCCTGGTCGTTGGGAACCTGTTTCTCGATTATTTAATTTACCTCGTCCACGAGCTCGTGGTCGTCGTAATAATTTCCATAATTAATTATGTCTCAATTTTTCCTTCGTGATTATGATCCTGGATAAAGATATCAAAATATTTTTTTGTTCTGCATTTTGTGTTCTTAGTTATTTACTTTTAATTTAGTAAATGTATTGAAAATACAAATTTAATTGTAAGTTTTGTTTCAAGCATTGGTATTTATGAATATAAAAAGGTTTATGCAAGTCATTAAGGCAGCTATTGCTACAGTGGCCACTGCAGTTGTATAAGTAACTGTAGCCAAGCTGTCATCTTTTTTGCTTAACATTTCGATAAAGATAGATAAGCCCTTGGTTAAAGAAAAAGTTTAATAAATAAATGTTAGTAGTAAAATTGTTAAAACGAAATATTAATCTTGTTTAAGGTTTTCTACAGTATACCATCTTCGCGAAACGGAAAAACAAAAGTTTGCACAATTGTTGGCAACAAAAATAGTTTTAAGCAAAAACTTTTATCGAACAAATCTTGCCTAGAAAAATATATGGGTTTTAAACTTTTTAGAAAAGTTTTAGTCGATTTATTTTTTGTAAGTTTTCAGTTGATCCGTTTTTGGCAAAATGCATTTGTTTGACAAAGTACAGTAGTCGGTGTCTATTTAGTTTTATGTAAATTTCTTTTCATCTTTTGTTTTTATCTTGTTCTTGAATGTCTTTCCCTTTACACATTTTTCATTGATGTCAGCATCATTCATCCCCAAAAAGCATTTCGTTAATCAGTGGTGATTTGAACGTCAAAATGAAGCTTTTAAATTTTATTGTTGGATTATTTGCTGTTGTTTTTCTTCTCCAAAATGGTGTCTTCGGTTTTAATGAACAAGTACGTTATTCATTTTCTTATCATTTATTAGTGATAATCAAAATATTTTTTAGCGAATTCAAGGCGGCACTAAAACTCCTGCAGGCATGTTCGAATTCTTGCCATTACTACGCCTAATGCTTCAAGGACCAGGAATTGATAAAATTCGAAGTGGTATTTGTTCTTCAACAATTATTTCACCAAGACATATTTTGACTGCTGCACATTGTTTTGTTGTTGGTCTTGACAATGGATTAAATGGTACAAAGTAAGTAGTTAGTTAGTAGTTTCATGAAAAACGTGTTGGACAAAGAAGAACAGAGATTTAATGCAACGGATTTATACATTTTCTTTTGATGTTTATCTAGCACAGAACTTTATAAATTTGGCCCACCGCTTTTTGAACATGACCTTTATTTAGCCCTAGGGCAGTTATGTATAACCTCAAAGTATTTCCGTTCAATGGGCTTCCTATATGTAAATTTGTGAAAAATCCACGACCCCCGTCGATTTTTCAAAAGCCCCTGCTTCACGCACTTTTGTCGAACTTCATTTTTACAAATTTGCATATTGGAAACCCATCCAACGGGCATATTTTGGGGTTATGCATAACTGTCCTATGGCTATATAATGGGTTAGGTCTTGTTCAATAAGCGACGGGACATGTTGATAAAATGCCGGAAGGATTGGAATTTAATATCTCCAGATAAGCTCGCGGCTCTACACTGCATCAGTAGCCATAAATTATTTTTGTTTTTTAGGCTTTATCGCATCCCTTCTGTACTTGTTGATTATCGTCCAAGGGAAAAAATTGATGTTTTGGAGCAAAAAGGTGAAATGGAAAAAGTTCAATTACGTCTTCAAAATTTTTCAATTCAACCTCGAATTATATTTCATCCATCATACTTTGGTGAAAATAGAATTTATGATGTCCATTACACTTCAACAAAACCGTTTAATGATGATATTGCAATAATTGAATTCCCTGAAGGTACAAATTTGGGTATTACACCAATTACACTTGTTTCAAATTATGTCGAAAAGAAGGGTGATACTGCAATTGCATCCGGATATGGAAATTATAATTACACTGGTAAGTTCTTTTTTTATAATTTGAATAAGATATTTTTTTTGGGTTTAGTTGATCCTGCAACACAAGAAGTGAAACCTTTAAAGCCTGAAACTTTATTAAATGCAACAGTACCAGTTTATTTAACTGAAGAATGTGAATTATTTCATGCTCCAACGTTAATTTGTACTGGTTCTCTTGGGTTACGATCTGATAAAGGTGATAGTGGTGGTCCCTTAATGGTTGAAAGAAATGGAAAATATTATCAAATTGGTGTCACTTCTGTTGGTGCATTTAATACATGTAATGGTTTTTTGTAATCTCCAGAAGTTATTTGTTGAGGTTTGAGAGCTAGAATCTTCTCGGAATGGTTTTTATGTACCGAAATTTGCATAAACTTTAAATACATAATTTCTGGGGTTTCGTTGTTACAGTTATAATCCTTGTTTCTATTTTAGCCATGTATATTCGTATTTCAAATTATTGTGATTGGATTTCAAAAACTACAAAAGGTGCAGCAAAATGTGAATTATTACCTGATGAAAATTCTCCATCACCAAATGGACCGGATGAACCTGGAAATCCTTCTCCTCTTCAACCTGATCCATCTGCTCCTGCTGGATCTGTAGAACCAATCTTTAAAATGAATATTTATTTTTCTCTTTTTTATTCTTTTATTTTCACTGGTGTAATGCTTTTCTTTGCATAATTTCTATTGTATTTTTCTAAAACGTGATACGGTATTTAAGATTAATTAAATAAATTTTTTAAAATGTTTACGTGTTTTTCAAACTGTGAAAAAATATTAATGTTACAAAACTTTATAATATGGCAAAGCACGAGAACAAAACAACATCATTTTTCATTTGATAAAAAATCTATTTTTGATATAACAGAAATTTGCAAATGATATTGAATTCCTTTTTATTTAAATTCGGTGTCATATTTGGTATTCCAAAAATTTTTGCTTTGATTCCGTTTAAGACAAAAAGAATATTTTAGTATTAAAATTTGAGGAAATAACATTTTATGGTCAATTCAGAAAAAAATTACTGTATTTACAGTATCTTTTTCAAATTCAAAGTACTTAAAATATCATCTTTCAATAACAAAAATGGGTTGCTGTCTTTTCTGTAGAGATTTGAAGAAATCGAACAGAATCATCATTAATATCAAGGCCGTAGGCAGAAAAAAATTTCGGAGGGGGCATTTTCGTTTCAGGGGGGGCACGCCTTTGATCTTTTGCCGCTTTAACACGGCGGCGGCAAAAGATCAAAGGATTTTCCCAATTTCGGGGGGGGCACAGGTACCGAATGCCCCCCCCTAAATACGGCCTTGATTAATATCATTATTGTTTTAGACTAAATTTAAATTTTACATGGAAAAGGTAAATTTAGCCTTAAACTGAATTAGATAAAAACACATTTTTCTCTTTTTTTTCTAACATTAATCTTCCCAAAAAAGCATGTTAAACAAAAGTTATTTTTAAATGCACCCATTTTTGTTTCTTCTTGAAACATGAATAAACAAACACAAAAAAATGAAACAAAGAAAAAATGCGTTTAAAACACTGATTTTTATTTTCAGATGCCAAAAGGTTGTCCTTGTTTTTTTAGCTGTTTTTCTTTTATTCCCGGAATTCATTCGTTTTTCTTTGTTCATAAAAGGTATAAAATGGAGCAAGATTTAATTCTAATTTTATATTAATTGGTGCACATTCTGTTTGTAACCCAAAAATGAACAATTTATTTGCAGTTGTTTGTTTCGCTGTAATTGTTGCTGTTGCATATAGTCAAATTTGTGGTATTTTTTTAATTAGAAATTAAAAGTGTTGAAGTTGTAATTTTTAGCTTGCTTCTTTGGGTTATGTCCATTTGGATATGTTTGCAGTGGCAATTTTTGTTATCCTACAACAACTTGTAAGTTTCGAAATTTTCAATAAAATTCCACAAATGTTTAGTAGCCATAATTATAATCATAAAAATTTGCATAAAAGTATTATACTCTAATTTCAGGCTTTGACAATGCCACAAATTGTGCAGCAAATATTAATCTTTGCAGTAATACCATTTATCGAGATTTAATGATTCAAAGATGCCGATTAACTTGTGGTTTTTGTGGATTAACTTCAACTAGTGTGTTCTTTTTCAAAAATATTTAATCAATAAAAGGGATTTAAATTTTAGCATGTTTTGACAGATTAAATGCTAATGGAGTAAATGAATGTTCATCCCTGTCTCGCTTGTGTAACAATGCCACATATTACACTTTAATGACTCAACAATGCCCTTTAACTTGTGGCAGATGTACTATTGGATAGTTAGAGATTCATTTAATCTACAGTAATTGTTGATTATTGTAAATGGAAAATTACTGCCATTTGTTGAAATCTGAATAAAATAGTTTTGAATTCGGTTTTTTGAAAGTTGTGATAAGAAACATTGTTTTGAATTTGAAAAAATGTAATTGTAAATTTGAATTTTCAAACTAAACTTGAAGAACAAAATTAATTAAAATTTGAGGATACTGTAGCATTAGCTAATAATACTTTTGTTACAGTATTATTTTAATTTACTATACAGAAGCACGTCCTTTGGATTTTTACAGCGATTTTATAAACATTTTATTCATTCAATTTCCACATCGAATTTTTTTGTAAGAAAAAGCAAAAAAACCTGAGACGAACTCTGGCAAAATGTTTATTTTCTTAATAGCAAAAACCGCGAAATTTAAACTTTTTCAACGAAAAAAAGATGAACTTTTTTCTTTTTTCAAGAAGAAATTTTAAGGTTTTTTGTAAATTTTTTGTCAAATTTTTCGTTTTTTTATGTTTTAAAAGTTTATGAACAATCGTAACAGATGTTTTATGCATAAACAAAGCTAATGCTAGAGTTTTTAAATAACATTTTATTGTAGGATATAATATAATTCTGTTACTAACAAATTATTAACAATTTTTTTCAAATTTATGCATATAATATGCAGCTTATTCAGCTTTAATTCTATCAAATATTACATTATCTTCCCTTGTACAACGCATCAAATATTCCAATCTCTTTTCGATATCCCGGGTTTTAATTCTTCTATCATAATTATTGATAACTTTATGACCATTCTCTACCGCTTCTTCATTGAACAATGAACCAAATTTAAATTCATGAATAAATTCGGGGCCATGAATGATCCAGTAATGGCCTTTTTGCTTAACTCTGAGATCCGGAAGATTTGTTTTGAGATGTTCAACAAATTCTTGCATTTTTGCATCAATGCGATCAATTCTGTCATCAGACAACTCTTCTCCCATCATCAACAATTTAATTTGATAAAATAACTTCAATGCTGTTACTATATGCTGATATCTTTCATCCGCTGTTATTTCTGTTGGTAATGCTGTTGTGATATCATCAATTTTGCTTGCCATTGTTGTAAGCTGTACACCCGTATAAGCTTGAAAAAAAGCTTTTTTAGTTCCGCCATTTTTTTCAAGGACTTTTTCAACTTCTTGTGCCAGAGGTCCTAATTTATTATCCGAAATAAACTTTTTAATTTCCTTTTCTTCAGTTTCAATTTTATGTTCCATTTTTTTCATTTCGGTAAAGGTGAGATTCTTTTCTTTTTGAATTTTGCTTAAGCTTTGTTCTTGTGTTGGTTTCGTTGATGTACATACAGGGCACTTTTTGTACCACATGCAGCATTCATGGAACAATTCATTGCATTTTTCACATTGTTCCGTTGGTTCAAATGGAACATTTGATCCAACAAGATTTGAAATACATGAAGGGGAGCCGCATGTTTCAAGAGATTCTGGAGGTTGTCGTTGCTCAAATTCTTCAAAACAATTTAAGTAATCTTGGATTGCATGTAGCTCTTCTTTTAATTCTGCCAAGCTTTCATGTCTTTTCTTCCAGATTTTAAGTTGATTACTTTTCAAAACATTGGCGACAGATTCAAAAAAAAAATCCTTTACCAATACTTTGGTTCGAGTTTCAAGCATTCTGATTTCTTTTGTAGATTCTGTTTGCATTTGTTCCTTTTCTTCACGGAGTTTTCTATTTTCTTCCAATAATTGATCAATCATTGATTGTTGTTCAGTTGTAACAGCCTCAAGTTGTTCATTTTTGCCTTTGAAAACCTGGTTTTCAGTCCTTAAATTGTGAATTTGTTGCTCAGGAGTTGGTGCATAATATTTTCTAAACGGGGATACAAAAGCTGGTCGCTGTTGATTGGGATTCAATAATTTTTGTGTAGGTGAAAATTGCGAAATTTCAGGTTTTGCTGCATCATCATTATTTTCCTGTTGCCGGGGGAATTCAAGTGAGCTCTACAAGCAAAATGCATAGATTAAATAATAAAAAAATTAGCAAATTACTTGTAAAAAAATTGGAGATACTTCTAATTGATCTTTGTTAAAGGAGCTTTTGACAATTGATGAGTTCTAAAAGACAGATATTGAGTATAACATTTTTTAATTATATATTATTACTTTATCAGATAAAGTTTTAAGTGGTTCATTTTCTTGAGCCTCAACATTAGCTTCATAAGCGGCAATGTGAAGCGACAAGGTGCTGCTGGATGTGTTTGACTTAACATTATTAATGTTATAACGAAACTTATCACTCTTATCTTTTGCATCAATTGTTTTTTGAACTTCATGAATATGATTATGTTTTTCACTTGATGAATTTGAAGAAAGTAAATCGAAGGATTTTGGAAGAGAATTGTTTAAATCTTTGAATGAATTAGTTTGAATTTTTGAAATATGTTCATCGAATTTAGAGTTTTTACCAGATAAAGGAATGAATTGATGACAAATATGGAATCCCTCACGGGTACTACTCAAATTTAAATCAGTAAATTTTGGGGAATTATGTTGATTCTTTGATAAATCACCATTATTGGAATACGGCGCAAATCCAACAGCTGGAAGCATTCGCCATGTTGCTTCTCGTATGAAACGTAAAACAGAAGGCATTCTATTCACAAAAATAAGTTTCAAACGAAGTTTGAAGCAAAATTATTTTTAGCATACATTTGTTAAAGCAAAGAAATTGAACGAATTTTGTAATTCTGAAAATTTTGTTCATAAATAAGAAAAAAATTTGATTGATCGTTCATATTTTTGCAAAAAAAATAAAAAAAGCGAAAAAAATGTAAATTTTCTTTGAAAATGAAAGCTATAAACACATAAAGTTACATAAAACATCTGTTACGATTGTTCATAAACTTTTAAAACATAAAAAAACGAAAAATTTGACAAAAAATTTACAAAAAACCTTAAAAATTCTTCTTGAAAAAAGAAAAAAGTTCATCTTTTTTTCGTTGAAAAAGTTTAAATTTCGCGGTTTTTGCTATTAAGAAAATAAACATTTTGCCAGAGTTCGTCTCAGGTTTTTTTGCAGTCGTTTCGATGTGTTTCAGCGATTCAAAAAATTTTAATCTTTAAAATAAATTTTTATTATTAGTTCAAATACCGTATCACATTTTAAAATAAAGAAATACAATTAGAAATTATACAAAGAAAAAGATAGAAAAAAGAAAAGAATATTAAAAGCAAAATGAGTGTTTGAATTAGAATTTAAAGGTTCAGTTTGAGAAGGATTTTCAGGTGTTTCAAGTTCATTTGGTCCATTTGGTGATGGAGAATTTTCATCAGGTAATAATTCACATTTTGCTGCACTTTTTGTAATTTTTGAAATCCAATCACAATAATTTGAAATACGAGTATATCGAGCTAAAAATGAAATCAATAATCACAAAATACTGTAGACTGCCCCAAAAAATTAAATCTATTCATTTCTGTATCATCCAACCTCGGAATCATATGTGCTATGATTTTAGGTAGCTTTTTATATACATATTCTCTCCCTTGTCCTAACTTACAAATTTTCGTAAAACAAAGAAAATTTATAAGCCATCAAAAAGAAGATGAAGAAATATTACCTCCACCAGCTCCAGCAACAGCAGCAATACCAACTTGATAATATTTTTCATTTCTTTTAACCATTAATGGACCACCACTATCACCAGAATCAGCATGTAAATTAAGGATACCCGTACAAATTAAACATAAAGTTTGAATCACTGGGCATTTTCCTGGTAAATAAACTGGGACAGTTGCATTTAATAAAGTTTCAGGCTTTTCGTCTTAAAATACAACAGATAAGTTTCAAGAAGGTAATTCAGAAATATAAACAACTCACTAGGGGGATCTTTATAAGTTCCATATCCAGAGGCAATTGCAGTTTCACCTTCCTTTTCGACATAGTTCGAAACAAGTGTAATTGGAGTAATACTCAAATTTGTACCTTCAGGGAATTCAATTATTGCAATATCATGATTAACTGGTTGAACGGTGTTACTATGATAAGCATAAATGTCGTTTTCGCCAAGATATGATGAATGAAAATAGAATCGAGGTTGAATTGAAAAATTTTGAAGAGGTAATTGAACTTTTGTCATTTCACCAAGTTGTTCCGCGATAACCATTTTTTCCATTGGACGATAATCCATGAGGGCAACAGGTGAACGATAAATCCTGAACAACAAAAATTATAATGATAAATTTTTCAACAGTAATATCCTTATCTTCTTGTTAAATAACTACAACTTACTTTGAACCATTAAATTTAGTGTGAGAACCAATAATAACACAATGAGCAGCAGTCAAAATATGTCTTGGTGAAATAATTGTTGATGAACAAGTTCCAGTTACAATTTTATCAATTCCTGGTCCTTCAATAATTGGTCGAAGTAATGTCAAAAATTCAAACATCCCGGGAGGGGTTGCAGTACCACCACGAACTCGCTAAAAATGTTTGATCATTATCAATGTTAAACAATATCATAAATAAATAACTTACTTGTTCATTAATGCCAAAGACACCATTTTGAAGAAGAAAAACAGCAGCAAATAATCCAACAAAAAAATTTAAAAGCTTCATTTTTCTTCATAGCAGACGTTCAAATCACCACCGATTAACGAAATGTTTTTCGATGATAAATGCAATGCAATTTCAAATTGAACTGACATTGATGAAACGAGAAGAAAGAAAAACAAATGATAAAGTGCTAAATTTGCATATTACAAAAAAATTATGCAAAGTTGGCATAACTTTTTTTGTCAAACAGAAGTTTTTTAAACATTTACATAAAGTTGAAAATGTATTTTTTAAACATTATCCAATAACTAAAGATCGACAAACTGAAAAATTCTAATGACGAAATGATGATCACCGCATACTGTAGTTTTTAGGAAATGTCAAGATATTACGAAAGCAAAATATGTAAATTTTTGGAACTGTTGCACCATTACCGTAAGATTTTTCCTTTGATCTTTGCCGAATTTAAGGTTAACCGTAATATTTGGATCACCCATAAAAGTGCTTACATAAGATCTGGACAATAGTATTGTTCTATATTTGTTATGAAAAAAACTGTAACAAAAAGCACCTCAAGGCATTTGTCATAAAAATGTGACAAAAGGGGCAAAGGCCTTTTATGACCATCGAAGTGAGTAATCTCATAAAAAATTGAACTAAATTTAGAAAAAATTAAATCATTTTTTATTATTTTTTCTCCATTTATTTACAAAAATGTCAGAATTTATTGGAACTATTAATGGTGTAACTTCTAGAAATAAACCAAATATTATTTATCAATCAATGATCGATGGAGAATTATTTTATGAATTTGCCATTCATCGATTTAATAAAAAGAAAACAGCAGCAACTTTTCGATGTTGTGGATGTCGATCAGCACGTTCTAGTGGAAGATCTACAGAATCCAAAGTACCGTATATCAAAGGAGAAATTGATTTTGAATCAAAGATTGTTCGATTTAAACAAAATCCTGATTTAATTGAACATTGTTGTGAACGAAGACATCCAAATTTTGTTAAAGCAAAACAAATCCGACGAGAAGTTCGAAATGAAATTGCTGGATCTGGGATTAATGGAAGGGAATGTCTTCAAAAATTGAAGGATAAAGTCAAAGAAAGAGAAGAAGATGGAGATCATGATGGAGTAATGTCAAAGATGGCAAAAACTGATACTCTTCGAAGAAGACTCAAAGTTGCAGCTGCTAAACCAATTCTTGGACAATCTTTACCTGTAGATATTGATAAAGAATTACAAGTAAGTAATTTATACTCATGTTTCTTCTTTTTCTCAAAGCAGTTTTTTTCAGAAATCAAAAGATAATCAACCTGATCCAAAATTACAGCCTATGACAACTAATCCTCCACCAATTCTTCCATCTACTAATCCACGAATTCAACAACAACACCCAACTGGTTTTGAGCAATTTGTTCATCCATTTTTTGGTGTTCAGCAATTTGATTTTCATGGAATGATGCAAATGTTACATCATCCATTTCGACCTCAATATTCTCAACATCCAAGAATTAATTTTCAACAACCTCGTGTAAATCTTAATTATTCTTTCCCTATTTTTCATCAACTTTTTCAACAACGACAACCTCCAAACCTTTGATTTTAATCATCTTTGAAATTTATTTTTTTATTGTTACTGTATTACTTTTATACAATTTGTTTTGTTTTTGTTATAAACTTATTTTTTTACTTTTAGTTTAGCGTTTATCTTCATGTTGTAATTTGTTTTTTTTAGTTGACTTGAAGATACTTTAACATATACATCATATTCATAAAGCAAGATTACTGTAATTTCACAATTTAGTTTCCCCATTCAAATTTATTACAGTTGCCAAATTGCTTTATTTGATGTCAATGGTGACCCCCTCGAGGTCAAACACTCTCCATAAAAAAATAAAAAAGAAAGAGAAATAATTCAACAAGCATATTGTTTCATAACTTTTTTCAATGCCAACTTGCAAACATCAAAAAAGGTGATGTTGGATCAAATAATTATTTAGAATCTGATAAAAGTTTGGCGAAAATATGATCATGGAAAACGATGTTGATACAGTAATCGAAAAGGTGAGAAGATAAATATTGCTCAAATCATTGATAATTACACGTAAAAATACGATTGTGTCAAAAAAAAGTCCCAATGAAAGATTCCCCCGATCAATTAATTTTTACTCACGATAAATAAACACTATTGATTTTAGAACAATTTGTGAACAGGTTTTGTATAGAATGCATAATTAAACAAACATTTTTATATAACAAAGGCAACAAACAAATCAAAGAGTAATAAAATTATTTTGAAATTTGACAAAAGGCATTTTTAAACAAATTCATAGCAAAATCAGGATCAAGAATATCCAAATCACTGACGGGCATAACTTTGAGACAATCTCGAAGAAATTCAGCGCATTTTTCTTCAAGTTTTTGAGCATTTGAAATGAGAGAAGCATTTGTAAGAAGGCAAACATTTGATGCATCAATTTCAGAAATTAAATGTTCTTCAAGATCGCCCTAAATGTTTTAGAAGTAATAAAGAAATATTACAGTAAAGCAATGAACTTACTTTAAGAGCACGGATATCGTATTTATCACAGAATTGAAGAAGTTGTAACTTTTTGTCAAGTTTCATAACGGGAGCAAGAGTATGATGATAGCATAATTTAATTCCAGTTTCAACAATGTCAAATGAAAAGTCTTCAATAGTTGCTGTATTTTCTTCAGCTTCTTTCATATTCGTTTCAAACATTCGAGCAAAAACTGGGGACCGTGCAGCAAGAACACTTTTATGAGCCTAAATAAAAATAAATAAAGAAATTAAAATCCAACAAATAATAAAAATATTTACCGTAATTTTATTTCCATGAACATGAATTGTAAAATCTTTATTTCCTTGTTTCCATAATCCCAAGCCCAATGCATCAGCATTACTACCAAATAAATCAAGTTGCATTGGCATTTCTTTTTCAACCGTCAAAGTTCCTTCAATTTTGATTGTCATTTTTCCATTAACAATAAATAGTTGTTCAGGATCAAACAATTCATCTGTTGTACAGCATGAAGTTCCATTTCCATGAGAATAATCATAAACATGTTTCTTTTCCTTACAGAAATTTGCAGATTGAATTTTGATATTAAAATTTGCTTGAACATTGGGTTGGGTTTCATTGGCAAATCTAAGGTGAAAATAAATCCATGTTTTTCCACGACGTTGTTCTTTGTCTTCATTTGGACATATTGCAGTATAATATTTAACACCAGGAATATTACAAGCGCTAAAAATATCGCTTGTTAAACATATACCAGGTTTATCTTTCAATTCTTGCAAACGATTTTCAGGAATGGTCCATTCAAAAGCAATTGGACATTTGAGTTTCTAAAAGTAAATTATATATTATTACGACAACAATTTAAAGAACTCACATCTTTCAAGGTATCTTCCATTATAGCAGATGATTTGAGATCAAACTAAAAACTAAAAGAATTGATTAATACAAAGTTAACTTGAAAATTAAAACATTAGAAACAAGAAAATTAACACGCATATTTTCCTTTTGTAAGAAGAAATCTCGATATCAGTGTTGGCAAGACAATACAAAAAAATTATGCTTTAGTATTTAACTTTGCAAACAAAATGTTTTCTGTAATTAAGGGAAATAAAACGTACGAATGCAGTTTGACATTTTTGAAGTTTTTAAAAAAATCGTAAAAGAAATTGCTTCAAAAAAATTACAAAACAAAATATTCTTCAACAAACGTTTTTTGGCGAAAAGTTTCGAAACATTTTTTATACAAAAGAAATGCGTGTTTGAATAACGAAACGCAAACTCGTGTTCTTTTTTGTACCATTTTCTTTTCTTTTTACTTTTAATGTTGGCAGTAATAGTGTGGTAAACCTCATAAGTGAATGCTTTATCTGTAACACTTTTTATGTGTAAATAAAAACTACAACAGAAGAAAATATCGATAAATTTTACCAAAAATATTACAGTCTTTAAAAAACAGTACAAAAACAATACAAAGAAAAAAACAATTAAATATCAACAGATCCAAATCAATACAACAAACAACTATGAACCACAATACTTATAAGTATTTCCAATTTTTTCAAACATTCGTTTCATCAACGGAAAACTTGAAAGTGACTCCAAACATCCAACAAGAATCAATTTTTTCTTTGCACGAGTTACGGCAACATTGACCCTTCTTTCTGATAATAAACTTTCATTACAGTATTCTGAATCTGTTGTTGAAGTATGAACAAGTGAAATTAAAACGATATCTTTATCACGGCCTTGATATTGATCGACAGTATTTGTTTCGATTGAAGATGGCAAAGATTTTCGAAGTTCATCCACTTGATTACGGTATGTTGACATTACACCAATTGAAGATGAAGGAAATCCAGCAGATAAATATGTTTGACAAAGACGAGAAATCAGTTCAACTTCACCTTTATTTGATTTTGAAGATGTCGAGGATGTTGTTTGGGCAAAGGAATTTGATGAACGAGATGAGGTATCGATGAAGATGACAGAATCGGATAAATCTGAGGATAAAATGAGATTTTTGAGATCTAAAAATTTAAATATCTTAAGAAATTAAATTGTGAAATTAGAAATCAAAGATTATTTTTAGATGATCAAAACCCGAAAAATACAGTATCCAAAAATTCATATTTCAAAACTTAAAAACAATAAAATTGTGAGATGCAAGATTCTGCGAATTCAAATTTAACGATCATAACCGAAAAACTACAGTATCCAAAAAATCTAACACCAAACCAATACCTCTTGGAAGTAATTCTTCTTTTCCATCATCATTCATTTCTTCATCAAACTTTTCAATTGTTCGATTTGCAACTTCTTCTGTAGCACATTGTAGCAAGCCATCATAGAACATTTCACTGCTCAATTCACAAATTTTGCTAAAACAAAATATTCACATTACCGTAACCAAAAACATAGAAATAATTCATACCCATTCATTCGATATTGTTGATTAAGTTTAACAATTCCATTTGCTTTTTCTGCGATTGGCTCCCATTTTTCCATCAAGGAAATATTCATTCCTTGCTCTTTTGCTTCTTTACAAACAACCAAAGGTTCAAGCTGCCGACAATCTCCAACTAAAACATAAACACTTCCAAGTAATAATGGTTTTATCATTGATGATTGTAAAGCCAATGCAGCTTCATCAACAATACAGTAATCAAATTGTGTTCGCCATGAAAAATAATTATGATTTCCAGCTGTTAAACATGTTGTTGCAACAACTGGCTTAAAAAATTTGTGATTTGTTAAATGTAAAATATAAGGATTAAAGAAAGCTTACAGTTTTCATAAGCATCTTTTTAGCTTCTTCAACCATAGTTTTTCGATCTTTGAATGTTGACATTTTAGTTTCCAGCAGCAATGGTTTAAGTTCTTCCAATCTTGAAGTTGAATAATTTCCACCAATTCGAAGCATAGATTCTGATGGCAAAATCTGAAAAAGAAATTTATTGATTAAGGGATGGAATTTTAAAGGAGTAATAAATTTCTAACTTAATTTTACATTAATTTATGCCCTTATAATCATAGTGTACACATAAATCCCAGACACATAATCTGATACTGTAATCAGATTACTGTAATTTCTTAATTTAAAGATACTGTAATTCAAAAAAAACACAGATTGTTCCATAAATAAAAATATCTTACCTCTTTTAATCTTAACAACATATTATCAACAGCAGAATTTGTGTAAGCTGTTAGCAAAACAGTTTTTCCAAGTGCCACCAAACATTGAACAAGTCCAACAATTGTTGAAGTTTTACCAGAACCAGGAAACCCTTGAATTAACAAATAATCTTTTGCCGCTAAAGCTTTAATTACAGCTTTTGCTTGATTTACTGATAACTTTTTAACAATTGGTTTAATTTTTTCAATTTGAGATTTTTTTAAACTTCCAAAACTTGGTTCTTTAAGATCAATAATAAATTCTCGAAGGCGTTTTGCTTCTGGAGAATCATGAAGAAGATTAATAATTGAATTAAGATGCATTGGAAATGAGGCATTGCTTGTATATACATCAAGATGAAAAATAAGTGATGGAATTGATGAAAGACGTTTCGATAATTCTTTATCAGTTTTGATTGTAATAAATGCATCTAAAAATAAGTACAAATTATAAAATGCTTAAGAAAATTAGACTACAGTATACTACTTACCTTGTCGATCAACAACAACACCAGTTTGAACAGCTACATATTCAGTCGTTGATACAACCACCAATTCACTCATTTCTAGCACATTTGATGGTAATTTTTCTTTACTAAAAATTTTACCACTTTTTTGAAACTACCGTGATCTAATTATTCAAACCTTTGTTTACAAAAAGTCATCCAAATATTTCCATCTTCTTTCTTTTCTGATCGTTGAAGAATTAATTCTGATAAACATGTTCCATGAAATTCTCTAAAACAGCCCAAATTCAAAAAAAAACTTTAAAATAATCATAAAAACCTTTGCTTTGGGGTTTCCATAAATAATCCTTCCATATTTTTTCGTTTTCGATCTGCTTTCCATTCCATAAATGTCCATTCAAGCCATTGTTTACCGTAATCGAGTTCTTTTTGAGATAAAAAGTATGTTAAATTAGCTGCAAATTTTTCCATTTCTTCTGAGATTTTCAATGATTTTGTGGTTGCTAATTTTTGAAGAACAGTACAATGACGAGAGAATTGACATTTTCCACAGAAACGAGTTTCAACTTTTGGTTCTAAAATATGAGGATTACTGTAACTAACAATCTAAACAGCATTTTTTACAAGTTGTTACAACCCGAATGGCGCGAAATTCTTTATTCTGTTTTCGAATAATCTTGCTTACAGTAACACCGTAATCCTATAATTAAAAAGTAAAAATTTACCAGGAAATCTTTCAATATTTAAAGCCCTTGAAAAAGTTGCCATTCCATTTCGAGTTTGTAAAATGCCTTTCAAATCAGCAATTGATGGGGTCACAATCGTTTCAGTTCCATCTTTTAAGTACAACAAAACTCCAGAATCCAACTTTCCATCATCCAATTCTGAGATCAATACAGTATACATTAGAACTTGAGCATGATGATCAACTGAGTATGAACTTTTTCCAGTTTTTAATTCCAATGGAATAACTCGATTCTTGTTTGTCCGCAATGCCACATCAATTTTTCCTTTGATTCCAACTCCATTCGACCAAATATTCATTTCAATATCTTCAATATCAGAAATTTTATTGCCATTTGAAAGTGTGGTATTTTGTCCAAATGGAGATGGAAGAAAACTTCGCATCCAAGTTGTAATATTTGTAAGGTATGGCTTTAATTGAAGTTCAAAAGATTCCACTGTAACATCAAGAATTACCAAATCGAGGATAAGCTTTGGAAGAATTACTCGACGAAATTCTGCAAGCAACCATGAAGGAGAGACTATTTTTGGTTGACGACGAAGAACACTCTGAAAAAAAATTTACATAATATGATGTCCTATTAGGGGGGAGAGATTGTTTTAAACATTTGATATTAAGCATGTTAAGGTTTTAAGGATACTGTAAGATGTTAGAGGTTATACACACTTCTCTGTAATCTAGACTAACAACGTCTTACAGTACCCAATACCTAAGAGTTCTAAGATCTTTTTAGCTAGCTTCAAAATAGTAGCAACAAGATAACAACTAAAAACTTACTTGAAAAAGTTCATGACAAACAGTTCCAAGGGTCATTGAAATATTAATTTGTGGAACTCGAAATTTCTCAGATAAAACAGCTTTCCGTGCACACCATAATGCTTGAACTAATGTCGTACTCGAAACTAATGTATTTGGTTCAACGATAATAATTCCTTTATGATTATTAACCACCAAAATCTAAAATTCAATTTTATAATTTTGTTAAAAAAAATAAAATGCAACAAACCTGTCCATCTTCAACAATTGGATCAACAAGCCGAATTTTATTTTTAACATTTACTTCTGTTGTTCCCCAAATTCCTTCAAGTTTAACATCATATTCACGTTGAGTATCAAGGCATTTAGTTTTTAGTAGCTTTGTAAAATCAAATTCATAAACTTCGATGATCTCCAACAAGAATTGATTTTCTTTTTCAAATAAATGCATTAAATACGAGGAAATAAAGTAGCTAAGTGAGGGGTTAATAGAATTCCGGGAAAAGTTAATGAATTTATGAAGATTAAAATGTTAGTGGGAAAAAGAAGATGATGTTTTTGAAAAATTTTTTTGGCGGAAAAGATACATTTTTTGTGTTTTGCCTTTTTATTGGTCAAATGTGGTATGAATGAAAATTAAATAAGACGGAGAAAAATTTCTGTTTGATAACCACCACACTACGGCTGGTTTTGCACACTTTTGCTCATGCGCTGCGTCTCTTCTTTTCTCTGTTCTTTTTTTTCTATCACGACAGAGTTAAAAAAAAGAACAGAGAAAAAAAGAGACGTAGCGCATGGGCAAAAGTGTGCAAAACCAGCCGTAGTGCCACCAGGGATGTGCGGAATTCCGTTACCGTTTCCGTAATGTACGGAATTCCGTCTATTTTTTGGATTCCGTATTCCGTACCGTATTCCGTATAAGAAATTTATTCCGTACCGCCTAAAAAAATCGATTCCGCACATCCCTGATAACCACCTCAGAAAAATAATGGACAATACAACAAAGCTGAACAGAGGATTTGCAGGCGCAAGTAAGGATGGCTACGGGCCCATTTTTTGAAGGCCTAGCCCGTCCCGGCCAGACCCAATTATCGTTTGCCTGCCGTGGCCTTAACAGGTTCACTGGCTTGCGACCATTCTGAATCAGATATAAGAAATAGTGCCTTATTATCAGTTAAAGAATCACCTCTATTAGGATTAAGTAATTGTTGGGATGCTGAAAACTGCATAATGGCAGGATCACTTTTTTCATCCGTTTGTTGTCTTGGGAATTCAAATGAGTTCTGTAAAAAGCAAAACAATGAATAATTTCTATTTTTAAAATTTGGTTGTTTTTAAAAATTACATTTGTATCCGACGACAAAGACTTAACATTTGCCAATGTTTTAACGAAGTTGGATTTATTTTTGCTCATTTTAATTCCTTCAAATGAATCAGATGCAGAAGCTTCAACAGAAGTTTCATATGCGGCAATATGAAGGGAAAGGGTGCTTGCATTTTTGTTATTGTTCTTGCTTGAATCTTTTCCTTCTTCTTTTGATTCATTTCTTTTTGAACCAGAATGATTGTTTAAATATTTGGATGAAAATTTATTTTCAGGTTTTTTCCATGAAAGGAAAGATTTACTGCTTTGTGTTTTCTGAGATGTTAAATCTGACGCAAATTTTGAACATGGCTGGAGTTTTTTTAGTGACATTGGAATCGTTGATCTCATGATTGTTTTTTACATATTTCGTAAAGAATAAAATCTTTATCAACAGATTTGTTTATGAAAAAAACAGCAGCCTTAAAATAGATTTTTTACCGTAATTTTGAACTTTTTTGTTTTGATTTGAAAAATCTTTTGAATGAACAGTTTCAAAACCTAAACAATGATGCTTCTGATTGAGTTTAAGATTACTGTAACGGTTATTTGAAAGATCATGTTTGTCTTTGAATGGCAAACAATGATCTTTTGTTGTCATCTGAAACAATACTATTTTTGCAAAATTGTTGAAAAAGTACGGATAAAATAGGTGTGAGTTTGAGATTCATTTATAATTGATATTTATACCAACACAAAATTGGTGAAAAAGTTTTAAATGGCACAAAAATTAAGAAAAAATTACTAAATACAAAATTACTAAATTGTTGTTAAAGCTTTTTGACGAATGTCAGGTTATGTTGAAATTGTCAGATTTAATAAAACAACATTGGTTTCTGGAAAAAAGAATAAAAACATCTGTCAATTTATCCTAACTATTTTCCGAGAAAAAAGTTTGCTAATGAACTGAAATAAGAATGATGCAATAATGATGTGTAACAAATCGGCATTTTCTGTTATTAAAATTGCAGAGATAAAAAACAAAATTTAAAAAAAATTTAAACCTGAATTCCGGAATTTTCGTGGCCGATAAGAAACAATTTTTCAACGTTTTGCGCTTTTTTGGCAAAATGTTGTATGAATGAAAATTAAACATGTTGGAAAATTTTTTTGTTAGATAAAATTTGTGATGATACAGTATCTTATTAATGAAATATTTGACCACGTTTTGTTTATTTCTATTTTCAGACGTTTCTGCTGCCTCACCTAATCTATCTAAAACAGCTGTATAGAATTTGTTTCCCTTTAATTGTCATGAAGCGTGGGATAATTCAATCTTTTGCTTCACAACACTTTATTCCTTTTCTTACATTTCTTTTTATAATCTGTTTCTAAAACTTTTTATATCCACGTTTTTTATATTTACCATTTTATTGCAGCATCCATTATTTATCGACTAAAATTATTCATTTAACCATGCTCTTTTTCTGTTTTGAAGCAACAAGTTCTTTTTGCTGCGTTGTTTCCATGCCAACCTTTCTTTATTCTTATTTATCTTGTTCGTTCATGCGATTAATATTAAACATTTCTTTTTAAACTTTTGAGATTTTTGTTTATTCTGTTTTTTCTTAAATGCTCTAATACTTTTTATTCTACATTTTAGTCAATGTTCCATAATACCTTTCAAAGTGGGTTATTGTCGGTGCTGTACAGTATTGGAAGCAATCCATTACAGATATGGGACAAAACTGTAAGCTTAATTTCTATTCACAACTTTGTGCTTTAATTGCTAATAATTTTTAGGTTAAAAATGGACATATCAAACGATTAACAGATGAAGAAATTCAATCATTGGTAATAGAAGTATCCGGAGCAAATGTTAGTACATCATATATCAGTTGTCCCTTGGATGCAAAGAAAACTCTTGGAATAAAGCTTCCATTTTTTGTTATGGTTGTGAAAAATATGAAAAAGTTTTTTACTTTTGAGATTCAGGTAAGCAATTTTGAGGGATTTCTATGGTTTTACTGTATCCATATCTTTTAGGTGCTTGATGATAAAGGAATAAAAAGAAGATTTCGGGCATCAAATTTTCAATCTTGTACAAGAATAAAACCATTTATTTGCACAATGCCCCTGAAAATGGATGATGGTTGGAATCAAATTCAATTTAATCTTGCAGATTTTGTTCGACGAGCTTATGGAACTGGATATGTTGAAACTTTGAGGATTCAAGTATGCTTTTTCTTCTGTTTTTGGTTAACCTTTTTTATAACTTTGTTTTGTATATTTTCAGATTCATGCAAATTGCCGTTTGAGAAGAGTATATTTTGCTGAGAAACTTTACACTGAAGATGAATTACCACATGAATTTAAATTATATTTACCAGTGAGAGCCTCAAATGCTGCGATGAATAATGACACGTCAGGTGGAAGCCCGTCAACAGCCGGATTAAATTCAATATCTGCCAATTATTAACACTTTTTATTCTTCTGCATGGATTATGATGTTTGTGATCTCATAAGTTTTTTTACATCGGGCTCAAAAATGTTTTATTTGTTTCTTTTTACACATTTGTATAGTTTATAATTATTATTAAAACCCGTTTTTTGTATTCGATTTTCACATAAAATCCATATATCCGATTTGGGTTCACAAGATCAGATTTTTGAGTTGAGGGGGATGTTCATATTTGTTTTAGGCATTGATTGAATTACTGCTTGCAAGTTTGGGGTCGATTTCGATAGCACTTATCTTTTTCGGTGTTAATCTTGGTGAATCTCCATTTAGCCATAATGTATGATGATATTTTTCATTTTCGATAGATACCTAAATTTGGTGTTGTATTTGTTGGAGGTTAATAAAATGTAACTTGTTTCTAAAAGTCCGTTACCGTAACGCTACCGTAATTTTTTTGTTTTAAACTTACAGTTTTCTTACTCTTGCATTTTCGATACAATTTCCTCACAAAATACATAATCAAAAGTGGCTTATCAGTAGTTAATAAAATTGCAATTGGTTGAACAATTGCAATATCCACTTCTGGTTCTGGTAAACTAAACATCAACATAATCATTGCAATTCCAATATTTTGAATTCCAGTTTCAATTGCAATTGTTAATCGATCAGTGTGATTTTGTTTAAAAATCCATGCCGTGAAATAAGCTATAATATATCCACACCATGGCTGAATGCATGCACATGCCACAATCCTCCAAGTAAAGAGATAAAAGACATATGTATTTACATAACATCCAAATACCGTAAATGCAACTGTAGCAATCCAAGTTGCAACTTTTATCCAATTTCGGCATCGTTCCATTAAATGCCGTTTATAATGGATGAAAGTCATTCCAAGGGCAGCAGGAATCAGAAGGCTTGCAAGGGATTCAGAAAGTGACAAGAAAGGAATCTGAATCCTTTCATCGAAGAATGTTGAGCCGAGAGTGTATATCCATAATGGCATCATTGCTAAAAGAAGTTTTAAGTTTTAGATTACTGTAGCTTTAGAAGAGTAAAATGATACTGAAAAAGATGATTTTAACAACTTTTGTAAACTACAGTATCATATTACTGAAGTTGTTGGAGATCATTACGGTAATATATGTGCCGAAAATTCTAAAATAACCTACCCATAGCTCCAATAGTTTGTGTTAAAGTCATTGAAACAGATAAATCCAAATTTCCATTAAAAATTATTGTCCAAAAACTACTTTTTCCACCTCCAGGAGAACAACCTGCAGCAAAAAGTGAAAACTGGAGTGCTTTATCTTCCGCAGGTAAAACAGTTTTTGCAAGGCCATATGCCACCAAAGGCATAATTCCAAATTGACAAACAAATCCGGTCAAAGGTCCAATTGGACGTTTCATAATTTCCCAAATACAATTGATTGAAAGTTGAGTTCCCATTAAAAATGTCACAAAAAAGACAAAAATTGCTGTAACAACGGTAAAAGCTCGGGCAAGCATGTGCTCAGTATCAGATCGAAGAATTCGAAGTTGTTGTTGGAAGATTCTGAAATTTATTTAGATGAGATTTATCTGGGTTGAAAATTAGTGTTTTTTCTTTTTGAAACATCACCGGTGACATTCGACAAGATCAAAGGATTTTGCCGATCATCGAAGGTTGCCGATGGCGGCATCCTTTGATGTTCTTGTCAAGCGTCAATAATGACGGGGGTTTAAATAAAAACGAAAATACTGCATGAAATTTAGCATACTGTAATACTGTATTCGAGGTATTACAGTACACTCAAGATTACAGTAATCTCCTTACACAGTATCATTCATTACAGCTTCAAGTTCATTGAATCCCAAAAACTTTGCCAAAACCACGACATCAATGGTAGCTGTAAAATTGTTTTCTTCCGTTAACGAAATAAGTGTTTCATTTTCAGGATCAATTACATCACAATAATATGAATCTTTGCATCGAAAAATTATAGCTCCTTCAAATGTGTGATTTGAATGAAAATGAATTGGAATTGTCCTAAAATTTATTGATAATAATTATTTAACCAATTTTACGAATAAACAACCTATTCTCTTTTGTCCGAAAATTCTCCACCGTTGATGGCACTAAAATTGAAGCTGGAAAAAAGGCTTCTGTCTCGGAAACCATTGATAAAATTTCTTTATCACTTCCAAAACATTCATTAAAAATTAAAAACATCAAAAACCAATAAAAATTTTTCATTGTTTTTGTTAATGTGTCGTTTTTTAAAGTCCCAAGAGTTCAATCAACTAACTACCACCCCACGCCAACAAAATAATAATAATAGTTTATCTTTTTTCGAAGGTTACTTTATATATTGACAGACTCAAATAACAAATCTGTCGGATAATGTTCATAATCACGTTCTCAGCACGTAGGTAGGTATGTTCATGTCACAGACTAGATTACCAGGAATAAATCATCAAAAAATGTAGTGTAATTTTATGAAATTTAAAAACATGGAAATGATCTAAAGATTGTTTCCTGTCTAACAATAAAAAATTTTATGTTAAAAAAATTTATTGCTTTCCCAGAAAAAGTTAAAAATCCACCCAACTTTCAATAAAATTTCTCCATAAAAATCCTTTTATTTTTGCCGTTTTAAGGAAGAGCAACAGACTTTGTTAGATGTCCCAGCCATTATTCAAATAGTTTACATCATATCTGGGCAATTCCATTCCGGGATATGGGATTGTCCAGATCTGATGTGAAGTATTTTCAATTATTCAGTTATATGTTAAAAGCTCCAAAATTTTGAAGAACAGAACTTTGTAAAAAATTAAATATGGTTTTAATTTTAATATTTTTTATTAGAAAATTTGACATTTTTTATAAAATGTCCAAATTCAATAATTAGATCAGATGTTGTTTTTTTTGAATAAGTGATGAACATAAAATGTTAATTACACTGTAGGTTAAAAATATTTATGGTCAAAATATTAAATAATAAAAATGGCACAAACGTTAATAATAGAATATGTTGTGCCAATGACAAATATATATGTGTAGTTTTGACGGGAATTTTATTGTCTTCCAATGAAAACATTTCGCAACTTATTCATGACATTTTGATTTTTAGCAGGCTTCCTAAATTTTTTTATTCAAATTTTTTAAAATTCTACACTAAACAAACTTTGATTTTTTGCTGCTTGTTCGATCGCTGAAATTTGGTTTTGCAAATTTTTGAACAGATTGTTGTTGATTTAAGGCATATCCTTGAACAGTTCGATTAAAAAGTTCTTTAAGTTTGGCACCAAAATGTGGTAATGCAAAAAGTTGACTCTTCATATTTTTAACGTCATCAGTTGAAATTTGTTGTGACCCATTTCCACCTTTTTGAATTGCTTGTTCAATTGCGGCACGTTCTAAAAATTGAAAAGGGGACTGAGAAATTTGCATAAATGATATAATTAAACCTTGTCGATATTCAGCTAAGCAACGTTTAAGATTATCCAATTTTGTATGATCCCCTCCAGCTCGAATACATTTTTCTTCTTCTTCGATCGATTTTTCAACATATTTTTCAAAGACATCATTGTAAGCCATAATGGCATTTTGCTTCAAGAAAACAGCAAATCGAATACTGGCATCCATGATAATTTTTTGTTCATGTTTGTATTCTCCAACAATCTTTTCACAGGATTCAATAATCTTTTGTTTTGTGATTCTGGCATCTTCATTTGTTTGAATGGCATTTTTGATATTTTCATCTTCAACATTTTCGTTGGTTTTAACTTGCTTGAATCGAATATGCATATGAGTACTCCATTGGCATCCACAAATATGACAACTTTGTCGGCCTTGCATTGCCCAGCATTGTTGTAAATGTGGTTCAGGAAAACGTTCAGGATCAACATTATCAAGTTGGCAATGATCATGACAAATTTGTTTATAAATTGTTTGGCGTTGTTCGCTGTTTGGAATACTTTGAGTTTCGATACATTTCTCTCCGGTACAAACTGTCATGGGATACGGTAGAGGTTCAGTTTTAATTCCAACTTGTGGAATCAAAAGTTTCTTATTGAGTTCATCAATAGTGGCAGCAGTATTTTCAATTTCTTCTTTTCGATCATTGTAAACTTTGATATTTGTTTCAATGAGATCATTGATATCTGCCAAAGGTTTTGCAAGTTGTAAAATAATTCCTCGAGCTTGATTAACGGATAAAGTTTTCCCAACAGAATGTGGTTGACAGGCAGCAGCATAATCCAAGAATCGATGAGTTTCTTCTGCTGATCTCTTCCAAGATGAAGCAAAATTTAGCATATCTTCTTCAGAGAAATCTACGCCATCATGATAGGCACAAACAAATTTGAATGCTTCATTATCCAAACAAAAGATATTATTTTTGTCAAGGGAAACTTGAATTTGATGTTTCTTTTCTAATTCTTCCAAAAATGCCCGTAATGGAACAATCGTATCACCAGGTTTGTAAAAAGTTCCACGAGAATTTGTAAAAAAGAAAACAATATTTTTAGCAGCATCACGATGAAGTTGAAGTAATAATTCACTGATGCAGTACCGAAATGAAAGGGTCATTCGAGCTTCATTCGATTTGAACAAAAGACAAATGGCATGCAAATTTTTGTATGGTGCAATGGCATTCAAGATTTTTCGAGTATTTTCTTTATCTTGTTCAATTCCTCGAACATCACCAATTCCAGGAGTATCAATA
The DNA here is from genome assembly GCA_024447195.1 of Panagrolaimus sp. LJ2414. Taxonomy (NCBI): domain Eukaryota; kingdom Metazoa; phylum Nematoda; class Chromadorea; order Rhabditida; family Panagrolaimidae; genus Panagrolaimus; species Panagrolaimus sp. LJ2414. The sequence continues at coordinate 118,349 of JAMRXY010000004.1, read as the reverse complement.
ATGTAAACATCATATTTTGGAGTTTGAAACATATAAGTCCGAGCATCTTGAGTTGCAGATTGTCCTTTATCAAAGACTTCATTATTCGAATTTCCAATAACAATTTCACGTTGTTGATAATTGTCATCACACATTGTAAACTTTGATGGAATTACGCAAACCGGTTCTGGAGCTTCCAAGGCTTCAGTGATAACATCAAAGGACATATAATTTGCAATTCCATTAATCCAAGTTGATTTTCCAACTCCTGTTTCACCGAGGACAAGAATGTAAATTTCTTTTCGAGGACCAGAATATGAAGATTGTTTTTGTGGTTGTTGTGGTGGAATGTAATTAATATTACTGGATTTTGATGAAGCTTTGGATTTACCTTTAAATTTAATTATTAATATATATGGCATTTAATTTAAATACTAAATATACCATTTTTATTTGGTGGTTGTTGTTGTTGAATTGGAACAGGTGAAACTTGTTGGGGCCCAGGTGCCATTGTTGGGGAATTTGAAAAGGGATTTCCGTGTGCACTACCGTAACCTGGAAAAGCAGCAGGAACATTTTGGCCATTTTGGAAACCTCGCATTGTTCCATTTTGTTGTGCAAGTTGCATTTGTTGCATAAAGAATGCCTAAAATCGAACCTTTTAGCAGCAATTGTAAATTTTTTGAGGTACCATTTGTTGCATTTGCTGCATAAAGTTAGGATCTTGCATCATAGCCATAAAATTCATGGCAGTATTTTGTGGCATTGCCGATGCCATCGGATAAGCAGGAGTAATTGGGGCTGGATTGATTGGGGTTGTAGATGGTGGTGGTGTTGGTTGTGGATTTTGCGAAACTGGGTGAACCGGGGGAGTCATTGTTGGAGGATGCATATAATAACCCTAAAATTATGGAATGTTTTGATTGATTTTTAGTTATTTTAAAGGAGGAGATCCATTGTGAATAAACTTTTTTTTTACAAAAATCAGGGACTCATTGGAGCTGCTTTTTTCTTTCCTTTTTTGCAGCTGCAGTGAACAAAAAAACAAGCTCCAATGAAGGTGCTTTCGCGTCGAGACATTGCAATCAAAGTTGCGTGTAAAAGTTTATTCACGATGGGTCTCGTCCTTTAATACCGAAGCAGAATGTGGATTCAAATTATTTGAATGAGTTTGAGCTTGAGTTGCAAATGGATTGGATGTATTCATTGGATTCTAAAATTTTGATAAAATGTTTAAATAGTCATAGCACCGTCTTTTTGAATTTACAGTATTACGTGGCATACGGTAATTACTATCCAATGAGGAAGCATCATTGTTTTGTTGTTGTTCGGTTTGATAATTTTGGTAATCAACTTTTTGTGGTTGTTGATGCATTGGATATTGATTTAAAGGGGATTGCTGATATGATGGTGGTGGTTGTTGGGGGTTACGATGGAATTGAGGTTGTTGAACCTAAAAAATATTTCTCATGAGTTTTTTAAAAACATTTAATTCATGTTTTTTACTTGGACAAATGAATCAGCTTCATTTTCAGAGGCATCAGAATCGACAAAGGCATTATTTTGAGAAGTCATCTAAACAAGAACTTTCGCCATGGCAAAACAAGAATTATTAAAGTATCAAAGGAGACAAAAACTCCTTTTAAAACAAGATTTAACAAATTAATTTAATTATAAAGCTTTAATTTTTTCAACATGCATATATCAAAATTATGAAAAAAGAAAAAAATTTAATTAAAAAAAGAGATATTATTTTTGATGGCCTGCAAGGAATGAAATGGCTTGACCAACTTGATTCTTTGTCCAATTGAAAAATTGTCTAAAATTTACATTTTTATTTCAGAATATAAATTCCAAAAACTATTACTTAAACATTGATTTTTTATCGCATACTGTAATGCTATGAGCATAATCATGTTTATCAACTTCAACATGAATATCAAAAATCTTAACAATTGTAGGACCAACTAATGGCAAAGCAAATAATTTTTGACGGATATCTTGAATTTCAGATAATGAAATCTTGTTTGAATGATTCATTTGAATAAGTTGATCCCGGATAGATTGATATCGAAGTAAAATATCGATTAGTTGATTATAAGTTTTATCATTACAATGTCGAACAGTTCGAAGCATTCTTTCTTCAGCTTCAATACGATTTTGTAAATGTTTTTCAAAAATATCTGATCTTTGAGAAATTCCATTTTGATAAAGGAATAATGAAAATTTTGCCATTGCATTCATAACAAAATCTGATTCACGCTGATATCCTTCAATCATTCCTCGACAACGCTTTATCATTTTTCTTTTCAATTTTGATGCATCAATTTCAGAAGCAAGAGAATTCTGTAAAATTTGAGTTTCCAAATGACGTGTTACAACTTGTTGTTTATAAAAAATTCTTTTGTGATAATTGATGCTGCATTTGCATTTTCGGCAGTTATTACTGTTGTTGAAAGCAGAACAATCTTTAAGTCCTGGATCAGGTATTTGAGAAGGATCACCATACGAAATTGAGCAATTTTCATGACAAACCGTTTTGTAAATTTGTTGCCATTTTCCAGATACCTCTTGATATTCGACACATTTTTCGCTTCCACAAACTGTTTGTGGAGATGAAAGTTGTATGACATCAATAGATACCATAGGAATATTAGCTCGTTTTTGAAGATCGATTATGTTATATTTTGTTGCTTCGAGATCACGAATTTGTGCATCGAGTTGATGTAAATTTTCTTCAACAATCGAACTAACATCAATAATTGGATTAATCAATTGTAAAATCCATGTTCGAGTTTCATTGATTGATAAAGTTTCAGAAGTACTATGAGGACGAATTCTTCCAGCATGATCTAATAAACGCTTTACTTCATTAGCTGAATGCTTCCAACTATCTGCATAAGTTTTGAATTCATGATCACCAAATTTGAATTTGCTAAAGTAGGCACAAATAAATCGAAAGGCTTCATTATCCAAGCAGAAAGTATTTGCATCATTAATTGTAACAGATAAATTTTCTTTTTGTTGAAGTTCTTGAAAATAAGCCTTTAGAGGACCCATTGTATCACCAGGTTTGTAAAAAGTCCCTCGAGCATTGGTAAAAACAAAGCAGGTATTATTCAAAGCACTTTTACTTAAATTACCAAGTAATTTACTGATACAGTATTTGAAGGATTGAGTAAGTCTGGCTTCATTTGCTTTAAACAAAAAACAAATTGCATGCAATTCTTTGAAAGGTGCAACTGCTCGAAGAATTTTTTGAACATTTTCATCATCTTGATGTGGACCACGAGTATCATCCATTCCAGGTGTATCAATTATGTATAGGTTATAATCATCTTGTTCAAACAAATAAGTTTTAGCATTTTGAGTTGCAGATTGTCCTTTATCAGAAAAAACTTCATTACTATGATTACCCAAAAGAACATCACGTCGTTGATAATTATCATCAAATAATGTAAATTTTGTTGGAATGACACAAACTGGAGCCTCTGCCGCAATTGCTTCTTCAAGGGTACTGTAGGTGAGATAATTTGCGAAAGCATTAATCCAAGTTGATTTTCCAACTCCTGTTTGTCCCAATACCAAAATATTGATTGATTTTTTATCGGCTTTTCCCGTAAGGGTTGAATTTCCTTGTAACCAATCATTTTTATGTTGAGTAACATTTTCAACTTGTGTTGGAACTGCTTCAAGGGCAACTTGTCGGGATTCATTTGAATGAACCTGTTCATGGCTAATTTGTTGGTTATTAAAATTGTAGTTTTCTGCATTTAAGCTTTTGCTGTTTTCTCGTTTTCCATGACTTGAATGTGATCGAGGTTTGTAACTTGAATATGCTGGGATATTTATATTTTTGTTTGAATTATCAGCAACGTGATTCATGCAGTTAACATTTGAAAAACGTTTTGTTGTTTCACTTCCATTAGATAAAAGAGTTGCAGAGAAGGTAGTTGTTGATTGTTCTCGTCTTTTGCCTTGAAGGGCATCACTGTAGCTTCTTTCTTGATGGGGATTACTGGTTGAATATTTTTGGCGTTCAACAGAAATGCTTCGAGGTTGAATGGTGTATTTTTGAGGGGGTGGATGCTTTAAATCTTCGGAAAGCAGTTGCTGAGTCCAACTTGTTTGGTGAGACAAAGCTTTATTATTCCTTGCATCATCCATATTTTGGAAGTTTCGTTGATGAGATTCAGGATAAACTTCTACAGGAGAAAATGCTTCTTTTGAAACATTTTGTTGAGAAGGTTTAATTGATGTACCAAAAATGGGCTTATCTTTATCCAACACAATTGAATTGCTTTCGGCATTTTTGGGTTCGTTGGAATCGATCATAACATAATCATGAGTTGATTCATTTGACGTTTGGGATGTTAGCTGCTCATGGGGATCAACTTTGGCATTCTGAACGAAGGTCTTGGCTAAGTTTTTAACAGAAATATTTTAAAGTTACCTTCTTCTTTGGCAATAAAACTACATGTCGTTCATAGTTTTCCATAAAAAGTTCAGCATCTTCTTCATTTAAACTTTTCAATCGATCATTCAACTTTTCTGCAAATAATAAAGCTTCTTGCATTAAAGCTTCGTGGTCACGGGAGGCTTTGTTAGCAGATTTTTGATCATCATGTTTACTTAGGATATTTGAGTCACCAGTTTCCATGGGTTCTTCAAAGTCCTAAAGACGTTATTTTTTAATGCAAGATTTTTAAAAAGAATTTTTACCTCTTTGTAACACTGCATTTGACAGGCAAATACTACAAAAATAATTAAATTTTAAGGAACAAAGTTTTTAAAAGTACCAAAGGAGAAATTCAACCCTTTCTAAAATTAAAATAGACACAATTCGTTTTCATTTTATTATCAAAAAAATCAGTAAATTTAAATAAATGTCGGAAAGCGGAGACAGATACAAAACTTAAAAAAACAAAATAAATGTAAAATTTAAATTTAAAAAAATTTCAAAACTCAAAGCTTTCTGCTACCGTATTACTTCTTTCCTTTTTTGGTGTTGCCCTTGTTTTTATTCTTGTTGGCATTTTTGTTATTGCTCTTGTTCTTTGAATTTTTGTCATTCTTTTTTGAATTTTCATACCTAAAAATTACAGTAATGATTTGTTTTTTCGAAAAAAGAACAAACTCACTTTTGATTATTGTTTGAACGACTACTTGATGACCCATAAAATGCAATTTGTTGAGGTTTACGAGCTGGAGTATATTTAACAGTGACATGGGCATTATTAGTTGCAATTCCATCTTCAGTAGCTTCAAACAAATTTTTTAAAGTTTTGCCAGTATTCTTTAATCCGAAAAGCTCTGCCTTCATAACATCAATTTCATCGGGAGTGATAGGAGTAGAGGCATTATTTTGTGGATTTTTAAGAGCTTCTGAGAGAAGAGCTTTTTCTTGCCGATATTCATTCAACAATTTCTTGAGATTATCCAACTTTGATCGATCTCCGCCAACTTCAGTGCATTTTTCTTCTTCATTAATTGTTTGTTCAACATATTTTTCAAAGGCATCATTGTAGGGAAGAATGGCATTTGCTTGAAGAAAGCTTCCAAAGCGAAGAGAAGTTTTAATAATTTTTTGTTGTTCAGCTTTAAGCTCATCGATAGTTTTTTCACAATCTTTAATCATTTTTTCTTTAACTTTTGCAGCATCTTCATTCTTTTGAATCAAATCCTTGGTATTTTTATCTTCAACATCGACGGTAGTTTTTATTTGATCAAACCGAATATGCATATGAGTCATCCAATGACATTTACAAACTTGACAATTTTGTTGTCCACCCATTGCGGCACATCCTGTTAAATTTGGTTCTGGAACTTTTTCAACATCAACATTTGTTAAGTAACAATGTGCATGGCAGATTTGTTTATAGATGACTTGTGACTGTTCAGAATTTGGTATTTTTTGTGTTTCAATACATCTTTGTGCAGCACAAACAGTTTTTGGATAATCTAATTTCTTTACTTCAATTCCAATTTGTGAAATTTTAAGCTTCTTTTTGAGATCAACCAAATTTGCAGCAGTATTTTGTAAATCCTTTTTGCGATCATCAAAAACTTTAATATTTGATTCAATCAATTCATTTACGTCAGCCAAAGGTTTTGCCAAATGTAAAATGATTGTTCGTGCTTTATTGATTGATACAGTATCTGCAACATGATGAGGGCGTTGTCGAGCTGCAAATTCAATGAATCGATGAGTTTCAGCAGCGGATTGTTTCCAGCTTCCAGCAAAATTGAGAAAATCTTCTTGAGTAAATTTTGCACCATTAAAATATGCACAAACAAGTCGGAATGCTTCATTATCAGTACAACAAATTTTATCACTTGCAAGTGAAATTCGAAGTCCACGTTCTTCTTGAAGTTCAGTAAGAAATTGTGAAAGTGGAGTCATTGTATCACCAGGTTTGTAAAAAGTTCCTCGTGCATTTGTAAAGAAAAAGATAATATTTTCAACGGCATCTTTGTGAAGCTGAAGCAATAATTCACTAATACAGTACCGAAATGAAAGGGTCATTCGAGCTTCATTTGCTTTGAATAAGAAACAAATTGCATGAAGATCTTTGTATTGACCAATGGCATTCAAGATTTTTCGGGTGTTTTCTTTATCTTGTTCAATTCCACGAGTATCACCAATTCCAGGGGTATCAATAATGTTAACAATGTACTTGGAAGTTTCAAATTGATAAGTTTTTGGTTCTTGAGTTGAAGATTGACCTTGATCTGAGAAAGCTTCATTTTGATCCTTTTCTCCATGGGATGGTTCAAGCTTGACTTCAATTTTATCTTCATTGGTTTCATAAAATGCAAATTTGCTTGCAATTAAACAGATTGGTTGTGGAGCATTTAAAGCATCTTCAAGGGTATCAAAAGACATGTAATTTGCGATTCCATTAATCCAAGTTGATTTTCCAACTCCGGTTTCACCAAGAACCAAAATATTCAATGTCTTTTTTGTTCCAACATGTCTCTCAGATTGTGATTTAAAAAGTTCATTGTGAATTGTTTGCGATCCAGTTTGTTCTTCTTCCTCCTCTTCGCTTTCTTCTTCTGCTGATGATTCTTCAGATTCTGAAGAAACTTGATGCTCTACAATAGGTTGTGGTGTTGGAGGTGGTGGTTGTGCATTTTGAGCAGCACTGAATTGTTGGATCATTTGCATCATCATTGGCATCATTATTGATGCCATGTCAAATGGCATATTACCGAAAGGTGGCATTTGCAATGGCATTTGTGGCATACTATTGTTTCCTAAAAAAGTGTTATAATGATTTTTAACAATTAACACTTTTTTAAGCATACCATTTGGTTGATTCATATAACTTCCATTTAAACTTGATCCTTGAAAATGTTGAGACAGATTCTGTTGATTTTGTTGTTGTTGGAATTGATGAGGCATTGCTGGATTACCCATAAAAGAAGGAGGAGGTTGTGGGACAGCAGCAGGAATGTTTGAAGATGAATCTAAATTTTTGTGGGTATAACTGTATATTTTTGAATTGTATTTTACCGATTTGATTTGCCGGAAAGTACATTTGCTGTTCTGGTGGTGACATATTTTGGGCAATGTTGCTCATATTGGAAGGAAAATGAGTTGCATTGAGTTGGGAACGTTGATTTTGATGATGTTGCTAAAATCTTCAATTTTAAATGATTTTTAAAATTTGCATATTTACCAGTGGATTTTGAACAACTGGAGGAGGGGTTTCTTGTGGTGTTGGAGGGATTGATGCAGGTTTATTCGCAATATCTTGTTGTTGTTGTTTTTGTTGTTGCAATGCATCTTTTTGCATTTGTAAAAGAAGATCCATTTGTTTTTGTTGCAATTCCATTCGTTTCTAGAATTTTTGTTTTTGGGGAAATGTTTTTTTAAATAATCCAACATACTGTCATTTCAATCACTTGTTGTTTCAAGTCTTCCTTTTCATGATCAATTTGATTTGCATAAGCCTAAAATAACGGAAATCTAGTATATTTCAAAATTAATTTTTCTAGTAATTTTAAGTTTTTGAATTTTTTCGAAGAACAATTTTAATATTTACCTTTGGATCATTTTGTTGTGGATTACGATAAATTTCCAAAGAAATATTTTTCCATTCATCAAAATCCTTTAATCTTCCCGCATTTGCAAGTACAATTTTTTGATCATTTTCAGTCCCAAAGCATACAGTAATTTGTCTTGGCTTTTTCCTTGGATCATAAATTCCATTTCGAGAAACTTTTTTGACATTTTCAGCAGCAGTTGAAGCATCAATAGCAAATAAAATTTGTTGAATTGTACAGAGATCTGCAGCTTCTCGACTTGCTTCATTTCCGAAAGGTTCACGCAAATTTGAAATTACAATTTTATTTTTATCATTGTTGGTGGTGTTGGTAATAGCTGATTGCTGAGATTTGAAAGAATTGATGGAAGAAGTTTCAACCCGGGGATCATTTGGAGTATTGCAACCTTGGACTTGAACAATCTAAAAAAGATGAGGTTATAAGGTAGCTATTTTTAGATTCAATCACTTACATCATCATCTGAATCAGATTCATTTTTGATCAATTCATTCAAAAATGCGCTTGCAGAACTCAACATTGGATCATTTGCCATCTTGAAAGCTAAAATAGGTTATTAAAATATTTCACAAAAATATATACAAATAATAAGTATAAAACTGTTCAATAACAGTTATTATTAAAATATTACAGTATAAACATGCACAAAAATTAAGATTTATTTAAATTTTTCTCATGAAAAAAGCTCTTTTTAATTGAAAACTGATCAAATTTTAACAAAAATCAATGTGATTACAGTAATCATTCTTCTGACTTGTGCTTCTTTTCATTTGATATTTCTTTCTTCTTCGTTGCTTTATTCAAATCATCCTTCTTTGGTTCAATATTTGAGATCATTTCAACAACTTTGAATTCAGCAGTTTCAAACAAATCTTCAAAGACATTTGCCGCTTCCAATTTTGATCCAATAATTTTATGACCTTTCAAACTCAAAATTTTTTCAGCATAATTTGTTATGCAAATTTTATGATTGGAACTATTCGCAGCTGTTACTGCAAGTTGATCTTCGCGATTGATAAAAAGTTTTTGTTGTTGATGGATTGCAAGAAGATTATGCAAATTTTCTATTTTATCACGATTTTTTCCCGGCTTTAAAGTTTTTTCGCATTCTTCAATTGAAAATTTCAGATATTCTTCTAAGGCACTGTTCAAAGGAATGATAGAATTTTGCCGCAAAAATTCAAAATATGGTTGGGTGAAGGCAGAAATCATAGTGTAGCTTTGTTGAAGATTTTGAAGTTTGAATTTTAGTTGATCGATGTAATGTAATTTTGCACTTATTTGAAGCCTCAAATGACTGATTTCTTCTTCTTCAATTTTGGTTTTACTTGAAAAAGTGCCAATACATTTTTGCTGTATATACCAAATTTGCATATGTGATTGCCATGAACATCCACAACGTTGACAAACGCCATTACTGCCGAAAGCTGTACATTGCCGAAGATTCGGATCACCAATTTGACTCTGCTTCACAGTTCTCAAGGGGCATGGTCGACAGCAAATTTTTTTGTAAAATGTTTCTTGTTTATCAGAATTTGGAATTCGAACACTTTCAATGCAATTTGGTCCACAACATACTGTAACCGGATAAGCCGAAGGCGATTTTCGAATTTGTTCCGCTTGAAAACTTGAAGGTTTTTGTTTTTCGACAAGTTTGTTTTCCATTGTTTTAACCATTTGATTTTGTTGTTCACAAGCTTTTGAGCTTTGTACAATTTCTTCATTCATTTCTGTCAAAATTTTTGAAAGTTCAATATAAATGCCACGAATTTTTGTTGTTGCTTTTGTTTCATCTGCCAAATGTGGAGACAATCTCATCACAAAATCAAAAAATCGATAACTTTCACCAACAGTTTTGATCCAACTTCTTGAAGAATTAAGAATATGATCCGTTCCAAATTCAACACCTTTTTGATGAGCATACAGTAATTTAACAGCTTCATTATCGATACAAAACGTATTAGCACCGGTTAGACAAATATTATTTCCATTTGCATCTTTAATATCATCAAAAAGTTTCTTTAAAACTGTCATGGTGTCGCCAGGTTTGAATAAGGTGCTACAAGAATTTGTAAAAATTACAGCAATATTTGGGATTGAATTTTTATGCAAATTAACCAAAAGTTCTTCAATGCAATACCGAAGGGAAAGAGTGAGTCTTGGGACATTTGGTTTCAGCAAAATACAGATTCCATGAAGTTCTTTCCAATTTGATAAACATTTTAGGACCATTTTCATATTTTCCATATCAGCTTCAACTCCACGGGTATCACCAATTCCTGGGGTATCGATCAGATTGAAGGTTACAGTATCAGTGACATACCGGTAAACTTTTGGTTCCTGCGTGCACGACTGCCCGGTACTTGATTCAGCTTCATCCCTTTCACCAATCGTTGGCTTCATATTTACATTAACTTTTTCAAACTTTTCTCCAACGTACAAATTGAAATTCATGGGAATGAGACAGACTGGTTTTTTGGCATTTAAAGCATCATCAAAAGTGTTGAAGGACATATAATTTGCAATCCCATTAATCCAAGTTGATTTTCCAACTCCCGTTTCACCAATCACAAGAATATTGATTTCTTTTCGAACTTCATTGGCATCAGAAAAAGTGAAATTTTGGAAAGGATTTGGAAGAAGGATGGTTTTGGGCTGTTTTGGTTTTTTTGGTTCTTTTGATGTTTCCGACTTTGGCTCTTCCTAAAAATTTTTTTTAAATGATAGGTAAAAAAGTTTTTTGCACAAAAATGAATGTTGTGCTTTTTTATTTTTGTCACCTCCGACTCTGCTTCCGCCTCCGAAGGCAAAAAGCGGCACTTTTTCTTTGATCTTTTGGAAGACTCGCCTCCGACTCCGTCTCCGGAGGCGCAACAACACTGACAAAAATCTAAAACATACCTTTTTATCAACATTTATTTCATTGTTATTTTCACTTTTCACCACATTATTTTTAGGTCGAAAAGGCTGCATTGAAATTCCCTTCCATTTTTGATCTTTTTTCAATTTGCTTGCATTTCTTAAAACATTTTGTTGTTCTTCTTCTGTTTCGAATTGTACCAAAACTCGTCGAGGTCTGTCATGAAATCTGAATATTCCAAGTCGAACAATTTTTACAATTTTTGAAGAGACATTCATTGCTTTCAATATTTCTTGAACATTTTCTTGGTCAACAGCATTACGGTGGTAACCGCTATATGATTCTTTTAAGTTAAATAAAACAATTTTCTTGTTGAGATCAGGATCATCAGAAGGAATGTAGGAAGATTTTGATATGGAAGATGATGCAACGGATACAGTATCTTCGTTTTGGGAACTTTGGGGATGGGATATTTGGACAGAATTCTAAAAAATTATGGTTTTGGCTTTGTGTTTTTATCATGATAAATTTATTTTATGCAAATTTTTGAGTCCAAAAATTTAGCACAAACCTGTTGCTGTTGTGGTTGTTGTTGCTGTTGTGATTGGGGCTGCTGCTGTTGTAGTGCTTGCTGGTATAAAAGTGTCATTTGTTGCATCATGGATTGCATAAATTGTTGTTGAAATTCTGCAAATTTCGTTGCATCAAATTCATTGTTACCCGCCATCCCAAAGTCATTAAAGCTGAAATAAATAATGTTTTAATTAATAAGCAACTTAAAATTATTCTAACAAAAGCAAAAATTACTGTAACGCGAAATGCAAAATTTTTAAATGCACAAAAAACTGAAATTTTGATTTTTCTAAATTTAGAAAGTAATGATAAACGGAGTTGAATAAAATTCTTATCGTGAAAACGCTTTAAAAGTGTTCATCATAAAAACTTATGTTTGACTTTTTGCTACAAAAATGAATCATTGTAAAAAAAATGAAATTGACAATTGTGAGATAAGAGTTTACCATCAAACAGGGTGTGTATTTTCCAAGCTTGTTAGTAGACAAAATTTTTAATTCTTTAAAAAATGAAGAACTAAAACGATGCAAAACAAATTTGCATATTTTTTTAGAATTTATTAAAATATGAGCGAAAATATGTAATGAAATAAGTTTTCACCTGCTGGCATCTCTTTTTTTTCTAAACCATTCTAAACGGAACAAAAAAGAAAAAAAAATATTTTAGCGCCTAAAATCCTTCTTACTCTAAAAAAAGTATTGCTTACAACCATTTGAACGCAGATTTTTTATGTGCTGACATTATGCGTTTGTGAATATAAAAAAAGAGACAAAGAAAGAAAAAAATAACACAAATGTAACATTTTACACTTACACCACTTTTTCACTATTTTTTTTTGATCGGTCGTAGTAAACAAAAAAAAAAGAAAAAAGAGAACAAGGGTCAAAAACTGCCATCAGCAAACCAAAAAAAGACGGAAACAGCCGCCATAAAAAATCTTGCAAAAAAGAAAATTGATGAACAAAGAAAAAAATGAAAGTGTATCTTTTTTTATGTTGCATAAACTGTTATCAGTCGAGTCTTAGTCATACTTGTTTACTCTTTAAGACTATGTGTTTTATGCAATGATTTAATAAATCTTTAAAATAACAGGATTAAAACTGTTTAGAGAAATGTTTTTGATAATAATATTTTTGGATAAAATTAAAATTTTTTAAAATCTAAAATTCAAATGACGGATGCAAAATTTCAAATGAAGATAATTTTTCAAAAATTTCAATGAAAAAAACTAAAACAAATTGCAAAAATTTTTTTTCAAAAATGCTAAAATTCTTGTACGAATTTTTAAAAATTGATTTTGAATTATATTATCTTTTTAAATTAACACAAACATGACCCTTCAAAATGGTTACAAAAATATAGTTTCTACTTTTCCAATTACACAATTATAGTCCCTGCAGCCAGTGTTAATTACATTTTCGGATTACTGGATTAATATTTTTTAGTTTAATCTCAATTTAAAGGGGGCGGACGGTTTGATACTTTTTTATTTCTCTTTCGTTTTTTTTGTTGAATTTTCATGACGATCAGGGTCTTTTTCTTTTGTTTTTGTTGCCTGATCGTCAGGAAAATTCAACGAAAAAAAACGAAAGAGAAATAAAAAAGTATCAAACCGTCCGCCTCCTTTAATATTATTAAAACAGACAAATGCCAGCTCCTCATCAAAAAAATTCATTGTTTCATTGTAAACACACTTTACTCGACAAAAAATGATGCATTGCAATAAATAAAAGTCATGTAATAAAGTTTAAGAAAAAAGAATAAACAACTTTGTATTAAATAAACATCATTCTATTGAGGTGTGGCTTTTCTTACACTATATATTATTAGAATTCGTGCAAAAAGTCCATACATTTATGACACAAAAAAAGATCATAATGTTACAAAAATAATCTTTTTATTTCAGTTAGTTGTTAAAAGATTTTGCAAAAGTTTTTCTGACAAAAATAACTTTTAATTAATTGTTGCAAAAAAGGGAACGCAAAAAATAAAAAACCTAATTTAAAGCAGGGGTTTATTTTATTTTTTGATATTATTATTAAATATACTTTTTTAAATTAACATGCTACTCTTTTTAATACTCAGAAAATATTAAAAAAAATAAAGTTTCACTTTGTTCAAATTAGCATGGTTGAAAAAAGTAAATTAAAAAACTAATCTTCAAAACCTGCAGTTTTGTAAAAGTTTATGAAAAATTATTAATTCCAGTTGATAATGACTGATATTTGGATTAATTGATTTATGGATTTGGTTTCTAGAGTGTCACAAAAATGGCCTTGTTGAACTTTTTAAGTTGGCGGATGGCTTGATACTTTTTTTTTATTTCTCTAACGTTTTTTTGTGGAATTTTCCTGACAATCAGGCAAATGCCCGCCTTCTTTAAATACCAGAAAATAAAGTTGATTAACAAGAAATATTTTATTAAAGTTTTAAAATAAGAATTTGAATAGTGATAAATTTATTGATAAAAAATAGGTTTTTGCAAAGAAAGCAGAAAAAAGTTTTGAGAAAACCATTTGTAATTTTTTTAACCAAAAAATGAAAAAAGACGATTTTTAAATGTCTGATACCAACTTGCTGACTGTCTGGAAAAAGTTGAATGACTTTTGATATTTTTTACAAAGAATAAAACTTACTTCAAAATAGATTCTTTATCACATCGAGTAATATTTTCGGCATGATCATTTTTATCAACTTCAACATGAATATCAAAAATTTCAGCAATTTTTGAACCAGTTAATGGCATGGCAAATAATTTTTGACGAATTTCATGAATATCTGTCACAGATAATTGTGTGGCCCCATATTCTTTGACAACTTTTTCATGGATGTCTTGATACCAGCTTAATAAATTTTCTAATCGAATACACTTTTTGTCATCATAACTTTGAACATTTTGACAAATACGTTTTTCATTTTCAAGAATGTTTCGAATATGCTTTTCAAAAATATCAATCTTTTGTGAAATTCCATTTTGTGATAAAAATAATGAAAATTTTGCCATTGTTTCCATAATAAAATACAGTTCTTTTTCAAAGCCTTGAATCATTTGTCTCGAATTTTTGATCATTGTCTTTTTATATTCAAAAGCGTCTTTTTTTGACATTACAGCATTTTTCAAGGCTTTCATTTCCAATTGATTTGTTACCAATTTTTGTTCGAAAAATATTCTTTCATGAAAAGTTACGTTGCATCGACATTTTGAGCACATTCCTTTGCTGTTAAATACAGCAAAGGAATGTGCTTTGAGGCACCAGTCTCTTCGGGGGCGTGGGTTCGAATCCCACTCTCGTCACCAATGCTGGTTTGAGGCACCAGTCTCTTCGGGGGCGTGGGTTCGAATCCCACTCTCGTCACCACTGTTGTAAACAGAAGTTACTACTTCTGTTTAAGTTAGTAAAAGTTAATAAGAAAAAACAAGGGTTAAAATTATATTAATTTATTAAGAACAAGAGCTCGCAGCTCAACAGCAAAAAACAACACTGACAATTTTTAAAAATTAAAACAAGATATGAACGACGAAGGGGAGAGAGCTGCTTCACTCACACAAGGCCAATAATAAATAAAATCCCTTTCAAAGACAATATTCTAATTTGTCATTTGGAAGGAAACAATCTTTGTGACATACAGTTTTGTAGATTGGTTGTCGAATTCCATCAATATTTTTATACTCTGCGCATTTATTACAGACAGTCTGTGGTTTGTTTAATTTTTTAATTTCCAATGAAATTATCGGGACAGCTGAACGTTTTTGTAAATCTTCAATATTAATTTCCATTGCCTTTAATTCTTTAATTCGATCTTCAAGAATTTGCATATTTGTTTGAATTACATCACTAACATGGATCGTTGGATTTTCAAGTTGCAAAATCCATGTTCGAGTATCATTGATTGAAAGGGTATCAGATGTTGCATGAGGCGAAATAGTTGCGGCATAATCTAATAAACGATTAATTTCTTGGGCGGAATGTGTCCAACTTTCTGCATAAATTTCTACTTGATCATTCTTAATTTTAACACCACCAAATTTTGCACAACAAAATCTGAATGCTTCATTATCCAAACAAAAGACATTGTCATCTGTGATAGAAACATCAATATTTTCTTTTTCATTCAACTCTTTAAAATATGTCTTGATCAAACTTAACGTTGAACCAGGTCTATAGAAATTTGATTGACTATTTGTAAAAACTATGCAAATATTTTTTAATGAAGTTTTACTCAAATTTCTTAAAAGTGTGTCAATGCTGTATTGAAAACATTTTTTAAGACGATGCTCATCTGGTTTAAAGAGGAAACAAATGGCATGAAGTTCTTTGAAAGATGCAATGAAACGAAGAATTTTTTGCATATTTTCTTCATCTAGTCCATTGTTTCGAGTATCATTCATTCCAGGCGTATCAATGAGGTAAACATTGTATTTTTCAGTTTCGAATAAATAAGTTTTTGCATCTTGGGTGGCAGATTCTGCTTGGCATTCAAGAGATTCATTTTCTTGTTCACCCAAAATAACATCATGAACTTGATTTTTAGAATCTGATATTGTGAATTTTGTTGGAATTACACAAATTGGGGTTTCTGCTGCAATTGCTTCTTCCAAAGAATTATAAATCAGATAATTTGCAAATGCATTGATCCAAGTTGATTTTCCAACACCACTTTCACCAAGCATTAAAATGTTTAATGATTTTTTGGTGTTGCTTTTTTGGAAAGTCTTTTCTTTTTCGGTGTTTTTAATCAACTCATTTTTGTGTTCAACAACATTTAAAACTTGACTTTTTACAGCTTCAGCATACATTATTCGGGATTGACTTTGAAGAGATGTATTTTTCGTTTGTGGAATAGAATTAGGCTTTTGATGATTATCATGTTTAAAGTTTGTAAATTGATCATTCTTTGAAATGTCGCCCATTTGAGTATCATTGGATTCAAACCATTTTTTTACTTGATCAGTATTAAGTTGTACTTTCTTTCTATTTTCCATTTGAATGATTGATTCTCTTTTATTTTCAAAATTTTGAATTTGTTTCTTTTTTCTTGTTCCAGTGTTGTAGGTTACCGAAGTGCCATCATGAGTTTGGTATTTTGTTACAGGCAATGTTGTTTCATTCCCTAAAAATACTGTATTGGACCAAACTAATTCGTAATTATTTAACAAATGGACCTTTTATATCTGGAACCTGACAGAGAGGTTGGGAATTAAAATAACCAGATGAAGAATTTATTGGAACCTTTTCATCCACAACGTTGTATTTGTTTGGTGAATTATTGACAGATTCCGCAATTGTTTCCTAAATTTTAAAAACTCTAAATTTTCCGTGTAAAATTATTAAAATATTATTACTGTAGAAGACAAAACAGTATTTTTTCCAAATGTTTCCATAAATACCAATCTATCATCCGCGCTCAATTTAGATATCTTTTCATTAAACATTTTTGCAAATGCTTCAGCTTCTTCAACAACAATCCCGCGTCCGTATTTTTCATGATGACTGTTGTTTTTTGACTAAAATATAATTTTTAAAAGGTAGTATTTGATAGTATAAAAAATATTCTTACTTCCATGTTCGAATTTCTTTGAAATGCTAAAAAAATTGTTGATTCAAGCAAGCAAAATGAATAAAAAAGTATTTCAAAAGAAGCAACTTCTTTTTTAAAAAATCAATACAAGTCGAAACAAAATTTTTATGTGGTACACTTAATTAAAAAAAAAGTTTAAAAAAAATAACCCAAAAATGTTTTTAAAAAATTATAATTCAAAAATTAGCATAAATTTTGTTTAAAATTTAGATAATGTAAAAAATCTTGTCGGCCAGCATTCGTTTTCACTAATATCGTCTATTTTTGCCTCTTCCTCGATGAGATGGACCAGGTCTAAAAACAGAAAAAAATACTGATTAATTTATTTTAATAATTAGATATTACTTGTTGTTATCTTTTTGAGTGTTTCCATAATAGTGAACCCCCTTTGGCTTTTTGATTTCAGGTTTATACTTAACCGTTGCATAATTATTGTTTAGTGCAATACCATCTTCTGTAGCTTTGAACAAATTTTCCAAAGTCTTTCCACTAAATTTTAAAACAAAAAGCTCCGCTTTTAAAACTTCAATTTCATCAGGAGTAATTGAATTAGGATTATTTCCAAGAATATTTTTTGCTGCTTCATTAAGCATTCTTTTCTCTTCTTGATAATAGGCAAGTAGTTTTTTAAGATTATCCAATTTTGAACGATTTCCACCAATTTGTACGCATTTTTCTTCTTCATTAATTGTTTGTTCAACATATTTTTCAAAGGCATCATTGTAGGGAAGAATGGCATTTGCTTGAAGGAAACCACCAAAACGAAGAGAAGTTTTCATAATTTTTTGTTGTTCTGCTTTAAGTTCATCAATTTTCTTTTGGCAATCTTGAATCATGATTTGTTTCGTAGCTGATGCATCTCCAGTTTTTTTCATGTATTCTTTTGCATTTGTATCTTCCATTTCCATAGTAGTTTTAATTTGATCAAAACGAATATGCATATGTTCTTGCCACGGGCATCGACAAACTTGACAGTTTGGTTGACCTGCCATTGCGGCACAACCAACTAAATGTGGTTCTGGATTTTTTTCAACTTCAACACCAGTTAAGTAGCAATGTGAATGGCAAATTGTGCTGTAAATTGTTCGCTTTTGTCCAGTATTTGGCATATCTTGAACTTCTGTGCATTTTGTAGCTGCACAAACTGTTTTTGGATAAGGCAGAGGTTGAATTTCAATACCAATATAAGTGATTTTGAGCTTCTTTTCTAAATCTTTCATGTCATTGGCAGTGTGATGCAATTCATTTTGACGATCATTGTAAATTTTTATATTTGATTCAATCAATTCATTTACGTCAGCCAAAGGTTTTGCCAAATGTAAAATAATTGTTCTAGCTTTATTGATTGAAAGGGTATCGGAAACTTGATGAGCGGGGCGATCAGCTGCAAATTCCAAAAATCTATTTGTTTCTGCAGCAGAACGTTCCCAACTTTTTGCAAATTTTGCAACAACATTTTCAGCAAAATGTACCCCATTTGCATGAGCACATACCAATTTAAAGGCTTCATTATCCAGGAAGAATTGATTTTCATCTTTCAATGGAATCCGAAGATTTCGATCTTTTTCTAATTCATTGAGATATTCTCTAAGAGGGTTGATTGTTTGACCAGCAGAATAAAATGCTGTACGTGAATGTGTAAAGAAGAAGACAATATTTTCAACAGCACTTTTGTGAAGTTGAAGTAAAATTTCACCAATGCAGAAGCGAAAGCTGGTATTAAGTTTTGGCTGATCTGCTTTAAATAAGAAACAAATGGCATGCAAAACTTTGTATTGCCCGATGGCATTCAAAATTTTCTTTGTATTTTCTTTATCTTGTTCAATTCCACGAGTATCACCAATTCCAGGAGTATCAATAATATTGACAATGTACTTGGAAGTTTCAAATTGATAAGTTTTTGGTTCTTGAGTTGCTGATTGCCCATCTGAAAGTACCTCTTTTTCATCTGTATCACCATGTGATGGCACCATTTTAACTTCAATTCCATTGCCAACAGTTTCATAATGCATGAATTTACTTGCAATTAAACAAATCGGTTTTGTAGCTTCTATTGCGTCATCAAAAGTTTCGAAAGTCATATAATTTGCAATTCCATTAATCCAAGTTGATTTTCCAATTTCTGTTTCACCAAGAACCAAAATATTCAAAACTTTTTTGGTGCCTGCATGACTTCCCATTTGTGCCTTGAAAAGTAAATTTCGGCTACTTGAACCGTCAGTTTCATTCTCCTCTTCACTTTCATTCGCAGTCTTCTTGAACTTTGGAGGCATATTCTTTTTGGCAAATTTTTTTTTGTTTGACGTTTCTCTTGCAGCTGGTTCACCATCTGATCTCTCGGATTGATTTGAATTTAATTGTACATGATACATCTTCCATGCAGCCATTGCAACTGGATCGAGCTGGAGGTTAGGGTTACCAGAATAGGGGTTATGTAGATGACTCGGTTGTGCATAAGGATTGAAATTACCTACAAAAAATGTTTTTGTTTAATAGGCGGTTTTTGTTTCACACTTTTTTTACCTGATGCGTTATATGGAGGATGCATTGGAAATTGAGGATTGTGTTGTCCTTGAGACTGTGAATAATTACGAAATATTTCGTGAGGTGGTTGCGGAGGGAAATGAGGGTTTTGTCCATGCTGCGTATATGGGTTGTATTGATTAAAATTGTTGTTGGATTGCTTAAAATTTAAAATTTGTTAATGTTCATTTAATTTTTTGCTGTTATTACAGTAGAAAAGTTATGGGCTGGTTTGTTTTGTCGTCCCCTGGTTGGTTGTGGTCTCATATTTTGCTGTTGATAGTTACTTGTAAGATGATCAGAAGATTGTGGCTAAAATATTACGATAGTAAAAATAGTTTGTTTTTTGTATATTACGTACAACATGTCGTCTGTTCTTTTTTTCAAGTTTTTGTTGCTGAGTCATGTAAGCTACCAATGCAATATTACTCCATTTCAAAATATTTTTCAGTTTAAATGCATTTTGTAATACCAATATTCGGTCACTTTCTGATTCAAATAAAACATGAATACGGCGTGGAGGTGAATTAGGTTGAAAGTCTCCTGCTCGGAAAATCTTTTTTATTGCTGCTGATTTTGCTCCAATTGCAATAAAGATTTGTTGAACTTCATTAATATCAGCTGCAACACGTTCATGATCGTCACCAAATTGTTCATTTAAATTAAAAATCAAAATTCGTTTTTTTGCTTCTTCTTCTCGATTAAATTGCTTGGAAGCACT
Source organism: Panagrolaimus sp. LJ2414 (assembly GCA_024447195.1). Classification (NCBI taxonomy): domain Eukaryota; kingdom Metazoa; phylum Nematoda; class Chromadorea; order Rhabditida; family Panagrolaimidae; genus Panagrolaimus; species Panagrolaimus sp. LJ2414. The sequence continues at coordinate 98,043 of JAMRXY010000004.1, read as the reverse complement.
TGAAGTAACTGATTCTCCATCTTCTGCGGTATCATTCAATACAACATAACTTTCACTCTACAAAAAATTTGGGGTTATAAATCACGAAAAAATGCTAATTAATTTGTAACATTTTCGAATAAAAAATTTATTTGAAAACTGGCAATTTAAAAAAACTAAACTTACGTTACCATCAGAATCATTGTCATCAGAATTATTTCCGTAACCTCTGCTAGAATAAGAACTCATACTTCCAAGCTAAAATGAATCATAAAAAAATTACAATTTGATATTGAACAAATATTACGCTGAGTTGAAACAACAGATTTAACAGAAAAAAAACAACTTTTAATTAAATTTTATTTTTTAAAAACAAAAATGGAATATAGAACCATTACAAAATTCGGAAAAATAAATACGTGTTTCATTTTTGCATTCGTTTATGACGATATTGTTTAGATGTGCTGTCTCTTTGTCGAGGCATTTTTGTACCACTTAATTTATTCTTTGCTGAACATCTGACCAATTTATAATGATGTATTTTAAATAACCGCTGATAATTTTGAGAATTCAGCAATTGCGGTACAATTTTTTCTAAATCCTTGATTTTTTTCATATAATTTAATAAATCAATTTTTTGATCAGTGGTATTTGAAATTTCAATATCTTTGAAAGAAGCAATTAAAAATTTTTGCTCTTGAAGAATTTGTCGAAGATTTTCTAATTTCTCAAGTCTGTTTTTGCGTTTTTCATCTGCTGTTAATTTTTCAACAACTTCAATTTCCCGCTTCAGATATTCTTCAAATCCATTGTTGAAGGCGATGATGGAATTTTCTGAGAGGAATTCATAATAAGGACGGCAAAGATTTTGAATGGTTTTGTAAGATTTTTCAAAATTGCTGATAGTCGTTTGAAGTTGAAGAATATAATCTGGTTTTTTAGAAATTTGAAGTTTTAAACGATTAATTTCATCTTGATTAGCAGGATGTGAAAACTGCGTTGAAACTTTTTGTTGAGAATACCAGAAATGCATGTGAGATTGCCATAAACATCCGCAGGACTTGCAATTTGCATTTTGATCAAAAATTGTGCATTGTCTTAAATTAACATGTCCCATTTGAGTTTCATTAACATTTCGCAAATGACAGGAAGAACAGCAAGTTTTTTTATAAAAAGTTTGTAAAACATTGGAATTTGGGGATTTTATTTTTTCACTGCAATTTGCACCACAGCATACTGTAGTTGGATAAGATAACCGAGTCTCTTTTACTTCGATGCCTTGATAATTTACATTTTGTCTTTCGGCCAAGTTGTTTTCCAATGATTTGAGTTGCGTTGTTTGTTCTTCAATAATTTTCTTATTTTGTGCAATTTGTTCATTTAAGTCTGCTAGAATTGTTAAAAGCTCCCATAAAACTTGTCGAATTTGATTTGTTGCCTTTGTTGCAGCTGTTGAATGCGGTAATAAAGTTGTAAAATACTTAAATAATCGATGGGTTTCTTTTACTGTATGATTCCAACTATGTGAACTGTCTTCTATTACTTCAAGGTTATATGTTGTACCATTGTATTGACCATATAAAACATTAACTGCTTCATTATCAACACAAAAAACATTTTCTTCTTTTAATGAAATAATATTGTTATTTCTTTCTTCAACTTCTTTCACAAAAGTTTTCAGAATTGTTAACATTTCACCAAATCCGTACAATGTACTTCGAGCATTGGTAAATACTACTGTAATATTTGGAATTGAGTCTTTATGCAAATTTGCTAATAATTCTTCAAGACAATATCGAATTGGGGGTTTAAAGCGATGTTCAGTAGGTTCTAACAATAAACAAATTCCATGTATTGCATCAGAATTTGATAAACATTCAAAAACCATTTTCATATTTTCAATATCAGCTTCTATTCCACGGGTATCACCAATTCCAGGAGTGTCAATTAAATTAAAGGTATATAAATCTGTTACATATCGATAAACTTTTGGTTCTTGGGTACATGATTCCCCAGGGATATATTTTCCTTCATTTTCATCTTCCCTTCCTTTCGTTGGCTTCATCATTTTATCTTCAACTTTCATTGGAATAAGACAAATTGGTTCATTGATTGCCATTGCATCATCGAAAGTATTGAAAGACATATAATTTGCGATTCCATTTATCCATGTTGATTTTCCAACTCCGGTTTCACCAATTACAAGAATATTGATTTCTTTATTGTTACAACAGTCATCTCGAGATACAAAATTAATAAAAGGATTATCATGTGACTGCTTTTTTTTATCCTTTTTGTCAGACATTTTCTAAAAATGTAATCAATTATTTTTTTGATTAAACTGATAAGAGACTCTTTCCTCAAACAAGGGCACCCAAGCTGACGTAGGTGGAGGGAGGGGAATGGAGAGTGTTAATTTTTTGTCAACGTAAATATCTCTATTTTGGATATAATTATTATAAAAAATTATATAGTGCTTTAAAAATACTAACAATCGAAGTTCTCAACATGTCCCGCTGCTTTTTAAATAAGCCTTATCCCATGAGATAGCCTCAGGGCAGTTTAGTATAACTCAAAAATATTTCCCATGAATGGCTTTTTATTATGATAATTTATGGAAATGAAGTTTGAAAAAAAGGTTAACAATTTATTAAATTTACACGAACTTCAATTCTATAAATTAGCATAATAAAAGGTCATTCACTAAAAGTATTTGGGAGTTATACTTGACTGCCCTGGGGCTATCTCATGACATAGGTCTCGTTCAAAAAGCGGTGTCACATGTTGATACTTTTCCGTGTTAAGTTCATAGTTTTGTATAATAAAAGTTCTTATAAAAATTTAGAAAATTTTATGCTAATTTTTTAACCGACTTATAAGTATACTTACCTTTTTATTGATGTCGTTCTCTTTTTTCTGTCGTTCTGCAAGTGTCTCATATCCATATATTCGTATATTCCGCCATTCAGGGATATCTTTTAGCTTTGTCATATTTCGTATAGCAAAATCTCGATCTCTTTTGAGATGAAATTGCACAAAAACTCGTTTAGGCTTTGATTTTCCAGGCATTCTTTCAATTAATTGGGCATTACTTGGAACACCAATTTCTGACAGAATTTTTTGCACTCTTGTTGAGTCAGTAAAGTTTGGATATGGATCACCTGGTAATGGCTCGGCAAGACCAAAAATAACCACCGACATTTTGGCAATTTTTTCGTCATCGAAATTCGTGCATGTTTGTGGGGGAGGAGAATTTGGGATATTAGGGAACATGGGCTGAAAATACTTGTGTTATATTTTCTACATTTTGTTTTAAAGTGTACCTGTTGAAGATTTAGCTGCCTAAAATAATCGGGAAAACCGGGATTTTGCATTATTTTGAAATATAATTTATTTCAAAGGCTTTTTTCTGTCTAAAATTTTTTTTTACAAGTTGAACAAAGAAAAGTTTTTTAAATAAAAATTTCGTGGAAAAAACACTCGAATACTCTAGTGTTTGCCTAAAAGAAAATGAAAATGAAGCCATTTTTAGTACAGAAACTAAAAACTTTTTGGGATTGGTGTTCTTATCATTTCTTCATTTGTTTGACACAAACACCTACATATAAATTATTACATTGTATCATATACTCACCAAAGTTTTTGCCCTTTGTTAAATAAAAAATGGGAAAGCTAATCTTCACTAAAGCAACAAACCTTGAACACATAAAATGTTTTAAGATTCTAGAATTTTGAGGTGTGGTATTTAACTATCATTAAAAAAACAGAAAGTTGAACAAAAAGTGAAAAAAAGAACGTTCTTATCTTTTTTAGCTTATAACAGCATTTTTATTTTTTTATTGCTGTGGCTCTTAATATTTTTTTTAATACTGTTAAGTAACAACGCCTTTAACGTCAAATAAATCTTAAAAAATAGAGAAATGATAAGGCAAACAAAGAAAAGTATTTTGTTGCAAAAGCTTATTGCAATAGAAATTAAAAAATGTCAAGTTTTTGAGAATTGGGCGGTTATGACTCACATCTTTTTGTTTCGTTGAAAATTGTAAACTTTTGTTTACAGTATAACTACTAAAATATTTGATTTAAAAGAAAATGTTGTCGATGGTTTATAATTTAATTTTAGCCCGAAAACATAGATTTTGCAAATCCTGAGCTCATATTTTAATATTTGAACGAGATTCTTAGAAAAAAAGGGTTTTAATAACAAATACATGATTAACAAGAGAAGATTCTTTTAGTCAGGAAACTTTACGTCCATTTTAATTGGATAATTAGAGAACCCTAAATATAGTATGCGCATAAAATGAAAAAATTTTATGTTGCTAAAGTGAAAGACAACAGTAAAAGAATTCCCAGTTTTGGTATAAACTTGCGAAAGAAAGATCCTATAAAACATTTATAAAGCTATCATTTTTTTGGGTGCATTTTGTTCAGTATCATTCAAAAATGATTAAAAACGATTTTGGGAAAATATTCCGTTGCACGCATTTCTTTTGAGAGTTTAAACTTTTTCAACAAAGATAATACAGTACATTGCATTGATGTTAGATACAAACATTAGTTTTAAAAAACATAGTTCTTCGTTTTTTTAAATGCGCTTTTTTATAAAAATTAAAAAAAGAGAAAAGCAAAAAAGACTCATTTTGTGAAATGGTCCATGACTGATTTCAATTTGACATTTTTTTTTAAATAACAGAAAGTTTTTTGTTGTAAAACTTTTAAAATGTTATTCGCTTTTGTTTTCCATGAAAAAAAATAAATTTGACTTTTTGATTTTAATGTTGTCTTTTTTAGAAGTGTAAAATGATTTGTTTTACGTTAAAATTAAACAAAAAAAAATGAAAAACATTCTGTTATCTAATTTACGTCTTATAAGAATAACCAAAAGTATATGCTTATAAATGTTAATGTTTCTGCATTTGTTGAAGGGTGTGCCTGCAATGCTGGGGCTGACAAAAAAAAAGACAATAAATCACATTTTATTTTTTATCATTTTTGGAAAATAGATGAACCATTTTGCTTTTCGTGTGATACGAAAGAGTGTATGCTTTCTTTAATTTTTAAAAAAAAAGAGTGATTCTAGCGAAAATCAATAAAGCTAAAAAATGTTTTTTCCCTTTGTTACGTGCGAAGATTATTCTATATAAATATATATATTCTTCATATTTTATAGAATTAATATGAATCCGACATTTTTTCCAGATAACACAAACAGAAACGAAGAAGTTCAGCCAAATGCTTCGGCTTGCTCAATTAATGAAATCGAAAATACTTGGAAAGAATTATTAAATGAGTCATGGAAAGATGACACTGATAAAAAGTTAATCTCAAAATTTTTACCACGTTCTCCTGAATTTAATGATCGGATAAGAATTGTGAATTTAACAAAACTTTTGGAAATGCATCTAGAAAACTCAATCTTTAAAAACATGGACGAAAATGCAAACAAGAAATTTTTATTCAATATTTCGTTGCAAATTGGAGCAATGCATGCTGTAAGCAATGGATTCCGAGCACGATTCGAAAGAATTACTGATGTCGAATATATGAAAAAGATTTGGATGTATATGAGTTATTTACATCATCCTCTAAAAAATGATATAATTGGAAAAGTGTTTATGGAAAAATTATTTGCAACTTTGAAAAATTTATTATTACATTTTCCAAAAGTTTTAGAAATGACTTTATCGCTTGAAGAGGAACGCGATATTTTAATACATTTAACAAGGAATATTTCATCAAATTTATTGGAAAAGGCAGTGCGCGAAAATAGATTACGAATATCAGAATTTCGTTTGGATGTAAATTACAAGAATGGAAATGACATATTAATGTCTGCAATTAGATTGTTATTCCCAAAAACTGAAGAACCTATTATTAACGATTTAACAGAATATTCAACGAAACATAAACCTCAAATTGACAAAACCGTGAATAAAATCAAAAAACTTGAAAATGATGTAAGGAATTTGTTTAAAAAACATAGCACAAATGTGAAGGAAGCTGAATTTTACATGGGATTACTGCATGAATTTGATTGTTTTCAATTTGTTCAAAAAGCCCTCATTTCCATCAAAAACATAAATATTCCTTCAAAAAAAAGTTTTACCATTACAGAAAATGAAATTATTCCAATTTTGCAAACAATTGTTTTTTTGGGAGAATCAGTAACAAGTGCAGCAGGGATTCGAGAGGTTGCAGAAAAAGATACAACAATCGTTCGAACTTTAATATCTTTAAGAAATGTCATCGTGCATTAAATGAACGAGAAAAAGCTCGATGATTATTTTTGGTATGGCATATTAAAAGAATTGAAAGAAGACTTATTAGAAAAAATTGAAAAAAGGTTACATCAACTTCAAATGATATTTTTAGAAGTCGATCCGGCGAACCTTGTTGATATAAAAGATGAACCATATCTATATGATGCTACAATGGTGCAAAATCAAATTGCAAAAAAAGAAATAGGAAGAAAATTAGTCAAAAATACTACTTCAACGACACCAAAGATGGAAAAGAAAATTTCGCTAAACAAATCATTGCCAGACAAACTTGCATCTGAATCCACAACAGAATCCGCATCCAAAAGCGTGATGTTAGATACTGAAAAAGAAAAAACCATGCCTACAACTAAAAATAATAACTCAATGGCAGTGAACAAAGACGGGAAAGTTGTCACAGAAAATGGAGAACTTGAAAAACTATTAAAAACACCTGTCTGGCAATGTCACGATTATCGATTTTTGCGGTGTTTTCTTCGTGTCCTTCAATTCAATGATTACGATGTTAAAGATCCATTAAACGAAGACATTAAAGAAATAGCAAAAAAGTTTGTTGGTGTAAAAGCCCATAAACCACAACATCAAAATTTGGCCAAGCATTTTTACGTTTTTATTGATTCCATTCTAGAAAATATTAAAAAAATCGATATTTTTTGCAAAGATATTCCTTTGAAAGAATTAGCAGAACAACTTGAAACTGATTCAGAAATGAATGATATTAGACTGTTTTTAAAGCTTTCATTTCAATTAGATCAGATTTGTCAAAGATTTAAAGAAGCCAGATATGAGGATCCTAATGCTCAAATTAAGAAAGACAGCGAATTATGGAAAAAATTGGCTAAAAAACTTTATAAATTTGATGAGCATAGATTATTTGAATATTTATACACTCAAATTGAAAATGGAAGAAATTTATGCATTCATCATTCATGGATAAATGAAAGTGAATACCAAAAATTTGCAAATGTTATTTGTCTTGTTTTAAGCAACCTAAAACCCATGTTTTCACGGCTATCATTTGGCTATCAAAATCTTTACAGAAAACTTGTTTTATTGCAGGGTATTTATTATTTTACTAAATCTTTAATTTTAAAGATAAATAATCTGGAAAATATTGTCAAAAAATATTTTAAAAAGAGATACGCATTTTGTTATTTTGTTGGAAATGAAGAAAGTAATTTCAACGCAGAACAATTAGAATACGAATTAAAACAAGGTAAGACTATTTTAAAAAATTTTGAAAAGTTTTAGTTGTGAATTTATTCAAATTTTTATTTTCAATACAATTTTTAGACGAAGAGTTAAAGCTGTTTTTAAAACTTCATTTTGTTATTTCCCAAATTTACAATCTTTTACAACAAAGCTACTCCAGCAATCTTTTATTATGGAAACGTCTTGAAAATATCTTAACTTTAAATGAAAGAAATCGTTTAAAAGATATTTACACCTGTCTAGAATCTGCAAAAAACATTACATTACGCTCTTTATGGAAAAACAATTGTGAATATCGAAAATTCGCCGACACTGTATTGCTTATGCTCGAGGATTTTAAACCGATGTTATTAAAAGTAACTAAAAACAAATATTTTTGTGACATAAAAAAACAAAGAAAATTCAAAAAGAAAAACCAAAAATTACGAAAACGAACAATTTTTGGTCGCAAATTTCAAATCCGCCAAAATACTGCTCATTTATGGTGGCAATTATTGTTAATAAAATGTTCAATGACAGATTTAACAACAAAAGAGTTAGTTTTTATTTTTATCTAAAATTTAAGGACAATCTTTAATTAATGTTTTTTATGATAACGGTACTATATAGTATACTTTTTTTAGACATTTTTCTGATGTAAATCCAAATTGGGGATATCATTTAGCAAAAAGAATTTCGAAAAATAACCATCCCGCAACAATGTTGTATATTCGTGTACAAAATATCGTAACAAAATTATTATCAATTTATTTCAAATACAGGAATAAAAGGTTATTAGCAATGAAGATTAGTAAAACTTATTATAAAAAAAACCTTTTTAGTCCAACAAAATTACATGAGAGAATTGTAGCAACTCTTAAAAGGTACAAAATAGTCTCCAGTGATGTCAAAGAGGAAAATGTTAGCGATTTAATTGAAACTGTTGTTAAAAGATATTTTCAATGCGTTAAAAATTTAGGCAAGTTTTTCTTTCACTCGGTTATTGAAGAAAAACTGTAATTGATTGCTAATATATTTAAATTTTTTGGCTCTTTAAAAATTTCTTGTATTTTTTAAAAAGTGAAGACAAAACTTGTAACAATAGCCATATTAATTGATGCGAAGTCGATTGCATTTCTCGACGCGAAAACACCTTTCATTGGAGCTTGTTTTTTTCTTCATTGCAGCTGCAAAAAAGAAAAAAGCAGCTCCAATGAGTCCCTGATTTTTGTAAAAAAAAAGTTCATAGGCGATGTTCCTCTGATCTTTGCCTCAATTTCGAAAAAAGTATTGAAAAATTAATTAAATTTATTTCAGATAAAGCTGCTGCATGGGAATATGACGATTATGAAATTTTGGACTCTCACAATCTTATTCAATCATTTCGCAGATGTTTGCATCGCACAAAAGTAGAAATAAATCTTCCAGGATTACATGATCGTACTCCATTGCAATATGTCCTGAGCTTGCATGATTACAATCCATTTGCAAATATGATTAATCAAAAGCATATCCAAAGTCTTATCGAGACATTACTTCAATGTGGTGCAGATCCAGATAAATTCAATACTTTAACATTGCATCCATTACATTATGCGGCATTAATTTCATCATTGTTTAAAAAATGGTTCCAAAACAAATGTGTATTGAAAAATCCCATTGATGGATTACGTGGAATAAATCCTGAAGTATTTGTTAATCATTTTGAATGCTTTTTACATGATCTTGAAAATGACCCAAACAAAATAGTTGAAAGGGAGAGCTTTCTTGATGACTCATTTTATAATTCCATTACTATTGCGGATAAAATTCATCATTCGTTTCCAAATTATATCACTGATGAGAACTATTATTTGAATTTGTATAATGAAAAAGGTCAAACTCCATTAATTTGTGCGACTGATGCACAATATTTTCATATGGATTGGAAAAATAATTTGGATATGATAATAAAATCTGGTGCAAATGTTGATGATGAAGAGATTACAGCTTTTGAAAATGGCAAAGCAATTTATGGAGAAAATGCATTGAAAAAAGTTTTAACATTAAATTCAAATGTTAATACATTTGGAATATGTTTAAGTGCTCCTCAAGAGATTTTAAACATAAGAAAAAGAATTGTTGAATATATGGTTGCAAATGGGGCAGACAGAAATCGCTCAAAACATTTGCCAGCAAATGCATTATTTTTGACAGTTCGAGCAAAACGAGCTTTACAAGAACAAAGTTGTACCTCAAATGAAAAACTTCAAAATATTGATCAAATTATTGAATTTTGGTTTGAACTTACTGTATTTTTGCATGATTTGCAGCTTGTTGAAGCATATCAAAACTTTCACAATAATTTTGATAATTGGATCGAGGAACTGGCTTTTGGCGCGAAATTAATTAAATCACAAAGATTTCAAGTTTCGAATTTTCAACCTGACAACACAGAAAAACATGCCGAAAAATCAGAGGAAGAACTTACCCCAATTTTTACAGAAGATGTTTCCAAAAAGCATATAATCGAAAATGAAATTCCTTCAACTCAATTTATTATTTTCCCAAATTCCGAAGCGAATTTATTTGTTGTTGATAGACGAAAATCTTTTTTGGGAATATTATTATGTTTCATCGGATTATTATAAATGCAAAAAATGTGAAGAAAAAAATGTTGAAGTTGCAGCATTTTTGAAAACAAACTCAAACAATGAAAAGTATGTTGAAACAAATCATATTCAACATGTATGCGAAATTCTAAATTTTAATGAATTAGATAAAATTTCGAAGCGATCTGAGTGTGAAGAAGTTTTAAATTCAAAAGGAATTCAAGAACTTTCCATTTTACATCCAACTAATAAGCAATGGATTTACGAATTTGAATATGATCAAAATTTGAAAACGTTTTATTGTATCAAGTGTAAACAAAGAAATCATCTTGTTACAACTGCATTCTGGAAAAATAAGAAGGGAGAAGAGGTGATTGTTTTAAGCAAATATCATTTATGTTATATTTTGGCTAGCCTCCGTCTTTAACATTTGATATTCAGAATTTGATGTTAATTAATAATTCATTCCTTCATTTATTCTCTGCTTATTTTTGTTTCTTTAAAAGCTGCTTTTTTAACTTTTTAGATCTTTCTCCACATTAAAAAATAAAAAAATTGAATTAATTTTTGTTCTATATAAAAAAGTTTTTAATTTAAACGAAAGTGTTAATCAACAACAGCAGTATCGAAGACAACAGTCATGCATGGGCAAGAATAACCATTACCTCAGAGGAAATAACAAAAAATTATCAAATTTAAATTTGTTTTCTATTTTAACTGTAGACAATTGAGAATTTTGCAAAAGTCAAACACTATTGTTTTTTATTAACTTTGAAAATGTAATATAAAAAATGTTAAAAGTTTAGCAAATAAGTTTTTGTAATAATTTTAGTAACACTAAGAAAACAATAACGTATTTGTTTTTATGTTCAAATTTTTATTAATGTGCAAAATTTTAAATTGTATTTGTATTGAATGAATTGTAAATTACAGAGAAAGCACATCAAAAATTAATATAAATGCAACAATTGATATTTAACCAAAAAAAAGTTGTTTTACAGATTGAAACCAACTTGTTGATTGACTAAAAATTTATTGGTTATATTTATTGATTATAAAAAGGGGGTATTTCTAAGACACTAACTCTTTTACGGCATCTTTATCACATCGAGTAATACCTTCAACATGATCATTTCGTTCAACTTGAACATGAATATCAAAAATTTCAGCAATTTTGGAACCGGTTAATGGCATTGAAAAAAGCTTTTGTCGAATATCTTGAATTTCAATCAAAGACAAATTTTCATTATCATTAAACAAATTTTCGCGGATATCTTTGTAGTCCGTCAAATAATCCGTTAATCGATAAAATTTTTGATCTGCATAATCTTTGACATTTTGAATTAATTTTTCTTCATCATCAATTAAATCTTCAAAATGATTCTCAAAAATATCATATTTTTGAGCGATGCCATTTTGGGATAAAAATAACGAGAATTTTGCCATTGCTGTCATCAGAAAATCATATTCTTCCTTGTATTTTTGGGTCATTTGTTTGGCATTTTCAATCATTTTTTTTCGAATTTGTGGAGTACTTTTTTGGTTTGGATCTGTTTCAATTTCAGTATCAGTAATAACAAGATGTTGGTCATAAAAAATTCTCATATGATCTTTATATGAGCATCCACATTTTCGGCATTTTCCTCGATCACCAAAAGCAAGGCAACTTAGCACAGATTTCATTGCGCAATGTTTATGACATGGGTTTTTAAAAAGTGGTTCCATATTTCCTTCAATATTTTCATATCGAACACATTTCTTACAAACTATTTGGGGCTTTTCAAGTGGCTTAATTTCAAGTGAAACAGTTTGAACAAATTTCCGTTTTTGAAGTTCTTTTATGCTTGATTTAATGGATTCCAATTCTTCAACACGATCTTCAAGCTTATGTAAATTTGTTTGAATAACATCACAAATAGCAACAATAGGATTAACCAACTGCAAAATCCATGTTCGAGTTTCATTAACGGATAAAGTTTCAGAAGTATCATGCGGGGAAAGGGTTGCAGCATAATCCAAAAATCGATTAATTTCTTCAGAAGAATGTGCCCAACTTTTTGAAAAATTTTCAATTTCATTTTCATCAAATAAAACTTGACTAAAATATGCGCAACAAAATCGAAATGCTTCATTTTCTAAACAAAAAACATTTTCATCCCTGAGGGGAACAGCCAAACCTTCTTTTTCATTCAGCTCTTTAAAATATGCCTCAAGCAATGCCAAAGTTTCACCAGGCTTGTAAAGGGTCGTTCGAGTATTGGTAAATACAAAGCAGGCATTATTCAACGAATTTTTATGCAAATTATTCAATAGTGTATTGATACTGTACCGAAAGTAATCTTTGAGACGGCTTTCATTTGGTTTAAAAAGAAAACAAATGGCATGCAATTCAGTGAAAGGTGCAATGGCACGAAGAATTTTTTGCATATTTTCTTCATCTTGTTCAAAGCCACGTGTATCATTCATTCCAGGAGTATCAATTAGGTAAACATTGTATTTTTCTGTTTCAAACAAATATGTTTTTGCATCTTGTGTTGCTGACTGTCCCTCATTTTCGAAGCATTCATTTTCATGATTTCCAAGCACAATTTCATGGCATCGATTACTGTTATCAAATAATGTAAATTTTGTTGGAATTACACAAATCGGAGTTTCTGCTGTAATTGCTTCTTCGAGCGTATCGTAAATCAAATAATTTGCAAATGCATTAATCCAAGTTGATTTTCCAACTCCTGTTTCACCAAGTATTAAAATATTTAGGGATTGTTTGTTATTTTGGGGTTGCTGGTTTTGTGTATTCTTCAACCAATCAGAATTATATTCAACAACATTTGCAACTTCTGATTGAATGGGATCTGAGGAGATTTCTTCTTCGGGTTGTACTTGAGGTTCACCTAATTGATGATTTTGTTTAGTGTTGTCTTTTAACCATGCATTTATTCGATTACAGTTTATAGTTTCCCTTTTTCTATTAGTCTTGATAGGATTGTTGTTAGGTTTGATCTGCCGATTTTGTTGTGTATTCATTGTTCCACCATAATTCATTTTTGAACCATCATTATTTATTGGCATTGAGTGTTGATTTTGAATACTTTCATTTTGTTGATCACCTGAGAAATTTGTATTAAAAGTTGTAACAAAATTATTTGCCTAAATATGCTATTTCACATCATTTTTTTAAAAAATAATAAACTAACATTTGTTGAATTTTGCGGTTCACCAAAAGTGTCATCATGCATAAATTTGTCTAAATTGTTTTGTTGCATGTCTGTGCAGTCTTGAGGGACAAAATCCTAAAAAGCACTTAATTATGTTAATTTTTTTCGCTGTCCACCTACTTCTTGTTTTGGAGATAAAACCAAATTCTTGGTAACCTGTTGAACAAAAAACAATCCATCATTTGCATTTAAATTTTGAATTTTTTCATTAAACATTTTTGCAACTGCCTCCGCTTCTTTTACCAAAACATCTTTATCAATGCCATTTTTGGAAATGTCCGATTTTTTCAAGGATTCGAAACCAGGTGATGGATTAAAATGCTAAAATTAAAATTTTGTTTAGGTCATGTAAAATTAATTTACCTCTGACATGATTATTGGAGCTGAAATTATGTTTTGGCAAAGCTTAAAGCTAAAAATTATTGATTGAATTATAAAAAAAGGAAAATATTCTTGAAAGATAAAACTTTTAATCGAAGCGACTTGGAAAAAGAACATTTATTTTATTAATAGATAAGTAAAATTTTAAAAGCATCGTTAGAAAAGCAGAATTGTTAAAAGCATCTTAAAAAATCAGTATATTTTTAAATTAAAAATTAATAAGCTTGATTTGTAAAAGGTGCCTCAAAAAAGGGTTCCAATTAAAAATTTAAAGAGTTTTTCTGTTTTTCTTTTTTTTCAAAAGTTTTTTTTGAGAAAATCTTATTTGGGCACTCTCACTTTAAGATAAATAAAATTGGATAAAATAGGTAAAAAAAGGATAATTCTTGCATCATACACATTTCTCATCAATACCTAACGTCTTCTCGGCCGAGCTCTGTTTTGTCGATTTTCAGGAACATATCGAACAGTAACATGTTGATTATTTTTGGCAATCCCTTCTTCAGTTGCTTTGAATAATTTTTCCAAAACTTTTCCAGTTTGATCTAACCCAAATAATCGTGCTTTATAATTTTCAATTTCGTCAGGGGTAATTGGGGCAGGGATATGCTTTGGGGATTCTCTGGCTTTATCAAGAAGTGCCTTTTCTTGCTGATATTCGGCCAATAATTTTTTGAGATTATTCAACTTTGAACGATCTCCACCAAATTGAACACATCTATCTTCTTGACTAATCGTTTTTTCAACATATTTTTCAAAGGCATCATTGTAGGGAAGAATGGCATTTGCTTGAAGAAAGCTTCCAAATCGAAGTGAAATTTCGATAATCTGTTTTTGTTCAGCCTTAAGTTCAGCAACTCGAATTTCACAATTTTTGATCATTTGTTCTTTGATTAAATTTGCATCTTGAGTTTGTTTGAGTAAATCTTTGGTATTTTTGTCTTCAATTTCTGTGGATGTTTTAATTTGATCAAATCGATAATGCATATGTGAACCCCAATGACATCCACATTTTGTGCAAAATTGCTTCCCAGCCATTGCATCGCAGCTTTGTAAATGTGGTTCGGGATATTTTTCAACATCGACATTTGTCAGATAACAATGATCATGGCATGTTTGTTTGTAAACTGTATAAGCCTGATTTGTATTTGGAAAAATTTGAATATCGATACATTTTTCTGCGACGCAAACAGTTTTGGGATAATTCAATGCTCGAACATCAAAACCAATATGCGGAATTTTTAGCTTCTTTTTAAGTTCTGATATTTCACTGACGGTACTGTATAAATCCTTTTTTCGATCATTCATCACTTTAATATTTGATTCAATCAATTCATTTACATCTGCCAAAGGTTTTGCCAAATGTAAAATAACTGTTCGAGCTTTATTGATTGAAACAGTATCGGCAACAACATGCTTCGACAGATTTGCAGCAATATCCAAAAATCGATTAGTTTCTGCAGCTGAATGCACCCAACTTCTTGTATATCGTCGAATTTCATCAGCCGGAAAATGAATGCCGTTTGCAAGGGCACAAACTAATTTAAAAGCTTCGTTATCAGTACAACAGGTATTTTCATTTTTGAGCTTTATTTGAAGTGAACGATTTCGTTCAATTTCGGCAAGAAATGCCTTCAATGGTGCATATGAATCTCCAGGTTTATAATTTGATGCACTTGAATTTGTAAAAAAGAAAATTATATTTTTTACAGCATCTTTGTGAAGTTGAAGTAATAATTCACTAATACAGTATCGAAAACTTGGAGTAAGTCGAGCTTCATTTGCTTTGAACAAGAAGCAAATGGCATTGAGATACTGATATTGACCAATGGCATTTAAGATTTTTCGAGTATTTTCTTTATCTTGATCAAATCCACGAGTGTCACCAATTCCAGGAGTATCAATTATGTTGACAATATACTTGGGAGTTTCAAATTGATAAGTTTTTGGATCTTGTGTTGCTGATTCGCCTTTATCAGAAATTACTTCATTTTCATCCTTTTTACCATGGGATAAACCAATTTTGACTGTAGTTCTTCGACTTGCAGTTTCATAAAGTACAAATTTACTCGGAATCAAACAAATTGGTTTTCCTGCTTTCATGGCTTCATCAATAGTACTGTAAGTCATGTAATTTGCGATTCCATTAATCCATGTTGATTTTCCAACTCCTGTTTCTCCAAGAACCAAAATATTTAATGTTTTCTTAGGTCGGGGACGTGATTGGGATCTAAAATAGAAGTGTATAGGTACTATGCTTACAAGCATTTGTTTTACCTGTTTCCATGTCTGTTGGCATTTGCATGATGTTGATTAAAAGATTGCTGTGACGCCCCTGGATTTTGTTGATTTTGATACATTTGTGCCATTTCTGGTGTCATAGTGCCTCCGTATGGATTGTATTGTGGCATTTGCATATTACCTAAATTATTAATTTTTATTTTTTTGAATATACAAATTTGAATAAACCTCCAAAATTTGTTGAATATGGCATATTTTGCGGGGATATTGGACTGGGGCTCGAAAATTGAGGAATCATTGATGGTGGAATTTGTTGGTGCGGTGTTGCAGGGTATCCTAAAAATGTTAATTTTTGAAGAAACTTATTTATATTTATAAATGCCCTCGAGGAATTAACACATTATCAGGTATTTGAAAAGCCAAAGTTTTGAAAAAAGCTTATTACCCTGGGGATATCCAGGGCGTTGCTGATATTGCTGATGTTGAAAATACTGTTGATTCATTTGTGGATTAACTGTAGGATTTTGGTGGTTATTTTGCATACTTTGATTTTTCATCAAAGCTTCCATTTGTCTCTAAAATTCATTTGTTTAAATTTAACGAGAAGTAAATAAAATCCAAAAACATACTTCCATTTGTGCCACTTGTTCTCGAAGTCGTTGTGTTTCGGGATCTGGTGTTTGGGGTGTTGCACACTAAATAATATCTTTTAGATTTTTGTTTTCTTTTTCGCACATAACCAACCTGATATCCCTTTCTTTGATTCGGTGGAAGATAGGGTGTTTGGGGCGTTGCAGACTAAATTATATTGATTTTACTTTTGTGTGTTTTTTGCACATAACCAACCTTATTATATCCCTTTCTTTGATTCGGGGCAAGATATGACTTAATTGAGACACCTCTCCATTTTGGATAATTTTTTAAATTTTTTGCATTTAACAAAACATTTGTTTGTTGATTTTCCGAAGCAAATGCAACAACCGTCAATCGAGGAGAAGCTTGTGGTTTACCATGTCGGTAAATATTTTGAATTTCCGCTGATGCTGATCCAATTGTAATTAAAATTTGTTTTACAGTATTTTCATCAGCATTCTTTCGATCCCTTTCATCTCCCAATGGCTCTTCTAAATTATAAATTACAACTTTCTTTTTAATTTCATCTTCATCATTTTGTGGTCCAAATGTATGTGAAATGCCGGATGTTACGGAAGATGCATTTCCGCTTCGATTGTTCAAATAAACATAACTTTGTGCTTCACTCTAAAAAATTATGTTAATGCTGTTTGAAATTTTTTGTTTTTGGAAAACTTACATTATTGTCATCAGAACCATCAGATCCATTAAAATTTGATCTTGTTGAATTAAACATTCTTAAAAAGATTAAATTAAAGAAAGTCACAACAAAATTATAATCAGATAAGTATGGCTGAATGGTAACAGCTATTTTCAATTTAACAAAATTCAATCAAGAATTTATTAATCAAATTTAAATACTATAAATGTGATCAGAAAAACATGTTTAAGTTTCAAATTGCTCAATTTTGGTATAACAAGTTATAGTTTTTTCACTCAAAGGTTTAACAAATTGACGATGATTTGAAACAAGTGGCAATTTTAAGCCTAAAATTTCATGAATGTTTGAAATTCTTTCGACATAATTCATCATTGTAATTTTTTCATTATAATTATTCAAATTTTTGTCAGTTGGAGAAGAAATAACACATTTTAGTTGTTGATGAATTGCAAGAAGTTTTTGTAATCTTTCCAATTTTTTCGGATCTTCTCCAGTGTTGAACGACTTTTCCGATTCTTTAATGTCCAGATTAAGATAATCTTCATATGCAGTATTAAAAGTGATGATTGAATTTTCAGCTAAGAATTTATAAAATGGATGACAAAGCTTAAGAACTTTTTCATTCAACTGTTCAAGGGATTTCAGATCTTTTTGAAGACAATAAATTGAATGTTCCTTGAATAATATTTCCGTGTTTAAAGCATCGATAGCTTCTTGATTGGTGCTGCTTGAAAAATTTCCCATAACTTTTTTCTGTGAATACCAGAAATGCATATGTAGCTGCCATGAACATCCACAACTTTTGCAACATCCATTACTTCCAAATGCTTCACATTGCCGCAAATTTACATGTCCGATATGCTCAGGGTTGACACTTTTTAACGGGCATGGCTTGCAACAAGGTTTCTTAAAAAATTTATCAGGAGTTTCAGAACTTAAAGATTTAACAGTTTCAAAGCAGCTTTGACCACAGCATACTGTAACGGGATACGGTAGAGGAGAATTTTCAACATATTCACCTTGATAAGTTAAGTTTTTTCTGTTTTCAAGATTAGTTTGAAGAACTTTCAGATGCTTGTTTCGTTCATCAAGTATAATTCTACTTTGGATAATTTCCTCATTCGTATTTGCCATTACTGTACAAAGTTGCATTAACATTTCCCTGATTTGAGTTGTTACTTTTGTTTCATACGTTAAATGTGGAATCATATCTGCTGTAACAACAGAAAAATACTTAAATAATCGATATGTTTCTTTAACGGTACGATTCCAACTATCTGCAGCATTATCAATAATATTCTTATCAATTTTTAGGCCTTTATGCTTTGAATATAACGTTTTGACAGCTTCATTGTCGATGCAAAAAGTATCTTTTAAAGGAATATCACTTCCGGTTGCATTTTTAACGTCTTCAAAAAGTTGCCTTAAAATATCCATTGTTCCACTGGGTTTATAAAAAGTGCTTCGAGCATTTGTAAAAACAACGGCAATATTTTGAATTGCACTTTTATGCAAATTAATTAGCAACTCTTGAATACAGTAACGAAAAGGGTGAATCAATCGATGCTGATCAGGTTTTAGTAATAAACAAATTCCATGAATTTCATCCCATTGTGACATACATTCCATAATCATTTTTATATTTTTTATATCAGCTTCAATTCCACGAGTATCACAAATGCCCGGGGTATCGATTAGATTGAAGGCTACCGTATCAGTAATATATTGATAAATTTTTGGTTCTTGAGTACATGATTGTCCAGTTCTTGATTCGGCTTCATTTGCATCTTTTTTTCCAATCATTGAAGCCATGGACACATTTATTTGCTTGTTTCCAATAAATTCCATAAAGCTCATTGGAATTAAACATAAAGGTTTTTTGGCATTTAAAGCATCATCGAAAGTGTTGAAGGACATATAATTTGCGATTCCATTTATCCATGTTGATTTTCCAACTCCTGTGGCGCCAATCACAAGAATATTGATTTGTTTTCGTTGACTGGAACTTTCTTCTGAAGCAAAATTGGCGAAAGGGTTGAAGAATTTGGCTGTTTTAGAATCCTAAAATATGTTAAGTGTTTACAAAGGTAATTTTTATTGATTACTTTAGGGTCATGATTCCAGGTGTTTTCATTTCTTTCATTTAATGGCCGATAAGGCTGTATTGATAAATGCTGCCAACCTTGAAAATTTTCTAACTTTTTTACATTTGCAATCACAAGTTTTTGATCTTTGATAGAATTTAAAAGAACAACGATTCGTCGAGGTTTCCCATAATTAAATTTTCCCAATCTTTTGACATATTTTATATTTAATGATCTTTCAACAATGGAAGACAAAATTTGTTGAACAAGATCTGAATCAACTTTTTCCGGATTATTAATTCCAGTTGGTTCTGTCCAGTTAAAAATTACAATTTCTTTCTTAACATTTTCTGGGGTTTCTATGTTAATAAAATTCTGCTGTCGAGGTTTTGGTTTACGACTAGCTGTATTTTTTTGAGAAGAAGGATTTTGCATGTTACCCTGAAAAAAAGTTTGTATTATTTATCGAAATTTAAATACCCAATATTTTACCAGTTGCGTATTCATTTGTGACATTTGTGGTGGTTGTTGCTGCATAAATGGATTAAACCCATTATAAGTATTCATGGTAGAATTGCGTTAATCTGGAAATTGTAAATCGGATTTAAAAAAGTAATTAATAAATTTGCACGCTTTTACAGTTATTCAAAAAAACGAAATCGAAAAGTGTAATAAAAAAACTATGTTTAAAAAATTGAACAAAATTTTGTTACCGTCAGCGACTTAAAATAAATGTTTATCACAAAAAAATATTTTTTAGGATAGCTTTGTTGAGCGCATCTGGTACGTTCAAAAAGTTTTATTGCACAAACACAAGAAATTTCACAAGGTTGTAAGCTACATTTGGTTACCAAAGTTCATAGTCTGTGTTAAAAAAAACAGATAAAACGAACACCAATCCTTTTCCAAAAAGCTTTCACTTTTTGAACGCAATAGTTTTTTTAAGGAGTGGCAAATTTTATTATCAGCAAAAAATAAAGCGTTAAAAGAGGATGAAAAATTCCTTTTCAAGGACAACTTTTATGACACACTGGTTTTTGAACTTATTTTGAAACATTATTGCAATTAAAACTTTTTTGCGATAAATACAATGCAAACAAATCTTTACAAAATTTTGTAAATTTTTATAAAATATTCTTTCGAGAACAAAAAAAGAAGATAAAGCACATTTTTAAAGGTAAATGAAATTGGTATTCTTTGAAATTTGACAATTGACATAACTGTTGAATGCATTTTTGTTTTATATGAACCAATCCTTTTTACATTTAAAGAAATAATATCATAATTTCAGTGACATTAAATTTAGTAATTAAATATAATATGAAGCTAAATTTCATATGGAGTTATTGCACGAATTAGACTGTTTTCAGTTTGTTCAAAAAGCTCTCATTTCCGTCTCAAACATATGTATTCCTACAACATTTTATTGTTAAAGAAATTGAAGTTATTTCAGTTACCAAAACAAATTAAATTTTTAACAAAACAAAACAAAGATCACTTAAATGTTCCCTAAAACCAAAAATGAATAATAACGATTGTCTATTTGTGTAGCCTAAATAAAATTTGAATATTTTTTAACTCTTTTTCATCATTGATTTGAGTTCATTTTCAGTTTCATTATTTTTCAATCAAAACACATACACATAAAGGATGTTTGAAAAAAGGTTAAACAAATAAACTTGACTTTTATTGTTACTTGTTAACATTTTTTGGAAAATACGGAAGTCGCAAAATTTAACAAAGTACATAACCTCATGAAAGAATTCTTTTGGAGGTACTAAAAAGTAAATAAAAAAGCCTTTGTGTGAAACAAAAAGATTAAACATGTGCCTTTTTAAATATTTTGAACAAAGTCAATCGTTTGTTCCGATTGTTTTGTTTAGTTTAAGAAAATATGGTAACAAAAGGGGTACATGTAGTCGAATTTTTTTCATGATTTCTGAAATAGAAAAATTTTTGAAAGTTTGACAGTTTTTAGACTTGTTCTTTCTCTATAAAAAAATTCCTTTTTTCCAGGTTTTAGTCAAAAAATGACTTCTTCATCACCTGTTAATTTGAATATTATTAATATTGAAGAAGGTAAAAATGGAAAAATAGAAAAAAATGATTCAAATGGTGTTGTTCGTAGACCACATTTGTTAATGGTCAAAAGTGTTACAGAAACTGTAAAACATAGACTTTCACCATCACTTTCTCATCGAAGTATTGTAAGTAGTATCTCAACATCTGATACATGCATTTCAAGTGATGATGGAACTCGTGCATGGCCAAATAGTCATTATGGAAGGTAAGTTTGTTAAAGCGGAAGTTTTTACACGTACTAAACAAAATTTGCATATTTTTTACTTTTGGCTTGAATTTTGTTATTGATTTTTGTTGAAACAAAATGAAAACTTATCAAAGTTTAATTTAATTTAATTTAATTTATTCACTTCAAAGCGATTGCTCACTTTAAGTGCGGGTAAAAACAAGAAATATAATGAGAATTAAAGAATACAATAAAAAAATAAATACAATAAAAATGTTTAAAAATAAAGTAATAAAAGAAAGAATAAGTTTTTTAAATGAATTTTAGACTATAACAGAAACCAACTTTTACTGAACTTGGATTTGAAATTTATAGTCCAACATCGATCATCGAAGAATGAGGTGGATGCTCTATGAAAACGGACAGGGCTTACACGTTATCCGAATCATTTGAACACTTTAAAGCCACCCGATCGTGTTATTTTAAAGGGAAGTCAAAGTAGAAGCCAAGTAGAAGTCGATGATTGTGATAGAAATAAAATGAATAAAATAAACTTATTAGAAATTTGAAATAATAAGAAAGTCGAAAAGTAAAAAATACAGTATTAAAACAAAGTAAAATTTTAAAAACTTATACAATTTTCAATGTTTTTGAAAAGTCAATTGTTTTGAGATGAGCAAGTAGAGCTTCTTTTGAACCAAATTCATTCAGGTTTATTTTGTATTGATTAAGAAGAGCAGAGATTCTGGATGAAAAATGAAGATTGAAGAATTTAGATTTTGGATGAATGTTTGATTTAGTTTTATAAATTCCACCAGATCTGGATTCCATTGTAGTTCTTTGGTGAAATTCAAGGTCGAGATCGGGATTTTTGTGTTGCACGAATATTTTCCAAGCTTCAAGAATTTGAAAATAAAGTCTTCTTTTTTCCAGTGATTCCATTCCGTATAGCAGTAAGCGTTCTTTATAATCAGGAATTTGGTCATAATTTGGATTATTTCTTAAATAAATTCTTTTTGTGAAAGTTCTTTGAATTTGTTCAATATCATCAACAATATTTTTTCTTGGAATATTAAATAATGATGAGCCATATTCATAATTTGGACGAATATAAATTTTGAATATTTTTGCAAGAATATCCGGATTGCTGGTGATTACTTTCTTTAATATTGAGTGCATTTTTCGATTTGTTATAGAATAAATAACGTCGATGTGATGGGACATTGATAGATCATTTTTAATATAAATACCAAGATCACGGGTGACATCTTTTTTCAAAATTTGAATATTATTAATTAAATAATTAGCTTCAGGATTGGGTGGACCATATTGGACATGCACAGTTTTCGATGCATTAATTGATAAAGATTTTCTGGAACACCATTGGAATAATCCATCGAGAGTAATTTGAAGAGCAGCTGGATCATATTGGTTACGGTAATAAGAATATAATAGTTTTAAATCATCAGCAAACTTAAAATGAATGATGAGATCAAAATTATTTAAAAATTCACTGATTTGGGCAAAAACAATAATGAATAAAATTGCAGAAAGAACACTTCCTTGGCCAACACCGGAAGTGCATTCAGTAGTGTTGCTTCTACTTTTGTTGATTTTAACCAAAAATTTTCGATGAGTTAAAAATATAATCATTAAATTTAATAATTTGCCATTGATTTTTGCCTTTTTGAGGTTGTCCACTATTTCTTGAAATGTTAGTTTATCGAAGGCTTTTTCCATATCCAGAAATATAACATCAGTGGTTTTTCCTTTTGCAGCTTCTTTAACAATATGTTCCTGAAAAAGAATCATTTGTGTAGTTGTAGACGTACCTTTACGGAATCCAAATTGTTCTTTGGGTAAAAAGTTTGTTTTTTCAAGATGAATTACCAATTCTTCTTTTATGACTCTTTCCATAGTTTTAAATATGTCACTGGTGCATGAAATAGGTCGATAATTAGAAAGCAAAGTTGGGTTTGATATCTTCGGAATGGGTGTCACATGTGCAGTTAAAAATTCTTTAGGAACATCAGCATTATTAAGAATATGGTTGAACAGTATTGATAATGGCAGAGCCAAAGCTTTTGAACATTTGTTTAAAATAATTCCTGGGATACCATCGGGACCGAAGATATTTTTACTCGAACATTTTTTCAGTTGTTTCATGACAGAATCTTTTGAAAATTTTACAGTATGAAGTTCGTCATCATAAATTTCATTGGTTGGCGTATGGATTACTGTAGAATTTGGGTTTAATACCGATTTAAAAAATGTGAGCATTTCGTCGGCTTTTTCTTGATCAGTTAATAATACTTTACCATTTTCAATGATTGATGGAATAGGTTGGTGCTTGGTTTTCAGAATGGGCGAAACATAAGAGAACAAATTGTTTTGTTTTTCTAAAAGTTTTCGCTGTTTATTTTTTACCCACCTTTTATGCATTTTTAATATTTGTTTGCCAACATTTCTACTTTCTCTTGTTTTCACAGGATCAGTAATAATAATCCTTCTGCTCCTAATACGGCCACGCACCACTACGCTGCTATATTGGGCTTTATGTGCTTCTTTGTAATGAGCAAGTATCTCTTGAACCTGGACAGCGGTTGGAAAAAAAGTAGAAGCAGGATAGGCTGTTATTCCTAGACTTCGATATGGAGCAGTTAGTAAGTCATTTTTATGGGGCAATTACTATCTTCGATATGGAGCAGTTAGTAAGTCATTTTTATGGGGCAATTACTGTAATTTTCGTTGAGGGATAAATTTTGAAACTTCTGTACGTTTGCAGGATAGGGCATATCCTACGAAAATTTCAAAAATCCTTTGATCTTTTACCAACATCAGCAAAAGATCAAAGGCGGCCCTTCTCGAAATGGTTTCCTCCAAAAAATGATTCTGGCATTGTCCTTTTCGTATCAAGAAAAACATAAAAATTTGCATATTTTCAGTATTCGGAATTGTGACTGCTGTTTTTTTCGTTTATTCTGCATCCTTGCATACTCTATATTTTCAAGCTGATGTTCTAACGGCTGTTTTTATCATTGTTCAAACACATTTCGTCTACTGTAGTTCTACCGTAAGTGCCCAGTTTAAATACTATAAATATGCAAATTTTTGTTTTTTTAGATGTTTGATACGAAACGTTCAATAATTTGTCGATTTGGTACAATGCATTTAGCAGCTGTCAATTTAATCAATGCATTTCAATTCATTTTTGAAAAAGGTCAATCAAATCAAAAAAGTTTGGGGTAAAATAATTTGCATAGTTGTTTTAAATATTGAAGCATGTTTTTATAGAAAAGTATTTAAAATTAATAAAACAGCATCTGTTTATCTTACACCTATAGCTACTACAACAGCAGCAACATCTGCACCAGTTTTGATTGATTTTTCTTCAAATTATTCAAGTGAAGAAAATGATATCATAAATTCAACGCTGATTCGAGTTGCTCGAGCTGCCGCAGCACAAATTGTGACGGCTTCAGATGGAAAAAGTTACATCGTTGATGATTGTGACAAAAAGATTGAATGCATTTTAGGTAAGAATTTTTATGCTTCTATAGAAGACATCAGCAAGTTGGAGCACCAGAAACAAAGCCCCTACAAAATAATAAAAATCCTTTGATCTTTTACTGACATCGGCAAAAGATCAAAGGCGGCTTCCTTCAAAATGATTGCTCTCTTTAAAACAATGTTGATTTTTGATAAGCAATCGTTTGATCTTTTACCGCCATCGGCAAAAGATCAAAGACGTGCTTTTTCATAACGGTTTATTTCCACTTTGAAGCAAAATACTAAAATAAATCCACACAGACGAACTCTTCAGCAGTCTTCCAACAGTCTTCAAACAGCGAGGAATATAGGCAAACAGTCTTCCGAATACTTCCTCGCTGTTGGAAGACTGTTGGAAGACTGTTGAAGAGTTCGTCTGTGCATGCAAAAATTGATAGTTTTTTAGGAAGTTTCACAAAAGTTTTTTACACAGCTGTAATTGAATATTCCCTGATCGCTTCTGCAATATTTTTCATTGTTTGGCACAATATTGAAAGAATTCAAGAGCATGAGCTTACACATACAATTCAGAAAAAGAGTACAATTCGAATTAATTGCTCTAAAATGGTTATTGGTAAGTAAAATTACTGTAAAATTATTTAAACTACCGTATGCTTTCTATTCGAAATGTCAAAAAATACAATTTTGAATTCAATAAAAATTATTGTATTTTAAGGTTTATTTGCCGGGTATGGATTTGTAATTGGCACTTTTGTTTCAATGGTTTTATTTTATGGTTACTCTGGACAGAGTAAATATTTTGAAGCTGCTAATGTTTATAATTTAACTGATATAATACAAGTATATTTTTTATTTCAAAATTTGCATATAACATTTTCATATTTTTAAGCATTGCCTTGGCTTTCTTGCATGTGTCTTTGCTTTATGGCGAATTAGATTACTCCAGTTCAATTACCATGACCCTCATTCACATGATCCACATCATGCTGCCCATGCCAATCAAGTAAGAAAGATTTTTTTGAAAAGATCAAAGTAAAATTGTTTGGAAATTTTCAGGAATTGCTTGACATGATTCTACTCGCAATTGGGCTAATTGGAGAATTGTTGTTTTCGGTTTCAGGTTTAATGGTAAGTTTTTATTTAAAAAACAAAAACTCGAATCAACTTTATCCTTTTTATTAAAAAAGATCTATCATTAGTTTTTCTTTTCCAACAAAATTTTAAGATATTCAAAAGTTCTTTTTATGCAACTTTTTAAATGTTGTTTATTCGCTTTTCATTTTTTAGACCTACTTTAAAAATGGCGCATTTTTATCGATCCTTGATATTCAGGTTTGTGCAACGCGAACTTGAAAATCAGGGTCTTTTTGTTGGTGCAAATTTATTCAAATTTATATTTTTTACGAAGCTAAAAAACGAAAAATTTCGTACTCCGCCGCCTACTCGATTAAAGGAGATAATTTTAAAGTCCATTATTTTTTTATCCTACAAATGTAAATCTTACCATTTTTAGGGAATTTACGGTACTCGTCGATGGGAGCCATTTTCTGTTGCCCTTGTTGCGGCACATATTTCCCGGATTGTTCAAGCAATTTTTCAATGCTTTCTTATTTGTATTGCTTCAAAACTTAAAATAAATCAAAACAAAAAATGTGCTGATAAACCTGGAAAGCAGACTATCACATTTTTAATAATATTAAATATTGCAATTTTTATTATGAATTTATTTGAATCTGATAAAGTTGGAACTTCCTCGGCAGTTGTGGAATATTACGGTAATGAGACATGGGTTTTCCTTGTTCGAACTTTTTCACCTTTGACTGTTTTTTATCGATTTCATTCTTCTGTTTGTTTAGCAGAAATTTGGAAGAATACTTATGCTTCAAAACATTAGTTTATAAATAAAATTTGTAATTGTGTAATTTACGGGTTTTTATTGTAATTTAAATTGTACCTCTTATTTTTTTAAAAACTTGTGTCTTTAAATGTAATTCAAAAATTATAATAAACGTTGTTGTGCCGAAAATTTTTAGAAATGTTACAAATCAAAAAAGCATTTATCGCAGAAACAAATCTCAACAAAATTTGATTTGTTTTTTTTTCAATTTTAATCGTTTTTCAGTTTTGCTTTTTTCAGACTATTTTTTAAAAAGTGTTTATTATTTTTAAAAAAAATAACCATCATAATAACAAATCAACAGATTCTGAAATTTTGAAATTTTAGAACAAGCAAAGTTTCCTTTGTTCACATCGGATTTATTGAAAAACGAATCAATAGTAACAATTAATGATATTAAAAAAAATAATGATAAATTTTTATAGAAAAATGTTTTTAAAGTTTGTCTTGCCGCAACAAGTTCTTCTATTCTTAGTATATAAATGACCTATTATTTTTGTTTTTTGCCATTTCTGTTTGTCTGGTTTATCAATAAAAAAAATAACTTTGGCATAAAAATATTTATTTTTCACTGACAAAACCGCACACTCTTTGCATTTTTTAATGACCGTTCGTAAGGAAGGTGGCTTATGCAAAGTTTGGGAACTGATTTTTTTGTGTTATTCTTTTGGTAATTTCAGTTTCATTATAAAAAAAGTGAGAGTTGTTTGTGGTGCGAGTGAGCAAGATTTTTGTATCAAAACAAAAATTTATTTCTTGCTGCGCGCGGTTTTATGAAAACCTCGATTGGTTTTTTAGTCTTAAACTATTTTTTGGTAAAATTTGCATTATACATGTATCTCCATGTTGGTGGATAACGTAACGTTCAATATGACGAGAAATATAAATTTATTTATCCAAATATATCCGAAACTCATTTCTACCTTAATTTCAATAACTCAAAAAATTATGACCATTGTCAACTCAAAAAGAGATCTAGGAGTTTGTGCTTAGATTGTTGATTTTTTCCGTGATTAGTGTACTTATTTGCATGGCCTTGTAAAAAAAATAGTCTTTTCTATGACCTTGTGGAAATTTTGAAAGCTACGGCCCAACCCACAAAGTTCTTCATTTAAATTTTTTTTGAATCAATTCGAAAATTCAATCAAGAGATTTTGAAGCTTTTGTATACTCGGGACAAGCTATTTTGAATGATGGCAAACTTCTACAAATCCAGGGTTGGCACCAACAGGACGCATTTTCGACACAAATCAGTCTACAAAAACTGAGAGCACTATTTGATTCCAAATCCTCAAAATATTGCTAATTTTTTTGAAGAAAGGGGTTTTGTTTATTTTCAGAGCTGGGCAATAGCCGTTTTTTCGGCTACGTAGCCGTTTTTAAAAACATTAATATCTTTTTTAATAATGTGTCAAACGTTATAAAATTTTTTATATACTTTCTTATTCACATTTTCAGTTTATATAAAAAAAATCAGCTACCTTACTTACAAAAAACGCGAGATATTAAGGTTTTTAAAAACGGCTACGTAGCCGAAAAACGGCTATTGCCCAGTTTTGTTTGTTTTGCGAAAGCTTTGAGATATTTGTTGTTTCCCTTCTATTTTGTTATAATTTCTAACGCGTATAGAATATGCAAAAAAATTCCCTCTGCCTTTCTTAGTAATCAGTTGCCTCATTTTTTCATTTTTTTACTGACCTTTTCTTATATTCAGCGTTTTCATCCATATGTTTTTTTATTATTAAATATTAATAATTGTTCTTTGTTTGAGGATAGTAAGCAGAACATTCGTAACTTTCAGTTGTTGCTGTAATTTACCTAAAAATGGCTGCTAATAACCATGGTTTTGATGCAGAAAAATTTGCACAGTTCCAACAATTCCATCAACAATTTCCACTTTTTATGCAACAAATGGCTCTTCAACCGGTAAAATTTCCATTTCTGAGTAAACTTGTTAGTGTAAAACGATATTTTTTTAGAACAGCCTTCAAAAGTTCATTCCATCTAATCCAAAGCTGCCTAAAGATAATGCAGAAAGGAAAAAGCAATCATCGAAGAAGGTAATCATTTAAAATTTTATATGTCGTAGTTGACTCAAATGTTAGAATCACGTATTGGTCATTTTATGTTAAAGGCATTTCTAAAATTGGCAGAGGATCGATTTTTTAAAGGCCTAGCCCGCACCAGTTGAAAAAAAAACCGATCTAGAAATTTATGTCATGGGTTCTCTACCATGCTTTGGCATAGAAATGACGTAATATGTAGAAAATCCCCATGATTTTCATCAATCAATAAATTTAAACTTAAGCAAAATAATGTTTTAGAGCTCAAAGAAACCAAAGAGGCCCAAACAAAGAATTATCAAACCTTTAAATCCTTTTGCCTACTTTTCTTCCCAAGATGCTGCTGCCACCGATAAAAAAGAAATCAATATTCTTGTAATTGGTGAAACAGGAGTTGGAAAATCAACTTGGATTAATGGAATCGCCAATTACATGTCCTTCAACACTTTCGATGATGCTTTAAATGCCAAAAAGCCAGTTTGCGTCATTCCCATGAATTTCAATTTGTACGTTGGAGAAAAGTTTGAAAAAGTGAATGTAAATATGAAGCCGACGATCGGCGAAAGGGATCAAAATGAAGCTGAATCAAGTACCGGACAATCATGCACACAGGAACCAAAAGTTTATCGATATGTCACTGATACTGTAACCTTCAATCTGATCGATACCCCTGGAATTGGTGATACCCGTGGAGTTGAAGCTGATATGGAAAATATGAAAATGGTCCTAAAATGTTTATCAAATTGGAAAAAACTTCATGGAATCTGTATTTTGCTAAAACCAAATGTTCCAAGATTGACTCTTTCTCTTCGATATTGCATTGAAGAACTTTTGGTTAATTTGCATAAAAATTCAATCCCAAATATCGCTGTTGTCTTTACAAATTCTTGCAACACCCTTTATCGTCCCGGTGATACCATGACAGTTTTAAAGAAACTTTTTGATGATGTTAAAGATGCAAATGGAAGTAATATTTGTCTAACCGGTGCTAATACTTTTTGTATTGATAATGAAGCTGTTCGATTACTGTATGCTCATCAAAAGGGTGCCGAATTTGAAAAAGATCATATCAAAAACTTTTCTAAAAGTTGGAAACATACTGTAAATGAAACACATCGTTTTTTTGAATATTGTACAGGTAAGATAATATATCATTTATGTGTGACGTGGCACTTTTTCATCTTGAAGCTTTGTTCTTCCTTTTTCCATGAACACCTCGAGGAGGGTAAAATTTAATTTGAAAAGAATTAAAGGAAGTCGGTCTCTTTGATGTTTCAAAAACTTTTTCGTCTCCCATGCCCTTAGGATGAGAAAAATGAAGCATGGGCAGTAAAGTCACATCATTGTCTTCAGTCTTCAGAAATTTACATAATATTATTGTTTTTTAGGCTTGCCTCCTCATTGGGCAGATGAAACAAAAGCAACAACACAAGTTCGTGGAATTTTCGTTGAACTTTCTAAAATTTTGGCAGAAATGAATGAAGAAATTATGCAAACTAAGAAAGGATGTGAAAATCAAACCAGACAATTTGATGCTTTGAAGCGTAATCTTTCCGAGAGACAAAAACAAAATTTATTTCAAGCTGAATCCATTGAAAAAACTGCTTTGACTTATCCAGTAACAGTATGCTGTGGACCAAATTGCATTGAAACTTTTCGAATTCCAAATTCTGATAAACAAGAAATCTTTTATAAAAAAATTTGCTGTCAACCATGCCCTCTTACAAATGTACCTCAAAATCAAATTGGTGACCCAAATCTCCGACATTGTACAGCTTTTGGCATTGATGGCTTTTGTCAACGTTGTGGGTGCTCATGGCAATCACATATGCAAATTTGGTATTCACAAAGAAAAATAAGTAAAAACTTCGCAGAAAATTCATCCTCTCAAGAAGACATTGATCATTTAAATCTTCAAATTGATGCCAAAGCAAAGTATATCCTTAAAAATGAAGAAATTTTAAAACAACTTCAAAAAAATTATAATTCTGTGTTTGAACTTTGCCATCCCTACTTTGAATTTCTTCGACAAAACTCCATCGTTGCTTTGAATAATGCACTTGAAGAGTATTTGCAACTTTCAATTGATGAACTTGAAAAAGTTTTAAAACCTGAAGATGATCGAAGTGAAGTTGAAAAACTCAAGACCCTTGTCGCCATTCATCAACAACAAAAACTTCTTGCTGCTGAATCAACTAGTCCGAAATCTGAAACTGAAACTGAGGTTTCTGGAGATGATTCTATTGATGAAACAAATTATGTTGAAAAAATTATGGATTTAGAAAATCATGATATCATTGGTTCGCTTTTGAAGGATTCTGAATCGTTTCAACAGCGAAATAAAATTTTTGTTCCACAAATTGTTGAAATTGAATCAAGAATTGAGGCTGTAAAAGAAGTAACGGAAATTTTATCGGGTAAAAACTCTTCAGAAATTATTGACAAACAGTGAGTTATTTATCAGACTAGCTCTATGTTTACTAAACAATACGGTATATATAGCCACGGCCGTATTTTGGGACGGCATTTTGATCTTTTGCCGCCGTCGTGTTGAGGCGGCAAAAGATCAAAGGCGTTTTCCCTCCAAAATGAAAATACCTATCCCAAAATTTTTTTCTGCCTACGGCCTTGTATAAAGCTATAAATAATACGTTTCTTTTTCAGAAAAAAAGCTGAAGAAAAGGGAAATGTAGCAGGAGTACCTCCGGAAAAAACCTTCCTTCAACGTTTTCGTACAAATTTGAAGAAAGTGCTCTTTTAATCCTTATTATCTTGTTCGAAAGAATTGATTTCTATTTTTTTGAAAAAATAAAAATTTTGTGAACCTTGTTTTATCCTTTTAATATGTTTTTTGTAAAGCTGTTTTATGCAGTTAAATATCTTTCTATTGATGTACTCCTCTCATTTTTATTTAATAATTATAGATTTTGTAAAAAATGGCAACTGATTCAATGTTGAACTCCGCAAGCGCATTTTTAAATGGCATGACTGGAAATGAATCTGATTCCGATGATGACGTAAGTTTTTAAGATGCCATCGATTTTCGATAAACCCCTAAAAATTCATTCTTTAGACTGGTGTTCATTCATCTCTTCGAACAAGTGATCCATCTTCACCTTTTGCTAAAACAACAACGACAACCACTGTTAATGATCTACAGCATAAAATTATAATTTCGAATTTACGTGAACCATTTGGAACTGATGCAAGTCGAGAAACAGCAGATTTTTGTACTGTTCAACAAATTTTATTTGCTATTGATGCTTCATCTGCTGTCGAAAATGTTAAAAAAGTTTCTCGAAATGGAATTTATGACTTTAAAGGAAGCCCTCGTGATATTACTGTATGCTTCGCAACAGAAGATGATCAAAAAATCGTATTTGCAAATGCCCATAAATTGGTAAATATTCCAGGCTGGCAAGAAGTTTCAATAAAAACTAATCAGAAAAAAGTAAGATATTTGATTTCTTTTGCTTTCTAAGGGATTTTGAAAAAATGCAGTTAAAAATTTAAAGATAACTCTTTACAGGCAGTTCAAGAAAATCAAGCTGATGAAGAAAAAGAAAATTTGAAGCAACAATTAGCAGAAATGCAGGTATACATTTTTAAAAAACAATACCTTTGAACACTTATACAACAAAATCTTTCAGAAACAAATGGCCCTTTTAATGCAAAGGCAACAGGAAACTCGTCAACCTCCGACAAGTAGCATCATTTCATCCACTGAATTTTCATCATTTGTGCCTTCATTGGAACAACAGCAATTATCATATCAAAATAACATGCTTCAAATGTATCAACCATTTGGTGTTCCGTCAACATTCCCATTTCAACAAGGTAATTTCCAAACCCCATTTGGTCAAAATGTCGCTGAATCATCAACAAGTGGTAAGAAAAATGTAAACAAAAATTTCATAAATTTTACATTTCAAATTTAGGTAATCTTCCTCCACAAATGCCACAATATGACCTTATGTCAATGTTTCAAATGTATCAAAATTACACCGCTAATTCCACGACATCTCCCCCTTTCAATGCTTCATCAGAGCAGCAATCAGATATGGAAGAATCTTCAGAAGAATCTTCTGATGAATACTCAAGTGATGAAAGCGAAGAAGAGGAACCACAAGTTCTCAAAATCGAAAACCAGCTTTTCAAAGCTCAATCAGAGCGACATGTTGGAACAAAAAAGACATTGAATATTTTGGTTCTTGGTGAAACCGGAGTTGGAAAATCAACTTGGATTAATGGAATCGCAAATTATATGTCCTTTGATACCCTTGAAGATGCTTTAAATGCTCCACAACCGATCTGTTTAATTGCAAGCAAATTTGCATTTTATGAAACAAATGAAGATAAAATTGAAGTTAAGCTTGAACCATCCC
Source organism: Panagrolaimus sp. LJ2414 (assembly GCA_024447195.1). NCBI lineage: Eukaryota > Metazoa > Nematoda > Chromadorea > Rhabditida > Panagrolaimidae > Panagrolaimus > Panagrolaimus sp. LJ2414. The sequence continues at coordinate 64,680 of JAMRXY010000004.1, read as the reverse complement.
ATGGAGAAAAGGATCAAAATGAAGCTTTCTCAGATCAAGGTCAATCTTCCACTCAAGAACCAAAAACTTATCAGTTTGAAACTTCAAAGTATATTGTCAATATCATTGATACTCCTGGAATTGGTGATACTCGTGGAATTGAACAAGATAAAGAAAATACTCGAAAAATCTTGAATGCCATTGGTCAATACAAAGATCTTCATGCAATTTGTTTCTTATTTAAAGCAAATGAAGCTCGAATGACCCTTTCATTTCGGTACTGCATCAGTGAATTATTACTTCAACTTCACAAAGATGCCGTTGAAAATATTATCTTTTTCTTTACAAATGCTCGAGGAACTTTTTACAAACCTGGTGATACAATGACTCCACTTTCACAATTTCTTACTGAACTTCAAGAAGAACGTGGACTTCGAATTTCACTTGCAAGTGATAAAATTTGTTGTACTGATAATGAAGCATTTCGGCTGGTATGTGCATATTTTAATGGTGCCAAATTTACTCAAGAAGATTTTCTCAATTTTGCTGGGAGCTGGAAACAATCAGCGGCTGAAACTCATCGGTTCATTGAATTTGCAGCCCGACAACGCCCTCATCATGTTGCAGATACTGTATCCATCAATAAAGCTCGAACAATCATTTTACATTTGGCAAAACCCTTGGCTGACGTAAATGAATTGATTGAATCAAATATTAAAGTTTTTAATGATCGCAAAAATGATTTGCAGAATACTGCTGCTAATTTAATTGATCTCAAGAAGAAGCTCAAAATTACTCAAATTGGAATCGAAGTCAAGCCTTTGAGTTATCCTAAAACTGTTTGTGCTGCACAAGGATGTATCGAAACTCAAACGTTGGGAAATACTGGACAGCTTCAAACTATATACAAACAAATTTGCCATGACCATTGCTATTTGGAAAATGTTAACGTTGAAGTTGTTCCTGAACCACATTTAATTGGATGTGCTGCAATGGCCGGACAATATCATTGTTACGTATGTGACTGTCATTGGAGCACTCATATGCATATCCGTTTTGATCAAATTAAAACTACCGTCGATGTTGAAGATAAAAATACCAAGGATTTGATTCAAAAGAATGAAGATGCTGCAAAAATTAAAGAAAAAATGATTAAAGATTGTGAAAAAACCATCGATGAACTCAAAGCTGAACAACAAAAAATTATAAAAACTTCTCTTCGATTTGGAAGTTTCCTTCAAGCCAATGCCATTCTTCCCTATAATGATGCCTTTGAAAAATATGTTGAACAAACAATTACAGAAGAAGAAAAATGTACTGAAGTTGGAGGGGATCGATCAAAGTTGGATAATCTCAAAAAATTGTTAAATGAATATCGGCAAGAAAAAGCTTTATTAAACGAAGCTGCAAAAAATCCAACTGCAGATGCCAGTAGCAGAATTACACCTGACGAAATTGAAGTTATGAAAGCTGAATTGTTTGGATTGAATCATACTGGAAAGACTTTAAAAAATCTTTTCCATGCCACTGAAGATGGACTTGCAATGAATAATGCCCATGTAACTGTTCGATATGTTCCCCCTCGTAAACCTCTTCAGATTTTTGAATATGGAAAATACAAAGTCCAGGCTAACAAGTAAGGCGTTAATTTTATGATTTTTGGAATACCTTAATAGTCATGATATTTATTTTGAATATAAACTGATCGTATTTTTCAGGAATGACACTGCCAAACATGAAAAGAAGAGCCGAAAGAACAAAAACAAGAATAAGAATAAATACAAGAAAAATTAATGTCTCAGGACTGATCCTGCAGTGTTTTTTACAATTTTTACTGTTTTTACGTTTTCTTGGTTTTTTTTACAACGATTCTCACTTTGGTTATTTTTTGTACCATTTTTTATTTATTACTATTTTTGAATAAATTTAAAACTAAATTTTTGTAATATTTGTTTTTTGAAAAAGTTCTGTGCTTTTTGAATATCTTTAATTCCTTTTTAATTTTGTGTTTTTTGGAATTTGTTATAGCACATACTCCACTATCTTCTTATTTTGAACTTTCCCAATGGATAGTCATACAAAGGTATTGTTATATTTAAAAACATCAAAAACTATTTTTAACCGTTGTTTTTTGTAGAATATTGTTGAACCAATGGATCTTAATAATTCCATTTTGAAGAATGATGGCAATGACAAAGATAAAACTTCTGTAAATGATTTGGAAGAAGAAGCAGTTTCACTCACTAATTCTTTAAATAAAAGATCGAAAACTTTAAGCAAAGATAATGCGGAAGTGTTTATGTCGAATTTTGAAAAGAATGTTTTATTGCTACCCAAAAATATGGTAAAATAATCTGTAAAAATATAAAAAATATAGTTAATTTTTCAGAAAATGAGTACCGTATCTACCAATAATTATTGTGTCAATCCAGATATTACTCAAAAATCTGAAAAAGATGCTCCTGAAAAAATATTATTATCCCCGGAAATTGAAGTAACTTCTTTATTTTTTTGTTAAGTTTTTGTAATATTTTTAAACTATTCAGAATTCTGATACCGTACCTTCGAGTTACGATGAATCTGCACATGATTTTGTTTTACTTGATTCTGAAGAAATTGTTTCATCGAATTTCCATAATTTTCAATCAAGCGATGGCGGATTTACACTTTTTGGAGCTTCGAAAAAACCTTCCCCTCAATTATCATTTCCTGAGCAGCAAACTTGTTTTTCAACGGCAAATCCATTTGCATTTCTTGATGACATTTTAAAATCTAATGTTCAAAGTCAAGATGATAATTTGGCTTCTGATAGAAAAAGTTCACCTTTAGCAGAAAGTTTCAGTTTCAATGAAACTCAGAAAGAACCTCTAAAACGTTGTAATTTTTTATCAAATGAAAATCGTTTTCCTGAAAGCAGTTACAAACATTCAACTTTATCTTGGAATACAATCACTGCAAAAGAACCATCTCCTTCAAGCAAATACAATTATTCGAAAATGCATTACGGTAATGAAATTACTACGACAAACTTTTCAACCAAAGATTTCGCTGATTGGAGAAGAATTGATGAAAGAAATGAATCAAAAAGAGATACAATATTCGCTGCGTCAAAAGAAAATACGGAAAATTCATTTTCACAACGGAAATCTGATGAAATGAAATCAAAACGAAGTTCAAAGAATGTACCACCAGTTGCAACTTCCGTTAAACATGATTCGAAAACTTATGGTTCTTCAAATATTTCCCGTCCCGTATCTCTAACTGCAGTTCAAACACAAGTTGCAAATGTTACTGAACAAAGTAATGAATGGCTTCACGGACAATCTACTGGAATTCAACAGAACCTTGGAAACAGAAGAGCTATCAATATTTTAGTATTAGGACAAACTGGGGTTGGAAAATCAACTTGGATCAATGCTTTCGCAAATTATCTAACCTACAGTACCCTTGAAGAAGCAATTGCGACAGAAGCTCCAGTTTGTGTAATTCCAACAAAGTTCTCACTTTCTGATGACAATTATCAACGGCATGAAGTTCTTTTGGGTAATCATAGTAATGAAGTTTTTTCTGCTAAAGGACAATCAGCAACTCAAAATGCTAAAACTTATTTGTTTGAACAAGATGATTATAACCTTTACATAATTGATACACCTGGAATGGATGATACTCGTGGTCCACATCAAGATGATGAAAATGTTCAAAAAATTCTTCGAGCAGTTGCACCTTTCAAAGAATTACATGCAATTTGCTTTTTATTTAAAGCAAATGAAGCCAGACTTACTCAATCTTTCAAATACTGTATCAGCAAATTACTTGGTAATTTAAGTAAAAGTGCTTTGAATAATACCTGCTTTGTATTTACCAATGCCCGAGGGACTTTTTATAAACCTGGTGATACAATGGGTCCTCTAAAGGCTTATTTTCAAGAACTTCAACAAAAAGAAAATTTATCTGTTACAATTAATGATGCAAATACTTTCTGCTTGGATAATGAAGCCTTTCGATTTATTTGTGCTTACTTCAGCAAATTTAAATTTGGTGATCATGAATTCAAAACTTATGCAGATAGTTGGAAACATTCAGCTAATGAAATTATTCGTTTACTGAATCACGCTGCAAGACTTCGTCCTCATAGTACTTCTGAAACTTTATCAATCAATGAAACTCGAACATGGATTATGCAATTGGTTAATCCAATTATTGATGTAAGCTCGGTAATTCAAACAAATCTTTGCAAGCTTGAAGAACAAATTGAAGATTTGAAAAGAACTGACAACAATATTCAAGATCTTCAAAAACGCGTTGCAATTCCAATTACCGCTTTGGAATTAATAAAAATGAAATATCCACAAACAGTTTGCGCGAGTGAGAAGTGTATTACTTACGAAAAAATTGAAGGCAATCTTCAACCAATTTACAAAACTGCATGTCATAAGCCTTGCTATGTAAAATGTGATGATTCAACAGAAAAAGAAGATCGATATTTATCATATTGTGAAGCTTTCATTTTTGATAGCTGTATTAAGTGTAAATGTAACGTTAAAGATCATAAACGAATCTTTTACGAGCAAAGAATTATTACAACAAATTTGGAAACTCAAACTCTAAAAAATGCTCTTGCTTCAGAAGTTGATGCATCAAAAATTAAAAAAAGAATGATTCGTGATTGTCAAAAAATGACTGATGGATACAAAAAAGAATTAGAATATGTATTATTTGCAATGGCAAATTTTTCAACATTTCTTTCACAAAATGCTGTAACACAAAGAGCTGATATTTTTGAAAAGCATTTGGAAAAGCTGATCAAATCTGAAGAAAGCATGCTTCGTTTTGTTAAAAATTCAAGTGACAAAAAGCTTTGTCGTTTGGTTAAACTCTTATCCTCCTATCAAGATATCCGTCAACAGCTCAATAAAACTCCACTTTCATTAGAAGAAATTCAAGATATTCGTCAAAAACTTTTTTCAATGCCATTAACTGGTTCAAAAATTGCTGAAATTTTTGATATTCATGTTCAAGCTGAAAGTAATGATCATGTTGGAAATATTACTCGATCACTATGAGTTCAAAAAACTCTTACCACGAAAATGCACCAAATAAGTGTCAAATAACTTTAAATATTTGTGTTTTTAAGAAGTCATATTCTTTTAATTTTCTTTTTATAAAACTTATAATTGTTATATTTTTTCTTTTTTCTAACGGATAGAAAAACATCTAAGGAATCGAATGGTACCAAATTCAATATTTCAACTAAGATGCTGGCATCATGCGGGTGCATGAACGATGTTGCACTTTAAAAAACTTAACTTTAACAGAGCACGATATTACTTTGCGAATGTTTTTTTCTTATTTTATCGGCTTATCTTATTAAGAATAATGTGCTCTTCGATTCTATCACATCCTTTTTTGATTCCCGCTATTTAAATTAAAAATTTCGATGATTTTCTTTTTATACTTGGTCCAAGTACTACAACATCAAAAATTTCTCATATATCACTCAAATATTACTCAAATCAGTTATTAATCAATGCTATATTATCAATTTCATCAATTATAATCAACGGTAACACTATCTGAATGAATATATATGCTGCAACTGAAACCAAAGTAATCAATATCTGCAGCATCAAAAATTTCTCAAAAATACCCATCAAATGTTGATAGAAAGGTTGAAATAGATTATCAATAATATTTTTGAAATAATGGAAGTATAATAATCATAATCTGTATTAATTTTGTTATTTTTGGTTCAATTTTGGAAATCAACAGAATCGCATATAAGTACTCTAATTTCCCAATATGCTCTTGTACACTTATTGGTAATAACATTAGTTGAAAATACTTTATTATTGATGTATAAAAATTAATTGAGCATCTTATGATTAATATTAATGATTAAAAACAGTAATCTGAATGTATGGACTGCCCTTAAGCAACAGTACAGTATACGCGATTTTGTTGATAACCATAATTTAACCTAAAACAAAAGAATTAATACATATTACAATTCGAATACTTATGTTATTGCAAAAATAGCATTGCTAATCTATTTCAGTCTGTCAAATACGAATATTCGATAAGTATAGTGGAGTTTCGAAAATTTTTTGATGCTGCAGATATTGATTACTTTGGTTTCAGTTGCAGCATATATATTCATTCAGATAGTGTTACCGTTGATTATAATTGATGAAATTGATAATATAGCATTGATTAATAACTGATTTGAGTAATATTTGAGTGATATATGAGAAATTTTTGATGTTGTAGTACTTGGACCAAGTATAAAAAGAAAATCATCGAAATTTTTAATTTAAATAGCGGGAATCAAAAAAGGATGTGATAGAATCGAAGAGCACATTATTCTTAATAAGATAAGCCGATAAAATAAGAAAAAAACATTCGCAAAGTAATATCGTGCTCTGTTAAAGTTAAGTTTTTTAAAGTGCAACATCGTTCATGCACCCGCATGATGCCAGCATCTTAGTTGAAATATTGAATTTGGTACCATTCGATTCCTCAGATATTTTTCTATCCAAAAGATCAAAGAAAAATAATAAAAATAACATGTTTAACCAAAATAACATTGAAAGTAAGTAGAAATTTTTTTTTACAAAAATTAAAGTTTTTAAAAGTTTGGCAAAGTGTCATGAAAGTAATGAACTCATAGTGCTCGATGTGATAAAAAGTCATTCATTAGGTATTTTTTAGAATTATTAAACAACATTTTAATTGTTTTAAACTTTTTAGACAATATGCTGGATATGCTACTGCCTGGGCCACAAACAAGGTTTCCTCATTTTTTGGTTATCAACAAAAGTAAGAAAATACCTGTGAAATTTGTATATCAGGAATTACTTTTTATCTTTGTGAATTTGCAATGTTTTAATGTTATCATTTTTCGAATGATAAATAAATTAATTTAAAAAATCTACCGTACTAACATAAGCTACGAAAAGGAACTTCTAACATTCTTTCAATCGTTATCTGTCTTATTAAATATTTAATTCGTAAATTGACGTTCCAAAGTTTGGAATTCAAACTAATCAAAATACCAAAATTATAAAAACAGATTTTTATAAATAACAAAAAAACTTGAACGATTACAAAAAAAATTACAAAAAAATAACCGTTTAATTTAACTGCTGCCTTGAATTCCACCTTCAGCAGCAAAATCAGCAAGAGATTGAGGACCAAATCCACCTGGAAGAAGATCTTTGACTGAAGTGGTTGTTACTTCATCTGATTTCCCACTAATCAAGATTACCTAAAAATGAAAAATATAAGATTTGAAATGTAAAGATAAAAAGAAACTGACAGGAAAATCACCAAATTCAAACATAAATTGTCGGCAAAGACCACATGGAGAAGCAGGTTTGAGAGAATTTGTGGCAATTACGATGCCTTTGAACTTTTGATGCCCTTCAGCAATTGCACGGACGACGGCACTTCTTTCAGCACAAATTGTTCCACCATAAGAAGCATTTTCAACATTACCTAAAATTACGTGAACAGTTATAAATTTTTTAAGATCTTATCGACGTTATAAAACTGATCTCAAAAAGGTATGGAAGAGGGTTATCAAATCTCAATACTTAAAATTTTCAACATTATCAGACATATTCGAGAATCAATTTCCTTACAAATATCGATTATGATCTAATTCTGCTTAATGATACGGTATCTACTTATCTTAACCTGAATCCAACAAAAAGTCTTCAGAATCCAAGGATAACGAACCTCCAGTAATAATATTTCCATCTTCAGTTAAAAGAGCAGCACCAACTGGAAATTTGCTGTATGGAATATATGCTCGATCCATTGCAACCAAAGCAGCAGCAACAAGCTTTTTCTTTGTTTCTTCATCAATACCAGCCATTTCAAATCTGAAAAAAGAATTGAGATAAATTTATTCATTAGTAAATTTCAGTGTAAAAATTGTAAAAAATACAATGAGAAACAAAAGAAATAGACGAGCACGTTCAAAGCAAAGCAGCAGCAGCAAAGTAAAAAGACTATGCTTTTTGCTGCTGCTGTTGCTGCGGTTGATCGACATCAACGAGAATAACGATAGACACAAAATTGAAAAAAATAGAAAGAAAAAAATGATTCCCCGCTTTATATAAAACTAAAACCCGACAAAAAGGGAATTAAAAAGGTGTTAAGAGTTAGAGGTGTTGAAGAAGAAAAAAGTGTGAATAATAAAAATATGATTGTTAAAGCCCATAAAAAATACCGACAAAAAATAATCAATGTTTTTGATAGACTAATTTGCATTCTATTTTTTGAGTCACAATCGCAAAATGATTAAAAGTGAAAGTTGCCGCAAAAAAATTTTTTGTGATCAAAAAACATTCAATCGTTCTTTTTTCATCTTTCAAGAACAACGACATCAAAAACGAAAACGTTCCTTCTCAAAAAATAAAAGCAAAAAAAGAACACTTACTCATTTTCTGGCATTCTTGAAATATAAATTACTGGATGATAAATAGATTTGAGTAAGTCAAGTTCTTTTTGTGATAAATTAAGAATTGAATTATCATTGTCATCTACAGATTTGTCGGACATATTTGTTGAAATTTAACAAAAAGAAAAATAGCAAACTGTAATGTCTAAAAAGAAAGATAAAAATATTGTATGCTTAACAAAAACAGAGAAAAAAAAGACAGCGATAAAAATCGAAGACAAGAAAAAATGTTTAATAAAAAAAATGTGAACCATGAAAAATTAGACAAGAAAAAAAGAAAGAATAAATTTCGAAATAAACCGCGGTATTTTTTCTGTCCAGACTTGCATGCGCGCATGCAGAACAATGCAAAATTATAAACAGTTGTTATTTTTTGTTACAAATATTTGAACCCATATTTGGGAAGGCGCTGAACCTGGTGATTCGTTGTTATTTTTGTTATAATATATTGTTTTATTGAAAAGTGGAAATGATAAAAATAAACTGCACATTTGCGCGCATTTTCTACTTTTTCATTTTTGTAGCTTTTAAATTGGAGCTGCCATGAACACTAATAATTTTGAAATTTTTTGATAAATGTTTAATTTTTTTGTTTTTTGTTTTTGGTTGCCGATGAAGATTTTTGCTTTTAGTCACGACATCAATAAATTAAAAGAGTTTGAAAATATTGCATCATTCTTACATAAGTCTAATGAAAGCCAAAACTATGCTGTCCTAGAACTAACATTTTTTTTTATTTTGCAACCAATATGTTTTATTAATAAACTTTTTTATGACATCAAAGATGAAACGTTTAAGTATTTTAATGAATGTTAATTTTGTCAATCAGCAACCCATGCCATTAAATTCAGGGATAAGAGTTTGACTAAGATTGTTGAAAAGAGTGTCTTGAGTTGCTCCAGTTCCATTTAGAACATGCCCGGGGGCTAAAGTATTCCAAAGTGAAAATGGAATTGTTCCTCTGCTTTCATCAATGACATAAATATCCGCACCTAAATTTGCAATTGTTTGAGCCAGAGGAGAAGCTTTTCCAATATCTTTTACAGCTCTAAAATTTAAGGATTTAGATTTGTAAATTTAAATAAAACCAAAAAATTACTCCATTTCACCCATCATTAAAACAGCATAATTTTTGTAAAGTCCAGAAGTTAAAACTGTATTCAAATTTGAAAAAATCCTAAAAATTTGTTTTCTTTGAAAATTTTAAAAATTAAAAATTTACGGTTGAAGATAAGTTTTTCCACCATTAGGAAAGTTTGCATCTCCCATAATATTGATAAAATCTGCGATAGTTTTATTGAAATCTTCAAAAGTTTGTAATTGGATTCTTTGATAAACTTCTTGAGCGTAAAGTGCCAATCCAAAACGTTGATTTGGATTTTGTTTGATTGAAAGAGTTATTTGTTGGGCAAGTTTCAAAAACATCAACTTTGAATCAGCTCCAATTGCTTCAGATGCTTCTTCGATAAAGATCAAAGCTGAGCAAGCTGGAGGTTTCTGGCATGGAAATTTGCTTAAAATAAGATTTGGGATTCCATTTTCTGCAGCTGATAAAGACGGGAAAGCAAGTTCAGTTTTGTTATCAAGAAGAATTTGTAAATGTGTCAAAGCTTCTTGTGGGTCACCCCATCGCCCGGGGGTAATAACTCCAATTGGAAGATTTACATAATTTTCTAGTCGATGAATGGCATCAAGGGAATTTTTTATATCAACCATTGACCTAAAATATACAGTAATAAGGAGTACAAGCTACAGTATCCTTACACATCATTCAAAACAAGGATTATTGCTCGATTTGATAAAATTGAGTTTTGTTTAAATTGATTTGTGGCAGCATTTAAAGCATCTGCTAATCCACTGACACCACCATCCGTGTAATTTACAGTATTTAAAACTTGATCTTGAAAGTTGGATCTTGAGTAATTCCCTAAGGGAATAGAAACAACTGGGTCATCTGCAAATTGGATAACTCCAAATCTGGCATATCCTGGATTGTTTGGTGAAGCTTCATCAAAGTAAGTGAATCGATTTGCAATGTTTAGGACAAAGTTTGATACATTCTGAAAATCGGATATTATTGTATTTTATTGATTTTTGGAAAAACTTACTCTGTCATAAAAATCTTCGATAACACTTTCAGATCGATCAAGGATAAAAATTAATTCTAAACTAACGCAACTGGTATCTAAAAAACTTCTTAAATGGGTTGTTTTTTCTTTTCAACTTACTAGTAGATGGTGGTGTTGGTGCAAGTGTAGTATATGCAAATGTTGTTGATGGTGTCGTTGTTGGTGATGTTGAGGTTGCAGTTGTTTGTGTTGTTGGTGATATGCTTTGTATTGTTGTTGGAGGTACTGTAACAGGTGTGCAGGTTCCACCACCACAACTTTTGCAAACAAAATCAGGAAACATTTGTGTATTTGCTGCTTGAATAAGACGATGTAAATTGTTATCTGTGGTAAGGACATGTCCAGGTTTGCTTCCTGTCAGAGCAGAAAAAAGTCCGGTTTGATCTCCATTGACTGAAGTATCCCAAACATAAATTGTTGCATTTGTATTTGCTAATTGTCTTGCTAATGATAAACCATTTGTAAGATCATAAATGGTGCTAAAAATTTTGATTTGAAATTTTTTTAAATTGAAAATTTCTTACTCAGTTTGTCCTTGAATAAAAATTTCTACATTTGAAAATGTTTGGGTAATATTCAGCAAGTTTTGAAAAACACTAAAATATTTGGTTATGTAATAGTAATGAAAAGTAGAATTGAACTTACTCAGTGAGATAAGCTTCGGCATCACCTCCCATAACAGGATTACTTATCCATTGAGATAATTGTGCAAGAATTTCATCTTTTGTTGCAAAGCTGTAAACATCGCACCATGTATCCGAAGGATCTCCAAATGATCGCATTCCATAAACATCGGAAGCATTAGGGGCAATGTTTTGAATAAAGTATTGTGCAAATTCCCAACCCTAAAAATTTTTCGTTTACTATTACTTAAAGTGGAATTAGTTTCTGGTAGAATTGATTTTTTGATTACTGTAAAGAATTTTTTTACAATTTTCCTAAAAATAAGTACAATAATCGTCTTCAACCCCGGAGGACATGGATTTTTCGAAGGGTGTACAGAAGACCTGGACTGGATCAACTTCTGGACTGGGCTAGGATTTCCTGGACTGGACATGGATTCTTTAAAAAATGACATTAAATTGTTAAATAATGATAAAATAGGTTGTTTCTAACTTCCCCGAGGGTTACTTAAAAAAAATAACATCATTTTGCTAAAAAGTGTAAGTCCAGTCCAGTCCAGGAAATCCTAGTTCAGTCCAGAAAGTGGTCCAGCCAAGGTTTTCTTTACACCCTATTTCAAACTTCATTTTTACAAATTTGCATATAGGAAGCCCGTTCAGCCGAAATATTTTGGGGTTATGCATAAGTGCCCTAGGGCTATATAATGGGATAGGCCTCGTTTCAAAAAGCGGCGGGACATGTTGATAGTGTCCCTTGTAAACAAAAAACAACGCGGTATATCGCATTTTAGGACCAATTATTTTACTTACAGTTAACCATGTATCTAAATAATGTTGTTCAACAATAAAAATATAATATGCGCAATTTGTTAATGGTGCATGAATAGTTTCACAATCTTCATCAGCATCAAGAATACTCTTTTTGAAAGGGTATTTCTTATTCTGAATAATACCATTTGAAAATGATGAAATAAATAAGAGAATCAAACAACCTTTAAAGAACATCTTTATTTTTAAGGTCTCAATTAATGATAATTTGATTGAAAAAGTGGAAAGCTTTTATGCTGCTGCTTCTTCTTATCTAAAAAAAAGTTTATTACTTTTGTGATAAAAAAATGTCTCCACAAATAAAGGATAGTTTCATTTTCAAACACACAAAGAAGTGATGCAACATGTTAGGATCCATTTAGGCCAAAAAAAGAATTGGCTGATTTTTTTATCATCTTTTTGTTTGTGCTTTGTTCAACACGTCATTCTAATCAAATATAAAAAAGATTAAAAGTTTAATTCAATTAAAAATATACACAAATCACTTAAATATTACTCTATTACTTAATTAAGCAGACAGTTATAAATAATAAATTTATAAATAAAATAATCATTTTTATGGTAAATATTGTAAATGAACAAATTGATTTTCAGTTTCTAACTGACTTTAATAATTGTTATTTATTCAAATCAGCAGTGGATTCTTTGTTACACATTTTCATTTAAAGCTAACATTTTTTTCTCTATTTGACACTATGTTGTACTTGGTTTTTACTTTGAGATATTTCAGATCTGACGTCAGTATATACTCAACATCAAACATCGTTTGGCATTATGTCGAACGAATGTGTGGCAGTATCATACTTTCAAAAATTCATAAGTTTTTCATTAATCTTAAATTATTTGAATTTTTAAAAAATTACTTAATGAAAAAAGAAAATTGAACAAGTGTCAAAAGGTTGTTGAAACCATTGCATGCGAAATGGGTTAAAAATGTGAACAGCCATTTCAATCAAAAAAAAGCTATTCATTTTTTGCAATCAAAATCAAATCCAAAGCCAAAGCCAAAAAGCCGCAGAAAAGAAAACCAATGTCATTTTAATGTTACCTTCAATTTTTTCCAATCTTTGAAAAAAATGGAAGCTGTTTGTTTTTCTTTCAAACAAATGTAAAACCACTTTTTTGACAGACTTTTTTCTTTTTGTTGAGGTGAGTGACGAGTTGACTTTCTGCCATTGGCATCATCTCCTCCGGAGAAAAAGAAAAATCCGTGACGGGACTTTCAAATGTTATTTTAATGAATTAAAAGTTAAAAGTTTATTATCCTTCTTTCTTTTTTTGCAGAAAAAAGTGTTTACGTTTATTTAAGCCAATTTTTATGCAAAAAAAATGAGTGAGTAGATTTCATAAAAATGGGTAAAAAAATTGTGTTTTTTTAAATTTCAAAAAACGTAAGCGATGCATAAATTCCATTCTTTTTTTTCTTCTTCGTTGTTTTATTATCTGTTTTCTTTTGAGCTTTTGAGTTCAAAAAATAGGTTAAGTCATCAAAAGAATTTTGATGATGTGGTTTTTAATTTTTCATGTTTATGTATTTTTTGATCTTGTAATAACAAAAGATAAATTTAGTTGTTATTTAAAGAGAAACTTTTGAACTTTTATTAATCAGTTAGTTACTTGTGAGTCAAGTAGTAGTTGAGTAATGATATTGTAGCAGGTGTTTTTCAAGTTAAATATTAGTATAAAGGTTACTGTAGTTATACTCACATTTTCCCACACCAAAGTTTTGAAGATTTTTGGGCTATAAAATTTTTTTGTCTGTATTTGTTTGTATAAATTCGTAAAATTTATGTACATATATGTTACAGATTTATGGATTTAAAAAATACAGAGGAAAAAACTATTGTATCATAGGTGCATTATAGATTTTGTATTTTGTTGTATTTAAATCTTTTCTTTTGTTTAAAACATTCATTTTTTAAAACAAAAGAAAAGATTTTAGGTGACAAAGAAAAAGGATATAAACAATTTTTTGTATTTTTCTTTTTTCTTTGTCTCCAAACAAAACGTAAAATAAGGTTTAGGATAGTAAAGAATTTTAGGTATGACAGCAGAATTAATATTTCGGATTTTTTTATTTTGAGTTTCCATAGCAAGGAATGCATTTCGTCATTTTTTTGAGAGGTTTCTCATAAAGCTACAAAAAATGTTTTGGATTTTTAGGCATATTCAAATTCTAAAATTCCCTTTTTTGCTAATTACGCAATTATTGGATTTTGAAAAGTTTTTGGTTGTAAAAAAGTAAAAAAATTTTAGATTAGGTTTTGGTTCATTAAGCTTTTAATTAATGTCACGTTTTTTTCCATAAAAATGAGGGAATGAAAGAAGACATTTGTTGCTAAAAAGCATGTTTTCTTAAGATTTGGCAAAACAATGTTTTTGAATTGCCATTTTTCATTAATAAAAAATGTGACAACAAACTTTAAATAAAAATTAAAATAATTAAAAATGTAAAAAAAACTGAAGTTTAAATCAGAGTAAATTTGAAGAATCCTGAAATCTACAGCAATTTGTTTTTTAGAACTTCAAATTTTTTCCAATTTTTTGTTGTTTGTTTCGTGTTTTCTGTTTCATACTTCTTCTTCCTGCTCCTACCGTATCCCTCGCCAGCTGAATTTGACATGCCAAATTTGATCAAAAAACATTGAACAAACATTACTTTTTGTTGTTTTGCCAGAATTCAAAAAAATAAATGTTCACGAAACTCTCATAAATATAATTCTTTTTTTATGTCCCAAGTCTAGCATGATCCTTGCTCCTCCTCCCCAACAATTTTTTTATATGGAAAAAGATAATAGCCATGTTTTTTGAAAAAATTAATGTTTCAAAAATATTTGAATGGCCTTTGTACCCATCTTTTATATTTTTAAAAAGTAGTTCTAACTTTTTTCATTCATTCATTTATTATTCTTTGACATTTAAAAAAAACTTTTTTATTTTCCCCAAGTTTTTTTGGAAATTATCCTTTTCCGGTGGTGTTTCGGTTCTGTGACTTTTTTCAAAAAAAAGCTTTTTTTTCTTCGAAAAAAACTTCCTTTAAAAAAACCCCAGAAGCAAAGTTCAAAATTGGATTTTGTGCTTTCTTTTTTTCCTTCCATGAAAATTTGTTATTTGAGTTTAGTTTTTTGTGGAAGTTATTTAGTCAATTATTTATTTATTTATCTTTTGCTAGTTTTTTGTTTTGGTGCCACCCAATGTCTTCAATGTAGGTTTTAGATATTGGATAGAATTGGAGCAAGTTTTTGTTTTTCTTTAGTTTCTTAAATTTAATGTGCCAATTTTGTTTTGCTTATGTACTGGGTGGTCTTGAAAAGAATGGATTACTGTAGTCAAATTTCTGAAATCTATTGTTAACTTTTCAAATAGGGTAGAAATTGTTAGATATCATTTTTCAAATTTTTCGAAGGTTTATAAAAATTGAAAATTAATATACTTTTTGATTATTTAACAAGTTTGACAATTTTTTTAAAATGCATCAGTCAGTTCCAAAAATTAAAACCCACATTCTCAAAAACTTGTCAAATCCAGACACAATTTTTCCACACCCATTTTCTGAAACTGAAACTGATTTCCTCCAAATATATTTCTTTAATTAAGAATGCCTTTTTATTAGTGTGAGAAAATGTATTTTTCTCTTTCTAAAAAACCATTTTTCTGACAGCTTCATTTTCAAATTGAGCTCCTGCTCTAAGGGGAAGAATATATGAAACAAAATTACACGTTTTAGTTTATACTTTTTTTTGGAGGTGGTAGTGATGGTTTATAGTCATGACATCGGCTTTTCCCGTGTTCTTAAAAATTTCTGTTATTCTTATATTTTTTCTTTCTCACTCCACAGGCGGAGCTTATGGTTGGTTTTCCTTTTTCTTTTCCGGCAGCAGCAGCAGCTTTTTTTCCTCCCTTTTTTCTTTCAGTTTTCTCCCAAGTAATCTTAAATATAAATAAATAAAGAAAAGGGATGTCCCCCTTTCCCTTTTTTCTTTGGCTTTTTGGCTTGGCCATTTAAATATAAAAAAATTTTTTTTCTTGGACACGATAACCATCATTTTCATCCCCTTTGGCTACTTTCCACTTCTTTTTGCAAAAGAAGAAGAAGAAGTCCCTCAATATCTCTTTCATCTTTTGCAATTGCAGTAGTAGTTTATTTTCAGTCTTTAAAAAAAGAAGCTTTTGGGATTCCACATTGAATTTTTTTGAGACCCAAAAAGTGAAGATTCAAAAGTTGCTCTTTTTCCTGCCCTTGTCTTGTCCAAAGTTGTCCTTCTTCAATCCAATCTTAGCTTCTTTTTCTTCCCAAAAAAAAGACATCATATGTACTTTTGACACTTGAAAAAAAATAGGTTTTTTCTTCTTTTGCCCAAACGTCTTCAACTTTTTTTGGGGGTGGGTGGCCCCTTACTGCAAGCTGCATATCCTTCTTCTTCTGTTTTTACTTTTTCTTGGACAACAAAAAAAGAAAGATTCTTCTTCAAAAACTTCTTCAAAAATTTAAACATATTTGTCGCTTCATCTTTTTTCCCTGCTGCTGCTCATTTTTGCTGTTGTCTCTAAAAATTTATATATATTTTTTATCCTTCTTCTTCATCATCATCTTGCTAATATTATATTTTTGGATAGCAGAGATTATTCGATTTTGCAAATTTCGTATATATATTTTTTTATTTCTTTTTTTTGTTGAAATTTAAAATAAAAATAAATTCCTCCAAAAAAAAGCAACAAAAATGAATTATTACAGTAAACGTCTACTACAATATAGAATGTCAAATCGACGTGTTTCACTTCCAGCACTTCGAGTCTCAACTCCTCGAACGTTATCACCAAAATATTTTAATGGCGGATATTTGGAAGAAATTTCAGAATTTGATGTTGAACCACCATTCTTTTCACCGTCATCTAGTTCAAGGTAGGCCTTTTTTCTTTGAATCTGAATTTGTTTTTTTCTTTTTGGGAGAGATTAAATGAGGCGTAAATTTTAGTTTTTTTGAATACATAGTTCCTTGATAGAAAATGAAGCAAAGCACTTTTAGATGATGCAAATTTTGTTTTTAAAAAATTACTTGAAATTTTTAAGTTAGCAAATCTTTTTATTTTAGTTGCTATTCAAAATTCTTAATTTTAAGTTACAACATCTTGCTATTTTTAGGATACTGTACTTTCCCTTGCTAAATTTGTATAACTTTGAATACCTTCTAATTACCTACCACCTAATAGTACCGATCAAAACATGTATAAAAATAATTTTATATTTTTCTATTCATAGATCCTTCTTCATTCAAAGAAAAGTATATCCTATTCCAAAAAAATATCAAAAAAAAACAAGAAGAACACTTGTAAACAAATAATAAAAATATGTTTAAAATTGTACTCTCGGGGCTAATTTTTACTTTTCAAAATTCTTTCTTTTCTTCAAATGCAATGCCGCGGCATTCAAAAACGTAAAAGACAAGAAACAAGGGGGAGAGAAGAAAAAGTGCCAATCTTTTAAGATTGAAAAAGACTAATTGCCCTTCTTTTTTCTCATCTTGGAATGCATATTTCAACTTCAATCTTAAACATAAAAATTACTTTTATGCTATGTTTTTTGTGTGTCTTATATTTTTGTTGGATAAGATTCAATTTTCAAAGAAGCAATTATCAAAAAGCAAAGATCTTTTTAGTTTTTTTTAATAATTTTAAATACTTGTTTAGTCATGCCTAAAATTCGAAGGACTTGACTTGGTTTAGTAAAGTTTGTTATTTGAATGGTGGTGGGGGTAGAGGCATGATGTGTGTTATTTGTGTTGGAAACATGCAAAAATTTTTAAGAAATGTTGAATGAGAAAAAAATATGATAATTACAAAAAATTTTAGGAAAGTTTTTTGATTTTGCTTCAGAATTGTATTAAAATTGTCCTAAAAAATTTGAATATTCTGTATTTTTGCTTGTCGGAATCCTTTGATTTTGGGATTTTTACAAGCAAAAATATAGAATATTCAAATTTTTTAGGATAAATAGTTTTGAAGCAAAATCAAAAAACTTCCCTAATTTTTAAATTTCTTAACCTAAATTTTTTGTAATTATTTTTTTTCTCATTTGAATGATTTTTGGAAGTCTTTTTCTTCTTCCATTTTCATAAGCTGCTTCCATAAAATTACGAAAAAATTTTTACATCATTTAAAAATATTTTACTGCAATTTTCAGCAGCATCAGAAAGTGCCAACGCGAGCAACGAGTTATTCTTTTTTTTTGACGAAAGCAAAAAAAGGGGGTAAAAGAAAATAAGCAAAAAAAGGGAAGTCTTCTGCGATAACTATTACTGCTATAAGTTGTATAGGCTATTTTTAGCTTTAACAAATACCCAAAAATAAACTTTCTTTCTTTGTTTTGCTTTAAAGAAAGAAAGAAAAAGAAAGAAAAGGATTCCCAAAAAAGGGGGGATAAAAAAACAACAACCTGCTGGGGCAAGAAAAAAAGGGGAAAAGGCTTGTTAAGAAAAAGACGTCATCTGTCGTTATAGTATGTGTAAATTTGGAATAATCCCATTTCAAAATGTTTATTGTTTACGTTCGATAATAATAACAATTATGATATTATTTTGGTAAATGCAAATTTTAAGCTTTTAATCCTATCTTCAAAAATGAATGACATAATACTTGTTATTGACCTTCAGAAAAAAACGCATCTAAATGCTTGTATCCCCTCCAGGCATCTCCGGATATCCCGGATATGTAGCGTTTTTTTGTTCAGTTTTGTTATTCTTTGTAATCTTTAAAAAAAAGAAGAAAAGGTTCAACAATATATTCTTTTTTGAACTTTTAAGAAAACAAGTATTTTGAATTTCGGAAACAAACAAGAATTTTGTTTTTTTCCGGGTTATCAGTTTTGTCTTGACAAGAAAAAATGGGGATTAGCAAGAATTTTCTCTAAATAGGAACATTAGGTTATTATTATGTTAGACAAGCAGGAGGTCCTTCTTTGCTTGCTTGCAAATGGCATATGTTTGTTTATATGTATGTTTATGTCATTTTTTAAGGATTTTCAAAAAAACATAAAACTGCAACAGCAAATTTTTTCTGGAAAATCTCATAAACAATATTTTCTAAAAAAACTCTAAGAAACAACAGTTTTTTTCATCCAAAAAAACACATAAAACACTTTTTTGACATATGCATTTTTAATAATTAAAATAACAATATTTCCCCTGGGGGGATATTTTACCACCACCTGTTAACAGACAAGACATGCATATTTACAATTTTTGAATGTTCCAAAAATATCATCTAAAAAGTGACAGATATTTTTGAAAATGTGTTTTTCAATATCAAAAATATATATATAAACATGGTAATAATTTTGTCGTCATTGTCTTTTCATCAAAAAACAAAATATACATAAATTTTAAATAATAAAAAAAAAGTGGCAATAAATAAATTTTTAGAAAGTAAAGAATGTGAAATAAATGGCAGCTATAAAAAATAGAGGGATAAAAATAGTAAGTAAAAAAAAAAAGTGTTATAAACAAAAAAATATAAATGTCGTAAATTAAATTTTTTTAGTAAATAATAATAATGACATAAAAATGTATTTTTTTAAAGAAAAAGTGATCAAAAATTATAAGGTGGCAATGAAAAGGGGTACTGTAAAAATGCGAAATCGGGGTCATGATTTCATTGATAAGTAAAAAATTTGCATATCATAAAAATTAATTCTACAGGACATTTTGTTATTATACAATAATCCGGATCTAGTTTTTCTAAGAATTTAGAAATTAAGTTATTACGCATTTTTTATCAATTAAAGGATTTGCATAAACATGGTAGATTATCTATCGTCTGGCACTTATCTTGCTTTAATAAACTATAGTTTTTTTGGTTTTCAGTACTTTTAATTAGTTGTTAAAAGCTTTAAAATTTTATCCTTTTTATAAATCTGGGTTCATTTCTAAACGGGTACCTAAAATATTTGAATAAAATCAAAAATAACACAAAAATTATTGTTCTAAAACTGTAAAACTTTATATTACAGTATCCTCTTAAGAAATTATGTTTATGAATTCATTTCCGATTTCAAAAAAAGAATAACCGTAAACTTTGCGTGTCAAGATTAGTAAAGAAAACACTTAAAAAAACTTCCATAAAAAATATTATTTTTAATCACAAAAACGTCATAAATGTATTTTTCATCAAAAACATACTTACATGCATGCAATCTTCGTCATTATTCTTTCTTTTGCTTATAACCTTTCGAAAGTTTAAGTATTTATGCAAATACCAAAAAAACAACAAAAGAAAAAACGCATTTTCGACATTTACTTTTTTTTCGAGTGGGCCAACCAAAAAACATAAACAAAAACAATTTTAATTGCATATTAAATTTTTTGTATACTCCCCAAAAAAACAAAAAAAAACTTAATTTCATTAAACAAAAATTACGTCTGACTTTTTCAATGTTTCGATATTGTTTTTCTGCCGCCCAAATTTTCTTAAATGCCATTTTACTGTTTTTGTTTTTTTAAAAAGTAATGGGAGAAAAAATTATATTTAAAAGTAATTTTATTAACGTAAAAAATGTACTTCAAAAAATGTGTACAGTTTTTTTTAAATATTCTTTTTAAAAAATTCGAAGATCAAAGTTTATTGACAAATAATTTGTCACAAATTTCATTTTTTTTGTTTTTCGATAACTTTGTTAATTTTGCTCTTTTAGACCTACTTTTTTGAGCTTGAATAATATTTTTAGAATACAAAAAATGAGAGTTGTTTACAAAAGTTTTTTGTTTCTAGAATATAATTTGATTCGATGATGCTTTGGGAATACCTAATTTTAAAAAAGTTTTCTTTTTTTGATAACCAAGAACGGCATTTTCAGATATAATTTACAGGGTACAAAAAGTGTTAGTATGCCCTATGGGAAAGTGATATCACAGTATAATTTTAAATTGTGTTTGTGGGATACTGTAGTTTTAAGAGTCTTAAAGAATTCAGCTTTTTAAAGTTTTTTAAGAAGTTGTACTTTTATTTTTTAATAGGTTATCATGATCTTTCTATCCCAAGTTCAAATCTTCACCTCCTCAAGGCATATTTTAATATCTGGTCCAAAAAACGTAGGCGATGCCAATAGTAGCTACATCCATCCATATCTGTCTTCAATGATATCAAAAGTAAAAGAATCCTATGATTTCAGTCAGCGTTTTCCTGTCCCCCTCTCTCAAATATATTTACATCCTTTTTGGGTGTTTTTTGACTCAATTTTTTTGTGTAAACTTTGCGTGTGAAAAATATATATGTATTTTTTTCCCAAAAGTTGGATAAGATCAAATTTCAAGCCAAAAGTCACAAAAAAGAGTATTTTTTCGACTATAAAGGAAATGTATTTCCGGTAAAAAATATACATATATATCTTCTTCTTTTACATATCCTTCCTGGCTCTCTGACATCCATTTACTGTTTTTTTGGAGGACTGGATTACTCTATTTTTTGTGTGTTTTTTTCGAAAATAACAAAAAATAAGCAAAAAAGGGCAAACATGGAGTTGAACAAAAAATGTAAAATTTCGAGAGGGCAAAGTTTTATAACTTAAAATTATGCATGGATTTTTGCAAGAAAAATGTGGGAATATTTTTTGAGAAAAAACAACAAAAAAACGTTGCAAAAAACAAAACATGAGAAAGTGCCATGGAAAAATGCCATTGATAGTTTCAAAAACATTATTACTATTTTTCATTTTTTACCAAAATTATCCCCTAAACCTATCCTATTGTTACAGTATCCTAATCCATCAAAAAATTTTTAGTGCCGAAAATTCTCCAAGAATGCCAGAGAATCGTCGACCTGGATCAGCACGACCTTGTCGGCGCCGAAAACGTCTATCAAAAACAACTTGCATGGATGAAGATGTTTTTCCAATTGATACAAATTATTATAATCCTGAACCAAAAATCTCTTCAACTCGAACAACCTCAAGATCAGATTATGGCTCATCTAATAGTGCCAACATAAGTCCAATGGATAAAACTCCTGAAATGGAAATTGGATCTTTGCCAACCTCAAATCGATCCCCTCGACTTCCGTTAAGTAATATGCAACAAATGAGAAGTTTTAATATTGATGGCTCTGGAAAAATTGTGGATTGTGGATTTCATTACGGTAGAATTTCTACAAAGCCTTTGACTCCAAGAATGTCCGGATCTCGACGGGCAACATGTCCAGAAATTTGGTTAAGTCGTGAATTGGAAAAGAAGGATGCCGTAAATGTTGCGCTAAGGATTTATGGCTCAGAAACAGTCGGAAAAAAATCACTAATTCGACAAATGTCAGCTCATGCCGATATCAGTGGAAAATATGATGAAAGCTCAATTGGTAAGTTTTTATGCAAATTTTTGGGTTATAGTATTTTGTTAGGTAGAGTAATTGCTAAGCAGACTACGACATCAACATGATGTTATTTTGGAGGGGAACAATCCCATCCAGAAGGGGCGCGCCCCTCCCACGACATACCTTTGATCTTGATCTTGAGCCGATGGCGGTGAAAGATCAAAGGGGCTTACCAGTTTTCTTTAGTGAAAGTGCCCTAATTCTAAGCTGACGTCCTTGTATAAAGGCTTCATGTTTATGGAGTTCGAAAATATTTTTTATGCAAATTTTTTAGAAATCCAAAAAACAAATTAGAAGTTTTTAAATAAAGCAATCACGTAAATGATGCCATCAAATTAATTTATAAAAGCTGATTTAAAAAAACGTTCCTTTTTTGGCTGTCATAAGCCATATATGCCATCACTCACAGATAAATTAGTTTAAGCTGTTTTTTGTATATAATTCAATGATGCAACATTTTTGACGTAAATTCTTTTTACAAAATATATCTATGTTAAGTGATGATGCCAAAATCCGATTAAAAATTTTACATCAAAAGAATAAAGTTAATAACCTTCAAAATCAGCTTACGCTAATTTTCTGTAAAATAAATACAACCCGATTATAAAAAGCCGAAAATTGTTAATCTTAGTTTTTTGAGGATTTCTTAAGAGATACATTTAATCTACGTAATTTTAAGAACCTTAGAAATTCTTACCTAAAAAATACAAAAAAAGTGAAATTTTTAATCAATAATTTTTTAGGCCCTGAAGATTTACTTACCCAATCTCGAACAATTAATTTTATGATGAATGATAAAGAAATTGAATTAGATATTATTCATGGATCTGGATTAGGGGTAATTAATTTGGGATAACAAAATAGCAATGAATAATTATGCAAATTTTAGAAAGATCTGTTCGATGAAGTTCCAACAATTTATTTGATCATGTATTCCGTGGATAATCGAGAATCCTTTGCAAAAGCGGCACAAACAATGTTTCGACTTTATGGAAATAAATCTCGAAAATTATCTGTTTTACTTGTTGGAAATAAAATTGATTTACAGCGAAAACGAAAAGTTACTTCTATTGGTAAGATTTTCATACTGTAATAATCATCCAATGAAATTTATGCAAATTTTTTAGAAGGAAAAATGTTATCAAAAATATATAAATGTGGTTTCATTGAAATTTCTGTTATGCTAACAATGAATATGGATTCAATTTGGAAAGAGATAATTCGGAAAATTCAACCGTTTGTCACAGAATGTGACAGAATAAATGAAAGACGAGAATCTCGTGGAACTCTTAAAGCTCGAATTGTTGAACGTGGTCGGAGATTTGCAAAATCTTGTGAAACTCTTGTCGCTAAAATTTTTTAAAATTTTCATTCCCCAATTTTTTATCTTTTTTAATGTATCAAATAATTTGTTTCAAATTCGTAAAAACTTTCTTTTACTTTTAAATGTGTAAATAAATAAAAACGGTTATTTAAATATTTGAAATGAATGTGTAATTATTGATGAACTTGACAAATGAAAATTTTTAAAGAATTACAGTAATTTATTTAACATAATTTAAAACTATACATACAAAAAATAAGCAAAGATTTATTCAGCCTTAAGATTGAAGGCTTGATCAACAAATCTTTGACATATAAATGGTAATTCAGTTTCACATTCCAATGAATGAGATATAACTCTCGGATAATCGATATGTCCCAAATATGCAGTACAATAGTTAACACCATCTCCCCTAGCAGTAACGTTAACTGGAGATCCATCCAAACTTTGAATTTTAAGTTCAGCACGTTTAAGACCACTCCAGATTTTATGATTTGTAGTTCCATGATTATGAAGAGCACAAACAGCTAAAAATTGATAAAACTTATAATGTTTGAAAAAAATTACAAGTAACATACCATTTATTACTTCAATCTCTGGACCATTTCCAATAACCGGAGAGGCATTCATGCCTCGACATCCAAGATAAGCATTACGAAAATTTCTTCGTTCTCTTGCGAAAAACATACACATTCGATTATTTGGATTCAGATGCCATCCTGGAGAACATTTGAACTTTGGATACCGAGGTGTTTCACATAAAAATGGATGCTTTTCTTCTTTTTCACGAATATCAAATTTACCATTATTTGGATTGAATACGGTAGCATAATCCCCACATGGAAATTCCTCAAGCTTATCAAAATCCGGTTCTTTTTCCCATGGTAGATCATAAATAAAAGTTTTGCCATCAAATGATTTATTCCTGAAACGAATAATAAGAAATTTTTGCAAAAAGAGTAAAACCTTACCAATATCTCATATCAAAAAATGGCTCAACAAGTTCTCCTTTAGGTTTCATATTGAAGAAAGTTGGAACAACGAAAGGAGTTTCACCATATCCAATCCAGAGTCTTGTATTATCTTTAACATGAAAATCAGGATCTCGGTAAATTCGTTTCGTCCATTTCTTGAATACTTCTTCTGAATCGGCAGTTGCTAATCTCCCACCATAACCAAAATGACAATATGCCAAAGCTTCTCCGAATTCCACCGGTTTCGAAAATAGCAACAAACATGATCCATCATAATGTCCTGGGATGCAATTCTTCATTGCGAAGCCTTCTGCTGGAACTCTGAATTGAGATAGACAAGATCTATCACATTTAACAGCGAGAAATACGACCGACACTCTGAAATACTGTAATGAAAAACAAAGAAAATTGAACAAAATAAACATACAGTAATAATTTGAGGATAAACATCTTTCACCAATTTAGCTTCGCAATCATAGAGAATAAGAAAGAAACCAAAAAAAGAGAGAGAAGCAACTTTCAACTGCAAAAAAAGTAAAAGAAAGTAAAAATGAAAGTTGAATGCTCAAAAACGGTATCGCTTTTGTTCAAAAATGAAATATTTATGCAAATTTTCAAAAATATCTTGGGAAAGAATTTAAATTTGATTCCCCCACTGAAATCCATTAATCTCTGATCTTTTTTATAAATATTGCTCTTGTGAAACTCTTGTCGCTAAAATTTTTTAATTTGTTCATTCCCCATATTTAAATTAAACTTTTTTAATGTATCAAATTCGTAAAAACTTTCTTTTACTTTTACATGTGTAAATAAAAAACGGTTATTTAAAAATTTATAATGAACAAATTTCGATAATAAATCACAGAGTTTGTATACTTATTGATTAACTTAACAATTGTTAATGTTCAATGAGTACAGTAATTTATTTAACATAATTTAATATTATACATACTTAAAAAATTAGCAAAGATTTATTCAGCTTTAGAAGTGAAGGCTTGATCCACAAATCTTTGACATATAAATGGTAATTTAGTTGAACAATACGTGGATTGAGAAACGACATCACCTGTTTTAATATGTCCATAATATGCAGTACACCAGTTAACATCATTATTATTATTTTCAATATCAACAGGAGATCCATCTAAACTTTGAATTTTATTTTCAGCAAGTTTAAGACCACCCCAGATTTTATGATTTGTAGTTCCATGATTATAAAGAGCACAAACAGCTAAAAAGTTACCATTGATTTAAAGAGTTTAAAAGAAGAAAAAAGCTATAAATATAACATACCATTTATTACTTCGATTTCGGCATCACTTCCAATAACTGGAATTCCTCCAATACTTTGACATCCAAGATATGCGCCTGCAAAATTTTTTGCACTTGATTCAAAAAACATACACATTCGATTATTTGGATTCAGATGCCATCCTGGAGAACATTTAAATTTTGGATATCGGGGTGTTTCACATAAAAATGGATGTTTTTCTTCAACTTTTCTTATACTGAAATTGCCATTATTTGGATTGAATACGGTAGCATAATCTCCACATGGAAACTCCTGAAGCTTATCCAAATCATGTTCGTCTTCCCATGGCAAATCATAGATAAACGTTTTCCCATCAAATGATTTATTCCTAAAATAGAAAAGTCAAAACTTTAGTAAATGAAACAAAACCTTACCAATATCTCATATCAAAAAATGGCTCAACAAGTTCTCCTTTAGGTTTCATTCCGAAGAAAGTTGGAAGAATGAAAGGAGTATCACCATATCCAATCCAAAATCGGGTATCCTTTTGAACTTGAAAATCAGGATCCCGATAAACTTTTCTTGTCCATTTCTGGAATACTTTTTCAGAATCCGCTGTTGCCAATCTACCACCATAATCAAAATGACAAGTTCTTAAAGCATCTTTGAATTTCATAGGTTCAGAAAATAAAAGTAAGCATGATCCTTCATAATGTCCCGGGATACAATTTTTCATTTTGAAACCTTCTTTTGGAACTCGAAATTCGTCAAGACAAGATCTTTTTGTATCAATATCACATTTAACAGCAACAAATATGACCAACAATCTTAAATAATTTGTTTATATAAACAAAATATCTTAATTAAAATAAACATACAGTAATATTTTCAGCATAAACATCTTTGACCAATTCAGCTTCAATTCACAACCTTGAAGAATAAGAGAAAATGAAAAAAGAGAGAGCAAGAAAGCAATTTTCAACTGCAACAAAAAGTCAAAGAAAGTAAAAATTAACGTTGAATGCAGCATTGCTTCTGTTCGAAAGAAGATGAAAGAATTATGCAAATTTACAGTAAAATTCAAATGTCTTGTCAAAGAAGTGTGAGTTGATCTAGCATATTACTGTAGGAAAAAGCAAGTTTGTAATACTAACTTTAAAATATAATGAGGCTTATGTGAATAAAAAATCAGCTCGTGTACTAACACTTCAATATGTCCAAGGATCACAATTCTCTGCTGTTTCAAAAACGCTTTTGTCAAATCTTTTGGTTCTTCATTTTAAAAAAAATCAATTTCTTTTTGACGTTTCTCAATTGCATCAAAAAAAATATATTTGTGTCTTTTCCATTTGTGCAGAGAAAAATTTATAGTATGAATAAAAATATGGTAAACTTTAATAAAAATTCGGATTTCTTTCTAACACTCTGTACATTGGATTATTAAGTTGTTGAAGAAGATAGTTTGAAAATATTTTGATTTTTTCAAATTCTGTTTCATTTTTCTGAAAGAAGATTTTGAAAAAATAAGAATGATGAAATTTTACAAACCTTTTGATAAAAATTACCAAACAATAATTTGTTGATGATACTTGCACATTTCAAATCAATTTCATTTTGCACGACAATTTGTCCTCCATTTTGGATTTCATTTTTAATATCATTTAACAGATTTTGAACGTCAAACAATACATTTTCTTGCATTAAACTATTATTTATAAAAAAATGCATCACGAAATTTCTATTATTTGCCATCTTTTTCCATCAACATTTACGATGCCGTAATTTATAAGATGAACAATTTCATGCATTTTAGAATGGGGTCAACCGGAAAAAATTTCTCCATTTTTTTTATTTTTATAAATGTTTCAAAAATTGTTGGAACATCATGTAGACTAATAACTTGAACATTTCCAAACCTAATTGTTTGAATATCACCGAATCGATTTTTCCATTTACAAAGTTAACCTTCTAAATCATTGAAACAAACTGAAAGAAGATTTCCCAAAAAGGGTAACGGAATTGGTCCTAAAACAAAAAAATCCTTTTGATCTTATGCCGACAATAATTTTTATTTTTGAAAATTAATAAAATTATTAAATAACAAATTTCAATTTTTTTAATTATTAAAAAAAACTTTTTAATAATTAAAAAAATTACAAAATTACCTGGAGGCAAATTCGGCCTTTTAAAATAAAAATTATAAAACAGTGCAAAACAAAGAAAAATAATTAAAAACAGAAAAAACATTTTTATTCTTCAAAAGAAATCACGTGTTTAAATATAATTCTGCAAAAATGGAACATGGACAAAACTGAAAAGAACTTCGGATGCAATCAATAATAAAAACACAAAAATGCGTTTTCAATGTACATCCATAAAAATCATGAAAGTTGATATTCAACTGTAAATTATAAACTAGGAAAAATACAAAAACAGTTAAACCTAAAATTACAAAAGCTAACGACCAAATATTAATCAAACAAGCCTACAGTTTTCACCAAAATAGATTTAAACAACCATTTTTGAACGGGATTACTGTATTCTTACAAAATTGTTTACAAAATAAATTTTTTGAAACGTTTTATTTTGTTATATCGATTTAAATGTGTGTAATAAATCACAGAGTTTGTGTAATTATTAATAAAAAAAATAAAAAATGGTCCAGGACTACAGTAATTTATTCAACATAATACAAAATTAAACATACATAAAAAATAAGCAAAGAATTATTCAGCTTTAGAAGTGAAGGCTTGATCCACAAATCTTTGACATATAAAAGGTAATTTAGTTGAACAATATGTGGCTTGCGAAATAGCCTTTTTTCCCTTCGGCCCCGTAAACCAATGTCCATAATATGCAGAACAACGGTTAGCACCAGTACCCAAAGCATTAATATCAACGGGTGATCCATCCAAACTTCGAACTTCATGTTCGCCGCGTTTAAGGCCACTCCAAATTCTATGATTTTTAGTTCCATGATTATGAAGACCACAAACAGCTAAAAAATTACAAAAGATTTAAAAGAAGTCAAACTGTAAGAAGAAATAATTTTTAAACATTTCGTACCATTTATAACTTCGATTTCGGCACCACTTCCAATAACTGGAATTGCATCAATAGCTCGACATCCAAGATATGCATCGGTAAATCTTTTTTTACTTGATTCAAACCACATACACATTCGATTATTTGGATTCAGATGCCATCCTGGAGAACATTTAAATTTTGGATATCTCGGAGTTTCACATAAAAATAGATGTTTTTCTTCATTTTTTCGAATATCAAATTTGCCATTATTTGGATTGAATACGGTAGCATATTGTCCACATGGAAACTCCTCAAGTTTATCCAAATCCGGTTCTTCTTCCCATGGCAAATCATTGATAAACGTTTTCCCATCAAATGATTTATTCCTAAAATAGAAAAGTCAAAACTTTAGTTAATGAAACAAAACCTTACCAATATCTCATATCAAAAAACGGCTCAACAAGTTCTCCTTTAGGTTTCATTTCGAAGAAAGTAGGAACATCTAAAGGAGTTATACCATATCCAATCCAAAATCTTGTATCTTTTCTAGTTTGAAAATCAGGATCCCGATAAATACGTTTTGTCCATTTCTTGAATACTTCTTCTAAATCCGCTGTAGCTAATCTTCCACCATAATCAAAATGACAAGTTCTTAAAGCATCTTTGAATTCAACTGGTTCAGAGAATAGCAACATACATGATCCATCATAATGCCCTGGGATGCAATTCTTCATTTTAAATCCTTCTTTTGGGACTCGAAATTCGTCAAAACAAGATCTTTTACTATCAATATCACATTTAACAGCAACAAATATGACCAACAATCTTAAATAATTTGTTTATATAAACAAAATATCTTAATTAAAATAAACATACAGTAATAATTTGAACATAAACATCTTTGACCAATTAAACTTCAATTCACAACCATGAAGAAAAACAAGAGAAAATGAAAAAACGAGAAAAAGCAAAAGGAATTTGCAATTGCAACAAAAAAGTAAACGAAAGTAAAAATGAAAGTTGAATGCTCAAAAATGGTATCGATTTTGTTGAAAACGAAGATGAAACAGTTATGCAAATTTACATAAATGTTCAAATATCTTGGTAAAGGGTTTCAATTTGATTTCCCCACTGAAATCCATAAATCTCTGATCTTTTTTTATAAATATTGCTCTGACTATGGTATCACATGCAAATTTTTTGAAGAACTTCATGGAGAGTGTCTTGAAAATGGGTGAAAGTATTTTAACAAAGGATAAACTTGATTGTACCTCGAAAACGAAAGACTGCAATAATTTGAAGTCAACGCAGGTAAATGTTCATTAAATTGGTAATATTTAAGTCAAACAAACGTTCAATTGTTTCAATAAATGCCAATTAATGTAAAAATTACGAAAATGAGATTGTTATTATATTTTTGAACAAATACACCATGCATGTTCAATATATCAGTTTTGGTACTAATTGATTATTAACTTAATAATTGAAAATATTGAAGAATTACAGTAATTTATTCAACATAATTTAATATTATACATACTCAAAAAATTATCAAACAATTATTCAGCTTTAGAAGTGAAGGCTTGATCCACAAATCTTTGACATATAAATGGTAATTCATCTGAACAAAATGCCGACTCAGTAACACATATTTCTCCTGCAGAATCCATATACCAATGCCCATAATATGCAGTACAATAGTCAATTCCATCATTATTATCGTTTTCAATACGAACGCGAGATCCATCTAAACTTTGAATTTTATTTTCAGCAAGTTTAAGACCACCCCAGATTCGATGATATCTAGTTCCATGACCATGAAGCTCACAAACAGCTAAAAAAATTAACATATATTTATTGAGCATAAAAACAAAAAATTGTATCATACCATTTATGACTGGAATTTCGTAGCCACTTCCACCACTAATAACTGGAATTCCTCCAATACTTTGACACCCAAGATATGCGCCAGCAAAAGTTTTTTTACTTGATTCAAACCACATACACATTCGATTATTTGGATTCAGATGCCATCCAGCAGAACATTTGAATTTGGGATATCGAGGTGTTTCACACAAAAATGGATACTTTTCTTCTACTTTTCTTATACTGAAATTGCCATTATTTGGATTGAATACGGTAGCATATGGTCCACATGGAAAATTACGAAGCTTATCAAAATCTGGTTCTTCTGCCCATGGCAAATCAAAGGTAAAATTATTTTTAGCAAACGCCTTATTCCTAAAACCAAAAAATTCTAAATTTTCGTAAAAGAAATAAAAGCTTACCAATAATTTATTTGAAAAAACGACTTAACAAGTTCTCCATCAGGTTTCATTACAAAGAAAGAATGAGAACTATTTTTAGCTTCACCATATCCAATCCAAAATCGGGTATCATTTTTAACATGAAAATCAGGATCCCGATAAATTCATTTTGTCCATTTCTTGAATACTTCTTCTGAATCAGCTGTTGCTAATCTTCCACCATAATCAAAATGACAAGTTCTTAAAGCATCTTCGAATTTCACAGGTTCAGAAAATAAAAGTAAGCACGATCCATCATAATGTCCCGGGATACAATTTTTCATTGCGAAGCCTTCTGCGGGAACTCTGAATTGAGATAGACAAGATCTATCACATTTAACAGCAGCAAATATAACCGACAATCTGAAATAAGTTTTCTGTATAAACAGAATAAATTCCAAAAAATAAACATGCAGTAATATTTTCAGCATAAACATCTTTGACCAATTCAGCTTCAATTTAAAACCATAAAATATAAAAAAGAAACGAAGAAAAGAGAGAAAAACAATTTGCAACTGCAACAAAAAGTCAAAGAAAGTAAAAATGAACGTTCTGTTCGAAAGAAGATGAAAGACTTATGCAAATTTACAGTAAAATTCAAATATCTTGTCAAAGAAGTTTGAGCTGATCTAGCATATTACTGTAGGAAAAAGCAAGTTTTTAATATTAATTTAAAAATATAATGAGGTTTATGTGAATAAAAAATCATTTCGTGTACTAACACTTCAATATGTTCAAGGTTCACAATAATTTATTCAATATTAAATTAATGTACATACAATTATATACACACAAAAAATTGGCAAAGAATTATTCAGCTTTAAGATTGAAGGCTTGATCCACAAATCTTTGACATATAGATGGTAATTCATCTGTACAATCCAGGGATTGAGAAAAAAATAATGGAGGAGAATGTTTGGGCACCCAATACCCTTGTCCAGCAAATGCGGAACAAAAATTATCAACAAAACCCACAGCACGAATATTAATTGAAGATCCATCTAAAGTTTGCATTTCATGTTCAGCACGTTTTCGACCACTCCAGATTCGATCACTTTCAAGTCCATGATTATGAAGAGCAAAAATCGCTATAAAAATAATAAGAGATTTTAAAGAGAAATTTAAAAACATTATACCAAGTACTGCGGCCTTCGATTCATCGTCACTTCCTCCTTTTGTAACAAGTGGGAAAGCATTTATGTTTCGACATCCAATATATGCATCACGAAAATTTCTTCTACTCGATTCAAACCATATACACAATCGATCATTCGGATATAGATGCCATCCAGAAGAACATTTAAATTTTGGATATCTCGGAGTTTCACATAGAAATGGATGCTTTTCTTCAGTTTTTCGAATATCAAATTTGCCATTATTTGGATTGAATACGGTAGCATAATCTCCACATGGAAAATTGCGAAGCTTATAAAAATCCGGTTCTTCTGCCCATGGCAAATCAAAGATAAAATTGTTTCTACCAAAAGCCTTATTCCTAAAAAATTTTGGTAAATGTTCGTAAAAGAAATACATAAAAGCTTACCAATAATTCATCTGAAAAAACGGTTTAACAAGACCTCCTTTTGGATTCATATCCAAGAAAGTAGGAACATCTAAAGGAGTTATACCATATCCAATCCAAAATCTTGTATCTTTTCTAATTTGAAAATCAGGATCTCGGTAAATTCGTTTTGTCCATTTCTTGAATACTTCTTCTGAATCAGCTGTTGCTAATCTTCCACCATAATCAAAATGACAAGTTCTTAAAGCATCTTTGAATTTCATAGGTTCAGAAAATAAAAGCAAGCATGATCCATCATAATGTCCTGGTATGCAATTCTTCATTTTGAAACCTTCTTTTGGAACTCGGAATCTATCAAAACAAGATCTTTTTCTATCAATATCACATTTAACAGCAAAAAATACGATCGACAATCTTAACAAGGGACACTCCCAACCTGCCACGCCGCTTTTGGAACGAAACCTATCCTATTATGTAGCCCTATAGCAGCTATGCATAACCCCAAAATATTTCCGGTGAATGGCTTTTATCATGAAAATATGTGAAAATGCAGTCTGAAAAATCCACGACCCCCTGGTCGACGATTTTTCAAAAATCCCTGTGTCACACACTTTTGTCGAACTTCATTTTCACAAATTTTCATAATAAAAGGCCATTCACCGGAAATATTTTGGGGTTATGCATAGCTGCTATAGGGCTACATTATAGGATAGGTTTCGTTCCAAAAGCGGCGTGGCAGGTTGGGAGTGTCCCTTGTAAATATTTTTTTCGTATAAACAATATAACTTGAAAAAATTTAACATACAGAAATAATTTGAGCATAAACATCTTTCACTATTTCAGCTTCAATTCAAGAGAAAATGAAAAAAGAGAAACAGAGAAAAAAAAACAATTTCCAACTGCAACAAAAAAGTCAAAGAAAGTAGGAATGAACGTTGAATGTTAAACAACAACCTTCTCATTCTTCAAAAAATATGAAATGTTTATGCAAATTTACATTAATATTCAAATTACTTTAATAAGGTTTAAAGTTGATCCGACTTCGACTTTGGTTTCACAAATTTCATGCAAATTTTTTGCCCAAGTTCAAAGTGGGGTAAAAAAGTATCGTAATGAAAAATATAGTAATCTGCACTTTTTTAATACCAATTTTCTTCTCCTAATACATTTTTCGAAAAATTTCAACATTAAATTTTACATAAATTTCTTGTTTTTACAGATTTTTGGTTTAAAACAGTGTTCGGGTACGGTAAGAAAAACCTGTTTTTATTAAATACTGTAGATATTTTACAATTTATTTACAAATAAAATAATACAAAACCAACAAAAACAGTAAAACAACAACAAAGATTCTGGAAATGTCGCAAACAAGTTTCACAAGTTGTGATATAATAAATACAATCAATCAATTTGTTTCACAATAAAACCGAGGTTTCTCTGTAAAAGTAGAAAAACATTTTTGGAAATAAATGCCACATTTTATTGCATCCTGGAAACTTTTGACATCTTCCGCAGAAATTGATGAATCAAATCGAATGACGAATTCTGAGTGAGTTTTTGAAGCATGAGTCTAAAAAGTGGGTTTAGGGTTAAAAATTTTTCTGTAGAATTTCAAAGACTTAAAAATGTTTTTAATTTATTGATTACATTTATGAATCGCAAAATCAAAGGTTGCAAAAACTTACTTCAATAAATTTCAAAAATTCATCCTTATTGAGCATCACTTTTATGTAGTACATTCTAAAGCTTTCAAGCTTTGTCTCTCGTTTCATTGATGAAAGTTTTGTGAATGTTTCGGAGGTAATATAAGGATCTTCTATCCTGTAAAAAAACAAATAACGCATTATAAATTAAAATTATAATGACATTATCGAAGGAGATGTTTCATTTGCTGCTTTTTTTGATTTCGCAAAAAAGATCGCGATGCTGAAAGAAATTGAAATTCTGGGACTTTCGCCTTTTTCAACTTTTTTAACACGTGAAAAAAGCGAAAGTCCCTGATTTTCAATAACTTGCAGCTTCGCGAACTTTCCTGCAATATCAAACAAAGCTTCAAATAATAGATATCCATTAATAAAATTCCTTACCAAATATCCGTCGCATATGGAACATATGGAATAATATCTTCAACAGGAAGCATTCTTCCATTTTCATCAACAATACTCCAAACTTTCAAAATTTCAATTCTCGAAGACTGTGTTAAAGTTTTAAAATCTTTCAACGATATTTTTAAACGTTCAATATAAAGTGTTGAAATTGTTGAAATCCAAATTTTGGATAATAATTCTGGAATTCGAGTTCGATCTCTTACACAAATTTCTTCAGATATCCAAATTTTTTGGAAAGTTTCTAATGGAATTATTTGATTTTGTTTTGTGTAAAACCGTTCTGTTTTACCATTATCATAAAATCGATAAGCAACAATCAGAGGGAATTTGTTGGGAAAGAATTTACAGGTTTGATAAAGTTTAAATAAATGTCTCCGATCAATATTGCCAAAGATATATTTGAGAAGGGGAGACTTGAATGGAAACGATTGTGAAACGGCGTCTTCAAAATAACGCGTTTCTGCCATTTTTAATATCTAAAATATTTTAAATAAGTATTAAAAAATACAAACATATTTAAAATACAACACGAAAAACACTGCTTCATTTAGAAATTCTTTGGTTGGAGTGAATTTTATTTCAAATGACGCGTGGGTTTGGCAAAAAGAAGTTTGAATGAAAATGGACACTTTTACCTTTTTGATAGATTTTTTCGCGACTTTACTAACAACAAAAGAACACCACATTACTATTTAATTGTTTTTAAAATGAATTCAATTTATGAGAAAGACTTGATAAACTGATAAAAAGTATTTTTTAATAATCATGGGATTTAAAAAGCCTGCGAAAATTCTCCATTTTTTTTAAAAAGAAAAAAAAATGTTGCTGAATTACTCAAAAAATTAATCAACTTTGGCAAATAAAAAATCGGATTAAAAACGTGAATAAGCAATATTTGGTAGTATTAATCTGTGGAAAGTTTAATAAAATTGTTAAATTTTTATTAGAAATAAGCAAACGCTAAAAGATAGAAACTAAAAAACCAAAGAAAAAGCGGGTGAATGAAATGAAAAAAAAATTGTTGAAAAAAAGGGAAGAAAACTGCAAAAAAGAAAAAAATCAATAAAAGCTGTAAACAAGGCCATTAGTAATAAAAAAACATTTATTTTTCATTACTGCAGTGCATTAATTCTGGAACATCAGCAGAGGCACCTATGGATGGTTACGGCCCCGATAATTTTGCAACGATCTAGTTCTGATAACTTTTGAAGTGTTCGACCCCTTAGGAGCTGTCCAGATGTCACGTGACAAGGGAGGGAGGGGTAAATGACCGTACCGCCTTTGAAGTAAGGCAAAAAGTGCCTTTGATGTGAAGCGGTAAGCCAGATTTTTGTATCTCGCGACATCTGGACATTCCCTTATTAATTTTTTCCAAATCCATAAAACACATGTCTTCTTAAAATTGTGTATTGCTTTTATTTATCCATAAACAATATCAGGGATCGTCCAGATATGACGTCATTTGGGAGGGAGTAATGACCGTGCCGCCTTTGATGTGCGGCAAAAAGTTTCTTTGATGTATGCTGATTTTCGGATGACGTCATATTTGGACGATCTCTTTTTACAAAATTAAAAAGAGTAAAATAACAAAAAAGGTTCTGCAATATATCTATCTAGTTATTTCACAATGAAATCGAGGCTTCTTAACAAAAGGTGAAAAACATTTCTCGAAAAAAATGCCACATTTTACAGCATCCCGCAAACTTCTGATATCTTCAACAAAAAATGATGGTTTGAATCCAATGAAAAATTCAGATTGATGCTTTGATGCTTGAGTCTGTAATGTTATAACTTCTCAATGTAATGAAGGGGAGAGGGTAGTTAAAAAACATACTTCAATAAATCTCAAAATTTCATCCTTGTTTAGCATTATATTACTATTTTCAATGCTAAAACGTTTAAACTTGGCCTTTCGTTTCATTGTTGAAAGTTTTGTAAACGTTTCAGGAGTGATAAAAGGATCTTCTATCCTGTAAAAAACAGAAAATGAATTACGCGCTATTAATAAACTCCTTACGAAACATATGATGCATCAGGAACATATTGAATAATATCTTCAACAGCAAGTAATCTTCCATTTTCATCAACAATACTCCAAACCTTCAAACTTTCAATTTTTGACGATTGTGTTAAAACTTTAAAATCTTTCAAAGAAATTTTTAAACGTTCTACGATAAATGTTTTAATTGTTGAAATCCAAATTTTTGATAATAATTCTGGAATTCGAGTTCGATCTGAGAAAAAAATTTCATTAGATATCCAAATCTTTGACAAAGTTTCCGATGAAATTATTTGATGATATTTTGTGTAAAAACGGTTATTACTGTAAAATCGACAAACAATAATCAATGGAAATTTGTTGGGAAAGAATTTACAGGTTTGATAAAGTTTAAAAAAATGTCTCCGATCGTTATTACCAAAGATATATTTGAGAAGGGGAGACTTGAATGGAAAAGATTGTGGAACAGCATCTTCAAAATAACGGGTTTCAGCCATCTTAAATGTCTGAAAATTTCAGTAGCTTTAAAAAAATGTGTGGAAGTTTGGGGTTCAAGAAAAACACTTTAAAAATACAAAACGAAAATAAACATTAATAAACTTGTTGAACTAATTAAAAATTTTTGCTAAACACCATTGGCTTTTTAAAAACGGAACAAAATCACTACATTTAATTTAAAAATAATAATTAACTACTAAATTAAGAAATAAACTTTAACAAATAAAAAATCTGATTCAAAAGTTATCGTAAAAATATTTTTTGACATCTGCGGAAAAATGAATCAATTTGGTAAATTTTTTTATGACAAATAAGCAAAAGCAAAAAGATAGAAACTATCATCATGATAATAAAAAACTAAACAACCAAAAAAAGCTTTTAAATGAAATAAAAAGACATTGGTTGAAAAAAGGGAAAAAACTGCAAAAAAAAGAACAAAAAATCAATAAAAGCTGTAAACAAGGCTGATAGTAAAAACATATATTTTTTATTACTGTTTTTCAGTAATTTTTTTTGTTGAATATTTTTTATTTTTTATAATTAAATACAGTAACCATATACTGAGATTTAAAAACTTGTGTTTCTGGTATTTTACATTCAAATTTAAGACAAGTTTTATTTTAAAGAAAACATTTTTCATGAAGTCTTTATTTTTCATTTGTTAAATTTGATAGAAAGTTATTTTAAACTTTAAAAATATAAATAAAACACTTTTTTTGTTTTTGAGGAAATACAAAAATCGAGAAATTAAACAGCTTTCAACCTTCGTAAATTTCAGGTACAAATTTAATTTCAAAAAAGTGTTCCCAAGGTCGGTCAAAGACAGTTGCATGAATTTTCTAAACAACATTTAAATTATTTAATTGTACATTTTTCAAACTAAACATTACCAAAATTAAACTGTCACGCCCAACTTTGCAATTCTTTGGCACAAAACCTGTTGGAAATTCAGGGGATGTAAATTCCTAAAAAAATGCATTACTGTAAAAAAGTGGTAAAAATAAGATTCTAACATTTTTGAGGCAATTTGATTTTCCAATTAAAAGTTGAAGATCATAGAAAGTTCCGCCGACTAATTATTCTGTGGCACTTAAAACTTTTGTTTTTATAAAGTAATATGGATCATTTGATTCAGTGTTGTATTTATTCAAAATCTTTTCAACAAGAACCTAAAAAGTTTAAAATAATTTTTCATTAATTTTAATTTTTTTAAAAACCGAAAGTTTCGTTGAATTTGTGATTTTGACAGGAGCTCCAAGCAATGGGGATTTCGTTGTTCTAGCTTCATTTAAAGCAAAGATGAAATAGGCCAAAAAGAAAATGCGAAGAAGCATGGTTGTTTTTTTCCTATTTTTTGAAGCAGAAAATGGTTTTTTATTTACAATCTGATACAGTGCTCCGCAAAAATATAACGTCACCCTAAAACATGCTAATTCCGGCACTTTTAGAGGTCGAATTGATTCATAGGTTTGAGATTCGGATTCAGCATGTTCAAAAACCTATATATACGAGAAATAATGAAAAAATATCAACAGGTCCGGATTTGTCAGCACAATATCAAAAAATTGCTTCCGCAAAAATATAACGTCACCCTTGAAAAATTTGCATACGATAAGTTTTAAAGAAACCAACTATCAGAGGTTGTTAAGTATGCTTATTTAAGCTAATTTGCGAAGAAAATATCAAAAAATATTCATTGGCATTGATTTGCCACCATAATGAAAATGCCATTTTTGCCATTTTTGGCGATTTTTACGTGTCTATAAAATGGCTCACAATAAGTTTTAGAACATGTTACACATGCCATTATGTAGCCCTTATCAAGCTTATCATGTCCGCAAAGTTTCATAACTT
This sequence comes from Panagrolaimus sp. LJ2414, assembly GCA_024447195.1. Lineage (NCBI taxonomy): Eukaryota > Metazoa > Nematoda > Chromadorea > Rhabditida > Panagrolaimidae > Panagrolaimus > Panagrolaimus sp. LJ2414. The sequence goes on along the minus strand of JAMRXY010000004.1, from coordinate 25,440 downwards.
GATCTCAAACATGCACATCAAGCCAGATTTTCAAAATTCTCATTTTTGAACTTTTTTCATCATTTTTCTGGAAAAAAGCAAAATTTTGTGTTTTTTCCAATTTTTGAAAATCTGGCTTGATGTGCATGTTTGAGATCAAGTTATGAAACTTTGCGGACATGATAAGCTTGATAAGGGCTACATAATGGCATGTGTAACATGTTCTAAAACTTATTGTGAGCCATTTTATAGACACGTAAAAATCGCCAAAAATGGCAAAAATGGCATTTTCATTATGGTGGCAAATCAATGCCAATGAATATTTTTTGATATTTTCTTCGCAAATTAGCTTAAATAAGCATACTTAACAACCTCTGATAGTTGGTTTCTTTAAAACTTATCGTATGCAAATTTTTCAAGGGTGACGTTATATTTTTGCGGAAGCAATTTTTTGATATTGTGCTGACAAATCCGGACCTGTTGATATTTTTTCATTATTTCTCGTATATATAGGTTTTTGAACATGCTGAATCCGAATCTCAAACCTATGAATCAATTCGACCTCTAAAAGTGCCGGAATTAGCATGTTTTAGGGTGACGTTATATTTTTGCGGAGCACTGTACTGTATAAAGGAAAACTGGGAGGAAAACAATTTTTTTATACAACTATTAAAATGAAGAAAAAGCAGAAAGCATCTTTTATATTGCATTTTTTGTAAAAAAAGTCACATTTTTGCGTGATGAATTTAAAACTTTTTTTAAAATTGTCACGTTTTTTAAAGTTTTAATTCTAAAAATTTTCAAATGTTATCATTTTTAATAAAAAATTGGTTCCCAGATTTTTATCAAAGTATTTTATCATATTATGATGCAATTTCAAATTTATCATAAAATGTTTTCTATTATGCCCGCACTAATGTAGTGTCTGAAAGATGTTAAAAACGTGACATTTTTAAATGAACAATAACTAATAGCATTTGTAAAATAATTTTCGTTTACAATAGCATTAACAGAAATGCTTTTTTACAGATCACAAAAACAGTGATTACCAAATGCCAACCAAGGCTGTCCGTAATTCTGGATCGTGTTCCGGATTCCGGATTTCCGGACCAAATTCTTTATTCCGGACAGCCCTGATGCCAACTCTTTTTTAAACAAAAAAATATGTGTTGTTAAAAATGACATTAACCAAAATCTCGTTATTTTGTTAGACGGACATACAGTATTATTCAATGGTTTCCAAATAGTAATTAAAAAATACTACAATTTTTTATTTGTGTTTTGAAAAATTGATACTAAATTATTTATTTAATGAATTTTAAATAATAATCCATTTCATCAAATATTTAACAAACATTTGAACAAAAGCTTTTTTTTCTCCATTTACAATTGTGTATCACAAAACTGAATTCTAAAAAATATATAAAATATTCAAAACAATTAATTTGATCGAAAGAAAAGAAAAGAAATGAATTTCGAGGTGCTTGCAAATATCTTTATTATTCAAGGACTAATTTAAATTAATCAATTTTTATGTCTGAGAATATGCTCACTATTTTTTTCGTAGCATTAAATCTTTTATTGTGGTCAGGATGACCTGATTTTTTTGAAGTGCTTTCTTTGTTCGTCTTTCATAAGATAATAGTATATTATTATAAAACGATGCAAGAATAAAGTTTTGTTGATTAAAAAACTATTTAGAACTTTGTGAAAGCTTACAAGATCCTAGAATTGCATAAATAAAATAAATTTATGCAATTGTAAGATATTTTTGATCACGATAACTTCGGCATAAATGACGCTACAGATCAAAAAAAACCCTGATTTCCAAATGCCATCTGTTTTTTAAAAAAATAAAGTATATTTGTTTCGAAAATCGTTAACCAAAATCTCCGTCAATGGGGTTTATTTTTACTAAAGCAATATACAGTAATATTCAATGATTTTTTTACAATAACAATAATATAAATTTAATACGTATTAATTTATTATTTATTTTTTTTATTTTTTTTTCAATCATGTTTGTAAAATTGTAAAACAAATATAATATTTTTAACGGGCCAATAATATTTAGCTTCATTAATTTTCCAGACTTTAACGAAAAATTTATTAAAAAGCTTTTTAGTTTTTTTTTCATTTTAAAGTGTGTTTTTAGAAATTCATTCTAAAAATATATACAAAATATTCAAAAAGATTGGCTCCAAAAAATGAAAGTGAAAAGAAAAAAGTGAACAACTGCGTGCAAAATCACTTTTATTAAAGGACTACTTACAATCAACCAATTACTTGACAGAAAAAATTCTTGCTAGTCTGTAACTTTCGTTGATTTAATCAAAGTTTGCAGGTCATGATGATGATGATTTTTTTAGGAGTAATTTTTTTGTTTGTTCGTTTTCCATTTTTTAAAACAATGCGAGAAAAAAAGTTTTATTGATTAAAAACTATTTACAACTTTAAAAAAGTTAACAAAAAACAATTTTTAATTACCACTATTTGAAACAACAATAATTGGTTTTTCTTCTTTTGGGGGAGGATTTTCGGCAACGGCGGTGGCGGCAAAAACTGTTACACCTGCAACCAATGCAGTTACGGTAAAAAATTGAGCAATGATACGGTAGCGCATATATTTTTGTGTGCCTTGTTTATCCCCCATTACAGATCACCGAATCATTCCAAGCAATGCCATTGTTGTTAATCCCATCCCCAAGATAACTGCCGGATTTGATTTCACATTTGACATAACCCCCGTTGAATGTGAACCACCCCCAGCTCGATCTCGTTGATATCCGATATCCGCAGGGATTGCTGGAATCTGTAAATTTGCATACCGAGATTTCAAAAATCTTTACCTAAGGGCATGTTTTACTTACTGCTGTATATCTGTCACGTTTTTTAGGTTCATCTCCATGTTCATGACTATTTTTACTTTCCATGTAAGCTTGTTTAATGCCAACCACTTCAAGTAATTTTTTACCAAAATAATCCATTTTTAAACTCAAACTAACAAAAATAAAATGTAATATTACTGTAATTAAAGATATTAAACGAATAAACAGTTGTCATAATTTCTACAAAAAAAAAACAAAATCCGAAGAAAAATTTATACAAAACATACTTACAATATATAACAGTAATAAATATATACAAACTATTTACACAAAAATACAGTATATCCTACAACAAAAACAACGAAGTGCAATAAAAAAAATTAAACACGTAAAATAAAAATACTAAAAATTATAAAAATAAAGTTTATCATTTAATATCGGCATAAGTTCTGACAACTTTTCCAGCAGCTTTATCAATATCCATTTGTCGACGAGTTCGCCATTCAGAGGTGTACATGATGACATAGAATAATGTAAATGCCGTTAAAATTACAACTGCTCTCATTCGATCATGCATTCGTTTCATTGTTTGATTTCTAAAATAAATCATGATAAAAATTGGCAAAAGTTGCTTATCAAAGAAATAATCGGATTTCATATATCTTAATTTAACTGGTAAATAAAAAACAGATCTCAAATTTGGCATCAAATAAACTCTCACAAAATAAAAACTTACGGAACATATTCAGGAATATCAGATTGATTTTTGAAGAGTCGAGTTAAAACAAGAAAATATTTTTGACTGATTGTTGGTTTTAAACCTGTCATGGGATCAGCTTCTCGGCCAACTCGAGATGGTTGAATTCTTTCTTTGTATTCTGATGCAAGAGTATGCTGTTGGTCTGAACCACTGCGATTTATAGCCTAAAATATGTTGATTACAGTAATCAAACAAAGCATGGTTAAAATTAACGAACTTCTTTCTTATTTGCTCCTACTGTAGCAAATTCAGGTTCATGCGGTTGATCTTTGATCTCTGCACGAAGTCCAGGGCCATGAGATAAAGGCTAAAACGTTTAATAATATTAATTAAATAAAAAGTGAAAATAAAAAACAAACTTCTTTTTTATCAGTTGCATAAAAACGTTGATAACGACGAATTGCAGGAAGAAGAGATCGACGTGAAATAATAACCGATGGAATTTTGGGAGTTGTCATTTTTGTGATTGAATATGGCAATAAATATTCTAAAAAAATGAAACTTTAATAAAAGTATATTACAGTAAGCAGAAAAACGAGAACGTCAAAAAGAATGACTAAAAAATTTTTTATTGAAAATTTTTAAATAAGCAAAAAAGGCTTTCAAAATCCAGCACACAAAGAACAAACACGGTAATGAAATTTCCAATGGAATAAAGAAACACCAAAAATTACACAATGTTTGAAGGATTGGAGAGGGATTGTCTACGAAAAAATGATGACTTGAATGAAACAATTTAAGTTGTAAAAGATCATCGAAAAATATGTTGTAATTAAGTAATTTTTCAGTAATAGTTTGGAACATTAAGATCGGACGAATTTATTTTTAGGGTTAAACAGTTGTAAAAAATTTAGCCTCTGGTTTTTAAAAAAACATAATAAATTTTAAACTTCAAAGTGCATAATGAAAGTGGTTTTTAAACACAGAAAACAAAAACAACAAAATTTATTTTAAAAAGCTCGCCTTCAAAAAAATATGGAAAGTTACGTATTTATTTTTAATTTACTTCAAAATTATCTAAACCAATCAAAAATATTGATAAATTTTTGCTCCCCAAATATCGAAAAATTACAAATTTGAATCCAAATGTTGAACGCTTTCGAACCCAACAAAAAACGAAACTATTGCAAAAAAACAACAGCAATAACCAGCTGGAAAAGTTTCGTTCGTTTTATTTTCATTGAAGAAAGAAGGAAAAGAAAAAGGGGCAGCAGCAGTGTCGCAAATAAATAACAACAACATGGATGCATCGATATAAAAAAAACATTGCGTAAGTTTGTTTCTAAAAGTTCAAAGATCGTTTTTATCTTTCTAAATTGTATTGCCAGCCAGCTATATGAAAAAAATATAACAAAATTTTATCGATATAATTTTACAGTAATGGAGCAGCATACTTCGAGAATTGATTACGGTATAAATATATTGAATACCGATTCTAAAACGTGGTATTTGCTTACACTAAAACAATCTCCAAATTCATAAAATAAGTGTTTATTTAAATTAGTTACAAATATCTGATACGATCAGCAATCACAAAAAAAATCAAAGAAAAAATAAAAAAAGGTCATTTTCGTCTTTTACTATTTCCAGCACCACCCAATCCACCAGGTAATCCTCCACCAAGACCTGCCATACCACCCATTCCTTGAAGTTGTTTCATCATCTCTTGAAGACCACCTTGTCCACCAATTTGTTGAAGCATTCGAGGATCCATCATTTTTGACATTTGTTGATTGAGTTTTTGCATTTGTGAAGAATTCATATTTGGTTGTTGTGCCATTGGATTTCCATTGAAGAGACCCTTGATCGATCCAACTTTCTTTATTAATTCAGCAAACTTTTTGTATTGAGTAATTACAGTTTTAACTTCATCAATTGTTGTTCCACTTCCATTTGCAACTCGCCGAATTCGATTTGGCTCTTTCGTAAAAAGTTGATCACCTTTAATGTGATCTAGTTCAGATTCTGCCATACTATCCATAATAATCATCATCTTTTTGAAAGCTTTTGTTGCATCTTCTTCACTGCCTTTTGGAAGAAAATCTGAACCAAAACCAGGAATCATACTCTAAAAAAAATAAAAGATAAATAACTAATAAAGAATAGGATGTAGACAACAGAAACTTAAATCTCAAATCGAGATTTAAGTTTCTTATGTCACACATCAGTGTGTTTTACAGTATGCACCATGATAGCTAACAACATAAGGGATTATATAATAAAAGGGCTTACCATAATCTGCCCTATGGGACCCATTTTCATCATATTTTGAAATTGTTCATACATATCTCTCAGAGTGAAGACACCCTTCTTGAATTTATGCATCAATTCTTCTTGTTTATCCAATCCTATTTCTTCAATCTTTTCAGCAAGGCCTTGTACATCTCCCATTCCAAGCAACTTTTGAACAAAAGGCTTAACTTTAAATGGCTCAAAATCATCAATATGTTCACCAGTACCAATAAATATAATAGGACTTTTTGTTGCAGCAACAGCAGAAAGAGCTCCACCACCTTTTGCATGAGAGTCCAATTTTGTGATAATTACAGATCCAATATCAACAGTTGAATGAAAAGCTTTTGCTTGAGCTTCACAAGCTTGACCAATTGCTCTACAAATAAATTACGGTAACAAATTGAAGTAAATAGATTATAAGCTTACGCATCAATAACGAAAATAATATTATTTGGTTTAACAGCATTTGAAACTTGTAACATTTCTTCAAAAAGTGATGCTTCTTGTTTATGCCGACCCGATGTATCAACAATAATAACTTCAAAACCATCTTCTTTAAATTTTTGAACACCTTCTGATGCAATAATTACAGGATCAACTTCGGAATAACTACCTGAAATGTGTGTATTTTAGTTTTTCAGCTTTTTTTGCGAACAAAGATTGTCCAAAACATCTTAAAGATACTCCACTGTAGGCTTTAAAAGGGAAATCAGGAATAACGGAAACGCAAAACACTACCATAAAATGGAATTCTAGCTTTCGTTGCATTCTGTTTCAATTGATCAAAAGCACCAGCACGAAATGTATCAGCACAGACTAAACATGTTTTAAATCCTTTCTTTTGATAATAATAAGCAAGCTAAAAGAGAATACATGTAGATGAACAAATTCCAAAAGATAAAACAAACCTTTGTACATGTTGTGGTTTTACCCGAACCTTGAAGACCAACGAACATAATCACATTTGGTTTTCCTTTGACAGGTTGGAAAGGTTCAACTTCAGGATCAACAAGTTTTACTAATTCTGTAAAAACTGTTCGATGAATCAATCGTCTCTTGTTTACACCACCAGTCATTTCATCAAAATTTAATGCTTTCCTGAAACGCAACAATTACAAATCATCGAACGATACTACGAGCACTTACTTAACATTATCTCTTAAAACTTTAACTAATTTAACATTTACATCTGCTTCAATAAGTGCTCCACAGACTTCTTTCAACATTAAATTCAATTCATCTTCATTGATAATTGTAGCTTGTCCGAGTTTGCCAATGGCAGTTCGGATTCGACGTCCAAGATCCGCAAGAACCATGGTTGAATTAGTTTACAGCTGTTCTAAATAAAATAAGTAAAATAAGTATATTACTGTTTAAAATTAAAATAACAAAATCCAACAAAAAAAAACAATTTTAATAAATTCTGGAATGTTGCAGTTTGAAAAAAAACGTTTCGTTCAACATTGGCATCTGTGAATATTTTGCCAATAAAATTAAAAGCTTTCTCAAAATTTTTATAAAAAACGACAGTATTTCTTTGTATCCAGTATGTGTAATTGAGAATATGATTAGAATATGCAAATTTGCAAAATGTTGTAACATCGATAAACTATGTCATGTTTGGTTTCAAAATGTTGAGGATAAAATGGCAATAATGATGAAATATGTCCGGTGCTCCGGAGACGCCCGGAACATTGCGTTTAAGAGCAGTGAAGTTGAGATCCAAAAAAAGAATGAAAGGAAAAACGCAAATTTTTGAGTGAATAAATGATTGTGAGTGAAAGTGAATGGAAGAATGAAGAAAGAGGAATGCAAATGAAAAGTGAATGCAATGATTAGAATGATAATGCATCGTTTTTCATTGTCTTTCATTTGTTGCATTCGTTCGTGACGAAAGGTTGTGGTTGATGGGAGCGTACTGTTTTTTAGCGATGAAAGAAGATTAGCTTCGGCTTCCGCAGGAAGCCGATGTTGTATAAATGGGATAATGTTAAGTTATTAAAGATGGCAAAAAGGTTTTGGGATAATGTTTTATTGCATTTATCACTTTCTTTCTTTGCATTTGATGCAATATGAACTGCCTCGGCGACCGAAGGGAGCCGAGGCTGTATTAATGTAATATTAATGAAAATAAATAAAAATGAAGAAATATGTTTGGTATTGTATAACGGTTTTCCCAAAATAATTGTTAAAAAAGCATTAAAGAATTAGCTGTTAAACTTTGAGCAGTTTTTAAATTTTCTGGCAGAATTATGCAAATAATTTAAGAATGTATAAAAAATTGCTGATCGAAAGAATGAAAAGGTTTTGCTTAAATTTTGAAAAATAGTTATGTGGATAATAAATTGATTAAAAATGGTCTAATTGTGGCAATCCCAGTGTTTATAGCTTTGTAAAAAAGCACCGGCTTTAGCCGGGGCGACGCTTGTCCCCAACGCTTAATTGAAAATGTGTGTGTCTGTCCGATGTTACATCAACGAAAAATGTATAGATGTTTGGTATTGAAATAAAGATAATGTTGTGAGGATAATGAAAAGAATAGGCACTAAGTCCGGAGGTAGCCATTTGGAAGAGCTATGGAGCTTTGAAAGTGAGATCCAACGGAGAATGAAAGGAAATATGTAAATTCGTTGAAAACAAAGAAAAAGTGATTGCAAATGAATGTGGAATGAATATTGAAAGTGAGAATGCAATGAAAAGAGAATAAAAATAATTAACATTTGCTATTTGATGTTGATGTGGATAGCTAAACTTAAGACCAAAAAAGGTGAAATGACAATGCAAATTAGTAAGCAATAAATAAATTTGTATATTCGCTAAACTGCAAAAGCGAAAACGAAATAATAGAATAGATTAACATAAACAGCAATGTTCTACAAACTTTTGATTTTTCTCATTTGAAACTCAACATTTTTGTTGCGAACGGTTGTGTATTTTTGCACAGCTTTATAAATTAAATAAATTTTGCTCACGCCCAGTATTGCGTCCAATCTGATTGGGAAATTACTGAAACTCTGTGCACTTTATAAGTTTTTAACTTATAAAGTTTTGAACTTTAAATCTCTTTTTAAGATTTTTAAAGAAAGGACTATTATTTTTTGTGAAATATCAAAAATAATTAGTTTTGAACATACTTTTGTTTTTCAATCGTGTGATTTTGTATTATGGAAACAAATTTTGAAGAAGTTATCACAATTGATGACGATGAAGCAGATGATAATCGAATTGATGAAGTTGTTAATGGTGCTGTTGAAATTCCGTTAACAATGTATGATTTGAATCCTGTGAGAAATAATGGATGGATCAATGATCAAGTTATTGATTCTGTACTTTACAAAGATGTTATTCAACGACGTAATGATATAATTTGTGTCAGTGCAGTTGTTTGGAATAACACAATGCCGGCATATTGGGGTCCTGATAGAAGGCCAAATCGTTTACCAACGATTCCTCGATATAATGCAACATTCAGAAAAGCTATAATTCCTGTCAATTTTAATAATCGACATTGGAGTTTGGCTGTTTTGGATAAAGCAACAAAAATATGCACTTTTTATTGTACATTAAGATACAACATTTTTTCAAGACAATACGCTTCACAATTAGCAAAACTTAAAGTAATTTGTTCATTATTACTGAATGGTAAAGAATCAAATATTGTCACAGCTGCAAGTAACACATTTTTGAAACAAACAGATGGTTATAATTGTGGACCATTTATTGTTATGCTTGCATGCAGAATTTTAAACAATGAAAGTTTATTTTTTGGTACTGTTGAAGCAAATGAATGGCGAAAATATATTTATGATCATTACAGTCGATTTAATATAAACTCAAATGCAGATACAAATGTTACAGCGAATTTCGATGAACTCCAAATTATCGGGGATACTGTAAAAATTGAAAAAGATGAAAAATTCGTTAATTGTATAAAGGTTATAAAAAGAAAATCAGTAAATGATGAAATAGAATCACAAAATAAAAAAGCAAAGTTAAGTGAAAATGTGATGGAATCAAATACTGATTACTGTGAATTTGATAAAAATGAAAACGATAGTGTCCCCATGGACACAGAAGACCGATCTGAAGAAAAATTGCTGACAGTTGATGAAGAAACATCAGCACAGAAAGATAAAAATGAAACGTTTAATGATTTCTGTAAACGTAAAAAGATTAAAAAAAATCTGCCAAAATCAAGAAATGCTTATCAAAAATCCATTAGCACAGCTGAAGCATTGTTGAACGAAAATAATAGAATTAAAGAATGTATGCAGAAAAAAAGAGCTGCACTTTCTGCTGAACAGAAAATTCAATCTAACGATGTTTCACAGTTGATCAAAGGTAGTGTTTCTTATAAAACATCAAAAACGATAAAAAATAAAAATGCTGAAACAAAAGCTAAAAAAAGAGCATTAGAAACAGATGACAAAAGACATGAAAGATTACAGAAAGATGCTGAAAATAAACAAAAGCAACGTGAAAATGAAACCGATGAAGAAAGATCTCAAAGGTTAGATGCAAAAAAGACGCAAACAGCAATTGTTCGCACAATTGAAAAAATAGAAAAAGATGAAAAATCAAAAAAAGAAAGAGAGGAGAGAATAACTAATTCACAAGTTAAATCTTCTTTTATTCAAAGGAAAGGTACAACTATTAATAATGTTGATACATTCAAATTGGGAAGAAGAGATTTAATTTGTAATGGATGTGGTGCAAAGCATTACAGAACTGAAAAAAGGCAAAGCAATGGAACATTTACCAGTTGTTGTCAACAAGGAAAGGTAAAAATGCAAGTTGGTCTAAGTGATTATCCAAAACTTTTTAAAGATTTAATGACAAAAAAGCATCAAAACAAAGAATTTATTAAACTTTTTGATTTGGAAAGAAGAACTATTAACTCAAGTCTTAGTTGTGCACATATGTATGCAAAAAATGTTAAATTAGCTCCAGGAGTGCCGTGTTTAAAAATTCAAGGAAAAGTAATGCATAAAATGCCGAAAACTTATTTGCCTTCAGGAGATAATAGAACCTTTGGAGGACAACATTATGTTGTTGACAGTGGAACTGCAACTGCTGCAAGAATTGAAGCTGCAACAAAAATGAATAAAAGATTATCTGTTGATTTAATGACAGAATTGGATGAAACTTTGAGAAAAATAAATGTTTTTGCAAAATCCTATACAATGTTGAAGGATACTGTAGAAAAAGAAAAAGTTAATCAAGAAGCAAAAGGCGAAAAACCAAGAGAATTGCGATTAGTTTTTAAAGGTAATCCTAATGCCCCAAGAAATTATGACAAAGTAGAAGCCGAAAATGAAATTGCATTGGTTTTTACTCCTGGGCCAGATGGAGAAGTTCCTCGAGATGATATTGTCATTTATGACAAAAAAGCTGGAAATAATGTAAGTGAATATCTAAGATCATGGGATCCCAGGGTTGAACCTTTAACATATCCATTATTTTATCCAACAGGAAATGAAACTGTTTATGAAAGTCAAACGCGTGATCCCGAAAATCCAAAATCTGGGAAGTTGACTGAAAGAGAATATTTTAATTTTAAGTTCCAAGACAGGGACGAAGAAGAATACGGTTTTAATCCATTTTTATATGGTGGAAAATTATTTTTACAGTACCTTTGTGATGCATGGGCAAAAGTTGAAAATGGAAGATTGCAATGGTACAAAAGTAATCAAAAACAGATAAGAGCTGCAAGCTATGTCGAAGTTCATGAGCATTTAAATAAAAAAGCCCAAGAAATTGGAAAAGCACCTGGGACAGTTAAAATTTTGCCAAGCACATTTTATGGAGGTCCAAGATATTTACGAGAATTATGCTCAGATGCAATAAGCATGGTTGACGAATACGGTAGACCGACAACCATGATTACAATGACTGTAAATCCGGAAGATGAAGATGTAATTTTGAATCTTTACGAAGATCAAAAATCGTGGGAAAGACCCGATGTAATTAACAGTTGTTTTTACCAAAAACTTTATGAATTAATTCGAGTTATTGAAAAAGATCAAATTTTTGGGGAAGTAATTTGTTCTGTTGTTGTTATCGAATTTCAAAAACGTGGACTTCCACATTGTCATTGTGTTTTCACTTTGAAAGAAAAATGGGATACTGTAGAAAAAGTTGATGCACATATTAAATCCTATTTTCCACCTATGAGTCAGGAAGAAGCTGATGAATGTGGTGAAGTATATGATGAAGAATATTTGGATGACATGATTAAATTTTGCATTCATAAACCATGTGGCATTCACAATCCAAAAGCCGCTTGCATGGTTAATGGAAAATGTAAAAGAAAGTTTCCGAGGCCATTTTTAGAAAATACTGATATGGATGATAATGGTTTTACAGTACCAAAACGTCCTGATAATAAAAGATCAATTATAATGAAAGTTAATGGAAAAGATGTTGAAGTGGATAATAGATGGGTAGTCCCTCATAATCCATTTCTACTAAAATATATGAAATGTCATATAAATGTTGAAGCAATAAATTCTATTGCTACAGTATTTTATGTTTTTAAATACATGTTTAAAGGCGATGATAAGGCATTGATTGAAATGAATGAATTTATGGATAATGAAGTAATTCGATCATTAAATTACGACGAAATTAATAGTTACGAAGATTTTCGTTATATAAGTGCATGCGAAGCTCATTGGAGACTTTCAGATTTCTGGATGTATCGATTGAGTCATTCAGTCGATCGTTTACCAGTTCATTTGGAAGGTGAACAAACAATTTATATGGGTGAAAATCCAGATGAAAAAGAAATGGATAATGCCAAAAATAAAGATTCAAAATTAATGGCATTTTTCAAAGTTAATCAAGAAAGAGAAAAAAAGATTATTGAAACTAAAGAAATGATTGAAAAATTAAAAGCAGAAGGCAAATCAGTAAATCATATTAAAATTCCAGAAAAAATTTTATACAATAAAATTGGAATTAATCATGTTTGGGATTCAAAAGCTGGAAAATGGAATCCAAGAAAAAAGACAACAAAGCCAAAACTTTGTCGTCTTTATAATGTTAATCCAAAGAAAACAAATTGTTTTTATTTGAGAAGATTGCTTATGGCAGTTCCAGGTCCAACTTCTTTTCAAGATCTCCGAACTGTTGATGGAGTAACTTATGAAAGTAATCGAGAAGCATGTGTTGCTTTGGGATTGGTTTTAAATGATAAACTTTATGAAGATACGCTTTTTGAAGCCTTAAATCATACTTCACCAAATCAATTCCGATATCTTTTTGCAAGATTGTTGGCACATTGTGATTTAGGTAATCCCTTGGAACTTTTTGATAGATTTGAAGATCATTTAACTTCAGATTTATTGAGAAAATGGTCAAAAGAAGATTCAAAAAAAGTTGCATGGAGAAAAATTGTGAAAAGTATGCAAAATCAAGATAAACAATTATCTGATTATCCACAACTGGAAGCATACATGAATGAAATTGGCTTCGAAAATGAAGAAACCATTGATTTAAAAGCATTGTTGAATGAAGGATTGGCCGAATACGAGGTCATGAATAATGAACAAAAAGCTATTGTTGATCCAATAATTGAAAAAATTAAAAATGCAGAACCAACACTCGAAAAATGTTGCATATTTGCCGATGGCCCAGGAGGCTGTGGTAAATCTTACACTTTTAATTGTATTAGAAAAATTGCAATGGGTCACGGCAAAAAAGTCATGGTAATTGCATGGAGTGGAATTGCAGCCTCATTATATCCAATGGGAAGAACTTGCCATAATGGATTTAAACTCGAATTTCCATTTGAAAATGACAGTAATAGTGGAGTTAAACCTAATTCACCACATGGCCAAATGCTTAAAGATTTGGATATAATTATTTGGGATGAATTTCCAATGGCTCCAAAACGAGCATTAGAAGTTGTCGACAGCAAATTAAGGGAAATAATGGATAATGAAATTCCATTTGGTGGTAAAATCTTAATTACTGGTGGAGATTTTCGTCAAATTCCACCCATTGTTGAAAATGCAACTCGACAAGAAATTGTTAATTCTTCAGTGTGTTGCTCCTATTTATGGGCACATTTTGAAAAATTCCAATTAACAGAAAATGTTAGAGCATTAAAAGATGAAAATGAATTTAAAACAATGCTTTTGGAAATTGGAGAAGGACGATTTGGTGATAAACCAAATGAAATTGAAATTCCACCAGAATGTATGAGCAAAGGTGACATTGTTGATGAAATTTTCGGAGATGTCATTGAAAATTATGACCCAGCTACCGTAATGAAAAGAGCAATTTTGGCAACATGGAATAAAGATGTTGATGAGCTTAATGAAAAAGTTCTTGACCTCTTTGATGAAGATACAGAAATTACTTATCATGCACAAGATGTTTACCATTATGGTGATGAAATCTTACAAAGTGCAGGTGAAGTACATGAAAATTACAAAACACGTAATATTAAAGGTTTGCCAAGTTTTACATTAAGACTTCGAAGAAATGCAATTATAATGTTAGTCAGAAATCTTTCAATTGAAGATGGTCTTTGTAACGGTACAAGATTAGTTGTTACAAATCTTTTAAGGCATAATTTAGTTGCTAAAAAGATTAACATTGACGGAAGTCTAAGCGAAGAAATTCTAATTCCAAGAATTACTTTAACAACAAAGCATGGTGTTGTTAATGTTACAAGGCATCAATTTCCTGTAAGACTTGCTTTTTCAATGACAATTAATAAAAGTCAAGGACAAACAATGGATAAAGTCGGTGTCGTATTATCTCATGAATGTTTTTCTCATGGACAGCTTTATGTCGCATTCAGTCGAGTTAGATCATTAGCAGGATTAAAAATTGTTCTTCCTGAAGATAGTACATCAACTGCTAATATTGTTTACAAGGAATTATTAGAATTGGGTAAAAAGTAAAACAAAAAGTATTAAAAATTAAAAAATTAAAAAAATTGTAATACTTTTTGATATTTTACTTTAACGAAGTTCAAAGTGTCAGGGGTGTTACCGGATATTCAAGAAAGGACTATTATTTTTTGTGAAATATCAAAAATAATTAGTTTTGAACATACTTTTGTTTTTCAATCGTGTGATTTTGTATTATGGAAACAAATTTTGAAGAAGTTATCACAATTGATGACGATGAAGCAGATGATAATCGAATTGATGAAGTTGTTAATGGTGCTGTTGAAATTCCGTTAACAATGTATGATTTGAATCCTGTGAGAAATAATGGATGGATCAATGATCAAGTTATTGATTCTGTACTTTACAAAGATGTTATTCAACGACGTAATGATATAATTTGTGTCAGTGCAGTTGTTTGGAATAACACAATGCCGGCATATTGGGGTCCTGATAGAAGGCCAAATCGTTTACCAACGATTCCTCGATATAATGCAACATTCAGAAAAGCTATAATTCCTGTCAATTTTAATAATCGACATTGGAGTTTGGCTGTTTTGGATAAAGCAACAAAAATATGCACTTTTTATTGTACATTAAGATACAACATTTTTTCAAGACAATACGCTTCACAATTAGCAAAACTTAAAGTAATTTGTTCATTATTACTGAATGGTAAAGAATCAAATATTGTCACAGCTGCAAGTAACACATTTTTGAAACAAACAGATGGTTATAATTGTGGACCATTTATTGTTATGCTTGCATGCAGAATTTTAAACAATGAAAGTTTATTTTTTGGTACTGTTGAAGCAAATGAATGGCGAAAATATATTTATGATCATTACAGTCGATTTAATATAAACTCAAATGCAGATACAAATGTTACAGCGAATTTCGATGAACTCCAAATTATCGGGGATACTGTAAAAATTGAAAAAGATGAAAAATTCGTTAATTGTATAAAGGTTATAAAAAGAAAATCAGTAAATGATGAAATAGAATCACAAAATAAAAAAGCAAAGTTAAGTGAAAATGTGATGGAATCAAATACTGATTACTGTGAATTTGATAAAAATGAAAACGATAGTGTCCCCATGGACACAGAAGACCGATCTGAAGAAAAATTGCTGACAGTTGATGAAGAAACATCAGCACAGAAAGATAAAAATGAAACGTTTAATGATTTCTGTAAACGTAAAAAGATTAAAAAAAATCTGCCAAAATCAAGAAATGCTTATCAAAAATCCATTAGCACAGCTGAAGCATTGTTGAACGAAAATAATAGAATTAAAGAATGTATGCAGAAAAAAAGAGCTGCACTTTCTGCTGAACAGAAAATTCAATCTAACGATGTTTCACAGTTGATCAAAGGTAGTGTTTCTTATAAAACATCAAAAACGATAAAAAATAAAAATGCTGAAACAAAAGCTAAAAAAAGAGCATTAGAAACAGATGACAAAAGACATGAAAGATTACAGAAAGATGCTGAAAATAAACAAAAGCAACGTGAAAATGAAACCGATGAAGAAAGATCTCAAAGGTTAGATGCAAAAAAGACGCAAACAGCAATTGTTCGCACAATTGAAAAAATAGAAAAAGATGAAAAATCAAAAAAAGAAAGAGAGGAGAGAATAACTAATTCACAAGTTAAATCTTCTTTTATTCAAAGGAAAGGTACAACTATTAATAATGTTGATACATTCAAATTGGGAAGAAGAGATTTAATTTGTAATGGATGTGGTGCAAAGCATTACAGAACTGAAAAAAGGCAAAGCAATGGAACATTTACCAGTTGTTGTCAACAAGGAAAGGTAAAAATGCAAGTTGGTCTAAGTGATTATCCAAAACTTTTTAAAGATTTAATGACAAAAAAGCATCAAAACAAAGAATTTATTAAACTTTTTGATTTGGAAAGAAGAACTATTAACTCAAGTCTTAGTTGTGCACATATGTATGCAAAAAATGTTAAATTAGCTCCAGGAGTGCCGTGTTTAAAAATTCAAGGAAAAGTAATGCATAAAATGCCGAAAACTTATTTGCCTTCAGGAGATAATAGAACCTTTGGAGGACAACATTATGTTGTTGACAGTGGAACTGCAACTGCTGCAAGAATTGAAGCTGCAACAAAAATGAATAAAAGATTATCTGTTGATTTAATGACAGAATTGGATGAAACTTTGAGAAAAATAAATGTTTTTGCAAAATCCTATACAATGTTGAAGGATACTGTAGAAAAAGAAAAAGTTAATCAAGAAGCAAAAGGCGAAAAACCAAGAGAATTGCGATTAGTTTTTAAAGGTAATCCTAATGCCCCAAGAAATTATGACAAAGTAGAAGCCGAAAATGAAATTGCATTGGTTTTTACTCCTGGGCCAGATGGAGAAGTTCCTCGAGATGATATTGTCATTTATGACAAAAAAGCTGGAAATAATGTAAGTGAATATCTAAGATCATGGGATCCCAGGGTTGAACCTTTAACATATCCATTATTTTATCCAACAGGAAATGAAACTGTTTATGAAAGTCAAACGCGTGATCCCGAAAATCCAAAATCTGGGAAGTTGACTGAAAGAGAATATTTTAATTTTAAGTTCCAAGACAGGGACGAAGAAGAATACGGTTTTAATCCATTTTTATATGGTGGAAAATTATTTTTACAGTACCTTTGTGATGCATGGGCAAAAGTTGAAAATGGAAGATTGCAATGGTACAAAAGTAATCAAAAACAGATAAGAGCTGCAAGCTATGTCGAAGTTCATGAGCATTTAAATAAAAAAGCCCAAGAAATTGGAAAAGCACCTGGGACAGTTAAAATTTTGCCAAGCACATTTTATGGAGGTCCAAGATATTTACGAGAATTATGCTCAGATGCAATAAGCATGGTTGACGAATACGGTAGACCGACAACCATGATTACAATGACTGTAAATCCGGAAGATGAAGATGTAATTTTGAATCTTTACGAAGATCAAAAATCGTGGGAAAGACCCGATGTAATTAACAGTTGTTTTTACCAAAAACTTTATGAATTAATTCGAGTTATTGAAAAAGATCAAATTTTTGGGGAAGTAATTTGTTCTGTTGTTGTTATCGAATTTCAAAAACGTGGACTTCCACATTGTCATTGTGTTTTCACTTTGAAAGAAAAATGGGATACTGTAGAAAAAGTTGATGCACATATTAAATCCTATTTTCCACCTATGAGTCAGGAAGAAGCTGATGAATGTGGTGAAGTATATGATGAAGAATATTTGGATGACATGATTAAATTTTGCATTCATAAACCATGTGGCATTCACAATCCAAAAGCCGCTTGCATGGTTAATGGAAAATGTAAAAGAAAGTTTCCGAGGCCATTTTTAGAAAATACTGATATGGATGATAATGGTTTTACAGTACCAAAACGTCCTGATAATAAAAGATCAATTATAATGAAAGTTAATGGAAAAGATGTTGAAGTGGATAATAGATGGGTAGTCCCTCATAATCCATTTCTACTAAAATATATGAAATGTCATATAAATGTTGAAGCAATAAATTCTATTGCTACAGTATTTTATGTTTTTAAATACATGTTTAAAGGCGATGATAAGGCATTGATTGAAATGAATGAATTTATGGATAATGAAGTAATTCGATCATTAAATTACGACGAAATTAATAGTTACGAAGATTTTCGTTATATAAGTGCATGCGAAGCTCATTGGAGACTTTCAGATTTCTGGATGTATCGATTGAGTCATTCAGTCGATCGTTTACCAGTTCATTTGGAAGGTGAACAAACAATTTATATGGGTGAAAATCCAGATGAAAAAGAAATGGATAATGCCAAAAATAAAGATTCAAAATTAATGGCATTTTTCAAAGTTAATCAAGAAAGAGAAAAAAAGATTATTGAAACTAAAGAAATGATTGAAAAATTAAAAGCAGAAGGCAAATCAGTAAATCATATTAAAATTCCAGAAAAAATTTTATACAATAAAATTGGAATTAATCATGTTTGGGATTCAAAAGCTGGAAAATGGAATCCAAGAAAAAAGACAACAAAGCCAAAACTTTGTCGTCTTTATAATGTTAATCCAAAGAAAACAAATTGTTTTTATTTGAGAAGATTGCTTATGGCAGTTCCAGGTCCAACTTCTTTTCAAGATCTCCGAACTGTTGATGGAGTAACTTATGAAAGTAATCGAGAAGCATGTGTTGCTTTGGGATTGGTTTTAAATGATAAACTTTATGAAGATACGCTTTTTGAAGCCTTAAATCATACTTCACCAAATCAATTCCGATATCTTTTTGCAAGATTGTTGGCACATTGTGATTTAGGTAATCCCTTGGAACTTTTTGATAGATTTGAAGATCATTTAACTTCAGATTTATTGAGAAAATGGTCAAAAGAAGATTCAAAAAAAGTTGCATGGAGAAAAATTGTGAAAAGTATGCAAAATCAAGATAAACAATTATCTGATTATCCACAACTGGAAGCATACATGAATGAAATTGGCTTCGAAAATGAAGAAACCATTGATTTAAAAGCATTGTTGAATGAAGGATTGGCCGAATACGAGGTCATGAATAATGAACAAAAAGCTATTGTTGATCCAATAATTGAAAAAATTAAAAATGCAGAACCAACACTCGAAAAATGTTGCATATTTGCCGATGGCCCAGGAGGCTGTGGTAAATCTTACACTTTTAATTGTATTAGAAAAATTGCAATGGGTCACGGCAAAAAAGTCATGGTAATTGCATGGAGTGGAATTGCAGCCTCATTATATCCAATGGGAAGAACTTGCCATAATGGATTTAAACTCGAATTTCCATTTGAAAATGACAGTAATAGTGGAGTTAAACCTAATTCACCACATGGCCAAATGCTTAAAGATTTGGATATAATTATTTGGGATGAATTTCCAATGGCTCCAAAACGAGCATTAGAAGTTGTCGACAGCAAATTAAGGGAAATAATGGATAATGAAATTCCATTTGGTGGTAAAATCTTAATTACTGGTGGAGATTTTCGTCAAATTCCACCCATTGTTGAAAATGCAACTCGACAAGAAATTGTTAATTCTTCAGTGTGTTGCTCCTATTTATGGGCACATTTTGAAAAATTCCAATTAACAGAAAATGTTAGAGCATTAAAAGATGAAAATGAATTTAAAACAATGCTTTTGGAAATTGGAGAAGGACGATTTGGTGATAAACCAAATGAAATTGAAATTCCACCAGAATGTATGAGCAAAGGTGACATTGTTGATGAAATTTTCGGAGATGTCATTGAAAATTATGACCCAGCTACCGTAATGAAAAGAGCAATTTTGGCAACATGGAATAAAGATGTTGATGAGCTTAATGAAAAAGTTCTTGACCTCTTTGATGAAGATACAGAAATTACTTATCATGCACAAGATGTTTACCATTATGGTGATGAAATCTTACAAAGTGCAGGTGAAGTACATGAAAATTACAAAACACGTAATATTAAAGGTTTGCCAAGTTTTACATTAAGACTTCGAAGAAATGCAATTATAATGTTAGTCAGAAATCTTTCAATTGAAGATGGTCTTTGTAACGGTACAAGATTAGTTGTTACAAATCTTTTAAGGCATAATTTAGTTGCTAAAAAGATTAACATTGACGGAAGTCTAAGCGAAGAAATTCTAATTCCAAGAATTACTTTAACAACAAAGCATGGTGTTGTTAATGTTACAAGGCATCAATTTCCTGTAAGACTTGCTTTTTCAATGACAATTAATAAAAGTCAAGGACAAACAATGGATAAAGTCGGTGTCGTATTATCTCATGAATGTTTTTCTCATGGACAGCTTTATGTCGCATTCAGTCGAGTTAGATCATTAGCAGGATTAAAAATTGTTCTTCCTGAAGATAGTACATCAACTGCTAATATTGTTTACAAGGAATTATTAGAATTGGGTAAAAAGTAAAACAAAAAGTATTAAAAATTAAAAAATTAAAAAAATTGTAATACTTTTTGATATTTTACTTTAACGAAGTTCAAAGTGTCAGGGGTGTTACCGGATATTCAAGAAAGGACTATTATTTTTTGTGAAATATCAAAAATAATTAGTTTTGAACATACTTTTGTTTTTCAATCGTGTGATTTTGTATTATGGAAACAAATTTTGAAGAAGTTATCACAATTGATGACGATGAAGCAGATGATAATCGAATTGATGAAGTTGTTAATGGTGCTGTTGAAATTCCGTTAACAATGTATGATTTGAATCCTGTGAGAAATAATGGATGGATCAATGATCAAGTTATTGATTCTGTACTTTACAAAGATGTTATTCAACGACGTAATGATATAATTTGTGTCAGTGCAGTTGTTTGGAATAACACAATGCCGGCATATTGGGGTCCTGATAGAAGGCCAAATCGTTTACCAACGATTCCTCGATATAATGCAACATTCAGAAAAGCTATAATTCCTGTCAATTTTAATAATCGACATTGGAGTTTGGCTGTTTTGGATAAAGCAACAAAAATATGCACTTTTTATTGTACATTAAGATACAACATTTTTTCAAGACAATACGCTTCACAATTAGCAAAACTTAAAGTAATTTGTTCATTATTACTGAATGGTAAAGAATCAAATATTGTCACAGCTGCAAGTAACACATTTTTGAAACAAACAGATGGTTATAATTGTGGACCATTTATTGTTATGCTTGCATGCAGAATTTTAAACAATGAAAGTTTATTTTTTGGTACTGTTGAAGCAAATGAATGGCGAAAATATATTTATGATCATTACAGTCGATTTAATATAAACTCAAATGCAGATACAAATGTTACAGCGAATTTCGATGAACTCCAAATTATCGGGGATACTGTAAAAATTGAAAAAGATGAAAAATTCGTTAATTGTATAAAGGTTATAAAAAGAAAATCAGTAAATGATGAAATAGAATCACAAAATAAAAAAGCAAAGTTAAGTGAAAATGTGATGGAATCAAATACTGATTACTGTGAATTTGATAAAAATGAAAACGATAGTGTCCCCATGGACACAGAAGACCGATCTGAAGAAAAATTGCTGACAGTTGATGAAGAAACATCAGCACAGAAAGATAAAAATGAAACGTTTAATGATTTCTGTAAACGTAAAAAGATTAAAAAAAATCTGCCAAAATCAAGAAATGCTTATCAAAAATCCATTAGCACAGCTGAAGCATTGTTGAACGAAAATAATAGAATTAAAGAATGTATGCAGAAAAAAGAGCTGCACTTTCTGCTGAACAGAAAATTCAATCTAACGATGTTTCACAGTTGATCAAAGGTAGTGTTTCTTATAAAACATCAAAAACGATAAAAAATAAAAATGCTGAAACAAAAGCTAAAAAAAGAGCATTAGAAACAGATGACAAAAGACATGAAAGATTACAGAAAGATGCTGAAAATAAACAAAAGCAACGTGAAAATGAAACCGATGAAGAAAGATCTCAAAGGTTAGATGCAAAAAAGACGCAAACAGCAATTGTTCGCACAATTGAAAAAATAGAAAAAGATGAAAAATCAAAAAAGAAAGAGAGGAGAGAATAACTAATTCACAAGTTAAATCTTCTTTTATTCAAAGGAAAGGTACAACTATTAATAATGTTGATACATTCAAATTGGGAAGAAGAGATTTAATTTGTAATGGATGTGGTGCAAAGCATTACAGAAACTGAAAAAAGGCAAAGCAATGGAACATTTACCAGTTGTTGTCAACAAGGAAAGGTAAAAATGCAAGTTGGTCTAAGTGATTATCCAAAACTTTTTAAAGATTTAATGACAAAAAAGCATCAAAACAAAGAATTTATTAAACTTTTTGATTTGGAAAGAAGAACTATTAACTCAAGTCTTAGTTGTGCACATATGTATGCAAAAAATGTTAAATTAGCTCCAGGAGTGCCGTGTTTAAAAATTCAAGGAAAAGTAATGCATAAAATGCCGAAAACTTATTTGCCTTCAGGAGATAATAGAACCTTTGGAGGACAACATTATGTTGTTGACAGTGGAACTGCAACTGCTGCAAGAATTGAAGCTGCAACAAAAATGAATAAAAGATTATCTGTTGATTTAATGACAGAATTGGATGAAACTTTGAGAAAAATAAATGTTTTTGCAAAATCCTATACAATGTTGAAGGATACTGTAGAAAAAGAAAAAGTTAATCAAGAAGCAAAAGGCGAAAAACCAAGAGAATTGCGATTAGTTTTTAAAGGTAATCCTAATGCCCCAAGAAATTATGACAAAGTAGAAGCCGAAAATGAAATTGCATTGGTTTTTACTCCTGGGCCAGATGGAGAAGTTCCTCGAGATGATATTGTCATTTATGACAAAAAAGCTGGAAATAATGTAAGTGAATATCTAAGATCATGGGATCCCAGGGTTGAACCTTTAACATATCCATTATTTTATCCAACAGGAAATGAAACTGTTTATGAAAGTCAAACGCGTGATCCCGAAAATCCAAAATCTGGGAAGTTGACTGAAAGAGAATATTTTAATTTTAAGTTCCAAGACAGGGACGAAGAAGAATACGGTTTTAATCCATTTTTATATGGTGGAAAATTATTTTTACAGTACCTTTGTGATGCATGGGCAAAAGTTGAAAATGGAAGATTGCAATGGTACAAAAGTAATCAAAAACAGATAAGAGCTGCAAGCTATGTCGAAGTTCATGAGCATTTAAATAAAAAAGCCCAAGAAATTGGAAAAGCACCTGGGACAGTTAAAATTTTGCCAAGCACATTTTATGGAGGTCCAAGATATTTACGAGAATTATGCTCAGATGCAATAAGCATGGTTGACGAATACGGTAGACCGACAACCATGATTACAATGACTGTAAATCCGGAAGATGAAGATGTAATTTTGAATCTTTACGAAGATCAAAAATCGTGGGAAAGACCCGATGTAATTAACAGTTGTTTTTACCAAAAACTTTATGAATTAATTCGAGTTATTGAAAAAGATCAAATTTTTGGGGAAGTAATTTGTTCTGTTGTTGTTATCGAATTTCAAAAACGTGGACTTCCACATTGTCATTGTGTTTTCACTTTGAAAGAAAAATGGGATACTGTAGAAAAAGTTGATGCACATATTAAATCCTATTTTCCACCTATGAGTCAGGAAGAAGCTGATGAATGTGGTGAAGTATATGATGAAGAATATTTGGATGACATGATTAAATTTTGCATTCATAAACCATGTGGCATTCACAATCCAAAAGCCGCTTGCATGGTTAATGGAAAATGTAAAAGAAAGTTTCCGAGGCCATTTTTAGAAAATACTGATATGGATGATAATGGTTTTACAGTACCAAAACGTCCTGATAATAAAAGATCAATTATAATGAAAGTTAATGGAAAAGATGTTGAAGTGGATAATAGATGGGTAGTCCCTCATAATCCATTTCTACTAAAATATATGAAATGTCATATAAATGTTGAAGCAATAAATTCTATTGCTACAGTATTTTATGTTTTTAAATACATGTTTAAAGGCGATGATAAGGCATTGATTGAAATGAATGAATTTATGGATAATGAAGTAATTCGATCATTAAATTACGACGAAATTAATAGTTACGAAGATTTTCGTTATATAAGTGCATGCGAAGCTCATTGGAGACTTTCAGATTTCTGGATGTATCGATTGAGTCATTCAGTCGATCGTTTACCAGTTCATTTGGAAGGTGAACAAACAATTTATATGGGTGAAAATCCAGATGAAAAAGAAATGGATAATGCCAAAAATAAAGATTCAAAATTAATGGCATTTTTCAAAGTTAATCAAGAAAGAGAAAAAAAGATTATTGAAACTAAAGAAATGATTGAAAAATTAAAAGCAGAAGGCAAATCAGTAAATCATATTAAAATTCCAGAAAAAATTTTATACAATAAAATTGGAATTAATCATGTTTGGGATTCAAAAGCTGGAAAATGGAATCCAAGAAAAAAGACAACAAAGCCAAAACTTTGTCGTCTTTATAATGTTAATCCAAAGAAAACAAATTGTTTTTATTTGAGAAGATTGCTTATGGCAGTTCCAGGTCCAACTTCTTTTCAAGATCTCCGAACTGTTGATGGAGTAACTTATGAAAGTAATCGAGAAGCATGTGTTGCTTTGGGATTGGTTTTAAATGATAAACTTTATGAAGATACGCTTTTTGAAGCCTTAAATCATACTTCACCAAATCAATTCCGATATCTTTTTGCAAGATTGTTGGCACATTGTGATTTAGGTAATCCCTTGGAACTTTTTGATAGATTTGAAGATCATTTAACTTCAGATTTATTGAGAAAATGGTCAAAAGAAGATTCAAAAAAAGTTGCATGGAGAAAAATTGTGAAAAGTATGCAAAATCAAGATAAACAATTATCTGATTATCCACAACTGGAAGCATACATGAATGAAATTGGCTTCGAAAATGAAGAAACCATTGATTTAAAAGCATTGTTGAATGAAGGATTGGCCGAATACGAGGTCATGAATAATGAACAAAAAGCTATTGTTGATCCAATAATTGAAAAAATTAAAAATGCAGAACCAACACTCGAAAAATGTTGCATATTTGCCGATGGCCCAGGAGGCTGTGGTAAATCTTACACTTTTAATTGTATTAGAAAAATTGCAATGGGTCACGGCAAAAAAGTCATGGTAATTGCATGGAGTGGAATTGCAGCCTCATTATATCCAATGGGAAGAACTTGCCATA